>OX155893.1:85173032-90102167 GCA_944588485.1 Phosphuga atrata | reverse complement strand
TTGCCAAGGCTCAATTCGGTTGGTTATCCTGTGAGACGGAGCTCCAACTATCCTTCCATCTCTTGAGTGGTCCCCCTGGCAGGCGTCGGCCACCTGGTTTTCCATCTCTGGCGATGTATTCTAGTCTCTCTTGGTTCATTTTGTCTATGTGGTCACGCCAATATCTTTTCCTTCCCCTCCCCATCTCACTATGTCCTCCACCCTGCATGCCGCTCTTATGTCGTTGTTTCTCACCCTATCTCTAAGTGTCTTCTGCTTGACACTTTTCAATGCTTTTTGTCTTAGTCGTGTCAGGTCTCGTTTCAATACCATTCAAATGGTGCGGTTAGACCGGTGCTAACCGCACCGGTCTAACACAGGACACACACTTTATATATCCGCACTTTACTATCAATGCGCTTGTGGTTGTTTTTCCAGATGATATTTCTCAGGCATCCTGAGATTGTTGCGGCTTTGTTGACTTGTGATTTTATGTCGTTTATCGGGTTGTTGCTGCTTGATGTGTCCGCTCCTAAGTATCGGAAGCTCATTACCTGTTCCATTGATTTATTGTCTATTACGGCCTTACACCTTGCTGGTTCTTTGGATAAGGTCATACTTTTTGTTTTATCAATGGAGATTGACATGTTGTATTTTTCACTAGTCTGATAGAACGCGCGTAGTTATGTAAGTATAATCAAGATAATGTTTTAACATTGATCTACATATTAGGCCATTCTTCATTCATAATAAAGGGAGTTGTGGATGTTGTCTTCAATATTTTCATTACACTTTAGGAATAAAATAAAATTAACAAATTCAAATAAATTAACACCAGCGGAATTGGAGGATGTGGCCCAAGTGAGTGGCCAACTCCGATTCGGAAGAGGATATACCTGATGATGATGCTGATGATGATGATGTCTACTGACGAATACATAGAGGAAATCGAATATGACTTTGAATCAGAAATTGAAGGTAGAAGAAAAATAAATCTGTGGTATTGATTTAAAAAATGCACGAGGATGGAGCTATAGATCCAATGTCGAAAAAACCTGATATAATATTGCAATATAACGCCACCATAGGCGGAGTTGACACTGTCAATAAAATGTGTAGCACCTATTCTATTTCTAAAAGAACAAGCAGATGGACATTGCCTATATTCTTGTATAACTGAGAAACGTAGTGGGAATCAATAGTCAACTGCTTTATAATGCAATTCAAAGGGATGCAGCTTACAAGCACAGAAAAGAATTTTTGAAAGTGGTCTTCCTAGCTCTGATAAAGCCGCATATTTCTGCAACTATGGAGTCATTGCCAAGTGACATAAAACATTTCCTGATAAAATTCAAGAGACCAAAAGAAGGAACCTCCTGTAAAAATATGAGCGAGAAGTTTTATCTGTGGTAGAAAATTATTAGTTGCAACAATCTTCTGCGGCAGTTACAATAAAGCAGTATGCAAACAACATATGATCACTGTTATTACATGTGATTTATGCCAAAAAGTGTGAACGAAGTGCATAAATAATAATGTAAAATCTTATTAGTTTTTCTTTATTTATAATCAACTATTATATTCAATTACGGTTATATTCCTAATAAATAGTATAATTCGTCAAGACGATATATTTTCTTATCGCCATACAATAAAATATATACATACAGTAGCATAGTGATACGAGAATACACAGTACATACGAGAAAAAAAAATACCAATGGTCACAAGAAACAGACACGGAGACATTCAGCTAACATAGGAAGATAAAGAGCGCACCTGGGAAGAATGCGTGACAAACCTGTTTGCAGCGGAACGAGACGATTTAACGGAGGAAGATGGACAGGCGGATCATTCAGGTATTCTTAAATCGGAACAACAGAACACATCAGATGTGAAGAACAATTGGGATGCAGTTTGGTTTCAGAGAGGGATTAGGAACTAGAGAGGCTCTGTTCGCTCTAAAAGTAATGCTACAGAAGTGTAGAGAGTACAATAAAAATGTATTCGTCGGTTTCATCGACTTAGAAAAGGCCTTTGATAGAGTCCAACAGGACAAGTTTATCGATAACCTAAAAAGTATTAATCTGAATCAAAGCGACATACGATTAATAAAAAAGTTATACTTTAACCAAACTGAAGTAGTGCGGGTTAAAGATATTGAGACAGACGAAATCAAAATTCAGAAAGGCGTCCAACAAGGCTACGTCCTGTCCCCGCAACTGTTAAATTTGTACTCCCAGTTTGTGTTTCGAAGGGCGATAGAGGAGAGAAGAGAAGGGGTGTATATTGGAGGGGCACTAATTAATAATCTTAGATGCGGACGATAGTGCAATAATGGCGGAAAGTGGAGAAGAGCTACAAACACTATTAGATAGAGTTAACCAAGCGTGCGAAGAAGTAGGACTTAACATTAACATAGAAAAAACGAAATGCATGGTAATAAGTAAAAACCCGAATATTTACCCTGTTATCGCACTAAATGGAAAGCAAGTAGAGCGTGTTCAAAAATACAAATATATTGGAACAGTCATTAATGACCTATATCATTAATGACCTATATTTATATCCAGATGAAGAAATCAAGATCAGGATAGATATGGCTCGAAAGCCATTTATTGCATACTGTTCTATGTTCACAAATAGAAGTTTGTGCCTGGGAATTAGACTAGGGTTCATGGAGTGTTATGTGTGGTCAGTGTTACCGTTCGGGATGGAAACCTGGACCTTAAATGCCCAAATTATCAAAAAGTTTGAAGCGTTCGAGATGTGGATATATAGGCGCATGCTAAAGATACCCTGAACACATAGAATAACGAACGAAGAAGTAAGTACGAAGACGCATCGGACATGAAAGGAAACTATTAAAAATTAAGAAGATACGTAAAACAGCATACATAGGTCATATTCTGCGCAACGACAAATATATACTACTACAAAACATAATGCATGGAATAATAGAGGAGAACAAGGATAGGAAGAAAGAAATAATCCTGGCTTCATAATAAAAGAGAGTGGTCTGGCATGAATGAACGGCAGGAGACAGAGACGCATTCAGAAAGGTGGTCGCCAACCTTCAATGAGAATACTGCATCAGAAGAAGAGGCATAGTGATACATGTGGTGTATAGGATACAGCGCGCGGATAAATGGTTCTCCGCGAATACTCTGCACCTCGACACAGATTAAACAGAGTACATAATATTTAAAACAGTAAGAAGTTATATTTCAAACCTCGACTATGAAATACAAAATCAACAAACAAAAAGAACTAAGCAGGCAAAACTCCTGGGTATTTATCTGGAGGAGCAGCTTCGTTGGGTATCAACAATGCAGAAAATATGTGCAACTCTGTGCAATATAAAAAAGCCTTTCAATCAAAACAACTGAAGAGTTTTAAATACAGATGATCTCCGAATCTGGTACTAAGGCGAGGTACAATCGTTACTGGCATACGGCATTATATTATGGGGAGCTTCGTCACAACTAGAAGCAATAACAATTGCATAAAAAAGAATTATCAGAAACATGCAAGCAATAAAAGTTATAGAGTCATGCAGGCCCCATTTTAAAACGCTGGGAATTTTGACAGTCGTAAGCCTTTATATACTCAAAGCCGTTACGTACATTCAGAAACAGCGAAGTAAGTTCCAAAGAAACGAAGACAAGCATAACTGTAATACCAGAGGTAAACATCTTTAACTCTATTAAAAAACTTAACCCTATCGAAAACAATGGAATTCGGATTTACCATCATGTTGCAACTAAACTGACAAATGAAAAATCATACAAGAATTTTTGTAAGTTTTAGTGAGTAGAATTATGTGACTTCAAGGAGATGCTACTCACTAATACAATATATTCACTCAGATAATGTTTTTCTTGTCAATATAATAATTAATTTGTGAGATTTATGACATATCCTATAGATACTTATCTCAAGTAGGAAATAAATATTTTGATTTGATTTGAATAGTTGTTTTTATTGTTACCTGAACTTATTTGAACGTGGGATTATGTATTTATATTTTTCTCTGCATACCTGCAACAATAAAAAATGTATTAGATAACATACATTCTAAACATACAAAAAATCTTGTAAAAAAACAATAATTTTATTAAACAGAAAATAAAACATGATTTTGTAATTGCAAACATTAAATATCACCGCAAGTTAAATTTTCACTAAAATTATTAGTCGTCACAACAACCAAAGAAAAAATTAAATCCATTATTCAAATTTGAAGCTATTATCTTAATACACTAATATTAAATCCAAATTAGAAAACCGCTTTAATATCTGACCCAAAAACCGCAAATAAACGCACGATGAATACAAACTATGTAGTATTGTCTTAAACGGCTTTAATCAATTTCCATTTCGATAAAAAAATTTAGTCTCAATTAAATTGGATACATTGGAAATTTCTCCATTTCGTCGAGAGTCAGACACAGTATTCTTCAATTAATCCATTTTTTTTAATGTTGTACTTTCATGTGTTTTGTTTCAACAAAAACAAAGAAAACTTGTCTGGTATCGTGATACGTGTCTGCCCAGCCCAATATCCTACATTAAACAATTTCAAGATTCTTGCATTTCACTAATGATGACAATGAAACAAATTAAAAAACGTGTGCGTTCAGCGGACGAGCTGAAACCTAACCTGACGGGGGAGGCCCCGTCAGGGACGAAGTTCTTCACGCATTTTTTAATTAATCATATTATTATTATAAGTTGAAAATGATAGAAAAACAAATAAAATTGTAATATGCTCTTATGCGAAAGATAAATCATATATGTATTTCCAACTTGAGATAAGTATCTGTAGGATATGTCATAAATCTTACAAATTAATAATTAAATTTACAAGAAAAAAATTCACCGAGTGAATATATTATATTAATAAGTAGCCAGCCAGGTTAGTTGGAACATAATGGCAACATGACAGACAAGAAATCACTAGATAGCAAGTTTCCTTATATTAAATATGAATGGAATGGGCTAATAACAGTACATTTTCACAAGATATAGGTTAATGAAATTTAATCAGAATTGATTACTTCGTTGCAACAATGGGTGAAAAACTGCAGAACAAATAAAATCGAAATCATTTCTGTTTGCAAAATAGCACAGGAAAAGAATGGTATTATAAGTTAATGGATTTATTTGTTTGATTCTGATTTTAATTGATTTTGGTGATTGTTGAGTTCATAAAGGATTGAGCAACTCCAACAGTACTTGACGATTTGTCTATTTTTTCTTCAAGTATTAATTGCAAAATTTACAATGCTTTACTTAAAAATATTTCGCAATTGCTTAATAATTACGACACAAATATAAATTGATGTTTACTTTAACAAGCAGGATATCTACAAAGCATATTTTTATGTCTGCAGTGTCATCTATCTATTCTTTAACTTATCTGTTTGAATTTATTTATCCTGTCTTATGTCCCTTTATATCCTGTCTTATGTATTCATTCCAACTGATTATATAGTTCATTCCAACTGATTATAATAGTTAAACTTGAATGAGTAATTATGTCATTCTGTTCTATGGGGTTCCAATAGGGACTTAATAACTTTGACTGTTGGTAGTGGCCATAATGTTGATGCTACAACTGTCGAATTAGCTCTCATTTATTTAGTCTGTTTTGCCAAATCACCATGGACGGGTATAGCATTCAACAACACGTGCAAATGATAAAATTGTTTTATCCAAATAAAAGTGTTCGGCTCGGCCAATGTTCGGCGCCCATTTTACGGCCACCATAATCGTCCTACTGAGAGGACTATTCGAGTGTGGTGGATAAATTTGAGTCCACTGGTCCAGTAAACAATAAACCAACATCAGTACGACGACCAAATGCAAGACCTGCGGAAAACATCGCCGCTGACTGTGAGAGTGGGCATAAGAATCCGAGGCAGTCGATTTCTGGTCGATCATAAGAACTCGGCTTTCGCCGACTTCGCGAATTTTGCGTCGAGCGCTATAGATCGATGATTATCATCTTCTTTTGCATTGAATTGGATACTATAGACACCAACGAAATGTGGTTTCAACCGGACGGCGCTACATGCCAGCCACACAGCTCTTGCCATATTAGACATATCTAACGAGCGACTTGAGGACATGGTCATGGCCACGTGAAGGTGATGTGAACTGGCTACTAGATTTTTTCTTATGTGGTTTTCTTAAGTCGCATATCTATGCGAATAAGCCACAAACCACAAAGCATAATTTATTCAAACATAATTCATGCAATCGGTCAAATTCAGCCTGATTTATGCGCCAGAGTCATGGAAAATTGGAGGTTTCGTATGCGCGCCAACCAGCGAAGTCGCGGCGGACATTTGCAGGATGTTATATTCAATAAGGACCTCATACCAAATTCTTTGAATCCATGGGAATCTATTTAAGTATCTTCCAAGCAGAGGTACATGCAATCGAGAAATGTGCACAACTTAACCTTAATAGGATCTATCGCAAAAAGAAATTGTTATCATGTCAGATAGCCAAGCAGGCCATTAGCTCATATACCATCAGATACAAACTGGTATCGGACTGTTTGGGAAAGCTAAACAAGCTAGGCAGAGAAAATAAAGTAACGCTATACTGCGTATCAGGACACACTGATATAGATGGAAACGAACAAGCCGATCACCTAGCAAAAAGGGATCCAGTAATCCCATTATAGCTCCGGCACCCTTGCGGTATGAGTATGAACAATATCCACAAAAGTTTTGATGAAGAAATAAGAGATGAATGGATGAAAACCTGCAAAGAAATTCCAGAGCTAAGATAATCCAAAGTAATGCTAAGATTTTGTACTTTAAGACTTTAACCAGAAAAAACAAAACCTTGCCTGAAACTAAACAGGAACAAGCTTAGAATTCTAACAGAAGTCCTGACGGAACACTGTAGACTTAGAAAATACCTCAAGGCCATTGGGCCTAGAGGAAGATGACAGATGCAGATTCTGCGGTTCAGCAGAGGAAACCCCCATACATTTGCTCAAAGACTTTGGAGCACTGCTCAGCAAGATACAAATATATCTTGGGAACCACTGCTTGAACGCAGAAGTCCTTAAATCCTACCCAGATCCTGAAATTCCTAAAGAAATCAGACCTAGAGAAGACGCTCAAAATGGGCAAGTATACCAATGATTAGAGGAAGAGGGTAGGGTACAATGGATCTATGAAGGTCGCAGCAAAAGTCACCACCGAAATCTACAATCTATATACCATATATAATGGCATCGATAGGCCTTTCAAACAAATAAAAAATTTCGATGATACCACACACAGTCTTTGTTATATTTAAATTTAAAGATAGGAAGCGCTTAATGAAAGGCCCATTATATAGTCATGCGCGTTTAAATCTTGTCTATCTTTTAAAAAATAATTAAATCTTGTTTCGATGTGTCGATATAAATAAAAAATTATGCAAATAGTTTTAATATCTAATAGGTAAGAAAAATAAAACATAAAATATGTAAATTGCAAAAATAGTGTATATGAGACAAGTAGAAATTTTTTGAAATATTATAATATTGATGGAGAAATAATTTGTTATTATTTTTTTAATGGGATGATTGGTGAGAAAATTAAGTTTGATGAACACTTATACGTAGCGAATTCAAAGTTCGTTCAAAATAATAAAATTAAAATAGAAACATAATTTGTAAAAAATATGCCTGATTTTATACAAATAATTACACTCATAATTTTCATTGCATAAAATTTTTATGTAGAAAATTCTATAAAATTTAACAGACCATTTGTTAAATATTAAAAAAAAACTTTTTTTCTTTTGAAAAAGTTTTACGAGTAAATTATAAATATTTATAATTTTTAAGGTAATAATATCCTATTTCAATATGCAATCTTTGTTTTGAGTTTGGTCTTATAGACTTATTTTAATAGATTAAACAAGCCTACCTAAAAATGACAGTCTTCTCTATGTAGTCATGTTCGTTCAAATCTTTTCTATCTTTTTAAAAATAATGAAACCTTGTTTAGAATTGTCGATACTAACAAACGTACGCAAAGTTTAAATAGCTTTTTATATCTAATAGGCAACAAAAATAGTACATCAAATAATGTAAATTACAATAATAGTATATTATAGAGGGCATTAGGTAAACATGCGGCAAAAATTCAAGAGGTTATTCCGTGGCCTACTCTAAGAATATTTTGTCTTAAGATAATTTCGGAAAAACCCTTCGATTCGAAGATACAAGGTGAACAAAATTTGCAACAGTAACAACATTTTATTATGAAAAAGTACATGTAAAGTTGCTCAATCTACAATAAATGTTCGAAATGACTCCAGCCTGGAGATAAGCATTCAATCTTCTCGTCATTGAGTGCCGAACTCTTTCAAATACACCAGGGTTGTTTCTAATTACACCCAGCAACTATCCGATTTCGCAATTCGTCCAAAAATTCAAATAGCCCTGGGGAAGAAATAATCCAGGGGAGTTAATCTGTATCTTCGAAACAAAGGTGTTTTTCAGAAATTATCATAGGACAAAATCTTCTTAGAATAGGCCAAGGAACAACCCCTTGAATTATTGTCGCATATTTGCCTAACACCTTGTATATGAGAAAATTAGAAAATTTTATGAACAATTATTTATTGCTATATTATAATATCGTTGGAAAAATAATTTGTTATTATTTAATGAGATGATTGGTGACAAGGTAAATTAAGTCATCTGATGTAAACACTTATAGTGAATTCAAAGTGCGTTCAAAATAATATAATTAAAATAATAACATAATAATAACCGGATTTTACACACATTTTTTTTAATTTCATAATTTTTTTACATCAAATATTTATGCAGAAAAATCAATAAAATTCAGTAGACCAGTGTTGAATATTTCAAACTTAACGTGAATTTTCTTATCAAACGGGTTTGTTTTGAATTTTATGAAGAAATTATAAATATTTATTTACCTATAAGGTACGTATTATGTACGTATAAGGTATTAATATTTATGTACCTAAAGGTAATAGTTTGTAACAATAGTTAATAACAATATACTTAGTGATACAGATATATTAAACTCTAGTTTATAAAATAAATATAGAGATAATAATTTATAGAAGATTTAAATGATACATTAAATATACATTCGTATTTTTAGAAAATGCTGTTTTCCCACGTTGCTTTGTTGCCCTTGTTTCTCGTGCAATTCAAGGGGGTTCTTAAGACTTCCGGAAACTCGAATTAAAATGGTCAGACAAGTGGAACTCGTAGTTTCCGGTCCTTTAATATTCGAAAAATGTAGAATAATAAAGAGGAAAAAGAAGAAGACAGATGAACTTCATTAAATATATAATAACTATATGCTGGGCGTGGCATAAATAACTTCCTCTATAAAAAAAATAATGTGAGGCGACATAGAAAACTTTTTTACACCTCATGCGTTAAAACTATCTTGGCGCAAGTTTTTAGTGCGAAAAATTGCTGTTTTAATCAATTCGCCCCCTCGCATGAGTAATAAAAAATATTATCTGCAACACGAGCGGAATTGTCTATTGCCCTGTCGAGCCACTTCGTTTGTGCGTCCAATTTCACTCTCGAGGCCAATTGACAACTTACCGCCCTTGTTACACAATATACTATTTTATTTCTCAAGTGTAGATTTAATATATTTTTTTATTTTCAAGTTTAACAATTCTACCATCCAAATGTCTCCACATTTGGAGATGTTCTTAGATGTTTTTTATTGCTTTTACTAGCATGTCGAGCAATTTTTTTTTTCTTGATTGGCCGCTTTTAGTTGGCCCAAGGACCGAGGACTAGATTTGATAACTTCGGTCTTGTAGTAACCACAGAAAAGTCTTTTTCTTTTATGGCTTCACAACCCCGGATGGGTTTTAGCCTCATCGATGATCTTCCATTATGTTCTCTCGACTACAATCCTCTTCCATCCTCTAACTTTCATTTTTGTGTGTCCTGTTCCACATAATCTACCCAACGCTTCCTCGGTCTTCTTTTACATCCTTTCCTCGTTGGCCTCCACTGCGTTATTTATCTGCGTTATCTTTCTATCCTCTTCCATTCGCTGCACATAGCCCATTTAAGCCTGTCTCATGATACAACACAAAAAAGCCACAAGGACTTAAATCAGTCGAGCGCGGTGGTTACGGAAATGTCTCGCGTAGGAAGGTCATTCGACCCAGAAACATCTCTTGCAAAATTTCACGCGAACTTATTATGGTGCGTTGCTCTTGATCTTCATGAAACTAAAAGTCTTCTAGCTTGCGTTCTGCCTAATGATTCTTGGGTGCAGAAAATTCTTCATTCAAATTAGAATTGACTGCGACTATGAATATATACTTCGAAAAAGTAAGATAGATAGCACAGCACATGAAACGGCCACTTTGGAACCTTGAAGAGGTCGTTAATCGAGTGCTCAAGGATTTTTAGCAGACCAGTAGCTGTAATTTTGTTAGTCCACTATGCCCAAGAATTGAAAATAGGCTTCATCGCTACTCCACAGAATATCAGTGCAAGGCATAGCTGCGAGGAACACATTATAGATAGCAATCCATACGTTTTCGCTAGTATGCTGGAGACAAGTTCTGTACTATCCAGGACTTCCTGACTTGGTCAGTATGTAAAATTCTCTTGACATTTCTTTCCGAAATACGAAGAGCTGAAGCATGTTTCCGTGCTGAACGCGTTGAAGACAGTTCAATTAAAGCTCTCACTACAGCAAGTGTCCCACTACAGCAGACGTCTAAGTGATTTTTTCTTCAGTACAGATTCAGTTGTCCTTACTCTTTAAACCCACCTCAAAATCGAAATTTAACGCGCTAACAGCTTCATTAATCTCGTTATCATTCTTGTCAAAATGCGGTTTAGCATTGCCCTGTTGAATAAAAATAGGTGTACTATTAGACCGAAACCATTTAGCTTCAAGGGTAGGGAGAAGTTTTCCACTATCATGTTTCCGTATTTGGTTTTGTTCGCAGATTCAATTCCTTCTGATTTTAGAGCCCCAGCTTAACGGTTTTTACTCATATGTTTGCCTAGTTCTGTTTTACAAATGACTAAATGTCTGTGATAACTTCCAGCTTAGTGATTAACTGTCCAGCAGTGATAACTTCCGAATCATGGCAATGCATAAATCGGAAGTATACTAAACGCTGGAATGTGTTACGGTCAGTAAGAGATGGTTTTACTGCGTTGTAATGAGGCTTAATCAATCCAGATTTAATGTTTCTGTGGATTGTACGTTTTGAAATCTCAATATAATGTGCAAGTTATCGAATATTTCTGCGTCGACGAACGGGTATATCTTTTAAACTTTTGTAAAAGCGTGATAAAGATATTCCCTATCCGCAAAATCCCTCATCAATTTATCAGGCACAAACTATTCTGTCTAGAAATCCGTTGCCCAATAGATCTGTTCTAATTAACAAAGCAGCCGCAAACTGTTCGATGCATGTGAAGAAGATTTTAGTCGATGTAAAAAACTTTGGCTCATTCCTGACTGAATATAATCACAGTTTCCAATGCTCAAAATAAATAACATGAACCAACAGAAGTGGACGTAGTAAATAAATCTACAAACGTAATAATAAGATGAAGAACAACGCTTCGTTTAGCCTCCATTCTCGTTATAGTACGTTCAGTTAGATTAGACAATTTCTTATGATTTTTGTGTTTGACGGTAAAGTTCATGTAAAAACGACAATTCTAAAACTCGTGAGTTATGGATACCAAAGACAAATCATTCAAATTATTTAAGTATTCTATTAATGAATTAAATAGTTGTTCGGCAAATTTGTTTTACATTAATATTAATGTATATTTTAAACTTGAAAACAATAACATTTTCTCTGATAAACATTATTTAGTAATTTTGTGTTTGTTGAGTTTGTAAAATTCAACTTCGAAAGAAAATCAAGTTTTGTGCTTGTTTTATATTTTTCTTTCTATGGAGAAACTATTTCAAGGAGCTGCTAACCAGTGGTCTGCCCGAACCGTTCAACGATGTCGCAGGAGGGGTTAATGGTGCAACGAGCTGCAGAGACGAATCTACGTGGGAAGTATTTTCAGGTGTTTTGGATAGACTTCTGAGAAAAAAAGCAGTGGGTTTGGATTGTATCCCGAATGAAGCGTGGAAGTACGCCCCGATAGTCATCGATGTTCGAAGAACTCAACGATATTTATAATGGTTATAAAAGGTTGCCGGTGAACTGGTAGGAAGGCTTAATTGTACCGATATACAAAGGTGGAGATAGGGAAGACCTAGCTAACTACAGAGGAATAACGGTTATGGACGCAGCGTATAAAATCTATGCGAAACTGCTGGAGCAAAAGCTTTTGTGTGAAGAGAAAGATAAAGGTCTGATCCCGGATGTACAAGCCGGATTTAGAAAGCATTACAGCACGGTGGAACACTTGGTTACGTTGAAGTATATTGTGGAGCTGGAGGAGCTGGTTAAGAAGCAAGGGCAGCTTTATGCTCTGTTTATCTGTGGGCATGTTTGAGACGGAAAAGTATAGCGCAGCAGTTAATAGAGAGAATCAGGGATTTATATCAGGATACGCGCTGCAGAGTGAAAGTAGGAGAGGAAGTTTCAGAAAGTTTTGATGTGAGAATGGGGCTAAGGCAGGGTTTTCCGCTGAGTCCAATATTATTTAACCTGTACACGGCAGATTTAGAGAGTGTGCTGAGCAAAGGTCAAGCGGGAGGGGTAGTAATTGGTAGTAGGAAAGTTTGGAGTTTGGCATATGTGGACGACGTTGTGATTTTGGCTAGATCGAAAGGAGAAATGTCAGAGACGATCGAGCGAGTAAAAAGATTTTTTGAAAAGAGGAAATTGGTAGTGAACGTGAAAAAGACTAAATGGATGATGTTTCGAAAAAAAGCGGGTAGAATGAGTGAGTCATTTAAATGAGGAAGTAGTGTAATCGAGTAAGTTAGCAGTTTCAAATATCTTGGTTTTATGTTTGGGCAGGATGGGTCCGCGAAAGAGCATGTGAAATATATTTGTAAAAAGGCTTGGGTGGCTGCTAACGGGATAGGGAACGTATGGAAGGAGTGCTTGAGCAATAACTTTGAAGCAAAAATGGTAGTGTGGAAGGCATGTGTGAGAAATGTATTTTTGTATGGAGCGGAAGTGTGGGGAGTGAAACAGGAAGAGAGAGTTGAGAGAGTGCAGCTACAGTTTTTAAAAATGGCACTCAATTTAGATAGAACTACGCCGGCATACATCTTGCTGCAAGAAACAAATATGTGCAAAGTGTTTTCGCATGCAGCTAGGAGGGTCGTTAAGTTTGAAAGGAAAGTGTATGGAAAGGGTAATGAAAGGATTGTAAAAGAAGTGCTGAGAGTTGTAAGAATGAAAGGTTTTGGTGTAAATAAGGGCACAAAATGGGGGAGTGTATGAGGAAATCAAGAGAATGTTTGGGAATGGAAGGAAGGTGGATGAATTGGTGTATGAAAGGTTAGCCGAGGTGGAGCTGCAGTGTTGTCAGAGGAAGATCGAGGGGAGTAAGTTCCTCCCAGAATACAGGAGCGTACAAGTGTTCCAAAGACTTCTGTTGTAGCTCAAAGGAGCTAGGCTGCCGCAGGCATTGATTGCACGGCACAGGTGCGGGTCAGAAGAAAAAGGCAGGTACTGGATGGACACTCGCTTTAAGCTCTCTGGCATATGTGGGGAAGCTAGTGACACGTGGGCTCATTGAGCACAAAGCTGTGATGGATGTCAGTGGGGCAGTGAGGAGACGACTGGGTTTCGAGCATGAGGGAAGACGGAGCCGGTTTGCCCTTGATGAAAAGGGTGGTTCAGTTAAAAAAGATAAACCGATAATGAGGTGAATTTTTGTTTTTGTCGTTGTGAAAAGAGTGTGAGGAATTGCTATTTTTGGTTGCTTTATATATTTTTTTGTTTTTGTGGGGCTTGTGTGTTTGTTTGTTTGTTTTTTTTTCTTTTGTCTTATCTTTTAATTTTTACCGCAGTTTTAGAAAGGATTAATTGTTTGTTTTATTTAATTTTTGTTAACTATGAATGTAGCACTTTTGTTTCTTTGTTAGGTTAAAAATTATGTAATTACGTATGCCAATAAAAGGATTACTATACTATACTATTTTTTTTGTCTCAAGAATTCGAAACTAAACGAAATTTTGAAAACGTAAATAAAATAAACCTTTTTATCTAGGGACCTTTAGTCCGTCAATTTGGCAATAATTAATAAAATTTTGAATTTTTTAAATTAGTTATACAGGGATACCATGATGTATACAGTGAGGCCATGAAGCTCGTAACTCGAATTACTCGTATGTTAAATCAAGTTCATTGCAATGAATTATAATGCCATTAATCCGTACTGTAACTCAAAAACAACCATTTTTCTTTGTTTGTTTTTAAAGATATGACGGAGATGCTGCCTGTAGTGGAAGAGAAAGGTTGAATGGATTAACTGAATTATTCACTCATTTTGGCCCTTATAGATATTATATATTATATATTTTTTATCAACAGGATTTGCCAAAAAAACGTATTCAATGCGGAAAGCTTGGCAAGGGCTTAACCTTTGTGCAATTGCTTTTATTGATGCTTTGCTAGACGTCAAAAAAAAACTAGCAAGAGTTATTAGTTATAACTTGTAAGTGTTAATAATAGCAGAGAGCAAAAAATCAGCGTAGTCGTATGTCGAAAAAGTCGGGAAACTCGAAAAAGTCGGAAGTTGGGACACTAGTATGTCGAGCTACCACTATAATATGAAATGCATATTTTAAATTAAAATTTGATTACACAGGGTGTTAGGTAAACATGCGGCATAAATTAAAAGGGTTAGTCCTTGGCCTATTTTAAGAATATTTTGTCTTATGATTATTTCTGAAAAAACCTTTATTTCGAAGAAACAGGGTGAACAAAGTTGTTCAATCTACAATAAATTTTCGAAGTGGCTTCCTCCAGCCTGGATACAAGCATTCAATCTTTTTATCATTGAGTGCCTAACTCTTTGAAACACAACAGGGTATGTTTATGTAAACATCACCAGGGCTTCTAATTGAGTTACAATCAGCAATTATCGAATTTGGCAATTCGTCCAAATTCTGCACTGGAGTAGCGTAAACTAAGTCTGGGGTCGAGTAGACCATGCGTGTGGTCTACCTCGAGCAATCCAGTATGTTTCTGTGAAAAAATCACGAGCAACCAAACTGATGGTGCACCACAACATTGCACTTCTTGTCGACAAAGGTACGTCCTACAGAAACTCGGGCAACGTTTCTTCCAAAAAGTTGCGATACATCTAGGCAGTAAGTCTTGCTAGCAGAAATACCGGTCCAATTAGATAGTCACCCACAATTCCAACTTATAGATTCAAGGAGAATTGATCTTGAAGTCGATCTTCACATACCTCATGCAGATTTTCTTCTGCCCACACATGGTTGTTATGAAAATTCCTTATTGCATTTCTTGAGAAACTGGCTTCATCGGTGAAAAGAATTTGTGTCAGGAATTAAGGCGTTAGAACTAATCTTTGCAAAAGCCATTGTCATAACGCAATACAAGGACGTTTATCAGCAGGTAGCAGTGCCTGAATACGTTGAATGTGGTATGGATACAACAAATTGCCATTACACAATTTCCAAACTGTCCAATGACTTACATTCAAAGCATTGGCAATTTGTCGCATAGAGGTGGAACTTCCTCTAACATGTCCAGCACATTCTGTTCCAGTTGTACCGTTCTTACTGTCATTAATCTTCCTTGCCCTCCATTTCAATGTGCTTGTTACACAAAGACGTCGATGAATGTATTCGAAGATATTTCGTTCGAGGTTATTAGAGCTAGAAAACTGTTCAATGCACAATCGTCTTAGCTTGTAATGAATTTCCATCAGCAAGTCCATACATGAAATGCATGTCGTTAATCTCGGCGTTCGTATACATGGTAGAGGACTGCACTAAATATTAAAGACACGTCAAACAGCCAAACGTCACCCAATGTAAACAACTGCGACCGATACAGGTGATGTTCACTGACCAGACGTATTCAAATAAAATCCACTTGGATGTTAGAAGGTAAAACAGCCGTTCCAAGTTATCGTCAACAATTTTTTGTACTGGATAAACTCATTAATTATTTGTACTTGATAAAATCATTGGCGTACGCCATACTTTTATTTACATTAATGCTTTCAACAAATATTGAATATGGTTGTCGTAAATTTTGTTCACCCTGTATCTCCGATACAAAGGGGTTTTTCAGAAATTATCACAGGACAAAATATTCTTAGGATAGGCCAAGGAATAACCCCTTGAATTTTCGCCGTATGTTTACCTAACACCCTGTATATGAAAGAGAAATTCAAAATTTTGTTTACTAAAATTAATCTCAAATGTTTTGCATATTTTTTTTTTCTTATTTCACAGAAAATATTAATTAGGTTAGAATTACTAAATTCATTAATTTCTTAGGAGGTAAAACAAATGTAAAATTAGAAACTTTGTTATCAATATTTTTAAGTTTGGCTAAAATTAGATTAAGAGAAATTTGACCTAATACAAAAAAACTTTACACTAAGAACATAGTAATCTAAAGAATGCATAGAGTTATTAAAGAAACGGGAATAAGCATTTAAAACCTAATGAAGATTGATTATATTTCATAAATGTGATATTAACATGGACCTGTTCGTTAAACCTAACTATTTAATACAAATTCCAAGTTACAAGTACAAGCTCGTTCCTCAAAAACAAAACAGATTTTAATCCCTGTTATGCAAAATTACAGTATTTATATTAAATCATAATTTAATTTTAGCAGACTAGCAATTTCATAGGCTTACTAGTAAAACCTATTACCCGTCTAGAGCGAAGTTACGGTAAAAACACGTAGAGCGAGCAAATCTCTTTTCGTCTGTTCGTCTTCAAGAGCGTCAGCTGGCCAGCGTTAACTCGCACGTTTCTTTTTTACATTTCCTCGGGCGAAATAAGTTTAAAAAATATGTATCATAACAACATGTGATATTATTAATTACGAATATTGCAAATAAAGTGTAATTTGCTTTTAAAGCAAATATTATTAATTTAGAGTAAAGAACAGGACCGGAGAAGTATTAGAATACATGGAAATGCCACCGGTGTGAAACTGGCAATAACTTTCAGCAATAAAAATTTTGTGTAAAATGTTTATTTCAAAAGGCTATAACTTTCTTATTGATAGGGATTTTTTAAAATTTTCTTCACAGAACTGTTGCACAGTAAGTCACCTCATAAAATATTCCAACAAAATTTAATTTTCTTTTTACACATAGGCATAATACTCATATTAAAGATCAACAAATATTCACATTTACTCACTTCTTAAACGCGGAACGTCAAAGTGTATTATTTTCCAAAATTTTCCAACACAATTTCCACCATCTATTAGGCCACTGTATTACATTCATTTCTAAAGCAGGAATTTTTCCAAAATTCCTAATAATAAGCGCACAGCGATTATTTAAAAAAGTGCATTCCACTCTCACTCACTCGACAAGGATCTTGTCAAAGTGTATATTTGTAAAAGAGCAATTTTAAGAGTGCATTTTAAGTCATCGTCAAATGCAATTATTCTTGCGAATTTTTTTAAATGCTTATACAGTTAAGTAGATATATTCATACCCTAGTAGGAAATGAAAGAAAATGTGAGAAAAGTTAAAATTTAGAGCAATTTGACGGTCGAGCAATAAAACAGTGCTGCGTGGAGTGGGTGCATTTTAAGTCATCGTCAAATGCAATTATTTTTGCGAATTTTTTTAAATGCTTATACAGTTAAGTAGATATATTCATACCCTAGTAGGAAATAAAAGAAAATGTTAGAAAAGTTAAAATTTAGAGCAATTTGACGGTCCAGCAATAAAACAGTGCTGCGTCGAGCTGGTATATTTTAAGTCTTGGTGAAATTTTATTATTTGTAGGATTTTTTTTTAATGCTTCGATAGATAAGTAGATAAATTTATCCCCTAGTGGGAATTGAAAGAAAATGTGAGAAAATGTACAATTTACTTCTATTACGCTGGGCACTGTTATTGCAATAGGGGTATTGCAATAAAACAGTGCCCGGCGAACGAAAGTGGGGTGGAATACATTTACTTTTGCAAATTTTTGCAAAATCTTTTACACATGTCTAGGTACATTTGTTCACTAGTGATGTATGAAAGATAATTTGAGAAAAATTAAAATTTACTGCAATTTGACGTTCTGGCTATGAAACGGTGCTACGTGGAGCAGCTGCATTTTAAGTTTGGTCGTTATTTAATTGTTTTTTTATATTTCGAAAACTGTTTTATTTCGTTATTAGGTACATTCATTTTCTAGTGATATTTGAAAGAAAAATTGAGAAATGTTGAAAATTACTACCTCTTTGGATTTTTCTATTAAATGGCAATTGCGTGGAATGCACTTTTTTAAATAATCGCTGTGCCCTTATTATTAGGAATTTTGGAAAAATTCCTTCTTGAGAAATGAAGGTAATACTGTGGCCTAATAGATGGTGGAAATTATGTTGGACATTTTTTGAAAATAATACACTTTGACGTTCCGCCTTTAAGAAGTGAGTAAATGTGAATATTTGTTGATCTTTAATATGATTATTATGCCTATGTGTAAAAAGAAAATTAAATTTTGTTGGAATATTTTATGAGGTGACTTACTGTGTAACAGTTCTGTGAAGAAAATTTTGAAAAATCCCTATCAATAAGAAAGTTATAACCTTTTGAAATAAAAATTTTACGCAACATTTTTATTGCTGAAAGTTATTGCCAGTTTCGCACCGGTGGACATGCCATATAATTTAACAAATTATGAAACAAATTATGAAATTAGATTTTGTCAAAAACATTTTTTTCCGAAATTTTGTTTGGAAATTAAAAAAAAAAAAATCACGAATTGCTCTGATTAGAGTAAATATAAGATAAACAAAGAAACGTACAAAACATAAACTTGAAATGTTCAGTTTTCAGTCTTGTATGGTCTTGACTATCCGTGTCCATACTTATGCAGTCTTGTTCAGTCTTGTATTGCCCATTCTTTCCAGTGTTGCTAAGCCTTGACCAGTCTACTCCAGTTTGTCTAGTCTTGCTATTTGAGGATTAAACCATATTTTTTATTTGTTTTTAAAAATGCATGGAAAGATTTTTTTTATAAAAATAGAAAGTTTCATAAATAAATTTTGAACTTTTTATGTCGCGATCGGTCCGTTTGATATAAAGAAATGAGATAGTTTTCGATATTTTAACTACTATAGAGGGAAAGTGAAGATTTCCGTGACCAGTTTCGATTTGTAGAATTGATTGAGTCCTAACTGGTTTCACAAAATTAAATCAGCCCAAATCAATTTGCTTACAAATCTGGCATAATATACCCGAAGAGGAAAATAAATTAATTGCTAAATTGGTGATTGGACATTGTTCAAATAAAACCCATTTACTTTTGTCTTTTGCAATTACAATACCGCGTTTTAATTATACTGGAACCAAACATAATTTTTCAACAATATAATAATAAATTTGAAACAATACTCAATCACCAATAAACAATCTCATTGTCGATTCAATTCTGGACACGATTTCCATTTTCAGTAAATTGAATTTAAATTTAGATTTTAGTCGTGAATGATTGCGTTCCAAATAAAAACAGTTTCAATCAATTAGATAATTACGGTCAATTTCTTAGATAATCCTAACATGACTTGTTAAGTCACTAACGTCGGGTTTATCCTCACAGGAAATATTAAAATATTCTCGGTTGACTTTAATATTCCAATTAAAATCATCGCGTGAAGTTTCAGATTAAATCAATTATTGAATTAATTACTTACTATTTTTAGCAATCTCTAAACAAGCGACTAATAATATATCTGACTTTCCTGAATGCCTAACATATTCTTGTGTGTAAACAACGATTCTGAAAACAACAAAAATTATGTCCAGCATTAAAAACAAATAGCTTTTAATAGGTTTCAACAGACATTTTCAATCAAACGCAATTCTAATAAAATTATTTTTAACTCACGCCGACTTATATGAATGCGTTACGCAATGATCATAATTTCACTTGAAGTTTCTCATTGCCTCAAAGACAATAAAATGGAATATTATAAATATTAAAAAGTTTGCTTTCTTCTCTTGCGTCTATGACACGCAAAGGCAGAAAATAAACAATTCATTCTAATTTTCTGATAAATGTTTATTAATGTGCTCTGTAAACAATTGAAATATTTCATAATGAAAGTAATTAGCACTAAGAGCATATTATGAAAGGATCTGCTCAACTTCTAATTTGTAATAATGAAACAATTTTAAAACTTAGATTTTAATAGAGTTTATCTACGACCACTATTGTAAATGCCAATTATTGTACAATTTGTGTACTATGTAAATACATCATAACGCATACGTATGTAACAGCCCGCGATTAATAATAAGTTATGATTGATAACACACACGTGCGTTTGGTTTACGATTCGTTGAGAGCTGCTACTACGTGCTCATACGTTCAGCGCCCCCGTGCCACAATTCAAACTAACGGAAATTGACATTGCGTAAGTACATTGGGTTCCCTATATCTATGAGCATTCTAATTCCAGTATAACCCAAATAAGTACTAAATAATAAGTTAAATATGGTCGAGTAACAGTTATATATGATAATACAATTGTTTAATATAATGTTGAATAATGTACCTAATAAGAAATAAATTTGTTACATCAAACATATTTTTCTTATTAAACAGAAACAAATTAGTGTGGTCGTAGATAAAGTATAGTAGATAACTCGAGTTGTAAGGCAATTACGTACTCGCGGAATTACCCACTCCACGATACGCGGTTTTTGCATAACTGTTCCGCTCGAACGTAATATGCTTCTTAAAACTCTCATTACGTAATATACTATTACGTCTATATTTTGATTGTCTTGTCTGCCTGTTTTGACAATATCGTCGTCAATACTTGCTTGCATACTCTAAACATTACCTTAGATTTTATCTTCTTCTGTTCTTTCTCCAATACATTTAGTCTTATCTATTTAGTTTGGGCAATTTCAGTGTATCTGTGCTTAAAATGATCCACATTTGTATAAACTTGTCTACTCCAGACTGCCTAGTCTTGCTTGTGCAGTACTATCTGCTTACTCTTGTCTGGCAAGTCTTAACTAACCAGTCCAGTCCTTCAGTCTTTTCTGTCCAGTCCTGAACATCCAGTCCTGTCTATCCAGTGTTGCCTGCCCAGTCGCGTATGTCGAGTTTTCTCTGTCAACTTTTGTCTGACAAGTCTTGTCAGTCCAGTCTTGTCTGTCCAATCTTGTCCGTCCAGTCTTGTAGGTAAAGTCTTGTCTGTCCAGTTCTGAGTCTCCAGCATTGTCTGCCTAGTTTTATCTGTCCAGTCTTATCTTTCTAGTCTTCGATAACAAGTCTTAGCTAACTATGCTTGGCTACCTCTGTCTGGTATTGCCTGTCTAGCCCTGCATGCCTAGTCTTTTCTGACGAAAAACCAGAAATGAAGAATTAGCTCTGGAAGGAACGACAGGCTGAAAACCTCAGGGAAACAATTAAACAGAAACTGCCAGATATTGAGATACGTACAAAATACCCAAACATAACTGCAAACATAAGTGATCGAGACTCAGTGACCTCCAAGGACAAAATACTCAGTGAACTACAAAACACAATTGATATTAGTAAAGACCTAGTGATCATAAAAAAACCTCAGTCCAGCGTATGGAGAGACCCAAGTAGCGACTATTTAACATACACAGAAACAAGCACAAAAAATAATAGAGAAAGACAGCTGGACTATCCCCTCTTCAACTGTGTCCTTGAAAAGGTTATGAGAGAATGGCGCAAAGAACTGATCAATTTGGGTGCTCATAGTGGAATCTACCTGGGACGTAAGAACGATGGACTGGTTGTAGATTGCCTGGCCTTTGCAGATGACATGCCAATGTTTGCTGATTCTCTTGAGATGGCAACAATGCAGGTAAATTGCCTCAGAAAACAGGCTGCCAAAGTAGGTCTTTAAGTGTCGCTGGAGAAAACAGAATTCTTCACCAACATCATAGAAGCAAACAGAGAGATATTAGTAGAGCAGGTTAGTAGAGCGAATGGAATGAATCTAACTTATCAAGAAGAGCATCATTATCCAAGAGAGTCAACAAGTTAGAACTAGCCTATCGACTGACTAAGAACACTTACAGAAAGAAATGCCTGTCATGCCACCTGAAACTTAAGCACTACACATCAGCCTTATGACTAGAAGACATGTATGCCATGGAGTGTCTTTCCTTGAAACGAAGAGGTCTGGTAGAGAAGTTGGAAATCAGAGAGAGGAGAATCCTCAGGAAGATCCTAGGCCCGGTAAAGGAAGATGGGCAATTCCGAAGGCAGCATAACTTCGAGCTCTAAGAACATATTGAGATGCTCTCTGACTGTGCAAGGAAAAGAAGGGAAGCTTTCTATGCCTACGTTGCAAGATTGCGTCCAAACCTACTAACCAACCGTCTGTTCACCTTCTGGCAGAACAAGAAGGTTCGTACCACTTGGTTGACAGAAACCGAGAAGGATATTAAAGAACTGGGAATAACACATCTCCAAAACAGACAGTTTGTGAGACGCACCCTAAAGGAAGTCCGTGGATTTCAGGAAAAATATCGAATTAAAGGTCCCCCTGGATAGAACAGAGAAAGGAGTTGCACCAGCAGAATATGCGACAAAACTGGGCAAAGATCAAAGCCCAGCAGTTGAACAAGCGTGGTTAAAAGTAGGCCTATTTGAAAGAAGAAGAAGAAGAAGAGAAAGGCAGGCTAAAAATTGGCTGGGTACAATGCAGGGTAAGAGAAAGAATCCAACTGGAGAGATGCCATAGATGCTGGAAAGCAGGACATTACGGCAGCATATGTAACGGGCAAGGCAGACAAAATCTATGCTTCAATTGTGGAGAAGAAGGCCACTAGGCAAACGAATGACCCTTTTTACCCAATATGCATTATGAAGGGTCACAGGTCGGATTCCGCAATGTGTCCGGAATTCAAAAAAGCTTTGACGGAGGCGAAGCGAACGAATTTTCCATTCTCCAAAATGACATTGAAAATCTTCCAGATTAATTTGATGAGATGCCGGGCAGCACATGACATCTTGCATGCCACAGCCACAGAACTACAAACAGTGTAGCAGTTGTAACACATGTATTACTGATAAGTGAACCTAACAAAAAACTAGTAAGTGATGCAAACTGCTACACCGACGCTAAAAAGGACACAGCCATAAGAATCATCAACCCAGAGTTAAACATTCTCGGCATAGGTAGTGGACCTGGGTATACATGGGTTGAACTACAAAAATATATCTTGTACAGGTGTTCGTCATCATCAGCCTTTATGTCCCCGCTGCTGGGGCACCGGCCTATTCTCTGCCACATATCCAACCTCAGCTGTTACTTCTCACGAACGACAAAAGTAACAACTTTTTCGACCTGACTTTCTTGACCTGACTTGACATACTAAGCAGGCATATATGAACAAAGGCAAAGGGGAAAATAATTGGGAGGGGGGGTTATTTTAATGCAAAATCGCCATACTGGGGTTGCCCAAACATGGATCGCCGAGGTAATGTAATAATGGAATGGGCTGCAGAACTCGACCTCTACCTGCAAAATAATGGAAATAGGGCTACATTTGAAAGGGGGGAAATCGTTCTCCATTATTGACCTTACTTTTGCGTCAAGCGATATCGCAGACTATCTCGACATGGAAGGTCCTCAACATGGAATCTCTAATCGATCATCGGTATATTGAAATCCAAATTGAACAACATCACAAGAGTGAGATGCATAACCGACAAAAGACAAAGATAGTGACACAAAAAAAAGTCTCCAGAAATTTAAGCATAGAATTAAACAAGATTCAAGCCCACACCGCCGACACACTAATATCAGCAGTAAGAAAAGTATGCGAAACTCCCATGCCTGGAAGAAACTAAAACCACAGAAGAAAAAGCGTCTACTGGTGGAATGAGACCAAACGGATCTTCATCACAACCAAAAGGAAAACCTGCATAGCCACAAGATGAAGGTATCTTTGCTGTGCCCGGAAGACAAAACACGATGAAAGCCTTGAGGAGATAAAACAACTATACTACAAAGCTAAAAAAAACTACGTAGGGAAATAATCCTCATCAAAAAAATACATTAGGAAAAGCTCTCCAAAAACATCGATGAAGACACTTGATGTGATTGCGATGCTTACAAAATAGCAACGAGGAACCTGCACATCCGACAGACACACCAACAGCTACCAATGATCAACATCCTGGAGATAAACTAAGTTGGGAACAACCGCAAGTTATGGAAATTCCTCTATTGGCCGAGAAAGAACTAATCGCTGCAAGCAAGCGCTTAAGAAATAAAAGAGCGCCTGGACCAGATGGTCTGCCGCCCGAAGCCGTCAATCTATTGCTAAAAACCTTCCCAGAACTAGTACTGAAAGTCTTAAATGAAAACCTACTCACTGGCACGTTTCCATGTAGATGGAAACAAGCGAAGCTAGTTCTTATTAAAAAAGGAAACAAGCCAATAAGTGAACCTTCTTCCTATCGCCCTTTGTGTGTACTAGACGTAGCTGGTAAACTACTAGAACAACTGCTCGTAAGTCGCCTTAAAAAGAACTGAAGAATAGATTAAACCTCTCGGAGAACCCATTCGGCTTCTTCGAAGGCAAATCTTCTACTCACCATCGTCGGAAAAACGGAAAAGGGTATCATGCAAAGGCCCAATCAAGCAATCAAACAAATTGTCTGCTGTGTGGGGTCAAAATCACTGCGCATAGCACAGGAAAAGACTGAAGCAGTTCTGTTGACGGGTTACAGAAAACTGGCAAATATCTTCTTCCAAGTACTGGATTCAGAAATCATACCTAAACCACACATCAAATACCTAGGAATTATAATCAACAAGTGTTTTTCTTTTAAAGAGCATTTTAAAATGGCAGCAGAGCGAGGGGCAACCAAAAAACCACGTCTGCCCTCGAAAGACTTATGCCCAATGTTGGAGGGCCTAGGAGTAGCAAACGCAGGTTTCTCAACGCAGTTGCCCAGTCTGCGATGTTATACGGTGTCCCTATCTGGGCGGAGGCCACTAATAGAAACAATATTGAAAAACTAGCAGCTTATCAGGGAAAACTGGCTCTGCGGGTATGTAGTGCCTATCGGAGCGTGTCCTCAGATGCAGCGTTAGTTATCTCAGGCATTTCGACAATTGACCTGCAAATCAAGCTAAGGAAATACTTATATTATGCTTATAAAGACGACATGACAAGAAATAAGGCAAACAATATGTTCTTAAGGAAATGGCAGGAAGCGTGGAATATGACACCAAAAGGCGAGTGGACAAGGATACTCATCTGCAATATAGATACTTGGTACCGTTGACAACATGAAAATGGGATGGGAAATAAACTACCACCTAACCCAAATACTCACGGGCCATGGGTACTTTGAGGAATTCCTTCACAATATCGGGAGGGCATCAGATCCAGCTGTATATACTGCGGACAAACAGACAGCGTAATCCATACGCTATAAGATTGCCCGAGATGGGACAAAGAACGCAAGGATGTAGCAATAGACAACTTAAATCCAAAGAATACCATTGAACCAATGCTACAATCAGAAGAAGACTGGGACGCTATGAACGGAATGATCAACAAGATCCTATACCAAAAAGAAGCTGATGAACGTCTCTGAAAAAAGAGGGAAACAATCTAAACAGCCCCTAATCCCAGCTACCATGTACTACGATAGAAGACATTAACATATTTAACATATTTTATTGAATATAATGACAACTGACGCCCTGAATGTAAATGCTACAAACGGTCCCAGGGTGCTCCAGGTTATTTTTTATTTAAAAAAGTCTTGTCTGTCTAGTCTTGTCTGTATAGACTTGTCTGTCTAGTCTTGTTTGTATAGTCTTGTCTATCTAGCAAGTGTATTTTGTCTGCCCAATATCTTCCTAATTGTCACTCTATCTAGTCGTGTGTTTTCATAAATAAACTATTTACAAATTAAACTAAGCTGCTGATTTTTTTATGTGAATTTTGTTTATTTGAATATTAATAATTCGTTTAATAATTTATAAACTCAAAATGAAATACATTGATTTAATTTTTTCGTATGCAGCAATATCATCGACATTATTGAACAAGCTTTTATATTACGAACAAATTTAGCGTAAAAGTATAAGACTCGAAGATATGCAACGATTAAACACTCTAATAGAACTTTTCATAGTTGAATTTTTTTTGTGCGTATGCGTCAATTTTCGCCATGTTTTCGGGCACATTTTTGACATATAACCAGTGAAAATAACAAATGGTGCACGAAACTTTCTTATTCCCGCCTTTTAAACATTGTGGACGCGCATGCAATTAACTAACCGTAAAAAGCTCTATTCTAAAAATTCCATAAAATTAATTATTGCATTGACATTATCTGTTTTCTTTATTACTAGATAATTCTTGTTTAATTCTTATTTTTTCTTGAAATCTTATTTTTTATACGCAAATTCAAATCAAATACAAAAACCTTTTACCGTTGGATTCAGAATCCTTAAATAATTCTACGTATTAAAATATTCTAATTTTAACACTCTTCTGGCAACATAGTTGTTTCCATAAATTTAAAAGATTTTTCACCCTGATTTATATTTTTTCAGACAGCTTGTTAATAATAGCTGATTTTACACTTAATTTATGTTTACTTCTTGAATCCATTTGAAAGATTAATGTTTTTTGCGATACGCAGATTAGCAAATAGTATGTGTCAAAGATTATGTTGTTTTAAATTATCTACTTTACAGAATAATTGCTTGTCTATTTTACATATTATAAAGAAATAAAGAAGATTTGGCATGAGTTTCTATAACCTGTAGGTATATAGACTTTTTTAAGAAGTAAAGTAAAGTAAAAAAAAGATCAATAATTGATCCACACATATTCAGCAAATAAAGTCTTTATTAGTGTACCTTATATCCTTTAACCCTTTGACACATGGGGTTTTAGATAATTTGAAATATCCTAACATTTATATTTACAAAAGTGGGACACTTTTAAAACCGCTTTGTCTCAAAGAGATATCAAGAGTAGCAAACTAGTGCCACAACAAGAAGTAATATCCAGCCCGCGGCGTCGATGAATTCTTTATGAAAACCAATGTTTTAACATCTTGCAGCGATTAAAAATAAACCTTTCCTAAAAATTTCCTTTGAGTTTTGGGTTAAGAATTATGATTTGAAATTCTGGTATGAATTATAGTGACAGCTTATTAGTTTCTAATTGTGGCCAATGTGTTACTGGACACGTTGGGCTGGTGAGCTGGAAGATGAGCTGAGCTGGTGAGCTGAACTGGAAGACCGTTCTTCCACGGTGACTTGTGTCACGGTGACCGGTGACTTCCTGGACGGAAGTCCACTACTATATCCGTCCAGGAAGTCACTTCAGGGGTAGAAATGGGTTCAGCATCTATTGATACCTAGTTAGAGTCGTTAGAAGAATCTTTAGAACTTTGAGAAACTTTGAGCGCTGTCACTGTCTGGTTCGACGTTTTCATCTTTCAAAGAGTCATCAGATGATGCACTGGGTGGGTCTTCGCCACAAAAGTTTTCCCAATATTTTTTTAGTTCGTCGTCAGTAAGGGGTCTTTTTCCATCCATTCTATAAAATAAATCGCTATAAGATAGCAATGGGATAAATGAGTCCCTTTATAAAATTTCAAAGTTTTCTTGTAAGTATTACGCATTTTCTTACCTATTTGCTTATTGAGAATGCCCAACAATCTATTTTATCCAAATAACTTTGGTAGAACGCACAGAAACACAGTTACGCAGCCGTCAACATGAACTGCGGAATGGTTTTGCCTATTTTATGAAAATACCAATGAGGCAATACTTGATGAACATTTAATGTTCATTAAATCCCACCTAAATATATTATTAGGTGCTTGGGACATATGTGTCCCGTTAGTAGAGAAAGGGTTAAAAGAAACGGGGGGAAAAGAGAAATAGAAAAGAAAAGAGTGGGAAAAGAATATCCCTAAGGCAATGAGTCAGAAATGTTAACTTCCAATTTTTAATGGAACCAAAATGGCAAAGAATAGTTCTATGGTAATAAGTCAGAAAGATGATGCTTATAAATGAACCGTTTACTAAAAAGAACTGTAAAGAGCGATGGACAACGCTACTTAATACTAATAAGTCTAGTTCATAAAAGGCTAGAGAAAGTGCTAGGAAGAAATTGAATAGATCGAAGAATTGCATGGATCGAACTACTTATAGACATATAATACATTGCAAACCAGACATATGACTAGAGGAAATACTATATATAGAATAGCAGATAAGATTAGCAAAGAAGATTTAGTGATTAGACTAGTGGCGACTTGCACGGCGCTAACCGCTAATCGGTTTACAAAACAAGTGAACCCACAGTAATTTTATTGTATACGTGATGGGGCTGCGTGATGCGTGACCACTTTGATATGGGCTGCTGTCGTAAATAATGGGCAGACCATTCAGCACAGAAGTTCTATACTTGATGTTTTGTACCTTGAAAGAGCCGCCAGTGTGAGAGCTGGAAAGATGATAGGTCCAACAATGAGCGTTCGGGGAATGTCGTGAGTGCGCTTCCAATAAGAAAATGACCCTAATCTACTTTCTCAGATTCTGAAGTGAAGAAGGTATTCTCTACGCGCCACCCAAAGAACCGCCCTCTGGTGGTCCTCAAGATGTCTCTGCTCTCACTCCGGGTCATAGACATTTCTCAAACATTTGGTCCTTCGTACCGGATGATATTGAGTGCGGAAATCTTCGTTTCGCACATATCTTCTGACCATTTGCTTCAAGCAACGTTGAGCTGTCATGTATGAATCCCCTAAGTGAAAAAGTAGCAATTTTAGTGGGATACGAACAATGTATCGTCCAGTTGAGTTCCTCGAGTAACTTGTCCTGTAGTCTCCCATTCATCCTCTTCTGGAGTGAGCTGATTGGCCGTATCCATTGTCAGTTCTTCTTGAGTCCAATGCTTGGTAAGCAGTTCCAGCAGAACATCAGTTTCAGGCGGAACTACGGTGGTGTGTACAGGACTTGCTGTTTGTGTTGTATGGACTGGTCCCAGAACCAGCCAACCAAAGATTGAGAGTTGTGCAATCGGCATTGTGGATGGACCCTGTATGAAGTTTAATTTGATGACCACGGCCAGCTCATCAGGGACTCAAACTTGGAAGACTGGATCAGCGCATCAGGCCTCCGCGATCCCGCAGGCATCTCTTTCTCAACATCCATCCAGCTCATCCAGGACAAGCTATACCGTGATTTCTACGGCGAAAATCACTTCATTGTAATGTGTCCGCGTTTTCGCACCCTCAGGCCAGCTAATCACCAAAGATACGCGGTCGAGGAGTGTCTCTGTTTCAACTCTCTAGGGAGGCACAATGTCAATACGTGGATGTAAGGAGTGTATATCATACGATGCTACATGGAACATTATCAGCAGCGATTCCAGCGCGGGAGTACTTCCAAAGGGAGTAGACTTATCGCAACAACAGTTATCGCAACATCAGTTTCAGGCGGAACTACGGTGGTGTGTACAGGACTTGCTGTTTGTGTTGTATGGACTGGTCCCAGAACCAGCCAACCAAAGATTGAGAGTTGTGCAATCGGCATTGTGGATGGACCCTGTATGAAGTTTAATTTGATGACCACGGCCAGCTCATCAGGGACTCAAATTAGGATGACTTGATCAGCGCATCAGGTCTCCGCGATCCCGCAGGCATCTCTTTCTCAACATCCATCCAGCTCATCCAGGACAAGCTATACCGTGATTTCTACGGCGAAAATCACTTTATTGTAATGTGCCTGCGTTTTCGCACCCTCAGGCCAGCTAATCACCAAAGATTCGCGGTCGAGGAGCGTCTCTGTTTCAACTCTCTAGGGAGGCACAATGTCAATACGTGGATGTAAGGAGTGTATATCATACGATGCTACATGGAACATCATCAGCAGCGATTCCAGCGCGGAAGTACTTCCAAAGGGAGTAGACTTATCGCACCAAAAAGTCGGTTGTTATGACTTTGATTGAATATCACAAAAATGAACAACAATGAAAACGAACAAGAAAGAACAAAAAATCCACTGTTACAATTTGTTGTTTCTCTAACAGTACAGTTGATGGCTGTGGGCAAAAAAAGCAAGTGCAATCAAACGTAAGAAAACTGCTGGACGTCCGTCCAAAACAATGAAACGTATGCTCAATGTTGGAGATCACCTCCCAGTTGATGGTACCACCTTCCACCTCCAGAAGATGTGCGAACTGTTCAGGAAAGGGCAAAGAAACGCGAACCAGAACCTTGTGTACAATGTGCAAAGTTGCTCTGTGTAAGACGGAAAGGCGTTTCCAAATTCATTTAGACCTCAATTAAAAGTTACAACATCAAGGCAATGTGCTATGCTCAATGGAAAAATTGGTCGTCTATCGGTTGAACTTGAAGTGTTTTTGCAAGTTTTTCTACGTAGTATGATAATATTAAATATTAAGGGAAATGCTGAGGAAAGCCAACAAAAAGAAAATTGATGTCACAAATATAGATGCCGATGAAATTATGCTTTTGTTAGAAATTATGCTTATTATGACTTACAGTAGAGTTCCTAACTTCACCGACTATTGGTCAAGAAATGCATCCTTAGGAAATTAGGCTGCAAAAACTGCAATTGCTCGGAATTGCGCCCAACTCTCTAAGATATATTTCAACTACCCAGAAAAAGGGACTGTTACTCCTAAAACTTACTACATTGATGAGGGGGTTTCTTGCTTGAAATATACATTTCAAAAATGCAGAGAAGACAGTCTAATTTCAGAGCATTGACGCATCAATGGCCAAATTTAATGGCCTCTTAAGTTTAAAGCAACATCTTTCTTTGAAACCCATCAAGCGTGTAATCAAAATATGGGAACGATGCGATGCGGAAACTCGATATGTACATGATCTCAATATTTTTTCTGGAAGAGACAATACTGTAGGAAAAGTCACTACTACCTTAGGAGAAAAGGTTGCATAGTCACTTATCTCTACAATTCGGAATTCACGAGTCACTTGAGCATTTGATCGCTTCTTTACAAGTGTTAGATTGATGGACATCATTCCCTTTCCTGCTGTTTTATCATACAGTTTTATCATATAAATTTATCGCCAAAATTTATGCCAAAGTATGATGGGAAATTGAAGAACAGTGATTCTCAATTCTTGTGTAATAATGTGGGCACATAAGGCGTAAGATGACAAGATAGCAAGGAGATTCTTGTGATCACAAATTGTACGAATAGTAATGTAATAAGCACAACTAGAAAACAAAAGGATGGTGAGAAAAAGGAGATACAATGCTCAGAAGCAGTTGTGCTCTATAATAAAATATTGGGTGGAGTAGACTTATGGGACCAAAAGGTCGGTTGTTATCACTTTGATCATCGAACATTTTTGAAAATCGCATTCTTCATTTGAATCATTTTCAACATCATTTGAAGATTGCAAAAATAGTGGAAAAAGGTTTTCTATAAATTGTTTTATTTTGTCATTGCGTCGTTTCTATTCAACGAAGAAAGCCACTGTTACAATTTTTTGTTCCTTTAGTAGAGCAGTTGATGGCTGTGGGCAAAAAAATAAAAAAAGTAAGCACGCGGTTGCGCGACCTCTCGATCCAAAATAAGAAAAAATAATTCAAATAATTTACCTTGAGACTTGGACGCCCTTCTTACATGCGCTATAATCCGAGTTATCTATTTATTCAATTTTGCCTCATAAAGTCATGTTTAATTCCTTGCATAGGGATCAGTAAAACAGTGATTTATTCACTAGTGCAATAAAAGTGACAACGCATCAAAATAACTCACGTGCTCCGTAAACGTCCTAGTCTCAAGGTAAATTATTTGAATTATTTTTTCTTATTTTGGATCGATAGGTCGCGCTACCGCGTGATATATAATCTAGATTTGTCTGTTCTAATATTATTCAATCTAACCTATGACCGAATCTAGGTTAAAACCGTGAAATCAGTAAAATATTGTCTTTTTTACGTTAGTTCTAATTTCTGCCACAGCTACCGAACTACATTTTAGCCGAAAACTCGCCTAGTAAATAGTTTTGTTTAATCCAGATTTGCAGTAAAATTATACAAGCATGCTGTATCAAAGTATATACCAAATAATTTTTATTGTTTGCACTTCTACACATCAAGAATTTCACACATCAAGAATTTGGTGGCACATAAAAGTGCCGCGGCACAGTCGTTGAGAATCACTGTATTAGATATTTTCTAAATCTAAGAATTTTTTTTTTCAAGATTTTCCTAAAAATAATAAGCAGGGGGTCGAGAACATTCTTGCTGTACGGATACATTATTACAATTATATTTTTTATCACTCAAAAGGATTGATTACAAAAATATTAAAAATTCGTTTTCAAACGCTTATACACAAAATAAACAAGTTAGAACTTTGTTAATTATCTATATGTAAATATTTCATAAACTCTCTAACATCCTGTGCTTATATAGAAGTAATTTAATTATTACATAATCTCATAACAAAAAACATGTTGCTTTTGTAAAAAATTTAATAAACATTGTGATATTAAAACAGCTATTACAATTTCGGAAGAGACTTATGAAATAATTGTTATTTCGTGTTGCATAAAGTCCATCATAATTAAGTGAAAATTGAATCCACAGTTTCCATTCGTAAACGAGTTATAAATTTATTTAAATATTTATATTTATAACAAGGAAGTCCGTAATATATTCAAATAAGTTGTTGTGGGTTATTCTTGGGAAAAGCATTTTTATAAAACAACTAATATTGATACTTTAACAACGTTTCGGTCAGTATTACTAACCCAAGTTTTACTACAATTATAATAAAAGGATAAGATCTTAAGATACATATTCAAATAAGTTTCCTTTTCACTTATAATTTCCAGTTTTTATTTTCCATTGCGAAACTTTAAAGATTACAAGAAAAATAAGCAATGTTTATTTCATCATCATCATCTCAATCAGCCCTTTGTGTCCACCGCTGGATATATGCTTCCTTTAGATTTTTCCATTTCTCCCTATCTCGTGCCTCCCGCATCCAGTGATGAGCTTAATATCGTCGGACCATCGTGTCGGGGGGCGTCCTCTGCTTCGGAATGCAAGTTGTCTGTGACGCCATTCGAGTATCCGTTTTGTCCACCTATCTTCCACTATCCTGGCAATATGGCCAGAAGAGTTCCATTTCAGTGTTGTAATCCTTTCCACTGCATCTGTGGCGCCTGTTCTTTGTCGTATTGTTAGGTTTACGACTTTATTTCGTAGTGGTATTCCTAAGCTATAGTCTCGTAGTGGAGCTATCGACCTCTCCATGGCTATTTGGCAGACTTGTATTTTTCTGATTGACTTTCGTGTTAGTGTCAGCTTTTCTGCCCCATACGTCATTATGGGCAATACACATTGGTTTATACCTTCCGTTTAAGTCATATCGGAAGGTCAGATTTAAAGCTATTTTCCAACAAAACGCGGCCCACGTTAAACTAATTCTTCTAGTGAACTAGGTCGTTTGATTATCGCGGCTTATTCGAATTTCGTGGCCAAGGTATTTTGTAGGAGGGCCCTGTTAAATTTCTATGTCGTTTACCGAGATATTACCGCTTGCGACGAGGTTGGTCATGAATTGAGTTTTGTTGGTATTTATCTTGAGTCCAACCTTGCAGGAGGACGCGTATAGCATCTCCAGCATCCGTGTAGCCTCGCCTAGGTCCTCCGCTATTAGGACGATGTCGTCCGAAACTTTTAGATGGCTCAGTTTTTCGCCGTTTAGATTGATGCCTTTTGTTTCCCAGTCCAATTCCTTACTCATGCACTCTAATAGCGCCGTGAATAGTTTTGGGGAGATTGTATCTCCGCGTACATTCGCGTTTTACTCTGAACTTGTTGGTATTCTCGTGTAGTTCTTCGGTGGCAGTTGCCTTTTCATAAGTTCCTTTTTTTAGTGAGGAGTAGCGATGATCTATTCTCCATTCCGCGAGTGCTTCAAAGACTTTATGTTGGTCTATTTGATCTAAAGCTTTTTCGTAATCTATGAAAACTACGTAATCTATGGACCAGTGGCTTGTTGTACTCTATACACCTCTCGATCAGCGATTTAATCACTTGCAGATGGTCGTTTGTCCCGAAACCAGATCTGAAATAGGTGGTAGGCGCTTCGTTATTATCTTGCTAAAGAGTTTATATGTGTGGTAAGAGACTGATAGGATGGTAATTTGCTAGTTACTTGTGTCTCCTTTTTATGCATAATTATGATTGCCGCATTGTTTCAGTTTGATTGTTCTCCTTTGGCTAAACATGCGTTGAATAGTTTTTTGATTGCTTTTATGACCATTTCTCCGCCTGCTTTCATTGCTTCTATTACAAACCCATCTTCACCTGGTGCTTTGTTGTTTTTCATTTCATGAAGAGAGTTCGTTATTTCTTCTACCGTTATTTCAGGTATGTCCACAGAGCCTTGATTGAAAATGTTTGGTATAGTAGGGGCATGGGTCTTTTCCTCTTTTACACTGTATAGTTTGGAGGATTTGCTCTTTTGTCGTGACAATGGCTCCCTGAGTATTTGGGAGCATGTTGAAATTATTTTTCCCCAAAGCTAGTTTTTGTCTCATTGACTTCATGCTTTTATTTTGCTCTATGACTTCAGACATAATGGTAGTGTTGTACTTTGGGATATCGTTTCTGGCTGGTCTTAAGATTTTCTTATTTAGTTCCCTTAACTCGTCGGCTTTGTTACTGTATTTCTTCCTTAGTTCTCTTCTTTTTTCCATAAGATCTTTTGTATCATGGCTGAGTTTTCCTTAATCCTTACTTTCTTTAATACAGTATTTCTCCTGTGCGTTTTTGAGGATATCTGCTATGTTGTTGTTTAGTTCGTCCGTATCTGTTTCTTCTTCGGATACTGTGACACTTTCCAAGTCTGTTTCGATGTACTGCTTATATGCGTCTGGTTCTCTCAGTAGTAGTAGTCCACCTGTCTAATTTACTATTGGTGATTAGTTTTAACCTTTCCTTTCCTAATAATATTTGAGCTTCTGAAAGGTTGAATATGTTTATATATTCTCCGCCTATACTCCGCTTTATATATTCTCTTCTATATATTTTCTGCTATGTACTCCGCTTTAATAAGTTGGTAATATGAATTACTACCAGTTTTTATCGTTCAATTCTCTTCTCGTTTTTATTTGTTTGCAAAATTACTTAACCTATTATTTTAATTATTTGCAAAAAAATATTACATTAATTAAAATTCTAAATAATATCTTGAAAATAATTACGCACTTTACAACGAGGGAACAAGAAAATCTATCCTGTATCTTCACTTAATGAAACTGTCTCAAACTAATTACGCTTTAAATATTTAATTAGCGACAAAACTCGCAGCAATTAGATAAATAAAACGATGTTTATCTTCGACTGTCCAGTTTTAATATCTGGTAATATCTCTAAGTTTCAAGGTTTGCTTGAGTAGATAAACACTTGAGATACAAAACTATATAGATAACATCGGTGTTCCTGATTTGTACCTATTAATAAATTGTTTTAGTTTTATCTGAAATTCTTATCGCTTTGTGAAAACTGAAGCTTTATAATTATAATTTAAAATTGCCAATCCCATTTCCGTTACGAAAAAGTTTAAAAAATTTAAATTAATAATTTTATGGAAGATAAAAATCGTTAAAACATGTTAAGGTTAATTAAAGCGTTTGTCAGGAAGAGCAAAAAATAGATTTATTGGATTTCATTCTCACGGTTACGATTTATTCTGTTTTGTTAATTTTTTTTTGTTAAAAATAATTTCAATTTTGTTACGATTAAGTATGTATGATGAATGATGATATTTAAACTAACTGTAAAGCTTATGTAAAATGAAGCTAATTATTTTATTCTAAGTTTTAATTTGCCTTTTTCTATCAGTGAGAATTTATGGCGCCAGATATTTTTCTCTAATTACGTCAGTCCATTTATTTGCAAGACTTCTCTTTGAAATGAAAAGTAAAATATAATAATAAATAGGAACTAAATTATTAAGCTAATATTGGGATAGTTTCAAAAAGTGAATTAACATTTTGATTAATTCAATTTCAATTTATTTATTGACCACAATTTGCATATAAATACAGATACATATGGGTACGTTCAAAAGAAAGAATGTATACAGAAACAGATCTATATAGATTTGACATCATTCACACTTTGAAATAAGTAATTCTCTCATTGGGACCTTTCTGTACCTCTTATATGAGGTCGCCTCAGTGAGGCTCGTTGGGAGCTTATTGTACTATATTGTGCTTTGCCACAGATATCCAGCCTTACTTTGGTAGGGTACAGCTTAAGGTGTCCTCGAGTGCAGTAGCCGTGCCTATCACTGTTCTTAGTTTCATTTTGTGGATGTAGCACGTAGTTTCAAATATATAAAGGCTGGTAACTGTTAGCAGATGTAGGTGTATGCGTGGTCTGTTAGAAAAGTATCCGACCTTTAGCCAGTTAAAAACTGGCATGCCTGGAGCGCTGGAAACCTAATCACCCTCAAAGTAGTCTCCTTGGGACTCCACATACTTCTCCCAACGGTGCCGCCATTGTTGGAAGCATTCCGGAAAAGCCTCTATCGGAATCGACTTTAGCTCGGCTGTCGTTGCAGCCATGATGTCCTCTCTTGTCTGAAATCGCGTTCCGTTCAATGGCCTCTTGACTTTGGGGAAAAGTCAGAAGTCGAATGGGGGCATATCAGGAGAGTAAGGAGCCTGTCGAACCAGAGGAGTCTGTTTTTTCGCCAAAAATTGTGAACTAAGTGCGAAAAATGTGCTGGAGCATTGTCCTGATGGAGTCGTCAATTTCCTGATGACCACAACTCCAGTCGCTTGCGCCGCACAGCATCACGTAGGCAACGTAGGAAATCCCTTATTTCACTTGTCATTTTACTTGCATTTAAAAACCGACGAGAGCACTACACACTACGTCGAATACTCGACCACTGCTCGACAGCAACTGACGTTATCTACACACGGGAAAAAATTCACGCATGCGCACGAAGGTTCAAGGTCGGCTTATGCAAGCGCGCTTGATTTAAATCCATCCGGTTTTCAAAATAAAAAAATAGGTCGGATACTTTTCTAACAGACCAAGTAAGATGCGACCTGCATGAAGCATATGTGGGAGTGCTGGGTAACACACGAATAATCCTTTTATGAGCCTTTCAAAATGGAGGTATTTCGGGTGACGATTCAAACTACAATACCATAAGAAAGCACTGACTGGATCTCAGCATAGTAGTAGTTAGTTAATTCGGTTCAATTGAAAATTTTTATTAAATGCAAACGAATGCAATATGCTTTTTATTGCTCATGCGGGATAAGTACTATTTTGGCGCCTATTTTTTAGTGGAAGAAAACCAATGCGTTACAGATTGCATGACTGTGTTAGATTTTTGAATTGAGATATGACACTAAATCCGCCAAAAACACATAGCGTTGTTTGTGTGTTGATAAATAGTGTTGGTGAGAGCACACTACCCTGGGGGGTCCCAGTTTTCGGGATCGGTTGTGTAGGAAGGAACATAAGCAGGGAAATTGCCCTTGTCTACATCAGATAAGATTTTAGGATAGTAGTACTAGTAGATTTCCCGCTTTGAAAGCCACGTTGTTCCGGGAGTATTATTCTATGGAAGGACAAGGACAGGCTTCGCAATGGAAGGACATTGAGATTAAAGCAATTGGTCCGTAGTTATTAAGGACCACCTTGGCTCCCGTTTTATGGATAGGTAGAATAGTAGCCGCCTTTAAAATTGCCGGAAATTCTTCAGTATTGAAGGATCAATTTATTTATATTTAGTAGCGGCTGCGCGTTAGATGTTATAAGTTCTCCTTAATTTAGCCATAGGGTAGACCATCATCTGGTCCACGTAAATTTATTTTCCATTCGTAAATCTGGTTGTTTGTTATACCCGTCGGCTTGATGTTTTTTATAATGCTCTGGCGCTTTATGCCCGCCATAGACACAACGGTCTACCGTAGAGGCTTGAGATACATTAACGAGGCGAACGACTGGAGCACTGCCCGACGCCGAGATACCTGGGCCTGACCCCGGACCGTACTCTGTCCTTCAGACAACACTGCATCAATACCAAAGACAAACTTAGTGCGCGTAATAACATATTGCGAAAACTCACACGCACAGCATGGGGAGCTCAACCAGAAACGCTCAGAAGCTCGGCGTTGGCGCTCTGTGTGTCCACTGCGGCATACGCCGCACCGGTTTGGGCAGCTTCAGCTCACGCGAAACATCTGGACGTCGCTATCAACGAGTCAGCAAGAATCGGGCCAGGCTGCCTAAAGCCAACTACAGTTAATATTTGTACCCACTTATTGGCGTGGCACCCCCATCTGTGCAAAGAGCCCGTCGCCACGGATGCTGAAAGGTCGAAACAGGAAGCCGATGCTCGCCATCTTCTGCACCAACACGAGCCAGCCGGTCGACGCCTAAGATCAAGGAAGAGCTTAATGGCAAGATCACACACACTCGAGGGGTCCATAGAAAATAACCGTATCACTAGGTGGACCCAACAGATAACTACTCGGGAACCCCCAGGAGAAGAAATGGCCCAACACAGGCAAACACCTCCCTTTCGCGGTATGGAAATCCCTAAATCGGCTCAGGACAGGAGTGACAAGGTGCAAAGCTAATCTGTTGAGGTGGGGGAATGTCTGAGAACGACGATGTGCGTGTGGTCAGCCCCAGGATATGAGCCACATACTGGTCTGCCAACAACTGGTAGAAGGATGCACGCACGAAGACTTAATTTTATGTAACGACAAGACTATTTCAGCCGCTATTTTTTGGAAAGATGTCGTATGAGCCGGACACGGAAAGTAAGTAAGTACCGGAGAGGTATACCTGTGCAGGTTTGCCTGCGCATGTAGACCAGGGCGTGTGTGGGAATAGACCTGTGCAGTTTCTTGCGTCCGGTTGATCTGCACAGGCAAACCTGCACATGTAACCTCTCCGATAGACCGTAGCGTGTATGGCGAAGCTGTTAAAAGCCAAGGAATTTAATCAGAATCCCTAATTAGACTGTCACCTATTTCTAATTCGACTTCTTCGCGTTTGACATTTTTATTTGTATTTGGTTAAATTATATTCCATACGGCTTTTTGCTTGTTGTCTGATTTAGTGATAGTATTTCTAAAAAAGAGGTTTCTAGTGTGTGTAATTAATCTTACTTGAATTTGCTTTTGATTCTCGTAATGCATATCTGTTGCAAAATGTAGAGATCTTCTAAATTTCCGCTAGAGATCTTTGCTTCTTCAGTGATTCAGCTTTTACTGGAGATATTCGTTCGAGAAGGGGAAAAGATATTATTAAAGTGAAATTGCAAGATATTTATAAAGCCTATTGCTTTTTCATTACAGTTATCACTGTTGAAGACATCGAACCATGCTCCTCTTTTAGGTATTTCGCGAATATAGATTTATTTTAAGAAGTAATTCTACGAGCCATTACATCTCTTTTTTCTTTTGAATCGCTTCACTCATTGCACAGAATTATCATCCTATGGTTAGAGAAACTACAGTGTTTCACACATGTAGATAGATCGTCTACAAAGTTGGCAAAAATGTTGTCAATTAGTGTAGAAAATTTGGGTATGATGGAATACCAGTCCTTCTAAACCACATTTTTGTAAGATTTATTCTGTGTGATCATTTAACATCAAAATTATTATTAAAGTTTCCAACTACAATAATGGATGAAACTTTGTGGAAAGCGTTATCCAATAGATTTTCCAGGGTCCCCATGATTGTTTCTAGACATCGCTGTAATATTTGCAATATATTTGGAGCATAGTCTAAATTTTAATCACTCGCTGTTAAATATGAAAAATAATCTGAGTAAATATACCCCTTATGTTAAAAAAAAACTATTGTCAATTTTACAATAACCAATCATAAATAATTACTCTTTCACATCACCATAATATAGTCGCTAACTACTCATCACCATAATATAGTCGCTAACTACTCATCACCATAATATAGTCGCTTATATTAATATAACAATAATAATAAAATATAATAATAATAATTATAATATAGTCTACTTGTGTACATACTTCGTTTCCACAACAATCATCCAAAGTTTGTAAAAATAAAATTATATTGGAATAGTCAATCAATTCCTGATATTTCCAGCTGAGAGTTTGAACGAAAAAGTCTACGTCACAGCTTTTAACAAGAATTATATTCAAGTGATTTTGGACCATTGTTATGTAAAATTATGGAACGCTTACGGTAATCTTATGGTTTGAGAACATGAGTTTTTTCGAGATTAAATTATGTAACCGATTGAATCATATTAGATGAATTGTATGAAATTATTCAAATAGATAAAAAATATTTTTGATCCATTGTGTTGTCTTTTTGAAAATCTAATGCCTAGTAATATTTGTCTAGAATTTAGAATTCTAAAATTGAGTTTTAGATTATTATAAAATATTGAAATTAAGGCCTATTCTTTTCAAAATCAATTTCTTATTAAAATATATTAATTAATTATTTAATTAAAACATATTCTTCAGGCAGATTTTATGTACTTATCAATGTTTCATTTATATTTATATTCAAGAACAGATTTACAAGAAAAACAAATTAGAAGCTTATAAAATGAGATCAATTTTTCAGAGATGGTAGCGTAAATTTTTCAAGAAGGAAAATGGATGATTGATACAAACGAACAATATTATACATTATGTTTATGTACAGGGTGTCAGGTAAACATGCAGCAAAAATTCAAGGGGTTATTCCTTGGCCTATTCTAACAATATTTTATCGTATGATGATTTCTGAACACCCATTTGTTTCGAAGATACAGGATGAACAAAATTTGCGACAACCATATTCGATATTTGTTGAAATCATTTGAAGTAAATAAAAGTATGGCGTACGCCAATGAGTTTATCAAGTATCAAAAATTAATGAGCTTATCAAGTACAATAAATTGTTGACGATAACGTGCTGTTACGAATGGCTGTTTTATCCACTAACGTATAAGTGCATTTCATTTGAAACCGTCTCATCAGTGATCATCAACTGTATTGGCCGCCGTTGTTTACATTGAGTGACGTTTGGCTGTTTGACATGTCTTTAATAGTTAGTGAAGTCCTCTACCATGTATAAGAACGCCGAAATGACTGACATGTATTTTATGTATGGACTTGCTGATGGGAATTCATTACAAGCTAGTGTAACAAGTGTAACATTCACTGTACATCATACAGTGAATTTTCGATACAATTTTCTCAATATGTATCGGCGAGTTTTTAATTTAGAAATGGTATAAAAGGGCGCAAAACAGAAAAAAATAGTATAAAAAACTCGTTCATTAAGCGGTTTTCCCAATTTTCCATTAGAAAACTCTTCGCTACGCTCGTCGATTTCCAAACATGGACGCGTGCTGAAAAAAACGCGCTTATTGAACTCGTTCTTTAATATACAATTATCTACTTACATACAAAAATGAACAGATTAATAAATAGATTATTGTATATGAAAGATGCCATTATTATAATCATGTGTAAAAGTGTGCAAATCGTGCGTAAAAGTCCAATGTAAATCACATGGAGTTTCATTATTAAACTATTTCTGCTTTTTGTTACTATGGCAATAACTTTCGTCAGAAAAACAAAAAACAAGACGTATTGAAAATAAATTTTCTGACGTAAATTATCATTGAATTAATTTTTCTTATGTTGAATCAAGAAGTCTCGGCCTCTCAGTCTCGATTTTTCTGGCTCTAATATAACTTAACCTAACCATAATCTAGTCATGGTTAAATCTAAATTTACCTAGATTACATCGACAACGACCAAATAGTGTTACTGTGTGTTTTTACTAGTTAGCAATTTTTTCCACGGAGGAGCTGAACGTTCTAATCTTATTGTGTCAGCGATTTGAAGTATATTGTTTGCTATAAACTTCGCAACTCATGCACAAAACCCCTTCTTCACACACTTGTGTCATAAAGTACTAATACATTTTTTTAAATAAAAATGAAATGAATTAGTACTTTATGAAATGTAGGAAAAGTAAAAATTTTCAGTCGATTAAAATATATTAGATATATAAAAAATCTAAAGAGTTTTTTTATGTGAATAACCTTATTTTTATCCTGTAAAAACAATTACATGTTTGATACGAGCTTGTCAAACATTTGGCCAAAACAAGACATCACGTGTTTGATACGAGCTTTTCACCAGAAAAAGTCATCAAGTGCCTGATATTTTGATTTTTCTTCTCATTGCACAGAAGTAGGATCGCGTTTCTCACGCTTTTTAGCGTGAGCTAATTTAATTGCAACTAACTATAAAGGAAAAAATTGTTAATAATTTGTAGTATGACCTATATAGACTATAATTCGTATAATACTGTCATATGCTGTTTTAAAATCGACGAACATATGATACGTGTCCATTTGGTGCTCCGTGAACTTTTCTAATATTTGTCTTAGCGCAAATATTTGGTCAATTGTCAACTAATAGTCCCATGTGAGTTTTTCGACCTTTGGAAGTAGTCTTCCATAGAGTATGTTGGAGAGGACTTTATATGCTACGTTTAGCAACGTAATGCCTCTGTAATTCTTACTGTTTAGAGGGTCCCCTTTCTTGTGTATGGGGCATATTACTCCTTCGTTTCACTCTTCGCGCATTTCTTCCTTCGCCCATATTTCAGAGAATGTTATTTGTAGATGGATAATCAGCTATTTTCCGGTCCATCAGATGCTAGTTTTTTATTGAAAAAAAATGGAACCACTTTCCGTACTTTTCTGCCTTTGTTTTTAATTTAAAAATAAATCGCGTCAAGGAACGAACGTAGCTTACATACGTTCGTTCCTTGACGCGATTAATATTTTATTTTGAGTTTATTTCTTCTTTAACGTCTAACGTAATATGTGGGTTATTGTTAACAGCTTTATATAAAATTTCATAGTGAGTTTACACAGTAATTACACGGTAAGTAATTCAGTTTAAATTTGTTGATCAACCAAACAACTAAAGAGTTATAAAGGATATAAAGACATGGTCCACAAATAAAAAGGTTCAACATTTCCAAAAAAAATCCGTGAAGTTCTGTCGTTAAAATGAACAACAAGCCTAGGACTTACTGCAATAATCCGTTAAATAAGTTAGGTTACTTTCCATACTATACTTACCTAACCTTCCTCAACTTAAATATTAAGAAAAAAGACTGAAATATTATGGGTGTAGCAGTACACCCATAATATTTCGAAGTCTTATTAAAAAACCAAGTCAATAATAGCCTAACTAAAAATGGACACTTTTAACTGTAGAGATTTTGATCTAAAAGACTCAAACATTTTTGGGCCATGTTAGAACTGTTATAATTAGCTACATATATCGGCTTGGACTATTTTTTTCATAGGTAGCAGGCGTTAAAACAACTTGAAAACATTATATCATTCTTGACAATTTTTGACTTTACCTGATAACTCTTGGCAGTACATTCACGATATAAAGAAAAATCTGTTTGTCAGATTGTATATCAGCAGTATGCCGCAACAGGTAATTGTTTCGACTTAAGGAGTGATTTAGCATGAACCAAACAGGGATTTTTGCAGTAAGCCCACAACTTTATAACCACCTTAATTTTGACAGAATAGATCTTTGACCAACACCAATTCCAAGGTTAAATTTACAGGCGAGATTTCAGAAAGCTTCGAAATAAAAACTGGAGTGAGATAAGGAGATGGACTTTAACCACTTCTCTTCAACTGTGTCCTTGAAAAGGTTATGAGAGAATGGCGCAAGGAACTGATCAATTTGGGTGCTCAGAGTGGTTGCTGATTCTCTGGAGATGGAAACAATGCAGGTAAATTGCCTCAGAAAACAGGCTGCCACAGTGGGTCTTCAAGTGTCGCTGGAGAAAACAGATTTTTTTACCAACATCAGAGAAGCAAACAGCAGGGAAACATCAAGAGGACTGAGAAATTCAAGTATCTCGGTCGCAACCTGAAACTTAAGCACTACACATCAGTCTTACGACCAGAAGCCCTGTATGCTATGGATTGTCTTTCCTTGCACCGAAGGGGTCTGGTAGAGAAATTGGAAATCAGAGAGAGGAGAATCCTCAGGAAGATCCTAGGCCCGGTAAATGAAGATGGGGAATTCCAAAGATGGCATAACTCTGAGCTCTACGAACATATTGCTCTCTGACTGTGCAAGGAAAAGAAGGGTAGCTTTCTATGGTCACGTTGCAAGATTGCCTCCAAACCGTCTGATCACCTTCTAACAAAACAAGAAGGTTCGTACCACTTGGTTGACAGAAACCGAGAAGGATATTAAAGAACTGGGAATAACATATCTCCAAAACAGACAATCTGTGAGAAGCACCCTGAAGGAAGTCCGTGGATTTCAGGAAAAACCCCAAAGGAAAGGTACCCACTGGACAGAAGAGAGAAAGGAGTTACACCGGCAATACTGGGCAAAGATTAAAACCCAATAATTGAACAAGCGTAGTCCAAAATAGCCCTATTCGAAAGATGAAGAAGAAGATAAAATATTTTACGCTGTACAATTAAAAGCTACTACGCTATGAATAAAATAATATTGAAAAACAAACAAATATGGAAAAAAACGACAATGTCACTTTACAAAACAATATACAAACCAATATTATTATATGGGAGTAAAACATGGACTACGAACCAAGAAATAAAAAGCAGAATACAAGCAGCCGAAATAAGATACTTGAGAAGAGTAGAAGGGGTTAGAAGAGTATATAGAATAAGAAACGAACATACTAACTAACAAGATTGCAAATAGAAAGCACACATGAAAGCATACTTTGGACACCTTAGAAGAATTTCAGAAGACAATCAAACAGAAAGGATTTTAAAGTCAAGAACAACCCAACAGAATACAAGAGGATGACCACCAAAACATGCGCGAACACCTTATCAGAAACATTAAATAAGAACTACACCAGCTGACAGAAAGCAGAGAAACTGAAAAGAATGGAAAAATATAATGATTAATATTGAATGATTAACAAAAGGAAATAATCTCGACACCCGAAAGGGTATACAAGAGATTTACAAGATTAAATTATGTATGCATTTTTCTAGATAACGATGTAAAAATATATTTTTTTTGTCGTCCGACGGTCGTGTGAAGAACTGTGTCGAACAAAACGTTAAAAATGAAACTGTTTGTGCGAAGACAGCGTTAATCTTTCCTTGAAGATTATAATAATGTAAGCCATTAATCAAAGAACATACCGTCTGCGTGTAGTAGCGGCAATTCCGCAAGAATATATGATTGAAATTGTGATTTATAATATGTTAAAAATTATAGGGTTCTCATGCGAACGGCGCATATTATTTAATTAATCGGAGCGGGATCTCTGCCAGACTTAATTCGAAACGCGTCGCGCTCTGAATTTTAAGTGTGGACATGTGTGAAATATAATACTCGTTTCAATCTTCTTGAAAATTTAATCTCGACTCTTTGTTTTTCCCTTCATAATATAAACTATAATTGGATTGTCTATGTAGGCTTAACCTGACTAGATTAATATTTAGTGTAAATTGTCAATTATAAGATATATATATATATATATATATATATATATATATATATATATATATATATATACCTGTATATGCAACCCACACCGAACTCTGATTCCAAACCCCTTTCACGATCATGAAGATAATCAAGGCTCTAAGGAAAAACAAAGCACCAGTAGGCGATGGAATAATTGCTAAGATGTGAGAAAATGATAATAAGAACGTGGCACCGAAAAACACAAATTAAGTGTAGCAATCAGGTAGAATACCGTACAAATGTAAGTGCGCATTAATCCATCATTACACAAGTACGGTAACAAGTCAATACAATGACACCATTTCACGATGACATTGACTTTCGACAAGACAATGTAAATAACTTCAGAGGAATCCCTATTGCTAGTGACTTATAAGATCCTGTTGAAGGCATTGCTTGATATACCCAATGCACAAAATATCACGTAATAGGAGAATACTAAACGGCCGTTAGTAGTAAGGAACGTTCATGTGCAGAACAGATTTGGAATCTACAAACCTTCTTACAAATCAGGAAATAAAGGCAGAGTACAAACATTATTCTTTATTCAAGTTACTAGAATAATCAAAAAATGATAGACGTAATATTATCCTCCAATAGACCATAAGCAATCCCCACAATAGAAAAATTACACTGAAATCGCTGTAAAAACTGACTTTAAAATTAGAAATAAAAAAATTCGTAAAGGACACCCAAAGTTCGTAGAGGCCACCAAGCCATAGTCAAACAAAGTTTCAGTGATTATAAAATAAAGGTAAGTAAATATTTCCACTTTGTGATATCATTGTTATACAAAATACGAGTAGTTTCTCAGGAAAGATTCAGAAAGTCACAAATTCATATGGAACAGGTGGAATCCAGGTGGAAACAGGTGGAAATATGGAACCCTAAGACCCGAAACAATGCTTCAAAAACAGCATTAACTGTCATTCGGAAATCTAACCGAAGAGCATGGATGATTTAAGAAAAGTTTGAAGACTGGGTTTTTCATCATTTTTTTTTTAAGAAGTAAAACATATATTGCTTTGAAAATTATCTACTATTTAAGATTTTGCTGCTTGTTGACAATGTATTTAGATGTCCGCCTTGTGATAAAGAAAATATAAAAATAATATTTCTTCCCCCGAATATAACCTTTATTAGTCCAATGAATAAAGGTGTAATACATAAAATTAAAAATTACTACCTACTAAATAACTGGTCAACAGTTAATGATGAAACAGTTAATGACTAAATAACTGGTCAACAGTTAATGACTTCTCAAAGCTAATGAAAAATCTCATTCACCTAACCAAATTTGTCCTGATCCAAATGATTTGAACAAATATTTCGTAAATGTGGCCAAAAATTTAATAAAAACTAATATATCTTCAAGTTGCGACCCTCTTTCCTTCCTTCTGCTACCTGCTTCTAATTGGAATTTCAACACCTTCTTTTTAAGTCCCGTAAATAACCTAGAACTGTTACAAGCCATTACGGCTATTAAAAGCAAGTATTCCTGCAGCACTGATGGTTTACCGATTAAAGCATTTCTAAACCTTCCTCTTGAAGCAATGAACTCTAATCAATCCTCTCTAATCAATCAATTTTTTGAGAAGGGTATTTTTGCCCAGTATCTCAAGACAGCAATCATTATCCATTTACAAAAAGGCGGTGATAAGGACAGCTGCTGCAACTACAGACCAATCGCCTTACTACCTGCTCTATCCAAGATCATAGAGAGGCTGGTCAAGGTTCGCTTAATTTCTTTCCTGACCAAACATAGCATCTTAGCATCGAATCAGTTCGGGTTCTTATACAATAAAAGGTCGAGTGATGCCATATTCTCTGTTCTTAGTGATATCTACCACAATCTTAACAGCAAGTTTTTCACAGCTTCACTAACAACAGTTTTTTGTGACATTGCCAAACCCTTCGATTGTGTGAACCATGAGATTTTACTAAAAAATTGCTTTTTTGGAATTCGGGGTATTTATCAGGAATGGTTCAAATCCTATCTTGGCAATAGAAAGCAGCTCGTCAGGGTAAATTATTACTCTTCCTCTTGCTGAGCAGTGGATGTTGGTGCTCCACAAGGTTCTGTTCTAGGTGCAATACTCTTCCTAGTATTCATTAAAGATATCACTAATCTAAATATCAGCCTTAAATTTGTCTCTCCGCCAATGATACTAGTATCAAATGGTTCAAACCCAACCTTCCGCTTCTCCACTCTACTATATCTAATTTATTTATTTATCGTATGGCAATCTACAAATTCACTCTTAAATGTAGGTAGAGTATGAACATATATATGATAAAACTAACACTTTTACAGATTGACTAGGATGTTTTAGGGTTGGAAGTGGAGGATTTGGCCATCTAATATTGGGAGGTTTGTATACAGCTGATAAAATCTAATGACCTTGCGGATATTAAGTTATGGTACAATTGTAATTGTCTTAAAGAATTAAGTACCAACAAAACTGTAGTTCTATCATATCATACACTCCTAACTCTTACACTTGACAACAACGTCATTAATTCTGTTGACTCTGTTAGATTTCTGCGCCTCATCATCGCCAAATCACTCAAATGATCCTCGCATGTGGAACTCTTAACAAGGAGGCTGTCTTCTGCTTACTTTGCAATTAGGTCTATTTCCAGGGAGCTAAATCACCAAACATCCAGAACTTCTTATTTCGCTCTTTTCGAATCTCAACTTCGATATGGCTTACCGTTCTGGAGACATTACAACTTTCTCCAACTTGAATCTTTCTTCAAGTTACAAAAGGGAGTTACTCCCTATATGTTTGGATTGAGTAGTAGAACCCATTGTGTACCTTACTTTAAAAATTTCAAAATATTCACTCTCCCTTCGTTATTAATCCTGGAATTCGTTAGCTTAATGCATAAACACATGCGTGCTTTTTCGGAGAAACCACAACACGAACACAGTACTAGGAACTTGGATCAGAATATTTATCTACCCTTACCTAAAAAATGTTCAATCATTCCTGAAATATATCGCCAATAACTCCAAATTTCGTTCCACCGTCAAGTCGTATTTCCTAGAACGACCTTACTACACTACTGTAGAATACTTACTACTGTAAAATAAGTACAAATCGGACAGATACGGTAACTAGCGAACACCGACGAGTTCGCTAGTTACCGTATCTGTCCGATTTGTTTCTGTCTGCTTTGAACCGCACACACATATTAGTCTCAGCTAGCCACACTCGACGAGTAAAGTATTTCTTTATGTTTTGTTTGGTTTTAGATGTAATCGATTTATTTTGCCTGTGCTTTGTCCACAGAAGGGCTTCGCACGAGAGTCTCGTTACTGATCTTGTTCCGGGCATCTACAACATTTTCTTCATAAATTTGACCAACCAGAACATGCCCGAGCCCAGAACGAGTATAACATTTTCTTTATAAAGCAACGACGAGATCAGAAACGAGAATCTCATGTGGAGCCCTAGTCCACAGAAATTATGTATTTCTTATAGACAATAAAGCATTATTATTATTAAATACATTTAAGCAAGCAGTCAGAGGTGTTGATCAGAATGAAAAATCGTTAACCCATTTTTTAAAAGAGAACTACCTTTATAAAGTTGTTCAAAATATTATTGATACCTGGAAGATGAAGTATCAATCTGAAGTGTAATATCTACCATGAGTAACGTATGGAATAAGCTTATTCCCCTATTGGCCGAGCAGCAACTGACGAAGTTGACGTAGTTATTTAAGATCTACTTGAAAGAACTACATTGAAATCTAGAGGATGAGAATCTAGAGATCAAACTAACGAAATTCTCTTTGGTTAGTTTGATTCACATTCAACAAAAATGAGCAACAATATATTGTTGGAACTTGAAGAAGGGCGAAATTAATATTTTTTCCAGAAGAAGAGGCATTAATTGAACAACCGAGCAATTTGAATCTGCAAACATTGGTGAATATTTAAATATGATCCGGGATGGATTTGCTGGTCTGGAATCTGATGATCCTGATCCTGAACGGTCGGTCTATATGCGAACTAATACACATTTCTTGTTACAAAAATTTGAATTTTGTGCTTTTCTGGATTACTGAACCAATTAATTACGTAATTAGAAGACATACTGTTTCTTTATATCTAAACCATTAAACCATAGTACTGTATTTTTTTTCTCTCTAACCAATGTAGGTCCAGGGGGGTTAGCCCTTAAAACACTGCGGCCCATTGGCCCATTGTATTTCCCCACATTGTTTTGTTCATGTAAATAGATCCAGTCCCTCTATTAGGTCCAGGATTCTATGTGCCATGTTTTTCACGGGGACTCTGTCAGCTGTAATATCAAGCTTGTGTCTCCTACGTGCAATTGCTTCACAGTGGAAGATTATATGGGCGGCGGTTTCGTCCTCCTCATAGCATAACCTGCATAAAGGTTCATCTTTCCATCTACCCATTTTATGCAGGTGTTCTCGTAGAGAGCAGTGTCCTGTATGTAGGCCTACCACAATTGCGATCTGCTTCCTTGGCAGTTGCAGGATTTCAGCAGTTAGAGTTTCCGATGGTTTAGCTACCATTCGTTTGCTGTGTGTCAGACCATTCAAATTGACCCACTGTAGACGGTGCTTAGTTGCTACCAATTTACAGATTTTATTTCGGGTCGTGGTCTTTGTAATGTAGGGTCCGCTTTCAGCAATGATGTTCGCCTTGCAGGCTCCATCTTTTGCTAGCATATCCGCCATTTCGTTACCCACCAGTCCTGTGTGGCTAGGCACCCAAGCGAGTGTGACCTTGTTATGCTTTGCCAGGGCTTTTAGGACCTGAAGACTGTTCCAAACTGTCTTGGATTTGATTTCGTGACACGCTAGAGCATTACTCGCAGCCTGACTGTCCGTAAAAATGCGGATGTTTCTACTTTTGTAGTCCATTCTCAAATTTTCACGGGCACGTGCCATGATAGCGTGTATTTCTGCTTGGAATGCTGTGGCATGTGTCCCCAGGGGTACAGATAGGCTGCACTCCAGGGACAGTCCATAGATTCCTGCACCAGTACCACTGTCCTTCTTGGAGCCGTCTGTATTCCAGTCCAGTCCTCCTCGGCAAGTGGTTATTTGATTGCCTTCTGTCCATCGTAGATGTGTTTCGAAGGGTAGATTGAATGACAGCCTTTTAGGCATCGAATCCCCCTCTATATTGAGGTACGGTTCTGATATGACATTCGTTATCATGGTGTGTCCTGACCTAGCCAGAGATTCCCATGTGCTATTGCATATGCATCTGAAAGCTCCCATCCTTGCCTCGCCCATGATAAAGATATCCAGGGGAGGAAGGCCTAGGATCACCTCCAGAGCCGCAGTTGGGGCGGTTTTCATCGTTCCCGTAATTGCTTAACAGGCTAGTCTTTCTTGGCCGGCCTTTCTTGTATAGCCAGTATATCATGCTTGGTTTCAGTTCCCATGATTTTACAAGTGTTCTTTTGGTCATCATAAGTGCCATTTCATCATAAGTGGTTATCATAAGCTACTTGCTGGTAGCTTTCTTCAGGTGTTGATTCCAAGTGAGTTTGGTATCTAGGATTACACCTAGATACTTGACTTCATCACTCACCTTTAGATGCTCGTTATAGAAAATTGGGGGCTTTAGCCCATCCGTTTTTCTCATTCTAGTGACCCGAAGGTCGACCACCCTGCACCAACTCTCCACCTCGTTCGGTGCTTCTTGCATAAGCGCTGCTATTATAGAAGGAAATTTACCCCTGATGAGAATGACTATGTCATCCGCATAGCCTTGGGTGTAAAATCCTTTATTATTTAGTGACACAAGCAGGCTATCAACAACCATGTCCCAAAGCAGTGGAGATAGAACCCTACCTTGAGGACATCCATTGATGACAGCCACCCTCATTGTGTCACCTGCTACTGTAGCCTCAACATTTCTACCCTGTAGCATGGACTTGATCCATCTGATTGATGTTTTATTTGCGCCATGGCTGCGGGCTGCAGTGGCTATACTGTCGAATTGGCTATGCTGATTAGAGTGTAGGGGCCTGTCTAACAGGCAGGTCTCCCTCAGATGCTTTTCAACCAGTTTTTCTAACTTTTTCAATAGGAAGGAGGTTAGACTTATTGGTCTATACGCTTTAGCCTGGGTGTAATCTAGACGCCCGGCTTTTTGTATAAATACCACTTTTACTTGCCTCCAGGGAGTTGGCACATAGCCTAATGCCAGACTTGCCCTGTATAGCTTGATCAGTATTGGCACCAGCGTTTCCCTCCCCTGCCACAGAAGGGCGACACCGTCCGGGGCAGCTGCTTTGTATGGGCCAAAGGTATTTATGGCCCATTCAATTCCTTCATACGTGACAACCGTCTTGGACACCCGCCAGTCACACCTCGTCCCTCTTGTTTGACAGCGTACAGCATGACAGTCAGGATTATCCATTGTTGGGTCGATCACATAGGAACCTGGGAAGTGAGCTTGGAGTAGAACTTCCATAGTTTCTCTACCGCTGGTTGTGCGTTTACCGTTTGGTCCTCTGATAGTACCAACCTGATTTAACGGGTTCTTTATCAGAAGTCTCTGGAGTCTTGCTGTTTCAGATGTACTTTCGACATCCTCACACATTCATCCTCTTCCTCTTCCTCCAGGACTCCCTTTTAGCCCTCCGTACAGATTTGTTATAATCAGTGAGTGTAGCCGTATATTCGGTCCACATCCCTGTCTTTTTAGCTCTATTGTAGAGCTTTCTCGTTTTGTTTTTCTTCTGTTCAAGTTCCTTGCTCCACCAGGTAACCTCTCGTTTCCTGGTTCGCTTCACTTGAGGACAGCTGTCATGATAAGAATTTATTATAGCCTCTTGAAGTAGAGTGGAGGCTTCTTCAATATCATGCGGACTGGTTCTGTGCGGACTTAACACACTTGTATGTATCTTTAGCACTTCGATATACACCCTCTGTCCTGTCAACGGCGTTGATCTCCAGAAAGATGTATCGATGATCCGACAACGACGGTTCTTTGGACACTAGTACTCTATTGTATGAGGGCAAATCATTTATTTATGGTTTGCATTTACTCTATTTGGCTTACACGAACGAATAAATAAATGAATCTATACATCTGCAATAACATGAATGTTGGATGTGGATTGTTAATGCTTACTTGGAAGATAGGACAAAATGCGAAAACTATAGGGGAATATCTCTTCTAAACACAGGGTACAAAATCCTGTCGAACGTCCTACTGAACAGGTTTATCCCATATGTTGAAGAGGCAATAGGAGCCAATACCAGTGCGGATTCAGACCCAACAGATCGACGACAGACCATATATTCGGAAACAGACTAATGTATGTGTACTAATTGTATATTGATTTCAAACATGCATACCATTCCGTAGAACTAAATACCGTCTGATATGCCCTCCTACAATACCTTGGCATACCACCAAAACTCCGGAGAATGATTGAACTTACCACCCAAAACGCAAAGAGTCAGGCAAGAATTGAAGGGGCGCTCTTACAAGTCAACGTAACAATATACATAACATAACTACAGGACTTCGACAGGGCGACGGACTATCACCAATCCTTTTTAACCTGCCCTGGAATACACAATAAGAAATAGCAGAGTACAAATAAAAGGCAACTTGATCCGAAAATCGGAACAAATTCTAGCATTATGCGGATGATATCGGTATACTGGGAAGAAGTATGCAAGCGGTGAAAGCAGCATTTAACCTGTAAGAAGAGGAAGAAATTAAAATAGGGCTGAGGACAAACAAAGGAAAAACGAAAGTAATGGTGACAACAAGGTGAAGAGAGAAACGGAATATAGCGATAGAGGACAGACATTTCGAAAGAGTAGATACTTTCAAATACCAGGGCACTAATATCGATAAGGAAAACAATGGAAATGGAAATAAGAAGTAGAATCAACCAGGGCAATAAAACAACAGTCAAATTCCTACTTAAATTCAATACAATGACAGCGAAACTTAAACTTTGTAAGTACCTAGTGAGGCTATTGATAACCTACGGGTGTGAATGCTGAACGCTAACTCAATACCAAAAACAGAAACTACCTCCAATAGAAGGAAGGGTTCTGAGAATGATATACGGCCCCATACCAACAGCGGATGGGTATAGAAATAAAATGAATTTCGAACTGGAAGAGCTGATAAAGGGACCAGCAATAGTTGAACACGTAAAAGTCATGAGAATAATATAACTCGGACATGTACAGCGCAGAGAGAGAGAGAGATTGATTGATTGATTTAGTTTATTTATGCCAAGGCGTATGGCCAAATGGCAATTTAAGAATACAATATAAATACAATATAGGTATCATTTTTAACATTTGTTAGTCTTACAGGTCTCCCAAAGATAACAAAATATGATATAACAAAATAACAATAACAAAAAATGATAATATGATAAATTAATGGTAATTCATAAATGATTACATAAATACTAATTTATGATTAAATTAATTACTAATGATTACTTAAATACATACCATAATATGGTACATAAACACAGATATATTTTTAATGAGATTTAACCAAATTTAGGGTATCAAAAAATAGACCCTTAGGCCTTCTGTAAATGCAAGACAGCAAAAGATGAGCACCAGTCGCTAAAGTCACATCAAGCATAAGAAATTCTGGCTCGAGAGGACAAATTGTGTTATGATGATTTCTGAAAGGAATAACCCCTTGAAATTTTTCCGCATATTTACCTCATTAAACACCCTGTATATTTTTTCTTATGTAAGATAATATAAATAAAAAGTATTTATAACAAAATGTAACGATTGTGAAGTTGACGATACACCAATATACCAATTTGTATAAATCAAGGTTCACGGAAAAAAGTACCTTTTAAAAATTACACTTTCAAATAGTAGCAGCGGCCTTACGAATTTGAAACTGTAAAAACTACAAATTGCTTTTGTTAAAATTACAGTTTCCGATATTATTTATAAATAAGTTTTAAAAATTACAGCGTGCGACTGCAATCTTTACAAAATTGTATTCGTAAGGTCTCTGCTACTATTTAAACTGTAATTTTTAAAGTGTACCTTTTTTCGTGTTGGATTCCCGGGATCCCGGGGAGGGATCCCGAGATTCCGGGGCGACCCCGGGAAACAAAAAGAAGCACAGGAAGATCTCAAATGAGATGGATTGATAATATAAAGACGATAGCAGGAAAACAGTGGATGAGAACAGCAAATGACAAAGAAGCATGGAAAAAATGAAAGAGGCCTATATCCAATAATGGAAGTATGAAGGCTAATAAGAAGAAGGTTGGATTCCATCAATCGAACAAACCAGCAAACAATGCTTTTTTGTAAATATTAAACAAATAGCAACTAGAACTTTTTAGAGCTTTTTGTTTACAATTTATTTTATAGATATTAAAAAAATGTTTATGCAACAAAGAAACAGAGACTGGACAAAGCTCGCCTTAGATCCGTTTCAATCTTCCTGAAACTTAATACCAATTTAAATTATTGTTATTTATTTTCTCTTGTTAGTTCGCATTATTCTCTCTATAATAACATTATAATTAGAATGCTCTATATAGGGTTAACTAGACAAGATTAATATTTAATTTCAAAGTGTAAATTATAAATTGGACATGATATAAATTACAACGTTAACTGCAGGCTATTCAAGTTGTTTTAGAAATTGTAGAACACTTATGAAGGAACAATTTTACTTCTGGTTAAGTTAGCGGTCAGCAAACTTTTTACCAACATTGGGCCCTGTTTTTATAATAAATCAATACATTTTTCTTTTTTGTGCGAGTGTTTGTTTTTAGTGTGATTTGAGTCGCAGCGAGAGATGGTACGCTTAGCCCGGCGAGTGTGTTAGGAGACTGCACGTTTTATCTCGGCCGGCATGCGACCACACTCATTTTGTTAAAGGGAACTACTTGGAGATTCTGCCCATTCTAGAAGATCTGCGTTGCAAGGTTTCTCCGCCGAATATCCTTCCTCTTTATTCCTTCCCGTTTCCCCCTTAAATTAGTTGGCGACAGGAGGATCGTTTCAACAGAGCAGGAGAGGAAGACATATTGTAACTAGAAGGTAAGTGGCAAAACTACCCCGATTTGTTGTCCCATTTGGTCACAATCACAAATTTTTCTTCTCCAAACTTCTCAATAAATACCAAATTATTAAAGCGAAATATAGCTTGAATATATCAATATATTCAACCATTCCATAGCTCTATAATATTATTAAGTCATTTTAAGACTACAAAACAAATCTCATGTTGAAACAGAACAGATGCTATTTACTAGCCCTCAGTCCACTTTCCTGGCACTAAACAAGAACTAGATAAATAACATTATTTTTAAGATGACATCTTTCCATTTAACCCACGTGAATATCCATCTGCAAATGCGTTTCGAGATCTATCTCTCATCAGTGCAGCTTTGCTCTTTTGAATTATAAAATTGAATATCAATTCAAAAGTTATATTTCTCCTGTGATGTACAAAAATTATACAAATAAGATAAGTCAAACAAAAACAAAGATATAATAAATAAACTAAATTGTTTAATCCCTGATTTAGCTGCATTAAAAAAACTTCTCAATGGAGTAGAAACATTTTTCAATTACATATAGAATTACATACATAGTCTTTAGTTTCTTTCCTAAAAGATCTATAGGTTGTTGCTTATTTTAGTTCGACGGGTAATTTGCTGAATATTTTTACTCCTATACGATTTGGTGCTCCACTACATAGTGTGAGCTTTTTGTAGTTCGTAAGTTTATCGCGTTCGGGTGTTTCTTTTGTGAAAATTACCGTTAGTGACTAGATGTCTATTTTTGAATATGAAGCATGCTACTTCCCACATGTAGACACATGGTACTGTTAAAATTTTAAGAGTTATAAAATGTGGCTTACACGAACTTGTTATTTTGATTCCCACAATCGTTCGTTTTACCCTTTTTTGGGCGAGACGTATTCTTTGTGTGTGAGTAGGAGAGACCCTTTACTAATATTCCGTGTGCCAATATTGATGCCATTTCAGCGTGATAGACGCTCAATATTATTTATTTATCAAGTAAAACGCGTAAACGTGTAAGCATATACAAGACGTTCCATTTTAGATGCTCCTCCAAGTACAGTCCCAGGAATTTGATGTTGCAGGTTCTTTCTATTTTATTATTGTTGATCGTACGATCTAAATTTATAGCATAATTTTTTCTATTTCGTTGGGAAATAATATATTTAGTTTTTGATGCATTCAGAAATAAATTATTTTCCTCAAACCACTGGTGCAATTTGTCCAAGATCTGTTTTGCTACGTTCTCGTATAATACTTGTGTAGTCCGCGTACATTGTGCAATTATCGGCAACAATTATCCAATAGTGTATAAGATCCGTTGTGTATAGCGCAAACAGCATAGGTGCTAAAATAGTTCTTGTGGCACCCCCACCGACGTATGGATTAAATTAGATACACCGTTTCGGACCTTAACGAATTGCTTCCTTTGTGTTATATATGACTGAAACCAGCGTTGTGTTTTACCTCTGTTTCCATATAGTTCCAGTTTTTCCTACAGCTTATTATGCGATACAGTTCTTATCGATTACAGTTCTTATCGATTACAGTTCACAGTCGAAGGCTTTCGACAGATCACAAAATATTCCCATTGTACATTTTCCCCTGTCTATTTCGGTTATTAATTTTGTATGGATATTTTCTATAGCCGATATGGTTGATCCGTCTTTGTGAAAACCATGCTGCTCTTTTGGTATTGTTTTGTTTTATGAGAAGAAGGGCGTGAGTCTATTTTCCATGGAGTATTATAATATCTTCGCTGTTACTGAAATCAACGCTACTGGTCTGTAATTGTTTAATACTGTATTGTCTCCTTTCTTATGAACAGATATTATCATGGATGTTTTAAATATTTCCGGAAAAGTGTCCGTTCTGAACGAGGAGTTCACAATGTCTATACACTTACATTAAAGCCTTGTGTCGGGCTGTCGAGGTTAGGTTTTGATCTGACATGTGTGTAGAAAGATCGGTGCAGCTTTGCTCTTTTGAATAATTATAAAATGGAATAAAGTTACATTAGTTTAAAAACTATGTTCCGGGCCGTCGAGGTTAGCTTTTGATCTGACATATGAGTAGAACTAGACCAGACTCAGGAAGACAATTTATAAGTTTGTCCAACTGAGATCTGTCCTGTCTGCAGAGCAGGTTAGAATGGTTTTCCTGGCGTTGGTCCAGTTGAGTATGGGATTGTGGGTGGGGCAATTGTGGGCAGACTGTGCTAGAACCGCTAAATTTGGTAAATATAAGAGATATAAGGTATATAAAAGAATAATAAGAAATTTCCTAAATTGTCACTTGATAATCCCTCAGCTTTTCTTTTTACTGAATTTCGGACTTTAAATATTCAAAATTTGTTTATATTATATTCTCTTAAATTCATTCATAAGCACCAGTCTGACTTCCCTGTGGCCCAGGCCCGCAATCACGCGACTCGCAGACAACAACGCATGCCCCTGCACGAGCCTCGCAGATGCACCTCCTTGGCTGAGAGACACGTGGCACGCTGGGGTCCCAGACTTTACAATCGCCTACCTGAGGATGTCTCCTTGTCCATGGGGTATAACCGTTACTGCGGTGCAATAGAACGACTGATTCATAATTCATTGCAGATTTTTTTTTATTTTCTTCATTTTCCAAAAAATAACAGTGACAACAATTATTTTATTTCAATTATTTTGTTTTAATTTTGTATAGAGTAAAGTTTTATTTTTATTTCAAGATAAAAGAAGATAAATATTATTTGTTCTAAACGACTACTGGTCGCACGGGCACTGCCTTTGTGGCCAGTATTTCCTGTAAATATTTGTTATTGTGTATTTTTATATATAAAAGAAATACATTTATTTTGATTTTTTTTTTATTATTTTATAATTCAAAAGAGCAAAGCTGCACTGATGCGTCTGCAGATGGCTATTCACTTGGGTAAAATAGAAAGATCTTAACTGATCTTAAAAACAAAATTATTTATCTAGTTTTTGTTTATTGCCTCTAAAGTAAACTGAGGGCTAGTAAATAGTATACAAATATCTGCTGTGATTTAACATGAGATTTTATATGTAGTCTTAAAAAGACTTAATAATATTATAGAGCTACGGAAAGGTTGAATATATTTATATATTCAAGCTATATTCCGTAATAATAAGTTGGTATGATTGTATCTATAGTTAGTTTAGTTTCACCCCAATATTCAACTCTCAATAAATATTTTGAAAAAACATTTTAGTTATCCAGTTTTATAAAGATATTAAATATCAAGAAGTTATTTAAAATTGTGGAAATAAAAGAAATAAATATTAGATAGAATGTACTATAATATACAACTGCAATAAAAAGACACAACTGCAATGAAAAAGAAAAAAACTGAGCCTAAAAAAAATTAAGGCGTTTTCCAATTTAACAATATTCTTAATAAGATTGCTTTTTAACTAGAAAATACATTAGTTTGCAGCTGTTTAGCAGATTATAGTCATCGTTTACTTTTAGGGTCCATTTAAATTGTTCATTTTACGAGACTTAATTTTATAATCTATATGTTTAATCATCAAACAGAATCTTTTCAGTCTCGACAAGATATTGAACGATCTTTTAATAGTTCGCTTAGCCGCTTTTTAATAGCCTGTGATTATAAACATTATAATTTTAATTAGAATTTGTTTCTTCAATCTTGGAAACTACAAAGTAAGCTCCTAACATATAAAATAAATTCATTAATTTATATAATTTACATATGAAACAAAAGTACAGTCAAACTGAATTAGATAAAACTAGATTGTCTAGAAGGAAAACAAAGCAAGGTCTCTCGTCTTATTTCTCTATGGGACAGAGATTTGTTTGCTTTATAGATCGCGAAGACTGGATAATATAGAGTGGCAAGACTGCATAATATTGAGCAGATTGACAATAATAAGCTAGGCAATACTAGAAAACAATCTGATGTATTTCAATAAAACTACTAAATAAGTATTTAATTGAATTAGATAAAACTAGATTGTCTAGAAGGAAAACAAAGCAAGGTCTCTCGTCTTATTTCTCTATGGGACAGAGATTTGTTTGCTTTATAGATCGCGAAGACTGGATAATATAGAGTGGCAAGACTGCATAATATTGAGCAGATTGACAATAATAAGCTAGGCAATACTAGAAAACAATCTGATGTATTTCAATAAAACTACTAAATAAGTATTTGTCTATTTAACACTATTCATTATGCCAAAATCTGAATTTGTTAAATAAGTTTCTGTGCAGGCGAAAATAAAAAGTTAAATTATTAGTCACAAGTCAAAAATTACAAGAAAAAATGTAGTGTAATTAGACATAGATCATAAAATAATCGATGCAAATTAGGGAAAGTAATTAATAACAATAAAGTTTCTCTCCACGCACATAACAAAATAGGATTGTTACAAATATTTAAAATAATAATTCCTAATAAGTAGTTCAAATTTTCTGCAGTTTACACGCATTCCACATTTTCACACAAATGCATTTCAACACAAACATGCAAAGTAGGTAAATCATCATTGTTACAGTTCGAAAAGAAACAGTCTAAGTATAAACACGTTTAAGTATTAGCACGTATGGAATGGTAATAATAAAAGTATACAGTTATAGCTACGGTTATACAAGACTTTATCTTGAGACGTCTTACATACTTGAATTCTCTCCGTGCACTCAGTTTCTAGAACATACATTTCATTTTAATTAAATTATATTTCTTCTTTATTAGACTTGACAAATTGTTTGACTGTAAATCAGGTAGACCATACTAAACATTTTAAATTAACAGAAGAAATAGAAATAGATTATTATATCTAGTTTTTTTCAATTTTGTCTAATTTATTAAGCAATTTTTATTTTTAGTTATTGTAGTTATTGTATATAGTCTATGTTATTAAAATATTATTTCAGTTTAAGTGTTTATGTGAAAAAGTGTTCTCAAACTTTAAGAATTGTGCAGTTTCACATATTACAATAAACACAGTTTTAATTTCTGCAAAAACCCTATCAAATGTTTAATCTAAATATGAAAAGTTACATATTAAAATATAATAGATCAGGGGCGGCCAAACTTTTGTTAATCACGGTGGACTTTTTTTAATTGTAGGCGGCGGTCCACCAAAATCGTTCGTGCTAACTGATCATAATTCTTAATATTAATGTGAACAGCTATGCTACATGAATTAAATTTGAACCATCAAGGAAAGAAAGAAACATTGACAAAAATGCATAGCTGTCATATTTTAGAATTGTTTTAAATTTCCTGACCTCAATTGTGCTTTTAGGAATTTTAGTTTCCCTTTAAATGCATTAAAATCGCTAACCATTTCTGTCAATTTTTCTTTCTTTCCTTGAAGTTTCAAATGCAATTAATTTAGCTTTCCTGTAACGCCAGAGAGAACACTCACTTGTCATCTTCCAATTGAGGATATAGTTTATTAACAGTTGCCATTGATTCTTTTATTTCAGATAGCAGTTTCCCTATAATTGTCAAATACATGAGCCAGAAAATATGGCTTATTTCGAACAACAAGAGGAATTTTGAAATATTCGATTTCTTTGAAAAGATTGTGGGTAAGTCATTAACATAAAGAATAAAAAAGGACCTAGAATGCTTCCTTACGGTATTTCCATTTTGATAAATCTAGTCTTTAATGTCGTGCTTCCATATGGTGTATGTATGGATTTTGGTTCGTTTCCTATTGGATAAATTCGATTTACTACTTAATTTATTAGTAGTTTAGAAGAGGAATCATGGTCTGAAATTTTCGATTGCGAGGAAACACAATCAAATAATTAATGCAATATTTTTTTGAGGATCCTCACACCTTATTTCAATAATATCCATTAACTCTAGCAATAGTTGCCATCGCATCTATAAAAACGACAATAGACAAAGTAAGAAAACATTTGATTTTTTTACAAATTTGCACGAAACACAATACAAAATTTATAAAAAGGTTTTCAATAAAAGACCTAGCGAATACAACGCTCTACTGAAAGAAAAAACAAAAAAAAAGCATAAAATTGAAAACCAACTAAAAACTACGGACAATTATAGTAAAACCACTTGGGAATTAGTAAACCAAATAACAATCTTGCAGCCTAGAACAAAAGATTCATACATAGATATAGACAAAATACTAACAGAAACAGCTATTAATGACTACTTCACGGATAACGCCCAAAAACTAGTTCATAACTTAATTTAGTTAATAAGCAAATCACTCTTTTCATAACAACCTACCTATTATCGATGTATTATAGAAGTCAATGGTTGTGGATTCACTAACAGTTAAAGACTTACTTAATTTACTTACAGTTAAACAGTTACTATATTTGTTATAGAACAGATCTTTTGGAAAATATCTGAACCTTTACAGTTTATTATAAACAACGTCTCTGGCATCTTTCCAGATTTATTGAAAATTTCTACAATAACTCCAGATTTCAAGAAGGGAGAAAGGACAGATTTAGAAAATTATAGGTCAATCAGCATTTTATCTTTTTTTTCAAAAATCGTCTACGGAAATACAATATAATCTGTGATTCTCAACATAGCTTTATAAAAGGTAGAAATATCGAAACAGCATGTTTTCAATACATAAACAATATTCATATACAACTCGAAAGCCAACCCTATACCCCCTAAGGTATATTTATAGATTTATCCAAAGCATACGATAGAGTCGACCACAACATTTTATTAACGAAAACTTACAACTAGGGAATTAGAGGAATAGCTCTAGATTGGATTAAACCGTATTTATTCGTGTTCTTTTGTCACATTGTCACAAGTTTTATCAACCGTTTTTATCAGAAAGTTTTATTCGATATGAGTGGAGAAACGCAAAATGCCCGCAAGGATGGGTGTTGAAAAGAGCCTTGAGTTTCCCCGAGGGTGGGAAAAGTTCCACCAAAAAGTATAAACTGATGAAGCCTTATAACAAGCCAATGGGTTTAAAGGAAGATGGGTTGCTTTCTCATGGAAATGTTACGAATACTCTGGGGAAAAAGTTAAAATACGGAAAGAATAAAAAAAAAACGAAAAGTTGGAAATGATTCTATCAAAATTAGAGCAATTCCATCGAACCTCAAACGCTCAACTCGACAAATTCCAGCAAACCTTGCAGAGTTTAAACAAGACTCACCAACAGTTTGTGGATTACGTCACAGATTATTTAACGTCTACCGAGTCTGGCCAAGAAACCAAACCAGCGACGTAAACCACGAAGCCGCAGAAGAAATATAACGAGGGTGTTGTAGCCAAAGCCAAAACTTACAACGCCATATGGTGAAATCCAGCGATGGGTTCACCAAAGTTCCACAGCAACTTCATAGAGACGAATAAAAGAGCCACGGCTGAGGAAATTTTAGCTTTCAAGTTACAAAAACAGTGTTTCTTGCTCATGGATACCCCTCAACGAAAATAATTGCTTTAAGATAAAAATTTTATTTTAGGAAATAGTAATATTATTATCCAATAGAAAACAAAGAACAAACATCGATACACCATATGAAAGTACGAGATCAAAGACTAGTGTGGTCAAAATGGGGATACCGCAAGGGAGCATTCTAGGCCCCCTTCTTTTTGTTAATGACTTACCTACAACCTCCTCCAAGAAATCGAATATTTCAATATTAAACTATGCCGATGACACCAGTCTTTTGATAATAACTGTATCGAGGAAATTCAGAAAAAATCAGTTTTTGAATTTAATGCCTTAGCAATTTGGTTTATATGAATAGGTTGGTTATAAACAAAAGTGAAACTAACAATATTCTTTTTCAAACAAATAGAAGCTTAAAACCATATCCTTCTAGCATAAACATAGAAGGAGAACTTTTTGAAATAAGGCAAACTGTGAGGTTTTTACAAATGGATAATTTACCGGATTGGTCATCCCACATTAGTAATGTCCGGCCAAAACTAAATAGAATTACATACGCTTTAAAGATATTTCAACTATATGTGGGCATAGAAACAGCGGTGATACAAGAGCGGTTGGAAAAAACTACTGCAGCGACTTATTCAAGTCCAGAAAATTGCAGTCATAATACTATTTAACTATAAAGAATCTTACAGAGGAACATTTAGGGCTACTAATATATTAACACTAGTTGATACTTACATATACGAATTTCTTATTTTCATATTTAAAGATAAAAATGCGTATAGCCCATATCTAGTCTCGCACCAGAAACATACTTAGTGTACAGTACAACATGCCTCAGCATAGACTAACACTGCGTCATTTTCTCGTGATGGAAAGAAGGGAAATGTATAAAGACCGACATAGGAACCTAGAGAGTCTCATACAAGACATTCTAAAGAGCTGGCATGCTGGGAAAAAAGCGAGTAGGGCAGATGGACCTACAGAATTATACCCGATGTTAATACCTAGACGGCACTAGATCATAGGGAGCTAAACTACTAATTGTCTCAAATGTAATCTGGCCATGGATGCTTTAGATCATGTCTACATAGGTTTAAGATACGAGAAAGCCCAATGTGTCTAAAATGGAAAAATGCAGAAGGCGATGCATACCACACATTCTTTATGTGTCCAGGATGGAATGGCGAACGCCAACGTGTGGAAAAAAATAATGAACTCTAAACTTAGGGGGAACGGCCTAGCCGTTTTTTAGATTGGAATGGGTTGGCCTGTTCACTATCGGAACTGCGTTCCTTCTCACTATACTCCATGTTATCCTGTATTAAATTTTTTGTTATCTTTATCTTTGCTTTTTTATTTCTGTTTCTTTACACTCAGTCTCCTTTTCTCTTTACTGTTTTCCTGGTATGATTACTTGGCTTTTTGGGGTTTTCGTGGCCCCTTCTGTCGTAGGGCTGCGCTGAAAATTCGACGCTAGCGAACTACCAGCGGTTATAATCTCAACTAAACTTTCTGTCAAACACTCGCACGTCTTAATTACTCGAACTCATGGGCACATTGGATGGAAGAGTGCAAAGGGCTAACATGGGAAGTAGTGAAGAAAAATAAATGTAAAGACTGGGAAGCTTGAATGGACGAGTCATGTAGCGGATGACCCATAATGCGGGAAATTTTAGAGCGGAAGGGAGTGATTGTGGAAAGAGTTTAGGGAGGAAGAAAAGTTAGTGCGGGCGAACAATTTTTTTTTTGTTCCTTTAAAGTGTAGTTTTTAAGTTTAAGTATTTGGGGTATTATTGGGTCGGGTTATTAGTGCTGTTCTGTTTATTTTTTTGTTCTTTTTTTTCATTGTTTTTTTTTTGTTTTCTTTCCTTTTGTTTTGTTTTGTTGTATTGTTATAACTAAGTGTTATAAATCTGCCAATAAAGATATTAATAATAATGATACTGTAAACTGACCCCAGAAAGCGTGGTCGGAGAAATGTTAGAAAGTTCTTAAAACTGGAAATATGTGATTTTGCCACAGATATACTGCGACAGAAGAGAAAACACAAGATCCATAAGGAAACATGGCAAAACCTCCTTATGTAGTAATACCAATAAGGCAGTTCCGGGAGGAAGGGTTCTTTCTAAATTTGAAAGCACAGGAGCGGTTTTTACTGGGTATATCCATCTCGAGCATCCAGATGGGGAGTCCCATACTCCCTGAGGTATTCTCCCCAGCGGTTGTACATAATGTATTTTCCTCTCCTCAAAAGACTAAACAAAACTAACATTGCGTGAGAGAAGCCCATTTATACGCTGGAATTAAAGTTTACAACATGCTACCGATTGAACTAGTTCCAGACCTAAGAAATTACAAACAAAAGATCTTTGAATACATCAATAACCTGGAACCATATACCGAAGAGGAGTATCTTAATCCTACTAACTCTACGCTAGTTAGGATAGCAGGGAAATGTGTTTAATAAAACCTTGCATGTATTGTAATTATTATTTTTTTTTTATGTTATGTATGTTATTATATAGATTAATATTATAACTATTTTTTGACATATTTCATTTAGCTTATATATGTAGATAGCTTTTGTAATGAAATAACTATTTTTTGTTTGATTTGATTTCACTAGACCGACAAGACTAGACAGACAAGTCTAGACATACAATAGTATTCAGACAGATTTAGACAGACATATCGGAAGAATGCATTAAACTTATATTTTCTAATTACTTTTATTATAGAGCATTGACCAATTACTGTATATCCACTGGACAATCACTATATTTATATGTCCGATAACTATGTTTTTTGATGAATCAAATATCTATCTTCTTATTTTCTATACACTTTTTTGATTTTTGATTCGAATTTTATTTAAATAGAAAAGTATCATTTTTGACAATTACCAGCACAGTAATAATTCATAAATTCATGTTATACAAGCATGCAATTTATAATTTGCAATTATTCAATTTCCAAAAGTACTCACTGTTTACCCCAAAAATATTTAATTTCGCTTCAATTATTGAATAGCTCTTCTTTATTCCTTCTTTAATGGGGTTAAAATATTTATTCCATTGAATGACTGATAATGACTACACTTACTGTGTAAACTTATTTTTTACCAAAGGTCACATATCCAGTGAGAGAATATTAAAATTGTTTACTATATCAAGGTTGGTTATAAAAAAAGGATAATCATATCGAATGTTCACTGTAGCTGCACATTGGATAAAATTTATTACCATTTGACCATTATCATAACATTACTATTTGAACATTTGTTTCTCCATAGTGGTTTGTTTCCATAGTGAAATGGATAAACTAATAGGTACCTCCTCCTAGGTACCTTGGGTCTCGTCTAAAGAGTGATGGCAGCTTCAGTGATGAAGTAAGAGCCAGAGTAAATGCAAGCTGGATGCGGTAAAAGGAGGTCACGGGTATACTTTGTGACAAGAAAATGCCACTTCACCTCAAATTTAAGTTATATCGGACAATGATACGGCCTGTCGCGCAATATGGAGTCGAATGTTGACCATTTGACTAAATTTTTAAACATCCTCTACATGCCATGGAAATGAGAATGCTTCGTTGGGGAATGGGCATATCCCATATTGACTATGTCAGAAACGACACAATTCGAGAGCAAATGAGTGTCGCTCCAATGGTGGACAAAAGAGAGAGAAACGACTCCGATGGTATGCCCATGCACTGCGAGCAGCTCCTGGTACTGTTGTCAACTCTGCCCTCCATTTCGAGGTTGAAGGCCAACGTCCCAGAGGAATACCGAAGCAGCGATGACAGGACACGATAAATAGTGACCTAAAGATCATCGGGCCTAAAAACAAATGACGCACAAAACCATGCAAAATGACGGTCACTGACCAAGAAAGCGGACCCTGCACCATAGTGACAACGCTAAGAAAAAGAAGAAGAAATGGAAATACAAATTTAATCAAAAACGTTCATCCAGTTCTATCCAGGATATATATAATATTGATAAGACAGTCTGATATTGTCTAATTTAGTTCTGTCTTACAATGCCAACCTGTCTAAATTTTATATTTACAATGTTGACTCAATTGTGTATAACAATATATATTATAAACATAAATCTATAAGGGAAGTAATTGGTGAAAAAAGGACAAACTTAATAGGTGCACTAAAAATGAATCAACTTACGCAAGAATTTAACGGACATGTATAAATAGTTTGGATCACCGTCGTTCCAATAATTTTACGAGAGAGTTTAGTTAAGAATATGACAAGAACTTGATGCAATGTAACACAAATTCGCACCTTATTTTTATACACCTAATACATTGCTATTATAAAAATAAATGACTTTTGAAAGCAAAGCCTAATACATGTATATAATTATAAATTATATTTAAGTGCATCTGTTTAGACACAGAGTAGATATAGACTGAAAATAAAACTTTAGGCTATAGAAAACACACATTATAAATACAGAAATTATGCATTTAAAATTATCTACTATATAGTAAACTGATGTACATGGAGATTAGAATCATTTGGGACAGGAGATTTCCCTATTATTTTTTTAATAATCTGCATGGTTTATTCACTTTCTTTCTTCTAATCACATATTAAGTGTGACACTTACAGCAAAATGTTATATTTTACACCTGGCATTATTTTCAATTTCTCAAATTTCTTCCACTTTAAAAGTAATAAAACATATTTATAATAATTTGTTATGTTCTTTATTTGTGAAGCAATTAATTAAAAAGTATAATCATGGGCTATTATATTTCATCTTGTTACTAATATGTCTAATATTTACCTTGAAACTTGACATTGAAAAATGTGAAATATTTACACATTTTTATTTATGCTGGCAATTTGTTATAAATTATTCAGTATGTATTAAGTGGATACAATGAATAATAAAAGTAAATGTTAAGTTTGCACTTAACTAACTTCAATCAAGATATTCTTACGTGATTTTAACATTAGCGCTTGACAAGCTTAATCTCCTTGTCATGTGGCAAATCGTATTAAAAATTATCGAGAGCATTAAATGTAAGATTAATGCAATCCTAACTAAATGGAACGTAATCCCAGTATTTAGTCTCCTATTATTTTTACTGACTTTAATTTATTTTTTTGTTTGTTTAGTTTTTTTATGACGACTACTTTGTCTAGGTCTAGGTCAAATTGCTAGTGGGTTATGAATTCCCACTCGAAATGTTGGAACACATGTTGTAACTTAATGGTTTATTAATTATAAAGCAGATGGAAAATACAAACTGAAATTAAAATAAGATTAATCAAATAAGAAGAATAAAAGTATTAAAATAACATTTAATATATGTCCCAATTTCTTCTGTTTTTGTCATAATATTTAGAACTGTAAATTTATTTTGTCTCTCTTTGGAGAACTTGTAAATAAATACATTTTTAGTTTACCAGACAAAAATAAATTGCAAATATTTAAAAGTAACAATTTGTAAAAATTGTGAAATTTTAATTTTATGGAAGAAAACTTATGTTGAATAATGTCAAATTATCGATAACATAATGAAAAAATTTAAAGAATTAAAAAAAAAACTTTTTAACGTTTTTTTATAGAAATTTATTGCCTTTCTTGTGCTATTATTGATTCTTCAAAATTTAAATGTCGCAATATTTTTAGATTTATTCAGAACAATCTTAAAGATTTAATAATATTATAGAGCTTCGAAAAGGTTGAATATATTTATATATTCAAGCCGAGTTCCGCTTTTAAGTTGGTATAATTGTATCTATAATTAGTTTAGTTTCACCCTATATTAAAATATATTGGATTAGTCTTCTCTCGAGCTACAATCTGCTCAAGCTCTAAAAGTCTAAACTTATGTATTTGCTGGGTTAGGTTTTAAAAATGTACTCACTTTGCGGTATAGAGACTTTTATGACAATTTATTGTTGATTAGTTTAGGTTGCATCGTTGTATCATTGAAAAATAGCATTTAATTCAAAATGTTAATTTTCAATAGTTATGTAACTTAAAAGAATCTTTATCTCCAATAATCGTAACAACATTAAGCCGCGACGATTCTAACATATTTATGGCACAAGGTGTAATGGGATTCTTGGAAAATATTAAAGATTAAACTAACATAACCTAACATAACATATTTACGGCACAATGTGTAATAGGATTCTTGGAAAAGATTAATTGGTTCTGATATAAGAAAAGTTTTAATGAAAAATATCATGAAACGTTTGAAGACCCGTGAAAATGTGGAATTAACAGAATTGTCTAAATCGGTGTTTCCCAACGTGGGACCCAAGCCCCACAAGGGGGCAATTTGATTGTTAAGGGGGGCAATTTGATTATTCTGGGGGGCAATTCGAAAATGGACTGGCCACGAGTATAATCCTTTTGCTCCTCGCCATCAAATATCAATTGGATTTTTGGCGTCGTTAAGTTAACCTGCGGCAGACAGCAGACCCCAGACGCTTTAAAATCTCGCTAAAGAACGCAGTTTTGGATTCATACCCAAATCAAATTTGGGTTCATACCCGCTGTCGATAAGCGGTTTCCTTTTTGTTTTTTATTACAGCAATGCTTGACCAATGAATCAATGAAACGAGGTCGTCTTGTGGCGCATTTGGCGAAAAGGCGAAAAATAGTGCTCATATTAATTCAGATTTAAATTACTTTCAAACTTTATAGAAAAATTTTGAAAAGAGAACATCAATATTATTACCGTTTCCATCTTCATATTTAGCTGAATGTGGATTTAGTGCTGTAAATGATTTACTTGTAAAAAAACAAGAAATCGTCCGGATATAACACAACGGGGAGACTTGAGACTGAAGATAACGAAATTGGAATCTAACATAAAATCTCTGTGCAGCAAGTACCAAGCGCAAGGATTTCACTAAACTAAAATAGTAAATTAATATAGAAAAGTCTTTATCAAAATTATTTCGCATTTGAATTTTAGTTTTTCGTTGTATGTTTTGAAATTTACTTACTGTATTTCATTAACAATTTACTAGTGATTTCTTCCTAAAACCTATCATTTAAGTTTCTTAATTGGACAATTCATTATTTTAATATTAAAAATTATGTATATGTAACATAGGGGGCATAAGAGTTTTGGAAAGGCATAGGTGGGGCATGGCACAAAAAAGGTTGGGAAACACTGGTCTAGATGCTTATTAGATCCTTCGAAAGTTCCAACAAAGCATGTTTTAATATTGGATATTTTTGAATGATTTTATCCATTCAACAATAAGGTTGAAGTTGAATGTTCGGCAAATTCAGAAGCATTAGAAGTGCCAATCCAAACTATTTCTTGCAAGACAAAATTATGAAAACAAATCGCTATCCTAATTCCATTAAACAGAAGTTTGATAAATATAAAAGAACTTCTGAGAGAACGAAAAGATTAAATTTTGTTTCAAGCACTCTCTAGAATTCAAGCTACTACATCCATCTACGCCGAAAGAATTTTCCATAAGCGCCAACTTGTATTATACTTTGTATAAAACTTAGATCTCGTTTAAATATCACACACTACTACCAAAAGTTTGTAAAACCCGAAACCTAAAACCGCGGTTTTGAAAAACTGCGGATATTCAGAAACCCTACTTAAACGTGATCGATTTTTGAAGAGATTGCTACAGAAAATTTGATCAGAGAGCAAGTCGTTAAGTGAGAAGTAACTGTATTTTACATTGTTTTTCATCTAGTACCAAAATGGAAAAGTATGAGTATCCTCCAGGGATCTTGTTTTTTGGCTTAAAAATGCGAAAATAACTCGAAAATTAGGCGAAACTTTGAAAAATTTCGAAAAAAACTTAGGAAAATAATTGAATATTACGGCGAAAACAAACTAATTATAGATACAATCATACCAACTTATTAAAGCGGAATATAGCTTGAATATATCAATACAAACAAATACAAAACAAATCTCATGTTGACACAATAGATATTTGTATGATATTTACTAGCCCTCAGTCCACATTCGTTGCACTAAACAAGAACTAGAAAAATAACATTGTTTTTAAGATCAGATCTTCCTATTTAACCCATGGTATATTTGGGTTTACGGGGCCATACCAAAGGCTCTGCTTTGTACTTTTATCGACTTAACAATACTTTCTCGTTTTAAGCTGGTGTGAATTTTCGAGTTCGTTAGTCTTCTGTGTTCACCGACAGTGATTCTTTTGAAACCATATATTCTTCTAATAATGTCCCTTAAGTCCGTAAGTCCCTCAATGTCCCCGAAGATTCTTAACGTTGCCTGTTCAGCGTTTGTTAGGTTCATCGTCTCAGCTCCATGGGTCATCACTACCGGTCTGATTGTAGTTTTGTACAACTTCAATTTTGTATTTGTGCTCTTGCTTTTCATGATGCTATTGTATTTGTATTGCGCTCTATATCCCGCCTGCACTTTGTGGTTTATCTCTATCATTCTGTCATTTTTGTTGTTTATTATTATTCCTAGGTATTAAGTATTCCTAGGTATTATTGTTCCTAGGTATTTGAAGTATTCCTAGATATTATTGTTCCTAGGTATTTGTCTACTATTTCAAACTAGAAATTTCTTATGTGCAATAGTTATATGTGGACCTCTTATCTCTGCTTACTTTTATTTTGCCTTTAGCCATTATATTTTGCCATTAGCTTGCCTTTTCCTGGTTTATTTTTAGGCCTCCCTTCTTTGTTTCTTGTTCAAGTTTTCAAATTGCTTCTTCCACCCTTCTCTTGTCTCTGGCTAGCATTTTGTACAACTTGTATCATTTTATTGATTAAAATTCCTTTGAAGCCGCACTCTCTAATCGCAGCGTCCAGTACCAAAATAAATAATGTCGTTAATAACTCGTCGTCCTTCCTGTCTTAGACCAAGATTGATTTCGAACTCTTTGGTTATGCTCTCCTGTGTCCTTAACTCTACTTTCGTGTTCTACATCGTCATTTCTGTTAACCTCACTAGCTTCTCTGGTATATTTGTGTCTTTCGTGGCTTTTACTACTTGATCACGCTTTGGGCTGCCAAATGCTTGTTTAAAGTCAATAAACATTATTTCTAATCCTATACCACGTTCGTAGCACTTCTCCGTTAACTGGCCCACTATGTGTACCGCTTCGATGGTTGATCCTCCCCTTCTAAAGTCCAGTTGGTAGTCTCCCATTTGTGTCTCTGTATATTTCATTAGCTTTTTATTTACTAACGTGGTTAGGATCTTGTATACTGCGTAGAGCACAGTGATTCCCCTACAGTTTGAACATGCGTTCGGGTTTTCCTTCTTGTGTATTGGTACTGTTGTCCCTTTTTCCCAGTCCGAAGGTATCTTTTTTTTTTCCAGATTTGTGAGAGTAGTTTGAATATTCTTTGTCTTAGTTGCTTCTCTCTATGTTTTACCAGCTCGTTGACAACACTATCGCTACCCCCCGCTTTGTTCCTTTCGAGCTGTGCTAGGACTTCATTAAATTCTTCTTCCGTGAGAGAGGCCGTATCCTTCTCTGCTGTGTTTTTGCCTAGATTTTATTCTCTCTCACTGTCTTTTCCTGCATTTTCGTCAGTTAATAGATTCTTAAAATGATTTCTCCATTCCATGCTACTTATGTTTGTTGCCGTTCTTTTCCAGTTTGGTTACTTTATGTGTCTGTATAGTTTTGCGTTATTTTTATTATCCTTTTCGATTATGTACATTACTTCCTCCACCCATCTTGTCTTCCTTGTTTTTATTAGTATCGTGCACTCTTTCCTGATTTTCTGGTATTTCCTATAGTTTCTCCCGCTTCCTGTTCTTAACTATATTCTTCCCGCAGTTTTCTTTTTCAGTAGCAGCACATTACAGTCTTTCGTCAAACCATACCATTCCACGTCAAACCATACCATTTCTTTTCCTGTAGTTTTTATCCTTAGAATTTTGCCTGCGCCTTCTTCCATGTCTGTTTTTATGTTAGTCCATTCTTCTTCTTTATTTTCCTTTTCGTGTTTCTTTTATATAAGATTTGTTACCTCCTCCTGAAACTGCTGCTTCTTTCCTCTTCGGTCTTTCATCTCTTCCCACCTATGCTTTTTATTTCCACCTACTATTCTTAGTTTCAGCTTAGCTATTACTAGTAGGTGGTCTGACCCCACGTCTGCGCCGCTGAACGATCTCACGTCCTGTATCATTTTTTTTGCCGTCTCTTGACTTCTTTTGCCTTTTCTAGTCTGTAAATTTAGTAATAATCAACCTTCAACAAAGTCATGTATTTGTTTCTTTGTCACAAAATATTCTCTTGTCACAAAAATAAAAAAATAAATTAAGAAATAAACGATATTTTGAAAAATGCGTAAAATACAACTTGAAAATTAAATTTATTGTAAGAAACCTTATTATCTAATAATTTCAGTATGTCAATTTGGTAATAATCAAGCTTGAACAAAATTAAAGCATTGTTCTTGTTTCATACTTTTGATGCCTCAAAAATAAGTAAATAAGTCGAAATCCACAGGATTTCTTTCGAAAAATAAAACCTGTAGGAAATTAAATTTTCCATAAGAAAGCTTAGCATTTAATGATTTCTTATATTGCTCGTTTGGATGAACAGGGTATTAACTCATAAAGTTCTTGCCTGCATAATTTTAATTTTAATTTAATAAGTCAGGAAGTAAACAGAAACGTTCTCAATAAACGTTAATTAACAGTTTAAAAGATATTATAAGAAAGGTTAACCAATTATTTACAGAAATGGAAATATATTGATTTGAAAACTTCAAATCGCTCCTCAGGCTTTTTTGAGTTAATACCCTGTTCATCTGGACCGACGATATGTCAAGATGATACTAATCATCAGCCTTCAACAATCTCCAAACAATATTATTGTTTCACATTTTTCTTGTCCTAAAATTAGGAAATAACACGGAAACTAAACGATATTTCGAAAAATATTAAATATTAAAACCTGTAAAAAATTAAATTTTCCATAAGAAAACTTAGCATTTATTGATTTCCTTATCTGGCAAGCTAGTGAAAACAAGCTTTGAACAATCTCCAAACAATTTTTTTTCACATCATTCCAAAAATTCGCAAATAACACGCTAAGTTTTGAAAAATGATTCAAATAAGACTTATAGAGAATAACATTTTCTATAAGAAACCTTGTTACCTAGTTCTTTCTAATCTGTCATTTTGGTGACAATCAACCTAGAACATAGTCAAAACCATGTTTTTTTTTTTATTTAAAAAATTCAAAATTAACTCTGAAACTTAACAACATTTAAAACAGTCAAACTTAAAACAATCGGAACACTGAAAAAAAAAAAAAAAATATATATATATATATATATATATATATATATATATATATATATATATATATATAGGGCAAGACTTGATTAAATGCGGCTTGGGGGAAGCTCTCTAAACTCCCTATCATCTATGGCTTTTAATATGTGCCACCCCAGTATGTCATATTTTTCAATCAGGGTGGGCAAACCGGACGGTTAGTGAAGACTTCCCTGGATGTCGCCTCCCCGACCAGGAATTGAACCGGGGTCTCCAATATTGCCAGCCCGGTATATTGTCAACTACCGTCAACTACGACATTATTTATTTTGGTACTGGACGCTGCGATTAGAGAGTGCGGCTTCAAAGGAATCTTAATCAATAAAATGATACAAGTTGTACAAAATGCTAGCCAGAGACAAGAGAAGGGTGGAAGAAGCAATTTGAAACTACCGTATATTGTCTACTACCGAGGAGCACAGACAGACAAGACTAGACAGACAAGACTAAACAGATAAGTGTAGACAGACAAGACTAAACAGATAAGTGTAGACAGACAAGACTAGGCCCACAAGATTAAACAAACAAGACTTTTTTTAATGGTAACTGGGGGATGCTCTACAAGCCTGAGTGCGGAACTCTCAATCGCTAAACCCCTGGACCACTTGGCAATATTGTTTTTTTTTCACCCCGGAATCATCATTATCTTCAGGGTGGATCGCCCGGAGGAGCTTTTCTCTCGCCCCCTAGTTATTAAGCCTTGGGATCTTTCCGGCAGTTCTTTCTTCCGTTTCTATTATTGTTATTATGTTCTTTATGAAGTTCCTTCCCATTCCTCTTCACAATTTAGCATCTTCTCGATAGTGTTTTCTATAGTCAGCTCTCGAACCTCGTTATATAGCCGACTTCTTTCTGAGCTCCTTCTTGAGCACCTGTAAAATGTGTGCTCTGCTGTCTCCTACACATTACAGTGGGGGCAGAGGTCATCGTTCTTAATTTTAAAACGTTTAAGATAAGCTTTGAAGCACCCGTGTCCGCTTAGGATTTGAGTAAGATGGTAGCCAACATTACCGTGCTTCCTGGTGGTGCATTTGCCTAAGTCTCTTATGAGATTCTTGGTCCAGGTTGCTTTCCCCATGTCTTGCGTCATATATATATATATATATATATATATATATATATATATATATATATATATATATATATATATATATATATATATATATATATATATATATATATTTAGACGCATACATACTCTCAGTATGCGTCTAACGGTTGACCCGCACGGACGCATATATCTCTTGAGAATGGCGAATGTTAGTTCGCCGAAACGTCGAGAACCCAGTTCTTTTCAGAGCCAACCCTCAGTATCAACGCGGAATCCCCGAGAAAACAATACAATACAGGTATCTATCCGCGAAAACCTCAAATACAACAACATATATATATATATATATTTATATATATATTTATATATATATATATATATATTTATATATATATATATATATATATATATATATATATATATATATATATATATATATATATATATATATATTCAACCTTTCCGGCGCTCTACATCAATTATTGAGTCTTACTTATTGAGTCTTAGGACTACCAAAACAAATCTCATGCGAAACTGTCAGTTATTTAATAGCTTTCAGCCCACCTTCGTGGCACTCGACAAGAAACATAAAAATAACATTGTTTTTAAGATCATGCCTTTAACCGATAACTTGTCCGATAACTTAAGTAAGTAGCTATCTGCAGACGCGTTTCGAGATTTATCTCATCAGTGCAGCTTTGCTTTTATTAATAACAATTTGTAAAACACTCACCTGAAACCCACATGGTTATTATGGGCTAGATATTTTTAATTTGACATTTAGTGAGAGAGACATGAACTTAAAACGCGTCTACAGATGGCTACTTACTTAAGTTGTTGATCTTAAAAACAATGAAAAGAGAGCTCCGGAAAGGTTGAATATATATATATATATATATATATATATATATATATATATAGTATGCGTCGAACGGTTGACCCGTACGGACGCATATATCTCTTGAGAATGGCGAATGTTAGTTCGCCGAAACGTCGAGAATCCGGTTCATTTCAGAGCCAACCCTCAGCATCAACGCGGAATCCCCGAGAAAACAATACAACACAGGTATCTATCCGCGAAAACCTCAAATACATATATATATATATATATATATATATATATATATATATATATATATATATATATATATATTCGGACTGTGTTCCGATTGTTTTAAGTTTGTATCTATAACGTAGCATGGTTTTACCAATTGTATCTTATCATTTAAAATAGTATTTAAGACAAAACTTGCAGGGAATGAAATTTCCTATGAGAGACCTTGTTACCAAGTGATCAAATACCTTTTGCCTGTTTCTTTTTTCAAATATGGTTACAAAAGCAAACTTTATTAAATATATAAGATCTTCCAATACGGACTTCCGAACTATGATAGTTGGCAGCAGCCATAATGTTGAAGCTATACCTGCCGAATTAGCTGTCATTTACGGTCTGCTTTGCCAAATCACCATGGACGGATATAGCGATCAAAAACACGTGCAAATTATAAAATTGTTTTATCAAAATGGGTGTTCGCTGCAACTATTTTACGGTCGTTTTAATCATCCTACCGAGAGGACTATTCGCAGTGGGTTGGATAAATTTGAGTCCACTGGTTCAGTAAACAATAAACCAACACCAGTACGACGACAAAACGCAAGATCTGCCGAAAATATTGCCGCTCTCCATGAGAGTGTGCAGGAGAATCCGAGGCAGTCGATTTCGTGTCGCTCAGAAGAACGCGGCCTATCGCAGAACACAACTTGGCGAATTTTGCATCGTAACTTGGGCCTGCATCCGTAGAAAATACAACTGAGCCAGGAGCTGAAGGTAAACGACCACCGACAACGACGTGTGTTCTCCGAATGGGCCCTCGAGCAGTTGGAAACTGCCCCTAACTTTCGTAAAAAAATATCATTTTAAGCGATGAGGCCTATTTCTGGATGATGGGTACGTCAATAAATAAGATTGGCGGCGTCATAGGTCCACATTCCTTTAAGAACGACGTTGGCCAGGCCATCACCATCAATGGCGAGCGCTATAGGTCGATGATTACCAACTTATTTTGTCCTGAAGTGGATAATATGGACACCAACTACATGTGGTTTCAACTACAGCGCTACGTGCCACACAGCTCCTGCCACATTGGACAGAGGGCATAGTCATCTCTGGTGGAGTTAATGTGAACTGTCCACCGAGATCGTGCGATTTATCCCCGTTAGTTTTTTTCTGATTTATGTGCCAAAGTCATTGAAAATTAGACATTTCGGATGCGCGCTACCCAACGATAGAGCGGCGGATATTTGCAGGATGGTATGTTTCGTACATAATGGCATCGATGGGCCTTTCAAACAAATAAAAAATGTCGAAGATATCTCACACACACCTTGTTTTATTTAAATTTAAATTATTTATATAATGTTCTTGAGGTACGGGGAAAAAATTATTTAAAAAATGTCGTTAAGAATAGAGAAACATACAAAATTTAAATTTAAAAATACCCAATTTCAACAACAAAATTAGGTTGGCTTCTTGTTGTTGACAATTCCCCAACGTGACAGAAAAAAATTAAATTTATAATTAATTTTAATTTTAAATACAATATATCTTAGTGCAATTTTTGTTTAAATTTAAAAAATAATAGTTGTTTAGGTAAGAAATTATATCATAAAATTTGGTGTATTTAATGCCATATATTGTTTGTAGCCTGAAAAAGACGAAAATAAAGTCGTCGAAACGTCGCTTTAACGACATTTTTTAAATAAATTTTTTCCCCATACCTCAAGAACATTATATAAATAATTAAAATATTGGGATATGAATAATATGATTAATTTTAAATTGAAAGATAGGAAGCGCTTAATGAAAGCTCCTATATTTTATTTTTCGTATGAACCGATCGAAGCCTATCGTAACTTCATAGCAATAAGACACACAATTCATGATGATTTATGTTACTCTTTAAGTAGTAAGGTACTAAGGGAAACCAATCTTAGAAATTCCATTTTCCCCTTTTGTAAGGAAAAACCAAAGCAGCCGGTCCCAAGTCCGGATAAAAGAGGAGAGTGGGCGAAGGGCTAACTCGGAAAGGATGGATTAACGATAGACGACTTACGCGACGAAACTTAAGCTATGTAATTGGAACAGTAAAAGCGTGAAGAAGGACAGCAAAGGACAAGGAAGAAGGGGAGGACAAAAATACAAGAGGCCTGGGCCCGATTTGGGCTGTAGCAACGTAGTACTTAGAAAGTATAAAATAGTAACTGTAGGATAGCTAAGAAAAAATTATATCATGGAATAAAAACTATAAATCGATTTAATTTATACCTTGAATTTATATTTTCTACTTAGCCAGTAATTACTTAAAACGATTGTATCGATTTTTATCCAGATATTTATGTCTACTGTTTATCTAAAGGAAATTAGACCAATTATCTAGCCTTAACTATTAAAACATAAAGAGTAAATGTATCTTTACAAATATAGTTTCTTAATAACATTATTAGATTTTACAATTATATTGTAAACTATTCTTTTAATTGCAGTTACATAAATCCTCATATTAAATTATAGAATTAGTGTAGCCTAGTCAGGGTAGAATATTAAACAAATTATTTAATAATACTCGTAACGTTATAGAGTTTATCGAACATATTAATTTTCTCATATGGAAACTAAATGCTTTGCAATTTACTATTTTATCTCAAGAATCTCAATGGAGTTCAGACTACGTACATGTATAATTGCCGTAACGCAAACTGTTAATCTGCAAAACTCACCATGACTTATCTATTATTCAACATGTAATTCCTCCAATTCCACATACAATAATTCCAGTTTTATTTGCCTAATCAAGTTTCTTCTCTGCATTATATCGCTTACTAGGCTTTTATTACAAATTAATGCATTATGCCAGCGGATTGCATTGTAAGGAATGAAATCTAGTTTTGTAAAAGAAGATTTGCAGTCATCATGAGGTTGTTTTCATGCCGCGTAGTGGACAATAATGGAAAATCATGTTAATATTTTTTTTTATTGTAAAGGAAATAATAGAAACGATTGTATCAGGAGCTTTGAACTTGCTACCAGACTGTGCAGAGTTCTTACACCTTCCTGTCTTGTAACAATAAAACCACAGCGTACGTATATTATTTCCGCTACAAGATTGTTTACACATACTAGTAAAAACAAATATATAAATAGCATGTGAGAAGCACAAGCTCTATCTTATACACGATTTGCAACAATAAAATGAAAATTGTAATTTTTTAAATTAATTAGGTTAATTCTTGTTTCATTAGTAAGAGACTCAAAATGTCAACTCCTTCCGAATTCAACAATTATCTAATTTAATGTATTTATACTACTGTTCATGTTTACCTTAATTGTATTTTTCCAGCTTTCTACTAATTATAAAAATTAGCGTTATAACTATAAAAATAGGAAAAACTTTCAGACTGTAATTAATTACGAAATTAACAAATTAAATTTTGTTTGTAAGATAATAATAAAAAATCTAATATAATTAGATAAGTTTGATTTAGCTCGAAGATGTTACAAACACGATTAGAGAGTTAACATTTAATCTGAATATATTCATCAACATAAACCAGACAAATGTATTATTATAATAATTCTAGTTATGCGGAAGAGCGGTCTTGAGGAATACAATGTCTTTACTAAAAGTCCTTTGGCAAAAATGTGCATTGTAGGTAGTTTAACTAGATAGTATGTAGCTTGCAGCAACAAACTTTTCCATAACGACTTTAAATTTTTTGTAATATATTCTCTATTTAGAATTATAATTTTCGTGATTGTTGGAAAGTTAAAACAAAATGAAAACAATAAGAGATTTAATTTACACAAAGCAAAATTAATAAATAAATGGTAGGTAAATTAGTAGAACAAATTTGAAAAGGATGTTAACGCCGTAACGGCTGTATGGAGTTATTTAAGTTGTTAATAAAATGTAACAAAGAATAAGAAAATTTCCATAATTTTCATTTTTTATAATATCTACTATAAAATTTGCATTCTTTAAAGTTATTCATGTTCTTAGTTTGTTTAATTTATTGTATTTTTTTCTGAGAGGTCGTCATGAGGCATTAAGCATTTTTAAAGCCATTCTCAAAATTTACATTTCAATAAAAAGTTAAAAGTAAAATTTGTTAATTTTAGCCTATAAACTTTTTCTTTTTATAAAATTTATTCAAACTTATTAAGAACTAAATATAGTTTGAATATATAAATATATTCTACCTGTTCTTAGTTCTATAATATTAAGTCTAATTACGACTTTGAACAAATCTCTACTGGACTAATACGGGGCTAATATCACACTGGATATTAAATTATACAGACATTTGCATGTTATTACTAGTCCCAGTAAATTTTCATGTCGCTAAAAGCTCTACAAAAATAATATTTTTTTTAAGATCATTGCTTTCTATTTAAATTAAGTGAATCCGCAGACGCGTTTCGAGATCTACTCTCATCAGTACAGCCTTGCATTTTTTAGTTATAAATTGGATACACTTACTTTAGTTTGAGCACCTCGTGCATGACTGGCGAGGTTAAGTTTTGATTTGACATTTGTGCAAAAAGAAATGAACTTAGTAACGGTTATGGTTTTAAATGATAATTGAATATTGGTGAAACCATACCAATTATAAATTCAATCATATAAGCATATTAACATAATAAAAACGAAATATAGCTTTAATATATAAATATATTCAACCTGTATGTAGCTCCATAATATTAAGTCTTATTAAGACAATGAACAAATCTCATGTTGATACAACTACTTCCTGGCTAATATAATACAAGATGAATTATAGAACAGACATTTGCATGTTATTACTAGTCCTAGTACATTTTCATGTCGCCAACAGCACCAGACAAATAGTATTATGTATAAGATCATTTATTTCAATTTAAATTGAACAATATAAACATTGAATTGAAAAATTCGCTATGTTTTAACCACACTTATAATATGTAAAAATCTTATATAACTTATTATTCACAGGTATATAATTAAACTTCTACATTTACATTCACGACTCAAGTTTCGACGTTTGACTTGGTAGGGGTAAGGTTAAGGTCCAAAAAGTTTATTTGTAAGGCAAGGTTTATTGGTAAGGTCCAAAAAGTTTTTTGACCATAATCCATAAAAACAACAAGATTGAATTGGACATATATAGAAAGCCGACGAGTGTAAACTGTACAATACCCTTCTAATCAAATCACCCACTATCACATAAATTAACTGAATATCACTCCATGATACATCGAGCCTTTTCCATCCCTCTCACCGCTGACAAGCAAACAAAAGAGTTAAGCACCATCAAGTCAATTGCCACTAAGAATGGCTTCCCAACGACCCTCATCCGAAATGTAATAAATAAAAAATGGAGCCAATTCACAAAGTCGCAAATATACCCGAAAACGCCCAATTCAAAAAAAAACTTTCGTTTCCCTCACGTTCTTTGGCAAAACTAGTGAGCAAATAGCTAACATTTTGAGAGAACTGAACCTACAGGTGGCCTTTAAACCTTCGTCCAAATTATGCCACACAGTATTTAATGCTAAAGACAAAATCGACCCCCTCAAAAAATCCGGCGTTTATGAGACTCGTTGTTTACAATGCAATAGCGTCTACGTAGAACAGACAGTGCAACATATTGTTAAGTTCAACATATGTTAAGCATATCAACTCGTTTTTCCGGGCAACACTTTCGGTCATTGTCAAGAATGTAATCACAAATTCCCCGAAATAGATAATCCTAGAATCTTGCATAATTGCAACAAAGGCCCGAAACTAAATCTCCTTGTCATTAGAAATTTTTAAAAAACCCGTAATCCTTCAATTAATCTCCTAAACGAGCAAACAGACCTAATCTTTTCCCAACTTTTTAATCTAACCCAATCTCAAACAGATGTCCTTATCTACAAACAGACCCCATCTTTTTCCATCTGTGGTGAGTGACGTTGTCGAGGAAATATGAAAAGTGGAGGAATGAAAGACCCAGAAGCACTCATACCACAAATTACTGTGACGGTCTTACCTCTTTCCCATGACGTTACAGATCCCACGCGTTTTTGCCCTTTGGGAGCTACCATTTCTCCAGATTTTTGGACGGTCGTTATGCCAGTATCGCCTACATTGTAAATCATTTGGGGTTCGAAGTGGTGTTGCATCATCAATCTCTCCAAATTATAAAAAAGCGCTACCTCAGTTAAATCTGAGGATTCTATTGATACTGTAGCTTCGATCTTTATAACACTAAAATCTGGACAACGCAGTAAAAATCCAATTAGCCAATCTTACCCAGCAGTCCCCAGTCAGACCTGGTTAAACCTTTCTTCAATACCCGGCTGTTTACCTACACTGTAACATACTTTGCGAAATTGTTCTCCTGTCAGGCCATAAAATGTATTTGACATAGTCCAAACATGGTTAGCCAATATTTCTTCTAGCGCAAAAGTAAATACAGTATGTCTTCCCAGCTTAGGGAAGTTTTTGTAGCTACCATCGTTAGCTTTCGCTAAATTGTATTTCTTCTTTAAAGTGCTGTAAGGTATGCCAGTTTCCTGAGATATTTTGTACACAGAAATGTATCAACCGTCCAAGAAGATTTTGTGGTTCTATTTATTTTACGTGTCATCTAATATAAAAAGAAGATCTAAAATGACATGAAAATATATTGTGAAAGTTCATGGGGTAATATATTGGGTAGTGAGAGCCATGTTAAGCTACCATTACCCGCTGACCACCATTTTGAAAAGTAATAACATTCATATATAGTTCTCCTTTCAATCACAATGTAACCAATTGGACTTGTTGGTAAATGAATCTCGGGATGTAATAAGCATAAGCATAATAAAATAAGAATATAACTTCATTCTTACCTTGGCGCTAACAATCGACAGTTTTTTATAAGCGCGGAGCGAAAAACACACAACTGTCCCTCGTGACTTAACGCATAGACGCCAACGGATCGTGCGCGTCAGGCGAAGTTTCTCGATGGTTGACGGAAGCGGCAGAGTATATAAGATAGTATGCACATTTGTGCAATCCGTTCAATCACCATCGCTCCCATTACCCGACCGCTCTCATTACCCCGCGCTCCCCTAACTGTCGCAACCATCCTATTCATAAACAATATTCAATTATCATTTAAATCAATAACCGTAACTAAGTTCATGTATTTCTACACAAATGTCAAATCAAAACCTACCCTCGCCGGTCATGCACGAGGTGCTCAAGATAATGTACGTGCATTCCAATTCATAATTCAAAACAGCAAAGTTGCACTGATGAGAGATAGATCTCGAAACACGTCTTCAGATGGCTATTCACTTAATTTAAATAGAAAGAAATGATCTTAAATATAATGTTAATTGTCTAGTGCTTTTAGCGACATGAAAATGTACTGAGACTAGTACTAACATGCAATGTCTGTTGTATAATTCAATATGCTGTGTGATATTAGTCAGGAATTAGTTGTATCGACATGATACTTGTTCATAGTCTTAATAAAATCCAATATTATAGAGCTATGAACAGGTTGAATATATTTATATATTCAAGCTATATTTCATCTTTGATAAGTTTGTATGACTGTATCTATAATTAGTATGGTTTCACCAATATAAAATTTATTTGTTATCCAATTATTATAAATAATTATGTTAGCATATTTCAATAAACAAAAAACGTGGAAAAATCCATATTTACAAGAGAAAAATGGACAGATGAACGTCTAGCTAAACATAGCGGGATGATGAAACAATTCTGGAAGAACAAAAAAAATAGAAGCAACAGGTCATAATTTGCTGTATGTAATGCCCTGTGGGTCTAAACAATGTAAATAATTTGTTTGTTTTATTGGGAATAGGAATTTTTTCCCCATTCCCAATAAAACAAACGATGAATAATAGGGATCATAATAACCAACATTTAATGTAAATAAATAAATAAACAAAAAACTTTTCCACCCTTTCATTTCATACTGCATTTCCTAATAGTACAAATCCATTTCATAATTATTTATTTTAAATCTAATTTATTGATTGTCATAATTATTACATTTGCATTTTTTTAATTGCAACAAACAAATAACTCCTTTTAATTTCCAACTTCCTTTACATTTCCTAATAGTATAAATCTAATAAATATTTTTAAATATTTAAGCGAATTGTAATTATTGCAAAAAAAATGCTTATAATCAATTAAAACTTAGTATAAATACAGTATTAATACTAATACAAGATAATTGTAATTAAGAAATATGTATGTGGAACTGTCAACAACTTCAATTAGCTCAAAACAAAATATTGTAACTTTAACCAATACAAAATTTCAAAAATTATTATTCGCAAATTTAATTAAAACTATCGATTTATATGGAAGTAAATCCAAAAACAAATTGTTAATTTATAAATAGTTTGTATATAGGTTTACCATCTTTTTTTATTACAAATTTATCACAATTTTCTTGTTACAATGCAATCATAATCCATATAGCAAAACGGACGTAGAAAACATTTTGCGACATTAATAAACATCTTGCGACAGTTAGCGAACATAAAATTTCAGGATCAACCGAAATGCAAAATATCAGCCAAAGAAATTTTTTTTTTATTGATTTCTAAATGTTTCTCAAAAACCAATTACATATGAATAGGGATTGTTACACCAATACTTTGCACATTTCCCCGTTTTGGAATATTATTCGCACATCAGTAAAAAAATTATTTAATGTTTGGTATAATTCAGTTCGGGAAAGTAAGGACTTAACATCAGAAATACTAAGCTATCCAAAATTCACCATGACCTGCACGAGTGGTAGTTTAAATTACCCGGTACCTCCTGCTGGATAACAAACGACGCTCTGGCGACCGAGCATGGGCGAGTTAACCCTACAGCAGTTAAATTACTGCGTCAGCAGGAATTGAGGAAATGCAATTCGGCATTTTAATGCCAAAATCCTCTACAAAGTATGATATGTCACAAACTCAAATGAGTGAGGCGAGTCCGCTGGTGAGTAGGGCGATATGACTAGAATCTCAAACTGATAACACAACAGTCTGTTTTATGGACTCTGTAGGAGATAAGCTCGTGACATCCATACCAATACGGAAACGAAAATACTTCCGAATTTTCAAAATTTGTACATATAATGTTTAGAAGCCTATCGACGAAGGAGAAATTACTATAGACAAAAGAAGTATTGTAAATAGTAATTTGGGAAATTAATAAAGTCGGAACACCACCTGAATATATAAAATATTCAACCTTTCCGGAGCTCTATAATATTGTTGAGTTTATCTAGGACTACCAAAACAAATCTCAGGTGAAATTTGCCAGTAATTTACTAGTTTTCAGTCCACCTTCGTGGCAGTAGATAAAACCCAGAAAAATAACATTGTTTTTTAAGATCATGTCTTTCTATTAACTTAAGTGAATAGCCATCTGCAGAAGCGTTTCGAGATTTATCTCTCATCAGTGCAGCTTTGCGTTTAGGAATAATAATTTGCAAAGCACTAACTTGAAACCCACGTAGATGACTAGGGGTTCGATATTTTTAATTTGACATTCCGTGAGGGAGACATGAACTTAGCACGTTATTGATTTAAATGATAATTTACTATTGGTAAAACCATACTACATTATAGATAATCATATAAACTTAACTAAATAACTGGCAAATTTCACGTGAGATTTGTTTTCGTAGTCGGAAAAAGACAACAATATTATAGAGCTCCCGAAAGGTTGAATATATTTATATATTCAGGCTGTGTTCCGACTTTATTAAGTTTATATGATTATCTACAATGTAGTTTGGTGTTACCAATAGTAAATTGGGACATCATTGGAATGAGCGAAGTTAGAAAACGAGGCTATGCATTAATTACGCTTAAGTCAGGAGATATCCTATACCATATAGGTTTTGTAAAATGATCTTGCAACGGACAGCTCAATAGGTGGTGTAAGCTTCTTGATAAATAAAAAGCAAGCTTCGGATATTAAAAGCGTCGCATACGCTTCCAAGCGCGTGGTATACGTAATACTCCGTCTGAATTATGAACTTAAAATGAAAATTATGCAACTTTGAGCACCCACATTTACGGCCGAAAAAGAGGAAATAGATCAAATTTACGAGGAAATCGAGAGGCTATTATGGTTCCTGGATATTCCTGATTGCAGAAATATTGGAACATTCAAGGAAAAAGTGTTCAAATATATTAATGACATAGAACCTTATGTCATAGAAGACTTCTTGAGAGTAAAAGTTTAGCTCAAATAAGCTTTTGTAATATATTTATTTAAAATTTATTCAAAATGTTATTATTGTAGATTTTCTTTTTGTTTATTTGTTATTGTGACACATTTCTGTTGGCTACATGTATTTTATGTACTATAGCTTGATTATGGAAATAAATTGAATTTGAATTTGATATAGTCAAACCTTTTTCATAATACACTTTAATGCTAAAGTTTCAAAACTAGGAATAGGTCCATTGGGAATAGGACTCAGGAATGATAGAGACAGTACCTTTACTAACTCTCTCTCTCACATCACTGACTATACCTAATGAATAGTTTCTTCCCGAAAAAAGAACACAGGGTATGGACTTGGATAAGCCTGGGTGGACAATCAATAAACGAAATCGATTTTATCATTTTCCAGAAGAAAGAAATAGTAACCAACGTAACTGTTCTAAATAGATGTACAATAGGAAGTGACCACAGAATGGTTAGGGCAACGGATAGTATAGACTTGAAAAGAAAAAGATCAAAGATGGTCCGACGAAACAAAAATACTAAGTGGACCCCCCTTAATAACCACTCCAAATACGCAGATTCCGTTTACAGAAAATTTGAATCTTTTTCAAACAAGTTACGCATAGATTACGCAAATCAGGCTGTGTTCCGACTTTATTAAGTTTATATGATTATCTATAATGTAGTGTGGTGTTGACAATAGTAAATTGGGACACCATTGGAATGAGCGAAGTTAGAAAACAAGGCTATGAATGAATTACTTACATATTTTAATAATATAATAGTATAATTATAATTACTTACACTTTGTTTTTGATTTGCTCGTCTTATCGAGTAGTTTCAGTGTGCAAAAATGTAATAATAATAAAAATAATAAAACATGTTTATTGCTGTACTTATAATAAAAAATATCAACAAATGGCTATCGACTCGCGGTCTTTCAGCTGGTTCAAAATTTATTTTGCTGTTTGTTTTATTTTTGCTTTGATTTTAGTTTTTGAGGAAAATGTAAGAAACCGGATAAAATAATTTACCAAAATTATTAATTTTTTTGGCGAATTTTATGGAAAATAATGTTAATTTATATTGTAAATTTTTCAGGTTACCCGAAGGACGACGCGTCGTTAAATTATTAATAAGAAAAATATCGGCGATTAATAAATTTATCAACGGCTTGTCACTATTTTCTACCCCTAACTGTTTTTTCTAAAGAATAATGTAGTACAAAAAAGAATAAATCGGTCGAATGATTAATATTTGTATAATTAATTTTATCTACTCACACACCAAAATAAACACATAGACCAACATAAACACAAGAATAAACACATTAATAAGAGTAGTAAAAATAAATATTCTGACGTATAATAAAATTCAATTGATTTTTCTTATTTTGAATTAAGAAGTGTCGGCCTCTCAGTCTGAAATTATTTGGCTCTAAAATAACGTAACCTAACCATAACTTAATCAAGATTAAATCTAGGTTAACCTAGATTACATCGACAACGACCAAATAGTTTTCCTGTCACTGTGCGTTTTTACTAGTTAACATTTTTTGCCACGGAGGGGCAGAACGTTCTCACCTTATTGTGTCAGTGATTTGAAGTATTTTGTCTGTCAAAATTACAATTTTTTAATTATCGGTAAGAAACATTTTTTTGTGGGTGCATTTGTTTTAGATTTCTATATCGGATCTCATCTTTATAGTCTTTATCTGCCTGCCCAATTCTGTTGATGAAGGCCAGACTGAGTTGGCTCACTTATGTAATCCTTAGCCTCGTCTAGTTAGTATTATCTCCTAATATTTTATTTATAACCCTGTCTGACTGTCTATTTCTTCTATTGATAATGATTTGTCCATCTATGTAATCATATCTATCTTCTTCTTCTTTAGGTGCCTTCTCCATTACTTAAGGTTGGCAACAATCATGACAAATTCCGCACGGTCTTGTGGCGCTCTGAACAATGAGTGGGAGACCAGACCAGTCCAGTCTCTTATGTTCTTTAACCAGGAGCACTTCCTTCGTCCTGGCACCGTTCTATCTTGCCGTCTATTATTACTTTTAGAAAGCTATATTTTGTATTTCTGAGGATATGGCCTAGGTACGTTGTCTTACGTTTCTTCACAATAACCAATAGCTCTCTGTATATGTCAATGCGTCTAAGAACCGCATTATTCGTGATATGTTCCGCCCAGGTTATTCTCCGTATTCTTCGAAAGATCCAAGCCTCAACGTCCTCAACGTCCAAGCCTCAACACCATACAACAGTACCGAGTGAATGCAGTTAGTACTTAGAATGTAGTTAGAATGCAATAGCACTTAACGAACAGGTATCTTGGTTTAAGGTTTAGGCTCCTCTCGCAAAATACTTTTCTCATCTTAAGTAACGTTGTTCTGGCTATTTCGATGCGTGTTCTTACTTCCAGATCTGGATCCAGGTCTTCAGTGACCCAGCTGCCCAAGTATTTAAATTTAGCGACCTGCTCTATTTGCTTATTGTATACCTGAAAATTGGCTTAGAGATCTGGTGTTCTACTGATAACGATTGTTTTCGTTTTAGCTGTAATTACTTTTAGGCCAAGCGCATCACATTCTGCTATTATTTGCTTCATCAAACGTTGTAGGCCAGCTGCACTGTCTGCAGATATAGTCGTATCGTCCGCGTAACTGATGTTCAATAGTTCACCATTGACCTTGATTCCATCTGTAGAGTTTTCCAAGGCTTTCAGGAATATTTGTTCCGAGTAGATATTGAACAACAATGGTGATAGTGCACAGCCCTGACGTACTCCACGTTTAATAGGTATAACGCTGGTCGTGTCATCCTAGAGTCGTACTGCAGCAGTCTGGTGTTCGTACAATTTTGTTATGAAGGAGATATCTTTTTGATCGAGGCCTTAGGTCATTTTTTTAGATGGGGGTTCCTACGGCCTTTGCCGCTTCCCACATTTCGACCGACAGCGATCTCTGTCTCGCCAGTCTTTCCCCTCAATTGCTCTGTCTTCCATTATCTTCCGGATGTTATCTTCCCATGTCGTTTCTGGTCTTCCTCTTCTACTTCTATGATGGGCTATGTAATCTAACAAACTTCTTGGCAATCTTTCTTCCCCCATACTTTTCACATGTTCGTACCATAGTAGCTCTATGCTACATGCTCTCCGCAGATAATCCATTTCTGTTATTTCAATTTTACTTTTATCTTTCTAGGTCAGTTGCTAAGTTTCTGCCCCATAAGTCCTGATGGGTTCCACAATTGCGTTATATATTGTCTTCTTTGTTTTTAAATTTATACTCTTTAACCATAATAAAGGATTCAGTATGCGGACCACTCTTCTGCCTGGCTGAGTTTTGTTTTCTATATCTCTCTTAGAATTCCCTTTTTCTGTTATTATGGAACCCAAATGTTTATATTCTTTGGTTCTCTTTAGGCTTCTTATTTCGAGGTCCTGTTCTTCTGACTCATTTCCTATTAAGAGGTATTCTGTCTTTGTCAAGTTCTTGTTTAAACCTCACCTTTAATATTCTTTTTTCAGAACTTATAGTTCCTTTCCTTTCTTTTCTGAACATAAAGTATAGGTCTTCTTCCTCATTAGCTATTACCACTTGATCATCTGCAAAGAATAAGGTTGTTAGGAATCTAACGTTATTTATATCAATTCCCATTCCCGACACTTTTCTTTTCCATTTTTCGAAAGCTGTTTTTATGTATATCTTGAATAGTGTGGGGATAGACAGCAACCTTGTTTAAGACCTTTTGTTATCGGGAAGGATTCCGATAAGAAAGAACCTTGTTTGATTTGACTCCTGGCATTTTTATTATAGCCCGCACACATACCCCATTTTGGTCTACTTTCGTCAGTTTTTGGAGTTTCTTCAAGGGTAAGTTTCTTCAAGGGTACCGTATCGTATGCCTTTTCCAAATCTACTAAAAGTAGATAAGTTTCTAGCTTCCTAGCATTCCGTTTCGTGAGAATTTGTTGAATAACAAAAGTATTGTCTGTACACGATCTTCCTGCGCGGAAACCACTTTGATCTTCACTATCTTGATACTAACTTTCTCACCTTTCTTTATTATTCGACCGTACAACCTCCCTATCGAACTTATTACGGTTATGCCTCTATAGTTTGAGCATTTTCCTTTCTCACCCTTCTTGAAAATTGAGCTTATGCAACCTATATTCCAATCATCTGGGATATTTTCACCTTGCAACAAACATTTGTTAAAAATGGTGATTATTATCTCATGCAGAAGATCTGCTCCATATTTTATAAGCTCCATGGGTGTGTTTCCGGGACCTGCTGCCTTGCCATTTTTAGACTCTTTCAATGCATCTTTCATTTCTTTCATGATTATTGCATCAACGTCCGTAAAATCTGTCTGCTGCTGCCATTCCATTTCTTGAAACTCGTCTCTTTTCTGTTAACAACGCCTTATAGTGTTTTCCCATTCCTTTATGGGTAATAAATATTAAATATTTAGATTCGCGCTTTCCTTTGTTTCTGATCGAATTGATTTAATTGTCTTCCAAGCTGCTGCTACTTTTGTTCCTCCTATATACCTGTGGATTTCCTTTCCCACATTTCTTTCTTTTTCCTTGCAACATCCTTCTTTACTCTTCGGTTTAGTTGCGAGTATATTTGATGGTCTTCTTCGAATCCTGTTGAGATCCATATCTGATATGCACTTTTCTTTTCCTCTACTACTTTTCTTATGTCCTCTGAACACCACTCAGCATTTGTTTGCCTTTCTTCTTCGTATCCCAATGCTTCCCTTTGGTAATCAGAATGTTAATTAGGCGTCGTGTTTTAAACAGTCAAATACCTTTGCATAATCAATAAAACAGATGTCCTTTTTCTGGTCTCTACATTTTTGCATGCGAACTGACAGCCCAAACAAAGCTTCTCTTGTTCCTAGTCCATCACTAAAACCAAACTGTTCTTAGGTCTTGTTATTGCTTAGGTCTTCTTCGCATTTCTTAAGTATTCTATTATGTAGGATTTTTAGGAATACTTTTAATACTTGGCTCATTCAGCTAATCAGTCGAAATTGGTCGCACTTGTTTGCGTTTGGTTTCCTTGGTATGGCAATGAACATTGATTTCAGACAGTTTTTCGGTATGTTTGCGGATTCATATATTTTGTTAAAGAAGTTTACAAGAACGTCGATATTTTCCTCTTGTATAAGCTTTAAGATTTCTATGTACATGTCGTCGAGTCCTGCAGCTTTAACTGAGTTAGTGGAATTTATAGCTACTAGTAAGTTTTAATTTGTAATTTCTAAATAATTTGTGTTAACGAAGACAGGATTCGTTTCTCCCGCGTAGTAATAAAATTTATCTACGTGTTGACTGTGATACGCGTGTTATAGGTTCGCTACCGCTGGACTAGTCTTATCGGTCTAATACACTTTTGTCTGCGTAAACTGTCTCTTAAATCTAGGCTTGTCCCTTTTGTCTTGTTAGTACCTGCTAATTCTTGCTAACATTACTTGTCTAATCTTCTCCAGACAGTATTTTCTGTGCGCCAAAGCAAACTATAAAGCTATTATTATTTATTATTTCAATAAATCATGAATGTATTGTTGAGATGCATGATAATAATTTATCTCTTTATTTTACATGAGCAATTTGTGTAAAATTATAGTAGTGCAGAAAACCGCACTAGAAGATAATCATGGAACGATTAACCTTAATCTCGTATGTGTTTAAGTCTACAATTTAAAGAAAACGAAAAATCAATTGGTAATAATAGAGAACTGAACATGGACGGTTTATTTGTTTTTGCATGTCGGAGATTCAATTAGGATAATCCCAAAGTTTAAAATCTTTAATGAGGTGTAATGGGAAAAGTTTTTTTTTAATTGTTGTTGCATTCAAAGTGGATTTTAATTATTCGACATTGCTTATAAGTTGTTAATAATTTTATTGTTGTTTATTTTTAATGTATTTTATTTTTCAATGTCGACAATGAGAAAATGCGATAAGAATAATTTAAATGTAGGTATGTATTATTATAAACAGCAATGTCTTACAATTAGTTGGCTGACAAGCCTTGATGAACTAGTATTGCCAGCATTACCTTGTACGGCAAATCTTTTCCATTTAGTAGTCAATCAAAGTTTCAGTAATTATTTATTTCTTAATTCCATATCTAAAATTCATATAATTATGAGTTTGTTTTATTTCCAATTTGAATAAAGTTAATGGGAAAAAATCAAATCATCTTCCTACGTCTGCGTTATCTAGACTTTTTGTATTAAAATAACTTCATTACTGCTTATAATATTAAGCTAATATCACAGTAATTTTGAAATAAAATAAATTCTTATTAAAAAATGTATAGTTTTGCTGTTTCTAATAGTAACTTTAAAAATATAAAATTATTTTAATTTTTATTAATAATTTATAGAGTTTATATAATATATAATCCCCATAAATATATTTATTACCTTAGCAATCATCTGTTTTGTTCAATATTTTCAAAGAGGTCAAAAACTCTTTTGGAGATTTGTAACATCTGTTGATGTTATGCAACAAACTTGAATGAAATCAGTCAATTATCCGTTTTTTTGTCAAACCTTTTATTACTTTAAGATTACATTAATTATAAACTTTCTTTCTAATCACGAGCACACTTTCAAACAAATATACAAACGATCGAAAATCACAAATTATATTTTTTTTCACAAAAAAATAATTGTAATTTGACTTTCAATTGCCACATTTTAGCGGTATAATTAAAATCGAGATTAAAAAGAAGAATCAGTCTAATTATATAAGTAATTATATTTCTGCACAGTTTCTATACTTACGATTGTAAATTTATTCTTCCCACATAAGCATTTTTCAGTTGCGGAGGAATAAAAATTACGAATGGATTTCTCACATCAAATTCAAAAGGTAAAGATTATATGAAATTTCTCAATTACTTTATTTTAATTTAATATTAGGAATTGCTACATACAATTGCACGTATAATGCTGATTCTAATGATTTGGTATATATTTTCGAATTTAAAGTTTAAATTTTATATTTTAACGCGTTATTATCACTTTGCAAGAAACGAAAATTAATGTAATTAATGGAAGAAATGTATTATTAGAACAACTGAAGATACCTTATATATCACAAATCGATGGAGACAAAGTTAATCTAACTATAATAAATTAAAATATCAAATTTTTTATCAATAATTGGAAATATTGATATTTACTGTAGTTTGTAGACTTACTAACAAAATTTCTTCAAATACACTCTTAATTTCTCTGTAATTATTACAGAGAAATGCGAATTTCTCACACCAATTTACTCGAAAATTTCTGAATGTTTTAAAAAATGGGCTAATTGTATATAGAGAAGAGACATGAATTAGACAAAGCGTATACAAACCAAAAATAACTGGACACAACAAATCATGAATAAAATAATTAATTAATAAAACAAAAATCAGCCATCTATATAGAGAATACATTAAAAACTAAATAGATTCCAATCCATCTCGATAAACAAGAATAAACTTCTTCCATAAACTGAGCTAACTTATGTTTATAAAGTAGAAACTAAACTAATTATAGATATACTCATACCAACGTACTAAAGCGTTACACCGCTTGAATATATAAATATATTTAACCTTTCCGAAGCTCTATAATATTATTGAGTCTTTTTAAGACTACAAAACAAGTCTCGTGTTGAAACACAACATATATTTGCGCTATTCACTAGGACTCAGTTCACTTTCGTGACACTAAAAAATAAACTAGATAAAGTTAATAAAGACAGAACAAAGCTTGCATATACACATACACTCAACCTTTCCGGAGCTCTATAAAACTAATGAGTATTTTTTGGACTACCAAAAACAAATCTCGTGTGAAATTTGTTACATAAAGTTATTCTATAGCTTATTCTCTAGTCCGCCTTCGTGACACTCAACAAAAACCATTAAAATAACATTGTTTTTAGTCGGCGCGAGTGGTGTAGTGGTGACGCTCGTGGCCTCATGTTAGAGCGCTAACTAACAAGGATAGAGTTCTATCCCCAGTGTCGGCCGCATTTGTACTAGAGGACAAATGTGAAAAATTAATTCGCGCAATTTATAATAACAATTAGGTATCTGGGCCTATAAGTAAATGTGGGCAAAATTCAATAGGCCACTAGTAGGCCGCAGTGTATGAAGGGTTAATACCCGGCATCCACATTGGATCAAACTTTAAAAGAAAACATTGTTTTTAAGATCATGTCTTTCCGATACCTTGAGTGAATAACCATCTGTAGACGCATTTCGAGATTTAGCTCTCATCAGCACAGTTTCGCTTCCATGAATAATAAATTGTAAACCACTCACATGAAAATCCACGTGGTGATTAGGGTTAGGTGTTTTTAATTTTGACATTTTGTGCAAAGCATAAGCAAACCTTTGCTGATGAGAGATAAATCTCGAAACGCGTCCACATGTGGCTGGCTATCCACTCAAGGTATCGGAAAGACATGACCTTAAAAACAATGTTATTTTTATGGTTTTTGTTGAGTGCCTAACTGACCAATTTCACACGAGATTTGTTTTTGGTAGTCCCGAAAAGACTCATTGGTATTATAGAGCTCCGGAAAGGTTGAGAATATGTATATATTCAAGCTTTGTTCCGTCTTTAGTAAGTTCTAACTATAATGTTGTATGGCTTTACCAATTCAAAATTAGATAAATAATATAAATAGCAAAGCTGCACGGATGACAGATAGATCTCAAAACGCGTCTGCAGATGGCTATTCACTTTGGGTGAAATAGAAAGATCTTAAAAACAACGTTATTTGTCTAGTTTCCTTTTTTGTGTCACGAAAGTGAACTGAGTCCTAGTGAATAACGCAAATATCTTGTGTGTGTTTCATCATGAGATTTGTTTTGCAGTCTTAAAATGACTTGATAATATTATAGAACTTCGGAAAGGTTGAATGTATTTATATATTCAATATATTCTGTGTTGCGCTTTAATAAGTTGGTATAAATAAACTTTTGATAATTTAGAGACATTCATTAGTAGCTATATAGATTTTTAACTTCAAATTAATCTTTTTTAATTTCAAATTAATCCTTTTTAAATTAAAATTAAACTTTTTTAATTTCAGATCAACCTTTTTTAAACTCAAATTAACCGCAACCCATAATATTTTTTGTTCACATATTAATATAAATTTGGGTGATGTTAGTTTTAATTAAAATTTTCGAACGGAATTTCAAAAAGTTTACAAACCTTTTCATAAAACAATGCGAATTATTATCCTGTGGAAATTTGCGGGATTTTCATTGGGATTGAAACTCACCTGGAACAAATAAAAAGATAATTTAATTGGTTATTAATCAATGGACATGTTGGTTTAGTCGTCGAGGTTCGCAGATTATTGCATTTAATGTTTTTATGTTAAATTAGATTAATAACCCGGTTTCACACATTCAGGCTCATATCAAAACCGAATTGAAGAAATAAATATATACGACTAAATATATACGACCACTATTGTAAATGCCCATTATTGTACAGTTCGTAGACTATGTAAATACATGATAAAACAAAAGTATGTATCAGTCCGCGATGAATGATAGGTTATGATTGATAACACACACGTGCGTTTGGTTTACGATTCGTTGAGAGCTGCACGTTGATGCGATTGTTAAATATAGTACTCCGTGATTTTCAAACAATCATAAAACGTCACAAAACTACAAATAAGTACTAAATAATAAGGTATGTAACCATTATGGTATGTATTTCTTGTCAATTCTATCAAATTCAATAATATCCGATGAGAGTTATATATGAAAATACAACTGTTTGTTTATTATAATGTGAAATAAGTTACTTTAGAAATAAATTTGTTACATTAAAAATATTTTTCTTATTAAACAGAAACAAATTAGTGTGGTCGTAGGTAGATAAAGTATAGTACATGACTCGAGTAAGGGCAAATACGTACTCGGAATTACGCTAACTGTTGCGTAATATGCTTCTTACAACTAGGGATGCATCCGATAGCGATATCGATACCGATATATCGGCGATATAGTTATTTAGTTTTCCGATACATTGGAATCGCCGATAATAGTTTGCCGATACACCGATAGATTCCGAGCTATAACCATCCAACTTGTAAATGGTGTAATTTAATTTCATTCCGCATGTGCCAGTGATTTTTGATAGACAGATTTTTTTTCACTAAATACGTATAGAGTAGCTACGTAAACGTGCAAACGTATACGTGATATAAAACAAAAGTTAATCAATAATTATATCAACCTCGAAACAAATAATTCAATCTATATTGAATCATTTTGAAGTATCCGCATCTGAAAATTCTAAAACAATATGTATGTATTGTAAAGAAAAAGTGTCCCGTAATACCAATTCAAAAAATTATAACACATGGAACTTGTGGCTCTCCATGAAAAGACAACATCAGAGAGAATTGGTCACTGTTTTAATGCCGAAGACAACAAGGAGGGATGACAGTGGCCCACTGCCTAAGAGACAAGAAACTCTATGAGAGATGATCGATAAAAAACATTTTATAGAGATGATGATAATAGGGCAAAAGAAACAACTCACCAACACCAACAACACCATTGAAACAACACCATTGCTTAGCAAATATGCGTTTATATGGAGCTATTCGATTTAGTCAACAAGGTAGGATATCAACGGTTATTAAAGAAGAAATGGTATCACGTTTCTAAATTAGGGAAAAAGTAATACCAGAAATATATGAGCCAGTGAGAACTAAAGTAGTAGATTTGTTAAAAGAGTTATTCCACATTGTGATAATCACCGACATATGGGACAGTGGGTGACTCTTCTTCACAATCTAATGATTTTATTGGCGTAACAGCTCTTGGGATAGATACTAACTTCGAGTACAAGCTTTATTGTCTCGAAGTATTGCCTTTCGAGGGTCTTCAGCATTCAGGATTCAACATATCATGTTATCTAAAGAAGGCTCTTAATATTGGAATATACAGAACCGAGTTCGAGGCATAGTTATAAACTTCGAATATTTCATAAACAATCTACTATTAGTATGGCAAAAAGACGGTTTGGAGAGTTATTGAATTCACAAACTATTTCAAAATAGACAATGCTACAACTAAGTGAGCCATCTACGACATGTGGGATATGGAGCACTTATGAAAATTAATTGATATTTTGTTTAATTACTATTTTCAAAAAGTAACTAATATTTTATTCAATTACAGTTTTGAAAACATAATTGATATTTTGTTAAATTACAAAATTATTATTAAATTAAAAAATAAATAATAAATTTCGTTAGTTGACATTCTAAATAAATATTATACAAATAAGTAATGTTCGTCTGCTTCTATATTATCTATCCTAAATCCACAGCTTTTTACACTTTTTAAAGCCTGCACTCACTGTACGAATCGGTATCGGTATCATCGATACTTTTTTATAAATATCGGTATCGGTATCGTATCGGCAGAAGTGCGTATCGATGCATCCCTACTTACAACTCTTGTTACGCAATATACTATTGTATAATAAATAACATTGGTGAAAATGATTTTCTTAAATAAAAATTTCGTTGTCGATGCCGTTGGGTCTTCTCAATATCTCGAGATTATTGAGAAGACCCATCGTCATAGACATATTTTAGATGTATACTTTTAACGATCCTCGTTGAAATAAAAACATTTTTGAATGCAAAAAATAGTTAAATATTTGTTTTAAGCTTTGTTTAAGTTTTTTTCTGTTGAAGACATGTCATAAAATACGCAGATGAATTACTTTTACTTGAACCATATAGAGGTAATAATTCTAAAACAAATTTAGAAACAAAAAAAGACTTTTCTAAAATATTATGAAGAATGTAAAACAACTGTATTAATAAAAACAACGCTAAATCTATAATTAGACGTTATAAGAAGGATGTATCAGAGATGGTTAGACGAAATCGTGGTGGAAAAAGGAATAGTGAATTATCTGAAGAGATATTCAATTATTGAAGAAAATCCATCGAATACTTTAAAAAAAATGAAATTGAAGATATTTGAAAATAAAAACGTCATCTTGACCACAACATCTGCATTTAATTCATTAAAAGCTTTAAAAATAACATTGAAAACATTTAGATTAGTCTCGACCTTTTAAACTCCACATCAACAATTGGTCAACGAAACAATTATGCAATTGTATTTTTAAAATATGCTCCACAAACACAGGAGAATAAAATTTTCAATGTTGAATTCCGTTTCAATTACCATCTCCGGCGAAATAAAGCTCTATCGAAGATAAATACTCTAGCCCATGTTCCAACATAGTTCCAACAGTAAGAGGCAGAAATGATTCACCCACTATAGCCATGAATTTACATGATATTATTCATTATAAAATAATTTTTAATTCATCAATAAATTCAAACATTTTTATTACATACTTGATGGATTATTTCATAAAATGGCTTAAAGTAACATCGTAGAAGCCTGGCAGGTTCTGGAAAACGCCAAAATCCATAAAACTCAGGCAGGTAGTGATAAAATAGATTAAACAAGCGACAGTCTATTTTTCTTCTATCATATTCACCCATTTTAAACCCTATAGATTTTTTTTTCAAAACTAAAATTAGTTGCAAGAAATATGCTGACGGAATCAGAAAATAATCTGACTTTGGTTATCATTATTGAGGAATCCGTGGCCATTGTTACTTCTGATAATTGTACTAAATATTATGTAGATGCCAATGAATTTACTGCTAGCTGTAGCAAGACAACAATTACATTAATATTTTTATAATTTTTCCTAATTTTTTTTAATATTAATTTATGATTTCTAAAATATTTATCTATATTTGATAAAAGTTTAATTTGAATTTAAATTTAAAAAAAAGAATAATTTTTAATTAGTAATTCAAAAAGATCAATTTGATATTGAAAAGGATTAATTTGAAGTTAAAAACCTATATAATAAAGTTAATAAACACGTTAAGTTATATAATATATTCACAAAATTGATTGTATAAAATTGAAAATATATTCATGGTAAAAACATAGTGAATTTTTCAATTCAGTCATAAAAATGTTGTTAGGATGAGCAAAATGAGCAATGAGAGGATGATGTTGATTCCAATACGTATATTCCACTACAGCCCACAGCGATGAACAAACTGCAGAGAATTTCTACTCGGATTTGGATGAATTAACCAAAAAACCTGAAGAAACACGAACTCAGTATAATCATGAGCGTTTGAACGCCAAGGTTGGTGGAGGTAGAGTTGGGAATGTTGTGGGGGATTTTAGTCTGGGAGATAGGAACACTGAAATATATACTAACTGGAACGAGCGCTGGCCTCTTGGCTTGTGCGGACCGAGAGAAGTCCCAATAACCTCTCTTCATCCTTGTCTAGCCAACAGTGTAGTCGAGAGTGGTGAGGATGTGATACAGTCAGATCGAAAAGCTAGTTGTATTGAGTTGTATCAAGAAAGATAGTGAGATTATAAACCGTTTATATATTTTAATGAAAGTTGTTTTCAAAAAAACAATGGTAAAATACTGTTGTATTTGCAAGGAAAAAATAGACGTAGGTCACAGACAGATTACTTTTTTTGGTACTAGGCGATGACAGAGCGATACGAGAGACACCTGGTGATGCTCTCTCTCGGCCCGCACAAGCCAAGAGGCAGCGCTCGTTCCAGTTAGTATATATTTCAGTGGAGGCGACAGGCTCGCACAGTTTTGCCAGGAAAAATAGTTGATTATTACAAACACCTTCGATGAACTACCCCCTCGGCGACTCTATACCTGGATATCGCCTGGCGACAATGATAATAACCTTATCAGAAATCAAATAGATTTTATGTGTCAACAGGCGGTTTAGAAACGGCATAAAGAGCGTAAAAACCTCCTCATCCAAGTGCAGACGGTGATACGGACCACAACTTGCTGTCAGCCAATATAAAAATGAGATTGAGGAAACTGCAACGATCGATAAGACCAAAGAAAGTGAACTTGGAAAATCTCAAAAAAGAACCATACCAAACGCAGTTCAATGGACAAATTGCGAGGGATTTATCCGATGCATCAACAATAAATATTGATATAGACTGGGACAAGGTTAGAACAACAATGCTACATGTGGGGGAGCAAGTCGTGGATGAACCAGGATATCATTAACCTAATGGAAGAAAAGCGTAAACACCAACAAAGAAAAATTCACACAATTAAAACGACAAATACAACATAACATAAGGAGAACCAAAGAAAAATGGATGGAATAAAAATGCCGTGAAATGGAAGAGCTACATAACAAACACAATGCCTTCAATATGCATAAAAACCTAAAAGAACTTACAGGACATAAGAGGAAAAAAAAATAAAACAAGAAACATACACGGAGACATTCAGCTAACTGAGGAAGATAAAGAGCGAACCTGGGAAGAATACGTGACCTGTTTGCAGCGGAACGAGAGGATTTAATGGAGGAAGATGTACAGGCGGATCATTTAGGTATTCTTAAATCGGAAGTGGAATATGCGATTAACACAGCAAAAAAACAACAAAGCTGTAGGACCCGACAACATTCCGATAGAAATGGGGAAAGCATTGGACGACAGAAACTTGACCAGCCTTACAGAATTTCTAAATAGAATATACGAAACAAGTGAAATTCCAAGAGAGTGGTTTAAATCAGTGTTTATTGCGCTACCTTAAAAAACAATCCTAAGTCATATGACGAATATAGGATGATCAGAGCTACACGTTGAAAATCCTCTTAAAAATTATCCAACAGAGAATATACCGGAAATGTGAAGAACAATTTTGGTTTCAGGGAGGCATTAGGAACTAGAGAGGCTGGGTTCGCTCTAAAAGTAATGCTACAGAAGTGTAGAGTGTACAATAAAAATGTATTCGTCAGTTTCATCGACTTCCAAATGGCCTTTGATCCATGAGTCCAACACGACAAGCTTATCGAGAACCTAAAAAGTATTAATCTAAAAAAAGTTATACTTTAACCAAACAGCAATAGTGCGGGTTGAAGATACGGAGACGGACGAAATCCAAATCCCGAAAGGCGTCCGACAAGGCTGCATCCTGTCCCCGCAATTGTTCAATTTGTACTCCCAGTTTGTGTTTCGAAGGACGCTGGAGGAGAGACGAGAAGGGGTAAATTTTGGAGGGGCGCTAATTAATTATCTTAGATTCGCGGACGATACTGCAATAATGGCGGAAAGTGAAGAAGAGCTACAAACACTATTAGAGAGAGTTAACCAAGCGTGTGAAGAAGTAGGACTTACCATAAACATAAAAAAACGAAATTCATGGTAATAAGTAAAAACCCAAATATTTACCCTGTTATCACACTAAATGGAAAGCAAGTCGCGCGGGTTCAAAAATACAAATATCTTGGAACAGTTATTAATGACCTACTAGATCTAGATGAAGAATTCAAGATCAGGATAGAAATGGCTCGAAAGACATTTATTGCATATCTTTAATGATCATAAATAGAAGTTTGTACCTGCGAATTAGATAAGGGTTCATGGAGTGTTAAGTGTGGTCAGTGTTCTTGTACGGGGTTGAAACCTGGACCTTAAAAGCCCTAACTATCAAAAAGCTTGAAGCGTTCGAGATGTGGATGTGGATATATATATATATACATATATATATATATATATATATATATATATATATATATATATATATATATGGGCACGCTAAAGATACCCTGGATATATAGAATAACGAACGAAGAAGTAATAAGACGCATCGTACATGAAAGAAAACTATTAAAAATAAATCAAACAAATCAAGATGCGAAAAACAGCATACATAGATCATATTCTGCGCAACCACAAATATATACTGCTAGAAGTGTTGAAGAACTGTTCCATGTGGTAAGAGACATAGACGCATTCAGAAAAGTGGTCGCCAACCTTCAATGAGAAGACGACATCAGAAGAAGAAGAATGAGCAAAAAGGATAGCAGAAGGAGCTTCTAGTCAGGATAATTTATTCTGTCTTCTGCTGTCTACACAATATTTTTATATTAAAAAATGACTTATTGGCGAGATAGGACAATAAAAACAGAATTAGCTACTAGTTACGAGTTTCGGCATGGGTTTATTAAATTAGGCCATCATCGAGCTACAAAAAAACCAAGTTAGTTAATGTATAATAAATTTCTGAAAAAATTACTTGCCCGAAGCAACATTATCCAAAAACTTGAAATACGTATAATGACGTACACATGCACGCGATTGTGCACTAATTTTGTTAATAATTATTTGCAAATCAATAATTGTGGTCCATGGATAATCTCCAATGGATTTATCATTTTTACTATTAGTACGCTTTTACTATTTCTACGAATGTTTGGATACTGTTTGGGTTTGTTAAGTGAATTTTTTTCCAAAATTTGTTATATAGGGTCTTTCATTAAGCGCTTGCTATCTTTAAATTTAAATAAAACAAAGTGTGTGTGTGATATCATCGACACTTTTTATTTGCTTGAAAGATATATCGATGCCATTATGTATGGAATATAACATCCTGCAAATGTCCGCCGCGACTTCGCTGGGTAACGCGCATCCGAAATGTCCAATGAAAATTTTCCATATGACTCTGGCGCATAAGGCTGAATTTGACCGATGGCATGAGTTATGTTGGTTTTTGAGGGCCGCTGTGGTTTGTGGCTTATTCGCATAGCCATGCGACATAAGAGAACCCCACAAGAAAAAGAATTAACCGGGTCAAATCGCACGATCTCGGTGTGATCGTTCACATCACCTTCACGTGAAATGATCATGCCTACAAATCGCTCAAGCAGAATGTACAATGTGGCAAGAGCTGTGTGGCACGAAGCGCGTCCTATTGTCCTATTCCTATTGAAACCACATGTCGTTGGTGTCCATATTATCCAATTCAGGCCAAAAGAAGTTGATGATCATCGACCTATAGCGCTCGCCGTTCACGGTGATGGTCTAGCTAACGACGCTCTCAAAAAAAACAAACCAATGGCGCTACAGCCCAGGACGGGCCTTGGCCTCCTCTCACAGCCTACACTTGTGCTTTGTGTGATCTTAGACACAAGTGTAGGGGAGCCCTTACAATTTTTAACGTGGATCCCGTGCCACTAATCGGGGGGGTTTCGAGTCAGATTTACTGCGATGACTTTGCCAGAGCCATCTACAGGAGAACGCTGGCTTATTTTTCACAATGTCCAGAATTTGAACACGGGACTTGCGGCACAGAAGTCTGACACCTTGACTACTAGGCCACCACCTTCAACCTTGCCTTCGGAAAACTAGAACGCATTTTCAAAAACAGGAATGTCCCAATGTGCTTAAAAACCAAGGTGTTCAATGCCTGTAATGCCTATAAATATGACCCAACTGACTATAATGACCTACGGGCTAGAAACTATCACCAACAAACCAACGAGCCATGGTACGTGCAATTCTTGGAATATGCTTGAGAAACAAAGTCAAAAATGAAGTGGTACGCACTAGAACAGGGGTAACAGATGTAATGCACCGAGTGGCAAACCTCAAGTGGAGCTGGGTAGGGCACGTCGCAAGGCAAGACTAAGACAGTTGGACAAATAGAGTTACACGGTGGAGACCACGCAGAACTAAGAGAAGCGCAGGGAGACCTCACAAAAAATGGCTGGATAATGTGAAAAGACTAGTCGGCAAAAGATGGCACCAAGAAGCCCAAAACAGAAAAAAATGGAATAAATTAGGGGAGGCCTATGTCGAGCAGAGGAATTTAAAAGGCTGAAGAAGAAGAAGAAGTTTATTGACGTACCCATTGAACCAGAAGTGGACCTCGTCGCTCAAGATGATTTTTTGGTGAAAATTAGAGTTAGTTTCCAACTGCTCCAGGGCCCATTCAGCGAACACGCGTCGTTATCTATGTTCGTTTACCTTCAGCTCCTGGATCAGTTGAGATTTGTACGGGTGCAGGCCCAAGTTACGACGCAAAATTCGCCAAGCTGTGGTCTGTGAAAGTTCTTGTGAGCGACGCGAAATTGACTGCCTCGGATTCTCCTGCATACTCTCACGGACAGCGGCGATGTTTTCAACAGGTCTTGCGTTTCGTCGTTGTACTGGTTTTGGTTTATTGTTTACTGAACCAATGGAATCAAATTTATCCACCACACTCCGAATAGCCTTCTTGGTAGGACGATTATGGCGACCGTAAAATGGGCCCAGCGCGCGGAAGCTACACCAATTCGACAGGTGTAGCTTCAACATTATGGGCGCTACCAACAGTCAAAGTTCGGAAGTCCCTATTGGTAGGCCCTATACATTAACTAACTTGGTTATTTTTTATATGGCGTAATTTAATAAATCCACGCCGAAACCAATAGCTAGAGGCTAATTCCAAAAATTAAATTTATTGTCCCATCTCATTAATAAGTCAAAGGCACCTTTTAATGTTAAAATATTGTGTAGACCGGAGTAGACAGAATAAATTATCAGTCAAGAGTAAAATTGAATATAATTATATTTATTTTGTAGTAATTACAATAAAATAAAACGAGGTTTCTTTGAAGCAAAAGAAATTCGAAATAATTCTTATTTATCGAGCTAAGTTGGCATGCTACACTCATTACTAAGCACTTATCACACTAAACATATCATTTTTTCTTGTAATATAGAGAGAACAAAAAATATCTACATATATTACCGTGCGGCCTTCTTCAGCTTCCCAACAAACAAACAAAAAAGATAATATTAAAAACAGAACTCAAAAGACGGTTCTTCAGTAAACTTGTCTTTTATTTAGTTCTTTACATTAATCGAAATTGTTTCTGAATTTTAATTAGTTACAGACGTTACCAAAATAAAAGTAAAGCTGTAATAATTTCAATAATTAACTATTGTCTACAGCAACTAAAACCAAGTAGATAATTGTATCTGGGTGCAGCATTCGTAAATATAAGTTGGTTGTTTTAACTGTTCTTTAAATATTCGTGAATTCGGAGAATAAAGACAAGAAAAAAAAACGTCGGTACTGTTAAGCCGTAAAGAAATGTTACACGTTAACAAGATGTATCGAATTCTGGGTTCTTTACAATTGCGTAAATAATGTATTCTTTCGTTTCCGTTTGTGATGCGAGAAATTTTTAATTTAATTACATTGTAAATTGGATCTCCAAATAGATGTAAAAAATAAGATTTAAACAAATATTTTGTTTTCTATATCTAACCATTCTGTCTAGTATTACATTTCTGTCTGGCAAATATTATTTGTCTAGTTTTGCCAGTATAGACTTGTTAGATTTGCATTTAGATTTTTTTTATTCAATAAGCCAATTGTGGAATAAAAAAAATCCATTTTAGACATGTCTTTATGTACGTAGGGACCGTCGAAATATGAGATCAAGTCTAAATATTCTTGTTAGTCTATTTCATATAGCATTCTCTGAATAGTTTTTAGTATCTAGTTTTAACTCTCCAATCTTACATGTTCATCATTTTTCGTTCGGCTATATCTGTTCCCTATAAGTTAATATATGTTTCTTCCTAAAGATTCTTTAGTTTATGAGTTCCTCCAAATTTTGGTTCATCGAGTCGAAAAACTATCTCGAAATTCCAAGTGCTTATCTCGTAATTAAATTGAGTGATCCACATAGTCAAGTAATAAAAGAAGAATTGAGTGGATAAAAATCTGGAAAGGCCATGCCAAATATAATCCAAAAATTTTGGAAATCATCATACAGAAACAAAAGGAAACTTGTCTATAATTACACAAAAACGAACTTACAATTCTGACAGCAATCCTAAAGGGACAAGTGGCAAGAGACACGGGACAAGGCTCAAGTCTGCAATCTTGAGCAACATTTAAAATGATGGCTGATCTTGTATGGACTTATCTTGTATAATCTTGAGTTGTCGACTACTATTTTCTAGTTTTAACAAATTATGTCTTGTGTATAGGCATATTCAATTATGCTCGTACCGGCGAGAGAATGCATCTCGTATCGACGAGTTTATCATTTTTCTGCGCATACCCCCACTTTATTTCGAGTGCGCGGTGTTTAGTTGTCCGTATTTGAAAAACTAACGCATATTTCTTAACCTCGGCGCAGTACAGCTGCGTTCTCTCGCCGGTCCGAGTGTAGGTTTCTGATTTGTCTGCTGTTGACTGATTTTGTTTTTAACATAAAAATAACATTGTTTTTAAGATCACGTCTTTCCGATAACTTAAGTAAGTAGCCATCTGCAGACGCGTTTCGAGATTTATCTCTCATCAGTGCAGATTTCCTTTTATTAATAACAATTTGCAAAACACTCACGTGAAACCCACTGGTGATTAGGGGTTACATATTTTTAATCTCACATTTTGTGAGAGAGACATGAACTTAGCAGGTTATTGATTTAAATGATAAGATAGAATATACGGTAGTATGGTTTTACCAATTCTAAATTTCTCATAAATTTGAATATTTTGAAATCGTTCTTCAATCGCTGGCATACATAATCCTTCACGTAATTGTTGAAAAATATTCGGCGCTCGTTTTTTTTTTATCATTTTGTGATTTTGATGATAAAGTAGCTTGCAAGATTGGCGACAAAATGCGAAAGACAGACGGTTAGTGACCACCGTTTCTAAACCTGCGGTACGAGTACCCTCACGGGTACATGAAATGATTTCCGAGGGTAAGCAGAAAAAATTATGTAATGGCAGATATTGATAGATAAATTGAACATAAAAGAAAAGATACAAAGTAAGAAAAGATTACTACTACTATCAAAAGATGTTCCTAAGGGAAATCTGTGAGCTGTCTTTCCATTTTTATTGTTTGTTATATATTGATCAAGTTTTACATCGTTATTATACTTAATGGCGGGTAGGGTAGGGGTACGTGGATTAGCGATGATAGGTCTGTGGGTTCTGTAACGGCCCGGGTACCCCGGCTATATAACAACGTTTTGATGACTGGGTAATGACATAAGGCAGTGTTTTAATCAAACTTTACACCCATGTGTACCGCTTTGAAACATTTTTTATCCCTTCGTACCTCGAAAAGTATTATAAAATTGAAAATTTTTAAGATATGATATTAAAAACATAAACTGATATTATACCGTAAGTAATATCGTAAGTGATGTAGTAATCGTTAGTAAAGTAATAATAATATAGTAAATCTCCAGGAATGGGGAATGGGGAATAAAAGATAAGAATTTTTTTGCAGAAAATGTAGTTAAAAGAAAATTATTTTTTATGTAATTTACAAATTGCTATTTGTATTTTAATTCTCGCTTGGTCACGCACAAAAAAGAAAAAAATGGAAAATCTTCTCGTACCCCTTTCAAACCTTTTGCGTACCCCTTGGGGTACGTACCCCACGTACATCTGCTCAGCTCAGCTTGGCTCCGTTCCGATCCGCTCCGTATCTTGTTTGTCAAGAACACTAGGCCGGCGATTGGATGGTTTACGCACTAACTTTTTCATAACCCATAACCTACTGTTTTTATTTTTTAATTTTTCTTTTGAATTTCATTAAAATATAAAATCTTCTTCCTCACCGTCACTACTATTCATACTCATATTAGACAACATAGTTCCACGGCTATGAATAAACTGACAAGTTCACAAAAAGTTTGGTGGGAGGGGCTTGAGTGTGTGGAAAAGTGAAGGAGCTGAGCGAATGGAATATGTGGAAAAATGTGGGAGCTGAACGGAGAGGACCCCATCGGACCTGAGGTGAGCCGAGCGGAGCAGAACCAGTGCGCGACAACCCTTATCCATTTAGAACGCCTCCTCTAGTCCTGATTCCATACACTATGATGGTATACTTGATGTATACCATCATATTGTGTGGAATCTTGTAATGATGTAATGAATAATCTTCTGGGCTCGTGGAAGACTTCTGGGCTCGTGGAAGACTTGGACATTATAATCTTATAATGCGTAAACGAGTCCTTTAGTTAATTATTTTTTAACTATAATGTATGTCTTATATCCTTTGTTATATATATATATATATATATATATATATATATATATATATATAAAGAGCAATAAATGCCTTTAAAAGAAATGTAAATGTAGCGACTTACGAAAGAAACTAATATCCAAACATTCTATATCTATTCGCATAATTTTTTCTTTCAGTGTTCATATTTAAAAACAGAACCTCCATTTAATTTGAATAATGCTTTCAGTATTTTGTCACCCTTTTACTAAGAGATATTTAGTTGCTAATTAATATTAGCGATTTTTTTTCCAGAGGAACCAAGTAATCTTCAGGTTCTAATTCAGCTTTAACAATGAAGTTCGAATCCACCCCTAGGGGGTCTAAATAGACTAGATAGATAATATCTAACTATAATGGTTTGATAGGTAATACTGGATAAACTAAACTACAGCAAAACATATGGTCGACCAGTTTATAGCAGTCCAAGTTTGGAAACTCCTACGTTAGACCATCTACTTTTAATAACATATTATCGACTGGCTCTTGCATATCCAAAAATGTTTTTACATCTAATCTATCTAGGCTTTACTGATTACCTTGTCTATCTAAAAGAGCTTTCTCTTTCTCTTTTTTACAGTCTTGGCTCTTTGAAATTTACAGCTTTCTTGATCAGTTTTTCCAAGACATAACTTCCTAGCATAATCAGTCAACACATCTTGCTAGTTTCACATGTCCAATTTTGTCCACTTATTTTTGCTATCTTAGCTTAGTGTGTCTTAGCTTATCTATCTATCCTTGTTTCCCTATGTGGCGTAAAGCATATAATCTTAGTTGTCAAGTCTTGTCCACTTAATCTTATCTGCCTCGTTTTACCTATGTGGCTATTTCAATTTGTATAGTCTTGCTCGTCTAAGTTTGTTGGACTAATCTATTACTTTGGCTCTACCTACATATTCATGTATTTATAGTCTTGGCTGTCTAGTCTAGCCTGTCTTGACTTGTCCGTCCAGTTTTGCCTCTCAAATCCTATCTGGCTAGTCTGTCTGCCTACACTTGTCCGTCTAGGATTTTCTAGTCTTGTCTGCCTAGTTTTGTCTGTCTAGTCTTGTCTGTCTAGTCTTGTCTGTCTAGTCTTGTCCGTCTCAACATACCCGCCTATCAATGCGGGAGACCCGGGTTCGAATCCTGGCCGCGGAGACAACAACTAGGGCGGTTTTCACTAACCGTCCGGGTTGCCCACCTTGAATGAAAGCAAAATATGCGATACCGGGGTGGCGCATACTAAAAGCCAAGGTGGAATAGGGGGTTTAGTGAGAGCTTCCCCCGAACCACTAGTCTAGTCCTGTATGTCTAGTGTTGTCTGTCTAGTGTTGTCTGTCTAGTCCTGTCTGTCTAGTCTTGTCCGCCTAGTCCTGTCTGTCTAGTATTGTCCGACTAGTCTTGTCCGTCTAGTCAGGTCTGTCTAGTCTTCTCTGTCTAGTCTTGTCCGTCTAGTCTTGTCTATCTAGTCTTGTTTGTTTAGACTTGTCCGTCTAGTTTTGTCTGTCTAATCCAGTCTGTCTAGTCTTGACCGTCTAATCTTGTCTCTCTAATCGTGCCTGTCTTGACTTGTCTATCTAGTCTTGTCTGTCTACTCTTGTCTGTCTAGTATTTTCTTGTCTGTCTAATTTTGACAGTCCAGCTTTATGTGTACAGGTTTCTCCGTGCAGACTGTGCAGTCTTCTCGGTACAGTCGTGTGTGTCCAATCTTGTCCGTTCGGTTTTTCTGTAAAGTCTTGTCTGCCCAGTCGTGCCATATAAGTCTCTCTTGTCTGCCATATAAGAATATGTAAATTCTTCTGTCTGTCCAGTTTTGACCCTCCAGTCCTTTTTGTTCAGTCCTGTCTCTTCAGTATTGTCTACCCAGTCGGTCATGTCTCGCCTGTCCAGCCTTGTCTGTCTGGCCTTGTCTGTCTATTATTGTTCCTCTAGTTATGTCTGCCTAGTCTAGTCCGCCTAGTCTTATCTCTCTAGTCTAGTCTCTCTAGTCCTGCCTGTCTAGTCTAGTCTATCTAGTACTGTTTGTCTAGTCTAATCTGTACAGTTTTGTCTCTCTAGTCTGTTAAGTCTTGTGTGTCTAAACTTGTCTGTCTAGTCTTGTCTGTCTAGTCTTGTCTGTCTAGTCTTGTCTGTCTAGTCTTGTCTGTCTAGTCTTGTCTGTCTAGTCTTGTCTGTCTAGTCTTGTCTGTCTAGTCTTGTCTGTCTAGTCTTGTCTGTCTAGTCTTGTCTGTCTAGTCTTGTCTGTCTAGTCTTGTCTGTCTAGTCTTGTCTGTCTAGTCTTGTCTGTCTAGTCTTGTCTGTCTAGTCTTGTCTGTCTAGTCTTGTCTGTCTAGTCTTGTCTGTCTAGTCTTGTCTGTCTAGTCTTGTCTGTCTAGTCTTGTCTGTCTAGTCTTGTCTGTCTAGTCTTGTCTGTCTAGTCTTGTCTGTCTAGTCTTGTCTGTCTAGTCTTGTCTGTCTAGTCTTGTCTGTCTAGTCTTGTCTGTCTAGTCTTGTCTGTCTAGTCTTGTCTGTCTAGTCTTGTCTGTCTAGTCTTGTCTGTCTAGTCTTGTCTGTCTAGTCTTGTCTGTCTAGTCTTGTCTGTCTAGTCTTGTCTGTCTAGTCTTGTCTGTCTAGTCTTGTCTGTCTAGTCTTGTCTGTCTAGTCTTGTCTGTCTAGTCTTGTCTGTCTAGTCTTGTCTGTCTAGTCTTGTCTGTCTAGTCTTGTCTGTCTAGTCTTGTCTGTCTAGTCTTGTCTGTCTAGTCTTGTCTGTCTAGTCTTGTCTGTCTAGTCTTGTCTGTCTAGTCTTGTCTGTCTAGTCTTGTCTGTCTAGTCTTGTCTGTCTAGTCTTGTCTGTCTAGTCTTGTCTGTCTAGTCTTGTCTGTCTAGTCTTGTCTGTCTAGTCTTGTCTGTCTAGTCTTGTCTGTCTAGTCTTGTCTGTCTAGTCTTGTCTGTCTAGTCTTGTCTGTCTAGTCTTGTCTGTCTAGTCTTGTCTGTCTAGTCTTGTCTGTCTAGTCTTGTCTGTCTAGTCTTGTCTGTCTAGTCTTGTCTGTCTAGTCTTGTCTGTCTAGTCTTGTCTGTCTAGTCTTGTCTGTCTAGTCTTGTCTGTCTAGTCTTGTCTGTCTAGTCTTGTCTGTCTAGTCTTGTCTGTCTAGTCTTGTCTGTCTAGTCTTGTCTGTCTAGTCTTGTCTGTCTAGTCTTGTCTGTCTAGTCTTGTCTGTCTAGTCTTGTCTGTCTAGTCTTGTCTGTCAAGTCTTCCCTGTCTAGTCTTGTCTGTCTAGTCTTGTCTGTCTAGTCTTGTCTGTCTAGTCTTCCCTGTCCAGATTTGTCTGTCTAGTCTTGTTCGTCTACTCAAATTCAAATTTTAAATAGTGCATTTCATAGCTGTCCAAATGTCAGCTTATACACCTTTTACTTTTACTAAAAAAAAACAAATGGCGACCATTAATGTATATCGGTAACGAGTTAAATAGTTCTCTGTTACTGTACGATAGAATCTTTTCCGTCATCGTTAATCTGTGTTTAGGTTTTCGATAGTTTCTTATGTTATTGTGAATTTCTTTGGATTTTTTAAGCTTAAACTCCTCAAAGAGGAGTTTCATTTTTATTTTGTGCTAAAAATAATATCGACTCATATATGTACGTGCCAGTAGTCGCTAGGATTCTGGCTACTGTAAACATCCCTCTACATGTTTCTCTATAGTTTAAGGCTGAGGCCACAAAACGGTTTTTTCCAGCGATCAGCTAGCCGCTGTAACCGCGAAACCGCCAGATAAGCACACACTGCGCTATTAAAATCAGTCGCGGGGAAAAACCGCATGCGAGGCCGCCTGTATTAGCTTACTTGGCCCACAAAATCACACGATTAAAAACCGTGGCGGTTTTGCCGTAGTGCGCCTAGACCAGGGGTTCCCAAAGTGCGTTCCGCGGGCCGAATGCGGCCCGCAAAGCCCGTAAGTGCGGCCCGCGATATCAATACGATATATTATATTCTTATTAAAAAATTAATAAGTAAATAGTATAATAAATAATACAAATAAGATTTAATAAAATATTTTAATATTTTTTAATTAATTAATAAAATATTGTTTAGTTTATAAAAAAAATATTTTAGTATGTTTAGTCTAGTTATTACACATTTGTACAGAATTTAATATACTAGTCTCATATAGATACGGAACTGTTAATCATTTAAGACATGCAATTTGAATTGATATAATTACAGGAAAATATCGATGCTAAAAATTCTTATCGGAACAATCCCTTAATTGATTTTTATAAAAAATTATCATGCGTGAATTATCCGAAATACGATAACATGCTCAACAAATGTTTGCATTATTTGAGAGCACATATATTTGCGAAAAAAACTTTTTCTATACTGATAAAAAAAATAAGAAATAGTTAAATGTATTTAAAACAAAAATCGTGGTTATTTTTTTGATTTTATTCCGTTTTTTTTTTGGCCCGCCAAAAAATTCGGTAATATTAAATTGGCCCGCCTAAGAAAAACTTTGGGAACCCCTGGCCTAGACCTTAGTACATATTATTCTTAGAGCTTTTTTCTGACACTTGAACACAGCATGTGTTAGTATTCCTCTCCCCCAGAAAATTATGGCGTATCCTTTGTGGCTGTGAAAGTTCGCGTAATATACTGTATTCATGGTCTCAATGTTAAGGAATTGTTTTAGAATCCTCAGAGCAAACACAGCTTTGCTTAATTTCTTTGTAAATTGTCCATTCTAGTGCATCGTCGAAGTGGATACCAAACAATTTTCGTTGTTCCGTAGGTCAATATTAGTCTTTGAACTTGTAAGTCTTATTGTATGGTCTTTTATCCCGTATGGTTTTAAATATTGTAAGCATCGTTTTTTTTTATGATCTATGATAAGTTAAGAAATTTACATAAATTTAGGAAAAGTAACACATAATTTAGATACGTAAGTTAGATCAGATTTAGTCTTATCTGCCTAGTCTTGTCTGCATAATCTTGTCTATCTACTCTTTTCTATATAGTCTTATCTGTTTAGTCTTTTCGGTCTAGCCTTGTCTGTCTAGTCTTGTCTCTCTAGTCTTTTCTATCTAGTCTTGTCTGTTTAGTCGTATCTATACAGTCGTGTCATTTGATTGAATAAATAAAAGTTGTTTTATTAATAAAATTTGTATAAATATAATCAAAAATTTGAAGAGTTTTTGGTGTAGTTTTGGTAATCAAAATCTTGAATAAATTATTTCCAAAAGGAAAAAAAAAACACGAAGTACTTTGTCAATGTCATAAACCATTAGTATAATCTCAAGAATGTGTGTAATTATAAAAATGATTTTACGAAACACGAAAGAAGAATCTCAATAACTGATTTAAACACTGAAGAGAAAAAAGGTAAAAAAAGCTTTTCTAGAAATAAAATAAATAATAATTCAGTTTTTATTATAGTCTCGCGAACGCATATATTTTTTCCTCTCCCGAATAATTCACAGTTATTCTGGCGCAATCTGGCCCTGTTACATAACATTCCGTTTAAAAACCCACGAGAGAAACACACAAGAAGAAGATAAAAATGAATTGAAAAAAAAAACGAACACAAAGACTCACCTAGTCTTCAGTTTGCCAAGAGAAAAAAATCACGCCTAGAAAAACTCGTATCCAAAACTACCAATTTCATCGAAGGTCACTATACCGGAGTTATGTCACGTAGAAGATGATCCACGTATATACGTACACCGGTAAACACTAAAAAGAGCGCGAGCTGAATGGGTTTGTGATTAAAGCGAACTGCGTGCGTTGAGTTCTACTGGAAGACTGCCACTACTACCGGTACATGTACAGGTAATATACGACGCAGGTGAAAATGTTTACAGGTGATGATACTAACACAACGACAAAACGAAAAAAATTGTGATGCGGTTTTATTGTTAGTATGATAAGGTATACTTTGTATATTTTTTAGACAAAGCAGTAGACCAGGGGGTCGACAGACTTTAAAGTAAGTAGAACCAAGTTCTCAAGGAAACGGAATAATAACAATATCAGTGTGCCAATATTTTCGAGAACCTTTTCATTTTTCTTGATTTAAAAATTAATTTTGTGTTTTACCTTATATATCAGTTAATTGGAACGCATTTTTATGTATAATATCTTATCTTGTAGATAATTTAATCTAGTTTATGCACATTATTGTAGTATATTACGTAACGAGAGTTGTAAGAAGTATATTAGGAGTGCGTAATGCCGCGAGTACGTAATTGCCTTACACCTCGAGTTACGTACTATACCTTATCTACGACCACACTAATTCGTTTCTGTTTAATAAGAAAAATATGTTTGATGTAATAAATTTATTTCTTATTAGGTTATGTTTATTTAATTATCATTATTTAACATTATAATAAACAGTTATATTTTCATATATAACTGTAACTCGACATTATTTAACTTGAAAGAAATGAAAAGATATATTCTTAATGGTTACATACCTTATTATATGGTACTTATTTGGGTTAAGCTGGAATAAGTTTGCTTATAGTTATAGGCAACCCAATGTACGCAATGTCAATTTCCGTTAGTTTGAATTGTGGCACGGGGGGCGCTGAACGTATAAGACGTAGTAGCAGCTCTCAATCAATCAACAAATCGTAAACCAAACGCACGTGCGTGTTATGATGTATTTACATAGTCCACATACTGTACAATAATGGGCATTTACAATAGTGGTCGTAGATAAACTATTTTAAATGGGTTTTAATATCCCCGGCGATTTAAAGAATTTAGGAAAATTCGATTTTTGATTCGAATTCGATTGTTACCTAGGTTTATGGAAATATTTTTTAATTAATTAAGCAAATTCTATTAATCAATTTTAAGCACATTATTAATTAATTACGAAATTTAGATTTTTTTTTCAATTTCAACTCGATTGTTACCTACGTTAATGGATTCTATTAACTAATTACAAAAGCCTTTTATTTTCAACAATATAGCCATTTTTCTATGGCACTATTGTAAATAGTTTTGTTTAGCTTGTATCTTGCTATGTAGTTAATACCAAATCAACTATTACGTGTAATATCTCACTGTGCAAATAATTTAATCTACTTTTAAGAAATAATAATTACTTTTACAATTATTCTTTCTAATTATTGCGAATTTACGAATCATTTACGATAAAAGAACTCGAAGCTCAACTGCCTGAACGAAGAGCGCTGGAGTGTTTCAAGTTTGACGAGCCGCAAATGCAAAAAATAGCAAACTATTTGGGAAATAACTCTTAAAAATGTTGAAAGCTTTGTGCACAAATTCAAAACTAAAGCAAATATTTTGGATATGTAGCAAATATTCAAATATTTTGGAAAATCTTGCATCAGTCGGTCGGTCCGAATTTTGAGAATATCCTAAGGAACTTTGTCTCTCCATAAATCATAGCAAATATTTTGAAAATAGTGGAATGGATCTATCTGTCCACAGTTTGGAAAAGTCATAAGAAAATTTTTCTGTCCACAAATTCAAAACTAAAGCAAATATATCGGAAATTCTAGCAATTGTTGGTCTGTCCAAAGTTTGGAAACTTTCTAAGAAATTTTGTCTGTCCACAAATTCAAAGCCAAATTTCTTACATTCCCCCCAGAAAAAATCCCCCAAAATTTATTACTTTCCCAATTCACTTCACGAGCGCCAAAATTTCTTTCGATTTTATAATTAAAAAAAAAAACTATGTGTATAGAAGAATTCATTGCAAAGCTAGAAGCTCAATTGCTCAACTGCTTTTACTTTTGAAGCTCCAATTTTATATCTGCTGACACACCAAAATTATCTATTGAAACTAACGGCACCCTGCATCCTCTAATCTGCCATTTATAAGTATAGATATCTATTGTATAATCTTGATAATCCGATACATATGGGACCAAACAATCGCCGGATTATCAAAAAATTCCGGATTATCAGCATAAAAACAAAACAATTTTACATATTTTAAATGCGTCAGCGTTTGATACAATTCACCGAGTTCAAACATTCAAGACATCGTTAGATTCATCGTCATCCGTGGAACAAATTAGACAAAGGATTTCTTCGTCAGAAAAGGAATCTTCTTCGCTTAGGTTTCGCTTTAAAATTCCGAAGACAATTGTAGAGTAGAATTATCTTGGTCAGAATCGCGAATCAAGTTTTCAGAGTTTAAGGGTATTCCTTTTGACTTTATTTCCGCGGTGCGCGAGATTTATATCCGACGCGGGACAGCGGAAAGAAAAGACACGATTTTCCCAAAAGCGCTGGATTACTGAACGTGTCGGATTAACCAACCGCCGGATTATCAAGTTTATACTGTACTTATTATATTAAAACAACATAATTATTATTATTATTATATTATTATAAAAACAACAATATTCTATACAATATGTGTACACAAGAAAGTTTTTTTAAAAACATTATTTTATTAACTAATATCTAACGACAGATGCGAATGTGTTTTAATGTAGTAGTAGTATGTATATTTATTTTATTTCCGGGTTTATAAATGGATTCCAAAATTTTAATACAATTCTACATAAGACAATACTTATATAAAAAAAACTAATATAGTACATAAAAAAGAAAAGAAAAATATTTCCCATTGTACCTAGACTTCCTAATTCTTGTTCTCCTTTCTTGCACTTGCACATCTCTATCTCGCTCCACTAATCCTTCTGTCATTACTCTGCCTCTCTCTCACATTCTTTCTATCTCCATTAAAGGCATTAAGGTTTAGGTATGTCTGGGTACAAAACAGTCAAATTTTTGTTAAAAAGGACGATAACTCGGAAAAACTAAGAATCGACTGTGAACTAGATTTAGGAAAGTTAGAATAGCAAAATGTAGATTTAACCAATAGCTCAGTCGATATAGGGTCCACACTATTCAATATTTTAAGTTTAAATATAAATAGTGTTGTGGGCCATATTGCTCAATTTCTTAATTTAGTTGCTGAAACTACACCAGATATTATTGTTCTCGTTGAAACTTGGTTAAAACCTTAAATAGAAAATAGTATTTTTTCACTAGATGATTATATTCCAATAAGGAGAGATCGCATTTTAAAGCACACTGATAGTGGCCGTTATATACAGGATGGTGGAGTTGCTTGTCTTATTCATAAATCTCTAAAAACATAAGTCGTATATTGGTTAAATCTCATTACAAATCTATCTGTGTTTATGTATCATATTATGGTATGTATTTATGTTATCATTAGTATTTATGTAATCATCAGCTGCTCATTTATTACTTTCTTTCTCAGGCATTCCCACAGTGAATCTCTTTCCACATTATCAAACGCCGCCTTCTGGTCGACAAAAAATGCATACATAATCTTGCCACCCCTCTTTTTTTATCTCATTCCCGATTATATGATTCAAGATATATACATTGTCTATGGTCTTAATATCAGGGCGAATTTGAAATAGGTATACTCTCATTTCATCTTACACTGTCTAGAGTCTTTCTCTTTTTTAGTTCACCAAAGCAGAAAAGTCAAGCTCACACAAATATGAAGTTAAGAATTGTAGGAGAATTTTGAGTTCTCGTACCCCAGTCCTATGTTGGGATATTATTTTGTATCTCAATGCAGAAGCAGTTGAGGTCTAATTCATCGTGTTTTAGTTTGAGTGTTGAAAATTTCGAATATTCATCAATTCTTCCTGTTGTATAAGTTCCAAATATTTTTTTTCAAATAGTAAATGCTACAAATATTAATAGATGCCACAAATGCTTTTCTTATTCAATGACAATTTTCCACATTATCAAGTCTCTAAAGTTTTTAAATGCTCAATAAATGAGTAATGAGCAAAAATTACGAGAATAATATTGAAAACATCGGAAACTTTGGACTAAGACTAGAAACGAACTAGGAGAGAGGTTGAATTATATGCAACAGGAAAACCAATTCTGTATGAACACCTTCTTTGAAAAGCCAATGCAAAGGAAATGGACATGGATAAGTCCAAATCAGACAGTCAAAAACGAAATAGACTACATCATTTCCATCAAAAAAACATATAATCAACGATGTTTCCTGATGATGTTGATGACCACCGATTAGTAAGGGCAACCCTGAAACTCAATACCAAAGTGGAAAGACGAAAAATGATGAGCGAAAAGGCTCTCCCAACTATAGACCACATCTCACAGCAACAGAAAAAATTCAAGGAAGAACTGGATAAAAAACAAACAAACACAGATCTGAACTCCCTTGGGCTTGATATACTCTCTGATGAAATAACAAATTATGTACAAACCATAACCAAAAAGGTTTGCACAACAACTAATACCCAACAATAACACGTCCTCAATCAGTGAGGAAACTAACAAACTCATGGAAGAAAGACGAAAACTATTCAAACGAATACAAATGCCTAAATACGATCTATATAGAATAAAGCAGTTAGAAAAGATGTCAGGAATACCAAACAGATCATAGACACAATCGAGCGGAATAAGAGTTTGAAGGTTCTGTCCAAGCTACAGAATGGCAGAATAAGAATTAGCCGGATGAAAATGGAACAAGGAGTTATTGTTACGGATACTGCAAAGATAGTAGCAGTCGTAGAAAATTTCTATACGAAACTTTACTCCTCCAAATGCCCCGGAGAAACGTTAGAAGGCACTGAACGAACTGTCTGTAACAGCAACTCAGAAGAAATGCCATACATCAGTATAGAAGAACTAAAAACTGCTCTCAAACAAATGAAGAATGGGCGAGCGTCGGGAGAAGACTGAATATCAAGTGATATTCTGAAGCTTGGAGGTGCAAACCTGTTAGAGGCGATGCTTAGTTGAAGGGAAAATACCAAGGAATTGGCAAAACATTAAAGTAATTTTGATTAAAAAAAAAACGTTAATAGAAAAAAGCGCAGAATATAATGTAATACTCCACCTGGCATTCATTGACTACGAGAAAGCTTTCGACAAGAATTGATTCAAGATATACAAACCTAATTAAGAACATATATGAAATTGCGACCTTTCGTGTCATGTGAGATGTAGATATTAAGACTAACCAAATACAGATTAAAAGAGACGTCCGGCAGGGTGACACGATATCCCCTAAACTATTCACTCTTCTTCTTTAAGTGTCGTGACCGCTTCGATCGTTGACCATGCTGATGGCTAATAAGTTCATGATTTTAAATTTGTCGACTGTTGCACGAAACAGCTGGGTTGTTCATTCTGGCACTTGAAAATATCTTCCAGGAACTAAATTGGGATGAAAGGGGTATAAACATGGAAGGCAGAAACTTGACACATCTACGTTTTGCGGATGATATTGTCCTTATGTTATTTATTAATAGCATTGAAGAAATACATATCATGCTACAAGAACTTAATCAAGCTTCCAAAAACGTCGGATTAAATACGAACCTGAACAAGACAAGGGTAATGAGCAACACTAACCAGTCTATACTTAGACCATCAAATTAGGAAAATAGGCAAAGAAAATCAAAGCACCGAGATTTTCAGGCGAGTAAGATTAAGTTGGGCTGCCTTCGGAAAACTAGTACATTTAAAAAAACAGGAATGTCCCAATGTGCTTAAAAACCAAGGTGTTTAATGCATGTATACTGCCTTAATGACCTATGAGCTAGAAACTACCACCTTGACATAAAAGAGCGACGAGAAATTAAGCACAACCCAACGAGCCAAGGAACATGCAATACTCGGAATATGCTTTAGGGGCAAATTCAAAAATCAATTGGTACGCACTAGAACAGGTGTAACAGATGTAATGCACCGAGTGGCAAACCTCAAGTGTTCGACAAATAGAGTTACATAGTGGAGACCACACAGAACTAACAGCGCAGGGAGACCTCAGAAACGATGGCTGAATGATGTCAAAAGACTAGTTGGCAAAAGATTGCACCAAGAAGCCCAAGACAGAGAAAAATGGAATTATCGGAGGCCTATGTCCAGCAGTATAGTAACAATCATCAAAGAAGCACGTTTAAGAGGATTGACTATCAATGAAAAGAAAACAAAGTACATGCATATTGCACGTAAGAGGAGGACCGACAAACACAGATACAAATAGCTAGGAGTCACAGTAAACGGGAACAACGACAGAAGTATCGAAATTAGCGAAACAATAACGGCAGGAAAAATGGCTTTCTGGAAATATCATAAGTTACTTAAGGACAAAAACCTCAGCACAAGCACGAAAATAAAAATCTACAAAACCAGTAACTAGAGCAGTATTAGTATTAGAGCAGTAATATTATACGCAGCAGAGACAATGTGCCTGACCAAGAGAGACGAAGAAAGAATGAGAATACTGAAAAGAAGAATTATAAGAAGAACACTGGGCCCAAAGAAAACACAAGGGCAAGAACACAGACGACTAAGAAATGAAGAAATAAAAAATATCCTAGAAGAGGAAGACATAGTGCAATTCATAAAAGCACGAAGGCTCAGCTGGTATGCCCATAATCAATGAAAAACCCAAGACTCCATAACGAAGAAAATTACAAACTGGAAATCATCACTCAGTAGACCAATAGGAAGGCCGAAAATAAGATGGCAGGACCAAATACACGAAGATATGCGAATAATGAAAGTCACAGAATCGAAGAAGAAGGTGATAGAGATGGGCATAATCGAGTGACGATTATCGACTATTCGATTATTCTAAATCATTCGAGTTCTCGATTACTACACGTGCGGACGAGTGATGAATGATCACTCTGACTAGAGCTCAATCATTCGAATTATTCTGGATCATTCGAATAGTCGATTATCACCCATGCGCATGAGTTACGAATGTTCACTCGGGAGTTGAGAATCGAAATCAGCCGTTAGTAGTCGTCGGCTGTGCCGAGATGCGCATAATCGAAATATTTTAGTATTCGGCTGGAGTTCGTGCATTCGTATCTAGTTATGAATGATCATTCGGACTGGGAATTCTGAGTTGGGCGTTAGTAGTCGTCGGCAGTGCCGAGATGCGCATAGTCGAATTATTTCGTATCGAGTTACGAATGTTCATTCGGACTGGGAAAGCGGAATCTGGCGTTAGTAGTCGTTGGCAGTATCGAGATGCGCAATCGAATGACTTTAGTAGTATTCGGAATCTGCAGGCGCCACCACTAATACCTTTGTTACAGGTTTTTTGTTTGAGAATGAGGAAACAAATTCTAGTTTTTGAAGTAGAATCTTTTAAGCAGTGATGGGTCACACTATTTTAAAACTTTCTAACAAGTTTTAGTTTGAATTTTCTAACTAAAGCTAGGTTGGTGATAAAGTAACAAAATTGAATTAAACAACAAAATATGAGTATTCTGGTATTATGGATCATATTTAGAATCCAATATTATTTAAATTTATTTATTTTGCTGCCATAAAATATGCTAACGATGGAATACGATTATCAAAGATTTCTTTACGTTTTTCTTCATCTCACGTTTGTTTATAAAATGCCCAAATGTTTGTTTAGGAGAAACAGCCGCTGGAAATGTTGAAACCTCTCTATAGAGGCACATGCATTTATAATATTTTTATATTACAATTATAAATTACTAGGATTGTAATAATGTTGCAAAAATACAATATTCTCTCTATAAGCGTTAACTTCCGCGAAAACTGTCCGAAAATGCGTCAAATTATTAACGAAACTCGCTTAATTTACATAAATTGCATTCTACAGGTAATATTACAGCTACATGCAATAATAACTGATAAAAATATTTTTTAGGGTAAATCGAGAGATCATTCGATTATGAAATCATTCGATTATTGAAATCACTCGATTACTAATCATTCGATTATCGAAATCATTCGATTATGCCCATCACTAGAAGGTGAAAGACAGGAAGGAATGAAAGAAAATAGTACAATAAACAAAAACACATACGAAGCTATGAACGGAAAATAGATTACGCGTACTAATCCACCGCAACAAAAGGATCAAAGAGCTCCAGAATGGAGCGGCCAATACCCCACAAGGGGTCTATGGCCGTATGTATGTATGTTCAGCAGTGGACTTTAAAAGGCTGAAGAAGAAAAAGAATAAGGAGTTGCCGAATTTGGTTATTTTCCAATTCCTTAGTTCTTGAAAACATTCCCATATTACCCTGGCTTACTTTTTAAATCTACAACTTCAATTTGTCTTTGAAAGTAACTATTTTGTCTGAAGAAGTTAAAATATTTTAATTTTTTCCTTGCACACTGGAGCTTAAGCTTTATTCAGTTGTTCAAAAATATCTGCCACTTAATTGACCATCTTGACAAGACACATTCTTTTCTTTCATTGATGTCCTTCTTTACGGATTTTGCAACTAAAGCTTCACGGTGTATAAAACAATCTGTTGCGATATTCTTGTACTTTTTATTAACAAGAGACACAAAGCTCTTTATGGAACTGATCATAGATGGTGCATCGTACGTACATATACAACATGTTTCCCAAGCCATGCCATCTGATACTAAATACTGATCTAAAATATTAAAAACACCAACCCCAGTAGTCGATCTTTCACATTCTTTGTAGCATAAAAATTGTTCAGTTATGCATACTAATAACTGAGCTTTTCCTCCAATGTCAGTATTTCCATCAACTTGCAAAGTGTACATATTAACTTCTTTCATTTTCAAAACAACATTTTCTCGAATCGCTTGTTTAGTTTTCCCATTTTTTTGTTTAGTTTTAAATTTCCCATTCCCAATAAACAATGAATAATAGGGATGATAAAAACCAACATTTCCTCGTATGTTTTCAGACATATTATTAATGCGTCTTCAATCTGTGTCGTCTGATAAAGGGAACACTACCTTTTCAATTGCCAAACAAGTTGATAAAATTAAACCACATCCGATTTTTATGATTTACGAGAAAAGTACGTACGTGTCTACGTGTCAAACAATACCGTTGGCGACCCGAAACCAATATTATTCTAAATTTTCCTGGGGTTAACTAGAAATTTCTGAGAATTAATGCTTTTAAAACGGAATTTTTATGGCACCCCTAAAAATAATTCACGGCACACAACGAATCAACAAATGATGGTGTTTGAAAAGCCGCAAATGCCCAAGCAAAGATCCGCAATAACCCATCCCTGCACTAGACAAAGTACACTAAACAAAGCTATAAATACAACACTAGATCCATAAGACAAGAAGGATAAGGTTGAGGATAAAATACTAACACATACAACATATGGGAGAAAAAGACACTGGACTATTGCACGACGGATGGCTGGAAGTACTACGTAATAATACCCATATATAAAAAAGGAGACAGAAGAGAATGTGGAAATTACCGAGAGATATCTCTCCTATGCAGTGCGTGTAAATTATATAAAAAAAAATTAGAGGAAAGACTAAAAATGACCACGCAAGGAAAACCCGACACATTAACTGAAACTTTAGTAACATTTTTAAATTAATATTTAACATTTCAACTTTTTTAACAACTCTGATAGAAAACTTTTCAAGTTTGATAGAAGAGTCTTCAGGCATATTTTAGACTGGGTGTGGTGAACCTTATTATCTGCTCATTCCAAAACGAAGTAAATAAAATGTAAACCCTTGCAAATTTTCCCTAACGTGCCTATGTATTTTGAAGAGCCGTTTTGCGAGCGCTTTGTTTTAATTTTGAAAATCATTCAATACCGAGATATAACTTTGCACATAATTATATGATAATCAAATATTTTCTCATTTAAACAAAAACGTTCTACGATTTTCGAAAACAGCTTCGACAACCAAACGAGATTCATCGACACTTTATAGCTTTCATGGAGCCCTAGAATAATCGATTGCAATCCCATATCATTTTCAATCCGGCCGGATCCGGCCGAATTTCCATGGATCCGGCCGGATCCGCATCGATGGTAATTCGGATGATCCGTTCAGGATAATTTTAAATGGCACAATTATCACAAGAACGAAACTATTTAATTTAATCAATATACTATAAATACCGTTATTTTCAATTTTCAGTTAATACCGTTATATTCAATATCGCTAAGTTACATTTAAAAAAATCAATTAAGTAAATAAAATAAACGCAATCAAGACATAAACGCAAACGCAAAGTGACAGAATTTTTTTTTTCATTACAAAATAAAAATTAAAGAAAACGTTTAAAAATGAGTGTAAATTCTATGATAGCGGAGACTGATGAGAGTTATTATGACACACCACCGAAGGCAATTGAAAAAGCAAATTCTTCATTTTTGATTCTATTTTTTTTATGGTCCCTCGATCCCAAACTACGTCCCCTCGCATTAGTAATAAAGACACGTCCCCTCGCATTAGTAATAAAAAATATTATTTGCAACACGGGCGGTATTGTCAATTGACCTCTAGAGCGAATGTGCACTTCGTTCGTTCGTGCCCAATCTCGCTCTCGGGGCCAAATGACAACTTACCGCCCTAGTTGCAAAATATGCTATTAAGTATACATTATTTATCACAAAATCAATTTTGGTTTTGAAAAAACCATGCTCACTATGCATTTAAAGTACCTACTCATACAACGGCGCGATTATTTTACCAAAGAAATAGCATCACCGGATCCGGTATATTGGTACCGGAGCGGGTAAACGTTTAGTAATGCCGGATCCGCCAGATTACCGGATTCGGTTTTGCAATCCCTACCTAGAATATCAACATACCGATGAAAAATGCTTGCAGTAATTATTGCTATAAAACACAATAGTCAATATTCAACACAATAGACGCAAAACATATGAACATTGCAATTAAAACTTATGATGATTCATATTACGCCCGATGGAGGATGGACTTTTTGAAAACCAAGTTTCTATTAAAATTCTCTAAAAAAGAAAAAAACATTTTTTCCGCGTTGACTATAAATAAAAGCGTGGAGCGTCGAAGATAACATTAATATATTTTAGCACTCCATGCTTTTATTTATAGATAACGCGGGAAAAATTAATTTTTCCTTTGTAATGCTTTATATAAAAACGTAGTTTTAGAAACGTTATATTATATTAAAAACGTAAAGATTTTTAGGCCGACAATTATTATTTAAGAAACAAATAGATTTAGATTATTTACAATATTGGAAATTATTTAATTTTTTAATGTTGGTACTCACATACTTTTAAATTTTTACTAATTCAAATTTATTAGGTACATAAATATAAATGAAGTGGTGGCAATCCTATTCACAAAGTGCATTCTGGAAGGTAAAGTACCTGCATCATGGCATAACGCAATAATATCCCTAATCACAAAAAAGTGGACATCAAGACGCTGGAAAACTACAGACCTATCAGTCTACTGTCGCATGTCTACAAGCTCTTCTCTCGGGTTCTAGTTAACAGACTTGACAGGAAGCTAGAATTCTTTCAACCCAGAGAACAGGCAGGCTTTCACTCGGCCTTCAGCACCAATGACCACCTTCAAACTCTCAAAACAGTCGTAAAGAAATGCAATTAATACAGGAAACCACTTATCCTAGGCTTCATGGACTACGAGAAAGCGTTCAACTCCATAGAGTGGTGGGCCATAGAGCAAGCTCTAGTTAAATGCCGTATCGATGAAAGGTACATACAGATCCTCAACAACCTGCATCAATACGCAACTGCCTGTGTCTCCTTGCACAAAAAGTTTACCCTACGATGCCAAAGCTAGCTTCACAATTCAGGAGACCAAAAATTATATTAATAAACAAAACACCCACATATACAATCTCTGACATATATAATTACATTTAAAATGAACCACATTTAGCATAAAATATTTAAAATAAAAGTAAGTTCAAATATTCAGATATTCAATTTCTGAGCTACGTTTAAAGTTTTAAGTATCTATCTTATCAGGAAGTTAGTTTAAAATCGATTTATTGAAATCGTAAAATTTCCCCGGACGGAGAAGAAAACAGGCAGAGTTGCGAAAAGACATAAAAACTTGGTATAAAAACTAATATTTTATTTATTTTTTTCCAACATATTATAAAATAAACAAATAAATATTATCTCGTCTGTGTTGTGTTTCTATATTTATTTGTTTGATTAATTAAAAGTTTTGGTTTGTAGCGGGAAGCGATAGAAGAGCGTGCATGGAATAATGAAAAGATCGTTATTTATTCTGCATGGATTTTATATTACGTTTTGTGCAATGTCGGTGAGCGATTTGGAATTTTAATGTCTATTTAATTTGTGAAAGAAAAATGTAACGATAAATATAACGAGACAATAACTAAGTATTATTTAAATGCTTCTATTAATAAACAAAAGCCTACAAGAGTTTTAAATAATGGTCTAGGTATCATAATTGCGTTGAGGAAAGTTCGAATAAATTTATATTTACTAAAATACTCATTTTAATTTATCCTATAATTTTCAAGTCTGTTTTTATAAGGATTTTTTTTTAAATTTTAATTTTAAGGAAAATTATCTATTTCTAATTTAAGTTTAAGGAAATTAATCAACATTTAACTGCATAAAATTCATAGCACATGATTATGAAACTCTAGATAGACATAACTTAAAACCACGATAGCTATATTGTTTTGGGTACACACCAAGAGAGTTGGTCTCCTCTAGTATAGTCTCCTCTATAATATATACTCGGAGGCAGTGTTCCGGGAGGCACTGGAGAATGCGAAAGAGGGCGCTAATATGAACGGTACCCTTATTAAAAACATACGATTCGCCGACGATACAGTTGTGGTCGCCGACAGCGTCTCACATCTCCAGAATATGATGGATCTTATCGTTGAACATGGCACACAGTATAGTCTACACACAAACGTTGCCAAGACCAAGGTGGTTGTGTTCTCCAAGGCACCAAGACGGACGACCCTCCAAATTAACAACCAGGTTGTGGAACAAGTGCCGCCCATTAAATATTTTGGAGCCCAACAGTGACCCCAAAATGGAAATCAAATCAAGGATAGAACAGGCCAGAAGGACATTCATTTCCATGAAGAACCTCTTTACCAGTAGAGACCTAAACCTACAGCTCCGTATACGCATATTGCGCTGTTATATCTTCCCAGTGCTACTCTATGGCTCCGAGAGCTGGACATTCTGCCAATCAATGGAGAGTCACATTGACGCCTTCGAGATGTACTTGTATCGCCGTATACTGCGTATATCCTGGGTAGACAGGATAACCAATGAGGAAGTGTTAAGGAGAATAGGTAAAGGTAAAGAACTGCTGACAACCATCAAAGAACGAAAGCTCCAATACATCGGATACGTTATGAGAGGGGAGCGGTACGAGTTACTCCGACTTCTCATCGAAGGAAAGATCGAGAGCAAACGATCTGTGGGCAGACGGTAGAACTCATGGCTAAAGCATCTGCGTCGATGGTTCGGACGGACATTTATAGAGATTTTCAGAGGTGCGGTTTCACGCAACATTATAGCCAGTTGGATCGTCAACCTTCGTTAGGGAGACGACGTCGTAAGAAGAAGTATATAGTTGGGAACAGACATTTCTATGTAAACACCTGAGAAGATTGGTAATGATAAAACTGCTGCTACACACTGATCACCATTCTAAAATAGTTTCATATAGTATCGTCATATAGTAATAGCTCTAGTTTGTATGCAGTCATAAAAGGATAACAGAAGTCCGCTTATCTAAAGACGCCAATTTGCCAGAAGAATAAAAATTGTCGATAACATAGAATTCTTCGTCAGCGCAAAAATTTAATGGTCATTACTTTAAAGCAAGCATGGGCCTTTTCAGGATGAGACAAACTAGCGATAAGAATGTGGTATTAGTAACCATTTTGTGCATTGTGCTAGTTCAAAGAAGATAAAATAACAGCTCACAAAGTTCATAAAGCAATATATATTTTGCCGGACACTCTTCCGAGTACATTATTTTAGACTAGACTGTTACGATTAGATTGACAAGGTCAGACTAATGACAAGTTACACATGACTAGACAAATAAACAAACGGGAATAAGTTTAGGTAGAACAGCAAGTTATTCACATAAAACTAGACATACAAAAACAAATAGACAAAGCAGACAAATACAACAATGCAGGTACAGAATATAAGCCAGAATAGATAAAACTAGAAGACTGGATTGATAGGACTAGGCTGACAAGACTAGACCACAATATTACACTTAAAAGACTAGTTAGACTGACACGACTAGACTGTAGCGATTAGTTTCACAAGACTAGACTAATTGAGTAGTCTGCTAGATTAACAAAATCTATCTGACAAGACTAGATGGACAAGACTAAACGTGTAACAACACTTACACGACTAGTCTGATAATACTGGTCTGACAAGATTAGACCGATTAATCTCGTCAAATCATGTAGATACTCGTCTGTACAAATATACAAAATTAATTTGATGATACTCCTATTAATTATATTCTACACTGAATATCAGAAGAATGGAGGAAATAATATTGCTGATGACCTTCTTCATAATTTAGATGAAGCCAGACGGAGTAGATAGAATGAAACTATGCAGACCATGGATTTCCAGCATTCCAGTAGAAAAGCGTGGAACCTATTACTGGGTAGACTGTCTCGTAATCCTCAGTCCGAACCAGCAGTTACACCGAACCAAGGTGCTAGTCGTATTGCTAGCCTGTGGAAACCTGATGTACACCATAAGAGGTTAATCAGACAAGAACTGTCCTCTATGAAAAGAAATTGCACTTAAACATCTTTTGCTCCTTTCACTGAAGACGAGCTTTTGGTTGCCCTAAAGGGGATGAAAAATGGAATAGCCCCAGGTATGAATGAAATTCATCCTGAATTTCTCACACATAGTGGAAAGAATGCAAGGAAGTGGATGTCACAGTTCTTTTCTAACATTGCACTTACTGGGAAATTCCCCTAGAATTCAAGTGCACTAAGATTATAGCCTTTCTTAAACCGGGAAAGCCTGCTGATCGTCTTGAAAGTTACAGGCCAATTGCTTTATTAAGTGTCTGCTATAAGCTACTTTAACGACTTATTTATAACAGGATCAGTCCTCAACTTTTCAACATCCTTCCAGTTGAACAGGCGGGTTTCAGACCGCATCGAAGTTGTTAAGACCAAGTTTTGGCTCTGACAACCTACATCGAGTCAGGCCTCGAAAAACGATTGAAGAGTGGAGCTGTGTTTGTAGACCTCACAGCTGCATACGATACGGTTTGGAGAGATGGAGTTGTATACAAGTTCCTTAAACTAACATGATGCAAGTTACTGACACAGTTGTTAAACAATACGCTATCCAATAGGAAGTTACATCTGTGCTTTCACCACTGTTGTTTAATTTGTACATCGCGGATATACCAGCTACATCCTCCTGCCAGTTTGCATTTGCCGATGATCTAGCACTTGCTTTTCAACATTCCTCTGTGGATGACATAGAGAGAAATATAAACACTGATCTGAGCATTTTGAGTGCATATTTTAGAAAATGGTGTTTGACTCCAATTGCGAGCAAAACAGAGACCTGTTTCTTTCATTTGAATAACACTAACACCAAAAACTACCCTAAATTTGTCACTCAATGGGACTCCTCTACCTTACAACTCTCATTCCAAGCACCTCGGAGTTACTCTGGATAGAACTTTGTAATTCCGTAAACATCTAACTGGCAGTGCTGCTAAACTGAGAACGAGGAACAACAGTCTTCACAAACTCGCTGGTTCTACTTGCGGAGCTTCTGCTCCCACGCTCCGCACTTCAGCTAATGGGCTGGTTTATTCTGCAGCGGAATACTGTTCTACGGTCAGGATGAACAGCTCACATGATTGGAAAATTGATGTTGTTCGGAATCAGACTATGCGAATTATTACAGTCACAGTTAAATCTACTCCTGTCTTCTGGTTGCCTGTATTAAGCCACATCGAACCTCCAAGACTTAGAAGAATTAAGAACTTGGTCCGAGAGTTCCACAAAATAACAGAGAACCAGTCTCTTCCTATTCATGGTGATGTAATTGGAGGATTTCATCATTTGAAGTCCAGGTCTCCACCCATTCAAACAGCTCAAGAGCTCATTTTAAGTAACTTCAGTGCCACAAAAGAATGGGAAAGTGAATGGTGCATCAAAGTTCCTCATGAGTGGCAGCCCTTATTTAATGCAAACCATCCTCCTGCTGGCTTTGACCTACCAAGGAAAATTTGAGTTTCTATCAACAGGGTTCGAACTGGCCATGGTCGATGCGCATCATTGCTTCATAAGTGGGGCTTAAAATATTCCCCTAGTTGTGATTGTGGTGACGTGGAACAGACAATTCATCACATTGTTATGGAGTGGAGAGAAGAGCGTTCTCCGGATCCATGGATGAGTTCATGAATGTTTCAGTTCTGGCTGTACAGTGGTTGAACAATCTGGACATTAATTTATGAAATCACTTGTCTATATATTGTCGATTGTCATGGTGTATTTTTATACTTGTTATATTTTTTGTGTGATACCATAAGCTAATAATAATAATTAACAAATATTTCAGAAATCATCATAAGACAAAACATTCTTAGAATAGACCAAGAAACAACCGCTTGAATTTTTGCGGTATGTTTACCTAACACCATATATTTCTTGTAAGTTATAAAATTGGAAACTTAATACTAAAAAAAAACGATTTCAATGTTGTTTACATAATTTGTGAAAACAATAGAAAATTTGCTCATTAGAATACTTAAAATCTATTATGAAGGTTTAATGTAAAATAAAATAAATTTAAATAAATATCTTATTTAATATCTCTAGTACGTCTTATCGACTAAGATGAATAATTATTTAGAAAACAAATAAGAAATCTTGAAAGTATTTTTTACACATTTTTGAACATCACAAAAACATTTTATCTAAATTTCATGTAGACATTACCTTGTAGATTTCATCCACAAACAACATAAAATTTTATGCAAAAATTTAAAAAAACATAAACTTTGAAGACCTTTTGAAAAGATTTATAGCCTCTCCTTACATCACAAAAAATAACTACAATTTCTCCCCATAAATTACAAATTTCTACATTTTTTAACAAGATTGTTTACATTTATGTAAGTTTTTGAAAGTGAAATTAGTGTTTAGGAATTAAAACAAAATTGTTCATTTCATTAATGCAACGAATCGAAGAAATATTTAAATAACGCGTGTACCGTTTAGAAAGAAAGCAAGCTACAAGGATTTTTACAAGGATATTTTCTACTTTTTCATCAATTATTCAAACTCATTCGCCGTAATAAAACTCTACGCACTCAACAAGAAGTTTAACTAATTAACAATTCAAGTCTACACGCGAAAATATTAATTAACACTTCTCTCAAGAATCTTTTTTATTGCTGTTGCAGCTACTTTTCTTCAAAATACTTATTTTTTCTTCCATTCTCGAAACTTAAAATGATAATAAAAAAATATAACAAATGTTAAAGAAAGTCAAGTGTTAAAATATTTTTGTGTTTTGTTTAAGAATTAATAAGAAAAATAGAACGCATATGGCAAGTACACACATTAACATGATTTCACTAACATACAAAAAATGTTAAAATCTTGAAGAACACTTTTACTCTTTTTATTGTTATTTATTGTCGTAGCAATGTCATATTAGATTCAAGTATTAATATCAGTTGGATTTAGTGATTAGTAAGCATTCCGTGACGGATAAGATTAAGTAAAAGGCTAATCAAGTTTGCTTTTACTTCATACGACTAATGTGTTTGGATTATCAAAATGAATCTTCAGTGTAATTTTCGTAAATGTAATTTTAATTTATGTTCATTTCGATATAAAAAGAATATTACCAAAAAAAAATAATTGCAAATTACTTATTTGGACTTAATTAGTAGCAGATTTGATTATATTTTTTATGATATTGAAATGTATATTCAAACAGAAGTAAATAAAATTTCTCTGTTGACCGTGCTTGCGTAAGACACGCCGTAGGTAAATTAGGCTTTTGAGCACCTCATAAAATACATTTCTATGAACCAAGAGAGAATATATATTAACCATGGGTAATAGTAATAATACAGAGGCAATTCAGAATTTCAGAAAAGTAAAAATTACGAGTTCTTTACTTTTAGAAGAACCTTAAAACTTTTACCACAGAAATTTTTGAATCATTCTAAATAAATTTACAACTTCCTTTGCGAAAGAAAAATTAAAAGATAAATAATTAATTCGGACGCAAGATCCGTAACAGTAGGGAAATTGTTTTTCATCTAAATTAAAGATAGAATGCCAAAAGATATGATATCAGGTTCGGTATATAAAATTACATGCCGTAATTGTAATAAATGTTATATTGTGCAATCTGGGCAATATAACATAGTTAGCACATAGAGGATGTTTTGAGAAAAGGATGATTACTGGAATGACGTTCATCGATTTGACAGTCAACCACAGGAGGCTGTTAAGAAAGCTTTATGAGACAAAAAAGACTATAAACTCTCCATAAGCATCAATACGCTTATCAGCCAGGCAAATCCACAGTGGACGCTCTACACGAGATAACGAACACATTGGAAGCAGCACTGGACTGCAGTGGAATTGCAGTAGGTATCTTTATAGATATAGAGGGAGCTTTTGACAACACAACCCGTTTATCAATAAAGAATGCAGCCACCAACAAAGGGATCGAAGACCCTATCATTGAGTGGATTCAAGACATGCAGACCAATCGTAAAATTACCGCCGCACTGGAGATCAACGAGGACGATAACCACAGAGAGAGGCTGCCCACAAGGGGGGCTGTTATCGCCTCTGCTGTGGTGCCTGGTCGTTGATGATCTCCTAGATGTGCTAACAAAGAACGGGTTTAAGGCGGTTGGTTATGCAGACGATGTTGCCATCATAATAAGGGGTAAGTTTGGTAGTACAATCATGAACCTTGCACAGACTGCACTTAACACCATCAACTGTTGGAGCACGAAGGAGGGCCTTAGTGTCAACCCGAACAAAACAGTAACACCCCTTTACCAGAAAGAGGAAGCTGAACTTGAAATCTCCGAGCATTGATGGTTAGACTTTAGAATTCTCCGAGGAGGTGAAATATCTAGGGTTAACCTTGGATAAGAAACTCACTTGGAACTCGCATCTGAACAAAACGCTCTCAAAAGCCACAGCGGCCTTTTGGATCTGCCGTAAGCTTTTTGGGAAAACATGGGGACTAAAATCCAAAATGGTCCTATGGTCTTACACAGCAGTGGTAAGACCGTTATCACCTACGGTTCACTCGTATGGTGGTACAAAACAAAGGAAATAAAGACCCAGAACATGCTACAAAAACTTCAACGGCTTGCGTGCTTGGGTATAACAGGAGCGATGCAAGCTTCTCCAACCACAGCAGTGGAAGTTCTGTTGGACCTACTCCCACTCCACAAAGAGGTAGAAAAAGAAGGTGTTATCAGTGCTCTGCGACTAAGGTGTACATCGCCTATTCAGAGACACATGAAAATAAGGCAACAAATCGGAGATAAATTTCTGAAGCTTCCCTGGGACGCAATGTCTACAGAATACGACTTTGACACAGCCGTTGAAGTCATCAATGACCGCCAAAGCAGTATTCAAAGAATGGAAAACCTGAAAGACAAAGCGTCCATGTGGTACACCAACGCAGCAAAAATTGCTAAGGGTACAGGTATTGGCATATACAGCCGGAGTCACAGGGAGTCCACGGCACAGGCTCCCACGGTACTACAGGCTGAAATTACACCCATTGAAAGATGCCCACAAATCTGCCTAAAGAAACGTCTTAAAGGAGTGCAAATCTACATCCTAACGGACAGCCAGGTAGCTCTAAGGAATTTAAAAGCCCACAACTTTAATTCCAAATTAACCTAGAACTATAAACAAACCCTAAAGTAACTGGTGAAAGGTAACAGTCACGATAATGTGGTCACCGGGTCACCAGGGCATATATAGGAATGAAATGGCCGACGCACTCGCCAAAAACGGGGCCGAGGCTCCCTTCTTGGGCCCGGAGCCAACTTGTGGGCTTACAAAGGCCCACTTAAGGCAGAGGGCTAAGAAATGGGAAGAAGAGCAAAAGCAAACCCACTGGAAGAACACGCCAGGACAGAGGCAAGCTAAAATGCTCATAAACTATTCTGCCGCAATAACGCAGCAGATGCTAAGCTTCTCTAGAAGAGAAATCAGAACTTTGGTGGGCATACTCACAGGACATTGTCCAGTGAGATATCACCTACACAAAATGGGAAAGGCAGAGCAAGTTGCCTGTAGATTATGTGAATCAGATAAAGAAACCGCTGAACACATAATGTGCACATGTGTAGCGCTAGCACACATAAGGCTTGTCCACGTCGGGGCCGCAAGTTTGACCACCTTAGAGCTGAGTAGCAGGCCTCTCAGGAATTCCTGGGAGAGTAATTGTAGTAGGGTCAAGCACAATAGATCAAGTTGGTCGCAGCGCAGAAAGGCTTTGCAGTCAAACGACCCTCACACAAAAAAAAGTGAGACACAAACTATGTCCAGCTGGACGACGTATCAATTTATTTGGTTGAACTGTCTCAGTTCGAGCACATTGATGCTGATGAACTGACTGACGATGAGTTCTAACATTTTTGATTGATGCGAAGTACAATCCACAAAAACCCAAAGTGTGGACCCGGTACCGGGTCGCAGAAAAATTTTGCCGGGTCGCGAAAAAAAAAAGTATAAACACAAAAAAATTAACTTTTTTGCTGATAAAAAAAGGAATTGATTGCGGCTAAAAATGAAAAAGCACTCTTTCCTCACTAAATAAAAATTGATAACTGAGAGTGGGTATCCTCATAGTGGCGGAGAAAAATTAATACTTCCCCTTTAAAAATTATCGCAAATAATTTATGCGGAATAAAGGAAAAAAGATTATTTTGGCGATACCATTATCAAATGATACAGTTAAACTGAGAATTGACGATTGGATGAAACATTTAGAAGAAGAACTTGTTGCTAAAGTAAAAAAAAAACATGTTTGTTTCCTTGCAAGTAGATGAAACCACTGATTTCGAGGATAATACAAGTGTTTTGTTTTGAAAAAGACTACCGAGAAGAACGACCTGAGATGAGATTTTTAGGCTTACCAATGTTTTGTCACTGGTCACTGGTATTGTTGGTCAGTGATGAATTTGTTTTTTATTATTATCACAGTTCAATATAATGATTCTGAAAATAGAATTGTTCACAAGAGACAATAAGATTGATAACTTGTACAGCTCCAAAAAGCACCGAATTCACAGGTAGGACAAGGCTCCTTCTCGTTCAGTTTTTCGATCATTTCGTCAATCTTTCTTGCTATCGGTCTATTCCTCCAGAACTGGAGATTTTATGTTTCACTCCAAAACAAGAATAGCAGATGGGCAGATAGCAATTTATCTATGCCGATGATACAGCTGTGGCAGCCCAGGGCACCGAGTTTACCGAGGTGGAGGAGAAGTTGGAGGTCGCCCTGGAGAAACTGGCAATCAGACTTACCAGAAAAACCACCTAAAGCCGAATCCCTGCAAGACTCAGGTCTGCGCCTTCCACCTGAAAAACAAAGAAGCACGACGGGAGCTCGATACATTGGCGAGGCGAACGACTGGAGCACTGCCCGACGCCGAGATACCTGGGCGTGACCCTGGATCGTACTATGTCCTCCAGACAACACTGCATCAATACTAAAGGCAAAGTTAGTGCGCGTAATAACATATTGCGAAAACTCACAGGCGCAGCATGGGGAGCTCAACCAGAAACGCTCAAAAGCTAGGCTTTGGCGCTCTGTGTGTCCACTGCGGAATACGCCGCACCAGTTTGGGCAGCTTCAGTTCACGCGAAACATGTGAACGTCGCTATCATCGAGACAGCAACAATCGTGACAAGCTGCCTAAAGCCAACTCCAGTTAATAGTTTGTACCCACTTATTAGCGTGGCACCCCCATATGTGCGAAGAGCCGTCGCCACGGATAAAAGAACCAGAAAAAACCTATCCTCTGCACCAACACGAGCCAGCCGGTCGACGTCTAAGATCAAGGAAGAGCTTCATGGCAAGATCACACAAACTCGAGGGGTCCACAGAAAATAACCGTATCACTAGGTGGACCGAACAGCCAACTACTCGGAAACCCCCAAGAGAAGAAATGGCCCCAGGCAAACACCTCCCTTTCGCGGTATGGAAATCCCTAAATCGGCTCAGGACAGGAGTGGCAAGGTGCAAGACAAATCTGTTGAGGTGGGGAATGTCTGAGTACGACGATGTACTGTGTGCGTGTGGCCAGCCCCAGGATATGAGCCACATACTGGTCTGCCCACAACTGGAAGAAGGATGCACGCACGAAGACTTAATTTTATGTAACGACAAGGCTATTGCTGCAGCTATTTTTTGGAAAGATGTCGCATGAGCCGGACACGGACAGTAAAGTAAAGTATCTGGGCAATACATAAAAAAACGCATTAGTTACACAAGAACGATTGTAACAATGCGATTGCAACATAAGAATTTTGATAATTTACACAAAATTTCCCTTACAAAACATTTCCCTATAGACGTGCATTTCTTTAATTTTGACCATTTTTAAATTATTGGCATTGATAGATTGTAGATACGGTGGTGACAACTTGTACTGCGACCTTTATAGATCTATAGCACTCCACACTCCTCCTCTAACCGTTGGTATACTTACCCATTTAGAGCGCCTCCTTTAGTCCTGATTCCTTTAGAAATTGCAGGATCTGGGTGGAGTTCAAGGACTGCAACTCCTCCGCGTTCATGCAGTGGGCCCCGAGGTACATCTGTCTCTTGCGGAGCAGTGCTCTGCAGTCTTTGAGCAGATGTTTGGGGGTTTCCTCTGCTGAACCACAGAATTTGCATCTGTCATGCTCCTCTAGGTCTAGGGCCTTGAGGCGTTTTCTAAGCCTGCAGTGTCAGGACTCCTGTCAGAATTCTAAGCTTGTTCCTGTTTAGTTTCAGGCAAGCTTTTGTTCTTTTATGGTTAAAAGATCCCAGGCTCACTTTGAATTGTCTCAACCCTGGAAGTTCTTTCCAGGTTCTCATCCATTGTTCTCTCATTTCTTCATCTAAACTTTTGTGGATGGTGTTCACACTCATATCGAAAAAGGGTTCCGGACCTATAAAGAGATTACTGGATCCCTTGCTTGCTAGGTGATCGGCTTCTTTGTTTCCGTCTATCTACAGTATAACAATTCGTTTTCTGCGATAATTTCTGTCGAGGTTAAATTGTGCACATCTTTCGATTGCGTGTACCTCTGCTTGCAAGATACTTGGGAATATTCCCATGGATTCGAAGTATTTACAATGAGGTGCAAACACTAGTACTGTCCTTTGTCCTCGAACCATCTGAATACCAGTTAATAGCATTTTGCTCTATGTGGTATGCTGAGGATTGTGTCGCTCCAGTCGGCTTTACTACTACTTTACACATTGCTGTGTAGTTTTTCTCGAAATGGTATTTGCATACCATTTCGTCCATTGTGCTTCCAGCCAGGTGATCTTGCCAGCGAGGCTGTTTCGATCTCTGCTTCCGATTATTTTACTTCTGCCTATTCCTTTCTTGCTGAACCTTACAATCGCCGATCTGGCGGCCCTCTCCACGACAAGGTGCAGCGGAGTCAGATCCAACAGCAGCTCCATTGCTGCTGTCGGGCACGACCCCATCGCCCCCGTGATGCAGACACACGCCAGTCTTTGATACTTCTCAAGCTGTTTTCTCATAGAGGCCAGTTTGGTTCTATTTCCCCATGCAACCGCTCCGTGGCATTGATAACAACAACAAAAAAAGATACATTAGCAAAATGATTCACATTACAAGTAATAACGCCATTAATTACAGAGAAGACGCGATGGGCCTTAGTATCTTTTATAATAGTCTCTTATAACTTAACTAACATGACAAATCGTATTTACTAACTTTCTAACGTCCCACAATAAACACAAATTATATTAATAGCTGACACATAACTAACATCCCTTTAAATACCAACACAGCATATGTCATGTTAATTAAATCTAAAACCAATTTTGGTCAGGTACATCATTCTCCAGTCTTTATGTGGCTTTGTCTCATCTAGCATGGTCCTGCCCGGTCTTGTCTGGTTTTGCCTGTTCTTATTTCAAATTCAAATTAAATTTATTTCCTTAGTCAAGTCGTACATTACAAAAGAAAATAAGTAATATATACATTGTAAGGCTAAAAGAAATGTGTCGACATCTAAATTACATATTAATAAACTAACTAAACAGGATTAGGCCTACTGTCCACGTAGCCGCACGAAATACGCACGACATCGTCATTTTACACTTTTGTGCAGCTGGCTTGCATTTGGCGTGGAAAGGGACGAGAGTGTCTCCAAGGTGCGGCATCGCCGCATTTGCGTATCGTCAGACTTCCGTGATGCATCTTATGCTGCAGCCTGCCACTACAAGTGCCATGCTGCGAGGACGCAAAAACACGTGTAGCGACTAGAGGGTATCTATTCCCGTATATTTTTCCAGGGAAACAGGAAATATAAATTTATTTTGATTTTTTATTTGATTTGATTTAAATATTCTTTCTTCCGGGTTGAAACAATCTCGCATTACAGTGTTTCGTTTTCGTATTAAAGGTCCAACAATAGAGTCAAATATTCGGGAGGTATTTTTAGTAATTCGGTAAAATGATTGGAAATAGGAATCATCTTCCGATAGCTCTCTTGCCGCAACAAATAATCTGCAATTAATGTTTTTTTGCAATAAATGAATGAAGCCAATACAATCTGCGTCTATATCGTCGCCTTGTAATAAAATTGTTTGATGCAATCACGTCTTCATCATCGCTTAATGACATTTTCGCAGTGAAATAAAAACATGCTATCTAACACGTCGCTAAACTTGAAAAGAAAGAAAAATAAATCCAAAAAGGGGTTACTTTATGATAGGGTAAATTCCAGTTATCCTACGAAGATTATCTAAGTTTAGATATTCAACTTGCATTTAGGCCGATCATTTTGTTTTGGGCCGATTAAGACGGGATTATTTCTATAATTCAGCGAACAGTACGAATGTAGATTAGACTGGGCCAAAAAAGTCCAGTGAAATAAAAACGTGCTTCCGCGTTGTTAAATTTGAGAGCTAAAATAAACCGTTTTGTAGTTTGCGTGACGTACGTATGACGATTGCGTGGACGTATCTAAGATGCAAATTACGCCTTTCGTCAGTTGTAGGTTTGCAGGCATTCGTCAAATGACGCCTCGGTGGACTGTAGGCTTTAATGCTTTATAAAATTCTTCTAATGAATAAGGTTCAACACCATTAATATAGTTGAAGATCTGTTTCTTAAAAGCTATGAGGTTCTTGGTAGTCTTGAGGTGCTTCGGAAGGCTATTGTACAGTTTCATACAGCTGTAGAAGGATCCTTTTTCTATTAAAGATAATTGATGTTTGGGCAAAATGTAGTCCGAGTGATTTCTTCTTGTATATGTTTTGGTTCCCGTGATTTTCGAAGAATTTCTTGTGTTTTGCTAAGAAATCAATTGCTTCATATATATATATATATATATATATATATATATATATATATATATATATATATATGTATATATATATATATATATATATATATATATATATATATATATATATATATATATATATATATAGGTTCCTGCTACGGTCAGGATATTGGCTTTTTAAAACGTCCCTCTACAAGATTCCTTGTAGTTTAATAAGAAAATAATACGTGTTGCCTGCTTTTGCAATTTGAAATTTTCGGTGTACTTTTTTCCATATCCCCATAAAATGATTCCAAATCGCATAAGCGAGTAGAAATTTGCATAATATACCTTTTTTAAAACGTCAATGGTTACATATTTTTGCAATATATAGCATATGTGGTTGTGTTTAATTTTGAAGCAAGATTTTGTATATGCGTGTGCCAGCTTAAGTACATGTTTAAATCAATATCCAGGAGCTTTACGTTTCTTCAAACATCAGTGCTGTACTCGCCTATGACTACTTGGTTCGGATAAAGAACGGAAGATCTTTTTGTCCTGAAAATGACCGGGTTAGTTTTTTTCCCATTAATGGTCAGTTTATTCATACGGAGCCAGGTTTTTACTTCTATAGTTTTACTTTTTTATAGTTTTACCCCTTCCATAGTTTTACCAACTGCCAATAAAGTCGTATCGTCTGCAAAATTTATTATTTTCGCTGTCTGATTTATTATTTCCGGGAGATCATTTAAATATATTGTAAAAAGCATAGGACCTAGAATGCTACCTTGTGGTATATCCACTTTTATAATTCTTGGCATAGATTTTGCTGATCCGTATTTTGAGCAGAATAGTTTAGTTTGTTGAGGTTCTGAACAATTGGACAGTACAATATCTCTTACACCATCCTTTTCAAGTATGTTAACCCCTTAACATCCAATGACGTCTCTAAGACGTTTTGTATATGTGATAAGATCATATGTATATGAACACTTCAACGAGCATTTTATTCGTATGTCAAGGGGTTAAGGAGTATACAACGATCAACTGTGTCGTAGACCCTAGACTAGTCAATGAAGATTCCACACGGAATTTCCTGGGCATCAAGGCTTTTTAAAACGTTATTTAAGAAACAGAAGCATGCTGTTTCGATGCTTCTTCCTGTTCTGAAACCATGCTTAGCATCACAAAGGATATTATATTTATTAAGGAAGGACAGAGCTCTGGTTGCTATAATTTTCTCAAAAATTTTGGAAAATGATGAAGTTATACTTATATGACGGTAGTTCTCTAATAATTGCTTGTCTCCTTTTTTAAAGATAGGTATAATGACGGTGAAAATTTTTAGTATATCAGGAAATGTTCCAAATTCAATAGCATTATTAATTATGTATATTAATGGTTCAGCAATTTCTGAATAAACCTCCAGATTCAAATTTATTGATATTTCGTCATCCCCATGACTTTTGTTTTGTTTTTGGAACTCATTGTTAAATTGGCCATTTCTTCAGCGGATATAGGCTCAATGTACAGTGAATAAATTCATTTTAATATCATCTCCATATATTATGTTAGGGATCTCATTTCTTAGTAGAATTAGTATTTCTGAGTAAAAATCGTTAAATTGATTAGTTTTCTTCTATACGTTTCACTTTTCTATAGGATATGGTACGTTTTGTTTTTAAATTAATGATTTTACTAACCACATTCCACGCGGTTTTTGTTTTGTTACTTGAATTCTTTATCTGATTTTCAAAGCTAGTTTTTTTGATTTTTTCAGAAGTGCATCGTAATTTCTGAGTATCCTATTATAATGTCTTTTAGTTTTTTTGTGGTAACGTCACAACGTCTGTAGAATTTCTATATGCTTCCTCATTAAGACTAGATTCGGGTCTTTGTATATATTTGTATTTTGATTTTATTTTGCAAGTGATTTTCGGAAAGCAAGAGTTGAAAGCAGTAAGGAACAAATTCAGGAACAGATCCCATTGCTTGTTAACTCTGTTTGCTTGTTAACTTTCATCTACGTTTCTTGATTTAACATCCCTTTAAATTTTGAAAGATTTTCTAATGACTTTTCTCTAAACGTTTTATATTCTTTACGAATATGTTCTTCAGTCAAGGATAGGCTTATTATTTGCGTCTTATGATCCGATATGTGATACTCACATGTTATTGTAACTAATTCTAAATCTGTGTATACTATTATATTGTCGATGCATTCTGTTAGCCGACCAGGTTCTTTTATTGTAATAACTGTATTAAAAGATTTTAACAAAGATTTCAATTGTTGTGTTTTTTTGTTCGATTTCAGGAAATCAATATTAAAATCCCCCGCAATAATGAACTGGTTATCATTAATATTTAACATAATAAGCAGTTGATGTAGTTTACTAACGAAGTGTAAAGAAACTGTCATGCGGGGAACGATAAATGGCCACAATAATAAATTTCCTATTATTAATTAAAGTTTGCATATCAGCTATTTCAAATAATGATACCTCAGATAAATCATTTATATTACTTATTGAGAACCAGTTTAGGTATTTGGTCCTGTTAGGTCATTCCTGGTCTTGTCAGGTTTCGTGTGGTCTTGTCTAGTCCTGCCTGATCTTGTCTGGTCTTGCCTGGTCTTGTTTTGACTTGTCTGGTCCTGTCGGATCTTGTATAGTCTTGTCTGGTGTTGTCTGATCTTGTCTGGTCTAATCTGGTCTACCCTGGTATAGTCTGGTCTTACTTGCTCTTGTCAAATCCTGTCTGGTCGAGTCTAGTCTAATGTAGTCTAGTCTAGGTAATAGCAGGTTTCCCTCTAATTGAGTTATTATTGTAAGAGGGGCATCTACTCAGCTAAACAAATCGAACCAATTGCTAATAAAAAAGAAGCCATGTGGATGAAAAGGAATCAACTACTACAGGCATGGAAGAAGGAGTGGGTATCAAGCGAAAAGGTACAATGAACAAGGCAGTTAATAAAGGATGTCGGAAAAAGGGTAACTCGTAAATACGGAAACTAAACTACCATCTAACACAAGAACTCAGTGGACACGGATGCTTTGAGATTACCTCCACGAGATAGGCAGAGCTGTTGATAGCTGCTGTAAATACTGCGATGAAGAGGACAGCGTGATGCACACCATCTGCATATGTAGTAGGTGGGACACTGACAGTAACAGCCTACGAAAGGACTTAGAATCTATAACCACTATACCCGTCATGTAAGAAACGGAAAACAACTGAAACATAGTCCTAAAACAATATCTGAAATAATCACATTGAATTGAAAACACTTATATTATGTAAAAATGTTATATAACTTATTATTCCCAGTTATATAAATTTCTACACATATCACGACTCGAGTTTCGACGTTTGACGGTCATTTTCAAGTGACTTAACAATCATGTGTCCTGTGCTGGTTTGGCGGTTTTGAGCTTTTCGCCCAGCTATGCCGCCGTCGTGGAGTTTGGTTGTCGTTGTGTGTTTTTTTTTTTTTTTTTAGTCTGTTTGTTTGTCTGTGTTGTCTGTGTTTCGTTTGGCTTTACTTGGCTATAGTTGGGTCTGTTGTCCTGGTGTGGTTGTCGGTTTTCTTTCGGCTTCTTCAGTGTTTCGTCTTCTGTGGTTGTTCTCCAGGGGCTGAGGTCCTGATATGTTTGGTCTTCTCGTTGATGGTGATGGATTGCTCTTCTTCTTGGTCGGGTTTGCGCTTGGGGGGCGGCTTCGGTGGGGCTGTGAGTGTCCACTGGTGTATTTCTTCTCCTTGGGGCGGTTTCGGTTGTCTTTTCTGCGGTGGCTTCGTTTGTCTTCTCGGGGGCGGCGTCAGTTTTCTTTTCTGGGGCGGCGTCAGTTTTCTTTTCTGGGGCGGCGTCAGTTTTCTTTTCTGGGGCGGCGTCAGTTTTCTTTTCGGGGGCGGCGTCAGTTTTCTTTTCGGGGGCGGCATTGTTTGTCTTTTCGGCGGCGGCTTCGGTTTTCTTTTCGGCAGCGGTTTCATTAGTTTTCTCGGGGGCGGCATCAGTTGTCTTCTTGGGGGCGACTTCGGTTGTCTTTTCGGCATCGGCTTCAGTTTTCTTTTCGGGGGCGGCTTCGTTTGTTTTTTCGACGGCGGCTTGGTTATTCTTCTCGGCGGCGGCTTCGTTTGTGTTCTCGGGGGCAGCTTCAGTTGTCTTTTCGGTGTCGGTTTCCAGGGGTTTCTCGTTGGCGGTTTGTTTCTTCAACAGCAGTTGTGTTATGTGATTCATCATCCCTACGAGGACGCTGTTGTTCATTTTCTTGGTAGGTAGTCGGGATCGAGACTTTTCCTGCGAGAGCTTCGTTGGGCGTTGTCGGAATAAACGTGTTCATTTTGTGACAGCGGAGGAGCGAGTGAACGTGACTTAACAAATTGATGAGGTTGAATATATACCCTTATAGTTTTGGTGGGGTGGGGGGCGGTGTTTGTCCGAAGATGAGGACTTATCTGTTTGAGATTGGGTGAGATTAAAAAGTTGGGAAAAGATTAGGTCAGTTTGCTCGTTTAGGAGATTAACTGAGGGATTACGGGTTTTTTTGCAAATTTCTAATGACTCTAGGAGATTTAGTTTCGGGCCTTTGTTGCAATTATGCAAGATTTTTAGATTATCTATTTCTTTAGAATTTATGATTGCATTCGAGACAATGGTTTGAAAAAGAACTAGTGTCTTTTTTCAGACGAAAAGCGCGAGAATGTTCTAAAAACCGTGTTGAAAAACTTCGTCCTGTCTGCCCTATGTACACGCTATTGCATTCGGAACAATGAATTTCGTATACGCCGGATTTTTTAATAGGATCGATTTTGTCTTTGGCATTAAACAATATGTTTGGACAACTTAGAGGATGGTTTAAATGCTACTTGAAGAGTTTGCTTTCGAAGGACATTTGCGATGTGTTCTCTTGTTTTGCCAAAATATGTCAGGGAGATGAAAGTTTTGTCTGAATTTTAGGTTTTCGGATAAATTTGGGCCATTGCGAATTGGGTTCGTTTATTATTGATAATGTTTTGGATGAGTTTTGTTGGGAAACCATTCTCTGTAGCGATTGAAATGATGGTACTTAATTCTTTGATTCTCTTTTCTGTGGAAAGGGGGATTGAAAAGGCTCGATGTATCATTGAAAGATAGGCCGGTAATTTGTGTGTTATCGGGTGAAATGATGAATACGGGATTGTAGAGTTAACATTGGTGGGTTTTCTGTATATATCAAAATCTATTTTGTTGTTTTTGTGAATCAGAGTAAGGTCTAAGAAGTTTATTTTGTTGTCTGTTTCTACCTCGATGGTGAATTTAATTTTGGGATGAACGTTGTTTATTAGGTTGAGAAATTGGTCTAATTGACGTGTTGTACCACTAAAACACGCTATTACGTCATCGACATATCTATACCAAAATGATATATGTTTTTTGGAGAAATCTAGTTTGAAGATTTTTTCTTCGATAGTTGACATGAATAGATCGGCTAAAAGGGGACTTAATGGCGATCCCATTGCTAGACCTGATGTTTGCTGATAATAAGTGTTATTAAATTTGAAGTAATTTTGATTAACACATGTTTCCAGGGCTTCATAAAGTTCAGATTTTATAAGATGATGACAATTAGCTTTATCAATTAAATTTTGTATGATTTCGAGACACTCTTTAGTAGGTATATTAGAAAACATACTACTAACGTCAAAAGATACGAGTTTGGAGTTTATTGGGGTTGTTATTGGTTTGAGGAGTTTCGAAAGGGCGAGTGAATTTTTTACAGAATATTTTGGGGTAAATTTGGTGTATTTTTTGAAAAGAGTATTCAGTTTAATTGCCAAAACTCTTGCAACACTGTTAATATAGGAGACAACTGGTCTAATGGGAGAATCGGGTTTGTGAGTTTTAATGAAACCATAGAGTCTGGGAGCTGTGGGATTCTGATTTATGATTTTAAATTTCTCAAATTCGGAGAACAAAGTTGTAATATTTTTTAAGAGACTTCTAATTTGAAATTGGAATTTTTGTGTAGGATCCTTTTTCAAGGGAGTTAGTTTTTCTGTTGAAATAAAAGAGTTCATTTTATTAATGTACTGTTCTCTTTCCAGGACGACTATCGAATTGGATTTATCGGCTTTTGTAAGGACTAAAGAATTTGACTCAATTTTTGTTTTTATCGATTTGATCACTGCGGAGTCTGTGGTAGAATTACGGGCGTACGATTTTATATGATCGGCTATTTTGGCTCGGGGTATAAGAGGTTCATGCACTTTTTTTAGCGCGATTTCTGACTCTACAATTATTGTGGATTTATCGGATTTGTTATTGATGAATGGGGTGTAGTTGGGGTTTTGGGAAAGAAAAGATTGTTCAATAGGACTGAAGATAACTTTTGAGAAGTTGATAAATTTAGACACTAGATTCGGTTTGGACATTATTTTTTGAGGTTCGGACTTTTTGTTCTTTACGAGAACGGATAGTTTCTTTTTTAAATTTAAATATTTTAGGTGGTTGACCCTACTTAATTTATCACGAACAAAGTCATCAAAGATAGTGAATTCTACTGGATGTAATTTAAATGTCAACTCTGAATGCAATATCTTGAGACAATGTTGAATAACATCTCTCCTCCGATAAAGATTTTTTATTTCGGATCTAATCCAACTGTTTTGGGCAGATTTTATGGCTGCTATTGCGGCCGAAGACGTGGAGCGGGTTTTAATATTTACATAGTTGGGTACGACTTTGGACCGAAGGCATTCTGAATTGAACCAGATATCCTGTGAAACGAGACGGTATTTTTTCATAAATTTGTTGTACAATTTTGTCTGGGTTGCCGTACAGGCTGATTTTATGAATAGGATGGTTGCGACAGTTACTACGTGGTAATCCATACTTACATTGAATTGAAAAATCTTTGTAATCTTTCAAATAATCTTTTTTTTTCAATTCAATGTAAGTATGGGTTACCACGTAGTAAGTATGGATTACCTGTCGCAACCGTCCTATTCTGAAATAATCAGTTATTAGAAGCTAGATGAGAAGAAAAGGCAGAATGCTGAAAGATTACGACTAAACAAGAACCCTTAGTCCGCGTGGCTGGATGTGAGAAGAGGGGTACATGATAGACAACATTGTAAAACAACCGGCATCTTGAAGTTACGCGTAGAGCAGTTTCAGAATAGTAAATTGCTCTTACGAATGTGAAGAGTTCCCAGAGATTCTAAAGTTAACCACCATCCTGCCTATATATAAGAAAGGGGCTAAGACAGAACTCAACAAATACAGACCCACTGCGTTAATTTCTGTCCTTTCCAAAATACTAGAATATTGCTTCTGTAGCCGATTAGTACCATTCATGGAGAAGCACAAAATAATTCCAAACGAACAACATGGTTTTCAATGCGGCAAATCAACCACCACACAGCTATTTCCTATTGGCATATTCTGCGATCTAAAACCTATTCGATGTACTATACAGATTAGGAGTAAGACGAAAAGCGAGTTTGTGACTACAATCCTACTTCGAAGTCGAATACAATACAAATACGCTTAAATGCGTACAAATACGCTAATATCGAATCCTCAAAAATTGCATCGCCCACGGGTGCCCTCAAGGAAGCATTCTAGGGCCGACTCTATTCTATATTTGGCTGATTTAGTCCTGTACGCAAATAAAGGCTACTGCACTGTTTATGCTGATGATGACAGTTTCCTAATATCTCAAAACACCGCAGAAGATTCGTAGTTAGAGGCAAATGGACTTTTACAAGCTCTAATAAACTGGTTCTCAGCAAACTGTACCTTAATACGGAGAAAACTGCATTTATGTCATTTCAAACTAAACAAACAGTGAATATGCTAAGAACATTTTTATTCAGACAGATAAATTTAATTTACAACGATCAACTTTCACCAAATTTCTAGACATCTACATCGAACAACACTTATCGTGGCATATTACAATTGATAAAATATGTAGGTCGCTCGCCAAAAAAGTCTATTGTTTTAGACATTTAAGAAAATTCTTAACCATGCAGGAACTTTTAAGCTTCTAGTTTGAACAAGTTCAGCCGGTTTTATTGTATGGAATCATTGCATGGGGCTCATCTCCGGAATTAAGAAATATCTTAAAGGCCCAAAAAAGGATCATACGAGCCATGCTTGGTCTCCCGACATTTGCTTCGTGCAGACGGCACTTCATTGAACTTGATGTCCTTCCAGTTCCCAGTCGGTATATATTAGAAACAATGAGCTATGTTCATAAAAACAAATTCCAAATAACCAAAAATAAGGATAAACACGACCATTACACCCGAACTTGTCTAGAATTAGCCACGCCTCAAATAAGGTCGACTATATGCGGCAAAGCGCCGGATGTTTTTGGTATACATCTATAAAATATGCTTCCACTAGAAATCACCCAGGAGCCTTCAAATAAAACTTTAAAAAAACTATGAGGAAATTTGTTATAATTAAATGTCCATATAAATTGGACAAATTCTTTGAATTATGTAGATTGATGCAACATTTGTTGTAACACTATTCTTTTTTCTTTTTGACTTGCCTATATGTATTTCTTTAATTTACATCTAACTGGCCAATAAATGAATTGAATTGAAGATGGTGGTGATTGTATGGGGAGCTCCGGTTCGCAAGTTTGTTCGTCTTGTTGGTCGTATATGTGTCTGAGATGTTAAGATGGTTAGATGAGGAGTCTGGGATTGTATTTTGAGGGTGGATATAATCAGCCGCCATGCAGGGGGAGTCGCAAGGAATCATCTCTGGTGTCTGTATGCGTTGGTTTCCTGGAAACTGTGTGATTCAAGGTGCCGTCTGGTTCCTTTTGTAGGAAAACGACTCCATGAAAGGGAGTCGTTGATGTTTTTCAACCTCCATTGGGAAATTGATTTGCTCGTTCTGGAAGTTAAGGTGGATGAGGAATTTATCTAGAAGGCCGTGGGGCTCGATTACAAATGTGTCCTCCACATATCTTAGCCAGAGTGTAGGTTTAAGTGTAGCTGACGAGATTGATTTTTCCTTAAAATCTGTAAGAAATTAGGGGCTGTAAGAAATAGGTTGGCTCCATGTCGGAATGTGCCATGCAGCGCGATAGTGCTTCGATCATTTATCTGCGTGTAATGCCGATCGATGGCGGTTTCATTGAGCTCACTTGCCGAGTTAACATAAGGATGTCTTATCATGTCTTGTCTGGTTTTGTCTGTTCTTGTTTGGTCTGGTCTAGTTTTTTCTGGACTTGTCTGATCTTGTCCGGTCCTTGTTTGCTCTTATCTGGTCTTGTCTGGTCTTGCCTGGTCTTGTCTGGTCTTAGCTGGTCTTGACCGCTCTTGTATGGGCTTGTCTGGTCTTATCCAGTTTTGTCGGGTCTTGTGCTGTATTGTCCGGTCTTTTATGGTGTTGTTTGGTGTTGTCTGGTAATGTCTAGTATTGTCTGGTCCTGTCTGATCCTTAATGGTCTTTTCTAGTCTTGTCTGGCCTTACCTGGACTTTCTGGTCTTGTCTGGCCTTCTCTAGTCTTGGTTCTCTTTTCTAATCTAATATTCTTTTTGTTTTTCTTTTCTGGTCTTGTCTGGTTTTGTCTGATCTTCTCTGATCTTGTGTGAACTTATCTGGCTTTGCCACTTTTATCGGATATACCTTTAGAATTTGAAATTTTACAGGTTGAGAATAATTATAATTATTTTATGATTGTGTTATAAGTACAGGAAGAAGTACAATTAAAAAATCGAAAATGTTTTCACGGAGTTTCTCTTCCATTAATCGCGATACGGATCGTTATTATTGTGTCCGTTTTTCCATCGGAAAATGTAGTCTGCGGTCGTAAATCATAAAGCAAATATAACGACGTAATATTAATGTTTAGCGGTTAATTTGCATGAGGAAAATAGGACATACATTCTACTTGAAATTACGATTTCCTGTATATGTTTAGAAATGAAAGAATGAAAAGAAAGAATGAATTTTTTCTGAGTTTCAGATTAAATTCAGTTCTACTTTCATCGTGCGGTATTAGCATAATGAAAAGCGGCATGTCTTTTTATCAATATCTATTTATAAAATATTTCTTTAATAATGTGTAATCAACATATATTAGAAAGATTTTATGAGATGTATTTGGAAAATTGTGGATGTAGACCAATAAATGAATATTTCCTATAACCACCAGTCTTAATTTGCGATTCTTTTTTTTTTAATTAGATTATTGCGATATTAAAATATGTTGGTTTGAACATTTTTAAAATTGTTGTCTGTTTGGTTTACTTTATTTATTAAGTAAAAGTTATTATATAAATAGTATAAGAAACATTTCGTTAAAATTGTTGATGTTCATATTATATTGTATGTTTTTGTTCAACCCAAAAACCTATTTGACCAAGGAAATCTCAGATGTCATTAGATCAAGAATATCTTAGTTTATAAAAAACATAATTTGTCAACCGAAAGTTTTTTGTTGACGAAATAGTAAAAAAAAAACACTGGAATTTCTTAATACAAAGGAAATTCTTAAAATTGCACGGTTCAGATGATACAAAACCAAATAAGGTCTGCAATATAGATACAGTTAACTTTCTTCTTCTAGCTAAACGCACTTTTTCTGATATTTTTCTTTTGGGATATAAAAGACTAATTTACTCGTGGTTAGCTACTAAAGGCGGATCCAGGTACTACATTCAAGTAAAAATGAATCAAATGTATTTATTTACCGCAAAACTACTTGAGCAGAACCATGGTGGACAGCACGCGCTCATCCATTAATCTGATAGCCTCTGACCTTACACCTCAGGTTAATGCATATATGAAGTTCCACGAAGAAATAAACTACAAACATTTCTGTTACATTTTAAGAAGAAAGTAGTACAATTAATACACTTGTAAACCTGTATATGCAATTTACAAGATTTTTTCACAAATATAGCAGATTATATAATAAGTAAAATACAAATCAAAGTAGATATTAGGCCACACAACACTAGATAAGGCTAGTCAAGACCAGTCAATACTATACAAAATCAGATAGGACCAGCCGAAACCAGAAAAAACAGACGAGATTAGATAAGACAGGATCAGACAAGCCCGGATAAGATCAGACAATAGCAAATAAGACCATACAAGATCAAACAAGACCAAACCTGATCGCACTCGACTAGAAAAAAACAGACAAGAACAGAGAAGACCAGAAAAAAACAAGACAAGACCAGACAAGACCAGACCAGACCAAACCAGACCAGACAAGACCAAACCAGACCAGACAAGACCAAACAAGACCAGACAAGACCAGACCAGACCAGACAATATCAGTTAAGACCAGACTAGACCAGAAAAGATATAGAAATAAATACTAGACAATACCAGACAAGATCAGGAAAGATCAGACAAGACCAGACTAGAACAGACAAGATCAGAAAATACTAGACAAGACCTGACAGGATCAAACAAGACCCGACCTGACCGCTATACCAGACAAGACCAGAGAAGACCAGAAAAAACAAGACAAAACCAGACAAGACCCGACCAGACCAGACAAGACCAGTCAAGACCAGATACGACTAGAAAAGGCCAGACAAGACCAGAAAAGGCCAGACAAGGCCAAACAAGACCAAACAAGACCATACAAGCCCAGATAAGGACACATAAGACATGACCAGACAAGACATGGCAGTACCAGACAAGGCCAGAGAAGATCAGACAAAACTAGACAAGACCAGTCAAAACCTGACAAGACCAAACAAGGCTAGACAAGACCAAGCAAGACCAGACAAGACCAGACAACACCAGCTAAGAACAGAGAAAACCAGACAAGACCAAACTAGAACAGGCAACACCAAACAAGACCAGTCACGACTAGAGAGAACAAGACAAGACCAGACAGGACCAGACAAGACCAGACCAGTCCAGACAAGACCCGACAAGACCAGACGAAACCAGACAAGACCATAGAATACCAGATAAGGCGCGACACGACCAGACAAGACCAAACAGCACCAGGCAAAACCAGACAAGAGAAAATAAAATCTGGTACGATCAGACAAAACTAGACATGTCCAAAAGTTTAAAGGAAGCAAATACACAAAATTTGACCAGATAAAACCAATTAGGTTAGCAGCCCCGAGCAAAATAACAACGAGAGCAAAGGATGGAAAACCGCTGCGTTGGATTCGTGGAGGCCTTCCGAGAGGCCTCGAAGAAGTCGGTTAATGTAGACGAGCTGGTCGAGCTGGTCACTAAAGTTTCCAACAAGTGTCTTCCAATGAGAAGTGGATTCAGGCCAAGCAGGTACATCTACTGGTGGACGAGCGAGATAGCCGAGCAAAGAAGAACCTGCGCCAAGGCAAGGAGAGGAGCGAGGAGAAGTAGAACGGTGAATACGATGGGTTAGCGGCGGCCTATGAGGTTGAAAAGAAAAATTTTCGGACGCTCATAGCGCGGGCCAAAGAAGCCAAGTGGAAACAAATCTACGAAGACGTTTGGGGGCTTGGTTAGAAAATCGTGACGAATAAACTAAAAAAGCCACAGTTACAACTGGAGCCAGAATTCAAAAAAGGGTGGTGGCAAGCCTTTTCGTGACGCACGAAAAAACCGTGTAGACGATAGCATGACAATACGACGCCCAGGAAATTACGCAAGAGGAATTAGTAGAAGCAGCGGCTAAAATGAAAACAAAAAAGTGCTGGGCCCCGACGGCATTCCAGTGGAAGTCGTAAAGCTTGTGTGCAAGTACTTCCCCGAAACCGTGCAGAACGTACTGAACATAGAAGTGAAGGACGCAACGTTCCCGAAAAAGTGGAAAGAAGCAAGACTAGCACTCATCCCGAAACCCAATAAACCTCCGACGAGACCAGATGCCTATCGACTGATATGTATGCTGGACAGTTTTGGTAAGCTGTTCGAGAGGATCCTGGTTAACAGGATCACAAAGGAACTGACGGAGAAAGTGGAACTCTCGGCGAGGCAGCACGGCTTTAGGAAAGGATAGTCCACGGTCACGGCCGCAAGACATATCCTAAACCTGGAGAAGGAAGAAAGAAAAAAGGAAAGTTGTCGCTCTTGTGACGATAAACGTAAGGAATGCGTTCAACTCGGCACCATGGAATAATTTCTGTGACAGGCTGCTGTCGGTAGAGGGGCAGGACAAAATAGAAGTCACGGCCGGGGTTCCCCAATGGTCCGTGCTGGGACCGCTTTTGTGGAATCTATTGTACGACGGCGTTCTCAACGTGACCTTACCGGACGGTGCGGAGAGCGTTGCTTACGCGGACGCTCTGGTCCTAGTGGTCACAGCAAAAGGAGAGAGCGAGCTAGAGTGTAAAACCAACGCGGCACTAGAAGCGATACAAGAGTGGATAAGCGTGAACAGCTTGGAAATAGCACCGGACAAAACAGAAGAAGTACTCTTAGCATAGCATAGTAATCGTTTTATTGACATACGTAATTACATTAATTTTTAACCTTTAACCAATTTTAAGTACTCTTAGTTGGGAGGCAGAAATGCGCCCTGCTGGAATTTGCACTGGGCGGTAGAACAATACGCCCACAGAAGCACTTGAAATGCCTGGTAATCGTTTTCGACGAAAAGCTAACCTTCGGGAGGCAACTAGAAGAGGCTGGCGCCAAAGCGTACAACAAAATAAACAACCTATTGAAAATACTCCCGAGAGGCAGAGGGGCGTCGGAAAATAAAAGCAGAGTACTGGCATCCGTCGTGCAACGCTGTTCTGTACGGGTCACCGGTGTGGGCTAGCTGCACTAAGGTCCAAAGGGAAGCTCTGAAAAGCGCGCAAATGAAGATCATCAGGGTAGTTTGCGCATACAGAACTGTCGGGACTGATGCGGTGCGGATGCTGGCAAGGCTGATTCCGATGAAGCTACTGGCGGAGGAGAGAGCCAGAATTGCAGAACGCATGCAAGGCAGGGAGAATAATGATGCACGGAATATAAAAGAACAAGAAAAGCGTAGAACGATCCAAAACTGGCAGGAGTCGCGGGAAAAAGACAGATCTAAATGGACTTATAGGCTGATACCAGACTTTAAGTCCTGGCTTGAGAGGAAACATGGGCAGCTAACCTATCACCTGATAATGGAGCTGACGGGCCGTGGTTGTTTCCAAAGCTATCCGAAGAGGATAGGCAAAACTACGGAGGAAAACGTATTGTCCGCATTGTAACAAGGAACCAGAAACGGCCGATCAGACCTTATTCAGTTGCGACAAGTGGGCAGGCTAGAGGACGAAGCTGGAAGTAATAAGCGGCGGGGTACTGGACCCCCGAGCGCTGGAAAGATGCTGGAAAGCGAGCAGCAGTGGAAGGACGTCGGTAACATCGTCAAGGAAATTATGCAACAAAAGTCGAAAGACGAGAGGGAATGGTATAAGAAAGGAACGAAATACTGAATATGTAGAGCAGGAGCTCACAACTTGATGTTATATATTACTGCGGTGCCGAGTTGTACGGGGCTAGAAAAAAAAAAGGGGGGGAAGGAGGGTTTTTAGTGGGTATACTCTCTCTAGATGAGAAGGACTCCCACACTACCAATAGGTGCCTATAAAAGGTTACCGCTTCCTCCGAAAAAAAAAGGTAGATTAGGCCAGACCAAATAAGGAAATACCAGATAAAAGTAATATTAAATGACTAGACAAGGCCGGTTCCGACAAGAGCAAAGAAAACCAAACAAGAATAAAGATAGTATAATAAAGACGTATAAAAACGGAAACATATTTGTTATATAACTTAAGGTTTAATCATAATGGTAAATGTGCAATTTAATGGTGCGCCATCTATTAACAATCAGTATAAATCATATAGGAATATATAATTTATCATAAGGATTGTTAAAGCCATGAAAATATCATATATGTAGAAAAATAATAATATATGGGAAAAATGAAATATTATAATTATAATTATTATATTATAATTCGAAATTCAAAATATATCTATCTACATTTTTAATTGTAGCAGGTATAATGCATTAATTGAAAACGTGAACAAAACATGATTGACAGAATAAAAAACAAATCAAAGACCGAATTGGAGTCCTTTTCGTTCACGTGACCAACCATATATACCAGGTGGCCATTGAAAACGAAACAGAGGAATTTTCGGATAGTTAAAGATGGATTCTCAAAAAACGCTCGGGCGTGTCAACTTTGTTTGTGAGGGGGACACCTTTTACATGAAAATTTGTAGCCAAATCAATTAACCCCTTTGCAGTAGGACCACAACCCCTAATATTTTAAATGGCACGGTGGGGTAAGTGAAACCTCATGTGAAAGCCCTTTTTGCCCTGAATACTACACGGTTAACATTTTCCAAATTTATCGATTTGTTGTCGAGATTATTTAATTTCAAGTTATGAACGCGTTTTTCGTTTATGTCGTTGAAAGGAAGTCCAATTGTTCAACCTGTCCTTACAAAATCTGCAAAAGTTAAGGAAGAAAAAACACATTTCTACGCCAGAAAAGAATTTTATTAGTTTAACAAATGCTCAAATTGTGCGCTACCAACTTCCATACAAATATACAAATTCCGCTCGAAACGTTCTCTTGCATTTTGGAGTATCTGTGTGCCATTTGACGGCATTCTTCAATAATGCGTCGACCTAACTCTTCCAGAGACTCTGGTTCTATTGCATATATTCTACTATTTAGATGACCCTACGAGAAAAAGTCTAAATGACTAAAATCAGGTGAGCATGGATCAGGCCGTCCATTCCTAAAAACCTCTTCGTCCAATTTTCATTTCCCGGGAAAACTCTGTACAGAAACTCCCGAAGAGCCTGCGTATAATGTGGTGGAGCTCCATCTGGTTGAAAAGTCAAAGTAACGATCATCATTTTCAACGATATCAACAAGCAATGGGTGGACCACATCTTCCAACACTTCCAGGTAACGTTCACTCGTCAAATTACTATCAAGGAAAATGGGACCAATAATGCGGTCTCCAAAAATACCAGCACAGACATTTAGTTTTAGTGGATTTTGAGAATGGACTTTGTTCATACAGACGAGATATATACTTGGATTCAAGTCTGACCAAAATTGACAATTATGGCGATTTAAAGTAGAGTTTAGGAAAAATGTACACTCGTCAGAAAAACAAATGTTATGTAGAAAATTCGCATCAGCACCAATTCTTTCAGTCATCACTTCGCAAAACTACTATCGCCTATCGAAATCATCATCATTCAGTTTATATACTAAATGAATTTTATTTGGATGAAATTTATGTTGTTAGGATTCGACGAATAGTTGTTCTAGGGATGCTAGTTACAGTGGCCAATTTCCTCGTACCCAACTCTGGCTTGTAGCAACTTGTCTCAAAACTCCAATCACAGTTTGTTTCTTGAAATTTCGTGACTAATTCCAACAAGTATGTTCTGCTTACGTGTTTATCAGGATGCTCTTGATTAAATAAATCTGCCGAACGATTGCCGTGCTCACCATTTTTTAAAAACAACGCAAACATTTCGACCCTCTCCGCAATAGAGTAAAACAAATAGAGTAAAAAGAAACAATTTGAATATTTGTTGGAATAATACAAATCTCTTCTGGCGTTGATTGGTGATGTTTTTACACACTTTTCCCAGTAAGAACAGATTGAACAATTGAACTTCCTTTCAACGACATAAACGAAAAACGCGTTTATTACTTGAAATTAAATAATCTCGAAACAAATCGATAGATTTAGAAAATGTTAGCCGTTTAGTATTCTATGAGGTATAACTTACCCCACTGTGCCATTTAAAATTTTAGGGAATGTGGTCTCAGCGCAAAGGGGTTAAGTGATTTAGCTACAAATTTTGATGTAAAAGGTGTTCCCCTCACAAACAAGTTGACGTGTCCGAGCGTTTTTTGAGAATTCATCTATCTGAATCTAACCTATCCGAAAATCCCTCTGTTTCGTTTTCAATCACCCACCTGGTATAATAAAATCCCTACAAAATTCCATTCAATTGAAGAATATATGATAAAAATGTGAAAAAGAATTTTAGCTCTGACAATATATTGCGTAGAAATTTAAAACATTGAACAGAATCTAAAAAAATTAAAAACAGAGAAAATTTGAGGGTCGATTATAAACTAACGACTAATATCGTTATTTTTAAATAATTTGGAACAAAGCTTACTATTATCACATTTGATAAAATTCATTGAACTAAAAATAACAATATCTATAAGAAATATACCTATATTTGAAGTTAGATATTTACCTACGGCCTAGAACTGTACTGTTCTGGAACTCTGTCTAGAACTGTAGCAATAAACGAGAAATTTTGTTTTTTGAAAAACATATTAAGAATAGACATTTTGAAAAACATATTAAGAATAGAACACATAAAAAGAATTATTTCGATAATAATAATACATTTTACTTAAATAATTGTGAAGAAAAAACGAAAACCAAAAATACAGTTTATTTAATAAAATAATCTAAAATGATCATTATTATTAAACACACGAAAATAGTCTCTTTTGAAACGTTTTTGGCTCATAAATAACTAATGTTACCACCTCTAGATGTTATTACAGCCTGAAATCGCCGTGGCATACTTTCAATTACAGATCTAATCGTTTCTTGAGGGATATCTTCCCATATGCGGATAAGACTTTGTCGCAGCTCATCTAAGCTGTTAGGTGGTAAATGTTGACTTCTAACCCGGCGCAGACTTCTAACTCAGGTCTGAACTGCAGGCTGGCTACTCCAGGACTTGAATATTAACATAATTTAAATATACAGTAATAATATGTGGCCTAGCATTATCCTGCATAAGAGCGAATCCATCCTCAATGTAAGGTGCAAAAGGTACTATAAAATGTTCTAAAATGTCTGTTATCTATCGTCAGAATGAAGACGTCCACCATCAACAATCAAAAGCTCTGTGCGAGCTGTTAAAGATATTCCACCCCGTACCATCACTGAGCCACCTACATATAAAGTGGTTTCTAGAATGTTACAAGGGGAATATCTTTCGTTTGGCCTTATGTACATTCTTGGGCGGCGATCAGAACTTACAAGGCAAAACCTTGACTCATCTGTAGATAATACGCCTCCTTGCAAAAGCCATTCTGTTTCTGCGGTGGTCGACAGACAATCTGAGACCAAGCTGCTACCCAAAGTCGTAAATTTGATGCACGAGGTCTTCTTCTTATAGTATCTTGACTAACAGCAGTGCCATGAATCTCGGCAAGTTGTATTTGGAGACTTCATGCTGTAGTGAACCGTTCCCTTAGTGTTCAAAGCATTAAAAATCGATCCTCTACGGCATTAGAAGCTCGTGGTCTGCTTTGACCAGGTCGTCTAGCGTGATCTTTGGTCTATATAAACCTCTGCAAAACCCTACCGACCGTTGTATGAGACACTTCATATCTTCTACCAAGTTCGCGATTTGTTAGTCCTTCATTGGACAAAGTTTCAAAGTTTCAAAACATTCACTAGGATCAAAGTTTTGTGTAGCACCTTGCATTGCGAGCAGATGTATTGTACAAATGACAGTTATCTTATCTATTGATAAAACAAGTGAAAACCAATTTTAGAAGCGAGGTTTAACTATTTGAAAAACATACTACCTCTGAAAAGCTGCCATGACTTTGAGATTAAATAAAGAGGATAGCTAAAACCTACAAAAGGCGTAACAATAAACATTATTATTATACTTGTAATTGAGGAATCGAAAAACGCATACTATTTTTCGAAAAAAGTAATTAAAGTGTATATTTACAGCAAATAGTTTTTAATAAAATATATCTTGTAAACTGTATATACCTGCTGTTCCAATAACAATTGTTCCGTCCAGTTTTCATAAAATTCCCACTTACAAAATAAATTAAGCTTAAGACAATAAAATCTAATTTAGAAAACGCTACTTTACACCATATTTGTCACGATAATGTAGAAAATAAGAGTGATTTTTTAAATTTTACTGTGCGTTTGACATATGGAAAAATGACATATTATGTACCTAATAAATTTGAATTAGTAAAAATGTCAAAGTTTGTGAGTACCAACATTTAAAAATTAAATAATTTCCAATATTGTGATTAATCTAAATCTATTTGTTTCTTAAATAATAATTGTCGGCCAAAAAATCTTATACAAATTTCGTGCGGAAATGATTTTATAATGCTCCAGCAAATGGGGAACTCGCTCTCCGGGCTCTCACAAACGAGCTGTTCCATTGTAAAATCAACGTTTCCACACTGTAATGTAAATAACTATTCTTATTTAAGGGACTCTACTTTCTATTACACAAACGCGCCATCTATGATCGATGGGAAAACGCAAAGTATCGCGTAAAGAAAGTTTTTGTACGAGTACATACAATTTACTGTTACCATATAATCCTAACATACCCACTACATGCTTAGAGCGACATCTGCTGCGCAGAGTACACAAACACAGTGTTACTTTGTATATTATGGTGTCTATCTTCAATTTATGTATTCAACGGATAGAATGTACAAGTCTAACGTCACGACGCGTTGCAAAGACGACGCGTTGTCTTGTATAGTCTTGTATCTTCATATCCTTTTGTTAATCTTATTTGTTCAGTTCTTTTTTCTTTAAAGGCAAATATCAGTTTAGTTGTTGAAGCTCAAAAATATAAACTAATAACATTACAATTTCTCCTCTTGCAAATAAAGTATTGTAAAAAAAAAACAAATTCTGGCTTAACGGATTAATAAAAGTTTGTGCTCTAGCAATTTTGTGCCTAAATTTGTGCCCAAGCAAGAACAATATTGTCCCTCCTCCCAGAAAGAGTCCCTCTGTCTGTCACATTTAAAGAAGAAAGTAGAACAATTTATTAACCTATAGTAAACTATTTAAAAGATTTTATCACAAATACAAGATTACACAATAAGTAGATTCGAATTTTTAAAAGATTAGTTTGGAGATTACGCCAGACAAGCATATAGGAGACTAAACAAAAGTAGTTGAATATAGCTGAAAGAACGTGAAAATTAAAGACCAAAAAGTACAAATCAAAACAGTTATGACCACACAAGACTAGATAAGAGTAATTAAGACCAGTCAAAATTAGACAAATCCAGACAAGATTGGACAAGACCAGTCAATACCAGAGAAGACCCGACGATACCAAGCTAGGCAAGACAAGAACAGACAAAACTAGACAAGATCACACAAGGCCAGACAAGAACAGAAAAGACCAGACAAGACCAGATAAGACCAGAAAAGTCCAGAGAAAACTAGACAGGTCCAGATGAGACAAGATAATATCAGACGAGACCAATCAAGACCAGACAAGATCAGGCAAGACCAGACAAGACCCGATAAGACTAGACAAAACCAAACAAGACCAGACAAGACCAGACAAGACCAAATGAGCCAAGACAATATCAGAAGAGAACAATCAAGACCAGGAAAGACCAGACAAGATCAGACAAGACCAGACAACACCAGACAAGACCTGGTCTAGACCACCTCTCTTGACCAGACACTACATTATCTGGCAAACAACCAGACAATACCAGGCAAGGCGAGACAAGACCAGCCAAGAGTTGATAAGGCAGAAAAAGACCAGACAAGACCAATTAATACCAGACAAGACTATACAAGGTCAGACAAATCTAGAAAAGACCAGATAAGACCAGACAAGACCAGACAAGACAAGACAAGACCACACAAGACCAGACACACCAGACAAGACCAGACAATACAAGACAAGACCAAATGAGACAAGACAATGTCTCATATGGTTTTACGGTTTAAAACTCAGAATATCAGACAAGACCAATCAATACCAGGCAAGAATAGACAATACCACACAAGACAAGACCTTGTCTGGATATTAACCAGACAAAACCAGCCAAGAGCAGACAATGCAGAACAAGACCACACAAAACCAATTAATACCAGACAAGACTAGACAACGTCAGACAAGAATAGAAAAGACAAGATAAGACCAGACAAGACCAGAAAAGACCAGACAAGAGTAGATGAGACAAGACATTATCAGACGAGACCAATCAAGACCAGACAAGACTAGACAAGACCAGACAAGAACAGAGAAGACCAGACAAGATCAGACAAGAAGAGGCAACACCAGACAAGACCAGACGAGACAAGACAATATCAGACGAGAGCAATCAAGACCAGACAAGACTAGACAAGACCAGACAAGACTAGACAAGACCAGACAATACCAGATAAGACCAGATTAGACAAGACAATATCGGACGAGACAAATCAAGGTCAGACAAGAAAAAAACCATACAAGACAAGACCTTGTCTGGACAACAACCAGACGAGACCAGACAAGGCGTGACAAGACCAGCCAAGAGCAGACAATGTAGAACAAGACCAGACAAGACCAGTCAATACCAGACAACTCTAGACAAGGTAAGACAAGACTAGAAAATTCTAGAGAACATCAAACAAGACCAGATAAGATCAGACAAGACCAGATTAGACAAGACATTATCCGACGAGACCAATCACGACCAGACAAGACCATACAAGACCAGACAAGACTAGACAAGACCAGATTAGACCAGACAAGATCAGATGAGGCAAGACGATATCAGACGAGACCAATCAAGACCAGACAAGAACAGACAATACCATACAAGACTAGGCAAGATGAGACAAGTTTAGACAAAACCCGACTAGACCAGACAAGACCTGGTCTCGACCACTTGCCTTGGCCAGACAAGACCTTGTCTGGGCAACAACTAGACAAAACCTTATCTGGGCAACAACCCGACCAAACCAGACAATACCAGACAAGGTGAGACAAGAGCAGACAAGGCAAAACAAGACCAGACAAGACCATCAATACCAGACAAGACTAGAAAAGACCAGATAAGATCAGACAAGACCTGGCAAGATAATAGCCGACCCGTAGGGTGGTCCATTTTTTTTTCAGTTTGGCCACCCTGTTAAATTGTAACAGGTATCTACAGTAAAAGTTGAAAAAATGCAGGTGACTAGTATGAGCGAAAGACTTCCAACTCTTCGACAAATTTTATTACGTTCTCACCATCTATTACTTATGTCACGTTGTTACGTTAAAACCAGATATTATTTATTATTTATGTCTCAAAAAATGTGAAAGATTCTGCGCACATAATCAAAATAATTCAGTATTTTTGTAATATCTTATATTTTGGGTACATTTCACACTTTGATTTGTAAGCGATCAATTTATAAACTCAATTTAAAAACTAGCCTGGTATTGCGACAAGACGACCGTATCACTGCATTGAAAAACTTATTATACTTCATATGAATAGATATAAAACTAGAGCTTCAAAAGCACAGAGAAAAACAGAGAATTTATTCACAGCAGAGATAGAAAAATTTCTTGATATTGCTCATTTAAACGCCATAAATACAATTACAATTTCGGAAGATAAAAATTTTCTTATTAACCAAAGGGATGAGCGCAAGATGATTATGACTTCAATTTACAAATTTACAAGAAGCTACAAAAGACAAAAAAACTTCTCTAAGGCGAAAACAAAGAGTTGAAGAATTAAGCCAAAAGGTAGCTGAAAATTGACTTCAGATGTGTCAAGTCAAGAACTAGTACCTGATTCCAGCTTTATTACCACTTCCAATTTCGCTAGCATAGAAGAGGATTTTGTATTGGCATTATCAAAAACGAAAAGCGAACTAATAGAGATGGTTCCGAACAAACCACCTGCGAGGATTCATTGTCGTTGCCCGGGACCAATACATCATGCTCGTTGAATGGCGAAACTACTGTTTACAATGAAAATTTTCTCTTCAGAGGCAATTCAAACGTATTTAAGTTAGCCAAAAGGGAAGAAAAACAAATTACTCAATATTTAGGTTTCGATGTCCTAACTTACACCGAGGTTTGGATCGAAATACCTTGAGCAGCAGATGCAGGGATTAATGACTTGCGAAAAAAACTTAGGAAAAGATTAAAATCATACGAAACGATTGATTTCGAATTTAGTGCCGCAGCAAGTGGTGTCTTAGGTGTTTATCTGATGCGGTTCACGATTAGTACGAGGTAGTTATTCTAAACTATCCACTCCAACCACCTTAGAAGCACATTGCGTCACAGAGAACATTGCAGGTGCTCTCTATTCCAAAAATCAATGACACATTCTTGCAATTACCACCTGTGACTTTGGGCGAGAATGATGATTACCTTTAAGGCAGAAGTTGCTTGAGAAACTTACGTGTAGTCAACGATACTGCGGAAAGAGGGGTAAAATTATTGGAACAGTATAATACGATACTTGACACTTTGCCAAAATGCCGAGGAAGAAAAACTATTTATACTACATGTAGTGGAATATAATATAACCATTAATGTCCTACTATTAATTAACTACTATTATGGAAAAAAGACGATATATTTTTGAGAAGAACTTACATTTTTTATTAATATACTGACTTGTCCTTTTTTAGAAAAAAATTATAAAATTTAACCCCCTTCTACATAATGTAGGGGGCTGAAATTTTGAAAAGATAATTCCTTATGTATGTGTAACAAATCAACGGGTTGGCGTAACTTCTGCCTGTAATTTGTTTTTTCGCCATACTAGCGTGAACCACCCCACTGACCAGGTTTATAAAAATATAATATAAAAATATGTTATATGATAATAAGATAATCATTGTTAAAAATTGATTGATTTATTTGATAATAAATGATTTTGTATGTTGTATATGTTTCTTGTTATGCGTACATATTGTAAAGAAAGAGTTTTGAATTGAAACATTGCTAGATTCTTATCACTGCGGGTCAATAATGGGATAATGATGCCGTTACATAAAAACTAAAACAAAAAAAATGTTTAATGAAAATAACACTGTAATACCTCTACATATAGTCCAAATTCCTTTTTAAACTATTTTACCTGCTATCTATGAATTCTATTACATCTATGTGTATTTTTTACGTAGATTCGTTGCCGTAAAGGGGCTTATTAATGAGATAATAAAGAAAAAATGTCTATTTTAAAATAATAAAATTAAATTAAAACATTTCAATGTAATAAGGAACAATACGAAAATAAAATACGTTAAAATGTCCCAAAATAAAACTGAAATAATACATTTTACACTTTATATTTAACAGCAAAATTACACGTCAAGTTAAATTTGCTTCAAAATTTGCGATATCTGTCACCGACACCGTGGAGCTTATTTAATTACATTTATTAAGGCGCCAATAATTGCACACATGATTGATACTCCTGATTTATAACGTACGCTGGTAGAATGTTCGCAGAAATAATCCCAGCAATGACAGCAACACATTAATATTATCAAATTTCAATAGAAAGCATTACAATATGTAAATAAAACTCCTTAGTGAAATAGCATTGGATTTAATACTAATTAAGAATTATACACGCACAGTAGGAATTATGTCATAAAAGTTTATTTAATCATTTCCTGACTGTTTCAGTTCTAGTCTCCATGTTTTGTCTGCTATTCGAAAGAAAAAGACGCCGTTAAAATTCCCTTATTACCGCTAATTTAATAGGAATATTAAAAACAAATAAATAAAATAATAGCGATACTAGTGGAGAGTAGTATCTCTATTATTTTATTTATTTGTTTTTAATATTTTTATTAAATTAGCGGAAAGGAATTTTTACGGCGTCTTTTTCTTTCAAATAGCAGACAAAACTTGGAGACTAGAACTGAACCAGTCAGGATGAAAAAATGATTCAGTAATTAAATAAACCAATGAACAAATAAACTTTTATGACATAATTCCCACTTTGCGTGTATAATCCTTAATTAGTATTAAATCAAATGCTATTTCAGTATGGAGTTTTATTCCACTGGTATCTCTAGTATTTCATTTATTTATTTTTATTATTAGCGAAATAGGAAAATGTTAACGGCGTATTTTGAATTAACTTTTTAAGTCCTTCTTACAGAATCCGCCTGAATGTCTCTTTGTTTAATATTGACTGACGGTTTGCTTGTTTGTTATAGACTATTTTGTATAATACGTCTAATACTATAATCGAATTGTTATGTTAGTTCTTGCCAATATAATTTTATATATCTACATTCCTGCATGTAATGTTGTCGGTCTAGTCCAGTGGTTGTTAACTTTTTTAAGCCGCGACCCAATTTTGAGGAACATGTTTATAGCGCGACCCATAAAACCAAACTTTTTTCATTACCTTTATTTAGACCAGTGGTTTCCAAGCTTTTTTTAATCGCGACCCTTTTTAGTTTTTTTTAAATGTTCGCCACCCCCGTATTTCGCATCCGTCATATTTGATCAATAAAACAAAGAGTAAAAAGTTAAAAATTGTGGTGATACTTTTTATTAATTTATGAATTATTAATGATTAATGTGATGATTGAGCTTGCATCTGCTTAAAAGCGTTATAATTCTTTGTTGAGTTTCGCAGAGGTAAGTAGAAGCAAATATTTGAAAGGAAAGCATGAAAATTTTAAGATACGAATGACGCATAGCACACCAAAATTGAGGTAACGATTTTTCTGCAAAGATGCCACGTCCTGAAGAGTCATTTCGTAGCTCCAAAAATTCATCCTGAACTTCATCGAGAATGTCGGTAACATCCAAAGAGAACTCCGGGAAATACCGTTAAATTTCAGATTTAAGGGATTCAAGGTGCTTATTAATTTCCTCTCCTAGATTTTCTATAATTTCCGTCTGCGATTCTTCAGTCTTGGTGCAGAGATTTTCAAATATGGCAAAGTTTCCAAGATTTACTTTACGGCGCCAGTTTTGCACCTTAATATGAACGCCTCTTTTTCAGCGTTTTTTTCCCTGCAGTTTCAAATTTAGCTTGTTTATCTGATCTAATATATCAGATAAATAAGTGACTCTTTGAATCCAGGTCTCATCATTAAAGTCTGCCAAAAAGTCATGTTTTCCTTTCAGTTTTCCTAAGAAATGTTTTGTTTCGTTTTCCAAATCAAAAACTTGGCCAACAACATTTCCTTTTGATAACCAACGGACAGCAGTGTAGAAAAGAAGAACTTCGGCATCAAAATGGGATTGTTGGAAATGGGAAATCGGGATCCATGTTTTGGCATAGTTGTTTGAACAGGCGAGTATTGTGCACTAGATTTTATATAATTGTCATTACAATTGTCACCAAAGAGTCGAGTACTTCTTATAAATGCTTTGGAAGGGTCTTGGTAGCAAGGGCAAATCGGCGAATCATGGAGTGTAATCAGTGTTGGGCATAATTCAATTAATTTTTTAATTGCAGAAGCAAACAATTACAATTTTAATTGCAACTAAATCAATTGCAATTAATTTAATTCAATTAAGTGTTTAATTGTGAGATGCAATTGAAATCAATTGCAATTAAATCCATTAATTGTGGTTTACAATTAATTTAATTGCAACTAAAATTTTAATTGTTAGTTACAATTAACTTAATCATCAATTGTTTATTATAACGATAAAAACTATTTGATGAATGTAAAAACTTAAACAGTCGGGAAAGATGGTCGTTCTGCACCCTCCACCTCCACTTCCGGCCCCCACCACGCCCCCACTTCCAGTTTCCACCCCACTTCCGGTTCCCACCCACGTCCGGTTAATCCCATTTCCATTTCCTACGCCAACTTCCGGTTGCCACCCTCACTTCCGGTTTCGGAACAGGAAGTGGGAACCGGAAGTGAGTGATTTTTTTTAACCAGAAGTGGGGCTGGGAACCGGAAGTGGGGGGGAACTCTGTGATGGATGACCGGTGGATGATCCTGTTTCCACCCCACTTCCGGTTCCCACCCTATTTCCATTTCCTAGGCCAACTTCCGGTTCCCACCCTCACTTCCGGTTTCGGAACCCGAAGCGGAAACCAAAAGTGGGTGGATTTTTGGAACCAGAAATGGGGGTGGGAACCGGAAGTCGGGTGGGAACTCGGGGATGGATGATCCGGTTTCCACCCCACTTCCGGTTAAGCATTGTGGCAAGTGATACAATGGAGTATAATAAACATATCTTCTAACTGACATTAATTGTTGTAATTGTTACCGATGTTAGTTCATGTTGTCAGTTACTCGTTTTCTTGAGATATATGCAGATATAGATCAGATGAGATATAGATAGATGCATATATATGCATTTCTTTAGATATATTTGAAAGACATCAAAAAAGAGTTTCTGTTTTGTAGAGCGCTAAAAACTACTACAAAAGGTGAAGACTTCATAGAGATGGTAAGTTCATTCTTTGAAAATAAAGTGGTTTACAATGGAAAAACTTGTGTGGAGTGTGTACAGATATGGAGTGTGGAGTATGTAGACAGTGCACCAGCCATGCTTGGATGAAAGTCGAGCTTTCTGTCAAAAGTTAAAGCGCTCAAAGTTTAGTGCTCAAATTTTTACAATAAACAATTAATTAATTGTTAATTGTGTTATCTTGCAATTACAATTAATTATTTTAATTGTTAGTTGCAATTAAATCTGCCAATTTAATTGTTAGTTGTTAATTGTTTTCACAATTAATTTTTGCCCAACTATGAGTGTAATACATTTTCTAGGGATGCAAGCTCTTTAACTTTTGACAGAAAGCTCGACTTTCATCCAAGCATGGCTGGTGCACTGTCTACATACTCCACACTCCATATCTGTATACACTCCACACAAGTTTTTCCATTGTAAACCACTTTATTTTCAAAGAATGAACTTACCATCTCTATGAAGTCTTCACCTTTTGTAGTAGTTTTTAGCGCTCTACAAAACAGAAACTCTTTTTTGATGTCTTTCAAATATATCTCAAGAAATGCATATATATGCATCTATCTATATCTCATCTGATCTATATCTGCATATATCTCAAGAAAACGAGTAACTGACAACATGAACTAACATCGGTTGATTCGTTAAGTTGAAAGGAAAAGGCAGGTGATGCCTTTATTTCAGATAACATTTGTTCCAACACATCTAAAGTCATATCTGAAATGCGTCTCTGAATTGACTTGTTAGATTACGCATTTTAATCTTACTCGCTTCGCCAAGAACTAGCTTTTTTTTTCTTTGGCGTTACAACCCTGTGTGAGTTTTACCTTCTCGCCGATCTTGTTCCATTCCGCTCTATCATTTGTCGCTTCTTTCCAATTTCTCATTCCGAGTATTTTGAGATCTTCCTTCACTGCATCTATCCATCTTTTTCTAGGTCTTCCTCTTACTCTGCTTTCAACTGGCTTCCAGTCTGTTATTATCTTCGTTTCCCTTGTGTTCGTTTCCCTCTCTACATGTCCCAGCCATCTGATTCTTTGTGCTTTTATAAATCGTACAATATCCGCATTATTTATGCAGATATTCAGTTCATGATTCATACGAATTCTGAACATTCCGTTTTCTTCCTGTATCGGGTCAAACTTTCCTTTCGAAATTTCGAATTTTTCGTTCGAAGATTGGTCTCGTCGTTCTTCGATAAAGACCACGCTTCGCAGCCGTATCCACAGGTCAAATTATTGTTTTATATATTCTTAATTTAGATGCGCTGTTTAGCAGTCTTGACGTTAGTAGTTTTTTATACATATAATATCCTCTGTTTCCTGCTACTATCCTGCTCTTTATCTCTTCGCTTGTTTGATTTTGTGAGTTCAATTGTGCGCCAAGATAACAGAAGTTGTTGACACACTCAAAGTTGTAGTCTTCTATGTTTATGGTTTGTAGGTTGTACTTCTTCTTGCTAGTTTCATGTATTTCGTTTTTGCTTCGTTTATTTTCAGTCCGAATCTTGTAGTTTCTTTGTCCATTTCTATTAATGTTTCTCTAATAGTTATTTCATTCCTCCCTATGATTACGATATCATCTGCGTATGTACATATTTGCCTTGTTCTGTTGCTTATGCATATGTTTATGTTAAGCTTCTTAATTGCTCTACCAAGCACTAGGTTAAATAAAAGTGCTGAAAGTGCGTAGCCCTGTATCACTCCTTTCTTGAACTCGAAAGCTTCCGACAGTTGGTTTTGTACAGCTACACTGGGGACTTACTATCGCTTTCGATTCATGCATGGTGACCTTCACCATATCAACCAGTTTTCGTGGTATTCCCATAAGTACCAGGTCGTTCAGTAGCTTACGTCTGTTTACACTGTCGAAAGCCTGTTTGAAATCGATAAATAGGTCATGAATTGTGATATTGTGTTCGTAGCATTTTTCCATTATCTGTCTCATCGTGCGAAGTTGGTCTGTTGTTGATCGGTATGGTCGGAATCCGCACTGGTACTCGCCCAAGATCTCCTCCGCATATCTTGTTAGCCTTTGGTTGATTATACTTGAGAGTACTTTGTAGGTGACGCTGAGTAACGTTATCCCTCTATAGTTGTCACAGTTATTTTTATCGCCCTTTTTATGAATGGTCTGTATAATTCCTAGCTTCCATTCCTCTGGCATCTTCTCTTCTTTCCATATCATCCTGATGAGCATATGTATTCTTGTCGTCAGTAACTCACCACCGTTCTTTAGGAGCTCTGAAGTTATCGCATCTGTCCCGGGGGCTTTGTTGTTTTTTAGGCATTTGATGACATCTACTACATCATCGTATGTCGGTTCTATGTCCTGTGGTTCTGCTGATTGGTATTCTAAGTTAGTTTCATCTACTTCATCGTTTTCATCGCTCTTTAACAGGCTCTCAAAGTGACCCTTTGAATAAAAATGACCCTTTGAAACAAAATGACCCTTTCCATTTTTACTTCTTCGTTGTCTGTCAGTATTTTCCCGTTTTCATCTCTGCATGACGTAGCTAGCCGAGAATAAGAACTAGCTTAACCGACTCTAATAAAACCTCACCAAGGTTTCTGCAATTGTTTGGGGAATTTTTAATTTTTGCAACTTCTATAGCAATTGCATATGATGCCTTAACTATAGCTTGGCTTTGTTGTTGAAAGGTCCCAGTAAAAACCAATTTTTGATTTTTCAAGCCTCATGTCTGTACTAAACAGGAAAGGTTTAAACCGTACAAAGCCCATTTAGTTCAGGAATTATCTGAAGATGGCTTTGACCACAGGACTGAATTTTCAGAAATAATGTCTCAACTAATAAATGATAACGATAATTTCATGAAGAACATTGTGATGTCAGATGAAGCCACGTTCCAATTGAATGGTTGTGTGAATAGACACAACTGTAGATACGGGCATCAAGTAAATCCACACGTAAAAATTGAAGTTCATTCTCAATAACCGCAAAAGATAAATGTGTGATTTTTACTGCTTGTTATCACAGAGTGATTTCCCACAAATTAGACTAGATCTAGAAAAATGATATCAGGTCTTGGCAATACATAGCTTTGAAAACAAGCTTTTACGAGAAGTAATTATGTAAAATCAAAAATTAGATCTCGTTTAACAGATCAACATTTATACGATTTTTACGATTAGGAACATCAAATAATAAACCAAATATTGGCAAACTCTCATTAAAGTTTAAAATTAAAATAGTATTTTAAATAAAAATATCTACAAACTCCTACATACTTTTCTTACTATTATGAATCACACATTGTATATGCTGTGATAAAATAATTTGAAATCTATCTGCCCCAAAATTATTTGGATATGTCCAGCTTCTTCAAAAGGTTAACGACACCTGGTCTAAGCAATCTCTTAAAGATGTTTATGTAGTTACTCCACTTTATCACAAACTTTTATTTGTAACAATATAATAAATCTAATTAGTTTTTTTGGGATAAAAAAGAAAATTGAATGTTTCAGCTGTGGAGGGTTTTCTTACAGTAGTTTTGTTTTAGGTTAGTAAATTGAGGTTGGATAATCACCATGAAATGGAGTTTAAATGAACTTCAAAGTGGCTAGAAATAGTGTAAAACTAATTAAGGATGACCATGCAGAATGAATCAGATCATTAGAATCCATTAATTTTCTGTAACGGTCGTGTCCGTTATAAAAGTGTCTTGCAAATTGCAGCAGATCAACTTTTACTTTTGGATGTTCGTTCAAGTAAACTTTTTTAACTACTTTTCGTAGGAGGAGAATTTCACGAATTTTGTTTGCGAAAGGCAGAACGCAAGTAAATAATAAATCATCGAATGGCAAATTACTACAAAATTTAAAATAGATTTCCGGCCGTAGAATTTATAATTTATGTATTTATAGTTTACCGAATGATACTAATGATAAATGGTAAAATATTTAATCATAATTAATTTATTTGGTTGGCTAAATTAAATTAAAATGTCTCATTTTAGTTAAACCAAGTTTTACATATATATTAATTTCAGAAATGACGAGTTGTGGTTGATATAAATGAAATAATGTTGGTGGAATAGATTCTATTTCTATATTTTCTGAAAATGCCTCAGGAAATAATTATTTTAGGAACACAACTCTAATAAAAATGATTTTTCCTTGTGTCTAGGTTATTTTATTCACTTTTTTATTCATCATGCACCAAACAAATATCCAATAAATTTCGTTTTTGTAGTGTTGGTAGTATAATTAACAAGTATCTTTAATACTTTAGTAATACTTTAGAATTTTTAGTTTCTATCGAGAATATGTTGCGCCATAAACATGTTCGTACCCTTGGCTCTCTGAAAAATCAGCCGAGAGACGACTATTTTGTTTGTCCCAAAAATGCTAAAATAACAAGGAAACTAGCCGAAATATTGAAAAATGTAACGAATAAAACTTGAAGAAAGTAAAATGTTCTATTAGGAACCTTATTGATTTTTTGTCTGGCAAGTTGGTAATAATCAACTTTGAAACTAAGTCTTATTCATTCGAAAAACTCGAAAACTAAACGAAATTTTGAAAAAAGTTTCAAATAAAACTTGTAAAGTATTTAAATTCCAATAAGAAATTTTATTACCTAGAGATTATGTGTTTGTCAAATTAGTAGTAATTAACCTTGAAACAAAGTCAAAAACTTTATTTTACTTTTTGTTTTGTTCAAGCACAAAACAAACTTTTTATAAATGAATAGTTTGCTTGCGACCGTTACTACGCTTAGAACTATTCCTAGTATCATATACATAGTATATCTATTCTGCACGATGCGCACCCAAATTTTCGCCGGTGACCATTGAACTCGCAAATTGGCGGCCAAAGAAGCGGTTGCGGATTTTTTTTTACGGTATCTCGGACGCACCGGGTGAAGGGAGCCACGCAGGAAGCCGCGAGGGATACCAAAATACTCGTTAACCGCACAAAAAAAAATGGTTGATGTTTTCAAACGTCGGCGGCTCGATGAAGATGGCTCGAATCGCGAACCCTCGATGCAAAAAAGACGCGGGCATCCGTTCGTAATCGAACGCGTCTAGTTTCTAGTCGGTGCGCTCAGAAATGGCGAAACGGCAGCGGTCAGACTGAGCGCACCTTCCGACGAACTGGAGCTGACACGTTTCGAACTGTGGCGGGCGACTCCGTGGTCGCAGCGATGCGACGCCGCGCCGGTTCCAAAATGAGAGTCCCGACGGGGCCGACGTCCCGGTTATATTGGAACGTGAAGAACGCGACATCCTGCTGCTCTAAATCGACGGTAAAATTTCTGTCTGTGCAGATTAACAGTTATCACTCGGCGCGGCGATGCGATTCTGCGACGTCCAATTGTTGGTCCGGAAGGCAAAAGATTGTTCTAAAATCCACTGTAAAATCCAGAACATCCAGCAGAGGGTTGTCAAAATATGGACGATAGAATTTCATCATTTGTATTTTGCAGTGCAGTGAGTTTTGGCGGGCGTCGCGACGGCTGCAAAAGACGCAGCGCGATGCCGCATTGCTATGCAACATTCAATTCTCTACGGTAATCGCGTAAAATCGTTATTGCAGAGTTTTAGTTTTTGAATCTGTGCTAGTTTTCCTGGTCGTCCAAAAATGTATGTATGCCGTCGCGACGCCATCTTAAAAGCAATCGGGATTAAACACCCAAACAAACTAGAAGACACCATGCCGAATCGAATGGCGCTAGTCCGGTGGTCATCCGACTGGCGGCATTGGAGGAATAAATAATTAAAATAATAAAGGTAGATAAAGTAGATAAACAAGTAAATAAATAAAAAAATAGAAGACTAAGGAAGATATAGGCTAAGTTTTGTTTATCCAAGATTAAACAGGAATTAGCAAGAATAGGCAAGATTGAACAAAGCTAAACAAAACTAGGCAAGGCTAAAGAGGATTAAAAAAGACGAGACAAGACTAAACAAAACTGAATAATATAAGATCGGATAAGATTCGACCAGGCAAAACGAAGGAAAAAGATCCGGCAAGATTATATGAGACAAAACCACTTTTTGTCATTGTTTTTGATAATTTCTAATGTCACTATATAATGCAACTAGGCACTAGTTAATGGAAAACACTACAGAAATATAAATAAAAACAAATTTTCTTTCAAACACTTCTAGCACAGTATGAATAAAACGCCGATATAAAATAAATAAACGCCGATAAATCTCATAACATGCCATGTGAAGTCATGCTTCGATTCGATCAATGGTGATGCGCCTCGCAAATCTGAATTTCGCTCGCTTATTTTGCACTTTTTCGTTTAAGTTTTATCGAATTAAATACAAACTAAATGAGAAAATAAAGATTTAGGTGTAATATAAAGACCATAAAGTCTCGGTTGCGAAACAATCGAAATTTCTATGAATATTTGGAAGGGAATGCAGCAATCAGTACAGCGCCCTATAATCACCAGCATCATTTATACTTAAAATACATCGATTTAAACATTTTGATAACAGGACACAAAAGTCAATTCACGTGTTCGCGCTATGCTGACAAGGGAAACTTTGAACGAGTGAGTGTCCCAGGGAAGAAAGATATCCAACTTTTCTTTTAGAATAACACGCAAGTAGTTTGTGTGTTATTTTTATTTTGCGTGTTATTTTTATTTTGCATTTTCATTTTTCAAAGTATCCTTTAGAAATCCACAAAATTTAACAAAATTCTTTAGAAATAAACTTATTTGGTGACTCATTTATTTCGATTTTTTCAACTTTTTTCAGATTTAGACCACTGCTACATTGAGTTGATCAATTCACCATGTTTTAACCACACTTATAAGAATTTATTATAAGTTTTAACCACACTTATAAGTATGGTTAAAACATGCGAATTTATCAATTCAGTAGCGAATTTATCTTCCTACCCTTACTTCAGGCACAAAATTCATGTTAACAAGTTAAAACACACCACTGTCGCTTTGTTTTAAAATCTTCTTCTTAGAATTTTGTATAGGCACGTGTGCCTGTTTCTTTAAGTTCCTCCTTAGTCTCTAATCTCCTGTGATATGGATGTCCAGGAGTCTGCCCATCTCTTTGGTGGCCTTCTAGGTGGTCTTGAATTGTTGGGTCTTTGTGTCATGGCTCAGTTAACGATCCGTTGTGGGATCATGCGTGTCACATGGTCCCGCCAGTGCCTCCGACGGTCTCTTGTCCAGCGTACGACATCCTGTATTTGTAGATCCTCTCTGATTGTGGAGCTCCTGATTTGGTCTCTTAGCGTGACCCCCTTTATCGCTCGTAGGGTGCGCATCTCTGTCGTTCTTAAGGCTTGTTTGCTAACTGCTGTGTCGGCTCTTGTTTCGGCTGCGTATGTGAGAATTGGTCGTATTGCTGTTTTGTATATTCGGATTTTACCTTCTTTAGATATATGCTTATTTCTCCACATTATATTGTTTATTGCACCGGATATTTTTCGGGTCTTGTTGGTGGCTGCTCGGGTTTCCATCTTAAGGTTTATGTCGCTTGATATTTCTATACCGCGGTATGTGAAGCTCATCACTTGTTCTATTACCTTACCGTCGAGTTCTAGTTTGCATCTTGTTGGGTATCGGTTTTTGGTGGGAAATGTCGAGGTTGTATTTCTTTGCTGTTTCCGAGAATGTCTTTAGTAATCGTTGCAGATCGTCTTGGTTGTCTGCCATTAGCGTTGCATCATCTGCATAGCATAGGATGTTGAAGGATTGGTTTCCCATTCTGTGTCCCGCTTTAAGGTTCTTTACTGTGGTTATTATGTTGTCCATTATGATGTTAAATAGGGTAGGGCTCATGCTGTCACCTTGTCTTACACCATCGCTTACGCGCACCCTCTCTGATGTCTTTGTTTTTATCTTTTAAAATTAAATCGACAAATTGAAATAGTTTTTGACAGTATCTGCTAGAATTTTTATTAGCAATTACCAAAACAGTAACATTACTTCTTTAATGTTATTTACCAAATAATTGTTTTTGTAAGCACGCCATTAAAATGAATACCTTTTTCTTCAAACGTAAAATAAATTTAACTTTAGATGCTTCTATAGAAACAACTGAAGTTTCAATTTTATTATAAATGTAAGTGAGCAGCCGTAAAATATTTTTTCTGACGTTTAGGGCGGAAATGTACTTTTCTTGTCCTGACGGAACAATTAAGTTCCTTCTTTTTAATGAATGCTCATACAGTGAAACTTGTCTAAGACGGAACCTCAAGGGACTGGGAAATATTTCTGTCTTAAACAGGTTTCCGTCTTACACGGGTTAATCATTTTCTTTTCCTTTTATTCTCACTTTTTAATGTATGGACATGTATGTAATGCATTTGGTTTATTAAAATTTAGTTTTTTCTTTCCATTCCTAAATTGAAATCCTTGAGCATCTGAGGAGCACAAGTATTAGTGCTGCTAAATATTCGTCTAAATAAGAGTCCGGCTTTGTGGAGCATACATTAAGCCATATGTGGATTCGGAATTAATTTGAATGTGAATTTGTCGTTTTAAACTGATTAAAGCACCTGAGTTTCAAAGATTTGCCAATAACCAAAGGTTCTGAATTTCTCGAATTTTCCATCAGCAAAAGGACAAAAAATAACGTAACTCGTTCTTTTTAATGCTTACCACCGACACATTTCTTATTTTTTAGTGCAAAAGTTTTATTTGACAAAACACGAAAAAAAAGGGCCGTTTCATCTTCGTATGCTATGTCCTTAGGCTTATAACCCTCAATTTCTATTACGATTCTTTTTTTCTAATTCTCAACTGTTTGCTGACAGACACTCACGCTTTCCCCTCCAACTGTGCCAAATTCTTCTTTCGGGAAAACCGTTTACAATGTTTAGGTTATCGCTGATCTGTTTTCTCAGATGATACCGACGTAAAACACCAATCAAACTACGAGAACTCCTACCCCTTACTTCCTTATTGGTAGACGAATCTACCAGCATGGAGAATTGCTTACCACTACCATTAAATATGACAAAATCCGTTTCCGCCTAAGAATTATTTTCCGTTTTACACGGGTTGTTTTAAATGGGAAAATGAACGGTTAGCAAAAAAATTCCGTTTAATGCAGGTTTCCGTCTTTTACGGGTTCCGTCTTAGACAAGTTTCACTGTACTTTAATTTACCAAATATAATCTCTATCCCTATCTCTATGTAAGTGTGTTGCATGTGCTACATCAAATTCGAAGTCACTTCGATGGGCATATAGTCGATTGTAATAACAATTTTCAATAGAACCACTCAGTTTTATTTGATTGCAAAGCGTAAACCAGTGGTATCGATAATGTAGGATGCCGCCTATGCATGCCAATGCCGAAGTCATTCAGATACATCAGTGTTAACATCTTTCATGTTAAAGACGATAGAAAAGATAATAATTACTTAAGAATAATAAAGGTGGTAGGTACACCACTGGGGCCGCTCAAGTATTACGTAAGCAGATTATTTGCAATTATTAACCACCAAATTATTAAAGCACATAATATTTATTCAAGCAAATTATTGACATGGTATTGAAATATTATCTCCTATTCTTCTTCTTTCGAATAGGCCTACTTTGGACCACGCTTGTTCAACTGTTGGGCTTTGACCTTTGCCCAGTATTGTCGCATCTTCTGCCGGTGTAACTACTTTCTCTCTTCTGTCCAGGGGGTACCTTTCCTTCGAGGTTTTTCCTGAAATCCACGGAATTCCTTCAGGGTGCGTCTCACAGACTGTCTGTTTTTGAGATCTGTTATTCCCAGTTTTTTAATATCCTTTTCGGTCTCTGTCAACCAAATGGTACGAGGCTTCTTGTATTGCCAGAAGGTGAACAGACGGTTGGTTAGTCGGTTTAGAGGCAATCTTGCAACGTGGCCATAGAAAGCTACCCTTCTTTTCCTTGCACAGTCAGAGATCATCTCAATATGTTCGTAGAGTTCAGAGTTATACTGCCTTCGGAATTCCCCATCTTCCTTTACCGGGCCTAGGATCTTCCTGAGGATTCTCCTCTCTCTGGTTTTCAATTTCTCTATTAGACCCCTTCGGTTCAAGGAAAGACACTCCATGACATCCATGGCTTCTGGTCGTAAGACTGATGTGTAGTGCTTAAGTTTCAGGTTGTGTGACAGGCATTTCTTATTGTAAGTGTTCTTAGTCAGCCGATAGGCTAGTTCTAACTTGCTGACTCTCTTGGATAATGATGCTCTTTCTGATAAGTTGGGTTCAATCCATTCGCCGAGATACTTAAATTTCTCAGTCCTCTTGATGTTTCCCTGTTCTAGTAACATCTCTCTGTTTGCTTCTCTGATGTTGGTGAAGAATTCTGTTTTCTCCAGCGACACTGTTTTCTGAGGCAGTTTACCTGCATTGTTGCCATCTCAAGAGAATCAGCAAACATTGCCATGTCATCTGCAAAGGCCAGGCAATTATCTCCTATTATTATATTCAATCTTAATATATTAACGATTAACACGTTCATTTGTTTTGTTCTTTTAAAATGTTGGTATATAAAGTCAAATTAGCAGTCTTCAGTCCATGACACATGAATCCATTACTCTAAGTCTTCGATGACATTTTATTTTTGCTGCTCGATGTTCTGTTTGCTCACTTTCGTCTGATTTTGGAATATCGTAACAGTTCTCTTCGAACCATTCAATATCCTAGTACTCGTCTAAATTTTGTATTATACTCATCAATTCGGCATTCGCGACGTGACTAGGAGATTTTTATGGATCTTTATATGATTTTATATGATTTTATGGATGTGGATTGATATTTTTAAGACGTGATTTTTATGGATCTCCCGTAATGACTTGACGGAAGCATGATAAAGACCACAAATTTTACATGTTCCACTTGATAGTTTCAATTTTAACGTGGGACAAAAATAATCGTAGGGAATTTGCAGAAAATCTTTGAGTGAAGAATTCAAATGTAGAGCTAAATGGACTGGTCATTGAACTAATCATCCAAACCCAAGTCATCGACTGTCTATTTTACTTTTACTGGTGGTAGGAGATACCTTTAGTAATCTAAATAAACCACTTCCTGGACGACTGCATTCTGTGCGTCTACATTTTACAATTTGAAGCAAGTATTAGCTTTCACGAACATGTCCTGAAAACCATTTAATGTCTGGAAAATCAGGAAGATCTGGTTCGCCCGACCAGACATTTGCTCCATACCTCTGCTAATACATTTGCAGCAAACTCGAAATTGGATCTTTCTAAATGTTCATTAATTGTAACGCCACCTTCATCCAAATGGGACCCAAAATGGTCATGAAGCAATATAAAACCAGCCAGTTCCCGACTAAGAGGAGCCATTCTGCGCTCTACTCGGTTATACGTACTTCTGCAAGGAGCATTTGTAGCTATAAACAATGCATCGAGATCATGTCGCTTAAGTGTTGTATAGCAAACCCTATAACCTCTTGATAACGCGGATTAGATGAAAATCCCTCCATCAACCGCCATAATCACCACTGGTTTTACAAATCCACGGTCAGTTTTGGCTAATGCTTGAAACTTTTCAAGGGCGCGAAGCGTCCCTAAATCTTGAGCATGAGTATTAACGGTGGATGAACTATACTTTCCACTTCAAATAGCGATGTATGTTGGCCAAGAATATTCAACGGCTTGCGGTTGTCCTAGCATACTGTAAGTTATTTTGATACCAGCATAAACTGACGGTATTAATTTATGCCGCTCAGCGATTACCCAGTCGTGATCACGCAATTTGACTCATATATTGACACATATATTCCATATTCATTAGAAGATGGTTGCGTATTTGCCGCAGTTACACCAATAGGGAGCCGAGCTTTATCATCTTGAGATAAAAAAATACTTAATCTGGTTCAAGTATTCATGCTATGGTTTCCAAATAATGGATCGGTGTTTTAGCGAAACTGCTTTATAAGTGGCTTTTGTCATCAACTGTCGATACATGTCTTCGTCCCTCTGCGGAATTTGATTTTCTTGGAAGCAAACGAAGATGTGTCCCACTTCAGCCTAATGTCAAATCCTATTTTATGTGAGTGAGTTCATCAAGAGTTTTTACTGCTGCATTCCCAAATAAAGCAATATCCTTGGTATAACTTGGATTTCTAAATATTAAACGACATTTTTATCCATTTAACTTTGACGAAGATGTATCAGATGGTAAAACAAAAACTATGCAATTCTATTCGCTTTCGAGCAAAGACAACTAGGGTTGCCATATATATGTTTAGATCAAAAAAACTAAATTTTGTCGAAAATCCGAAAAAGTAAAAAAAATATTGCTGACGTTATCTCCATACAGACCCCCTCATCCCCTATGTCACCAAAAATAAAAAAAGGACAGACCCCTCCTCCCCCCTGTAATGCTTACGTAATACTTGAATGGCCCCACTACACAATTGTCAGCATGCACACAAAAGGGGAAAATTAACAGAGACTGCACTGTACTAGCTGTCAAATTAACTGGAAACAGCGCTAGATATAAAAGTAGTACCGATTTGTGCCTTCTTAGACTCGAAGGGGCATTTGGCAAAACCTCACAAGGCCCTCGTAAAAAGGAATGTTGATATAATTTTTGTTTTCAAAAACAATATGACTCGTTGCTGTTGAAATTTCTGGGTCATTATTTTGTGCTATGTGGATTTTTCTTTTACTTCATGAAAAATTCTTCAATTCCCACTTCATTTGATGTGATCCATTTAAAAAAAACAAATTGACTATCCCGAATCGTTGCGGATTTCTGCCACGGCATGCGCCGTGATCGCGTTTCTATACCCCCACCATGCACTTTGCACATACTAGCGATACTAGCGAATACTAGCCGCGCGTTTTCAAAGGTGAACTTCCCTAGTATTCCCAAAAGCAAAGATAAAATGGCAATGGATTTTTCCGAGGGTCAAAATTTTCCTCGACTTCCTCTGGTCAGAATCCAAATGTATTATCCATTCGTGAACAGCTGCCAAAACCCAGTTTCTTTTTGATTTCGTGATTTCCGGCCCAAACGCCAATTGGGAAAAGCGAAAAAGACCCAGTCTAAAAATCGAGCTTTAGTTTTTCAAACACTCAAAAAGGAATTAAGAATTTTTCTACAATTTCTTCAGTTCCTCTTGTGGCTCTTCTGGTCTGATAACGGAAACCATATTTTTTTCGAAAATCAAGAAGAAACTCCAAATCTTCCTACAACTTTTTCGGTTTCCCAAGGTTTAGTCTATAATCTATAGTCCATGTCTAGTAAAAGTCTTCCTTAGTCAAAATCCGGGAAAATATTTAAATATATTTTCCAATGCCGTTTTGTTGTTCTTCGTGGTTTGATCCAAACTGTAGGTAAGGATTTTTCCTAAAATCAAATTTCTTTAGATCCTACTTGGTCTTGTACAAAGTCCAAGTAAGAGTTTTCCAGATAATTGAGAAAAAAACTTACATTTTTCCACAAAACCAAAGATGATTTTTACAAGAAAATCGATTTTCCAATTCCGTTCCTTCCGAAGAAATTAAGACGAAACAGAAAAATGTTTTCAATCGTCTTTGTTCGAGGAACTTTTTTTTCCTTAAAAATTAAATAATATAAGCCGACAAAAATCTGAATACAGTAGAGTCTCACTAATCCGGCATTATTAAAAACTAGGGGGGTGTCGGATTATTGGAATGTTCGGATTACAGGATTGTATAGAAAATTCATAATAAATAAAATAAAGCATTCTATAAAGAGAATACATAACATTCATGTACTACACGTTTATTTATAACAATTACATATCTTACAATTAACTATTTAGTCTTAGGGTCTCTTTCACCATCCTCAAGTAAAGTGTCGAGTAGGTTTTCCGCCAGTTAAAGTCACCCGAGTTTCACGACGTTCGAGTAGCACTAATCATAAAATTAACCGATCCGTAACTTACTTGTCATATCTGCCCATTAGTGGGTTTACTTTACAGACCTAGACAGACCTATTACAGACCTATTTTTCGGACTTAGATGAAAGTGATTTTTTTGCCTTGTGTGATAATGAAAGTGATTTTGTTGTTCAGAGGTGACCATATTTATATATCTTTCCGAAATCGTCCAAGGGATTATACAAAAAAACCCATCGTAAAATATCTATTACAATTTCTTAAAGATATCTGGAATATTTTATAATCCATACTTGGAAGGATCAATTATCCGCGGCCCGTTTAAAAACCCCCCATTGTTAAAGACCAAATGTTTGAAATGTAAAATTTTTAGGAACTACAAATCGAATTAAAAAATATTGGTAAATAAAGTAACAAATTAGCTTTCCAAACCAGACACAAAAATACCACAAATGACAGTTGACAACTATCAATGACGTTTGACAAGTAACAGTGACGTATATTGAACGACTGTGACGTAAATTTGTTACGTCATCCAATTAACCCGTAAGTTATTACTCGCAGCTTTATTTTCGTTTGCAAAATTGACAAAAGATACTCGTAACTTTTACTTGCAGATTAACGTCAATTGGGAAGTAACTAATCAACGCTTTACTTAGAGATGGTGAAAGAAGCCCTTAAAGTAATCCTTAATTGAGGTTTGTTTAACTTCTAGTCTTTGTTTAAAAACTTGTTCTCGAAGTATCCAACGATTATAATATCTTTAACATATACGCCGTTTTCTTCAGCCCATGTTATGCAGGTATTAAAACAATTACATGCTGTATCTGGTTTTATTTTAGCAATTGTAGTAGTCGGTAGCTCCAATATTTCTACAACGCTTTCTTCTTCTTGTTACAAAGCATTTATTGTAGGCCGAGTCAGGCGAAACAGAGATCTATGCGTGAGTGAGGGAGAATACAAGATCCTTCAAGTTCAATTTATTGAGACACTGCTTTATGTCACCACCTTGAGAAATTATATGAAGGTGCAACTTATTTTTATACATACAGCTGCAGTTAAAGTGTGCAGTTTGGTGGTAGGAACAGGGTTTGGATCTTCACATCACTTGATCTAAGTTCTTGTTCATTTGGTTGCCTGGAGCATTGTCAAGTACGAGTAAGGCTTTTTCTGGCAAGTTAGATCTTTTCATAAACTTCCTAACTTCTGGGACAAAGGCTTTATGGAACCATTGACTAAACTTCTCTAGTGACCTACATTTAAATTAGTCCTTGTAGCAGACTGGCAGACAAATATTCTAGAAAGCTCTGGTATTTTTAGGTTTACCAAATACCAATAAATCAAATTTGTGTGTTCCAGTAGCATTTTACATGGCATAAAGGTGATTCTATCTTTACTCGCTTTACGGTCGGGTGCGCTAGCTTCTTTAGAGGATACGAATGTTGTATTGGACAACAGAACAGACCACCCTAGTGTGCATTGTAGATTTGGTCCGATAGAAGACCCAGTTTCTCTACTTCGTGTTTAAAACGCTGGATAAGTGGCTACACTGCGGATTCATCGCTTGACAGTTTTTCACCTGATACGGTTAACAAACGGATATCAAATCGCTTTTTAAATTTATCCAACCGCCCGACACTAGCACGAAAATCATCTTTCTTGGTAATTGATTTATGGTAATATTATTTGATAAAATTCGATTGCTTTTGCTTTCAAAATTTCTGCAGATATAGGAGTGTGTTTAGAACGGTAGTGCATGAACCACATGTAGAGAGCGTTTTCTATCTTTGGGCAATCACCAACTCTTAATGTTTTACGATTTCCTGGTCAGGATCCCATTGTCTTCAAGTATCTTTTGTTTTTTTCCCCTAAGATCGTGCATAATAGCACGTCCACCTCCATACTCTTTTGCCAATTTGCACATGTTTTCTTCTTTAAAATACTCATATTACCTTTCAAAGCTAGAGTCTTATTTTGCCGTTTACTTGACATTTTTCGGTAGACTTTTTCAATTGAAAACAGCAACGGAAGGTAGACTGGAATGTACGGAGAGTGCTAAATACCTACGTGCTACCAAAATACCTTGTAATAAGTTTGAAGTTATACTGATGCCTACTGCCTATTATACTGATGATTATTGAACGTGCCGGACTATTGCAGTGCCGGATTAGTGAGACTACTGTTTTGTTATAAAATATTATTTAATGATATTTGACACTAAAAATCATAGTAATTAAAGGAAACAGAAATAATTAACTTTAATCAAATAGAAATATCATATATTAAAAAATGTTTATAGCATTTCGTTAAAAAGTTTGGGACTCCCAGTTAAAATTATAAAATGATACATAGGTTGAATGATAGATCAATAACAGTTGCCGGAAACTTGGATTCAAGCAAAAGAACGCATTACTACGTCAACTATAGGTTTCAAATAAAGAATAACTACGCCAACGGACTGCAATGTGTTAACCCAGAGAAAAAGGCAGCAATTTAGCACTTATTATAGGGATAGTGCTTGAAACTGAATTTGAAATCAGATATTGAGGTTTATCCTGAGTATTCGAAATATCTCCTTTAATCTTTGTTAATACTTTAAAAGTTTCTATCGTAAATATGTTGCGCCATCAACATGCTTGTATTCGCACCCTTGTGTCAATATCTCACTGTCGACTGTGGCTAGATTACTTTTACAATAAGTCTCTCGCATTTCCAATAAACGCTTATTTGCTACATCCTTTACATAACAAAATCCCTCATTAATAGTAAGTCCTTCCAAAATGGTTCGCTCTTCGAAATCCTTTTTTTTTCTATTAGATGATAAAAAATAAATTAAAAGCGCGTAAATTGTATCCGCAAAGTACAACAAACAGTTTCAATTACCGTTTGAATGAGCTATACTTAGATGCTAGTGGCTAAGTATTTACTTTTTATCGTAGTCGGCTCAAATTATAGACTACAAAGAAAAATTTGATGAATACAATTTCACAATCATTATATATAATAAAATAATAAACGCATTTGTAAAATCTTAAGAACAAAATATTACAGAACTTTATTTTCACGTCTGTTGAAGATTAATAAACAACAGGTATATATAAATTATGTGAAATAATAATTATAATAATAGATTATTAATTATTATTCTATTAGATATAAACATACATATTGTTGTGGAATTTAACACTTTCTTACAATAAGAAACTAATTGAATTCCATTTATTGGAATAAGGCATGATACCTTATAATTCCATTGCCTTGATTAATAATAAAGCAAACAATTAAATAAAAATAAGCAGATAAAATATTGTATGTTGGTAAAGTTGCTAAAGAAATAATTGTAAACAATAAAAATAAATTAATAATAAAAATTCTTTAAAAAAACTATCAGCATATCTTACTTCATCGCCTAACATATGTCTTTTTAACTCATTGGTATTTTATCGCTTTCAAGATTTGCATAAAGGTTTTTTCTTCCCAGTTTATTTAAATTAGACAGTTTCGAATACAGGTAGCTTTTATCTAATCTACGATCACCCGAGAAAACTAATAGACTAAAATAAACGTTTGTATATAATAAATGTTTTTTTTTCGCCCAATTAAGCTTCCGGATAAAAAGAAGTTATCGAAGAAGAATATATCAGGAGACTTTTATTCTCTAGAACATAAAATACTTTAAACTTAATAAAGCCGGAACAAAGCTTGAATATATAAACATACTCAACCTTTCCGTAGCTCTATAAAACTAAAGAGTCTTTTTAGGACTACCAAAAACAAATCTCGTGTGAAATTTTTCAGTTATTTTATAGCTTTTAGTCCACCTTCGTGGCACTCAACAAAAACCATAAAAATTACATTGTTTTTAAGATCATGTCTTTCCGATACCTTAAGTGGTTAGTGGTTACATTAAAAACGACCACGTTCTTACTTGCGCTACGCGACAGCCGACTATAACGCGCGCCATCGCTGTGATTATTTCATGAACTTTCTTTTATGTTTTGTCGCTCGACGTTGCATGACGTTTGTCCAATTTGTTTGAGATTTTAATGTCGGATTAGGTCACAAACTGCGTATTGTAGAAAATGAGTGGAATGAACGACGAAAAAGCTGAGGAATTGTGCTCTTGTAGCCGATTATGCTGAACTGTATGGCTTACAAAATATTTGTAGAATTTCAATTCATCCTCTTGCAATTCATATCCTCCCCATTCATCCTCTTGCAATTGTTTGAAGAACAGTATGGAATTCTCCTTCTACTAATCTTGTTCTTAAGATCTGATGCGCCCAATATTTTCTTCTCTTCTGCGTTTTTTTTAATTTCTCATTTTCATAACACGCAGCTAAGACGAAAAAATCATTATTGGAACTTGACGAAAACTCGAACATTTTGAAAATATAACTTAACCTGAAATGCAGAGAAACTGCAGATTTGACACTTGCAGCAAAGAATCACGTAGCTGAGTATCGCATATATGGGAATGAATACCGAGCAGCGACACGACAAATCGCGGCACTTTATCGCGCGGCATCGCATAGCTGAGTGTCGCGTATATGTGAATTGTTGCAGTTTCTGAATTTCCATAAATCGTAGGTTGTCGGATGCGCTTTGATTTCCGTATTTGCGTCTCCCAAGTTTCTTCCGTATTGTTTACATTTTCATGTATGTCTACCGTATTACTTTTTGTGCGGATTTGCTGTTTTATTGAACTTGATCTTTTATCACATTATCTAGCAGAGTTATCAGCATTTGATACGTTATACTCTTTTTGCGGGGATACAGCAGGTAGAAGATTCATATTTGGAGATTTTAATTTGCTGTATTCTTCTGTTAAAGATGTGTTAAGTGATGTTATTTTCTCATTCATTTGTAATACTGTATCTAATTTCGTGCCAGGTGTAACAATCCTAGCTATGATGTCCGAGAAAGCGGGGCTTGAAAGATACTCAATGATCTTGTCGGACTGCCCTTCCAAAGCTTTAGAACACAACTTCCTTGACATAATTGATTTCAGGTAAGGGCAAAAATAAACTTATTTATATTTATAAAACTTGTTAATTGACCGACCACGCGGCTCTTCGTCTCGACACTCTATTCTACACAACCAGACAAGAAAATTAAAAGTGTATCCTAGGTGCAACTAGGAAGACCTAGTATAGCCTACGCAATCACACTAAATTATTAAAAGTCTAGTCTACATGAAACCACAAACAACAGGTCTAGTCTGCACACTTAGATTGGATTATTAAAAGTCTAGTATAAATGAAATATTGATGACCAAATCTATTCTACACAATTAGACAAGATTATTAAAAGTCTGCTTTAGATGAAACCTTGAAGACCAACTCTAGTCTACACATACAGATTAGATAATTAAAAATTTAGTCTGCATTAATGCTTGATAATACAATCTAATCTATACAATCGGACTAAATTATGAAAAATGTATTCTAGTTGAAACCCCAACCCAAATGCAGTATATATGAAACCGTGAAGACCATGCCTGGTCTATACTCTCGATATAGTCTCTCGTCGATAAAACTTCCACACTCAAGTTGAGTCCACATATTATGATTAGATTAATAACTGTCTAGTCTAGATGAAACCTTGAGCACAGCATCTATTCTACACAATCAGACTAGATTATTAAAAGTCTAGTAAAGATGAAACCTTGAACATAAAGTCTAGAGCAGTGGTTCCCAACCTTTTGAAAAATTGTACCCCCGAAAATAAACTGCTAAAAATTCTGTAACCCTCCCCTTTTTTATAAGTAAGGGAACAAAAGTTTTAGTATGTTTAGACAAAAAAAAGTACTATTACTAACTAATACTCCTACTAATGTGATGGTTTGTTGTGAGTATTTGCGATAGGCTTGTTTTGTTGAAGTAATCTTTGTTATATCGGGGTTTACCTTCGTTAACTTGAAACATAAGTCAGGCCCTAATTTCAATTGCGTCCTGCATTTATTTTTAATACACAACATGGCGGAAAACCTAGTTTCACACAAATAAATATGTCTTAAAGAGCATTAAAAATGTTAATGCTTTGTACGAAATAATTTAATTTTCAGCTCTTCTCTTTAACCAAAAATTACACAAGCTCTTTTTTAAATTCATTTTTTAGACTTCCGTCACATGAAATTTCAATTAATTGGTCTCTTTCTTCCACTGAAAATTGATCCCACACAATTTCCGAAATTGATGAAAACGGATCTCTTATCCAGCTTTCACTATCTAAACTTTCAAGAAAGTATGATCGGAAATTCTCAACAAAACCCGCGCAATGTTTTTCTACGTCTTTCAGTATATAAATTCAGTATATATATATATATATATATATATATATATATATATATACATATATATATATATATATATATATATATATATATATATATATATATATATATATATATATAAATTATTAAATGTCTAGTGAACTTTAGTAAATTTTAGTAAACCCTAGTTGGACTTTTAGTCAGCACATTTAGATTAGTTTCTCAAAAGTATAGTGTAAATGAAAGGACTAGTATAATAGTTGACTTTTAAAAAGCTAGTCTGATTCTGCAGACTAGATTTCTTTCTCAAGATTTCATCTAGACTAGACTTATAATAACCTAATCTGAGTGTGTAGACTAGACTTGGTCCTAAAGGTTTCATTTAAACTGTACTTTTAACACACTAACACACTAACCTAATCTATTATGTTTAGTATAAACTAGACTTTAAAAATCTAGTCTGATTCTGTAGACTAGTCTTCAACTTCTGTAGTAAGTCTTCTTATGTAGACTAGCATTATGATAATTTAATCTAAATGTGTGTATCTAAAGGAGATTGAGTTTTATCAAATTAATATGATATTTTCAATGTACACAAGAAAAAAAGATAAATAACGGCAATAGTAATAAATAGCAATAAACACAGGAATAGCATTAGTCGAAAACTAGTGGACGAAACAAGGAACTTGGTGGTGGATTTAGAAGACAAGAAAAAAAGATGGAAAACGTATATAGAATATTTATTTCATGACACTAGATGTGCTTTCACTCCAAGTACAGAGAAATTAGAGGTACGGAGATATTCAAAGTAGAAGTTCAAACAGCCATAAATCAGATGAAGGATGGAAAGGCACTAGGACGTGATAAACTAGAAGCAGAGTTCTTAAAATTGATGAAGAGAAGCCGTGGAAGAAGCAGAGCAAGGAATTCTGATAAATGGAATGAGATTAAGCAACAAGTATTACAAGTTACAAGTATTAATCGAAAAAATTGTAAGAATCAGCAGTCATTATGAGCTTGAAATAAACACCACAAAAACAAAATTCATGGTCATAAGTAAGGGAAATATTACAAGAGTAAACTTAGTCATAAACCAAAGAAATATGGACAGAGTAAAACAATATCCGTACCTTGGAACTATAATAAAAGAAAATATAATCGGAAGATAATAATCGGGATCGGGAACTCGCAAGAAATCAAGATTCGTATCGCGAAAGCAAGAAATGTGTTTCCTAAAATGAGTGCTGTTTTCAAAAGCCACAACCTAACTCTAAGAACAAAAATAAGACACTGCACTGAAAAATTTTGCACTGATATGTATAGTATGTCCTCCTATATGATGTACAGACATGGACTTTAAATAAAAACACAGACATAATAAAACACTAGAGGCCTCTGAAATGTGGCTTTATAGACGGATCTTGAGGATATCTTGAATCCAGAGAGTGACAAAAATAGAGGTAATGAGAAGAATGAATACAACATCTAAATTGATCAAGATAGTGAAATGGCGAAAGTTACAATATCTAGGACATATCATGGGAAATAAAAAGAGATACGACCTACTCCAAAAAATACTTCAAGGGAAAATTAAGAGCAAAAGAGGACCTGGAAGAAGACGAATATCTTGGTTTGACAACCTTAGATGGTTCAATATATCTTCAGCTGAACTGTTCGCCACCATCAAGACAAGAATAGCCATCATGATCGCCAACATCCGAACCGGATAGGCACCGAAAGAAGAAGAAATGTATATACTAGACTTGTAGCTTGCTTTGGGTGAAGCCTTAAGTACCTAAAGTATTCTACACATTTGAACCCCTTATTGGACATAAATTACATAATGTTTAGTTAAGATTACCAAGAGTCTAGTCCAGAGGTGGGCAACCTTTTGTAACGGAAGAGCCAAAAGTTACAATTTACAAAATTTCCCAATTTTTAAAGAGCTACTAAAAGTTTTTTCCAATGCTATAGTATTTGCTTACTTATTTAATAGTTCTATCAATGGGAGTCTAGGCTTTGCATGCCATTTTTTAAGTTTTGTTAGACCTGGCTCATCACTTGTTTTATGTTGCAAGCACGACTCTACATTTTTATTTATTAGTTGACGCACGATATATGTCGACCGGAAGATCGTCGAACACTCGAAATGCCCACTTTTTTACCTCAATGTAGCATTCTGGAAGGATATTCCATGTGCGAATGTGAGTGCCTCGACTAGCGGCATTTCTTTTAGAGCTGTTTACTTAGTGCTGCGTGCATGCATTTCTGGACCTCCAACCCCTCCAACTTGCTCTCGAGTTCTGTGAACTTGCCACGCCACAAGTTTTTGTTTTTCAGATCCAGAAATTGCATTTGAAGAGAACCAGCATCAACTCCAAATGGTTCCATGTTGATCTCATTTGTATTTATGTTGAAAGGATTTACTATGAACGCGAGAGTAGTCTTGTTTGTTTTGAATTTCTCGAATCTCTAAACAAATCCATCCTTAATTTTTTTATAACTACGCTGAAATAATTCGAACAAATAGTTGCATTACAATGAATTGAAAAATTTACTATGTTTTTACCACTATGTAAAAACAATCTATGTAAAAACATAGTGATTTTTTCAATTCAATGTAAGTATGAATTACGACGTTGTAACTGTCGCAACCATCCTATTCATAAAATAGTTGCATTGTTTTCAAAATTAAGTAATTTGCCGCTCTACATGTCTTCAACAAGGAGAATGTTTGTTTTGTTTGAAAGGTTTCCCTTTCCTTGCAGTTTTTGCTCATTTAGTTTCATTGTGATGTCTACAAGTTGATTTTTTGCAGCCATTTGTCTTGTTCCAATTAGGGATGGTCAATGTCTTTTTCATTGAGGAATGTTTTTATTTCACTCAAGCACCCAGCAAAACGTTTCAATACGTGACCTCTGAAAAACCATCGCACTTTGTACAGAAGTAGGTCTGATTACTGGCTCCTTATTTCTTCAAGGAATTCTTTAAATTAGCGATGGTAGAGTGCTTTCGCCAAAATACTGTTAATTTTTTTCTGAATAGTCGATGTGCTCTATTTATTCCCGCCATTCTACTGGCTCCATCAGTTGCTATGGAAACGATTTTATTTTAATCGATTTCTTTGTCTTCCAGGCATTTTTGCACAGCATTTGCTATATCCTCCACCACGAGTTTGACCTGAGAGCGGTAGTAATCCTAGCAGTTCTTCTTGAACCTTGGAGCGTTTTATACCTGACGAAGAGGGCAACTTGTTCCGTTTCAGGAGTCAGTAGAATATCTTCCCTTCCACTTGCGTATGTTACAATTGAAGACATTTCAGCAGTTCTATATTGTACTGTTTTAGCAGATAGTGGCAAATCTTTGATTTTTTCATGATTTCTGCTTTATTTTTGAAACAGTCCTTCAGATGAACGTATGAAACAATTTTTGACGTACTCATCATCTGTGAATGATTTTCACCTTTTTGCAATTTCTAGGGATACTGCAAAGCTTGCTAGATTTATATTATTTGGAGATTGCGCTCAGTTACTTAGCATAAAACTTGACTGCTATTTTTGTTTCTGAAGCTCTCTGCTATTTTCGTGCTTCACCGGCTGAATATTTACCAGTGAACTGGGTATATTTGTAGTGAAGTGTCCGTCCAAATTTGACTTCTTATTGTGTGCGAGTTTTTCGTGGCAAATAAGACAAGTCGGAGTATATCATATCAACGCAAACGACGTTCAATCCCGATTGAATTCCCGATTTTTTTCTTCAAGAGAAGATGCGCAATGAAATGAAATGCGAATGTGATTTCACACAGTATGATTTGTAGCAGACAATGTGAAGAAAAGTAGCAGGATCAATGAATGAAATTAATTTATATGATCGATTGCACGATTTTAAGAGTTTTGATATTAGAATAATTAATTTTTGCTAATGGAACTGGAAAGCCGCAATATTACATCGAAAGCATGCGCCTCGCGAGCCGCAGGTCGACCCCTGGTCTAGTCTAAATGAAATCTTGAAAACCAAATCTAGTCTACACACTCAGCTTATATGTAGCTCAAAATTATTTCGATTATAATTTTTTTTAAATATAAAATAATGTTCTTTGCAAAATAGATATCTTTGTGGGTTTTGAAGGGCCATCTTTTATATGATTTAAAAATTGTTATGAGGGCTGTACAGTGTCTGTCTTGGCATTATATGCAGCTAAATTTCTAAAATCTCACGGTCAAGAGGCAATCTAGAATAACCGATTTTTGTGCAAAAATGAGAACATAAAACTCAATATACTATAGAAAGTTCAGAGGATGTGGATATCTTGTCATAAAGAAACTGCCCTCGGCGGCTGGTGTATAATAGGCATGTCGAAGTAAACATTATTTAATACATATTAATATGTACTTAACACTTTTGTTAAAAATTTGTTTAACAAATATATTTCTTTTAATTATGAGAATATAATGTCTGTCTTAATTTGTTCAATGTTTCATATAATACACATAACTTTTCAGACTTAACACAACTATGTTTACTATAAAATGTTATCAAATTTGCAAATAATAAATATATCCAATTTAAATTAATTACTTTCCACAACTTTAAACGATTGTTAAATATATCGAACGAAATAAGACAATTAAAATTAAAACTTTCATGAAATAAGGTTTTTATCGATCCCTACTACAAAATTATAAATTATCAAACTTGAAATATTAAAAAACCTCTTTACCAAAGTAAAACTCGTACTAACCAATTATTCCATTTTAAATAATTATACCTTTCTCGTAACAGTACTCCACGATAAATATAGCAATACTGCCCACAATTAAAAGTAAATTATTATTATTTAATTACAAAAGCCCTTTCTCATTTATTTTTAGTGCACATATCCTTGTTCACATGCAAACTATCTAATCTATCTAGTCCAACGACCTGATAAATGGACACAGCGATAATTAACGTTGCAAATAATGCAAAAAGTGTTATTAGTTTAAATTGTTTGTGGGGATATTGGAAATGTGGAGGATGTTGTTGATTGCTAACTGTAGATAATTTATGGAAGGCAAAATGGATTTTATTATATTTTTTATTTTTATATGGATTACAGTTAGAATATGTTCAATAAAACCGACTTAAATTTAAATTTCTTTTAATTGAAAAGTTTTGTTTAATCGTTCTTTAATCTTTTAAGCAGGTTTCGAAAGGAATGTTAGAAATTTAAATGTTTAGTAAATAGTTTTACAACAGACATAGGAAAAAATGCGTGAGACATAGTTAAAATTAAAATTGTTAGTAAACTGCTAAAATTGAAATATTTATTAGTAAATTGATCATTTTATTTCATTTTAACGATGTGGCTATTTATACATACAGTATGTATACGCACTTGGCTATTTATACATACAGTATGTATACGCAATTGGCTATTTATAGATACAGTATGTATACGCACTTGGCTATTTATACATACAGTATGTAAACGCACTTGGCTATTTATACATACAGTATGTATACGCAATTGGCTATTTATACATATAGTATGTATACGCAATTGGCTATGTATACATACAGTATGTATACGCACTTGGCTATTTATATATACAGTATGTATACGCAATTGGCTATTTATACATACAGTATGTATACGCAATTGGCTATTTATACATACAGTGTGTATACGCAATTCGCTATTTATACATACAGTCTGCATTCGCAATTGACTATTTGTACATATTGACTGTATATACAAATATTGGAGTTGCTATTTTGGTAATAACTACACAATTATAAGTAATTATAGTTTTATTTATTAAAGTTCATTTACAATCTATCTCAATAAACTCGTAAATAAAGTATAATAATATAAGTATCACTAAATCAGTGAAATATAGATTTAAATTACATTTAAACTAGGTAAAATATGGTATGAAGTAAAATAAATACAGGTATATCATTTTTTATTCTGTATTTTTATGTGTAAGTGGTGTGCTTAGTCTTTATCTTTGGACGTCCTTTGGATTTTATCTTAGATTTGAATTGTAAGTTTTTATTTGAATGATTTGAGGGGCTGGCAGGGCTCGATTGACTCGGTATTAGACCGAATTTGTTCTTCAGGTTCTCCTCGTTCAATTGCACTAAGCCCACTACTCTCAAGTTAATTTTCAAAATAAACATCAATGTTTACATTTATAAAATCTGTATCCATATTTAGTACATTTTCAGTTGAAATATATCTAGCATGAAAACAAGTTTTTGAAAATATGTCCAAATTATTATATTTTCTCGAAGGAATAATCAAAAGAATATGACGACGTGGTGCACTAAAAGAATTTCAAAATGAATACAAACTTGTTTCCACCGATGTATTATAAAACTTTGATATTTTGCTATCAAGATTTTCCTCAATGCCATTGTTTTTAATTCTCATTTTGGGCTCTAAAGTTTGAAATAATTTTAACTGTCTATGAAAAAATTTGATTCCTGTCTCAGCTTCTCAGATTCCTGTGACAGCTTCAGAACATCCTTCAAGGATATTTCTTATTTATATTACTATCCATAATATTACTATCCATAATTTTAAAAACTTTGTTTATTTTTGGCTAATTTAATATTTATTCTTGAATCAAGACAGTTTATTATTTCCATAATACATACGTACATTATTGGCAAACTATGATATTTAGTTTGTATGTATTGTTTAAGGCTCCAAATTGATACTTTGATTAATTGAATTCTGTTTGTTGTAGTGCCTCCCATTAATGGTAAATGTTTTCTAAAACAATGTTTAAAAAAACTATCTCAATTTTGACGGAATTGTTCCTTAACCCATTCGAGACGACGATTTTTTTAGAACACGGTCCCCAGGAGCATTGCACACCGGGTGTGCAGCTCGCTCCTCGGAAAATTTTTATTGCGAGGAGCGGATTGAACACCATGTGTGCAATGTAAGGTAAAATGAAAATTGCAAGAATTAAAAACCAAAGTTTCAACCAAATGAATCCATAATTTGATGTACCATTTAAATGTTTTAATTATTTTCCGTAGGCGATGACCAATTTCATTATCAGACGAGAAATGAAGCAATTGTAAGACATTTTGAAATCTTTGTCTAGTTATGTATTGGGAAAAACAATGAAAACCAAATTGTTCGCTTTTATTCCAATAATTATAAATTCTTGGACATTTGATAGTTATCAAATATGTAATAAATAATAAAGTTAAAAACACATTGAATTCAGAAATGGTTATTCTTTTTCATTTTTTCTTTAATCTCATTTCGCCTTACTTGTTTGTTTCTTTGACAATCAAAGAAAAAAAGGTATAATCATATAAAAGTTCAAAAAGATCGTACGGACTACCTCCCTTTGGTAACTTTTGGAGATCTGGTTTTTCCACAAAAGGAATTTTTGTAAGAGAAGCATCATCTTTCCACGTTTCTGTATCTTCAGTAAACTCACTTTGATGCTGTTCAATTTCACTTTCAATGTCAGTACAATCGTCCCAATCATTTTCTTCAAAAACCTCGTCCTGTGTATCATCTAATAGTTCAATATTCACATTCATGTATTCCTCATTTTCTAAATCACTATCACTATCCATGATAACAAAATTTCGTTTTTTTTCTATTTCCTGCGAACATGAAATCATCACTTTCATTATGACTGGTTGCTTCCTGCGTTCCTGATGTTCCTGCCTTGGGCCTGCGCTGCATGCGTATTCATAGTATTTTACATGTAAAAGCTTCAGATAACTTTTTAGATTTTTGGTACATAGTAAAACCAATGCCAAATTTTGTTTTCCTGTACTTTACAGATTTCATTTGTGCAAGCAAAATCTTATTTCGATGACTAGTTTACTCTAGAATAATTAATAGTCTCTTATAGTCTCGGAAATCAATTGCACACATGGTGTGCAATCGGTCTCGAATGGGTTAAGTGTTACTTATTTATCTTTTCTTCCTATAAAAACTTGTACAGATTTACAAATTTCCAAAAATTCTTTTTTCTGCTCTTCATATGATTGGGAATACAAGCATTTCATGAATTCATACAATAATTTATGCATCTCATCAATTAGTATCAACATCAACAACATCTCATCAGCCAACACTAACAGAAGAAGAAGTAATTAATTCATCATCATCGTTGACACTACAACCCTGGGTGGGTCCTGGCCTCCTCAAGGATCTTCCACCATCGGTCTCTGTCTTGGGCTTTATTCTTCCAGTTAGTTACCCCTATGCTTCTCAGGTCTTTTTCTACCCCGTCTATCCATCGCAATTTTGGTCTACCTCTTCCTCTATTTCCATCAGGTTCTGATCTAAGTGCTCGTTTTGTGGGTTTTTCGTCATTCATCCTCATTACATGTCCTGCCCATCTAAGTCTTCCTAGTTTTATTATTTTTACTATGTCGACATCTTCATATATTTGGTACAGCTCGTGGTTGTATCTGCTCCTCCATGCCTGGTTTTCTTGGACGGGGCCAAATATTTTTCTCAATATTTTCCTTTCAAAGACTCCCAGGAGGTTCTCGTCTGCTTTGCTCAGGATCCACGTTTCTGAAGCGTATGTTAATACTGGCCTTATAAATGTCTTATATATTATACATTTTGATTTTCTTGTCAGGTTCGGCGACCTCAGTTGTTTTTCGACTCCATAGTAACATCTATTAGCTGTGATTATTCTTCGCTTTATTTCTTCTTCGTTTTTTCTTTTATTATTTATTTGGGAACCTAGGTATATGAACTCCCGTACTGTTTCTATATTATAGTCGCCTACTGTTATGTTTTGACCTATTCTATTTCTCCCGCCTCTATTACGCGTTACGACCATTGCTTTTGTTTTTTGTTCATTTATTTCTAGACCCATTTTTCGAGCTCCTCTTTCTAGGTTGTTAAAGGCCTCTATGTTATTCCGTTTTGTTCTACTTATTATATTGATGTCGTGATTTTGTGAAAATTGATCCAGACGTTTCAATTTTTGAATCTCTTATTGCTTTTTCGAGTACTATATTAAACAGTAGGCAGGCAAGAGCGTCACCTTGTCTCACTCCTTTTCGTGTTTTAAATTGCCTGGAATTTTTTTTGTTTTGTATCTTGACTGCACATATCACTTGTTTCATTGTAAGTCTCGTGAGATTTATAAGCTTGGGTGGTATTTCAAGTTCTTGCATCGCGTCATATAGCGCCTTTCTATTTATGCTGTCGTATGCAGCTTTGAAATCCACGAATGTGTGGTATGTATCCACCATAAATTCAGTTGTCTTTTCTAAGATTTGTCTAAGTATGAAGATCTGATCGGTTGTCGATCTTCCACTACGGAATCCACATTGGTAGTTTCCAATTATCTGTTCGACATAACTTACTATTCTGCTAAGGATAATGTTTGATAAGATTTTGTAGCCTGTGTTTAAGAAGTAATTAAATACATAAGTAATAAATGGTTCACCAACATACAATGCATGAAACTGAATTCAAAATTTCCAGAAGCATACTCATCTTTTAAAATCACGATTCCCTGTGTACAATTAACTGAAATAAAATACCCTGAAACATGGTACAAATACGTACGCGCCAATCGTTTTTTTCCCAAAGCTAAGAAAACCATCAACTACATAATAAATAAGCGCAATATACAAATAGTTCCAGAAAAAAATCACAACTTATCATTATAAGTACAAGAATATCAAAAGCTTAAAAGAAAAAAATAACCAAATCGAAATTTTAAGCGTTGATTTGAAACTAGATTTTATATGTTAGACCGAGACATGGCTAAATGACATCACGTCCACACAAATAAGAATAGATGACTATTCACTTATCAGCGCAGTCCACCGCACAGTTACCACGGGGGGCAGGGTAGCAATCTGGGCCAACAAAATTAGAATTAAATATAAAGAAATTTCAAACCTATGTCAATATGTGGAATACAATGGATAAATTCGACAAATAAAAAATAAACAGTTAAGCTTATGCAAACCCCCGCTAGGATCCTCAACCACCTTTATGACGTTGTTGGAAAAGAACATGAACAAAATTTTCAACATGCATGACGAAATAATAATACAGGGTCCGGCATTGAAACTTTTAAAGGTAAAAAATAAAAGTATAAATTGTACATTTTAATTTTTTTTATTATTAGTATTAAGCATTAACATGGGAAGTTTTAAATTAAGATGTCTTAAAAAGCATATTTGACTGCCGTTGCTGTCGATGCATTGTTGTAGCCGATTTCTGAAGTTGATGTGAACTCTTTCGAGCATTGCAACCGGTATATTGGCTATCTCGTGACGAATATTGTTTTTCAATTCTTCCACAGTTGCAGGACGGTTATTGTAGACTTTAGATTTAAGGTAGCCCCATAGAAAAAAATCACATGGTGCTAAATCTGGCGAGCGTGCTGGCCACGATATGTCACTCCTGTTGGAGATAAGTCGCCCTGGAAAATTTTCCCGCAAAACAGCCATCGAAATTCGTGATGTATGGGCCCTGGCCCCATCTTGCAGAAACCATACTTTGCCTATAGCCATATTTTCAAGAGCTGGCAGAAAGAAGTTGTTAATCATTGCCACATAACGCTCAGAGTTTACTGTAACCGTGCAATTGCCCTCCTCAAAAAACTATGGCCCAATGATTCCCACGCTTGATATTGCAGCCCAAACTGTGACCCGATCCGAATGAAGAGGCCTCTGATGACCTCCCCTAGGATTGATATCGCTCCAATAACGCATATTTTGTTTATTAACACAACCTGAGAGATGGAAGTGCGCCTCATCGTTCAAAAACACAACTGCTTCAGAGGGCAAATTATCAAGGAGCGTTTCGCATGCCCCTTGTCGTGAAACAAAATCACGCAGTGGCGTAGCGTGGGTTTTCGCCGCCCGGGGCCGACTGGAAATTCTCCGCCCCTTGTCAATATAGCTAAATTGGATAGTCTAAATGTGGACATAGTCGATCTTAAATATTTTTTAATTAACTTTAGTTTAGAGAAGCTTCTCTCGCAACTGGCATTGCTTATGACAGCTGTTAAGAATATTCTCAACATTATGACAATGTTTGGTAAGCAATCTTCAAGTTTAGACTCAATAATATATTTTAATAAACCCAGTGATCCGGAGTTAATGATCTCTTTTTTATAGTCTGGGTCTGTTGTAGCTACGAAAGCTCGTAGACGTACGCGTTCAAGTTTGAACTCTTCTCTATTTATGTCATGAGGAGCTTGATCTAGATTAAGTTTGTCGACGCCCAATATCACCGAGGGTCTTAAAAAGGCGTATGTATTTTTGCGCCAGATTCTGCAATTGTTGGAATCTTTCTTGAATTTCAGCAGTTGCTCTGTCTATTGAAGAAATCATAGTTCGTCTCAAGTCGTCGTACGATAACCCAACATCTCTACTTCCGCCGCCATATATATGCCTCCTCCTAATTCGTCTTGGGGGTTCAAAAGAAATTCCAAGTTCTTCACATAAACTTTTAGCGTATCTTAAAGCCTTATCTACAGATTCCTCTCGATTGTTCTTCTAATACGGTCTGTAAAGCGCCTATTTTTTGAGCACACTGATAAATGTTTAGTCCCTCAGTTTGCAAATAGTTTTGAGCATCATTGACTTCACGCAGTATCGGTTGCCAGAGGCCCAAGTAACATAAAAACGAAAATGATTCCATCGCCACTAATAAACTTCCCGCGTCCGTCCGTGTGTTCAAGCTTTCGTCCGCTTCCGTCAGATTTTCTAGTGCAGTTAAAGTTTCTTTGTAATGATCTCTAATGAAATTTACAGCATTGCCTCTAGCGCTCCAACGTGTGTCCTGAACCCTCTTCAAACTTTTTCCTGTCGCTGCAAGAAGAACTTCCCAACGGTGCGTCGACATAGAAAAAAAAGCGTAGCAGCGTTCTAGCGTACCAAAGAAAGTCACCGAATTTACCTCCACTGAAGCCGCATGTAGGCAAAGTAGGTTTAGTGAATGGTTTGAACAGGGAACAAATTCGGCATTAGAATTGAAATCCTTTAATCGCTGTTGTACACTTGTATGGCATCCAGCCATCGTAGCAGCATTATCGTATGCTTGGCCTCTACAGTTCATAATGTCGACCCCATTGGCCTCGAGTTTGCTTAGTATCATGTCACTAATACCTTCCGCAGTTTTGCTTTTCGTTTCAATGAAATCTATAAAAGATTCCTCTACTCGCACCTCCTGGTTTTCAATCATCACATATCGTAGTACTTGGCTTGTTTGATCTTTGTGGGAGATGTCCGGGGTGCTGTCAAAAATCATGGAATAATACTTGGCCTTTTGAACACGAGCTATAATTTCTTGGCGAACTTTATTTCCTAAAACTTAAATGAATTCGTTTTGAATTTTAGGTGACATATAAGCAAGAGAAATTTTCTGGCCCATTTTTATTCTTACTAAATGCTCTCTTAAAACAGGATCGTACTTTGCCAACAGATGCACCAATTCTAAAAAGTTGCCTCTGTTGGCACTGGTGTCGTCTTCCCTGTGGCCACGTAACGCCAAATTTTGTTTTGACAGAAATTGTATGATATCAAACATTCTGGTTAGAATTTCATGCCATTTTTTAGTTTCTCTGGCCACTACTTCTTGTTCTTTCTTATCAATAGTCTGTTCTTTTCGAAGCCTCGTTTCTAACTCCTTCCATTTGCAAAAATGTTGGTTATGTTGAGCACTTGATTCATGATTGGCAACTTTGGGATTCAATTTCCACCAAGTTTTAAATCCGTCGCAGGAGTAAAATTTCGGCGCATTTGGTGAATGTAAATTTGCGTTATGAAACAAACGACAACATAAGCAGAACAATTATGCTTTAGAAGGAGAATATGCCATCCAAGAGCGTAAAAGTTTCTCGCCGTTTGGCAATGTGCGGTAAAACCAATCTCGCGTCAGCCGCCTCCTGGACAATACTTTTGCTGTAACAGAGTCTGCGTCTGACTGAACCGTACGTGGTACTGTTGACTCTACTGAGAAATCTATATTCATATGTTGAACGACTTCAGGACCTCTCTGTATCAATAGCAGCCTTATGTTTGAATTTATATTTTCAGGCCATTTCCCCATGTCGTTGATATCAAAATCGGATTCAATATGTGCGGTTACATTTCGTTCTGGTGTCGAAATTTCAGCAATCACAGCAGCAAGTATTTGAATCTGACAAATTCGAACAATCAATTGAAGGTTGTAGCAAATCATCGGTATCGAATATTTGTACTACATGAGCTACTTCTTGGATTCGAACGGCACTAGACCCTGAAGAACTAACATCTGAAGGCCCTGACGTAGACTGTGGTGACTCTGGCGTACACTGTGGCGTCTCCGAAACTTTCACAAACTTTAATATAGCCCCTCATTTTTTCTAATATTCTCCTCTTTCGCTTTCTTCTTATTTCTATACCATGCTCCACTTTCTTTTGCCCTTTTCATATTTAGTTAGATGTGCTAAAAGAGAAAAAATAAAAAAGTAGGTATCCGTCTCCATTATATAATATCTATCGAGAACAACGAAAGGAACCGAAAAAACAAAATAAATAAAGGTAGATGTGGAGTATAAGGTGTCAGGTTTAGAAAGTAAATTGGCGCATGCTCAGTAAAATCGTAGCGCAGTGGTAAAAACAGTTTTTAAAATCTGAATCTTTGTTGCCTCTTACAATTTCAGTCTGTTAAAATAGTTTTTTCTTATTTTGGATTGAGAGTTCGCACTCCCGTGCGATAGTTCTTGATTTATTGTCTCTAGGACAACTTAACCTGACCAATTTATTATCGAAACTGGATAAATTTCAACAATTCTCCATATTTTGGATCGACAGTTTATGATTTATTGGCTCTAATAAAACTTAACCTGGCCACTTTTTTTTGTCAACTTTTTATCTAATAATTGCATTAATTACAACTTAACCTAACTCCACATCAACCCAAATAAAATATGTATCTACCTTTACTCCTTAGTACTTGCTCGACGATATCTCCGTAGATAGTAGGTATAAAGCAAATACCAAACTATTTATTAATTGGTCAGTAAGTAATTACATTAACAAAATTATCTACTCGTAAACTACACTAAAATAACTATAACACAATAAAATAAATAGGTTTAGGGAGCAATATTTTCGCGTGTTTTTAGTTTGATATTTCAAAATTGATTGATGATTTTCCGAAGTTCGTTAATCCTTAATAGATTAATCGTATTAGTTAGGTAAAACCTCGGATCAGTCCCGTTTTGTTGAAGGGAGGTACTTTAAGGGTTGTCAATAGTCAATGTATTTTTAGTGGGCGTTTAAATCGTGACGTAACGTATCAAGTACGAGTATGACGTATTCAGAGGGTGTGGTATTGTATTGTATTAAAAAAAGTTGCGGCGCCTACCGCCTTGCCGCCAAAGATTGTCGTTTGTTCCTCTAATTTTCGTTCTTGCCGCCCCCTTATCATGTGCCGCCCGGGGCCATGGCCCCCCTAGCACCCCCCACGCTACGCCTCTGAAATCACGTTCGGAAAGTTCTTGTGCGACTACCATTTTGTAGGGGTGAAAGTGAAGATCGTTATGAAGAATTCGGCGAGTTGAACGCTCCAACAACCGCAGGGCAGCTGCATGTTTTGAAGCAGACCGCCTAGGAGATCGCAAAACCGACAATCGGACTGCCTCGATGTTTGCGGGTGTTCTAACGGTCCGTGTTGCTCCTGGTCTCCTGCGGAACACATTTCCAACTGTTCTAAAAGCCTCCACCCAGGATAAGATGGATCTCCGGACAGGAACAGCTCCTCGAGGGGGAATATTGTACCGTAAACGGAACGCACGCTGCACCGCAACTATTGAGCGGCCTCGTGAAAATAACGTTTCTACTGCAAACACGTGTTGCTCTTCCGCCCAAAGCATTTTAAGGGGGGAAGTCCATGTAAACGTCTCGAAATCGGTCATTTTTTAATATTATTTTTAGCACTGATAAAATAACTTGATTGTTTTTAAATTTTAACACAACTTTATTTAATATTTTAAGAATACAAAAACATTTTTTTTTAATTTTCAATAAAAAATGGCGGCTCAGTACGAGTTCTTATAGGCAGTCTCCGACGCGAGGTCCCAAACTGCTCCAGTTGTCACTTATTAACCGTTCATCTGAAACACAAAAATGAAAGTTTATTTTTTTTAGGACATATAAACGGAAAGGATGAACCTATAAAATAAAAAAAAAAGTATAAAATTCAATATAAAATAAGCCTTTAAAAAAAAGTAATAATTTAGGGCTATTTTTTTGACATTTTTGACCGCAAAAAAGTATTTTATCAACGTGAAATATATGAAATTTTAGGATCATCCTTCCGATATTAATGTAAAAAAAGGCCTCAAAAAATTTCAGCCAAATCGGTCAATAATTTTTTGAGCTACAACACGAGTAGTTTTTAAAAATGTAGTTTCGAGATAATCGCGTTTAAAGTTGAAGTACAGGAAAATGATCAGTTTTAATGACTTATTAATTACTTACCGATTAATCTGCAATTCCAGGTCCATATAACAGTCCTTCTGCCTCCTCGAAAATTTTCTTCCATTTGATGTTGCCTGCGAGCTGTACGATTATTTTTTTATCACCACATGGACACGTGACAACAATTTTAAAACCAAGACCTCTAGAACCACACTCACTGAATCTTATCTTCTGATTACATACCGAGCACTTCACAATTTCAGACAAAGCTGTAAATACCGTAAAAAATTCAATTATCCTGTACCCGTGCAAAGGATTAGTTATTATATCTTCACCTTCTTTAATTTGAATTTGATTTGAATTTTTCACCTTCTTTATCGGTGAATTGATTGCCCAGATATCTTCGTTTTCTGGGGTTATTTCGCGCAATATTGCCACGCGTACCTTTTTTATAATTCGGCATTTTCACTGTTTAAAATCGACTGAACACGATGAATTCTCCAGCTAAACTAAAACCATTTCTCGACTAACGTTACACTCGTACAGGAAAGTGAAAGTTTGTATACCTGTTCCAGGAATAAGCATTTCCAGGAATAGGACTGAAGAAGTATTTCGAGTTATTATAATGGAAAGGTTCTTTTGTCCGAAACGCTCCGTCTACCTAGCTCGCTACTTTACAATACGTACTCCGGCCCGCTCCATTATATTAGCTGTAATTTTGTAAATATTCGAGATTTTTTTTTTCTTCTTGTCAGTACACGCTCAACATAGTGTACTTTCAGAATATCGAAAAAAAAAAAGGATTTTTTTTAAATTTTACATGGACTTCCCCCCTTAACGACTGACGATGGTTCGGAATAAATCTCCCCTCCAACGTTCTTCGTTAAGAGCACTGCCGCACCGCAATTATCTCCAGTAGCGTCCTCACGTCTCATTGAAAAAAGAAGGAGATTTCAACATCCATTTCGAATCCAATTCCAAAGAAAGATTCTATCTACTAGAACTCATGAGATCATATGGACTTACTCCGTTAATTCCCAGTGTCACTTTTTGGTGACGGGACTTTGTGATTTTTTTTTACATGCAATTTATTATATTTTAAAATGTAATACTTAGTAGTGTAAATGTCAATACTTAGTAGTGTTTGTGATTGTATTTTGGGCAACACTGGAGTTATGTTCTCTGTCAAATTAATTCAATTGTTTCAAACGGTCTTGATTTTTTTTGCTCGTATGTGTTCTGTGAATTTACATTGTTGTAAAAATGTCAAAAGGATAAGTACTGTAATTGTTTTTATTGTAAATTATTTTTCAATTTTCAAACTAATACTAAGCGTGTATTTTGTTCAAAAAATAATTAGTTTTGTATTCAAAATAAAGGTAGAGTTATCGCGTGTCACCACCAGGTACCACCCCTTAAAAAAAAACTAGGGGATAGTTTTTTTTTCTTTTTTCTTTCTATTTTTTGAATGCCGAGACACGATAATTAGCACAAAATAAAAATTAAAATTTCGTAGATTGTAGCTTGGAAATTGTAGGGTTAAAGATCAAATTTTTCAACATACACGAGTAACGCAAACATCAAGCAGCATTATTGACAACATTTTCACTCATTGATACAATATTATCAGATTTGTTCATGATACAATATTATCAGACCACAGATTCATTCCCTTGGCGGAAACATACAAAATCATACAGACAGAACACAATATGAGTTCAAAAGAATCTTTAGCGAAACGAACAAATCTAAATTTAAGTTAGCCTTACAAGAAGAATATTGGGAAAGCAACTTAACAAAAGACGACTGCATCGAGAAAACAACAGAATTAATAAAAAATCTTCAAAAATATTTTTATAAAGCATTCCCAATCAAAAGAATTAAAATTATTACAAAACCATGGATAACGGAAGAAATCAAAAAGTCAAACAAAGAACTTCATAAGCTATACTCTATACAAATAAAAATCAGATCTAAAAAAAGAACTACTATGCGAAGAAAAAATAAAAGAGACTGATAATTCAAACAAACAAACAATTATAATGGTAGAATCAATAACGCTACAACAAAACAAAGAGAACTATAGCGTATCCTTAACAAGGTAAAGAACAAAAAAAACCTTGAAAAATCAATTATATTAATAGATAAATCATCTCCAATGAGGAAGATATAGCAACAAAATTCAACGAATTTTTCAAAAATACACCGATACAAATAACTAAAAACACCGATAAACATTAATTATGACCATATACCCACATTATATAGTAGCATGTTTTTTGCAGAAATGACCTAGTCAGAAATTACTCTCATATTTCAGAGATTAAAAAACAACAGTGCAAGATCAAACAATCTGCCATGCAACATCATAAAAGAAGTTCCATCAGAATTGACACCATCAATTTTATACATTGTGAACTGTTCATTCAAAACATCCACTTTTCCCGGATGTTTGAAAACATCAATGATTATACCAATCCATAATAAAGGCGATAAAACTCTCTTAGACAACTACAAGTAGCCTTAATATCAATAATAGCGATAATAATAGAATACTGTATGGAAAGTAGAATCACATTCTTCATATCAAAATACAAAATAATTTCGAATCAACAAATGAATTAATGAAATAAATAGACAAAGGAAACTGCGCAGTTGGAATTTTTTGTGATTTGTCTGTGTTGAGACATTTGACTGTGTTGCTCACAATATACTACTAGATAAACTATGGACTATGGATTTAGAGACAAAACACAACGCTGGCTCCAATCATATCTAGCAAACCGAAATCAATTTGTAAAAATAGCTAGAGAAAAAAATAGAGTAAAAATAGCTAGAGTACTAGATCGAGTACAACAAACACATCAGTACCACAAGGAACCATATTAGCCCCACTACTATTTGCGTTATACACAGTTTACCTTAGCCACTACATTGGAACAGATAACTGTATTATGTACGCAGATGACACTAGCATAATCATTACAGACTCGTCAATACAAGAAATCGAAAGTACAACCAAACAGATATTAGACAAATTATATCAATGGCGTTGCTGTATCATAATCATTTTCCTACGTATTTTTTTTGCTTTTCCATAACATCCATATTCTTCTTTACCGATTGTATGATTATGATTAAGTGACATTTTTATTAGAGTCCATTTTGTATTTTACCTCTATAAAAATTCAACATTATATCTGGTACAGACTGTATGACTGAATGCAGACTGTATGTATAAGTAGCCAATTGCGTATACATACTGTATGTATAAATAGCCAATTGCGTATACATACTGTATGTATAAATAGCCACATCCTAATTTTAATGCATTTCGAAATGTATTGTATAAGATGTTTGAAAGATACAACGGAGGAAATTATTGTACCTATGCACTGAAAATATGAAATTGAAAATTTCCAATAATACTTTTTATAAAGCAGATTATTTCTTAGCGGATCGCCAATGGTAAATTAAGATTCAATACTTAAAATCTCATCTCAATAATATGATCTCATTATAATAATCATTCCCTTTTGTTATGTCTTATGTAGAATATGGCAATCAGGATTCATTATTATTATTATCTAGCGAAATCAAAAATTGAATTGTAGCTTCTAGAGTTTTCAAATATTCACCGGAGAGACTTTCGGCTTATGAATACAATAAAAAAATATATACGTTTTATAAAATTGAAAGTTGGAGGTTATCATTACAATATCTTCTAGTCTATCAATAAATAGTTGGAATTACACACTCATACAATCACACAAACACCCACACAACGCATCTTGAGCAAAGTGAGCCAAACAGTAACAGAAGATATCAGTGTAATTCCAACTATTTATAGATAGATTCGAAGATATCGTAATGATAATCTCCTACTTTCAATTTCATTGTTAATTTGGTTCAAACCATGATATTTTTAACTTTTTATGTTTTCTTATACCCGGTGATACTAAAGTAAATTTAAGTTGATGGGATTAAGGCAAGAGAATTAATTTTATTTAACCCATTGAGTTGAAATTTTTAGACCAAAACAAAAATCGGTCAACTGAAATTTGGATAACAAGAGTTTTACAAAAAGAACTTCCCTTCTATATACAAGATTCTACTGTACTTAATACATACAAATATTTATAAAATTAAAACAAGACCAGATAAGGTCAGACAAGACCCGACAAGAACAGACAAGACCAGACAAGGCCAGACAAGAACAGACTGGATCAGAAAGATCAGACAAGACCATACAAGACTAGTCAAGTCTAGGCAAGACCAGACAAGGGCAGACAAGACTACATAAGCCCAGACAAGACTAGACAAAACCAGACAAGACCATACAAGACCAGACAGGAACAAACAAGAACACACAAGACCAAACAAGATCAGACAAAACCAGACAAGAACAGACTGGATCAGAAATACCAGATAAGACCATGCAAGACCAGTCAAGGCCAGACTAGACCAGACAAGACCAGATAAGATCATACAAGACCAGTCAAGACCTAACAAAACCAGACAAGACTAGACAAGATCAGACAAAACCAGACTAAACCAGACATGACCACACAAGTTCAGACAAGTTCAGATAAGACCTGACAAGATCTTGGAAAAAAAAATGTAAGTTTTCACCTAATTCTCGATTTATTTTCGAATTTTTGAGACAAAAAAAATCAAATCTGCGTTATTGCTACTAATACAACAAATGCAAACTTCTTTATGGAGAATACGTATATCTTCTTTATGGAGAATACGTATGTTTTTCCTTAAGTTTTGTATACAGTGAATAAAGGATCATAAAATAAATCCATGCACATGGAACTTGTTATGTAGAGTTTTGTAAATTGTTGGTTTTACTTTCATTTCATTTACGTTTCTTACGTTTATGCGAGTATAAATGCAAATCACAATTGAGTTTAGACCATGCAAAATATAACTTGGTAACGAAGCGACAGTATAAAAACAAACGAGATTGAAAAAAAGTTTGAGATTGCTGTAATATAGCATTAAATATTTTTTTAATTATATGAGATAAATTCTGGATAAAAAATGTATTTTTTTATTTTATAGACTTATATTTTTATAACACAAATTATTTGTGGAAATTATTAAATAATCCCATCCAACATTTGCTGTGTTATAAAATAGTTTTGGATAATTTCTTTACTTTCAACATACTTCAGTATAAATATTTTAAATGTTATTTCAGGAAATTATTCTTAACTCGTTCCATAAGCTAACTTGCTGCCAGTTTTTGTTGTATATTTATAAATTTATATGCAATTCTATTATAAAATATAGTCGATTTGACTAAATGGAGATTTGCAACGGATTATTAATTCGCTCCACTTGAGAAAAAAGATTTCCTTAAACTTTGCATAAATCACACGGAAAAAAGTGAAATTTAAAAATTCCGGTTTCAAATAGTAGCAGCGGCCTTACGAATTTGAAACTGTAAAAATTACAAATTGTTCTTTGTTAAAATTACAGTTTCCGATATTATTAGTAAATAAGTTTTAAAAAATACAGTATGCGATTGAAATCTTTAAAAATTTGTATTCGTAAGGCCGCTGCTACTATTTGAAACTGTAATTTTTAAACTGTGTACTTTTTCCCGTGAACGTACTTTTTTCATATTATTTTTATTTACTTTTTTTTTAAATTTCAAACAAATTTGTGTTCACATGAACGTACTTTTTTAAAATTATTATTATTTTTTTTAAAAATCGCGTTCTATTTCATTACATTTCTACATTGGAATTTAAATTTACCTGTTACTTCTAACATTATACACGAGATTTATAGAGAAAGTTGAAATGCAAAAATTAATCTAATTAATATAATTACATGTACTGTATATTTACTCCGTTAATGTTAATTAAGAATAAGTTTTGATATTTAATTAGATTAACTCCAATAAAAAGTCTTCATTCTTCGATTCACGTTTATATTTATTTGGTACTGATTAAATATTTTAATTGCTGTTTAAAATGTTTTAAGTAATTCCAAAGTATGTCGATTAAAAAAAACCTGTCAACCTGTATATTTATTCTGATAAATTCTTAAATATAGCCCAATCAACTAATTGGTTCCTGATTAATTTCAAGATTTGCAGAAATCTTTATTTTTTGTTTCGGATTTTATTTTTCGGAATTTATTTAAATCACAAATAATTCCAGTGAAATCTTCATCACAAACACCTAAGAAACTATCCAATTAAAAGTTTCAATTAATTTAAATTTAAAAAATTCTAATTAGGATCAATCTTGTTGACATCATTAGGTAGATTTATTTTTTATCACATTTTTTAAAGCTTTTTATATAGATTGGAAAAGATACAGATTGGAAACGATACATTCTTATCGAAATTGAAAATATCTGGATAGAATTTGAAGATTGTGACTGTAAGTTATTTGAATTTCAATTTTCTAACAGGATGTAGTTGGGATTATGTAGATTACGGCACCAAAGGGCGTTGCTGATAGGTGTTATTACAGACCATTTGGAATGTCTAATAGCCACAGTAGGCGGTCAATGGTGTGTCGAGCTAGACGTATATGTACAAAGCATGTTAACTTGATATCATGACGATTTGTAGACTGGAATATACAGTTGAAGTTGATATTACAGTTGTAGAAAAATTACCCGTAGTCTTGTGTCATAGTCTTGCTAAACTAATTCAAGTGTAAAATGAATAATTACATCGGATGAAATTAGACGGACAAAACTAGAGCATAGAGTTAAGGTTAGATTATGGCGATGTATAGAAGATTTGTGAAGTCAATCAATACTAAACACAGTTTAATTGAATCAGACTAGAAGTGTCCACTTAAAAAATATATCGATATTTATATTCGATGTAAAACATTGGTTACCAGCATCGATGTTTATCAGTATATCGCTTGAAAACATCGATATTTTTTCAAAATCGAATACTTTTCACAAAAGTTTAATATTACCCTTTTCAAGTAAAACGCAGAAAGTTTGCTGTCCTTGATTACGTATGTGTGAATATAGAACCAAAGACCAGAGTAACACAGCTATACTAATAGTGGTGAGATACTAAGATAGTGGTGAGATGACTGAGATGAGTTATGCGTTTGTAAGTGAAACTAAAACAACAAATTATCAGAAATATTTTATTACAAACCAGAATACTTCCACCAGCAAAACTTACTTTCCATTTAAGACCAATGCTATTTAGACAAACTTTGCAAAAATTAAAGTTTACTTAATCTTTTACCTTTCATTCTATCTCTTTGTTGATTGACTATTTGAACAGTCATTGAAAATAAACGTTCGGAAGGAACAGAAAACCCGTCAATAGTTAAGTATTTGAAGGCAATCTTATAAAAGAAAATAAAGGAAATTAAATTTTGATATCTTGCCAAATCTCTAAAGGATTCTCATTGAGCCTTCCTGCTACTGGACTGGGCTCGATAATTCATCAGAAATTGCATTTTCTGATTGTCTTGATTTCCAACTCTTGCTTACTAGTTTGTGATGATTGTCCCATAAGCAAACGCTCTCTTCTTGTTATTAGATTGTTCAGAATTTGATTCCGATATTTAGACATTTTGTGTAGTATTTTTCATACCCACTCACTCCGTTGGCTTCTTTGGGACGTGACGATCCCGTGCCGCTCTATATCTACCCACATTCCTTCCTATCCAACGTCGCATCCTCCCATCCAGTGAGTCGGTCTTCCAGGCGGTCTTGAGCCTTCCATCTTCTTCTGATAGATCTAGCAAACAATTATGTGAGCATCCTTTCTGATCACATGTCCTGCCCATTGCAGCCGTCTCGCTTTCATGACCTGGTTCACTACCCTGGCTAACGTTGATTGGTTAATTTGTACAGCTCATAGTTTGATCTAAGAACCCCTCTTTGAGTTTCCTGGTCAAAAGTGGGTCTGAAAATTTTCCTGTAGCCTTGTTTTCGAAGACTGTAAGCTGGTGTTCCTCCCTTTTGTTCGCACTCCATGTATCGGCTCCATATAGCAGTACTGATCTGATGATTCTGTTGTATAGCTTTAGTTTAGTTTTTCTGGTCAGCAGTTTGGAGGAAAGCAATTTCTGCAGGGAGAAGTAGACTTTGTTTACGTTCTGTAATCTAATTTGGTGTTCAACTTGTCTTCTGTTGTAGTCATTTATATTGACACCGAGGTATCTAAAGTTTCGATTGTTCTTAAACGCGAAATTGTCTATATTAAGGTTATTGTGTTGATCTGTAGTCATGTTTTCTCTCTGTATGATCATATATTCTGACATCTCGTCAGTAATTTAGACCTATTTTAATAGCGGTTTCATTTAATTTCCTGAATAGAATTTCAATATCTCCTCGATTACTTCCTATTAATACTATGTCATCTGCATATGCTAGGAGTTTGTGATTGTTATCTGTAAGGTCTCTGGTTGTGGCTTTCATGGTTTTAATTCCCGAATAATTTTTTTCAAAACAATGTTGAAGAGAAGTTTGGAGAGCGTATCACCTTGTTTTAGTTCAGTTCTGTTTTCAAAACTGTCTGATATGGAGCCACAGTGTGTCACCCTGCTCACCGCCTTCTCCATGCACATTTTAACCACGCTGATTAGTTTCTGTGGGATTCCGTATTCTGCCATGATTTCCTACGCTGTTTCTTTGTGAACTGAGTTGTAGGCCTTTTGGAAATCAATGAAATGGGGTGTTTTTAATTAAGACTTTTTTGATGTATTCCCAAACCTTTTCGTTGATTGTCTTGATGCAAAATATGTTGTCTGTTGTAGATCTGCTTTTACGAAAACCATTCTGATAGTCTCCTATTATGTCTTCGGCGTATGGAATTAGTCGTAATATAATGTGCGACAGTAATTTGTAAGCTGTGACAAGTAGGGATATTCCTCTGAAGTTTCGCTTATCTTTCTTCATATGTTTTGGGACAATAATTGCTTCCTTCCATTCATCCAGTATTTGTTCGTCTCGCCATACTTTCAGGATAAGCTGATGCTGATGATGATTCTTATGGAGCTTGGCACCCCAATATTTCAGTAATTCAACTGGTATACCATCACAACCAGCAACTTTTTTCAGGTTTCAGGTTTTTCAGTTTCTTCAGACTATGAGGGATCATTGATGAAAGTTTCTACCGTTGAACTGTTTTTTTTTTCTCCAGCTTGTTCTCTGGTTCAGGGCAGTTTAGTAAATTGTCAAAGTACTCTTTCCATGCCTGTAAGATGTGGGTTGTTCCTGCGATGATGTTACCATTGTTGTGAAGAACTGTTGATCATGGTTGATATTCTTTCCTAATGTAATTTACTGTCCCGTATACTTTACGAATATTGTTCTCAGGTTGGCCATTCTGAATGCTCTGTAATGTGTGTTTAAGGTAGAGTTTAAGGTAGAGGTGAGTTTCTATCAAGTTTCTTAGTGTTTTTCATACTCTTTAATTTTTGCTACTGCTACTACTGCTGCTGTAGAGCAAGCAACTAACGGAATTACCCTTCTGCTAGTGTAGTGCATGTCTCCAGAAACTCCTTTAGTAGCAGCTTCGAGCGGTCGTAAGACTAGTAACACAGAAGAAAGAACTGACAGTTCTGATGCAGTGAGCATAGGTGGCGCTCTTTTATGACGAAATTTATATCATTGATTACAGTGGTAACTCTAAAAATCTCTCAATCATATAATAAGTACTGTTCTATGTTGTTGAGACTTCTTGAATTAACTTTGATTCTTTTTTCTGTGGCTTTTCTTAATTCATTGCTTGCTATATTACTTTGCTTCAACCTTGTTACAATAATCTTGACCTTAGTTATTAGATCTTATAATTCTGGACAGTGTTGTATCGCATTTTGCGCAAATAAATTTAAAGTGTGCACAAAACACGGTATGTATTTTTTACCAAAGGCCAGGCCGTCTGCCTTAATCATTGATGCTGCGATGTTCGTTACTACAGCCGAAACTTTATCAACCTCAATACCCCATTCAGCAAAACAATTCAGAAGCATCTCAGCAATATGATCCGAAGTGTTGCGGCCAAATGACTGATATACTCCAAGAGTAATAGCAAAAAAATCGGTACATACACCGAAGTGATCTGTAATTCCAAGAAAGCTTCTCACACTCATTGTTTTTGTTCACATATCGGTTGTAGGTATTATATTTTCTACACATTTTAATTTATTTTTAAAAACATTAAATGACAATAATATTTATCATCAACCCAGCGAGTCAATGTCGTCGTTACTTCGAAGCTTGTAATGCGTTGCACTTACTTTCATAAGATTACGAAATCCGTCTTTTTCTACAATCAGTAAATGGTTGATTAACTTTTCAAGTCATGTAGATGAAGGCATTATTGACTTAGTTTTATTGTTTCTTTCACTAAGTTGGTTTTTTAATAGATTCGAAAAATAATTAAAAAAACAAAGATTCAATGTTTCTATCTAAATATATCGAATAGAATAAATATCTGTCTTGTCCGCTCTCTCGGACCAAACACAAAACCTCTGGATTAACACTGCAGTTGTATCTCGAGCAATCCTCGGAAAGCTCCATTACTTCAACCTCACAAATTTTATGAATGATGAGTAGAAAAGTAAACAAAATACCCCAGGCAGTAAAATCTCTCGACCTCAGGTCGCAAGCAGACGTTCGGATTCTAGGAGCCTGCACTTTTTGCTCTGGTTTTATCAAAAGACCTACAGAACCTACAAAACTCAAATTCAAGTAGAAATACAATATAGGAAAAATGAATATTAACTCGCTAATAAAAACAGGAAAACATCAAGAACTGATTCAAGGGCTTGAGCAGAATAATATCAAAATTCTGGTTCTACAAAAAACTTGCTACACTCATAAAAATTCTTTAGAAACAGGCAACTACAGCATTTATAAAGGAAAACAAGCAGAGTACATCTTTGGTAAATGCACCTTATTCGGCCCAGCTTTTATCATAAAAAAAATGTAACGGAGTTCATAACAAACTTCAGCTCTACGTCCAACAAGCTCTCAACAGTGACTATGAAATATAAAAACAAAATGTACACTCTAGTGAAAGCTCATGCTCCAACAAATATTGACAATAAAAAAAATCCGGCCAAAGTACAGACTTTCTGGGACGAGACAGAAGACACAATTAATAACATTCCAAAGCACAATGTCATCATTCTGCTTGGGAATTTTAATGCATAGCTCGGCAAGTAGAAGAAATACAGAAACATCATTAGAGAATATCCAGCGGATAAGAGGACGAACAACAATGGAATTAGACTTGTGGAACTCTGTCATACCTTCAACCTAAAAATTATGACCACACACTTAAAGAAACATCCTAAGAAAATGAAGATTTCACATCCCTTTGAAAACACTAAATCAGCTCATTGGCGAGTTCCAAATTGATTACATAGCCATTTCTAAAAGAGAATTTAAGACAATTCAAAATATTAAGGTTCAGAAAGGAGCCAAAATAGATTCGGATCATTACTTTGTTAAAGCTAAAATTAAATTCATCCCAAATACCTATAAAAATAATAAGAAACCTAAGTGCAAGCATTTTGAAACTAAGAATATTTTATGCAGATACTCAAAGCATCTTTAAATCTAACTTGCAAGGCGAGACATGGGAAGAAATGAAGTGACAAATACTGAAAGAAGCAGAAAAATCTCTGCTAACTTAAAAAGAAGAATGTCTGGTGTAATGACAAGTGCAATGAAGCACTGGAAAACAGACAAAAGCTTTGGCAAAATTTATATCGAACCCAACACAAATCAACCTAGAAATGGTGCAGAGAAGGTAGAAAAACAGCATCTTATACAATCAGGAACGAAAAGGGACTATACGAAAAACTATCCCTTCAACAAATGCAAGTGCACTTCACTCAAAACAAATCCAGAGAATATTACCAATGCTACAAAAAAACACCTGAAAGGGTATGAACCTCCCAGTTTAAATTTTCGTGACAAATCAGGGGAAATGGGTACAAATGACCAAGAAAATTGCAACATTTTAGCACAATATTTCGAAGACCTTCTCAACTGTAAATCGCCCCCAGAGAAACCGGAATTCAAAATTCCAGACGAAATTCCTGCAGAATCACATCCATCAACTGCAGATGAAGTCCAGCAAGCGATAAAATCCCTCAAGAACAATAAATCTCCTGCTAAAGATGAAATTACAGCTGAACTTTTGAAACTAGGCGAGGAAAAAGTTTCACTATACCTCAGTACTATTATTAAAGAAATTTGGCGAACCGAGAATATACCAGAAGATTTGAAGGTTGCACTTAACATCGCTACACAAAAAAGGTTACAGATCTTACGTGAACAATTGCAGGGGAATTTCCCTCTAATCTGTTCTTTGAAAAATACTGTTAAACAGGCTGGAACCAGTTCCAAGGTGGATTTACAAAAGGGTGGAGCTGTTCGGAGCAAATTATCAATCTGAAAAACATAATCAGAACACGTGCTGACCAACTACATGTTAAAACGTTTATTGATTTGAGAAAGGCATATGAGTCAATAGACAGAGAAAGCCTATTTAGAACTCTGGAGGAATTTGTAACTGATATAAAAACCAGAGAAATTGTGTGGCAACCATTGACAGATACCAAGTCCAAAGTGAAATTTCGAGGCAAGATTTCTGAACCTTTAAAAACCAGCCGGGGTGATGGACTCTCCCCAATCCCTCACTCTAGAAAATATAACGAGGGAGACACTGGAAGAATAGACACACAAAAACCTGAAGGGAATTTCTTTTGGAGGATCAGTTAAAGAGCTAACGATACACGCACTAGCTTTTGCAGATGATATTGCTCTCTTGTTCACGAATAGGAGGTGCAGTTAAACAAATAGAAATCTTAGCAAAGCATGCAGCTAAATTTGGCTTACAGATAGCACCAGAAATAACTAAATTCAAGTCATGAAAAGGGCAAAATTCGTTCTGATCAGATAAAAAATCAGGGAACCCCATATCCTATAGGCCTATTTGCCTACTGGATGTGTCGGAAAAACTCTAGGCAAACTTTTACTTAAGTAAAACTTTAAGCAGAATAAAATAAGAAATTGAGACTGGGCATGGACTGTCAGAAAAACAATTCGGCTTCAGGCAAGTAAAATCCACAATTGGCGCGCTAAGATCTGTCATAGAAATTACCGAAAAGTCTGGCACGCAAAGAACAAGGAAACTGTGTGCGCTGATAACCTTCGATGTTAGAAATGCATTTAACAACGCTAACTGGAAGTAGATCATGGGAGGCCATGGAACATCAAGAGGTATATCATCGTATCTACTATGCATGGTGAGCTACCTTAGCGATAGAAAGTTAATCCTAAAAGGGGCTCGGAAAACGGATGAGAGAAGCATTAGCAGCGGTGTTCCACAAGGATAGATTTTAGGTCTAACATTTTGGAACGTCCTATATGACGATGTGCTGAGATTAAGACTGCCATTGGGGGCGACAGTGATTGGCTTTGCAGAAGACTTGGCTCTTGCGGTAACAGCCAGAACAGAAGAATGATTGATGCAGTCGGCAAACCACGATATAGACGAAATCATTAAGTGGATGAGATCCAAAAGCCTCAATCTAACGCCAGAAAAAAACTGAGGCGGTCCTTCTCATAGGACAAAAAATAAAATTTAAAATTGAAACACTGACGGTAATCCCAAAGCATCAAATAAAATACCTGGGCATAGTAATAGAGAAGGCGTTATCTTTCACACCGCACATAGCAGAAACTGCAACAACGGGGATGAGGACAATGGCAGCAATATAGCAACTAGTGCCCAACATTGGAGGTCACAAGAGCAGTAAACGTTGACTGCTCAGTTACGCAGTACAACCCACTATGATGAATGGAGCACCAATATGAGCCAGAGCACTGGGAAAACAGAACAATACCCGAAAGCTCCTTGCAGTGCAAAGAAAAATGGCACTACGAATCTGTAGCGCTTACCGCACCATATCAAGTGAGGCAGTCTTGACCATCGCGGGTATTGTGCCAATTGACTTGCTGGTGGAAGAGCTAAGGAATCTGTAAGAGACAGGTCGCAACAAACTTAAAAAAATCGGACAGGAGAGAACTAATTGAAGAATGAGAGCAAAGGTAGCAGCAAGGCATTAAAGGAGAGTGGACCAGTCTTCTTATCCCTGAACTTGAACTCTCAAAAACCGGGGAACATGGGGAAAATAGCTACTATCTCACCCAAGTATTGTCCGGCCTCGGCTGTTTCAAGGACTACATCAAATTGGCAGAGCTGCAGACGACCAGTGAATATACTGCGGAGAGACCGATACCGTGAGCCATACAGTAATCGACTGTTCTCGATGGGAAATGGAAAGGCATAAAATTGCAACCAATTTAGAAGCACCATTTTAGAAGCAAGATAATTTATACGATAACGGAATATATTGTTAAAGCAAAAGAAAATTGGATTAAGACACAACAATATATTCATTATATTATGGAATCCAAAGTAATCTATGAAGCGAAGGGACAGAAGATAAAAGGGAAATTAAATTTAAATAAGTCATCCGTAACTCCGAGGCCATGCGACAAGCAGTACCAGAGTTCATGGTTGTGTTTCCAGTGGGGCACTTATCTATTCAGATGTATAATCTCCAGCTACGCCCCTTAAGAATAAGATCAGGTGACCTCCATGTCTCTCTAGTATTACTGAGTGAACTACTGAATATTTTTTATTCAGTCTAATCTTGTTTTATTTAAAGTAATTAATTAAGATATTACTACGTTTAAATTCACAAATGACTTATAAAATAAATAAATATAATTATAATACAACTTAAGAAAGTTTTTGGTTTCCTGCACTTTTTTAAGTTGTACTTTTATATATTTATTTTATTAGTTATTTGTGCATTTAAACCTAGTAATATCTTAATTCAATACTTTTAATATTAAAAATTCACATAGTAATTTTTATTTCTCTAATATACTTCAGTTTTCACAGGGGACATAAATTATTGGTCGAACATGTTGAGAATTTTATTGCGAATAAATCAGAAAATTTATTCATTGATTTAGGGTAGTCTTGTACTAATATTTAATAAATATGTGTTAATAATAATCTGTTATATTGGCAATTTATTTTCTTCATGAAATGTTCAGAAGAGCGTAATGTTCTTAGAGTGAGAGCTGCCTACATGGAAGGTTCATTAAAATCGAACTGTTGTAAGATTGCATTATAATAGAGAGTTTTTATTGGCAATAACGAATCTTTCACCGACAGAGATCACGCGCCCCGAACCACATTTCCAACATAAACACCAGGTGAAATTAATATGCTTCAGAATTTTTTATGCAAAACAATATTTTAGAGAAATTTATATAATATGAATGGTTTCAAACAAGGAATTTGGATTTAATTTATTTGATTATTTTAAATTTGTTAAAAATATTTTTATTTAATATTGAGAACCAATCAATTTATGTAGGTAAAACCTCAACTACTTCATAAATTTGCACAGGCTCTATTTAGTAATAAAATATATGCTCTAAAAATTCCAAGAAAAACCTATCTGCGTTTTATATCTAGATATATTATGTTTCTGAGAAAGCTAACACAGATGAAACCAAATACGAGGCTCAAAAAAATGCGTGAATTCCGTTGCTTTGAATTAGAAGCGAAAGGATCGACTGATTAAATATAACTGGACAAAATGACAAATGGACAAGTTTAAAGTTGCCGACACTAATACCGTATTTCAAATAATTCTGCTCTACAAATTGCATTATTATTGGCCTATCAAAATGGATATATTTTTCAATTTATAAAGCTATTATTTATAAATTATATTGCAATAAAACAAACTGACACGATTTAGCATATACCTGCTTTACTAGATATATACTGTAGTATAATGTCGGTAATCCGACACATATGGGACCAGACAACCGCCGGATCATAAGAAAGAATGGTCGGAGGGAAGAGCGCGGGCGGTCTCCAGACCGCCGGATTACTGGACGTGTCGTCCGATTAACCAACGGTCGAATTACCGAGATTATACTGTATTTCAAATATAAAATACATTTAGATTAGTAAGGTTAGGGGGGCGTTAAAGTATTGTGTAAGAAGACTTAGGGCGTTGAGGGTACTGGTTTTTCCTACTTTTGCTGACAAAGAGTGCGAGGGCTATTATAATTCCTATATATGATAAAAAACATACAAAATTATACTTTGAAAAAATTCTTATGACTTATCACGGGTGTGGGGTTCTTTATTTTTACTTATTAACGGAGGATGATTGTCTAAAATTATTGAAAATTTGCTTACGTAATTCTTGAGCGGCCCTTTAGATATACAAAAAAATTATCAAGCCGGATTAATAACTGGATTATCAAGATTAAAAGAAAACAATAACAATTTTACATATTTTAAATGTGTCACCGTTTGCTATAGTTCGCCGAGTTCAAACATTCAAGTCATCGTTAGCTTCATCGTCATCCGTGCAACAAATTAGGCTGAGATTTTCTTCTTCAGAAAAGGAATGAATGAAAAAATTTATTGTGTCTTGTTCCTTAAAAATATGCCTACGTCCTCGTATGTCAGAAAAATTCCGAAGACAATTGTACCTTGGTCAGAATCGCGAAACAAGTTTTCAGAGTTTAAGGGTGTCCCTTTTGGCTTTATTTCAGCTGTGCGCGAAGTTTATATCCGACACGGGACAGCGGAAAGAAAAGACACGTGTTTCTACAGACCACCAGATTACTGAACGTGCCGGATTAACCAACCGCAGTATTATCAAGTCTATACCGAATAAGGATAAATTAGAGAGACTATAAAATGGAACAACATAAAAACAGTATAACACGAGCAGCCGAAGAAAAAGTAGGAGGATACAAAAGAATTCAAGAAACGAGGAATGGCTCGACGAAGGGTGCAAACTAGGAATGAAAATTATAAATAAAACCCGGGCGCGCTACCTCCAAAGGACAATGAGAGGAAAGTACAACGAATATCAGCATAAAAGATCGATTGCAACTAAGCTATGTAGAAGGAGAAGTAGTAGGATGTAGAAGGTAATAAGAGGGAACATTATAACAATAAGAACAAAGAAGTAGAATGCCATAACAACCATAAACACAGCAGAAAATTTTACAAAGACATATCTAAACTTACCAGTGAATTCAAACCAAGACAAACTGAAATCAAAGACGAAAATGGCAAATTACTAACGGAAAAAGTCCACATACTAAGTCCACCATCTTGCAGATGGCAACAATACTTTCCAAAAGTACTCTCGAAAGAACAAAGAAATCGGAACGAAGAAACCTTCAGTTACACATCAGCTGAAATAGAAATAGAAAAACCAGATATCATAGACACGGAGGCAATAAATCCAGAGATTTCTTTGGAACCTTCAAGCAGACATCCCTTCAAGCAGAAAATACGCTCCGCCAAGCCTCCACTTGAGAGACTCACAAGGCAAACTTGCTTTTAACGACAAGGACAACTGCAACCTTTTAGCTCAGAACTTTAAAAATCTGCTCAACTGTGATCCACCCAGCGAAGACTTCGATTATAAGCAAACCACAACAAACCCGGACTCGCTGCCCCCTTCATTGCAAGAAGTTGGCCAGATCATTCAACTTCTTAAGAATAATAAGGCAGCTGGAGAGGACTCTATCGTTGCTGAACTGTGGAAAGGTGCGCAAGCTAACCGAGATCATCCAGGACATCTGGGAAACAGAGAAAGTACCACCCGATTGGAAATCTGCTCTGATCCATCCGCTTCACAAAATGGGAGATTTTACTGATTTATACAACAAGCGTGGAATTTCTCTCGTCCCGGTAACATATAAGATTCTCTCCAAGGCGTTACAAACAAGGAAAGAAAATCAGCTGGATAGTCAACTGGGAGAATACCAGGGAGGTTTCAGGAAGACCCGATCCTGTGTTGAACAGATCCTCAATCTTAAAACTGTACTTGCATACTCCAAGATGAGAAACCGCAAGGCCTACGATTCCATGGATAGAGAAACTCTTAACAAAGTACTCCAGGAACTAGGGCTAGACAACAAAACCCGCAGACTCAACCTAGAAAAATTGACCAACACCCATTCCAAGGTAAAAATTAGAGGCGAGATCTGAGAAAGCTTCGATATAAAAACTGGAGTGAGAAAAAGAGATGGACATTCCCCACTTCTCTTCAGCTGTGTCCTTGAAAAGGTTATGAGAGAATGGCGCAAGGAACTGATCAACATGTGTGCTCAGAGTGGTATTTACCTGGGACTTAAGAACGATGGATTGGTTGTAGATTGCCTGGCGTTTGCAGATGACATGGCACTGATTGCTGATTCTCTTGAGATGGCAACAATGCAGGTAAATTTTCTCAGAAAACAGGCTGCCAAAGTAGGTCTTCAAGTGTCGCTGGAGATAACAGAATTTTTCACCAACATCAAAGAAGCAAACAGAGAGATGTTACTAGAGCAGGGTAACATCAAGAGGACTGAGAAATGTAAGTATCTCGGCGAATGGATTGAACCCAACTTATCAGAAAGAGCATCATTATCCATGAGAGTCACCAAGTTAGAACTAGCCTATCGACTGACTAAGAACACCTACAACAAGAAATGCCTGTCACGGAACCTGAAACTTAAGCACTACATATCAGTCTTACGACCAGAAGCTTGAGAACTTGGAAATCAGAGAGAGGAGAATCCTCAGGAAGATCCAGGCCAGGATTCAGGTAAAGTAAGATGGGTAATTCCGAAGACGACATAACTATGAGTTCTACGAACATATTGAGAGGCTCTCTGACTGTGCAAGGAGAAGAAGGGTAGCTTTCTATGGCCATTTTACAAGATTGCCTCCAAACCGACTAACCAAGCGTCTGTTCACCTTCTGGCAAAACAAGAAGGTTCGTACCACTTGGTTGACAGAAACCGAGAAGTATATTTAAGAACTGGGAATAACAGATCTCCAAAACAGACAGTTTGTGAGATGCACCCTGAAGGAAATCCGTGGATTTTAGGAAAAACCCCGAAGGAAAGGTACCCCCTGGACAGAAGAAAGAAAGGAGTTACACCGGCAGAAGATGCGACAATACTGGGCAAAGATCAAAGCCCAACAGTTGAACAAGCGTGGTCCAAAGTAGGTCTATTCGATACAAGAAGAAGAAGAAGACACGAAGGGAATCATATCATAAAAACCTAAAAAACAACAAAGCACCTGGCACGGACAAAATAACAGCCGAACTACTGAAAAAGGGGGGACCTGCCCTGACGGAAAGGATTATAAACTCTTCTGTATTGAAAGACATGCTATCGTTTCTAGCGATAAGTTCGCACTGGTTGAACTTACTGACGTCGCGAGTGAATCGCTCGTTCCGCCGCTAGTTCGACGTGAACACACACAAACGCGCATGCGTTTCGTACGTGAACACTTCGATATAAAGGATCTCACAGACCGGCGCGGAAGTTTCGTTGCCGCGACCGCTGCGATATCGCGGCGGACCGATTGATACGGCGGCTTATGTACATGTTCAGACCAACAAGCGCCGAAAATCGCACTTGTTGGTCTCAACATGTACATAAACCGCCGTATCAATTGATCCGCCGAGATATCGCAGCGGTCGCGGCAACGAAACTTTCGCGACGGTCTGTGAGCACCTTTACGCCATATGTTTAATATTTCGTGACCGCGCCCGCGAGTCAACGTGGATGAGCACTTAGAGAAACTATTACGCGACTAGAGCAAGAAACTAAACAACTTGGACTAGTAATCAATGTTAAGAAAACAAAATACATGCAAGTCAGCAGAACGCCTGAAAAACAGCTGTAAAACTTCATAGGTGACAAATTTAAATTTAAAGGAGTGACCCACTGGACCTACTTAGGGACACAACTAAACCAGATAAATATGATAAATGAAGAAGTAAAAAAACGGAATATTGAAAGGAATGCTACTATGCAAACAGGAAACTCATAAGCGCTAAATCACTTAGTAACACTTCAAAGCTGAGAATATGTAAATCCATTATCAGACGAGTCGTAACATATAGCAACGAAACATGGACGATGATACAGAACGACGAAAAGGCGCTGAGAGTCTTAGAACAAGTCAATTAAATCTGGAATTTTGCCGTGATCGGTAGGTCAATAAGTAGGCTTACTTGTAGATATCACCTCACAACGTATCTCATTTATTGCATATAGCAGTTCACGTCATTTTGTAGTACTGAGTCTGGATCCCCAATAAGTATATTTAGCATTAAAGTCTCCTGCCAGTATAAATCTTGTTCCTAGAGATTTATTTCCGTAACTAAGTAAAGTTATTGCATGCAGCAACAAATTTTAATTTTTTCGTAATTTGTAAATAACTGCATCATTATATCGCTTCGCGGCTGGCAACCTAATCTGGCCGGGGTTAAACCAACGGTCCTTGCCACATTTTCCTATATTAAACACAATTTAATAAATCTTCTTGATTTTTTAACAATCTTTATTTAAATCAATTCAAGTGAATGTAGAACAAGTAATATTTTCATCCAAAATATTTTAACAGGATATTTAATACAGAAATTGATCGTCGTAGCTCGGATATGAGGTCATGGTTGTGAAACATATCTTTTGTCGAGAATTTTCTTGCAAAAATGAGGGTCCCTGATATAAATAAATAATCAAGCACGGGCGCCAGGACTGCAACAGACTTTCCTCCGCCTTATCGCATATGCAATACAAATACGTTATTTTTATACAAAGGAAAAACTTGTTTTGTTTTCTGTTGCGCTTCGCAAAGCAACATATTCTCACACCGTATACATTCCATATAAAATAATGGAAAATCAATATTTATATAATTTTAAAATTCAGAAATGTTTTAAAATGTTTATCGTTCTACACTGACTTTATAAATTGATTACCACAGAATCAATTTGAAAAATGTTTAAAAATCTGGAAATGGTTTAAAAATATATTAACCTCAACACTTAGTTATTGTTATAAGTTTATTACAGTAACAATTACATACATTACTGAATATATTTATATATTCAGGCTGTGTTCCGTTTGTTTTAAGTTACTATCATTTGTTGATAACATATACTAGACAAAGACCATGCTAGAATGTTAGATGAAGATACTAGGCTAGAATATTACACAAACTACAAATAACAGGTGGGAAACTGGACCTACTAAAATATACGGATAATATAAAATTGAAACGATTAATCAACGCATATTGAGTAAACTGAATCTAAATTATTTTCTTTTCCATAGTACGAAGTTATCAAAGTTCGCAATGGGAATTATCCCATTTTAAAAGAAAAGTTTTGTCGTTTGAATATCAAAGACCGGAAATGTTTTAAACAGGAAATTGTATGGAATTACAAGGATGTATGTTAATGGCACTTAGTGCCACTATCTTGGTTAGCATTATCTAACATTTTCACATTAAAACATTAGCACTAGGTTTTAATAGAAAATAGTTTCAAGCCTTACCCGTCCTAGTTTGCCGTGTCTGTCATATCTGACTATTTTATATTGTCTTATAAATGTTTGATTATTCCCTATAAATAAAACAAGACCAGATTGAAAAGACAAAATAAATAGTTTGAGAAGTATGAAAATAAATATAAAGATACATAATATAACTGTCACAAATCTTTCTTAGACTCTCTTATTTTCCATCACTAGCCTCATTTGACTAGTCTTTTTAGAGACAAGTCTCTAGTACTGATTTGTTAGGGTTTATAAGTAGGGAAAGAGAGTATGTTCCGGACCCACCTCCTTTTATGGAGATTAACATGTAACCCTCCCCCTTATGGGAAATTGCATGTAACCCTCCCCCTTATCAGGTAATCAGCTTTAAATCAGCTTTAATCAGTTTTTAATCAGATTTCAAACAGCTTTAAACAACAGCTTTTAATCAGGTAATCAGCATTTAATCAGCTTTTAAACAGCTTTTAATCTGCTTTAAATCAGCTTTAATCTCATTGGGTAATGTTAGTAGGGTTAGCATTAGATTAGTTGAGTTAGGTTAGGTTAGGTTAGATTTAGAAGGGAGATTAAGACTAAAGTGCGTTTCATTCCTAACCTGCCGCAACTTAACCCAACTAAACTAATGTTAACCCAACTACTGATTGCCTACCCAATCTACCCTAAAACTGATTGAAAGCTGATTAAAGCTGATTACCTGATTAAAAGCTGTTCAAAGCAGATTAAAAGCTGTTTAAAGCTGATACATCCTTGTCCTTATTAATGGGTTAACGGTAGTTAGCCCATCAATTGGGGACTATGAGGAAATCATAAGATTCCATGTGAAGGTGTGTAAGGTATTTTCTGAAATGGAGATAAACTTCATTGTGGTACCATATCAATATATGGGGCTGTTAGTTCTATCGAGAATTATAACTGGGGTCATTTGTCTAGAATGCGGAATCTCCTATAAGCACTGTTCAATTTACTAATAAAGCTACATACATCAATCCCTGAACAATCAATTTTATAGCTGACGACTCCGTTCTTAAAATGACACAAGCTTGGATGATATTCTGCTGGACCGGCCACTGTTGTATCGAGGTGTTTCTGTGATCGTAGATCTCCTGCATACTTTAGCCTTGTTGGGGATTGTTGATTGCATATTTTACATAAATTATTTGGCTGTCTGCGGCTCCAACTTTTGTCTTCTTGGAGGTGTATGGTGAATACTCAGTATTTAGACTCCTCTTCTTGAAACAGGAAAATGCTGACTCGACAGTTCCATATATTCTTTATTAATCATTTTTATACATAATGTATTTATGACAAGTCAAATAATAAAACAGAGTTAAACAGAGAACGTATAAATAAGTGTAAATGGACGAAGACATTAATGTAAAATGGTTTTAGACGTAAAATTTAAAGTTTAAAGTTTAAGGGAAAAGAAATTATTGATTGAGCAACAGCAACTTTCTATAAGCAAGCTTTTGATTTTGCTTTTAAAAACTCGAATCGGAAGGGCCCTTAAGAATGAGGGTAGCTTATTATAAAGTTTTAATTTTAATTTAGGTGAATTTTTTTCGGATTTAGCTAGCCTGAACTGTGGTATGACCAGAGAGTCCTTGTATCTAGTATCATGGCAGTGAACAGATGTATGAGTCACATATATGTTCGACTAGGAGTGAATCTCAAGAAAGGAGTTATAAATAAATAATGACGGTAATGACATGATTTTGAACTTTAGAAAGAGTGGCTTACAGTGATCTAAATATCCCGCTCTTGACACTATCCTGACTGATTTTTTTTTGCAGTTTAAATACTTTAATCGCCGCGACAGAGTTTCCCCACATTACTATACCATAGGAAATTAGGGAGTGGAATAATGCAAAGTATGCAGAACGTAAGTTGAAGGCATCGAAATTAGCAAGTAGTTTTCTTAGGAGAAAGATAGTCGAGGGAAGCTTGGCTATTATCGAGTTTATATGGGCTTCCCAGGTAAGGTAGTCATCCACTGTTATTCCCAAAAGTACGGCAGAAGAACCAGAGGTTAGACGGTTGTTACTGGAAATCATCAAGAATTGGGTTTTGCTAGCATTTAGTTTTAATAAATTGGAGCCAAACCACGATTCCGCGCGGGTCAAAGCCAGCTTGGTGGTTTCCATGGCCCGCTCTAAGTCTGACTCCTGACAGTACAGTGTGGTATCGTCCGCAAAGAGAACACTATTTATTGGCTTCATATACATGGGCAGGTCGTTAATATAAATCAAAAATAACAGTGGCCCAAGGATAGATCCTTGGGGTACACTAAACTTAACCGGAAGATAGTTCGAAGCACTGTCTCCAATGCGAACACATTGAAATCTACCAGAAAGATATGAAGAAAGCAGACTTAGGGAAACACCACGCAGACCATAATACTCCGCTTTTTGAAGTAAAATTTTGTGTGACACCACATAAAATGCTTTCGAAAGATCACACAGCGCAAGTGAAGTGAGTTTCCCACTCTCCAGTCCCCCAACAACATCTTCGACTATCTTAAGCAGTGCCTTAATAGTGGAACAGCCAGATCTAAAGCCATATTGCGCGCTAGACAAAATTTTATTCTGTTCTAAGAACAGTGTGAATCTTTAATAATTGACTCCATAAGTTTTCCCATCACTGGTATAATCGATATAGGACGATAGTTGCTTCTATCATCTCTGTTCCCTTTTTTGAACACAGGAACTACTTTAGCTTTTTTAAAAACGCTCGGAAATATGCCATGTTCAAGACATCGATTGAATAGATCACAGAGTGGTTTGGCCAATATATCACGGAGTACTTGAAAATTTTACTGTTCATGTTGTGAACATCAAAGCTGATGCAGAGTTAGATAACTTATCTAAATACTTTTTGACTTCACTAGGCAGAATGTGATTTAAAAATATGGTTGACACGTTAGCTGGTCATTTATTTAATATATGAATGGCCGTGCAAGTATGTATGTTCGCAGAGATTTCGTTAGCTATGTTTGAGTCAATGTTTGAAAAGTATTTATTAAAGTCATTACAGCTTAGAATGTGACTAATTTCGCTTTGTTTTTCTATTACGCTCGTTATTTATCAACTTCCACGCATCTCTGCAACATTATCAGAAGTACTTAACTTTTTTTTTCTGTACAGACTCCGGTACATAGAAAATAGCTTTTTATCTTGAGGAGAACCCGATACGTCTGCAATTAATCTCAGAATACTTAATTTTTCGCGCATTTCACGTAATTCATTAGTAAACCAAGTAAAGGGTTGACCTTTAGAGTAACATCTCTGTACAGGAAAATGTTTATCAATTTCAGTTTTAACAAATTCGATCATTTTGTGCGCTGCAGATTCCGGCTCTTCCAAGCTAATAAAAGACCAATTGGCATTTTTTAGATTGTCATACAATTGCATTAATCGTTCCTGTGTAAATTTCCTATGGTGTAGCACTTTCGGCATTTTTGTTACGTCTTCGAAATTAACAGAAATAAGTTGGGCATGGTGGTCCGAAAGACCTGGCTTTAGGACCTCCGTATAAAAAATCTTATCAGAAAGGTTTGTGATAACATTGTCGATGCAAGATGAAGATGCCGAAGTTAATATGGTAAACTCTGTCACAGTAGTACGAAGACCATAAGTGCTAAGGAGACTCTCCAGACCACCGAGTTTATTGCCACCATCAGCAAAGCTTATGTTGAAATCTCCTAATATTACAATATTACTAAATTGATCAAAATGCGCCTCAATAACCGATTCGAGAATATTTAGAAAATTGTTGTACTCACCGAGACATGATCTGTAAAGTGAAATTACTAGACAGTCAAGATTTTTCTCCACGGCACCGCAAAATTCTCCATCCAGCTCTGTAGAAAACCTGGAGAGGTCAAAGGGTGTACAATTTATTTCCATGTCATTCCGGATAAATATGGCGACACCACCATGTTGGTATTTCGTGCGACAGAATGCTGATAGTAGACTATAATTGATTAGAGTGGTCATTTGAAGACGTAAAATTTAAAGTTTAAAGTTTAAAGGAAAATAAATCATAATCGTTCTTCATCCAGTGTTCTGAGATTGCTATCATTTCATACTTGCTCTTGTCAAGAAAAAGGGAGAGTTCATCCGCTTTGTTGCTAAGACTTTGTGTATTTAGATGAATGCAATATTCTAAAATATGTGAATGAATTTCCTACTTCTATATATTGGGTTTTGGAGATTTTCTCGGAGGAAAATTTCCAATGGGCTTTTTCCGTGCGAAAAAATTATTTGCATAAATACCATCGGGCCAGAATTCTGGGTATCGTATTTCGTCAAAAAGTGCAGATGGAACTCCAATTTTAAAGGATCCTTTATTTGATTCAAGTTTCTCGCATGTAAATTTCTTGTTGGAAGTGGTATAATCTTCTTTTAAGCTTGCAAGAATGTCTTCCGGTGTTGTATTTGTGTCAAAGTTCGAAACAAACACCCAGGACAGCTTTTCTTGTGATTTTAATTTGGATTTCGCCCCCGAAGTTATTTTCTTATTCGAGGAGACAAATTTGCCTTTACCGGGAGCATGAACTTGGTGGGGTTTATTACTAGAGGCAGTGGCAGCAGAATTTGCAATTACTTGATCATTTATAGGAGGTTTCTTCTTTGAATTTGTCACTATTATTTTCCGTTGCATTATATTTTAATGGAGGCGCGGCAACATCGCTTTTCCCTCGGTCATGCGAAGGTTTTGTGTTATCAGGTCTAGCCACAAAATTTGGGTTGTTTACATCTTTGTGAAGTAGTGAGATTACCAGCTCTAGATTTGAAATTGTTCTTTCTAGCTCCTTAATTATCTGTTTAGAACATTCTAGCTCGTTTGAAGTCACTTTAAGGTCGGTTTTAAGGGTAAGTTCACTTACTTTGTTCTCGTAAATGACGGCGGAGTAAAGTTGTGGTGATGAGAGTTCGTCTGCTAAATTCGGTTCCTTCTCGTTCTCTATGATAGTGCTTAGGGCTTCACTAACGCTTATATTGCCCGGGAGCTTCTTTGTTAGAATAATTTCTATAAGGTTTTCCTTTTTAAGCTTGTTTAATTCAGAGATTAACTTATCATGGTCAGCCATGTTGACGAATTTATACTCCAACATATACTTGCACGTGTTCAAAGACTAAATCTATCTAAATTTCTCAGAATCATAAAACGAGGTGAAACTCTTAATATGCTTATTAGGATAAACAGAGCAACTCCAAGAAACTGATTACGCGGCGTTTCTTATTTATTATTTCTAAGCACGTTTACAGACAAGTTGAAACCGGAAAATGCTGACTCGGCTAACTATTTCACAATTCGGACATCCAACATCCAACAGAAAATATGCTGACTCGGCGGTTCTTATGGACTTTTTCACAATTCTATACTCGCACGCGTTTACAAGTTCAAGTACTAAATTGATTACACCGCGTTTCTTATTGCTGCAGTTATACAATAGTTAAATTATTGCAGCGGTTGCAATTTTTAAACTTGACATGATTGTTTATATATTTTATCAAGGTTAACCGCCCGGCCCTATCTAGACGCGCGTTGCGGCTTCATTTACTATCGTAGTTGTTATAATAAAAATTATTGGATGTTATTTCCTTGACATACATTTAAAATCTGGAAGTTCAAATACTAAACTGATTACGTAAACTGAAAAAGAAACAATATTTTATATTTAAATTCATTACTTTTTTTTTGTTGCGAATAGGCCATCTAAGGACCGCGTTCCAATTTCAATTCCTAATTCTTTGTTCTTTTCTTTTCTTCCAATATTCTTTCATCTGTTCACTATGTTTTTTCTTTCTGTCGTCAGACCATTTTGAACCAGCCTTCTTAGCAGCCCTGACTTGGAATACCCCATTTTCAATATTTTTTTCCCAGAAGGCTTCTCTGTTGTATATAGCTTCTGTTTGTATATTGTTCCTTTCTAAATCCTTTTTTACTTCGTTGGCCCAGCTTGTTGTGGACTTTTTACCCCATGGATGTTTAAAAATCTTGGTTAATCTGCGGTCTTGCATTCGAAATAAATATCCGAAAAACATGAGAGTTCTTTTTCTCATTACGTTTGATATATGTTCTATATTTTCGTATACTTCAGCATTGCTTCGTAATTTACAACCTTCCGCTGTGTTTTGTGGTCCTAATATTTTCCTTATAATTCGCCTTTCTAGTACTTCTAACTTATCCAAATTGTAGTTTAGTTCCAGGCATTCACTTGCATATAGACATTCTAGCTTCACTACTGTATTATAATGCCTGATTTTAGCATTTTTGGGTAGGCATTTCTTATTGTAGAGGTCTTTGTTAATACCATATGCTCTACTCATTTTATGTAAACTTTCTTCAATTACAGATTTTTCCAAAGCATTTTCTTGGATTAGCTCTCCTAGATATTTGATCTTTTTAATCTTCTCTATTTGGCCAATATCTGTTTTCAATACTTTTTTATTAGAAGTTTAAGAAATTTCGCTTACACATAGGAAATTATTCAGATAAATATCACAGGAAATATGTGGTCTGTCTAGTCTTGTCCATTCTTGTTCGATTTTGTCCGATCTTATCCGGTATAAACCCTATAATCTCAATTGAATCAACCCTTAATATGTTTGCAATCAATTATGCATACATATACGCTACCCACACCGCAACTAATTTTGAATTTGCCCACTTGTCTGTCTATTCTTGTTCGGTATTGTCCGCTCTTATCTGGTATTGTCCGGTCTAAATCCCTCTTTCTCTCCGGTGCACCCTCCCTGACGCTGGCGCCATCTAGACCCGACCGCGAACTGTACTATTTTGTATAGGATTTCCCATACGGAGGTATAGGCTAAATTTTACATCTAGGGGAGGGTTACCAGTAATTTCCCATAAGGGGGAGGGTTACATGTAAATCCCCATGAGGAGGTGGGTCCAGAACAAACTATCTTTCCATACATCTAGGGACTTGTCTAGGGCTTCCAATCCCGCATGCCTTCGCGGGATTTCGGTATAGGCGAGATCAAAAAATTTCAAGACGCGGCATCCCCATATAACGGGATAAAACACATTTTTCGATAAATGTTGTTAACAGTGATTAGAAAACGGCATGCTTAAAGTTTGAAATAAGTGTTTTCGCAAGAAACACAACATTCCCAAAGCATCGTCAGCTACTTCGTATTTACCTCTATCTAATAGGCAAGAACTATCAGTACAGACTTTAGGGCATTATGTCCTAATGTTAAGTATCTACCCATCGACCCTTCTGATTCATGAAGAGTCAACTCTCTCTCTTTATGATGGTTTCCATAATAGGAATTCGAGCGGGCGATGGACAAATACTTGTCATGGCAGAGTTTAAAGTTTGCTCTAGCTCCTCTGGCAATGACAGAGCTCGAGTGTTCTCTTACATGTTGGCAGCATCAACAGCTTGACTCTGAACATTCTTTTCATCCACAGCAACAAAAAGCTTCATCATTATGAGCTCCGACGGAGGATGACGAAATAAACTTCAACCATTTTCTGGATTAACTCCTTAATGTCCCTTCAGATTACACTTTTTAGTTAGAAACTACCCGTTTCATTAACGACTGGATTTTGTAAGTAAATTAGAACTGTAGTCATATTTCTTCTTGTTTATGTTATACGTCACAGTAAAGAATCTGCTAACTCTTTGGCCAGTGTAGAGTTACAATTTTCTTCTAATTTGGTAATCATAAACTTTAAAGTAGTTTCCGCCCTTAGAAGGTTAGCCTCCAGGACTTCAGTTTAGCTTTCCGTATTGATTTTTTGCAGTCAGTGAGTGTTGCCTCATAGTCGGCCCACTTGCCTTTCATTTTTTGCCCTATTATAGAGTTTCCTGGTACTGCTCTTTTTCTGCCCAAGGTTCTGGCTCCACCAGGTTACTTCTGGCTTCCTGGTTCGCTTCACTTGTGGGCAGCTGTCATGATACGAGCTTATGATAGGTTTTCTACAGTGTTGTGGAGACTTCCTCTATATCATGTGCATCGGTTATATTAGTTCTCAATGATCTAGTGAACACTCTGACCATTCTCTTATACTATTTATTAAGTGATATAAATTAAAAAGTGGAAAGTCCACCTAGTCTTGTCAATAAAAATGGAAGTTTCAAAATACACTTTGATAATAATATTAATCTAAAAGTACCACTCAAAATTGCATAACAGCTAGACTCCGACGTGTCAAAGCTTTTACTGACATACTGCAGGGTGCTTGAAAAAATACGCCAGAAACTTTAAAAATACACAAGGGAACTTCATATTCTAAAGACAGATCATTAACCTTGTCCGCGAAAAAATATAACAAAGAAATATATGGCATCAAACAAGATCCCCGCAAGACAACAACTTAAGTATGCTGTTAAGAAGACAAAGATATAAAAACACCACAATGAAGAACAATTTACAATGAGTAACTGCTGATAGCTGTAATGACTATGTCATATGGGCAGCAACTAAGAAAATTAAGAGAGCAATTGTGAAAATTCCTCCAATTAAAGATGAAAACGGTAAATGGGCAATTAATAATGAGCAGAAAGCTACAAGATTTGAAAAACACCTAGCAAACACTTTAAAGCCTTTAGATGTACTAGGTAGTGGTGTCCTTAACCCTTTCGTGCACAGCGTCCACTTCAGTAGACATCTCATATTTTCGTGTCTAACATAGATACCTGTAAAGTAATCTACAATTTCAAAGTAGAAATCTGTAAAATGATTCCTTATGAGTGCATGTAATACAGAGGCACTTTTCTGAAAAATGCTGAACTAGTAGATATCACGCATTCTGTTATTGTGCAGATCATGATGACGAACTCTGATATCGAAATTCCCGCTAATATGTTTTATTCTAAATCACTAAAATAGGTAAGAAAATATGTATTATGTTTCTACGGATGTGGATATCGAGCTGTAACAACGTATTTGTCGAACAATGCAAAATTTCAAATGGATCATATAAGATCAGTTTTCAAAAATCATAATATCCTAACAAAACATTGCATTTTACAAGGAATAAATAAACATTATTATTATTATTCATTCATATGTTTTGTTTTATAGCGTGTTCTTTTTGAAACGGAAGAAGTTCCTGTCGCTGATAAAGATATAGGTTTCAGTGACGACCAGAACATATCGTCGGTCCAGATTAACAGGGTATTAACTCAAAAAAGCCTGAAGAGCGATTTGAATTTTTCAAATCAATATATTTACATTTCTGTAAATAATTGGTTAACCTCTCTTATAATATCTTTAAAACTATTGATTAACGTTTATTGATAACGTTTTTGTTAAGTCCTGAATTTGTCAATTTTGCTATTACTAAGAAAAAAAAAAGAAATTCTGCAGGCAAGAACATTTTGAGTTAATACCCCGTTAATCCAAACGAACGGTATTATTTGATTTACATGAAATTTCAGATAAAAGTATGGGTAAGAGCTGGCATTAGTGGATATATGTTCAATTTGAGATTTATCAAGGAGCACATGTTGGCAGGCAAAAAGATTCTAATTTCGGAGCATGTGCTGATGTAGTACTTCGTCTAACTGAATGTTTAATAAATACAAACACTAAAATATTTTTGACAATTTATTTTTCTCCATACCTTTGTTAGAAGAACGTTACGTTAGAGGAACGTTAGAGGAAGAGGAATTTGGGGAACTGGAACGTTGATGCAAAGTCGCTTGCAAAATGTAAATTCATGTTTACAGTCAGACAAAAATCTAAAACGTCGAGGTAGAGGCAGCACCTCAGTTGCAACAGTTACTGGGTGTAATACAGCCGCAACAAAATGGTATGATAATAAGCCGATTCATATTGCATCAACTTGTGCAGGAACAGAACCTCAAGATACTGTTAAACGGTGGAACAAGAAAACAAAAATCTATAAACAGACCATACTGCGTGGCATTATATAATGCAAACATGGGAAGTGTAGATTTGTTAGACCAGATTTTGGCGTTGTACCCTCTGAGGAGAAAGAAAAAGCGGTGGTATATGAAGCACTTCCTTGGTGTGACAGTCCAACTATTAACAATAGATTAGCAAGATCCAATTGTTTCGCAAGAAAGAAAACTCAATACATACTTTCTCGATTTTTTAAGCTAGCGTAGCTAGAGCACTAATCAATCGAGGTGTGTATAAAGGAAACAGGAGAACCTTGCTCAGCAACACCTCCAGGAACTTTAAAAGGAACAAAATATATTTACATAAAATGTAATGAACCACTCTATGCATGATTGTTTTAAATTTCCACAATTTTTTTTTTTTTTAATTTTTTTTGATTGTGCTTGATGAAAGTGCATTAATTGATGCACTTTCTTTCACACAATAAATAGATAAATTTTTAGAAAAAAACAAAAAATATATAATTTATTTAAAAAATTGACTTGCAGCTTTATATTTAAGAATTTGAAACCTAAAAATATTTTTTGAAATATAATTTCAATTTTTTTTTTAAATTATACACGGAATTTAACACGGAATTTATTCAAGAAGAAAAAGAAAAAATTAAGCTTGAAAGCCCAAAAGAAGTTCTAAAAGAAATCCAAACTAAAAGAAGTGCATAAAAATCACCTGGATACTATTACTACTATTATCTACTCAAGTATTAAATAATCTCCCACAAAAAGCTATTTTTAAACTAACAACTAATCATAAAAGCTGCTTTTAGATTAAAACATGTCCCAGAGCTATGTAAAACCCAGAAGTGCTAATGATAGCAAAACCTAGAAAATCTCCATTCAAAGTCAAAGTCTTTTTGAAAAACTTTTCATAAAGCGTCTTATTCCTATAAAAGAAAAAAACAATACATAATACCAGACCATCAGTTTGGATATCGAGAAAAACATTCCACCATTGATCAAGTTCATCGGATAACTACAGTTATAGAGAAAACTCTAGAAGAAAATAAAGTTTGTGCAGCTGTATTTCTCGACGTAGCACAAGTCTGATAAGGTGTGGTCATGATTAATATATAAACTTAGAAAAATGTGACCAAAACAGTTGTCTGATAATTTCATACCTGTCAAATCGAACTTTTAGAATAAGGCAGGAACATGTCTACTCGGAAATCTAAGAAATTAAAGCTGTGGTACCACAAGGAAGCGTATTGGGTCCTACGCTATATTTACTTTATACTTATGACATCAACACCCCACAATTAGAATACAATACTATGCGACCTTTGCCGACGATACCGCTATTCTAGCTATTGGAGAAACTCACCAAACAGCAACAGAGAAAATACAAACTTCCATGAATTCCATCCATTCCATCCACGAGTGGACGAAGAAATGGCGACTTAAACTAAATGAATCCAAATCAGTACATGTGAATTTTATAAATAAAACACCAAAGAACTATCAACAACTCCGCCTAGAGGAGAAGCTATCCCAAGCCAGACAAACTCGTTTAAAAAACCGGGTTCAGCTGGCCCGGCTGATAGCACCCAGTCCCCTACGGCCCCTGTCTAGGGTTACAGGTGAAAACAGGTCAACGGTTCAGAGGGCAGATGAGAATAATATTAATACCAATGGCTAGAGGAGCGGAAGAACCAACTAAATGGGTAGATACGACTCATCAACCGCAGAGAAGGTAACGTGTCTAAGGGATGGTATCCTGAGAAATTACTCTACCTGACGGAGGCAGTGAAGTGGCAGCCCCACTACCTGTACTTAACTTGTATAGCGCTCATAACGCTGCCAGGTGATTTCAAATTACTGGAAAACTTCATGAGAATCAACTGGACGGATCATCAAATCGACGGAAGAGGCGAGAAAAGGACAAACGATTTAGAATTAAAGAAAAAATAATCCTAAAATACCATCCAAGCGGACGCAGAGACGTAGGTCGACTGAAGAAAAGATGATCATTATCAAGATAACGTTCGGAAGGCAGAAATGCCTAAGAGAAGAACTATCCACTTACCATAAATAACAATCAATTACCTTACGGAAATACTGAAAAGCGTCTTGGTATGACTCTCTGGACAGCAAATATCAAAAAGGAAACCTTGGAAATCCTATATAAAGAAATCTTTTGGCTAATGGGTAGGAATTCCTATCGACACACAAAATAAACCTCTCCTATACAACCAAATAATAAAACCCATAGGGACCGATGGTATACAACTCTGGGCGTGTGCCCAACAAAGTAACATCCAAATCATACAAAGGTTTCAGGAGTACTAAGGAACATAGTGAACACACCTTGGTACGTCAGACACTGCGATATCCATAGGGACTTACATGTGGATACTATGGATAATGTTATTCAAAAACACGCTGCAGCTCAGGAGCGAAGACTCCGTTATCATGTTAATGTTGCGGCAGTCAAGCTACTAGAAAACACGGGCCTATTGAAAAGACTCAAAAGAACTGAACCCTTCCAGTTAGTGTAATGAATAGTGCCAATGTTACAAACTAAGAACACATGAACGAAGTGATTCGCCTTTGCAGATACTACGATGATGTCAGTGGACAATATCTTAGTTGCATAAAACCAAAAAAACCAGTGGATTCACAGATAATAACATTTGTTCGGGGTTTATAAAACCCCCAATATTTGTTTAAATTTGTATAACCAATATAGATATATTATTTTTGCTATACAAAACAAACCACAACAAATCACACTCGAGAAACATACAAAAGTGTAAATTTCAATTTTCCATTTACAGAATAGTTTATTTTGTAACCAAGAATTAAATCTATACTTCACTGTGAATTAAATATTTAAATTTCAAATGGTTATTAATACATCAAGTAAAATTACTTAATAAACTATAATTTATAGTTTTCCTTTGATAACGAATCTCATAAATATACGCTCTACATATAAGAAAACTCCAGTTTTAGATGATATCTTTATGAGCTAATTAGTCGCGATTGAGAAATTTCCTTCATAACTACCAATCCAGTTAATTACTAGCAAGTTATTGCATAAAAAATATTCTCTAATAGTTTTGTTTGTCTGATCTATTCTTCTGATATTGAGTAATAAATACGATGACTTTTTAATCTGTCTAGGCTATGAGAGAGCAAGCTTTACTTATATAAGAATGAATGAATTTAATTTTGTCTAAAATAACAAAAAATACTAATTTAAGAATCGCATTCAGGATAATACAAGTTAAGATTCAAAAAGATTACATTATTTTAAGAATAGCTTGACTAGGTTTAATCAAGTTCTATGAATAGGTTAACTATGACCAATAGTCAAGATTCAATTAGATTAAACTATTTCAATTAATTAAGGGGTTAATATATTATAATTTATTACTGAATGTTTAATATTATTTCTCGTCTAGTTTATTATATACATGTAGTTAGGTTCTAAGCTCTAAACTCCGCCTGAGTCATCCGATGGGTGGACTGAGTAGCTCATCGGGTGGCACTGCCGGCCCCAAGCCCGGATGAAGGAGCAGGGTCGCCAGGTGAGGTTAGCTACCTACCTGAGGTAAAAACCCATATTGCCTCACAGAATGGAAGTTACAGCTTCGGAAACCAGACGGAACTATCAGATGACGACACACGCAAGCACATTGGAAAAACGAATCGGAGAACGAATTGGCAAAAGAAAACCTAAACACCGCATCACACGAATCGGGTGCTGGAACAAAACGTCGTGGAACGGAAGATTAAGAGATCATAATAGAAATGAAGAAGCATAATATTGACATTTTCGGGATCACTGACACAAGGAAAGAGGGTCAAGGAACATAAAAATACGGAGAATCCATACTAATATACAGTGGAAAAGCAAAACAAGAAAGAGCACACTCAGGTATTGGAATTTTGCTGCACGATAAATACACACAGAGCATCGAAGACATCGATTACATCAACGACAGGATATTAAAAATTTCCCTAAAAATGAACAATACCACAACACACTTTATAAGTAAATAGCACGTGTGCCCCAGACATGTCTAAGACTACAGCAGAAACTGAAAGCTTCTATCAGCAACTACAAAAACAAAATAAATACTAAACACGAAATTATCATACTCGGAGATCTTAATGCACGGATCGGCAACGATGTCATAACAGGTATAAAGCAAAAGTATAACGAAGCCATAATTAATGAAAACGGCGAAACACTAACAGACTTCTGCGCCAGAAATAAAATGAGGATCAACAACACGTATTTACATAAAGACCAGCACAAATACACCTTCAATAACAATCGAGGCCAGCGATCGATGATAGACTTCATACTCACAAATCGAGTGATAACACCCTTTATTTTATATGTGGTTTCGGGGAAGCTCTACCAGCCTGTGTGTGATAAAAGAAAAGGCCACAGAATACAGTACGCCAGCGTATATTTGCTTCATTGACCTAACAAATGCGTTCGACAGGGTTTGTTATTTTGCAGTTCGGGAGACATTTTACATATATTAATAGAAAACAAGGCACCGGCGAACATAACAAAGATAATACATAACCTAAATAACAATAACGTAAGAAAGGTTAAAGCAGGAGATCAATTCACTGAAAACATCCCAACACCGGCACTGGGAGGAAATAGACAGGGTTATAGATAGCCTTTTCTTTAATCTTCTCATGGATAAAATTATAAATAAAGTAACAGATCTTAACCACGGATGCAGACTGAGCAACAAAAGAATTGGTATGGTGTGTTACGACGCTGATGCAGCAATTATTGCCGAATCAGAAAACGACCTACAGACACAACTCTTCCAGTTCTTCCAAGTAAGCCGCCAACTCAATATGAACATCTCTATCAAGAAAATCAAATGTATGACAATAGCGAAAGATCCGAATTTAGATGTAAGCTTGTGGTGGAGGACAATCCCATAGAACAGGTGATGCAATTCAGATACCTGGGCATAGGCATATCAAGCACCCACGACCCAGTTAAAGACCTGAGGAGCCAGATTGACAAAGCATCCGCACTATCAGGATGCCTATGAGATATAGTTTGGGCAAACCCGTACATGCACCAAAATAGCATAATTAGAATCTACAAGACTTATATCACACCGATCATGACGTACGGTACAGAAGCCCGCGAAGACACCAACAAGACGAAAAACATGCTAAGATTGGCCGAAATGAAAACACTGAGAATAATAGTGGGAAAAACGAGAAGAGACTGAGTAACACAGATATCACAGAATAATGCGAAATACAAGACATTGTGACATCGGGAAGACAACGTAGGAGGCAGTGGTACAACCATGTAAGACGGATGGACGAGAACAGACTTCCGAAAGTAGTCCTAGAAAACAACCCGCCCGCTCAAGACTTCCCGGGAGACCACCTAAAAGATGGAGAGATAGTTGGCAATCTACCTCTCAGGAAAAGATGCAGATGCGGCTCCAGAATTAACAGATCGACAGATCTCCAAGAAGTAGACAAGAAGTTAGGTTTTACAAAGTTAGCGCTGTTTTTTGGACAATTTGAATTAGATTATTAAAGTGACACTAAGTCTGAAATTTGCAATACAGCTGAATGAATCAACATATATAACAAACTTAACTCAACTCTTTTTCTATGTTCGATTCAGCTACGCCTTAATATACACGAAGATTTATTGTTTTGTTGGCCAGTATACAATTGCACAACAGGAGAAAATGTTTTAAGTTAATGATTTTGCCTAGGAAGGATTGGAATAACAGTATTGGTGTATGTTCTAATAGCTAAGTTCTAAGAGACGTAAGGGCAGAATGAAGTATTTGTGACGGATTTTGTAGAAAATGCTATCTTTACTGTATAATATTTTTACTATGAAGTTTCAAATAGAGAAAATATAAAAAAAAAATTTAGATTTCTCAGTTTTGTCTGCCATGTCTTATGTACCTAGTCCTGTATGATTCTGTGTCTCTAACGATGTCTCAAGACTTAATCGTCCCTGCTCCGCGTTTTTAAGACTTGCCAATCAAGTCTTGCCTGCCTAGTCTTCTTGTTCGTCTAGTCTTGTCTGTCTAGTTTTGTCAGTCTAGTCTTGTCTCTCTAGCGTTGTTTGTCTAGTCTTTTCTGTCTAGTATTGTTTGAAACTACGTCCTGATCAAAGCAGATAAAGAATCAATTCCTCTACGAAAACTGTTCAAAAATTCTATTCCATGGTGGACGATCGAATTGACAAAGCTACGAAAAGAAAATAATAGACTTAGACGAATATATCAAAACAGCCGCGGATTAATTAGAGAGTCGAATATAATCACCTATAATAACAAAATTCGTGAGTACAAGGATCAAATCATCCAGACTAAAAAGCGAAAATGGAGAGAATTCTGCACACGACAATCCAGCGGGGATCCCTGGGGCTCAGTCTTTAAGGTCTTACGAGGGAAAAGAACTGCTGCGGGCTATCTCACTAGTCTCATGAAAGGTAATTAGTCCCTGAATATAACTGAGACTACTCGCGAGCTCCTGACAGCGTTTTTCCGGAAGACAATCACCCAGACTCAGAGAGACATAAGTTTACCAGACACTTTGCACAGGCGGAGAAAGGCGGACCGGGCGACTTACCATTCTCAATCCCTGAGATAGAGAGGGCAATTAGCAGTATCAACCCCAAAAAAGCCCCAGGTTTAGACGGACTCACTTCTGGTATTATTAACGCCGGCTTTAGAGCACTACCACATGTATTCTTACAACTATTTAACAGGTGACTCACCTATGGAGTTTTTCCCACAGTATGGAAGTCACAGCTACTGAAAATTATACCAAAACCTAATAACAAGGTACTACCACCAATTTTTTTGGACTTAAGCTTATTACATGTAATGGGTAAAGTACTTGACACCTTGCTTACCTCTAAGATATAGAATATCATTTGTATAGCCGCAATTTGCTAAAGAAAAACCAATTTAGATTTTGCAAGGGGGCGGCTACTACCGACGCAATTTTGATGGTTATTAAGACTTGCAAGGAAAACATCGCAAACAGACGATATTGTGCCATCTGTGCGCTAGATATAAGTGAGGCGTTCGGTAATGCCTGGTGGCCTTTTATAATCGAGCGAATAGTTTATAAACAATGTCCAAATAATCTAATTAACTTGAATAATGATTATCTTAAGAATCGCAAAGCTATAATATCCGAGAGTGGCATTCATGTAGAAAGAGAAATCAAGAAAGGATGTCCACAAGGCTCACGTTCAGGACCCACTTATTAGAAATTATTACATCACTCCATCTTCGATAGGGATATCCCAGAAGGCACCCAAATTATTTCTTATGCTGACGACACTATCCTTCTTACATCGAGTGAGGCCATTACTGGCTTAAAAAATATCACAAATCAGACGCAGGAAATTTTGCGATAATGGGAAATAGACTGTAAGCTTGATTTCAACAACTCAAAGAAAAAGGCCAGCGTAGTCCAGTTTTCACGTTAGCAGGCGAAAAGATAAAATGTCAGGACATTAAATATTTAGGCGTCACAATTGACTACTTTAAACGTGCCGTTTAAATGTGTTATTGAACTCGCTTGTGGCAAGGCCAAACAGCATAGTTCAAGATTGGGGCTAGTCGCAAGAAAAGAATGGCGACTTAAGAAATGCACACTTAAATAAATTTACAGCGACGCAATTGAACCAGGTAATATCATACGGCACCTCGATTTGATATAACTCCTGTGCCAAAGCCTACCGAACTGTGTCGACAGAGGCCGCCGGCGTCATATCGCAACTTCTCCCAATCGACCTACGCCTAAAAGAAGTATCGCAGTACCTAAATAGCAGAGCAATGGACAAAACAAAATTTAGAGAAGTTACTGGACTTGATGTAATCCCTGAACTTATGGAAAAGACACGACATCTAGAGCAAATAATTCACCCCGCCACAATTATCTCGATCACATAACGATAGCCAACAACACACATCGCTTCACTCTTTACACATATGGCTCAAAAGCTGAATCGGGCGTAGGAGCAGCATTTGTCGTGTATCGTGACGTTGATTAGCAGAATATTTCTCTATTTTTCAGGCAGAAGTAGTTGCAATTAATCGAGGCCTTCAAAACATTTGTCAAAGAACTTCTGATATGGATGAATGTTCGATTCTCTCGGACAGTCGATCTGGTCTCGATGCTCTGCGATACATGAAATCTTCAACAGAATTACTAGTTGACACATGGCTGCTACTCAAGGAAGTTTACGGTAAAGTTATACTGCAACTGCATTTGGTCAAGGCGCATACTGGGCAATACAAGGCGCATACTGGGCAATACAAGGCGCATACTGGCCTTTTGGGCAACGAAAAAGCAGACAGGCAGACAAGCTAAGGAAGCCTCTGGGAATGAAGACATCAGCATGCGCTTCAATAAAGTGCCTCAGCTTGCAATAAAACACGGAATATGCAAAAATATACAGAAAGAATGGAAATCACGATGGAACATCGCCCAAACCGGGCAATGGACCAAAAAAATTATAAAACCCATCAGCAAATGGATTGATATGGACATCAGCCCGTCATACCATGCAGTGCAGCTCATTCATAGTCATAGGGCAGTACAGCCCGTCATACCATACAGGGCATGGTAACTTCCAGACTTACCTACCTCCACCGATTCGGACAAGACATACAAAGACACCTCTGTGCGAATGTGGGGAGGAAGATACTGCCGCTCACGTCCTTTTCAAATGCCCCATTCCATTTGAATGGAGGAGACAAAGAAAACTAAGATTCGCCAGCGCAGAATGCTCATGGCCGCTCAACGAAAAACATTTAAATGAAATTAAGAAAAATATGAAGTGGTAGAAAACCTTCGACAGAAAACTAAAATGCAACTAAATTAAAAAAATAGACAACGATCTCCCGAAAAAATAATTTGTAAATGCAACAAGAGGATAAAACTAAAGAAATAATAATCTAGCCAAAGAAAATTAAACATAATTACCAAGATTAGTAATAGACTGCCAGCATAGTGTCCAACAGACGGAGTGCTGGCCACATAAGCTACCTATGTAAACGTATGTAAACAAATAAATAAGCTGTCTAGTCTTTTCTGTCTAGTCTGTCCAGTATGTCTAGTCTGTTTAGTCTTGTCTATCTAGATTTGTCTGTATAGTCTTGACTGTCTAGTCTTATCAGTTTAGTCTTGTCTGCCTAGACTTGTCTGTTTAGTTTTGACTGTTTAGTCTTGTCTGTCTAGTCTTGTCTGTCTAGTCTTGTCTGTCTAGTCTTGTCTGTCAAGTCTTGTCTGTCTAGTCTTGTCTGTCTAGTCTTTTCTGTCTAGTCTTGTCTGTCTAGTCTTGTCTGTCTAGTCTTGTCTGTCTAGTCTTGTCTGTCTAGTCTTGTCTGTCTAGTCTTGTCTGTCTAGTCTTGTCTGTCTAGTCTTGTCTGTCTAGTCTTGTCTGTCTAGTCTTGTCTGTCTAGTCTTGTCTGTCTAGTCTTGTCTGTCTAGTCTTGTCTGTCTAGTCTTGTCTGTCTAGTCTTGTCTGTCTAGTCTTGTCTGTCTAGTCTTGTCTGTCTAGTCTTGTCTGTCTAGTCTTGTCTGTCTAGTCTTGTCTGTCTAGTCTTGTCTGTCTAGTCTTGTCTGTCTAGTCTTGTCTGTCTAGTCTTGTCTGTCTAGTCTTGTCTGTCTAGTCTTGTCTGTCTAGTCTTGTCTGTCTAGTCTTGTCTGTCTACTCTTGTCTGTCTAGTCTTGTCTGTCTAGTCTTGTCTGTCTAGTCTTGTCTGTCTAGTCTTGTCTGTCTAGTCTTGTCTGTCTAGTCTTGTCTGTCTAGTCTTGTCTGTCTAGTCTTGTCTGTCTAGTCTTGTCTGTCTAGTCTTGTCTGTCTAGTCTTGTCTGTCTAGTCTTGTCTGTCTAGTCTTGTCTGTCTAGTCTTGTCTGTCTGGTCTTGTCTGTCTGGTCTTGTCTGTCTAGTCTTGTCTGTCTAGTCTTGACTGTCTAGTCTTGTCTGTCTAGTCTTGTCTGTCTAGTCTTGTCTGTCTAGTCTTGTCTGTCTAGTCTTGTCTGTCTAGTCTTGTCTGTCTAGTCTTGTCTGTCTAGTCTTGTCTGTCTAGTCTTGTCTGTCTAGTCTTGTCTGTCTAGTCTTGTCTGTCTAGTCTTGTCTGTCTAGTCTTGTCTGTCTAGTCTTGTCTGTCTAGTCTTGTCTGTCTAGTCTTGTCTGTCTAGTCTTGTCTGTCTAGTCTTGTCTGTCTAGTCTTGTCTGTCTAGTCTTGTCTGTCTAGTCTTGTCTGTCTAGTCTTGTCTGTCTAGTCTTGTCTGTCTAGTCTTGTCTGTCTAGTCTTGTCTGTCTAGTCTTGTCTGTCTAGTCTTGTCTGTCTAGTCTTGTCTGTCTAGTCTTGTCTGTCTAGTCTTGTCTGTCTAGTCTTGTCTGTCTAGTCTTGTCTGTCTAGTCTTGTCTGTCTAGTCTTGTCTGTCTAGTCTTGTCTGTCTAGTCTTGTCTGTCTAGTCTTGTCTGTCTAGTCTTGTCTGTCTAGTCTTGTCTGTCTAGTCTTGTCTGTCTAGTCTTGTCTGTCTAGTCTTGTCTGTCTAGTCTTGTCTGTCTAGTCTTGTCTGTCTAGTCTTGTCTGTCTAGTCTTGTCTGTCTAGTCTTGTCTGTCTAGTCTTGTCTGTCTAGTCTTGTCTGTCTAGTCTTGTCTGTCTAGTCTTGTCTGTCTAGTCTTGTCTGTCTAGTCTTGTCTGTCTAGTCTTGTCTGTCTAGTCTTGTCTGTCTAGTCTTGTTTGTCTAGTCTTGTCTGTCTAGTCTTGTCTGTCTAGTCTTGTCTGTCTAGTCTTGTCTGTCTAGTCTTGTCTGTCTAGTCTTGTCTGTCTAGTCTTGTCTGTCTAGTCTTGTCTGTCTAGTCTTGTCTGTCTAGTCTTGTCTGTCTAGTCTTGTCTGTCTAGTCTTGTCTGTCTAGTCTTGTCTGTCTAGTCTTGTCTGTCTAGTCTTGTCTGTCTAGTCTTGTCTGTCTAGTCTTGTCTGTCTAGTCTTGTCTGTCTAGTCTTGTCTGTCTAGTCTTGTCTGTCTAGTCTTGTCTGTCTAGTCTTGTCTGTCTAGTCTTGTCTGTCTAGTCTTGTCTGTCTAGTCTTGTCTGTCTAGTCTTGTCTGTCTAGTCTTGTCTGTCTAGTCTTGTCTGTCTAGTCTTGTCTGTCTAGTCTTGTCTGTCTAGTCTTGTCTGTCTAGTCTTGACTGTCTAGTCTTGTCTGTCTAGTCTTGTCTGTCTAGTCTTGTCTGTCTAGTCTTGTCTGTCTAGTCTTGTCTGTCTAGTGCTTTTTGTCTAGTTTTATATGTCTAGTCGGTATTGTTTTGCCTGTCTAGTATTATCTGTCTAGTCTCGTTCATCTAGTCTGTTAGGTCTTGTCTGTCTAGTATTGCCTGTGTAGTCTGCTTTTTCTGGTTTTACCTGTCTGGTTTTATCTGTATAGTCTTGTCTGTCCAGACTTCTATCTAGTCTCGTTTATTTAGTCTTGTTAATCGAGTCTGGTCTATCTATTTTGGTTTACATCTCTATATACACCTAGTCCTATCTACTCTTGTCTATTTAATCTTGTCTGTCTAGTCTTGGGTAGTAGTCATGGAACGAGAAAATAAAATTTTCAAGGCTGAATAGAAGACACAATATTTTTGTATACGAGTTAAAAACATAGCCATTGTTCGCCTCATACGTTGCAAAGCTGTATCCTCATTTAAGAAATGAAATATAAAAAAGGATTTTAGGTAGTCAAAATTACTGCTATTTAACAAGTTAACCACAGAAGGGAAACAAAGCAAGGTATAATCTTAAAATAGAAGTTCGACAGAACAACAGAACGTTTGTGTAAAACTTAATGAGAAAGACAAAGCTGTCGTAAAAGCAAGTTTAGTAATTACTCACAAAATGATTGTATAATTAAAGGAATTGTTTGTTCAAGAGAATACAAAATATTAGCTTATGAAGAACAATTAAGAATATCAAAGTTTATCACAACTAGAATATCACAACGTTCGACTAATTGAGAATATCAAAGAAAACCGATCAATGAATGACATATTTATAGTCATTCTCCACAATGAATTAATTTTGTATTCAATTGTACGCGATGTAAATGTGGGAGAAGAAATAAAGCCCTATTATTAACATTTAACACTGCTCATTGCCAAACTGAAAATTTGAAATACGTGTGGCTGCCAAAATTATTTTTTCTTTTACTTAGCTTTCATTGTACTCGAAATAAGTGAGTACATTATTGATCTAGCAAACGGGAGCCGATATATCTGAAAAAGAAATAAAACATTTGGAAAAGTTTAAGTTAAATGGATGCAGTTCCAAATTTAAAAGGTCAAACTATCCGTATGTTGCGAAAATTTCACGATAACAAGATCAATTTTCAGAACATTAATTATTATGTATACATTGCAGAAGTCGTTCATCAGCCGTTATATAAATATGATTATTTACGACCACTATTGTAAATGCCCATTATTGTACAGTTCGTGGACTACGTTATGTAGTTCGTGGATCTACGTTATCCGAAATTAATGTTATGTAATAATTCAAAATGACCTACGAACGTTGGTCTACGATTCGTTGATTGATTGAGAGCTGCACGTAGATACTATTTTTAAATATAGTACTCCGTGATTTTCAAACAATAATTAAACGTCTCTTCATTCACATAGAAGCTGTCACTCATTTCGTTTTATCACGTTAAAATCTAACGAAAACTACAAATAAGTACTGAATAAAAAGGTATGTAACCATTATGAATGTATTTTCATTTCTATCAAGTTAAATAAGGTCGAAGGTGTTACATCAAACATATTTTTATTTTTAAACAGAAACAAATTTGTGTGGTCGTAGATAAAGTATAGTACATAGCTCGAGTTGTAAGGCAATTACGTACTCGCGGAATATTAAACCTAACTGTTCCGATCCCACGTAATATACTTCTTACAACTCTCATTACGTAATATACTATTAACATCATTAATTGTCATTAAAAATGTATATCAAACTAATCAGTTTACTTCAAAAATAACTTTATATAGCTATAATATTTATAACTATATAATAATTTCGTTCGAAAGCACATGTCCATAGATTTAATCTGCATATTTCAGTAACGCCCGTTTCCAATTCAAATTTCCATGTTTGTTCTGTTTCCAATTTATCCATAAATACAATAAATTTGCGGTAGTTTAATCTTCACACTACCGCAAATTTATTGTATTTATGGATAAATTGGAAACAGAACAAATATGGAAATTGGAATTGGAAACGGGCACTACTGAAATGTGCAGATTAAAACTATGGACATGTGCTTCAAAGATGTTGGGAACTAAAAGAAGAAATTAAATTGCTTTTAGAAATGCAATAAATTTCCCAGTTTTACTAAATTTGAATAGAGAACGATTCAGTGGAATGGTTTCAAGACTTAAGTTGAAAATTAACAAATTGTTGGCAACATATAGACAGACGGTGATGTTGCTGTCATGTATCCCGTCAACAAGCAGCTAGTTGATGGAGCGTCAGCAAGTAACTCGTCAGCAAGTAACAAGTTGATGGATACTCGTCAACAACGGGCGGCATGTCGTCAAAGAAATTTGTTGCCAATTCTTTGTATCTGTTTTTTCCATTTCAGACGCAAAATATCGCAGCAATCTGTTTTTAAATATCTACAACCTTTTTCGAGATATTTTCTCGAAATTTATGAAAATAAAAGATAAAAATTTCAATTAGTAATTTTGCAATAAAAAGTTACAAAACGAATTGTTTGTCTTGTCACGTAATTTCTGTGTGTCAAAATTGATTTTGCTGCGATTTATGGGAGTTTTTGATAAAATTGAATAAAACACATTTTTTTCTGGATTTTTTTTTCCAAAACTTTGTCGTGATTTTACTGAAGGATATCGGAGTGAATTTTCTGTAAAGTTACAAATAAACAAGATATCGACGATTTAACAGCTGATATGAACCTTTAAGTTTTTCTACAGAAGAATTTAGCCGAATTTCTTATGTACCATTTGAGTACATAATTGTGGAACAAGTAAGTGTAGCTTCAGAGAAGGGACATAAGTAACTTAAAATTTTTAAGTTTATGCGGTTTCGGTTTTTGCACAGAAAATTGCAATTTGGATATATCCGAACCAGAAACCCTAATTTAAACCTTTGCCACTCATATTTCTCTTACCTTTTAATTTTATCCAAAACTAATTTACACAGTCTTCTTTAAACACCATTAAAATATTATATTCTTGTATATCTAATTTTCCTTGTTTGGTTTACCTAGATTCCTATCTAACTCTTCGATGTAAATTCTTGCTTGTTCAAACTTATTTTGCTAGATTTCCATACACAATATACACATAATAGGGAATATGCATGGTTTTTTTATATTTTTAATTCACTGTTTACACCGTTATAACATAGTTAAAAATTTAAATACTGCTTAAAAATGCTATAATTAAGTTTAAAAAAAAATTAAAATTGAGAAAAATTTTGAGCTGTTTAAACGCCGCCATTTTCGCGCGGTCTGTTGATGACGTCAAAGATCTCTGTCCATTGTTTACTACAGCTGTTTTCATTTTTAACTTGACGTTTTTGACGTTTATTTTCTAACCAAAAGACTGCAATACCATACAAATGTAAAACATCCGGATTTGTTTATATGGGAAGTTACGTCACTTTCGTGGCGTAAAAAAAATTTCCCTCGCTTAATTTGCACTTTTATTTATTAATTTTAAGTATTTAAAAATATATTAATTACAAAAATAATGGTTTAGTTCAAATGTCCGGTCAATGAAGATTCAGAAAAAAAATATTTTAACCAAATTTAAATATCATGCATATTCCCTATAGCATACACAAGGTACATTTTTAAAAAGCTCCTATCTCCGTCCTCCATCGCATGCCTATTAATTTAATCCAAGACTATTTAGACAGTATGCTGTAACAGCTATTTTTATATTATTCTTCGTCGATCTATTTCCCATGTTTGGTTTATCTATACTCGTACCGGCGAGAGGATGCATCTCGTCTCGACGAGTTTAGCATTGCTCTGCACATACCCCCACATTATTTTTTTACAAAACGGGCGCATATTTCTAAACTCATACTAATCTGCGCGTACCTCGGCGCGTCCCTTGCCCCTTATACCTTCGCGCAGTACAGCTGCATTCTCTCGCCGGCCCGTGTATAGTTTCCTCTATCTAACCTTTCGGTGTCAATTTTTAATTGTTTATTTTCTTAGATATATATATATATATATATATATATACATATATATATATATATATATATATATATATATATATATACAAGATATGAAAGTTACTAAAAAGTAAAATTCGGATAACGTGCGTAGCACAAACCGCTTAACCATGCTAAGAAATTAAAAAAAAGAAAAAGAAAATACAGAATATAACATCCAACCAAAAGGACAGGAACAACCCTATATATATATATATATATATATATATATATATATATATATATATATATATACATAGGTATTTAAATTGACTTATAATACATTTTAAATACATTTTAAAATCACATTATTAGCTAAACAGAACGACTAACTACTTCCGATTCGGTAGACAGAATCTGGTATATGCTAAGTAAAAACCACCAATGTCAATTTCTCGTAGTGACCGAGCATTGGAAAAGCATAGATCAAATCAAAATGATTAAAATTAAAGACCTGCAATTAGCATCTTGTTTTTGCCAATCGGAACAAAAACATGGTGGAGTAGCTGTTTATTGTAAGCGAGGAATTGGTTTTAAAATTAGGGAGGATATAAACTCTTCAGCCGAAAGTTCCGTTTTTGAACCTCTGTTAAGTTGGCAGAACCAACTCGGAAAAAAAAATCCGCGACGGCACATAATAATCCGCTTTTTATCCGCTAACGATTGTAAAAAGAAAAAAATTTCCCGCTCTTCCCATTTCCCGGGAAAATGGGGTCCCGCTAACTTAACAAAAAGTTAGCGGTACCCATTCTAAAAATAATTATATTGCGAAAATAATTGCACCGGAATTATCCGCTTTTTATCCGCTAACGATTGTAAAAAGAAAAAAATTTCCCGCCCTGCCCATTTCCCGGGAAAATGGGGTCCCGCTAACTTCACAAAAAGTTAGCGGTACCCATTGTAAAAATAATTATATTGAGAAAATAATTGCACCGGAATTATCCGCATTTTATCCGCTAACAATTGTTAAAAGAAAAAAATTCCCGCCCTTCCCATTTACCGGGAAAATAGGATGCCGCTAACTTAAAAGAACGTTGGCGGTACCCATTCTAAAAATAATTATATTGAGAAAATAATTGCACCGGAATTATCCGCTTTTTATCCGCTAACGATTGTAAAATGAAAAAAATTTCCCGCACTTCCCATTTCCCGGGAAAATGGGGTCCCGCTAACTTAACAAAAGGTTAGCGGTACCCATTCTAAAAATAATTATATTGAGAAAATAATTGAACCGGAATTATCCGCTTTTTATCCGCTAACGATTGTAAAAAGAAAAAAAATTCCCGCACTTCCCATTTTCCGGGAAAATGGGGTCCCGCTAACTTAACAGAAACAACCAAAACATTTCATTTTTGAAAAGACCTAACATACCGCTTGCGTCTTTGAAAGTGCCTTAACATGCCGCTTGCACCTTTGAAAGGTCCTAACATGCCGCCCGCATCTTTGAAAGGGGCAATAGAAATAACGTGTGACGATTCGGCCCGGGAAAAACAAAAACATTTAGACTCCACCCCTTTCCGAAATCCGCTATCTATTTCCGGATTGGAATGAATACGATGGGTTTCATGAATCACCGATACCTGTGATGGATACGAGGAATCGTGTCAGCCCGAAATTACTTATTTATTCTCGTTGCGATTAAGCTTTCACTATAGAATTGTTTTCAGAGGTTTATCAGAATTTTAACAGAACTTAATAAATCAAATTTTCCTCTAAATAATCGTAGATTCTTCACTTCTTCCTCATTATCTACCCCTTTCTTTCTTTGTTCTTTAAAATTTACTCACAGCAATTTTATCCTCGGTATCCTTATTTCCCCGCGATAGTACATGATAACCTTTGCTTCATCCACAAACGAACTTTTTGTTTAACAAAGTTAGCGGGATCCGATTTTCCCGGGAAATTGGAAGGGTGGGAATTTTTTTTTCTTTTTACAATCGTTAGCGGATAAAAAGCGGATAATTCCGGTGCAATTATTTTCTCATATAATTATTTTTATGATGGTTCCCGCTAACTTTCTGTTAAGTTAGCGGGATCCTATTTTCCCGGGAAATGGGAAGGGCGGGAAATTTTTTACTTTTTACAATCGTTAGCGGATAAAAAGCGGATAATTCCGGTACAATTATTTTCTCAATATAATTATTTTTAGAATGGGTACCGCTAACTTTTTGTTAAGTTAGCGGGACCCCATTTTCCCGGGAAATGGGAAGAGCGGGAAATTTTTTTCTTTTTACAATCGTTAGCGGATAAAAAGCGGATTATTATGTGCCGTCGCGGATTTTTTTTTTCCGAGTTGGTTCTGCCAACTTAACAGAGGTCGTTTTTGAATGTTTGGCGATTGAGACGGAATTAAATAAAAACGTTATCATCATAATTCGAATGTACAGGGCACCTCTGACTAACTTTAACCATTTCTTAGATAAACTGCACGGTATCTTAGACAAATTGCAGAAAGAAGGAAAACAATGTATGATTGCGGGCGATTTCAATTTGGACATTTTAAAGAATTCTATTAATAGTAGAGACCTCATAGCCCACTTTGACACTTTCAACATGGTCCAGACTTTCAAAGAAAAGAGCTCATCACCTTCAATAATTCTTGTTTAAATAGCATCGTTGTTTGCAAAGGGTTAAACTACTCAATACAGACAATAAACTTCTTCATATCCGACCACCTTGACTAATATATTAATTTTAAATCGGAGAAAATCCCAACAACATATAAAACAATTAACAAAAATAACTAACAATGAAACAACCTACAATGAAGACCATATAATCGATTTCAAGCAAGCATTACAAAACGAATTGTGGGATGAAGTTTTTACCTCGCAAAACTGTGAAGTAGATAAACAATGGGATAGCTTTACTCAAACATTTAAAAACCGTTTCAACACATGTTTCCCATTAAAGACTGATAAAAATACAGTGAAGAAGAAAAATATGTTCTTAAATAAAACTTAATTAAGAAAAAATGAGGAAACGAATTGAGTTATACTGCATACTGGCTCAGACTAATCCAGCACTGAAAAGAAGCCGTAATATATTAATACGTCAATTTAAAGGGTTATTACGACAAGAAAAAAAGAGATACTATGAATATGGGATTATGGAGAGCGGAAATATAGTAAAATCGTCATGGGAGGCAGTTGTCGAACTCTCAGAGCTTAAAACTAAATCGAGCAATGATGCACTTATATCTCAACTGCACAACCCCAATTCTTTCAATAGTTTTTTTGCGGAAAATCCGAAGGAAATGACAGCTCATTTGAAAGATCTTAAGGTCAATGATAATATTAGCAACAAAATTGAGACACTATTCCTATATCCAGCTAACCATATAGAGCTTGACAAGGTAATAAAAGATCTAAGAAACAGTAGAAGTGCGGGCTTCGATGAGATACCTAGGTGGTTAATACAACTAGTAACAGCCGAAATTATTGATCTGCTGGTACAAATAATTAATAATTCTTTCCAGGAAGGATTTTTCTCCAAATCACTGAAGTTTTCTAAAATCATACCAGCATTTAAAAGGGGAATAGAGGTCAACAATAGATATCGAAAAGAGATCATAAACTACAGACCCATCCATCAGTGTATAATCTTCTTTCTCAATCTTAATAGAAAAAATAATTTATAAAAGAATTACAACTTTTACAAAGAAGTACAATACCATAAATAGTCAACACGTATTCTTAAAAGGACGCAGCATGGATACTGCATGTTTTCAATTCCTTCAAGAGGGTACAACAAATCGAAGGAGACGCTTTTCCATGTGGGATGCTTTTAGATTTATCGAAAGCGTACGACACTGTGAACCATACTATTTTAGAATTAAAGCCGCAAAAATATGGAATTCGAGGGATAGCCTCGAACTGGATCTCCTCTTACCTATCTAATAGGCAACAAGTAGTTGAAGGATACACAACAGAAGCTAGATCGTGCCCTATTACAACTAATATGGAAATACCGCAAGGCAGCATTCTTGGACCCCTTCTGCTCACCTTGTAAATCAATGATCATCCAAAGGTACCCCTAAGCAATATCATGGAAATGGTTATTTATGCTGACTAGTTTAATGTTAGTTAATAGATCGGTGGAGGACATTGTGCCAACATCAAAATGACCATCAGCACTCTAACAACGTGGTTCAATGGAAATAGGCTACTTCTAAACCAAGACAAGACCAATATTATGTTGTTCAAAACAAAAAGAGATACCAAAAGTTACCCCTCCGAAATTTATTTGGAAAATTGCACTCTAAAAATAGAACAGGGAGCTAAACTTTTCGGATTACACATCGACGACACTCTCGACTGGTCAACTCACATTTTAAACCTGTCGAAAAAAACTAAATAAGGCAGTGTATGCCCTCAGGATTCTAAAACGATTTTTGAATCAAAACATTTTAAAAATGGTGTACTATGCAAATCTGCATAGCCATCTAAGATATGGCATAATGTTCTGGGGCCGTGGCTCAAATATAAATGATGTATTTAAGACTCAAAAAGCCGCTCTGAGAATAATAACTTACAATATTCCGAATCATTTAGAGGAACATTTAGAATTGCGAACATTCTAACGGTGACAGGCACTTATATATACGAATCGCTAATTATTTAAGAACAAACACCTTTTCGAAGAATATAAAGTCAATCACATCAGAGACACCAGAAATAATAATTTTATCTACAGAATTCCGGTACATAAGTTAACAATGACAGAAAAGATCCCACCATACAGTAATATCGAGTTACTTAAACGCCTTCCACAGCATTTAAGACGAATCACTAATCTATAGGACTTCAAGAAGCAACTTCATGTCATCCTCATAAATATGGAACCTTATTCACTGCAATAATTCTACAGCAAAATTATTTCGAACCATTACAAATAATAGTTCAGGACACATTTCATTTAACTAATCGAATGCCTCTAATTTTGTTTTTGTACTGTGTTAATTGGTTATGTTGAAATAAATTGCTTGATTTGATTTGATTGCAGATTTAACTAGATTTAACTTAATAATTAGAAGTATGGATTAGTTATAAGAGTTTAGTTATAATAATATGATAAACAATAGATAAAAAATAAAATTAAATAATACAAGTTCTTGTCTATTCAGCAAATATAAATAAAACAATAACGCGTCTTATGTCTATAAGACGATTTATATTATTGCATAAACATATCTATTTTACACTTGGTAGCGTCATCTTATTTCTATTGCATCTATTATATTGCATTAATTAGATGCGTAAATATAATTTGTATAGCTTATCATAAATGTAGCAATTTGATACCTGAAAAACCATTTAAAAATCCGTTTGGTTGCAAAAATTTTACTGTTAGAAGGAAAAAACCTAGTAACTGTGTTTGTTCAATGAATAAAATAAGTAGTTAAAAAACTCACCTAGAAAAGCTGCTAAACCCATCATCCCTTTGACAGTGCGAACAAGAACAGTACGAATATTGCGATGTCATCTCACTAATATTATCGCGGAAATCGCGACTGTTTCTGTTTCTGTTCAAACGGATTTTCGTCCACTTATCAGTCACTATAACTGCCCACGTCCTGTGCAGAAGGAAGAAAACTCTGCTTGCACCTTCACGTCCATTCTCGGAATCACTGCTTGATACACTATTGCCCATGTTGAGCCACGCACTTTTAGATCACACACATTTATCCAAATACAGACTAAATTTAACTGTATTTTTTTTTTCTTTTCTCTTGTCCGAGTATATAATTTTCCAACCGGACGAATAACGATGTGAGTAGGATCTTTAATTATTGTTTTTGTTACTTGCGGACTTAATGTACACGGATTTACATTTAAATTAGCACACGATGCAGCCTGATTCGTTCATTATCTGTAACAATATAATTTTATTTAAAACAAAGATTATATAAACTTATTGTATTATGTAAAAGTTTACTGTTATCCAAAAAATATATATGCAAATTAATCCAAAACATGGTATAAGAAACAATAGTCAGCTGCACAATAACAAAACAAAGATACAAAACCATGCATTAAATTTGCATGAAGCATATTATCGTATCAATTTATTAAGAGCGCTCAATAAACCAATATGATAATGCAGCAAAACAGAAGAATTTAATGGACCGGTTATTACTGCATAGATAACATTATATCGACGCAACTAGTAACATTAAATAGGTATGCGAAGAATTAATTTATGCGATAAATTATTAATCGAATTAGACAGAAGAGATTTTTACATCAAGCTGAACATAATACAAGATTTTTCCCCAAAATATTCAGGCAAAACATTAATTTTTAGGTCATTTCGAGCATGATTACATATCAAGCTCTCTTGTCTGTCATCTGGTTTGGTTATTTTTCAGTTGTGTGATGTATAAATTAAATTTATTACAATTATTTGTATTACGGTTGTAACTGCAATGAAAGAGAATCCTAAGCGGGAAGCTTCTAGTGATTGAGAGCGGGTAACGCCTATAAGGTGAATGCCGAGGAATTTCCGGAATAAGCAAAGTATTTGGAAGTTAACCCTAACGAGTCTATCGGGACATACATGTCCCAATGTATATTTCTGAATGGCTAATGGTTTTATATGGTCCCATTTTATTTGAAATATTTACATTGTAGTCCTACTGGAAGTAAATAACAAATAAAATAATTTGGCAACTTTGTATAACCTATTTCGAAGCTGCGTAGCACGTGCATGCTCAGTTTATCATTATTTTCAAGTGCATAAAGCATTGTTTTTAAGTGCAGCAGTTGTTTACGTTTACCTTAAGGTAAGTAAAGCTGATACAATAAAATTGTATAAAATATACCTAGGATATAATGAAATATACATCAAAATAAATGCTGGGACATAGATGTCCCACTAGTCTTTTTCACCGGAATAAATATATGCCTATAGACATTTACAGTTACAGATGGAACGTAGTTTTTTGAATGATAATGAGCTAGAAGAAGAAGCTAATAAGGTTCTGGATGAGTTACAAGAGAAAGAGGAAGGTGCATATCATAATATGCTCGATGCCTTGTGTAATAAGAATGAATGTTAGATCATATACAATAGTTATCTATGTTATTTTGTATGCAACAGAAGCATTTAAAGATAAAAATTGAAGGCAACGTTAATAACTTATTATTCTTGAAGCAACTCCTACAGCTTTGTCTTCGCTTTAAATAAAAAATAACCCTTAGAATTCTCTTTAGTAAAATGAAACAGCTATGTATATTACTCGAATTCCCCCACAGTAACACATTGAACGAAAGGAGTGAATAAACTAAAGCCTAGTAGAGGCTTAATAAGGTGCTAAAATCCTTAGATTTCTTCTTTTGCGATATTGAGAAATTTGCAGTTTTGCCAGTTTTTTTACAGACCTTATCCGTGTGGTTAAACCAGGTTAGTTTAGAATCTATCAACACCCCAAGATATCTAATAAAATTGGAAAGCTTGTAGCTTTGTTTGTTAATAATTAATTGAAAATTAGCTGGTACAATTTTCCTTTTGCCAAATTGAAGACAGACGGTTGTGTTGCTGTTTAATATTAGCTTATTTTCGGTACATCAATTATTAAATTTTATTATAACCTCTACAACCTTCGAATGTAATTCCTCAAAACTCTTTGCTAATACTGCAATTGTTGTATCATCAGCGAACAAAACAGTTTCAGCACCTAAAAACCTTTGGAGATCATTTCTAAACAAAATGAATAAGAGAGGAGCCAAGACAGATCCTTGCGGTACCGATATTGAGATATCCTTTGCATTATAAAAGTAATTATTTATTTTGACAATTAGTTTGCGATTTGTTAGAAACGATCTTAACAGATTTGAAACATATCCCCGAAATCCAAAACACTCAATTTTGTTAATCTGTATTCACTGTATCAAACGCCTTAGTTAAGTCAAAAAATAATCCAATAACGTGATCTCCCTTGTCCAGATTCTCTAAAATAAATTTCACGAGGCTGCAGGAAGCCGTTTCTACAGATTCTTTTGTTCTAGAACCATTCCGACATTTGGAAAGTAAATCGTTTTTGACAAAGTATGCATGCCATCATTCTATAGTAAATCAACCGTTAGAATATTTTTGTAAACGTAGAGACTATAGATATTGGTCTATAGTTATCCAAAATCCGCGGATCCGATTTTTTTAGCAATGGAACTACCAACACTACTTTTATGCAAGATGGATATACCCCTTCATCTAACGACTTATTGTATAGATGTATGTACATCATAACGATATATACAAGAACACATATATATAAGAAATGGAGATATCAGCCTTTGTACAACACTCTCTGTTTTTTTTCTTTGCGTTTAGACAGACAGATTTGTGAAAATATACCAGTAGTTAAAGGGTTAAAATTACTTGCGATACATTTTACCAATATTTATTTTAACGTAGTACCTATGTGCCTATATGAGATTATTGAGCAAGAAATTGAGTGTCAAGAACGACGTGAATTGAAATGTCTAAGGTTGGGATGGGGCTTCGAAAAAACAAAGTTGTTCAAGATGGGGTCCGCAAATAAAAATTTGTTCAAAAGAGGGTCCTCGGACTACATAAGTTTAAGAACCCCTGCTCTGGAAGATTAGGTCTCGGGCCTTTCTTGTAATTATGCAAGATTTTTAGATTGTCTATTTCTGGGAATTTATGATTACATTCGAGACAATAGTTTGAAAAAGATCTAGTGTCTTTTTCAGACGAAAAGCGCGAGAATGTTCTGAAAACCTTGTTGAAAAACTTCATCCTGTCTGACTTACTCTTTAATACGCTATTGCATTCGGAACAACGAATTTCGTAAACGCCGAAAGTGGGACAACTTTGAGGAGGGTTTAAATCAGGGACTAAGAACGGAACGAAAGCGAAATAACAATATTTACCGAAATATTTGAAAGAAGGAAAAAGGAAACTAAAACGAAATTTCAATTTTACGTTTATGATTGAAAACAAAATAAATAATTTCAGTTACCGGTTTAAACCAGTTTTATTTTTGAATCGTTTAAAAATAAATTCCAAATTTTTAATTTTGAAATCTACAGCATTTGAAACTTGCATGCATTGTAAGGTATATAAGGTATAATCTGAAGCTCGATTTGTGAATAAACGGTCGGAAAAATTTGTTCCTTTCGGTTGACCATAATTATTGTATCAATGATCTTATCGGTACTTTTTGTGGAATAAAACAAAATCTGTGATTTCTCATAAAGATCAATGGTAAAGGCAAAAATTGTTTATTATTATCTCTTTTATGATTCTTTGCAGCTCTTCATTTATTAACTGGTTTATTATCTTACTATAATGCACGAATATGCAAAGTTTCATTAAAATACCGGCGGTAATAATCCGCTTTTTATCCGCAAACGATTTAAAAAAAAAAATCTCGCACTTACCATTTCCCGGGAAAATGAGGTCCTGCTAACTTAATATAAAGTTAGCGCGACCCACCCTAAAAAAAATTATTGAGGAAATAAATGGACGGGAATTATCCGCTTTTTATCCGCAAACGAATGCCGCGAGAGAAAAAAATTCCGCGCTTTTCCTTTCCTGGGGAAATTTGTGAAAGTTTTTTTTTTTTTTTTTAGTTTTTTATTTTTGTTAAAAAACATCACGTGATTAATGGATTGATTACCCCTTATGTGGAGTTCTACAGTTCTCAATCGATTATGCTTTTTTGCTTTGCGATAATAATTTTTTTTATTTTCGCCGAAAGGTTTTTATAAATAAATTTATAGATATTGATTTTACAAAAATGTCTAATAAGCATTTTTTGTTTATCTGCCGTATTACAATCGGAAACCGTTATCAGAATTTTGCAAAAAAAAGTGGAACTATATGCATTATCGATTGAGAACTGTAGAACCCTATATAGAGAACTGAAATATTACATACGAACTCTTTTTCCTAAAAAAGAGGGGCCTGCGTGAAGTTGACCCCGAAATTGCTTTTCTCGATTTCTGCCCAAAATTCGCCGGAACTATTGCAATTTTCAAGCAAGAACTCTGGAACTATTCAATTTTTACAATATTCGGGAGCCAACTTCAAGCGACTAAATACTGCTGATGAATGCCGCGACGCAAGTTTTCTCTTCGAGAAGCACAACGATTATCGAAACAAAATCACGTAGACATTGTCTGTTTTTTTCACGTGCAAACTTGTCAATGAACAACGAGGTAGCGGGAATTCAAAGACGAACGCGGAATTTCTTTTTCGCGGCATTCCTATACAAAGAATCAAAGAGTCGGGAAAAAAATCATTGCATCGTTTTTTTTTCTCCTCGAATAGAATCAACCGATGATGTCGGAACCCATAAAAATTTATTGGTTTGAGAGAAAGAGAGCGCTGCAAAACACAGCGGTAAAATGGACTTTTCCATTTTTTTATCCACAAATTTCGCGAAACAAAAAATCACGAATTTTGCCGGGAAATTAAAAGTGTGGGTTTCTTTTTCGTGGGCATTGCTTTGCGGAAAAAGAGGATACTTCCGGTGTATTTATTTCCTCAAAATAATTATTTTTGGGGTGTGTTAACTTTCCGCTAACTTTCTGTTAAGTTAGCGGGAACCTATTTCCCTGGAAATGCACGATTTTTTTTACAATCGTTTGCGGATAAAAAGCGGATTATTATGTGCATTTTTTTTTCGTAGTAGGTCCTGCCAACTTAACACAGGTCGGTACTGCCTTAATGTAAGGGAGATTTATTCCCAAATGGTTGCTGAACATTCCCTTTGTCCAATGGATTTGTAACACATAAGTGACATTCTGTGATCGGTATTGGTCTGTATTTTTTTTCTGTTTGGGATCTTAAGATACTGTCCAAATTTTGTCAAGTTGTTATTATACATAGAATTAAAGATAAACTTACGAAATAATAATATAACTTATAATATAAACTTTTTAAAGCCGCCTTAGAGTGGGAAGAAATCAAAATAATCTATTCCAAAAAATGTTTGTATACGACTCAGTAACATTAATCAACTTGCAAGGTTAAAGGCTGCGATAAAATGAAATCATGTAGGGCCAAATATCTGCAGGTCCGTCACGTGCATCCTTGTCCAATTCATCACCAGCATCTAAAAAGAGGCGCCTAAATATTCAAACCACTTTAGATAATTATATAAAACGAAATACCAATATTTCAGTCAACATTACTACTGATTTGTTGAAGGAAGCGTGTACAGAACTGGTAACAGTTAACGGGGGCCATTAGGTATATTAATGATTCGGATTTTTGAAACAAATTTGATTCGATAATAAATGGAGTAGACAATAAAATTAATCCAGAAAAATATTTAAGAAAGGTGTCATCGGAAGCCTCAGATTTTAAAAAAACAAGAACGAATTGAAAGAATACAGAAAGAATTGATGAGGAAATTATTATCTTTAAAAAATGATGTCGCAAGTAGATTTGATAGAAGTATATTAGAAATCAACGTTCAATTTGTCGGAAATAATAACTGTTTAGTTTACACTATTTTCCCAATGTACGACCCGCGGGCCAAATGCAGCCCGCAAAGCATGTGAATTCCGCTCGCGATTTCGATACGATATATTATATTTTTATTAAAAAATAAATAATAAATATTACAAATAAGATACAATAAAATATTTTAATATTTAAAAAAAAATCTTACAGAACTTTAACCATAAGCGTTTGTATTAATAAAATATTTTTAGTTTATATTTAAAAATATATTTATAATATAATATATAATATATAATATACAATATATAATATATAATATATAATATATAATATATAATATATAATATATAATATATAATATATAATATATAATATATAATATATAATATATAATATATAATATATAATATATAATATATAATATATAATATATAATATATAATATATAATATATAATATATAATATATAATATATAATATATAATATATAATATATAATATATAATATATAATATATAATATATAATATATAATATATAATATATAATATATAATATATAATATATAATATATAATATATAATATATAATATATAATATATAATATATAATATATAATATATAATATATAATATATAATATATAATATAATATAATATAGTAGTCTCAATTAGATACAAAACTTTTAATCATTTCTGGCGCATCTAATGAAACACACAATTTCAAGGAGTCAATAACGAATTTATCGTATTTTTCAATGATGTGCGCTGTGCCGCACACTACAACTGTACCACCAGACCTTGTCCTCCTACCCTGTTACCCTGAGCAATACAGGCCTATGCCATATCTAAGACAAATAAAATATGAATCCCTACAAAAGTCCATTAGTGGTCAGAAATTAGTGTTTAAAAATCTTTTCAAACAAAATGAATCCTCCGTTTTGGCCTAGCTATGTTATTGCGCAATAAATTGCCAAACATAGTAAACCATTTTTAGGAGAATTTAAAAAAAAATGTATATTGAAAGTTGTTGTGCATAGTGTGCTCAGATAAAAAGTCGTTATTCAGTGATATTAGTTGCTCGAAAATGACCATTACTCGTAGAATTGAAGATATTGATGAGAATATTTTTTTACATCAGTTACAAGAAATTTCAAATCGTTTACTGCTTTTTCCATTGCTTTGAACGATAGTACCGATATCTGCAATTCGGCACAACTGTTAATATTTATTGGTGGAGTTTATTGGTTTAAATTTTATGGTTTTTAAGAGTTATTGTCAATGGAAACTTGAAAATCCTTGTAATGGATCGTACAAGGGGGATGTGATGTATTTTCCGCGGTAGAACATGCTTTTGATTCGAACAATATTAATTGGGACAATTTGGTAGGAGTAACTACAGACGGTACATACAAACAAATCCGTAAAGGAACATGGATATCACCGGTTGGGCGAACCATAAACCAAATCGACCACATTCTAGTGACAGCCAGACATAGCTCAAATATAATGGACTGTAGAATAATGAGAGGAGCAATATCAGAGTCCGATCACATGCTAGTCAAGGCAACAATGAGCGAAAAAATCGACAAGGCAAAATCAATACCCACAAAAAGAACAAGACGTTTCGACACAGATAAATTAAAAGACGAGAAAGTGAAAGAGAGTTACAAAAAAAAATCAAGGAATGTATGACAGAACTAGAGACGGTTGAAACCAATATAATAGCAGAACAAGGGTGAGAAACAATAAGAGAAGGTATCACAAAAACAGCAGAAACAGAAGTTGGATATAGAACGGAAAAGTGCAAGGTAGCATGGTGGGATGAGGAATGCAGAAAAGCAGTAGAGAAAAGAAATGAATCCAGAAGTAAACTTATCCAAAGGCCAACAAGAAATAGTAGAGAAGAATACGAGGAACTAAGAAGGAACACCAAGAAATTGGTGAGAAGAAAGAAGAGAGCAGTGCTGGATTCCCAAATACAAGAACTGGAAGAATCACATAGAAGGAAAGAGTGAAGAGGATATATAATATATTAAGAAACACCAGACAAGATTTTCACCCAAGGCCATCTATTTGTAAAAACAAAGAATGAAAATGCATAGTAGAAACAAAAGAAGTTATGGAAATATGGCGTCAACATTTTGCAAACCTATTGAATCAAGCCGAGAGAGAAAACGACAACTACGAAAAGGAAGAAAGACTAACGGCACAACCTCTAATAACAGACCCCACTTACGAAGAAGTAGTTAGAACCATACGAGAGCTAAACAACGACAAGGCACCTGGTAGAGATAATATCCCGGCAGAATTAATAAGGAACGGATGGGAAACACTAGCCAAACAAATACACAAACTGATCACCGAGATATGGAAAGAATCCATGAAGAATGGAACACGGTGATCATATGTCTCGTTTACAAAAAAGGTGAAAAACTTAACTGTAACAACTACAGAGGAATATCCCTGCTCTGTATAACATATACAATATTCACAAGTATACTAAACCAAAGAATAGCAGAATATGGAAAGAAAATTATAGGGGAGCATCAGGCAGGTTTTAGAGAAGGACGATCAACTATTGACCAGATCTTCACCACCCGACAAATACTAGAAAAATCATGGGAGTATAATGTACCAATCAATATATGTGCTATTCATTGACTTCAAGGAAGCCTACGACAGTATAGACAGGAACATGCTATATGATATAATGGAAGCTTTTGGCATACCAATCAAGTTAGTGAGATTAACCAGAACAACAATGATAGACTCAAAGGCTGTAGTGAGAATACAAGACCAAATGACAGACAGACTCTCAACCTCTCAACCCTCAAGGAGTGCGGTAGGGAGATGGACTTGCACCGATGCTATTCAATGTTGCATTAGAGAAGGCAATAAGAAACACCAGTGATAACCTCAACAGCAGAATAATACACAACTCACATCAAATAATTACCTATGCAGGCGATATTAATTTAGTGGCCATAACAGAACGGGAAATCAATGAAGTATTCAGCAAACTGGAAACACAGGCCAGTAAAATCGGATTGAAGGTCAACGAAACAAAGACCAAACTGCTGCCGATGAAACCAAGAACAAGACTTGGCCATAATTACACAATAGGAGATAACAACTTCGAAGTAGTGCAACAATTCAAATATCTGGAATCCAAAATCAACACTGAAAATGATATCAAACAGGAAATACAACAACGCATACTAGATGGAAACAGAGCCTACTTTTCTCTTTCACATATATTTAAGTCCAAATAAATCTCAAGAAAAACAAAAACCACAATTTACAAAGCCACTATAAGGCCAGTGGTGACATATGGAAGTGAGACATGGAGAATCACCAAGTACTCGGATGAAATATTAGCAAGATGGGAACGACGAATCCTAAGGAAAATATGTATATGGACCGGTAGTAGAGAATGGAAAATCCGATATAATTTCGAATTAAAACAGAAATATAACCAGCCAGATATTGTAGAATTTATAAAATTACAAAGATTAAAATTGGCGGGACACTTGGAGAGAATGGGTGAGAACCGAATACCAAAAAAAGTATATAATGGGCGGGTGTAGGGTGCAACGGGAAGAGAACGACCAAGACAGAGATGGATAAACAACATTGAAGAGGACGCCAAACAAATATTAAAAGTTAATAATTGGAAAACAACAGAAAGGCAACGAGACGACTGGAGGCAGAAAATACGGGAGGCCCAGGTCCAAATGGGACTGTAGCGCCACGAAGAAAAACTGAAAAAAATATAGAAGATATTAACTGGTTATGCGATTTGACATTTCTAATAGACGTAACTGGTGTTATGAGCGAATTAAATTTAAAAGTTGATGGTAAGCTTATTTATGCTTATGGTAGCCTCATCTTCTTAGATATGTAAATTCCACGGAAAGAAAATTTCATTTATTACAGGAACAGCTTCAAATTTGTAACTTTTGTCATTTTGGAAGATGTAGAATATTCATCATCATCGGCTTTTGCTCCACAACCCATTATGGGTCTTGGCCTCCTCTAGATTTTTTTTTTTCCATTACAATCTTTTCCGGGCCTTAGCTTTCCATCCGGTCACCTTCATTGCTAATAGATTCTCCTGCACTTGGTCCAGATATCTTGTTTTTGGCCTGCCCCGTGTACTTTTCCCTACTGGTCTTTGTCGTGTTATAAGTTTTGCAGGCTCTGAATCCTTCATTCGCTCGATATGTCCTATCCATCTTAATCTAGCAATTTTTATAGTACGAACTACATTCGCGTGTTCGTAAAGGTGGTACAGCTCATGGTTGTATCGCCGTCTCCATTCTCCGTTTTCCTGTACGCCTTTATATATGTCTTAGAATCTTTCTTTGCGAAACATCCCAAGATTCCTTCTTCCTCCTTGGTTAGGGTCCAGGTTTCGGCTGCGTATATCACAACAGGTCTTATTAGGCTCCTATAGATTTGACATTCCGCGTAGAAACAAACATGTATTTTGTCTAATCTGTATTTATTACTAGATCCATTCTTTTTCCTGCTGCTTCAAAGGCCGTGAATGCTTGGATCATCTTATTTTTCGAGTTAGTTATTAGATGAGGAATATTAGTAAAGGAAAATATCGAGGCATTAGTTATTCTTCAATCGGAAAAGTATTACAAAATCGTGCAGTTTTTTAGAAAGTTTTGACAAACATTTCTACGATTTTAAGAGTGGCGCGGACAACAACATTTTATTTTCAGTTCTATTTTCTTGCAATCCGCGTGACGTTTCTGAAGACATGAAATTTGAATTGATAGCATTACAGGAAAAAATCGATGCTAAGAATTCTTATCGGAACAATTCCTTAGTTTATTTTCATAAAGGATTATCATGCGTGAATTATAGGAAAATACGAAAACATGCTCAACAAATGTTTTCATTATTTGGCCCGCCAAAAAATCCGGTAATATTAAATTGGCCCGCCTAAGAAGAACTTTGGGAACCCCTGGTTTAGACTTTGGCGATGAGGGAATTAAAGGAAAGGCATGCTTCCTCATACCTTTCAAAAATAATATTAGCGGTCTTAGAAGAATGTCTTTGAAGAATGAATTTGAATCAAGTCTTTAGTATAACAACAGACAATGGAGCAAATATGCTCAAAGCAGAAGATTTGTTAGGAGAGCAGCAAAGCAATATTAGTGGCGGTGAAGATGTTGAGAAATGAAGATGTGATAGTAATCTATGTAGTAAAATTTACAAAACCGGTTTTAGCCGTTATTTAATTTCGGCTCACGAAAGATATGTTTAATATGAGAACGTAAATAACGAAAACGAAATTTACCTTTTTCGTTCTGATCAGAAACGAACGAAATATTGTTATTTCGAATTATTATCTATTTGCTTTCGAAGGACGTTTGCGATTTGTTCGCTTGGCGAAATTTTGTGAAGCTAATGTTCATGTTACTCACCACTTTCCGATAGATATTGAACTTTATTTTTCGGATAATTCTGAAGGTAATTCATCAGCTTGCATACTCCTTATTGTGATATTGCTGGGTAAATACAGACGGTTAGGATTATGTTTTCTTGGATAGTGAGTTATACATATTGTGAATATTATATTTACAAGAACACTGTTTTATCTATTTATCACTTGGACTTTATTCTCTACCATAGACAGTCGGTTAGCATTTTAATTGCACTTGTTTATATTTGTATTTCTACTCAAGTTCGTTTGACACTACTTATATAACATCTGAACTTAAACTTCTTTTGCGTTTGCGCGATCGTATTTTTTTAGCGCGAGCACATTGGCTCGCACATTGATGTATTCGCCCAATTTTCAACATACATGGATGAAAACAAAATATGCCGTTGCAAAAATTCACGATTACGTTTGTTTACTGGTGCAACTAATCCTCGTCTATTATCATTTGAATTATTCTATTTGATGTCAAATTTTTTAACATTGTTGTAATAAACTTCTTTAAAATTACTTTTCATCAAAACTACTTTTTCATCGTGGCCAAGAGTTCTCAAGAAGGATTTTTATAATATTTAAATTGAATACAAATATTTGCAGAATTTTTGTAATTAGTGTGCAATCAATAAAAAAATTAAACGATTAATTGTGTTTATGAGTGTTTATGAGCAATAAAAGTTTCGTAAACTTTCATAAAGGTCTAACAATTTTTATTTATTTATTAAAAGTGAAATTGTGTAGGTGAAGAATTTTTACTTAACTCAGACTTTTCCAAGCTCAAGTCACAAGTTTTTAATTGAATCAAACAAAATAAAATTTATTTGCATAACCCAAATATTTAAAGACCGTGAAACTTTAAAAGAAAATAATACAATTTATTAAATTAATAAAAACAAATCAACAGATAATTATTTATAAGTCATCTAAGTCTAATTTATTGTCTTACATAAATAATATACACGAGAGGAAATATTTTGTTGAGAGTTATTGTTTTATCTTGCAATTTATCCTGCTTATCAATATTATTATTAAGGCAGGTCCAGACACTCCGTTTTGCACAACCTTTTGTCTGCGCAGTCTTAAGACGGAATGAAAACGTTGCAATTTATAGAGCGTCTACACGGTGCAGGTATATCTGTATATTTCGCACAGTTTTAGTAAAATCGTCATGGAGGAGGTACTAGTCCGGTCATTTTTGAACAAAATGAACCGGAAAACGGAGCTACCGTCTACATGCGCCCACTTGTCTGCACAGTTCATGGATATCAATGCTCTTTAGCTCAGTTATCGCTGCAACTGTACCGTTTCCGCGCAGTTCTCAAAACTGTGCAGTTTTCCTATCTACACGCGACGTTTTATCTGCAACGTGTTGAACTGCGCAGACAAAAGGTTGTGCAAAATGGAGCGTCTGGACCGGCCTTTAGTTAAAAGAGAAGTATCTATTAAAGACGCTATTAAAACTAGCAACAGAAGTATGTGGAACAAGCAAATCTATCGAATTTAAGAAACAAACGAATTGGTGGAATGATGAATTAAAGAAAGAAGTAAAAATTAAGAAACAAAAATGGAAAGATTACTTAGGAAAAGTTACATCGAAGAAATACGAAAAATAAAAACAACAGAGGAAGAAAGTCAAGGAAATGGTGCAGGAAGCGAAACAAAAATCTTGGGAAGCATTCGGAGAAAAGATGGAAAGAGACCGATTCGTAAACCAAAAACTATTCTATAAAGTTATCAAGGGTCTTCGGAAGGGACAATCAGTTGGAGTCGACCATATAAAACCTCGGACCCGGACGACCGGCACCGGATAAGTCGGGACCGGACAAATCGGCACCGAGATATTCTGGTGCCGATCTTTGCATCATCTTTGAAATTTTCTTTTAACCTCTTATGCTTTTAACCTATAATAAAGTTATTTATGTTTTATTATTAGTTTTTAATTTAACTCCATTTTCATGTCAACATTAATTCTACTGTTGGCTAGAAGGTGACTAAATAAATAGTTTGCAATTTCCTTCATCTTTCATCGACTGTAGCGCCACAAAAAAGAAGAACTACAGACGGTGCTCCATCTATGAAGGGCCACAAACAAGGCATTATACATTTATAAAAAAACAAGTTGAAGAACTCTAACAATTCCAATAAATTGGATCATTATCACCTCTGTTAAGTTGGCAGAACCAACTCCGAAAAAAAAAATCCGCGACGGCACATAATAATCCGCTTTTTATCCGCTAACGATTGTAAAAAGAAAAAAAATTCCCGCTCTTCCCATTTCCCGGGAAAATGGGGTCCCGTTAACTTTACAAAAAATTACCGGTACACATTCGAAAAATAATTATATTGAGAAAATAATTGCACCGGAATTATCCGCTTTTTATCCGCTAACGATTGTAAAAAGAAAAAAAATTCCCGCCATTCCCATTTCCCGGGAAAATAGGATGCCGCTAACTTAAAAGAACGTTACCGGGACCTATCCTAAAAATAATTATATTGAGAAAATAATTCCACCGGAATTATCCGCTTTTTATCCGCTAACGATTGTAAAAAGCAAAAAATTTCCCGCTCTTCCCATTTCCCGGGAAAATAGGATCCCGCTAACTTAACAAAAAGTTAGCGGGACCCATTCTAAAAATAATTATATTGAGGAAATAATTGCACCGGAATTATTCGCTTTTAATCCGCAAACGAATGCCGCGAGACTTCATTTCCCGGGAAAATTCGGGATTTTTTTTTCACAGAGTTCGTTTGTGGATGAAGCAAAGGTTATCATGTACTATCGCGGCGAAATAAAGATACCGAGGATAAAATTGCTGAGTTAATTTTAAAGAACAAAGAAAGAAAGGGGTAGATAATGAGGAAGAAGAGAAGAATCCACGATTATTTAGAGGAAAATTTGATTTATTAAGTTCTGTTAAAATTCTGATAAACCTCTGAAAACAATTCTATAGTGAAAGCTTAATTGCAACGAGAATAAATAAGTAATTTCGGGCTGACACGATTCCTCGTATCCATCACAGGTATCGGTGATTCATGAAACCCATCGTATTCATTCCAACCCGGAAATAGATAGCGGATTTCGGAAAGGGGTGGAGTCTAAATGTTTTTGTTTTTCCCCGGCCGAATCGTTACACGTTATTTCTATTGCCCCGTTCAAAAAGGCATCGGCGCGGCGGCGAAATGTAAATGAAAAAGGGCCTTTCAAAGATGCGGGCGGCATGCTAGGACCTTTCAAAGGTGCAAGCGGCATATCAAGGCACTTTCAAAGACGCAAGCGGTATGTTAGGTCTTTTCAAAAATGAAATGTTCTTTTGTTTGCCTTCCACCCACCTATGGTGGGGTGAGAGGGCAGTTTTGGTTACTGAAGCTATTGCCACCCCTCTCTTTCTTTGTTCTTCAAAATTACCTCTAAGCAAATTTTTTGATATCTTTATTTCTCCGCGATAGCACCTGATAACTTTTACTTCATACACAAACGAATTACGCGAAAAAAAACTAAATTTTTCCGGGAAATGAAAAGTTTGGAAATTATTTTTCTCGCGGCATTCGTTTGCGGATAAAAAGCGGATAACACTGGGGCATGTATTTCCTCAAAATATTTGTTTTTAGGGTGGGTCCCGCTAACTTTCTGTTAAGTTAGCGGGACCCCATTTTCCCGAGAAATAGGAAGTGAGGGAATTTTTTTTATTTTTACAATCGTTAGCGGATAAAAAGCGGATAATTCCGGTGCAATTATTTTCTCAATATAATTATTTTTTGCGATGAGTCCCGCTAACTTTCTGTTAAGTTAGCGGGATCCTATTTTCCCGGGAAATTGGAAGGGCAGGAAATATTTTTCTTTTTACAATCGTTAGCGGATAAAAAGCGGATAATTCCGGTGCAATTATTTTCTCAATATAATTATTTTTAGAATGGGTCCCGCTAACGTTCTGTTAAGTTAGCGGCATCCTATTTTGCCGGGAAATTGGAAGGGCAGGAAATTTTTTTTTTTTACAATCGTTAGCAGATAAAAAGCGGATAATTCCGGTGCAATTATTTTCTCAATATAATTATTTTTAGAATGGGTACCGCTAACTTTTTGTTAAGTTAGCGGGACCCCATTTTCCCGTGAAATGGGAAGAGCGGATTTTTTTTTCATTTTACAATCGTTAGCGGATAAAAAGCGGATAATTCCGGTGCAATTATTTTCTCAATATAATTATTTTTAGAATGGGTCCCTCTAACGTTCTGTTAAGTTAGCGGCATCCTATTTTCCCGGGAAATTGGAAGGGCAGGAAATAATTTTCTTTTTACAATCGTTAGCGGATAAAAAGCGGATAATTCCGGTGCAATTATTTTCTCAATATAATTATTTTTAGAATGGGTACCGCTAACTTTTTGTTGTTAGCGGGACCCTATTTTCCCTGGAAATGGGAATGGGAAGGGCGGGAAATTTTTTTCTTTTTACAATCGTTAGCGGATAAAAAGCGGATAATTCCGGTGCAATTATTTTCCCAATATAATTATTTTTAGAATGGGTACCGCTAACTTTTTGTTAAGTTAGCGGCACGCCATTTTCCCGGGAAATGGGAAGAGCGGGAAATTTTTTTCTTTTTACAATCGTTATATGCGGATAAAAAGCGGATTATTATGTGCCGTCGCGGATTTTTTTTTTTCGAGTTGGTTCTGCCAACTTAACAGAGGTATCATTATCACTGTATTATTCATCAGGAAAATCTTATAACTCAGGTGTTGAAAATGAATAATGTTATGAATGATGTTATTAAGACAGTTAATTTTATCAAAAAGCATAAATCACGGTCAATAAACTCTAAAACTCTTTTAGAAGAGTCTAAATCTCCATTTGCAGACGTTATATATTTTTCAGAGGTCAGATGGCTTTCGTAAGGACGAACATTAAAAAGGTTTTTCAGTTTAAGAAAAGAAATTACAGAGTTTTTACCTGAAAAAAATATAAAAGATATTAACTGGTTATGCGACTTGACAATTCTAGTAGACGTAATTGGTGTTACGTGTGAATTAAATTTAAAACGGCAAGGTGATTGTAAGCTTATTGATGATCTTCTTTGATATGTAAATTCCACGGAAAAAAAAATTCATTTATTACAAGAACAGCTTCAAATTGGTAACTTTTGCCTATTTGGAAGATGTGGAATATTAGTAAAGGAAAATACCGAAGCATCAATTATTCTTCAATCGGAAAAGTATTACAAAATCATACAGATTTTTAGAAATTTTTGACAGTTACTAGAACTGTTGTTGATGGTTTTTCCGATTTCTAAAGATTCTAGTAGGTCCATTTTTAATAATTTTTAGGACCTACTAGAATCTTTAGATATTGGAAAAACCATCAACAACAGTGTTAGTAACTGTCTCAACGAACAGACCGAATTTCTGCACCAATCACCACTCTTGAAAATATGGCAAAGCCCATGTTAAAATCATATAAATATATGTAATTGTTTAATGTTTGGTATTAGATCTGAAGATGCCACTGTGTTGGTGAAACTAGTAATCAATAAAATATCAAGTGAAACAAATCACATAAGTTGTTTAATTTTTTAAAAGCCTATTTAAAATGTCGTTTCATATAGTTAAGGCTAAAACAATTAATGATTTAACTACATTTTATTTTCAGATCCATTTTCTTACAATCCGCGTGAGGTTGAAGACATGAAATTTTAATTGATAGAATTACAGGAAAATATCGATGCTAAGAATTCTTATAGGAACAATTCCTAAATTGATTTTTATAAAGAATTATCATGCGTGAATTATCCAAAAATACGAAAACATGCTCACCAAATGTTTCATTATGTGGCCCGCCAAAAAAATCGGTAATATTAAATTGGCCCGCCTAAGAAGAACTTTGGGAACCGCTGGTTTAGACTTTGGCGATGAGGGAATTGAAGGAAATGCATGCTTCCTCATACCTTTCAAAAATAATATCAGCGGTCTTTCTTAGAAGAATATGATGTTGATTTGAATCAAGTCTTTAGTATAACAACAGACAATGGAGCAAATATGCTCCAAGCGGAAGATTTGTTAGGAGAGCAGCAAAGCAATATTAGTGGCGGTAAAGAAGATGATGAGAAATGAAGAAGTAAATGAAGATAGTATTCTATGTAGTAAAATTTGCAAAACCGGTCTAAACCGTTATTTAATTTCGGTTCACGAAAACGATATGGTTGGTATGAGAACGTAAATAACGAAAACGAAATTTACCTTTTTCGTTCTGATCAGAAAAGAACGAAATATTTTTAGAAGAATACTTGAAGATTTTCCTTTCGAAGGACGTTTGTGATTTGTTCGCTTGGCGAAATTTTGTGAAGTTAATGTTCATGTTACTCACCACTTTCCAATAGATGTAAACTTTATTTTTCGGATAATTCTAAAGGTAATTCATCAGCTTGCATACTCCTTATTGTGATATTGATGGGTAAATACAGAAGGTTAGAATTATGTTTTCTTCGATAGTGACTTATACATTGTGAATATTATATTTACAAGAACACTGTTTTATGTATTTATCACTTGCACTTTATTCTCTAAAATAGACAGTCAGTTAGTATTTTAATTGCAGCTCTTGTTTATATTTCTATTTCTACTCGAAGTTCGTTTGACACTCCTTATATAACATCTGAACTTAAACTTCTTTTGCGTTTGCGCGATCGTATTTTGTTAGCGTGTGCCCATTGGCTCGCACACGGCCTGCGCGCTAGACAGGACAGGGACGTATTCGCCCAATTTTCAACATACAGGGAAGAAAACAAAATAGGTATATGCTGTTGCAAAAATTCACGATTACATTTGTTTACTGGTGCTACTAGTCCTCGTCTATCATTATTTGAATTATTCTATTTGACGTCAAATTTTTTAACATTGTTGTAATAAACTTATTTAAAACTACTTTTCATTAAAACTAAAGATTTCTCAAGAAGGATTTTTTTATAAAATTTAAATTGTATACAAAAATTTGCAGAATTTTTGTAATTAGTAGTGTAATTATAGTGCAATCAATAAAAAATTAAACGATTAATTAGTTAAGTGTTTACGAGCAGTAAAAGTTTCGTAAACTTTCATTAAGGTCTAACAATTTTGATTTATTAATTAAAAGTGAAATTGTGTATGTGAAGAATTTTTACTTAACACAGACTTTGCCAAGTAGAAGTCACAAGTTTTCAATTGAATCAAACAAAATAAAATTCATTTGCATAACCCAAATATTTAAAGACCGTGAAACTTTACCAGAAAATAATACAATTTATTAAATTATTACAAACAAATCAACAGATAATTATTTATAAGTCATCTAGGTCTAATTTATTGTCTTACATAAATAATATACACGATAAGAAATATTTTGTTGAGAATTATTGTTTTATCTTGCAATTTATCCTGCTTATCAATATTATTATTAAGGCAGGTCCAGACACTCCGTTTTGCACAACCTTTTGTCTGCGCAGTCTTAATACGGAATGAAAACGTTGCAATTTGTAGAGCGTCTACACGGTGCAGGTATATCTGTATATTTCGCACAGTTTTAGTAAAATCGTCATGGAGGAGGTACTAGTCCGGTCATTTTTGAACAAAATGAACCGGAAAACGGAGCTACCGTCTACATGCGCCGACTTGTCTGCACAGTTCATGGATATCAATGCTCTTTAGCTCATTTATCGCTGCAACTGTACCGTTTCCGCGCAGTTCTCAAAACTGTGCAGTTTTCCTATCTACACGCGACGTTTTATCTGCAACGTGTACGTACGTAGAACTGCGCAGACAAAAGGTTGTGTAAAATGGAGCGTCTGGACCGGCCTTTAGTTAAAAGAGAAGTATCTATTAAAGACGCTATTAAAACTAGCAACAGAAGTATGTGGAACAAGCAAATCTATCGAATTTAAGAAACAAACGAATTGGTGGAATGATGAATTAAAGAAAGAAGTAAAAATTAAGAAACAGAAATGCAAAGATTACGTAGGAAAAGTAACAGCGAAGATATACGAAAAATACAAAGAACAGAGGAAGAAAGTATAGGAAATGGTGCAGGAAGCGAAACAAAAATCTTGGGAAGCATTCGGAGAAAAGATGGAAAGAGACCGATTCGTAAACCAAAAACTATTCTATAAAGTTATCAAGGGTCTTCGGAAGGGACAATCAGTTGGAGTCGATCATATAAAACCTCGGACCCGGACGACTCGGCACTTCCAACTCGGCACCAGATATGTCGGCACCGGATAAGTAGGCACCGGACAACTCGGCACCGGATAAGTCGGGACCGGACAAATCGGCACCGAGATATTCTGGTGCCGATCTTTGCATCATCTTTCAAATTTTCTTTTAACCTCTTATGCTTTTAACCTTTAATAAAGTTATTTATGTTTTATTATTAGTTTTTAATTTAACTCCTTTTTCATGTCAACATGAATTCTACTGTTGGCTAGAAGGTGACTAAATAAATAGTTTGCAATTTCCTTCATCTTTCATCGACTGTAGCGCCACAAAAAAGAAGAACTACAGACGGTGCTCCATCTATGAAGGGCCACAAACAAGGCATTATACATTTATAAAAAAACAAGTTGAAGAACTCTAACAATTCCAATAAATTGGATCATTATCACTGTAGTATTCATCAGGAAAATCTTATAACTCAGGTGTTGAAAATGAATAATGTTATGAATGATATTATTAAGACAGTTAATTTTATCAATAAGCATCAATCACCGTCAATTTAAAACTCTTTTAGAAGAGTCTAAATCTCCATTTGCAGACGTTATATATTTTTCAGAGGTCAGATGGCTTTCGAAAGGACGAACATTAAAAAGGTTTTTCAGTTTAAGAAAATAAATTACAGAGTTTTTACCTGAAAAAAATATAAAAGATATTAACTGGTTATGCGACAATTCTAGTAGACGTAATTGGTGTTACGTGTGAATTAAATTTAAAACGGCTAGGTGATGGTAAGCTAATTTATGATCTTCTTTGATATGTAAATTCCACGGAAAAAAAATTTCATTTATTACAAGAACAGCTTCAAATTGGTAACTTTTGCGTATTTGGAAGATGTGGAATATTAGTAAAGGAAAATACCGAAGCATCAATTATTCTTCAATCGGAAAAGTATTACAAAATCATACAGATTTTTATAAAATTTTGACAAACATATCGATGATTTTAAGTCACGCGGACAACTACATTTTAAATAGGTTTTTAAAAAATTAAACAACTTATGTGACTTGTTTCACTTGATATTTTATTGATTACTAGTTTCACCAACACAGTGGCATCTTGAGATCTAATACAAACATTAAACAATTACATATATTTATATGATTTTAACATGGGCTTTGCCATATTTTCAAGAGTGGTGATTGGTGCATAAATTCGGTCTGTTCGTTGAAACAGTTACTAGAACTGTTGTTGATGGTTTTTCCGATTTCTAAAGATTCTAGTAGGTCCATTTTTAATCCTTTTTAGGACCTACTAGAATCTTTAGATATCGGAAAAACCATCAACAACAGTGTTAGTAACTGTCTCAACGAACAGACCGAATTTCTGCACCAATCACCACTCTTGAAAATATAGCAAAGCCCATGTTAAAATCATGTAAATATATGTAATTGTTTAATGTTTGTATTAGATCTGAAGATGCCACTGTGTTGGTGAAACTAGTAATCAATAAAATATCAAGTGAAACAAATCACAAAAGTTGTTTAATTTTTTAAAAACCTATTTAAAATGTCGTTATCTAGTTAAGGCTAAAACAATTAATGATTTAACTACATTTTATTTTCAGATCCATTTTCTTACAATCCGCGTGAGGTTGAAGACATGAAATTTGAATTGATAGAATTACAGGAAAATATCGATGCTAAGAATTCTTATAGGAACAATTCCTTAATTGATTTTTATAAAGAATTATCATGCGTGAATTATCCAAAAATACGAAAACATGCTCACCAAATGTTTCATTATGTGGCCCGCCAAAAAAATCGGTAATATTAAATTGGCCCGCCTAAGAAGAACTTTGGGAACCGCTGGTTTAGACTTTGGCGATGAGGGAATTGAAGGAAATGCATGCTTCCTCATACCTTTCAAAAATAATATCAGCGGTCTTAGAAGAATATGATGTTGATTTGAATCAAGTCTTTAGTATTACAACAGACAATGGAGCAAATATGCTCCAAGCGGAAGATTTGTTAGGAGAGCAGCAAAGCAATATTAGTGGCGGTAAAGAAGATGATGAGAAATGAAGAAGTAAATGAAGATAGTATTCTATGTAGTAAAATTTGCAAAACCGGTCTAAACCGTTATTTAATTTCGGTTCACGAAAACGATATGGTTGGTATGAGAACGTAAATAACGAAAACGAAATTTACCTTTTTCGTTCTGATCAGAAAAGAACGAAATATTTTTAGAAGAATACTTGAAGATTTTCCTTTCGAAGGACGTTTGTGATTTGTTCGCTTGGCGAAATTTTGTGAAGTTAATGTTCATGTTACTCACCACTTTCCAATAGATGTAAACTTTATTTTTCGGATAATTCTGAAGGTAATTCATCAGCTTGCATACTCCTTATTGTGATATTGATGGGTAAATACAGAAGGTTAGAATTATGTTTTCTTCGATAGTGACTTATACATTGTGAATATTATATTTACAAGAACACTGTTTTATGTATTTATCACTTGCACTTTATTCTCTAAAATAGACAGTCAGTTAGTATTTTAATTGCAGCTCTTGTTTATATTTCTATTTATAGTCGAAGTTCGTTTGACACTACTTATATAACATCTGAACTTAAACTTCTTTTGCGTTTGCGCGATCGTATTTTGTTAGCGTGAGCCCATTGGCTCGCACACGGCCTGCGCGCTAGACAGGACAGGGACGTATTCGCCCAATTTTCAACATACAGGGAGGAATACAAAATAGGTATATGCTGTTGCAAAAATTCACGATTACATTTGTTTACTGGTGCTACTAGTCCTCGTCTATCTTTATTTGAATTATTCTATTTGATGTCAAATTTTGGAACATTGTTGTAATAAACTTATTTAAAACTACTTTCCATCAAAACTAAAGAGGTCTCAAGAAGGATTTTTATAAAATTTAAATTGTATACAAAAATTTGCAGAATTTTTGTAATTAGTAGTGTAGTTATAGTGAAATCAATAAAAAATTAAACGATTAATTAGAAGTGTTTATGAGCAGTAAAAGTTTCGTAAACTTTCATTAAGGTCTAACAATTTTGATTTATTAATTAAAAGTGAAATTGTGTATGTGAAGAATTTTTACTTAACACAGACTTTGCCAAGTTGAAGTCACAAGTTTTCAATTGAATCAAACAAAATAAAATTTATTTGCATAACCCACATATTTAAAGACCATGCAACTTTAACAGAAAATCATACAATTTATTAAATTAATTTTTCATACCAACAAATCAACAGATAATTATTTATAGTCATCTAAGTCTAATTTATTGTCTTACATAAATAATATACACGATAAGAAATATTTTGTTGAGAATTATTGTTTTATCTTGCAAATTTATCCTGTTTATCAATATTATTATTAAGGCCGGCCCAGACGCTCCGTTTTGCACAACCTTTTGTCTGCGCAGTCTTAAGTCGGAATGAAAACGTTGCAATTTGTAGAGCGTCTACACGGTGCAGGTATATCTAGGAGGAGGTACTAGTCTGGTCATTTTTGAACAAAATGCATGGTAGCATGAGGGGGGCTAGGGTGGGCAATGCCCACCCTAGAAAACTCGACAGTATTGAAGAACTACTTATTATTTAATCGGTTTTTTTATTAAAGATTCAATACCAATCCTCGTGTGACTAATTTATCCAAAATCTATATTATCAAAATCGTCTCTCGTTTCTCATCTCTGTTACAGTTGGCAAGTAAGTATGCTAGACTTACCACTAGTGTTGGCAACCTGAAAGATGGCGCAAATTGTACCAGGCGTGTGAAATTATCGTAAATTACCAAATAATTAAAAATAAAACGATGTTTCTTAGAAGAAAATATTAAATTCTTGTTATTGTGAAAAGATATTGCACTCAGTACTAAATTTTATTAAATTTCTGCATTTAGTGCTTACTCACATAGTCACATATTTCCTGGAGTACTTTACTTCCCCAGAATACTGTTAGGTATATCTTCTCCAAGCTTTGTCGAAATCCATTTTTTCATTTAATCCAAATTCCAATTTCGTTTTTATTTATAATATTAATACAGATGTAACTATTAGACTGTCAATTTTACTAGAGAAAAGGCACGTTAAGACGCCAAGTGGTAAAAAAGAGAGCGAATGAACTGCATTATTATTTATTATTAGGCGTCATTTATGATCTCTCATTAAATGACTATAGTCCATTTTTTTAAGAATGCAGTAACTAGAAACCTGATTTACACTATGATACATGTTCAATTTAGTTACAAAATTTGGCGCTAAATAAAAATATAGTTACTTAAATATAAAATTTGTAATTTATTAATGATTGAATATCTTATTATTGTTGAATAACTTATTTTAAAAATTATAGAAATTGAGCAACAGGTACTACAGTGAGTGCCACAGCTTGAGTTTTTGTTATACCCTTACTTTCATGGACCAAATAACTATTGTAGACCAATAATTTTTGACCTCTTTTTAAAAGTTATTCCTTCGAATTTTTCTTTATACCTTTGGAAGTACTGGGTAATTCGTTATCACCCATGGTAGTAAAAAAATCAAAATTACAAGAATGTGCACACTTTCTTCAATGAGATAAAACAACAAAACTAGATAGAACTAGAAAAAATAAATGGAGAAAAACGCAAAAAATTTAAATAATACAAACAGATCAGATGACAATTGTCAATTGACACGGCAGCCATTGACAGCTGCAAATGTTAGTTAAAAGAAAGAGAGAAAAGAGGTTGAGATGGAGAAGTAAATATCGTCGTTGTGAAGGAACTTCTCCACGATTTAAGCCAATCAGAGAACAAGGTCAAAAAGCCCTACCTTCTCTGTACTGCATTCTTAAAAAAAATGGACTACAGATGGTTCAGCTGGACGGCTGCGCCCACCTAGACAAAATCCCTACTACACCGTCTCCGCGCAGTTTTCAAAACTATGCAGTTTTCCTATCTACACGCAACGTTTTATCTGCAACGTGTTGAACTGCGCAAACAAAAGGTTGTGCAAAATGGAGCATCTGAACCGACCTTTAGTTAAAAGAGAAGTATCTATTAAAGACGCTATTAAAAATAGCAACAGAAGTATACGGAACAAGCAAATCTATCGAATTGAAAAAGCAAACGAATTGGTGAATGATGAATTAAAGAAAGAAATAAAAATTAAGAAACAGAAATTCGAAAAATACAAAGAACAGAGGAACAAAGACAAGGAAATGGCGCAGCAAGCGAAACAAAAATCTTGGAAAGCATTCGGAGAAAAGATGGAAAGGGACTGATTCGGAAACCAAAAACTATTCTATAAAGTTACCAAGGGTCTTGGGAAGGGAAAATCAGTTGGAGTCGATCATATCAAACCATCGACCATATAAAAACGAAGGAAGGCATAGCGAGGAGATGGAAGGAATACTTTGAGGAAATGTTAACGATAGAGCAAAACAGAAGATATAAAACAGAAGATACCAGGAGAAATAACAGAAAGCGAGGAAATCAAAAAAGAAATTAATGAAGAGACCCACTACCTCTCAAAGATCCAAATAAGACTCCAGCCTAGAAACACTAGATTACACAGAACCTCCAATATAGTAACATTTGACGTAGAGCGACTTAAAAACTGTCAAGAAGTAAGTCAGAGACTGAACAATTTAGATCTATACAGCTAGAACCAACTGAAGGAGACTCTTGTTAAAGCGGCCAATGAACTCGCCCCTCTCGCTAGAAGAAGAAAGCATCCGTGGTGGACTAAAGACTGTGACAATGCAATTGCCCCAAGACAGGCAGCCTGGGTAAAGTGGAAAGCCTGGGTGAAGTGGAATTCTAAAAAGATCAAGGAAAATTGGCATAAATTTTTGGAACAAAGAAAACTTACAGCCAATATAATTCTAGAAACCAAACGAACCTTCACACAAAACCAACTGACCCAAATAGAAAAGAGCTTTGCTAAGAATAACTCCAGAGATTTCTTTGGAACCTTCAAGCAGGCACTCAGAAAATACACTCCGGCAAGTCTCCACTTCAGAGACTCACTAGGCAACTTCGACTCGAACTTCTTAAGAATAATAAGGCAGCTGTAGAGGACTCTATCGTTATTGAATTGTGGAAAGGTGCTGAAAGCAATGTCGTGTGCAAGCTAACTGAGATCATACTGGAGATGTGGGAAACAGAGAAATTACCACCCGATTGGAAATCGGCTCTGATCCATCCGCCTCACAAAAAGGAAGATTTTACTGATCTAAACAACTACCGTGGAATTTCTTTCGTCCCGGTAACATACAAGATTCTCTCCAAGGCGCTACAAACAAGGGCAGAAAATCAGCTAGATAATTAACTGGGAGAATATCAAGGAGGCTTCAAGAAGACCCGATCCTGTGTTGAACAGATCCTCAATCTTAAAACTGTACTTGCACACTACAAGATGAGAAACCACATGGTGCTCGTCACCTTCATTTTAGGAAGGCCTGCAATTCCATTGATAAAGAAACGCTTAACAAAGTACTGCAGGAACTAGGGATGGACAACAAAACCCGCAGACTCATCCTAGAAACCATGACCAACACCCATTCCGAGGTTAAATTTAAAGGCGAGATCTCAGAAATCCTCGAAATAAAAACTGGATAGAGACAAGGAGATGGACTTGCCCCACTTCTCTTCAACTGTGTCCTTGAAAAGGGTATGAGAGAATGGCGCAAAGAACTGATCAACTTGGGGGTTCAGAGTGGTATCTACCTGGGACGTAAGAACGATGACATTGATTGCTGATTCTCTTGAGGTGGCAACAATGCATATAAATTGCCTCAGAAAACAGGCTGTCAAGGTGGGTCTTCAAGTGTTACTGGAGAAAACAGAATTTTTCACCAACATCAAAGAAGCAAACAGAGAGATGTTACTAGAGCAGGGAAACATCAAGAGGAATGAGAAATTTAAGTATCTCGGCAAATGTATTGATCCCAACTTATCAGAAAGAGCATCATTATATATGAACAAGTTAGGACTAGCCTAACGACTGACTAAGAATACCTACAACAAGAAATGCCTGTCACATAACCTGAAACTTAAGGACTACCCATCAGTCTTACGACAAGAAGCCCTGTATGCCATAGAGTGTCTTTCCTTGAACCGAAGAGGTCTGGTAGAGAAATTTAAAATCAGAGAGAGGAGAATCCTCAGGAAGATTCTAAGCCCGGTAAAGGAAGATGGGGAAATCCGAAAGCGACATAACTCTGAGCTCTACGAACATATTGAGAGGATCTCTGATTGTGCAAGGAAAAGAAGGGTAGCTTTCTATGGTCATGTTGCAAGATTGTCTCCACAAACCAACAGTCTGTTCTGGCAAAAGAAGAAGGTTCTTACCGCTTGGTTGACAGAAACCGAGAAGGATGTTAAAGAACTGGGAATAACAGATCTCAAAAACAGACAGTCTGTGAGACGCACCCTGAAGGAAGTCCGTGGATTTCAGGAAAAACCCCGAAGGAAAGGTTCCCCACTGGACAGAAGAGAGAAAGGAGTTACACCGGCAGAAGATGCGACAATACTGGGCAAAGATCAAAGCCCAACAGTTGAACAAGCGTGGTCCAAAGTAGGCTTATTCGAAAGGAGAAGAAGAAACCCGAGAACAAGACGATATAAAGATCTAAGTAGTAGTAGAAGCCGTGAGAAAATTAAATAGAGGGGATGTAGCAGGCCACGATAGAATAACAGCAGAAATGGTTGAGTGCCTGCTAACCAAAGGTCTAGAAATATTAACTAGTTTGTTAAATAAAGCATCAGTAGAAGAAAAAATACCAAAAGATTGGGAGCTAGGGATAATACTACCACTCCACAAGAGTTCCGATGCTACTAGAGAAAAAAAACCAATAAATTGATCGCTAGCAAAATGTGAAATGTACCCAAAATATAAGCTGTTACAAAATACTACCACTCCACAAAAAAGGCGACAGAAGAGAATGTACCAACTACAGAGGAATTACTATGTATACTATATATATATAAATACTAATATACTAGTATGCTATGTATAATATCAAAATTATACGAAAGAATTTTAGAAGGAAGTTTAATGAGAGAAACTGAAATACAATTAGAGGACTCGCAGTGCGGGTTAAGGAAAGGCCGAGGGGTGCAAGAGCACATATTCTCCATAAAACAACTGATAGAGAAATATCGCATATACAAGATATTCGTGGCTTTCATAGACCTAAAAAGGCATTCAGCAGCGTCACAAGGAAAACAGTGTGGAACGGAAAGAGAAGAGTGAACAAAAAACTACAGTGATGCCAACAAATTATATATGGGAATATAAGGAATATTGTGAGAACAGGAAACCTACAATCAGAGGAGTTTACAACTAGGGAAGGTTAAAGACAAGGAGGCATCCTCAGCGCAGCCTTGTTCAATATAGTTATGGACGATATAATAAAGCAAGCAAGGAGTAAAGTGAAGAAACTAAAGGTCAGATATAAGAACATGCAAATGATAGAAATAGCAGAGAGCATATTTTCTGATGACCTGGGAATATATGTGAAAAATAAAAATAAAGATCTGCGATATAACCTGAATATATGGAGAAATGCTCTGATAGAAAATGTTGATAGAAAAGGAAGACTTGGAAATATCAATGAAATTAGAAGAAAAATGGATAGATCAAGTGCAAACATTTAAATATTTGGAGGAGATGATTCCCAAAAATGGAAAGATCGATGCAGCAATAAATAATGGACTGGAAAGTGCTGGTAGGTTATATCATTTACTGAACAACGCCTTCAGCGAAAATAATTGAATACTTCATGGAAGGCAGACCTCAACAACATGGGTTTCGTAAAAATAAATCCATTATCACAGGTTTTCAAGAACTGCATGGAAAAATAATATCGGAGGTGGATAGTGGAAAATGCCCACTGGTTATCTTTTGCGACCGCGACCTCACTAAGGCATTTGACTGTGTGTCGCACTGCAAGCTAATAGGAAAACTTTATACGTATGGAGTTCGAGGAAAAACTGGGAGATGGTTTCAATTATAGTAGAAATCAGTATGTAAGGGTTGGGAATAGCAGATTCAAAATACTGCCAACTTTCATTTGTGTGCCATAGGGGAGTGTCCTGGCCCCTATACTATTCTCACTGTATACATCTGATTTAAATTAATATATTGAAGAAGATCGGATCACACTATGTGCCGACAATGCTAGTGTTTTCATATCCAAGGCATCCATGGAAGAACTACAATCTGAAGTAAGTGAGGTTATATCGAATTTACACTATTCGTTTTCGGGCAATAACCTACGCTTAAATTGTGATAAAATAAAGTATATTAGATTCCAAACCAACAGAAGAAAACCAGCCGAGGATATTACTTTAGGAATCGAAGGAAACATCATTCAAAGAACAGGATGTCTAAAATTCCTAGGTTTGTTCTTGGAAGAGCATCTCACCTGGAATATCATGGCAGATCACATTATTAAAAAAGTAAATATAAAAACATACCTCATAAGAAGGATTAGACAACTCCTACCCAAATCCGCAATAGTAAACATATAACACGCGGAAATAAAATCAGTGAAATCCTAAGAGATTCTAATATGGGGAGTTTCCCCACAGCTGAAGAGGGTATTTATAGCCCAGAAAAGCCCCAATAAGAGCAATATCCGGGAAAACAAGAAGGCAATCTTGCAATCCTTGCTTTAAAGAGCTAGAATTGTTAACACTACCGGCATTATATATATATATATATATATATATATATATATATATATATATATATATATATATATATATACCAATTAACAAGAGGATATATATATATATACCAATTAACAAGAGGATATATATATACACCACACGATGCTGCTTCCTGTTAGCGTCGCATAGCCTCTCCTACCCAATTCCGACTCTCACCTCCAAGCAGCCTTTATATGAAGATAAAGGTGGAGAACCCCGGGTAACCTGAACAACCTCTCTGGAGATCGGGTAACCAACCCCCGGTTGAAAGAAAGGTCAGGACTGACGAGAGTGGAAGAAATGGCCCTCCGAAAAGGGGGTTGGGCGTGAGGCTAACAACCCCATCCCGTAAAACACCAATTGTCACGAAACCTCACGATATGCCTCGGAAAGCATGACAGATAGCACGAAGACGGACAAGGCAAAGGAAAATGGACATGCACCTCGGAACGTGGAATATTAGAAGCCTATATCAAATAGGAGCGCTAAATGAATTGATGGAAGTATTTGATAGATACAAACTAGACCTAATAGCCCTACAAGAGATAAGATGGCCAGGAACAGGAAGACTAGCTAATAAAAGCGGAGACCGGTACTACTGCGGAGACACAAACAACAGACACGAATTCGGAGTGGGATTCTTAGTTGGAAATCAGATTAAAGAAAACGTCATCGCCTTCAAACCAATTAACAAGAGGATTTGCTACATCCGAATTAAAATGCGTTTTAATAAGTTATCCATATTCTCTGTTCACGCCCCAACAGAAGAGAAGGAGGACCATGGAAAGGATGATTTCTACACAACCCTAGAAAGGCACGTCGACACAACACCAGAGAATGACATCAAACTCGTGATCGGGGACTTTAACGCCAAAATAGGCAAAGAAGACGCTTACCAGCCAACGATAGGAAAACACAGCATACATGAAGAGTCTAACAACAATGGAACTAGAACCATAGATATCTCAGCGTCAAAAGACTTATTAGTCAGAAGTACAACGTTTCCACACAAGAACATTCACCTAGCAACTTGGAAATCTCCAGATGGGCGCACACTAAACCAAATAGACCATGTCCCAATAAGCGCCAGATTCTACTCAAGCATAGTGGATATCAGAACCATGACAGGAGCAACAGTAGGCTCAGACCACTTTATGGTCAAAATAAAATTAAGAACGAGAATAAATAAAGCACGTGCCCAAAAGGGAGAAAAAAACAAGAAAAAAAACTAGAGAACCTAAAGAAAGAACCTAGAGAACCAAAGATGAACGCAAGAGATATGTGGAAATACTGGAGAAGAAGATTAAAGAAAATGTAAACGAAGAAGAAGAAGGGGAAGAGCACGAGGAAACAAATAACACATGGGAAAAACCTTAAAAAAAGCATAAGAGAAGCAGCGGAAGAGACCATAGGAATAGAACCCAAAGGACAGCTCAATCGATGGTGGAACGAGACGTGCAGGAGGGCAATAGACGAGAGAAATACAGCAAGACAACGACTACTGCAAAGGCCAACAAGAACTAAGGAACAAGAATACGCTATCTTGAGAGCGAGAGCAAAGGCAGTATGCAGAAGAGAAAAAAGAAAAGACCTAAATGAACAACTGGACAAATTAGAAGAACTAATAGAACAGAACGAAACAAGAAAGTTCTTTAAAGCCGTGAACAGCACCAAAAACGAATTCCACCCAAGAATATAAATGTGCAAGAATAAGGACGGGGAAATAATGACCGAGAGAAATAAAATCCTATTACGATGGAAAGAATATTTTACAGAACTACTAAACAAGGAACCAACTACGAAGGACCAAAAACGAGCGTATGCACATTGCAACAACGAGTATTGGACCCAGAATTACAAGAAATTATAGATGCCATACAACAACTAAAAAATAACAAAGCCCCGGGTATAGACGGAATAGCAGCCGAACTACTCAAACAAGGAGGAGAACTACTAGAAACTAAAATACATGCGCCACGTAAAAAACCTACGACAGTATAAGTAGGGAAGCACTATATAACATTCTGAAAGAATTTGAAGTACCACAGAAGCTAATCAAGATGATACAAGTAACCATGGAAGAGACGCTCAATCAGGTCAGAATACAAAACCAGCTCACAGAAAAATTCCCAACGGACAAAGGACTAAGACAAGGAGATGGCCTGGCCCCGATCCTATTTAACCTAGCCCTCGAGAAAGTGATCAGAGGCACAGGAATACAAAACTGATAAAAACTGACAGCACCATTATAAACAAGTCATGCCAAGTTATGGGATATGCAGACGATCTGAATATAGTGAGAAGGAATGTACTGGCAGTGAAAGAAACATTTATGCAGATGATAGAAGTGGCAAGACCGATAGGACTGCTGGTGAATGAAGACAAAACGAAATACATGGCCGTAAAATCAAGGACGCGGCTGGGACAGAACATAACCATGGATAATATTAATATTGAAGTGGTACGAGAATTTAAATATCTGGGCTCAACATTGAACGAACAGAACTTAATACCACAAACAATTCAACAGAGACTGATAGCCGGGAATAAAGCGTACTACGCAGTTCAAAGTGTAATGAAATCGCAAATAGTGGGGGTAAAAACCAAAGTGAAAGTGTACAAAAGCATTATTAGATCGATAGTGACCTACGGGTGCCAATCGTGGACAATGACGACCAAACATGAGGACCTATTATTAAAATTCGAGCGAAAAATATTGAGAAGAATATTTAGACCGACCCAGGAAGAGGACGGGTTGATCATAAAGTATAATCACGAACTGGTGCAACTGTATAAAGAAATAGACCTAGTAATATATATAAAAATACAACGGCTGCAATGGACAGGACACGTAGAACGCATGGGAGAAGAAAGAATACCACAGAAGATCTACAAAGGAAACATGAAAGGCAACAAGAGACAAGGCAGACCACGACTAAGATGGCATGACAACATACAAAAAGACGCAAGAGAACTAATAGGCATAAGGAACTGGAAAAGAGCAGCAGCGGACAGAAAAGGATGGAAAAGAATGCTAAACGAGGCTAAGAAAGGAGGATATATTTATATATATATATATATATATATATATATATATATATATATATATATATACATATATATGGGAGGTTGCGTTCTATATGTATAAGAACGCAAAGCACTTCAAGTTAAATATAGACCAGTATATGTACAATAACAGAAGCTGCCTAAATCTATATATACCGAAGAGCAACCTAACTCTATGCTCTAAAACAGTTAACAGACTAGGAATTAAAATATACAATCATATACCAGCTGACATAAAAAACGAGAAAATATACAAAGTTTTCAGAAGAAAATTAAAAATACATTTAATTGAAATGTGCTACTATAATATTAATGAGTTTTCAATACACTAATAAATTCTAAAAATTTATTATAAATTACTTATAAACTATTTAGCTATACATACTTTATTTGTTTTGTGTTTGTAGATATATTTTAATTGTAAATATTATTTTTTGCTGCTTTTTTCTGTGTTAGTTTTGTGTCTTGAACGAACACACTTTTTTCTCACACTTTTCTTTGACGTATCAAATATGTATTGTACTAAACATTCAAAATATAAATAAATATTTCGATTTGATTCATAAGAAAAAAAGAATATCCAGAAAACCAAAAATTACGGTATCCAAAACTATTTTTAAGCCCGTATTAACTAACGGAAGCGAGAGCTGGGTGTTATCCAATAAAACAAAAAGCAAAATCCAAGCCATGGATATGAGATTTCTACGAGGACTGAAGGGGATTACACGAAGGGATAGATAGAATCAGGAACGATATAGTAAGGGAAGAACTGGAAGCAGAACCCATCATAGGAACCATCAAACGGCAACAATTAAAATGATTTGGTCATTTGGTCTTGTGAGGATGAAGGAGGAAAGATTAACTAAACAAATATGGCTGGCGAGACGGCATAAGGGAAGAGCAAGGGGCAGACCAAGAAAAACGTGGGATGAGGCTATGACAGAAAGTTTAAGGGAGAACGAGGGGAAAATGATGAGTCATGAAGGACAGAAAGGAATGGCTAGACTAGTCCACAATTAATATTAGTTTGACATATTTATAAAACTCTACTTGTGTTTATATAGATTATTACTGAACACCTAACGGAACTCTAAGGTTTGGACTAATAAAAAAAAATTAAAAAAAGATGTTTCAAAATTTCCTGCTGAATTTTTAATAATTATTATGATAATAACGAATCACGTTCTGCAATAAAATATATACGTTTTGGTTTAATAAACAAGGATATTCCTTGGTTTCTAAACCAAAATATAAACTTGACATAAATCTACTGTTAATATATACTCATATAATTTTAATTAGTAAATTAATTGTTAGGACTAATTGCATAAATGACGAAATCTTAGATTAAGATCATATACTGAATAATTTAATAAGTTTTACAAGCAACCTACTAATATTTGAAATATCTGGCTTTGTATACATACTTTAATTACAAAATATATATTACATAATACTTTGATTTGCCACGTTAACAAAACAACGCATTTGTTTTGTAATTAGATTTGTAAACGGAAAAACTAAAAATTTAGAAAATTGAATATGTAATTTATTTTTGTTTAATAGGTAATTTCTACCTAAAATGGTCTTTATGGGTATCTTATGGAAATAGCTTCCTCTTGTAATTCAATAAGATAAAATACGGTTTTCTATATAAAGATTTTATATAGCTTTGAAAGTAAATTCCAAATTTACCTTTTTTGTAGCTAAATTTAATTAACGACTAAAATCACACAACCTTAAAGAAATAAAAATATTTTATATAATTCTAAGTAACATCTTATATGGAAAGAATAAACAGTTCTCGGTTTATCGACAATGTTTACATTCGCCGCAGCCAATTAAATCTTCGTGCAAGTATTGTATGAATTCAAGTTTTCCGGTTGAAATAAGACGAACACTACTGTAATGTAAATACATTCTCTGTGCACACATAGTTTCAGAAAATGTGCAGAAAACTGTTGTTTATTTTTAAGCTTGTTAACGCGGCGAGGATGTGAAGGGGTTTATTTGACCCTTTCAATATTTAATGGAGTGTAGTTTTTTTTTCGCGGCTGTAGTATCTTGAACGTGTCAGTAGCTGTTGCTAAAGGACATCGCTACTCTGTCGGCCTCCGTCAGGCCGCCGCCTGCGACGAGAGACACACGTGCACGAAGTGCCATAACCCTGCCACAACCGCGACGTAGTACTTTTGTGCAATATTTCAGCAAGTATTTTTATAGAAGGGTATTTGTGTCTTTAGGTATTTTTGGATGAATGTATAAACGGGAGCGTCAGGATGAGCTCATACGTCATGCGTTTTTACAACCAGACAGTGAAGATGTCCGGCGTTAGCGAATGTGAAGAACATATGAGTGCACGCAGTCAAGATAGTGATAGTGAGCAGAATTTAGGCAGTGAATATGACAGCGAAGATGACGTACCGCTATCTAACTTGCCAACTCAGAATCAACTCCTGCCAGAGGAAGGAGAATCAGATAGCCATGTAACGAAATCGTTTTATATTGGCAAAGATGGGATTAAGTGGTCTAAAATTCCTCTTCTACAACAAGTTCGCACCCGGTCTGAAAACATCATCCGACAAACACCTGGAGTAAGCCCAGTAGCAAGGTCGGCACAGGCAGAACTTGAATGCTGGAGTTTGTTTTGTTCCGAAAATATACTTTCTATTATCCTGACTCATACAAATTTTCAAATTCAAGAAAGGAATGCTGATTGTGAACCTATTCCTCTTAAAAATAAAAGAAATAGACATGCCTGAATTCAAGGCTTTTATTGGTTTCTTGTTCATCGCCGGATTTTAACGCTTTGGAAGGCAAACAGATGTTGATCTTTGGGCTTTGGACGGCGCAGGAGATTTCATTACATTCAAAGCTGTCTCCGCTTTGATAAGAAAGCTACACGCGATAAAACAAAACTATTGTACAACTTAGCACCAATACGACAAGTATTTGAAATGTTTGTTGAACGATAGAATAGACGAATAGACGAAATGTTCCTCGCATTCAGAGGTAGATGGAAATTTCGACAATATATTTCGTCAAAACCTGCGAAATATGGCATAAAAATATTAGACATGGTTGACGCAAAAAAACTTTTACGTTTTCAACCTCGAGATTTACACAGGAAAGCAGCCAGTAGGAGCCTTTTTAGTAAGCAGCAAACCTTTTGATGACGTGAATCGTCTAGTACTGTCTATTTCGAGAACTGGCCGCAATGTGACTTTCGATAATTGGCTCAACATTTTTAACTTGTGTCTCATCTGCTCAATGAGCACAAGCTGACTTCTGTGGGTACAGCACGCAAAAACAATAGACAAATCACTTTTTATAACTCCACTTGGTGGAGTAGACCTTGCCGATGAGTTGTCCGCGACATACGATGTAAGCCGCTCTAGAAAATGGCCTCTGACTGTATTCTATGCAATGCTAAATATGGCTGGAATCAACTCATATATTATACACAGGTGTAATACACAGACGATCCAGAAACGTCGCAATTTTATCAAAACATTGGGTCGTATGTTTGTTACTGAACACTTGAATGTCCGTAAAGAGATACCCAGATTGCCGAGACAGCTACGTAAAAGAATCAGAGAATTTAGTGGAGAATCTGAACAAGAACCACCTATCAAAGTTCCAGGTGTACGAAGAAGGTGCCAAATATGTCATTACGTCAATATGTACAATATAGTACAAATTGTAAACATTTACCGGTATATGTACACATCTACCAATTTTATGGGTAAATGTGCATTTAAATTTGGGATCAGCTTCATATATCTACTTTTACCGGTAAAAGTCCACATTTTCCAACGTATATAGGTAAAAGTTAAAAATATTAAACAGAAATAAAATATATTTCTATATTAAGGTAATAATGTATTTGAAATAATTTATACTCCTATTATTTTAAAACAAACGGAACACTGAAAGCCTGAATATATAAATATATTCAGCCTTTCCGGGCTTTTATTTATATTTATATTATTTATATATTCGGGCTGTGTCCCGTTTGTTTTAAGCTTGTATGATTATCTATAACGTAGGATGGTTTCACCAATTTTATATTATTTTCTTCTTCTTCTTTCGAATAGGCCTACTTTGGACCACGCTTGTCCAACTGTTGGGCTTTGATCTTTGCCCAGTATTGTCGTATCTTCTGACGGTGTAACTCCTTTCTCTCTTCTCTTCAGGGGGTACCTTTCCTTCGAGGTTTTTCCTGAAATCCACGGACTTCCTTTAGGGTGCGTCTCACAGACAGTCTCACAAACTGTTTTTGAGATCTGTTATTCCCAGTTCTTTAATATCCCTCTCGGTCTCTGTCAACCAAGTGGTACGAAGCTTCTTCTTTTGCCAGAAGGTGAACAGACGGTTGGTTAGTCGGTTTGGAGGTAATCTTGCAATGTGGCCATAGAAAGCTACCCTTCTTTTCCTTGCACAGTCAGAGAGCATCTCAATATGTTCGTAGAGCTCAGAGTTATGCCGTCTTTGGAATTCGCCATCTTCCTTTACCGGGCCAAGGATCTTCCTGAGGATTCTCCTCTCTCTGATTTCCAATTTCTCTATAAGACCTCTTCGGTTCAAGGAAAGACACTCCATGGCATATAGGGCTTCTGGTCGTAAATTGATGTGTAGTGCTTAATTTTCAAGTTGCGTGACATGCACTTCTTATTGTAAGTGTTCTTAGTCAGCCGATAGGCTAGTTCTAACTTGCTCACTCTCTTGGATAATGATGCTCTTTCTGATAAGTTGGGTTCAATCCATTCGCCAAGATACCTAAATGTCTCAGTCCTCTTGATGTTTCCCTGTTGTAGTAACATCTCTCTGTTTGCTTCTCTAATGTTGGTGAAGAATTCTGTTTCCTCCAGCGACACTTGAAGACCCACTTTGGCAGCCTGTTTTCTGAGGCAGTTTACCTGCATTGTTGCCATCTCAAGAGAATCAGCAAATAGTGCCATGTCATCTGCAAAGGCCAGGCAATCTACAACCAGTCCATCGTTCTTACGTCCCAGGTAGATACCACTCTGATCACCCAAATTGTTCAGTTCCTTGCGCCATTCTCTCATAACCTTTTCAAGGACACAGTTGAAGAGAAGTGGGGAAAGTCCATCTCCTTGTGTCACTCCAGTTTTTATTTCGCAGCTTTCTGAAATCTCGTCTCTAAATTCAACCTTGGAATGGGTGTTGGTCAAAGTTTCTAGGATAAGTCTGCGGGTTTTGTTGTCTAGTGCTAGTTCCTGGAGTACTTTGTTAAGCGTTTCTCTATCGATGGAATCGTAGGCCTTCCTAAAATCAACAAAGGTGACTACCACCTTGCGGTTTCTCATCTTGGAGTATACAAGTACAGTTTTAAGGTTGAGGATCTGTTCAACACAGGATCGAGTCTTCCTGAAGCCCCCCTGGTATTCTCCCAGTTGACTATACAACTGATTTTCTGCCCTTCTTTGTAACGCCTTCGAGAGAATATTGTATGTTACCGGGACGAGAGAAATGCCACGGTAGTTGTTTAGATCCGTAAAATCTCCCTTTTTGTGAAGCGGATGGATCAGAGCAGATTTAAAATCAGGTGGTAATTTCTCTGTATCCCAGATGTCCTGGATGATCTCCAGGTTCGTTTTGTTCCTCGAATTATCTTGGCTGTAACCTTTCTTTGTTCCAAAAATGTATGCCAACTTTCCTTGGTCTTTTTAGAATTCCACTTTAGCCAGGCTATCTGTCTTTGGGCTATTGCATTGTCACAATCTTCAGTCTACCACGGATGCTTCCTCCTTCTAGCGAGAGGGGCGAGTTCATTGGCCGCCTTGACAAGAGTCTCCTTCAGTTGGTCCCAGTTGTTTAGGTCTGCGTTGTTCAGTCTCTGACTTAGTTCTTGACTGTTCTTGAGTGGCTCGACGTCAAATCTTACCATTTTGGAGGTTCTGTGTAATCTAGTGTTTCTAGGCTGGAGTGTTATTTTGATCTTAGAAAGGTAGTGGTCTGAGTCCAGATTGGCGCTTCTTAGTACCTTCACGTTTTGTATTTCCTTTTGAGATTTTCGTGAAATGGCCACATGATCTATCTGAAATTCACCCAAGTGGGTATTAGGTGAAATCCAAGTCTTCTGCTTCTTTGGCAAGTGTTTGAAGGCTGTAGACTTCATAATCAACCCAAAAGTCCTACACAGATCCACCAATCGTTCTCCGTTGCGGTTGGTTCGCTTATGCGCCGGATAATTGCCCACTATGTTTCAGTATTTTTTCTCTCTTCCCAATTGGGCATTGAAGTCACCAAGCAGTATGACGCTGTGCCTCTCTAGAAGTTTAGAGATAATTCTTCTAGGTCTTCCCAGAATTTATCAGTTCTGTCTGGATTGCGTCTGTTGTCCTGGTTGATTGGGGCATGCACATTGACTATACTGTAGCCCTTATTTGCGCATTTGAGAGAGAGGATGGATACACGACTACTCGGGGAGGTAAAGTCGGTGACTGAATCCAGTATCCTGTGACTGATTATAAATCCTGTACCTAAGTAGGGTACGTTCTTCATCACCCGCTGACCCACTTTTCCTTTGAGGATTCTGTAGCCTTGGGACTCGAAGGCATGTTCGTCCGTAAATCTGGTTTCCTGTACTGCTGTCAGTATTATGTTGTGTCGTGTTAGAGAATCAGTCAAATGTTTCAGTTTACCCACTTTTAGTAATGAGTTGGCATTAAATGTTGCGAAGAAGTTGTCGTCTTGGTCTGAGTTTACGTCCGGTGATTTTAGGATGCTCCGACTGATCCTTAAAGCATGTTGGTGCGGACTCCCCAGAATCCGAAGGTCCGCTAACGTCACCATAGGTGACGGTGAATTGGTTACCACCTGGGGAAGTGCATTTAGCGAGATTTTCCTTCATAACCACCTTCATATACCACTGTCCAAGATACTACCCAAGTTGTTAGCTTGGGAGGCTTATTATTCGGGGTTGTCACCCCTAGACATTCTTCATACAACCCCATTCTTCCCAGGTGCTAGGCTCCGTGCCATTGTTTACCAAAGATGTTCAAGGGGTACGTATTATTATATTACTAGGTCCAGATCTGTTTTAGATTTGTTTGTTTATTTATTTTATTATTTCTATTATTTTATTATACATAAAAACAATTAATATATTTTGAACATTATTTATTTTAAAAAATATTATAAGAATACGTTCGTTGTAACTTATTCGTTATACATATTCGTTATAATTTTATCCACTTGTATAATAATTCTCATTTTATTGTAATTCGAAATTAATTATTTATGAGACCTAATCGGGCCAAAAAAGTAAATATTATGTGTTTTAAAAACCTCTATACATTTGCCAACATCTTTAAGTATGCCGGAGATAGTTGGTAAATGTAAGTTGAACTTACATTTATCAACCAAGAAGGTATATGTGTACATACGCCGGAAAATGTGTACACTTTCCAAACTACATACTTTTAATCAAATCTAATGAAAAACTTTTATTTCATTATTTTAGTATATGTTACAAGTACAATATGCTAAATGAAACATGCCCAACAGCTTATTCTAGAAGACTAATTAAAGTGATGCCCTGAAAATTAATATGAAAAAATAATAAACAATATCAATACAAATAATGCTGGAATATTTTAGGAATTGAAATAAAGTCAGTTTATCGGGTTGTTAATTTTCAAATAATACTCGTCCACATTATATGGTTCTATTTCAACAATTAAATTTTTTTTCCTTTTTAAACTTTATAAAGTTTGTTATTTGCTTCATATATGCTGGCAATTTGTTATAAAGTTTAATATTGCTGCATGGTGGGCACCTTTCAGTCAGCACCAGAGTATGTTTCCGTATGTTATATAGTTCTTTGTTGTACCTTGTATGACGTTCACTCGGTTTGTGAAAACTTGTAAATAAGTGCCTGTGTTTGCCTATGAACAGGATACTTTCATATAGGTAGATGCCCGTAGTAGGTAGTATATTCGCCTTTTTAAAAACGCCGCTGCATGATTCGCGGTATATTAGGTTTTCTAGACGGAGAGCTTGCTTCTGTATCCTGAACACGTTCCTAATGTAAATGCTGTTACCCCAGAAGATGATTCCAAATTTTATATGTGATTAGAAGTTAGAGAAGTACACTAGCCTCGGAACTTGATCATCTACGTATCGCTGTAGGACTCGCAATGCAAAAACTGCCCTGTTCTGTTTATTAGTAACATGGTCGACATGTGACTACCACTCAAGTGTATTGTCAATATAAAGTCCAAGGAGTCTTACTGATTGGTCTACATTTATTACATCATTCCCCATTCGGATTTCTTGAGGGTAACTCGTGGTGCTTCTATTAGTTTGGAAAATGATGGACTTCGTTTTATTCTAGTTTAATACTAATTTATAATTAGTAAACCATGCGATCATCAATGACATTGCTAGACCAGCATTCTGACTAAAGTCCTCTAGTGACTTGTTAATTAATAGCACAGTCGTATCGTCGGCATAATTTACCATTGTATGCTGCGGGATAATGGGTATTCGGGGCAGGTCAGTAATAAAAAATGTGCAGTGCACTGGTCCTATAGTATTGCCTTGTGGTATTTCCATATTGATTGTTCTTGCGTTTGAATACACATATCCACAACTGGTATTTAGTTTGGTAATTTGTGTTCTATTTCTCAAAAATGATGAAATCCAGTCCAGTGCCATCCCTCTGATACCATATTTAGATAGTTTATCCGCTAGAATGGTGTGATCCACTAGGTCGTATGCTTTCGATAGGTCTATTAACATCCGGTATGGAATATTTCGAGCTTCTAGCTGGAATCCTATGTCGTTGATGAATTGATAGCAGGCCGTATCCATATTCTTCCCTTTAATGAAGCCATGTTGTTGATGGCTTATGATTTGTTGCTTCTCACAGAAGTAAAGTAATCTAGAACACATAAGTTTTTCAAAAATTTTAGAAAACACGGACTACATATTTATCGGTCTGTAGTTCTATATCGCCCGATTTGTAAACAGGAGTAATTTGGCCCAGTTTTAGCTTCATTGGAAATTTTCCCGAGTTAAAAGAGTTATTTATTATATGCTACAGCGAGGAGATAATGTAGCGGAGCACGTTTTTTACAATTACTGATGAGATTTCATCATGGCCCGCACTTTTTTTGCTTTTTAGGTTCATGATTGTGTTACCGAGTTCTTCCTTACTAATTGGGGTTAGAAATATAGATTTAGTATTCACTGGAATATTATCTTCATACTGGATATTATTATTAAAGTATACAGGTTTTTAGCTAAGTTGGCTAAGAAATTATTTATATTAGAGACACTTGTGAGCGAATGTTCGTTGTGGTTTATATATAGATCATATTTCTTCTTACGTTCGGTGATTTCCCTAATTATACTCCATGTGTTTTTTTGTCGGTTTGATTATAGTTATATTTGTGTTTTGAAACGCTCCTTTTAATCCGTCTTTAATAAGCTAATGTATTTTCTGCATAGGTTATTGTATCTATTCTTAATATACGAATTGTAGGCTGCTAATGCTTGAGGGAGTTCCAGGTTTTACTCCAACTGAGCCAAAAATGGGTTGTTATACACCCGTTGATCCCTATGCTTCGTGGGGGTAGAAACTCGAGGGAATGTCTCCTCGAAATTCCCTCGGAAGATGTCCATGAACAGATCCCACTGCGCATCGATGTCATTGTCGCTAATTTGGAACAAATCATCCCAACACAACTTCTGCATCAATTCTGCGTGGAAGTTCCCATTCCTTTCATTAAAAAGTCTTGTGAGAATAATTTTAGGGGTTGAAACCTCAGCCGCCGACTCCATGGTTAGTATTTCAGCATAATGGTCAGATATATGATGGTCCCTAGTTACGACACAGAATGAAACATATGCTTTTACAATAACGTTGTCAGTGATGGATTTCATTATATACATTTTTATTACCCATGCGTAAAAAGTACTAACTTGGCGCACGTTTTTTTAGTATGAAAATTGTCATTTTGGTTGTATTACCACATAACTTGCGTAACACATACAAATATTCAATATCGCTAAGTTACATTTAAAAAAAAAACACAATCGTAAATGAATAAAATAAACAGAAACAAGACCTTCATATTAAAAAAGTGACGTGAAAAGGGCAGAAATTTTGTTTCATTAAAAAAAAACGTTTTAAAATGAGTGTAAATTCTATGGTGATACCGGACACTGATGAAAATTCTTATAAAAAGCAAATTATTCATTTTTTATTCTATTTCTTTTGGATGGCCCCTGGATCCCACTTGTACTTGTAAGATACGTCCCCTCGCATGAGTAATAAAATATTACTCATGCGAGAAATATTATTTGTGCGCGCAATTTCGCTCTCGTGACCAATTGACAACTTACCGCCCTAGTTGCCTAATATACTAATTTGTAAACTATTTTTTTATAATTAAAATGAATTTAATTATACAATGTAATTCTATAACTGTCCCAATGCACAACCACCCCTGTCACAGGTACAAGACCTGTTTGTACCTTGGGACAAATTGCACAGCATTGAATATGGTAAGTACCGACTTCTTCATTGATCTATTCGCAAATGAGTATTGAACATTTGGAATCCAAAACTACATTACTTCGCGGGGATTAATTTCAATTTCTCTACAGTTGCATAAAAGCAACAACAAAAGAGTAAATTAGAAGTATATGTACGCATATTTTCCTAGAGCCCTCCTAATACGGCAGTCAAGTTATAACAAAATAATTCCGTTGTATGAATGTTAATATAAATTCATAATATGTTTGATAAACTTAATCTATACATTTTTAATACTTCCAAACGTTTAAACCCGCCCATTATCCTATGCTTTAAGTAACTACTACTTGTAAATAAGTAATTAACCGTTGAGTGAAAGGTGCATTCCGTTTATATATTCAGGGGCGGATCATGATTTTGTGAGGCCTCAGACACAACCTGTCAAATTAACCGGACAACCTCGGGAAGAAATGTATAGGGGAACAAATTGCCAGGGATCAAATGACCGAGAAAAAATGAAAAGGGAACAAATATCCGGGAGCCTATCTAGCTATCAACATGGTTTTTGTATTAGTAAAAGAGTGGAACATTTCTCGAATTCAAGGGAAAATTATTTGGAATCTTGGCGAATTTCTAATATTTAAATCAAGGAAAAGTTAAAAAAATAGAAAAGAAAATTTCATTTTTAAACTAAAAAACATAAGAAATTAATTACAATAAAAGGTATATTAATTTAAACGTATTTAATTTATTATTTAAAATATATCATTTTAGAAAGGAGAGACAGTCAAGTGAAAAGCCTCTCAAACAAGTCGAGAACTTTTCTTTAACATAAAACCCTTTCGCTTTCAATTGAGATGTGCTATATATCAAGCAAATTATTCTATTTTATCTTCTGGTCTCTAAGAAAACAGTTTATGTCTACATTTTTTCCAATAAGCGACGTTTTTCTTTCTACTAGTCTGCAATAAATATATACGCTGCAGTCAATCTTTTATCTTAATATCCATATTAAAAAGTTGCCCATTATCTTTACCAAATGCATATTACCCTTACATTTCTATTTGAAGCCTATCGCATTTAATGTATTTTGGAATAAACTTATAGTATTAAACTTATAGTATTTTTATCTAAGTATTTGCAGAATATTGTTTTAAACTTCTGAAATTATACATGGTCCATTATAAGCCATTTTTTTTAAGAAATTTTGCTAGAACACAAGATGTTGGTTCCTTCGTTCCCAAAATATCCACTATTGAAATATTAATTTTAGGGAACACAAATAATTGAATGCCTTTCGCAGTGATTAAACCGTTTTCAGAAATCTTTCCTTTTTGATTACATCCCTATTAATGTAACAAACATGTTACAACCACCACATGGGTTTTCAAGTGAGTGGTTTACAAATGATGGAAGCAAAGCTGTGCTGATGAGTGATGAATCTAGAAACGCGTCCACAGATGGCTACTTGAGGTATCGGAACAATGTCATTTTTATGGTTTTTGTTGAGTGCCACGAAGGTGGACTGAAAGCTGTAAAATAACTTACAAATATCATGTGAGATTTGTTTTGGTAGTCCTAAAATGACTCAATAATTGTTCTAGAGCTCCGGAAAGGATATGATGAATATATTTATATCTTCAGGCTGTGTTCCGTTTGTTTTAAATATTATATAATTCTATAATTTTTTCCATCTTTATTCCATTTTATTCCAGATTTTATTTTTACAAAAGTGAGGTCCAATGACCCCGCCAGATCAAAAACCGCACCAAACTGCCACACGTTGAGGATTGAGAGGCTTTACAACAATAATTCTTGGATTTTCCGAGCCCCAAATGCGAATTCTGCTTGTTAACGTAACCTCCGAGGAGAAAATAGTCCTCATCACTCCAGATGATTTTTCGATGAAATTCCGGATCAGCTTAATGCATTTCAAGGACCCAATCAACAAAGATACATTAACGTTGTTGATGGTCGGTCGATGGGAGTTCTTGTGTTAACTGAACTTTAAGTGCCTAAAGACCTAAGTCTTAATGCAAAATACGTTGTAATGTCATGTGCAAAATGCCCAATTCCAAAGATCGATGAGAAATGGACAAACCTCGGTTTTCCTCAACACTATGGGCTAGCTACAGCACCAATATTTCAGTTCTTCTTGAGCGACGTGGACGAGTTCGGTTCTTCACAAATCATAATCTTCACAAATCTTCACAAATCATAAACTTATCCCAACAGCTCAAACTTTTCCACCAGTTTCACAATTGCTGGCTGAGAAGGTGCTTCACGACGACCCAAAAATGCTTTAATTTTGCGAATTGTGATCGCGAAATTTTCACCATTTGTTTTAAATTTTAATAGTTTCTATGCGTTGCTGAAGCATATTGTATCGTTCCATTTTTATTAATGGCGTGGTATTTACTTGTCATTTGTCAAGTAGTTGGAGGTTGACTCATGAGAACTTAAATTGGCGGGCTAGTGAAAATGAAACCTCTTATTGGCAGACCTATACATATTCACTCAGGTCATATAGAAGAAAAATTAATGAAAATATGAACAAAATGCAGAATCTGACATTATTCTCAGTGTCGGATTCGGATCACATTCGGCATCACGTGGAATAACTCATTGCTGATCTATCCGAACCTCTTGAGATATATAACTTGAGATATAAAAACTATTTGAAGATATACATACATATGGCCATAACAGACAATCAAATAAACACATGAAATATTTAAATCAATCTGTATATTTACTTTGAACCAAATATTTTCTTCTTATATATAATGCTCGAAAACTTTATTTATAATACATTTTCTGAATCAAAGTTTCATATAATTTTCGAATTAAAAATTGCAGAAATTTAATTACCAGCAAAATCTCACTTAAATCCATAATTAAATATAATTAGTCTGCAGCTCATATTTCAATATCAAATCTCTAAATCTGGGTTATTCTAATAACCAGATAATTAACAAAAAATTCTAACAGTTTTTACATATTATCTTTTACATTTTTACGTAATTTAAAAAAAGTTCCCACCTGTAATAGATCTGGGATAGAACAAGCATATGTTAAATATTAAACACATGTTAAGATATTTTTACAGTTTTTACGGTGCAGGAGTGATAGGATAATTGCTAGTTACAAATATATTACTTTAATAACGAGTTATCATTTGAATATTAAATACGCACTAATTATCAATTTAAAATAAATGTAAATGGAATTTCTGAAAATGATATAGTGCCCAGTTTGTTTATTTCGAGAGGTGGAAAATAAATAATTACAAGTTGGAAAGACTTGTTTGGACTGTGTATTTAAAATAAATCAAAACGAATGAGTTGGTTACTAATTAATTAGTAGTTATGCATGCGCAATGAAATATATTTCTTTGACGGGCAACAGACAGAACGAGTTTTAAGTGAGAAATATTTAAATGGTTGGAACAGTACAATAAATTATAGAAAAACCGAAATGAATATTTAATACATTTGTTAAAACACCGAATTATAATTTACTGTATTGTGCGGAAAAAAATTTCGTATTTTCCCTGGAGTGTAATCACCTCAAGTTTCTTTCGAATTGAATTTTTTTCGATATTTAGCCACTTTAGACCATGCTAAACAACAGCAGTATGTTTATAATGCTTATCAATATATTATTTATTCTTTCCAGTTTCTTTCTTCCTTTTCTCCCAGTACTTTTTCATCATTTCTTTGTTTTGTTTTTTCTTTCTTTCAGGGTCCCTCTCGTGCCGCTCATCTTTGTCTCTCTTTTCGGGAAATCGCTGTGTTTTGGGAAATCGGAAATGTTCTTATCTTCTCTCTTACTTTGTTTCTCCCGTTGTTGTCCTCTTCCGTTATTCCCATCATTGCTCTGTTTTTTTCTACTTCCTTGATCCATTTCCCTTGGTCTCTTGGGATTTTGCGAGACATTTGAGGAGCCTTTCTTTCAGGGTTCCCAACTTAGGGGGTTTCCCCCCAAATTTAGGGGGTAAATAAGTGGGATGGGATTTTTTTAGGGGTTTTATATTTTTAGGGATATTTTTAGGGATTTATTTATATTTATTAATTTTTTATAGAAAAATAAAGGTTTAAAAATATATGCCCTAGGATAACTTAAGCTTGCCAATCATAGTTATATAATTGTTAACCTGGCGACTTACCGACATTTAGTACAGTTTCTCGTTACTAAGATTTCGGAATTAAATGAAAAACATAATGATTGTGACGCAGATGGCTGTAAACGTTTTGAAAATGTCTCAAAATTCGGACTAGCATTTTTCAAGGTGCCAATTTCAAACGCAAATGTCGAACGCGCATTCTCCATCTACAATATTGTGAAAAATAAGTTGCGGTATAGACTATCTATTGAAATGTTACAAAGTATGATGATAGTCCGATTCAAATTGCAACGAAATGGTGGATCTTGCACAACATTTAATCCATCCCCAACATGTTAAGTTTATTTATTATCAATATGTATGATTTCAAAAAGTCAGAACCAGATGAAAACGAAATTATATTTGAAGTATTAAGTGATTTATAAATAAAGAATATTAAAAAATATTACAGAATATTAATTATTATTAATTTATTATTTTTTCAAAATATTAATTTTTTAGGGGGATTTTCAAGTAATTGTGGCAATTTTAGGGGTTCCTGACTTTGGTTTTAGGGGTAAATATTTTTGGGGGTTGGTAACACTGCTTTCTTTACTTGTTCGGATTATGTGTGCATAAAAGGATGCTCTATGCCAGTGATGGCGAAACTATGACCCGTCGGTCAGACACTGACCCACGCAAGCTTTTTGACTGACCCACGATTGCTAGGCAAATATTTGTTTGTTTACGCGGGTTTATTTAAGTTTTCTAATATGTGTGGATAATTTATATTCTATTTTTATTTTTTCAATCACTGCATTGACACAACAGCAATTTAAATGCTGTCTATAACCTTCAGTTTGATCATTACAGTTCTAAAATTACGCAAATGACGACCACTGCGTTTGTAGTATTTGAAATGAAGCAAAAGTATTGTTTTTTTTTTAAGGTTATGTTCAGTTATGTTTGTAGAAAGAAAGTATTCTTAGAATAGACAGTTTGCAATTTCCTCGCGATCCATTTAGAACGCATTTAAAATTGATATGTATTGATGTGTATGTATATTAGACATATTTGAAAATAAAAATATAATTTTCTTTAATATTACTCTGCTTAACAACAGCATCATAGTAGTCCGAGACAACGGACAACCTAGACAACGCATATTATTTGTTTTTTTATTTATGTTACAATTTTGTAAAACTAGTTAAGTGAATTGGGAATCGACATTACAATTAAAAACATTAATTGTCGTTTCTTTTCTTATAGGTAAGATTGTGTTATTAGAATTTATAATATTGTTTTTAAAATTTGTTTAATATTGTTCATAAGATAAATTATTTTCTTATGGAGGAACTCAAGAGTGTTTTAAATTGACTGTGTCGACCCAATCAGTAGAAAATACCATTATATATTTAAAAAAAACTTCTACAATTATTGTATTCTAAATATAAATATTGTTAATTGTAGCCTTGTACTATGTCGGCGGTAAATCAATTAAAAACTAGCGATATAAGTTCCAGGCCATATTATGCTGAATGGTTTGATAAATATGGTGTGATTGAAAGGAAAAAAGTGGTTATATGTTAAAGTGACCACACGTCCCGATTTTGGCGGGACAGTCCGTTTTTTGGAGGAAAAATCGGCGGGAGGCGCGATTTTTAAAAATGTCCCGATTTTCAGAAAATTCCTGCATTTCCTATTTTAAATGTACTTTAATATATAATATAAGATTTTTCCACATATTCCCATAAAATCTCCTTTTTTAATGTCAACCATTGTAATTTTTGAATATCCTCGAATTGAACTGTCCATTCTTCAAGATATTCCAAGCAGTTATTATAGAAATTTCTTTCAGAAAATCCGGTCGTATAATTGCACCTTGTTCTGAAATTTTCATTGGATAACATTAAAAAGGATATATTATGGGAATACGTGTAAAAATATTTTGAATATATTAATGTGGTGTTATTGGTAAAAAGATACGTTACTTATGAAAAAATTAAATGTTACTGGTCTGTTTCCACATTTGCACATTTTCCACATTATTTATTCATTTATTGATTCATTTTAAACAGAATATTTGCTAACAAAATATTTTGAAAATTGTACCAGTAACAAATGCAGCAACAAAATGTGTTATTCCAGTATCAATAAAATATGAACAACGTAAAAGGCGTAAAAATAATTTGACCAATTCATGTGAGAAATTTCACGACATTTTAATAAATGATTTATTTAAATTTGACATTTTTTTTTAAATAAAAATTTTAAATTAATTAAAAATCATAATGTACAATTTTTTTTACAAATATTTTATAGTTACCAATAATGGCAATAATTAATAATAATAAATACAGTTTTGTATATTTATAGACAAGTAAATGAATGTATTCAATACTAGTAGTTTATGATACAAGTGTGTGAAGAAGGGTTTTTTGTGCATGAGTGCATCAAATCACTGACACAATAGGTTAAAACGTTCAGCGCCTCCGTGTAAAAAATTGCTAGCTGATAAAAACGCACAGTGACGGGAACACTATTTGGTCGTTGTCGATGTAATCTAGGTTAACCTAGATTTAATCTAGAATGTGTTATGGTTAGGATACGTTATATTAGAACCAGATAAATCCAGACTGAAAGGCCGAGAATTCTTGATTCCAAATAAGATAAGTTAATTCAATTCTAATAAACGTCAGCAAATTTATTTTCACTATGGCTATGGTTTATGTTTATTGCCATAGTAACAACAAATAGAAATCGTTTAATAATGAAACTCAATTTGATTTACATTGGACATTTACGCACGATTTGGAAATTTTTCCCCCGATTATAATAATGGATGCCATTGATGATGCCATCCTTCACATACAATATTTTTTTATTAGTGTGTTCATTTTGGTGTGTGAGTAGATAAAATATTTTTTTTTTGCATTATTGGTCTGATTTCAAAAGTAAATTATAATTCTCATTTCATTCCATTTGTCCCGCTTTGTGTCAATGAAAATGTGGTCACTTTATTATAAGTGTAATTTGTAATGCAAAAGTGACTTCACGTGTATATAATTTAAAAAGTACATTTTGAAACGCTGAATTCTAATCTCGGCATGTCAAAAGATAAGGTAAAAAAAACGTATTTTTTACAAAGAAAAAACAGAACTTTTCTCAAAGTAGTGTTTTAAAAAGTTTTTTGGTTCCTAAAAATAACATTATAGCTGCTAGTTTCCAAGTTACCCATTGCATTGCTCGCCACAGGAAACCTCTTTCAAAAGTATAAAACCAGCAATTGGTACAAGTGCAATTTGCACAAGTGCGAAAAATGCCTGATGCCTGATTTTTTTTCTATTTTGCGCCCTTTTATGCCATTTCTAAATAACAAAATCGCCGATACATATTGAGAAAATTGTATCGCACTCGGCGAGCCATAACCGCACGCATATGAGTGCTGTTATGAGTCCCTTACAGACGCAACATAGAAAAAAAATAAACTTAACTCTGGTGCAAATGTGCATTAGTGACCCACGAGCTAGAACTAAAAAAACTTTTTACAAAATTTGACCCACGTCTCAAAAAGATTCGCCATCCCTGCTCTACGCTTTCTCATGGCAGTTGCTAGTCGTTATGTTTGTCTACTGCTATATAGATCATCGTTGCTTCCGAGCCTCCAAGACTCGCCCACTTTTACTGGCCCTACAATTTTCCTTAGAATCCCTCTCAGTTTTTTATTTTCTTTCGAACCTACTTGATTTAGCGTTAAACATTCTGCGGAATATAGTACTTCTGGTTTAAACACTGTATTTAGATGTCTTATCTTTGCGTTTATGGAGATGGATTTCTTGCTATAAATATCTCTGCATAAAAAGCATGCTCTATTTAACTTTGAGACCCTATTGCCGTATGCTTCTTAGTCGTTTCCATTTGGTATTAATTATTATTTCTCCTAAATACTTAAACTTCTGGACACGCCCAATTTCTGCGTACCTAATTGTAATTTCTTTCTGATCCTACTTTTTTCTGAAGTGAAATACTTTATCTTTTCAAAAGATATCCGTAAGCCAATTTTCTCCGCAATTTCTATGAGAATCTCAATTTTCGTCTTAGCTTCCTCCTCCGAGTTTGCGAATATTACTCTATCGTCTGCAAAGGCCAAACAGTCCACTGTAATGGGTTTTCCTGTGTATTAATTTTTAGTTAGCTTTATGCCTTGAAATTTTTTCCCTGTGCAGAGGAGGAGAACAACAAGATCTGCCTATCTCAGACAAACAGAATATCAGACACGGCAGCTCATACAAATACCTAGGCGTAAAAATATCGAAAGAAGGTAGTCTGGACGAAGCAATAGCCGAAAGAAACCTTCAAGGCAGAAGGGCTGTGTCCATGTTAAACGGCATACTATGGGATAAACACATTACAAAGCAAAACAAACACAGAATATACAACGCAATAATAAAAAGTATAATTACCTACGGTAGTGAAGTGTGGCCTATAAAGGATAGAGCAGAGAAATTACTAAAAGCCACAGAGATGAACTACTGGAGAAGAGCGGCAGGAAAGTCTAGATTGGAAAGGATAAGAAATGAAAGGATAAGGGAAATAATGGAAGTAAAGCAAGACTTCGTGGATGACATAAGAACTGGACAACTCAGATGGTACGGTCATGTACAGAGAATGGACCAAGACACACTCCCGAAGAAAGTAATACACTGGACACCGCAGGGAAGAAGGAGAAGAAGACTCCGGAAAAGCTGGAGAGAGGGTATAGACGGAGAAATCCGGACGAGAGGATTGGAGGAAGAGGCTGGAAAAACCGAGACGGTTGTAGATTAGGAATCGGATAACGTTGTAACCCGATGCATATGGATGGAGTTTTTTCCTCCTACCTTCATTCTCCATTCTCTTATGACCTTTTCGAGTGCACAGTTAAACAACAATGATCAAATCACGTTTTCTTGCCTGACTCCCGCTTTAATTTTGATTAGTCTCGATAGCAGTCCTTTAAATTTGACCTTTGAATATGTGTCGATAAGAGTTGTTCCTATTAGTTTACGTGTTTTGTTATCCAATCCCATATCCTTTAGTAGCTTGAGTAACGCGTTCCTGTCAATGGAGTCGTAAGCTTTTTGGAAATCCACGAATATTGTTACCATTTTTTTTCCAGATTGATGTATGGTGTTTTTGTATCATTTTGAGAGACTTTGACACGTTGAGAGAGAAATGTTCTATGCATGACCTTCCTTTTCTGAAGCACCCTTGATACTCCCCGATTTGGCCATCTAGTTATGCCTCTGCCCATTTTAATATTGCTTTGAATAGTATCTTATACATTACCGGTAGTAGAGAGATTCCTGGATAGTTATTAACGTTTCTTGGTCTCCTTTATTATGTATCGGTTGAATTATTGCTTATTTTCATTCTCCTGGGATCTCTTCTTCTTCCCTAATCTTCTTGATCATACTACATATGTTTTCTACCATCCTAGGGTTGCATGTTTTTAGCATTTTCGCTCTGATGGAATCCTCCCCTGGTGCTGTGTTGTTTTTGAAGTCTGCAATTATTAGTTTGATTTAATTTATATCCGGTTTATGGTTTAGAGTCAATTCCTGTTTTGGTTGTTATCCAGCTTGGTGGGAAACCTTCAGCTGCTTAACAGTTAAGGATTTCCTCGAAGTGTTTTGCTAATAGTTCACAGTTTTATATATTGTTAATTGCTATTTTGCCGTCTGGTTTCCGATAACATTTCTTCGGTGTCTGGTATTTTTGGATCGAATCTCTAAATGTGCTGTAATATTCTCTGGTTTTGTTTTTCTTAAAGCTTACTTCTATCCTCTCTGTTGTATCTTTATCATTCCATTTGGTTCTTCGAATTATTTTAGCCGTGTTTTTAAAACCATAAAATACGAGAAAATCTATTTTGATAAAATCGTTAATTTTTGAGTCATAGCAAAATAGAAATAGTATATTTTACAGCAAGCGATGAAAGTGGCGTTTTTTTGGTGAGGTAGGAGATTGCTCACGAGCGCCAGCGAGTTAGCAATCACACCGAACCAAAAAAAACACTTTCATCTCGAGTAGTAAATGTAATTTTCTCTACTGATTTCGGTTGTAGAATCCATAATTCGACTTTAATAAATCCAATTCGAAGCGAACTGTCAGAACTGTCAATACAAATTTAAATTTGGTTTGGTCGTTTCCATGGTAACATATTGCATTTTCATAGAAGGTTATACTTTTCAAGTCAAATATCCTAATTTTATTTCGGTTTTTTAAATAGTTTCAGGCTCTTTTTACGTTTGTACATAAAATATTTCATTGAAATTAATGTAAATAATAAGAAAGCCCTTGCAAATTTGGTTAGTTTAGTGTTTTAATCGAGAAAATCATAAATTTAAAATGCTCCTTTTCGTCTCTAGATGTGAAAATATTTTCCTCTCTAGAATGAAAAAATGTCACTTTCGTGTAGGGTAAGCCGTGGAAAAAATGCCATTTTCGCATATATCAGTAGAAAAAACATTTATCGAAGCATTTTTGCTGCTGATTACAAATATGCAAATTATATTTAGCTAGCTCTTTCCGTTCACTATCGCCTGCTAAAATTGAGGAAAATTTTATGAAATTTCGGCGTTCGAGTAGAGATCTTGGAAACTAATGAATTTCGCGCGGATAATCTGTTTTTCATTATCTACCACCGTTTCTGAAATATCGACTTATCAAATCGGCAATCGTAAAGTTTCAGTTTGAAATTACTCAATGAAAAATTGAATCTTTCCGAACAATTTATACATCCGTTTTTTCGTATGGCCGAGTAGTTTCTGTGTGCCAAAAGTGATTTCGTTGCTGTTTACCGTTTTTGAGAAAATTTAGAAAAACCGTAAATGAACATTTTTTTCGACCGAAATGGTGAAAAAAAGTTTTTTAATTTTTTAGAAAATTTGGTTGTGATTTTTTTAGGTTACCTGGAGGAAATTTTAGTGCTGAAAACGATTTTCAACTTTATTTCGCTCTAAAGTTACAAATATTCTCTTAATTTTCGCTGTTTGATTTTTTTTGCAAACCTCTCTGAAACTACAAATCCCAACGAAACTATTACTATATAATAATCGGCACGCTGAAACTAGACTACAAGACGAGCAAAACGATGTGTAAATTGTTTGGTAAGATGCAATTGTTTACTGCGAAATTCCAAATTCAAATTTTCGTTAATTTCGAAGATATGAATGAATGAATCTCGTACGAAGTCCGTATCTCGAGATCGGTTGCAGATAATTAAAAACGGATTGTAGCATCATTTTCAGGAGGTCATTTCCCTGCGGTTACACTTAAACTTCTTTAAAAAATATTGATTAGCTACCCAAATCTCTGCTCAGGCAATTGTCAATTATGTGCAATTTTATCAAGTAATACCTCGCGAAGGGAAGCTGTTAGCAAAATGCAAATAAAATATTTACAACCAGCAGGGAAAACAATTTCAGCCACACTTTGAAATTTTCCATTCACTTGCTAAATAATGATTTGAAGGAAATATAGGAAGGAGTGAATAGCCGTATTATTAAATTCCTCTGCTAAACGCTGTAACGGAACGTTTTTCTAAATATTTTTATTTAATAATTAAAAATAAATTAAATTAAATTTATTTTTTAATTTGGGATTAATTTCGTATTAATTAATATATATTATTTTGACCGTGTCTTCACGGGACCATAATTTTTTCTTGCTCATGTTACTTTTACCTTGCTCAAGCCACTAATTTAGAATTTGACACATACAATCAATGTATCAAGTGTATCCATCCAATTACTTGATCTTATCACTTATTTGAATTACATACTTGAATAATTTTCAGCTTAAAAAATTTGAACTGGCCCTCAAAACGTGCCCAACTTTTTATGTAAACAAATCAACTCGCAAGTGCTTGCAACAAAGTCAAAACAATCGTATACATGTGGGACTATACATGTGGGCAAGTTCGGCAAGTCAGTAAAACTCGCAGAAGTTCACTTGCGTGAGCGTTTACACGTTGCAAGTTGTTTGCTCAAGTCAACTTACGCAAATTTTATTGCCAATGGACACTTTGCATTTCATACCATATACTATAACAGTAGCGTATGCCTTTTAAGGAAGTGGCGAGAAAAATATGTAAAATTGGGTTTGGAAAATGAAAACAGACGATTTGAGTGATATGGGAAATATTTTTGGCCTGACAAAAGTAGTAAAATGTTTAGAAAACTCCAGAGAATTGACTAATATTTGAGACATTTTGGCGCCACGTGAGGGGGCGGGGGTGTGGCGCGAAAACAAAATTTCAGTTTTTGGGCCGATCGTATTTGGAACGATCGCGATGAAAGTAGTGCCATCAGGAGTGGCGAGTGGAGTCTCGAATGTTCGATCCTTCGCTGAAAATTTGGAGATAATTGCGAAGAAAAAACGATATTTTTGATGTTCTATTGCGAACGGGCCGTTGAACGTAACGGCTTCTGTTTTATAGGTTCTTCCTCTTTGGTTCGGCGAAGAGAACGTGAGGTAGCTGTGTTTGCAAAACTGGGCGTTGCGGCGGCCGAACCTAAAGTAAGTGGAATTTTCCATTTTCTTCTAGACCGTTCGATGTAGGTCGACGGTATCTTGGGTGCGGTGTACCGATTTGCTCATTCGCAGAGAAAGTCTCCAGGGCCGATAAAAGGAAACCGGTGGGATGTCAATCCGTATTGAAGATCTACAGAAGTACAAAAAACACAACTTCATGTCCTGCAATTGCAGTTCGAGAACAGACTGAACCTTTTCATAGTGCTTTCAATAGTTGGCAAAGTTATTGAAAATAAACTAAATTCGCATTTAGCATACAAGCGAATTTTACAGAAATTTTTCTACCATGTCCTTCATGCCGTTCTACCATGCCGGCAATTGCCAACGTTCCGAAATCAAGTATACATGTATTAGAGTTATTTATAGAGTATTTCTCGCGCGTCATATTTCACCCGTTTTTCTACTTTAGCAACTTTTACGGCCGCAATTCGCAAATTCTAGCTCTAACTTTTCTGCAAGGTTGTCAATTTTTGTTTTTTGGTTCATGGGGTTTGATGGGGGGAAATTTTACAAAATACCTCAAATTTCGGGTTCGTCAAAATCGGAATTATATTGCCACGACATTTACGCTGCAACAAAAAACACCAATCGGTGTCAAACAAATTTCCGTACTTTCACCTGCAAGTCTCGGCGCAAGACAATTCGAATTTTCTATTTTTTTTTTTGAGCATTTTATGTACCGAGAATTCTCCAAGAGAACACACCGGCGCTACAGGCAGGACGCAAGCGCAAATGCCAGCCCAAAAGTCAGTCAGTTCCAACTAACTACGACTGCGGAAAATGGGTTTTTTAACTAATTCTGATCGGGAACCGACATTGATAAATTAGTCGATCAACGATAATTTTGATAAATTTCATGATTCAGCCACTAGCCGTTTCGAGAACATGAATGAATTACTCCGTCCTTCCCTTATAAACACGCATAAATTGAGTATCCACGCACAAACTAAGTTCGATTTGCGGAAACGTGAAGCGTCAACCAAATCGAAAAAAAAAATCGCTGTTCACATTTTTCACTTTTGTGACTGAAGCGAACAATTCTGCAAAATTCCCAATGAATGCTTTTTTGTAGGTACCTAGTTCCTACATATCGTGGTTCAAGTATCAATTTTCTAGTTTAAAGCATTGACGAGATATTTGCAGAAAACCTTTAAAGCAAAAATTATTCCCTATGTCGCAACGGCTCCCCGGCGAAGGTGGAGCGTGGAATCCATGTTCAGAAAAAAATTTATTGAAACTTTTTAAGCGTTAATACATTTTGTCTCCGACCACTATTGTAAATGCCCATTATTGTACAGTTCGTGGACATTATAAATACATCATAAAACACACTATGTAACAATCCGAGATTAATGATAAGTTATGATTGCGTTTGGTTTACGATTCTTTGATTGCTTGAGAGCTGCACGTTGACACGATTGTTAAATATAGTATTCCTTGAATTTAAAACAATCATTAAACGTCAAATCATTCACATTGAAGTTGTTTTATTTCGTTTTTCACGTTTAAATCTAACGGAAACTACAAATAAGTACTAATAATATATAATAATAATAAGTACTAATAATAAGGTATGTAACCATTATGAATGTATTTCTTTACAATTCTATCAAATTAAATAATGTCCAGTGACAGTTATATATGAAAAGACAACTGTTTCTTTAATATAATGTTAAATAATATACCTAATAAGGAATAAATTTGTTACATCAAATATATTTTTATTATTAAACAGAAACGAATTAGTGTGGTCGTAAATAAAGTACCTATAGTACCTGATTCGAGTTGCAAGGCAATTACGTACTTGCAGAATTACTCATTCCCCTCTACGCGGGTCGTGCATAACTGTTCCGCTCGTACGCAATATGCTTCTTACAACTCTCGTTGCGTAATATACTATTTTGCAATTTTTGATTTTTTTTTAATTTTCGTGATAGGTTTTGTTTATAATACCTGATTGACTAAAAAAATCGTCTTAATTTCCACTGCAGGTGGAAAAACAAAATTGTACACATCACTGTGTCAGTTTTGCAAAATAATTTATCAATTGGTGTCAGCAGCCCCACAAAGTCAAAGCGGAACTGATGGAAATAAATTCAGAGAGCTACTACTGTTTGGAAATTGAAGAGATATATGAAAAATTCTATCAGTTCTGCATAGATCGTTGATTTTAATATTGAAATTAATATTTTGGTATCTTCACGGTCGATAGCCCTGATACAGGATTTTTTTTAATGAAGGAGTTCATATTACAAATTTTTATTTGGCCAACTACAAAATCCTCAAGATTCTACATAGGGTAAGGTTGCTCAAGTCGTACCAGAGCTTAAGTCGTACCAGTTGAATTTTGAACGAACAACGGCGACTACAGCACATACGACGGCAACCTGGTATACATCATAGTCAACCATGTTGTTTTACGAATTATTGTCCGCCATAAACAAGCATCGTTATAAATCCTGTCATCAAGTAAGTTTATTTCAAATTTCTTATAATTTCCTGCATATGGTTGGTAGTTAATCTTGCAAGTAAATTATTGATAAAATTGTGTTTCTTATTAAATATAAATTCAGTGGAATTTACATAATCGAAACCAAATCGTATTAATTTTATTCAATGTTAGGTTATGTTTACTTTTCAATTTTTCCGTATCTTAAGTCGTACCCATATGAGATTCCTAAGTCGTACTAGTACGACTTAAGAAATTACTTCTCATTTTTACCTACAGTCAAATGACGTTGCTTTCATTCTTATCTGTACGCCATAATTATGTCAACGTAGTGAAAGCGAATTTATAATAAATGGAAACGAGAAGATATAGACGAGGCGTTAACCAGATTATCGGAAGGAGTTATTGGATTCAATGAAGCTAGTAGACACTACAACATCCTTAAACCAACGTTACGGCGTCATTTTAAAGGAATAAATAAGAATGTCAAATTTGGAAGGCCTAAGGATATGACTAAGGATATGGAGAAGGAGTTTGTTGCACACGTTCTCAATTTAGAATGAAGCTTTTTGGGAATTACTGCAACTGATTTAACAAGACATGCTTATCAGTTGGCAGAAAAATATAAATTAACACACCGTTTCAATAGAGAAAAAGAAATTGCAGGGAAGAAGTGGTACTATAAATTCATGAAAGACAATCCTTGTTTATTTTTACGTACTCCAGAGGCAACATAAATGGCAAGGGCCAGGGCTTTCAATAAAGAACGTGTTTATGGATTCTTTGATAAATACGAATCCATATTAGATGAATATAAGTTCGATGCTAACCAGATATATAACGTAGACGAAACAGGATTGTCCACTGTTCACAAACCATCCAAAATAATTGCTCGGAAAGGCAAAAATCAAGTTGGTGCACTTACAAGAGGCGAAAGGGGTATGACCACTATAGGTGTATGCTGTATGAATGCTGCAGGTGTGTTCATACCTCCTATGTTAATATTTAAACGCGTGCGGATGAACGATTGCTTAAAGAAAGGAGCACCAATGGGTACTGTATTTGGATGCTCCAAAAAACGGATGGATAACGTCAGAACTTTTTGTTAAATGGTTAGAGCATTTCATCAAGTACACAAAGTTGAATAAGGGTAACAATAATAAAGTACTTCTTCTTTTGGATGGACACACTACCCATACAAAAAATATTGAAGCCATAGAGCTAGCATGTGAGAATGGAATTATAATGTTATCCTTTCCAGCACATACAACCCACCGTCGCCAACCTTTAGATAGATCTTTTTTCAAATATCTAAAAACCAATTATAATGAAGCCTCCTCTTCTTGGTTAAGAACTAATCCCGGAAACATAATTAAACAAACTAATTTGACAGAACTATTGCGAATTGCATACCCAAAATCTGTCCCTATGGATATAGCTAATATTAATGTTTTAAATCTACCGGTATTTGGCCATGTAATAGGTATGAATTTGATGATGATGATTTTTGCGCTCCTACACTTGCGATTAATGACTCTTTACCTACTCCTCAGTTGGACATCAATAATTAAGAAGAGCTTTCTGCAGTGGTTGCACAAGAAAGTGAAGAAATCCTCGAGGAAGAAACAGACGCGCCCTCAAATAAAACTGCAATTAAATATTTTAGCTCCTATTCCAACAATAAACCAAAGCAAACAGTTCCGTGGATGCTCTACCTCGTCAGTTGAAATAACGTCAACGCAAAATAAAGAAAACATCAAAAATGCGGCAAATAAAAGAAACGCGGTGATTAATAAAAAGGAATTGGCATTAAAAATTAAAAAGAAGAAAAGCGATTGGTTTTGTTTTATTTGTGGAGAAGATCGGGATGAAAACATGATTCGATGTTTGAAATGCAAATCATGGGTGCACGATGTATGTGCTGGAGTTGATCAAAGATCAAGCAAAAATTTATGTGATGTTTGTTTGTACTAAATGAATACTTATACTTTCTACTAAATGAATACTTGTGTTACAGATTAATAAAAAATACGTTTTAATTATTATTGTTGCTTAATTAAATTTGAAATTTGAAAGGTACGACTTAGGCTATAGGTGGTACGACTTAAGAAACCTTTTGCCTTAGTCGTGCCGATGTAAGTTTTGAAAGATTTTGTTTATTTTACCTGAAAGCATATGGATTTTCTAATTTCGTTATAATAAATAACAACAATTTTAACACAAGTTTTGGATAACATATTTAATTTCTATTTATTAAAATAAATCCTAATTTTTATATAATTTTTTTCTTAAGGGGTGCGTAGTAGAAATAATAAGGACAAAACAGACAAGAAGTCGAACTCGGAGGTTCATAAATTAGTCTGTGAAGATTGTAATAAAGTCTACAAATCTGCGACAAACAGGGAAGTCAAGCGAAACCATTGTTTAGATTACAATCATAAATTCAATAATAAACTTGATATATTTGATATATTATGAACTGTAGAGACGAAAAATAAAAACCTTAATTTATTACAAAGTCTACAGATAAACAAATTTAATAAAAGATATATTATTTTGAATGATTAATTAGATGTAAACCATTCTCCCCTACTCAATCTAAACCTAGGATGACCCCTTCAACTTTTCTAGCATTGTTTAAATAGTATGTTAGTTTAATTGAATTTGTATTTCATTACCCGATGAAGCCACAGTATTGCTGAAACAAATGTTTTCTACAACAATATTTTGAAACTAAAAAATCTCTGTTTTCCATTTTATTAATTAATTATATAGTTATGATATATAAATATGGAACGTATGTGCAGTTGTTTTCACGAAGAAGATTTCTGTAGCAATTAGAAAACAAAAATTTCAATAATGTAAGGTCGAATTCACCGCTGCATATCAGGCGCAAGGTTCAAATATTCAAGTAACTAGTAATGCTAATTAGTTAGCAAGTAGACCTAGTCACAGCAAGGATTTTTGTGCAATACTGGAAACATTTATTATTATTACACCTGTATTTTGTAAATTTAAAATTAATTATGTGGATCATATATCATGTGTATTTATTAAACAAGACAGGTGTTTTTAGTACCGTTCCTACAGATGTTTACATTTCAGTATTTTATAGGAGTAATTAATTAAGGCAAGTTTACTATGTGAAATTAAGTATAAATACAGGATATTTCTACATATGTAACTTTTAATTTCATTTTACAAATATAATTTTATTTAACACAATCCCTTTTATCTATCTATTGGGTTGTTCGGAAAGTAATTTCGTTTTTTTTATTTAATAATAACTATATAGTAAATATAACAATTTTATTAAATTATATATTGGGCATTTCAGCATAACCAATACATATTACCATATTTCTGGTAATAGTAGGTACTAATCTAAACTCGTAGAACTTATGACCTTTACTAAGAGAATATGGTAAGTACCAAGTATTTTTGGCATCGTTTGAATTAAATGTTTAGCCGTCAAAAGAGTGCTGCAAAGCCTAGAATAAGTATTATTCGGAAGTTGCAAGATCTGGTGATTTTGGGATCAAGGAGATGGACTTTCCCCACTTTTCTTCAACTGTGTCCTTGAAAAGGTTATGAAAGAAAAACGCAAGGAACTGATCAACTTGGGTCTTCAGAGTGGTATCTACCTGGGACGTTAGAACGATGGACTGGTTGTAGATTGCCTGGCCTTTGCAGATGACATGGCACTGATTGCTGATTCTCCTGAGATGGCAGCAATGCAGGTAAGTTGACTCAGAAAACAGGCTGCCAAAGTGGGTCTTCAAGTGTCGCTGGAAAAAACAGGTTTCTTCACCAACATCAAAGAAGCAAACAGAGAAATGTTAATAGAGCAGGGAAACATCAAGAATACTGATAAATTTAAGTATCTTGGCGAATGGATTGAACCCAACTGATCAGAAAGAACATCATTATCCAAGAAGGTCAACAAGTTAGAACTAGCCTATCGACTGACTAAGAACACCTCCAACAAGAAATGCCTGTCACGCAACCTGAAACTTAAGCACTACACATCAGTCTTACGACCAGGAACCCTAAATGCCATGGAGAGTCTTTCCTTGAACCGAAGAAGTCTGGTAGAGAAATTGATAGTCAGGGAGAGGAGAATACTCGGGAAGATCCTAGGCCCGGTAAAGGAAGATCTAGGAATTCCGATGGCGACATAACTCTGAGCTCCACGAACATATTGAGAGGCTCTCTGACTGTGCAAGGAAAAGAAGCGTAGCTTTCTATGGCCACGTTGCAAGATTGCATCCAAACTGACTAACCAACCGTCAAACCTGGCAATTTACCTTCTGGCAAAACAAGAAGGTTCGTACCACTTGGTTGACAGAAACCGAGAAGGATATTAAAGAACTCGGAATAACAGATCTCCAAATCAGACAGTCTGTAAGACGCACCTTGAAGGAAGTCCATGGATTTCAGGAAAAACCCCGAACGAAAGGACAGAAATGGACAGAAGAAAGAAAGGAGTTACACTGGCAGAAGATGCGACAATACTGGGCCAATATCAAAGCCCAACAATTTAAAGCGTGGTCCAAAGTAGGCCTATTCGAAACAAGAAGAAGATCACTTCTCGCATTCTCGCTATTGTAAACAATCCATTTTTTATCACTAGTTATGATTCTGAACAAAAAGAGATCAGAACAGTCGAATTCGGTAAAGTTCTCATAATATAATTTGGTGGTTCCCTTACACCTGATTTTGTCTTTATCAGCTTGAAATTATTACACGATCATGGGCGCATTTTCCTATAAGCTATACAAGCTATAGCTCAGGGCTCCAAGTTTCTTGGGACCCCCAAAATACCCCTATAAGTATCCGAAGGTCATATTTGCCACTGACAAAAAGGCCCTATATCTCAAATAGCTTAGGGCCTTATCAAGTCTAAATCCGCTCCTGTACAATATACGTGGTCTGTTAGAAAAGTATCCGACTTTATTTTTTATTTTGAAAACCTGATGGATTTGAATCAAGCGCGCTTGCATGACCTTGAACCTTCGTGCGCATGCGTGAATTTTTTCCCGCCTGTAGAAAGCGTCAGTTGCTGTCGAGCAGTGTTCGAGTGCCGTAGTGTGTAGTGCTCTCGTCGGTTTTTCAATGCAAGTAAAATGACAACAAGTGAAATGAGGGATGTCCTACGTCGCCTACGTGATGCTGTGCGGCGCAAGCGAATGGAGTTGTGGTCATCAGGAAATTGGCGACTACAACACGACAATGCTCCAGCACATTCTTCGCACTTGGTTCACAATTTTTTGGCGAAAAACCAGACTGCTCTGGTTCGACAGGCTCCTTACTCTCCTGATATGGCCCCTTGTGACTTCTGGCTATTCTCCAAAGTCAAGCTGCAACGACAGCCGAGCTAAAGTCGATTCCGAAAGAGGCTTTTTCGGAATGCTTCCAACAATGGCGGCACCGTGGGAAGAGTGTGGATGGGATTCCACACCCTTCCCAGCGGTGCCGCCATTGTTGGCGACTACTTTGAGGGTGATAAGGTTTTTAACGCTGCAGGTATGCCAGTTTTTTTTAATCGGCTAAAGGTCGGATACTTTTCTAACAGACCACGTATAATGAAAACATTTTTAAACTGAACTTAGCCGCTTAAAAATACGACTAATGACACATGTGGAGAAAACAAAACTACTTTCCTAACAAACCCATAGTAATAAATTGCAAATATTTCTGTTCTATTTAGTCACGTTTAATATTGTTTAGTTTCGTCTCTGTAAGGTCTCCATTGTTTGGTTATTTATGTTTTAGTTTCTCTGCATAACATTTTTAGTCTTGCGTATCTCTTCGCGTATATCTTCCTAGTATTTTATGTTTAAACTTCTGTGCATGTTTTTGTCAAATACAGTTTTATCTGTCTTGCCTATAATACTAATTTTTCTTTGATAGTTTTGTATTTTTTCTATTGGGGCTTCTTTGTATTGCCGGTCTCGTTTAGTGTATCTTGTCTATCATTTCGTCGTATATTAAAATTATTAAAGAAATAATTCAAGAATCCTTAATATCACAGGTTCCTAGTCGTGATGAAAGACATTTTAACTCTGGCAGAGGTATTATAAAAAAATGATAATTAAATTATTTTTTTATATTATTTTTTTATACGATTGCAAGTGTTTTTTAAATACATTTGAATGCGAAATTGATCAGCGAATTTGCGAATTTTGGAGATATTTAGGTGTCTGCACAATTTTGCTGTAAATATAGAATTGGTTGAAGTTTGGCGATTGACTTATTAGTTTTTGAGTCATGTTGCTATTTGTTAGGTTGTGCCAAGTGTTTTGGGAGTTGAAATTTGGTAGGAGCTTGAAGGTCAAGGTGAATCATTTTTGGAAATTTTGTAAATTCTTTTAAAACAATTTGTTGAAAAATTTATCAAGAATCTTCAGTTGAAAGAAATTGGGATAAAACTAGGCTAAAAACAAAGTTATTTCAAAAATATTTTATATATTGCTTTATGTGAAAAATATTGTGCGTTTAGACATCGACATCTTATTGTGTCTACCCTGTCTTATCTTGCTAGACTATGAAATAAAATATTTACAATTTAGCATTTGCAGCTTTTTGTCTAGTCCTGTTCATGTGGTCTTGTGTATCAAGCATATGTTGATTATTGGTGTTTAGATTTCAGTCTGGATATTGATGTGTGATTAATATCTTTTAGAAGCAGTTTGATTAATTTGATTATACAAATCGGACAAGAAACTACATAGTTAAAAAACCAAAATTGCTCAATATTATTAATATGATTTACTACAAATACTTTTAAGAGATTAGTATTGAAATGTCTAAAATTTTTAGTGTACTATTATTTTGCTTGCTTTATATAGTCGATATAACTTGCGTAGTCTAAATAGTCTTGGATATGTCTAATTTAGTGTGTCTAACATCAAATACCTAATATTTTCCGTTTAGTATTGTCTACAAGACGCATACATCCCTTCGGAATCGAACGCGTGGTTTCGAGTCGGTGCGGCCAGAAACGGCAAAATGACAGCGGTCAGACTGACCGCAACTTCCTTCTCCTTCGAAGCCGCCAGTCGACTTGGCATAGCGTCTTTTTTTTCTTGTTTATTTGGAAGTTTAATGACGATTGCGCCTAAGATGGCGTAGCGACGCCATAACAACAGACTTCAAAAAACGGGAAGTCAAAATTCCCGGAAATCTCGCACAGAATTAGCCAACATAAATTCTGCGATGACGATTTCTAGCGCTTTCCGTAGAGAATCTAACGTTCTATTGTTTAGTGCATGCAGCATCGCGCTGCGCTGTGTCTTTTGCAAGCGATTTCAAGCGCTTCCCGTAGAGAATCTAGCGATCTATTGTTTAGTGCAAGCAGCATCGCGCTGTATCTTTTGCAGCCGTCGCGACGACCGCTGAAATCCACTCTACTGCAAAAAACAAATAATGAAATTAAAACATCCATATTTTGGCAACCCTCTGCTGAATATTCTGGCTTTTGCAGTGGATTCTAGAACGACCTTTGCCTTTCCGTACCTACAATTGAACGTCGCAGAATCTAGTCGCGACTCCGACTTATAGCTGTTAATCTGTACAGAGATATATTTGACCATCGATTTAAAGCACGTTTTTCACATTCCAATATAACCAGCAATTGGGCCCCGTACAGGCGCACATTTTGGTACTGGCGCCGAGTCGCTGCCACCGTGCCACACTCGGAGTCGCCCGACACAGTTCAGAACGTGTCCCATTTGATAAACTTGAGTACATTTTCATTTTTATTTTTTGGCACGAAATCAAACAGCTCAATGTGGAAAAATCTCAGTGGAAAATCTTTCTGATTAATTATGAACAAATTTTAGTAGATTCCCCCTCGACTAGGATTCGACGAGTTTTCAAAACTTGGGACTCGCCGAGTCCTAAAAACCCCAACTTCCAGAAATCCTATTAGTATTGTTTACCTGGCATAACATTTCTAGTCTTCGGTATCTCTTCGCATATATCTAGCATATCTTCCTTGTATTCTGTATTTAAACTTCTGTGCATGTTTTTGTCAAATACAGCCTTGTCTGTCTTGTCAATAGTATTTATTTATTTGTTTGTACACAAAATTAACAATTTTATATTTCGGTACAAAATTGTGATATAACAACGGTTAAATAATCTATTGTTGTTCTAATATTGTGATAAATTTTAAATAATTTTCAAAGTTGAATTTTTTTGATTCTCGCGAAAAGGTTTTATGATTTTTTATATGTTTTACTTTTAACGGTAGGATATTGCAAATTTTGGGTAACGTGTAAGTTAAAAAACGATGACAATCATTTTTGTTGAGTCTTGGAGTGTTTACTAATTCTTTTGTTGTGTTACTATTAGTAGTGTGTAGTTGTTTAGTAGCTTCTAAAGTGTGGGAGCAGAATTTTCAAGTATTTTATTTTTGAATGCGTACATATTTTCATAGTGTAAGTACAATAATGTTCGGATATTACCAATATGTTCCGTATTATATAAGGTTAGTACGAAAAGATCTTTTTTTTCAAAATTATTTTCAGTATATAGTTTTGTAATTGGGTCATTCCATGTCAAGTGGTCTAGGGCACGACCATCTCGGATTTGGCTGAAACTTTATGTGGAGGACTCCAGGACACTATATCCAAAATGAACTTTGGTAAAATTTTAGGTTCATTGATGGAATATTCATGGAGTTACAGTTCTTTGATTGACCCCATACTGGAACCCGCGACAGTATGCCAGCGAGATTTCAACAACTTTGAATCCCAATATCTCATTCACAAGTTTTTCAAAATGCATGAAATTTTGCCAAGTTGTACAACTTTATGGGCTTTATTCAATGAAATTAATCAAACTTTTTATGCATTGCACCCAAAAAGTTTAAAGTGCTTCAAAGTTGGCCTAAAATTTTACTGTTAAAAGTAAAGTTGTAAATATAAAGTTCTAAATGTAAAGTTTAGGTTTCCACAACTATGGTTGTAGTTAAGCTACAGGCTTGATACTTTGCACATAGTGTCTGATACTTTGCACATAGTGTCTCTGTATAACTGTGTTTTCGAATGTGCAGTTTTAACTTCCTAGTTACTCATGTTAGCTTACAAATTAAGTATAAAGTTTGTGATTTGTGAAATGCGACCAATAATAGGGTATTTTCAAACCGATTTTGCAAAAAAGAGTCATCCAGAAACTTTTTGAAAACTATTTAATTAGAAAGAGCATGTTTAAAACCAACTAAAAAAGTTGGATAGATATTTCAACGCGGATATATAAGGTCCTAAAATCAGGTACAAAGCAGGGCGTCATTGCCGTGGCGACGCTGTACGCTACAACATGTAATTCACCTTTATCTTTCAAGATTGTCAGTTGTTTTAACAAAGGTACATTAATTGGTGACTTTGTAACTACCAGTTTAGAAGCTTGAACTGGCAACCCCATCGCCATAGGGGTCACGCCCAATAGCTGTGCAATACCAGCCACGGCTGAGTTTCTTCATCCAGGTTCCCAAGCCTGTAGTTTGGTTTCTTTGTTGAGATTCCAAAGCTTTGTGTGGGTATCTTTCTGGTTCCCTAGCCGATGATTGGGCTGCTTATCCTAGGTTCCCAAGCCTAAATTGGGTATCTTATAGGGTTCCCAAACCGCAGTCTAATTTGATTTTAGCCACCAACAGTTATTTTACATCTTTTTGTATTTACTAGCCATGTTCTTCAGTTCGGCTTCTGCAAATTGGTATTGTCGACCAGATGATGTAACAGAAGGAGCAGGAAGTAGCAATTTTAAACGCACACAAAAAGCTTTCTCGAGCTGGCTCAAAGCTGGTTCCTTGTGTGTAATTTGCAATGTTCACCAGTCCGCCATCAGCTCGGATAGTTGTGCGTGTAAATACTACTATTAGTGCGGTTTGTTTGTGACGTAGCAACGTGTTTTGGGTACAGGAGGTTACCAATGCAATGAGGTCAGTAGGAGAGTAAGATATGGGTACTTATGGAGTACCTGTACATAGTACAAAAATAACTAACAATCTGAAAGATAAAAGATTGCATGTAGTGGAATGTGGCATCGTCGTAGCAATGCCGCTCTGCTTTGCATCTAATTTTAGGGCCTTATATATCCGCGTTGAAACATCTATACAACTTTTTTAGGGGGTTTAAAACATGCTCTTTCTAATGGAATAGGTTTCAAAAAGTTTCTGGATGACTCTTTCTTGCAAAATCGGTTTGAAAATACGCTATTATTGGCCGCATTACACAGATCACAAACTTTACACTCAATTTGCAAGCTAACATGAGTAACTAGGAAGTTCAAACTGTACATCCGAAAACAAAGTTATACAGAGACACTATGTGCAAAGTATCAAGCCTGTAGCTTAACTACAGCCATAGTTGTAGAAACCTAAACTTTACATTTTTTTTGAAAAGTAAAATTTTAGGCCAACTTTGAAGCACTTTACACTTTTTGGGTGCAATGCATAAAAAGTTTGATTAATTTCATTGAATAAAGCCCATAAAGTTGTACAAGTTGGCAAAATTTCATGCATTTTGAAAAACCCTTTGAATGAGATATTGGGATTCAAAGTTGTTGAAGTCTCGCTGGCATACTGTCGCGGGTTCCAGTATGGGGTCAAACAAAGGACTGTAGCTCCATGAATATTCCACCAGTGAACCTAAAATTTTACCAAAGTTCATTTGGGACATAGGAAGTCCTTCACAAATATTTTCAGCCAAATCCGTGCTGGTCGCGCGGGGCACTTTTTTAAAATTAGACCACTTGACATGGAATGACCGTATTGTGTTCAGTTTTTGTAAGGAATTTTTATACATTGCACCCCACAAAAGAATACCTTAACGTAGAAGAGATTCAACTAGAGATTTATAAAACAATATTAGTAGATTTTTCGTTAAAAACTGTCGTAGTTGGTAAAATTTATATACTAATTTGCTCACCTTTTTTGTTAGATAATGATTAATATGATTGTTCCATCTTAAATTTTGGTCGATAATTATGCCTAAATATTTGAACTCGATTATTTCTTTAATTTCCGCTTTCATACCTGGGACTTTAATACTGCAAACATTGGGTCTGTTAGTTTTTGTTATAGAGAAGGCTAGATAGTGTCTTACTAACGTTAAGTGAAGGACGACATTTACACATCCATTTATTAATTGTTTCCATGGTTGATTGGACATAATTTTTTGTTTCCGACCATGTATTTCCACTGAAGAAAACCACTGTATCATCAGCGTAAGATATAATTCTCGCCTTTACTTTTAACTCGAGTAATGAATTTATATATGTTTGAATAAGTTTTGGAGCTAGTACAGTTGCGTGAGAGACCCCCATTTTTATAATCGTAGTGTCACTTACTGTATCATTTATTTTCACGCATTGCTCCCGATCGGTTAAGTAACTGCGAAAGACATCTAACACTGCACCACGTGTCCCATAACGCTACAATGAGTTCAGAAGTATTGCATGATCAACAGTGTCAAATGCCTTTGCTAAGTCTAAAAATACTGCAATGCATTTTTTGTTTTCATCAAGTCCCTCTGTAATACTTTTGATGGCGCGAGTGGTGTAGTGGTGACGCTCGTGGCCTCATGTTAGAACGCTGACTGACGAGTATAGAGGTCCGAATTCTATTTCCAGCGCATTTGTTCCAGAAAGACAAATGTGAAAAATGGCAATTAGCGCAATTCACTATAACAACAGGTCTTCTGAGCCTAAGTGAATGTGATAGAATACAATAGGCTACCAATAGGCCGCAGTGTTCGAAGGGTCGGCAAACCCGGTAATCACATGGAACCAAACTTAAAAAAAAATAATAATTTTGATGACATTGCACATGGCATCGGTAGTAGATATACCGGCACGAAACTCATATTGGTAATTATGTATGATTTTATTTTTATAAAATAATTGTACTAACCGATTTTTTAGACATTTTTCAAAGATTTTGCCACAGCTGCTTATTGTGCTGATAGGTCTGTTAATTACTTATTTTAGTTTTGTCGCCAGTTTTATGAATTGGTGTAATTATAGAGGATTTTAACTGTGAAGGAACGTGTCCCTATTCTATGATCAAATTGAATAAATGTTTAAGGGTTTGCAATAAATATTTCTTAAATTATTTCGGTAGATATTCCGTCTATGCCAGGCGAAATGTTTTTTTTAATTTACATATATGCTCTATCAATTCATTTACTGTTATTGGATTAAGAAACATGGAATTTGGATACCGATGTGAAACTGGCAATAACTTTCAGCAATAAAAATTTTGCGTAATTTTTTTATATCAAAAGGCTATAACTTTCTTATTGATAGGGATTTTTCAAAATTTTCTTCACAGAACTGTTGCACAGTAAGTCACCTCATAAAATATTTCAACAAAATTTAATTTTCTTTTTACACATAGGCATAATAATCATATTAAAGATCAACAAATATTCACATTTACTCACTTCTTAAACGCGGAACGTCAAAGTGTATTATTTTCCGAAATTTTCCAACATAATTTCCACCATCTATTAGGCCACAGTATTACCTCCTCTTCTACCATTTCTCAAGAAGGAATTTTTCCAAAATTCCTAATAATAAGCGCACAGCGATTATTTAAAGTGCATTCCACGCAGTTGCCATTTAATAGAAAAATCTAAAGAGGTAGTAATTTTCAACATTTCTCAATTTTTCTTTCAAATATCACTAGAGAATGAATGTACCTAACAACGAAATAAAACATTTTTCGATATATAAAAAAACAATTGAATAACGACCAAACTTAAAATGCTGCTGCTCCACGTAGCACCGTTTTATAGCCAGAACGTCAAATTGCAGAAAATTTTACCTTTTCTCAAATTTTCTTTCACACATCACTAGTGAATAAATGTACCTAGACATTTTTTGCAAAAATTCGCAAAAGTAAATGTATTCCACCCCACTTTCGTTCGCCGGGCACTGTTTTATTGCAATAGGGGTAAATAGAAGTAACTTTTACATTTTCTCACATTTTCTTTCAATTCCGACTACGGGATAAATTTATCTACTTATCTGTCGAAGCATTAAAAAAAATCGTACAAATAATAAAATTTCACCAAGACTTAAAATACACCAGCGTCGAGCACTGTTTTATTGCTGGACCGTCAAATTGCTCTAAATATTAACTTTTCTAACATTTTCTTTCATTTCCTACAAGGGTATGAATATATCTACTTAACTGTGTAAGCATTTAAAAAAATTCGCAAAAATAATTGCATTTGACGATGACTTAAAATGCACTCACTCGACGCAGCACTGTTTTATTGCTCGACCGTCAAATTGCTCTAAATTTTAACTTTTCTAACATTTTCTTTCATTTCCTACTAGGGGATGAATATATCTACTTAACTATCTAAGCATTTAAAAAAATTCGCAAGAATAATTGCATTTGACGATGACTTGAAATGCACTCACTCGTCGAGCAATAACACAGTGCTGCGTCGATGGAGTGCATTTTAAGTGATCGTCAAATGCAATTATTTTTGCAATTTTTTTTTTGCTTATACATTTAAGTAGATATATTCATCCCCTAATAGGAAATGAGAGAAAATGTGAGAAAAGTTAAAATTTAGAGCAATTTGACGGTCGAGCAATAAAACAGTGCTGCGTCGAGTGAATGCATTTTAAGTCATCGTCAAATGCAATTATTTTTGGGAATTTTTTTAAATGCTTATATAGTTAAGTAGATATATTCAAACCCTAGTAGGAAATGAAAGAAAATGTTAGAAAAGTTAAAATTTAGAGCAATTTGACGGTCCAGCAATAAAACAGTGCTGCGTCGAGCTGGTGTATTTTAAGTCTTGGTGACATTTTATTATTCGTACGATTTTTTTTAATGCTTCGATAGATAAGTAGATAAATTTATCCCCTAGTGGGAATTGAAAGAAAATGTGAGAAAATGTAAAATTTACTTCTATTTACCCCTATTGCAATAAAACAGTGCCCGGCGAACAAAATTGGGGTGGAATACATTTACTTTTGAGAATTTTTGCAAAATCTTTTACACATGTCTAGGTACATTTATTCACTAGTGATGTATGAAAGAAAATTTGAGAAAAGTTAAAATTTACTGCGATTTGACGTTGTGGCTATGAAACGGTGCTACGTGGAGCAGCTGCATTTTAAGTTTGGTCGTTATTCAATTGTTTTTTTATATTTCGAAAAATGTTTTATTTAGTTGTTAGGTACATTCATTCTCTAGTGATATTTGAAAGAAAAATTGAGAAATGTTGAAAATTACTACCTTTTGGATTTTTCTATTAAATGGCAACTGCGTGGAATGCACTTTTTTAAATAATCGCTGTGCGCTTATTATTAGGAATTTTGAAAAAATTCCTTCTTGAGAAATGAAGGCAATACTGTGGCCTAATAGATGGTGGAAATTATGTTGGAAAATTTTGGAAAATAATACACTTTGACGTTCAGCGTTTAAGAAGTGAGTAAATGTGAATATTTGTTGATCTATAATATGATTATTATGCCTATGTGTAAAAAGAAAATTAAATTTTGTTGGCATATATTATGAGGTGACTGTGCAACAGTTCTGTGAAGAAAATTTAAAAAAATCCCTATCAGTAAGATAGTTATTGCCAGTTTCACACTGCCAGTTTTGGATTTATTTCAATATTTTCATTGATTGTTAATGAAGTATCTATGTCTTTAACCATATTTAGGCCGATGTTACAGAAGTAATCATTAGAATAATTTGCCATTAATTTATTAAATTATTATTTTTTACCATCTGTGCTAATTGCAACTGTTGCGAGATTTATTATTTATAATCACAAGTAGACAAAAGAATAAATATATTGTATTAATTTTTCTTTGATAGTTTTGTATTATATGGCCTGTCTATTTTGTTTTTGGGGCTTCTTTGAATGTCTGTCTAGTTTAGTGTATCTTGTCTATCATTTCTCTTGGCATATGGAAATTATTAAAGAAATATTTCGAGAATCCTTAATTTCACACATTCCTAGTCATGATGAAAGAAATTTTCATTCTGGCAGAATGATGTAAATGCAAATATTTTTAAAGTTTTTATAGGGTTGAAAGTTTTTTTTTTAATTAAATTGAATTAAATTAACATTATAAATACCGAAAACAAATAAACAGTTATGTTTAATCAGTGGAATCTTAGATGTATTTCCTTATGTGGGTAATATTGTTTTTTCAGATCTCGGTATCTTGTTTCTCAACCCTGCCTTATCTTGCTAGACTAGTAATTAGAAAATTTGCAATTCAATATTCGTAGAGTTTTTGTCTAGTCCTGCCTATATAGTCTTGTCTAACTTCTCCCATTTATCAAGCATTTGTTGATTATTGGTATTTTAATATCACTCTTGAGTTTGATGGTTGTTTAATATTTTGTTGAAGTAGTTTAATTAGTTAGATTAAAAAATCAGACAAGAAACTATATACTTAACATACAAAAACAATTAAAAATTATATTTTTTAATAATACTAAAATGCTTTTGTAAAATTATAAATTTGTATAAATTGTTAAAATTTGTCTAATTAAATAAACAAACAGAAAACAAATATTTTTGATAAAATTATTATTGGAAAATGAAATTTTATTGTAATTACATTGAAAATAATATTAAAATTAAATAAATAAAACTCACATGTCATTAAAACTAATATAATATATCCGTATTGTTATTGAATGTCAGAGCGCTCGACGTACACTAACCACTAAATTGCACAGTTTGCGGTGTTGTGAACGCCCGGCGGAACATGAGTGTTGATGAACGCGTGTGTGCGTGGTGTGGTAAGGTTTTACAACTTCCACCTATTAGTTTGACTATTACCAGACAAGTCGGTAGACTGTTCGATATCAAACTGTTGTTCGCACTCGTGAACTTGTAACCCAGAGCTACAACAGGAAAAAGAGAACAACAAGATTCATCCTGAATGGCATGTTGTCTTCTAAATTGTTTACTTTTCGCGAAATCGACGGTTCTTTAGCATTTACCTCCTCGCTATATTTAGCTAGGTAAGTTCGAGCACTCGCGTGCTTCGATTATAAATCGTTGCGGTTTACATGTTTACTATCAATGCAAGTTTTACACCGTCTGTGCTAATTGCAAGTGTTGCGAGATTTATTATTTATAATCACAAGTAGACAAAAGAATAAATATATTGTTTATGTTCATTAAGAGAATACGTAATTTATTTACATTTCGAACGCTCATTATAAATTGGCTGCAATAAATAATTTATAAACGTTTCACAAATTGGTATAGTCGAGAAATAAATATTTTTTAGGTTATTGATTTAAATGATAATTTACTATTGGTAAAACCATACTTTATTATAGATAATCATATAAACTTAATAAAGACGGAAAACAGCCTGAATATATAAATATATTCAACCTTTCCGAAGCTATATAATATTATTGATTATTTTTGGGACTACCAGAACCAATCTCATGTGAAATTTGCCAGTTATTTTCTAGGTCTCAGTCCACTCTCGTGGCACTAAACGAGAAACAGAAAAATAACTTTGGTTTCAAGATCATATATTTCTATTAACTTAAGTGAATAGCCATCTGCAGAGGCGTTTCGAGATTTATCTCTCATCAGTGCAGCTTTGCTGTTAAGAATTATAATTTGACAAACAAAATGAATTTATTTATTTATTCTGGCTGTATTCCGTCTTTAAAGTTCATATGATTATCTATAATATAATATGTTTTACCAATAGTAAATTATCATATAAATCAATAACCTGCTACGTTCATGTCTCTTTAATGAAATGTAAAATTACAAAATCTAACCTCTAGTCATTATAAGTCATAACAGCAAAGCTGCACTGATGAGAGATAAATCCCGAAACGCGTCTGCAGGTGGCTATTCTCTTAAGTTAATAGAAATATATGATATTAAAAACAAAGTTATTTTTCTGTTTCTCTTTTCGTGCCACGAGTGTAGACTGAGACCAAGTAAATAACTGGGAAATTTCACGTGAGATTTTTTTTGATAGTTATAAAAAGACTCAATATTATTTTAGAGGCTGGAACTTAGCAGGTTATTGATTTAAATAATAATTTAGAATTTGTAAAACCATACCACATTATAGATAATCATATAAACTTAAAAAAGTCAGAACATTATGCGGTAACTATGCGGCAAAGTCACTTTACCGCATATTAGCCGTACTTTGCAACATTGTGTCAAAAAAAATTAAATATAATTTCCAATATTGTAAATAATCTAAATCTATTTGTTTCTTAAATAATTATTGTCGGCCAGATAATTTTATACAAATTTCTTGCGTAAATGATTTTACAACGGTCCAGCTAATGGGGTACTCGCCAAACAAGCTGCCGCGTAGTAAACACAAATTTTCCGCACTCTAGTGTAAATAACTATTACACGAAGGAATTACTAGCAGGAATACTGCATTTGAATTCTATTAACGAGCTCACAATTGCCCATAAAATATTAAAAATTAGCATAACTCATGAAATATCATCACTTTGTGATTCATGTTTAGATAAACTTTTATTGCAATACAGTCATTAATATTGGGAACGAATTGTTTTATATAATTTTTTTGCGGTGTCCACTTCATTTTTAAATCGTATTTTATCGGTCACAACGGGATTGCAGTCGGGTTCAGTGCAGGTGGATTCTGATATTGGACTCTTGTCTGGAATTTGAGCTTTCGAGAATTAATTAATAATGAAAAATATACATGTGACCAATGTGCCCTGTAAGCTGCGCTGGTGCGCGGATAAGCAGTAGTTTTCCTGACATTTTAAAATTTGCGCAGATAAATTTATTTTCCGCGCACTTAAATTACGAGAAGTTGATTTCGTCTTCGAAATAGGAAATATGAGATTAATTAATATATTATTGTAACCAGCAACATATTACTATGATTAACAAACAGACCTGCAGCGCCAAATAACGCCGCGCCGGGTAAGTTCTGTCGAACATCCCTTTGGACATGCCGCTGTATATGCGACTCTTAAAAGAAAGAAACCTATGCACACCTCGGTGATCTAATGAGTATAAAACATAATTTTATCAAATGGGCAAACGAGTGGGTTAGCACAAAAGACAAAAAAGTTTCATTGGAAATATCCAATACTTTTCTTTTGCTATTTGATATTATCTTCTTCTTAGAATGCCCTATCCGTTTCGGATGTTGGCGATTAGCATGGCAATCTTGGCTTTATCAACTGCTTAATAGGGTGAGAGAATATATAGGGTGTATAGGGTGTATAGAAAATAGTTGAATTGGTGTAAGGCGGAACCATTGGCGTAAGTTCTTAAGTCAGGAGTTACGTCGTCTGCCTGGTCCTCTTTTCATATCTACTCTTCCTTGCATAAGTAATTGTAAAACGCAATAATTTTATTGATCAGTAAAAATACGATTTGAACAGTAACAACTTGAATGAAAATTTACTAAATAATGAAGCAATAAAACGGAATGAATAGTAAAATATTTACAGGCAAGATAAAATTATATACTTTAAGTTAAAATACTGGATGATCAGTAAAATATATATTTAACCAGTTGTTAAATATTTATAGTTATAAAATTTTAAATCTGATTCAATGGAGTTACGTTTATTAAGTCTCTCTCCCCGTGGCGCTACAGTCCTATATGGACCCGGGCCTCCCTTAATTTTCTCCTCCAATTCTCTCTACTTCTGGCTGCATTTTCCCAATTGCGGCTTTGTAGAATTTGTTCCGCATCTTTCTCGACATTTTCCGCCCATCGACGACGTGGTCTTCCTCTGGTTCTGGTGCCTTCCAGTTGTGCCTTATATATCTTTTTTGGGATTCTTTCTTCTGGCATCCTAATCATATGTCCAGTCCACTTTAATCTGAGGATTTTTATATGTGTTACCACATCTGGATAGCCGTATAATTCTCTTAGCTCGTGGTTATATCTTATTCTCCAGATGCCTTGTTCTTGTATTGGGCCGAATATCCTTCTAACTATTCTTCTTTCAAACCTTAGGAGCATTTCTTTCGTTTTCTTTGTCAGGGTCCAGGTTTGGCGTCCATAGGTCAATATAGGTCGGATTATAGTCTGGTATATTTTAATTTTTGTACTTTTTCCTACTATATTTGATTTAAACGTGTTTTGGAGGGAGTAATATGTTCTGTTGCTTGATATTATTCTTTGTTGTATTTCTTGAATTATTTCATTATTTTCATTTAGTTGTGATCCTAAATATTTAAATTGTTTCACCACTTCAAAGTTGCGATCCTCTATTGTTAAGTTTTGTCCCATTCTTCTAGATGGTTTCATGGCTAGACATTTGGTTTTCTCCTCGTTTACCTCCAACCCTACTTCATGTGCTTTGGTTTCTATCTTGTTATACGTTTCTTTAAGGGCTGTTATTGATCTTGTGATAATGTTTAGATCATCTGCATAGCCAACAATTTGTTGAGATTTATTTGCTATGGTACCGTTCGTGTGTATTTTCGTTTCTCTGATGGCCTTTTCCATTAATAGGTTAAAGAGTATAGGGGCCAAGCTGTCCCCTTGACGCAGTCCTTGATCCGTGTCGAATTTCACTGTTAGCTTATTTACGTTTGTTAAGTATTATATTTTATTTGTGGCACAGAATATCGAAATGCTCAAGTAAAAAAAAATACTACTCAGTTTACAACTTATTTGATTCTTAGAACTTTTGAATTATCATTCGAGAAAAACATAACCTATAAATTTGTGCACGCTATAACCCGCAAGTCCCCTGTGCTGCGATGTAACAGATTATATAATTTTACAAGGTAAGTTAACGTATTTCTATATATTTTTTGCTGTCTTATTCTGCAAGCTTTCAGGATGATTAATAGTTGTCTAGTCGCGGAGTACGAATCTTCGGAATCATCCTTTGAGGATGGGCACAATCACGAATCATCACCTAAGAGGAGAGTTATGAGAGATTGGATTCTCGTTAGAGCTTTTCCCGGCCCGAATGAAGCTGAAAAATTTATAATATATATTTATATATATTTATTTATAAGATAAAAAAATATATTTGGATTTCATTATAAAAATAAAACAGAAGAAGGGACAAAGAAATACTTCAGGTGTAATCAGGTTATTGACTATTTTTGATTTATTTAACAGAAACTAATTAACACATCAATTTGTAATCAGATTAAACTTCGTGGGCAACAATGTTCTGCAAAAATTTATCTTCAGTATGACTCAACAACGCATGAAGTACAATTATTTAAGATAAAATCAGAACATGATCATGAATATATTGGAACAAAAGGTGTTCTTGGGATTGACCCATCTCTAAAGTTGAAAATACAAAAACTTTTTGACTTAAAGTTAAAGCCATAGGCTATTTTATTAGGATTGTTAAAGAATAGTGATATTAGGAAACTTCCCTCGAAAAGACAATTAGCTAACTACTTACATCAGTTGCGAGAATCCAAATATGGCCCATCACAAATAAGTATTGGAGAATTAGAAGCATGGCTCCTAAAAAATTCTCTTATTCCGGAAGACTTGCATATTCCTATCGTCGCACAATACGAATTACAGACTGAGGAAGAGGAAACCATTTTCAGATTTTTGTAACAACTAGATATTTAATGAATATTTGTGCCAACAGTACCAAAATTCATGCTGATGCAACCTACAAACTCTTGTGGCTGGTTTTCCTGTTCTAATAGTAGGTACTACAGATTTGGACAAACATTTTCACCCTTTTGGTCTTTCTGTTTGTACTAATGGGAAGAAGGAAGATTTCGAGTTTCTCTTTAGAGCTTTAGTTGTCACATCAGAAAAATTATTGGATAACAAATTTGAACCTAACGTGTTGATATGCGATGCTGCAAAAAGAATTCGGAACGCCTTCATGGAGATTCTCGGAGCTAATAAGTTGGTAATCATGTGCTGGGCGCATAAGAGGAAAAATGTTCAGAAGCGCGTAGAGCGTGATGTAGAGAAAAAAAAACGTTCCCTAATTCTGAGTGATATCAACACTCTTCAACTTTCTTCAATTTCCAGAGATATTCGAAATAGCTGTTCAACTTAAAGTGGAGGAAGCTTTTTTTATTTATTTCGAAAGAGAGGCTATCCGATAATAGTAATTGGTACGAAGGTGTAATGAAACATGTACCAAGTACTAATAACGCCTTAGAAGCGTTTAATAAAGTTATAAAAGACAGTCATACCTTTCGGGAACGCCTTCCATTGAACCATTTTCTATCGGTTGCTCTTGAAAGCGTCGAACAATGGTCGAACGACTACAAAACTGAGTTGAAAACTTTTTCGAAAATACCGACAATTACATTGCCCCTGTGGACATATGCTTATCAGTGGACTAAAAATAATAAACCAGTTCTCATTATCGCTCAAGACGAGAGTCAAATTAGTTAAAAAATTCCGGCAGGGGATTCAACCCAAGAGTCAGGAGAAATAAATGAAAATTTCTCCGACAATTGGGTCGACTTTGAAGAGTTTACAAATAAGGCATTTTCATCCTGGATAACTACCATATCTACTTTTCCGCATGAATGGATTCAAGGAAATTGTAATTGCCCATTTTTTTTTAAACATGATGTGTAAACATATTATTGGGATAGCCATTAGACTTAAATACGTCAAACTACCACTAGAAGCGCGAAATATAAGTATTCAAGGGAAGCATAAGAGAGAGCTTCCGTCTAAGCCAAAAAAGCTCTTATTGTGCAGTAGTAATAATACATAGGCTGTGACTACGGTATATCTACTTCAGACAATTTTTTTTTGGTTTTAAAGGGCTGCTTTTTAAATTTGTAAATTATTTTTTCATTTTTTATATTATCGTTTACATTTTCAAATAAATTATACCATGTTGTCCTAATGTTATTTATTTAAAATTCCTTCTTTTAGAGAATAATGCAGGAAATTAAAGAACCGGCTACATGATCTATGAAGTACATCTTTTTCAGTATATTGTAAGTTACGCCCTCCGACCATTAATTTATTATTTTCATTTCAATTTCATTCTTGTACCTGATCATATTGAATAAAAATTCATGTCCATAATGTTGTGTTAAACTTTAGTATTTTTATAAATCAATATGAAATTTATTCCTGAACAAAATAACTGATCAAATAGTATTTTTCGACACATCATATAATTTTTTTACTAGTCAAAGATAAATTTTTATCTGGGAAAAACACGCTGATCAAATTAAATTTTCTACATAAAATATGTTTGTTTCTTAACTTGTCAATTGGACAATCTTACTGATCAACTAAATGTAAGCCATAGTAAAATGCGATATTTGTCATTTCGCCGTAAGTATATGCCCTAAGTATTGCAGCTTTCTTCTTTGGCTCTGTTGAGCATTTCTTTATTTTTACCGATTTGTTGGAGTACTTTTTCATTTGTGATATGATGGATCCATGATACGCGCAAGATGCATCGTTATATCAAAAAATCGAAAGCCTTCAGCCTAATTTGCGTAGCCTCTGTCAATGTCCAGGGCTCCACATCATATAGCAGAACAAGCATGATATACCCTTACCATTCCGATTTTAAGGGGAAGTGACAAGTCGCTGGATTTGTAACATTTTCTTTAGTTTGTAGAAAGATGATCTGGCCTGTTGTATTCTTGCACGAATTTCTTTGGAGAAATCCCAATCGTCATTTATGAGCGGAACCATGGTAGATATATTTCTCTACTCTATCAACGCGTTCATTGCTAAGTATTAGTGTATCTTGGTGTGGGACCTCGTTTTTAGATATCACAATGTATTTTGTCTTTGAGATGTTTAATCTACGTCCATACCGTTCGCTTGTGGTTTTGGCCGTGGTTATTATATTCTGTAGGCTCTTCAAAGTGTTTGCTACTATGATGGCATCATCAGCATATCATATGTTATTGATGTTTTTGCCATTCATCTTAATACCTTCGTTTGCGTTTAATGTTTCTTGGAAAATTTTCTCAGAGTATATGTTGAACAAGATTGGAGATAGTACACAACCTCGCCTCACGCCTCTCCGGATGCATAATTCTTGCGAGATGATGTTGTCCGCTTTAATACCGCTTTAATACAGGTTTGCGATAATTCTTAAGTCTTATCTCACAAAATCCCCTATTCCACCTTGGCTTTTAGTATGCGCCACCCCGGTATCGCATATATTGCATTCATTCAGGGTGGGCAGCCCGGACGGTTAATGAAAACCGCCCTAGTTGTCGCCTCCCCGACCCGGATTCGAACCCGGGTCTCCCGCATTGAAAGGCGGGTATGTTGTCAACTACACCACCGAGGAGGACAAGTCTTTCTTATCTATGCTGGTTTCCTGTAACACCTGGATCAATATATCATGTTGTACTGTATCAAACGCTTTGTTGCAGTCAATGAAACAAACGTGTACATCTCATCCCATGTCTCTACACCTGCTTATCATGACTTAGACTGTGAATATGGCTTCTCTCGTTCCGAGCGCATTCCGAAAGCCAAACTGTATCTCTCTCACATGTTCCCCACACCTACGATAGATCCTGGCATGTATGATCTTTAAGAATATCTTGACAATGTGGTTCATTAGACTGGTCAGATTATATTCGTCGCATCACTTCGCAGATGGCTTTTTGTGGATTGTAACAAACATAGAGGTCATCCAGTCTTCTGGCATTTGTCCCTTATTGTAGCTCTGATTAAATAAGTCGGTGATGATATTCAGGAATTCTGGGTGCGAGTTGCAACTTAACTGAATCATTTCACTGTGGATGTTATCTGGGTCGGTTACTTTCTCATTCTTCATTGATGTTATGGTTTCTTGAACTTCGTATTTTGTAATGGTGGGTCCGTCGTTATTAGCAGTGGTAATATTATGGTGGTCTGATGGTGTCATTAAAAAGCTCTTGTAAATACTTTTCCCATTCCTCCGCTTTGTTTGTGACTTCGGTTACAAGTCTGCCATTATCATCAGTTAAACTTGATAGTGTTTTTTTCCTGTTGGTTCTCGTCATTTCGATTACTTTTCTGTGAATATTAAAGTTATCATGTATGGTATCCAGTTGTTCAATTTCAGTTCAGTTTGTCACCCTAAGGCTAGCTACACACGTACCGTGTGGATGAGTCCGGTGCCGGCACGGCACCGGGTTGGACATCTTACACACATGCCGGATGGATTTGTCCGGACCCGGACCAGTTCCCCACGGCGGCCCACGAGGTCGAGCTACGAGCAGTGTATTTAATTGACTTCAGTACAAAATGGATCGCGAAAGAGATATTTGTATGTGCTTACTTTATCGGCGGTTACTTCGCAAGAAAAAAAAGCAAAGAAAACATTGGGTGCACCCACTCGACAAGTGAAGACGGTAGACTGCTGGACCGGAATGTGTGCAAGCTTCAATACAGTTGCATAGCCCACCATAACCGAGCCGGTACCCGGCAGTCGGAAGGCCAGTAGGGGCCGGCGGGTGACAACCCGACAAAATGAGTCGGCCCGACGCCGGATGGACTCACGCTGCACGTCTGAACTCCTCCATGCTAGACTATGCAACACCACCCCCTCCACCCGGTGCCGGGCCTGCGCCGGACACATCCACACGGTACGTGTGTAGCGAGACTTATTGTCATTTAATAACTTTATTTTTTTACACTATTAAATTTAAAAAAATTAAAACACTAATTTGACTCATTAGTTACGCTCGAACTTCCTTAAATTATGTAAACAAATTATTTTAAGGTTAAAGAAAATTATTTCTTGTTGCTAAATAGCAACTCTTCATTTAAAGTGGAGGTATTATCGGTTGAAGAAGTGGATGGTAGATTTTCAGCTGTTAGTCTCTCATGGCCACTGACAGTTCTGCTCGTACCAGCTGGTTGTACATAAGCCAACTCTTGGAAACTAACGAGGTCGATGGGGGGGGTGGGGTACCACAACCCCCCCCTCACCCGCCTCCCCCCCGCCCTGGCTACGCCCTTAGTACTGTATGTCTATTATTTTCTACTGGGTCTTGTCTGACTAGCCTAACCTAGTTAGTCTTTTCTTGTCAGCCCAATCTTTCCTCTCCGGTTTTGTCTGCCTAGTAATGTCTGTTGAGTATTAATTTTATGGCGTTGTCTGGTCTGTCTAGTATTCTCTATCTGATAGGTTTTTCGGTTTAAATTAGTTTCCTTTGAAGCGATATTCTTCTACTCCGACGTATTTCGGAGTGATGGGTGTTGGTATAGAGAGTTTTATGATATTTTCGATTGCTGAATTCAATTGCTTATTGTTTCAATTGATTGAAACATTCAGTGCAGTTTTGCTTATAAGCGGATTTCTGATATTCTCATCCACATGCGGTATAGGCTGAGTAATTTTCAAAATTATTGACTTAGCTGTAACAGCCAAAGCAGATTTTGTAACTTTTCCTAATATCTTTGGTATGTGGCCTTTAAGGAGGATTGATACAGATATCTCTATAATTCTCGAACTCGCCGTATACTTCAAAGCCCCTGGTTTTACCTCAAAAGTAGTATCTCATCTTTTTTTATAGATTTTGTTTGTTTTTTTTTTATTTCAAAGAAGATTTCTTCACCATAAACCATTCGACAGCTTCATCACAAGTTTGTGGTTTGATTTGGAACCTACATTCTGGTTGGGAAATTACCATAAGTCATAGTAACATCTTGAACAAAGGCTTCGTCTTTCCCCTCGAAACTTTGAGTGGTTTTGGTATCTTCCTAGGCTTGGAATTTCTATCGCTGCATCTCTTCAATTCTAGCTTCATTGTGATGAATTAATAAATTAGTTTCTTGCTGAAATTCTTTGGAATAAATGTCGTGTTTCTTGCTGAAATTCTATGTTTGATTAATTACTATTTTATTGCTGAAATTTATTTGGATTTGTTTCTTGATTAATAGAGTAATTAGGTTGCGGGTGGCTGTTTGCGCAAATTTTTTGTCTTTCGATGGGTTCCACCAATTCATGGACTCTCGGAGTCGCGACGTACTTCAATGCAGCCGGACTGAAATCGGCGTCGTTTGCTGTTGCTCTTACTATTGGTACAAACAATTCTGCCAATCTAGGTGAATTTTGCTATTGAATGTGAAATGGGATGAGGAAAATCAAAATGGAAATGATTACACTGAGAATTTTGATAGCATGAACTGTTATGGTTCAAAACGTCATGATATTGTCTGTTTAGTTCTGTTCCTCTAGTCTTGTCTGTTTAATCATCTATTTTTAGTCTTATCGGTTTAGTCTTCACTGTGTAGCCTTGTCTATCTAGTCTTCTTTGTGTATAAATTTCTGCTTAGTCTTCTCTGCCAATTGTTGTCTGTCTCGTCTTTGTCCGGCTAGTTTTTCAATGTTTTCCATGTCCAGTCTTGTATGTCTAGTTTTGTCTGTCTCTTTTAGTCTGTCTGAATTTGTCTGTCTAATTTTATTTGTCTAGTCTTGTATGTTATATGGGTCCAGCAGTACCATGTTTGTTTGTAGTTTTAAGTCTCTCTTGCCTATCAATTTAACTACCTATTCTTGCTAGTTTAATAAATCGTATTCATAGTAAATAATAATAATTTAATTAGTAATTCTAGCAAGTACATTGTTAAAAAATTTGAACATTGTATTGAGTTTTTTTAACAAAGCTATTACATGTAATAGCACCTTTCTTTCAATTTCTATTTTTGGAACAAGTGTCCACTTAATTAAATTACTGACCATCATCATTAAATCTTCACATGGCGAAGTAAGACGCAAAAAATAATTTACAACAATGACGCGAAATACGATAATAAAGCATTTCTTATTTTTTTATCCGTTCATATAAATCTGTAATTAAATAAATGGGTCACCAGTCAACAGGAGTACACACAAGGGTCTGATGCCATTATTCAAATCCTAAAACCGATTAAATAATGATTAATTCAATTACAGCTCTTTGTTCAACACTTTTTTATTCAGTTGTAATATAGTCATTTGCATGTTAAGCGTTTCCATTGTATTTATTTACGATTATCATCTTTCGACACGGCATGGTATTTACGGCAACAAGAAACAGAAAAAGCTGGGTAGGCAACTTAAAGTAGAAAAGAAAAATATGGATTATAGGCAGAATACCCTTATGGTCGATGGTCGATGATAATGTATAAAGTATACATTTATATATATATATATATATATATATATATATATATATATATATATATATATATATATATATATATATATATATATATATATATATATATATATATATATATATATATATATAAAATTATTTTAGTTTAAAATAAAATATAAAAATAAAATAAATAAATATATAAAATATAATATTATATATATAATTATTTTAGTTAAAAATAAAAAACGTAAAATAACCTGCATTCAAGACCTAAACGCACTAATAGTTAGTAACTAAATAACTGTTTATGCCTCATCTGGTTCTACCGCTTTCTTTATTTGGCGTTCTTTATTGACTTTTGATATTATACTCTCGATTTAATTTGTTTATGTGTATGTATGTGTGTGTGTGTGTATGTATTTCGTGTACGTGTATATGTATGTATATGTATTTGAGTATGTATATGTCCATATGTATATAAGATATCAATTCACATAACGGCACGATGATTTTAAAACAAAAACAAACAAAAAGTTTATATAATTCATTCATTTCATTTAATTAATTCATTTTGATAAATATTTGTTATTATGAAAATTGGACATTTAAATGTGCGATCGTTAATACCCAAAATTAATTGTGTTAGGCAGCTTCTCATAGGTTTCGAATATGACGTCCTTGCAGTGAGTGAAACATGGCTCTCAGAAAACATTAGCAATGAGATTATTAGTATTGCTGGGTATAGAGTTTCTCGATGTGATCGCCCGAACAGAGGTGGTGGTGTGTGTTTCTATTTGCGTAATAATCTCAAATTTAACATTTTAAATAGTGATCCAGCAGTTGAACAACTATGGATATCGATAAATAATATTGCTATAGGCGTCCTATATCGACCCGAGACTTTAAATTATAAACTCTTCATAGATCATCTGGAAGAGTCCATTGATAACGCACTTACTTCTTGTGAAAAAGTCATCTGTTTAGGTGACTTCAATATAGATATGATAAAACCAGACGATCCCAAAACAGTTTACCTTATTAACTCCATCATACGCTCTGCAGGTATGCAGCAAATTGTATCCCAGCCTACACGAGTCACGCTTTCCTCAATTAGCACGATAGATCTAATCATAATTACCGGCAATATTTTAGTACAAGATACTGGTGTAAAAGATATAGATTTCTCGGATCATGATCTAGCCTATGTCGAAGTTCAAAACGACGTAAACAAATTATCATCCAGATTACTTACATACCGTAATTTTAATCACTTTTCTCTCGATGATCTATCTAATGATCTTAATTCTTCGCCATTAGCCGAAATTTATTACTTAAATAACTTTGACGACAAAGTAGCTCTGCTCAATAACTGTGTTCTAGATATATTTAACAAACTAGCTCCGCTTAGAACAATAAAAGTAAATAAACAAACACCCCCATGGCTAACGGATAATATTAAACTTCTAATTAAACTTAGAACTAAAGCAAAGGCTTTAGTTCAAAAAAACCAAATGCCCAAGTGATTGGAACTGTTACAAAAGTCTTCGTAATTATGCAAACGTGGCCATGAAAAATGAAAAGAAAGCTTTCTTTCAATGGAAATTAGATACCACAGATCCTAAAAAAATGTGGAAGGAATTAAGATCCCTGAATCTTATTCCAAATAAGATTAACAAAGTTAGTCAGATTCCCTCTGACTTGGGGAACGCTAATGACATAAATGACTATTTCACTGGTCCTATACCAAATCCCAATGTAAACTTTAGTGACCTTATAGGCTACTACAAACATAACTTTTAATGTAATTTCTCTTCTGGCTTCACCTTCAAACTTGTAGATATAGAAGATGCCAATAAAATTTTGAAAAACATCAAATCCACCTCCAGTGGCTATGATGGGTTGAATATTAGACTCATTAAATTATGCTGCCCCTATATACTGCCCTTCATTACCAATATAATAAATAGTTGTTTACTAGATGGGGTCTTTGCCAGCGCGTGGAAGATGGCACTGATTACGCCATTACCGAAAAAACAAAACCCCACTCAACCTAGTCATCTGAGGCCAATAAGAATTATGCCAACACTTTCCAAAATCTTGGAAATAATCATGAACAACCAAATAAAACAGCACTTGGCATACTTTAACATCTTACCTAAATTCCAATCAGGTTTTAGAGAAGGTTACAGTTGCACCACTGCGCTGTTGAAAGGCACTGATGACATCCTACTAGAATCCGATGCGGGATTAATAACAGCACTAGTACTTCTTGACTACAGCAAAGCCTTCGACACGCTCAATCACCAACTTTTACTATCAATACTTCATTACATTGGTTTCGGTCAGTCAGCCATAGATCTTTTAAGTAATTACTTAGTAGGGCGGTGCCACGCGGTAAAATTAGAGTCTGGTATATCAAACTTCCAAGAGTCAGTGTCTGGTGTCCCCCAGGGGTCGATCTTGGGGCCTATATTGTTCACAATATATACGGCCTTCATCATAGATAAGTTATCGTATTGCAAATAGCATATGTACGCGGATGATACTCAACTGTACATTTCTTTTCCAGCCGAAGATTACCGCGATGCATTACTTAAACTAAATTATGACCTAAATACACTATACGAAGTGTCCCTTTCTCATGGGCTAATTTTAAATCCGTCTAAGTCAGCATACCTTCTCTTTGGGCCTAAAGGAAAGTGTATTGAATTAGTGACCAGTTTTAAACCTTCAATAAATAATCAGCCCATCGCATTTGTTTCTGAAGCGAAAAACCTAAGCATCACCCTTGATAATACTTTTAGATATAATAAATATGTGAGTCAATGTATCAGTATTGCTTACGGCAATCTAAGGGTCATGTATCATAATCGGGAGTTTTTATCTCAAAGAATAAAAATTTCGCTGTGTGAAATGACAGTATTATCACAATTTTCTTATTGTTCTCCGTTACTACATCCATGCCTAGACCAAAGGACAAAAACTCGTATTCAACGTATTCAAAACTCATGCTTACGGCTTATTTTTGGTCTACGCAAATTCGATAAAATAAGCCACAAACTGTCTGATTTAAACTGGTTAAATATGTATAACCGTCGCATAATGCAAAGTTATTCCTTATTTTATAATTTTATCAAATATAAAACACCTGCTTACCTGTTCGAAAAACTTTCATATAGATGTGACATTCATACCCTTAGTACAAGAAATCGTGGCCGCTTATCACCACCTGCTCATAAAACAAGTTTATTTACAAGATCATTTCATTATACAATTGTCAATCTATTTAACAACCTTCCACTCTTCTGCAACGACTTCGATTCGAAATCTAAGTTTAAAAAATATATTTTCGCAGTTTTATATAATAAACAATGTTCCCCATTACCTGTATCTCCGTGAGATGTTAGCTGCTATACAAAATCGTCCTGCCTTCATGTACTTATGTTACTCCAACTGAACTTTTACTATTTTATTTAGCTATGTCGATAATTGATATTATATTTATTTAATTATATTTATATATCTTTATTAATTATATTATATATCTTTATTAATTTGATGTACCGAGGTGTAATGGAAGAACAGGGTGTGCCTTGGCACACATCTGAATTACATCTCATTTTTTCCTCTGCATCAGAATGTATTTTTCTCTTTCAGTTATATATATTTTTTTAAGTTACTTATTACTACGTTATACTGATCGTTCTGTCAAAGAGGCAAAAATAAATAAATTATTATTATTATTAAATAAATTATATATATATATATATATATATATATATATATATATATATATATATATATATATATATATATATATATATATATATTTGCAGAATCATTTGAGAGTCTTGGGTTGTTTCTAACGATAATTTTATGTTTTACAGTATTAAACACGATAACTTTTTAATTTTATTTTTATATATAGTTTTTGTATTAATACTACATAGACTTATTAATGAGTACATGACTACTATAATAATACTACCTAAACTAGTTTAAATTAGCTTTAAAATGATATATAATAAGTCAATGTAGTATTAATGTTTTGGTAACAATCGACGTTTGTCTATTGCGCATATGTATCAATTCCGCAAATCCTATATTTCTCCGAACAGATGCCTTTATCGCATCATGTGCCATAAATGGCACAAAGCAAAAAATATTTTATTTAGCGTTTTAGCTCAATTTTAGTAGTAATTGAATACCTGCTCATATCTGGCACATACCAGGTGGGCCATTGAAAACGAAACAGAGGGATTTTCGGATAGTTAAAGATGATTTCTCAAAAAACGCACGGACATGTCAAGTGAGGGGGACACATTTTTCAAGAGAATTTGTAGTCAAATAACTTAAGCCCTTCGCGCTGGGATCACAACCCCAGAAATTTTAAATGGATGGGTGGGGTAAGTAATACCTCAATTAAAAACCCTTTTTGCCCTGAATACTAAACGGTTAACATATTCCAAATTTATCGATTTGTTGTCGAGATTATTTAATTTTAAGTTATGAACGCGTTCTTCGTTTATATCGTTGCAAGGAATACCAATTGTTGAATCTGATCTTACAAAAACTACAAACGTGAAAGAAAAAAAAAACACAATTCAAGAAATGATTTTTATTTTTTTAATAATTGCTCAAATTGTGGCACCAGCTTCCATACAAAAATTACAAATTCCGCTCAAAACGTTCTTTTACATTTTGGAGGATCTGTGGCGTAATTTGACGGCATTCTTCAATAATTCGACGACGTAACTCTTATAGAGACTCGGGTTCTGCTGCATAAATTCTACTCTTTAAATGACCCCACAAGAAAAAGTCTAGAGGACTTAAATCAGATGAGCGGGTCGGTCATTGCAGAGCACCTCTTCGCCTTCCTCGTCTTCAAATGGACTTTGTGGAAAATCTTTGGATTCACGTCCGACCAAAATCGAAAGTTATGGTGATTTACAGTAGAGTTTAGGAAAAATGTACACTCGTCAGTATAACAAATGTTAAAAAGAAAATTCGCATCAGCACCTATTCTTTCAGTCATCACATCGCAAAAGTCCTGTCGCCTATCGGAATCATCATCATTCTGTTCATGTACTAAATGAATTATATATGGATGAAATGTATGTTGTTTAAGGATTCGATGAATAATTGTTCTAGGAATATTGGTTACAGTGGCCAATTTCCTCGTACTCAGAGTTGGGTCTGCAGCAACTTGTTCCAAAATTCCAACCACAGTAGCCTCATTTCTTACCGAGAGTTCACGTTGAGGATCCCGTTTTTTATTGGCTACTGAACCTGTTTCTTGAAATTTCGTGACCAACTCAAACACGTATTTTCTGCTTACATGCACATTTTCTACCGTACGATTGCCGTTCAAACCATTTTTGTAATAACAACGCGATCATTTCAACCCTCCTTCGACCATCTTTATTTATCCAAATGTTTTTTTTAATGTAACTGGTAAATAGTAATACCGGAGACTATGATGAGAGTTCTTATGACGAATCCACACCACCGGAGACAATTGAAAAAGCAAATTCTTCATTTTGGTTTCTAGTTTTTTGGATGACCTCAGGAACCCAAATGAGTATTAAAAATATTATCTGTAACTCGTGCGGTATTGTCAATTGTCCTCTCGAGCAAATGAGCGCACTCACTTCGTTCGTTCGCCCAATTTCGCACTCGTGGGCAATTGACAACTTACTGCCCTTGCTGCACAATACACTATTTCTACACTTTTGAATAAGATTGAACAATTGAACTTCCTTTCAACGACATAAAGGAAAAACGCGTTCATAACTTAAATAATCTCGAAAACAAATATCGATAGATTTAGAGAATGTTAGCCATTTAGTATTCAGAGCTAAACGGGCTGTTAAATGAGTTATCACTAGACATTGGATTATATGCACTATCAACATGCCAAAATATGCATGCAAATAATGCACTAAAAATGGGCGAAATATGCACAAAAAATGGGCGAAATATGCATAAAATATGCACAATCAAAATACTATTTATTATTGGAATTTACTTAGTTTTTACAATATACAGTTGTAGTTCTTGTGACAATATACAATTCCGTAATTTTTTTCTATTTTGCGTCTGTAATGGACTCATAACCGCACTCATATGCGTGCGGTTATGGCTCACCGAGTGCTGTTATGAGAAATTCAGAGCTGTCAGTGTCAAATTTTCGGCGAGATAGTTTTGAGGTTATGTGAAGTGTGGAAATCGCTCAAATTTAATTAATTAATGGTAATAAAAGCACTCGGCGCCATAACCGCACGCATATGAGTGCTGTTATGAGTCTATTGCAGACGCAAAATAGAAAATAGTATATTAAAGGACGAGTTCAGTAAGCGCGAGTTTTCAGCACGCGTCCAAGTTTAGAAAACTCCTCGATACGCTACGCTATGCAAAACTCAAGCGCAGAAATTAGCTACGAAATTTACGAACATGGACGATTTTGACGACATCCATTCCTGCTGCCCAGTTCATTAGCATGACTCCTCTCTTATCGATATGTGGGCATCCCCAGTAAAGGGACTATGCATTAAAGTCACCAGATATTATTTTTGAATTTTAGTCTTGTTCTCTTAGGCTTTGGCTGAGCGCCCCAAGGCACTCATCCATCTGGTCTCTTTGGGCGTTAGGTGAGAGATAGCAGCTATATATGACATAGTCCTGGGTCTCTACCCATACGTAACTTGGTCCAATTCCAGTTTTTATTATCGGTATGTTGCGATTTGTGACTAGTATTGCAGCATCTTTTTTCTGATCAGTAAACCAGCCACCCGCGCTCACTATTTTTGTTCCGGAATGACATCAACAGCTCTGTATCCTCGCTACGCTCGTCGTTTTGTTCATGTGACATGTTATGCGTCAAAGTGTCCGAACTTTTGGACCTATAATTGAATATGTGCCCGAAGCTTTCATATTCCCGCCTCTCAAATCTGGCGGATGCGCATGCGCTTAGATAATGGCTTCTGAAATGTCAAATTGAACAACTACTTCATGGCACGTCACTGGCTGCGACCTGCCACCGTTCCCGCCTAATACAAAACACATTTAACTACTGAAATAAGCACTATAAATGAAAAAGTACTAAAATATGCAATAATGCTATAAAAATAGCGTTTTATGCATTTGCATATGCTAACATGCAAAAAATAAGATGCATATAATGCGATGCCTAGTTATCACTTACCCCACCGTGCCATTTAAAAATGTGGGGGTTGTGGTCCCAGCGCGAAGGGGTTATCCCTCTGTTTCGTTTTCAATGGCCCACCTGGTATAAATACTACGTGCGGTATTGCTTTGATGTTCGGACAGCCAGCGCCACATGATTTAGAGTTCCGTTTTGTCGAATTTCAAGCCACGTCCTCTAGTGTTTCAAGTTTGAGGTTGTTTTTCATCCTGAAAACGATTTGTTCGGCGAGAAACAAAATGTAATTCATTCTATAGTGATATTAGATATATACTCAGAGTATATATATGATTATATATAATAGTTGGGCTAGTGGAGTCCTGGGTCCAAGAAAAAGAATGGGAGACCTGTAAAGAGAGACTTCCCAATGAGTACATATGGAAGATGCAACCGGCGCTGAGGGAGAGTGGCTACGGAATGGCAAAGGGGGGGATAGTAACAGTTATCAAGTGTGGTATCAGGGAAGCGGAGAGATTACAAGAAGAGGTGGAGGGTATAGTTTTCAGGGAGGTAGAGCTGAAGGGAGGCTGGTGGCAGATGTATATAGCTGGTAGCCACGGTGTATAACAATAAGGGGCTGGAAAGAATTAAAGAGTGCATAAGGTGTAATATAGAAGAGACGGCATTGACAAACTTGCTGCTATGAGGTGATTGGAATGTGAGGATAGGAGAGGAGCAGTTCAACACGTTGGATAGAGCTGGTAAAGTACTACGAAGGAAATCTAAGGACAAAACTAGAAATGCTGAACGAAAAGAATGGGCAGAGTGGGTAAGGGAAAGTCAATGGGATGTCTTGAACGGGTGTGCGGAAGGGAATTGGGAGGGGCAGTATACGTTTGGGAGTTCAGGGGGGGGGGGGGGGTCGGTGATACCTCTTCTACTGTTGGTTGCTGCCATCTCACTAGCTCCTGACGTGGAAAGAGTTCTTCGACTATGCGTTTGATTTCCCTTAAAGGCATGTTGATATTTGGTTGTTGGACCTTCAGCCTTTGCCTGCAGATTTGGAAGGCTCCCCATGTGTCGTAGTACAGTTCTTCGCACAGTGTCTTCCAATGTTTTTGCTTGGTCGTGTTTATTTCATACCTCAGTTGTTTTTTGAGATATAGGTATTTAACAGTGTTTGGTCTTTTGTTCTTCTCCCTTTCTTGTTTTTTGTCGCTGGCACTTTCTTCTCGCTGCGATACATTTCCTTAAGCTTGTAATTTCTTCGCTCCGCCAGTATACCATTATTTTTCTTGTGGGTTTCCCTCTTTTCTTGAGCGTTGCGTCACATACTTTACTCAGAACATTTACAAGTTCGTCTGCGCTTTTGGTATTTGAACGTGCTATTTCCTCTGACAGTACGCGTTTAATTTTTACTTCCTCTATGTGTTTAATATTCCAACCTGTGTTCCTGTACGGGGTTATTTGTTTGTACTCCCTCATTTTTCCTATTTTGTACGATATGTATCGGTGATCGCTCATTGTTTCCTTATCCAATACTCTCCAGTCTAGTATCTTGCTAGAAATACCACTAGTAGAGAAGGTGAGGTCTATTATGGAACTTGAGTTCCTCCTTATGAATGTAGGTTGCACTCCTTGGTTTATTAGGACGACATCCATTCGTGCTGCCCAGTTCATTAGCATGACTCCTCTCTTATCGATATGTGGGCATCCCCAGTAAGGGGACTTTGCATTAAAGTCACCAGATATTATTTTTGAATTTCAGTCTTGTTCTCTTAGGCTTTGGCTGAGCGCCCCAAGGAACTCATCCATCTGGTCTATTTGGGCGTTAGGTGAATGCTAGCAGCTATATATGACATAGTCCTGGGTCTCTACCCATACGTAACTTGGTCCAATTCCAGTTTTTATTATCGGTATGTTTCGATTTGTGACTAGTGTTGCAGCATCTTTTTTCTGATCAGTAAACCAGCCACCCGCGCTCACTATTTTTTTTATTAGGTTAGCTAACTATCAGAATATCTGAATTGGTTTCCATTGCCGTGACAGTCGGGAGATCGTGCGCGGCACGACATCTCATGAGGTTGATTTGGATGATTTTAATCATTTTTGGTTCCTTTTTGCCGTGTCAATTTCAGTGCCTCCGACAGCGCTTTTTTGTATGCAGGACAAGTTCCGGAATATGCCTGATGTCCTTTCAGCTTACAGATTGGACAGTACAATTCTTCTTGGCAATCTTTTGCCTAATGTCCCTCTTGACCATATCTGAGGCACAGCTTCTGCCTATCTGGTCCTATCTGGAGAGACATTGCAGTTGTAAAGACTCCGCGAGACAAGAAATTAGAGAGATGGAGATCGGAGTGAATCGTGAATCTGACCATATGCCAATACTGATCACGTTAAAGCAGCAGGTAGAAGAGGGGTCCAGGAAAGAAAAATGGGTTGCCAGGTGGAATAGCGGCGCGACGGAGCTGTTTAAATTAAGAATGGAGGCAATAGACTGGGATAATTTAAAATATATAGATATGATAACCGATGAAATGGAAACAGCAATGGTTAGGAGGAAAGTCACAGAGGGAACAGTGGGAAGATTATAGGCGGATAAGGAATTCATAAGGGAGAAACAAAAATATAGAGAGGTGCCGAGAAGATGGAGAGAGAGGGTACCGGTGACAAGGAACTGTGGTTAAGTACGAGAGCGGACTTACGGAACCTGGAGAGGAGAAAGAAATAAATGTGGGAAAGAAGAGAGCGACAACGAATACTGGAGATTAAAACTCAAGCGCAGCTATGGAAATATTTAAAGGAGAAGAGCGGGGAGAAGGAGCGAATTCCGGACAGTATACCTATGGAAACCTGGTTAAGGCACGAAGGAGTGATGATAATGGGGGGCCGAGGGAATGACGATGTTACAAGGGAGCAGACTGTAGAAGAAGTAGGAGAAGAAGAAATTACGACCGGGGAAGTACACCAGGTGATTGCAGCCTTAAAGCAGAAGAAAGCGGCAGGACCGGACGGAGTTGAAAATGAAGCGTGGAAGTTGGTACCAGAGAAATGTATCGACAAGCTTACGGAGGAGTTCAACAAGATATGGAACGGGACAAAGGGTATCCCAGAGAGCTGGAAAGAGGGGATAATACAGCCAATCCACAAAAATGAGGACAAGGAAAGGGTGGAGAATTACAGGGGGATCATGCTGATGAACTCTTCCTACAAAATGTTTGCAAAGATTCTAGAAGGGCGGTTGGGAAAAGAGGCAGAGGAAAAGCAATTAATATCAGAGATGCAGGCAGGATTCATATAGGGAAGAGGCACAGTCGAGCATATCATAACGTTTAGATTTATAATTGATCAGGAAATTAGATCTGGGAGCCTTTTTGCTCTTTTTATCGACCTGAAAGCAGCGTATGATTCCGAAGATGGAGGGAGATTGTATGCATGTTTGGTTAAAAAATATATTTCGGAGGGGGTGAGGAGGAATGTGAGAGAGGTGTAAAGAGAAACGGTGTGTAAGATCAGTGTGAATGAGTGTGTAACGGAATATTTCGAGATAAAAAAGGGCCTGAGGCAGGGATGTCCACTGAGCCCCACACTTTTCAATCTCTTTGTGGCTAATTTGGAAAGAGTTTTGGCAGATGGGCAAGCTGGAGGAGTGGTGGTAGGGAGAACAAAGGTGTGGAGTTTAGCATACGCTGATGATGTAGTGGTATTTGCCAAGACAGCACGGGAATTGAGAGAGGTGATTGAAAGGGTGAGAAGGTTTTTTGAAAGGAGAGATTTGAGTGTGAATGTGGCAAGAACTAAATGGATGCGGTTCAAAAGAGGTGGTAAGTTCAAGAAAGAGCGGTGTGAATGGAGAGGGAGGGAAATCGAGGAGGTGCAAAGGTTTAAGTATCTGGGGTATGTATTTGGAAATGGAGGTAGCAATAGAGAGCATGTGGAGCATGTAGCGAAGAAAGCGTGGGTGGCAGCTGGAGAGTCTGGAATGAATGGAGGAATAAATTCGAAGGAAACTTCAGGGCGGCTGAGACGGTGTGGAAGGTGTGTGCGAGAAGCATTTTATTGTATGGCTCAGAAGTCTGGGGGACGAGAGAGGAGGACAGGATAGAGAGAGTCCAGTTAAAGTTTTTCAAAAAAATCCTGAAGCTTGATAGGTCGACACCTGGTTACATCGTCCTCCAGGAGGTGAATGCGTGCAAGGTGGCAGTCTAGGCAGCAAGAAAGGTCATAAGGTATGAATATAAGGGGAGTGAGATGGGAGATGAAAGGTTAATAAAAGAGGTTTTTAGAATGGTAAATCGAGTGGGAGGAGGCGGTATGAAAGGGAATGATTGGGGTAAGAATAAGAGGAAATTGTATGAAAGAGGTGGTACATCTGGTGAGGGGCTCGAAACGCTAAAGCGGGAAAGGGCATTGTGGGCCGAAAGGTTGGTAGAACGTTTGCAAGAAGTGGACCTACAGGAGCGGCAAAGCAAAATAGAAACTAGTAATTTTCATAAAGGGTATGTAAAGATACAGGTACATGGAGGTTACCAACCTATTTAAGTGTAAATCAAGAGGACGATGCACAAGTCATATTAGCAAGGTATAGGTGTGGATGTGAGGAGCGTGGAAGAAGATACTGGATGAGGGAGGAACATATAAAGTGTAGTGTTTGTGGGACAGCAGAGGATACTTGGGAGCATTGGATGGAAGAGTGTACAAGGGGCGAATGGAATGAGGGAGAGAGGCGGGATGGAAAGAAATGGGAGGAATGTATGAATGATAGCGGAAAGGGTCTGAAACTGCTGAGACGGATAAAAAGATGGAAAGAGCAAACTGGTAACAGAGAAGGTGTATTATAAAGGAAATTGGAGTTTATTTTGTGTCAGTTACAGATATTTTTATTTTTTAAATTTATATTTTTTTTATGTGGATTCTATATGCCAGTAGGTCAATAAATAAATAAATAATAAAATATACTCAGATGAGTACTATGATTACTGAAAGTCCAAGTAAAAATATCCAACAAGGTTTGTCCCATATGTAGTACACTATGAAATGATGCACTAAAAAAAATAGCATACGACGCATTGGTTTCTTGAAGATATGGATACAAAACTATTTTATTGTAAAATGGGTGCTATCCGAATACCAGATAGTATTGGCAATACCATCTGGTATTTAGACGGTGAATTATCAGATCTGACGACGTCATAAAGCAGACGATACTGGCTCCAGATAATGACGTTGAGGAGTCTAAAAATATGCGAAACGATGCCGAGGAAACTGTGATTCGTGGAACAAATTTAGATTCTTAAGATGAGAATATATCTTTATCTAAAATACAAAAATGCAAGACAAAGAAACCTCATACTTGGGGTAGAAGGCAATCTAAGTTAATCTGAAAATGGAACAAGATTTACTGGTTCTGAAGATTTAACTCTCTGAGTTTTACAATAAGAAACTCCAGTTCAATTTTTCAAGGTTATCATTCCCGATAGTCTTATAGAACTTATTACTGCAGAGACAAATTTATACTCATTGTCAGTGCAACAACGTCCTAAGAAATTAGCTGATATAAAAGTTTTGAAATTGTATCAATATTGGACATTGAACCTGCAGCAAGTTCGTAAAAATAAAACGTTTTTAGCACTTCAATAACAATGATAACAGAATTGAAAAAAATCAGCCTGTACATGACAGATTAATCAAGATCATACCTGTTCTGAGCGCCAGGACAACTACTAATGGTTTGCGTAGAAGAATTTGTTACTGTGGACGAATAGATTATAGCAACAAAAGTGCAATATCTACTAAAGTAATATAATCTAAACAAATCACATAGTTGGGCTTCAAAAACTTTGTTCTGAGTAGTATTTCAGGATTCAGCTATGAGTTTGATCTATATGCTGGTTCCCAAAGCAATACTATAGCTCTAGGGGCACCAAACCTTACTGTGAGTAGCAAAGTGCTTGTCAAATTAGCACATTCGATAACAAAACATCAACATTACAAGAATTTTTTTGTGTGCATGCGTCAATTTTCACCATGTACGTCAAAAAATTGCCCGATTTTTTTGACGTAGAACCAGCGAAAATAACAAAATGTACCGAGTACAAGGGCATTCTACCATTAGGAACAGTAAGAATAAATCGTGCTTTAGGAGCTGTGCAGATGGAGAAAGAAACGAAGAAGAAAGGCAGAGGTCATATAGTAGACAAATAGCAAATATAGGTAATGTCAATGTAGAACATCTCGGTTTGATAATAAAATCGTCACTACAATGTAAACATATGCTGAAAATGAACCAAAAGGAGAAAAAGAGAAGATATTTCAAACAAGAAAATGCCCATAAAATGATCTCTTGCCTTAACAGTGTCATAATCTACTACAACTACATAGATCTTCTTTAGCACCGTCGTTTGGATTTTGAGGCCCCGGGCATATATATTGAGGTAGGGCCCCCAGTAAATAAAAAAAGTGAATAAACAAATAAATTCTTTTAATTCTTTTAATTTTTAATACATATAAGAAAGGAACATATGTATAGAAGAAATATACTATAATAATATATTAATATAAAAGATAAACCAAATTGAACTTTATTTTCCTTGCTTTAATTTCAGAAAAATGGGGGGGGGGAGCACAGCCTATGTGGGGGCCCCCCTAACCCGTGGGCCACGGGCCCTCGCCCGATTGACCAACGCTAGCGACACTACTGATCTTCTTGATTCGACATTAGGATTTTAACGCATGAAAATCAGACCCAAGAAATATCATTTGGGAATATTTTTTCATTTCATTGATATGACTGTCCACAACTGTTGATTAATAGCCAGAAGAGCTGAGAAATTTGAGATGCCTTTTTTGGATACCAAACTGACAATAGTAGATGGCTCTTTGCAAGGCAGGAAAAGCAGATAGACAAGGCAAAGTGGGAGTAGCCTTCAGCAAATGATCAAAAATAAACGAGAAAAGGAACCGACTAAAGAAATACCCCGAGTAGATATCTGCAAAGATCGGTTTGACCATTTTCCCTACTGTACTGGGATGAAATAAATAGGAAATAATATGTGAAAATATGATTTTTTTTTTTTAAATTTTGTTTCGAAAACAAAAATTCATGCGATTCATGATTTATATATATATATATATATATATATATATATATATATATATATATATATGAGTAGAGTACAGATTATATAGAACAGACTGAAATACATATGAAACTCAATAGGTAGTTGAAGGCTAGGCAAACAAGATTGCATATACTAGAATGGTCAAATAAGAAGAGTGTGGTAATATTCGTACAACACAGACAATAAAAAAGGTTTGGTGCTACTAAATCACACCTGACAGATATTAAATAAACTTCATTTTAATCATAATCTTTAAAATATCTGCAACGAAACAATTTTTATACATCTAGACCAGGGGTGAGCAACCTTTATTTATAACGGACCAGCTACAAATTTAAAAATGTTTTAAGGACCGCAAGTCAGAAATTTATGGTAATACAAACACGAAATAATGAATTCAAATTATCTCTTCATTAACAAAAGAAACCTAGTTTAATAAATCACAGGAATAAAACATTAATTAATAGAAATACCGTGGATAGAAACATGGGCGTAGCCCGGGTTTAGTTTCGGGGGTGCTGAAGGAAATACAATAACAGAAATACGCCAATTTAGTTTCTAAAACTGACACACAGGGGTTCCTAAAGTCCATGGATTACCAAAGATTACCATGCTCATTTTAAAAGAGTCGCCTCTCGTCGTCTCTCCTTCTTTCAATATAATATTTATGTTATATTTTGAATATTCCGTTGAAGTACCGCCCCCGCCCCCTGGCAACCACCATGGATAGAAATATGTGGAAAAAGATTATATAATGAGAAATTTTGAGTAAAATGTAAAAATGTAAAATCTTTAGAGCCTCTGGAAAATGACAATGGGTTGCTCATCCCTGGTCTAGATATAAAAAAAATAATGATTAGTAAATATATGGTATAATATAAAGCATCTTTCACAAATAGCAACACTTTTAGGAAAAATTATTGAAAATATTATAGTAGTATTTATTTTGATTTTTTAAAAAACCTAACCTAACCTCCAACCCATTTTTGGAGATGCATTCAATAATTCTTTCACTGTGCCTAGGGTTTTTTGGGTCCGAGTACCCGGACCCGGACTCGACGAGTCCAAGGGTAAATACCCGGTACCCGATCTAAGACTCGACGAGTCTCGGGTCTTGAATGTTTGGCATTGTCTAGTACAGCGCGTCGTAAAGAAGATCGACGATTTAGCATTATACTTGATGAATGGACGAGTATGAAAATTCGAACATATCTAAATATCAATTTGCATGGAATTGACTCTGAAGTGTATAATCTGGGTTTATCGAGAATTTTTAACTTATGTACTGCTATACAATTAGTCGAAAAAGTAGAACAAAACATAGAGTTGATTCAACCGGCGACGGTGCAAGTGTAATGATGAAATTTGGACGAGAATCTTCTAGCCTTTATAATTTCTGTTTGAATCACACTACACACTTATCTGTTTGTGATGTAGTATATAAAAAGAAAAATATTACCGGCTTTCAAGATGAAGATGACTATGGTCTAGATCAGGCGTCGGCAACCTATGGCACGCGTGCCAGGCTTGGCACGCGACAAGTTTCTGAATGGCACTCTACAAAGTAAATAGCAGAATTCGGAATAAATACGGTGAAAAATACGGTATTTTAAAGTAATATTATATAATTTAATTATAATATATATTTAGGGGGTAAAATACGGTATTCCTAGCGAATGTTCACTTTGTTGTCTTTGCTATAACTGAATAAAAACGGTTTTTTTGTGGGGGGGGGGGTCTGAATTTGCTATAAATTTCCTAGTAAACAAGCTAATTTTTGCAAAAAATAAACAATTAAATAAAATCAAAAAATAATTTTTTAACAACTATTTTTTATGAATATAAATGCCCTTATCAAAGATTTCAAAGCAAAATTTCACCTTTTATAAATTCTGTTAACGCCGAATATTTGTTTAAATTTTTCATGAGGGCCGTTTTTTTTAATATTTACCAAAAATATTTAATTTAGCTTATTACAACAACATCAAAAATACGGGTTTTCGAAAAAAAATACGGCACCGTATTTTTTTCTGACCTCTAGTAATCAGGGAAATCGTGAAAATATCGAGATGAAGTGATTTTTAAATAAGAGAAAATGTTTAATTATATAATTTATCTAAGGAGGCTTGCCAATGTCACGAAAATCTGCGCGATGCTTTTGTGGAAATGCATTCGGAGCAAAATGAATGAAACATGCGCAGCACCAACTAGTTATCGAAGCGGACTTATACGAATGTTCAAGCCGGAATACATTCGCCCCTCTCTTTCTCGTTTTGTGCTGCGCATATTTGCCTGCAACCCAGTAAAACTTGCATTTCGTTTAATACCGGTCGTTACTTTCAGTTCTAACTTTTTTTGTAAGACTTGTATCTTATTGGTTTAATATTTGTTATTTTTAATCCATATTTAATCATATGGAGGCAAAGAAACAAAAACTAAATATTCGCGGGTTTCAAGACTATTGGACGAATGAATATGGATTTATACAACAAAAGGATCATGCTGTATATGTGATATGTCACGAAAGTGTCGTATGCCGCACGTCAAGCGTACAAAGACATTTCCAAACCAAACATCAGTCCACATTTAATAGCAACGATGAGAAATGTGAAACTATAAAGAGAGCTGTTTCTGGTTATAAGAAACAAGTAGCTTTTTTTTGTGGAATAACTGGAACGAAGCCTAAGGCGACAGAATGCAGCTTCGCAATTGCTCATTGCATAGCTGCCAAAGGCAAACCCTTTACAGATGGGGAATATATAAAGGAAATCTTTATAAAAAGTGCAGAAAAGTTGTTTAACGATTTACCTAACCAACAAACCATACTATCCCGAATTCGAGAAATACCAGCTTCTGCGCGAACGATTGAAAGAAGGATAACTGAAATGGCAGACAATGTGACAACAAAACAGAATTCTGGACTACAAGAATCTGTTGCATTTAGCGTCGCTGTTGATGAAAGTACAGATGTAAATAATATTGCGCGGCTTGCAGTATTTGTACGGTATTGTGATAAAGGTCAAGTTTATGAAGAATTGTGCAATTTGATTCCTCTGTCTGGGACAACTAAAAGGCAGGATATTCTTGCTTCATTCATAAATTATTTTGACAGCAAGAAAATTAATATCAAAAAAATATTTTGTGTAACTACTGACGGCGCACCTGCAATGGTTGGCAAGGATAAAGGATTTGTCAAACTTCTTGAAAATCATATTGGACATAAAATATTGAACTTTCATTGTATAATACACCAGGAAAGTTTAGTTGCCAAAATTTCGTCACAGCGCTTAATTCCTGTAATGGACACTGTTGTTAAAATAGTTAATTTCATAGTGTCTCGCTCTTCATTGACACACAGGCATTTTAAATCTCTTTTAGAAGAAATGGAAAGTGAATATGTCGACCTCCCCTTAAACAGCCATGTTCGTTGAATAAGTTTGTGTCATGTCTGGAACACATTAAAGTTTTTCTTAATGAAAAGGAACAACATTTTCCCCAATTGAACGATAAAGAATGGTTATGCAAATTGATGTTTCTGATTGATATAACTAAACATCTCAAGGAACTAAACATAAGATTGCAAGGAAAGCGCCAAACTGTGCTCGAACTTTTTGAATATTGGACAGGATTTGCTACAAAATTAAATGTATTTTTATGTGATATTAATACTAGTACCTACAAATACTTCCCAAATGTTAAAGCGCTTGCAAATAAATCGACCATAGACAAAGATGAACTTAAAACCTACGTTGAAGCACTCAAAGATGAATTTTCCAGAAGATGCAAAGACTTTGAAGCTCATTTGCCTATATTTTCCTTCCTGATAAAACCAGATTTAATAGATCCATTAATAATACCGTTTGATTTTTCAATTTTTGAGTGGATGAATGTTGATAATTTTGAAATGGAACTTATCGAACTAATATCTTCAGAATTATGGAAAACAAAATTTAAGGAATTACGAAAAAATCTGGAAGATGACTCTATGGAAAAATCGACTGCTATATTAAATTGTTGGATGTCATTGCCGGAAAGATTTTATTGTTTAAAAAAAAATGCATGTGCTCTCCTTTCCGCTTTTGGTTCCACATATCTCTGTGAACAAATTTTTTCTCATATGAAACATATTTTGAGTCCACAAAGAAGTCGTTTAACAAATGAACATTCAGAATCTTGTGTGAAATTAAAAGTCACAAATTATACCCCTGATATTGAAATATTAAGCAAAAATGTGCAGGGACAAGGTTCGCATTAAAAATTTTTAATTTATATTATTTTTTTAATAAATATGTTTAAAAGATAAATTTGGTATAAATTTTTTCTCCTCTAAAACCCCATTATATAAGTTAAAATTCTGGCAGCACCCTTTATCATATTGGTAGAATGGCTTGGCACACCACGGGTAAAAGGTTGCCGACCCCTGGTCTAGATCAGTGTTTCTCAAACTTATTTGTCTCATCGCCCACCTTTGATATGCTAAAGTTAATAGCGCCCCCAAATCTATCGTATTATGTATGTATGTATGTATGTATATATATATATATATATATATATATATATATATATATATATATATATATATAGTGGCATCTTTGGTGCAATAATTAGAATTCAATTGAAACAAGCTTTTTTTCTATTCCTAGAGTAAAAGTATTTTGACTTACCAAGTATTTTATAGGATACTGAAAATTTTTCAGTTCTATCGAAATTTTTATTATAAAACAACGAAAATACTTAAATATTTACTAGAAATCTTGCAATGTTGAAAGTAAAATTTATATACAGTCGAACTTCCATATTTCGAATTTTCCTCAACTCAAATTTTTCCATAACTCGTAGTAAAAATTTGTACAATGGTAAAATTTGACATACAAAATAATTTCTATAACTCCAATTTTTTAACCGCCGCGTAATTTCCAGAACTTATGATGCCGGATATTGCCTACCATAAACCGTCGATAGTGTAATCCTCGGGAGATTACGAAACATTTTATTTTTCATATTTTATGATTACCAAAAACTCAAATAAAGCAAAACTAATTATTCTCCCGGGAATCTATAATCCAAAAAGAGACGATATAATCGAAGATCACCCACAAGGTATATATTATGGAAAACAATTAAAAATTACTGACCTTTTCGAAAAATTATATTTTAATTAAAATTATTTTTAATTAATTATAATTATATCATATTAATAATGTATACATATTTATCTTTTGTTTATAAATATATACATATGTATTTACTTTGAATAAATTGTGTATAGTGTATTTTACTCATTTTATAGTTATGTATTTCTATAACTCCAATTTTCTATAACTCGAATTTTTTACAAAACTATGGCAATTCGACATAGGGAAGTTCGACTGTATATCAAGAATACACGCGCTAGTGAAGACAAGCCGCAATTTCTTGTAACATCAAAATTCAAAATAAATTGTAAGTTTAGGTCTTTAGGAAAACCTATTTAGATTAATAATAAATGCATTCTTAAATAATTAACAACAAAAATTATGATAGTTTTTGAAATATTTAAAATAAAAATGCAGTGATCCCTGTACAAAGAAAAAATCGTGAAAAGAAAGTGAAGTTCCATTATAATTTTTTCAGAAATAAAATTATATAATAATTTTTTGTTATAATTAATTAATTTTTGTGGCCGGTTGAATAATACTGAACACGGAACAATTTTGTTGAACGTATTTGTTTGTTTTAAATTAACACCAATACATTCGCATAAAATTTATTCATCCAATATTCGTTTAGAAGTATACAAAACTCAACATACAATAAATGGATGAAGTTCTACAATAAATAGCTGGATAAATACAAAAATAAATTAATGAATCCAAAATTCGGTTACTTCGTACAAAATAAATTACTTCATCCAAAAAAGGTGAATTCATCCAAAATAAAATGTAATAGAATTGAAAGTAGGAGTTTATCTCTACGATATCTTCAAATCTGTCAGTAGCTAGAATTACACGGAAATCTTCTGTTACTCTTTGGCACACCCCGCTGAAGAAGCGTGGTGTGAGCCGTTCGCTGCGTCAAAGCAAGTAACGGGAACGGTCAAGACCGATTTTTGTCAGGGGCTGAAGGCCAACAGATGTTATGAAAGAGTAAAGAAAATAAAGTTAGAATTTGTGTAATTACTACCTTAGAGTCCAAGATAAGAAGATCTCGTCGGCTCCTTGTCCAACGGGAACTCTTATCTGAAGGCAAACTGACAGATAGCGTAAATCAATAAACAAACAATAGATTCCGATTTGGAATTCGTATCGCAAGGCCACCATGGATTGTGGTTAGCAAATTAATTTACACAAGAAATGACAAAGTTTAAAATGAGATGTCATGGTTTGAACCAAATTATTAATAGAATTGAAAGTAGGAGTTTATCTCTACGATATCTTCAAAATATATATATATATATTCAAGAATAATATAATATCTTCAAAAGCGGGGTGTGCCAAAGAGTAACAGAAGATTTCCGTGTAATTCTAGCTACTGACAGATTTGAAGATATCGTAGAGATAAACTCCTACTTTCAATTCTATTAATAATTTGGTTCAAACCATGACATCTCATTTTAAACTTTGTCATTTCTTCTGTAAATTAATTTGCTAACCACAATCCATGGTGGCCTTGCGATACGAATTCCAAACCGGAATCTATTGTTTGTTTATTGATTTACGCTATCTGTCAGTTTGCCTTCAGATAAGAGTTCCCGTTGGATAAGGAGCCGACGAGATCTTCTTATCTTGGACTCTAAGGTAGTAATTACACAAATTCTAACTTTATTTTCTTTACTCTTTCATAACATCTGTTGGCCTTCAGCCCCTGACAAAAATCGGTCTTGACCGTTCCCGTTACTTGCTTTGACGCAGCGAACGGCTCACACCACGCTTCTTCAGCGGGGTGTGCCAAAGAGTAACAGAAGATTTCCGTGTAATTCTAGCTACTGACAGATTTGAAGATATCGTAGAGATAAACTCCTACTTTCAATTCTATTAATAATTTGGTTCAAACCATGACATCTCATTTTAAACTTTATAAAATGTAATCATCCAATAATTCATTTTTTCTTACAAACTATGATTTTTTCTTACAATAATCGATTAAATCGTTCAACATATTCAAAATTCACCCAAAAAAAGTTTTTTATTTAACTTAATAAGTGCAGAAGGCAAATTTACGAGTGTGTTTAATAATCTTCACACTTTTATTATATGCATAAAAATACTGAAAGGAAAAATTATTATTGATGAGTGGATTAAATTCACCTTATTGAAAAATTCACCTTATTGATGAGTGGATTAGCTCGGAAATAAATTGAATTATTCTATCTTCTTCTTCTTGTTTCCAATAGCCCTACTTTGAACCACGCTTGTTCAACTATTGGGCTTTGATCTTTACCCAGTATTGTCGCATCTTCTGCCGGTGTAGCTTCTTTCCCTCTTCTGTCCAGGGGGTAACTTTCCTTCTGGGTTTTTCCTGAAATCCACGGACTTCCCTTAGTGTTTTTCCTGAAATCCACGGACTTCCTTCAGGATGCATCTCACAGAAGACTGTCTGTTTTGGAGATCTTTTATTCCCACTTCTTTAACATCCTTCTCGGTTTCTGTCAACCAAGTGGTACGAACCTTCTTGTTTGACCAGAATGTGAACAGACTGTTGGTTAGTCGCTTTGGAGTCAATCTTGCAACGTGGCCATAGAAAGCTACCCTTCTTTTCCTTGCACAGTCAGAGAGCCTCTCAATATGTTCGTAGAGCTCAGAGTTATGTCGTCTTCGGAATTCCCCATCTTCGTTTACGGGGAATGCCTAGGATCTTCCTGATGATTCTCCTCTCTCTGATTTCCAATTTCTCTACCAGACCTCTTCGGTTCAAGGAAACACACTCCATGGCATACAGTGCTTCTGGTCGTAAGACTGATGTGTTGGCGCTCTCTCTTTCGTTACACGCCGCGTTAGTTAGAAATAAAATTTGAAGGAATCAAGTCCTTGTTTGTAAAATTCGTTTATTGTGAAGATATAATTGTATTTTGTATAAGAAAAATTGTTTGTGAAGAGTAATGGATCAACCTTTTTTGTACAGTTAAACCTTTTTTTGGGTGAATTGATTTTATTTTGTACAAATCTATCAATTTTTGTACTAAACCATTATTATTTGTAAGATTCAATCGATCATTGGGCGTTTATATTTTATTTTGGACGAAGTAACCTTTTTTGGATGAAGTAATCGTTTTTTGTATGAATAAACCATATTTTGTATTTTTCCATATATTATTTGTAAAAAAGCATCTATTTATTGTACGCAAAAAACCAAGTCTTTTATTTTGGACGAAGTAACTTTTTTTTGGATGAAGTAATCTCTTTTTGTATGAATAAACGGAATTTTGTATTCTTACAGCTATTTTTTGTAAAAAAACATCTATTTATTGTACGCAAAAAATCCAAGCCAAATACATTGTATAGATCGTGATACCTTCCGCCCCCTATATCGGCCCCTGGCTACCTACCGCCCCCCATATCGCCCCCTGGCCACCTAGCAACCCCCAAAACGATGTCATCGCCCACTGGGGGGCGATATCGCCCACTTTGAGAAACGCTGGTCTAGATGGTATTGACTATCAAGATTAAAATTATTATTCTGGCGAGAGCGTCTATGATGTCAAAGAATACGGACAAGTTCAATTAACTTTAGACAATTTGAAAGGGAATTCATCCATTTGCCTTCCGGTCTTGTGGAGTTTTGTTTTATTTACCTATTTACCATAAACATTCTCCAAATCCCTTGTTTATCTAAGTCCCACTTAACTTAATCGGCAACTTCGTGCAGTACCGCTTGCTTTACCATAAGCGTGAACATTTTTCGTGTTTTTGTTTAAATTGCGAGACAGATTTGACCCGGACCCGTACTCGAAAAATCGGACTCGCCGAGTCTAAAAAGACCGGGTATTCCCAAACCCTAACTGTGCCTTCTGAATCATGGTTACCTGTTGATCAAAGTTTCATTTCAGGCGCCATATATAAGTACTTTAGACTGATCATTTAGACTTTCGTGTAACTCCTTAGCTTTGTTTGCTTTCATTCATTGGCTACAATCATCAAAGTTGTTATTTGGCCTGCCCAGCAGTTATATTAACAGATGAGCTTTTGAAAAACGAAAATATATCTACTTTAGATTTCAACCAATGGCTGTTATTACGACAAAATCCATGCATTATCACTTTATAGGACCTATATAGGGTGCGGCAACATAACTTCCTTTTTGAAATGCGCGCCATTCATGCTGTAGGCATTGCAGCGGGGCGGGAGTGGTCTCATTCTAGAGACGTGGTTGTAAAGTTTTGTTGCCCATCCCGGTCAGTCACCATCATGAGTTGGAACGGTGAGGAGCGTGCGTTTGCCTCCGAGGCCGAGTTGAGGCCGAGTTTGTCCCGGGCGGGAAATCAATTGTTACATTTGTTACTACGTTCCGATAAACCGGGAGTGCGACAGAACGAAGAACGGGTGTCCCTCGGCCCATCAGATCACCTCAGAACATTGAGGCAATGAGAGCTTCAATCTTGCAATCCCCACGGCGACAAAGAAGCGACTGCCCTTTCACTTTCAGTTCATTGATGCGAATTCTTCACGATGACCTTCATTACCATCCGTATAAGTTGGCGATTGTACAGGAACTCTCAGAACGATCCTTCAGTCCTCGAAGCATACGCATGTGAGACACTTCTCGTTAACGTTGCCAAGGAAGCTATTGTTTTTCTTCAGTGATGAGGCCTATTTTCACTTAAGTGGATACGTTGACAAGCAGAACATGCGCTACTAGGCTGAGACCAATCCCCTAGATTTGCATCAAAGGCATTTATACTCGCCTGCAGTCACAGTTTGGTGTGAATTTCCTCAGCTGCGATTGTTGGTCCTTGGTATTTTGAAGAAAATAAGGTCACGGCAGTGAATTCGGACCGGTATGTGAACATGTTGGAACTTTTCTTTCCACGACTTGATGAATTAGACTTAGGGGACATTTGGTTCCAACAAGACGGTGCAACGGTGCATCAATGACTGTTTTGAGGGAACACTTTCCAAGACACCTTATCTCAATAAGCGGCGATTTGGAGTGGCCAGGCCGCTTCCCCAATTTGGCCCCTTGAGATATATTTTGTGGGGTTATTTGAAGTCCCGCGTTTATGTTAACTTTACAAGTACCCTACAGGACCTGAAGGAAAATATCCGGGCAGATATTGCCAACATACCCGCTGATATGCTGATAAGGGTCATGGCTAGCATCAAAACTTGGCTTACTCAGTGTATGGGTAATGGGGGGCATCACGGAAACGAATGCGAAAGTGTAAAAACTATGAAAAAAGTACTATTTTGTGCAAATTACAGTTTTTAATTGAAAAATTAATATTCAAAAATAAATAGCGGTAATATGTTATTAACATTAAGTTATTAGGACCAATTTTACACCTAAGAATCTGTTCCGATGTTCTTCAAAGATAAGACTAGGTCTGCTGGGAGGAACTTATAAATATTACTTTACAAATGGAAAAATATTATGATATTTGTGCGCATTAAATTTCCACCCCATAAGGGGATCCTCAAGTGAAAGCAATCACTTTTTCTTTATGCTCCCGAAGTTGTGACTATGTCTTCAAAAGAAGATTGTCATTGTCGATATTTGTAGTTGAGTCTTGCTGGTCTACATTCATACTTAACATGGATTATAACATTTGTAATGATGAAGTCATCATTGATAATGACGTAGGTTGGACATTTGAGGGAAGGTTGAAGGAACTAGTGGTCTCACAAGTGAAACTAGTGGTTGCGCCTTTCCCCCCTCCGCGGTCCTGAAGTTCCGTTATAAAAGTTGCGGAAACAGAAGCAGAAACGGATGTCAAAAAGCGTGCAGAACTTTCTCAGTTCAAGACTTCAAGCAGAAGCAGAGATCTGTGGCTAGTTTATAGAGGTACAGCAAATATGGAGTGAATAGTATGTATGTATTATGTAGATAGATTTACTTATTTACAAAAAAGAAACAAACACATTGATTTAAAGAAATCCGTTCGTTTTTTTCAGTTTTTACATTTTGTGCATGCTTTACTGATTCATAAATTTTATCGAATATTGTCTTATCTTATCAACAACCACCGAGTATTCAGGGGTGTAATGTTAGTTCGCCTCCCCGTGGTGAACCCTGGATAGCGTTGTATATCATAAAACCTGAACTAAATGAACTAATAACAGCTGTCAACCAGACAATCCTATGGATCTCCTGGTTAAGATCGTGACAATGCCCCAGAACAAATGCGGAGCTGAAAGACAAGTGGGCAAGACAGTGGGCACTCTTGAACCACTGACACATTCAGGAATGCCCACTGAGGTCCTGCCGAGGACTAAGGTGTCCTCCCGGTAGGACCGGCAGCTCCTGAACGCAACCGACAATGAAATCAAATATATCCTACCATCTTTTATTTGTATTTCTATCAAAATTGTGATGTGCCATACGCCAAATAAATAAATAAAACATACAAAAACTTGTGAATCTTCTCCAGTGCCTTCAAAATTTCCTGCTGTTTTGGAATGTTCTGTACTTCTGTATCCAAAGTTTGTGATCAGGCGTCTTCATCTTCGGTGTGATTTTCGTCAGCACACGTTCTCACATAATTGATACAAAATCCGGCTTTCTTGAAACAGTTTTGAAACTAACATCACTTACTGTAAACCATATTTTCCTTGCAAATTTATTGGCTAGAAGTACGTTAATATCCGGGCTATGATTTTCTTCGAGGCACGTAAGAGTATGTTGAACAACTTATCTGCGATAAAAGCGTTTAAGAGTGTGTATGATGCCTTGATCTAAAGGTTAAAGTTCACTGGTGGTATTAATAGGTAAGAACATGACTTTTACGTTTTCAAATGATGGCCAGTCCGTATAGGCAGCACAGTTGTCAATGAAAAGCAGGATTTTTTACGGTTCATCTTCATTTCCTAGTTAACTTTTTTCAACCAATCTTGAAATCAGATTTTTGTCAACCAAGCTATTGTCTTTTTGGCATAATCAACAGGTAGAGTCTTGACACCTTTAAAATATCTAGATCGTTTTCATTTTCCGTTGATGAAAAGAGGGAGCTTAGCCATACCGGTCATGTTTACGCATTGAAGAATAAATAGACGTTCGTTGCTTTGTTTCCCTCCATGACATTTTGTCGCCTTTGGATGTAAATATTTTCTCGGGAAGGCACTTAAAGAAGAGAGCAGTTTCTTCCCCATTGCAAATATCGTCTGGATAATACTCCTTTAAGAATCTATGCAAATTTTCAGTCTATTGGTTATCATACACACGCTTTGTTTCACGGATTTACTTTCTCCGGCTACTTTTTTATAAGCTATATCATTACGCCTTTTAAAACCCTATAACCAGCCACTACTAGCCGAAAAGTTCTGAATTCCCAATTTTGAAGCAAAATCTTCAGATTTATGTTTTAACAAGGGTCTATCTATACCTATATTGTCGAGAGTTTGTTTGATACATTCTAAAAGGCAGTTCTCGTTATCGGCGAACTCGGGAAGTCGACTCCTCTTAATATTTCCGTGTCACTCAAAGCACTGGGGCTTGATAGAATCTTTTGACTTAATAATTTTATAGTAGGTGTATTCTCGTAGACCAAACTCGCTCTGAATTTCACTACCCGATTTCCCACACTCAACAGATTCACGATATTTAGTTTATCACTTAGAGACAACACTTGGCGTTCTTTTACACATGACGTAGATATTTAAAAAGATTGCAATTTTAAATGCGTCTTCAGTATTTAGAGATTTGTTGCAGACTAACTTATTTGTCAAAAGCTATTTTACAGTGAAGTCTAACAACCTCTCCTTTCTTTTTCACTTCGTTTTGGTCTACTAGGGGCCACGGGGCTCGTCTTACCTCTCAGCTAGGGTCTACTGCTTTTTCTTGGCCCAGTATTACTTCATTTTCTGGCTTTGAGCCTGCTTCCTCTCATCCGTCAATTTCGGTTTGGTAGTGCCTGTACAAGAGAACGCAATTAACAGACAGTTAGCAAAAGAGTTGCTCAGCTAAAATTGAGATGGGCTGGCCATATTGCCAACAGAGCACAGAGAGATGGACATACATATTCACAGCTAGGAGGCCAAGAAAGTGCAAAAGAAGTGCTGGCCGACCTCAAAAAAGATATAAAAGCGTATGACATCCAGAAGATTGCTGGGAAAAAATGGATAAGAGCTGCTATGGGCAAGCAGGATGAAAAAAGGCTGATGAAGAAGAAGTGCCTGTACACTTCTTGCTTGTGAGAGACAGTGGGAAGACTCCATGCAGGATGGCCTGTCGGTATTGAGTGCGGTTCTCAGTTGTCTGTAAAGGGATCTGCAGTTCCTCTAAGTCTGATTTAACAGACGTGAACCACTTGGCTTTGGACCCCTTTCCCCTACTTGTCACTCTGAGGATCCTCTTGGTGAGCCTGGAGTGATTCAGGTGGGATGTGCCCATAGAAGGTCTGTCGTTTTTTCCTCATACATGTGACTATGTCTTCCTGATGTTCGTAGTGGTCGTTATTGTGCCTGATTCTGTAGGTACCGTCTTTGTCTCTTATGGGTCCTAGTATTCTCCTCTGGATCTTTCTCTCTTTAAGTTCTAGTTTCCTGAGTGGGCTCTTTCGATTCAGCAAGAGGCACTAAGAGGTATAGAGTGCAGAGGGTCTTACTACTGAGTTGTAGTGCTTCAGCTTTATGTTCTTGGATAGATACTTGGAGGTATAGATGTTCTTACAGTAATGATAGACCCTCTCTAACTTGCTGCACCTGGCGTCTATGGTCAAGGTTTCGCTCTCGCTTGCTGAAATCTTTCTTCCAAGAACTTGACTACAGGAACTTTACAGATATTATTTTTTCCTAGTGGGATTGTAGAAGAAGCCTGCTTGATATTGGTGATGAACTCGGTCCTCTGTATGTTGACCCTCGTTCCAAGTCGTTTCTTGCCGCAACATAGTAGAGGCTCTCTAGTTGATGAATAGCCTCCTCCATGCCTCCTCCATGTGCTCTATGCAATAGGGTGAGATCATCAGTAAAGGCATGAGATCATGGTACATTGAGATTGTCTTTCTTATACCTAAGCTTACGTCCTGCTTCTGGTAAAAATGTGGAAGTACATTCTCTGATGATTTTCTCCAGAACACAGTTGAAGAGGATGCACGAGATGCCATCCCCTGCCTGACTCCTGTCTGGATGGGAAAGCTCGCGGAGAGTTCAGCCCTCTACTTAATTTTGGTGGTGTTCTTCAGGGTAGCTTGGACCAGTCTAGTAGTCTTCTTCTCTAAGCCTAGTTCCCATAAAGTAGGGAAGAGGGTCTGTCGATCTATTGAGTCGTATGCATTTTAGAAGTTTACCATAATGGCTACCCGGGGGTATCCACCTCGGCTCCTATACGAGAGGATTATCTTGAGGTTTTGAATCTGTTCTGTGCAGGATCTACTCGCACGGAAACCAGCCGGTATTCAGCTAGTTGGGAGTCTAGCTTTTTGGTGACTACTTTCTAGGGCTTTAGAGAGGATCTTGTAGGTTATAAGCAACAAGGAGATGCCTCTGTAGCTGTTGAGGTCAGTCTTACTTCCTTTTTTGTGGGCTGAGTTTTCACGGCTGAGGTCCATCCCTCTGGCAAGACCTCTGTTCTTCAAATGTCCAGAATGATATGGGTGATGCTCTGCAGGGACTGCTCATCTACGTGCTTCCACATTTCTATAACAATACCATCTATATCTATATATCACCTAGGTCTTGTTGTTCTTAAGGTCTTTGATGATCTTCTTTATTTCTTCCCTGTTGGGTGGTACAGAGTCCTGGTTCCTGACAGCGAGGTCGGCGAAAGCAATTCTCTCCTTCGGTTGTTCTGCATTGAGGAGATTCTCAGGAGGAGGAGTTTCGGTTGTTCTGCATTCAGTTTAGTCACTGTTATTTATTTGGAGCTCAGCCGTTGGTTATTAAACCTCGGTATTCTCGAGACCTTTGGGGTATTGTGTGCTCTTCTCACGGGTTTTTAACCCGTTTAATAAAAAAGTAGGTTGGTCTTAACTAGGGAGAGATAATGGTCAGAGTCGAGGTTTGCTCCCCTCAATACCTTGACGTTTTGTATTTCCTTGTTCTATCTCCTGTCAATAGCCACATGGTCGAATTAAAATTCACCTAGCATGTGATTTGGATTCTTCCAGGTCATGGCCTTCCTTGGTAGTCGCTTTAACGCGGTTGATTTTAAAACCAGGTTGTAGATGTCACAAAAGGTTTATCAGCCACTCGCCATGCACACAAGTGGACCAACAGAAGTCCTCTTGTGTGCTGGGTAAGCGCCTACTATCCCTACAGCCTCTCCTTATTTTACTTAAAACAAATAAATAATCTATTCTCTCTTATAGAGGCTTCTATTTTACACTTATAGAGGTTTTAGAGCCTAAAATGAATAAATTTTTGTTTATTGTTTTTATTTATATAAATGGTACAACATATTTACAAAAAATCCTACTTACATAAGGCATGTATAAAATATACATAATAATTAATAAATCTATTAATTTTGTGTGTGTAACTTATTTAATCATAAATATATACGTAAAAAAAATTATAATAATAAGTTTAAACTGAGTCATAGTACAAAAATAGATATTAATGTTTATAAAACAAAAGAATAATAATGATAATAAATCTATGCACAATCAATTTAAAAAAAAATGACAAAATAAAAGAGAATGTTATTGGCAGTAAACGAAAACTAAACAATAATAATAATAATAATAAACGCGGGGCGAGAAATTAATAAATCTTTACAAAAATAATGTACATAAATTATTACAGTAAAAAAAAAGAAACACAAAGAATATTATTTTTTTAAATACATCACAGAACCAAATTAAATTTATCTAAAACAAATGTTAATAATATTAAAAACCTTTTTGTCTTGTTTCCTTCTCTGTTTGTTTCCAACGTAATTTTTTTCCTTGCTTCAATTCGAAAATAAAATTATTCACGGTTCATTAAAAAAACTGTTCATGAATTTAAGGCCTGTGTGTGTCAGTTATGTAAGCGTCTATCTGCGGGTCGGCGGAGCAGGTGTGTGCTGCATACAACCTTCAACGTTTTCCGGCCAATCGCAAACATTTTGATCGGGGTTGAAGACCAAATTTGACGGACAAGGCATATGATGTTTCCTTTCTCCTTCGCACATGTAATATCTTGTACAGTCGTTCTTGTCTGCGTGGTAACTTATGTGGCCTTCTTCTTCTTCACAAGTCACTTCATTTGCTACAAAAAAAAATAATTGTTACAAACTAATAGTTTATATGTTAGAGTCTAGAGTTTGTTTAATTATTGGTATGAAATATATCAAGGTTGGAGTCAAAATTAAGTATTTTTGAATTTTTAGAATTATTAGGAATCTGGATAAATGTACAATACAATAATATTATTAATAATATTTATAATAAATGTATGCACAATCAACAAAAAATGACAAAATAAAGGAGGATATTATTGACAATAAAAGAAATAGTATATTTTGTAACTAGGGCGGTAAGTTGTCAATTTGATGCGAGAGCGAAATTGGGCGCACGAACGAACTGAGAAGGCATTGACTATACCGCCCGTGTTACAAACAATATTTTTTATTACTGATGCGAGGGGATGTATCTTACAAGTTTGAGGTCCAGGGGCCATAAAAAAATGGAATCAAGAATGAAGAATATGCTTTTTCAATTGTCTCTGGTGGCGTGGATTCGTTATAAGAAATCTCCTCAGTATCACCTTAGAATTTACAGTCATTTTTTTTTACAATGTTTTCATTAGTTTTTATTATCATTTTGTAATGAAAAAAAACACTTTCACGCCACTTTTTTAATTTCGAGGTCTTGATTGTGTTTATTTTAATTATTTATATGTCTTTTTTCACCTAACCTAGCGATATTGAATATTTGCGTGCGTTACCCAGGTTATGTGATAATACAACGAGAGGTGGCATTTCACGTATTAGAAAACGTGCGTCAAGAAGTACCTTTCGCGCATGAGCAATAAAAAATAAATAATAATATTAATAAAGAAAAAAAAAACGGCGGTTAAGCGAGAAACTAATAAATCTAGAATCTATATCCAAAGAAATAATGACCTTTATTACATGAATAGGATGGTCGCAACCATCCGGCGGATCAACAGATCTGGTAATAAGCAGTAATGAGCAGTATTACCAGTATCGTGCAGAAGACTACAGAAAAATGATTTCTTTAAAGGCTTTTGTTTCGGAAAGCTATGGGCGCAGCTCAAAGTCAGCATAATCGGCTATAGTACTGCGGTGCGGAAAGCAATGAGAAACTACCGCACAATAACTCTCTAGAAGAAGACCTAAGCAAGGAACAGTTTGGTTTTAGAGATGGACTTGGAACAAGAGAAGCGTTGCTTGGGCTGTCAGTTTTCATGCAAAAATGTAGAGACCAAAAAAAGAACGTGTACATCTGTTTTTTTTGATTATTCAAAGGCAATTGACAGTTTAAAACACGTCGTCCTAATTAACATTCTAACGACCAAAGGCCTCGACCAAAAAGATATCTCCTTCAAAAAAAATTTTACGAACACCAGATTGCTGCAGTACGACTCGAGGACGATACGACCTATACGATATACGATACGATATACCTAATAAACATGGAGTACGTCAGGACTGTGTACTATCACCACTGTTGTTCAATATTTACTCGGAACAAATATTCCTGAAAGCCTTGGAAAACTCTACAGATGGAATCAAGATCAATGGTGAACTATTGAACATCAAATACGCGAATGGTTATCAGTAGAACACCAGATATCCAAGCAAATTTGCAAGTATACAATAAGCAAATATAGCAGGTCGCTAAATTTAAATACTTGGGTAGCTGGATCAACGACCTGGGTCCAGATCTGGAAGTAAGAACACGCATCGAAATAGCCAGAACAACGTTCCTTAAGATGAGAAAAGTATTTTGCGAGAGAATCCTAAACCTTAAACTAAGATTCCGGTTCGTTAAGTATTACATTCACTAGGTACTGTTGTATGGTGATGAGGCTTGGACGTTGAACATGAATACTATGAAAAAAATAGAAGCGTTTGAGATGAGGATATTTCGAAAAATGCAGAGAATATCCTGGGCAGAACATATCACGAATAATGACGTTCTTAGAGGCATGGACAGAGACAGAGAGCTATTGGTTATTGTGAAGAAACGTAAGACACCGTACCTAGGACATATTCTCAGAAATACAAAATATAGCATTCTAAAATTAATAATGGACGGCAAGATAGAGAGGCGCCGGTCCAGGGCGAAGGAAGTGCTCCTGGTTAAAGAACATAAGAGACTGGACTGGCCTGGACTCCCACTCATAGTTCAGAGCGCCACAAGACCGTGCGGAATTTGGCATGATTGTTGCCAAACTTCAGTAATGGAGAAGGCACCTAAAGAAGAGGATTGCAATTTCCTCAAAACCATCATCAAACTCATTAACAAAATTATTTACAAAATCGTTGTTCATTATGCGTTTTAACTGTTTCTAAGGAAAACCTGTAGACTGGTCTGTGATACATGTCAAAATTGCATCGACGTCAAAGAACAAAGAACAAGCAGGCGTCATCAGCCGTAAACAACCAATCCCAGTGTTGAAGGTTTCCTCAAGGAAGCTCGAGACCTGCCTTGAAATAAGGAGCCCAATAAGGTTCTTTGTTCTGTCAAGAAAGGTCTATGAAACGCAAAATAAAGAAAAAGGAATCCTTGTTCCTCAAGGAAGCACTATGAATATGGGTATATGTCGTATAAGACATCGACTTTGTCGTAATAACAGCCCCTGCTTGAAATCTAAACTAGATTTCATTCTTCATAAGTTCAAAGGTTAAATGAAATCCAATTACAAGCTTTGATGATTGCAACCAACGAACAAAAGCAAAAAAAGGGAAGGAGTTCCGCGAAAGTGTAAATTATGAACACTTATTTATGGCGGTTGAAGTGAAGCTTCGATCAACAGCTAAACGCGATTCAGCCGACATAGTGAAAAAATATATTTTTCAAAAGTATTATTAAATGCATCTCCTAAACGGTTACCTATATTAAGAATTGAAAGTGTTGCTCTGGAAAGACTTTCTTCAGATTAAACTCTTGGGATGATAATAGATGCCAGTTTGTCAACATATCAATACAATGGGCATGGTGACTGACTTTATAAAAGTGTTCTAAAATATTTTAAAGTATCTACTATTTCCAAAAATAAATATTATTTCTGCAGGAAACAAAGTTTTATTAGAAAAAAAAAAGCTATTGAAATTCAAAGTTTAAAATCCGCTCGAAAACGATCGCTGGTGTCATGGCGTCCGCTTGTGACGTCAGATGTTTGTAAATCGACGAAGAAATTAGGGAGCCAAAGAAAGAAATCAGCTGTTTTGTGTGTTATGAATTCTAGAGTATATATAAGGTGTTCGGTTTTGACATTTCTAAACTCTACTGAACAAAAATCTTGGTTTGATGCCAAAAACTCCGCCAACATCAACAAATCAACTCTAGACAAATTAGATCTATTTTCCTTGGTAAAACCTTGTTCTATGTTTTGAGAACACAATACTAAGCAACTGATCAATGGAAATCACTAAATACTTTATAAACGCAGGTAACAACAATTAAAAAGTGCAGAGATCGTAATAAAAGTTCGTACGAGGTTTATAAACCCGTGACATTATTCACTCTGATTGGTGTTGAACTTATCACGGAGGACTGCTGTATTTTGTAGTTATATTTTATTAAAAATATTATCAATCTCGTACTAAATGTCAAAATAAAGACATTTTTCACACTCTATTATTCCCATCTCATTAGATAAACACAATATTTTTGTGATTCTTGGTTACTGTCATCATTTGATGGGCAAATGGGCATTTTGATCAAGTAGCATACTATACACGTAAGCTCTAATTTATTTCCTAGTTATGATTTGCTATATACATCAAAGCAGTCATGCTATCCTGAAAACATAATTGTGAAGCATTCATGTGCCGAAATAGATTTACAATCATTTAATTAGACATACGGTTAAAAGGCTATGTCAAGCGCAGGAAGAAGTTTTGAAGTCCGTTAATTGCAGTCAAATACAAGAAAGTGACCACCAGATTAAAGTTGGTTATCAAAAAATTGAAGTTGACGGGAAATGGATGCTGTGTTCTGAAGAGGCTAGAAACTAGTAAGGGAGAACTTAATAAAGAAGGGGCAAAGGGAGATGTGTGGAAGGGAAATGGAAAATATTAAGATGTTGTTTTGAAATGTGGCGGGTTTGGAGAAAAAATGTGAAACAAGAGACAGAGCGTTTACAAGGTTCTTACAGAAGTTCCAGTTCATCGGATTGGTGGAGGCGTGGTTACAGGAAAAGGAAAGGGAGACATGCAGGTGCAATCTTAAAAACGATTACAGATGGAGGATGCAGCCGGCGGAGAAAAGTAGTAGAGTTGGTAGGGCGAAAGGAGGAATTATTACAGGGGTTCATAGCGGTATCATTCAATCTAATAGAATACCCGTAGAAACGAAAGGTGTTATATTTAAGGATTTGGGATATTTAGGGATTTACAATTTTAGGGAAATATTTAGTGAAATTTAGGGAAATGAAGTTACTGGTGGCAAGAGGCGACAATATACAACAATAACAGTGAAATGAATGCGATATTTAAATGGGGTTGTGATGGAGCAAACCAAAATTGTTGCAAGGGTGGTCAGAAGGGTGCAAGAGTGGCGAAAGCTTATTTAGCGTCTCAGTGCTACCAATACAAATATATCACATCAGTATGAATGGCAACAGGTTATTATTTTTCAAAATACTCCACTGTCTCCTAACAGATATTTTCGGCCTATTATGTTTTCATTTACAAAAAAAACTACAGGCTTAATTGTAATAGAATTGACGGCAGTACAGAATCAAATTCAAAAATACGTCTCATAATAATAAATATAGACGAAGCCAAAGAAACTATAAAACCAACGCAAATTCTACCAAGTGACTATAAATGATGAGAATTATGTTGTTACGTTAACAAATTTGATTTTTTTAGTTGGTAACATCGTTGGAATGGAACACACAATTTTCAGAATAGATAGTTTCATAGTTGAAATTTTTTTATGCGCATGCGTCAATTTCCGCCATGTTTTCTGGCACTTTTTTGACGTATAACCAATGAAAATAACAAAATGTGCCCGAAACTTCCATATTCCCGCTTTTTAAACAAGGTGGACGCGCATACGTTTAACTAGCCGTTACAAGGTCTATTCAAAACAAATGAAAAAAAAAATAAAATTGACAGTTTCAAACTTTCTGTTCACAGCATTCAGCTTTCAACAATTTGTTTGACATAACCTAAATAAAGACGATTGACAATTGATATGTTGCATAACCAATACACAAAACTACTACCAACCTTCTCAGTGTTGCTAATGTATTATTTTGCTTCAATCATTTATAGTCACTCGGTATATCCACCTATAAGTATACTCAGACGTGACATATATGTCGTGCTAAATCTAAAGATATCCTTCTATTCTCTCTATAAAGGCATACATATAGCATATAAACTTGATGTCAAAACTTGGTAAATTACATCGGCCGAAAATAAACAAAGAAGTTGACTAAGAAAAACGTTATACAAGAAAGGTTTCAGCAAGAGGTGGGTTTGCTTGTAGATTTGGCAAAGCAAACGATGATGTAACATAACAATATAATGTATATGTAACACCAACGATGGACACGACAACACAGCACGGTCTTATTTTTAGGAATAAAGATAAATCAGCAGCAATTACCGGAATCAATGCATCTCTCATTAAGTGCTTTCACATCTTATTGGAATGTTTGGGACCCGGATGATATGCTGTAAATACCTGATGTTTTTTTATCAATGTCCAGTATGTACAAGAGAACTTTTCTTTGAATATTCAAAAAAATATTCGTGACACCATATGTCACTGTACAAATACTGTATTATTATTACTTATTAGTTTTACTTACTAATTATAGTTACTATTACTAATTATAGTTACTGTATAAATACTGCTTGAACTTGGAAAAGTAATCATTGGTCACTACGTACTTCTCTTAGGACAAATGAGAGAAAAGGGTCTAGGGGCCAGACTTAAGATGTTAGGCGCTATCGATTAGAATACACTCGAAAAACATGTCACATTCACACCAATATTCTTAGATTTCCTGCTCAAGAAAGTCTCAAAAACCAAAGGGCGAATTTTAACACTCGATGTTAAGCTACTTTTAAAAGATCCCTAAATGAACACCTACGATTTAGATACTGAATAAAATGTAATTCTTAAATAATTCACGACACATTTAGGATTTCTAAGGACAGAAAATATGATACATGACAAATAAATTGAAGAACGGCAAAATATGTATTCTGGCGAATGTGAAAAAAACATGTAAGTAAACTATAAAATATTTGTTCTAACAACAAAGAATTAAGAGAACGATGAATGAAGACCTCAGCACGTGTATTATACCCAAAAGTTAAAAAAATTACAAATGAAATAAGAAAGTACAGAAGTCGGAATGACTACCTTTTGTAGTTATATAGTTATGGTGCAGTCAAACATCGAAAGTGCATTCAAATTAAGTGCAGTCAAACAGCGAAAGTCTGATAGCGCTGTCAACGTTTGAATGTTGAAGCTTCATAAAAGTTGTAATTCTGAAGACAATTTGTCATATATTTTCCTATAATTTAAACTTACGATCTTTTGTGGTGTATTGTCCAATTGGGCTCGAACTTTCAAATGGGCCATTGTATTCCAATTTCACTTTGTATCCTTCCAATTCTTGTCGCATAGCTTGCATAAGTGGGAACTTTCCACTTCCACATTGTCCTCTAAAATCATCCATATCCACAGACCAAATCATAATTCCTCCAAATCCTTCTTCCTTTAACCATGCCATCTACAAAAAGACAGATTACTATCTTTAAAGTATCTTCCTCAAATTTAATGTATACTATTTTTTGTCGGGAAAAATTTGAATAATTCACGACACATTTAGGATTTCTAACGACAGAAAATATGATACATGACAAATAAATTGAAGAACGGCAAAATATGTATTCTGGCGAATGTGAAAAAAAAATGTAAGTAAACTATAAAATATTTGTTCTAACAACAAAGAATTAAGAGAACGATAGAGAATTCCACTAAAAATTAATGGTTCAGAGGATACCATAAATCCATAATAAAAATTGCTCCTAAATAGGTTATTTTATAGAGCGCTTCTATATATAACCTAGCCTAAGCTACTAACCTAGCCCAACTTAAACTAGCCTAGCCTACCCTAGCTTACTCTAATGACCTGATCAAACCTAACCTAGCACAACCTAGTCTATCATAATAACCTAATTAACCATAATCTAACCTATCCTAACCAGGATCACAATTGAGTGCACTTGCTGAATAGGTTTCTCAGATTATGTGCACATGTAACGTACAATAACTTTATTGCTAATTTTGAGCCATTTTTTAATTTATTTTTAGCACTAACGACCTATTGTATATTAAAATGTGTATTCTGTTAAAATGCCCCTTTATTGAATTAAGAGAATTTATCGAGTTAATGTTAAATTAATATTAACTCATCATAAACATAATAAAAATGTGAACTTCTCCATCGCGAAATATTTCTGCGCTATTTGACATTTATCGTGCCAGTATATATTCCTCAAACTTTTCCTCTTTATACCTTTGTCTTAAGACTCCTTTCATCATCAAAGCCGACCCACTGGTTGTTCCTGTACGCGAAAGGTACTTGTTGTTCGTTGTCCCAAACTAACGTTGTGTTATCCTCATGCAGGAAATCGCAAATTTCGTAGAAACTCATGAAACCGGCCTCAGCGGTGTATTTGCCAGCAGTTCCACCACCTGAAGCTGCAGCTCCGATATCAAACTGTGTTGTGTTTACTAACTCGAAGCTACGACCGTACGTTGGCATACCAATCATTAACTTCTCCTTTGGTGCACCTTGTTTAACCCATTCTCTTGCAGAATAATCCTAAATTAAATAGAAAATTAAAATCATTTGAAAAATTATTTCGTCGCTTTACTTACGACAGTGAGTTTCTTTTGATAGCTCGTGGCACTTTCAAGAGGGAAGAGAGGAGAATTGTGTCCAACAGTCCGTTCCCATTGTCCATGGAAATCGTAAGTCATTACATTGATGAAGTCTAAGTATTTGGAAATTTCTGGAACGTCGTATCCAGCTGCAATAGCTTCGAATGATGCTGGCACGGCGGCCGTTAACAATAATCTCGGTTGTCCACTGCTTTTCGCTTCGCCCTCGAAAGCGAGCCTCAATTCTTTGAGTAAATTTACATAGGCCGCCCTGTCGTCAGCTCCTCGGGGATATTCCCAATCGACGTCCAGTCCATTAAACTTGTAGTCCCTGAGGAAATCGATGGAATCGTAAACGAATTGATTCATCCTGAACGTGTTTCCGGTTAATTCCTTGAAGGGTGTCGACCCGAAAGCCCAACCACCAATTGCCAATAATACCTGAAAATTAAATTAAAAATAATTATTAATGATATAAATGATGTTTGAATAAAAAAACGAAACTCAGGAAGACTTGTAAAAAATAATTCCAGCAACAAGTAGATAAATAGTCTGCTGGAAAGTAGACAATTTTAAATATGTTTAGGCAAGAATAGATATACAATAGAGGACGAAACAGAACTGTATAAAACTAGATATGACCTGAAAAGAACAAACTAGACTAGATAAGATCATACAAGACCTGACAAGCCCAGACAAAACCTGACAACAATATTCTAAGCCATAAAATCCAGATAAATGCTTACTATACTGAGGTTCAATGCTCTTTTTTAAACCTAAGGAATTCTGGTTTGCCTAACATGTTCCCCTATTTACGCGACTAAAAATACAACCACCATCAGCATCAGCATGAAGTTTTATTCATAAAATGAGTAGAAAAGCAAAGTTGGAGTGTCTATGTTATGGTAAAAGTACGTAGTTTGGTAAATGTACACATTTACCGGTATATGTACACATATACTTTCTTGGTTTGTAAATGTGAGTTAAACTTACATTTACCAATTATATCCGGCAAATGTGTACATATGCGGAATGATGTTGGCAAGACACATATAAAAACATACACAGCACATGGACTGCCCGACAAGATACACGTGATATTGCAACACACAAATATTTACTTTTTTGAGCGTGGTTAGGTCTGATAAATAATGAATTTCGAATTAAAATTTAAAAAAAGTAATATTTATTATACAAGCGGATAAAATTAGTCTTAACGAGCGCATTGTTAAAATCTTTAAAATAATATATTATAAAATTGCGTTGTAATAAAATAATATATATATATTAAAAAAGTACATTTTAGCCTTAATACAAGTGTATTTTGTTATGTTGAACTTATAAAAACCTATATACGTTAGAAAATGTGTACTTTTACCGGTAAAAGTAGATATATAAAGTAGATCTGTTTTAAACTCACTTTTATCTATCAAATTGGCAGATGTATACATGTACCGGTAAATGTTTACATTTGCGGATTGTACTTTTACCGTAACACCCTAGCAATCTCATCAAAAACAAGATTTTTTAATTTGTATCAAGGTGAATTAACATTAATTAACAAGGGAGATGAACTACTGGAAGAGACATATGACAAATCCCCCAGAAACGACCACAAAATCATCATTGGAGACATGAATGCAAATACTGGGAAGGAAAGCCACTACATAGGAACAATAGGAAAACACGACGAAACAAACGGAGATATGCTTATTAACTTCACTGCAAGTAAAAACATGGTGATCAGCTCCACATGTTTACCACACAAGAACATCCATAAGGATACTTGGCGGTCGCCGGATGGTACGACAATGAACCAAATATATCACGCTATTGTAGACAAGAGAGCAGCAAAGATTATAACAAATGTCAAGTCAAGGGGTGCATGCTGTGGATCAGATCATTTAACTATTATCTACAAATATCTTTTAAGTAGTACGGCAAAACAACAGGCAGGAACTCACAAAGACAGCTACAGTAGACTAAACAGAAAGCACCTGAGATAAGAAGACGGTATGAGCAAGAGATAACACGAAAGCTATCCCCACAAAATAACCAGCATGACACAGCAGCGAACCAATGGGAGAAGCTAAAAAGAACAGTTACTGAAAAAGCACCATAAATCTTAGGACAAAAGAAAAAAGAAAAGAGGGAAGAATGGTTCAACAAAGAGTGCGAGAAAGCAATACAGGACCGAAACCAAAAATATAAGAAATATATTGAAGTGAAAAGAAGACAGAGAATTTGATACGGCCAGGCGTGCAGCAGACAGAATATGTAGATACAAGAAGAGAGGATATGAGAACAAGCTCAAAGCTAAGATGGAGGAGAACTTCAAAGAGATTGGGGCCAGTAAAGCCTATAAACACCTAAAAGACACACCAAGAGGCTACACCCCACGCACGAGCCTAATCAAAAATCATGACGGACAAACGGAAAGTAATCTGAATAAAACTAAGAACATCTGGAGAGAACATTTCCAGAAACTCTTAACAAAAATAAATGGTAGAAGACATAAGAGAAATTAACGAGCCCGTAGGGGACAGCCCAGAACCTCCATCCTTCGAGGAGAGGAAAGAGGGCATACACAAAATTAAAGGAAACAAGGTAACGGGGATAGATGGAATACCAGCTGAGGCATACAAACTAGGTGGACAACACTGAATGCAACAAATACACTACCTCATAGTAAAAATCTGGCAAGAAGAGACGATCCCAGACGTCCTCAAAACAGCAATAATCATCCCCATCCATAAAAGAGGACACAATCTGCAGTGCGATAACTACCGCGGAATTAGTATGCAATGCACTGTGTACAAAATACTAACGTATATCATTAACGCACGACTACAGCTGTACGCAGAAAAAGTGATAGGGGAATATCAAGCAGGTTCCAGGAGAGGTAGATCGACGATGGACCAGATCTTTACAGTCAAGCAAATTTTGAATAAAGCATGGGAATAAGACATTGATGTGCATAACATCTTCATCGATTATAAGCAGGCATACGATTCGATCGACCACAACAACCTCTACCAAATTCTACAGCAGCTGAAGATACCAACTGAACTTGTGAAAATGATTACAAGACCACAACGTGCAAAACTGATGCCGTGGTGCGGGTGCAAAACCAACTCACGGACCCCTTCAAAATATCGAAAGGGTTGAAACAAAGGGATGGGCTAGCACCCACACTCTTCAACCTACTGCTGGAATTTGTTATAAGACGTTTGGGTGTAGGTAGGGATAACATCCTAGCCAACAAAACAGTGCAACTAGCGCCATATGCGGTTGACAAATAAATATTATGAGCAGAATGGCCGACGGGGCGCAGAGGACCCATGCCGAACTAAAAGCAGCTGCCAAAGTTAGCGGGCTCAGCAACAACACAAGCAAAACAAAGGTGATGGCACAAAGAAGAAAGCGCGGGCCAGAATTACAGTTGCCAGACCACACCGAGGGTGTCAACAAATTTAAAATCGTAGACATAATGATAATAGAAAAACGTGAAATAAAACACCTTGGTGTAACGATTGACAAAATGCTATCGTTTACTGCCCACTTTCAAGAAGCGGCGGCTAAAGGAATGAGGATTATGGCAGGCTTACAACAACTAAAATATTTTGTCAAACGTAGGGGGGCACAAAAGTAGCACACGCAGAATTCTGAGCTCTGTAGTTCAAGCTACGGTGCGCCAATATGGGCCAAAGAACTGCAAACAAATGGGAATCTACCAAAATTAGCAGATATACAACCAGGGCCGTACTTATCAATTTTGGCACCCTGGGCTATAAACCAATTAGCGCCCTAGGGCCTACGCATTTTAATTCTTAAATATAATTTTTTAATGTTTCATAACTTTGTAATAGTAAATTCGCTTTATATTTGTTATTAAACTAGATATTTACTATTCTATATTTACTTGTCAAATCACAAAATATACGAAAATATGCGACGTACACGGTCATATCTTTTAATCGCGTTGACTTACAAGTTTGATTTTTTCACAACTAAAAAAGACCGTAGACACGAGTATTTAATATAAATTTCAACTTGATACCTCTACGCATTCCTTAGAAAAAGGGTCTTTACAGACAGACAGACAGACAGACGGACAACAAAGTGATCCTATATGGGTTCCGTTTTCCCTATAAGGTACAGAACCCTAAAAACTAAATTAAAACTATAAAAAAATGCAATCTGAAGTTCTGCACGAGTTTTAATTATAGAAATATCTTCTATTCATTTCTATTCATATGTTGTATAGACATCGGGCACTTACAACGCGAATTTAGCATCTTGTTCCTAAGCCACGTTTGTGGCGCCCCTTAAGTTACGGCGCCCCTGGGCTAAAGCCTAAACAGCCCACTGGGTTAGTATGGCCCTGTATACAACGAATATATATATATATATATATATAAATATATATATATATATATATATATATATATATATATATATATATATATATATATATATAGCTATACGCGTATGTAGTGGCTATCGAACATTATCGGGGGAAGCTGTCCTGGTCATTGCAGGCATTCTCCCAATTGATCTACTCGCAGAAGAACGAAAGAAGCTTTACGAAAGCGGCTACAAGATATCAAAAAAATAGCAAGAGAAACTTCTCGAACAGTGGCAGAGAAGGTGGGAGCTCAAGGAAACAGGGCAGTGGACCAGATTACTTATGCCGAACATCTCCACCAGGATTAAAAGAAAGCACGGTGAAATAAGTAATCATCTGACCCAAGCACTTTCTGGCCATGGTTGTTTCAGAGATTATTTTCACAACATAGGCCGGGCTTCAGACGAATTATTTGTGTACTGCGGAGAGACAGACAGTGTGAGCCACGCCATCTTCGAATGCTGGAGATGGCAAGCCGAAAGGGAATCAGCAGCAGCAAACATGGGAAAACGAAATTGGTCCCGGAACCATTATAAGTTACATGCTTGACTAAAAAACTGGGGAAACATGCAGCGGCTAATCTACACCATAATAAGCAACAACAGAAAATGATGAGAGGAAGCCCTACAAGAGACTCAGTTGAACGCACATTTTTTAATGTATCCATCCGTCACTCCGAGGTCATGCGAAAAGCAGTTCCAGAGTGTTCAGATGCGTTTCCTGGGGGGGCACTTATGTGGAAAGGACTATCCCGCCAGCTACGACCCCACACCCCCCATCAAAAAAGGACAGGACAAGAACAAGGGGCATGAGCAGAACAATGCTAAACCCGTCGAGACTAGATGCATTCTCTCGTCGGTACGGGTATAGACAAGTTACAGCCTGATATTAAACTAATTCTTCTAGTTGTATTCTTATTTTGAGTTTTGAATTCTCTTTAGTAGACAAGACTAGATTACTTATGTTTTCTTGTTGTATTTTGCTTACTTTCAGATCTGGATTCTTCTCCCGCAATGCGATGACACGTTCGTACATTTCCTCATCTTTTTCGTTGGCTTCAGCAAGTTTCGAGTCTTTGATTGTGGCAAAGGCGTAGATAACGTGAGTGCACAAGTTGGCGTTAATATTTTCCGGCGTGAATTTTCCTGATCCCGGACGTTTCTGCGACCAGTTTGTCATGTAGCAGAACACTTGAGGTGGACGAACTAAATAAAAAATAATAGAAAAACTTTAAAAAGGTGATTAAATACAAGTGTTTTTTATTAAAATTACGATATTTCTGGGAGAATTAGAAATTAATTTCTAAGATTTTCGAAATAGGTTCAATGTTTTTTAATTTATAATTTTAATTGAAATATTTTTTGTATTTGTATGTTAATTTGTTGTTGATTTCTTGCATTTTGTAATGTTGTCTCGAGGTGAAACGTTTGAATGTGCTCGCACGTTTCGTATGATTTTATAACTCGACGCTTGGGGCCTTAGTGAAATTAAAAATAAAATGGCAAGTATGTTCTCGCTGCAACTTTCTAATCACATTATAACTGTAATTATACCTGTGCCAATCAATTTATCATTTTTAAGATAGAAGATTAAAAATATCATATAACGCACCGAGATTCAATTGAACAAAATTAGAAAACAAATTTAAAAAAAATTATAAATGAATATGAAATTTTAAAATAACTTGGTTTTAGCTTATTTCGTTAAAACTTACTACACAAAAAATTGTGAAATATCAAAAACTGAATAGTTTGACGGTTTGAATAGACCTTCCCATAGATTTAAATTTTTTTTGTGCGCATGTGTCAATTTCCGCCATGTAATACGTCAAAAAGTGCCCGAAATTTTGGACGTATACCTAAATATGTGCCCGAAACTTTCATATTCCTGTCTTTCAAACTTGGCGGATGCGCATTCGCTTAACAAACCGTAAAAAGTTCTATTTCAAATAATTGTCTATCTTACTATTTTTGCGTTAAACAAAGCCACCAGAGTTTTGATAAAATTCTATTTTAATTAAATCAAAAAGTTCACTAATCAGTTCGATTATGTTAATTAAGAGAAATATATTCATAATTATAATTTACTCTCACCATTTTTGTTTAATCTGGACGAAGCCTTGATAACTTTCTTGCCAGGTTTCCTAACTCTGTTCAAAACTTCAGCAACATCTATCTTAGCAGCGGCGGGTTTCTCAATCTCTTCTTCCTCTTCTTCAATACCTCCAGCAACTTCAGCCCAATCAATATCTTTAGATCCTTTCCCCCTAGACACACCCCTCAACTCTTCCCTAAAGAAATTTAAGAAAAAAAAACAAAATGAATATATGTTAATTTTTTTTTTGTAAAGCATTAATTAAATTGATTTACCTCATAGCTCCAATCAAAGGATATTTAACGTTTCCTCCGCAGACAGTTCCAGTGAAATCATCCATGTCAACAGTCCAAACCATAGCTCCTCCAAAACTGTTTTCTTTTATCCATTTCATCTTGTGACGGATGGACTTTTCGTCATCAAAACCAACCCATTGGTCTCCTTGGACAGCATAAGGTACCTTCATTTCATCGTCCCAAACATATGAAGCACCGTTCCTCAACATCTCACAGACCTAATTTATTAAAAATAAAATAAGTGATTACAACTAACCTAACCTAACTAAATTTCTTGGATATATAACAAACAACACAAGCATTCAAAAGGTCAAATAATCATCTTATTATGGATATTTTTATTACCTCGTAGTAAGCCAAAAATCCGCTTTCTTTAGTGTAAACTCCTTCTTTTCCTCCACCGCTAGCTGGAGAATTAACTTTGTATCTACTCAAATTGCTAAGTGTGAAAGTTCTTCCATAAGTGGGCATTCCAATAATCAATTTTTCCTTTGGAGCTCCAAGTTTTACCCAAAGATTGGCTGCATGGTCGACGCTAAGTTGTTTTCTCCATTCGCTGTCGCTGCTTGGGGAATAAAGTGGAGCGTTGTGACCAGTTTCGCGTTCCCATTTTCCGTGGAAATCGTAAGCCATCAAGTTTATGAAGTCTAGATAAGAAGCAACGGCTGGGACGTCGTAGCCTGCTTTGATGTTATCGGGACCTACTGGAACAGCGGCTGAGAGCAGAAGTCTGGGTTTCTTGATTTCCTGTGCTTCAGCTTCAAACGCTTCACGGAGTTCTATAGACAAGAATTTTAATTTTTTTTAACTGTTTTTTGTAACTGTTTTAATTTGAACTGTTTTACTTATCAAGTCTAATATTGGGCTTTTGTAACAATTTCATTATTATATTTAACGACCAACAAAAATATCTTTATTTAGTAAGCTTAATATATTTAAGATATGTTATAAAGGAATTTATGAACAACAAACATTTTAGAAGAAGGCACAAAGTGGCCAAAATATAAAAAATAGTCAAAACTCACATAAACTGTTAGAACTACGAAGAAAACTGCGAAAGAAAAATAATGGAGACTATAATAGAATTAAGAGAGCAGAGAACAAATCACAGACGCCCTAAGGGGTCGTTCATTAATCACGTGATGTTTTTAGGAACTTTTTGAAAATATCAAAATTGAGAACGAATTAAAAGATGAAACATGTGAAAAATATAGATTTTTATTACTCATGCGTGATAAGTACTATTTTGGCGCCCGTTTTTTAGTGGACACAGTTTGGCGCACGAAAATTTTCAATAAAAATCGAATAGGTAACTAAAAAAAAAAACACAATTAATATTAAAAAAGTGACGTAAAAGTGACGTTAAAGCGACAGAATTTTTTTTCATTAAAAAATTGAAATTAAATAAAGTGTTTTAGAATGAGTGTACATTTCTATCTATGGTGATACCGGAGACTGATGAGAGTTCTTATGACAAATCTGCGCGACCGGGGATAATTAAAAAAGCAAAATCTTCGTTTTAGATTCTTTTTCTTTAGATGGCCTCTGGACCCCAAACTTGTAAAGTACGCATGAGTAATAAAAAATATTATCTGCAACTTGTGCGGTATTGTCAATTGCCCTCTCGAGCGAATGAGCGCTAACTAGTGCAACAAGTTGTAATTGCCCACGTGAGCGAAGTTGGGTGCACGAAATAGTGAGTTAATTTCAATTTCCTAATGAAACAAAAATCTGCCAACTAACAGTGAGTTCATGGTGTTTAGGATAAATTAAGATTAATTTTGCACGGTTATCTTCATTTAATTTCAATTTCTTAATGAAAAAAAATTCACGTCTATTTTTTTAATATATATTTTGATTGTGTTTTTTTAGTTACCTATTCCATAGCATAATTTGCGTGCGACAATGTTTGAATATACAAACAGAATTGACAAACAGCATTTGTCGCACTAAAAAACAGGCGCCAAAATAGTACTTATCCCGAATGAGTAATAGAATATTTAATGTAACTATTGTACTGGTATGTGAATATTAGATTAGGACTTATTAATTTACTTTTTATGACAAAGTAAAAATAGATTAACTAATACGCTAATTTAAAAATTACGTAGTTTGTGTTGACAGAAATGCAATTGAGATGAATTATTGCACTGAACATTAATCAAATGTATAGTGTGACAAAATCGGCAATTATATAATAATAAAGGATACAATAATTCACCCGATGATATACAGTTTTGTAGTTCCCAATTGTTTTTCGTTGTTTCATAAAATATAACCGAAATGTCAACTAATTTCCTTATGTTATATTATTACGGAACTTTTTTTTCTTTGTTTTTTTTTTAGTTACCTATTCGATTTTTGTTGAAAATTTGCGTGCGTCAAGCATAATTTGCGTGCGACAAGTATACTTGAATACACAAACTGAATTGACAAACAGCCATTTCTCGCACTAAAAAAACGGGCGCCAAAAATGTACTTATCCCGCATGAGTAATAGAATATGAAGGGCACAGGACAAAAACCACACATGTCCACCTAGATTCGTTTTGAGAAAAACGAAATTTAAAGTTTAAAGTCGCATATCCAATATTCTAGAAAGTATAAACCAGTTTTAAAAAAGCAAACTGTTTCTAAATATTATTGTTTACTGGTATGTAAAATTGTGTGTCTTAGAAATATTAATACTTAACTAAAAAAAGTCTATTAATACTTTAAAAAGTCTATAACGTCTCGAAACACCTTTTTATGTAGGGAAAAACCACGGAAGTCCAAATTAAGTACCAAAAATTTTGAAAGGTGTTCAAAACAGGTTATGCCCGAAGTTCAAAAATTATCTGATTCTACATACCTTTTTCTACATATAATGTTTCCTAATAAAATTCTACATATAATCGACTTTGCTTGACAACAACGATTTTTTGTTGTTTTTATTTCGCATAAACTTTTACCTTGAACCAGCACCAAAATATTTTTTTTCGAAAGACTGAAACAAATCCTAAAAAAAACATCCAAATTATTATATTTTATATTTTTACAGAAATTATTCAATGTGGACGGTTTTTGTCTTGTTTCAATATTTTCGATATTTAATTCAGAATTAAAAAAGGAAGTCTCTGTTTATTATACATAAAAATAATTTTACAAGGAACTGCTTGAGATGGTGAAGATCATCGTACTTCTTTTTTGCTGCGTAACGGGCCATTGTAGCAATTTGTCAATTCAACTGGACGTTGTGGTTGCGTTTGTCTATTTTTATTGGAGATTTTTGAGATTGGTTTGTAGATTTTGTTAGAGACTCCTAATATATACTGGAATCTTTATATTCACCAAAAGAGTTGCTTCTGTGCACTACTTTTGGCAAGGAAGTGATTTTCAAACACCGTATTTTCCTTGTAGGGAAGGGGCATTTTTATATACATTGGGTTCAAAAACCACCACATCCTTTATTCTGTTACTTTGAATAACATCCCTCCACTCCGATGGAACTCTACGTAGCTTTCTGGCCAATTAACCCCATATCTTTATCAAGTTCAAGGTATGAATGACCTATCATTGGAAATAATACCTTAAGAAAATCATACCTCTTCTTCTTAAGACTGAGGTTGCGATGTGCATCACCGCTCCTGCACTACATGGACTACCGTGGTTCTTCTAAGTAAATATAATATATAATAATAAATAATATTCAGGACTTACGTTGTTTTTCACCTAGATACCCATTTTATAATGTCAGTTTTATAGGGCCTAACGTGCTTTTTTCGCAATCTTATAGAGTGGAATGTAAAGTACACTTCTAATACTAACAAATGGCAGTATTAGTTTTAAATTGACAAAAAATGGACTTCCGTGGGTTTTCCCCTGTACCCTTCATATACTATTGTACTGGTATGTGAATATAAGGGTGGTCCTTATTCAAGGTATTTTCGAATTTTCTTTCACAATAGTCCTAAATCGGTTCCAAAAAAAATCCTGACTTGTTCTTATTTTAGAAATTTCTTTAGAAATCGCTAATCCTGTATTTCTGACTTCGGGCTGTCAAGAAGGGTATGCCGTGGCCACTGAAATATATACTAACTGGAAGGAGCGTTGCCTCTTGGCTTGTGCGGGCCGAGAGAGAGAGCATCACAAGGTGTCTCTCATGTCGCTCTAGTACCAAAAAATGATCTGTCTGTGTCCGACGTCCAATTGACGTCCAATGCGACGTCCTTGCAAATACAACACTATTTTACCATTGTCTTTTTAAAAACATCTTTTAATAAAATATATAAATTTCGCTTTATAATATGCTCACCGATTGAACGATCACACTCTCCTTCTTGATACAACTCGATACAACTAGCTTTCCGCTCTGACTGTATCACATCCTCCCCACTCTAGTCTACACTGTTGGCTAAACTAGGATGAAGGGAGGTCCTTGGGACCTCTCTCTTGGTCTGCACAAGCCAAGAGACCAGCGCTCGTTCCTGTTAGTATATATTTCAGTGGCCGTGGCAACAGTTCTTCAGCCACACGGCACACTTCATCCATTGTCATTAGTAGGTTTTGCGGCTTGATATTTAGATTTCTACTAATTTTTTGGAAGGCATCCTCCCATATTTCCCCATCTAGATCGACGCAGAGTTTTCTTTTTTTTTTTTCTTTGAAATTTTTTAGGGCGTTGACAAATAATACGATCCTAATAAACCACACATATTCTTGTAGAAAACTTGTAGGTTTTTTCCCTTGTTATACTCTGCAAATAGGTCTTTATACAAATCTCCTAGTTTAGATATTGTTTTGAGGCAAAACATTAACGAAACAAAACGATTTACGAATGTATTCGATTCGTGTGAAGTTGGCTCCCGAATTTTTTAAAATTCAACTTTTTTAGAGTTATGGCAAGATTTCGAAAAGTTCTAGAGTTCTTGCTTGAAAATTGCAATCTTGTTAGTCTTGTCTTCATGTCTGAAGAGTTTTGACACCAAGATTATTTACACTGATTGCTTAGTTGTTTCCATTGCTTGCGATCTTCTGCCGCTCTTAAGTTGGCTTGCAGGGGTTGTCACGCTATGTTCTTGATTTGGTCCAACCACCTCGACGGGGACCTTCCTCGCGGTCTTTTTCCCTCCATTTTGCCCTGTACGATCAACTTCGAAAATTGCAATAGTTTTGGGGGAATTTCGGGCAGAAATCGAAAAAAAACAATGGCTTCTAAATTTCAGTTAGCACAAGCACTCACGACTACCGACTATTAACAACATCGTGTCTTTGCTGATTGGGTCCTTGAAATGCGTCAAACTGATCCGGAATTTCATCAAAAAATCATCTTGAGTGATGCCTATTTTTACCTCGGAGGCTACGTTAACAAGCAGAATTGTCGCATTTGGGGCTCGGAAAACCCAAGAATTATTGTTGAAAAGCCTCAACGTGTGACTGGTGCGGTTTATGGTCTGGCGGAGTCTTTGGACCTTACTTTTCCGAAAGTGAGGCTGGAGCAACTGTTACGGGCAACTGAAGGGATTGTGCTATCGAACGATGATTAAGGATTTTGTATGGCGGGAATTAGAAGATGGCGCTTCAACAAGACTGCGCTACGTGCCACACAAATAACGATACCATCGCTCATTTGCGTGAACCGTGAACCTCCTTTTCCTGACGGCGTGATTTCTCGAAGAGGGGATCACAATTGGCCACCGAGATCTTGTGATTCAACACCTCTAGACTTTTTCTTTGGGGCTACATGAAAGATGTGGTATTCAAGGCCTACAGAGGAGCTGCAGGACTTGAGATCCCACCCAGATCCTGAAATTCCTAAAGGAATCAGGATTAGAGGAGGCGCTCTAAATGGGTAAGTACACCAACGCTTGGAGGAGGAGGGTGGGGTACAATAGATCTATAAAGGTTGTAGTACAAGTCGTCACCACAATATCTATAAGCTACGTGAAAGATAAGTTCTATGCCAATGACCCACAAGCGATTCAAGATCTCAAAGATGGAACTCGTGAAGTTGTTGAGGATATATAGCCGCAAATATGAGAATTGATGATGGAAAATTTCATGAAAAGAGTATGGTCCCGCAATCGTAGCCGTGGCGATAGCAATGGCATCTTTACAATTAAATAAACATCCGATGAAATCGTTTATAAATTTTCGTTTTTTATACCCGATTACGTCTTGGGAGGAGGCATGCAATGAATATTAGCAGCAATCATAATGTAATCATTACAGTTCTAAGCTATTATATTGTGTAATAGTTTATTACATAACGAGAGTTGTAAGAAGCATATCACGTACGAGCGGAACAGTTATGCACGACCCGCGTAGCGCGGAGTGTGTAATTCCGCGAGTACGTAATTGTTGTAAATGACGTTATAGTACATAACTCGAGTTGTAGTTATGTACTATACTTTATCTACGACCACACTAATTTGTTTCTGTTTATTAAGAAAAATATGTTTGATGTGACAAATTTATTTCTTATTAGGTTTTCTTATTATGTTTATTTAATTATCATTATTTAACATTATAATAAACAAACAGTTGTAACAGTTGCATTTTCATATATAACTTTTACTCAACATTATTTAACTTAGAAGATAGAAATGAAAAGAAATACATTCTTAATGGTTACATACCTTATTATTTAGTACTTACTTGGGTTAAACTAGAATAAGAGTAGTCATAGATATAGGCAACCCAATGTTCGCAATGTCAATTTTCGTTAGTTTGAATTGTGGCACGGGGGCGCTGAACGTATGAGCACGTAGTTGCAGCTCTCAACCAATCAACGAAACGTAAACCAAACGCACGTGTGTGTTATCAATCATAACTTATCATTAATCGCGGACTGTTACATACTTGTGTGTTATGATGTATTTACATAGTCCACGAACTGCACAATATTGGGCATTTACAATAGTGGTCGTAGATAAATAGTTTTAATATAGGCGATTTTATTAAAATTTTCGTTTAACAAATATCGAGTGAAAAACCAGTATAACTAAAGTTATTTTTTACTGTACAGTTTTTCAGGTTACACTTAATGAAATTTGCTCGGAAAGTTTTCCAAATAAACTTTCCAAAACTCGTGTAGAGGGATTCATGCCTCACAACTTCTCTGTTCACTTGACTGTTGTCAAATGAATACTTTTTAACCAAAACATATTTTTGGATTTTTCTCAAAAGACTGATTTTGGAGTTTATTGCTTTTCACTAACCTATTCAAGTGTAACTCGACAATAAATTTTACTTCGCATTGAAATATTTCAGATTGATAAAGATCAAACAAAAATTTGTTAAGTTCCTATTTTTTCCACATTTTCTAAACTAACAAATTTCTACTTATTGATTTTGGTTATTTATGAATGTACAGTTAATGAATAAACTGCAAAAACAGTTTTATGCGTATTTTTATTCCGAAGAAAAAAAACAACATGATTTTTAAAACCCTTTTAAAATAAAATTGCGATATTCATCAAACAGTAGTTATTTTGAACAAGTAATTTTTTCATAATTCCCATTAAGCATCAAATTAATCAATTAATTTACATTTAATCATAATTCCTATTGTTACTTTTTATTACGTACCTGAAAAAAGCTTTCTACTAAATTATACGGAAAACACTCATCGCGTAATTATTCAAGAAATGTTTATGTATGCGACTTGGTTGCGCCATTGTTCAAATGAAAAACATCGAGAACAAGGCCGAAGAAAGTTTTCAATTTTTATATTCATCTAAATTTAAAATTAAAATTTATTTCCACTGAAATAAATAAAACAAATAGAGTTTTATGAATATTATTATCTATAAATAAAAGTACGTGTGCTGAATATATTAGTGTACAAAAATGTCTATGTCAATAACCCGAAGCATAAATTAAACTTATTATTTATGTAACGTATTTAGAAAGTAATACGTAATAGGGTTTTACTATTAAAATTTAAATAGACTTGAAGCAATAAAATGTCTTAGACCAAAATCTGTTATAAAACTAAATAATTAGCTATATATAGGAATGTATTTGACCAAAAACCTGTAATTTGATTATTTTTTTACTTTAATTAATGTCCCACACAAGTTTCCTTAAAGCATCTATCTTGCGAAATAAATTCTTAGTTATGAAATATTTAGATGATCAAAAGTAATTTATTTCCTTTTACGATTCCTTCTTTATGTAAAGATAAACAAAATATCTTGCAACTTTTATTTCTAGTTTTATTTAAAAAAAATCTTGATATTTTGTTACTGGAATAATATATTGAGCATGAGGCTATATACCTCACCTCGGGAAACAATACTTTCTACGAATACTGAAAATGAGGACTCGGACTAGGTTAGGAATAAACGGAAACGACCAAAGCAACGGAAAAATGAAAATAAACTTGTGCAAACGCTCTACCAATTGCGAGTCCTTGAGCAAGTGAACCAGGTAGCTACTGCATACAAAATGAGGATGAAAAAAGGATAACAATGTTGACAGCGGGGACTACACGTTATTCTGCAGCAGCTGTACACAATCAAGAGAATGTGGCAGAGGAATCCTGGTGCATAAATCGCTGAAAGAGCATTTTAAGGCCTTGCACACAGCTATCGAACGAATATCAAGCATACGAATATACATAGACAGCTATTTCTTTAATATAACTTTCATGTACATTCACGCCTCCACAGAGGATAATGATAGATAGAGAAATAACGATTTCATTACCAAACTGGAGGAAGTCTACAGCGGCACGCCCAAAAACGATGTTAAAATCATCCTAGGAGATTTTAATGCAACATTTGGCAAAGAAGAGGCATTTGAAAGAACCATCGGGAAGCACAGCGCACACAACTACTCAAACGAAAATAGGAAAACCCTTATTGATTTCGTATCGGAGATGAATATGGTTGTATACAGCACCATCTTTAAATGTAAAGATATATAGAGTGCGCCATGGGAAACGGACGTTTTACAAATGAACAGTACTCCATTATTTTAGGGTTTAAAAAACGTTTATTGGTAGAAACAAGTAGGTCTGAACATGCAGTTTGAGTTACCTATGTACGAAAAATAATATTATTAAGATGGTGTCCATTTTCACGCTGATAAATGTGGAGACGTTATCGGAAGTTAGCTTCCACTCTCTCCAATAGTTGACGATCGATCAGAGCGATGTTTTGCTCTATCGCTTGTCGCAGTTCGGCCAGTGCATCAGGTTTGGTTTCATACATACGAGACTTTAGATACCCCCACAAGAAAACATCAGACTTTGAAAGGACTGGAGAGCGTGGGGGCCAATGTAAATCACCAAATTTGGAGATAATGCGACTAGGGCACAGTTTCCTAACAGCAACCATCGACACTCAGGCAGTATGGGCTGTAGCTCCATCCTGTTGGTACCAAACATTTCGCAGATTGATTCGTCGTCCTGCCATCTCGGTTCTCAAGAATTGCTCACCATATTCATATAACGATCAGCTTTCACGTTCACCAAATAGGGCCCTATGACACCAAACTTCTCGACGCCGCACCCCACCGTAACTTTAAGGCTGTGTAGTGGTGTTTCATGTAGAGTTTGTGGATTCCGTTTGTGGATTCCGAGACCCCGTATTGGAAGTCTTGACGATCCACAAACCATGATGAAAATGAAAATGAGAAAGATGAAAATGAGCTTCGTCGCTCATTATCAAAATCGCATTAAGCTCATCCTCCAAATGTTGGAGCATCGCTTCGGCAAAACCTGCACGTTGTGGATAGTCGGGCTCCTTCGGGGTTAAAACGTAAATCTTGGTGGAGAATTCGCCGTACTGAAGTGTTGGATATTCGTAGTGTTGCAGAATACCGACGAGCTGAACGCCTTGGGCTACGTATCATAACCTGCCTTACACGTTCGACATTCTCCGGAGTTCGAACTGTGCGACGTGGTCCAGATGGCTTATTTCTCATGAAACTGTCTCCACCGCAAAGGGCATTAACCCATCGCAAAATGGTGTTCCGGCTCGGTATGTCTCCATGGCGAGGAACGTTAAACCTTCGATGAAAGAGACGTTCAACTTCCGTGACTGATTCGCCGCTCCTTACAAAACAGTCATACACGAAAACGCGATGCTCCACCGGCCACAGCGGCATGATTGAAACTAAATTATTTTAACCATTCACAAATTGCAAAGTGAGGGGAGGGCGCCGACGGTCTCTGCTCTCCTCTCCGATCCTTTTCGGCTTATTACTACTTATCGCAAAAAACGTCAGTTTCCCATGGTGCACCCTGTACATAAACACACATGAACCTCACCAAATGGCTGACAAATGGTTGATATAAAAATCAGATTGAACACGTCATGATAGATGGTAGACATAGCTCAGATATTCTAGTGGTTAGAAACCACAGAGGAATGAAATGAGATTCCGACCACTTCATGGTGGAAGTTAAATACAGAAGCCGAATATCAAACAGAAAAGGGCAAAGTCAATCAGGGCAAAGACAGTCAATAGGCGCTGGAATATTGGCGCTGGAATAAGCTAAAATCGGAGGAAACTCTGGTCCTCTTCCACGAAGATAATGACGGCAAGCTAGAGGAAGAACAGGAAGAGTAAGACCAGCGGGATATAGAAAAGAAGTGGAAACGAATATAAGACGTGCTAACATCAGCAGCAGGTAACAAAAGTGGGCAAACGAAACGATGAAAAAAAAAACCTGGTTTGATGATGAATGTTAGGCGAAAATCAGCGAGAAATATCGAGCAAGAGCTAGTCTCTTTCAAAGAAACACACGTGTGGCACAACTTGAATAGGAGGTATGAAAAAAAGAATGTCGCAAGTCCTATGCAATAAGCGGAGGAAGGCAAAAGAAGCGGAAACGAAATTAGGAAGCTGGAATCACTACGTGATTGCAATGGGTCGCGAAAATTCTTAATAAATGTGAGTAATACCAAGAGATAGATAGCCAAGAAGTATATTTTGCAAGGACGATAAGTGTACCAAGCTAACGGGGAAAGAGCCAATACTGAACAAATGGGTAGAGTACTTATTTCCTTAAGTACTTATTTGACGGAACAACTATCTATTCCAAGAACTGAAAAGGTAGGGACAGAACACGCAATATACGCAGCAGAACCTCTGGCCCTAGAAGAAGTCTAAACTTCATACAAAGAAGTCAAAACAGCAATTGTACACATAAAAAAATAAAGCAGCGGGAGAAGATAACCTGTCCGGAGAATACCTCAAATATGAGACGGATAAACTAGAACAGAGAGAGTATATACACCTATAAATGTGGGGACAGGAGTATTTATTTGCCATTATTATACCAATTCACTTCTTGTGTATTGGTATGGAAAGAATGTACCAACTGCAGAGGTTTCGCACTACTAAATATGACCTACAAGATTTTTGCCAAAATATTAACAGCCAGAATAAGCCTGTATGCCGAGGTTATTCTGGGCAGTCATCACTGCGGGTTCCGGTGGAACAGGTCAAAAACAGACTAGATGTTCTGTATACGCAATATATTGGAGAAGTGCTGGTATAAATGCAAAACACCGGAATGTACCAACTCTTCATAGACTTGAAACAAGCATATGACAGCATAAATAGGAACTAATTATTTAGGATAATGGAAGAGTTTGGAATACCAGCAAATCTTGTGAAATTAACCCGGATGACATTAAACGTTACTAGAGGCAGAGTGCGGATACAAGGCTATCCGCTATCCGCAGTTTCGCAGTAACATCTGGGCTGCGACAAAAAGATGGGCTCTCAACAATACTATTCTATCGAACAGCGAACGAGGAAAAATATTCAACTAATCTAAAGTGATCATTGCGTTCGCGGACGACATAGATGTAGTAGCCTGAAACACTTAAGCAATTAAAAATGTATATGAAGCTTTAGACGCAACTGCGAGGAAAGTCGGACTAAAAGTTAATATCGATCAGACCAAGTATATGGTGCTGGCTAGGAGCGGAGCTCAAATTGAACCAACGTCAACGGTAGAACAAGGCGGAAGAGAGTTGGAAGTGGTGGAATCCTTCAAGTATCTGGGATCTATAATAAACAGCAAAATCAACAACCAGAAGCCACAAACAACGCAAAAGAACAGCAAAAGTCACAACCCGCATACAACTAGGGAATCGTTTCCTGTATAGTATACCCAATACTCAACAGCAAAGACATATCGGGCAGCACCAAGCTAAGAATTACAAGACACTAATTAGACCAGTGACATATGACAACGAGACTTGGATCCTCACAAATGCACACGCACTGCAAAATATTTCGAACGAAAAGTGCTACGTAAGATTTTTGGCCCAGTAAATGCAGGGTGGGCGATCTTAATGAACCATGAGGTACGATAGATAAATGCGATATATTACGACATGCAAGACACATAAACAGAAAGGAGGACACTAGGCACCCCAAATGGGAATTGGAAGTCACTATCGGAGAACGCAGGCCCTGAACAACGTGGAGGAAGACGGGAGAGCAATCGGGATTGCAAATTGGAAAGTCTCTGAAACAAACCGAAGTAGATGGGCAACCCATAAGATTGCCAAAACCCTAAACGGGCCATAATAACAAAAATACTAAATCTCTATGAATAAATTCTAAAATTTCTATTAATACTAGTAAATTATCATCAAATGTGTTAATGCAAATGTGTTTGTTGTCCAAAGAATTTTTATTTTTATTTAACTACGATTTAATTATTGTGGAATATTCCTCTTAATTATAAATTTTTTGTTTATGGAAATGTTTCAAATTAGTTGTTTTTGTTGTCAATAAATTAGGTTTATGTTATCAACATCATTATTATGTTGTTAATAAATCTTCTTCTTTCGCATACTCAAATAAATCTAGTAACAAAATATTTTATAAATTATTGTTTCAGAAATATATAATTAAGATTTTTTTGTGTAAATATTTAGATTATATTACTTTTTCGGTTGCAAACAAAATTGTTATTTTAGAATTAAATTTGCTTGAAACCTTTCGAAACCTCAGTTTGTTTCTTGTTAATTTATCAAGAAAATAAAATTTTTGATTTTCCATTTTAGTTTATATTTGAGACATAAAAATGATACCAGAAATGTCATTCGACAAAACAATCTATAAAATGCAATTTTTATTGTTTAATAGTACATTTATTGATTTTTTCAAAATATATATATAGAAGTTTTAAAGTATTGAAAACTCGTTTTTCAAATATGAATGTACTTTCTTTAAATTTATGCCAGACATGAATAAATGCCAGACTGTAATAAATGCCAGACTGTAATATATTTTATTTGTTCACTTTGCGCTCAAACTTTGGTAAATGGGCTAAAGAAATTATTGCCATTGATACACAATATCATTTGAAAATTTTCCACAAGCCATTGATAGCAGATGATAATTCATAAGTCATAAGCCATGGTCGAAACACCATCCCACACAGAAAAATCACCGTTTTGTGGGCTGGTGGAATCACTGGTCCATATGTATTAAAAAATAATGATGGTCAAAACGTTACAGAAACGGTGAGCGTCACAAATACATGATTACTAACTGTATCGTCTCCTGCAACTGCCAAGGAAGCAGATCGCAATTGTGGTAGGCCTACTTACAGGACACTGCCCTCTACGAGAACACCTGCATAAAATGGGTATCTGGAAAGATGAACCTTTATGCAGGTTATGCTATGAGAAGGACGAAACCGCCGCCCATATAATCTTCCACTGTGAAGCAATTGCACGTAGGAGACACAAGCTTGATATTGCAGCTGAAAGAGTCCCCGTGATAAACATGGCACATAGAATCCTGGACCTCAGAAGCCCTCGAAAATGTGGAAGAAGGAATACCCGTGAATGGAGATAAGCTGACCAATATCCGCTACGCTGATGATTCTGTAATATTTGCTGACAGCTTAGATGGTCTTCAACACTTTGTCTCTCGAATCGGTGAAAGTAGTGAGCGTTATGGCTTAGATATCAACATGAATAAAACAAAGCTCATGGTCATCAGCAAGAAAGACATAGACCTACCAAACTACGTTCTTAATATTAATGGTACCTCTATTGAGCAAGTAAGCAAAAACATATATCTGGGAACCAACATTAATGGCCAATGGGATAATTAACACAAAATTAGGGTCCGTATCGGGAAAGACTGAGCTGCATTTTGTAAAATACTATTGTGTTTAAGAGCCATTACTTCTCGATGGAAACAAAATTAAGATTTCTACGATGCTATATATTTTCCATTTTTTCTATGGAGCTGAGACCTGGACTTTGGCCGGGACGATAGGTAAACGACTTGAGACATTTTAGATATGGCTCTACATGAGAATGCTTAGAGTGCCATGGACAGATAAAATTAGAAACAATAACATTCTCCATAAAATGAAGAAAGGAAAAGAAGTCCCGAAAACAGTAAAATGCATGAAACTACAATATTGAGGTCATGTAATGAAGAATGCATGGTATAAACTGCTGCAGAACATTTTTCAAGGAAAGATTCCGGGTAAAAGAGGACTAGGAAGAAAAAGAAAATCTTCGCTTGGAAACTTAAGAACATGGACATGGACCATAAACTATTCAGGACATCCAAAACTGACATATCTATGATGGTCACCAACATCCGGGACGGATAGGCACAAGAAGAAGAAGAATATTTCGAGTCCCGAGTCTACACCGATAAACCAGAAACTATTGAGCATTTGCAAGTGAACATTTGACGCGTTATCGCCGAAATACAGCCAAATTTGTTTGTGTGAAAATTAGACTTCCAGATTACGCGATGTACGCCCCAGGCACGGCGGTCACATGCCCAAAATAATATTCAAACATTAATGCTTTAAAATTATCTTTCAAATAAAACCAACTCATCGTTATTAAAAATACTTTCCTCTGTTTTATTTCAATTTAAAGTTCTCTGCCTATAAAAAAACACCCGGCAGAAAAACAAGTTGTGTTATAAAACACCTAGCATTTGCTGTTAAAAGTCGCTGTCTGGATATATCCGGGCCCTGTATAGCAAATTTCGAGTATATTTTTATCGATATTGGATTTATTGAATCATCATATATTGATTTGGCAATGTGTAATGTCGTAGACTTGACATTCTAATTTAATTTAATCATTCTCAAATTCTATAAATATTAAATACAATCTCTATCGACTCGTAGCAAATGGCTGCTGTAATTTAGTAATGAAGTTGAGGTCAAATAATTTCTAGAATCGCGCAAACTTTTTTATCTGAATTATCATGCAACCTTATAATTATAATAAATACATTTTTAGTTAATTTCGTGTCAGTTGCCTTGTTTAATTTAAAGTTAAGCGTTGTATCTTAAATTTATTGTAGTTTAATAGAAAAGAAAGACCAACAGAAAAGTAAATTATTTTTAATTTATAAATGTCAAACAAAAATAACATTTATGTATTTATTTGATGAACTTTGTGTTACTGTATCTAATTGTAAATCAACATCAGGCATTAAACTCGTAGACGTAGTTTAATTTTATATTTATGTAAAACTTTTACTGAAATAATTTATCTTATTGGTCGATAAATTAAATGTAAATGTGAAATCATTATGGGATTGGTTTATAATATTTCTATTTTTCTGCTTTTCCAATAAATAATTAATTGAGAGAAATTTCTGAGCGGCATGTTTTAAAACAACCAAAACAAGAAATTAATCGATATAAAATTTCAACCAAGCATTATAAATCATGGAAATAAAAAAGTTTTAAGGAATATTTCGAATCATGCTATAGCTGAAAATGAATTCTATTTTTTGTTGTTGTAAAATTGAATGTCTGGCTAAAAGGCAGTTTATGCTTTCATAAAGTGAAAATTAAACAATTATTTTTTAAAAGAAAATAAAAATTCTATGGTGTGTCGAGCGCTGTCCGCAAGACCACAGTAATCGCTAAGACTATCGGATGCCCTGCGGATGTTATGCAGGTAGTTCTTTATCCATGCCCGCTTAGCACTTCCGTAAGGTGATAGTAAGATGATAAGGTGAAGCTTATTTCACCGTGTCTTCGTGACACTGATACAAGACACGACAAACGGACAAGACTAGACAGACAAGAAATCAAACTATACTAGACAGAAGACTAAGCAGATAAGATTAGACAGACAAGAATAGACAGACAAGACTAGACAGACAAGAATAGACAGACAAGACTAGACAGACAAGATTTGAGAGACGGAACTATATAGACAAGAGCGGAGATAAAAGACTAGACATACAAGACTAGACAGACAAAATTGGACAGACTAGACTAGACAAACAAAGATTAGGCGGACAAGACTAGAGAGACAAGATTGGACAGACAAGACTAGAAGGACAAAACTATACAGACGAGACTAGACTGACAAAAATAAACTGACAAGACTAGAAAGACAAGGTAAGACTAGACAGACAAGACGATTTTTTATATAAAAAATACCATTCAAATTGACAAATGGGATTTGTTAAATTTATTTAACACATTCAAGATAAAAACAACATGGCAAAGGATTTGATCGAACTAATTGTAAGTAAAACTGCCAAAATAAGCAAACATAATAATAGTATATTTTGCAACTAGAGCGTTAAGTTGTCAATTGGTCACGAGAGCGAAATTGGGCGCACGCACGAAGTTAGTGGACACATTCACAATTGCAATTGACAATACCGCCCGTATTGCAAATAATATTTTTTATTACTCATGCGACGGGACGTATCTTACAAGTTTGGGATCCAGGGGCCATCTAAAAAAAAAATAGTTCCAATAATGAAGAATTTGCTTTTTAAAAAGTCTCCGGTGGTGTGGATTCGACATACGAACTCTCAGTCTCGGTATCATCAAAGAATTTACATTCATTTTAAAACGTTTTCTTTAATTTTTATTTTGTAATTAAAAAAAATTATTTCACTTTCACGTCACTTCTTTAATATTGAGGTCTTGATTGCGTTTATTTTATTTATTTAATTTCTTTTATGTAACTTAGCGATATTGAATATTTGCGTGCGTTACCCAAGTGATGCCAAAAAGGGCACTTGTCGCACTAAAAAACGTGCGCCAATATTGTACTTTTAACGCATGAGAAATAAAAAATTATAAATATGTTTCAGTTATTTTCAAGAGCCAAATATATCGAAAGAAATTTTACAAACTCGATAGAGGAAAATATAGATGAAAATGGTATAAAAAATTATATACATTGAAGCATATATGATTTACATTATCAAAAGAAGAGAAACACGATTTTCTTAAATTACTCAAGTAACTAAGTTCTTCCTAGTCTCTTAATTAGCGTTACTCATATAAGTATTCGCTATGTGCGAAGTGGTGGGGATATAGCAAAGCGATCATGGCGCATGCCGTGGCAGAAATCCACAACGATTCGGGATAGTCAATTTGTAAATTTTAAATTTGTAAATTTGTCAATTTTGAAATGGGTCACATCAAATGAAGTAAGAATTGAAGAATTTTTCATAAAGTAATAAGACTCTTTGTTCATTACGTAAGCCATACCGGGTCACAACACAATCAACTTTCTTTGGATTTAAAACTGGACACTAAATTTTAAATGGTTTTCGTTGTACGAGTTTTTATGCTATGTCTATTTTTACTTGCAGTTATCCTGACATGTCTAATTGCATATCAGTTTGGGCATGAGGATTGCTTGAATGTTTTACAATAACCGTGAATAATATCTTTTACAGCTACATCTCTAATATCTATTACAGCTACATGTTTCTCATAGTAGACTTTTAGATTTTCTTCTAGTGTGTAATGACTGTGGTATAAGGTATTTCAAATTAGTTTCTAATTAGAAAACAAAGTTAAACATGCCAAACTGTCTTCTCGCTCCAAAAGTGATTCAACTTGTCCAACATTTCAGATATTGTTTCTGTAATTAAATTTCTCTTTTAAGTCTGCACTGCTACCTGTAATACGTGTTTTAAAGATGACTCTAGCAATAATTCACTATGAGTTATTAGTCATGGTTGACAACACTCAGTCCTCGATTCTGGTGGAAGCATGTCTTATCAGTTCCTGCCTTTCGAAAGATTACTTTTAACAAATTGACGAATGCTGGGTTTTCACCATTGTTGTTCATTGTGTGTTTTCGAAAGACTTACTTTGTTGTGTTATTTCATATCTCTTTAACACTTCTTAGGTGTTGAGCTAACTAATTTATTGCCCTTGATTACAATTTAGGGATGAATGTTTTACACTTTCAAAACCGTTTTTTTTTATATCTGCCATTTTCTATATATTGTTTTTAACAAAATACTCTTAAAATACTATTTGCCATCTTTCTATGTTTCTTTTAACTATACTTTATCTTCATAAAACGATCAAACATTTGTATTTCATTATTTGACATAATCCCGAATAGTTGCGCATGCTAGATTGCGCTACTTTCGTGCACATCGCCAATATTACGATCTGCTTTTTTACCGTGCAGAATGCTATATTCACCGGCTTAGCTCTCTTTTCTTATGAATGTAATTTTGTTTGTTTCATGCTGCCTAACAACAAAATAACTTGCAGCGTTAGATTCGGCCATTCAGTTATGTCTCGTTAGTTTGTCGACCATTTATGTTAGATAGACGCAACTAAATAGAAAGTACTAGATGGACAAAAGTAGACATGCAAGATTAGATGGACAAGACTAGGCAGACAAAAATGGATAGACTAGACTAGACAACAAACAAGACTAAACAGGCAAGATTAAACTGCCAAAACTACCTGGACAAGGCTAGACGGACAATAGTATACAGAGAAGACTATATAGAAAAAACTAAACAGACAAGACTAGACAAACAAGAATAGACAGAAAATAATAGGCTGCCAAGAATAGGCAGACCAGACTAGATTGCCTAGACAGACAAGATTAGACTGACGACTAAAGAGACAAGGCAGGACTAGACAGAAAAAACTAGATAGATACGATTTGACTGACAAGATAATGCTACAGAGACAAGTCTGGACAGACAAAACTACACAGACAATATTGGAGCGACAAGATTAGACATACAAGGCTAGACAAACCAGACTAAACAGACAAGACTATACCGAGAAAACTATACCGAAAATTTTTCTTTTTTTAAGGGGACGTAGCAAGCACCATAAGTTAACTTGTCGCCCCCTGTGGCTCCCTGAACTTCCCAAGCATCTTGGTACAGCTTCACGCATGAAGTCAAAATTTAGTTGTATTGTATCTGCCTTACCTCCACCTTCAACGGTTAGTGATTAGGGGTTCAGGTACTGTTAATTATCTTGTTGGTTCAACTTGATTCCTTTTTCACTCATCCTCTTTTTCATTGTGAAGGTGTTTGTGACCATATTAGTGGTCTAGATGCTCTCCGATTTAATTATTTGGTAGATCAGATGAATTTTGTCGCCTCTAGTTTGAGATAGGTTTTGTCTTTCCACACTAGTCTTTCCGGTATTCATCTAACACATTCGAAGATGGTGTCTCGATATCCACAAGACCTCAGTGCTCGCAAAAGACTATCGGTTGCCCTGCGCATGTTATGCAGGTAGTCCCTAAAGCAACCATACACCCTTAGCACTTGCGCTAGGTGGATGTTTATTTCACAGTGCTTTCGTGACACGGATACAAGACAAGAAATCCAGACAAGACTAGACAGACAGAACTAGGCAGACAGATAAGACTAGACATACCTTCCTTAACTTCTTCCTAGTCTTCCTTAACGAAGGTTGGCGATCACTTCTTTAAACGCTTCCCTATCTCTTGTAATGTGAAATATTTGTTCAACACTGAGGTTAGTCCACTCTCCGATATTCCTCAGCCAAGATTTCTTTTTATTTTTCTGCCTTTTCTTCCCTCTATTCTTTCCTGCATGATTACTTGTAGGAGGGAGTATTTGTCATTACTCATTACTCATTACGAAGTAGGTGGCCAATATATTAGGTGGCTTATTTTGACGATTGTCATCAGTTTTCTGCAGTGTCCAATTCTTCTTGGTACTTCTTAATTTGTGGTTTCTTGCAGTCCAAGGAATTTTAAGTATGCGTCTGTAGAGCCACATTTCAAATGCCTACAATCTTTTTTATTCCATTCGCCGTTCCATTTTTTATTTTTACTTTTACGAGGGCATTACAATAATTACCCAAATATTTTGGGACCATTTCCGAAAATATTTTGTGAGGGTCGATAATGTAATCCTCGAGCAGATCAAGAAATATTTGTATTTTTAGTTTTGGGAGGGCATTACAGTAATTACCCAGGTATTTTCGGACGAATTTCCGAAAACATTTTATTAGGGCCAATAGTGTAATCCTCGGGAATATTACGACAGCATGTTTTTCTCCCGAGAATCGGTAATCACCAAAGCGACAAATAGTCGAATATGGAAAAATAATCACCGCCAGATGAGGGACCAGTATACCTGGACATAATATAAATACCTGGACCCCCGAATAAACAAGACAGTCTAGCAAGACAGTCAGCGAGTGACACTAGTACAGTTCAGTTCAGCCTGTTCAACCAGACTCAGCCAGCAGCCAGTTCAACTAGACTTAACCAGCAGTCAGTCAACCAGACCAGTCGAGTCCAGTTCAGAGCATCCAGCTCCACTCATTCCCTCAACAGTGTTTGTATCTCTTGTACATGTGCATGTATATATATATATATATATATATATATATATATATATATATATATATTGTCCAGGTAAATAAACTCCTCTGCAAACCGTGAGTGATACATTATTCTACTACGTGTACCACCACAATACTTTTTAAAAGGATTTGTAGCATATACAGAGAAAATTGGAAAGACTAGACTAAACAGACAAGACTAGACTGACTCCGCAAGGAGCAGCGAAGATTTAAAAAAGAGCGCCTTAATCACAATTATGGAACAACTCGACGAAATGGGCATCAAAATAGCAACCGAAACAGCAGAAGTGGTCATTCCCGCAGGCCGCAGGAAACTCACCAGACTGGATATAAAAATAAACGAGGAAACAATAAAATCGAGAAACTCGTTAAATTATCTGGGCGTAAAACCTACCTTAAACCTAAAAACCTAGACCTAGACAAGGATATACGAATGACCGAACATATAAAGAACACCTGCACGAAATCCACAAACAGCCTCAAAGTTCTAAAAGATAATGCCAAATGTTAATGGCCCCACAACAAATAAACGAAGAATGTTAGCACCCGTAGTTTCCACCATCATCCTCTGTGGAGCTCCAGGGCAGGAGCGCGCTAAAATATAAACACCATGTCGCCCAACTAGAAAAAATAAACGGACGAATGGCCATAAGAATAACGACAGCATACAGAACTGTCTCTACAGAGGCCGTGCTGGCTATCGCCCAAAACAACGCAGGAAGCCCAAGACAGGAAGACAACGCGTAAAAGACACTAGCGGTATCGTCTTCACAAGCGGAAACATCGCGGAAGTGCTAGGAACATGTCCCAAAAAGCGAGAGACAAAGAGAAATGCTAAGCAGAGATAATTGATTAAAAACACAAATGATTCATCTCTAACTAAATGACAAAACCAGGGCGGCACTAAGCCGTCCGGGCACAGTCTAAAGGAAAGCGCGACCGATACCGGGGTGGCGCACACTAAAGCCAAGTGGAAGAGGGGGTTTAGTGAGTGAAAGCCTCACATCCGGGCTGGTAGAGCTTCCCTAAAAGACAATAAAAACCAAAAGACTGACTAAACCAGTGTTTGACCAATTTTTTGGGTCGTCGAATTTATAAGCTTTTCGTGTGTAAGTATCAGGTAGCCCTAAAATGTCAATATAAACGAATTAAAACATCTACTTTCTATCCTCGGGTTGCGATAATATTTTACACAAAATGTTGGGTCGTAAATGAAAATAATTTGTGCACCACTGGACTAAACAGACAAGATCAGTCGGACAAGACTAGACTAACAAGACTAGACTGACAAGACTAGACGGACAAGACTAGACTAAGAAGACTAGACTGACAAGATTAGACTAACAAGACTAGACTGACAAAACTAGACTGACAAAACTATACTGACAAGACTAGACTGACGAGACCAGATTGACAAGACCAGACTGACAAGACCAGACTGACAAAACCAGACTGACAAGACCAGACTGACAAGACCAGACTGACAAGACTAGACTGACAAGACTAGACTCACAAGGCTAGACTGACAAGACTAGACTCACAAGGCTAGACTGACAAGACTAAACTGACAAGACTAGTCTGACAAGACCAGACTGACAAGACCAGACTGACAAGACTAGACTGACAAGACTAGACTGACAACACCAGACTGACAAGACCAGACTCACAAGACCAGACTGACAAGACCAGACTGACAAGACTAGACTGACAAGACTAGACTCACAAGGCTAGACTGACAAGACTAGACTCACAAGGCTAGACTGACAAGGCTAGACTGACAAGACTAGCCTGACAAGACCAGACTGACAAGACCAGACTGACAAGACTAGACTGACAAGACTAGACTAGACTTACAAGACTAGTCTGACAAGAATAGTCTGCCTAGGCTTGTCTGTGTAGTATTGGCTTTCTAGTCATGATTCTCTAGTGTTGTCTGTCTAGTCCTGTCTGTCTATTATTGTTTGTCTAATTTTGTTTGTCATGTGTGGCCTTATGTACCTACTATTGCTCGTCTAGTCTTGTTTGTCAAGCCTCATTTCTCCCTTCTTTTCTCTACAGTTTTGATTTTAATATGCTATTATCTATTTAACGTTTACTCTTCCTATTTAAACATGTCTAAGCATGCCTTGTAATAGAGATTATAATTCATGTTCGGATTTATTTAATAGAATAAAGAGTAAATTGTTCTCTACTAACTAATCTATTACTCTTAGGATAAAAATCCGTTGAAAAATTAGGTGCTAAACTAACCTTTGAGTAGATGCACATAATTCTTCTTGTCGTCGGAACCCTTAGGATATTCCCAATCCATATCCAAACCGTCGAAACCGCGGTCCCTTAGGAATGGAATGGCGCTGTAAATGAAGGTTTGTCTGGCGTACCTTGTAGCGGACATGTCCTTAAACTTCTGCGTGCCGAACGACCAACCCCCTGTAATATTAAATTATTTAAGCGTGCATGTGGGAACGAATTTAGATGGGAAATGAAATTTTACCTATGGCGAGGAGTGTTTTCAACGCGGGATTCGCCTTCTTGAGCTTGTGAATTCTGTCGTAGAGACCCGCCTTGCCGTCCTTGGTCTCATCGTTACTTTCGAAAGAAGAGAGTTTTCCTTTTTTCAACCAACCGAAGGCGAAGATTAAATGGGTGCAAAGATCTGGAGTTATATCTTCTGGTGAAAATTTACCCACCTTCAGACGGTATTGTGACCAATTTGTATAATAGCATACAATCTAAATACACGATTACGAATCATAAAAAAACTGTATTATGCAAATAAAAAAAAACTTACCTTGTATCCATCCTTATCTTTTTTGCTGACCGTCGAGGCAGAAAGTGAGTTGTCTGTGGTTTTCTTGCTGGTTCCTCGTCCTCTTACACGGAATCTGTTTACGCTGGCAGAAACTTCCTGGTCACTGTTAGTTGACACAGAAGATGTAACGGAGGTTGTTGGTCGTCGTAATCTTCTTCTCGTAACTGAAAATTAAATTTTAAAAATATTTAATTTAATTTTATGTCCGATATAGTTTAGAATGTCGAGATTTGAAAAGATTAATCTTATCTGACCATTTGACCATATCCATAAAACTTTAATAATAAGACTAACTTTAACTAAAAGTTGTTTAGCCGTTTCCAGATTATTTGTTGAAATTATAGTTTGCTCACAGACCTACACATTTTAGTTTTCGTCTTTAATCTTAATCTTAAAACGTTTATGAGAACAGGAAAGTTGTAAAAGAATATAATAAAGTTGTTTGTACTAACAATAAGATATATAATAGATTCTCGGGACCTTTGGGGTCAATTTATTCTTTTGAAAGTATTTTTTCAAGTTCTAGGTCATCTATTATTAAACGGGAACAAAGAAACGACAAGTGTATTTTGGCTAATGGACAATTATGACACCAAAGTGAATTCCTTTTCATGAATCACAAATTTTAAACAAACAGGTTTACAAATAAACGAATGTAGACTAAAACAAAATAAAGCGGAATAAACAACACTAAGAAAGACAAGATTTAACTCGGTAAGATTAGATAAGTCTAGTCAAGACTAGACAAGGTGATAAGACAAGAATATAGTAGAGAGTACTAGCAATCAATAAAAAAGAGACAAGGCTAGACAAGTCTAGACAAAAGTAGACTAGACCAGGTCAGATAGGGCCAAACAAGATCAGACAGAATCTAACAGATTTTAAAAAATAAAGGTTTTGAAGATACGGCAAGATAAGATGGGACAAGACCAGACAATGCCTGCCAGAATTCAATAATACTAGACAAAACCAAACAAGATTTGTGTATGCAGTCTGTACACAACAGACAGAAAAAGCTGTACTAGATATCAAAATATCAAATTATACTAGACCACACAAAATCAGATAAAACCAGATATCACCAGACAAGGAAGGAAGATTATTGGCATCGCTACACAAAATCAATGGAGTGAGATTTCTATGGATTGCAAAAACAAATCTGGAGACTAACAAGGAGCTCACGCAGAGAAATAAATGAACTAACAGATAATATCCCGATACCAGCAGAATTATGGCACAAATACCTCACAGAGCTGTACAAAGAAACGAAGAAACACAAACCACCGAACGCCGACGCACCGCTGATAAGAGTGGAAGACGGAACCATCATCACAAGAACTGACGTCGTCACGGCAGCCCTAAAAAAAATCAAAAACCGGAAGAGTCCGGGCCCGGTCGGAATAAATTAAGGTATGAAGACTTTTAAAGTATGAAGGCGACACCCTAGAACACAAATAACTATGCTATTTAGTAAAATACTGAGCGAAAGCAAAATCTCGACGAGTGGAGAATATGCACATCGATATTACTGTTTAAAAAGGGACATAAAACCGACCCGGCCAACTACAGAGCCATCAAGCTCTAAAGCAACACCAGCAAGCAACTAAAGTTGCAAGCTCTAAAGCAACTTATATATGTTTTGTAGACCTAGAGAAAGCCTTTGATAGAGTGCAGCTCTGGGATGTCATAGATATACTTCATAAAAGGCAAATACCCTACGACCTGGTAAAACTAATAGAGGACATATATTCATCAAACTCAGTACGAGCAAGGGTTACTAACCAAACCACAGCGGCAATACCAGTAGAACAGGGCATAAGGCAAGGCGACTCCTTGAGCCTAACACTGTTTAATATAATATTTGACGAAATCATAACAAATCAGCCAAGGTAAGGGTTACCCAATGGGCACTAAAGACATTTAAATTATCTGCTACGCAGACGATGCAGCGATAATCGCCGACAGTGAGGACAACCTCCAAAAACTGCTACACACGTTTAATCAGACAGACAAACAATTAAACATGGCCATATCAACTCATAAAACGAATTGCATGACCACATCAAAGGTCCCAATACGATGTAAAATAGAGGTAGATGGCCAAATCATTCAACAAGTGATGAAATTAAACTATCTGGGTGTTGAGATATCGGCTTTTGGGGATATAGAAGCAGGCGTCGTGCTGCAGGCGATGAAAGCATCAAGAATTGCTGGATGGATGCCTGAACGGGGTCATTTAAAAAAAAATACCTAAACATTCACACGAAATCACGAAACTACAAGACTGTAATCAGACCAATAGCCACATACACAGCAGAAACTCGCCCTATGACAACAACAACACAAAGAATACTGGAGAGAGTGGGAAATGTCGGTGATACGAAAGATCAACAATAAAACCTTAATAGACAGGATGAGGAGCACGGAGCTAAGGCAAATGTCCGACGTACAACCCATAAACGAGAAGAACGAAAAGAGATGTGGGGCAGCCACCTGGACCGGATGGACAACACCAGGCTGGTCCGAATAGCACGGGATAATTCGCCAAGAGGGAAAAGAAGCCCAGAGAGATCCAGAAAGCGGTGGAGCGATAATAGGCCCCACCTTGACCGATCATAGCGATGGATGAACAGGCCTGCCTATAATGAGAGAAAGAAGAAGAAGACCAGACAAGAGCAGACACGACCTCTCAAAACCAGACAAGAGAAGATCAGACAAAGCCAGACAGGACCAAAATATACGCGTTTGCTTGACAAGTGGCTCCCCTGAATAGATCGACCCAACTTATGGTGCCATATTTTTAGAGCGGCATATTATAAGCCCAAATATGATTTTATCAGAATGTGTTAAAATAGCGTAAATTTGTTTCTGATGGAATTTTATATAAATAGTTTTGAGCAAATAATTTGTAAAGCTAAAGAAATAGCTAATGAAATGGAAATTAATGTAGATTTTGAAAGCAGTATTTCCATTAGAATTAGAAGTAAAAGCAAATTATTTATTTACGAAGGAACATATAAACCAATAGAAAATCAGTCTAAAAAAAATGAAGTTTTCAATTACCTCTTCAATATTTGTACAAATTCTGTTGCAGAAAGATTCACAATATAATTTTTATGTGATATTCCATCATTAGCGCAAAAAAATTCAGACGAAATTCTCAATTGTCTATTCTATACCTATACCTATATATATTCTTACTATACCTATATTGTTTTTTGTAAATATTGTTATTAGAATTAGATTTGTTTTTTATTTGTTAAGTAAATAAAATATATCATCAGTTAATTAATTTTTTTTAATATGTGGGGGGCGGCGTAAGTTGTATTATGGCCCTGGATCGACCACACCGGAACCGCTCACGTATTACTTCGGGGTCATATGTTGCCGTTCCCTTACTTCCTGCGTCCTCTCTTGAGATTAGGGGTTCATGGGACGTTTGGGACATGGTTTTTGGTTGTGTTATGTTTTTCCTCCGCTGCTCGTTTCTTTTCTGTGACGTGACGTATAAAGACCGCCACTGACAGGCAATTATTCTCATTGCATAACATTGCTCGAACGAGTCCTTCTATGTTCATTTTCTCTTCCAATTTTTCTCTAATTGATTCCTTATCTCTTCGGTGCTGGGACATTTAAAAACTATGTCGTCCTTGGGATGTCCGCAGAGCAAGCAAGCCGCTGTTTCGCTTCTGCTAAATCTTTCCAAGTATGCCATGAAACATTCATGTGCGGTGAGAGCTTGAATGAGTTCAAAGCTCATTTCGCCATGTGTTCTCTCGCACCACATGCTCATATTTGGTATTAGACAGTGTGTCCACCGGATGGTTGTGGTCGAATCCCACCTCTCTTGCCCTCGTCAAAAACTAACGGCAAGCGAGGTGGGAAGAGAGGTAGAATTCGACCACAACCGGCCGGTGAACTAAACTAGACCAGAACAGACGACAAGACCAGACAACAGCAGACGACAATACCAGAAAAGACCAAACGACAATACCAGACAAAACAAGGCAAAACCTAACAAGATCATACAATAGCAGACCATACTAGACAAGACAAGGACAAGATAAGACAAAACCTAACCTAACAAGACCAGATGACAAGACCAGAGAACAAGACCAGACCATAAGACCAGACGAGATCACACAATATCAGGCGGGACCAGAGGAGAGAATACAGGATCAGACAGGACCAGACAAAACTAGAATCTGTATGGTCTTGTTTCCTCTTTCATTGTTTTGTCTGATGTTATCTGATATTATTTGGTTTTGTCTGATTTTATATGATCTTATCAGGTTATGTTCTGTCTTCTTTGTTAAACTTGAAAAGTCCAGACCATACTAGACAAGACCAGACAAGACAAGATAAGAACAGACAAGACCAGACAAGACAATACCAGACCAGACAAGACCAGACGATAGCAGGCCAGACCAGACAAGACAAGATCTGGCAAGACGAGACAATGTCTGACCAGACGAGACAAGACATGACTATACGAAACTAGACGAAACCAGAAGAGATCAGATGAGGTGACAGGAGTCCAGACAAGAACATACTAAACCAGGGAGACCACACCATATCGGACAAGACCAAACGAGACCATAGGAGACCATACGAAACTAAACAGGACTAAACAAAACTAAAGAATACCAGACCGCAACAAAGTTTATCAAACTAGGCAGGACAAAACCAGATAAGGTTATATATAACCAGATACGATCAAATAATATTAGCCAAAGCAATGCAAGAGGCAACAAGACTAGAGAAGACCATACAAATGAAACAACAATAGGCATGACCAAATAAGACTAGAAAGAAAATATGGAACCAGATGGAGTCCAGACGATACAAGACAAGATCAGACAGGACCAGACAAACCTAGAAAATACCATATACAACTAAATAGGACCAGAGAAGACCATACAAGACCAGACAAGTCCCGACAAGGCCAGACAAAACCAAAAAGATCATTCAAGGCCATACAAGATCTGGCAAGATCAGATTAGACCACAAAAGGCAAGACCAAAGAAGACCAGACAAGTCCATACACGACCCGACAAGGCCAGGTAAGACCAGACAAGACCACAGAACATCAGATAAGACCAGACAAGAGCAGACGATAGCAGGGAAGGCCAGACAAGACAATACCTGACAAGATGAGACAATACCTGACCAGGCGAGACAATACCTGACCAAACGCGACCAGATGAGACAATACCTGACAAGACGGAACTAGACGAGGCCACCGAGATTAAAACTAACGGTTCGCGTACACCAAAACCGACTTTGTCGGCCGATGGCGGACAGAAATACCCGGACGAGTAACTCGGACCTGTATGTACTTACACTGCAACAGTGTTAAGGCCGCTCCAGACGCTCCGTTTTGCACAACCTTTTGTCTGCGTTTACACGGTGCAGATATATCTGTATATTTCGCACTGTTTTAGTGAAATCGTCATGGAGAAGGCACTAGTATGGTCATTTTTGAACAAAATGAATCGGAAAACGGAGCTATCGTCTACATGCGCCGACTTGTCTGCACAGTTCATGGTTATCTATGCTCTTTAGCTCAGTTATCGCTGCAACTTTACCGTCTCCGCGCAGTTTTCAAAACTGCGCAGTTTTCCTATCTACACGCAACGTTTTATCTGCACCGTGTTGAACTGCGCAGACCTTTACCACTTGTGCCGACATTGGACGTTGCCGGTATTCTGTAGTTTATCTAATGTTTATCCCACAGGGTTGGTCTATTATAAACACAACTAATTAATTTTTCAATATCCATAATAGTCGTTCAGGTAGAAAACAACAAAATTTAACAATAAATACACTCAATTTGCACTGTAGACGCCGGCAGACTGGCGAGAAATCCCAACAAGTTCGGACTCGAAGGTTGATCAGCCGTTTTCGGGCGTCATCGGAAGATGACCGTGTTTGTGTATGCGCTCTCTTTCTTTTACAAGTGTTTGATTCAATCCTCCGAGTTCGGCCGTCATCGCCCAAGCAAACTTCGGCCGATGACGGATTAGGTGTACGCGAGCCGCAAGAGGAGACAAGAGCAGACAAGTACCAGACTGTAGGAGATCTCACTAGACAAGATCAGATAAGAGCAAACAAGACCAGACAACTACAAAGTTTATCAAACAAGACTGGACAAACCAGATAAGATCATATAAAATCCAAGACAAATCCAAATAATATCAGATAACAACAGACAAAACAATGCAAGAGGAAACAACACCATACAATTCAAACAACAGTACGAAGACTTGATTAGGTCATATTAAACCAGTGAACATACAAAACAGAAATGATCAGTTAAAAGCTGGATATTTATAGTAATTTGTGCCGCTGTCTTAATAGACTAAATATTAAGTAGTAATTGATTTTTTTGTCGAGGCAACAACCAGCCCAACGAAACATGACCTCACAGGGACAATCATTTTAAAAACCGAATTAGTACACGCCATTAAGGTTGCAAAGAACAACAAAACAACAAGTCCATACGATATCTAGGCAGTATATTTCAAGCAGATACAGAAGGAAAACGAATAAAAAGGCGCATAATGCTTGCCAACCGTTGTTATTTTGGGCTGTCAAAATACTTACGTAAATCGAGCCTTGGAGAAGCATACAGATCAGAATCTATAAGACGTTGTACCAGTTTTAATCTATGGCTCGGAACCTGGACCTGGACCCTAACAAAAGCAGATGAGACGTTACTATCAACAGTTGAACGAAAAATCCTAAGAAAGATTTATGGTGCTGTCCAAGAGGATAACGTCTCGAGAAGAAGATAACTTTGAGCTTCATAACTTATACAGAGGGTCAGGAAACATAAACATAATAACAACAATCGAGATTGGCAGGTTAAGATGGGCAGGACATGTAGCACGCTATGTGCCAACAACGTGCCAACGCGAAGGAACTTTGAGGCCATACCAACCGGCAGTAGAGGATGATAGTTTCTGAGGATGCCAGAAAAATTGGTGCAGATGACTGGAAGGTTCTTGCCAGAGACCGGAAAGGATGGCGGACGAGGCTGTAAAAAGTCCAGGCCCTGTAGGGCTGTAGCACTACTGATGATGATGACAGGAGGAAAACATAAACATAATTTTAAAACTATACAACAAGATCTATAACATTGGACAACTTCCAGAGGAATGGCTAAAGTTCACGTTCATAATGCTTCCCAAAAAGCAAACAGCAACCAAATGCAAAGATCACAGGATAATCTCGCTAATGAGTCAGGTATTAAAAATATTCCTACGCATCATACACACCAGGCTATTTAGTAAACTTGAAGGGCTAAGCGGAGACACTCAGTTCGGATTTAAGAGCGGCACCGGTACACGAGAAGCAACATTCTGCCTAAACACATTGATACAAAACTGCTATGACCAAAGAAAGAACATCTTCTTGTGCTTCATCGACGATGAATAGGCGTTCGATAGTATCAACCACGAACATCTCATCGAATATCTAAAAAGAGCTGGTATAGATGAAAAAGACGCAAGAATAATCCAAAACCTGTACTGGCAACAGTCGGTTAACGTCAGAATCAACAACCAATTAATGACAGAAGAAATCAAGAAAAAAAGAAGGGGTACTTCAAGGGTGCATAATGTCACTAATGCTATTTAATCTCTACGTCGAACAAATATTCTCAGAAGCCTTCGATGATCTAGAAATCGGAATAAAAGTGAACGGTACCACAATAAACAATATAAGATACGCAGACGACATAGTGATCATAGCACGCAACCCTCAAGATCTACAGCTACTAGTGAACAACATAAACAGAAAGGAGTTAGAGGCCGGACTAAGAATGAACAGATCCAAAACAAAATTCATGGTTATAAGCCGTAATAATCAGGCAGGAGCGTCCATCAAGGTAGAGGGGGAAACAATCAAAAGAACTACGAGCACGAAATACCTAGGCACACTAGCAAACGACAGATGGCACCCACTACAAGAGATCAAGAATAGGGTAGAACAATTCAGACAGGCATTCAACAAGCTACCTCCCTTGCGATGCGATAAAAACCTAAATTAAGAAATCCGCCACATAATGGTCAAATGCTGCGTTTGGCCAGTCCTACTGTATGGAGCAGAAACCTGAACGATAAAAGTTGCATCCATTAACAATATCGAGGCGTTCGAGATGTGGACACTCAGAAGAATGCTCCGTACCCCATGGGTGGGCAGATTACAATTCAGTACCACAAAGCAGCGCAAGATCGGGCATCTGGGTCACATACTAAGAGGGTGAAAATATCGAATTCCCTAGCTCATACTCGAAGCAAAGACGTAAACAGCTCTCATGGCTTAACATCAGGAACTGGACCGGAATCAAACACTTTGGTGACATGTGCCAAGCAGCAATAAACAAAACATTAAAAATTATTCAATAAATGATAATCTGCAAAAGCACAGAGGTGTAAGGCAACAGAAGAATAGATTTTTCAAATTAAAAATATAATAATTTGCAAATTATTTTAATAATGGCAGACTTGTTTATATGTAACAAGGCAGACTTGTTTATATGTGTTTGTCTTAATGAAGTTTTTTTTTCGTGAAATTGCTGCATTCATATTAAAATTAGCTAAATGAAAACACAATTTAAGAGAACAATAGTAAAATATATTTAATGAAAATGAAAAATTCTCAAGCCAATTACATTTAGAAACAACAAACTACATTTAAACTGCATGTGTTTTGTATATTTTAAAAGGTGTTTGCGAAAACATTTCCATAGATTTGAACAAACACCGAGAGAAATTGCGAAAAGACACACACAGTAAATTGAATTTAGTACTACAAGTTTCTGTGTACACGCTCATTTTATTTTTGTTCTTTTTTCCGTTTCAAACGATGCCAAGGCTTCAAAACGAAACTACAAGATTTTACGTAAGAAATACAATACGATTATGTTATAAAAATAAGATTTTCGTTTTATAATAGAACTCTCTGTAGAATGTAAAACAATGCAGTCGACAAAAATCTCAATTGAAAACAATCAGGATTTTCTTGTATAAATTATAGATTGACTGAGGTTGATGTTAAATTTAAGACAATGCTTATTAAGTTGACTTATATTTAGGTTGTTGACTCAAAGGAATACACTAGATCAAAATTAAATAACAATAGCTAAAACATGTCAGTATTATTTAATAAGACATTGATTTATAGATAGAATATCGCAGACAAAAAGTGCAGTTCTCTTAATGATTTTGTGCCAATTTCATTTTGTCTAAATTAAACAAATTAGTTTTAATTTTGTTTAATTTAAATAAGAAGAAATTGCTTAATGCAAAATATAGCCTTTTAGAAACACATCCATTAATTACTTTGTTTGCTGTTAATTGTTGTTAATTCTGACGATGTTGTTAAATTTTGGGATTTTGATTAATTTATTAGATATTTGCATAGAATAGGAAACTGACATAAGCGAGGCAGCGATTACTGATATAATCAAAGATCTAAGAAGATTTGAAATTAATTTAAAATGCAAAATTTTGTTTGAAATATATATTACTCCTAATAAATAAATATAATATTATATTAACATTAAAACTACTTTTAGATCTTGTTGATTTTATGGTTTTTGGAAATAATGTTTACGGAATATTATATAGCAATATTCATTTCCTGCTACAGAAATATTACTTTAACCTTTTCTTCGCATTAAACAAATACGTCGTTTTATTAATGAACACTAAGTTTCTAGTCAACAAATTAATAAATTTCATACCTGAAATTCCACAAATAAATATCAGCTCAAATTTAATTTCAGTGGAAAGATAAACAAACATAATTTATCGACGTTTCTGTCTAGCATTGATTGATTTGCCTAGAATGTTTAGCGTTGCCTAAGCAGTTTTGACTATGTCTCTCTAGTTGTGTCTGTACAGCAGGGATGTTATGAAGCTCCGTAACCATAACCGAAACTATCGGATATCCGAAATAAAATTTTATCACTAACCGTAACCGAATCCGATATGAAAGTTTCGAATAATTTCGGATAATTTTGATTGATATGTTGTATTAGAGATATTTCAAAATCTAATAGAAATTATATAATAGAAAAAATAATGTTGTTTTTGATTATTATAATTATGATTTTGCATATTTTCGTAGATAAAACTTAAAAATAATAATTACTTATATCACTTATATGACATATGATTGTAGTTATTACATAGAAGTTATTACATGTAGAATTACATAGAATTAGTATTTTATTAAATTGGGAGGGGAGGAGAGCTGTCTGTTTGTATTTGGAGACTTATCTGTAGACGACTGTGTTAGATTAAATAGTTAAGAAAAAGTAAAGTTCGGTTTGCTCGTTAAGAAGATTAACTGATGGATTATGGGTTGGTTTGAAAATTTTTAATGATTCCAGAAGATTATCTATTTCTGGGTATTTATAATTTCGTTCTAGACCAGGGATGGCGAACATTTTTGAGTAGTGGGTCAAATTTTGTTCATTATATTTTTCATAGGTCACCAGTCACCAGGTCACTGGCATCACTTGGAAAAGAAGAGGGAGGTCAGGTTCCGATCATCCCTTGGAAAAGCCTGCAAAGACTATTTTTTTGTTCTTACTTTTAATGGCTTTTACAAAATTCAAGTTTCCTTGATTTTCAACTTCTACTTTGGAAGTGAAGAGCAAAAAATAAAGGTCGAAGTCAAACAATTTATATGAATGAATAAGTCCATAAAACTCCCTGATATATTATACAATGATATCTAATTGGAAGATGTGGAAAATTTTGCTTAAGATATTGAATAAACCCAATGTTTTTCCCCACCACATTAGTTGCGTCTGCTGTAACAGAAACAATTTTGTGTAGGTCAATATCCTTTTCTTTAAATGCAATGTTAAATTCTTTAAAAATATCAAGACTGGTACACTTCCCTTTCAACGTTATTGTTTTGTGTTTTATTATACAATTTGTGTGAACTACTTATGGACGTATTTATACATTGTGGCAGTACACACCATTTATACATCATTATATCCAATAAAATAATGAAATTCATTTTAGTTGCACTATCCTAGTAAAGTAGTATCTTGTCTGTACAACGCTCGTTTACGCGTGGGTAACTCGTCACACGTGGAAAATGGAAATGGACATTCATAGATATCTCGGAAATATCACTGTAGTGTACTTATTATGTAATAAAGAATAATTTAAAACGGTTTTCCAAAACAGTCAAATAGACTATTGCAATTCGTTTAGAATAATGATTAATAAAAAAAAATTGAACGACCAATTTCGAAACGCGTCTGCAGATCCACCTAAGTTATCGGAAAGATGTGATCTTAAAAAACAATGTTATTTTTTCAGGTTTTTGTTGAGTGAAACGAATGTGAACTCTGAAAGCTATAATATATCTGATAAATTTTACACGAGATTTGTGTTTGGTAGTCCTATAAAGACTCATTAGTGTTATAGAGCTCCGGAAAGGTTGAATATATTTATATATGCAGGCTGTATTCCGACTCCTATTAAGTTTATTTATATATTAATTTCTTCACTTTTTTGTGAGGTAATTAACATAATTTATTTCTTTAATTTCCTCTTTCATACCTGGGACTTTAATATTAGAAAAAATAGATCTGTTTTTTCCTGTTATGGAGGTTTTGTTATAGGCTAGATCAGGGGTACCCAAAGTGCGGCTCGCGGGCCACATGCGGCCCGCACAGTCCGTGAATTTGGCCCGCGAAAAAAGTAAAATTAGTATAATAATATAATAATAATATAAGTATATAAAAAAGTATATAGTAAAATAAATTTAAAAAATTACAAATAAGATATAATAAAATATTTAAAAAAAATCTTACAGAGCTTTACCATAAGCGTTGGTATTAATAAAATATTGTTTAGTTTATATTAAAAAAAATATTTTAGTCTAGTATTACACATTTGTACAGAAATATAATATAGTAGTCTCAAATAGAATAAACAGAACTGTTAATCATTTAAGACATGCAATTTGAATTGATACAATTACAGGAAAATATCGAAGCTAAGAATTCTTATCGGAACAATTCTTTATTTGACTTTTATAAAGGATTATCATGCGTGAATTACCCGAAATATGAAAACATGCGCAATAAATGTTTTCATTATTTGGGAGCACATATATTTGCAAAAAAAAATTTTAATTATGAGCATAAATAAGTATAAATAAGCATAAATAAGCAAAGTTTAATGACATCATTAAAATAAAACATCTACACAAGTCGCACAATAGGGTACAAATGAATATTATTACAAGTTTTTAAATTCACATTATTTTTGTTAGTGTTAATTAATAGTTCTAGTTTGTTGCAATGAATAAAAATATTATATAATAAGATGGATTTCGTTTTTTTTTTGTTTCAATAAATGTATGATTAAAGATTTATATTTATATTAAATTTATTATACTAATAAAAAAAAATAAGATAGTTAAGAAGAAGTTAAATGTATTTAATACAAAAAAGTCGTGGTTATTGTTTTGATTTTATTCCGTTCTTTTTTTGGCCCGCCAAAAAATTCGGTAATATTAAATTGGCCCGCCTAAGATAAACTTTGGGAACCCCTGGGCTAGATAGTATGTCTTACTAAAGTTAAGTGGAAGACGATACATACTAAAATTGTTTCATTGGTCGACTGCACAAATTTTTTTGTTTCCGATCATGTATTTCCACTGTAAACTACAACTTTATCATCAGCGTAAGATATGATTCCCTCTTTTTCTTGTAAACACAGTCATTGCCAAGTCTAGAAACATTGTACATTACAGTACAGTACATTCTTTGTTTTCATCAAGTCCCTCTATAATACTATTGATAATATTTTACATGGCATCGGTAGTAGCTACCACGACGAAGCACGAAACCCATATTTGTAAAAATGAGTGATTTTATTTTTATCAAAAAATTGTTCTCACCGATTTTTTAGACATTTTCCCAAAGTTGTTTATATTTAAATGGGAAAACAATAAGCAAAAGAGGCTAAATGTCTGAAGCAGTTGTATGCTGACGTTACAGAATGGCCTTTGATAGAAAGATTGGTGTACTGAAGAAATGCAGCCGCAAATAAGTTAAGGAAATTGTAGTATTGATAATTTTGATCAAAATGAATGTGTCTAGGTTACCAATTAGTATTTTACTTTTACAATTCCTTATAAATCTGTTTCTTATCCGTAACCGAAAGTATCCGAAACTAACGAATAATCCGAAAAATAATCATATCCGTAACCGTATCCGAAACCGGTATAATATTATTCATATAACCGCATCCGTATCCATATCCGAAATTTCATATCCATAACATCTGTGCTGTACAATATCTAGTCTGTACATAGTGTATCTAGTCTGTTTTCACTGGTATTACACTTTTGACAGCCATCAATTTATTAATTTGATTGATATTATGTTGATTTTGTGCTTTCAGCTCTGATTGGTATTTGCTGTTGCAAAGTGCTAGATAATCATCAAAGCCTAGTTAGTATAATTTCTATAGTCGTTTCTGCCTAGTTTTTACCTAGTGTCCTATGGAGGCATTATCTTATCTATCTAGTTTTATCTATGTGCTTATACCAAAACCAGAGAAGATCAAACTTGACGATCCCAGACAAGACCAGACACACCAGGTAAAACTAGACAATACCAGACAAGATCAGACACAGGTACCGATTGGACTCCCGAGACTGAGATGTACGTTCAAAACATAGGCCAAAAAAAAACTTTTGAAAGAGGAAAAACGGGCTCTATAATAGATCCCACCTTCTCTACGCATAACATATCGAGCGAAATCACCAACTGGAAAGTTCTCGACCACGAAACCCTTAGTGATCACAAATATATTACATACTCCCTGGAGAGCAAGGCGTCCAATAAAACAAATCAGGCTAAGAGATGGAACATCAAGAAAATAGATGAGAAAAAACTCAATAAACAACTGACGGACGACATCAACAACAGAAGAACTGACACAGCAGAAGCGCTCATTGAAAATTGGAAGAGGGCTTGCAACGTTTCAATGCCAAGGAAAAAACCGCACAAAAATCGCAAACAAATGTATTGGTGGAATATTGATATCGCAAATAGCAGAACAAAGTGTATTGCAGCTAGGAGAAATTATCAACGGCAAAGGAAGAGACCTGACGAAGAAAATTTCTCAATACAAGCGAGGCTCAAGTACACAACCGCCAAAAGAGAACTCAAAAAGAAAATCCTCAATTCAAAAAAGGAACATTGGGAAAAACTATGCAAAGAGATTGACGAGGATGTGTGGGGAGATGCGTACAGGATTTCCATCAGAAAACTAAAAATCCACCAGCCAAACCTCCAACTTCAGACAGACAAAGCACAGGAGATTATAAACGCGCTCTTCCTGATCCATGACCAAGTAAAGTGGAAACAACCGACTGTAACAGATGTAAAACAATTCTCAGAATCGTAAATGAGAAATGCTTGCAACCATCTCCGCATCGATAGAGCACCAGGACCTGACGGATTACCCGCTGAGATAATAAAAAGGACAATCCCACTACATCCGCAATACATTATACAAATTATGAACAGTTGCCTCATGACTGGAACCTTCCCCAAATTGTGGAAGAAAGCAACGTTAGTGCTGCTAAAAAAAAAGGACAAGCAAACACAAGATCCGGGATCTTACAGGCCAATATGCCTTCTAGATGCAATGGGAAAACTATTAGAGCATATGATACTGGGCCGAATAAAGAAGCATTTAAATACAGCCGGCAAGGAACTCTCCGAACGGCAATTCGGGTTCAGAGAAGGTAGATCAACGTGTGACGCCGTACAGGCAGTTATGGATATAGCAGCACAGGCAAGAATTCGCCGTGTGCCGTTTCGGCCGTTCGGCGAACGTGTGTTCTTTTAACGCTGGACGTTCGAAACGCATTCAATTCTGCATCTTGGCAACACATTATGGATGAAATGACAAAAAAAGACATGCCACCCTATCTCTCACGGATTATAAGGAGTTATCTCAGTGACCGCAAAATCATCTATGTTGCAAATGGGGAGCCTAGAGAGCATAGTGTTAACAGTGGTGTCCCACAAGGATCTGTACTAGGACCCACACTCTGGAACATCGTCTACGACTGGGTGCTTAGACTAGCTCAAGCGGAAGGTGTAACATCTATAGGTTTTGCGGACGATCTGCCACTTGTCGTTACAGCGAAATCTGAACAGACTTTAATGGAAAAAGCAAACGCAGCTATAAACCGCATAATCAACTGGATGGCCAGCAATGACCTGCAACTGGCACCGGAAAAATCAGAAGCCGTTCTCTTGACTGGAAGCAGAAAAGTGCTTATAGTGCCAATTTGCTTCAAAATACAAAATGTAGTAATTAAACCCAAGAAATGGATATCTAGGAAGGATCTAGAAAGTATCTAGGCATAATAATCGATAGGCAAACAAACTTTGAGGCAAATATTGCGAGAGCTGCGGCAAAAAGACTAAAAACAGTAGCCGCACTGAAAAAAATAATGCCTAACGTCGGAGGACCAAAGAGCAGCAAAAGAAAACTGCTCAGCTCGGTAGCCCACTCGGCCATGCTATACGGAGCTCCTGTGTGGGCAAACGCACTGCTACAGACAAAAAACAAACAAGTTCTTGCAAGCGTCTAAAGGATATACGAAACGGCTATAAGAATATGCAGTGTATAATATAGGACTGTATCAAGAACTACAGCTCTGAGAGACGCTACTATGGAACCCCGAAAACTACTAGATTTCATGCTAGAAAACGAAAATAACTGGGACACCCTAAGCAAAATGTTTTCGGATATTTTGACGCAAAAAGAAAAAGACGAGAGACATACTACAGAGTGGAAAAAACTCCGAGAGGCGCAGCTATAATCTTGAACAAATATTTCTTTTCACCAGGATACAAGGAGAAAACAGAAAAACTAGGGCGGAAAAAATCCGTCCGGGCTGCCCACCCTGAAGGAATGCGCAAGCGATACCAGGGTGGCGTACTTTTAAGCCAAGTGGAAGAAGGGGTTTAGTGAGTGAGAGCCTCACACACAGGCTGGTAGAGCTTCCCCCAAACCACATGGGTATAAAAAACAAAAAGACAAGATTAGACAATAACAAACAAGCCCAGACAAGTTCAGACAATACCAGATAAGACCATACGACAACACCAGAGAAGGCCAGACAAGATTATAAGACAAGACCAGACAAGAACAGACGAGACTAGATGAGACCAGACGAGGACAGATAGTAACAGAGAAAAAGGATATCAGACGAGATAAGATGAGACCAGACGAAACCACATGACAACAGAGTAGACCAGATGAGACCGGAGGAGAACAGACGAGATCCAAAAAGTCCAGCCAAGACCACACAAGACGAAACAATACCATGTAAGATAAAAGAAGTCCAGGTAACAACAAAATTTTTTCCAACTTGACGGAAAACCATATTAGACCATACAAAACCAGACAAGATCAAACAGAACCAGATAATATTAAATTACATCAGGCAAAGCCAGGCAAGAGCAAATAAAACCTGGCAATACCATATAAATTAGACAAGAAACATGACCAAACAAGCTCAAACAGTCAGATCAAGATCAGATGGGATAAAACCAGACAAGATCTGACATAGTCTAAGAGGAGTTTATAAGATCATAGTAGACCAGATCAAATTTATAGTAGAAATACGAGGAAACATATTTTATCGACTTTTCTGTCTAGCATTGTCTGCCTAGTATTATCCATATCTGCAGTCTTTTTGTCCAGTCTTATATTTCATGTATTATCTCTCAATGTTTGTTTGTCTTGCTTAGAATGTTTAGCTTTGCCTGTGTAGTCTTGACTACGTCTATTGGCTTGATCACACGTAACGAGTACAGTGGCGAGACAGTAAAATGTCATTCGGCCGAGAGATTAGAGTGGGCGGGTAGGTGTTCAAACGCTTTAATTTTTTTGCCGGGTGAGTCAGTCAGTGATCATGATGGATAGTAAAAGGTTGATTCAAAAATGCACTAAGATGCTTATACCTCATTATGCTTATACCCAATTGAGGAGTTAAACGAATTGTTGCGAAACGATAAGAAGCGCGTTTGGACAAGGCCTTGGATGTTGAGGAGACCCGAACTTGGAGCAAGTAACAATCTACTTCGGGAATTGGAATTAGAAGACCCAGGGGAATTTAAAGCGCTACTGAGAATGGACGTAGAACATTTTAATGAATTATTCAAAAATATAAGTCCAAATAAAAACGTAAAACCAAAATTAATTAATAATTAAATAAAGCAATACTTCATCAAAAGTTTCAATTGTAGTATTTCAAATTAAAACAAACAAACTAGCCACCGTCACCGTACTGACAAAACGAGGAGAGTACTTGTTCAGATATGCCGAGTGGGACAGCGAGTCAGTAGCGGTAGAAATGGGGGTAGCCACTCGGCCTGCACTCGGCCTAGTAAATAGAAAGGGGTCCGAGTGACTGTCTCGCCATTTTACTGGGCCGAGCGCTCGGCCGTGTACTCGGTAACATGTTTACACGTACCTAGTACTCGGCCGAGTTTACTGTCTTGCCACTCCACTCGTTACGTGTGATCAAGGCATATCTAGTCGAGTATGTACCAGAAGAGAAAAGATGAGAACAGACAAGACCAAATGATACCAGACTAGATCAAATGAGACTAGACGAGACAAGATGACAACAGAGTAGACCAGGTAAGACCAGACGAGACCTGACAAGACCAGACGAGTGCAGACAAGACCAAACAAGACCACGTAAGATGAAACAGGACCAGATAACAACCAAAATTTCCAAACTGGACGGAACAAAATCATATAACACCATACACAACCAGACAAGATTAAACAGAACCAGATGATATTAGATAACATCAAACAAAGCAAGGAAAGAGCAAACAAGACCATATAAATTAGACAAGAGACTTGACCAAACGAGTTCAAACAGTCATAGAAAGATGAGATGGGATAAAACCAGACAAGATATGATATAGTCCAAGAAAAGTTTGTAAGGTTACACCAGATCAAATTTATAGTGAAAATATGAGCAAACATAATTTATCCACTATTCTGTCTAGCATTGTCTGCTATCGCTACAGTCTTATCCATATCTCCAGTCTTGTATCTAATGTATTACCTCTCAAGGTTTAATCGCCTTGCTTAGAATGTTTAACTTTGCCTATGTAGTCTTGACTATGTTTATCTAGTTGAGTATGTACAGTTCAGTCTATCTAGTCTTCTTTTACTTGTCCTCCTCAGTAGTGTAGATCACTGATCAGTGGTGCATAAACTATTTTCATTTGCGACCCAACATTTTCTGTAAAATTTTATCGCGACCCCTGGATAGAAGCAAAGTAAACATTGTAATTCCCAAACAGTCCTACCAACATCTGCACAAAATTTGAAACAAATCCCCAAATAAGTTTTTGAGAAAATTAAATTTGAAAATTTCAATGTTTACAAATTAGATTTTCAAGGTGTAATTTACAAAAAACCGCAATATTTGTTGCAACAAATATTAAAAAATTGGGAAAATTTTTCTAAATATTCTGGAACAGTTCTACCAACATCTCTACAAAATTTGAAACAAATTATAAAATTAGTTTTTGCGAAAATTAAGTTTGAAAATTTCAAAGTTTACAAAATTGATTTTCAAGCTGCAATTTAGAAAAATATGCAATATTTGCTGAAATAAATATTAAAAAATTTGGAAAATTTGCTAAACATTCCGGAACAGTTCCAGCAACATCTCCACAAAATTTGAAACATATAACCAAATTAGTTTTGGAGAAAATTATGTTGGAAAATAGCAATGTTTTTAATTTTTTTATATTGACAATTCACTATTTACTGATACCCAATTCTTACACAAAAAATACCTTAATTTTTTTATGCATTCGGCATGAAATCGACCTCCTTGGGGGTCGCGACCCATGGTTTTCTCACAAGTTTAGACAACATACCCGCCTGGCAAGCGGGAGACCTGGGTTCGATTCCCGGTCGGGAAGGCAAAAACTAGGGCTTTTCACTAACTGCCCACCCTGAATGAATGCGAAATACTAAAACCCAAAGTGGAATGGGGGGTTTAGTGACTTCCCCCAAACCACTTAAAAAAAGTCTGCTTTTACTGGCTTTAGAGTTTTGCTAGCCATCCTAGTCAGTATCTGTACTAAATTTGTTTGTTCTCGTATTCAGGTCAGTATTTGGAACTACATTTGTTTACATAATTATACATTATCATATCTAGCTATTATTATCTATAGTATGTTTTCCTTAAACATAAACTGTGTTGCCAATTTATAAAGAATCAATAAATAATTTCATATCGATGGTCTACTTGCAAAAAAGTCCAAAATATGAAAGTTTTCAGAAGAGACAAAAAATTGATCTTGACTAGGTGGCACAAACAACACATCTTTTCAATGCTTTTAAGACAAGCATTACTTAAAGAACTTTGCCTATTTATTATAATATAACATTAATGAGAAAATAGTTAACAACTTTAGACTTACACCATTTAAACCAGGAAGTAAAACAGACTAACCGAATTTTGCTTGGAGCATAGAAATCCTCAGAAGAAAACCACTTTAAGACACCGGGTTTGTTTCAGGGAGTGTGCGGCAATGATATAAAGACATACATACAAAAATATCAATTTTAAAAATGAACTTACGTCATTATGCAAGTAGACCCTCGATATTTAGCCTTACAAAAAACCTCAAATTATTTTATTTTGTAGAAATCTCGATTTGTTATTCAACACCGTTCATTATTTACGCGTGTTATATAACAGAGTTCACGAGTTTTAGAAAGCCTTGTAGACACACATTTAAATTTCAATGCAAAATAGGAAAACCGTGTAGTTTTAATGGATGGTTTTACTGTTTTTATCTAATTGATGGTTTTATTATATTGTTAAACAAATTTGTTCAGAACGTTAAGAGAGAGAAATGTTTTTAATAAAAATCGTGAATTGTTAACTAATGCATTTTAATGATTTTTTTGGTTCATTGACTATCAAATTCGTATGGTTACATCATTTTAACGAATTAATTTTGCATATTAACCAAATGTGATGAAATCTATTTAATACAAATTCAAGATTTATAATTCAATAATAATGGCGATATTTGTAAAATTTATATCTATCATCAACGATTTGTAATAAACAACTATCAGTATTTAAAACATCCAAAAAACATTTTAAAAACTTAGACAAGATTATGAATACTATGTTCTTACCTAGTTATAGACTTAATTTGTTTATGTAAATGAATTCGTTACAAACATTCGGTATAAACTAGAAATTTAATCAAGATTTTGTGAAATATATAACTCTTTATTTTCTATAAAATCATGATTTCTCATGGCTTTATTTAGAAAATTTCACTTTTACTCGTTTAACCTATTTATCTAGATGTTAAATTGAAAACTCAATAAATACCATCGTGATATAAAGTTCATAATTTACAAGATTTATTAACTTCATGAATCAAATAGACTTGATTTATTCGAAAACGTATATAAAGTGAATACTTCATATTAACTTTATACAGAAAATGAATAAATCTATATTTTGTTAGAAAAGAATATTTCACATTAAAAAACTATCACTCTTGAACCGTGATTATAAAATGCTGTATAAACTCCCATGTTCTCTTGAGAATAATTACTACACTAATGTTGATTTGGAAAATAGTAGGCGCTTAGTTTTTATTAAGCGCTAATAAATTATGTTTAGTTTCAGTTTGGTCGATTTAACAATCCTGGAGTTTAAGTAAACTATTGTCAGTAACACTAAATTGAAATTCAGTGGTTTGAAACTGTGAATAGCAGACAGCTGAAATGCCAAATTGTGTTTACATTTGCACTACTATATGGTCAACTATTATTTGCTGAATCTCAATTGATAATTGAGTATATTCGTATAATTGACTGATTTATTTTTTATTGAATTTGAGAAAACTTCTTCTTCTTCATCGTTTTAGGCAATTTTTGCCTGTTCTATGAGAAATCCAGTGAGAAAACTGGATAAATTTATTTTGCAAAATTGTATTTAAATAATTAAAAATAATATGCCTCTAAAAGCAACTATGAATATTTTGTTTATTAATGTATTGTACTTGTTTCCCTTTCTTTGTTTTATTTTATGCTACGAATATTTAACGTGACATGCGGAAAAAAACATTTTGTGAAAAATTGTTCTCGCCTTGGGCAAACGTATATATTTTAGTTTCTTTCTTTATGGTCGTTCAAATAATTTCATGCTTTCTAATTTGTTCTTCAACAGCCAAGAAAACATTTTTACTAATCTGCGAAAAAAAAACAATTATTTTAGAAAATAAGAGAATAATTTGTTACGTTATTCAAAATTGGAAATAACCACAAATATATGAAAATAATACATAATGATAATGCAGTATTTTTTCAAATCTACATATGAATAAATCTATTTATTGTTTGTTTGTAACAAAAGCGAGTCATATCATTGTATGCTGCTGATCACGATACACTCATCAATTTGACAGCTCAACAGTGAAGTTTAATGGAGCAATGTACCAATTTATTGAAGCCCTTCGAAGAAATAACCAAATAACAAGTTCTGGTCTATCCTGCGTGTCAGAAGTAATACCACACGTTGCTGCTTTAAAAAAATACTTATTGTTAGATAAAGATGAAATTGAGAAAAGAACTCCTGATTTATCACATATGCGGGTCATTCATAAGTCTTCATAAGTCAAGACTTAAACTACTTGATTGCAACCAGTGCTGGATTTCTGCCTAGGCCTACAAGGCCCCCGACCTAGGGGTCCAACTAGCCATTGGGCCCCGGTGACGAAACTGAAGTCAAATGAAATCGAGCTGACGCCTGTAGAAATCTATGTTGCTCCTGCGATGAGATCATGACAACTATTCAGATAATTGCCAATGATGCAAATGAAAAACTGTATTCATTAAATTCTATGGAAACTTGCTTTTTTGTCACTTCTTTGAATGACATCTTGGAAAGGTTTAACCAAATAAGCAAACCTGTCCAATCTGTTAACATCGACCTCGATACGATCGTTGAACCGTATCAGTATTTGGTAACATACCTAGAACACTTAAGGAAACCCAGTACCTGTACCTTTGATCATTATGAGTCGAAAGTTATTAAAACGAGGGAAACTCTCTGGCAGGGACAGATTCAGAGTTACCATTTTTAATGTCATTTTAGATAGACTAATTACAGAAGTATGGAGACGCGGATCTACTTATAAGGAGTTAAGTAAAAAGTTTGACTTTCTTACGAAACTATATCGTTTGGAATCTAAAGACATCCGGGAAGGAGCCAGAAACCTTATAAATTTTTATCCGGGGGATTTGAAGTTAACTTTGGAAAACGAGTGTCTGCACCTGCAAGCTCATTTGTCGTCGAATGATGAAGTTATGAAGTTATCGTCACTGAAGCTATACAAATATTTATCAGAAAAAGGCTTTTCGAACATTTATCCAAATGTAGGAATTGGGCTCCGAAAGCTGTTGTGTACACCAGCGTCCAACTGCTCAGCAAAAGAGTCGTTTTTAGCGCTAAAAGATTAACGAATAACTTAAGATCTAACGAAGGAGGGAATAGACTCAATTCACTCTCTCTAATGTACATAGAGTCAGAAATAATGCAGTCAATTGACTATGATGACGTAGACAAGTGCTTAGGGGCCCTGTGTCTCTAAGTCCGGACCTGATTGAAATTTACATAGACCCATAAACTACTTGGGGGTGCTTGATGTTAAAAGAGTGCGCCAGGAGATTCTATTGGAATATTTAAAAATATCTGGTGAAGAGTCCTCCAGTAGCTTCATCGCCAACACCGGCTAAAAGAAGTAGAAGAGAAGATACAGAATCAGCTGTATCTCGCAAAGCTCATGACACGTTTTGGGATTGCTTTGATGAGGTAGCAGATGAAAATAATCCTAGCCAGGTTCAACGTAAAGAAAGAAACGCGATAGCATGTGAGCTTGATGTTAATCTTAAGTCAGTGCGAATTGATCGCAATTTTCACCCTTATTCTTGGTGGGCAGCTTTTGCCAAAATTTTCCAAAATCTAGCTGTCCTTATTTACGAAATAAGGCTCTTAATGCATAGAAAGTTGTATTTATTCACCATAATTTGTCATTAGTGCAGTTTGAGTACTAATTCATTTTCTAAGTTGTAGTAACTAAATAAATGAATTAATTACCTAATAATATATTTTTTTTAAATCCAGTATTCGGCCGGATATGCGCTAGTTATCCGGTATTCGGCCGGATAGTATTTAGGCCGCCGGATAGGCTGGATACTAGATAGTTACCGGATATCCGTTTCATCTTTAGTTTAAATATTATAACTAGACTAGATATATTATAACTGTTGTGTTTCAACATGAGATTTGTTGTGTAGTCTTAAAGACTTAATAATTTTATAGAGCTACGGAAAGGTTGAATATATTTATATATTCAAGCTATATTTCGCTTTAATATGTTGGTATTATAACTATGTTTAAAGAATATTTTTGGCTTCTTCGTAGTCAGGTCGAGAATTCTTGACAAAACTGTACAAGATCGGATAAATATAGGATTGAACAAGTAAGACAAGTCTAGACAAATAGATTTATCTCTTACGCGTATGTTTTGTGAAATGAATTTAAAATATTTGTATGGAAATACACTAAAACAAAGCAAAAAAACGAACAATTTTTAGAAATTTAATTTAAATTGTTTAACAAAGGACTGTCACGGTGACAGTAATGTGTTTCGGGATTTGATCCGGATCCTCTAGGGTTGGGAGTTGTGCTTAGGGTCAACAACCCTCTCACTTAAAAAAGAATTGTTAGGAATCTCTCACTTAAGCCTCGGAACGATTTAAGAATTGATACCCTACGACGGCATGATAAACGAAATATGGACCTACGAATTGTTACAGGGAATGCACGGAGTCTCAATAAGCCAGAGGGCATATTCAAAGATTGCAAGCTGAGCTTGCAATCGTGGTCACAGTGGTGTAGTGGTGAACGCATCCGCTCGCTACACCGAGATCCCGGGTTCGATCCCGGACAAACCGTGAAATTTTTCACGGAACTATGCTGTGGCCACCTCGTGGAAAGCAATGGCAAACTACCACGAGTAATTCTGCCAAGAGAACCTCTCAAATAGTGCCGTTCGGAACCGGCGATAAACTGAAGGTCCCGCATATGAGTGTGACGATTCGTTCCACAAGTATGCGCGAGAGGTAGCCTACGCTAGAACACTAGTATGGCACCCTAAGAAGAAGCTGAGCTAGAGAAGTATAAAATATAAATTGCTGCTATTCAAGAAACAAGATTTCCAGGAGAAGACATAAAGAACCGAAAGTACACTATGTTCAACAGTGCAACTAAATCTATAAAGAATGAATTTGGAACAGCATTCCTCATATCAAAGGTATGTGTTGAAACAGTAATGAAATCTGAAGCAATCAATGAAAGGATGAGCTGCATACGAGTGAAAGGTCGATGGTTTAATATATGCATTATCAATATCAATGTACCTACAAATGACTATGTGAAAGACAGCTTCTATGAACACTGGAGATTGTGTATGAAGGCCTGACATCACATGACATAAAGATTGTACTAGGAGATTTTAATGCCAAAGTAAGAAAAACGAAACACCTGCAACCGACGATAGGTAATGAAAGCCTTCATGAAAAAACCTCTGAAAATGGGCTTAGAATTATCTCATTCGCAGAATCAGAAAGCATGAATGTCAGGAGTATGACTTTCCCAGTACAAAGATGTACACAAAGAAACATGATGGTATTCAGCAGATGGAAATACACCAAACCAAATTGACCACGTACTAATGTCAAACCGATACATAAGCGTCATCACTGATATTCGCACCTATCGGTGTGCTGACATAGGCTCTGACCACAATTTGGTGGTTGCATCTATGGATGTGAAACTGAAAACACACCACAAACAACAACAAGGGCACGCAATGCTGTATGATTTACAAGCAATAAAGGAAAGTCCTGAAACTTTCAATATCAAGTGGACGTGAGCACCAGATTTGACGTACTTGATGAAGCAGGAGAAGTGGATGAAGGTGAAACTACAGATATTGATAGACTGTGGAAAAATATCAAGGATGTGATTCAAAAATCAGCTTAAATCACACTAGCAAAAGTGGAACGAAAGAATGATTCAACGACACAAGCATAACAGCAGTAGAAGCTAGCATCACAGCAAGGAAATCATGGCTACAGGAAAGGAAAAATGAAGAATTAGAAGAGCACTACAAAGAAACACGAGCAATAAGCAGAACCTTGCGAAAAGAGAAGAAACTAAACTGTGTACCCTAAATATACATTAGAGAGCATTGAGAATGACCAGAAAGAGAACAACATCCCTAAAGTATGCGGGACAGTAAATAACATTAGGGAAGGATTTGAACCGCGATCATCAGTTCTTCACGACAACAATGGCAACATATTCGCAGGAACAACTCACATTTTACAGGCATGGAAAGAGTACTTTCACAACTTACTGAACTGCCCTGAACCAAAGAACAAGCTGGAGAAAAACACCCTTTCAATGGTAGAATCTTTCATCAATGGTCCCTCATATGAAGAGGTAACCAGCAGTCTGAATAAACTGAAAAACCATAAAGCTGCTAGTTATGATAGTGTATACCAGTTGAATTACTGAAATATGGGGTGAGAAGCTCAATAAGAAACTTATCCTGAAAATATGGTGAGAGTAACAAATTCCAGATGAATGGAAGGAAGCAATTATTGTCGGCATACATAAGAAGGGAGATAAGCGAAACTGCAGAAATTAGAGAGGAATATCCCTACCTATCACAGCTTACAAATTACTGTCACACATTATATTACGACGACTAATTCCATACGCCGAAGACATAATAGGAGACTATCAGAATGGTTTCTGTAAAAGCAGATCTACAACAGACAACATATTTTGTATCAAGACAATCAATGAAAAAGTTTGGGAATACAAACAAAAACGTCGATTACCTATCCATTGATTTCAGTTCACAGAGAAACAGCGTGGGAAATCATGGCAGAATACGGAATCCCACAGAAACTAATCAGCTAGGTCAAAATATGTATGGAGAAGGCAGTGAGCAGGGTGAAACACTGGCTCCATATCAGACAGTTTTGAAAACAGAACTAGACTATAACAAGGTGATGCGCTCTCCCCACTTCTCTTCAACATTGTTTTCTGGAAAAAGAAATTCGGGAAACCAAAGAAGCCACAACCAGAGACCATACAGGTAACAATCACAAAATAAAGATGCAGGAAAGATTAAAGGGCATAGAAGAGGGAACGTAAAATACTGAATATCGAAATAAACTCGTATTTGAAAAGTTAGCTGATTACATAAAAAAATCGGACATGTCAAAAATAGTGATCCGGAGGTACTAGATCACGCTTAATGAGAGAACCTGCCGTATATGTAGGACGGGTCAAGAAACTGGGGAGCATTGGTGTGCAAGCTGCAGTAGTTGTGTTTGGACTGTGACGGAGAATATAGAGCTGAGAAAAGGGTGGAAGGCGTTGATGGTTGAAAGCGGTCAGGGTTGGCTGCTCATGGTAAAAATTGTTAATTTGAAGGATAACTTACGCGGATCAGTATAGTGTAATTGTCGTTAGGTTTTTAATGTTCAAATTTAATGTCCTAATGTAGCATAAAAATGTCTATTTAGAGTCATCTGAGCTAACTATTGGCTTTAGAAAAAACTAATGAATATTTTCTTCAAACTTATGAGTTTATTAGAAAGACTGGACATTTCATTTAAGAATGAAACACAACATCATTCAATTGACTGCTACGGCTGGCTTAACAGTACCCCATCCGATCAACCCAATTTTTCAGTATATTTTCGATTGTTTGGGCTCCAATCGCTTGAATGGCAACTTCGATGTCATGTTTCAAGGCATCAATTGTCTCTAGATGGTTATCGTAACCTTATCCTTAAGGGCACCCCACAAAAAAATTTTAACGGGGTCCAATCACAATTCCTAGGCGGCCAATTGACATCAGCGTTTCGGCTGAATATTCTATTTCCAAAAACAGTGCTTAAAAGATCTATGGTTACGTTTGCTGTGTTACAAGTGGCCGTGTCCAACCAAATGTGGAAACCAAATGTTATCCATGTCATACCCTTCAGTTTTTGGAAACAAAAATTCGTTTAGCATGGCACAGTAACGTGTTGGGTTGATCGGACGGAGTGCTGTTAAGCCAATCGTGGCAGTCATCTGAAATATGTTGTGTTTCATTCTTAAATGAAAATGTCCAATCTTTCTAATAAACTCATAATATAGAAAAAAAAATCATTAGCTATTTTATAGACGAATCAAATTCCAAAAGCAAATAGGCCCACTCTTTATAAATTACATTACTCTTGTTACCCTTACACCACTCAACACCAGACTTAATTTTGGAGTTGTTGAAGACTGAATCAAAATGATAATTAAAATTGGTTGAAATTATTTTAAAATGGCATGAAAAAATTAGTGAAACCTAGAATGTTTCCAGAATTTTCTGAGAATAAAACATTTCTTAAACTAGGTGAAGTAGAAATTTTATATTGCAAAACACATTTAGTTTTAACGGTTGAAATGTAATAATTTGGAAAAACTGGAATTTTCGACATTTCAAATAAGTTAAACTGACAATTTGAGTTAAAATCAGAGCGAGATTTCATAAAAAATTTATGAAAATGTGAAGTCTTGAAAATTTTCAATATGTAGATTAATATAGTAGATTTCGTAACTGGGCGAAAGGTTGTCAATATTACTCGAAAGCGAAAATGTGCGCACCAACGAAGTGAGGTAGCTCGAGAGTGAAATTGACAATTTTGCCCGTGTTACAAACAATATTTTTTATCACTCATGCGAGGGGAGGTATCTTACAAGTTTGGGATCCAGGTGCCATAAAAAAAATTGAAACATTTCAATCAATGAAGAATTTGCTTTTTCGATTGTCTCCGGTGGTGTGGATTCGTCATAAGAACTCTCCTCAGTCTCCGGTATCACCATAGAATTTACACTCACTTTAAAACGTTACTCACTTAAAAAAAAATGATACCTGTGTTTTGCGAAATGTTTTTTAATACCGAGGTCTTGGTTGTGTTCATGTTATTTTTATTTGTTTATTTTAATGTAACCTAAAATATTTGCGTGCGTTATTCAAGTTATGTAAAACACAACTAATATTAACAATTTATCTAAAAAACGTGCACCAAGATATTACTATGGTGCATGAGTGATAAAAAACCCTTTAAGAACTAGCTAGCATACATTTGATCACTCTTAACCACTTTAATTCTTGAGTTGTTGAAGGTTAGTTTAATTCTGCCAATTGATTTCATCATGACAATTTGTGTCAATAAAAAAATCTATTAAAATATGGATAAAACAACGAGAAAGATAAACTGATTGATGACGGTTTAATGATTACATAAGTGCGAAATGTAAATAATAATTAAAAAGTTTCATAAAAAAGTATATGCACAGAATTTATATTACCAGTTGTGGCTTAACATATTGAAAAACACATATTTTCTTTACTAAACGTATTCCAGACATGTTTTACGGATTACATAATGGACGTATGCTCCATGCAGATTTTTTTACAGTTATTAATGTTACTGACTGTGCAATAAAAAATTGCAATAATATAAAAACTATTAAATAATAATCATAAGTGTGTGTTTAATTAATGCGGCAACCTTCGGATATTATTCAACTAGAACGTGATATAGACGAGTGGTGCATAAGCTATTTTCATTTGCGAGCTCCTATATTGTATCAAATGTTGTCGCCAACTAAAGATGTAATTATTTAACAATATATCGATATTTAATAATAGATTTACTCTCAGCGGACAAAGCCGGCTTACGCTAAGTACCAAAAGTCAAAATAATTAATTGTTAACACTACTGTGAATGACAGATTAATTCTGTCGAACCGGTATACTTATAATAAAAAAAAAAAAAATAGATTTAAAATCTATTGAATATATAACATAACTTATATATATATATATATATATATATATATATATATATATATATATATATATATATATATATATGTGTTGTATTGTTTTCTCGGGGATTCCGCTTTGATGTTGAGGGTTGGTTCTGAAAAGAACCGGATTCTCGACGTTTCGGCGAACTAACATTCGCCATTCTCAAGAGATATATGCGTCCGTGCGGGTCAACGGTTAGACGCATACTTTCAGTATATAAGTCATATATATATATATACTTTCAGTATGCGTCTAACCGTTGACCCGCACGGACGCATATATCTCTTGAGAATGGCGAATGTTAGTTCGCCGAAACGTCGAGAATCCGGTTCTTTTCAGAACCAACCCTCAACATCAACGCGGAATCCCCGAGAAAACAATACAACACAGGTATCTATCCGCGAAAACCTCAAATACAACATATATATATATATATATATATATATATATATATATATATATATATATATGTATATATTTATATTTATTTATTTATTAACCTACTGGCATATAGAAACCACATACAAAAAAAATATATAAATTTTAAAATAAAAATACAAAAATATCACAAAACACAAAATAAACTCCAATTTCCTTTATAATACACCTTCTCTGTTACCAGTTTGCTCTTTCTATCTTTTTATCCATCTCAGCAGTTTCAGAGCCTTTCCGCTATCATTCATACATTCCTCCCATTTCTTTCCTTCCCGCCTCTCTTCCTCATTCCATTTACCCCTTGTACACTCTTCCATCCAATGCTCCCAAGTATCCTTTGCTGTCCCACAAACATTACACTTTCTATGCTCCTCACTCATCCAGTATCTTCTTCCACGCTCCTCACATCCACACCTATACCTTGCTAACATGACTTGTGCATCGTCCTCTTGATTTACACTTAAATAGGTTGGTAACCGCCCATGTACCTGTATCTTTACATACCCTTTATGAAAATTGCTACTTTCTATTTTGCTTTGCCGCTCCTGTAGGTCCACTTCTAGCAAACGTTCTACCAACCTTTCGGCCCACCCTGCCCTTTCCTGCTTTAGCGTTTCGAGCCCCTCACCAGATATACCACCTCTTTCATACAATTTCCTCTTATTCTTACCCCAGTCACTCCCTTTCATACCGCCTACTCCCACTCGATTTACCATTCTAAAAACCTCTTTTATTAACCTTTCATCTCCCATTTCACTCACCTTATATTCATACCTTATGACCTTTCTTGCAGCCAAGACTGCCACCTTGCACGCATTCGCCTCCTGGAGGACAATGTAACTAGGTGTCGACCTATCAAGCTTCAGGATTTTTTTGAAAAACTTTAACTGGACTCTCTCTATCCTCTCCTCCTCTCTCGTCCCCCAGACTTCTGAGCCATACAATAAAATGCTTCTCGCACACACCTTCCACACCGTCTCAGCCGCCCTCAAGTTTCCTTCGAATTTATTTCTCCATTCATTCCAGACTCGCCCAGCTGCCACCCACGCTTTCTTCGCTACATACTCCACATGTTCTCTATTGCTACCTCCATTTCCAAATACATACCCCACATACTAAAACCTTTGCACCTCCTCGATTTCCCTCCCTCTCCATTCAAACCTCTCTTTCTTGAACTTACCAACTCTTTTGAATCGCATCCATTTAGTTTTTCCCACATTCACTCTCAAATCTCTCCTTTCGAAAAACCCTCTCACCCTTTCAATTACCTCTCTCAATTCCCCAGCTGTCTTGGCAAATACAACTACATCATCAGCGTATGCTAAACTCCACACCTTTGTTCTCCCTACCACCACTCCTCCAGCTTGTCCGTCTGCCAAAACTCTTTCTAAATCAGCCACATAGAGATTGAAAAGTGTGGGGCTAAGTGGACATCCCTGCCTCAGGCCCTTTTTTATCTCGAAATATTCCGTTACACACTCATTCACCCTGATCTTACACATCGTTTACCTATACACCTCCCTCACATTCCTCCTCACCCTCTCCGAAATACCCTTTTTAACCAAACATTCATACAATCTCCCTCTATCTACGGAATCATACGCTGCTTTCAGGTCGATAAAAAGAGCAAAAAGGCTACCAGATCTAATTTCCTGATCAATTATAAATCTAAGTGTTATGAGTTGTTCGACTGTGCCTCTTCCCTCTGAATTCTGCTTGCACCTCTGGTATTAACTGCTTTTCCTCTGCCTCTTTTCTCAACCGCCCTTCTAGAATCTTGGCGAACATTTTGTAGGAAGAGTTCATCAGCATGATCCCCCTGTAATTCTCCACCCTTTCCTTGTCCCCATTTTTGTGGATTGGCTGTATTATCCCCTCTTTCCAGCTCTCTGGGATTCCCTTTGTCCCTTTCCATATCTTGTTGAACTCCTCCGTAAGCTTGTCGATACCTTTCTCTGGTACTAACTTCCACGCTTCATTTCCAACTCCGTCCGGTGCCGCCGCTTTCTTCTGCTTTAAGGCTGCAATTACCTGGTGTACTTCCCCGGCAGTAATTTCTTCTTCACCTACTTCTTCAACAGTTTGTTCCGTTCTGTCAACACTGTCTTTCCCTCGATCCACCGTTATCTCCACTCCTTCCAATAGAACCATATAGTGCCTTAACCTGGTTTCCTTAGGTATACTGTCTGGAATTCGCTCCTTCCTCCCGCTCTTCTCCTTTAAATATTTCCACAGCTGCGCTTCAGTTTTAATCTCCAGTAATCGTTGTCGCTCTCTTCTCTCCCACATTTCTTTCTTTCTCCTCTCCAGGTTTCGTAAGTCCGCTCTCGTACTTAACCACAGTTCCTTGTCACCGGTACCCTCTCTCCACCTTCTCGTCACCTCTCTATATTTTTGTTTCTCCCTTATGAATTCCTTATCCGCCCATAATCTTCCCACAGTTCCTTCTGGGACTTTCCTCCTGACCATTGCTGTTTCCATTTCATCGGTTATCATATCTATATCTTTTAAATTATCCCAATCTATTGCCTCCATTCTTAATTTAAACAGCTCCGTCGCACCACTATCCCACCTGGTAACCCATTTTTCTTTCCTGGACCCCTCTTCTACCTGCTGCTTTAACGTGATCAGTATTGGCATATGGTCAGATTCACCTTTCAGTCCGATCTCCATCTCTCTAATTTCTTGCCTCGCGGAGTCGTTAACAACTGCAATGTCTATCACCGACCCCCCCCCCCCCCCCAGCACTCTCAAACGTATACTGTCCCTCCCTGTCTCCTTCCACACACCCGTTCAAGACATCCCATTGGCTTCCCTTACCCACTCTGCCTATTCTTTTCCTTCCGCATTCCTCGTTTTGTCCTTAGATTTCCTTCGTAGTACTTTACCAGCTCTATCCACCGTGTTGAACTGCTCCCCTCCTATCCTCACATTCCAATCACCTCCTAGCAGCAAGTTTGTCCATGCCGTACCTTCTATATTACACCCTATGCACTCTTTAATTCTTTCCAGCCCCTTATTGTTATACACCGTGGCCGATATTATTATTATATATATATATATATATATATATATATATATATATATATATATATATATATATATATATATCTATATATAACATAACTTTCCTTATGATTTATTTCGAAAAAATAGTGATATATCGGTCAAATTTCCCGGGGCGGTAGTGTCAATAAGAACATACCAATAGCTATGGAATAAAAAAAATAGGAATTTTTAAATTAAAATCATTCATTTAATCATACTGAGAAAATGAATTTTGAATTTGTTTTTATTAATCTAAATACAAAATACTGTTAACAATATGATATATAATGATATATAATAATATGTTAATTTAAAAAAAAAGTTAATAAAGTGGAAATAACAACTGATCGTTTAAAAAGTAATTTTTAATTAAATATGAGCAATTATTATACCAAAATCCAAGTTTTAAATTTTTCAAAGAGATGTGAAAAGAAATTTTTCATCATCATTTCATCATTATTTTCATCTCATCGGAAATTTTTTGATTACAGAGACGAAACATTGCAAAAATATGAACGATTAAGAAATATCCAGATCGAGACCATCTAGAACTAGATAATATAGATTTACATCAAGAACTTAAAAAATGAATGAAAACTGAAACATCTACATTTGAAAAAGGATAGACAAGATTTAAAGTTTTACCTTGTTTTGCTAATTGCAAGGAAGCGATTTGTAGCGTTTCGTTGGTTTCTTGGCCTCGAGGGTGACAAAAATGTAAACAAATCAGATCGAAGCGAGCGTAATCAACGCAAATAGGGCAGAGTAAGACAGAGTGTGAACATAATTATGAACGTTTTTAGTTATTGGTGTGCGACTATCGGCAGTGGAATATTTTTTTTGAGCAAAAATTGCGGAAATTAAGTGATAATTGTGCTAAAAGTTCGTGAGATTATTTGGACTAAAAGTTCGTTAGATTATTTGTACTAAAAGTTCGTGAGATTATTGTGCTATTTTTGTCCCATTGTGAAATTATTGTTTAAATTTATGCTGAGATGAGTGAGTTTTTGCATTGATTTATTAACTAGATTTAAGAAAAAATTGTTAATTTTCAGGGAAAAAAAGAAAGAACATTAGTTTTTTTTTTTGTTGAATCTTTTTTTAAATTTTAACAAATATTTATTAGAATTTGTAAGAATGTGTTTAGAAAAAAATTCGATGAAAAGTCGTTTAAATTAGGGGAAATTTGTGGAAAAATATCGTAAAATCAATCAAATTAACTTTTTTTATAAAATCAAGAAATCAAAAACAATTTCTTAAAACCAATGAGAAATTTGAGTAAAAAGTTTACAATGTTAGACAAAATTTGTTTAAAATCTAAGTAGGATCTAATAGGTTTCTAATAATAATTGATTGTGAATTAAACACAGGAAATAGCGATTTTGATATTTAAAAATACATTGATATTTGGAATCTATCGAATTATATTACAACAAATCTAAGAAAGCTGTCGAAGTTGGCGAAATACACTGTCCGAATAATATCGTTATCTATATATCTTTTGAGGAATCTCATAGTGAAAACTGCTTTACTTAGCTTCACTGTTACAAAGGTTATATGTGATGTCCAGTCTAAAAACTAGTCCAAATGAATAACTAATAGTCTTATGAACTACAAAGCATTCGTTGTTTATTGACAATTACTCGCATGTTAATTTAACAACAAATAATCAAACCTATATTTGATTGTTCAATATTTTATACAAGTAATTGAAATTTGAGTGTACTTACTTTTAGTAGATGTGCCTATTTGGAATAAAACTATAATAACTAATACGAGGACAGCCAAATTTCGACACCTAAACCACCTTGGGGGTATCTGCAACAGAGAAATCAACATCAATTCAGGTGCAATTAGACAATTAGATTCCAATTTAGGATAATTATATAGAATTAGTAGTAACCCATATAACCCAATAGGAAAAATAGAAATTTATCCTTCAACAACATGAAATTATATCTCACGTTAAACACCCACACGAAAAATGTAAAATATTTGTAAATTGTACCAACTATTAAAGCGGAACACAGCTTGAATATATAAATATATTCAACTCTTCCGAAGCTCTATAATAATTATTATAGAGCTAGTTCCGCTTTAATAAGTTCTTTTTTTTTAATCATCTTTATTTCTTCTAAATATACAGTTTTTTTTCATTTATTTAAGGTACATTAAGAATTTACTTGCCACAGTGGCGAAGCCAGAGCGTGACAAGGAGCTCTGCACTGAAATTATGAATAAATATTTACCTACATTTACTTGATTTAACTTAATATTATTCTATAAAATAAAATGTCCTGCTATTATATTGGAAAAGATAAAATTAACTAAAATGAACACCATTCTATATAAAAAAAAATAATTATATATCTTCTAATTGTTGACTTAAGGGTAAGTGATTTGGGAGTATGAATTGAAACTACAGAACTGTATATGTCTTCGGCAGCCATGGACCATTAGGCAGTGCTAGGTAGGCTCGTAGTAAATTAGAGAATTGACCAAAGTTATTGGCAGAACGGATCTCCAGAGGAAGCTCATTATACATCCTGGGACCGAGGTAGTACCAGTGTCCCATGCCATGCGAGTTTGAATGATTATATCTATAATTAGTTTAGTTATTTTTTTAAATTGGGTTTTTTCCTCTTCAATGACAATCATCACTTAATACTTATTGTTAGTGTATAACATGACTTATTTTATCAAAAGTCGATTGGATAAAATATAGGTTTCCTTTAAGAATGATTGTTTTTCTTTGAGTCATCTTTTCTACATGTTTATCTTAAAGACCAAACAAGAAAGTACAATAATTTGTGCAATTTAGCAACTTTCTACAAACATTTATTTAGTTTTACATTTAATGGCAGGTAAAAAAATCTTGATTAGTTTTACGGAATTGTAAATAATCATATATCTTTCTTTCATCAATCCGGAAGAAATTAGTTAAAAATTAAATTTCCATCAACAATACTTGATATATTATAACTTTCTTCTTCTCATTAAATCACACCTTAAATAAACCACATACTTGAGTGCAAGAAATTTATATTTTCTTTACCTTTGATTCAAGAAATTAGAAATTATTATTACACATTTTTATTAAAAACAAAATTCAAATCTGTATTTTATATATAAGGTTGTCGCCCTGTTATATAACACGCGTGTTACGTAAACCTATTGCACAATGAAATTCGAACGGTTTTATCGGTATTATAGTCGAGTGTATTTTCGATATCTAAATTATTTAGACTTTTTTCAACTTATTAAACTTATTGTTCAAATATTTTTTTTAGAAAGTTGATCAAATCGAATAATATTTTACCTTCTTTTTTTATCTGACCTTGCCTTGGGGCAACATTTTGATATTTCCGCTTCCGTTTACAAACTCCTTAAGTTAACTAGTCACTTGGTCATGTCAAGACAGAAAATATAGCACGCCAGACAAGGCTAGAAATATTTAATAGAAAGAAGAGACTGGACAGACAAGATTGGACAAGAATATACAGGCAAATTTTGACAAACTAAACTAATGAAGCAAAACTACATACATGCAAGACTAGACAGACGGTACGAGACAGTCGAAGTTAAATAGACAAGTCCTTAGAGACTATGCTAAATGAACAATGCTAGATATTTATTGAGCTTATGGCATTTGGACACATTTACAATAATATAACAAACTTATTGAATTCAGAAACAAACATCAAGATTCTCTATATAGTCTATCGCATCTGGAATTGCAGTCAGGAAATCATCGGGGCGGCCTTCGTATATTCGGTGGGGACATTCATCTGTTATGTGTTCGCATGAGGGGGACGGTCATATTCCCCATTTGTTTAGGAAGTATGCACATCTGCCGTGTTGGGTCCTGATGCGATTTAGCGTGCACCAGGTTTTGCATGGTGGATTGAAACCGGGGGGTCTTTCTGTTATGCAGAACATGGTGTTAGATGCAGGGCATGCTGAGCTTCCGAAAATTTGTGAATCCACCTATCTGTGATGTATTGCCACAGAGATTTTGCCACAAGAATTGCCACAGAGACTAAGTTTAAGACTCTGTGGCAATTCTTGCGGTCTTTGTTGGTGGTTTTCTAGAGAGTAGGTTCTTGTTGGCGTCTTCAATATAGCTATGTATTGGGAGTTCCCTGTTGTTAAGTATCTTTTTGTATTCGTTTGTTAGCGTATTGGTTCGGCGGAGGTGAGACGGTGGAATATCGCTTAGTACTTGTAGCCATTGGATTGGGATAGATTTTATTACGGCAGCGATCATCCTCATGGCGTTATTTAATTGTGCGTCAAACTTTTTTACGTGGGCGCTGTTGAGCCAAGCTGGGGCGCAGTACTCCGCTGCAGAATAAACAAAGCCTAGAGCTGATGATCTAAGTGTGGAAGCTGAAGCACCCCATGTCGAGCCATAGAGTTTCTGGATAATATTTTTTCTGGTCTTTAACTTCTGCGCGATTTTAGATAGGTGCTCCTTAAAGCTTAATGTTCTGTCGAGGGTAACGCCTAGGTATTTTGGATTTTTATTGTGATTAAGCAAGGTGTTATCAAGGTAGACGTTAAGTTTTCTCTTGGGCATCTTGTTATTTCAATGAAAACAGGTTACTTCAGTTTTGGAAGCGTTAGGTAAGAGTTTCAATTTTCGAAAGAAACTTCCCATAACTTCTAGGTCCGTAGATAGAATTTCTTCGGCTTCTTCTATTGATTTCGTTTGGGTTTTAACGCCCGAATTAACGCCCAGTCATTACAGTCATGCCCAGTCGTCGGCGTAGCCAAACTTCATTGGGCATGTCGCAATGGCGCAAGTACTGATCCCTGCGGCAGGACATTCTTAAGCTTTCTGGGGGTACTGATTTCTTGCCCCATTATCCCCTGAAATACTCTATCGTTAAGCATGTTATCTATTAAATTCGATGTGAGTTTGCAGGGAATTATGCGTATGAATTTGTATATTAATCCTTCGATCCATAGGGTATCGTATGCTGCTGACAGATCGATAAACGCAGCAGAACTCTTCGATTTTCCCTGAAAACCAGCTTCGACATAAACAGTAAGTGACAAACAACACTTGATCGGACCAGGTCAGATACGTTTTGGTCTGAAACCCGCTCGTTCGACTGGGATATCTTTAAGTATAACTGGACTTACTCCGTTCTAGATCAGTCTTTCTAGTAATTTGTACATAGTCGATAACAACGCAATTGATCGATAACTTTTTGGTTGGTCTGCTGGTTTGCCTGGTTTTTGGAACGGCTATGAGTTTTGAGCGTTTGAATTCACGAGGGATTTCACTAGTCTGCATGATGTTTGTAAAGAAGCGTGCTATCCAAATTTTTGCGTATTTTCCGCAGTTAAGAAGAAATTCAGGATGGATTCCATCGTACCCTGGTGGTTTCCCAGGGGTAATATCTTTAAGGACAGCTGATATTTCGCCGCCGGTGAAAGTCAGTTTCTCTCGATTCAGATTTAAGAGTTTTTACCTTTACCTTTCTTGTATAACCTTTCTCTCTGGGTGCTCTGGATGTCGCTAAAATATGAGAGGCCACTGAATTTGGGCTTATGGGAGCTTTTTGTTTTTGAGAAGGGTTTCCATCTCCAAGTTTTCTAATTAGAGACCATGCTTTCCGATTTGATGTTTGGAAGTTTAGCTTTTCAACAGTTTCAGTCGATTTTTGTTGTCTTGCAGCATTTAGGCTATCTATTAGCTGACCTACGATTTCTTGATCGCCAGTTTCGTGGAAGTTTTGATATAATACCTAGCTATATGGGACCAGTCAGGGATATACTCTTCCCGGTATCCTCTTGGTATGCACTTCTTAGCCGTGCTAATTACTGCTCCGGCAAACCGGGCGTAGATTTACTAATAGGTGGTATCCATCCCAAGCATTTATCTAGTTCCGATGAGAATTTTACCCATTCAGAACGCTTAAAGTTCCATATTGGTCTTGGGATAGACCTTATTAATGGCATTTGTGTTACCGATCCCCTTAATAACTGGGCGATTCTGGCTGTGAGGGAATTCCTAGAGTACTTTTCTTGTAGCTGCCTAAGGAGTGTTATTAGAGTCTGTTGAGACAAAGCATAAGGGTAATATTCCCTATTCCATGCAGCTGATTTAAATGTTTTTGTCTTTAGGAAAAAAATTAGGTGTATGGTTCGTCTTCCGCCCACCCGACCTTCGCGCATCCCCATTAACATCGTTTTCTCTATATTTCCACTGTTCGTGGCGCTGTTAAAGTCGCGTATGTATGCAGCGGGGTGAGGGTATGTTTTAATGGGGTGGCCAAGTCCGTGTGGGAGGTTTATAAACGTTGGAGATAGTGATGCTTCCAATTTTTATAGTTACGGTCTCTATGTCGTTCTCGCTCGATATAGGAGCAACAGATGCATTTTCTATGTTCCTTTTAACAACGGTAGCTGTGCCGGTGGTATGTTGCGCCCAGCAATTCCTACTCTGGTATTTTTCCCCTTTTCTGAAGTTCTTGTTCTGATTCGCAATGGGTTTCCTGGATTGCAATCATGTCAATATCATCACTCTTTAGCAGTTTTTATATTTACTGGCTTTTGGCGTAGCTTATCTGCTAGATCTTCTTCTTCTATTTGTGCTATGTCCTGCGAAGACATCGGCGATCATCATAATGATTTTTATTTTATCAGCAGCGGCACGAAACAAGCTCTCAGGTTTTTCAGCCAGGACGTGCGTCTTCCTCCTGTACCTCTTCTACCTTGAATTTTGCCTTGCATGATAGTCTGCAAAATACGGTACTTTTCCCCTCTCATAACGTGTACAAAATATTCCAGCTTGCGTTTTTTTATGGTAAACATGACTTTTAGTTGCTTCTGGAGACGGGCAAGCACTTCGGTGTTTCGGAGTCTGTCTACCCATGATATTCGCAGCAGGCGGCGGTAGCACCACATCTCGAACCCTTCCAGTCGGTCACACATTGCCTTTGTTAAAGTCCATCCTTCCATTTCATAGTACAAAATTGGAAATACATAGCACCCTAGTAATCGAATACGCAGAGGTATTGACAAGTCTCGGGATGTAAGAACCTTCTTCATATTGCTAAATGCTGCTCTAGTCTGCTCGATGTGGGACCTTATTTCCTACTTGTTATCCCATTCACTGCTCAACAAGCATCCCAGGTATCTGAAGCTCGAGCCTTGCCGGATGTGTTGGTTATCTGTACTCAGGTTTTTTTTAAGTTTGGTTCATGTGATTACCGGGTTTGCCGACCCTTCGAACACTGCGGCCTATTGGTAGCCTATTGTATTCTATCACATACACTTATTCCCAGAAAACCTGTTGTTATATTAAATTTGCGCTAATTGCCATTTTACACAACAAATATAATACTGGAACTTACTTTTGTTCCAAAATACTGGAACAAATGCGGCCGGACGCTGGGAATAGAACTCGGGCCTCTATACTCGTCAGTTAGCGCTACTAACATGAGGTCAACGAGCGTCACCAATACGCCACTCGCGCCGGCTACTCAGCTTTGCTAGAAGCTCTCCATTTTTAGTAATAACCATAGCTTTGGTCTTGCTAATATTTAACTTGAGCCATCTTTCATCTCTTTTAGCCGCAACTTTATCCAGTAGCGCCTACAAATCATCAGCACTTCCTGCCAGCAGGATTGTATCGTCCTCATAACGCAATTTATTTATTACTTCTGCGTTGACAAAAATTCTTTCCCGTGCTTCTTCCAATGCTTAGGCGAAGATTTGCTCAGAGTATGTGTTAAAGAGCAGTGGAGAAAGGACACACCCGTGCCTCACAACCCGCTGAATGGGAACGTACTCAGTGGTCATGTCCTCAACTTTGACAGCAGCGACTTGGTTGTAATACAGATTTTTTTATAATGCGGACGTCTCTGTAATATAAGTTCATATTCTGAAGGATGCTGACAAGTTTCCCGTGGTCAACTCAGTCAAACGCTTTCTAGTAATCAAAAAAACACGCGAATACATCGCTGGACATGTCACGGCATCTCTGTATTAAGACCTGTATGCCAAATAGGGCCTCTATGGTCCCCAGCCCGCTACGAAATTCAAATTGAGTATCAGATAGGTGTTCCTCGCATTTCCGGTATAATCGACCATGTATTATGTTAAGGAATATCTTCAGCGTATGGTTCATTATGCTTATCATGCGGTAGTCTCCGCATGTTTTTAGCCACGTTTTCTTAGGTGGTGTGACGAATACAGACTCGTAACAAATCCTTCCCAGAAACATAAATGGCGGGCGGTTAAAGAGGCTGACCAATTTATCTGTGGATTGGTCTTTGAAAAGCTTGAGTACTTCGGAATAAACATCGTCTGGTCCAGCGGACTTTCCAGTTTTAGCTGCCTTGATTGCGTGAACCACCTCCGCGTGTGTTATTTCTGGGCCCTTACAGGGGTTGTCACAAATGTTCACCTGCTGACGGTCGCTAGCGAAAAGTTCTTCGACATACTTCTTCCAGATCTTCTAGCTTTTCGTTAAGATAATCTTGCCATCACTATTTAGCAAAAGTGTCGCTTACCGATTACGTTTTTTAGTTCCAGCAGCATCCTTGATTTTCTTGTGTAGATTGAAGGTGTATGTTTCGCATCTAGACTCGCGATTTCATCACATTTTTCAGAAAACCAACTACTGTTTGCCCCTTTTATTTCTCTTCTAATTCGTCTATTAAGGTCTAAATATTTGGGTATATTATTCTTTACAATTCCATCAGGTCTAAGATCTTGTTTGTCATCCAAGGTTTTGTTTTGTTATTTCTTGACTGCTTAAGTACTGTTCTGCTGATAATCACGATGGGTGTTTTCTTTCCGATCCATGCTTCCTCCGTGTCTGGCATGTTCTCGAAGTTCAGTGACTGCATAGCTGCGTTGATCTTTAAACCGACGTTGTCTCGGATTTCAGGAGTATTAAGCAGCTCATGTCTAACCCCGACACTGCTGGTTTGGGTGTTCGTCTCTTGAGCTTAAAGTGTAGTGTAGCTACTATGGGGTTGTGATCGGAGTTAAAGTAGTGTCTATCTGATAGATAGACACTACTAAACAGAAATGATTAAATAGGCAAGAGTAGGCAAATAAAACTAAACAAATCGGAAAAGCAGACAAGCTCGGTAGACATGACGTAAAAGGATCAGCAGACAAGACTAAACAGGTAAAACAAGGTAGAAAGGACTAAAAAAGCAAAGACTAGTCAGACAAAACTAGACAGATAAGACTAGAATGACTTACTTTTGTCACTCACTATTTATAATACTGGTTTTTCTATATATACAAATTACAATAAACAATATCACATTTTCTCCAGCAACATTTAGAATTAAATATAGCAAATTGACAATAAAAGTCCACTTGTATTAATATTTTAAACTCAGCTTATGTCTTGCCTATCTAGTCTAAGCTACTTTCTAATATAAGGTCTAATCCTATCGATTGTTTTTCGCTATTCTTAAATATCTGCCACAATTTCTTTCCAAATTTGCCAATGCTTCCTTCAGTCCTCGGCCATAAACTTCTTAGAACATCCTTTATAATTTCAATGTATGTCTAAACAAAAATGAACAGAGACGGATATACATACATTTGAAGACAAATCAGACTAGACGGATAGAACGAGATTCAAGGTTATAAAGGCAATACTCTATCTAGACATGCTTAATGAGTTTAAAATTATCCAGCAAATATTAAACAGACAAGTCCATATATACAATACAGCAAAGCAAGAGTATTAGATATAGTAATAACTACTGCTAAGACTAAAACATATTTACAATTAGGGAAAACAAGATATAGAAATTTAGACCTTATCCTAATTTAGAATTATTTAATAAACTAATTAATTAACTATTCATTTGTTCTATTTATTTAAACAACTATTTTTAGATTTGAGTAAATATATGCGTGTAACTGTAAATTTCAATTCACTTCTCACTACTTGTCTTGACAACAAGGCAAACTACCTTGAAAATGTATTAAACCTGAATATAATTAAGCGCATATAAAAAGATTTGCGAAGAAAAAAGTTTATCAACAAATTAAACTTTTAAACTTAAACAATTTAAACAATAAAACGCGTCTGTGGAGAATGTAAACCGACCGAACGATAAAAATATTTAAAACAATAAAAGAAATTTTTTTTGTACTTAACGACATCTTAACGATCTTTATCAGACAGTGAATGGAGCTAATTAGAGAGAATGAGACGGAAAGTAACCCAACTGTTTCCACAATCACAAGCAAAAGTATGACAACTAAACCTAAATCGATTTATTTACCGCTGAACATTTATTAGTTCTAGTAGAATTAATATCTAGATCACGCACTCAAGGCCGCAATAATCAAAAGCGATTGTCTTAAAGCATTCCAGTCATAACTACAGACATTATTCGTAATCGTTTCCAGCCGATTGCATCAATACCCTAAAGCCGCAAACATTTTTGCTTCGGGCATAAGGTTTATTTAAATAAATCGAAACTGTCTGTTGCATGGCTCATTGTTTATGTTGTCTAATGAATTATGCATCGGGTTGTAACCTTCGGCAGATTAGCACATTTTTATTTCACGAAATAGAAGGCCGAATTTTGAATAGCGTTTAAACGTTTTTAATGCTTGTGAAGATGGTGAGGTTTCGTGAATAATATTTAGTTTGTTAATCGCTGCATTAAAACTATGTGTGTGCAACGGAAAAAGGTTAAATTGTACGAGACAATTATTGTTGCAATTTGTTTATAGAGATGCGGGGAGCTGTAGCTGCGGATTTAACCTTTCGTTATTCGGACGGTTCACAAATGTAAAGATAAACAAACTGCGCAAAAGGACGTTGCACACAACTTTTAATAGTTGTAAATGGGTGTTTTCTTGACAGTCTAATGCAGTGATTCTCAACCTTTTTTGATGCGGTACGCTTTTAACTCATTTATAAATTTTGTGGCACACTAACAACAAAATAAGAAATTTAAGAAAAGAATTTTACTTACCCATATAAAATACAGTGAATAAAATAGTTTATGATAGTAATTTTTAATTTTTAAGAACAACAGAATGCTTGTTGAGTGATTAATTATAAATTAACAAAAGGTAACAAAATAAATTCTAAATCTGTCTTTATCTGTAGCTACTTTGAATTAATAAACATTGTTAATAATTATCCATGTTCTTTTAATTCCCCTGGTCATGAGTTTTTGACTCTTTAAATAATTATTGAATTGATGTAGATCGATGAAGTTGGTGCCAAATTTAATTCTCTTTTATATCACACAGAGGTGCGCTGGTTATCCAGCAAGAAACAGGATTATTTTGGGAAAAACAGAGAACACAAACAGAGTTTTCTTTCAAAAATTCTCGATAAAACATTTATAGAAAAGCTGGCCTATCTTGCGGTTTTTTTCAGTGAAATTAAGTCTTATGCCCGCCATACACGCTACGGTCTACCGGAGCGGTTACATGAGCAGGTTTGCCTGCGCAGGTCAACCGTACGCAAAAAACTGCACAGGTCTATTTCCACACACGCTCCGGTCAACCTGCGCAGGCAAACCTGCACACGTAGACCTCCCCGGTGGACCGTTGTGTGTATGGCGGGCATTAATATCTCTTTGCAAATATGACGAATATTTTGACGGCGCAGGATAACGTTGCAAGTTGGCAATGTGTCGATGTCCACACAGCTGTATGAGCAATCGGTAAATACAGAACCAAACAAAATTACATTTAAAATTTCCTTGGTTCAGCATTTATCTGCAGCAAGCAGATTCACTGCGACTCACTGAAGCATTATTTTCCGGACATAGATACTCGCCAGCAATGTTGCCTGTAAGCTGCGCGGCTGCGCAGTAGTTTTTGTGACATTTTAAAAACTGCGCAGATAAATTTAGTTTCCGCGCACTTAAATTACGAGACGTTGATTTTGCCTTCGAAATTGGCGAAATTGTTAGAATATTTAAAAAGACATATTATTCAAAAACAACATAGATATTGTTAATAAACCACAGATATTGAAAAAATGTTAATTTTAAAAATATTAATGGAAACCCTAAAGAATGTCACGGAAAAAAGGAAAAACAAGAACAGTCAAAATATGACTTTGAGAAAGTTAATCTATCAATCGAAAATGTAATATTAACGAATAACGAATACGTATAAATGAATTCCGTTCCTAAAATCCATAAGCATATGGAAAAATCAAGTTGCCACAAAATTGGCGAAGTTAAAATTAGGCTTTTGAATTCACCGAATGTATAAACAATATCCTGGAAAAAAATGTTTTTAACGAACTGAAAATTTAACCTTCCATACACTAATTGTAGACGAAAGCACCGATATTTCAGTACAAAAAGTACTAATTCTGGATTTTAAATATCGTGATAATGATATAAATTACAAAACTTGTTTTTTATTTTGAAAGTCGAACATTGTGACAAGTCAATTGCAAAAAAAAATTTAAAAAAAAATGTTTATGTTCAACATTCAACATTATGTTCAACTTAATCATCAAATAGTATATTTTGCAAATAGGGCGGTAAGTTGTTAATTGGTCATAAGAGCAAAATTGGGCGCACTGGATGAAGTGAGTGCGCACATTCGCTCGAGAGGGCAATTGACAATACCGCCCGTGTTGCAAATAGTATTTTTTAGTACTCATGCGATACTCATGAGATACGTCCCATCTTACAAGTTTGGGGGGGTCCAGGGGCCATCAAATAAAATAGAATCAAAAATGAAGAATTTTCCTTTTCAATAGATTTTGAACTATTATTGTCTCCGGTGGTGTGAATTCGTTATAAGAACTCTCATCAGCCTCCGGTATCACCATAGAATTTACACTGATTTTTTAAACGTTTTCTTTAATTTCTATTTTGTAATGAAACAAAATTTCTGTCACTTTCACGTCACTTTTTTAATCTTCAAGTCTTGATTGTGTTTATCTTATTTATTTCATTGTTTTTTTTTTAAGTTAACTGAGAGATATTGAATATTTGTGTGCGTTACCCAAGTTATGTTGTAATACAACAAAAAATGGCATTTCTCACACTAAAAAACGTGCACCAAGATAGTACTTTTAACGCATGAGTAATAAAAATATGATGATGTTTACTGGAGACTATGTCATGATTGTTAAGAAAAATGGGGTAGCTGCAAAATGTACCTGTTATTAACAACATAGAAAATTTACTCGGAACTGTTTACAGAATGTTTCACCGATCGAGAAGATTTTAAATTTTAAGATTTAGCTCAAGAAACTGCACATGATGCCATATCATTTAAACTAATCAATTAAGTAAGGTAGTTTTCCAGAACATTCGCAGTGCAGGAATTACGATGATCTAATTGACTATTGTCAAGTTATGGAATGGAATGATCCAATCTGTAAATATTGTACAAAAATTTCGACGGATTCTCAATATCGGGAAGCAATTTTTGCTCTCAAAGACATATTAGAAGGACATGTTTAAAGCTCTTTCAGCTATAACAGGATATTCAGCACTTGTTTTATGCCAAAATGTTCCGAGATTATAATTTTGAAATTTTACTTTTAAAGTACTATTCTCGCGCCGTCCGAGAAACTCCATTTTTTCCGCCACATCTTCGCCTGTAACAATGTCACCATCAGTAGAAAATAGTTTTAATATCCAATAGGATAAATTATCTTCCATTTCATCTGGAAATGATCTTTCATCTTTGTACAAATAACAACAGAAAAGTTGTTTTCTTAAACTATTATGGATGCACATCGTATGTTAAGACGAAAATAAGAAAAAAATACTTGGGAGACAAAATTCTTTGGAGCAGTCATGTAAAAAACTATTTTCTATTTTGCGTCTGTAATGACTTGCCGAGTGCGATACAATTTTCTCAATATGTATCGGCGATTTTTTTATTTAGAAATGGCATAAAAGGGCGCAAAATAGAAAAAATACTCTAAAAAACTCGTTTGTAAGGCGTTTTTCAGCATTTGTCCATCAGAAAACTCCTCGCTACGCTCGTCGTTTTCCAAATTTGGACGCGTCCTGTAAAATCGCGCTTACTGAACTCTGTCCTTTAATATACTATTATCAGAAGATCAAAATAATATTGATACTTCAAATATATATATATATAATGCAATTTGTCCAACGTGAATTAAATTTTGACATTGATAAAATATGCGATGAATATTAAAGAAATTTACAATATTGAAGAAGAGTAGACTTGGATTGTTCAAATCATTCGACGATACGTTAACTTTCTTACCATTACCATTCATAATTTTCTAATCTTGCAATTCTTTATGGGTACCTTCCAAGGGTCTAGTGCGGATTGCGAACGGGGATTATCAGTCATGAATTCCATTAAAAGAAAAGATCGCAACAGACAGAAATATGAACACCTAGGTAATCTAATTGCAACAAAATTACATTTATCAAATGGGCAAATAATTAAATCCGAGTTTAAAAACAGTGGGTTAGTACGAAAGACAGAAGACAAAAAAAATATCATTGGAAATATTCAAAACTATTACTTTGCTATTTGATATGGTTAGAATAAATTAAAGGAAAAAAAATGTGCAATTTATTTTTAATAAAATTTTTTTTTTTTGCTCACACTACTTTGGACCGCCCAGCACTAACAAAAATTAGAGGGAACACGGCTGCCAGTTCAACTCTTGGATATTAAGACTATTTTTTACTGATGGTGACATTATTACAGACGAAGAAGTGGCTGCCAAATTGGAGTTTCTCGGACTGCGCGAGAATAGTACTTTAAAAGTAAAGTTTCAAAATTATTATCTCGGAACATTTGGGCGTAAATCAAGTGCCGAATATACTGTTATAGCCAATAGAGCTTTAAAAATGTTAATACCCTTTGCCACCATCTATAGATGTGAAAGTGGTTTTTCAACTTTTGTTACATTAACCTTCGAGCGGGCGCGCATACGTAAAATTTACCGCGAGCTTATTAATTTTCTAGTAAAATGGCTGTAGAAGTGCAATTCTAGTAATAATCCCTATCTATTCTTGTAACAATGCTTATAGATTATGTTGGTGGGGATTATTTGCTTTTGTGCCACAACATTTGGTCTGCATTAAGTCATAAGTGAGTCAATGAAAGTGTTGGGAATAAAGTTTAAGCGCGCGACTACTAGTGTAATTGTAGTATAAACGTAGTGTAAATATTAATATTTTTCAGTTTTTCTAATAGAAACTTGATGACAGAAAATTATTACACAAGTGCCCCCCTCGCTGACTATTTACTAGAAAAAAAAAACGCTTATTGCAACCTTGAAGAAGAACAAAGGTGAAATTCCACCAGAATTTCTTCCTCATAAGAGTTAAGAGATTCAGACCAGTTTATTTCAATTCCACATTTGACAAAATGATCACTTCTTATGTGTCTCGAAAAAATGCTACGGTTATATTATTGACAACATTACCCCACCCAAATAATATAGATCCCACAACTAATAGATAGATACCACTACATAATAACATGTATTATAATGCTGCGAAAGGTGGTGTTGACACATTAGACAAAATGTGCTCGACATATAACTATTCTGTTTCCAGAATAACTAGACGATTTTGATTAGTTTTTTTCACCCTTTTAGGCGGTATAAATTCACATATTGTATATTCGTGTGTTTTTCTTGTGTTTTTGTTTATTTATGTCAGTTTATTAATAATTTTACAAATAAAATATTTTTTAAGCTCAAATACTATTTTTCTTTTAATTATTAATAATTACCAAACTCTATGTTACCATAAAATAGTTACCATAAAATTTATTGTAAACTGTATGTCGTAAAATTTACGGCGCTCGCTCGCTCGTGTTAAAATAAAATGCGCGCCCGCTCGAAGGCTAAAAACAAAGGCCAGAAACCGTTTCAATGTGGAACATGAGTTGAGATGCGCTTTATGTAAAACTAAGGCTAGGCGCACACACATCGATTTTTATCGTACGGTAAAATATCGTACAAACAAATTCTTTTAGTGGAACGAAGAAGAGCATGGGAGCGTGCACACGCTACGAACTCCACACGATACGACACGATTGTCGTGTTGACGTCGTGTATTGCCACTACGATAGACGGACGCTGTGTCGCTGTCGTGAATACAGTGGCTTAACATATGAACCAACGAACGCTTGCACACTACACGATTTTTATCGTACGATAAATTTTCACGTCGGTCTCTGTCCTTTGATTTGCAGTAGTAGTTTGTTGTCAATATGGAGGACAATGTGGATAATGAAATCCTCATTTCATTGGTTCAAACTAAACCAACTGTTTTTGTTTTTACTCACCTTAACGTTACAGCTAGTCTTTCTTCTGATGGAATACTGTTTCTCATTTTCGTATTCGTATGTTGGATTTCACTCTTAAGTCGTTCATGCAGTTCATGGAAGGATGATATTGACATACGGAAATAATTGAAGAACTTGTTCTCGTCCTTTCGTAGTTCTTGCACAAGTTTGTAAAATGTTCCTGTTTCTTCTCTTTTTTCAATTGGGTGAACCCAATACCTTCGATAACGGCTACGCTGTACGAAACGACGGTGCAAATAACTGCACTACTATGCAGAGAAAATCCTAGTCACACACGATAAAATAATGCACGATATTTTTCCGTACGATTAATATCGATGCGTGTGCGCAAGTAGGACACACGATAAAATATCGTACGATATCTTACGATATTTTACCGTATGATAAAAATCGATGTGTGTGCGCCCAGCCTAACATAAAAAGACTTGTGAAGGCAAAACAATACCAACCTTCACACTGATTATTAAAATATGTTAAAATTGTATTATAATTTGTGATTAATAAAGATATTTGCTTGTATTGTTTGTTTTGATAACATTTTAAAGTAGGGGTTAAATCAGTTTTCTAATAGGTCTCAGGGGTAACGGTATTGAAAAGGTTAGGGAACTTGTGTTCTCGAAACTACATGTAAGACAAAGCTTACAACTTTGTTGGAATCAAATTGGGCATTGGTTATTGGACATTCCGTGTATACTTTTCAATTCCTCGTTTTCTATTTCTTAATGGACTTTTTATAGGTTATTGTCTGTGTAATTTTTACCTTTGAAGTCGAAGAACAAATCAACATTGGGGTAAAAATTGTAGTAAATCGCATAATTTGCAAAGCTTAATTTATAGGATTGTCGGGTTTTACCTGGTATAATTGTTGCTAATCGTCTTCCGGAGCTTCTATGTTAGAAACAAAAACTGGGTTTATGTGATCCAAAAAAGAAACTGACATTTTCTTATTGTACTGAATGTAATCTTTAACTGCGCAACTTCATGCTGGTCCTTCTCTATCGTTACAATTTTAATAGTAGTATATGTATTAAATAAATTTCTTTATATTTTAAATCTTAAACATGGGCCATGTTAATCTTTTCTGTTTTGTTTCAATTTTAGTAATAGTATAAGCATTAAAAACAATTAATTTTAATTTAATTCGCTGTTGCCAATTTTAACTCCTGCGCAGGGTCTATTCTATCTTCTCTGCTCGTTTCAATTTTAGTGTTTGTATCTGCATACATATTTTTTAATCAAAATGCACTAAAACAATTACAACTTTGCTGTTTATTTTTTAACAATATTTAATTTATGCGTTATACTTTTCCCAGAACTTTATTTTTTTGTTAATATTTTGCTAAAACTATATTCTTCTTGTGAACTATTGTCAACATTGTAAAATAAAAATTTGTTATAACTTTTGTAAAACCTCAATTTTTGTGTGTCAATTGATCAGACGGAAGTTGCGGTGTCAACGAATACATACATCAGCTGTTCTGCTCTCGATGAACGAAAATGTCGATTTTATTGTTACAAAAACTTGGATATTTCTTGATCAGTCGACGCAGAGACTTCGATTTAACTTTCCAACACATTGTGGAGGACGATTAGCAACAGTTATATCAGGTAAAAACCCCACCGTATTCTGCAATTACTCCTAAATTTGTAACAAACATATGTACAAAAATCAGATGAAACATTTGGTAAGAAACGCAAATCGTCTGGGCTCGTGAAAGACTAGTACATACATTATAATCTTATAATGCCTGAACGAGTTCTTTTGTTAATTATTTTTTAAACATTATGTTATCATTATATATATCATTGTATTATATTTATAAAGAACAATAAATGCCTAGAAAGAAATAGATATATAGACGACATTAGGCATCCAAATAAACAGTTAATGTTATTTTGCCAGGCAAAACACAGAACAGAGCAAAATTTAATTGAATTTAAAAACTGTGAGTTAAAAACCACACCTAATATATTTGCAACCCTTTCTTAACGAAGGAAGTTGGTCCATGTTTAACAAATCGTTATAATTTAAAATACCTTTTTATTTATTAGCTTTTTGACGAAATTAGCGTAGTTTTATTGACAAAAATGTACTCCCGCATTGCACGAAAAGTACTTTTATACTGGCATTCATGTATGAGAACTTGTGTCAACGTGAGTAAATAAGTCAATACACAAGTTTTGCAAAAAAGCTCACACATTTGACTTGTGTGAGGTGAATTATATTGTTTGGGTTAACTGATTATACAATTATAGGAATTTGAAACAGTATGATTTGTTATCACTATTTCTTAGCAGTTATAATTTGAAGCAGTAATGGCCGCTCCAAACTCTCGCGGAGTAACTTCGGCGAGGATCCTTCGCCGAAGTTATTCGAGGCGAGGAACTAGACGGAGGAGGCATCTACCTACACTTTCGCCTTACTTCGCGAGGACCTCAGTGCCATGACTGACACCGAACAGGTGGTAGCTGCTGCTGCAACTATTTGTGTGTATAATATATAGGAAAATACGAGTAAACACGAGAGTGTAGACGTGGTACTCTCCCCTCCTCGTACTCGCGCCTCGTGTCCGTTTGACACGGGTACGAAAAACCGCTTCATGATGCGAAGTTAGCCAAGGCGAGGCGAGGAAGCACAAGGCGGATCGAGTAACCTGACCACACTCTCGTTCCTCGCTTAACTCCGTGCTACTTCGCGAGAGTGTGGAGCGGGCATAAGATTTGTATGACAGTTTGTCGTTTGGGGCATGTTAAATTATTTGCTTATAAGTATTGTAATTAAAGTAATAAATACAAATATAATTGAAATTGAATTTAATGAAAATAACAATTAATACATTTTATATATCAACATAACCTTTAAATCAATTAAAACAGTTTTATAAACTTAATAAAGTCGGAACACAGCTTGAATATATAAATATATACAACCTTTCCGGAGCTCTATAACATTATTGAGTCTTTTTAGGACTACCAAGGTACCAAGCTCTCGAATTACCCTGGTAGTCCTAAAAAAGACACAATAATATTATAGAGCTCCGGAAAGGTTCAATATATTTATATATTCGGCCTGTGTTCCGACTTTATTAAATATATGTTATCATTATATATGTTTATATATAATGTAGTATGATTTTACCAGCAGCCTCGATTTTCAACATAATTTCTTGACTTGTATGTGCACATTTGTTGATATAACCTCACACTTGTTTCTCACACAAGTTCTCATACATGTGTGCCATTGTAAACGTAACTTTAGACATCCGAATGACCAACGTTGGATTTTCCGGTTACCTTTGTATTCAAAGAATGAATTAGCATTGTAAAATTGTAATATATGCCACAAATTTGTGTACAAAAACCACATAAAAGATATTTGTAACATATGTTTTAAGACCTTTGTTATGTTACACACCGATAGAAAAGGCTATTCTTATGATTCGTATTGCCTGTAACCTAATATATTCCTCTTTGGTTGTAAAATAATTTCTAGAGCCTATAATAGAACTTCTAGCGAGCTAATATTCAAAATCTACATGTGCATAGTTGCAACGATTCGGGATAGTCATTCTGTGTATATTTTGAAATGGGTCATAATTGTTGTTGTGTTGCGAACTACAAAAATAACGGCGCAAAGTGCTATATTTTTCCTACAGTGGCCTGGAAATTAGACCAAAGAAATAATTGAATAGCTGCTGTAAAAAGGAAAAAATAAGCGAAATAAACTTAAATTATAATATAAATAAATCAATTTTATTTGCCCTATATTTTATGTGATATTTATTATTCTCTTTATTATTTGAGTGTTGATAGGTCGACGTGGTATACAAAACCTTACGACGCGTCGCGACGGAGCAAGTTTTTAATGAAAATAAAAAATGGACAAAATGGAAAAATTGACATTTTTAACATTTAGTGTGCTATTTGGTGTGGGTACATAGAACCACAATCTCACGAATATTTCTACCAATCTTACAAAATCTAGCTTCTGTATCTGTTAATTTAGTAGAACAAATAGTAGCCCCAAGTCTACAATCGAAGACCTGACACTTTAACGCGCACACGAGATATTCTTCGTTTATACAGGGTTAGTTGTACAAATCTACAGTTTATTGTACTTTTAACATTAGAATCCTTGTAATGAGATTTTGTAATTTAGATGTTTCTGTTCATTTAGGTTAGACTTTGAGACTTTGTAATTTATATATTTTGAATGATTTTTTTTTTTAGTCGCTTATTTTTGTTATTTCGTTTCTTATATTTCTCTATCATAGCATCTGCTTCGAATCCATTGCATAGTTCCCTTGGATCTTTTCTTCAATTATCAGTTTTTAGGGTCCCATGTTTTTTGACCAAAATAAGCATTTTTGAGGTCCTTAATTTTTATAAATATTTGCCGCTTCTGTGTTTGAGCCCTCTCCAAGAAATATTATCCAGACGTGTGTAGATGTCGATCTACACACATTTGGTATTAAAAGTCTAATCTAGATTAAATCTGGTAGACTATGTCTAGTCCACATAATTAGAGTAGATTACCTACTAAAAGGCTAGTCTAGATGAAATCTTGAAAACTAAGTCTACTTACACACTCAGCAAATATTATCTTTTTATTATCTTTTTGGGTTTCTTAGGGCTGGGTTTAATGAGATTTGAGGACCATTTCTAGTTTACATAGTCTGACTAGTTTATTAAAAGGTTGGTCCAAATGATACTTTGAAGACAAAGTCTAGTGTCTAGTCTACAGATCCAGGCTATATTATCAAAAGCCTAGTCTAGGTGAATCCTTGAAAACCAAATCTTGTGTCCATAATCAGACTACATTATTACAAGTTTAATCTACATGAAACCTAGACAAAGTCTAGTCTATAGTCATTCTAAATTATGAAAAAATTATTATAAATCTATTCTTGATGAACTTTAAAGGTTTTTTTATCCAGTTTACAAACTCTTGAAAATAATGTCTCCATTATCAGACTAGATCACATGTCTAGACTAGATCAAACCTCTAAGACCAAGTCTAGTCGATACACTCAGACTAGGTTATTGAAAGTCTATATTAAATTTCCAGAAACTTTCTAGATGAAAAAACCATGTGTAATATAAATACTCAGATTAGATTACTAAAAGTCTAGCCTAAATTAAAGCCATTTTCATCTTGAAGAGCAAGTATAGTCTATACATACAGACAATACTATCTAAATTCTAGTCCGGGTAATGACATAGTCTATTCTATGCATTCAGATTAGATGTTGGATAAAAAATATGCCAAACATATTTTTTTATTACTCATGCTTTAAAATTACTATCTTGGCGCACGTTTTTTAGTACTAGATATGCCACTTTTGGTTGTATTACCACATAACTTGGGTAACGCACGCAAATATTCAATATCAAACAATTAAGTTAATAAAATAAAAACACAATCAAGACCTCAATATTAAAAAAGTGACTGAAAGTTACAGAATTTTTTTTTCATTACAAAATAAAAATCAAAATTACAGAAAACGTTTTAAAATGAGTATTATAAATTGTATATTGATACCGGAGACTGAGGAGAGAGCAAATTCTTAATTTTTGTTTCGGTTTTTTTTTTTGATGGTACCTGGATCCCAAACTTGTAAGATACATCCCCTTAAATGTATAATAAAAAATATTGTTTGCAACACAGGCAAATTATTGTTTAATAATATTTGCCATCTCTAGCGAATGTGCACACTTCGTTCGTGCGCCCAATTTCGCTCTCGTGTCCAATTAACAAACCTACCGCCCTATTTACAAAATATACTATTTTCTTATTAGCAAAAAATATAAAATAATATTCAATAAAAATGAAATCTCGTTTTAGGTTTCTAATGGCCAATAATTTCTAATAAGATTTGAAAATTGTTACAAGGATCGATTAGAATCAAATTGCACATATCTGCCTTAGGCTTTACAAAGAGTTTTTACCTTAGGCTTTACAAACTTAATATTTAAAATTTTCGTAGTGGTTAAAGCTAGAATTGATATTACTTGCTTTATAAAAAAAATCAAATCTAATTGTAAGTTTCATAAAGGCGCCTCTCCCATGCGGCGCAGCGGCCTTATTAGTTATATTTTTGCTTACTAGAAATCAACTGACAAAATATTAAAAAACGAACATATAAAAATAATAATAAGTTTATTTTATGTTGTAGTATCGTAGGTAATACTAATCAAAGTTTAAATAAGTTTATATCAATATTTCTTTATATATATCTCCTTTGTTCCCATATTCATGTAAAATATAGATTAGGTTACTTACAATTTTTGAAATGACAGAATCCATTGAAAGCCAACTTGCATAGATCAATTAATCCCGTGAAAAGTTATTATTTTCATTCGTAAATACATAAATTAGTTATCTAACGACAAAACCAATTTATCTACAGGAGAAACAAAACCAAAACACAGCAAGAAATACTAGGAAGGGAAAAGTAGATCAATCCAGATTTTTTTTCTTGATAAAACTTTTACATTTCTTGCGCGAGAAGACAAATATAGAAAAAAATGTTGCATTTCTCTTATTTTTGGATAAGATTAAATAACAGTACAGATGTAATTGATTCTTAAATATTTCCTTATAAAAAAATCTATAAAATGTTATTTCTAAATCTAGGACGTTCAGCACGATGGAAACTTTTTCACACGAGCCGAACGGAAGTTTATCATTCTACAAAAAATGTGTAAAATATTCAAATAAACATATAGTTATGTTATATATATATATATATATAACATATTTTGGTACTTACGTATTAACACCACCGCAGCGAGAGGTCGCGCTACCGCGCGATATGTAGTGTGGATTTATCTGCTCTAATATATCCTAATCTAACCCTTATCCAATATTTTTTCTTATTTCGGATCGAGAGATCGCGCTACCGCGCGATATGTGGTCTAGATTTATCTGCTCCGTTATAACCTAATCTAACCATCCATTTTGTTCAAATCTGTAGTTGCGGTGGCGTTAGTACCTACTAAGGACCCATATTTTTGTTTGAAATGTTTAATGACTTATTTCGCGTTTATGTTCTATGTTCTCTAAATGTATCTAGAAATGCCAACCTTAAATAATAAAATATTCAATTATATCGATTTACAGCTAACATGCAAATTGCAAATAAATTTATTGAAGTTATAAATCTGCATGTGCTTTATATAGCAAATAAATTAAAATGTATGTGTCTTGTCTATTAATTCGAAAGCGACACAAATGTACCGCGATATCTCATAGCTTGAATATAATTTGCAATAATAATTGTGTCGCTATTCAACCTTTCCATTGCACAAAGACTTATCAGATTCAAAGTAAATAAGCACTTTTGGTTTAGACTATGCCAACACTGACACACACTAGTTTGCCCTTTTCTCGATATAATAAGGTAGATGACACAAGAAGATTAGAATCCCAGACGAATATGATAAATCAAATAAACTAATTATAGGGAATAATATAAAATAATTATACTACTGGTAATATTTGAGAGATGAGAGGCATAATAAACTCGACAGAAATAACAAAACTGTGAAAAATAGACAGACAAGCCTAGACATACAAGACCATGTAGCTGGCCTAGTTGGCCAAAACGAAACAAACCAGATTACATATTTGATAAATTAACCAGATCTAAAGATGAGAACTAGGCAAATAATGCTTCAAAAAGAAAGATTAGGCAGGTACGGCACGGCATTTAATATTTGAACAACTAAAACAAGATCACAACTAGATCCATCAAATTAGAAAAAACAAGATACGATAGGGATAAACAGTTGATAGGCATATGAAATACGACTATAGAATAAGTGGAACAATATGCGGTTGAAGGTCGAGGCCACACTGCGGTTTTTTTTCCGCGAGCGGTAACCACTCTAACCGCGAAACCGCTCGAGAAACTCACAGTACGCTATGGGAAAAATGAATCACGGGAAAAAACCGCAAGTGAAGCCACTTGTATTAGCGTACTTGAGTCACAAAATCATGCGATTAAAAACCGCGACGGTTTAGCCGTAGTGCGGCCTAGGCTGAACTGCAAATTATTATTAGTACCAATGTAAGACATTTAGACAGTCTTGTTTAAGGATAATTGGCTAGGGCCTATTCAATTCTCTTTAATTTCTCAAAAACATACAAATGTCAAACTTGATTGAACCCATTTGATTAGAAAAACAAGAATAAATGTGACTAGAAATACATAACTAGATAGACTAGACTATATTGACCTAACTAGACACAAACCAATTAAAAAACTTGAATAGACAACCTAACTAGCCAAAGCATACAGTGTTTCTTTGTCCGCGATGTTGTTAGATAATTGAATATTGGGGTGAAACCAAACTAATTATATATACAATCATACCAAGTTATTAAAGAGGAATATAGCTTAAATATATAATTATATTCAACGTTTCCGTAGTTCTATAATATTATTGAGTCATTTTAAGACTACAAAACAAATCTCCTGTTGAAACACAACAGATATTTGTATGCTATTTACTAGCCTTCAGTCCACTTCCGTGGCACTAAACAAGAACCAGATAAATAACATTGTTTTTAAGAACACATCTTTCTATTTAAGCCAAGTGAATAGCCATCTGCAGACGCGTTTCGAGATCTATCTCTCATCAGTGCAGCTTTGCTCTTTTGAATTATAAAATGGAATACACTTACATTAGTTTGAAAAACGTGTGCCGGGCTGTCGAAGTGAGGTTTTGATCTGACATGTGTGTAGAAAGACCTGAACTTAGTTTCAATTATAGATTTAAATGATAATTTAATATTGGGGTGAAACCAAACTAATTATAGATACAATTATACCAACTTATTAAATCGGAATATAGCTTAAATATATAAATATATTCAACCTTTCCGTAGCTCTATAATATTATTAGTTTAAGACTACAAAACTACAAAAAGACTACAAAACAAATCTCAAACAAATATTTGTATGCTATCTACTAGCCCTAAGTCCAATTTCGAGGCACTAAAATTACAGAGCTACGGAAAGGTTGAATATATTTATATATTCAAGATAGATTACGCTTTAATAAGTTTTTATAATACCTATCTCTTAACTTAATTAACTCATGCAAATAAAAGAAGAACTGTATGGTTCACACTAGTCAAGACTAGAGAGAAAGACTGAAATGGAGACTATCCCGATTAAGCTATACAGATGAGACAAAATGATATAGACCAGGCCTAGGCAAATAGCGGCCAGTGGGCCACATGCGGCCCGGATTTTATAAACTACTTTAATTGCATGCCTATGATATGTTTATTATGTTTACCAGGCCTGATGTTTACTTTACTTTATTTTGTACCATAACCTGAACATATAGGCTTAAACAAATTTTACTAGATACACTTGATTCAGTAGAAGGACATTACTAGATTGAATTAAAAATAAAGTCTTAGTTAGCTAGACTTAGACACACTTGTCTAGATTGATTCAAATAGATAGACTTTGCTAGACAGATTTGATTACACTTTTGACTAAATATGCTTGACCAGATAGCCTTCAACAAAAAACTTAAGAACCAATCACATAACAGAGAATAGTAGACGGTGAAATCTGCATGGACATGATACAGCACAATACTAGCTACACAAGAATAGAGGGACACGAATAGAGAGACGAACCTGGATAGATAAACCTAGATAGAAAAACCTAGATAGACAAACCTAGACAGAAAAACCTAAACAGACAAATCTAGTCAGACAAACGTAGACAGACAAACTTAGTCAGAAAGACAAATTTAAACACACAAACCGAGACAGACGAAATCTAGACGAAACTAGAGAGATAAACCTAGACAGATAAATCTAGATATACAAAACTGGGTAGACAAACCTACACAGACAAACCTAGAAGACAAACATAGACATGAAAACTTAGACAGAAAGAACATAGACAAAAACACCTAGACATAATCTAAAGATCTAGATTTTAGACAGACCTAGATGAATTTAAAAAGCAGCAAAGACCTACATAAATTTAGACAGACAAACCTAGAAGAACAATCCTAAACAAGCAAATTTAGACGGATATAGGCAGACAAGATTTTATTACACGCTTGACTAAATATGCTTGACCAGAGAGCCTTGAACAGAAAACTTTGACAACCAATCACATAACAGAGAAGACTAGATGGTAAAAGCTGCACGGGATTGGTACAACATTAATTATTAGACAAACTTGACTTGATCAGATAATTCTAATTCTAGACACACAAGACTAGCTGCACTAGAATAGGGAGACAAACCTAGATAGATAAAGTTGGACAGACAAAACCTTCAAAGACTAGAACCAAACCTAGATAGACATAGGTAGAAAAAACCTATACAGACCTATACCGACCTATATCTATACCAACAAACTTAGTCAGACAAAACTAGACAGACAAACCCAAATTAGGAAATCTAGGATTTTAGTTTCTGTCTGTTTGTCTGTGTAGGTTTGCCTACCAAGTTTTTTCTATCTAGCTTTATCTGTTTAGGCTTATCACTCTACATTTATCTGTCTAGGTTCATTTGTCTAATTTTGTCTCAGTTTTTTTGTCAAACGTAGACAGGCAAACCTAGCCAGAAAAACCTAGACAGACAAATCAAAATACACAAACCTAGACAGGAAAAACTGAGACAAAATTAGACAAATGAACCTAGACAAATAAATGTAGAGTGATAAGCCTACACAGATAAAGCTGAATAGAAAAAACTTGGTAGGCAAACCTACACAGACAAACAGACAGAAACTAAAATCCTAGATAGACAAATTTAGACGGACAAACCTAGACAGACAAAAAGAACAAAAGCTTGCCTGAAACTAAACAGGAACAAGTTTAGAATTCTGACAGGAGTCCTTATGGGACACTGCAGACTTAAACACCTCAAGGCTTAGAGGAAGATGACAGATGCAGATTCTGCGGATCAGTGGAGAAAACCCCCATACATCTGCTAAAAGACTGCGGAGTACTACTTCGCAAGTGACATATCTTGGGGCCATCTGCTTGAACGCAGAGGAGTTGCAGTCCTTGAATCCTACCCAGATCCTGAAATTCCTAAAGGAATCAGGACTAAAGGTCTAAATGGGTAAGTACAGTATAATCTTGATAATCCGACACATATGGGACTAGACAACCGCCGCATTATAAAAAAATTCCGGATTGTCGGGATTAAAACAAAACAATAACAATTTTACGGTGAGTACGAAGGTTTATATCCGGCGCAAGGCAACGTAAAGAAAAGACACGTGTTTCCCCAAAGCGCCGGATTACTGAACGTGTCGGATTAGAGAGCCGCTGTATTATCAAGATTGTACTGTATACCAACAATTAGAGGAAGAGGGTGGGGTACAGTAGATCTATATAGGTCGCAGTACAAGTCACAACCAAAATTTACAATCTACATCTAGACAGACAAAACTAATAAACAAATAAACCTAGACAGACAAATCAAGATCGAAAGAACATAGACAAAAAAATCTACACAGAACCTAGATAGAACCTAGATAAATTTAGACAGACCTAGGTATGCAAACAAACTTACATATACAAACTTAGACAGATAAATTTAGACAAATAAACTCAGATGGATAAACCTAGACAGACAAATCTAGAACGACAAACCTATATACAAATCAGATAGATAATAATAAGGTAGACAATAAATAATAGACAACTCAGAGAAAGGTGTCAGATTGGATAGGTTTCAGAAGCTAGATAAGTCTAGAGATATAAGTCTTAGCAGAAAAGAATGAGATAGGCAAGAATCTACCGACTAGACAGACTAAACTTGGCAGAGAATACGAGGTGATGAGAACAGTTTAAAATAGGATGGATTTGGCTAACAATAAGTGATCGGTGAAGATTATGTACAAATTAGAATAAACAATTTTAATTATAATGCAGGTCTTTGTTTTGTTACATTCCTAACTGTAAACTATAAAATGTGAAATATCTTAACTGGTTAGATTGAGACAACTCATTTCATTAAGTCTCTCTTTGTTCCTAAACTTATTAGATAATATCTAATAATTTTATTAATGCATGCAAGTAAAAAAAATACTATATGATTCATACTAGTCAAGACCAGATAGAAAAAACTAAACATGAAGACTCAAACGGAGACTAACTTTGAGATGATATGATATGATGATATGATATGATATGATCAATCTAGACAGATGATAGAAAATTATGCAGACAAAGCAAGCCAAACAGATTATTCTTAATATATAACACATAGGAGATGAGAATTGGTAGGATGGATTAATGGGATAGACTAACAAATGTGAAGATTAGACAATCAAAAAAAGACAAATATAACACGATTCTCAAATATAAACGAGACTAGTTGACGTATTAGAGATATCAAATTTAAAAAGTTACACTTTTACGTAATACTTGGCTACTTTGCAGCTGCAAATTGTAGACTTCCATATATCTTAACTAGTTGGACTGAGATAAAAAATTCCATTAAGCTTAAAGTCTTTCCTTGTTCGTAAACCTATTAGATAATATCATTACCTTAATTAATTCAATCAAGAAAAAAAAAACTGTATGATTCATACTAACTTGAAATTAGATATAATGTTTAATCAGAGACCACGCAAAAATAAATTCTCACATATAATTTTTTTGCTTGCGTATTTTAAGGTAAACAAGTTTGACCTGAACATTGTTCAACGTATATCCGTAAAAAAATTATAAATTTATCTGTCTCACTAAAAAAGGTGCGGCGTGAAGGTATGTAGATGTCAATTAATCGGGTGACTAATTTAGCTATAGCCATGAAATGGATTTTAGATTTTGTGTTTTAGGTTTTGGTTTTTGCAAATGTCTTTCTTTGTAGATCCTTGATTTAGTTTTAATTATAGAGTTGTGAAATGGGACAATTAGTGGCATTGGAATTTAAATTTTGGATTTCCGGTGAAGTAGGTCAATTGGAAAAATGCTGGTATTAGGACCGTTTCTTTTTTATTTCGATTACATTAGGAAATCATAAATCATTTCATAGCCCGGCAAACTAAGTTTCTAAACGACAATTTTTAAATAGCGTAATATGTATTCAGTGCGACAAATTAAGTATATTAGATATGACTGGAGGCAACATTTCACTGTAAAAGGACGTCGTAGATTTTTTATAAATTCATTAAAGGTCATCCCAGTGAAATTAAAACGTGGCATTCGTTACGCACTTAATAACTATATAGACAATTCCACACAACGACATATATTCCAAATATAGAAAAGCTATTCTAAACAAATTAGGAACTCAGATTAGGAAGGTTATGTTAAACTAAATGCGGCAGAATCTATACATGCTGTCAACGCTTATTGTTTTTTTGCCAGTTTGCAAGTTTTCATGAGTTAGTGTATACAATGAGACTATTCCGCCCAACTTCGAAGTAGGTTACGTTAGATTAAGCAGATTGAAGTTTCCAGAACTTTGTAAGGCTACCATCGAAGTTTCAAAAATTTGGTTTGTGCCATAATATAATTTTATACAATAATATTTGATGTTAAACTACAAATACTTGTTTCTCATTTTATACCTATTTTGTCGTTGTGATTCCTAAAATCCTTAATTTATTGTACAGAAATGCCGTTGAATTGATACCCTTATTGCGCTCGTTTTACGGCATTTTGAATTGTTGCTCGCAAAACATCTGGCTCCAAATTGGCAATTTCTTCTTCAATGTTAGCTTTCAAGACTTGCAAGGTTCGTGGTTTGTTGTGGTAAACGCGCGATTTTAACAAGCCCCAAAGGAAGAAGGGTGCTGTTAGATCTGGCGATCTGGACGGCCAGTTCAAATCTCCAAAACGGGAGATCAGTCGACCTGGTTTTCACTCTCTTTAGTTACCCGAGCTGTGTGAGCGGTTGCTCCATCCTGTTGAAACCGTCAATGATCGAGACCCAATGCAGCAACATGCGGTAAAAAAAAAACTCGTTTAGCATCTGCCTGTAACGGTCCCCATTTGCGGTTACGGTAGCGCCATCGGCGTCTTCAAAAAAATAAGGACCAATCACTTTTTCACTGCAAATGCTGCAACAAACAGTCACTTTGAAGGGATGCAATGGATCTTCTTGCATTACATGTGGATTTTCTGTACCCCAGAAATGTAAATTTTGTTTGTTAACATAACCACTTGGTGGGAAAGTGGAAATGGACTTCATCGCTCATTATGGTTTTTGATACGAAGTCATCCTCCTTTTGCACCAAGTTCAACAGAGTTTGGCAGTAAGTTAACCTTGTCCGACGGTCAGCTGTCATCAATTCGTTTGCACTTTGTAGTAAACAGTTTGCATTTTGTAGGGGAACATTTTCCAATTTTTCACCAAAATCCGTTGCAACGAACGTGTGCTGATACCTAATTGTGTGAATCGTCGTCTCGCTGATATTTGTGGATTATCTCTGACGTCCTCGGCAACAGCAGCGATGTTCTCGTTCGAACGAGCACTACGAGGCTGGCTACTTCTTGCGACATCTGTAGTGGACCCAGTTTCCACAAGGCGCTCAGCCTAATTGTTCGAGCACTTGGAAAACGACGACAGGGAAAACGACGGCGAAATGCACGTTGCGTTAAAACAACAGACTGAAAATTTGTCAAATAAGCAGTAACAATAAATCCAGGTTCTTGAGGTGTGTATCGGTCAATGGCTTGTTTACAACTAATTCACTATATATCTACATCATAAATGGCAAAGCACATTGACATTTTGCGCCATCTGCAAAAATCACAGCCAATTCAAATTGTGACACTACTTTTGCGCCACCTTGTATAAAGGTTATAAGACAATTTTACCAGATTTGAATCTAATGGCTTATATTGATTTTAAAGATTTTAAAAGATTAAAACGGAGTCATTCCGAGTGAAAACATCAAAATCTTAAGCTACATTTAAAACCTCGAAATCAACGGGGAAACTATTGGTTTCAATTAACGCGAAGCTTTCTGACCATGCCGTCCAATGTGTCTATATACATCAAAATTGCTTCCAGTACTTTTCAATTTTTGGAAAATGTTTGCAAACTCCAAATCCTTGCCGTTAATTTATCGCTCTATTTAAAATAAAGTATTGAAACAACAGTATGACGTCGACGATAACTTTTGCTTTAAAACTAAGAATGTTTTTGGCTATTGGTTTTGTGCGTAGTATAGTAGATTTTTTGGAAATTTTATGTGACAGCTAGATTTTTCCTCAAAGGTGTGGGGGAGGGATTTTTCCACATGAAATATGGCATCTGCACGACACAGTTTTGGATGGTTTGCCTAAGACCAATAACTCTGTCGAAGGTTGGCACAGTGATTTTGGCAGCAGTTGTCAGCTCGTCATCCAAACATATGGAAATTTATAAATTGAATCAAAAAGGAATGAAATGCGATTTGAACAATATATATGCTGGGAAGATCTGCTAAAGGCTAAAAAAGAGATGCTTGGGGAACTAGGGGATGACTAAGATGTTACTATGTTATTGTTTTTATTAGAGATATTTCTCATAATTTCTTCCCTCCTCTTCCATACTTCTTTCATCCATGGTATCTCTCTTCCATCTTCATTCAGTATTTCTTCTATTTTACTTCCTTCTCTTCATTCATTCCCGACATTTTTATTCCACATATGCTACTGTGTCTCTCTCCTCGTAGCACATCCTACACATTATTTTTTCTTCCATCCAATATCTATTTTCTCTCTCCTCGTTTCCATCTGAAGCTCACCATTATCTTTCTTGCTTTCACACATTCTCTTTCCTAGGTACTTCGGAATCCCTTCTATTATACAGCTCTCACACTTCATCTGGATTCCCTTATTCTTTCTCTTCTTTCCCGCATGTCTGAGTCCTTGTCTCTTTCGCTCGTCTCCCCATTCATCCACTTGCCTTCGGCTCTTAGCCTCTCTATTTTCTTACTCGCGTATCCATTTCTTCGGTAATATTTCTCTCTTCCATTCATTTCTATATCCTTTTTTTTCTTTCCGCATTCATTCAGTAACCTGCAGTCTTTCCTTGTGTTCCTTCTTTCTACAAATTTAGTTGCTTTCTTACCCGCTTTCACTCTCAAATTGCCCCTCTTTCATTTCTTTATCCCTATGTGTCCCGGAGTTTCCTGTCTACCCGTAACACCCATCTCAGGAATTTCTTTAGGACTCCCTCAACCTAGTCCTGTACTTTCCAAACCCCAGATTTCTGCTCCATACATTCTTCTTCTTCTTATTTTATGACCACATAGGATTACTTTAGTCAGTCCATTAACTAAGTCTCTTTGAGGGGATTGTTCGAGCCTTGCGGTCGGTCCTCCCAGTACTTGATCTTCGTGCCAGTTCTTCAATTGAAAACAACCGTATTGTGAACTTCTTCTTTGTAAGTGGGAAGCGGAGATTTGTGTCCTTGATTTTTTGGTTTAATTTTATCTTATCTGTGGTGTCTTCTGTTGTAAGCCCAATTTCTTCCAGATCCTCTCTTATTTCTCTGATCCATCTGCACCCTGTTGTGTCATTTTTGGAGTTGAGATTGTATTTCACCAGTTGTTTCAGAAGTCTCGAATCTGGCATTCTCATTATGTGGCCAAAGAACCCCAGTCTCCTTTTACGCATAGTGCCAGTAATGGGTTCTAGCTCTTTGTACGCGACTTTGTTGGGCACTATCCGCCACTATCCGTCTTTCTGGTATTTTTTATTGATGCACGTTCTTCCAGTTCTTCTTTCGATCTCCTGAAGTTTCTCGGTCTTTGATTGTTCATTTAATTGAAACATTCATTCAATAAATTGTTTCTGCTGTATATGTTTCTGACTTCTGATTTTATAACTGTATTGCAGTGTTTTATTTTTACATATATGGATATGCACTTTTTTCTGTAGATGTCCCGGGTTAATTTTTGTGCTTTAGCTAGCTTGTTTGTTCTCATTTGGATCGAAGTTTTTTCTTTTTATCGAAGTTTTGTTTATTATTATTTGCTGTTGGTTTTTGAGGCATAATTACTGCTTTTTTCAAATGATATTTTGAGGCTAATTTTACTTGCAATATTTTAATACCTGAAAAAAACAAACTGATATCAGAGTTTTTGCTTCATCTATGTCATTTGCTAGTAGTGACAAGTCGTTTGCAAAACCAAGGCAGTTTGTTTTGATCTTTCTGCCTATTTTTATTTTTGGGGGGCATTGTTAAAACCATTCCCTCATTACCATTGCTAAAGCGCAGCTGTAAGAGAAGAGTAGTGCCAGTCCATCACCTTGACGTAATCCTGTTTTGATCTTGAATGGTTCAGACAATTCGTCTCTGAAGATTACTTTTGACTTGGTGTTTGTGAGGGTCAGTTTTATCATGTTTATTAATTTGGGGTGTAGTCCAGAGTGCCTTAGAATTTTTAGTAGGGATTTCCTGTGCATGCAGTCATATGCTTTCTGGAAGTCTATAAATGTGATCAGCATATCTCTATTTCACTTCCTGCTGTAATCTATTATTAGCTTCAGACCTATGATCTGGTCAAGACAGCTCCTCCAGGGTCTGAAACCTCCCTGGTATACTCCTAGTTCCTTCTCAAGTTGTAATCTGATTCTATTAAGGTTGATTCTTGAAAGGATTTTGTATGTTATATCTATGAGTGAGAGTCCCCTATAGTTGTTAGGATCTGTTTTCTCTACTTTTTTTGAGTACTAGGTGAATGATGGCTGTGGTATAGTGTTCTTGTAGCTTTTCTTGAATCCAGATGTGGACAATCTGTTTATGAAGGGCATTTTTTGCTGATCTTCCTGCATATTTCCAGATCTCTGCAAAGGTCTGATCTTCTCCCGGTGCTTTGTAATTTTTCATCTCATCCAGTGCTTGGTAGACTTCTATTATTGTTGGAGGTTTGATGTTTTCTGGTCGTGTTGTTAATGGAGTGTGGGTGTCTAAGTTAAGGAGTTCTGTTGGTTCTTTTCAAATTACGAGTTTATTGGAGTATTTAGCCAGGATTCTTGCATTATCTGTATTGTTATGGGCCAGATAACTATTTTCATCCTTCATTAATAGCGGTAGAGGTTCATATTTCTGAAGTTGTTTTCTGAAGGTTTTGTAGTAATCTCTCGATTGTGTTTTGTTGGATTGTTCTTCAATTGATTTCAAAATGTCCTTACGATGTTGTCTTTTTGTTCTCCTTACAGACTTACCAACTCTCACCTTTACCTTACCTTACTCTCCTTACCAACCAGACTTTGGTTTTCTTTCTTTGTTTTACTAGTTTTTGGAAACACATATCTGATTTTTTAGATTGGTGTAACAGCCTAGCTTGATGTCTTTTCTCAACTGCGTTGTCACATTCACTATTCCACCACTGATGCTTTTTACGTGGTTTTATTGGGGCTAATTTCCCTACAATTTGTTTAAGCTTGTTAACTACTTCAAGTTGAAGCTTGACTTCAAGTTTATCTGTAAATTTTTGTTGCTTTTTGGAAATTTTCATTTTTGTTTAGCTGAATAGGGTCCATTTTTCTTTTAGGTTTAGGAGCTTGATTTTGTTATAGCTCCATACATTAATATACTCTCTATCAAACAATCAAACATCATCATCCACCTCCTGAAGTCGTTTCCCCATTTTCTCTCTCCTATCCCCCAAATACATCCAATTACCTTGTATGCTTTCCTGGCTCACACAAAGCAATTTTAATATTTACTCCTTTAATTTTAGTGAAACGAAAAGTAGTAGTAAGGAAATTGATTCAAAAAATAATTTAAATATCAATTTATTTTCCTATATATTTGTTTATGTAGTTTTAGTTTATGTAGTTTTAATTGGATGCGGTGAAATTTCTGAACGGTGGAAAGTGGCTGGCGAAACTTCACAGCGGTGAAAGCTCCTGTGGTGAATATTCCGCGGTGAAATGTTTGCGATGAAAGTTTACTGAACCATCGAAAGGGTTTCTGCCATATTATGTTTTAATCGAAGATACAATACAATACAAAGATACAAGATAATGCTCTGTGTTCCATACATATTTGTTGTTAGAATATAATTTTTGCTGTTTATTTACAGTTTTTAATGTTAAAAGCTATATTTTATTATTCAATTATAAATTTTGTCGCTAACCAGCTAAGCAAGAGTCTTTTGAAGTACACAACTTCGTAAAAAATCTAATTTACAGGGGTGCAAAATGCCACCCAGTGCTAATGGTCAGCGGTCGCCAATCTTCAGCCCGCGGGCCGGATGCGGTTCTGCAAAAAATTTCATCCGGCCTTTATTTTTCATTATAAATTCCAATACAAATTATATTTGCTTACACTTTTACACACTTTTTAGAATAAAATCTGCTTTATCGAGCCGTGTTAAACGCAAGTTTGGTAGGAATCAGAAAACGATTTGAAGAATTTCAATATACAGTTTTTTTTATTAAATTAATGTTCTAGAAGTATTTCAATAAGAATATGTTTCTTCAGGAACCACCCCAAACAAAATTTTAATTCGGCCCGTTTCACAAAACGTTTGATGATCCGTGAGTTAGAAGTTTGTGAAATTGCTGTCAATGTGATAATTAAATGTGTAATTCGGTAAGAAAACTTTTTTTTTTAAATTAATGATTTCAATCTTTAAAAATTTCAGAAATTCAAACTCAACATTACAAGAAAACAATTAAGAAATTACTACGTTCAAATTCACTCATGACTTATAACATAAATGAATATAACTTAAATCCAATGTGGTTTCCTGCACTTTACAAATGATGTGGCATTTAACATTACCATATTTATATAGAACCGGGGACAGGAAACTTTTAGACCACCACGTGTGCTTGGTGTACTAGCGTATAATATAACATTATAGTCTAGCTTATATACTAATATAACATTATACGCTATCAATCTACAACCCACATGGTCTCTCGTGGCACGAAAGTGAAACCAAGTTGTATTTATAATTATATTTATTTATTTTATAACTCATGAGTGAATTAAAACGTAGTAATTTCTTAATTCTTTTCTTGTGATATTGAAAATGCACATAGTCATTTCTCCCAATGTTACATCAAACTCAACATGTTTATATTGGTAAAGTTCATAACCATAGATATTTAAGTAGCTCTGGTCGATGATGAAAAATTTGAATTACATTTGTTAGATAAGTTTCTAAAAAATTCTTTCCTGCATTGTTCACTGCTATTAAACTTTAATAAACTAATTAAATATCAAATAAAATATGAGTAACATTTAAATATTCAAATACCATTCACTCTTGCATAATTATTACCCGATCAAACCAAGCAGTCCATATGCCACACATTCATTTCCACAACAAATAAAATTCTCCGGCTATTTATACGATTTCGCCTTGTAGCGTGAAATAGATTAAATTCGGAATAATGGACGAAACGCTTTTGGTTGTCTAGAATCGATAAATTATATATTTTTTTGTCGGAAAAAAAAATTATTCAAGAACTGGTTTTCGCCTTTTATAGAATTCCAAGTGATCGATGCAGGAAATTTGCACAAAACCAATTCCAGTCGAACCAGGAAATGTTATAAACCCGAGCAAAATAACACGTAACACATTTAGGCCAGAACATATGTCTTAAAATATTCTAATAAAAGACTTACTTTTACATATAAATATATATCAGCTACATCTTGAATTATTACAAAATAGAAAATTTGATAGGAAATTACTATTATAATATTCTTATAGATACAACCAGGCCCGGACTTGGAGACTCAGGGCCCCTAGGCACTTGACATTTGCCCACAACTGCCACACCCCCCAAATCTCGAAAATATTTATTATAATATTATGGCAATACAAACAATAATGATAAGGCAAGCGACGTTTTTGAGCTTATATAAAGATTCAGCCACCAGGGCCCCTAGGCCGAGGCCTTGTGGGCCTAGGCTGAAATCCGGCACTGGATACACCTAGTTCTAACTACTAGACCACTCACAAAATTATAGACTAGAGTAGGCAACAACTCTGTATAGGCAAGGCTAGATGGACAAGAAATAACACTTGTTATATAACACATAGCTCACATCCCTATAAGAAACACAGCAGACTATACAGACAAAAGTAGATTGTAAGACGAATTCAATAGTTTTATTAATATATTTTTTTGCTTGCTAGATGTCTGTTATTTATTCAAATCTTCTTTCACTTTGTTCTTCATTTCGTTATGTAAGGAGTTTGCTGGTGCGAGTTTGCGTTGAATAATATTGAATATGATTTTTTATTTAATTAATACTTATGTAATACACCAATGCTAATTGTTTGTATCAGTAATACGTTTTTTTTTTTTAGAAAGTTTGAGACGAGAATCCAAATCATGTAAGAGTTGGATAATGTGTTGTAAAAGGATGGATCTTTTTTGAAGTTTTCTAAAGGTGAGAAATATAAATTTTGATAATTTTGTCTAAAATTCCACTGAAGAAGTTGGTAATGTGATAGAAACATGTTGCTGAATTAACGATATGCCAATAGTGTTATCCTCGAACTAGAACGGTAATGGGTTAAATTTAAAATTTTAAAATCGGCTTTTATTGATACTTTTTATCTTGTCTTTGGACAAAATCTTGTATACAGGGTGGGCCATTTAACGTGACCACCCCAAATATCTCCGTTATGTTTAGAGTGGCGAAAAAAGTGTCAATAGGCAATTTTATTGATTTCGAAGGGCTGACACGGTGTTTTTTTTTGTGGGGGTCGTATGGCTGCAAAGCTTTTTTGCACTGCGACCAACTTGATCTATTGTGCTTGACCATAATACAATTACTCTCCCAGGAATTCAACTTCGTGAACGAAGTCTAAGATATTCCTGAAAGGCTTACTACTCAGCTCCAAGGTGGTCATTCTTGCGACCCCGAAGTGGGCGAGCCTGGTGTGTGCTAGCGCTACACAAGTGCACATTATGTGTTCAGCGGTTTCTTCGTCTGTTTCACATAATCTACAGGCAACTTCCTCTACTTTTCCCATTTTGTGTAGGTGATATCTCACCGGACAATGTCCTGTGAGTATGCCTACCAAAGTTCTGATTTCTCTTCTAGAGAAGCTTGACATCTGCTGCGTTTTTGCGGCAGAATAGTTTATGAGCATTTTAGCTTGCCTCTGTCCTGATGTGTTGTCCTTCCAGTAGGTTTGTTTTTGCTTTTATTCCCATTTCTTAGCCCCCCTGCCTTACGTGGGCCTTTGTAAGCCCACAAGTTGGCTGCCGGCCAGAGAAGGTAGCCTCGGCCCCGATTTTGGCGAGTGCGTCGGCCATTTCGTTCCCATATATGCCCTGGTGACCCGGTGACCACATTAGCGTGAGTCTGTTACCTTTCACCAGTTACTTCAGGGTTTGTTTGCAGTTCCAGGTTAACTTTTAATTAAAGTTGTGGACTTTTAAATTCCTTAGAGCTGACTGGCTGTCCGCTAGGATGTAGATTTACACTCCTTTAAGACGTTTCTTTAGGCAGATTTGTGCGCATCTTTCAATGGCTATAATTTCTGCCTGTAGTACCGTGGGAGCCTGGCCCAATGCCGTGGACTCCCTGTGACTCCGGCTGTATATGCCAATTCCTGTACCCTTAGCAGTTTTTGATGCGTCGGTGTACCACATGGACGCTTTGTCTTTCAGATGTTCGATTCTTTGAACACTGCTTTTGCGGTCATTAATGACCACTTTAAGGGCTGTGTCAAAGTCGTATTCTGTAGACATCGTGTCCCAGGGATGCTTCAGAAATTCCTTTCCGATTTGTTCCCTTATTTTCATGTGTCTCTGAATAGGCGATGTACACCTTAGTCTCAGAGCACTGAGAAGCCCTTCTTTTTGTACCTGTTTGTGCAGTGGGAGTAGGTCCAAAAAAACTTCCATTGCTGTGGTTGGAGTAGATTGCATCGCTCCTGTTATACCCATGCACGCGAGCCGTTGAAGCTTTTGTAGCAAGCTTTGGGTATTTTTTTCCTTTGCTTTGTACACCATACGAGTGAACCGTAGGTGATAATCGGTCTTGCCACTGCTGTGTAAGACCATAGGACCATTTTGGGTTTAATTCCCCATGTTTCTCAAATAGCTTACATCAGATCCAAAAGGCCGCTGTGGCTTTTGAGAGCGTTTTGTTCAGATGCTAGTTCCAAGTGAGTTTCTTATCAAGGGTTGTATCTAGATATTTCAACTCCTCGGAGAACTCTAACGTCTGGCCATCACTGCTCGGAGCTTTCATGTTCAGCTTCCTATTTCTGGTAAAGGGGACCATTAATGTTTTGCTCGGGTTGACACCAAAGCCCTCTTTCTTGTGCCAACAGTTAATGATGTTAAGTGCACTCTGTACAAGGTTCATGATTGTACTACCAAACTTACCCCTTATTATGATAGCAACATCGTCTGCATAACCAACCGCCTTACCGCCTTAGCGCCTTACCCGTTCTTTGTTAACACATCTAGGAGATCATAAACGCACCACAGGCATCCAGGCACCACAGCAGTGGCGATAACACCCCCCCCCCCCTTTCTGGCAGCTTTTCTCTGTAGTTACCGTCCTCGTTAATTCCCCCAGTGCGGCGGTAATTTTACGATAGGTCAACATGTCTTGGATGCACTCAATGATAGGTTTTCCGATTTCTTTGTTGGTGGCTGCATTCTTTATTGATAAACGGGTTGTGTTGTCAAAAACGCTCCCTCTATATATATAAAGATACCTACTGCAATTCCTTTGCAGCCCACTGCTGCTTGCAATGTGGTCGTTACCTCGTGTAGAGCGTCCAGTGAAGATTTGCCTGGCTGATAAGCGTATTGGTGCTTATGGAGTGGACTTCTTTTGAGAGGTCCACACCGTATGTGATTGTCCACACTTTTTTTTCATTGTTTTCAGGGGGAAGGAAGTGAGGCTATTTGGTCGGTAAGACTTTGCCAGGTCTTGAGGCCTGCGCCCTGCCTTAGGAATGAATATCACCTTGGCCTCTTTCAATTCCAGCGGTATGTACGCCAGTCGAAAGCTGGCCTTAAATATCTCAGCAATGCATGGGGCTATTGATACAGTGGTTAAAAATTATTTTTTTGTCAAGGTCATAGTTTTTTGTCAAGGTCAAAATAACATGTTCCAATTTGAAAAACAATTGATGACCTTGAGGACACATAAACTATAACCGTGACAAGAAGGATTTTTTATCCACTGTGTCAGCCCTTCGAAATCAATAAAATTCCCTATTAACATTTTTTTCGTCACTCTAAAGGTAACGGAGCTATTTGGGGTAGTCACGTTAAATAGTCCACCCTGTATATTTCTTGATTCTTTAAAATAAATACAAAAAACTTGAAAAAAATGAAATCCGGTTGAATTATATTTAATTAATATAATCAGTGAATACATTTTAATGTTTGAGATTAAGAGGAAATGGTAAGCTATTAAATTGTATTGTCTATCCTGTCCTAGTTTTAAATAACTTTGTCAATTACATATTAATAAACAAGTAAATAAAAACTACCGTACCAAAATGCCTACAAGAAATATATATATATATATATTTGCATCAATAAACGAAAATCGAAATATTTTCAAGGGCGATAGCCTTTTACAAAACAATATAATCATAAGTCCCTTAATTTAGGGGAGGCAGAAAACTTTTTAAAAGTTTTACTTTTCATGAATGTACTGAAATTATACACCTTACCGACAGATAACGCATTTTTTTTCCGGCAATTAGTCACGGCTTAACTACCCCGCTGCTTTGGACTGCTACAGCAATTCAATTAATTTGACGCTCAGGTACTATGGACTGTTATAGTAGTCCAATTGATTAGGCCGCCAGATGCTATGGACTACTATAGCAGTCTACCGACTTCATGAATTCATTGTGGCTTTTTTAAACACAACAAAGAGATTAATAAATATATACACTCTCATTGGAGCGTCGCGTTACCCTGGGTCCCTGGTACCCTGGGAGTAACCCCCGCACCTAGGGTCTTACCGTTGGAAATATGGATATTTAAGTAAATCACAAAAAATAATTGTGATCTATGCGGATGGCCATATATATAAAGAAAAAAATGTCTAGTCTTATCTAGTCTTGTCTAATCTTGTCTAGTCTTGTCTAATTTTGTCTAGCTTGTCTAGTCTGGTCTAGTCTTGTCCAGTCTTGTCTTCTTCTTGTCTGTATCTTGTCTTGTCTCTTTCTTGTCTTGTCTATGTAGTCTACTAGATTAAAATGTACTTATTTTAATGAATTCTCTACAATGCTAACTGAATTGGACTAGATGGATTAGATTGTACTTTCCAAGGTTCACTTATTAATTATAAGTTAAGATTTTTAATTCAAGTTCAATATGAAGTTGTTGCAACTTGAGGTTGTCGCAACATGGAGCAACATGGAGTTGTCGCAATATGAAGTTGTCGATTTTTGCAGATTTTTTTGTTGTTTTCGTCCAATTTTGACATGAAACAAAAGTATTTCGCAAAGTTTGTCAAATCAACAAAAAACCAAAATTTTCTTCGAATATAAATTTTTGTTTTTGAAAATTTCACAATTTTTGGAAATTATATTGACGTTTTCGTCCAATTTTGACATAAAAGAAAAGTATTTCGCAAAGTTTGTCCACTCAAATCAACAAAAAAACAAAATTTGCTTCGAATAGAAATTTTGGTTCTTAAAATTTGGCAATAATTGCAAATTATTGCAAATAATACAATGTTATAAAAGTATTCCGCACGGGCTATAATCTAATGTTCAGAATATTGAGCACACAATCACATCAGTGCAAAAAGTAATTCGCAGCGGAAGGGTTAAGCGACAATATAGAACATTTTTTTCAGGAATATATTACATTCTTGCATTTTCCTGGGCGTAAATATGTTTTATAAATTAAATTGTTAATTTGGATTAAAGTTTTTTCTGGTTAATAGTAAATTGTTGTAATATGTTCAAAATGTATTAAACATTTTATAATTTCAGATTAAAATCATAAACACTGTTTTTTAAAATTAATTGATAATTTTAAAAATTAGTTAAATTACTAATAAATTGTTCCTACAGTTCAAAATTATATTAAGTATATTATGATTATAAGCAACAGCTTTCAAGATTACGAAAAAAATGTCACATTTGCATAAATTTCTTGCAGTGTGTTTTTGTAATTTTGAACTTTGCTTTAATTAATTCGGTTAACATTTAACAGGCTTATGCAACCGTAGACTACATTGAAGTTAAACTTTTCCTAATCTCAACCGAAGACTCGCTAAATACCACCATTGTATTTTGATAACGATATATTTAAATTTATTTAAATTCTTCCCTTGTGTTTCCGCATCAGATAAACTAGACTCCCTCTGCATACAAACAAAATATATTATAAAATAATTTGAAAAGAAAAATATTAAACTAATCTTGTTTGACTATACATTAAATTGTTTACCCATTCGTTGCAAGAACTACTCAGATATTAAAAGACAGATTTAAAAGTTATAACTAAAGATTCAATTTATCACAAACTATATATTTTTTGTTAAGCTTTGGCTATTTAATTCAGTTTTAAATTTGAATATAGAAATTTATGCAAAATTATTTAAAAATTCATTGCTTGCGAATAGTAATAGACTCTTGTTCTATTTATTAAAAAAAAACTATAGTATTCAGGGCGTTTCCAGTCTTGAAAATAAAGTAAAACGAAATTCTGCATTCAATTGCGTCGACCTCAGCAAAAAAAATCCTTGTGTCTTACAGCCTTGATATTTACGTATAATAAACTTAAAATTATCCTTTTCTCTTAAAGGAGCTTGATCACTTAAACACAGCTTGATATTAAATACGGATATGTTTTCACGTATTTCTTTAGCATTTTACTTTTAAAGCCAGTTTTTCTTAAAAAATAATAAATAAGATTAATAAATAAGATTTATGCGACAAATTTATGTAGTTTCTTGTATTTCACATTTTAAATCATTAGCTGTACTCGGAAGGAATCTTAGAAAGTAAAATAAATGTCTAGAATATTTTATTTTTATTATTAAGATTCAGTAAATATTGGTTGTTTTATCGCAATGGGTGTTAAACATGTTCCAACTACTATTTCTTTAAGTGTCAAACAAAACTAGCCAGAGAAACGGAAATATAAACTACATTAATGGCGAAAAATGAACCAGGAGGGTTAAACAGATTAGTTTATACAACACAAACTAGAACAAGTTTACAGATAATTAAGGCTTACAGATGGACGACCTTGAGGCAGAAGCTAACAAGTCAATTTTTTGATTTTTTTTAACTGATATACACTTATTGTGTAATTTAATTAAATAATTAGTTCAAGTGCACAAATTTAATTATTTTCATCATTAATTGTTACAATAATAATTTATTACTGAATAGTTGTAAGAACTCTTTAAATCAATCATGAAGATTACGTTTTTTTCGTTTTTCCAAAAAATAGGTTTTTGACCTGTTACCTTCTGCCCCGAGGCCGTCCAATAATTTAAGGATAAGTAAGACTATATCAGATAAACGTAAACTTTTTGTTTTACCTTTTGTCTTTCAAAATTCTTTCTACAAGGCGCGGTAAAATAATATCTATTTTTTTTGTAATAAAAGCATAACATTTTAACATAAATCAAACGTTTTATATCTTTAATAGATTTTCGGCCACACCCTGTATATGTTTGTATAACAGTCAATAACGTATCGTTATTTTTCTCTGGAGGTTATTTTGTATTTATTTATTTTATTGTTGCTACACGAGACAGGCGCGTGCTAAAGCAGTTTATTGCAAACGTATTGTGGTGAGTTTTTTGCAATCTATAACAATATGAAAGGCAATATTCCTATAAAACTAGTCTACCTACAATTAGTTTTTTTTATGTTGTCGATTTGTTTGAAGGAATTTACTTTTGTATTAATTACCGTGACACTAGTCATATCCTGTTTGTGGTAGTTAAACATGCAAACGACTAGAAATCCTGTTAGTTTATTAAGTATCTAAGTACTACTATAATGTATATACCTTAAGTTCCAAACTGAAATTAAAATTGGAGAATCATTCGAACTAATAGCATCAAATCAAAAAATTATTTATTTTATATTGTAGTTTATTCTTGGGAAAATGTTTTTTTTAATAAAACAACTAATATCGATATTTTGGCAACGTTTCGGTCTTTTATTCTGACCTTCAGGAGTATAAGATAAAAATTTAAACAAAAATAATTACAGCATTATTAATTATTATATAACCCTCATACCTTATATCGATTTATTAGGTATCAATGAATTAAACATAAAAATATATTAATTTATTAAGATTAAGGTCTGAACTGTTAACTTTAATGGCTATTGTGTAGAATACACCCCTTCATTGAACCTTAGGGTTGCGGACTTTTTACCTATTGTAACTGTTGCTAATCGTCTTTGGCATGGTTTAACTAAGGCCGCAAAGCAAAAATGAAGCTTCTACATTGCTTGGTTCAATAAATATTCGTGTTTTTGTTGTCCTAAAAATTGACACATTTGACGCAACGGCTCATAAATTTCTGTTCACTTGATAAAAAGTGTGCGTAAAGAATCATCTCGGCGTTTCCACTTTTACCTTTCTTACAGCAAAATTGAGAAATTGTGACCGACGCTGGCGCGCGCATGTGGTCAATCACAATTTCTTAATTTTGCTGTAAGAAAAGGACAATGTGGCACAATTCTAGTTTTTAATTCAAACAAGCTGCTAGTTTTGAAAAAATCCATTAGTTTCACAAACTGCGATCCGCATTAACACACCTAGTCTTGTTCTCAAGATATAGACAACTAAACAAAGTCAGATTTTTCGTTGCCGTTTGAAGCGAGTAATTTTAAAATCCTTGTATAACTCTAATTAGTCTAAATGGAATCTTCTAGTTTTCGCGATTGCTTAGGTAAGTGTATCTAGATTCGTAAACTTCAAACCGTAATAAACTAGCTAGTTTAGTTCTCAAGATCAGGGACGTTTCCAACCAACTGGTCTAGGTTAGGTTAGATTTCCAGCCAACTGGTCTAGGGGGGTAATAGCCAACTGGTCAAAATTTAGAAGAAATGGCTTGGTGCTGACACCTACTTTTTAAACTAATATCCAGTCGAAAAACATCTTTGGAAAATGCTAAAATAAAGTAGTAAAATGTTTGAATATCGGTAATTTATAACAATAAAAATGTATAAGCGAAAAACTCTATGGGGGGAAGAGGGGATGGTTGGGTATTTACCCTACTAACCGCCCCCCCCCCCTCCCATTGAAACCGCCACTGCACAAGATATAGATAACTAAACAAAATTAGATTTTTCCTTGCCAGTCTCAAGTAACTAATTTTGAAGCCCTTATATAACTAGTTCCTCTAGATACAAGCTTCTAGTTTTCACTAAATCTATCTAGTTTCACAAACTTGAATCCACCTAGTCTTGGTCTCACGATTTAGACAACTAAAAAAAGTTAGACTTGTTACTTACTAGTTTCAAGCAACTAATTTTCATCTAAAATAGCAATGTGGCAAGGTCTGTTGGCTTAACCCAGGTTAGATTTGGTTGCCCACAGCGAAGCGGCATATAAATTAAGACCACATACGCGCAGCAGCGCGAACTCTCGATCCTATATAGGCAATGTGGAAAGGACGGTTGGTTTAACCCAGGTTAGGTTAGGTTGCCTAACGCCTAGCTGCAGGTTAATCAAGACCTCATACGTTTTGTTTATACGTTTGTATTTTCCTGAGTGAGGACGTGACGATTAGGTTTTTGACTTATTTTGAAGAAAATCTTAATTTATTTTTCCATGGGTAAATTAAATTTTTTTTTTTTTTAATTTTGAATAAAATTTTACTAGCCCGGAAATTAGGTTATTACTACATATTTACTAGAAAATATCAATATATCCTAAAAAAGTATCCATATTTTGATATGCAAATGGGGTAATATTTTTCTTTAAAAAAAAAAAAATATGGCAACGTCAGTTGCCATATTGTGGCAGTCAGTTGCGTTCGCGTTTACTATCTGTCACGTTGAAAATGTCAACAATTATTTTCAATAAAAACACGAATATTTATTAAATCAAGCAATGTAGAAGCTTCATTTTTGCTTTGCAATCTTAGTTAAACCGTGCCAAAGACGATTAACAACAGTTACACCAGGTAAAAAGTCCGCAAACCTAAGTTTCATGGAGGGGTGTATTCTGCATTTTTTTCACTTTGATGCTGGTATAGACAGCATTGTATATGAAAGTGGAAAAAATGCAGAATTTGACAATTTTCACAATTGACAAAAACTAATAATTTTTTTGTTTTAAATTTAATTGACAATTAAAATGTTTTTTGATTTTTTCAATTATATTTATAACAAACCAGAAATATTAGTTTTTGTCAATTGTCAAAGGGGTATAGACAGCATTTTATATTAAATTTAACATTTTCAGACCTTAATCTTAATAATATGTCTTTTTATGTTTAATTCATTGATACATACTAAATAGATATAAGGTATGAGGGTTATATAATAATTAATAATGTTGTAATTGTTTTTGTTTAATTTTTTATCTTGTAGTCCCGAAGAAGGTCAGAATAAAAGACCGAAACGTTGGCAAAATATCGCTATTAATTGTTTTACCAATCACCAATTGGTGGTAATTATCATTTTTTTGTAAACAATCCCCACCAATCACGTATTTGCGAACGAAATTTCAGACAGGTAACATTAATCACGTATTTACAAACAAATTATTAAAGAAAAGAAAATAGTTCGAATAACAAAATAATATTAAAAATTTAACCCCAAAAAATCTCTAAAAGGTAAAAAAATAAAATTTCTCTCGTGCCCATTCTGAGATTCATTAAAAGTACCCATTAATATTTTGATGATGAGCGTCGTCGCGTCGGGGGACTGCTAAGTAAATCGAATAATAAAACCAGAATACAAAGTAATAAAAAGAAGATTGATAATTATAAAGTATAGATTATATAAGAACCTACTCTGTGTAAGTAACAAAACAACAATATCCAATCGTTTAGTTTTCAATCTTTATTAATTTACTCCGAAAAATTCGCAAAATAAACACAACCGTCAACGATGTCTGCTCTCACGTGTCTACCCGTTCTTTTTGACACCACCATGGTAGGCCATATCGAAACTCTGCAGGAACTTAGTAGCCTTGTAAGACAGATTGATGGCTAAAAGTATTAGTAGTATATTAATATATAGTACATATATTAATATTTTGATGATGAGCGTCGCCAGCTATGTGAAGAAGTATAATTAGATATAACGAATAGCAAATATCTACTAGTTTCATACGTATAATTTGAAACTAGTAGATATTTTCTATTCGCTATATCTAATTATACTTCTTCACATAGCGGTCCCCCGACGTCGCGACGCTCATCATCAAAATATTAATATACTATATATCAATATACTACTAATACTTTTAATGAAGTTGAAAGGGCAAGAGAGAAATTTTTTTTTTCTTTTTAGTTTTTTTGGGTTTTTTGTGTCGGGGGTTATTTAAAATTTGTAATTTTATTTCAATTATTATATAAGATGTTCTACATGTATTAGATGATCCTGCTATTATATTTATATTTAATGAGGGGGATGGTTGCGACCGGTACAATTTGGTAATTCATACTTAGAATTAAATATACTCTGAATTCAAAAATAGGTTTACCACTAATTTTGTAAATAGTAGTAAAAAATAATAGTAGTAAATAGTCAATTTTTCCATTTATATTTAGCTTGGTATATAAATGTTTAAAACAGAATGTATATTTCTTTGTGTGGAGAACAGTAAATTATTTAATATTAATAATAACGTTTTAAGAACAATACATATTTTCTGAGTATGCATGTCAAAAATAATTGGGCAGTATTTTTCTGTTACTCATTTATGTTACTTCCATTTATGTACGATTTTGTGCTCGTGAGGTAAGAGATTGTAGATTACATAATTGTCTACTATTACTAGTCTACTTCTTTACGAGTACAGTTCAATGTGTCCTAGTTATAGTGGTCATTTGCAGCTCTAGTTGTTCGGTTGTTCCGGAAGAATTGCGTTCTTTGAAGAAAAGCTTGCGGTTCATTTAAGTCGTTCGAAGCTTGCGATTCATTTCAATCTACATCATCTCATTAGGATTCCTGTCAGATATCAGTGCTTATTGCTGTTTTACTTTAAGGAGGTTTGCGCCAATCCCATGTTAAATATTCTCTATAAGCTTAAGCTTTGAAAGTTTATATACATTCAGATCAATACTTTATTTATGTCCTCTAAAAATTTGAAAGTGATCCGCCATTTAGTTTATCCGAAAAAAAAAATTAAAAAATGATGTTTTTTCAATTCCTATACACAGGCTCTTATGGCTGACCTTCCATCACGTCTGTATTTATTTTTTTCGATAATAATTTCGAAACTTTAAGGAATAAAAAACTATATACTATAAACTTAGACAATTGTAAAGCACGATAACATTAAATCAATGTGACGTTACTGATGTAATTATTTACATAATTAAAGTTAAACTTTTTAAAAAATGAGATGTCATGGTTTGAACCAAATTAATAATTGAATTGAAAGTAGGAGATTATCATTCCGATATCTTCAAATCTGTCAATTGCTGGAATTACACTGATATCTTGTGTTACTCTTTGGCACACTTTGCTCAAGATGCGTTGTGTGTTCACACATTCAAAGGGCTCATACAACGCATCTTGAACAAAGTGTGCCAAAGAGTAACAGAAGATATTAGTGTAATTCCAGCAATTGATAGATTTGAAGATATCGTAATGATAATCTCCTACTTTCAATTCTGTTTTTATTTTTAATCTTGTTTATCGGCAATAATTCACATGACGGATGTTTTGGCTACGTCGCGAGAACAGCTGATAGAAAAGAAAAAGATGAAAACATAGTTACATAGAGAGAAAACATACACTCGACTCCTTTCAATTACTATTATTTTTTCTCTCTGCACTCTAAACTTTGAAGACTCAAGACACAATAAAATTTTATTATAAGTAAAAAATAACGTTAAAAATAAAAATTAAATAAATAATAATTACCAATTTTTAAATTTGTTATATTTTATTATAAATAAAAATAATGAATTTTAATAACTATTAGGATAATTGAATAATATAGAAAAATTCAAACACTATTTTGACTCATTAGTTACGCTCGAACTTTCTTAAACAATCATCCTTTTTTCTTCTAATTTATAGTTTCCTACATTTTTGTGAATTGGTTTAGCCATGGAATTTTTCAGATTTTAATCTATTCTTTATTTTCTTTATAATCGTTTCTTGCACTATGTTCATACTTTCCTATTGGATCTAGAATGGCACATGATACCCGAAATCATACCCGAATTTTTAGCAGTGTACGCTTTATATAGCCCTGATATACATACTCTGTTGCTATTGATCTTGTTGCTTCTCTAGGCTTTAAGTTTAATGTGCAACCAGTTTCTTCTAATTTTTTCACCCATAACATGAGTAATATGGAATATTGAACTGTTTACGGAATAATTGTTGCGTTAAACTGCGGTAAGAGTGCTCATAAGTTCAGCGCCCCCGTGCCACAATTCAAAATAACGAAAAAGTGGCGCGTAAAAAACGCCACAACAAAATGGATGGTTAGATTAGGTTATATTAGGAGCACATCAATCAAGTCCACATATCACGCGGCAGCGCGACCTCTCGATCCGAAATAAGAAAATAATTCAATAGTTTAAACAATTTTAAACAATTTTTATATACCCCCTTCAAATTTATTTTCCCTACCCCTATGTGGCTTGCATGAGCAAAATGCGTACATTGGGTTGCCTATATTTATGAGTACTCTTACCACATTTTTACAAATTGTTGTACAACAGTTACACATCATTTTTGTAAAATGATTTTACGCAGAAACCACGCTGTACACCGGACTACTGCTCCATGTTTTACAAATGACATTATTACAAATGATATTATTATATCAAACAATACATGAAAACCTCCACGCGTTCTACTCAACAGAAAATGAACTATTGTATATTCAAAATTTCCCGTTTCACTGGCGGACCCTGTATTAGAGATGAGCATGGGACGGATCCCTGTCACTGTCCCATCCCATCACATTTTCATCAAACTGCCCTTTCCCATCACATTTTCATCACACTGTCCCATCCCATCCCGTTCGCACGGCCCGTCCCATTCATCAAATTTTTCCCATACAGACTTTCTTTTCTGTTGAGACTTTCTCAACTATAATTTGTTCGAATTTAAATTTTCCGTAACGATAAACCACTCCGTCCCATAAAAAATTGTCGTCACACCCCATCCTTCGCGACATTCATAGTCCCATCCCATGGGACTATGAGATGGGATGGGCTTGGAGGATGGGATTCCATGCTCATCTTTACCCTGTATAACTGCCGCGCTCGCTCATATTATAAAGACCACTTTGTACGCTTTTGTCGATGGGGCTTTTCTACCAATTACTCAATTATAATTTTTTTTTTCTCTCTCTCCCAATGTGGATAACGGGTTATTTTTGTTTGCTATACAAACACTGGGGTTATGTGGCCTATTGTATTTTTTTCCACATTTCCGATAATTCTTCCATTCGATGGTTGTTCTTATATAGAGAGATTGTTTGAGAAGTGCGGTAGTTGTTTTCCCCCTTTGCTATAATGGTTCAGAAAGTATCTTGCCTCATTTATCATTTCTAATGAGGTTTGGAAGATTACTCTCCCCTAGTCACAGCTTTAGGATACGTTACCCGGTACAACGATTGTACCGCCCCTAATCTTTTGATATGGTACCATTACCGCCCCTTATCATTGGTATTGTAAAAGTATAAAAATTTTCTGCCCCTTATCATTGCTTTTCCTAGGTTGTTGAAGGTTGCTATCTCCCTATTAATTGTCTCTGAAATGCTCCGCAAGAATATACTTATTGCTAGGTTAGGTTCTGTCTAAGTTTGTCATATTCTCTCTGTAAAACTGGTACGTTAGTAGTCACATTTGTTTGTATTCGAAAAAATGCGGTCGGACATCTCTATCGGATTGAACCCGGGATCCGAGATTCATAAACTAACGTTTTTACCTCTAGGCTACAATACCGACAATTATTTATTGCTCCGTTTTGTTTTTGAATGTTTTCTCAAATTTCGTTTTAAGCAAATAACATCCTCTTGTTAATTTATTCAAAATCCCAAAATAAATAAACAATCTACGATATTTTGAATAATTTAAGAACATATTATAAACTCTGATGGCCAACAAGAAAATTATTTTATATAAAATAAAATACTTGCCCATTTATAAAAACATATGTATTATTTGTATAATGTGAGTGCTACGTTATATGTATGTAGGCAGGGTTGGACTGTGCCGGAAAGTATAGGAGCCCGTTACTATATAATGATGCCCGGATATTGATAATTGTATATTCTGGTTATAAAAGGATGATAATATAATTTACTGTCATTTTTATAGATATTAGGTATTAGACTTACGGCAGGCCCCGCAAGCTAAACCTTCAGGGGGCCCGCGCAGGCTAGGGCCCGGCTGGTACACGTCACCTCAACTATATGGGCCAGTCCGACGCTGTATGTAGGCATGGTTATCTACGATCAAATTCTATTCATAATGCATACGGAAATTGTTGCTATTTCGAATTATAATATCGTTTTGAACATCCCATACGAAATAAGCAAATCACAAATGAAGCAGAAGCAAACTAGAATCGGCAATATACTTCTTGTGCAGCCGATAGACTCACATACGTGTACCTTTATCGAAAAAATTATTGAATATATTTCGGCGAGAACTGGAACAATCTTTAATTGGTAAGGTTTTATTTAAAGGATAGATCTTGAGGTTTAGATCTTTAGAATCCTTAAACAAAATGCTATCGCAACAGTTTCTTTTTCAATTGGTACCATTTGAAATATTCAATCCGTATGAATAGCAAACAGGGATGGAACCTAGGTAGTAGGTAATAGTAGGTACTAGATTGTAGATTTGATGGCGACTAGTACTGCGAACTTTATTTCTATTGTACCCAACTCTCTTCCTCTAAATGTTGGTATACTTTCCTATTTACCCACTTACCCAGGACTAGAGAAGGCGCTCTTTCTCTAGTCCTGATTCCTTTAGGAATTTCAGTTTCTGAGTGGGATTCAATTACTACAACTCCTCTGTGCTCAAGCAGTGGACCCCAAGATACATTTGTCTCTTGCGAAGCAGTTCTCCTAAGTCTTTGAGCAGATGTATAAGGGTTTCCTCTGCCGAGCCACAGAATATGCTTATGTCATCGTCAAAGGCCTAGGGCCTTGAGGTGTTTTCTAAGTATGCAGAGTGTATGCAGTGTCCCGTCAGGACTCCTGGCAGAATTCTAAGCTTGTTCCAGTTTACTTTCAGGGAAGCTTTTGTTCTTTTCTGGTTAAAAGATTCCTGCATTACTTTGGATTGTCTTAGCCCTGGAAGTTCTTTCCAGGTTTTCATCCATTGTTATCTTTTCTTCATCTAAACTTTTGTGGATGCTGTTCATACTCACACCACTATATGGTTCCTGACCTATACTGCTTTGTCGTATCCGGGTTTACCAGTATGTCCTGGTACCCAGTATAGCGTTACTTTATTTTCTCTGCCGAGCTTGTTTAGCTTTCCCACACAGTCCCATACCAATTTGGATCTGATGGTGTATGAGCCTTAATAGGAGCTTGGCTATTTTACAGGATAACCGTTTTTGCGATAATTCCTGTCGAGGTTAAATTGTGCACATCTTTCGATTTGACGACTTCTGCTGGGAAGATACTTGGGTAGATTCCTATGAATTCAAAGTATTTGGTACGAGGTCCAAACACTGCTGCACCAGTACCTTCCTTAGTCTTCGAACCGTCCGTATACCACTTGATAGCATTTTGCTCTGTGTTGCATACTGAGGATTCGTCGCTCCAATCGGCTTTACTACTTCACGTTGCTGTGTAGTTTTTCTTGATATGGTATTTGTATACCATTTCATCATTTGGTACTTCCAGCCAGGGGATCTTGGCAGCAAGGCTGTTCCGATAATAACCAACATAAGACCAGGGCGGCAGCCCAGTCTGTAAAAACTGCTCGAAATGAAGGGATAAAAATGTCACTAATCTGAGTAGCATCATAGTTTCAAAAAGCGGATCCTTCATCAGTGAAAAGTATCGCCAGGTTGAAGACGAAATGATATTTGTCTAAATAATGTATTTCTTTGTCTAATTAAAGACTTTCACGGCCTAGATATAACAGTAATCACGACAAATTCATAACATTGGTAAACACAATAAAAAACTCTTTCGATTTTGAAAATAGTAGTACATGTGAATTTCTTATAATTCTTTTTACCACGTTCCCACGAGTAAAAGAGTACTTTGTGTTGTATCAACTTGGTAAATGTAACATAATATGTATAGTTGTTGTTAGTGTAATAATTACTAAATTCCTAATAATACTATAATCAAAATTAGACTTTTCGCTAATGTTTTGTGGTGTACTATTTGAACAATTTCGTTCATAAAATATTGATTTCTATAATTTTTATTGTCTTCGTAGGAAATATATTTCTCTGAAACTTTTCGGTTTAATGTATTGAATGTAGGAACCATTTGGGGGTTGCAGGCAGTTAAAATCAATAATTCAATGAAATTACTGTTTAAAAGGTCGTTAAAGGATACATTTACTTCTAAGCTACTCCCCTAACTTTTGGATATAAATCAAATTTTGCGAAGAAATTCTGAACGGCGTAATAAATTTACCACTTACTTTCGTTCTAATATTTTTCTAACTACTTCCAGAACTATAAATCGTTCAATGAACTTTTATACAAAAAAAACTTTATTAAGTTTTTAACACAAAATTATTATAAATTATGCTGAACGTTATTAATATATAGCTTGGGAACAAGGTTCCTCAATAATTGTTGAGTTTTAAAAAAAAAACTTTTGTCGGAAATGAATGTGAATGAAATATAAAAAATGCCGGTTATCAATCAGATAAGAAAATAAATAACATTATTGATGGATTTCCCAAAGCATTTTTCAAAATGATTGATCCTCACGCCCTAAAGCGTTAACGTCCGTAACATTAATGGTATTTTTAAGCGCTTTACATGTTACACCATTCTTTTAAATTACGAAATTTTAATATTTTACGAACATAGAGGTATTGAGATTTGAACGCAGCTCACAAATTAAAAATAAAATAATATCTAGTTATTTCCTTGCAGCATTCCATAAATAAATTAACCATAAACACAATTTTTATATACTAAATGTCTTCTGTTTTTTTTAAGCAAAAGTGATTGTGGCTATTTATGGGGCACACGATGCTCGTTTTCTATCATGCTAACTAGCAGCTGACTGACTCCATGAATGCCCTCAGTACTAGATTTCAGTGGAAGATTCAATTCTGTTGCCATGCTTGATTTTTATAAATGATATATTTTGTTGTCCAGTAATTACTTTTACTACTTAGACACAAAAGTAATCAATTTTATGTCGGCGTGCAATAAATGACACGCATCGTGTCAACCAATTTACAATTGTGTAAATTGAAAACAAAAGAGTAGATGTTAATTTCCTGATAATCCTTTCTTCTGATAATCAGATCTCTTGTCTTACTAAAACTTAAAAACAAAGACGATCTTTTTTCATCCATGCCAGAAAGCAGAATAACAGCAAAGTGATGTCAGTGTTCTCATTTGGTGCTATATTTCAGTGATAGCTCCAGTAGATTTCCAGTGATTGATTTTCATACTCGCGAAGTCCAGCTAAGCCTTACTAATTGGCTGGTAACATTGGAAGTTTTAGGTGATAAAGTTTTATAATCAAGAATTTTTGTGTAGAACCCGCACAAAATTAGTTGAATTATATTAAGCCTCCTAGAAGTTAAATTTGAAAAGACTCACTATTACTTACAATGAATGTATCAAATGTTATATCAAATTTAATTTTCTAGAAAATGTGTTAATAATAATTAAAAAACTATATTGTAAAAATTACAATACTTGAGAAATAACTTCCAATATTGTTTTCAAACTTAACGTCCGTATTATTTTATCGTCTAGAAAAATACGTTTTTGCTCGCCAGCTTTAAAGTGATACTTTAATGCGTAGGAAGTATTCGCTTTCATATTTACTAGAAAATGCAAGGCAACTATATCGGTTGATTTTGCGACGTGAAAAAATATTTTATCGCCATTGCTGCTTTTGATTATAAACATTTCTGCTAATATGGAATCAAAACAAATAAAGTTTGCCTTTGGCTAGTCATTACTCATTGCCCCAAACGTGTTTCAATATGTCCTTCATCGTTCCAAAACTAATTATGAAACCAAAATAGATACCAGAAGAATAGATGAACTAAACAAACTTTTTTTTACTTATTTCCTTTTTTGTGAAACTAATTTGGCAATGGCTTGCCACATTAGTTTCTATATATATAAAAAAGATACCAAAAGAAATATGTCTGATGTAGAGAAGATAAAGCTTGTCTAAAATATTTTTTCTAAACACTTTTCTAAAATAATTATTGGAATAGTTATTGGAAATGGGAAATTATTGAAAAGGCTCTTATAACATTTATATTTATTTGCCTAACAAGTTTCGGTGGCCAAATATAAATTAAAACTTTCATGTGGACACTTTGAACTGTTAAGTGAAATTGCGACGGACCACCGGCTTTGATTATCATCATTCTTGAAGCTCGAGCTGTTATTAAATCCGACCTAATTATTGTGTTTTGTTTTGTTGAAATGTTGTCAATCGCTGTTTGTTCTCGCTAAATTGAAATAATAAAATGTTATTTTTAAATAATCGTGATCTAATATTGTCTATCATAAAATAATTGTGATTTATTGCAGAAAAGTGATATTGTTAACTAATTTTACGCAGTTTTTCTTTTAAAACTTTTGTATCTCAGTTAATTTCAACGCAATTTTATTGTATAATATCTCATTTTGTAGTTTATGCACATTGTATACTCAATATTAAGTTTCTCCAAATTATTGCTCATGTTGGTAATATTTGCGAAGATAGGAAAGAAAGAATTGCAAAGAATCTACGAAATTTTCAAAAGTCGATTGCTACCTAAGTATTAATACTACATAGACGTATTATACATCATTTTAAATCTAATTTTATGTAGTTTGTGGGTTTGATTAACTCATTGCATATATCGCTGTTTCTAAAAATATTGCCATTTTTCTGTGACAATATTTTAATTCGTTTTTATTAGCTCGCATCTCACAATCAGTTAGTTCGAATTCATTTGTAACGTGTAATGGTCTCATTTTTTAGATAATTTAATCTACTTAAAGCCCAATATTAACTCATTTAAATCTTTTTTATAAATGTTATAAAAGCATTTCTATTAAAATCTCCTACCCAATAACTACACAGAAAAAGTACACTTTAAAAATTACAGTTTCAAATAGTAGCAGCGGCCTTACGAATTTGAAACTGTAAAAACTACAAATTTCTTTTGTTAAAGTTAGAGTTTCCGATATTGTAAATAAGTTTTAAAAATTACAATGTGCGACTGCAATCTTTACAAGTTTGTATTCGTAAGGCCGCAGCTACTATTTAAACTGTAATTTTTAAAGTGAACTTTTTTTCTTTGTAAACAAATTATGAATACTAGGGATGATAAAAGATGGTGGTCTAGTAGTTAAGGTGTCAGATTACCCAGACTTAAATCCCCGGTTCGAATCTGGGGATACAAGTATAGAAAAATAAGCCACCGTTTCCCTGTGCATGGCTCCAACAAAGTCATCTCAGCAAAAATTTAAAAAGGCTAGGCCAAAGCCCACTTAGGGCTGCAGTGCCAAAGAAAGAAGAAGGGATGATAAAAACCAACACTTGTCTAAAATATTCCCTTCTATAGAATTATTAAGGGAAAATCACTACTACTAAAATCCACCAATCAGAAATGAGATAAGACAATGAGATAGTCTTTGTAAATTCCCTTATCTAAATATGTTTACACAACGGGTCTCCAAACTTTTCTAGAATGTGGCCGGATTGGGGGGTCTGACAAGAAATATTATTGAAATCCTATTTGAATATTAATTTACATTGCACGTGACAGCAAATATTGTCTATATTGAAATTTATAATGAGCAATAAAGGCGGGATAAAAATCTCTAAAGGGCTGTATTCGGCCGGCGCACAGCGGGGGCTGGATTGTCGAAAAGGTGGGCAAAAATATAATGCGTCGCTGATTACGAATCGGTTATTAAAATGTTCAAAAACAAAATGGCGGATCAAATATGGCGGCCAATTTTTCGTAAAACTTATTCATTTTTTACAAAATTTCGTACCCAGGGGTTCATAATCTCACTGACTACGAATGAGTTGTCATAATTTTATAAATCAAAATGCGGGGCGAAATATGACGAATAATTTTTCGAATTCTTATCAGATTGAATTTTGCGAAGTTTTTCATGTCGTTAATCAGGTATAAATTATCAAGATTCCAAAAAAAAAACAAAATAACGGGTCCAATATGGCGGACAAGATTTTTAAAAACTTGCGCATTAAAGGTTGTTCACATTATACCAAATACGTATAGGCAGGTTTCGGCATGCAATTCGTTAGAATTCTGAATTAATTCATTATTACCTATACCAGAGTTTCCCAAATGCCGGGTCGCGACCCGGTACCGGGCCACGGTAAAAATATACCGGGTCGCATAGAAACACTAAAAAAATTAGTTGCTTTTTGTTTTAGTTTATTTTCACGAAAACGTAAAATATAACTAAATAAAATTAAATCGACATTATTGAAAAAATTAATTGTGTGCAAACATACATTATATTTTTATACTTTCTGGGAATATATCAAGCTCTTCTCGGAAGAAACAATTAAAAACAAATAACGTCCCCCAACAAATAATGCCGCGACTTGCGAAAGAACACCAGCTTAAATTATTTTGATTTTAATTGAAATAAATTCATTATTCTTTGTAAAGTGTTCGGCTACCAATTAGCTATCATTTACGAGTAGCCTATATCCTGCAAGTTAAACATGTCAACTGCATTTCCCATCTCATTTTCGCTTTTTCGATTTTTGGCTTTTCCGTCAGCAGGAATATGACGCCTTTTGTGACGACATACAAGTTTGAAGCAGGCTTTTCAACACTGGTTTTTCTTAAAAATATATTTAGAAATCGAATAAACGTAGAACCAGATTTAAAAATAAAATTATCATCGTTTTCTCCTCACCTAAAATATTTGGTCCACGAGGAACAGCAACACTACTCTTCGCATTAATATTTATTTTATTTATAAGTACTTATATACTTTTTTAAAGTTGTTTTGCATTGTTTGCGTGCAATCTTTGTTGGAGCTACTTTTGTTTTACCATTAATAAAATGATCCATTTTTTATCTACTTTTATTTTAACAAAAATGAAAATGAATAAATGAAGACGAAAAATTAGTTACTGGGTCAAGAAGAAAAATTATTAAAATAACCGGGCCATGAAGAAAAAAGTTTGGGAAACGCTAACGTATACAATAAACATGAAACTAGCCCGGGCGATGTCTTGGGCGATTCATTATTTTACAGTTTTCTTTCAATCCTGTATTTAGAAAAAGGTTTTCCTTCGCAGTTGGTAATCATTTTCTTGAATAAGCATAAAATGTTATTTAATATGTCTTTAATATGTCCAAATATTCAGGATCACACTTCAATAAGCTGAGTTGATATCACACACATAACGAAAAATTGCCATCGATTACGCGGAGCAGGCCCTATCAGAGGGGGGCGATGGCAGAAGGGGCAGTTGCCATGGGCCTCATAATTTAAGGGGCCTCACTTTCCAAGATTCCAATCTATTTATAACCTAATTTGCTGATGCTAAAGCGCGGAATTGAATTATTGAATTATTTAATTTACTTATTAAATAAATACATAATACCATAACAAAAACTATAATTTTTTCTTCCCCTAAGATTTTACATTTTAACGGATGTAGGAAGGTGCCTCCAAGTGTAAATTGCCCCGGGCCTTGCATTTTCTCTGAGAGACTCTGAGGAGGAGAACGTGTTTCTAGAAATAACAGATTTGTAATCAGCGACGTAAAGAACCCCTATATAAGCCATTTTGTGAAAATTGGATGAGAATTTCCAAGAAACATCCGAAAATTTTGTTTTGGAATTTTTTGATCATGGTTAGCGACAAAAATAACCAGAATTTCAGATATGTAGGACGAGGCATTATACTTCTATTCAGTTTTTCGGCAGTTCAGCCTACTTTGCGGCGGACCGTAGTTTGGCGACCGCTGGTCTAAAAATAAAAGAACTGAAATTGAACAAGATTGGATTGGATAAAACAAGATTAGATTCAAGAAACTCGCAAGTTTGAAAACAAATTGAAGAAAAAGGAATCTATTAAGGACTAGATATCTTAATCTTAGTACATCGAATGTCAAATGATACTTCTTATAATAATATAAAATTTAATAAAATTGTTTGATATGGATAAGTTTAAAAATATAAACATTTTAAACAACAATTATATTGGCGTGACTTCGAAAATGTCCTGTCACACTGGCAGGCGTGCCATAAATTTGCTATGTTTATTCTAGAAATTGAATTATGAAAAGTGAATTTCATCGGTAGCTTTTTTGAATGTAATCGAACCAGCAACATATTTTTGTTCCTGAATTGGACTTCCAACAGTTATTTTATGCGGAAAGTATTATTTTTAAATATCAATGATTTAAAATATGTGCCATCAAAAATATCTGAGGTGATAATTTCGACTCGAGTAATTGCCGCATATTTGCTCTCCCTGTCCTAGTATTTTAACTGTGAACTTCATTGACTATAACAGTCTAATTGGAATTGAAAGATATGAATTTTAAATCTCAATAAACAAAGCCAAACATTCTAGTAATGTCACAAGTATTGTAGTAATGCCGCCGGTGAGATATCACCTACACAAAATGGGAAAGGTAGAGGAAGTTGTCTGTAGATTATGTGAATCAGATGCACGAACCGCTGAACACATAATATGCACATGTGTAGCGCTAGCACATACAAGGCGTGCCCAACTTCGGGGTCGCAAGAATGACCACCTTTGAGCTGACAATGAGTAGCAAGCCTCTCAGGAATATACTAGACTTCGTTCACGAAGTTAAATTCCTGGGAGAGAAATTGTAGTAGGGTCAAGCACAATAGAGCAAGTTGGTCACAGTGCAGAAAGGTTTTGCAGCCAAACGACCCCACACAAAAAATGCCGCCGAAAAAAAAAAGTGAATACTTGACTTATAAAGTCATGTTTAATTCCTTGGATACGGATCAATAAAGCAGTAGTTTGTTCACTAGTTCACTAGTCACATAAAAATGTGCTCACTAGTGCAATAATTTTTTTTTCACTAGTGCAATAAATTTTTTTTAAAAATTGCAATCAAAATAACTCACTGCTCCGTAAACATAACCCTAAATGTTGACACTTATGACATTTTAAACGTCAGAATTCATTTATAAAAATCTTATTGCACTCATAGTTGAAAGATACTAACAAAGGTTCCAGGAAAATTGTTCGAAACCAATTTATCCGAAAGTTACGTTTTCATTCTTTTCAGTTCTTCTTTAATCGCCAATCACAAAAATTCTTATAAATTTTTTTATACAATTTTTATACTTAGGAATCAACAATTTTGTAGTTGTTGTGGCAACAACACAATCATTTCCGGACGATTTCCGCCCCTCGTTAAAAAAATCAGGGAAAATAGAACTTTTTTTTGAATACAAAATGTTAAATCAAAAGCAAAATTGAATAAAAGTTTGTATTACACTCGCGGATAAAATTAAGTTTTTTTTCGTTAAATTCGTGAGTTAAAGCTTAATTTTATCCATTTGTATAATAACTATCAATATTTAGTTTATTATAAAATTAGTTTTACAAATCTAATAACACTTATAAACTAATTTTCAAACAAATGATTATTTGTGTAGTTACTTCATTTCAATATTAAAGATAAAACATAAATTGTTCACAAAAATATTGATCATCATCAGCTTTGGCTCCACAACTCATTATGGGTCTTGGCCTCCTCTAGAATTTTTTTCCATTCCAATCTATTCCGGGCCTTAGCTTTCCAACCAAAAATATTGATATTATATATCAATATATGATTTGTATATCATTACCTGAGGAAGTCAAAATATTGGTGAAACATGCTAATTTTTGAAATTTTAGAACAATTTATGTTATCTAATTTTGATACTTTCATACATACTCTAATTTCTAATTTATTTTATCTAATTTTCATACCTTTTTAAAAACTTAATAGAAACAAATAATAATAAGATAATTTTGTTAAATCTGTTTTATACATACCAGAGTTACTAAATATTTTTTGTTTACAAAACGATTTATTTACTATTAGTCCTTTTCATCGCTTTAAGATTTGTTTTTCGGTCTTAGAAGAAAAACAAAGTTTAAACAATTTTCATATCTTCCTAAGAGTCTAAGGTTAAATGTTTATTATTTTATTGTATTTTGCTAATTCTTCTAAAATTCGTTTCAAATCAAAGAAACTTAAATAAAATTTACATATTTATCAATAACAAAACAGACAAGGTTAATTGCACCATAAACAATTTACCATTTTTCTACTAAGATCTGTACTTTGAATCTGTTAAGCTGGCATTTCCTAAGGTCGTTTAGTTAATTCGATTATAATATAATTACAAAGCCAGTTCACCTAGCCCGAAGGGTTTGTGTACTTCCACAAGTTATTGTTTAACTAATTATATTCTCTAACCCTTGACGTGTAAAGTCTTGAGCTGATTCCCTTAATTAGATTCAGTCGACAAATTCGCAGCAAACTTTATCCTTGACATTTAAAAAAGGCTTAATTAAATATCAGAGAACAAAATAGAGTTTCGATTATTAATTTTCTTATTGTTTGTTTATATGAAGAAGATATTGGATAGTTAAAGAGTGTGATAATCATAATTATAGATTTATTAATTCGATAGATTTCTTATGAATATTCAGAGGAATAACAGGCTAATAACCTTCTTGTCTGGTTACTCAACACTTGAGATTTTTTGCTTCGATTAAACATGATTTAATATATTACGTAACGGCTGAGAAATTATCTAAAATGCAAATTCTAAATTAGACAGTGTTTTAATTAGATTCTTGTTTTAATTAGTGCATGTTTTAAACTCTTTTTTATCCAAGTATTATACAGGGTGGTAAACATGCGGCAAAAATTCAAGTGGTCGTTTCTTGGCATGTTTTTTATAAAATATATTTTTCTCAGAAGAATGTGGATAAATCTATCATAAATACAAACTTTAAACCCAGTCATAAAATTTATGTTGACTTGTGTTATTAAATAATAGTTAATATAAGTAAGTAGAGATAGTTTCATATATTTTGTAAATTTTCTGAAAAGAAAGAAAGACACAAATTTGATTTTGAGATATTAAATTTATTAATTCGTTGGTCCAGATGAACCGGGTATTATGAAGGGTGTGGTGAACAGGGTAAATAATTGGTTAACCTCACCTATAGTATCTTTTAAACTAACTTTATTGATAAGGTTTTTGTTCACTTCATAAATTTGTCAATTTTACTATTACTGAGAAAAAATAGAAATTCTACAGGTAAGAACATAAACTTATACTCTGTACATCCAAACGAACGAATTGCTATTAAGGATATAACACGTTTTGATAAAACTCTTATAATTTGTAGTTATTGTTTTAAATTTGGGTTAAGAATTTGGTATTGAGGATTCAGTAAAAACCGCGTTTTAATAGAAAACGGCGACCAGTTTCGGCAAAACTAAAAAAAAATCGAGGTCGAAAATGAAATTAACATTCAATCTAGAAAATAACACAAATTCTCGTCGAATACAAAATCGATTTCATCGAAACGGTTGGATTCCTTGATGTATACTAAACTACTTAAATAGACTAAAATATTTTTTAATCTGTCATAGCTTCAACGGAATTTGTATAATTTCTTTAATCAAACTTATATCTGATGTTTAGTTTTTTGATTAAATTTCTACTCAGAAAACATTTATAAACTTGATACCGATAATGTCAATTTTGACTAACCTAGTTTTATCTAAACCAAAAGTTAACAGATTTTAAATATTTATGTTAATTATGTCTGTGCAAATTTAAGATATTTAGATGATTCCTAATTAGCACAATTTTATAATGTTTTTATTCAATTTTGCCTTATAAAATCATATTTAATTCCTTAGATACGGACCAATAAAACAGTGGTTTATTCACTAGAGTAATAATTTTTTTATTTCACTAGTGAAATAAAGGTATCCATGGCAACGCATCAACATAACTCACATACGGGCTCCGTAAATATAAGCCTAAATGTTGGCTTCGCTGATGTTTTTTAAATCGCCAATCACAAAACTTATTATACATTAGGTTGTATAAATCTCTTGATTTTTGCGAGAGTAATCTTTCCCCAATTGTATAACAATATTTCTTCGGATTTATTCTTTTTTTATTAATAAAACATAAATTAATTAAACACAATACTCTAAACAAAATTTTGACGTACGAATCAACAATTTTATCGCTGTCATGAGAACAACACAATAATAGCCGGACGCGAATTTAACGGGCAATCGCGAAATGAAATCCTCTTGCGCTAACGCGCTCGATTGTTATATACTCGAGTAACGATTCGCTCGTTAAACCTTAATTTTTTCCACTGGTATTCCTAATAAATAACTATTATATGTTATACAATTTTAAAGATATCTGTATAATGATGTATTGAACGAAATTTCTATAATTTCTTTAATGAGAATCAATTTATATTTTAAGCTTGTTAAGCTGATTTTTACTCCGAAAACATTTATAGTAGTGTTGTAACGGAACTTCGACTGCAAGTGCGGAACTTCCGCAAGAAATCGTACCTCCGCCTCCGCTCCCGCCGCCGTGTTTTTTTGCGAAGTTATAACGGTTTGTTATAACTTTGAGGTTTGCTTACGTTACGGCAACATGCAAAGAACCACGACTTTGAGACGCGTCGCCGCGCGATTGAATTGAGCTTGTGTACCGGGAAAATGAGTAGGTTAGGTTAGGTTAGGTTAGGTCACATGATACATGTATAGGCTCGCCAGATCGTAATTGTTATTGAGCTTTGTAGTATATATTATTATTCAAATCGCGCGTTGAAGCCGAAAACCAATGAGATTTGGCAATTTTTTTTTAGAAATGGATAATAATTATGCAAAATGCATAACGTGTGGCAAGATCTATTCAAGAAAAGGGCGGACTACAACACTATTGAAAGGGCATTTGAAATCCATGCATAAAAATATGAAAAATTGTGTAAAATTGAAGAGCAATGAGAAACATTGAAATTGAATCAGGTAACGTCAGTTACACCATTACAACAAGCAAAACGGCAATTTTCCATAGAAGAATATTAAAACAAAAATCAAATGTGGGATACATCACACCCCAAACCAATAAAAAAATGGACAATATGATCGGAGAAATGATTGCATTACAAAATATACCGTTCCATTTTATCGAGGGCATTAGTTTTCGTCGCGTAATGCAAACTGTTTTGCAAAATTATCAACTAAGACGGCGTCAATTTTTTACTGACCATATATGTGACGAGATATTTACCAAAATGGATACCAAAATTAGACAAATGCTTAAAGAATTTCTGAAACTCTCATTCACCACGGATATTAGGTCTGATTGTGAGCCAAGTGCTAATGTCTCACTTTTCAGCCTAACGACACCTGGGATTTCTGGAGACTTTGCCTGCAGACAAATGGTTTTAAAATGTTGCTCACTTCATGCTCGCCATACCGGTGATATAATTTGTGACAATTTCAAGATGATGCTGCGCAATTGGAACATACAGGACGAGCATTTGCAATGTATTGTTAGAGATGGTGAATATATATTATGGTGGAAATATGGTCGGAGCAATGCATTTGGCGAATTTGCCTAATGTGAGTTGTACAGTCCACCAACTACAACTGTGTGTTGGGTTCAAAAACATGATTCAAAAACTAATCGAAGACATCAATTCCAGATTATGTGACCTTCTAAGCAATACACTGTATTCGCTTTCTATATACTTGGACCCAAGGTATAAATTAAATTTTTTTAATGAAATAATTAAAGAACAAGTTCAGTCGGAACTATTACGCTTGGTAACGCTTTAACGCATCACGCATGACTTTTTGACATCATGATATTGATATAATAAGTTGAGGGTGTACCAGGGTGTAATCAAACCGATCATCTGTTATGGCTGCGAGAGTTGGACCCTTACGAAAAAATGAGCTTCTACTAAAGCGGGCTGAAAGGAAGATCCCGAGAAGAATATTTGGCCACGTCAAGGATCCAAACACGGAGCAATATCGCATAAGGTCGAATGCAGAACTCATGCAGGACCTATACCAATAGCCGGATATAGTTAAATCAATAAAATCCCAGCATCTGAGATGGACTGGACCAAAGAGCACCTGACGACCGACTGATCAAGATAGTATGGTAAGGAAACGCTGGGTCGGCCGAGAATCAGATGGAAGGACAACATTTTAAAAGATCTACAGGCTATGCAGGTATATGACTGGAAAGAGGCCATGTTGGACCGGGACCGATGGAGGCAAATCGTTAACGCAGCCACGACCCACCAAGGGTTGTAGTGCTACCCAGAAGAAGAAGAAGATAACATTGATATTGAAAGATTTGCAAATGGAATTGGATAGGTTCTACTGCCCTACAAGCTTCTACTGTCAAAAGAGCTAGAGTAGAATCGAATCTAATAGACGATGAACCGCGCAAAAGCTTCCAAATTTTATCAACAGAAAGTGTGCATTCAGATCTTGCTGACGTGCTGAAAAATAGCAGTGGAGGTGAAGAGGAAGCAACAAATGACAGCATGGTTACCAATAGCACCCTTATGATATGGAAATCACTAATAAATGAATATAATAAAGATAAAAGACTCCAATTAAATGAAGATCCTTTATTGTGGTGGAGATATAACATTTAATATAAAGTTTTTATTCCTATTGTTCGCACTTACTTGTCTGCACCGTCAAGTTCAGTACCAAGTGAGCAATTATTTAGTGGAGCTGCTAATGTACTATGATGTTACCTATTATGAATAAAGAATAACCTATTTTTGAATATAATTAGATATGAATGGTTATGAATGGTTTCTGCGTCAAATTATTGACTTTTTCCCACCTCCACATCTGCGGAGGTTAAGCTCTTCGCCTCCGCATCCGCCTCCGCTAAAAAGACCTCCGTTACAACTTACAACTAATTTATATCCTTGATACTGATAATGTAAATTTTGATCAACCTAGTATTATCTAATCCAGCTATTCTCAACCTTTGGTCCGGCGGACCACCAGTGGTCCGCGGAGAAATTTTACTAGTCCGCACACAATTTTTTCTTTTCAATTCAATCTTTTTTTAAAAAATTTACTTAAAAAAAACAAAATCAAATTTTAATTTATAAAATTAAGAAATACAAATATCTTAAACTAATTTTTATTCTATGTAATTTATGATTAGTGAAGAACAGATTAGTGATGGCACTGAAGAAAAAAAAGAAAAATAATTACATATCTTTACATTTAAATATTATTGTAAGTAAATGATAATAAAATTGTTAACTTATGTAGTAGTTCTTTAATACCTAGTAAAATTTTATTGTGAGAAAAATATCACTGGTCCGCGAATTTTTTTTTTAATTTCACTGGTCCGAGAGACAAAAAAGGTTGAGAAACGCTGATCTAAACCAAAAGTTTAAAACAAATTTTAAATATTTGTGATCATTATGTCTGTGCATTTTTAAGAAATTTACAATTAGATGATTCTTAATTAGCACAATGCTATAATGATTTTAAATATCTTACATAAGTTATAATTAATTATATTAAATATATCTTATATAAAGCACATTTTTAGTATGATATAATATATAATTTGGTATGGTATGATATATTATATTATAATAGTTTATTTAAACCAGGACAAGTTTCTTTTCTTTCGGCGTGTGTTTTAAATGTTTCATAATTTTCAATTTAAATGTTTCTATTGCAAAAATTGACATGCAGTGAAAACTCCACATACCACGCAAAACTATAATTATCAAGAAACATACCAAAATTTGAAACTTCAAAAAACTAAATAATTGCCCATTCTAACAATTTTAATTATATATAATCAAAGATTCGTAACAAATGTTCTTACGAAACATCATTAAAACTGTCTATCTAAAGTTCAATACACACAAACTGTTTTAGTTTGTGAGTTTGTCACTTGTTTTTATAGGCGAAAAACCTCCTAATTTGCATGTTAAACAAACAAATTAAAGGAATTTCAACACGAAAACAATTATAAAAACATCTAAAAACAAATTTACTGTCTACAACTGTGTCCGTCTGTTTGCGATTTAATGTTATAATCTGCCCGTCACGTAAGCTTGAACTAGTCTATACTCGTCTGACTTGCCTGCTATAATCTCTGTTTACTTGTCTAAATAGCTGTTGTAAGCCCAGTCTCATTTGTCTAATGTGCTTCTACCTATCTGGGGTGTATCTGTTTAACTAAGTCTCTCTAGCCTTTCCAGTTTTATAATTTTTGTCTAGTACAGGGGTGGCGAACCTTTTTATGACCGCGTGCCAATGTTATTCAATTTTTACATTTTGAAATGCTGGCGTGCCAGGTAACTTTTGTAATGAATTGAAAAAAAAATAATATTGGGAATATCAGTTACCGTATTGCACCGTCTGCAGTTTTATCAATAAAGGTATATGGTGGTGGAATTCTCATGTTCAAGATGCCATCAGGATGAAGAAGTTAGCATATAAGACGTGGCTCCAATTGGGCCTGGATCTTGGTCGTCAGCAATATAGAAGATTGAAGTCGGTGGCAAAACAGGAAGTGTCAAAGGCTAAAGCAGACCATTACAAGAATATGTACGAGGAGCACAACACAGCAGAAGGACAAAATAATATCTACAGACTAGCGAAGAATCACCATCGTTCCACTCAAGATGGTGGACATGTTATGATCATTAAGAATGAAAATCAACAACCTCTACGGAAACCTAATGAGATCCTTAACCGATGGAAACAGCACTTCGAAAATATTAGCAACGAAGAATTAACGCATCCGACACTAACAGCTGCGGACCCTATACTTGGTCCAGTACCAGCCATCACGGTTGCCGAAGTTGAGACAATAATCATTGGACCAGTAGCACTATGTGGTACTGAATGCTGTCCAGCAACGAAGAGACATGAACAACAACTACATGTCACGGAGATGAAGATGATTCACTTTACACAGGGACTTACTAGACCAGACCGCATCAGTTATGATAGATAATGTTCGAGCCAAATTTGGTGTGGCTCCAATCCCTGAAAAATTGAGGAAGAGCCGTTTACGCTGGTATGGCCATGTACTGCGTAGCAATCACTCTTCAGTCGCGAGAACTGCACTTGCCATCAGTCCAGAAGGCCGACGACCACGAGACGACCGTGACGATCGAGAAAGCGCTGGCTGGATACTATGCCGGAGGACATGGAACTAGTAAATGCACAAATAGAGACGTTCAAGATCGATCAGCATGGAAGAAAAAGTGCGGTCCTGCAATAAAGCGGGATTAATGCTAGGAAGATGATGATTACCGTATTAGTCTATAACAAGGATGGTACTTGTTTTATCTGGAATGAAACAAAAAGAAAGTTAACCACAAACGAATTCTCAACTATAATTGTTTCCCAAATAGTAGCTATAATATTGTACAGTAGTAGAAGTAATCACCTGAACAGAAATTCAACCCTAGCAAATGCTTTGCTAAATTTTTCTGTGGTAAATGATGTTGTGGTTTTTCAGAAATACCTTGAACGCATAGCACGATCGCGAGGAAATATTTTTTGATTATGTGAGAATTTATAAATCAGCTACAAATCTCCAATCAGCCTTCCAAAGCCTTATCCAGTCACATATCTGGCCCACGACTTTTTTTTAAATGTTTAGTAGCCTCAATTTGTTAACATCGATTCGTCCCGGAAAAAAGATTGGTGATCGTTCAGTTACGGATCTTAGGGCTCTAACATGTAATCCCAATGGAATTACATGGAACTCCTAATGCGAATCAATCGAATTAGAGCCGTACCTTTCACGGAATCACTTGAATTTTAAAAAATTCATAAGAAAAGGATTATCACGCATTCTATGACAATTTCCCTTTAAATTTTTATATATTTTTTTAATTATTTTCAATCGTATAAAACATTTTCTTTTTTACGTTAATAAAATAGAAATTTATATTTTGATTCTTCAGGTTGCAGGTATTATAATCGGCTGTTCATTAATAAAATTTTGTTCTTAAATACTTTTTTCTGATATTCCTGAAAACCTCGTGTCTCCACTAATAAAGATCTCTGTAAGAGTACGCAAAACTCGTAACCCCAATTTTTCTAGTTGAAGTGCGGCTCCAGAAAGATCATTACATCATCATTTTCACAAGAAACACGTTTTGTAATACATAACATATGAAAGACAAAAAGCTGTATCTTGTAAAAGTTAACCTACTGGAGTTTTCTTGTGTCGTCGAGGATAATTTAAATAGTCTTTCATTCATTATGATAAAAAAATTACACATTTTTTAGAAAAGTAATGATTTCTCCTGTGTGTCAATTACATTTTCTACATGTCGGCTGTGGCACGCGTACCATTAGGTCGCCACTTTGGTCTAGTCCATTTATTACCTTTCTTGTCTGTCTATCGAATATTATGCGTCTAGTTTTATTTACCTATCTTTCAATTTTTGTATGCTTTTCAATGTTAGATCAACTCATTGTCTTATCGAACACAAATTTCCAATCGAGATTAAATTATTTCTGTTTGAATTTTTCGGGTTCGTCATTTCTTCTATTACGTTTTGAAATGTCTGTCCAGCCTGAAATTAAAAAGCCCAACGACACAACCGGATATCCGTTATAAACTATTTAGTTTTCCGATCAGTTTCACTTATGCTTTGCTTTTTCGTAAACCTTTAATGTTTTACTTATTCACAAAACTGGGAATAAGCAAACTACAAATCGAAAACAAAACCCACAAATGTTGGATTTATTGTCGACTTTGTCGACATTATTAAACAAGTCATACAAGACATTTAAATACCGAGTTCACTCCAGAATACAAATTGAAAGTTTGTATCATTTACGTAAATTTCAAAAAGACACAGTTTTTAACAGAAACAGAAATGCGAAAGATTTTTACTACAGGTTTTATTTATATCTTCTGGCTAATTGAACATCTAATTTAATAATAATTAGTTTAAATACGGTCTTGAAATAATCTACTTGCGGAGTTTATGCCTGACGAACCTTACTATAGTTCACCAGTGAAGTGTTCTACTTTAACTTGTTGACTTCCACATTTGGGTTATTTGCTGCTTTAACCATACACTTTCTATATAGTGACGCCACATGCATATTAAATTCTAGAAACGTACTGACGAACATACAAATGTTTCTCTCTTTCGATCAAATCCCAATAAAGTTACAAACATTTCATATTTAGATTCAGCAAAAATTAACAACAACTACTTAATTACAAAAATAAAAACAATTGTACAGAAGGTTATACACGTAATAATTAGACTATATTAGACAGATAATTCTAGGATGGGTACTAGATATATCATATTCTACAGCTATTCTATTATTAGGACTAGACACGAAATTACAGGACTAGACACGAAATACTAGACTGACTAATAATAGTAATAATAATAATAGCTTTATTCACTTGGCCACATTAATGGATAGACTCCGTTGTGGATGTGATGGTTTCTTGTAGATATTTTACATATCATAAGTCAATATATACAGAAATAAAATAAATGCGAGAAAGATCATACAATAAATATAAAAATGCTTAAAAATTAAAGTACGAAAAATAAATAAATTTAAAAAATACGTTGAACACCAACAATAAGTTTGCTACATTATAGTTTATATACTATACATGTTTCTCCTCTAAAAACTCAGAAACGGAATAGTATGCTCCTTTCAACAGGATTCGCTTGACATGTCGTTTAAAATGGTTATAGTCCTCTGATTTTATTTTATTATCCAGCTTATTAAACAATTTTATGCCTTAGTAGATGAAGGACTTTTCATATAAATAAATATTATGTTTAGGATAGAATAATAAAGTGCCGTCGTATCTTGTGCAGTGATTGTGCGAATCCGCTAATTTTTCTAAATCTTTTACATCCAATTTTATATAACACAGAACTTTTAGAATATAAATTGAGGGCAATGTAAGTATATTGTTCTATGTGAAACACGCTCTACAACTTTGCCCGGATTTAAGTCCAAATTTATGTCGAATGACTTTTTTGTATCACAAAACATCTGTTGACCGTAGAAGCTTGACCACAGAGCAAAACGTGAAGCGATAGGTGTGAAATACAAAGTTACATTGAAATGTTAAGTTACATTGAAAACAAACAATTCACTTGAAAATGACCGTCTAACGTGGAAACTCGAGTCGTCATATGTGTAGAAATTTATATAACTGTGGATAATAAGTTATATAACATTTTTATATAATATAAGTGTGGTAAAAAACAAAGTGAATTTTTCAATTCAATGTAAGTATGTATTACCACGTAGTAACTGTCGCAACCATACTATTCATAAAAGTTAAGTTGTTTTTGATCAACTGTGAGTCGGAAATCTGTTGGACTTTTTCTAAGCTTTGCAAAATATAGGAAAATCGTCTTATCCGAATTAAGGATCAGATTGTTAGCTCTACACCATGCAGTTACTTGGCCAACAATCATTGCAACATTGGCTTCCAGCTATTCTATATTGATTCCCGAGACTGCCAAATTCATATCGTCTGCGAATAGTATGGTTTCCGCACTTACATAATGCGGCAAATCGTTGACAAACAAAAGAAACAAAAGTGGTCCCAAAACAGATCCTTGAGGCGCACCCATATTTATATTTCTGCAGCTAGACTTACTGTTATTGGTATAAACAATTAGCTTTCTTCCCATAAGAAATGATCTTATTAAACTTAAGAAGGTACTTCAAAACCCATAACATTCCAGTTTTGCTAACATAAAATCAATGTTGTCAGTATCAAATACTGCCTTCGAAAGATCGAAAAATAATCCTATTACATGTTTCCCAGTATCCAGCTCATGCATTATACATTTTGTTAAGCTCTCTGTGGCTGTCTCTACTGATCTATGTGATCTAAACCCATGCTGGTAGTTACTGAACAAGTTATATTTTACTAAATAATCAGTCATTCTATTATAGATCAGCCTTTCATAGATTTTTGAAAAGGTAGATACTATCGAAATTGGTCGATAGTTTGAAATGTCATAAATGTCGGATTTTAAGGGAATTAGGAGAGCTACCTTCAGAGACGTAGGATATATCCATCTTCTATAGATTTATTGAACAGTTTCAACAGTGGACCCTCTAAGACGTCTATCACGGATTTTATCATTTTCATTGAAAAGCCATCAATGCCTGATGACTGAGTAGTGGCAGAGTTAGAAACAACCTTTTGAAGTTCAGCGGCTTCAATAGGAGGCACACTAAAGGAGTTAGGAATACTAAAATGGGACATAATGCAATCAGAGCTAGATTTAGGCATAAACTGTTCCTCGGATTAGAGTTAGGACTATCTCAGAGAAGTGTGTTGCAAATACTTCTGCAACTTGTTTGCCTGTAATTAGTGCGTCATCGATTTTGAGTGATATTGATTTACTCATTTTTTGTTTCCCTATTGTTTGGTTAATAATCGACCAAGATTCCCTAGATTTGTTTTTAGGCTGCTGTATTTTATTTAAGACAAACCTCCTCTTAACATTGGCAATGTGTTTTGAGTGTTTTTGAGTGAAATTCCCCGTATTCCCTTTATACCCTGTAAAACACAGCCAATATAAATTTATTAGTTGCTTACCTTCTACAATTACTTCAGTTGTAATCCATTTGTTACTTAAGGGGATAATTTTTTTTATTCAATGGACATGTCTAGTCTAAGGCACACGTTAATTTATTGAAATATGAGTTGAAGACCACCTCCACCTCTTCTTTTAAAATCGCTGATATATCAATTTTGTTAATGAGATGTTGTAGTTTTTGTAAATTATCATCGGTAAAGTGACTGCAAAAGCGATATGTTACATTATGGTACTTTAAATAGAGATTTTCCGATTTTAGATGCAATACCAGACCGAGATGGCCTGCCATAACTAGATCAATTATTCTGCAAGTGCAGGCGTTCATATCAATATTGGTTACTATATAGTCAATAGATGTTTGTGACGTTATACCATCTATTAGTAAAAATTCTGGTTGGACCATGGTTAATGATTCCTAAATTGAAAGATTTAAAAATGTACAAGAGTTTTTGTTTTTCTGTTGAGTTTTTTAAGGAATCTATATTTAAGTCACCAACGAGCAGAATTGGCTTATCAGGTTTACTCACATGTACTAGTAAATCATTGAGCATGTTGTCTATTTAATCTCTAGGTTTCTAATTAAGTCTCTAGGTTGTCTAATAAAGTCTCTAGGTTTCCTGAAGTAGATCTATATATTTACAGATAATGTTGATACCTGGCAAATGACAGCCTAGGGTTAAACAACAAACTTCAAAATCCATTTCGACCGCGTAATCTAATAATTTTAGTTCAGACACTGTTAACACTAGACAAACAAGCTTAAAGGGTTAAGAAAAGACAGGCAAGTACAGGTATGCAATACTAGTATAAATAATATTGGATAGACAAGATTAAATAGATAAGGTTTAACAAACAAAATTAGGTGGACAAGACTAAGGTGGATTTGCAGATATAGTCTTATCCACCTAATTTTGTTGGGCCCTCCAGGCTATGTGCGCAACATTAGACATGTAATAGTAGACAGGAGTAGATAGCCCAGACTGGAGAAACACTAGAAAGATGCTCATGTTTCATGTGACAGACAAGAATAAATAGATAATGATATATATACAGGTTCTCCTCACTTTACGACTGAGTTTCGATCCTAAGACTTGATCGTTGAGCGAATTGGCTAATACATTATTTATTTTGAATTGGGTCGTACAAACCAAATTGCAGAACATAAAATTACAATGCATTTACAAGCAGATTACCGATTCAACCGAAATTATTAAGTGAAGTAGACCTTTACACTTAATTTCATTCTTACACGTGATCGGTTTATGAAGAGATTGCTACAGAAAATTTGACCAGCGAGCGGGTCGTAAATCTGAACGGTCGTTAAGCAGATCGTTAACTGAAATAGCGGTATAATTTGCATTTTATAGATACACGAAGCATTTATAGGCAGTGAATCAACAAAAAACAACATTTAAACAAACTTATATAGGCTAGGGATTGCAATCATGTGTCATTTTCAATCCGACCGGATCCGGCCGAATTTCCATCGATCCGGCCGGCTCCAGATCAAAGAAAATTCGGTTGATCCGATCATGATAATTTTCTATTGACTGTTTTCAGGATTATCGAGTGAGTGTCTTATATAGGTAGTTTAAACACACACACACACATTTATAAATAGACAACCAATTACACAATACAATTTTGTATTTAAATAAAACACAGAATAATTAAGCTATAGGGCTGACATTTATTTCAGTTATAGTACACGTGTTATGTATGGAATTCGACGTCGTTTCACCACATATGACCACCATAAGCACGACGACAGCGATCGATTCTTTGGATCCAATTTTCAATCTCTTTCACACATAACAGCCGGAATGTTGGCAATTTTGCGTTTGATATTGTTCCTGAGCTCGTCTAATGTTTTTGGATTGTTGGCATAACTCTTCGTTCGACTTAAGGTAACACAAGAGAAAATCCAACGGCGTGAAATCGTATCAGCCAGGTGCCCATTCGACTGGACCAATGGCTAAAAATAGTCTCGAAACATGGCACGATAGCGAACTCTATTGGCCATAACATGGCGATTATATTCATTGCTGAAAAAATACGGCGCTATCACAGCTCAGGCATGAAATCCACACCACACGCTTTTTGTGGATGCACATGTGGATTTGTTGCTGTCTAATAACGCATATTCTGCTAATTGACAAAATGGGTAGTCAAAAATGAGCTTCATCGTTAAAAATATTTTTTCGATGAAATGCAGGATTTTCTCCAAACTCTTGCAGAACAAATTCGGATAGGTTTCGGCGCTTTACGAACAAAGCTTCATGCCAGACTTCCGCCCCGGGCAATATAACACCGGAAATCGCTAAAATCTTTGCTGAGACGTAAAAGAGAGTACTGCCTAGACGTCATGAAGCACCACCTAGTTAAAGGCGAGGTACCAAGTGAGTGGAAAAAATTGCGACTGGTACTAATCGAGAAAGGCAGAAAGAAGGAAAATACAACTACTACCTATAGGCCATTGTGCCTTCTTAACACAATGGGGAAGCTACTCGAGCAGTTGTTAGCAAAAGACTAACTGAAGAAATAGAAAAAACAGGGGTCTGGTAGATCTGCAATACGATTTTAGAAAAGGAAGAAGCACAATAGATGCGATGAAAAAAGTGCAGGACATTGCAGAAAGCGTTAACAGCGGAGCATATAAAAGACGAAAATGCTGCCTGCTAGTGACTCTGAACGTCAAAAACGCTTTTAACTCTGCGCCTTGGAGAGAAATAGTGGCAGAATTATAGAGAAGAAAAATAGCTCCATACTTGATAAGAATGATTCAAAGCTATTTGGAAGGAAGAACACTACTGGTAGTGGAAAGTGGTGAGATGGAAGTAACGTGCGTAGTTCCTCAAGGCTCCGTCCTGGGACCCACGTTGTGGAACGTTTACTACGACGGTGTCCTTAAAATAGAAATGCAAAAAGAGGTAACCATCATAGGGTACGCAGATGATATAGCATTGGTCGTTAACGGTATGACGGCCGAAAAATTTAGACAAATAACGGAAACGGCGAAATACAACAATGGATGGATATGAAAAAACTGAAACTGGCTCCAGAAAAAACGGAGGCCGTAATGATAGTGGGAAGATGGAAAGTGCGGCACTTAACGATAGCAGTGGGAAATAATGACATAGAGACGATTCCTGCGCCAAAATATCTTGGGGTATATTTCGACACTGACCCTAGAATGACAAGACATATTATAGAAACCGTCAAGAAAACGGAAGGTACTGTCAAAAGACTAAACATGATCCTGCGCAACATAAGAGGACCCAAGGAGGAAAAAAGGTAAGTACTGACGTCAATTGTGTATTCCACACTACTATACGGAGCACCAATCTGGCAAAAGGCGATCAAATATTTAAAATATAAAAACATAATAACAAGAGTTCAACGCAAACTACTAATCAAAATAGCACAGGCATGTATAACAGCTTCTACCGAAGCGTTACAAGTCATAACGGGAACACCACCTATAGACCTCCTAATTGAAGAATGGACCAACACATACGACGCAGGATCTGAAAACAGAGGACAAGAAAGAGAGACAATAATAAATAAATGGCAGGAAAGATGGGATAGCCAACCGCAAAGAGCCAGTTAGACAAAACAACTCATACCGATGAAAAAAACATGGACAGAGCGGAAGCACGGAGAAATCACACACTACACAATACAAGCCATATCAGGACACGGGGACTTCCAAAAGTATTTACACAGATTTAAAATAATCGGCTCGCCGAACAGCCGCTTCTGCGACGAGGAGGCTGATGCGGAGCACATGATTTTCAGGAGCCACAAATGGGAAAAAACAGAAGGTACCTTACGTCAAAAATCGGAAGAACTCTAACGCCGGAGAACAGAATCAATCTAAAGCTAGAAACACCTGACAATTGGAAGGATATCGAGGATACCATAAGAGAGATTATTGAAAACAAAGCCCAAGACGAAGGGGATAATAGAAATAAATAAACAGAATATTCTGACAATCTTACACCATAAGTAATACTTGACGGTCTCCGGGGTGCAAGGAGTAGAATTGAGGAGTGGGTTTTTTAGTGTGTAGTCTAGCCGAGTAGGCCCACACTCCTCAGAGCAATTTAGAGCACGGGGGGCTGTACGTAAATGTATTTTACCCCTCCTCCCGAAAAAAAAAGGTTTCGGCGCTTTAAATGATCCAGAGGTATCAGTTCGTGAGTTAATTTTATCTTGTAAGGGTGTAGCTGGAGATCTTTGCGCAATATTCGTCATAATGTAGAGTGAGGAATGCAACTTGTTTAGTTCATTTTGAACTGAAGCTCTTACAGCTTCAATATTTTCAGTACTTCCACCGGTGCGTTACCTCACTGGCACAGGAAAATTTCCATAGTGAAAACGTTGATTCGGATTTATTCACCATCGCACGCACGGCTTGTCTGGTGGGACGATTATTAAGCGCTTTTAAACTTGCGACTACCGAAATTGTGAGTCGTTCCAAATGTTGCTCTTTCGTGAACTTCACCGTGATGAAAATGTAAGCCTTGACTGGCGTTACTATAAATATCATATTTGCCGGTGTATAAGGCGCACCCTAAAATTTAATCTAATTTTTGTGCGCCTATAGCGCGGGCCTATGTTTTAAAGGCAATATTTTTGGAAAAAGTGTGCGCGTTATACACCAGCAAATACGGTAATTTTTTAAATATACATTACTTATCACAAAATCAATTTTGATTTTGAAACAAACATGTGGAGCCATGCGCATCAGGCATTTAAAGTACCTACTCATGCAACAGCGCGATAATTTTACCAAAAATTAGCATCACCGGATTCGGTGACCGGATCCGGTATATTGGTAGCAGATCCGGTAAACGTTAAGTGATGCCGGATCTGCCGGATTACCGGATCCGGTTTTCCGGATTGCAATCCATAATATAGGCTAGTTTAGCCTTATTATGGAATATGTTTCTTACATCTCCAATTTGTAAAGCTATGGACGGACACACGGTATAGAAAACTAGCGTATAGTTCTGCTATATGTGTGCGACTGCTTCGTATAGTCCAAAACTATTCGTATAGTTGAACTATACAAAGCGGTCACACAGCTATAGTCAAACTATAGCAGGACTATATGTTAGTTTTCTATACCGCGTGTGCGTACTTTTAAGACTTATTAGACGAGATTTAATCTAATTTTGTTTTTGTTCAAGTTTTGTTTGTGATTGACTTGGTGTCCAGCCAGTCATATTAACCTACTCAGTACTTATGCGCATTGTAATGTACATATCTTTATTGCCCATTTCAGCTATTTCGTATTAAACTTCAGCGCACAAGCTCTATTATACATTAAAATATGCTTGCTCAAAAAGAAATTAAATTCCAAAAATAAAGTCAAATCAAATTTTAAAAAATGCATGTCCTTTTAATATGCTAAGAACGACTGTTTTTTTTAAAAGCAGGTCTACCTTAAAGTAGGTGTTTTAGCAATTTATACAGTAGGTGTTGCGACGATTATATAACAAGCGAAACATAACAACCGCACACTAATTTTAACAACAATCATCTACATAGTGTTCAAATTATCGTTAGTGGTTTAAATTTAACAGCACATGTTTGCTAAATAAATAGAAAATTATCCTCGTCTTTATCAAACACCGCCAGCTGACATAATAGAGATCACTAGTTGTGTTGTAGTTTTGCGATATATTCACATAGTATTGCATATGTTAGATCAAACCTGCTTAGCGATCGCAACATAGGAAAAACTTTGGACGATAATTTGTTTGTAGTCGGTTACGAAACGAAGTTGTGAATATTAATACACGTGGGTCAAACGTATGTTTATATTTGTTGTGAAATATTTTATTTGGAGTGTACGTGCCATTGACTGTGTTAGATAATGCGATCTGATAGTCTAAGTTATTGGCTGGCCAGTTTTTTTTTCGATTGGAATAATTAGAGCGGATTTATATTGATAGTTTAAATTTCGGTGTGTGTTTTGGTGTGTTAGCAGCGGTTACGTAACTCAGTGAACGAGTTTTATTTGGGTTGGGTGGCTTTTGTGAGTATCCGGAAGGAATAGTTTTATTCTACAATAAATTGCTGTGTGAATTGGTAATTATTTCGTGTTGTAACAGACAGGAAGATTCGAAATAACAAATGAGAACTGGAATGTTTTATAATTCAGAGTAGCAAAATTGAATTTTAATAAAGAAAAAGTTGACTAAACCAATTCCTAGAATTTTAGATAAAGTTCTCTATATCCTGAATGAGTCATAAACCTCAATAAAAGAGACTTAAAATAAATAATTGAGTTCCTTTATTGCTATTCAATATACAAAAGTTTATATTAATAATTTTTCAGACACATTTTGTGTAGCAGGAAACAAATACGCACATACGAGTTTTTTAATTTTTTGTTAGAAGTGAATCACGCCCAGGACCCCAGGGGCCCGTGGCGAAATTTTAGGGGTCCGTAAATATATTCAGATAATATTAAATTAGTTGAGCGTATGTAATAAAATTTTTAATAAAAAATAAATTTTGTTAAGACTGTAAAATAAAACACGATTTTATAAAATAAGATATTATTGCGAATTGATTTCCTACATTTCCTACTACTCTCACTTTCCAAAATTCTACCTAAAAAGCGTTTAATTAATTCTTTTGCCCTCTTTTTGCCCTTCCTGGAGAAATCATTCAAAACTATCAATTTTCGTTATAAATTTTGTAACAGCAAAAGCACAGTAAAAGCTAACTTTCAATTTAAACACATTTGACCTTGATAATTTAAAAAAAAAATCCTGCAGAGTTGATTAGGAGTCCGCGAAAGTTTCAGTTGTGAATTTTGTGGTCCGCAATACCTGAAAGGTTGTCAACCGCTGGTCTAGAATATGTCTGAACTTGGCTCTATATAAGTAAGATAATGTTGAAATGCAGATTCATTTCCTCCCAGGAACACACACTGAGTAAGTTGTATTTAATTTTAATTCAATTTTAGAGTAGATGATAAGTCTATACTGACGAAGCCAAAAGGCAGAAACGCGTCTATGATGTCTATGGATGGTTCTAGCGACCCACATGGTCTCTCATAGCTTGTAAGGGCAAGAGCCAAACCGTACAAGTAATTATATTTATTTATGTTATAAGTCAATTTGTGAATCAGAAGTCAAAGTATTTTTGTTAATTTTTTTCTTTCAAAGAAACGTCTATTACAAGCTTTGATTGAAAATATCGTATAAGAAATGTGAATACATGGAAAAGAATTATTATTTGAATTCTGATATTTTCGTTAAAAAAATCTGAATCAATATACAGGGTGGGCCATTAACATGACCACCCCAAATATCTCCGTTACTTTTAGAGCGACGAAAAAAAAGTCAAAAGGGAATTTTATTGATTTCGAGGGGCTGACACGGTGGTTAAAATTCTTTCTTGTCAAGGTCAGAGATTATGCGTCCTCAAATTCATCAATGGTTTTTTCCTAATGGGAACATGTTATTTCTGTATCAAGACATGGTAGCCACTATTCAGACGAATCCAGTAACCCATGATATCATGACCTTGAAATGTAAATAACTTTGAATAACCGTAACGAAAATGGTATTACACAGTCAAGCAGAGAATGGATCGCTGGAATTGTGTAAATAGTAGCTACAATTTATTGATTAAAAAAAACATGTTCCCATTTGAAAAACTATTGATGACCTTGATGAGGACGCATAAACTATGACCTTGTCAAAAATGTATTTTTAACCATTATGTCAACCCTTCGAAATCAATCAAATTCCCTTTCGACATTTTTTCCGTCACTCTAAAGTTAACGGAGATAGGTATTTGGGGTGGTCACGTTAAATGACCCACCCTCTATAAACGATAATAAATTCACGATTTAAAATGTTCAATCAAAACGAAATAAATGTATGATCAAAATATTCACGATTTAAAACGTAAGGATTTTAAGATAATAATGTAAAACAATCTTAATGTAACATTAAGATTGGTTAAACCATACTAATTATGGATGCAATCATATATACTTATTAAAGACGAAATGTAGCTTGAACATATAAATATATTCAACCTGAACATATAAATATATTCTGTTTTTATGACCTGTGCTACGAATAGGTTAGGTTAGGTTAGGAATGTTGAAAAGATGAAGTTTAGCATCAAATGCGCGAATGAGATCTGTCGTTGAAAATTTGCGTTCAATTCATTCAAATGTTGGCATATATCTGTAAGAAACATAAGCCACATAACATTAGGGTTTCTGGTTCGGATATATCCGAACCGCAAAATCGCGGTTTTCTGTGCAAAACCCGAAACCGCATAACCGTCATAAAAAACCGCGGTTTTCGGTTTTATCTAAAGATAAATAAACATAAAATACATTGAATTAGTGCTCTTTCAAACGTAGCAAACTGTTGTTGCAAAAATGGCAACCATCGATGGTATATGTGTTTGAGCAATTTCGAAATCTGCATTTATTCGGAAAGCAATAGCTGGCCGGTTTCCCAAACAAATCTTGCCAAAATGTTCTTCAGGTGTTATGACCTTAATTCAAAATGAATACGAAGAAAGGAAGAAAGGAATGATTTTAAATTAAAAAAAATTAAATTAAAGATTAAAATCAAGAATTAAAAGCAAATGGACAAAAAAATAGTACTACGCTAGATTACTGGACTAGTTTGAGACGCCGAAGATACTTAAACATTATTCATGTAGAAATATTCATGGAGAAAACAATATTGCAATTTAGGCTTTCTGCGAATTGAAGGAACTTGTTCTGCAAATAATATCATAATAAGTGTTGAAAAACATTTAGATTCATTTAGTATCAGTTTCAGAAATGATATTGTGGGTGACTTGGATTAGCAAGTAGAAGTTCGCGGTGACGTCGCGACGCTTTTGTCAAAAATTTCGCAATGCGGTTTTTAGTCGCGCTATACCACAAGCTTTACCTTCACCAAAACATGAAATTTGTTTCGCTATCTGCAAAATTACAGCGGAAAAATCACCGCGAGTTCCCGAAATTCGACCTAGATTAGCAAGTTGAACTATACGGCGACGTCACGATACCGTTATCAAAGATTTTGCAACGCAGTTCTCACTATCGCTTCCTGGCAAGCTTTCCCTTCAACGAAACGTCATACTTGTTTCGCTAGCTTGAAAACTACGGCGGAAAAACCAGCAGGCGCATTAGGAAATTGAAATTTGCGGTGGCGTCACGACGCGTCTATCAAAGATTTCGCAACGCGGTTTTCAGTCTCGCTTTCCAACCGCGTTTTTCTCTAACAAAACATCGAATTTGTTGCGGCAGCAGCGAAATTTCGAAAAAACAAATGCAACCAATCCTCGGTAGATCTAACTTCGACGGGCCGTCGCGGCGTTAGTTATCAAGCTATTTCAACGCGGTTTTCAATTTCTGCTCGCAAAAACCTCAAAGTTTGATTGAGTCTGGGATTCATTGCCGTGGTATTATTATCGAGTAAGATACTACACATGACGATGCCCGGGTAATTAAAACAATGGTACAGATTGTCCTGATGAAACAAAAATTTCCATTAAGCATACAATTCATCTCGCTGTGTGCGATACTTTTTACAAGAAATCATCTCAAGTAGAAAACAGCTGCAGCAGTGAAGATTAAATAAAATAAAATTAATTGGTTCTGATATAAGCAAAGCTTCAATGAAAAATATCATGGAACGTTTGAAGACCCGTGAAAATTTGGATTGATCAGAATTGGCTAGATCCTTCGAAAGTTCCAACAAAGTCTGTTTTAATATTGACGGAAAATCTTTTTGAATGACTTTATCCTGACTGCAATCAGGTTGAAGTCGAGATGAATGTTTGAAAAATTCAGAAGAATTAGAAGAAGTGACAATTCAAATTATTCCTTGCAAGACGAAGTACAAAAAGCTGTTCAAGAAGAATTAAATAAAAATACTTATATGCAAACAAATCGCTATCCTAATTCTATGAAAAAGAAGTTTGTTAAATATAAAAGAACTTCCGAGAGAACAAAAAAATTAAATATTTTGTTTCAAGTCACATTCTACAATTTTCACTGTCACTCTCTACAATTAAACCTACTCTCCTCCTCTCCACCTACTCCGAAAGATCATTTTCCCTAAACGCCAACTTTTGTACAAATCTAAGATCTCGTTTAAATATCAGACACTATAACCAAAATTTCTTAAAAACCGAACCCGAAACCGAAACCGCGGTTTTTAATTTTCAAACACCGAAAACCGTGGTTTTGAAAAAGTGCGGATATTCAGAAACCCTACATAACATCTAACAACTGTGGGTATTGTTCATTTTTTCTCTCATTTTGCAGATCATTCCGTAGCCTAGGATTACTCGCGTTCGTTCGTAATATAACACTTCATAGTGACTTTGTTATATTGAACTAAAATGAAAACTGTTTTGATCGGTGGCGTGCTCAAAATATTCTGTCGCGTACCATCAATTGACGCGTGCCATTGGTTTATTTCAATCCGTCGACGATCCAAGAATGTCACCTCTAACGTCGCAATACGAATGTCCGTTCCTATTAATCATTACCTCGGGAGTTTTAATAAGCAACAAATTAGAACCGAGGTCCTATTCTATTATTCCATGCACACAGCATTCAGGCAAAATTCTAGCCTGCTTTAAGCACTCAAATTTGTACAAAGTAAATATCGGCAAGTTTGCCCACCTCGATACTCACTGTGAAGCACCGCGATGAGATTGCAAGTTGAGCCGCCCGATCTCGCAAAAGGGCTAAGTTAACTTGCAGGACGTCCCGCGGCTCGCCAGTTGAACACCGCGAGCTGTGAACCGACGGCGCGGGACACAAGTTCGACTACGATCTTTTTAACCGCAAAGCTTTATTACACGCTATTGGACCTGTAATTACCGCGGCTGCTGGCACCAGACTTGCCCTCCAATTGATCCTCGTTAAGGGATTTAAAGTATACTCATTCCGATTACGGGGCCAGGTATCGTTATTTTTCACTACCTCCCCATGCCGGGAGTGGATAATTTGCACGGCTGCTGCCTTCCTTGGATGTCGTAGCCGTTTCTCAGGCTCCCTCTCCCGAATCGAACCCTGATTCCCCGTTACCCGCTATAACCATGGTAGGCGCCTAAAAACCTAGCCTTAGTTATATCGCACTTTACTAAATAAAAAACTAGTTATAGAGTAATTGAATCATTTCTTTCAAAAAAGGCTTCAGTCACATTTCAATAATTTCTAGAAAACAACAAAAAACTGTTTTTATTTTCAGAGTGAAAAAGATATTTGCTTACATTGGTAAGTATTTATTTTGACTGTTTATATATTTATATCTTTAATCTTACTCTTAAAAAAGAAATACAGTTTTTTTTTTGCGAAAATTAGTGAGATTATTGACTAAAGTCCTTTTTGCTTGAAGCGATCCAATTATTCTATAATTAGTTTTTATTAAAAAATTGGTATATAAAGTAGGCCAATTGCCTAAGAATATTTACTAGGCTTACAAGTTAATTTTATACTTGGTATCAAAACAATCACATTTAAGCCGATGATTAATAAAATGGCGTATCGGCCTTATCAAAAGTGTCACCTTTTTTGCTAATTTATTGCTAAATGTATGCCAAACTCACTATGTTTTCTAAATACATTTATGTACAAAATAAGCCGTAATATGAAAATTGGAACTAAATTGAAGAACAAATTGGTTTGGATTAAGAGTATTTAAGAGTTTTAGAATAGTATATTTTGTAACTAGGGCGAAAGGTTGTCAATTTTTCGCGAGAGCGAAATTACACGAGAGTCGCGGGAAAAAATAAAAAACGAAAGTGAGGCCGCTTGTATTAGCTTACTTGACTCACAGAATCACACCATTAAAAACCGGGGTGGTTTAGCCGTGGTGCGGCCTAGGTCTAGTAATGGATTACCATGTAGTAATGGTCGCAACCATCCTTTTTATAAAACAAATTTGCCATTGCGGAAAAACTCAAATAACTTTTTATTCAACTAAAATAACTATTATAATCTTATATATCTATATCTAATCTAATCTTTATAATTACTATAATCTTATTGTTTCTTCGTTAACTCAACTTTACAGTACATAAAAGAATTTTCATTCCCATTTTCACTTTATTAAACCACCAATAAAAAACAAATAGTTTAGAAAGTTTTTTACTAAAAATTTTATGCTCAGTAGTTAAAATTACAAAGCAAAGTAAAATGTCATTTCCTACTAAATATCTACCCAAGATCTTTATATACCTCTTAAGAAACGGAAAGTTTAAACTTTCATCCTTATTGTCCTCAAAAACAATTATAGAACAATAAATATTTAAATTACAATTAGATTTTATTTAATTATCTGTCCAAGTTTTCTATAGACACTAAATATTAGCAAGAATGTATTTAAAATATGCTAAATAATTATGCAATAATTAGTATTAATGTAATAAATGGAAGCTATGGACAAATATAATTTTACTATTGCTTTTATTTTTCAAAGTATTCGATTTTCTTGTGAAAAGTTTGCAATAGTTTCTATAAATTTATATATTTCTCAAACAGGGGCTTAAGATATGTCCCAGTAATTGATACTATCTATTTTCTATTTATAACACCATTTAATATAATGTAGTAATAAGTAAATATAACTATCTGACAGCATTTTATATTCTTTCAAAGTATAATTTACTATATATGACTATGCAAAATATAACATAAACATTATATTGAAATAAGGAAGGAGGAGTAGAAACGACTCTCTTCAAGAGAGCATGGCATATTTCGAGTTTAGGAACCTTAGTGTGTCAGTTTTAAAAAGTAAATTGGTGCATTTCTGTTATTGTATTTTCTTAAAACCCCCCACGAAACTAAACCCTGGCTGCGCCCGTGATTTACTATATACATAAGCGTCGTAGATTTAATTTAACCCGTTAATCTGTGAATGGTTTTTATCTTTTTATTAAATGGATTAATAATAATGTTAACTAAAATATATTTATATGGATAGGTCGTTAGTAAAAAATATTGTTTAATTTCGATAACCTTTTGTTACATTTTCATGTTGCAATAAATATTATTTTAACGAATCCATGGTACATTTCGGATTTCAATTTTTTTTTTCTAGAAAATAAATTAATCAAAATATGCAATTGCCTTATTATTTTAAACTGACATATTAAGATATGTATTTCTAACCAGTTATTCAAATAATCGGTTCATTTTGTTCAACAGTCGTTTATGAATTTACATGATGCCTGTATTATATAAAGTTACCAAAAATATTCTAGTTCTATCATAAACAATAAATGTTGTCTAATTAGACATAACCTATATCAGTATAGTATCTACAATATATTTTTTATTTTTCATGCGCGAAAAGTACTTCTTGACATACATTATTTAGTACGAGAAATGTCACGTCTCGTTGTGTTTCACATAACGTGCGCAAAGATTCAATATCGCTAGGTTACTTTAAAATTAACAAATAAATAAAATAAGGTTAACCTAGATTTAATCTAGATTAGGTTATGATTAGGTTAAGTTATATTAGAGCCATATAAATCCAGACTGAGAAGCCGAGACTTCGTGCTTCAAAATTTAAAAAAATAATTCAATTTTAATATACGTCAGTGAAAATTTATTTTCACTACATCTGTGTTTATTGCTTTGTGGCGCGAGTTGTTGCCATAGTAACAACAATCAGAAATTGTTTAATGATGGTTCTTCATTTGATTTACATTCGACTTTTACGCATGATCTGGACAATTTTACATACGATTATAATAATGGCATCCTTCACATACAATAATTTACTTATTAATGTGTTCATTATGGTGCGCGAGTAGATAAACGAATTTATAATATCCGAAACGCAAAAAGTAAATTCCATAAACAGATCTTGTGTGAGTATGTTTTTGGTTTCACTGTTTCACCCATTTCTTCCTTAAAAACAAAAATTATTTATAACAATTTTCTTTATTGTTCTATTATTTTTCATAGCAATCTTGCGATTAAACATGGTCTGTTCGTCTACATAGGTTACAGTTAGTTTACTGGAAAAAAAGATTTCACTAATCGGCGATTCCCTGAAAATGTAATTTAAATGTTTTTTGTCGCCAATAAAATGTGAATATTATTATGGGTCCCCTATTATTTAGCATATTGTTAGGTTAATATATTTTAAATATCACTTGCTTTTAGTATGCATTTTGCAATATTTCAATTTCAATATTTATAACCTAACATAACTTAAATTTATTTAACAACATGGTTAGATGATTATCTCACCTTTTGCAAATGTTTTCTTGATTAAAAGATCACGTTAATCTTAGTTTACTGTAGTTAAAAAAAAATATAAACTTTTTGTCTGGTATACAGAATTATGGTAAAAAAAGTTTATTGAAGTTTTGGTTTACGATAAAATATATTTCCTTATTTTATAGCTGAAAAAAATTAGTTATTTCTAAATTTATAGCTCTTACGTTAGATTAAAAAAAGTATAGCTAACTGGAAGATAACGTCTACATAAATGCTTCTACTTTATACGATCTATGTTTATGGCATCTCGGTTTGCAAACTTTGTAGGGTTCTTGTCATTAAACAAGTTTCCTTATTATTAGTATTAGATTTAAATTTTGATATACCTACTATATTACATTACATAAAAAATATTGACTAAAACTGTCGTGGAAAGTTACGAAAACATATCGTATAAACGTATAATTGGAAAGTTATCGCATATTTTTAATTTGAATATTTAGAAATGTTTCTATAACAGAAATAGTTTTAAAATTTTGTTTTGTGAAATTCTGTCATAAATATCGTTTTACTTGTTTTTGATTAAAATGATTTTACTATTAGTACAACTATACTACATTATAGATAATCATATAAAGTTATTACAGTCGGAACACAGCCTGAATATATAAATATATTCTTTCATACGTTCGTTATATAAATACGTCTGTTATATAAATATAACCTTTCTTTAGTCTTTTTAGGACTACAAAATAAATCTCATGTGAAATTTGTAAGTTTTTTACTAGCTCCCAGTCCAATTTCATGGCACTAAACAAGAATTAGAAAAATAACTTTTTAAGATCATGTCTTTCTATTATACAAAACCGCAATATAAAAAATTTAGTATATAATATTTAAATTAATTTATAATATACAAAACCGCAATAAGACCAATTCTCACATACGCAGCCGAAATAAGAGCCAACACAGCAGTTACCAAACAAGCGTTAAGAACGACAGAGATGCGCACCCTACTAGCTATGAAGGGGGTCACGCTAAGAGACCAAATCAGGAGCTCCAAAATAAGAGAGGATCTACAAATACAGAATGTCGTACGCTGGACAGAAAACCGTCGGAGGAACTGGCGGGACCATGTGAAACGCATGATCCCACAACGGATCGTTAACTGGGCCATGACACAAAGACCCAACAATTCAAGACCACCTGGAAGGCCACCAAAGAGATGGGCAGAGTCCTAGACATCCATATTACAGGAGATTAGAGACTAAGGAGGAACTTAAAGAAACAGGCACAAGTGCCTATACAAAAGTCTAAGAAGAAGAAGTCTTTGTATTTACTTAAGTAAACAGCCATCGACAGACGCGTTTTGAGATTTATCTCTGATCAGTGCAGCTTTGCTGTTATGAATTATAGTGTTTTTCAAGTTAATAAAAAGAGATGATCTTAAAAAATTGTCATTTTTCTAGTTCTTGTTTAGTGCCATGAAAGTGGACTGGGAACTAGTAAATCACTTACATATTTCACATGAGATTTGTTTTGTAGTCATAAATAGACTTAATAATATTATAGAGCTACGGAAAGGTTGATTATATTTATATATTCAGGCTATATTTCGCCTCTAATAAGTATGAAATAACTTTATATTTGTTTTAAGTGGATTTTAAATGTTAAATAAATTATTTTCAAAACGTTATACACATAACATATTTTATGGGGTTAACAAAATTTAAAATTTTTAATAAAAAAGTGACGATTTTTATTAGACACAGAAATTAATACTCAAATTACGTATAATTATTACTGAAAACTAACCGCTTTTAAGACGTCGAAAAGTCTTAAAAGCGGTTAGTCGATCAATAAAGCGACGTTCCGACATTGGAAAAATTATTACATTTACTCCTAATTAGATTTATTATAGTTTTAATTTAACTAAATTTAACTACAAGGAAGCCGTATGGTTGTTCGAGAATTAAACAAATCTTCATAATTCCAAATTAATCAAAACTTTACAAATAAGCGTTATACAGATTTTAGCCTTCTTTTACCATTGTCTGCAATTTTTCTTAATTAACAGTCAGTTTTTGGTGTAAAAAACTCTTATATCTAGACAAAAAAAAATGAATTCAAATATTTAAATATTCTTTCATGTAAAAATCAGAAGAAATTCAATAATATAAAAATTGGATTTCAGTCCAATGCAAATTTCTTCACACTCCATTAATTTCGACAGCCATTCAATTTATTCACGAGGCAAGGAATGTGAAATTAAATGAAACATTTCACTCCGATATAAAGAAAAAACTAAATCAACACACAAAACTGCGAAATTTAAATCTTAGAAATTGAGAAAAATATTCCAACGAATCAACTTTCGTTTACATTTTTTTTATCTGCATAAAATACGAAAAAATAGAGAATTATATAATTTTTTTGTTCAGGCGAAATTATTGCGATTTTACTTATATACGAAATCTCTATTAAATGTAAAATCTAGATCGTTATCTGAAACTAGAAATCTATTTAAACATTGCTACAACCTTAATAATAAAAAAGGAAGAAAGTTCTATACAGAACTAGATACGGCGAGACTAGACAAGGCAAGACTGGGCTAGACAAGACAAGGCAAGTAAAGACTAGATAAGACAAAATTTGAAAGAGAAAAGTTGGAGATCATAATATATACACTAACAAGTCTTTTTTATTTTTTGAGAACATCTCGGAACCTCCTCGAGGCATTAATTCAGGATGTTATCCCTCATCGTTTTTAAAGTCCGTTCACCCTTTCGAGTTTATTTTGCTTTCATTATATCCCTCATCATCGCCGTTATTGCGTTCCAATCTGTTTCTGTTCTTAGAAATAATTCTGCCACATTTATTGTCGATACTATTGTGCCGCATAGCTGATTCGCTATTTTTCGATGGCCCGTCCATTTAATACTCACTGTATTAAATGGTAAGTTCGGCAGAGTCAATGTCCGGGCAGAACCAGCAGATGGGATTATCTTTTTTATTAATTTAGTGAAGGTATGTTCCAAAGACATCAAGACCAGTAAAGGTCTATGTCACATAACAATCCACCACACCCCACTTTCTCTCTCTCCACAAGTTTTAGTCAGCATACTCTCCTATCTCTGCTGCCACTTGTCCATACATTTATCTTTCGCATAAATATATTCTCCTGCTATTCTTCTAGACCTGGAGTTTTCCCGGTCTTGTTCCGCTACGCAGTGTTTAAAATATCAGTCTATATTTCTGTTATTTCGGGAACCATCCAATTGATTTTAGGTTTTTCCGTGATCAATTGTTCCACCTGGCGTATTCTCTCTTCCTCGCTTAGACTAATGTTTGACCTTTGTTTTAGTTTGCCAGATATAATTTTAAAACCTGGACCCCATATATCTTCTTCCAACTGATTGCAGATATCCTTCCACAACTCTTTCTTGTGTGAGTTTATAGCAATCTTAAGATCTGGTGTAAAGTTACGATAGTAGATACTGCTGCTTGTTTCTGTTCATCAGTGGCATTTGATGTATTCTTTCTCACTAACACTATTTAACAGATAATTTTAATATATAATTTTAAAACCTTGGCCCCATATATTTTCTTCCAACTAATTACAGAGATCCTTCCAGAACTCTTTCTTGCGTGAGTTTATAGCAATCTTAAGATCATGCTCAGAGTTGAAATAGTCGTTTTGCGTTGCTTGTTTCTGTTCATCAGTTGCCTTTGATTCATCCTTTCTCACTAACACTCTTCCCTTTCTGATGCATGCCGCTCTTTTAGCTTCAATTGCTGCAGTCCACTAGGCTATAGGTTAGTGAGTGTGTTTTGGTCGATGTCGTCTTGGAAAGCATTCATCGCACAATTTGGAAATATATTCGGCGAAATCGGAAGGGCTAGTAACTGTTTGTTAATGTCCTTTGGGTATTACATTGTTTTTATCAATTTCCTGGTGTAATATTTTTGTAACCTGGATCATCCCTCGACTCTCAGTTTCCAGCTTAGCTGTTTTGGCACTTCTTGAGTACGAGTTGCCTGTAGAAATTCATTAATTTCGAAAGTGATTTTCGCTTAGGTTTTCATGTTCCAAATAGACTTTCCTTCCGCTAATTTCTCTACTGATGCTGATCCCTGACGTCTATCAGGGAAGAGCCATTGTGATTCGAGAATGTAGGTGTGTCTCCTTCATTAATAACTAAAAGATCGTTTGCTTCAATCCACTCTTCCAGGATCATTCCTTTGATATCTTGAATTTTCGATCTGAAGATATGGGCTTTTGCGTTTAAATCACCTCCCAGAATGACTTCCTTGTGCCTCGAATTAGCCTTTAGTTGACATTCTAGGTGGTATGACAAGACACTGACAGGTCTAGACAAACAAAACTAGACAGACTGGAATAGAAAGTCAAGACTAGTCAAAAACACTATACCAGTGAGACGATATAATCGAGATTATACGGACAAGACTGGTCAAATAAAGTTTACTACATAGATAGAGAGATTCAGACAATATTAGACAAGCAAGACTAGACAATACGAGGTAGATCAGATAGACTAATAAATGTAAACATGAATAACTTGACAGTCTTGAATAAATGTACGAGAGTAGGCAGGCAAGACCTGACAAACAAGAATATATAGCGAAAGTAGATAGACAACATTAGACAGACAAGACTATTCAAGTAGAATACTAGACAAGCAAAGAAGATTTAAGAAGAGTGGTTATAATATTCATATAATACTAAACAGACTAGATACATTATGGATATAAAAGTGAATTTATTTTAAGTCCCTAAAAACGAGACTGGAAATATTTATAATCAAAATTAGAGAATAATAAATTCATGAATAATGATGAAACTACTCAGTCTTTCCTTAAACCGTCGAGATCTGGTAGAGAAATTTCAAGTCGGAGAGACGAGAATCCTTAGGAAGATCCTAGGCCCGGTAAAGGAGGATGGGGAATTCCGAAGGCGACATAACTCTGAGCTCTACTGATCTCTGAGCTCTCAGCTTGACAGAAACCGAGAATGATATTAAAGAACTGGGAATTACAGATCTCCAAAAGAGACAGTCTGTGAGACGCACCCTGAAGGAAGTCCGCGGATTTCAGGAAAAAACCCTGCAGGAAAGGTATCCCCTGGACGGAAGAGAGAAAGGAGTTAAACCGGTAGAAGATGCGACAATACTGGGCAAAGATCATCAAAAGTCCAACAGTTGAACAAGCCTGGTCCAAAGTAAGCCTATTCGAAACAAGAAGAAGAAGATAAAACTACTTAGGCTATGTAGATAAAAATAAAAATTACATTCTTCATAAATGAAGTCTATTTTCTTTATATTAAAACGAATAATAATATTAAATATGATTTCAGGGTGTTAATTAGAAAATCGAACGTAGCAATATATTGATTTCCATAATTTATCGGCATTTAACACGTCAAGATAGACTTTTTTTAAAATAAAGACTTTTACTATATAATTTCTCCATTCATACCGCTGTTTTATTTTTCCCCTGGTGTGAGTCAAAAGATTCCCACGCTTGAACAAATTTGGAACGGTTTTCCAAAACGAACATCAGAACAATTTTCTCTCCTAATTTTCCAGCTGCAGTTTCACTTTCTCTCTAATCTAATTAATCTACACGTATTTATCATATACACACAAAGTCTGATTTTATTAAACTCAATGCACATAAGATTTATTCGACCGACAATAAACACACTTTCGGTGCTAGTAGGTCACACCGCACATCTTATTCTTTAACAGTACAAGAAACTCTCAATAAGAACGTTCTCCATTTACAAAGTGTTTCACGTTTAAATAGTTTCGTTTAAAACGTGTTATATAATCGATTGTTTCGTAGGATATCGTTATTCTATTTCCTATATCTTTCGGTGCAATTATTACCTAACAATTTTATCCGATTCATCTACAATTGGATAGAGGAGAATGTTCTTTTTCCTCTTTCTGTTTGAAAGAGATTTTGCATCAGATCTCTTGTTTTGGGATCCAGTTGGGAAATAGACAAAGATAATTGCTTTTTTGTAATCTGCTGGACAAGGATTTGCATCACCTGTCCATAAAAGGATAATTACAAAATTAAACTCCGAACTAATGTATCTATTTTGTGAAATTTTTGTAGATTGTGGAGAAATTAGTGATGAAAATACGATATTTAAAATTGCTTGAAAGTGTCCGTTTAGACTTCATTATCTCGTCTCATATTTACATATTTATTGCTCCTCAAGTGTCTTGGTGTTTCTTAATTTCCTTATTAGCATAACTATCTCAATTAAAAATGTAATATAAATTTAACAAAAAGTAGAGAAATTCTAGACTGAAAGCAATATCAAACTAAAAGAGAGACAATAACAGGTACAATAGCAGTTTTAATTAAACAAGACAGAATTAGTGAGAATAGTTAGAAATAGGCAGAAATAGTGAGATATTAGTTAGAAGGCTAAGTGAAGTAGATTAAACAGACAAGACTAGACAGAAAGAAATAGTCAGACAAGAATAGACAGATAAGACAGGACTAAACATACAAGATTAAACAGAGAGAACAGAGAACAGACAAAGGTAGACACACAAGACTAGAGAGACAAGATGAGCGAAAGAGACAAGGATGTAGACATCCAGGAAAGAAGAGAGAGAATAAGGGAATCCTGATACAATACAAAGTATTAGAGCTGTATGATAGAACATATTCCGAAGTATCTGGGAAGATAAAGTACGTAAGAAAGGAAGATAATGGCGAGTGGAAATGAGGAGAGAGAAAATAGATATTGAATGGAAAAAGAAAAAAAGCATGTGTAGGATGTGCTACGAGGAGAGATAGAGACCTAAGTGGAGCATAAGTGAAATGAATGTGCAGAGATGAAGAAATATTGAATGAAGATGGAAGAGAGATACTGTGGATGAAGGAAGTATTTAAGAGAAGGGAAGAGTTGGATAGGGAAAAGGAGCAGGACAAGAGAAGTTTGTTTGTGTTAATTTATGACTTTGTTATGATATATTGCAGAAGATATTTTGAGTTTTTAATTTTTATAATGTCACATTATGTTTATTTGAATAGAGATTGAATATACAAACAGGGACCCAGAAACCCCGTAGGGGAAATAAAGATTATTATATAGTAGACAGACAAGACTAGACAGACACGACTGACTTTTTTTATTTGCAAGAAAATACTGAACAGAATATGTTCTGGAGAGATCTTCTTTTAGACTTACCGCGTCGCCCCGGAACTGCCATCGAACATTTCTTCGAAGAGAGCGTTGTCATATTTTGTTTTACTCATTCAATCGTTCAGGGATTTCCTTCTTTGTTCTTCAGCCTTCTTTCCTCTCATAATCTCCTGTAGCATCTCTGTTACAGCGTCCCAGCCGTCCTTCGTCTGGAGGAGCAGTGCTGCCACGTTTTCCTTCGCCACTTGCACTTGGCATTTACTGTGGGCAACACTTCTTATCTGATCCCACATCGGGCATTTCAAACAGAGTATGTTATGGAGAATCCACCTCCTCAGCTCCGCAATACCAGCATGCATCGGTCTCACTCTTCCCAATTCTCTTCAGATATGTGGTGAACATGCCATGTCCAGTTAATGCTTGGGTTAAATGGTAGTCCAAGTCATCCCACTTCCTATTGCTCCACTTGCGAGTATCTTTAATAAAGGTTTTTGTCCATCCTGTAAACCCTGTTCATTTTTGTTGCCAGGCATTCAGCATTATTTCTCTTGCTTCCGGTTTTGTTACCCTCCCTCTCTCTTGGATATAAATTATTTCTTGGACGCGTAGCTTAATAGGTGGTATTCCTGCACTTGCAAGTACGGCCATGATGGAGGCGGTCCTATAGGCCGCAGCTACACTTATTGCTAATTTTCTATTAATACTCTCCAGCATTTCCTCGTATCTTTTATGTCGTAGCGTCTAGACAGACACGACTAGTCAGACAAGATTAGACAGACGCATGCATTTGAATCTGACTTCGTTGTTGCTGAAATCGCGAATTTTCCCGAGCAAAGCCAGTGCGAATTGGTTGTTAGTGAGAAGTTTTTGCGCTGTCAAATATGCCCTGATCAAGAACGACCTCACCCTGTTCAAACCAGAGGAAGCAGACCACCGCACAAAGGGCTGCCATGCTACATCACTGGTATTCCCGAGGAGCATATCAAGGGCAGGACGTGCATGATATTCAATCCTCCCTAGAACGTCATTCAAAGCGGCACGTACAATTTAGCCCAGTGGGAGTTGGAGTTCGATAACAGGAACGTTGGGAGAATCCATGTATGGGATGGACTTCCTTTGGGGATGTGCTATCGTGCATGTCGGTTCAGTTTTCGAAGAAAGTGGAAGCCATGGCCTTCTGCGAGAAGAACGGATGGCAATGGTTCGTCGAGGAAGCTACGGCCAAGTCCATGCGGCTCAAAAGTTACGCAGAGATTTATGCGTAGAGCAAAAGAACTCGCGCTTTTACCTAGTAAAAATCGCAAAAAATAAACTGATTCATTTATGCAAAAATGTAATCAAAGGTTGGTTCATAGATTTCATAGTGAGAATAGACATAAGACTAAGAAGACTAAACAGTTAATAAGACTAGACAGAAAGAATTAGTCAGACAACAATAGACAGATAAGACAAGACAGAAAAGACAGACAAGACTAGACAGACAAGACTATACAGACAAGATGAAACAGACAAGACTAGACAGACAAGATGAGACAGACAAGAATAGACAGACACGACTAGGCAGACAAGACTAGACAGACACACTAGACAGACAAGACTAGACAGACAAGACTAGGCAGACAAGACTAGATAGACAGGACTAGACAGACTACTCTCGACAAACAAAACTAGACAGACAAGACAAGAGAAACAAGACTAGACAGACAAGACTAAATATTAATAAATATATACTAATTAATAACTTTGATAGCAAAATTGTGTTTGTTAATAGCAAAAAAATCGCAATTTAAATTTTCAAATTCACAAAGTGAGAAATAAAGATTATACAAAAATGTCGTGGGAGTTGCCGAAAAGCCGCCTCCACCACCTCTGTGTTCAACCCCTAGATCGTCACCCTCTCGACCGATGAATCGCACCACAAAACCGTCGTTCCAACCCCAGGCTTCTCCTCGACGAGGAAACACAAATTTAAATTCACGGGAATTACCTCAAGCACAATAACTTGCAACCTGCAGATTTGAGCCCCATGATTTTTCGCATAATCCTTACCTTGCTGGATACCAAATGAAGACCAAATCTTCATATTCGCTCTGAAATTTTATTTTACCAATTTACGAGCTTCGTCTATTCCAACAATATTCAATGAAAGAGCCGTGAATAATCCAACTTACTCTCTAATTGTAATTATAGCTTAGAAGAACTATAGGTACTACATACTATGTATGCTCACAGGTAAGCAAGATGATATTGTCGGCGTTTGATGAAAACAAGGAGGAGAAAGCCAATGAAATACTGAGCTTGGTCGCTTTGAGTCACATCATTATGAATATCTCCGAGGAAGACATGAAGAGTTTGAATTTCTTGTTAACAAAATTGTTGTGTACAAAACGGTGCCAAGCTTGCAGCGTACATATATTTTGTCCAATCCAGATCGTATCTATTGAGTCAAGCGATAAACTATCACAAGAATAAAAATCAATACAAAGTAATAATATTGGGCGGTGTCACCGAATCTCTTGCTCGAGACAATTATTGGCAATTGAAGAAATGGAGCACGATAGTGGCGAACCTGACGAAGAGTTTAGAGAAACCGTTAATTGATTTGGACATTTATATTGAGAAAAAGAGGGAGGAGGAAAAGAAATGCGAGGCTCCAGAAGTCGAAAAATGTACGTTAATTTATTTGTTGAAGAAGGGATACAAGCACAAGGAATTGTCTCACTACAAAAAGTTGAAAAATAAAAGGCTACTTGCCCCACAAGTTCAAAGAGGAATGCTATAATGACTCAATCTGATCCAAGAAGGAACTTTGTCGTGTCCAGTGATTTTACAAATATATAAATAAATAAAATATTTGTATTAAATCAATAAATAGACTAGACAGACAAGACTAGAGAGACCAGACTTTTTCTATGGACGTAGCTGGCAGCTGAGAGCTGACCGACAAGTGGCCCTACGAACATCTCCAATCACGCCAGAACCGCTGGTAGCATATCTTCAGAGTAGTTTTTGTAGCTAAGATGGTTGATTCATCTTATTTGGGATTACTGGTGCATCTTTCTATTGCGTCTTTGTTTTTCGTCATTTTTCTTAGAGGAAATAATAAATTTAACGAATCTGGCCATTCTATCCCAGTTTTCTTTATTTTGTAGCATGTAACCCATTACTGTTCTTGAGTTAAACGGTATCTTCATGTTGGCTGTTAGTTCGTCCCTTTCTGCTTTCCATCTCCAGCAGTCAAATATTGTGTATCTTACAGAGTCCACAACACCACAATATTTACACAAGTCATCTGCGGCGGCGCCTATTTGTTATAAGTAGTCGCGGCGCGACCCATGCCCTGTGAAGAACTGAGTCAGGTAAAAGTTAGTCTCGGCATACTTCCTGTTGACCCATGTGGTGATATCTCGCATGATCGTCCATTGGCCTTTTTCGGACGCCCACAATTTTTGTTGTCATTCTACTAGCAGATTTTTTCTAGATGCAATTCTAGATTGCCTATCACATCCGGCCTCGTGCAGTTCGGCTCTCTCCTTTACCAGGAGCTCTATGGGGGCTATACCAGCTATTACCAAAACTGCTTCCCCTGATACAATCTTGTATGCTCTACAGATCCTAATTGCAGTTTTTCAGATTGTACGATCGTACCAAGGAGTTTACGTTTGGGGCTTTTAGGCCCACCTACATTGGGCATAATTCCGTCCAATGCCGCCGTTACCTTCATGCCTTTAGCTGCTGCCTTCGTGAGGTGTGGACCGAAGGACAAGCTCTTGTCTATGACTACGCCGTGGTATGTGATTTCGTTCTTTAGGCTTATATATATATATATATATATATATATATATATATATATATATATATATATATATATATATATATATATGTTGCATTTTAAACTGTATTGCGTTTAGTCTCCTTAGGTCGGTCAGTAACACTGTCAGAGATACCAGACTAGAGAGACAAGACTAAACAGACAAGACTAGACAGATAGGACTAGACAGACAAGCCAAGCAAAACTAGACAAGTAGACTAGTAAACAAGCAAAGAAGATCTAATAAAAGTGGTTGGAATGTTCATATTGGACTTGAAAATGACCTTCAATAGTCGAAACTCGAGTCGTGATAAGGTCTAAATTTAGATAACTGTGAATAACAAGTTTATAAAATTTTTACATATTAAGTTGGGTTTGGACATTTTAGACGTTTTAGATTAGACATACATGACTAGCCAGAAAGGGAATTTGTTGAAAAAGGTAGATAGAGGAGGTAGTCTGGACACACCCGACTAGACAGACAAGACGATTTAAACAAGACGATGCTACCAGACTGGACAGACGAGACTGGGCAGGCAACCCTCACTAAACACCCTATTCCAACTTGGATATTAGTATGCGCCACTCTGATATCGCATATTTTGTATTTATTCAGGGTGGGCAATGGTCTCAATGGTCATGGTCTCCCGCAATGGAAGCCGGGTATGTTGTCAACTACACCACCGAGGAGGACGGGCAGACAAGCCTCGACAGATAAAGGTAGACAGACTACACAGACATGACAAAACAAAAGGAGACTAGACTGACCAGACTAGGCAGACACGCTTACACATATAAGGCTAGACTGTCTTTTCTGAGTTACAGTATTTGTAGCAGAAAGAAAACTCAAATTTCATTGTTACAGTTTTCCCTTGTACAATATGCCAGTAAGTTGGTCGCGAGAAATTAGATTTACCGCAATATAATATTAGCAAATTACATATTGTTTAATAATGGGAGCGTATACGCTATAGAAGACAAAACATAGATGTATAATTTTTTTAGAAAATTTCCTCGTTTTATAAGGCATTCCGTTTTTAAATCGTATAATTAGAACATTGTATTATGGTAGAATATAGAACGAATTACTAGTAATCAGAAAGCATGAGAATTTAGTTGTAAATTAATAATGTTTTTTAATAAATTACTATGCTATGGTATGTGTGAATTTAGGTTAGGCCAGGTTATATTTATAAATGGATATAACTGAATCCCGCTTACAATGCAGAACTAATTTGCAATGTAGACTTTAGCTCCTGATTTATGTAGCGTATATGATAAATGTTAATTTCGGCTTTATGCAACGTGTGTTACTTTTATAGGTCGCAATTTTTCTATACTAAATTTTATATTCCATTTTAATGTTTTTTTTTTGTTTGGCATAGGTGATGTGTTGCAGCCGGCCTTGGGCTTAGCAGCAATGCAGCTTCAATCTGAATCTCGAATCATATCAATTCAAAGAGTTCTCAAAGCTGATGTTTTGTGCAAACCCTTTGGTGGGGACAGTGTAATAAATATTTTATTTGTTCGTTAACGAAATTCACAGTACATCTTCTTTAATATGTATGAGTCCCACCGGGCATTTGCTAATAAGATCTAAGTTTGTGAAAAATTATTCGGATTTTCATTTCGCTACGGGGTGCTTTTCTAAAGTCGTGCCCTGTGTACGGCATGCTGAGGGTAGTGCGAATTCGTACGGTTCCCGTAGTTAGGTTAACTCTTTGCTTTACAGAAAAAACGATTGCGTATTAATCCGGTTCCCGTACACGGGACACGAAAATATTTTACGGCTTTATCCGGTTCCCGTAGCGAAAGGGTTAACTACCTCATACATATATTTAAGGGCGGTATTTAGGAGCAACATGTATGTTAATAAACCACAAACACGGCAGAAATTCAGTGAAAACTGTAGTATACCATCGCGGATAATACCCGGTTTTACATAAGATTTTTTTAAAACTATTATTTTCTTGCATACAGTTAAGAAAATTAGTTAACTTGTGCGGTAAAGTAAAATTGTAAGAAAGTGTTAGTATTTCATATAATACAAGGAAATAATATAAGGAAATATATAAAACAAGAAAATAATATGTCGTGCAATAAAACTCCAACCACATTTCAAGAAGTTAAAAACGTTAGGAAGATAGTTACAAAATCAATAAGGAGAATTCGTAAACAAAGTGAAGATTTTAAATTGCAATCAATAGTAGAGGGCTTTAAGCAACATAAGTCACGAAACTATTATAGAACGTTCAAGCAAAAGTTGACAAAGTATTCTTCGCCATCGCTCCATTTTGTTAATGAAAATGGACAATTGGCTTATGCTATAGATGCAAACTGTACAATCCTTGCAGTATACTTTTCTAAATTACTTAACAGTGATTTACCATAAGAAAAATTTAAGTTCATCAAATCTTATAAAATTAATCAAGATTCAACCCCACCGACTGTACAAGAGATTAAAGAAATTATTCAATCACCAAAAAATAACAAAGCTTCAGGGGAGGATCAAATAACTGCAGAATTGTGTAAAAATGCATGAGAAAATTGTATCACAAAATTGCACGAAATTATGTTGGACATTTAGCAAACGGAAAACATCCCCTCGGATTGGAAGTTGGTGATAATCCATCCCATACACAAAAAAGGAAATAAAACTGACCCAAACAATTATCGAGGTATAATATCCGTTCTTCAGGTCATATACAAAATTCTTTCAAAAGTTTTACTAAACCGTGCAGAGCTTCAAGTAGATAATCAAATCGGTGAATATCAATGTAGATTCAGGAAGGGACGGTCATGGGCAAAGAGCAAATTTTGAATTTGAAAAACATCATACAATATTTTCGCAACACAACTAACAAAAAATATGTCATAAGGTTTGTGGATTTCCGGAAAGCATATGACAGTATAGATCGCTTATCACTCTTTAATGTTTTAACAGAATTTGGACTTGAACAAAAAACAAGAAATATTATCAAAGACACACTTACGGAGACAGAGGCTAAAGTAAAATTTATGGATGGATTAAGTGAAGAGTTTGAAATAAATACAGGCGTCCATCAAGGTGATGGAATTTTCCCATTACTTTACAATTGTGCCCTGCAAAAAGTTTTTAGGGAATGGAGAAATGCAGGGTCACCATCGCACCGACTAGGGCCAAAGATTACGGGTATTCAAATAGACTGCTTAGCATTTGCTGATGATATGGCACTAATTGCTGAAGACATCTCTGATGCACAGAAGCAGATCACTATCTTGTAAGAACAAGCAGCAAAAATAGGGCTTCATATCTCTTATGAAAAAACTAAATTTATGACTAACATAAAAAATGCGCCATGTGAAATTTATATTAACGTTATACAAAATTACTAGAGTAAAGGAATTTAAATACTTAGGCGAATGGGTTACAGAAAATGGCAATGAAAATAAATCTGTAACATCAAGAATCCAGAAAATGGAGGTTGCTTTTCAATACACCAAAAATGTTTATAACAAGTGATGGAATAGTAAAATTCTCCATTACTTAACAGTGATTAAACCGGATGCTTCAAAACGCTCAATTTTTAAATTAAAACATCAGAGGAACAATTCAAGATTAAGGAAAGGAAAATTATGAGAAAGATCTTAGGGCCCAGAATTAGAAATGGCATACACTATCCCAAACCCAATTCTGAAATATATAGAAAAATTTCTAAACTTACCGATACCATGAGCATGAGACGAATTCAATTTTTGGGTTATTTGGAAATTGACCGAATCCACACATTTCTACAGAACAAACGTACAAGACCAAAGTAATACAAGCAAGTGGAGAGGGACCTAGTGGAGATGTGATCGCTAGATCTGATTAATAGAAATGTGATCAGGAATATTGTTCATACAAGCGGATTTGAGGCAGATCAGAAGAAATCAACACGACGTGCATGGTCGTAGGAACAGAAACTACAACAATCCATGAATATGAAAAGTATATATAAGTATATAAAAGTAATATATATATATATATATATATATATATATATATATATATATATATATATATATATTTATATATATATATATATATATATATATGTATATATATATATATATATATATATATATATATATATGAGTATATGACCCAAAATAAATCGTAATAATTTACAAATTATTTACAAATAATCATTTTTTGTATAACATATTCTTTACACATAATACTCCTGATAATCCGACACATATGGGACCACACAACCGCCGGATTATAAAAAATCCGGATTATCAGGATTAACCTTTAACTGGGGACATGGAGTCTCACAGGCGTCGCGTGTTTTGCAAATAATACTTATAAAAAGATCGGACGTAGTCTATCAGGCTACATGTCCCTAGTTGCCATACACTATAACTACTTTTTCGAATTACTTTTTTATTTTTATTTGCTAGTGCAAAATGGCAGAAAAAGGTGGGAAACGTCAACGCCCGACCATAAGTTCAGTTGAGCCATCAAAAAGAAAAATAATGCGGGTAGACAGTCCCTCATTTGAAGAGGAATTGAATTTCCTGTTGCTAGCTTCAGACCAATCTGATAGCGAAGGTGATTTTGCAGAATATGTTATATCTGAAAGCGAACTTTTACAGCATCATGAAAGTGATCAAGATGAAGATTCAGAGGAGAGTCAGATCACTCCAGAAGAAGTTGGCAGCGATAGTTCCGAAGATGAAGACAACGTACCTCTCACGGAATTACGGCGGTCAAATTTTTATTGCGGTAAAAATCGTTAGAAATGGTCAAAGACCCCTCCCAATACTAGGGTACGTACAGCTAAACATAATATAATTACTCGTGCTTGTGCCTCGAAATTGAGAGCTGAGGATAAAAAAAAATCCTTTCAGCATCTGGAATAAACTATTTGATAAAGAAATGCTTCAATAAATTTTGACATGGACAAACAACAAAATCTCGAGTTACAGGATAAAGTTTGCCCGTCAGAATAAACCTGAACTGAAAAACATAGATATGACTGAGCTAAAGGCTTTTGTGGGTCTTTTACTATATTCAACTGTCTTGAAATCTAACCACGAACGCTCAAGTTACTTATTTGCTAGGGATGGTACAGGTTGTGAGATGTTTAGATGCTGCATGTCAGTAAATAGATTTGTCGTTTTGCTACTGTGTCTGCGATTCGACAATCCAGATGATCCCGCCGAAATGAAACAAAATGACAGCTTGGCAGCTATATCCTTTATTTTCAACAAGTTTGTCAACAATTCTCAAAAAATATACGAATTAAGCGAATACGTCACCGTAGATGAGATGTTAGTGAAGTTTCGTGGAAGAAGTCACATGATTTCATACATGCCAAGGAAACCAGGTAAATACGGACTGGTCATACGAGCCTTATGTGATGCAAAAAATGCATATTTTTATAATGGATATGTTTATACTGGAAAAGGTTCTGATGGTGTAGGATTAACCACACAAGATAAAAAACTTCTCGTACCTACTCAGTGTGTCCTGCGGTTGATACAGCCAATCGAAGGAAGCAACCGAAATGTAACTGGTGATAACTGGTTCTCTTCTATAGAACTTATTGATGAACTGGCAAAACGGAAGCTTACTTATGTGGGTACAATGAAAATAAAATAAACGGGAAATACCTAGCGAATTTCAACCGCAAAAAAATCGAGAAACTCGGTCTACCTTGTTTGGTTTTACGAACCAAAAAACTTTATGCTCATACGTGCCCAAGAAGAATAGAGCTATGATACTTGTGTCTTCAATGCATCACAATAACGAAGTTGACGAGGATACTAAAAAGCCCGAAATCATTCTTTATTACAATGCAACCAAAGGAGGTGTTGACGAAGCTGATAAAAACTGCTCCATTTATTGCAGCAGCCGCCGAACGAGAAGATGACCAATGGTAGTTTTTTACCGCATTCTGGATTTGAGCGGCATCAACGCTTATATACTGTATAACATGTATCAACCCAAGATTACAGAAAGAGGAGATTTTCTAAAGAGTTTAGCTCGCTCGCTAGTGCTTCCCCATATCCAGAGACGTGTAGTTTGCAGTCAATTACCGAGAGAGTTACGGTTAGTGATAAAGCGAGTTCTGGGCGACGATATGGTCGAAGAAGATGTCCATAGTCACGAAATTGGCCAAGGCAAACGAAGAGTATGCAGGATTTGTTCACCTAAATTGCACAGAATGACAGTGTACACGTGTGTCGAGTGTTGTAATCCCGTATGCTTGCAATGTTCTCGCCCCTTGTGCAAAAATTGCCAGTAATTTATGTTAAATTTAGTCGTCAGATTTTTTATTGTTCGTTTTCAGAAGTAACTATTATGTTTTTTGTTTCTTTCTAGATTAGAATTGAAGTAAAACGTGTTAAATTTATCGTATTACTTGTATTAGGTCTACTAAAATGCCAAAATACGGATCTCATGTCAATTGAGGCTGAAAACTGTTAACTGTAGTTTTTTTTAAATATTTGATAATAAAAGCTGAATAAATTTACTTAATGTTTTTTATTACATACCAATGGTTAAATATCAACACAATTTTAAAACATCCAAATTAATTTTTATAACAAGAATTGACTTTGAAAGTAGTAGCCTGTGAGACGTCATGTCACTTATAGTGTTATAAATATATCATGTCCCCAGTTAAAGGTTAATAACAATTTTACAAATTTTATGTACAATTGTATTTTGGAAAGAATAAAATATGCATCGATATAGGTAAATGTGTACATACAAACAATATGTACAAACTTAGAACAGATAGTAAGAAAATTGTAGAGTGGAGTTAGCTTTGTCAGAATCGTCAATCAAGTTTAAAGTCAATCAAGTCAAAATTAAATGCAGGGTGTGTTGGCCAGACCTTTTTCCAAGAACACTCAATGGTGTTGTTTTTGACTTTATTTCTTGTGTACTCGAGGTTTATATCCGGCGCGGGGAGTTTTTAACCGACGCGTAAAGAAAAGTCACGTATTTCGCCGGATTACCGAATTAACCAACCGCCGAATGATCAAGATTTTACTGTATTTTATTCCCTCTTTTATTCTTTATATTTTATTCCTGCTTTTATTCTTTATTCCTATTATTTAGGCTTTAATTAAAGATTAATAGGCTTTAATTAAAGATTTTTTAATTCAAGATTTGTTCGAAGATAAGAAAATATGTAAGCAATAAAAATGATGAAACATCTTTCCAAATATTTATTTGTCTTATTCTGAAGACCTATGCATTGTATTAAATATGTAATTTTAAATGTAATTCTAATTTTATTATAAATTATTTTCATTTGTGGGAGAAACTGATGAATTACAGGAAGACGATCATTTGTCTACTATGTTTAAAGTCATTACCCAGACGTTAATGCACGATTTTTTTTGGTTGAAATTAGATGGAGAAAAAACTGGATGTCTTAATTAGCGCGGAAAAAAACTATTAAAATTATTAATTGGAACCCATTTATATGCTTCCCATTAAATGAGTAAACGCTCGTTGAAATCTTAAAAAAACGTTTTTTCAACAAACTCGCGTTCTTAATTACGTGATTTCACAATTTTCTTAACAAGATTGATTATACCAGTTTCAAAAAAAATTATCCGTTAGGAAATATTTCCATCAAACGCAACTAATTTTTACTCGCAGACGCTTGTTATAACAGTTTGTAATTCTATCTACATTTACTTCAATTGTCTTGTGCAATTCTAATTGTTATTATTCATATTTAGATTTTATCTGGAACGTAAATCAATCTTGTTATATTGCTTTGAGCAATTTTATTTCAAACTATAACAACTATAACACACCTAACTTTTTTTGTTGCTCTTGGCATATTTTCTTTTTTATAAAACATTTCAAGAAAAGACCTAGATTTCGTAATAATTAATATAAAAAAAACTAAAAAACTAATATTGAACATAAAATTAAGAAACTCATATAGCTATTGCGAGAAGGTCCGGCGAGAGAATGCAGCTGTACTGCGCCGAGGTATGAGGGGCAAGCGAAGCAACTCAAACTAATCTGCGCGTACCTCGGCGCGCAGATTAGTTTGAGTTAAGAAACATGCGGCAGTTTTTCAAATACGGACAACTAAGGTAGGCGTCCACATTTTAGCATCGTACGTATCGGACGCATCGCATCAAACGTATTATTTTTTTACAATGCGTCCACAGTATCAGCAGCGATCGGATTTGCCGACGCAACTACCAGCAAATACCATATTCCGTATGACGTCATCGGCACGCATCGTACAAGTTGCTCATCGGAGCATCGGCATTGCCGACGGGTACATTCGTGCGATCCGTACGATGCGGATCAGAGGACGCATTTGTATTATTTTCTATAGAAAGAATACTACGATCTGTTTGATGCGATGCGTCCGATACGTACGATGCGAAAATGTGAACACCTGCCTCTAAACACCGCGCACTCGAAATAAAGTGAGGGTATACGCAGAACAATGCTATACTCGTCGAGACGGGATGCATTCTCTCGTTGCACAGAGTAGGTATAGAATTTTGTAGATTTGTGGTTCTCAAACTTTTTTCGCCGGAGCAGCCTAGTCAGGCTAAAAAATTTCACTGCCGTTGAATACTTAGGAAAAGAAGAAAAAGTAGTGCAAATTTAATGTACTTTAATGCGACGAATGAGTTTGTTTCGATGAATTTTTCATTATTTATTTTATGTTTATGGTAGGTTTAATTATTTTTACCCTAAAATCACGTGATAAAGGTTTGCTCCTGTACTTGGTTAGGGTATCGCGGCACACAGTTTGAGAACCAATCACCTAAATAATGCATTATATAAAGCTTCGGTACTTGGCGTAATGTATTAACGCCATCGCAGGTGGCGTTAAGTTCTGATTAGATTAAGTTATACTGGAGCAGATAAATCCCGACCACATATCGCGCGATAGCGCGACCTCTTGGTCCAAAATAAGAAAAAGTAATTCAAATAATTTACTGGTGTTTTTTTAGCTGCATCAGTTTCGATGGTCGTTGTCTATGGTTTGACAGTTGAGAATGTTTGGCAATTCATCCTGAATCGTTTAACGCCAGAACAACGCTGCTAAGTTGTGAAAATTTACTTTGAAAAAAATAAATTTGTTCGCGAAGTTCATAGAGCACTTCGTTCATTTTACGGTCAACATAATCGGTCTAGTGAGCAAGCAATTCAAATTTATTTTCGATTTTTTAATTCCGATTCATCGCCGTTCTCAGCTTTTTGGCCTTTGCCCTTCGACTACGTGGAAAATTTTACCTAAGAATGTACGTGCCTATATAATACAGCTCGTGCAAGAATTAAAGACAAATGACCATCGTTTACCTTGCATTTTTGCTGATTGAGCTAATTTGAAACTGGCCGAAGATGAGCATTTTTACCGGAGAATTGAGTTTAGTGATGAAGCTCATTTCTGGTTAAATGGCTTCGTCAATAAACAAAATTGCCGTATATGGAGCCAAGACAATCCTCAAGCCATTAACGAATCACCATTATATCCATTAAAATTGAAAATTTAAAATTGTTTGGTGCGGTTTACACGCTGGCGGCATCATAGGTCCTTATTTCTTTCGAAATCTAGAAAAAGCTGCCGTAACGGTGAATGGCGATTTATGTCGACAAACCAGCAACTCTTGAAGCATTGGAAGCTAATATTCAGGCCACCACTGAAGCCATACGGCCAGATATATTAGAAAAAGTAGTGAAAAATTGGACTGATCGACTAATTGGACTCGTAACTGTAACTCGTAGCCGCGGCGGACATATGTCGTAATAATTTTTTTTATAAATAAATGTCATGAAATTATATACCAGATTATAATAATAAAAAAATAATTCCAACAATGTTTCTTTCTGTCTTGTATTATTATTTAAAGCTCTTTAAAAAAAAACACCGCAAAAACGCAGCGCGAACTCTCGATGCAATATAGGACAATGTGGCAAGGATCGTTGGTTTAACCCAGGCTAGATTAGGTTCAGGAAGGGGAAGTCCACTGTCACGACCGCAAGATACATCTTCAACCTGGCAGAGGAAGAACGAAGGAGATCGCTTTAAACAAGGAAACTGGTAGCACTGGTAAAAATAGACGTTAAGAATGCCTTCAACTCGGCACCGTGGAGGATCATTGTAGAGGAGCTGGAACGCAGGAGGATGCCCGAATACCTGGTAGGCCTGACCATGAGCTACTTCAGCGACATCCGTCTGCTGGTGGAGGGGCAGGACGAGATAGATGTTACAGCCGGGGTCCCACAAGGATCCGTGCTGGGTCCGCTTTTGTGGAACATTCTTTATGATTGAGTCCTGAACGTGGCCTTACCGGACGGTGCGGAAGCCGTCGCCTACGCGGACGACCTGGTCCTAGTGATCAAAGCAAGAAGAAAAGACGAGCTCGAAGAAACAACAAACGCCGCTCTAGACACTATACAGGTCTGGATGGACTCAAATCAGCTGGCTATTGCACCGGACAAAACCGAGGCGGTACTGCTAATCGGCAGGAAGAGATGTGGCCCGGTGGAGTTCGTTCGCGGCGGAAGAACGTTTCGCCCGCAGAAGTTCCTAAAATACCTGGGAATAGTCTTCGATGAGAAGTTAACCTTCGGTAGGCACGTTGAGGAGGCATGTGCAAAAGTTCACTGCATGGTGAATAACCTCTTGAGGATACTCCCGAGGATCGGAGCGGCGTCTGAGAACAAAAGAAGAATACTGGCATCCGTTGCAAACAATATCGTCTTGTATGGGGCCCCGGTGTGGGCCAGCTGCACAAAACTCATGAGGCTCAGGGAAGCCCTGAAAAGGGCACAAAGGAAAATAACTATTAGGATAGTCAGCGCTTACAGAACTGTCGGGACCGACGCCGTGCGGGTATTGGCAGGGCTTATTCCCCTGGAGCTACTGGTAGAAGAAAGAGCCAGAATCGTGGGGTGCACGCTTGACAAGGAGGAGAATGATGCAAGGGCGGTCAAAGAAGAGGAAAGGCGGGAAACCATTCGAAAGGGGCAGGAGTTGTGGAACAAGGTTACGAGCAATTGGACCTACAAGCTAATTCCGGATGTCAAGCCCTGGCTGGATAGGAAGCATGGTCAGATGAGTTACCACATGACAATGGCGCTGACGGGCCATGGCTGCTTTCAGAGTTTTAGAAAAAGAATCGGCAAGACGAACGTGGAGAACTGCCCGTACTGTAACACGGAGCCGGGGACGGCCGAACCCACGCTGTTCACCTGCGATAAGTGGGCAGGACAGAGGGCGAAGTTGGAAGTGTTAAGTGGCGGGGCAATGTATCCCCGGGCGTTAAAAGAGCTGATGCTAGAAAGCGAGGAGAGGTGGAGCGACGTCGGTGCCATTATGCAACATCATGCAGCAGAAGGAGAAGGACGAGAGGGAATGGCAGAAGGAAAGTAACGGAACAGACAGATAAATCAGGAGCCAACAGCTTGGAGTTATGCAAAATTGCAGTGCCAAGTTGTTTTTAGGGCATGAAAATAGGGGGTAGGTGCTTTTATTGGACAAACTATCTCTGGAGGAGAATTAGTTCTACTTTACCGAGCTAGTCGGTGTCTATAAAAAGTTTCCCCTTCACATATACTATATGGAATTAGATCTAAATTATCTTTTCATTTAACTTAAATTAATAGGAAAATATTTAGCTATAAATTAATTAAAAACTGTTGTGAATTATTTTTTTTCGTTTTAACAAGTTTCTTTCATTGTTGATATGTTTTGGTTCAAAAGATTGTTTGCCCAAAACGAAGGTTAAAATGGATTTGAAAAACAATACTCGCTGGATTTATTGAATTTAAATGTTTGCATAAACGCTGTAAATTCCAAGACAGGATATTTATATCTCACTATTTATTTAACTTTTTAAAATTTATTTAACTCTAAAATTTACCACCATTTCAAACACTTTAAAAACTATAACTTTGGACAAGACAATTATGGAAATTTGAATAAATTACAGGAAACATCTGAAAGAAAAACCTTATGGTCGATAGCCACTTACGTTCCTTTTGGTTACAATAAAGATTATTATTACTATTATCAATTCTTCTATAATTATTATCAATTCTTAATTAATATTTTTATTATCATATCTTAAGATACATAAATACATACACTACATAATTTAATCTAGATTAATATAAGATTAGTGTTAAATGCAATGTAGAAACTCGACAAATTCAATAGCTGAAAGTCGACCTAGTTTGAATACATAATATGCAGTTAGATATCAAATTTATTCAATGATATTTATTCATTTGACCATCTGTCTATATTTTCTTTTTTGTATTTATATTTACATGTAATCTAAATACAAACTTAAGGAACGAGTTAGTTTAAGAAAAAGTTAAATTTTTGCCATCAAGAAGGATTTTAAATGTAAAAAGTGAAGCGAATATTCTTAGTGTTGCAGTAGTTAAAGTTTAATGAACTCTCTCTTCGTTACCAAACATAAACCTTTCAACAACGAGAAATTGGCGTATTTTGCACCATTTAATCAATGGTCATTTAATTGATGCATTTTTTCACAACATCTAATAAAAAACATCGTAAACTTTGGTGCTATAAAATGAAAGCACAATTCAGTATCTTATACTATTTTTGTTTCATTTCATTTCAAAATAATATGTAGGTTTTTTTTGGGTGAAATTTTAGTTGTGTCTTGTAGATTTCGACGTTACGAATTCAAATCTGCGAACGGCAACTGGCCCCGATTTTCGTTTTACTTTATTGAAGTACTCCTGAGATTATTTGGAGATTTGTTTTTAAAAATGATGTTTTTTTAGGGTTCCGTTGTTATCAACAACGAACCCTTATAGTTTCGATATGTCCGTCCGTCCGTCCGCAGTTTAGCTCAGAGACTATTAGAAATAGAAAGCTGTAATGTGGCATGGATATACAGATTAGTCACGCCGACAAAGTAGAAAACTAAAATCTTGAAAAAAAAATTTTTTAGGGTACCTCCTTTACCCTAAAGAAGTGGTAAGGTTTTTTTTTCTCGTCTACCCCATGGTGTAGGGTATCGTTGGATAGGTCTTTCAAAAATATTACAGGTTTGTGAAAATAATATTTCGATTAAGAGATCCGTTTGTGAAATATTAAGCTTTAAACTGTTAATTTTTGTTAGAGTCAAGTGTACTCCTACCACCCCTACACCCCATCAATATCAGCTGATTAAGTTTTGGTTATGAAATTTTGTAGATATTTGAGTCTTAAGTCATAAGAGTAAAATGGCATCTACGGAGCCCTACATTGCGCGTGGCCCGACACGCACTTTTTATTTTAATTTCGCGCCGTTTTATTTTAATTTCATATCTGGTTGAATGCCTATCTAAACATGTCTAACAATGTTTAGACAATCATGTCTAAACTGTTTGAAAAACTTTTCATAAAGCCTTATTCCTATTATAGAAAAAAATAACGTTATACCAGACCATCAGTTTGGATTTCGACAGAAACATTGCAATACTGATTAAGTCTATCTGATAACTACAGTATAGAGAAAATTATCAAAGAAAAGAAAGTTTGTGCTGCTGAATTTCTTGACGTAGCACAAGCCTTTGATAAGTTCTGGCTCGATAGTCTTATATATAAACTTAGAAAAATGTTACCCAAACAGTTCTCTGATCTTCTCATTTCATACCTGTCAAATCGTACTAGTAGAATAAGTAAAATCCGTCTGTTCCTATTTACCAATGAATTAAACTTGTATTTTTCTTGAAAACCTTCTAAAACTAGCCAAGTCAATGTTTGCAAAACTGTATTTCCTGTAGTTTCCTTTCTACAAATTTGAAACTTACCTGGGTATTAGAAGACACTTTAGAGGAAGATTTCTGAAATTTTTTGCAAAATCCGTCTGTCCGTTCGTCTTTGTCAATTAATTAAACTCGCGGTATTCTTGAAAACCTTCTAAAACTCGTCAAGCCAATGTTTGCGAATTTGTATTTCCGGTAGTTTTTGGTCTACAAATTTGTTTACCAATGTATTAGAAGACACTTTCAAGAATAATTACTGAAATTTTTAGCAAAATCCGTCTCTCCGTTCGTCTTTACAAATTAATTACACTCGCCTTATTCTTGAAAACCTTTTGAAACTAGGTAAGGCAAAGTTTGCAAATTTATATTTCCGCTAGTTACCGGTCTACAAATCTACGACTTTCCAAGTTATTAGAAGACACTTTCAAGAATAATTTCTGAAATTTTTAGCGAAATCCGTCTGTCCGTTCGTTTTTGTCAATTAATTAAACTCTCGGTATTCTTGAAAACCTTCTACAGCTAGTCAAGCCAATGTTTGCGAATTTATTGTGAATTATATTGTGTGAATTATATTCAAAATGGCCAATTAAATTAATTGAATCTAAAGCAGTCCATGAATTTCACAAATAATTAACCAAACTACTATCCACTTACCATAAATAACAATCAATCACCTTACGCAAATACTGCAAAGTATCTTGGCATGACTCTCAATGCTAAGCTGCGCTGGAAGGCACATATCAAAAAGAAAAAGGAAACCTTGGAAATTCGATATAAAGAAATGTATTAGCTAAAAAGTAGGAATTCAATACTATCGATACAAAATAAACTTCTCCTATACAACCAAATACTAAAACCCATATGGACCTTTGGTATTCGCTCCGTGCATAACCGCGCTTAGCGCCTCCCGTGGCCAAAAAGACAACTTCGTCTGCTATTCAATTTTTTTTACCGGTTAACTGGAGATCTCTTCAATGTCTTTGATCAATTGTCAAATAAAGTTGGATTATTAACTTGGGCTTTCTAGCCTTTTAAGACTTTTTATTGCCAGAAAAATGATAACCACAAATTCGACTCCGCTTATTCGGAAGCCAAAAGCGGCTAGCAAGATGCTATTTGTATATTTCCAACCATCAGGGAAAATACTTTACGGCACACTTTGAAATTTTCCATTCACTTGACAAATAAAGATTTTCAGGAAATACATTTGTTTGCATTTTCCGAGGATTTCACGAAGTCATAAATTTTGAACGGCTTGTCACAGAGATTTCTATTTGGCACCAATCGGCATCTTCATCACCAGCACCAACCATTCAGCATCTCAAAATCAGTCGGAAAACGTATATCATATTCATAGGAGCCTTTTAATTAAAAAATATCAATGAACCGGAAAGTCAAGATTGCGAAAACGATAAAATGCAAGAAAATCGATTTTTCTAAATTCGTTATTTTTTTAGTTTCGGCAAAATATAAAAACGTATCTGCAAGCATTTTTGTTGCTGATTACAAATGTGCAAATTATATTTCGCAAGCTCTCTCCGTTCACGATGGCCTGCTAAAATTGAGTAAAATTTTAGTTTAAGTAAAATTTTAATTGTAAAAGTTTAATTTTTAAGACATGTTTAAGGCATTCGAGTAGAGATCTTGGTAGAAAGTAGTGAATTTCCCGCGGATAATCTAAGTGTTTTAATAGGAAAATGACCCTCTGAAAACGATGGCGCATTCCGTGTTTGATTATCTGCAACCGTTTCTGAGATATCGACTTATCAAATCGACAATCGTAAAATTTCAGTTTGAAAAATTGAAGCTTTCCAAACAATTTACACATCGACTTGTACGTCTTATCGAGTAGTTTCTTTGTGCTGGAAATGATTTCGCTGCCGTTTACCGTTTTTGTGAAAACTGATAAAAACCGAAAAAGCACATTTTTTTCGACCGAAGTGAAAAAAAAAATTTGACGAATTTTTTGGAAAATTATGTCGCGTTGCCCGAAGGAAAACGAAGTGCTGAAAACGATTTTCGAGTTTATTTCGCCCTAAATTTAAAAATAAGCAAGATGTAGCCTATATTTTGAGTATTTTGTGCATGTGAACATCAACATCGTGTTCAGTACTTTACCATTTAAATATATAAAATTATCCATAAAATTTTCTGAAAAAATCGTCAAAACATCATTTTGCTCAGGAAAAATGCATTTTTAGTTCTCTTGCGATTCTCTCGGAAACAACATATCCCACCAACATCATTTTCGGCACACTGAAACTAGACGACAAGAATAGCAAATGGATGTGTAAATTGATTGGGAAGATTCAATTTTTTACTGCGAAATTTTCCAGAATTTCGACTACACGAAGTCCGTATCTCGAGAATGGGTGCAGATAATTAAAAACAGACTGAGGCATCGTTTTCAAGAGGTCATTTCCCTGTGGTTGCACTTGGATTTCCTCAAAAATATTAACTAGTTTCCAAGTTCTCTCTTCGGGTGACGAAATTTCGTGTTTTTCGTTCGCTCGATTTTGTCAGTTTCATCAAGTCATATATCGCGAACAGAAGCTGTTAGAAAAATGCAATTTATATATTTACAACCAGCAGGGAAAACATTTTCAGACGCACATTGAAATTTTCCTTGATCCACTTGATAAATAATGATTTTAGCGAAATATATTTTCTCGTATTTCGGTCATGAAGTTCTTAAAAGTGTCACCTTTGGCGCTAGTGCTGTTGCGCTCGGAGCGAATAGAATTGTGGGATTGTGCCAAACAAAGTAACATCCAAATCATACAAAGGTTTCAGAATAAAGTACTAAGGAACATAGTGAAGGCACATTGGTACGTCAGAAAATGTGACATCCAGAGACGTACATGTGCATACTGTGGATAATATTATTATAAAACACACTGCGGCTTACGAGCGGAGACTGTATCACCATGTGAATGTTGCGGTAGTCTATCTACTAGAAAACACGGGCCTATTGAGAAGAATCAAAAGGACTAAATGAGGCCTGGGCAAATTGCGGCCCGCGGGCCTCATGCGGCCCGCTTCGACATTTTATGCGGCCCGTGCATTTTATAGATTAGTTTAATTACAGAAAAATATCTTCGTATAATAAAAAAGTCGGTTTTGTGTTAGTCCCACCAAATTATTACTTCAGCGCGAAAGTAATTACAAATTTACTTATACATAGCAGCCACAATTTTGCTATACAAAGCAAAATTATAATTATAAGCAAAATAAACATTGAATCCCTAAAGCGTGACTATGACATACTTATTATGTTTAGCAGACCTGATATTTGACACTGCACACTTGCGGCTATTCTCTGAAAATATTTCGTTTTTCAAACAGAATCTATTGTCCACTATGACAGAACTTAATAATATTGTTCTGTCTAGGCGAGTATATACGCAACGGTCGTGGCATACAAATAACTATTAAAATAGGAAAATATTTAATGCGGTCCACGGTCAAATTTTCATACGTAATGTGGCCCTAAAACCAAAAGGTTTGGCCACCTCTGGACTAAACTCTTCGTTAGTAACTCGAGTTAGTGTAATGAATAGTCCCTATAGTACAAACTAATGAACACGTGAACAAAGTGATTCGCCTTTACGGATTCTAAGATCTCATCTTAGTTGTATTTTTTTCTAGTAATTTAGGTTAAAGTAAAATTAGCTACTAGTCTAAAGACTAGATTGTAATCTAAAAAAAATTCTGGTTGATTGTGACTAAAAGAATATGAATTGAAATTTAGCTATAAAACTTCAACCACAAAATTTGTATAAGAAAATGTGTTTTTATATTTATTTTAACACTTTTGTAATTCAACCAAAATTTCGTTTGGGCAAGTAAAATATTAACAGGAAACACACTAAATTTTTTAATTGACATTTTTTTGAATTTTTGAAACTTGGAATTCAGAAAAAAATCTTAGAAGAACAGATTAAATATTTTCTCAAAACTTTTCTCTCAGTTTTGTTTCATTTGCTGCTCTGATAAGAATCGTATTAGAAGAACAAGAAAGAAGTTCGTATCTAACATATTTAACCACAAAACCCGATATACAACACTGTTTATACTAAAGCTTTTCCTGTAACCAACGCAAAATCCTTGGCTTTGTGTAGGACTCACCGTCCTCCGTAATAAATATTCATATTAAAAGCACATAATCCCACGAACATTTATGCGAAACTCGGAAACCGACTTACAACTTCATATAAAATAAAAATAAACCCTTTTGCGTATTATTTTTTGTCGTCTAAATGTCAATTCTAAAATAAATTATTGAAACTTGTTTAAATAAATTACGCACACGATCGCCTTGACTGCAGTTTCAATAACCGAAATCTCTTGAACATTTGACATTTCCATTGCGAAGAAATAGGCATATTAAAATATTAAAAATGGAACATATTTTGAATGCAAAATTATTAATCAAAAAACAATATTTTTTGGTTAAATAAAAATAATTTTCTTACCATGTTTGAGTTTTTTTTTTCTTAGAAAAACCTTTTAACAAAATAGTCTGTCTGGTTGTTTTAAGGGAAGCAAAATATAAATGTTTAAATGGATCGCACAGATAAATCCTTTACGAACTTTATTTTAAAAAATATCTTCAGTTTAATAAACGTTCCGCACTAACATAGTCTTAAGTAACCGCTGCGTACCAAATATCCAAGTAAACTATCTTAAACAAACGATAAGTAACATAAAATCACTGAAATACCCCTCCAAAAAGACACATTATCCTTCTCTAATGTAATATTAAGCCCGCGCACCTTTCTCTTTTCATTTAAATCAGAAATATTCCGTTGCGCTCCTACCAACTACAAGAACTATAAGGTCTTCTTGCTCCGACCGAACATAAAGCACAACAATTGGAAAGTTGTCTTATATATTTTGTCTTTGTCCGGCTGGTTGAAGCCGTGCTGGCCGTCTCAGTCCGGTTGAAGGCCTGTTGTGCCTTTCTTTTCCTAGTTTAAAACAAGTAAGGTCTTAAGTAACCCGCGTATGTGTTAATGGGAGCACGGAGTGAGACGGAGTAAGCAAGGTATACATTAAAGGAGACCGAATAATTTTAAAAGAAACAGAGGGGAAACAGAAGCAAATTTTCAGTTGGTTTTCTTTTCTAACAGAAAACATATTAGTTTAAATAAATTATCAATAGGTTTCGATGAAATGTATTAGGAATCAATATGAATAAAAACTAAATTAGAGCAAATTCATATCAGATCAACATTTCCTATTCCACCATTAAAATCTCCTGTAGAAATTGTTAAAAACGTAGCTACCGTAATATTAATTTTTGATATATTTATATCTGCATTTTTAATTCTAATTGTCTAGTTATGTCTGACTGTGTACGTCAGCTACTTTTACATACTTTCCTTGCCTAGCTGTAATCTAGTTTGACAAATCAGTTTAGTTAATTAAGTTCCTTATTAGAACTCATAGTCACTTTCAAGAATGCAGTCAATTAATAAAATTAAAGTATAATTAATTTATTAACAACTTAGTTAAATTTTGTTTAGTTTTTGTAAAAATTATACCAATATACATAATCTATACAGGGTGTTTACGGTTTTGTTATTTTATTTTCAAATGGTGATTAAACATTTTAAAACAAGGTCATTATCCTTAAAATGTCTGAACAAAAGTTAAGAGAGATTCAAACGATAAATTATGGTAAGTCCAGGAGAGTTCGACCACTTTTTGAAGAATTTTTTTTTTCTTACCATTAAAGCATTGCCTAAAGGCTTTAGATTAGAGTCATAACGAAGGTCTTTTTAGTGGGAGCAGGGGCGGATGCGGAGGTGAAGAGCTTAGCCGCCGCAGATGCGTAGATTATCTGAGACGGAGGCGGAGGTGGGAAAAAATCAATAATTATTTATTAATGAAATAAAATATACCTAATCATATTCAAAAATAGGTTCATCTTTATTCAAAATATGTAACATCATAGTACATTATCAGTTAAGTTTACTACGTATTATTAACCTAGTAAACTTTAATGGTAATCAAAATTAAGAAGAGGCAAATTATATTTGACGTACAATAGTTTTGCGGCTTTATCAACCTCCAGCCGAATTCTTAAGGGTTCATATATTAAACCAAGTGCAGTAAATGATTGCTTACTTGCTACTGAACTTGGTAGCGACAAGTAAGTGCGAACAATGGGAGCAAAAACTTTATATTTAATGTTGTCATTTGTTGTTTTCTATTCATCTCCACTGCTATTTTTCAGTATGTCAGCAAAATTTGAATGTACACTTTGTGTTGGTGGTAAAATCTGCAAGCTTGTGCACGGTTCTTCGTCCATTGGATTGCAGATCTTGCAATATCATAGTCATGCAGCGTTAGCAAGCGCAATGGTTCGGACTGAACTTATTGATTAATTATTTCATTAAAAAACTTTAATGCACACCTTGGGTCCAAGTATAGAGGTTTCCAGGTTTTCTTGAGCTATTTGCGAGTGACTAAATTGCCCTGATATCTTCTTGCATTTTGCTATTACGTCCTTTAATTCAAGAATTTTGAGAGCAGAAAGACAGTCCGACAGAAAGCAGAACACAGTTGTAGTTGGTAGACTGTACAACTCGCATTAGGCATATTCGCCAAATGTATTGCTCTGACTATATTTGATCTCTATTACATATCTAACAAAGCAATGCAAATGTTGGTCGTGGATGTTACAATCCCACAGCATCATCTTTATATGGTCACAAATTATTACCGGTATGGCGATCATGAAGTGAGCAACATTTTAAAACAATTTCTCTACTATTTGTCTATTCCATTGATAGAGAAACGCTTTACAAAGTACTCAAGGAACTAGGACTAGACAACAAAACCCGCAGACTCATCCTAGAAACTTTGACCAACACCTATTCCAAGGTTAAATTTAGAGGAGAGATTTCAGAATGCTTTGAAATAAAAACTGGAGTGAGACAAGGAGATGGACTTTCCCCACTTCTATTCAACTTTGTCCTTGCAAAGGTTATGAGAGCTCAGAGTGGTATCTACCTGGGACGTAAGAACGATGGACTGGTTGTAGATTGCCTGCCTGTTGCAGATGACATGGCACTGTTTGGTGATTCTCTTGAGATGGCAACAATGCAGGTAAACTGCCTCAGAAAGCAGGCTGCCAAAGTAGGTCTTCAAGTGTCGCTGGAGAAAACAGAATTCTTCACCAATATCAGAGAAGTAAACAGAGAGATGTCACTAGAACAGGGAAACATCAAGAGAAGTGAGAAATTTAAGTATCTCGGCGAATGGATTGAACCCAACTTATCAGAAAGAGCATGATTATCCAAGAGAGTCAACAAGTTAGAACTAGCCTTTCGACTGACTAAGAACACTTACAATAAGAAATGACTGGCACGCAACCTGAAACTTAAGCACTACACATCAATCGTACGACCAGAAGCCCTGTATGCCATGGAGTGTCTTTCCGTGAACCGAAGAGGTCCGGTAGAGAAATTGTTAAACAGAGAGAGGAGAATCCTCAGGAAGATCCTAGGCGCGGTAAAGCATGATGGGGAACATCGAAGGCGGCAAACTCTGAGCTCTACAAACATATTGAGATACTCTCTGACTGCGCAAAGAAAAAGGGTAGCTTTCTATGGCCACGTTGCTAGATTGCCTCCAAACCGACTAACCAACCGTCTGTTCACCTACTGGCAAAACATGAAGGTTCGTACCACTTGGTTGACAGAAACCGAGAAGGATATTAAAGAACTGAGAATAATAGATCTCCAAAAGAGACAGGCTGTGAGACGCGCCGTAAAGGATGTCCGTGGATTTGAGGAAAACCCCGAAGGAAAGGTACCTCCTAGACATAAGAGAGAAAGGAGTTACACCGGCAGAAGATGCGACAGTATTGCGCAAATATCAAAGTGCAACAGTTGAAGAAGCGTGGTCCAAAGTAGGCCTATTCGAAAGAAGAAGAAGAAGAAGAAATTATCAGTAATTTTTTCACTAAGTAAGCAGATGATGGTAACTTTTCTCATCTTTCACGCTGTATCATCAGTTCTTCGAGCACTGCGCGAGAGTCAATTGTATCCGTTTCATGTACAAAAAGTACAGGCTTTACAACTTGAGGATCATCCTTTCCAGTTTTTCCGTTGGTTATTACAAAAACATGCTGAAATCTCAAACTTTTTGCCACTCTATTGGCGACTGATGAAGCTACTTTGCAAGTAACGGCATAATTAGCTGTCATAATACTCATATTTTGGCTGTCAAAAATCCGCATGCTGTTCGTCGTAATCATTCCCAGCACAGATTTTTGATAAACATTTGGGCCGGACTGATCAACGGACAACTTATTGGCCCCCGTGTGTTGCCAAATCGGTTGACTGGAAATGATTATATGGACTACTTGCAAAATCAGTAGATACAACAATTGGAAGAATTTATTTTGAATGTGGCTTCTCCAAGATGACGCACCACCGCATTTTAATCGTTAAGTTTGTCAACATTAAGAAAATGTGTTTGAAAATAAGCGGATTGCTATAGGTGGTGCTGTACCATGGCATCCTCGGTCAACCGACCTTTACCCCCTTGATTTCTATTTGTGCTCCGTTATGAAGATCATAACGCCTGGCAATCACCAAAAGATGGCCCTGATAACAATCCAAAATCAGGTTGACTATATTTTAGTAAATGAATGTAGTATATGAACAGTTTCGCCTCAGTCAAAAAGTACCATGGAGCTGACCTACAATCAGATCACATTGCTCTAGTTAGAGTGTTAAGAGTAAAATTGATACGATACGATACGAATAAGATACGATATAAGATAATTGATAGAACCAAGAACCTGTAAGAAGTGAAGTGAAAGATCAACTGAACGAAAATATCAGAACACCATCTATGGGTAATATAGGAGAAATGATCAATAATTTATGTGGAAGAATCGAAGGCATCAAAGAGAAAATGTTACAGCCTGAAACAAAGAAATAGAAAGTCATGGATGACTGATGAAATATTACAAATAATGGACCAAAGAAGAAGCTGCAAAGCAAGCCCAGACGAATAAACACTGAATAAAATAATCAAGAGAAAAATCAGAGAAGCAAAAGAAAAAGAACTGAAACAAAGATGCTCAGAGATTGAGACTTTACAAAGTAAATATGACAGCTTCAATGTTCATAAGAAAGAAAAAGAAATGACTGGTAATTTCCGTATAAGACTTTCGTCTACATTAGTAGGTAGTGATGGTAAGCTAATCATCAACAAAAATTAAAGAATACTAGCATGGAAGAACTATATACAGAATCTTTTTCACGATGATAGAACAGATCCACCTGAAGTTAATGGAAAAACAGGACCAGATATTACAGCAGAAGAAGTATCGTCAGCAGTAGAGGCAATTAAAGATGGCAAAGCAGCAGATGGGATACATTCTGAATTCCTTAAGTTGTTTGATGAAAACAAATTAAGTGGTTGACGCAACTCTTCAATAAAATTTATAATTATATGCTGTGATTTCAGAACCATAAGTTTGATGACCCATCTACTGAAAATATTTTTGAAAATCATTCACAAAAGAATCTACAAAGTTTGTGAAGAAATGCTGTTGGTACTCGAGAAGCTATGTTCTGCATCCATATGTTATTCCAGAGGAGTAGAGACATAAACTGTGATGTTTATGCCTGTTATATTGACTATCAAGAGGCTTTTAATAGAGTGCAACATTGCATGGCCGAGGTGCTAAAAAACAGTGGGATAAAGAACAAAGATCTCCAGCACATAATTAATCTATATTGGAATCAATATGCAGCCATGAGGTTAGAAAATGAGAAATCTGACACAGTAAAGTTGTCAAATGTTGTCGCCATTGATATTTAATCCTTTTTCAGAGTATATCTTCAAAGAAGCCCTCGAAAATGTGGAAGATCCGGAATACCAGTAAATGGAGAGAAGTTGAACAATATCCGCTACGCTGATGATACTGTAATATTTGCTGACAGCTTGGATGGTCTTCACCTTGTCTCTCGAATAGGTGGAATTAGTGAGCGGCATTATGACTTAGATATCAACATGAATAAAACAAAGTTTATGTTCATCAGCGAGAAATACATAGACATACCAAACTACATTCTTAATATTAATAACCATGGAATATAATATGACCAATGGGATAATTCACACGAAATTAGAGTCCGTATCGAGAAAGCTTGTTGTCTATTGTGTTTAAGAGCCATTACTTCTTGACGGAAACAAAATTAAGATTTCTACGTTGCTATATATATTGTCCAAACTTTTATCTGGAGCTGTTATCTGGAATTTGAGCTAGACGATGGGTAAACGACCTTGAGGCATTTGAGATGTGGCTCTACAGGAGAATGCTTAGAGTGCTATAGGCAGATAAAATTACAAACAATAACAATCTCCATAAAATGAAGAAAGGAAAAGAAGTCATGAAAACAGTAAAATGCAGGAAATTACAATATTTAGGTCATTTAATGAGAAATGGATACAGGTATAAACTGCTGCAGAACATTCTTCAAGGAAAGAATCCTGGTAAAAGAGGACGAGGAAGAAGAAGAACATCTTGGCTTGGAAACAAGGTACATGGACTTTACACACGAGTGAAGAACTATTCAGAAATCCAAACACAATCCAAACATCCAAAACTGACTGACATATCATGAAGGTCAACATCCGGAACGGATAGGCACAAAAAGAAGAAGATGAAGATCATGATGTACACCAACGAAATGATTAATTTAGATGATCTTCGTAACCGAGTTGAGGCAGCTGCGGCGACAAATCTACAGTAAGACCGACGCCTTGTAAATTATGTCAATTCATGGATAAGGCGGGTGAGACAGTGCGTTCAAAAACACGGCGATAACTTTGAACAACTAGTATAAAGTGAATACCATGAAATGAAAATTTACATTAATGACCTTCTTTTCAGATCATTAATCACCCCTTAAAAATAAAATCACAAGACCGTAAACATCGTGTATACATATATTCTCTCACAAAATGTCGTTTCTTTTGTGATATGTATACTTCCCATTTAGAGTTATCTTTAGGAATATTATGACATCCAGTAGGTTCAAAGATTCTACCTGTAATTCTCTTCGTTCAAGCAGTTGGCTCTAAGATACACAGCTATTTTAAAACTTGCACTGTCCTCCTTCTAAGATACACGTTTCTGTTGTAGATCAATGTTTCACAGTTTGTTCAAGGTATTCTTCCTTAAGCCAGAAAGGTTTGTTGAGAATTGTGTCTGATATCTGAATTGTTCCAGTTATAGAAAGTATTTAACCTTGTTTTCCTGATAGTTTCCCATATTACTCCGCAATTGTCCTAGCCTTTGGCAAATACTAGATTCTGTATTTTTTGCCGTTGCTATTTTACTTATTGTTAGTAAAACTTTTCTCTTGACCTAGAAACTAGGATAAGTATCTATCAAATTACTATTCTACCTATAATATATACTTCTTTAATTTGTTATATGATATTCTTTCATCTAATTTCCTTAAATTATATGTACTATATTCTAATCTGTGTTAGAATAGATCTCGAAACGCGGCTGCAAATCGCTATTCACTTGCGTTAAATAGAAAGATGTGATCTTAAAAACAATGTTATTTGTCTGGTTCTTGTTTAGTGGCACGAAATTGTACTGAGAACTAGTAAATATCATACATATATCTGTTGTGTTTCAACGTGAGATTTGTTTTGTAGTCTTTAATAATATTATAGAGCTACGGAAAGGTTGCATATATTTATATATAAAGCTATATTGCGCTTGGTACTTACGTGTTAACGCCACCACCGCTATATATTGGATGAGAGTATGTTGTCTTGATTTATCTGTCCGCTTCGCGGCGGCTCACCTAATCTAAACCGGGGTTAAAAAATAAAGTATTTTGAGTTTTAAAAATGTTTCAATTTTAAATAATATGTTTTATTTTAAGATTTATCATAAAAATTTTAGTGTAGATTGGCGGCGTATAAATGTAGCGGTGGTGGCGTTAATACGTAAGTACCTTCCGCTTTAATAAGTTGGAATTATAATATGGTTTGTGCTAGTCAAGGATAAACTATATTGGATCTTAGCATGCAATATGAATTATAAGGAATGTGAAAATCTCTCAACCTAAACTTGTTTTTCAATATAACGAAAAAATTAAAGAGATATTTTATAAAATGTAAGTCGAAAACAAATTCCCTGACTAAAATTATTCTTTATATCAAATTATAGTAATTAAAATTAATTGATTTTGCATAAAAGTGCTTTTAATTTACATTTAATATGTTTGTTTTCTTGATCTCAAAAATTTTTAGTTATTGTTTACAAAAATAAAAAAATGAAAGACAGAACAATGTTTTGTAATCTCTTATACTCGGTAGTCATGTTTTTTAATATCCTCTTTTTAATCTCTTTTTAATATCCTCTTTTTAATCGTACCTTTCCAAATGTGTTTCCAAAAGTTGAATTCTGAGACATGACCATCTTGTCTACTTGTGTCCTGGGAACATGTCAGTCTGGTCTTTTTTTTTCAAGGTTGTCTGTATGATCTTATATTTTTTGTCTATTAATTGTTGTCTCTAGTCTTGTCTTTCCACTTATCTTTGGAATTTTATTTACCTATTTTTGCGTGTTTTTACCATCTTGTTTGTATAGTTATAGTCTGTTCGATCGACCTTGGTTGGACGTTCAATTTGGTTGTACACCTTACTTCGTGTGTCTAGTCTCCCACGAGACTACCGCAAAATATTACTTCATAATAGTTACCCTTCGACTTTTCTAGACGTTCTAACTTTTCTGAATTATTGGATTCTCCCTCACTACTTGCATAAAATTGTGGGTGATTCTGATACGGAGTTCGAATGCATACTTGTCACTCACGTTTTTGTTGCGAACAGTTTATTTAAAAATATACAAAATATATAGATTGGTGTTCACTGCTGTTCTTATTGTTGAGATGAATATAGTTGAACTTTCTGTGGTATTTGTGGACGTTGTCTCTCCAGATATTTTTATCCGTTTCCAGATATGGTTTTAAATCCCAACAAGGGCTTAGGATTCGTCATTTATAGGATCTTCCAATAAGGACTTCAGAACTTTGACAGTTGGTAGCGGCCATTATGTTGAAGCTACACATGTTACTACACATGAAAGCTACACATGAATTGGCTGTCAGCTATTCAGTCGGTTTTGCTAAATCACCATGGACGGATTTAGCAAAACAGACATTAGCATGGATTTGGCATTCAACATCACGTGTAAAGTTAGGGCAAGGTTCCGCGCTGCGCCCATTTTCGGTCGCCATAATCGTCCTACCGAGAGGACTATTTGCAATGTGGTGGATAAGTTTGAGCCCACTGGTTCAGTACAATAAACCAATACCAGTACAACCATGAAACGCAAGATCTGCCGAAAACATCGCCACTGTCCGTGAGAGTGTGCAGTACAATCCGATGCAGTCGATTTCGCGTCGCTCACAAGAACTCGGCCTTTCGCAGACCACAACTGGTCGAATTTTGCGTAGTAACTTGGGCCTGCACTCGTACAAACTGCAACTGACCCAGGATCTGAAGGTAAACGACCATAGACCACAACATGTGTTCGCTAAATGTAGCCTGGAGCAGTTGGAAACTGACCCTAATTTAGGTCGATGATTTCCAACTTCTATTGGCCTGAATTGGATGTTATGGACACCAACGACATGTGGTTTCAACAGGACGGCGCTAGGTGTCACACATCTTTAGCCACATTGGACATTGTGCACAATCTATTTGAGGGCATTGTTATCTTACGTGGAGGTGATGTGAACTGGCCCCCGAGATCTTCGGTGTCTCATGTCTATGAGAATAAGCCACAAACCATAACGGCCCTCAAAGCCAACATAACTCGTGCCATCGGTCAAATTCAGCCTGATTTATGCACCAGAGTCATTGAAAATTGGACACTTAGGATGGGCGCCACCCAGGGATGCTGTGGCAGACATTTGCAGGAACTTATATTCCATACATAATGGAATAGATAGACCTTTCAAACAAATAAAAAATGTCGATGACATCTCACATATACTTTGTTTTATTTAAATTTAAGGATGGGAAGCGCTTAATGAAAGACCCTATATAATCATTATCTATATCAGCAAGGGTTTGCCTTTATTGTTTTCACTGCCATAAAATGTTTCGTTAAAACCGTGGTTTTCAGCAACCCCTGATAACTACAGAATTAATGTTTTCTGTTATAGATCATCTGCCGCACCTAAACCCAGAAAGCATTAGCTCTTGATACATTGCATTTGCTTCTATTTCATAACTTAAGCAAGCAACTTAAGGAAGTAACGGAAGTGATCAATCCATTCTTTTAGTTTTCCTTTCTCTCTCTCTCTCTCACTAAATTATTTATTTAAAATTTGTCATTACTCAACACCGTTCTAGTCAATTTTGAGGAAGAAAAGCTGAATTTGAATATGATTGACTGCTTTGTTGAAATAAATTTAATAGACCTTTTTACAATTAGTTAAGCGCATGCGCATCTGACAAGTTTTAAAGGCGGGAATATGAAAGTTTCGAGCAAATAATAAGGTTATACGTCAAAAAATTCGGGCAAAACATGGCGAAAATTGACACATTTGCAAAAAAAAATTCAACTATGAAAAGGTCTATTCACAAACTCTCTAGAAGCGGGAAAATAACGAGCAACAAATGACATTTGATTTTAAAATTATGCTGATTTTATATATATATATGATTTTTTTCAAAATAGTTTTATTAGTGTTTTCAATTCTTGGGACATCTTTATAAATTAAAAGAAGCTCCGTAAAACTAATGAAAAATAACTTATTCATGTTTCAGTTTGAAAGTTATAGAAGATTTTGAACTGGCAACTTGATAACAAATTGCCCTAGAACCAATTAACTTGATACGTGGCGCAAGTTCGTTATTGAGATTGTATTATTTTGATTCATTTTAAAAATTTTAAAAGTATGGGTAACAAATAAGAGTAGAATAAGGTTTTTGTGTTTCTGAGAGTGTAATTAATAATCTCAATTAGCATTATTAATAGTTATTTATACGAGCGGATAAAAGTAAGGTTTAACGATCGGATTGTTAAATATTCGAGCGCATCTGCGCGAGAGGATTTAAATTCGCGAGTTGGAAAAAAATATAACAACTTCTGTGATTGGCGATCAAAAAAGAACATCAGCGAAATCAACATTTAGGGTTATGTTTACAAAGCCCTTAAGTGAGTTATATTGATGCGTTGCCAACGATACTTTTATTTCACTAGTGAAATAAAAATTTTATTTCATAATGAATAAACCATTGTTTTATTGATCCGTATCAAGGAATTAAACATGAATTTATAATAAAAATGAACAAAATTATTTCATAAATAATATGATTTTGATGGCTATAAATGGACTTACCTTTTTTTTTTTTTTTTTTTTGGGGGGGACTTAGCAAGCACCCCCGGGTTAACTTGGCAAGTGGTCCCCCTGAAACCCACACATCTTGGCACTGCTCTACGCATAACTTCAAGATGCCGGTTGTTTTTCAATGTTGTCTATGATGTACCTTACTTCCCCCATACAGTCATGCTGATTAGGGGTTCAGGTTTAGCCGTAGTCTTTCAGCAATCTTCCTTTTCTTCTCATCCTGCTCTTTATTGCTGATTATTTCAGTTATAGTTTTTTGACTAAGTTCCAGTTGTGTTCTGATTCTAACATGAAGGGTATAGTGGTTCTAGGTTCTAGGTCCTTTGGTAGGATGTTTCTCTCTGTGTCCCACCTGCTACATATGTAGATGGTGTGAATCACGCTGTCCTCTTCTCCGCAGTATTCGCAGCAGCTATCAACAGCTCTGCCTATCTTGTGGAGGTAGTCTCGAAAACATCCGTGTCCACTGAGTGCCTGTGTTAGGTGATAGTTTAGTTCTCCGTGTTTCCGAGTTACCCATTTTTCGACATCCTTTATTAGCAGCCTCGTCCATTGTTCCTTATCGCTTGCCACCCATTCCTTCTGCCATGCCCGTAGTAGTTCAGTCCTTGCAATCCTCTTGGCTTCTTTTTTATCAGTAATTGTTTTGATTTCTTTAGCTGAGTAGATGCTAAGCCTCTCCTGCACTAGTAACTCTATTGGGGGAATGCCTGCTATTACCAGGGACGCCTCTCTTGATATAGTTCTGTAAGCGCTACTAGTTCTAATTGCTAGCATTCTCTGGACCGCTGCCAGCTTGTCTTTGGTAGCTTTCACGTCGATAGCCCTGGCCCATACAGGGGCTGCATAAAGCATTGCGGAGTGGGCCACCGAGCACAACAGTTTTCTCTTACTAGTCCTTTGTCCTCCTACGTTAGGCATGAGCCTCTCCAGTGCAGAAAAAGTTTTATAAGCTTTATCGGCAGCTTTTTTGACATGGTCCCTAAATGACAGGTTTTTATCTATTATTACGCCTAAATACTTTATGATCCCCTTTGGTATGATAGTAGCGTCTCTAAGTTTGAAGGATACGTCGGCAATTCTTCTCATGCCAGTTAATAAAACTGCCTCCGTTTTTTCAGGTGCCACCTTGAGCTGTTTACCTTCCATCCATTTGTCTATTAGTAGCAATGCTTCATTTGCTCTCCGCTTTAGTTCATCCTCGGTTCTGCCGCATACAAATGGACTTACCTACGCCACGTTCAAAATCAATGACATGACGCTTTCAATTCTTAATAAAGCACAAATCCATAAGTAATAGTAGTTTATGATCCAGGTGTGTAAAGGAAAGGCTTTTGTGCTTCGGCTCGTGCTTAATAAGGTTTGAACGTTCAGCACCTCCGTGGTAAAAATTGCTAGTAAAAACGCATAGTAACGGGTTTTACACTATTTAGTCGTAGTCGATGTTATCTAGATTAACCTATACTTAATCTAGATTAGATTATGGTTAGCTTAAGTATATTAGAGCCAGATAAATCCCGACTGACAGGCTAAGACCCTTTGATTCAAAAGAAGAAACATTAAGTAATTCAATTTTAATATACGTCCGAAAATGAATTTTCACCACGTCTATGTTTTTTGTTTAGTGACGCGCGTGGTTGCCATTAGGGCATCCAAAGCACCCATGATATTTTAAAAACCGGTTTTCGTTTTTTCGTAGAGTAAAAAACCGGTTAACCGATTAAAACCCGGTTTAAAGTATAAAAATAACTAAATTGAGTAATACCTTTTAAAACCTAATTGCACATAGTGTATTTTGCCGCATTTTCGGTTACTTTTTGGAATATTTTCCATCTTTTCCATACTTTTTGTCGTTCATATTTGGGCTAAAACTAAATTTTATAGGAATTTAGTATATGTCTTCAATTTTCAATATTCATTAAATATATTATTTGAAAGAATATTTTAAATTAAATTAAGAGAGAGGAAGTTCAAAGTTCTTTCAAATTAACGTCAATTTCTTACCTAAAAAGACATTTTTTTATATTTTCACTATATTACATGGAACTACAAACTCTCTTGTAGTATGCAACATTTATTAGCTTTGATGACTGTAGGGAGTATAGATGTAGAGATGACACACGCTGTTCTATTTTTCTCCGTTGGGGTTTTTTAGTCTTGGTAGGTTAGGTTGTGCGAAATCGTGGTTGCAGGTCCACCGGCTTGAATTTCCTCAGTCTCCTTGTGATTAATACTCGGGCCAGCAAGCTGAGTGCCAGTGCATTTGGATGGTTTTCACTTCTCGTATTGAGTGCATATCTTTTAGGCTATGTTCTTGACTGTGTCGGTTCCCAGGTCTTTATGTAGCGTGGCATTGGTTATATACTACGGAGCATTCGCTAGGGTTCTCAGTGTGTTGAACTGGAATCTTTGTAGGATCTCTATGTTGGAGTTGCTGGCTGTTCCCCAGAGCTGAATACCGTAGGTCCAGATTGGCATTAGTATGGTCTTGTATATGAAGGCTTATTATGCAGTGATAGCTTGGATTTCTTTTCTATATGCCAGTACATATTTTCATCCAGCCTGTACATCCAGCTGCTTCCTGATATGGTTGGCCCAGGTTCGCTGCGATCTAGGAGCTTTAACTTCTAAAGACGATTTTGAACTTAAAATGACACAATTTAACTTTGAAGGACCAAGTCAAATTTTAATAGGACAAATTAAAAACCCCAGAATGTTCACATTTGAACATGAAATCATCACAGGAAAAGAAATATTAAACTTTGGCTTTTTTTAAAGGCTTTTGTTATTGTTCGAAATTGTTCGTTGATCTGGGGCAACAACACAAGCAATTGCAAATATATATATATATATATATATATATATATATATATATATATATATATATATATATATATGTATATATGTGTGTGTTGTATTGTTTTCTCGGGGATTCCGCGTTGAAGCTGAGGGTTGGCTTTGAAAAGAACCGGATTCACGACGTTTCGGCTAAACTAACATTCGCCATTCTCAAGAGATATATGCGTCCGTGCGGGTCAACCGTGAGACGCATACTGAGAGCTCGTTCGTGCGATGCGACTACTTATAGCTGTTTGGCTTCGGGTCATGCGCGTTGTGTGCGGTGCTTCGGTTCGGTTGTTTGTATGTCTTGTTGGTCGTAAATGAGTCTGGGGTGTCTGGGACTGCATTTTGAGAGTGGATATGATCGGTCGCCATGCTGGGGGCAGTCTCAACGAATCGTCTCTCGTGTTCATGCAGTAGTCTCGTTTTTCTATCTCTATGGCTTCTCTGTATACTCGTGACATTTCGTGGCTAATCTGTGCAACAGTCCTTGAATTTAAAGTCCATCCAGTGACCGGTGTTTGTGTGTTGGTTGGGCAAGTGCCGATGAAACTTTGTCTCTGTGTCTGACTGAAACTACATGTTCTTGAATCCTAGCAGATATTTTTCTATTGGTACGTCCAATGTAGGTTCGTTCACATGTTCCGCAAGGTATTTCGTAAATTCCATGGGATTCTAACGGGATGGTGTCTTTAACGCTGCGTAGCATGGAGGATATTTTCTGGTTAGGTTTGAAAATGGTGTCGATGTTGTGTCTTTTAAGGATTCTGGCGATTTTGTCAGTTGATCCATGAACATATGGTAGGTATGCTGTGCTAACGGGTTTCTGGCGTTCATCAGTTCTTTCGTTACTGTTCTCTGTACGACGGAAAGCTCTGGATATTAAGCTGTTTGAATATCCATTTGAAGAAAGAGCTTCTCGTAAGTTCCTCAATTCTTTCGGTAAGTTAAACTGGTCGGCTAGTCTTTTGGATCGGGTGGTAAGAGTGTTGACTACAGATGCTAGTTGTTTGGGATGATGGTTCGAAAAAGCGTTCAGATATCTGTCTGTGTGGGTTGGTTTCCGGTACACAGTGTGACTCAAAGTGCCGTCAGGTTTCTTCTGTACCAAAACATCCAAGAAAGGAAGTGTATGTATATATATATATATATATATATATATATATATATATATATATATATATATATATATATATTTATATATCAAGATCAAGATCCAACTAGACAAGATCCAACTATTTCAATGCTTTCATCATTTTGGGGCGATTAAAAAATAATTAAATTCGGGTTTTGCTTTATGAAAAATGCATTTATAGGAGGTTTTCTTGTGTAACATATTGCTGGGAATCCGTAACTGGTTGAATTTTGACCAAAATTTCTTCTAATTGTGAGGTTGCGTTAATTTCTTGTACGAGTACAATTAAATATATAATATAATACTTCATCAATAACCTTAGGAAAATAAAATTATTTTCCAATGAAGAAAAAGAAAAAAAAACCGTCTTTCGGTTTTTCGAGGAAAACCCGGTTTTACGCTTTCCTAAATTTTAACAGAAAACCCGGTTAACCGGGTTCGATTTTAACCGGTTTGGATGCCCTAGTTGCCATATAATCAACAAACAGAAATTGTGTAATAATGAAGCTCCATTTGATTTATATTGGACTTTTACGCACGATTTTGATACTTTTACGCACAATTATAATAATGACATCCTTCACGTACAATAATTTACTTACTAATGTGTTCATTTTGGTATGCGAGTATAAAGTAAATTTACATTAAAATACAAGTTACATTTACTTGTATTACACTTAATTTACAGCTTTATGTTATATAACTCATGAAAATATTAAACTTTTATTCTTTGCTAAATAATGTTTACATTAAAAATTAATTTTTAATTAGTCTTCTCCAGTTTGTGTATGCAAGAGGGATATAAAATAACTTTGATGCAGGTGGTATATAATTTAATAAATCCATTAAGTCCTTGTATTTTAGGTTTATGAGTAGTCTCTCTTTAATGAGTAAACTTTTTCATCACTTCACCAATCCAGCAAATTTTCGTGTTACAAAATCTTAAAGATTTTAAATCTATTATTATAATTAACAAGTTACTTTAGAATGAAAAGATCATATAAAAATGTAACTATTTGATTTAAATATTTTTGAAAAATGTCATTTTAGGCTATAACGGTTCGGCTTAGAATCACGTCATTTTTTTACTGTTGATTTCGTATCAGTGAGGGTCTGTATAATAAATTTTAGTGTTTTGTGTCTAGTCCTTGTTCTTCCAAGATGATGAACAGTGATTGTCAATCAATTGAATCATAAGCCTTCTTGAAATATACGATGGCACAGATGATTGGGAGGTTTCTGATGGCTCCGAATTTTAGAACGGTTTTTAGGTTGAAAATCTGTTCAGTGCACAATCTGTGAGGACGGAATCTAGCTTGATATTCGCCAATCATATGCTCGAGTTGTTCTTGTACTCTTTTAAACGGGCATGTAGAGAATATTTTGTAGCCGACTTCAAGGAGGGAGATTCCTCTGTAGTTATTTACATCTGTTTTGTCTCCTTTCTTGTGGAGTGGGTGAATTCGATCACATTTCCAGTCTTTGGGGAGTTTTTCGGAGTTCGTTTTTGTTGATTCCAGATTTCCTGTATAATTTATGTAAGTTCCTTGAGTGAATTTGGACCCAGGTTCTTGAGGAGTTCTGCCACAGTCCCATCGCTTCCCGAGGTTCTGTTGTTCTTTAATCGTGTAATGTTATTGAGAATTTCTTCTTTGTTTGGCGGAGGTGCCTCTGGGTGACTGAAACTGGGGGCTGTTTCAGGAAATCTTTCAGTAGGTTCAGGGCAATTAAGAAGATCTGAGAAGTATCGTGCTAGTTCTTTGCAGTTCTTTGTGCTAGTTTTCTTCATTACTAAGAGCCAATTTCCCATCTTTTTCCTGAAGGATAGGTTCGGCGGGATATATCCTTTGATTTTTTCTCTGAACGTTCTGTAGAAATCTCTAGTTCTGTAGTTTCTTAAGTTTTCCTCAATTGAGTTTACTTGTTCTCTTACGTGTTTCCTTTTTTCTTGTCTGACGGTTTTAGATACTTGTTTTCGGATTTCATAAAATTTTTGTTGAGTTTCCTGAGATTTTTTACTGTTGTATTTCTGAAATGCAAATTTTCTTATCTATAGAGCTTGGTCACAGGTAGAGTTCCACCACCGCGTGTTTTGTGATATTTTTTAGAAGTACAATTTCTCGAGCCTTCTGTGTGATTTTGGTACAAAATTGTTGCCATGTTTTCGCTGTTTGATTTTCCCAAGCTTCTTTTATTTTGGTAAGGGGTATAATTTTCGTATCAAATTTCTGTTGTTGGAGTTTCTTGGGGTAGTATTTTTTAGGAGTAAATTTTACTTTAATTCTAGTAAGATAGTCATCAGAGTCGATGTTTGCTCCTTTTCTCACTTGTACATCATGTACCTCTTTCTGGAGGGGATATGAAATAGCTATTTGGTCAATCTGAAATTCACTAATGAATTCAATTGGGGGTCTCCAGTTTTTTGTTTCTTATGGTGCTTCCTAAGGGATGTGGACATGATTTTAAGGTTGCATTGTTGACATAGTTCAATGATTCTTGTGCCATTCTTGTTGGTAAATTTGTTTGCCGGGTAGAGTCCAACGGTTTTTCTGTTCTTGGTTTCTCTTCTCTCTGCCAATTTGTGCATTGAAGTCATCTAACAGAATGTTGTTGTCATCCTTTGGAACTTTTGACATTACCCTTACAAGCTTTTTCCAAAAATTTTCTACATTTTCGGGATACTTCTTGTTGTCTATATGTGTGGGGGCTTGTACGTTTATCAAGGTATATATTTTATTGGCGCACTGAATTCTCATGGTCATTAGACGACTGTTGATAAAGTTGACATCTTTGCTTGAGTTCAGTATACTTTTTTTACTACGAAGCTCATACCGAGTATGGGGGTTCCATCTACATTTTTTTTGTCCGTTTTGCTCTTGAAGATGCGATAGTTTCCTTAGTTCAAAGGGGATTCATCAATTCTTCATTCATTCAAGGGGATAAGAATTTTTTGCCGATCAAGTTCTGTGACTAAATTTATTAATTTTCCTGGTTGAATGAAAGTGTTGATATTGAATGTACTGATGTATGACGGGGTTTTGTGGGACAGTTTTCTAGAGAGCTCCAATTCTCTCCCATTTTTTCGTGATTGTCTAGGCCCCCCAGAGAAAAACCCTCAGCATCAACGCGGAATCCCCGAGAAAACAATACAACACACATATATATATATATATATATATATATATATATATATATATATATATATTCTGCGGATTGGAACCGATTTCTCGACGTTTGTCAGGGTTGTTGGTTGAGGTATCTGGGAATGGATTTTGTGGTTTCAAAAAATTTTAAATTCATACTCAGAATACCAGAGTCGATTCTTTCGACTTTCCCCAACATTACAACCAATTGTATCAGCCCTCAACTAAAATTCTTCTGTCTTTAGTCTTTAATATCCACTTGTCTATCGCAAGCTTGTTTTATTTTCCATACATTATAATGTACATGCTATTGTTATCAAACTCTTAGGTTTCTTTTTATTTGTGTTTTGTTTAATTATATTCTATACGGTTTTTTGCTTGTTGTCTGAATAAGAATATAATATTTCTAAAATAGAGTTTTTTAGTGCGTGTAATTAATTTTACATGAATTTTCTTTCTCTTTTGGTAATGTACTCGTAGATGAGGATATCTTTGTTGCAGAATCTAGAGATTTTTTAAATTTCTGCTAGAGATCTTAGCTTCCTCATTGATCTAGTTGTTATTAAAGATATTCGTTCGAGAAGGAGGAAAGATATTATTAAAGTGAAATTGGAAGATATTTATAAAGGCTAATGCTTTTTCATTACAGTTGTCGCTGATAAAGACATCGGACCATGCTTCCTCTTTTAGGTATTTCTCGACTATAGAATTATTTTGAGAAGTAATTCCACGCGGCATTACACTTCTTTTCTTGTTTAGTTGGCTTCCCTCATTGCACAGATTTTACATCATATGATCAGAGAAGGTGCAGTGTTCCACACATGTAGATAGATCGTCTACAAAGTTGGCAAAAACGTGGTCAATTAGTGTAGAAGATGACTTTGTAATACGGGTATGCTGAGATACCAGTCCTACTAAACCATAGGAAGACAACACACGTTTGTAAGGTTTATTGTATGTGAAGATTTAACGTCAAAATTAATATTAAAGTCTCCAACTACAATAATGGATGAGACTTTGTGGAAGGCATTATCCAATAGAGTTCCTAGGGTCCCCATGTTTCTAGACAGCCGGAAGGCGGACGATAGAGAATTATAATTACCGAGGGAAATTCCTTGGTTTTTCATATAACAGCACAGAATTCTATGTGCTTTTCCACAGAACAGCACATTACTTTAAATTTAAGAGCAGCAATTGGAATCATATCGGAAGACGCCCTTGCTCATGTAGCGACCCCCTCCCCTCTAGATTGTGATCTACAAAAAAAAACAATTAATTGATAGTTATTAATATAAATGAGTGATAGGTTATCAGATGTTAGCCAAGTTTCGGATAAACGAAGAAAATATGGCTTCGTTTTTCTAGAGTTCCAATTCTGGTATTTTGCACTGGAGCGATTGGATATTGAGGTATAATAAGATGATATCTCTTCTGGTCTGGCTTGGGATTGTTATTTTGGTTTTCTTAATTTTCGGAACTACGGTTCTCGCCTTTTTTCAGTTTTTGGAAAAAATGATTGATGCACGTATTTTGGGGTCATAAATCCGGTTTCATGATTTCATCTCGGTCTTCCGCTGGTATTGAGACTTTGAACGAGGAACATTCCTCTGGGTATTTCGAGATTATTTTTTGCATAGAACCGTTTTAAAGTTCTTTTTTTTCTGATAGTTTATAACATCGATCTCTGTAAGAGATGGTTCTAATTTAAAAACATGTATTGATATATAATGGGTTGCCGCTTTAAGCTCGGATTCCTCCGAGTTTGTTCCGAGAATAATATTCGATTTTTTGCTTCTTTTCTTTGGCGTTGTTTCATTATCGCAGCTACGGTGTTTATTTTTATCTCTATTTTATTTTAACTCGTTAATTTCAAGGTTGGAGTTTTCACTATCTTTATTTTTGCGAGAGTTTGGTCGTGGATTTAAGATGATTTGCTCGTGGATTAAGTTTGAACTGACACTATCTTATCGGTATCCTTGAATTACGCGCATGAATATGTACCGATTCGACACTGTCCGTTGTTTTTGTGAGCGTCGTACCTGGATTTGAAGAATTACTTTCCGGAATTAGTTTAATTGGAGCTTCATAATTGCCTTTTAAAATTGCAACTTCTTCGCCAAGATCATTGATTGTGTTTTTAAGGGGCTCAATTTCTTTTCTAATGCAACCGCCCATTTGCTCAACGAAAGTTGAAAGGTATTGGAACTCGTCCCCAACGGAATTTTTACGTAAACGTTTAAAAGTACTTGCACTTGAAACTGTAAGTTTGGCGCGTTTTCTTTAGCTAAACTCGACTGCGACCGCACTCTGCGAGCGCTGAGACTCGACTGAGACAGATATCGACTTATCAAATCGAGAATAGTAATTTTTCAGTTTGAAATTAAACAATGAATAATTGAATCTTTCCGAACAATTTACACATCGACTTGTTCGTCTTGGCTAGTAGTTTCTGTGTGCCGAAAATGATTTCGTTGTTGTTTGCCGTTCTTGAGAAAATTGAGAAAAACCGAAATAGCACATTCTTTTCCACCGAAATATAAAATTTTCTTGGACGATTTTTTTGGAAACCTTTGTCGCTATTTTTGATTCGGTTACCTGAGGTAAACCGAAGTGCTGAAAACGATTTTCGAGTTAATTTCGCCCAAAAGTTATACATAAGCAAAATATAGCCTATGTTTTGGCCTTTAAACCATTCTTGCACTTTATTATGCACTTTATTAGTTTATGGAATAATAAAAACATTTTTATTTAGCAAAATACATGTCAATATATACAAATAAATGTTAAATTATGAAGTAACTGGTCATGAAGTTCTTAAAAGTATCACTTTTGGCACTAGTGGTGTTGAGCTCGGAGTGAATATCACAGCACTTCGAATATTATTCTACAATGATGATAAATATGGGTGCAGCAGAACTGAACAAACTGCAGATAGCGCAAAATCTGGCAATGAGGGTAATATTACAGTGCAATAGGAATAGCAAAGTAGAGGATATGCTGCATGCGTTGCAGTTCATATATATATATATATATATATATATATTTATATATATATATATATATATATATATATATATATATATATATATATATATATATATATATATATATATATATATATTCTGCGGATTGGAACCGATTTCTCGACGTTTGTCAGGGTTGTTGGTTGAGGTATCTGGGAATGGATTTTGTGGTTTGAAAAGATTTTAAATTCATACTCAGAATACCAGAGTCGATTCTTTCGACTTTCCCCAACATTACAACCAATTGTATCAGCCCTCAACTAAAATTCTTCTGTCTTTAGTCTTTAATATCCACTTGTCTATCGCAAGCTTGTTTTATTTTCCATACATTATAATGTACATGCTATTGTTATCAAACTCTTTGGCTAAACAATGTTCCTTGCAATAAAAGATAGCAAAGCGAAGAATCTGCCATCGTTCTCTTTCTCACCACGCCGAGGATTGTTTTCTTCGGATGAATTAATTATTGGTGTTCATTGTTGTACCGTTTATCCAGCGATCTCTGCAAAATAATTATTCCTGCGGGGTGTAATTGTTGAGGCGAAGGCCGCATTAACAATATGCGCTTTAAATAACGAATGGATGCGCTATGGTAATTGATCTTGGCACAAATTCACGTTTTTTTTTTACTTCTCTCGAAACTACAATTGAAATTGAAACGAACGGACGTGTTAATGGATTGGTTAATAAATAGTTATTTTACGGAGTTTTATTTGTTTCATTTTAGTTGCTGCTGATTTTTTATCTCATTTTTATGAGTTTGTTTTATTGTTTAGTTTTTCTTATGAAATTAAAACTGAATAGAATTATAGATTGTCGGGATAACAGTTTGTTGAAATATTACGCAAATTATGTCATAAATATTAAACGAGATGTATAAAATTGCTGTAATAAAGTAAATAACGAAACAACGTAAAATAATCTAGAGAGGGACTGGATTAGCAAGACTACACAATGAAAATATATGTTTGTCTACCTGAATAAAGAGAGAGTTTGTACATGTTAAAATTCAATACCTACAATAAATATATTCACTTGACATGTTTTTAAACTAATCATTTTTTAAATAACATTTTATATCGACTGGTAGATTATTTATTATACATTTGTATCCCTTTATAAATTATACTTTTTCGCGCATTTTCTGTTTAACGCGCTTTTATCACAAAATTGTGTGTTTGTCGTGTCTTCCTTCGATTCGTATCACCAACTTTTTCAATCTTCGTTTATAAATGGCTCGGTAGCAGGTTTTTTAATATTTTGAATATAAAGATGCATACATTGTAGTGTCTCACAGACATGAACTGCAACGCATGCAGCATATCCTCTACTTTGCTATTCCTATTGCACTGTAATATCACCATCATTGCCAGATTTTGCGCTATCTGCAGTTTGTTCAGTTCTGCTGCACCCATATTTATCATCATTGTAGAATAATATTCGAAGTGCTGTGATATTCACTCCGAGCTCAACAGCACTAGTGCCAAAGGTGATACTTTTAAGAACTTCATGACCAGTTACGTCATAATTTAACATTTATTTGTATATATTGACATGTATTTTGCTAAATAAAAATGTTTTTATTATTTCATAAACTAATAAAGTGCATAATAAAGTGCAAGAATGGATTTAAGACCAAAACATAGGCTATATTTTGTTTATGTATAACTTTTGGGCGAAATTAACTCGAAAATCGTTTTCAGCACTTCGATTTACCTCAGGCAACCGAGTCAAAAATAGCGACAAAGGTTTCCAAAAAAATCGTCCAAGAAAATTTTATATTTCGGTCGAAAAGAATGTGCTATTTCGGTTTTTCTCAATTTTCTCAAGAACGGCAAACAACAACGAAATCATTTTCGGCACACAGAAACTACTCGCCAAGACGAACAAGTCGATGTGTAAATTGTTCGGAAAGATTCAATTATTCATTGTTTAATTTCAAACTGAAAAATTACTATTCTCGATTTGATAAAACGATATCTCTCAGTCGAGTCTCAGCGCTCGCAGAGTGCGGTCGCAGTCGAGTTTAGCTAAAGAAAACGCGCCAAACTTATAGTTTCAGTGCAAGTACTTTTAAACGTTTACGTAAAAATTCCGATGGGAACGAGTTCCAATACGTTTCAACTTTCGTTGAGCAAATGGGCGGTTGCATTAGAAAAGAAATTGAGCCCCTTAAAAACACAATCAATGATCTTGGCGAAGAAGTTGCAATTTTAAAAGGCAATTATGAAGCTCCAATTAAACTAATTCCGGAAAGTAATTCTTCAAATCCAGGTACGACGCTCACAAAAACAACGGACAGTGTCGAATCGGTACATATTCATGCGCGTAATTCAAGGATACCGATAAGATAGTGTCAGTTCAAACTTAATCCACTAGCAAATCATCTTAAATCCACGACCAAACTCTCGCAAAAATAAAGATAGTGAAAACACCAACCTTGAAATAAACGAGTTAAAATAAAATAGAGATAAAAATAAACACCGTAGCTGCGATAATGAAACAACACCAAAGAAAAGAAGCAGAAAATCGAATATTATTCTCGGAACAAACTCGGAGGAATCCGAGCTTAAAGCGGCAACCCATTATATATCAATACATGTTTTTAAATTAGAACCATCTCTTACAGAGATCGATGTTATAAACTATCAGAAAAAAAAGAACTTTAAAACGGTTCTATGCAAAAAATAATCTCGAAATACCCAGAGGAATATTCCTCGTTCAAAGTCTCAATACCAGCGGAAGACCGAGATGAAATCATGTAACCGGATTTATGACCACAAAATACGTGCATCAATCATTTTTTCCAAAAACTGAAAAAAGGCGAGAACCGTAGTTCCGAAAATTAAGAAAACCAAAATAACAATCCCTAGCCAGACCAGAAGAGATATCATGTTATTATACCTCAACATCCAATCGCTCCAGTGCAAAATACCAGAATTGGAACTATCTCTAGAAAAACGAAGCCATATTTTCTTCGTTTGTCCGAAACTTGGCTAACATCTGATAACCTATTCCTCATTCATATTAATAACTATCAATTGACCACGTTTTTGCCAACTTTGTAGACGATCTATCTACATGTGTGGAGCACTGCACCTTCTCTGATCATATGATGTAAAATCTGTGCAATGAGGGAAGCCAACTAAACAAGAAAAGAAGTGTAATGCCGCGTGGAATTACTTCTCAAAATAATTCTATAGTCGAGAAATACCTAAAAGAGGAAGCATGGTCCGATGTCTTTAACAGCGACAACTGTAATGAAAAAGCATTAGCCTTTATAAATATCTTCCAATTTCACTTTAATAATAGCTTTCCTCCTTCTCGAACGAATATCTATAATAACAACTAGATCAATGAAGAAGCAAAGATCTCTAGCAGAAATTTAAAAAATCTCTAGATTCTGCAACAAAGATATCCTCATCTACGAGTACATTACCAAAAGAGAAAGAAAATTCATGTAAAATTAATTACACGCACTTTAAAACTCAATTTTAGAAATATTATCACTTATTCAGACAACAAGCAAAAAACCGTATAAAATATAATTAAACAAAACACAAATAAAAAGAAAACACGTGAACAAGTCGAATTAGGAGTAGGTGATAGTCTAATTAGGGATCCTGATAAAATTGCTGTGGCCTTTAATAGCTTCTTTGCTAAAGCGCCAGAGCAAATTATTAAAAACATCAATCCGACTAGCATAACAAATAACCACATGCAATTTATCGTGGAAACCATGTATTTAGAGAATTTTTGTGAAAGGATTATTCAATCTTCTAAATAAAAATCTAAAAATAAAAACTGACATGGGCCAGATGGTCTACCCTGTGGCTCAATTAAGGAGAATTTAGAACATCTAACGAAGCCGCTACTAAATATAATAAATTCCTCCTTTAATGCCGAAGAATTTCCGGCAATTTTAAAGGTGACTACTATTCTACCTATGCATAAAAAAGGAGCCAAGACGGTCCTCAGTAACTACAGACCAATTTCCTAAATCTCAGTGCTGTCTAAGATATTAGAATACTGTTTGTTTCCTGGAGAGACTTCGCCCTTTCATTTCGAAGCATACAATAATGCCCCCGGAACAACATGGCTTTCAAAGCGGGAAATCTACTAGTACAGCTATCCTAAAACTTTATAATAAAATCTTATCTGATGTAGACAATGGTAATTTGCCAATAGGTATTTTCTGTGACCTAAGTAACGCCTTCGAATGTGTATGGCACGACCAACTGCTTGACAAATTAGGTTATTACGACATAAGAGGAAAAACAGGAAATTTGTTATCCTCCTTCCTACAAAACCGATCCCGATATGTAGAAATAAACTCTTGGGATAAGGTAGGCATGTCTCCAACAATTGCGACGAAAACAGGGGTCCGCCAGGGTAGTGTGCTCTCACCAACACTATTTATCGTATTTTTTGCGGATTTAGTAGCATATCTACACGAATGTGACTTCACGTTATATGCTTATGACGCCAGCTTTTTAATATCTGAAAACAATTTGCAATCTGCAATTAAAAAATTTAACACAATCATGGTATATGTAACACTATGGTTTTCCTCCAATAAACTATTTCTTAACATGGAAAAAACTGAATTCATGGTTTTCCAAACCAACAGAAGCAAATACGTAGAAAATATCCAAATAATAGCTGGAAACTCGGCACTAAATCGAAGAAAATGCACAAAATTTCTTGGAATACATATTCAAGAGCACTTAACTTGGCACACTACAACTCAGAGCATATTCAAAGCACTGAATTGGAAAGCATATTCCATTCGGTTCCTCAGAAAAATTCTTAATCAAACCGAATTACTTAACTACTACTATGCTGAGATCCAGTCAGTGCTTTCTTATGGCATTGTAGTTTGGGGATTGTCACCCGAAATATCTAGAATTTTAAAAGCGCAAAAAGGATTATTCGTGCGTTACTCGGCATTCCCAGTTATGCTTCATGCAGGTCGCACTTCATACACCTATATCTGATTACAGTTACTGGCCTTTATATCCTTGAAACTACGTGCTAAATACACAAAATGAAACTAAGAATTCCTAGGAACAGTGATAGGCACGGCTGCTGCTCTCGAGGACACCTTAAGCTGTACCCTACCAAAGTAAGGCTGGATATCTGTGGCTGGATGTCTAAGTCCCAGATGGTAAAGGTATTATTATGTAAAATAAGCTCCCAACGAGCCTCACGGAGGAGACCTCATGTAAGAGGTTCAGAAGCCTAATGGGAGAATTATTTATTTCACAGTGTCCCTACGACTACAATGAGTTTGTGAATTCTCTCAATTCTATATAGATCATTTTCTGTATACTTTCTTTCTTTTGGACGTAACCATATGTATCTGTATATATGTACATCTTGTGGTCAATAAATAAATTGAATTGAATTAAAATATCTCAGAAACGGTTGCAGATAATCAAATACGGATTACGGTGTCGTCTTCAGAAGGTCATTTTCCTCTCACACTCTGATTATCCACGGGAAATTCATTAGTTTCCGAGATCTCCACTCGAGCGGCGATTTAAATGTTAGTAGGCGATAGTGAACGGAAAGAGCTAGCGAAATATATTTACATATTTGTAATCAGCAGCAAAAATGCTTTCAGAAACATTTTTAAATATTACTGTAATTCAAGAAATAACGTTTTTAGCAAAATCGATTTTATCGCATTTCATCGTTTCCGCGGTATTCTTTCCGTGTCGATGGTATTTCTAAATAGAAAGCTTCCCAAGAAATTTTATATACGTTTTACGGCTAATTTTCGGACGCTGAATCGATTGGTGAAGACTAGAAGTCTCTGTGGTAAGCCGTTCAAAGCTTATGACAGCGTGAAATCTGCCGGAAATGCGAGATAGTGTTTTTTAGTATATAGTGTATATATCGGATATTTCATTAAATTAATTATTTTTTGTTTTTGCCTGTTGTTTTTAAACATTATTATTGAAGACGAACTTGTCGTTTTGGCCACGGGTGGCGCTAAGCGCGGTTATGCACGGAGCGAATAATTGCCTTATAGAACGAAAACCTAGCGTACCTAGCGTATAGGTAGTGCCATATTCTTGCAAAAAAAAAGCTCGTTTTCTCTCCAATTTTATTTTTCTTTCCAGTTAACTAAACCTTAATTTAACGTCGTTACTTATACCCAGATATTTTATTTTTTACGCTCTTTCTATCTTGCTTCCATCCTTGACTCTTTCCTAATACTCCTAATTACCATGTATTTTTTTTTGTCAGGATTCATTTTTAATTTTCATTATTTATTGATCCACCTTCAATCTACAATAGGAAACACAATACTCAAATTTCTGTCTACATCCACATAGGTTTCTCCGGTGACATATATAGGGTCCGTAAAACAAATAGTGCAGTTTTGACGGGCCGGTACAACCCGTGTGGTGGAGATAGGAACCTGGGAAGGGTTTCATTGTGTCGGGAGGATCGTGCTGTTTTCAGTAGTTACCATGGTTTGATTCGGTCAACATAGGGGCTTCTCCGTCCGCACGTTTTTTGAAAATGGACGTACTTTCGTTGCCTCTTGGTGTTTAGTGGGTGTACCCAATATCGACGTTTCCTTTTTTTCTTACTAAGCGCCAGTAAAAGTGCAATAGAAATTAATTCGTCGTCGTCCATCTTAAACGTGCTTTCACGAATGCGCCTCTCTACCTATGCGCAGTAAATTCCTAATACAAAAACTCGAACGTCTGCGCTTGTCTCACGGAATTCCGAATCAGGAATCCGGATCAGGAAACCGAATCCGGAAATCGTGCGTATGCGGCGAGACTAAGGCCGGGCGCATACGGCCGGGCGATTTCCTGAACAGGATTCCTGATTCGGAGACCCGAATGCTTGTCTTGCATATAAAATGTTTAACTGGGCGCACACGTTAGTACATTTTCCGAACGGAAAAAAAACCTAGCGTTCCTTTCGGAAATAAAGCGTGCGTTCGGGTCATTCAGAATGGAAAAAAAGCGAATGTCATTCCGAACGCAGCGCTCGCATACATTTTTGATAATCCGCCGTACACGAACGAAAATTTCTGTTCGGAACTTTTCTTCCTTGTCCAAACAACCTTATGCACGTATTTTATGCACGTATTTTCTCTTTTATGCCATTGTGAAGTTCATCAAAGCATTACATTGACATCCTATACAATTTGAAAAACTCTTCTGGGTGTGCTCACAATTTTGCTCTTTTTAGATAGAATTGACCCTCTTGTATTATTTTGGTGTTTAGTGGGTTGTACGACTTTTCCTTTTTTTCTTACTTAGCGAATTCCGAATCAGGAATCGGGATCAGGAAACCGAAACCGGAAACTGTGCGGCCAGCCTAAGACCAGCCCAGGGGTTTAGGAAGATGCAAAGCGGCAAGAATACCCAAAATTGCAATGAAAGTGATAGAAGCTATCCAACAATCGTCTAAGCGCTCCGCCCGGAAGCATGCAGTTGCATTAGACATTTCCTGAGCAAGGAGGATTTTTCCTGGTGATACAAGATTATGTTTTCCCAAGAATTGAAACCTCCTGACTATGAAAACCGCATGAATCGCTCCCAGAGAAATGTTGAATCGGATCCATGCGAGGTCAACTTTTTTCAGTAGTGACGAGGCCCACTTTCCTCTCTGTGGAGCGGTGAATAAACAAAATTTTCGGTACTGGGCTGAAAATAATCCGAGGCAACTTTACGAAACCTCTTCACTCTCCAAAAGTGACCGTGTGGTATGAAATTTCTAAGTTTTCTAAGTTTGAAGTGGAATGGCCCGCACGCTCACCAGATTTAACCTTTTCGCTACGGCGTGCTTTTCTAAAAGTCCTGCCATGTGTATGACATGCTGAGGGTAGGTTAGGTTTTTACAATTTCCATTCGTCGAATACTTAACTCCCATAACACCTTAATATTGTTTTATAAAGCCCGATTGATGTTTTGTGATAATACCATTGATTTCCAAGCAATTCTCAATTTGCTTCTTTACTATTAATTCAATTACTGTTTCATCTACTTGTAGCACATTAATCGGCCGATAATACTTGCTCTTTTTGCTTTCATCATCCTAGGTGTTGGAATGGCCGTAGATGTTTTCTACTTGATAGGACGAAGTCCCTCTTTTAAGAGGGTCGTATTAAACTCGATAATTAAATCAAGAACAGGTAAACTTTGCTTAAATGTATTAAATAATATAATCAAGCGTAATCTATACTCAAGAGTAGATGGGTAATAGTAAATAGTCAATTCTGAACATATTAGACTAATTAGTTTGTGTAGACAGGCTAAACATTGCGGATAATATTAGACTGATAAGAATAAGCAAACAAAAGTAAACGGACAAAAATAGGCGTTAAAAAATAGATTCAACCGTGCAATACTATGATGAAACAAGACCAGATAAGATAACAGAAACAAGACCAGACAAAGACCAGACAAGTACAGTCAAGATTAGGCAAGACCAGACAAGACCAGTCAAGACCAAACAAAACCAGAAAAGACTAGAGACGACCACACAAGAACAGACAGGAGCAGACAAAACCAGGCAAGATCAAACAAGACGAGACAAGACCAGATAAGACTACACAAGTCCAAACAATACCAAACAATATCAGGCAAGAGCAGACAAGACGAGACAAGACCAGACAAAACCAGACAAGACCAGATAAAACCAGACAAGACCAGACAATATCAGACAAGACCAGACAAGACCAGACATGACCAGGCAAGACCATACAGGATCATACACATAAGACCAGACAAGACCATATAAACCAGACAAGATCAGACAAGGCCAGACAAGACAAGACAATACCAGACAAGACCAGAGAAGAGAAGAAAAAAACAGACAAGACCAGATAACACTGGAAAAGGCCAAAGAAGACCAGATAAGTCCAAACAAGACCAGCCAAGAAGAGAAGAGACCAGATAAGCCTAAACAAGACTAGATAACTAGACTAGACCTATAAATCACGCAGATAGGGTAAGAACGACAAGACTCTCTTTTAACTTATTCTGTTAATATATTTTTTTAATTGTGCTTATGTTGTTTCGACAAGTTTAATTTGTATTGTACAATATTTGTAAAGAAAAATGTAAAATGTAGCGTGCAAAATCTAATTAACGAATTTCACAAGTTTACTGTGTTAATAAATAATTTTATTTAAAAAAATGGTCTGTTTATTTATTTTTATGGCTTCGACCTCTGTTTAGATTTTATGTTTTATAAGTAAAATATGTGCCACTGGAAAGTTTTTCAGTTTTAAGGTTGTTAGCAACGATTAAATTTAGCAAGCGAATTAATTGTTGTTATTGAGAGTTTCCGACTGTTTCTCAATGGACACTAATAATTTATAGCTAGCTAGCATATGTAGACATTAGGACTTGAATTACTAATTGCCTGTGTTGAAGCAACTATTTGATAACTTTGGATATTGAAATACAAATAAAGAATATGCAAGCGGTTTGAAAGTTCAAAGTTGAAGGGTTTAAATGGATTGGTTAAATTTAACTTTATTAGTTTTTAATTCTTGTTTAATTTAAATACAAGAAAAATCAGAAATTTATTTGTTTGTCTGTTTAAGTACATTCCCTTTTCTATGTCATGTATGTATTTTTTTAATTGCCATGTATTTAATTAAGATATTTTTTTAATTGACGTTTAATTAGTTAATAAAAAGTCTATATAGGTTTCATCATTATAAAAGGAAAGTGTTCTCAGGGCATTTACAAAAATCTCGTTCTAAAGTTGGTGTAAAATTATCTCAAACTGCATTTCCTAACAATTTATTTCGACATTTATGGATGATGACTGAAAACATTCGTGATGCACCTTAGAAAATAATCATTTTAATAGTCTGAATTATAAATATTTATCGATATTTAAGTTTATTGTATTTTCATGTAATCTAAAAGACACAATAACCTGGAACGTTATTCTTCTAAAATATCAATTGTTTTAATAATTATACAATATAGATAAATTACGATTTTTTTCCTTGTTTCTATTTTATTATAACTATTTTATTAAAAAAGTATATTGATTTTTGATTTGTCTATAAAAAATTTTAGCAAGATTTACTTTAGGCCTCCAGAACAATAAACATTGCAAATTGAAGGTTGCTATAAAACATGGTCGTAGTACTGCAGACACCAGTTTTATTTTCCAACATTTCTTACAGTTACCTATTTTGATGTATTTTATATTAATGCAACGGAATGATATAATAAAATACTTCCAAATTGAAGAAGCATGTTTAAAATGAAGGAAAAGGAACTCAAATTTTCAATATTTAACAACTCACCTTGGACTACACCAGTGGTTCTTAACCTTTTTAAGACGCGACCCAATTTTAAGGAATATTTTTATAGCGCGACCCAAACAATCAAACTTTTTTCATTAACTTTTTTTTGACAAAAAAATCTTCAGTTTTACAATAAGTATCATTTTAACATCCATATCGTGGTTGTACTGCAAAAAGTGACCAAGTCAAAAATTGGTAAACAAAAGATAATCTGCCCAACTCGTTTTAACGTCTGCTGCCTTTATGGAAAAAAATAGTTCCAGCCCGTATACTTAGCTAATCCTAACGTTCTAACATAGGCCAAAAATGATCAAGTCTTTTCGATCAAAATTTCAGAGTTCACAGTTAAGTGTCCATGTCTAGTTACTCATTTTTGTTCATTTTTGATTATTTTTAAAAATAACTTGTGAAGTTATATAAATCTGCATTCTTTACACAACTCGAATTTAGTCGGTTGAAGGTCATTTTCAAGTGAAATATAAATAAAGCTATTTTTCGATCAAAGGAAAATTTAATGAATAACCTAACAAATAATAATGAGTGGTGCAAATACCAATAGTGCAAATACTAATAGTGCAAATACCAATTTTTCCCCATAAAATTAGGGTAAAAAAACTTTTCTGTTTTACCTCTTGTTTCGACCCAAGAAATTTGTTTCGCGACCCAATTTTGGGTCACGACCCATAAATTAAGAACCACTGGATTACACTAATTGACACAAGTCAAATTAGAAAAGTTTATTTTCTAGTTATATTCTCTTTTTCACAAGGGATTAATTTTCTTACAAATCCAGGATCTAATTATTGAAAGCCTGGACAAGCTCATAGTTATAACTATCAAACTTATTCATTTTGTTGGTGAAATAAAACTTTTATAAAATATAATATATAAATATTGTAATATAATATAAAATAATCATAACACAATAAATATAACGTAAACGACAGTTGCCACATTTTGAATTTTGTTCCTCCCGAAAAAAAAGGGCGAAAAGGAGATAATAATAATGTCAACCACAGCAAAACGTCTGCTGCCGTACGGACTTACTATCCTTACGATGGAAGTGAATGGAATCTATATCAGCGACTCATTGGCCGTGGGATCAAGCCCACCCTAAAATCAACCACGAACTTGGCATGATGGAAACACAAGCTACAATGCAACTAGCTAAGGCCCTAGCTTTGACGCGCGAAGGCAAACCTGGTCATTCAGATTCTGGGGGACCAGGACATCATGCAGGGAAGAGTCGGAGCCTCCCAAAACTCCTCAAACCCAAGAGTAAGCACTTCATTGGTACTCTCAACGTACAGACGCTGACCAAAACAGGAAAACTAAACACGCTAACGGACACTTCCGGACACACCATCCGGACACGGATACATTCAGTATCCTCATACATACATCCTCATACTATTACCTATCTTCCTACTCACAATTAAATGCGCCAACAAGGCCTATGCATTGATTAACGAACATGCTATTAATTATTAGTAATTAAAGTTAACAATGACCCTGACAAGCATAAAGTGGAGAAGTTCTGGACACAGCTAAAACGGGCACTCACCAAGATACCTCAACACCATCATGATCCTCATCGGACATTTCAATGCACAAATCGGCAGAGAAAGGGGGCACAGACACATCACTGGGAATTTCTCGGCACACAAAAAGACAAATGCCAATGGACATCGCCCAAGCAACATATGTGGAATGGCTAACCTCCAACTAATATCCTAACACTTTAAGAAACCACCACGCAAGATGACAACCTGGAAATCATCAATCAACCACATCGGGGAATACCAAATCGATCACGTAGCAATAACCAGAAAATCCTCCCCAGGAATCATGAAAGTGAGTGTACGCAAGGGTTACGTGGAGTCCGATAGTTATCGTTCAGAAATTAAAACCTGCTTCTTACCTAACAGAAGGAAGTATCAAAAATCTAAATTCCAGCGTATAGATACAGAATACCTAAGAAAACACGCGGAGGAGTGCGCACAATCACTACAGACCAACACACAAACATGGGATGAACTTCTTCAGACAATCCAGCAATCAGCAAGGAAACTCGGTCAACCGCCACTAATACAGATGTACATTGGATGCGACATGACCATTGAATTCCGTATGCTTGCGTGGAAGACTTGGCATAGCCACAAGACACAAGAGAATTGTCAGAATTTCTTAAAAATGCAGAGGGAGACATCCAACGATCAAACGCATTAAACGGACATACCATTTCAAGAAATTAGAAGAAATCGACAATGATTTCATAAGAAATAACACGCGATTCTTCTACATAACATTTAGGGAAGAACTGATGAACTACAAGCCACCGAGCCTCTGTTTCCGTCGGCCTGTTGGAACCCTTGAAACCAACACAAAAGCGAACTATGAAATCCTGAAACAGTACTTCGAGAAGCTACACAACTGTAAAACTCCTGAAGAGAGATTCCAATGCCACATAGCCGCCCCAAACCAGGACTTTGTTCCACCAACACATGAAGAAATGCGAAAATGCGAATCATTTTACACCTAAAAGACAACAAAGCACCAGGGGAAGACGGCTTAATCGCTGAATAGCTCAAAATCTGAGGTGAACCCTTGATTGACAGACCGCAAGTCATCATTGCAAATACATGGAAGAGCGGCATCATACCAGCGGATTGTAAAAATTCTTTGATCCAGCTACTATCCAAAAAGGGCTACAACACTGATCCAAACAATTACGGAGGCATTTCCCTTCTATCAATCGCCTACAAAGTTCTCTCACGTGCCCTCCTCACAAAACTGGAATAACAGACAGAACGTCTGATCGGTGAATATCAGGCAGGTTTCCGACCGAACCGATCATGCGCGAAACAAATATGGAACCTGAAGATGATACTGCAATATCGCCATCCGAACCGCACAGTTGTCACTTTCGTGGACTTCAAGAAAGCCTATGACTCGATTGACCGCATTACTCTCTTTGATATACTTCGTGAATATGGTGTAGATAGTAAAACCACCATGTTAGTCGAACAGCCTTTATCAGGCACAACATCTAAAGTAAAATTCGTGGGTGCAATCTCCGGGGCTTTTCAAATCAGTTCTGGAGTAAGACAGGGTGATGGATTGTCCCCACTCCTCTCCAACCTGGTACTAGATAAAATAATCAAAATATGGGAGATAGAAGTACTTGGAGTATATATAGGAACAAAGGATAAACGAATCAATATAAAGTGCCTCGCTTTTTCTGACGACCTTGCAATAAACACCCGGACTTCTGAAGAAGCCAAACACGCCATCGAGGAACTTCTTGAAATCGTCATCAGGTCCGGCCTTCAAATCCCTTACGAGACGGCTAGCATAACAATTTAATTTTGTAAATGGCCCGTTGTGAGAAAAGGTTGCTCACCCTTGGTTTAGAAGATGCAGTTATACTGGCAAGGTTTAGTTTAATAATGTTTGGTTTCAAAATCGAAATGAATTAGGTTGATCGATTCCCTATAATGTCCAATTATAGTTATAGTATAAATCTCCGAATTTCGATGCTTTATGGTGGTTATTTAACACAAAATTCTGGGATTGAAAGACGGGGTTGAAATTTTTGCAAGGATACTTTATTTCAAAAATCGAAAATGTTACAGATGTAACATGTGATAATTTTTCTTTTTTAAAAACTGGAAAGACTTGTTCAAAAAATCCTAGAACTTGTTATGCTTCTTGGCTTAGGGTTACTTATTATTAATATATATTATTAATATTTGTATGTAAATACGGGGTTAACTCTGACCAATCAATCCCTTTACCACAGTTTTTAAAAGGTGCGTATAAAAATTTTCTTCTACGAAATCGTTACATATAAATATCTCGGGTGGTTTGGAGGCCTCCTATTGTTCCTTTCGGGACCATGAAAGCATTTGCAAATCTCCTATTTTCTAGAATGTTAGCTTCTTGTTATCGTCCATATAATTTATGTTATTTCGTCTTTTTGATATATATATATATATATATATATATATATATATATATATATATATATATATATATATATATATATATATATATATGTATATATTTTTTTTTTTGACTTCTTCTACAATAGCTGACGTATCATCTGGGAAGAGTATTGAATCTGTGAAATTAAAATCAGTAGTATATATTAAATAGAGAATGGGTCCCAATACAGACCTTTGCGTTACAACACTATTTATGTCTATACCAACGCATCCTGTAATTAAACCTGGCCAAATTACATTTAATATTATTTTATAAAACAATTACACAAAAAATCGATAAGAAACGATCTGTAATTGTTTATAACAACGTAATTTATTTGTAAAACATCGAAATTTGCTTTACCTAAATTAGCATCAATTAGATTAGAACATATTAGAAAATTTCATAAAAGCTAAATGTTTGTGTCTAAACTCAATTTCTTCTAACTATGCAAATCCCAAAATCTAAATGTAGAGTTTGTCAAAAATTATGCAAGTTCGATTAGGGGAAATGATATTTTGGAAATTTACTGAAAAATTGAAAATTGAACTCAAAAAAGTAATTATTTAAAAAAAAAACATTTTTTTTTAAATTATTAGAATCTTTGTTGTTCTACATCAGTTTTTGTACAACTGAGAAGTGGTATTAAATAGTTATAAATCATAAATGTCTAACTAAAGTAAAGAGGACTTTTTTCAAGCAAAAAATGAACTATCTAAACAAGTGGTTTGCAAACTTTTTTTGCTGCTGACAATCCAGAATTATCTTTGAAATTGAAACTCACGGCACCCTGCATCCTGCAAGTATAGATATGCACTTATATATTAAAACAACATGTATATTGTAAAAACAAGCAAGTTTTATTTTATTATAACATTATTTTTTTTATCAAATATGTAAACGACAGATATATCAGCACTTGCAGATTAACATACAAACACTTATTGATAATCTACTTATAATATGCTACGACTGCCTGGAGTCTTTCTCTTTTTTAGTTTTGATTTTCACCAAAGCAGAAAACCCAAGTCCGCACAAACATGAAGTTGAGAATTGTAGGAGAGTTTTGAGTTCTCGTAGTCCTATGTTGGGATATTTTTTTTAATCTCAATCTAGAAGTAGTTGAGGTACAATTATTTGTGTTTTAGTTTGAGTTTACGATCATTTCGAATGTTCATCAATTCTTCCTCTTCTAGAAGTTCCAAATCATTTTTGGAACGAAGTTTCTTTAGGGAAGTCTCGGTAGGAGCGATTCGGCAGAAAACGTTACGATACGTACGATGTCCTCGTACGCTGTCCTCGTACGGTGTCCGTTACGCGCCCTTTCTCTATTTCTCAGTGTATATTTCCATACCGCGCTCTCCCTCTCTCTCTTCTTCCCTTTCTTTCAAAGTGTGTATTTCTATAGTGCTCTCTCTTTCTTTCGCAGAGTGACAGACAAGCGTAGTCTGTTTATAACCTTAAAACTAAACAAGAAGAAGAAATAAAAATTGTTCAAACATATTTTTCTTTTTTGTTGTTTTAATTCATAGGAGAGTTATATTGTTTATATTATACTCATTATTTTAGTTAGATTTTGAGAAATGGAAAGTCAAGAAAGGATTCAAAATACTGAAAAAAGTAAGTTTATAAAAATAAAACTGTACAATTTGAAGCAAATTGTTTACATATGTTTATCTCGTACATGTAATTTGAGTGATTGATATTTACTATATTTATATATGTCGTAGTCATATAGTGAAATCAGTCAGATTGTTTAGAACTGAGCCAGTTCATCTAATTCGCGTAGCTCATGAAATCTCATGCAGCTCAGCTCGTGAAATTTTATGAGGAACTAGTTTAACTGGGACTATCAACTTACACTATCATTCTTACCGATTTGACTTTTCCAGAAATGCCTAAGTGCTGTCATCTGATAGTATAAAGCTACGTGTCTTAATTATCAGTCCTATTAATGAAATGGTAAATAAAGAAACATTCAATTTAAGATGGTTTCACGAACTAGCTAGTCGTATCAAGTATTTCAAATAGAGTACACGAACTGTCGGCAGATCATTTAATATTTCACTATATCACTATGACATTTACATTTTAGAGAAACAATAGTGAAATCATAAGCTCAGCGTCAAAAAGAGTATCGACAGAGAAAAAAGGAAAAAAAAAGGAATTATACAAATAGAGATTTAGAAAAGTAGGTTACAATTTTATAACTTGATGCAACTGCTTACTGTTTATATGGGTTTATCGTACATGTGATTCAAGTCTTAGCTAATTTTGTTTACTATATTTATATACATTATAGAGAGACGATAGTGAAATCACAAGCACAGCGCCAAAAAGAGTATCGACAGAGAAAAAAGAAATTTTACAAACTTTTATCTTTACAGATTAAATCTTTACAGATTTAGAACATGTTGAAGGCGTTCAAATATACAAAGACAAATTTAAATCAAAGAAGAAATGTGTTGAACCTGAATCATTACAATCATCGAAAGATGATTCATTACCGCCTATTTTAATCGAAAATAATGAAGAAACTGACAAAGTAATATTTACTCACTAATAATAATAAGTTAATAAGGGTATTCAAATAGACTGCCTAGCATTTGCTGATGATATGGCACTAATTGCTGAAGACATCTCTGATGCACAGAAGCAGATTACTATCTTGGAAGAACAAGCAGCAAAAATAGGGCTTCACATCTCTTATGAAAAAACTAAATTTATGACTAACATAAAAAATGCGCCACATGAAATTTATATTAACGTTAACAAAATTGCTAGAGTAAAGGAATATAAATACTTAGGCGAATGGGTTACAGAAAATGGCAATGAAAATAAATCTGTAACATCAAGAATCCAGAAAATGGAGGTAGCATTGCAATACACAAAAAATGTTTATAACAAGCAATGCCTGTCATGGAATAGTGAAATTCTTCATTATTTAACAGTGATTAAACCGGAAGCTCTTTATGCTTCAGAAACGCTAAATTTACAAATTAAAACATTAAAGGAACAATTAAATATTAAGGAAAGGAAAATTATGAGAAAGATCTTAGGGCCCAGAATTAAGAATGGCATACACTATCCCAAACCCAATTCTGAAATATATAGAAAAAATTCAAAAATTACCGATAACATGAGAATGACACGAATTAAATTTTTGGGTCATTTGGAAAGAATGAATCATACGAGGCTTACTTACCGAATCCACAAATTTCTACAGAACAAACGTACAAGACCAAAGTGGTACAAACAAGTGGAAAGGGACCTAGTGGAGATGGGATCGCCAGATCTCATGAATAGAAATGTGATCAGGAATATTGTTCATACAAGGGGATTTGAAGAAGATCTGAAGAAACCAACACGACGTTCATGGTCGGAGGAACAGAAAGTGCAACAATCCATGAAGATGAAAAGCTATTGGGCAATGAGGAAGGCTCAGCATACGTTGATTCCGCGTGGTCCTAAGTGACCCATCCGCGAGAAGAAGAAGAAGAAGTCATTTTCTGAATAATTAAATTCAATCATCAGGTAATAATGAAGCTCAGCAAGTAATTAGTCTAAGTTCTCAATCATTCCAAGTCCCATACGAGGAACATGATAAATGTTCAATGCCAAATGTCTTATTGCATCATGACACAAACATTGCTGGCGACAGTAATTGCCATACATCTCTTATACGAATTTTACGTCAAATATCAGCATCGTTTCTTGGACAGCAACTTTATAATTCACCTTACTTAAATGCATGTCAAAATCCAACTAGTGCAATATAAATACTTTGTAGTGGGTTTGAATATGGAGATTTAGATTGTTTATTCATATTTTCCAGAACATTCAATCAAAATATTTGTGTGCACTTTCATTATTTTAATAATAATTCAAAAAGAGAAGTTCGATTCTGTTAAATGCGCGAGGAACTCGCGCATACGTTTTTTTTTCATAACTGATGCCACAAATGGATTTCTTATCCAATCATAATTTTCCACATTGATACCGGAAAAATAATTATTAACTTTTGTCTCCAAAGTTGTTAAATGCTCAATAATGAGTTGCAATTGGATTGAATTTGGTTATTTTCCATTTCTTGAAAATATTCCCATATTGCCTGGCTTACTTTCGTTATCCACAACGTCAATTTGAAAGCCACTTTTTTGTCTGAACAAGTTGAAATATTTTCATTTCTTCCCTGCATACTGGAGTTTAATTTAATTGGTTTTTCAAAAATATCTGCCAAATAAACCAGCTTTGCATGCCCAGCATCGTCCTGCAATAATTCGCAATATTTGCTTTGCTTTTCGTAATTGACGTACTTGACTACCGTCTGCAAGACACAATCTAACTCTTTATTTATGGATTTTGAAAAAAAAGCAAGTATTTTAATGTTATGTTTACCTAATATTGAGAATATTGTATGCACAAAATTTTATTGATATTAAGATAAAGAAAAACTTATCACACTTTCACTGTGTCAGTACAACTGAGCTCGACTAACAACTAATTTCTAAGAATTTATGCTTAAAAATAATTATAAAATGTGATTTTCATCAACCCTAAAAATAATTCACGACACACTTGCGTGCCACGGCACCCAGTTTGCGATAATTTGATCTAAACAATTGAGATTTTAAACATCCACATATTTAAAGATCGAATATGGATATTAATGACTCTTACTAATTGTAAAAGAAATTCTTTATAATTACTTTTTCACTCCAACAGTATTAACTCTCTGTTTATAGATTTTTATCACACAATACACTTTTAAAAACTCATTAAACTGTTTAATAAACAAGAGACAATAAATATAAGAACAATGGTGACAAAAATATAGAAAAAAATCCTCTTTTTTCTTCTCAACAATAGCGATAAGTATTTTAATAATGTATTTCATGTAGACTGCATGCAAGGTGAAATTATTTAACGAATGTCTTTGACGTCTTCAAAAGGCAGTTTACAACCACATTTTATTTTATATTCAAGCAAATTCAAATTCAATATTGTAGTTGATATATGTCGAATGGAATTAAATATTAAATTGATTTTTTCCTGAAATTCTATTTTAAAAATATTATTGAATAATATATAAATAATTTTAAATTATATAAATAATTAATTTTATAGAAATTAAAAAAAATCTTATTTTATAGAATAATTGTTTTTATCTACGACCACTATTGTAAATACCCATTATTGTACAGTTCGTGGACTATGTAAATACATCATAACACACACGTATGTAACAGTCCGCGATTAATGATAAGTTTTGATTGATAACACGCATGTACGTTTGGTTTACGATTGGCTGAGAGCTGCTACTACGTACTCATACGTTCAGCGCCCGCCGTGCCACCATTCAAACTAACAGAAATTGACATTGCGTACATTGGTTTGCCTATATCTCTGAGCACTCTTATGCCAGTCTAACCCAAATAAGTACTAAATAATAAGGTATATAACAATTAGGAATGTATTTCTTTTAATTTTTTTCAAGTTAAATAATGTCGAGTCACATATATATATATATATATATATATATATATATATATATATATATATATATATGAAAATACAACTGTTTGCTTATTATAATGATAAATAATGAAATAAGCATAAGCTAATAAGAAATAAATTTGTTATATCAAATATATTTTTCTTATTAAACAGAAACAAATTAGTGTGGTCGTAGATAAAGTATAGTACATACCTCGAGTTATTACTAATTTATATATACATACCGCGTACTCGCGGAATTACGCAATCCCCGCTACGAGGGTCGTGCGTAACTGTTCCGCACGTAAATAATATGCTTCTTACAACTCTCGTTACGTAATATACTATTATTGGAGAATTATAGTCTATTACATTATAAGAATGTTGACTATAATATATATTATGGAATATCATGTTAATCTTATTATTTATTATTATTACCTTTATTGGTATTATTATTAATGCAATACAGAAACTTCCTCACTATACAAAAAAGCAATAAATAAGAACTAGCAACACCAACCCAAAAATACCCCAATTATCCAAATTTAAAAACTAAGAATTAAAAAAAATCTTCGCTCGCACTAACTTTCCTCACTCCCTAAATCCTTTCTACAATCAGTCCCTTCCGATCTGGCATTATGGGCCACCCGCTACCTGACTAGTCCATGCAAGACATTTTTCAATCTTTACACTATTTCTTCTTATGTACTTCCCATGTCAGCACTTTGCACTCTTCCATCCAATGTGTCCACCTAGTACCCTCCCTGAAGAATCAGTCATTTCGCCATCGTGCTCTATCCCGTGACAATAGCGCCAATTTCGAACAGTGGCCGCTGCATCTTAGTTGACTTTATCCTCCCGTTTCGGCTTCCCTGGTGTTCTTCGCAATTACGGTTTGCCACTTAACAGTCGTCTCTGTACCCACACCTAGCTAATTTTGTTGCACATGTTCAATCTACCATAATCATATTATTTTTATGTACTGAATTATGTTGTGTTCTGGGCACAGATTACAGAGTTCATGGTTGTAACGGATGCGACATAGGCAACTTTCCTTTCGAAAACGAGCAGCGCGTTCTGCTCTTTTTTGCTCATTAAACTGGTTTCCAATGCATACGCCAATACGACTCGGAGTAGTGTTTTCTGTATAAGAACCTTTGTTTTGGCGGCTTAAGAAGCTCAATCGCAGATGTCTTTGTATACCATACTTAAAAGCACTTGTTAGCAACTACGATTCTTCTTCTTATCTGGATATTGCGGTCATTTTTTACTCACGACATTCTCATAGGAGTGCAGGTCTATGGTTGGAGTCCTGGTCTCTGGTGCTGTATTTGGGATTTTTGCTACATGCACGTATTTAGGTTTGCTGTCGTTAATCTTCAATCCCATCCCGTCCGCCGGACTTTGGTAAAGGTTTCCTTTTCTCCGATTAGCGACCTGCCGTCTATATCTATGCCATCGGCATACTCGATCAGTTGACTAGATTTGTAGAAAAGGTAGTCCCCGATTTCTATCTGAGAGTCTCTTATATTTTTTTCGAGTGCTATATTAAATAACTGTGAGAGCGCATCAGCTTGACGTAGGTCATTATCAGTTATAAATGGTGTGAAAATGCCATTTTGCATTTTAATATATTATCAAGTAGAGTGCATCGTAAGTCGATTCATATTATTCAGGCCTATTAATAGAGTCATACGCTGCCTTAAAATCAATAAGCAGATTGTTTTCAACGTTGAACTCCAAAGTTTTTTCTAGGAATTGTCACAGGGCGAAGATCCGGTCTGTTAATAAAAATTACATAGATTTATATTCATTTGAATTTTAAAACTTAAATTTAAGTAAAATAATTTGTTATTAAACGATTTCTATTGCAATTAGATTTTACAGATTTGCTTACATATGTTGCAAACATCTCGCAGTTTGAAGCAATTCAAATATATGTGTCTCATTTGTTTCTTAATAAAATTTATGTAAATTTAGTTTTATGGAGCAATAAAAAGTTTAACATTTTGATCCGGCTAGAATAAGACATCGGAGATAATGACAATTTTATGCGATTCACAGTTTATATCCTTCTATTGCAACATTGAGACCCTAAAATCTTCTTTCGAAATTCTACCAAGAAACGAGCAAATAGAGCGAACATTTTATTATCCTTATACGTGGCTCCGTTAAATCTTAAGAAATCTTCGCTTCGCGAGTATAAAATATAATTTATTATTAATTTAATGTCATTATTTTATTTACTACTGGTTTCTTTATAGCAACAGAATAACACATTGTGCAACCCTTTGTTAGACTATATATTAAGCCACAATTGTGAAGTTTCATAGATAGATTTAATCTAAATTGCACAGTAAAAAGTTCTTCAAACGATCTAATCCTTAAATAAATTTATTTCATTCATTTCATTTCATTACAAATATGTGTACGAAAATGTAATTACGAGAATTAAAGAAGCAGCAAAAGAAGCCCTGGAATAAGTAGACAAAAGTTATTGACTGTAATAGTAAAAATACTCCGTGGTGGACTGACGAAATAAAGACTATGGTGGCAGAAAAGAAACGCCCGTACTATGTGTTGTTAACATTTAAAGATTGGATTGATAGAAATGTTCAATCGAATAAAGAGTGACGTCAAAAAACAGTTATGAAACCAAAAAGCAAAAAATAAGACGTAGCAGAAAAAAAGGATATCAGGTTGACAGGCATATAGGGAGCACTAGATCCAGTGAAGCATGGAAGACAATTAAAAGCTTAAGGGAAAATAGAAAAGCGCACAGTAAATTACAACCAATAACATTAGAAAAATAGAAAGAGCATTACAAAGCACTATTAAACGAACACCGTCCGCAGTTCCAAACAATCGGTAACGATGAGAGTGAAGAAGAAAACTTCATTTACAGAAGAAGAAGAAATTACAGCAGATGAGGTGAAACAGGCTGTGCAAAATATGAAAAATGGGAAAGCCCCTGGACCTGGTGGAGTTCCCATAGAACTTATAATATATGAAACCGAAAACTTAATGGAAATACTTGCATATATAAGCAATCTTTACAAAAATGGAGATAGGACTAATTGCTCAAACTATCGAGGTCTCAGCGTAACTAACACGGTTAGTAGAATTTATGGCATTACGCCATGTTGCAAGCACATGTAAAGGACCAGACAGACAGAAGATGTGCCTACGATGCGGCCAAGAGGGACACCAAACGAAGGACTGCAAAGAGTAAAAGTTTTGCCCAATTTGCAAGTTGACGGGGCATCAGGCATACTCCGGAACATGCCCAGAATACAAAAAAGCTCTGTCGGAGGAACTTAGATTGAGACGGCAAGGAAACAACAATAATGGCTAGTATCATCCAGGTCAATATAATAAGATGTCGTGCAGCGCACAATCTGCTAACCGCATCAGCCGCAGAGCTGAAAGCGGACATAATAGTGAGCGAACCTAACAAAAAACTTGCAGCTAGGGTAAATTGGTATATGGACGAAAAAAAGGATGCAGCAATATGGATAAAAAACCGAAAACTACCAGTTATAAGAACAGGCCGAGGACCAGGATTTGTCTGGGTCGAGTTGCACCAATTTATAATCTACAGCTGCTACTTTTCTCCCAATGCAAAAACAGTTGTCCCAATCCCTAGAAGCTCTAAGTCATAACATCAGGAACCAAGGAAAAAGAGAACAAGTTATTGAGGGCGATTTCAACGCTAAGTCACCCTATTGAGGTTCGTCAGGCATGGACAAAAGTGGAAACCTGGTATCGGATTGGGCTGCGGAACTAGATCTATTGGTACAAAACCAGGCAATTGACTACACGTTTGGGCGAGGAAAATCTCAGTCCATTATAGATATCACGTTCTGCAATAACTTAATCGCAAGCAAACTCCAAGACTGGTGAGTGCTGGACAAGGAATTCTTGAGTGACCACCGCTACATCATCTACAGCATACAGGAAAACAAAAGGTCAAAAGAAATAGCACCCCTATTAAGAACTAGGTGGACAATAGAGTACCTGAATGAGGAAAAAATTAAAGTGTGCCTAACTCAAGAACTAAGCAATAGCGACACAAAAAGTGCAGATATACTGGCTCAGGCAATGCACAAATCATGTAAAAACTCAACATACTGGTGGACCAAGGAAATTTCTTTCCTTGAAAGTTAGGAAAGTACCAACGCCTAAGGACAAAACATGCTGATAGCGAAGTTACCAAAGAGGCAAGTCAGATATATAAGAGCCAAAGGAAGGAGCTGCGGCAGTTAATAAACAAAGCTAACCAGGAGCACTGGAAAAAACTATGTTTTGAGTTAGAAAATGACACATTGAGGAAGCCTTCCAAATCGTAAGAAGAAATATGAAACTTTGCTCATAAATTCCTGCATTAACAATAGAAGCTGTACGTAGAGTAGTTGATGTGCTCTATCCACACCACAGTCCTTTCGACTGGCAATAGCCCGAAGTCACCGATATACCTCTCTTCACTGCCGAAGAATTATCGCTCGCAAGCAGGCGAATTAAGAACAACAAAGCACCGGGGCCAGATGGAATACCACCTGAAGTTGTAAAAATAGCTGCCAAGCACCAATCAAGCTTCGTATTGGACACGATGAACACGCTGCTCACAACGGGAAACTTTCCGGCCAGATGGAAAAGGGCAAAGCTCGTTCTCATCAAAAAAGGAGATAAAGAAATAGGGAACCCCACATCCTATAGACCTATTTGCCTACTAGATATGTCGAAAGCAACTCTTAGAGCATCTTTTCTAAGCAGAATAAAAGAAAAACTTAAGATTGGGCATGGTTTGTCAGAAAAACAATTTGGCTTCAGGCAAGGAAAATCCACAATTGACGCGCTAAGATCTGTTATAGAGATTGGCGAAAAGGCGAAGTCTGGCACGCAGAGAACAAGGAAACTGTGTGCGCTGCTAACTTTCGATGTGAGAAACGCATTTAACAGCGCTACCTGGAAGCAGATCATGGAAGGCCTAACATTAAGAGGTATATCACCGTACCTACTACGCATAGTGAGGAGCTACTTTAGCGATAGAAAGTTAATACTAAAAGGGGCTCGAAAAATGCAATAGAGAAGAATCAGCAGCGGTGTTCCACAAGGATCGACAAGGTTGGGCCTCCTTGTGGAACGTTTTTAATGACGATGTGCTGAGATTAAGACTGCCATTGGCGGCGACAGTGATTTGCTTTGCAGACGACTTGGTAACAGCCAAAACAGAAGAGGGACTGATGCAGACAGCATACCACGCTATAGAGCAAATCATAAACTAGATGAAATCCAAAAGCCTCAATCTAGCGCCAGAGGAAACTGAGGCGGTCCTTCTCATAGGACAGAAAAAGGTCCAACCAATAAAGTTTAAAATTGGAAAACTGACAATAATCCCAAAGTATCAAATAAAATACCTGGTCATAGTAATAGAGGCATTATCTTTCACACCGCACATAGCAGAAGCTGCAGCAAACGGGATGAGGACAATGGCAGCAATGCAGCAACTATTGTCGAACATTGGAGGATCCAGGAGCAGTAAACGCCGACTGCTCAGCTACGCAGTACAGGCCACTATGATGTACGCAGCACTAATATGGGCCAGAGCACTAGGAAAACAGGGCAATATCCAAAAGCTCCTTGCAGTGCAAAGAAAAATGGATCTAAGAATATGTAGCGCTTACTGCACAATATCAAGTGAGGCAGTCTTTACCATCGCGGGTATTGCGCCAATCGACTTGCTTGTGGAAGAGCAAATAAAACTGCAGGAGACAGGTCGCAGAAAACTTGAAAAAAAAATGGCCAGGAAACAACTAATTGAGGAATGGCAGCAAAGGTGGCATTAAAGGAGAGTGGACCAGACTTCTTATCCCTGAACTTGAACCCTGATTAGACAGAGAGCATAAAAATAGCTACTATCTCACCCAAGTATTGTCCGGCCACGGATGTTTCAAGGACTATCTGCATCAAATTGGCAGAGCCTCAGACGACCAGTGCATATACTGCTGAGAGACCGATACTGTGAGCCATACAATCTTTGACTGTTCTCGATGGGAAATGGAAAGGCATAAAATCACAACCAATTTAGAAGTACCAATCAACTCGAGAACGATAACTGGACATATGCTCAAAGCAAAAGAAAACTGGATTAAGACACAACAATATATTCATTATATTATGGAATCCAAAATAACACATCAAGCAAAGCAACGAGAGATAAAGAGAAATTAAATTTTTGAATAAGCCATTAGGGGGGCACTTGTCTGATTAGGTGTATAACCGTCAGCTACGTCTCTCAGAAAAGTAGAATTTACGGAAGTCCTAAAAAGCAGGGTAGAAATGGAAATGAAGGATATAGAGGAACAAAATGGATTTCGAGCTGGCCGTTCCTGCATTGATAGTATATTCTGCCTAAGACAAGTAGGAGACAAACGGTTCTCTCGTAAACTAGAAACACACATGGTATTCGTGGACTTACAAAAAGCTTATGACAGCATTACGCTGTGCAAGCAGTGGCTAGTCATGAAGGAACAAGGCATTAAAAGAATACTTATACAGGCTGTGCGGAATTTGTATGAAAATATGATAAGCTGCATAAAAACAGGACATTGCGTGTCAAGTGAAATAAGAGTAAACATAGGCCTTCGAAATTGATGCGGTATAACTCGGACACTTTTTAAGTTGTATTTAAATGCAGCGCTTAAAGAATGGAGACGCAAATTCCACTCCACGGGAATACCTGTTGACAATGATAGACTGTACACACTACATTTCTCAGATGATCAAATCAGCATGGCTGAAGATGAAAATAATCTAAATTACATGCCGCGCAAATTAAACAACTGGGATATAAACTTAATAAAGTCGGAACACAGCCTGAATATATAAATATACTTAACCTTTCCTATGGAGCTCTATAACACTAATCAGTCCTTTCAGGACTACCAAAAACAAAGTTCATGTCTTTTTCACGAAATGTCAAATTAAAAATATCTAAGCCTAATCATTCACATGGGTTTACAAATTTTTGTTCATTAAAGCAAAGCTGTACTGATGAGAGATAAATCTCGAAACGCGTCTAGAGATGGCTATTCACTATATACTATACTATTATATACTATATATACTATATACTATATATATATATATATATATATATATATATATATATATATATATATATATATATATATATGTATATATATATATATATATATATATATATATATATATATATATGTATATATATATGTATATATACCCGTATATATATATATATATATATATATATATATATATATATATACTTTTAGTTCCATTTACCCTAGTTACGGTAACAAGTCTGTTTGAAATAGTGCTCTATAAAAATAACTAAAAGTATCAGAAATTATGAATTTAAAAATTTAAAATCAGTGAGGAAAGCAATAAGCAACACTGGGACAGAGAGGTTACAGAAATTTACATGGGGAAAACGTATTTAGCGAGAACATTTAGATTAATTTTGGGATAAATTTTTGACAAATTTAATTGACATTTGTCAAACGATAAATTTGCACAGACACTATGATAAGAGTGACCTTTCTGTTGGTTTGACGGATAAGTACCAGACAACTAGGAAACAAGAGGGACGAACACCGAAACCCAGGTCGCGTCTGCAGTGGCATCCACCGGCAACCTGGTCAGCGTCTGTTCACCAGAGGTGCGGCTGCAAATACATGTCTACAAAGGCCTCAACAGCCAGTAGTACTAGAAGCCCTGTACCCAACCAGGCAAACTCAAACAAGCAACCATGGCAGTTCAACCAAAACTTTACTATACCCCAGGTGGTAACCAACAAGTAACACAAGACCTAGAAGAAGCAAACATCACAGATACTCAGGACAGAACGACTCTCAGACATCAAATACACCAGTGGGAAGTGAAGAATGAGACCAAGAAAATGACTGGAACCTCCTGGACCGAAGAAAGAAAACAGGCACACTCACAGAAAATGTAGGAAATCTGGGCCAAGAAGAAGAGAAAGATTTGAAAGCCATGAAAACTTAGCGCCATCCACTTTGGGTGCAATCCGAGGATTTATTTATTTTTTTTTTTATTTTATATATACTATTCACTTAAGTTATCGGAAAGACATGATGTTAAAAAATATTATTGAGACAATGGAGGTAAACCGCTTAAGATGGAATGGACATGTAAGTAGAATGTCAAATGAACGCTGGCCAAAAATGGTATTGAACTGGAACCCGGTGGAAAGGCGAAAGAGAGGATTGTCGGAAGAAACTGGAGAAATAAAGTTGAAGAAGCTATGGGCAGTAGAGATCTAGAAGAAGATGATTGGGCAGATAAAAGAATGATACATACATATACATACTAGCAAAGCTAAAAAGTTTTTAAAATTATTAGAGTTTAATAAAAATAATGAGAAAATATACATTTGTTGCAATAGGAACTGGCCTGACTTTGTTAGGAAGCATTGAAGCAATGTAATATACTTCGGTAGTTTATGCTAATATTTGATAATTTTGTTTTTGTTAATTTGGTAATTTAAGAGAGCTATGTGGTTTCGTGTTCTGTTCTAAGAACGTTTGTATTCAAATCTAATGAGAAAAGACATGTGGTAACATTTTCACAATGTGTATCATGTATAATGTGGATATTGATAACAGCGGATATATTGACATGATATATACAGAATACCTAAAGTATTTGGCAATATACTATACAACCTCATTTTTTAAAAGCTCTCTAAGCTAGGTCTAAACTGGCAAGCCGTAGTTCTATTTACGTCCTATATAGAATAAGGTGGTGTGGGGTAGAACCGACACAGAAATTGTAAAGTTTACTTTATAATGATGATTCCACTAAAACCTAATAATCTTACAATTAGTGTTTTTTTAACGCATGGTTTATTCCTTAAGTTGCATTAACTTAATGCAATGTGGCATAATTTGATTCTTTAACGGAAGAAAGAAACTTTAAAGTACTCATCGGCAAGTTCGAGAATAAAGAAGTTACTCTTATTGTTAGGCAGAAACTCAAACCGTATAAAAACGCCAGATATTCTTGCTTTGTAGTGGCGGTGGCAAAGAACTTGAATTTCCGTTGATTTCGGATAAGATTCCGTTGATTTTCGAGAAGAGGGAGCGGCCGCCGATGACGCCGAGTAAGAATGCGGCGCCGAAGGTGGTGGCCACCGTGATTGCAGCAGCCGAGAAGCAACAACAGTTTAGACTCACCCTCTAGCTAGGCTTAATAGTAATACGTTGACGACGGCGCTCGGTTTTGTGTTTTAGTTTAGCGGGCAACGTGTACCACCGGTGGTACATGCCGGCGTTAACTTGTTAAGTCAAAACATAATAATAAGTACTGTCTTTGTATGCAATAACATGCAGTATTCAAATCTTTGAAAAGGCTGTGACAGATTGTTTTTTATATTAAAAAATAAGTAGTTGCTGCAGGGCCACAGATTGAAACTACAGTAACAAGTTTGAATGAATTGCATTATTATTTATTATTATGCGTCTTTTATGATCATCCATTAAATGACTTTGGTTAGTTCAGCTGGACGACTGTGCCTCCTTGACGAAATTCCTTGCAATGCCAATGTTAGGAATACAAGTTATTTCATTTTGGGTACTACGTGTAGATAAATTTGTAATTTTTACCTCAATGAAGAAATATTTTGGGAGGACGCAATCACAAAATCAACTTACTTTTTTCTTTTCTTTTTGAATTCGGACAAACTATAGATCTCAAAGAACTAAAGCACGCAAAGAACTAAAGACTTTGGTTTTTCTTCTTGTCTCCTCCCAGAACCTCTTCATGCGTTCGCTTCTTTCCTGTCACTCCTTATTGGAAATGATCCGTTTGGGCCTCCTTATTGTTGGTTTCTCCTGAAATGCTTTTATACTGTCTACTCTCCCTCTAAACTCTCGTCTGTTGTAGGCCATCTGTAGTGTGATTCCAACTTCTGCCGTATCCCTTTTCACCTCATCTACACATTTAGGTGTGGCCTTTAACCGCATGATGTAGTTGAAGAACATTTTGGTCAGTCTGCATTCATCCATTCCTACCTAGTAGGTGTCAGTAGAACTTCAAGTTCCGTTTCCTTATTGTGTCCGTGATCTTCTCAGCGTATTTGTGGAGTTCTTTGTTTTTCCTCATCCTCAAAGTCTCATCAGTAGTTTTATGAGGTCTGAGTATTTTCCGCAGAATCCTAGTTTCTTTCTTTTCGAGTTCTTGATACTCCCCCTTTTTATTTAAAATAAGACACTCCGAGGCGTACAATCCTTCAGGTTGTACTACCGATTTATGGAGTCTGCTTTTGGCCTTGTAGGATAATGCCTGTTTGCTGTACTTGTTCTGCTTTACCTTGTAGGCCAAGTTTGGTTTGTGGCTCTTCCTTTATGTGCCTCCTTATTTAGTCCGTTGGGTTGGATCCATGCCCCAGGTATTTGAACTTCTCTTTATTTTCCCATGATTTACCTCCATGTACCTCAAACTTTGGTGCTTGTACTCCATATATTCTGTCTTTTCATGGGAGATTTGAAGACCCGTTTTTACTGCGATTTCATGAAGACACTGCGATTTCATGAAGCATCTTTCGAGCGTCTTCTCGGTTATTGGCTAAGATAGCAAGGTAATCGGCAAAAGCTAAAGATTTGATTTCCAGGTTTTTTCTTTGCCTCCCAAGTCACATTCCTCTTATTCTTTCCAAATTCAGCGCCTCTTCCCTGGTTTTCATTATTTTTTCCATTACGATGTTGAAGAGCATTAGGGATAATCCATCTCCCTGTCTGAATCCTGTCTGAATTTCAAACGGATCATAAATTTCCCTGAAGAACTTGATTTTCGAGATGGTATTCGTCAGTGTTTGTTTGACGATTTATCTTGTTTTTTGGTCAATTCCATCTCTTTCAAGGTACTAAATAATGATTGTCTGTCAATTGAGTCGTATGCCTTTTTAAAGTCGACAAAGAAGACATTTGATTTGTCGGGCACCTTCCCCTGATGCCTTGTTATCCTTGAGCTCTTGGATTCTCAGTTTTATCTCATCTAGACTTGGTGGTTTGGAATATGGGTTCTCGTGCATTTGGATCTTGGCATCTAATCTTTCTAGAGGTTCTTCGCAGTTTAGCAGCACTTTAAAATAGTTGGCCAAGAGCTCGCAGTTTTCTTTGTTATTAGTAACTATACTACCTATGCAGTTATAGCAAAGAGTTGGTGGTTGATGCCCTTGTAGCTCCACTTTCAAGGTTCTATAAAAATCGCTGCTGTTATTCCTTATAAATCCTTCTTCCAGTTTTTCCAACCTAGATGTGTCATATCTTCTCTTTTAGGCTCTTATGACCTTGGCAACTTCTTTCCTTTTATTCCTGAAGTCTTCCCATTTTTCATCGGTTTTATTGGAATACCTCCTCTTCCATGAATTTAACCTCTTTTGAAGTGCTTCTTCTTCTTTTTTATTCCACCACCTTCCTTTCCTTGGGGGTTTTCCATAGCTTCAGATGCTTTGATCAAAGATTCTTTGATCTCATCCCAACTGTTCATCTCCATATGAGACAGGTTTTCAAGGTATTTATCTTTGTGTTGCTTCAGAGTCTCAGAAGGGGGCCCTGTCAACTCGTCATCACCGATTTGCCCCAAATTTACAGTATATGGAGGGCTTGACTATAAATGAAAGTGACGCAAGCGGCAGGGCTAGATGGCCAAGCGTTGAAAACATAACTCATAACCGACAACTCATAAGCCCGCTATGTTAGCATAAATTTCAATGGCCGGTCAGCGCAGCTGTAAGAGCTCGGGTACATAGTAAGAGGATCGCTGGTTCGATTCCCCGTGGGGACGCTTTTTTTTTTTTTATTTACAATTTTTTAAATGACCTTAATGGTTAATAGGAAAGCTGACAATGGAAGGCCTCTGCCTTTGAAGGCTAGTCCTTTGAAGTTGGCCAAATACTATTAATACTAATAAAATAATTTAATTGAGAAATTAATAATTACAATTAAAAAGTTAAACAACAATAAATAATAATAATAAAAGAAAGTCATTTTAAAAATTGTAAATTAAAAAGACAAAAGCGTCCTCACTTGGAATCGAACCAGCGATCCTCGTACTATGAAGCTCTTACCGCTCCGCTGACCGGCCATTGAAATTTATGCTAACATAGCGGGCTTAAGTTGTCGGTTATGAGTTATTTTTTTAACTCTTGGCGATCTGGACCTCCCGCTTGCGTCACGTTCATTTATAGTCAAGCCCTACATATACTGTAAATTTGGGAAAAATCGGTGATGACGAGTTGACAGGGCCGATTTGTCATTTTATAATCTGGGCTTCTAGATTATTCTGTGCTTGGGTCTGTTTCGCGAGTCGTGAGAGGTAACGGTCTGTTTTAATGTTTACACCTTTCCTCACTTTGACGTTCACGATTTCCTTATGGTTCTGCGTTGTTATTATGACATGATTGATCTGGAACTCCCATAGCATCGAGTTTGCAGAGACCCAAGTCTTGTTTTTCATTGGTAGTGCCTTGAAGCATGTGGGCGTTAGTTTCAAGTTGAATTGTCTACAAAATGATGTGTGTCAAATGTATGTCAATTGTCTATCATTTTTTTTGTTTTTATTACACATAGATATTTTTTAAGTTATAAAATCCTTCGCGGGCCAAATACAATGTTGAAGCGGGCCGTATTCCGCCGCCATTTGCTTAGTCCTGTTGTAGAAGGATCACTTAGAGCGGCCATTGTTTTTTATCCGTTTAAACTGAACTAGCTGAATCAAATTTATTGATTAAATTTATTCCGTATTATTTGAAGATGTATTGCGATGATCAAACCAAGTCCGCATTTGCCAATAGTCTCCGCATAATTTTCACCATTTTAAAGTGAATTTTTCCAATTTCTGCACGCTGTTCAAAGCGGTCCTTAACTTTTTTAGCTGCTCACACCGCCGTGTATCGTCAAATGAGATTTGGCAGAAAAATAACGTATAATGTTATTGTAGACTCAATGCGTGTACCTGCTAATACGTAGTTGATGTCAGGTTGAGAATTCGATACCCAGAGCTTTGTCTCGCATCCTTGGTTAATAACCACTGGTGTATACTAATGACTGCAAATGTAAATGTCTAGTTTATGTTTCTGCGACATAAAAGACGACAGATTTATAAATGTTTTCAAAAACAATTTATATTCAATCTTCGTACGTTATAGTTTACTGTAGGAGTTCCAATCATAATATCCTGGACTTTATCATCTAAAATCTTCCAATATGTTTACCAATTCTGCTACACCCAAGCAATCAATATTAATTTATTACAATTGTGTTTGTACAATGTAAACACAATAGTAATAAATTAAAATTAATATTGAAAATAATACTGTATACATATTAAAAATGTCAGTGTATATTTAATGCATGTTACCTCATAATAAAAAAAAAACAAAATACATTGTTAACTTGATAACACCATTAATTTTAACATTTAGATATATCACCAGTAATGGTAACATTTCTAACATCAAATTTTATTTTGTAACTACAAAGGGAAAGAATTAGTTTTTATATATACATTTTCTAATTAATTTTGTTATTCTTCTAAAATTAATTAAGACCTATTCGTGCAACTTGGTGAAAATTTCTTGGAGCGCAAATGGTTAGAAATTTAGTAGCTTCTATAGAACTATAAAATCATTATTCAGCTATAATTAAAAAATAATGGTTATTCCACAAATTATTAATTATTAAAAAATGCTTAAGTTTCCTATATCTTCATAAACCATTTTGTATCTAATGGTATATGAACTTAAATGTCTTAGGAAAACTTTCTCCATTAACTAACTGTATTTCCGTAGATTGATTATCGTAGTTGCTATTGTTGCCCGAAAAATCTTATATACTTATTCAATCATATCAAAATTAATAAAAAAAATCGTGAATTATTTTTGTTATTAAATTTATTTTTGTAAACATGAAACTAAATATTTAATGATTTATAAAACTGTGGAAATGCAAATTAAATTATTTTATGTTTTGCTGATGCATAAGATGTTTATAACGAGTTTTATTGCACCCAGTATAATAAGAATCCTTGGTCTTTTAAAACGGTTTCCTTTCATCAATAATATTATTTATATAATATGTACTCCTATTTCGTATTTTGCATGAATAAATGAAAATATATATGAATAAATTTGACACGCACATTTTTTAATACAAAATATAAATTAAAAGTTTTAAGTAATTTGATTTAAAATTTAAAATAACTGGTTAATAGATAATAAATATTTACTGTTAAATCTGTGAAATTTAATTTGTTAATTAATAAATCAGCTTATATTAAAAAACTAGTTTGTTTTTAATTTATGTTATTTAGTTCGATGACCTTTTTTGTGCAACCAGATGAAGCTTATACCGTTATAAAAAAGGCAGAAGGTACTTTTAGTTTAATTATTCATTAGCAAATTGTACATTTTGGATGAGATTTATACCAAATATTAACAACCGTGAAAAAATATGCTGAATAATTATATTTTGCGAGAAATAGAAATAAACTAGAAATTTCAATATTATTTATTATGAAGTAGAACAGTTAGCTACTAGAAATTGCCAAAATGAGAATCCTAGAAATGAGATTTTAAAAACAAATTATATTAAATTATTTAGTATTGGTGAAACCATTCTAATTATAGATAGTCATATAAACTTATTAAAGGCGAAATATAGAGTGAACATATACAACCTGTTCGTAGCTCTATAATATTAAGTCTTATTAAGACTAGAAAAGAAATCTCATGCTGAAACAACTACTTCCCCTTGCTTATACATAATTGTATGTTATTACTAGCCCCAGTCCACTTTCGTGGCACTACACGAGTTCGATACAACCAACGTTATTTTGATAGCAATTGGGGCATTAACAAAAGTTAAATGTATGTTAATTTTTGGGGATTTGCAAGCACTCTGATTCGTGGCGCTTCATCCTCGGAAATATCTTGCTTTGTAGCAGAATTATCTTCTCAAACAATCTGGTGGTCTTCTTCCAGGTCCTGCGGATGCTTCAGAGTCTGTTTCCATTAGTGTTTGGGAATACCCGGTCTTTTTAGACTCGGCGAGTCCGAGTCCGATTTTTCGGGTCCGGGTCTAGTCTGTCTCACAATTTAAACAAAAACACCAAAGAATTTTTCATGTTCACACATATGGTAAATGCGATACTGTACGAACTTGCTGATTAAGTTAAGTGGGACTTAGATAAACAAGGGATTTTTAGAATGTTGTGGTAAATAAAACAAAACTCCAAAAGAGGCTAAGAGCGAAAGGAAAATGGATGAATTCCCTTCTAAATTGTCTAAAGTTAATTCAATTTGTCCGTATTCTTCGACATCATAGACGCTCTCGTCAGAATAATAATTTTCATCTTGACCGTCAGCAATGTCATCTAGACCAGGGGTCGGCAAACTCTATAAACTTAAGAGCCATTTTTTTATTTAAAATGATTTCAAATTGGATCAAGAGCCACGTATAATTTTTTTCCATAAAGTCATATTTTTTTATTTTCTTCATAATCGGCGATTATTAGACACCTTTGCAATAATATTATTGGTGCCCTTGACTACCGAATCCATAACTTTATCCATATCTTCTGGAAATGTTTATGAGCAATGTGCTTCCTGATGAATTGTGCAATGGAAAGGTAACACGTCATAATCATTTTTTTCTTTTAAAATTGTGACAATAGTATATTATGCAACTAGGGCAGTAAGTTGTCAATTGCTCACGAGAGCGAAATTGGGCGCACGAACGAAGACCTTTCACTTCGACCTTCATTCGCTCGAGAGGTTGTTGTCGCTTTTCTCTTCGTTTTATTCGCTTTTTCAATTGTCTCCGTTATTGTGGATTCGTCATAAGAACTCTCATCAGTCTCCGGTATCACCATTTACACTCATTTTTAAATGTTTTCTATAATTTATATTTTTATTTTGTAACGAAAAAAAAAACCACTTACAAGTCACTTTCACGTCACTTTTTTAAATATTGAGGTTTTCATTGTGTTTATTTTATTTATTCAATTGTTTTTTAAATATAACTTAGCGATTTTTATTGAATATTTGCGTTCGTTACCCAAGTTAGGTGGTAATAGAGCCAAAAACAAAAAAATAACAAAAGAACAAAGAGAGTCATTTGTCGCATTAAAAAACCGGCGCCAAGGTACTATCTTGGTAACTAACTTATCCTTCATGAGTAATAAAAATTATTTTTTATTACCTACCAATTTAAGTTTGGTGGATCCAATGTACCGGGTTATTAGCTCTTCAAACACCTAGTCTTCAGGTCTTCAGGCCACATTTGTCAGCAACATTTATAAAACAAATTTTTATGTATCCACCATGAGTGAATAGATTTCTGTTTTTTACGATTTCGTGACTCACCACAAAGTTTGCCAAGTTAGCATTATTTGCATACTGCATCCAACAGTTAAAAGAGGAACAACAGAAAAACAGGTCTTTTATAAATTTTTCTGGAGATCTTCCATTGCTCTCTTTCTTACATCACCGAAGTGTTTATTTTCGAAATGCCTCTCGATATTTGACTCTTTGTTCTTTGCTAGTTTTTCATGGAAAATAAGACAAGTTGGAAAACCAGTTGCATTAGGTACAAACCCAAACGATTCGGTTACCCATTCAGTTTTCAATTCACGATGTCGACCGGCTGCTTATATTTTTACTTCGAAACCATTTTGAGAGGAACAGAGTTTTTGGATTATGTCCAAAAAAATCACAATTTTGAACTATGCACTGACTTAACTAAAAGAAATAATCGTGATTCGCGCTGTGACTGTGAGTTATGAATTTGGCGGTTGTAAGACTTCCGAAAAGCAGTTCCCAAAGAGTTCTGTTTCTTTTTTTGTAATTTTTTTTATGTTTTTATGTAATATTAAACAGACATTTATGGTCTGCTATCGCTACATGTTCATGTGGAAGAACAATGCGAAATTCGAAGATAGTAATAGTAACCAAATAGAAAATTTAATTTATGAAGAGCCATAAGCTCACATCAAAAGAGCCACATGTAGCTCGCGAGCCACAATTTGCGGACCCCTGATCTAGACCATGGTGATCTTCATCTTGCAAGCCGGTAATATTTTTCTTTTTTATACTACATCACAAACAGAGAAGTGTATAGTGTGATTCAAACAGAAATTATAAAGACTATAAGATTCTCGTCCAAATTTCATCATTAAATTACACCTGCACCGTCGCGGATTGAACCAGATATATATTTTTTAAATTTTATATTAATTGTGTTTAAGTGTTGTTCTACTTTTTCGACTAATTGTATAGCAGCAGTACATGAGTTCAAAATTCTCAATAAACCCAGATTATACACTTCAAAGTCAATTCCGTGCAAATTGATATTTAGATATGTTCGAATTTTCATACTCGTCCATTCATCAGGTGTAATGTTAAATCGTCGTTTTTTTTACGACTCGGTTTACTAGACAATGCCAAACATTCAAGACCCGAGACTCTTCGAGTTTTAGATCGGGTACCGGGTATTTACCCTTGGATTCGTCGAGTCCGGGTCCGGGTATTTGGACCCGAAAACCCTAGTCTCCATATCTTCCCACATTCGGACGAGCCTCGCTTGCTCATTTTCGTATTCACCAATATTTCACTATAATTCAAAATGAATAATACTTTTCTCATCATCATGTTGCATACAAAGTTTTACAATATTTATGCTATACTGTGGAATGAATAAAAAAAAAGTTATAATTATGTTACTTGCGTTATTGTAATAAACTACAAACTACAAAGTAACAAATTTGAAGTACTTCTACTAAGTACTACAACTCTTGTCGGAGCTACTACTACTACGGAGTACTACTACTCTTGTGAGAACATTGGTCTGTGGGGCCGTTCATAAATTACGTAAGGCATTTTTCAGGCTAATTTATCCCCCTTCCCCTATTGTAAGATATCATAAGATTTTAATTACCCCCTCCCCCTTCCCTTGAATAAGAAGTTTTCGTAGGAAATGGACATTCCAATAAAAAAAGAGAGGTTTTTTATTCCAATAAAAAAAGAGAGATGAAATAATATTATTTTTTATTGCAATTTTGTTATAAGCACATCAGATAATTGATCAGTAAATAGTTCAGTAAATACTGAGGTATTCAGAAAAGTGGATATTTTATCCAAATTTTAATTATTATTTATCCATGGACTGACTAACCAGTCTGATATTGTGTTAATGACTGGGATGCCTGGTTCATGATTTGGTTCTTCAGGTTCTTTTAATGTTTCAATATCAATTTCCTTATTATTTTACCACTCTACATCGTGAATATTATTATTGTATGAAGTGAGACAGAAACCCAATCCAGCTCGATGACGTATCAATTTAAATGGTTGAACTTTCTCAGTTCGAGCACACTGATGCTTATGAACTAACTGACGATGAGTTCAAACATTTTTGATTGATGCGAAGTACAATCCACATGCTTGACATGTCCGTCCAATCAATTGCGTTTGCACTGTCGGGAAATAAAAGTCATATGTGTTGAAAGAAAGCCTGGACGACTAGGAATCTCGATGTTTAAAGATAAACGCACAAATAAGGGACAAAAATTTGCATTTACTTCGTTTTTTGGAAGTGGGATATCCAAAGTTTCTGTTTGTTGAAGAGGACAAGGTGCTGGAATAAATCCATATTATAGAGTTGTTCGCAAACTACTTCTCAATTTTCCACAACATTCAGGCTCGGTACATTTGCTAATTTGCAGTAAATACTGAGATTCCCTTACATCTCTATAGTACCAATCTGGAGTCCATTGTGCTTGATTTACATTAACATTATCACTTCCAGTATTTCTATATGTGGCGACAATTGGTTCTTCATCAAAAATTAAAGTACTCTATATTTGCTCCAAAATATTACGAGCCATTTTGAAATTTTGAAGTTTCAGTTCATTATAGATTGTACGTCGTTGGTCATCGAGATGATTTTCAAAAGAATCATACGGCCAGACGAGTCCAGATGAAATTGATGAAAATGAGCCATTCGACGCTCTAATCTATGCTAAATATAGCATCAATATCTAATTTTCGAAAATGAAAAATTGCATGGCCGTTAACTTGAGGAAATCGTGGATTTTCATCGGGTCCTCCATCAACAGTGTATATTACAACTGGTTTCACGCGATTATCATCGGTTTTGGCTGAAGGTTGATATTCCTTCAACTCCATGAGGCGTTTAAAATCTATACTATGTGTGTGTGCAGATGATGAAGAATGTTTCCCTGATATGATTGCAATGTACGTAGGTCCATTGTATGTTACTGCTTTCGGTTCGCCCATTTCTTTAGTAGTAATTTTAATACCTGCATAAACGGAAGGTATTAATTTATGTTTTTCCGGTACAACCCAGTCGTTATCTGGCAAGCGGACTCTATACTTTATATGCATCTGAATATTCTACAGCAGTTTTATCAATCGGTAAAAAAACCAAGTTTTAAAATATAGTTACTTATTACATTTTGATACTTACCGGTTTTAAGACATATTTTATAAAGAGTAACAATACTCTGTTTATGGTATTAATTTATTTTAGGTACTTTGATATAGTAGAAAACGAAATTATTTGATCTTTATTATAACGGAGTGATACCAGGGACACATAAGTAGGGTAACAGTAGGGTAACAGAGTGGTTTTGTATAAAAACCACTCTGTTACCAGAAATGACCACAATGTTACTTTAAAAAAGAAGTAAAAACATCAAAAATAAGTCTTTATTTTAGTAATAAATATTTATAAGTCCGTTTTTTTTTGTATTTAACGTAACATTTTTAAGGGATTGTTTGACGACCCATATACAGCTACAACCGTAACTAAATCACTAACGACCCTTGGTATTTCTCCAAACAAATATGAACTTCTAGTAAAATCGATTATATTTAAAGCGTTGCCATACAATTTGAGAATTGCTTTCAATAAGCAAAAGTTAACTGATACCGACTTATGCAATAGTAGTTCCTGTAGTGGATTTCAACAGAATAACACAACAGACGTAAGGGGGAGATGGGGTACAATGATACAAGGGGCACCTAGTCGCTTTGTCGAGTGGCTTTGTCGTCCTGTCACAAAAAAAAAACTTGAGCTGGGCCAAGCATTGAGGCGAGAGATTCGGTATCCCGAATAGATGCAGTATAAAATTTAGCATCTGGATGACTTTTGTGTTTATCATTAATTGCTCTAGCTGACTTAACCGGTACTGTAACTACGTATTTTTTTCTCTGAGTTGTAGATGAGCACCTAGGTAAAAGACGAAGATAGGTGGCACTCCTTGAGAGATTAAAACCTAATGTACGTAGTTTACGGTGGTGCAGATGAAAATCGTCGAACTGAAATAATAATAAGCTGTAGAACATTAGATGATTTAGTTAAAGTAAATCATCTAATGTTCTACAGCTGCTTAATATTTCAGTTCGTCGTTTTTCATCTGCACCACCTCCGAAACTTGCAGTAATAACTGTAACTTTTAAAAGTTCACATTGAGATTCTAAGATCAGATTTTAAATAAGGACGACCAACCGTTTAATGCACAATAAATTGTTGTTTTACTGCAGGTTTTTTTATGACATCTTTTAATAATGCAACTCGTTTTGTTCTAAAAAAGTAATTTTTTAGAATGATCAAGATTTTTTGTGCATTTTTTTAATTTCTCGATCAACTCTTGACTCTCCAAGGCCAGAATCACGACGTAAAATAGTTGTATTTAACACACTTTCCATCACAAAAATTTTCTTCTCAAGATCTTCTTCTTCCTGTGCTGGCTTTGAACGAGATAGTAACTGTGATTTCTGTAAATTAAATATACATACATTTTTTGTTGTTTAACTATATTAAGTTTTTTACATTTTTGTTTTTCATTAATACCGCAGAAGTGCATTCTTTTGAAGGAAGGAAGTTCGAATTGTCTACTTCTCTAATGAATAATGCCATAGAAGAAACTGTTGACTTATTAGGTATGCTGTCATTCAAAGCTCTTCACGAGGCATACTCTGCTGTAAAAATGGTATTGATTGTAGTTCAAAGGTGTATTGTACAATGGTATTGATTATAGCTGATAAGTTTATATATTACCTACGTAGAATGTAATAAATCGAATCAATAATAAAAAGTATTAAATCATTGACAGTTAAGTTAAAAAAGTACCAACTAACCTTCATAAGAAAATAACCCAACATGTTTGTTTTTCTTTTAGCAGCGAGCTGTTTTAATTCATTTATCTTTTGAGAAATACACGTCTCACAAGCACTAGAGTTGCTTCTAAAAGCTTCTTTATTAGTTTTCCAGAATATGTTTGGAGGTTTGCTTGGATAACCTTCTACCCAAGCTTAAAATAATAATGGATGTAAATATTAGATTTTATAAATAAATAATATCAAAATGAAAATTATTCTTCAGAATTCAAGCAGTCAGCAAGATAATAAATAAACAATATCTAGATGTACCGACACCATATAATTTCTGTAGAATTTAATACTGAGTCTAAGAACTATATGGAGATGGCGCTATTAAACTTCGACATTTTTTAAAAACTTATTCAAAAACTTACGTAAGATTAGATTCTCTGACCCCATACCCCACCCTCCCCATAGTAACAATTAATAATATTTGGTTTATACACTCCCCCTCTGAAATGTCTTACGTAATTTATGAATGGCCCCTGTGGGACCGAAAGCGTAAATAAATTGAAAACGATGGGTCGCTAAGCAAAGACAAATTAGCACTGGTTGAAGGCTCCCTACCCAGAATGATGACCGTATGTTAGTCCCGGAAGGTTAAATATTTCTAGACTTGAAATTCTCTAATACCACCTGCAATCGAAAGATAAGATATCAGAGCACGGTTACCTTAACATAAAAACACCAAATTTCGAATCAAATTAAAATATTTGCATCACCTGCAAAAAATAATCCTCCTTAACATAATCACATCTTTTCGTTTTGTGAAATTTTTAAGTAAATTACTCCTAGATAAATTCTGTCCTATATTAAATCTTCTTGTGAAACAGATTCGGTCGGACGATCGAGTAAATAGCAAGTAATTGGTATTGGGAAATTTCATTAAAGAAGAATATCTTGCCTTAATGAACAATTAACAATAAATCATACACAACAATTTGCAGAAATATTTTAGAATAGCACGAATCCAATTAAAATACAAATAAACGATTACTTTAATAAGCTAATGATACTAATGATATTTTTAATAAAAGATGTTAACTCTTAATGAGACAAACATCAGCCTTAACTTTTGTGAGTAGGGCCTTATCTTTCGCTCATTTAAATATAGACAGATGAATGTTCTGCGTGTATATTTATAACTATATTTTCTATTCTGCTAATTAGCTTCATTTATCTATTCAATTTGATACCATAATATTAACAGGTAATTATGACAATCTAATATTCTTTAATTAGACAACAGCATGAAGTGAATAGTATGTTAAGTTTCGTCTGCAAAAATCCGTTGAAATTCTTCATTTTGAAAGCATAATAGAACAATTGTATATAAATTACCATACTTAATTAGACTAAACCCTGATGTATAATACAAAATTAAATTTAAAACTAATATGTATTTCAATTTATAACCTTGCGTATTAATTTATAAACTGTCGTTTAACCTTCCATTTAGGTGTTTGCTCCAGTCTGTCTGTCTTAATTTGTATCCCGAGTTTTGTTTGTAGAAAAAATAATGGAATAGATAATATAATAAAGGGTATTCCAATGTAACAGGTTTCATTTTTAATAGCCCGCCATTTTAACAGTTGTCATGAGTCAATTTGTAACTACTTTATACAGATGACACGTAAAAACTACGCCATTAATTAAAATGGAACGACATACGCTTCAACAAGGAAATCCAAATTATTGAAATTCACTACAAAAATGGTGAAAATTTCACGATCACGTCGTGCCTTTGCTGATTGGGTCCCTGAAATGCATCGAACTGATCCGGAATTTCATCAAAAAATCATCTTGAGTGATAAGGTCCTTTTTAACCTCGGAGGCTTACGTCAACAAACAGAATTGCCGCATTTGAGGCTTGGAAAACCCTAGAATTATTGTTGAAATAACTCTCCATCGCTAAAGTGTGATTCTTTGGTTTCGGGTCTTCGGGTTTTGGTCTGCCGGGGTCATTGGACCTCACTTTTTCGAAATTGGGGCTGTAGCAACGGTTTCGTTGAGTGTATTGTGCTATCGAACGATGATTAATTTTTTATGGCCGGAATTGGAAGATATTGATGTGGACGACGTTTATTTCCAACAAGACTGCGCTCCGTGCCACACAAGTAATGATACCATCGCTATTTTTCGTGAAAAGTTTTCTGACCGTGTGATTTCTCTAAGAGGCGTTCACAATTGGCCACTGAAATCTTGTGATTTAACACCTCTAGACTTTTTTCTTTGGGACTACGTGAAAGATAAGGTCTATGCCAATGGGCCACAATCGATTCAAGACCTCAAAGATGGAATTGGTTAAGTTATTGCGGACATACAGGACCGCAAATATGTGAATTGGTGAATAAAAATTTCACGAAAAGAATATGGTCCTGCAAGCGTAGCCGTGGCGGTCATGTGGCTTATATTGTTTTTCATTATTAATGGCATATTCCCTCTTTACAAACAAATAAACATCCGATAATTTCGCTTAAAAATACTCGATTTTTTGTACATCAAAATAATACCTCTTATTGAAGGACCCTTTTTTTTAAATATATGTGTAGATTAATCGGCATACCCTTACCAGTCCACACTTATTTCTATCTAATCTTTCGTGTATAGTCTTGAATATATGTGTCTGTCTAAATAAAAACCTGTCTAATTAATTTTCACTGCCTTCTCTTGTCTTACTAGTTTCATTTATCAAGCCATTTAAACTAGCCTAGTTTTATCTATTTATTCTTTTCTGACAAGACTTGTTTGTTTACTTGGTTACGTGTGTCTTTTCCTGTTTTTTTAGTCTTGTCTACCTAGTTTTGCCTCTCCAGTCTTGACTGTCTAGTTTTGCTATCTAATCTTGTCCCTCTATTTTTGTCTTTCGAGTTTTGACCCTATCGTCTTGACTACCTGAAAACTATCTGATTTTGTTTCGTATGTCCAGTTTTATTAGTTGAGTCATCTTTTCTGTAATTTCTTTTAATCTTCTTTAAATAATATTAATTAACTTTAAATAAATTTCTTCTAATCGTATCTGTTTAGTCTATCGAGTTTTGTCTGTCTAGTCTATCGAGTCCTGTTGTTGGATTTTGATGTTATGTACATTTTTGTTTTAATTTAAAAATCATTATTTGTGTTTCATTGTTAACCGGTTGTCAGTTTCAGTTTTACTGGTTGTTAGTTGGTTAGTTAGTTACTAAAGAATATTAGAAGTATATATAATACGTACCCCTTGAACATATTTGTTAAACAATGGCACGGAGCTTTTAGCACCTGGGAAGAGTGGGGTGGACAGGACTCCTTAGCCGTAGTGAAGGCGACCTGTCTAGGGGTGACAACCTCGAATAATAAGCCTCCCAAGCTAACAACTTGGGTAGTATCTTGGACAGTGGCTCGCCACTGTCCCATGAAGAATATTCTTCAACTGAGCATGAAGGAAAATCCCGCTAAATACACTACCCCAGGTGGTAACCAATCCACCGTCACCTATGGTGGCGTTAGCGGACCTTCGGATTCTGGGGAGTCCGCACCAACATAAACCGGACGTAAACTCAGACCAAGACGGCAAAGCTTCTTCGCAACATTTAATGCCAACTCACTGTTAAAAGTGGGTAAACTGAAACATTTGACTGATTCACTAACACGACACAACATAATACTAACAGCAGTACAGGAAACCAGATTTACGGAAGAACATGCCTTCGAGTCCCAAGGCTACAGAATCCTCAAAGGAAAAGTCTGTCAGCGGGTAATGAAGAACGTACCCCACTTATGTACAGGATTTATAATCAGTCACAGGATACTGGATTCAGTCACCGACTTTACCTCCCGGAGTAGTCAGTGTATCAATCCTCTCTCTCAAATGCGCAAACAAGGGCTACAGTATTGTCAATGTCCCAATCAACCAGTACAACAGACGCAATCCAGACAGAACTGATAAATTCTGAGAAAACTTAGAAGATATTATCTCTAAACTTCCAGAGAGGCACACCGTTATACTGCTTGGTGACTTCAATGCTCAATTGGGAAGAGAGAAAAAATACAGAAACATAGTGGGCAATTATCCGGCGCATAAGCAAACCAACCGCAACGGAGAACGATTGGTGGATCTGTGTAGGACTTTTGGATTGATCATGAAGTCTACAGCCTTCAAACACTTGCCAAGAAGGCACAAGACTTGGATTTCACCTAATACCCACCCGTGTGAATTCCAAATAGATCATGTGGCCATTTCACGAAAATCTCAAAAGGAAATACAAAACGTGAAGGTACTAAGAAGTGCCAATCTGGACTCAGACCACTACCTCTCAAAGATAAAAATAAGACTCCAGCCTCAAAACACTATATTCCACAGAACTTCCAAAATGGTAAGATTTGACGTAAAGCGGGTCACGAACAGTCAAGAAGTAACACAGAGACTGAACAACACAGACCTAAACAGCTAGAACCAACTGAAGGAGACTGTTGTCAAGGCGGCCAATAAACTCGCCCCTATCGCTAGAAGAAGGAAGCATCCGTGGTGGACTGAAGACTGTGACAATGCCCAAAGATAGACAGCCTGGGTGAAGTGGAATTTTAAAAAGACCAAGGAAAATTGGAAACAATTGAAAATTTTTGAACAAAGAAAGGTTACAGCCAAGATAATTCGAAGAACCAAACGGAGCTTCACACAAAACCAACTAACCCAAATCAAAAAGAGCTTTGCTAAGAATAACTCCAGAGATTTCTTTGGAAGCCTCAAGCAGACACACAGAAAATACTCCCCGCTAAGCCTCCAGGTCAAAGACTCACAAGGCAATCTGGCTTATAACGACAAGGACAACTGCTACCTTTTAGCTCAGTACTTTAAAAATCTACTCAACTGTGACCCACTCAGCGAAGACTTCCACTATAAACAAACAACACCGAACCCAGACTCGCTGCCCCCTTCATTGGAAGAAGTTGGCCAGATCATTCAACTTCTTAAGAAAAATAAGCCAGCTGGAGAGGACTCTATCGTTGCTGAACTTTGGAAAGGACTTCTAGGACTTCTGGGAAAAAGAGAAATTACCACCCAATAGAAAATCTGCTCTGATCTATCTGCTTTAGAAAAAGGGAGATTTTACTGACCTAAACAACTACCGTAGAATTTCTCTCGTTCCGGAAACATACAATATTATCTCCACGGCGTTACAAACAAGGGCAGAAAATCAGCTGCATAGTCAACTAGAAGAATACCAGAGAGGCTTCAGGAAGACCCGATCTTGTATTGAACAGATCCTCTATCTTAAAACTTGCATACTCCAAGATGAGGAACCGCAAGGTGGTCGTCACCTTTGGTAATTTTAGGAAGGCCTACGATTCCATTGATAGAGAAACAATTAAGAAAGTACTACAGGAGCTAGGGCTAGTCAACAAAACCTGCAGACTCATCCTAGAAACCTTGACCAACACCTATTCCCAGGTTAAATATAGAGGCGCGATCTCAGAAAGCTTCTAAATAAAAACTGGAGTGAGACAAGGAAATGGATTTTCCCCAATTCTCTTCAACTGTGTCCTTGAAATGGTTATGCGAGAATGGTGCGAGAAACTGATCAACTTGGGTGTTCAGAGTGGTATCTGCCTGGGGCGCAAGAACGATGGACTGATTGTAGATTGCCTACACTTTGCAGATGATATGACACTGATTGCTGATTCTCTTGAGATGACCAAAATGCAGATAAATTGCCTCAGAAAACAGGCAGACAATGTGGGTCTTTAAGTGTCGCTGGAGAAACCATAATTTTTTACCAACATCAAAGAAGAAAACAGGGAGATGTTACTAGAGCAGGGCAACATCAGGAGAACTGAGATATTAAAGTAACTCGGGGAATGGATTGAACCCAACTTATCAGAAAGAGCATCATTGTGCATGAGAGTCAACAAGTTAGAACTAGCCTATAGATTGATTAAGAGCACCTACAACAAGAAATGCCTGTCACACAACCTGAAACTTAAGCACTATACATCAGTCTTACGACCAGAAGCCCTGTATGCCATGGAGTGTCTTTTCTTGAACTGATGACGTCTGGTAGAGAAATTGGAAATCAGAGAGAGGAGAATCCTCAGAAGGATCCTAGGCCCGGTAAAGGAAGATGGGGAATTCCGAAGACGACATAACTCTACGAACATATTGAGAGGCTCTCTGACTGTGCAAGGAAAAGAAGGGTAGCTTTCCTTGACCACGTGGCAAGATTGCCTCCAAACCGACTAACCAACCGTCTGTTCACCTTCTAACAAAACAAGAAGGTTCGTACCACTTGGTTGATAGAATGCGAAAAGGATATTAAAGAACTTCGAAAAACAGATCTCCAAAACAGTCTTTGAGACGCACCCTAAAGGAAGTTCGTGTATTTCAGGGAAAACCTCAAAGGGATAGTACCCCCTGGACAGAAGAGAGAAAGGAGTTACACCGGCAGAAGATGCGACAATACTGGGCAAAGATCAAAGCCCAGCAGTTGAACAAGCGTGGTCCTAAGTAGACCTATTCGAAACAACAAGAAGCAGAATGAAATAGAGAAATTAAATATTTTTAACTACTGTTACTATAAATGAAAAATATTAACAAAAATAGTGTAAATCAAAAATGGAAACAGAATAATGTGAACTATAAAATAATCATGATGAGAATAATAACAAAATAACAACTGATCGCATAAACAATAATTTTCAATTAAATACGAGTTGTTATTAAACTAAAAACCGAGTTTTAAATGTTTCAAAGAAATTTAAAGTGCAATTTTTGTTTTAATAGAAAAATACACTGATCGGCAATTTTTTGTTTGCAAAGACGAAACTTTGTATTAATATTTCCGTTTAAAAACTATCTGGATATCTAGCTAAATATCATCTAGAACTAGATAATATAGAATTAGAACAAGAAACTGAATGGAAATTTAACATCTAAAATTTGAAAAGCACTCAATTTAAAGTGAATTTGATGATTAAACAAGATTAGAAGTTTTAAGGAATATGCCCTTGTTTTATTAATTTGAGCAGCGAATCTGTTTGATAAGCATTAAATGGCAGCGACTTGTCGCGTTTTGTTGGTTTCTTATGGTATGTCCACACTAGGCAACAAATTGGTGGCAACGTGTTGTTAGCACTTTGACATGGCAACATGAAGTTGCTTCAATTGTATCTGGATACATGCTATTATTATTATTTATTATTAGCATTTATTTTTCATTATAAATATAATACAGTAGACATAAGGTTTACGTGCATACATATGTTTAAAAAACAATGAACAAAAGGGCTCGTTTAGTCATTATAAGATTATAATGTCCTAGTCTTCCACGAGTTGTCTCATGTTGTCTGTGATGTTGTGCGTCCACACCACAACCACTCAAATGTTGAAAATGGACGTGAAAGCTGCTTGTCCAGGAATATTTAGTTTCTTCACCACCACTATTCTCTATCACTTTTTTGGATTATAAACTATAATTAAGAATTAATGAATATTATTATAACAAATACGAAATAGGTAGCTACCCTGCACAAACACTGTTTACACTAAGCGATGTTACCCAAATAAGAGCGATGTTACCCTTATAAAACGGGATACACGGATACAAGCAACAAGCAACAAATTTCTTTGATGTATGCCGCCAAATGTTGACGAGTATTCATCAACATGTTGTGTAAACAAACAACATGTTGTCAAAATTGTGTTGACAACATGTTGCCAACAATTTGTTGCCCAGTGTGGACCTAGCTTTAGCCGCGGAGGTACAAAAAATGTAAACAAATCGGGTCGAAGCGAGCGTAATAAGTGCAAATAAGGTGAGTCGATTCAGAACGTTTTTAGATATTGGTGTGTGATTGTCAGCTGCGAATAAATTTCTTGAGAGCAAAAATTGCGAAAAGTTCAGTGAAAATTCTGCTAATAGTTTGTAGGATTCTTTGCAACGTTTATTTGTAAAATTCTTCATAAAATTTCTGCAAGGGTAAGTGAGTTTTTGCATTGATTTATTAACTAGATTTAAGGAAAATATAGAAGGTGAAGGAAAATTTTAGGTTTTTTTTTATTTGTAAAATTTCGTTATAATTGTAAGAAATTTTAGGAAACTTTGGCGACAATTGAAACTTTGTTAGAAAGGCATGTGTGGCGACATAACTTCTAGGAAAATAAGTTAAAATTACGGGAAATTTGTTGAAAAATATCAACTAAATTTTCAATATTCCATGAAATTACGATAATAATACGATTCTAACAAGATTGTGTAAATTAAACGCGGAAAATAGGTACGTTAATATTTAAAAATGTATCATTTAATTGGTTTTCATTTATTTAAAACAAATATTGATATCGTATCGCTCAATTTCCCCGGGGCGGTAGTGCTGTCAATCCGATCACATCACCGAACACTATATAATAATACACTAAAAGCTGTGAAATAAAGATAATTACGAAATTTTAAATTAAAATCATTTATTTAATAATCAAATAGAGAAATAAATGTTCAATTTTATAATCAAATAGAGTAATAAAAGAAAAAAATGAAAACTAAAAAATATAGACAATAATCACGATGTGACAATAGTCACAATTAAATGATAATAGTCACGACGCGTCGTGACTATAGTTGTAACGTCACGACGTTACAACTGATTGCATAAAATATTATTATACTCTGCCACTGAAAGCCAGCCACAGTTATGCCTGTAGTGTACTGTAACCTGTATCATTGTTCGTTTGTCCTCCTCCAGAGTGTATCGTATTTTAAGAGATAAGAATCTTCGGCCTCTCTGCTCCCACCCTTCGAAGTGTCAAAACGTATTTTTATAAGGTCTTAGTCCTGTTAATATATATGTTGTTAAGCCTATATAGTTGTTTTATATACCTCTCCACTGGACACCCACTTGTCCACCTCAGTACATATTAATGCCAAACTGTGTTTGAAAATGTCGTTTTCGAGGAGGGCATTTATCAGATATGTTTTTTTAGTAGTTAATCCTTTATTGGCATAATTTTAATTCAACATAATTGTGTTTTCAAATGTTGCAGTCAACAAAACAAAAGTAAAAACTGTGATGCCTTCACCAGTCCTAAAAAAAATGAATTCTTCTTCTTCCTTTGGCTCTACAACCCTTTATGGGTTTTGGCCTCCTCTACTATTTTATGCCATTCTCCACGATCTTCTGCTGCTCTTTTCCAATTCCTTACTCCTAGTGCTTTTATGTCTTCTTCCACGCTTTCCTTCCATCTTTTACGTGTTCTTCCTCTTGGTCGGCTATTGGTGGGTTTCCATTCCATGATAAGCTTGGTGTTTCGATCTTTTTCCATTCTTTGCACATGGCCTATCCACCTCAGTCTCTGTGCCTTTATATGTTTTACTATGTTGTTGTTTCCAATTAGAGACTCTAGTTCATGATTCATTCTTATCCTGTATGTTCCGTCCTGTTCCCTTATCGGACCATATACTTTTCTTAATATTTTTCTTTCAAATGTCTTTAGTTCTTCCTCACTTTTCTTAAGGAGGGTCCATGTTTCACAGCTATAAGTAACTACCGGTCGTATTAGGCACTTATATATAGTTATCTTGGATTTGTGACTTAGTAGTTTGCTGGTAAGTAGTTTTCTGTTCGCATAGTAGGTTCTATTTCCTTTTAATATTCGTATCTTTATTTCTTCACTCTCGTCGTTGGTTTGATTTAGTTGAGATCCCAAATACGTGAAATTTTTAACTTTTTCAAAGCTGTGGTCGCCTACTATGTATCTATCTTCATTTTGTGGTGCCGTTCTGGACATCATCATATATTTTGTTTTTTCTTGATTGACTGTCAGTCCTACTTTCCTTGCCTCTTTTTCGAGGTCCTTAAATGTGTCATTTACTGTATTTGCCATGCGCCCCGTGATTACTATGTCATCTGCATAGGCTCCGATTTGTCTACTTTTTGATGTTAAGTTTCCCGTTATCTTTAGTTTTTCTATAGCCGCATGTAATGTTAGGTTGAAAAGTAGAGCGGATAGCGCATCACCTTGTCTGACTCCAGACGTAATGGCGAATTTTTCGGTTTTATCGTTTTGTATTACTACTGCCGCTGACGTTCTTTATAATGTTAGTTTAATTAGATTGACAATCTTTTTTGGTTTGCCCATATGTAATTAAGTTCAGGTATAACTTATTTCTATTGACTGAATCGAAGGCTTGTTGAAAATCAATGAAAAGGCAGTGTATGTCAAAATTGTGTTCGTATCCCTTTTCTAGCAGCAGTCGCATTTGGTGTATTTGATCTGTTGTTGATCGGTTAGGTCGAAATCCACATTGATAGTCATCTAGTATATCTTCTGCATATCCGTTCAACCTTTTGTAAATGAGGTATGAAATGATTTTATATGTTACATTTAATAATGTAATTCCTCTGTAATTTTTACAATCTCTTTTGCTTCCTTTCTTGTGAATAGGATGTATAAGGCCTAAATTCCACTCTTCTGGCATTGTTTCTTCCTCCCAGATTCGTTTGGTTAATTGGTGGATACGGGCCCACAGTTCTGGGCCTCCTGCCTTTAGTAGCTCTGCTGTAATGTTATCGCTACCAGGCGCCTTGTTATTCTTAAAGGCAATTATGATCTCAGTTGTTTTTTCCAGTGTCGGTGTTTCAACTTTTGGTTCAGCTGTTTTGTACTGAGTTAGTTCTTCTTCTGAGTTTGTTTCATTTTTATTATTAAGCAGGTTGCAGAAATATTCCTGCCATCGTTTCAGGACGTCTGATTTCTCTGTTAGGATCGTTCCGTTTTTGTCGTCGCACAACATTTCTTTCGCTTTGTACTCTGAAGAATGTAGTTTTATTTCTCGGTAGAACTTTTTGTAATTTTTTCTGTTATTGCTCTCGTCTATTTCTTCTATTTCCTTGTTATAGTATTCTCTTTTCTTTCTTCGACACGATCGGTATGCTTCTGTTCTTTTTCTTTCATAGTCTTTCCTTTGGCTTCTCGATTCACGCTGGAGGCACTTGTTTCTTGCTTCATCTTTTATGTCTATCTTCTTCCTGCACTCCTCGTCAAACCATTCTTCGTTTCGTATTTTTTGCTTTTCTCCTATCTTTTCAGCTCCTTTTAGAATACTATCTCTGATGTGTCTCCATTCATTCTCCACATCGTCTTCGCTTGGGTTTTTACGTAGGTGTTCCTGTATTGTTTCTTGATATTCTCTTTTTCCCTTTTCACTTTTCAGTTTTTCCACATTCCACTTCTTTGGTTTATCTCCTCCGCGTTTTTGTATGTTGCTTATTCTCTGTCTTACAGTTGCTATTACCAAGAAGTGGTCGGAATCGCAGTTAATTCCTCTGAACGAGCGTACATCTCTTATATTTGATGTCCATCTTCTTGATACTGCGACATGATCGATTTGGTTACATTTTCTCGTGCCCGAAATTTTCCATGTTCCTTTATGTATGCGCTTGTGCGGAAAGAGTGTACTACTTAATATCAAATTTTGCATTTCTGCTAGGTGGCATAATCTCTCTCCGTTTGTGCTTGTTTCTGCGTGCAAGCTGTGTCGTCCAGCAACACTCCTGTACCTCTGTTCTTGTCCTATCTTTGCATTAAAATATCCCATCAATATCAAGATGTCGTGATTGGGTACTTTGTCGCATTCTTGTTGGATCCTGTCATAGAATTGGTCGATTATCATTTCGTCTGTTTCTTCCGTTGGAGCGTATGCGTTTAGAATGGTTATATTTGTAAATTTTCCTTTTAAGCGGATCTTGCACATTCGTTCGTTGATTGGTTCGAAGTGCATAAGCGTACTTCTCGCTTTCTTGTTTAGTATGAATCCAGTTCCATATGGTCCTTGTTTTTCACTCCCGCTATAGTAGAGTGGGTATTCTCTTTTTCGTACTTCGCCCTGTCCTTTCCATCTGATTTCTTGCAGGGCTGTTACATCTATATTTTGCTTTATAAGTTTTTCGGCTGATGCATTTTGATAAATCTCCTGCATTTTTTCAGGTCTTAGCATGGTTCGTACATTTCATGTGCTTATTTTCATTTCCAATCTCTTGTCCTTTTTTCGTTGCGTGGTTCGTTGTCGTGGTTCCAGTCCGGTTTTATTTCGTGGAGTTTCGTAACAAGTTTGTTTTTTCGGTGACGGGGAGTTAACCCGTCGCCCAACCCCCATTTCGGAGGGCCATTTCGCCTGCTCTCGTTTGCCCTCATTTCCGCCCTTGTCCATACGGGTTTTCACCGCATCTCAAAGGGTGTCCATGAGGTTACCAGGGATCACCAAGCGTGGAGGTGAGAGTCAGACTTGGGTAGGAGTGGCTATGCAACTAGTTCATTCCCAATGACTGTTGTGCGGTACGCATGCACTACCCCCTTTGATACCAAAAAAAAAAATGAATTAATAAAACTAAAATTAATAAAAGCTCTAAAAAACATAAAAAAGAACAATAAATACAAAAAATAACAGGGATGGCTAACACAAAAACAAAACAATAAATACAAAAGGACGAGGATGGATGAAACAAAAACAAAACAAAACGATGATAAAAAAAGATAGAAAAACACACTACACTGAGCACATCGAACCCGAGTATTTACATTTTAATACCTTCATCATGTATATAACTCCCGATCCACTTTCGTCCATAACTTTTTCCCAACTTCTTACAGCTGCCTTTTGTCCCTCATTCCATATACATTTCATACCACTCGCCACCCAATGCTGCCACAGTTTCCCACCTTCTCTAATGCTCGTTCAGGCACGTTCTAACACTTGCAATGATCCAAAATCTCTTACCCCTTTCTTTACTTCCGCATCTAAAATGAGCAATAGTTGCTTGTGTGGCCTCATAATTTAGGAGATATTCTGGACATCTTCATGTAACTTGGATCTTCCCGCAATCCTTTATATATGTACCCTCGTCCATATGTGTCGGCCTCTGCTGCAACTCTGCCTCTATGAGTCTCTGTTCCAAACCCCTTTCGACTTACATTCCCTCATTCATCAATGTCTTATCTCTTTATGTTTCAATTAGCCTCTTTCATACATTATCTTTCGTTTACATCCCCACTTTGTTTAATTGTTACTTTCTGTCCTTATCACTTTCTGCACTTCTTTCACTATTTTTTCACTCTTTTCAAGGTTGCCCATTCTCGTTGCTGCATAACTAGAGAATATGCAGGTATTTATCTCCTGGAGGAAAATATACCATATTGAAGCTGTATCCTCTCTTTTCCACCCTCCTCTTTCAGTCCCCAGGTTTCCGCCCCATATATCAGAATATTTCGCACACATGTCTTCCAAACCACAATTTTCGCCCTGTATTCTTTCTTGGACACCTTCGACGTTATCTGGTTCTGTATTATATTCTATCTCCTTCACAGACTCTGCATTTCTCTTGGCAAATTGGTATTTCCATACATATTTCGTCGGTAATAGGTTTCTTATTTCTTCCCAGTCTTTTTCCTCCATCCACGTTTCCGTCTGTCGTATGATATGGAACTTCAGAATATACTCCGTAAACGCTTTTATATCCTCTCCCTTTACTTTCTTCTTCAACCCTGCCAGGTTCCACGTTAATATATTAAGTATTCCCCTCACCCCGTTCCCTTCCCTCTATCTCTTTTGCCTGTTACTAAAAACCCAGCTTTTCCAAGGGGCTTGTTCCTGGATTGTACTAATGCCATACGTTATTTATACTAATCCTAGAGTATGCAACTTTAGCCTTTTTTCCAAATTTTCTAATTTCCGCCGCTTTTTGTCTTAAAATAGCTTGATTTCTCTCTCTTTTTTTGTTAAGTCATCATCGATATAAATCTCAGTATCTTGTAATTTATTCTTCCTAATAATTATCTGCTTCTTATCCTCCCGTTTCTACACCTTAGCCACGATTGCTCTATCTCTTTTATCGCTCTTTTGTCCTATTCTATACATTTCATTGATTTTTGGGGATATATTCATCTTCTCCACCATTAGTTTCTTTCTCAACGTCGTCTTTCCATTTTTCTTCTTCTTTGATCTACTTAATGACGATGTTGTTTTTTCTATCCCTCTTTTTCAACTTTCTTCTACTTTCTCAATTTTTTCTTAATGCCTGCGTTTTCTTTTTCCCATGTGAATTTCTCCTCCTCAGCTTTATTTTGAATGAATCTAAGCTCCTCTTCGATTTAACTCAAATGTTCTTTTGCTTTTTCGTTCTCCAGTTTCATTTCCTCTAGCTTTCCATCAGCTCCCCTATCCATTTCTTATTCTCAGTCCTCTCCTCCTTTAGGTTGTTGTGTATAGTTTCTAATTGTTTATCAGATATGTTATACATACACGTATCAATTTAATGAATAAATCAAAATGTCCTTATTTTCTAAAAAAAACGTATTTATTTAAAATTTAAATATTCCACTTTTATTAGGACATCATATTCTACAAGTTTTCTACAAATATTTCAACACAGTTTTCTAGAAATATATCTTCGTAAGCAAGGCCGGCGCGACAAAATATGCCGCCTAAGGCGAATACAACTTTCGCCGCCCCCCATATGTGGGAGGGGGGGCATATTAAAAAAAATAATAAACCGATGATATATTTTATTTACTTAAAAAATAAAAAAACAAATAATTTGCTTTTACGTCTAATTCTAATTGAAAGACTGCTTTAAAAACCTGCATTAAGAAAATACAATAACATAAATACACCAATTAGCTATCTAAAACTGACACACAAGGGTTCCTAAACTCCACATCTACTATGCTATCTTGAAGAGAGGCGTCTCTACTTGTCCTTCCTTATTTCTATATAATATTTATGTTATATTTTGCATATTTCGGTGCGGGGCGGGGGACAGCTGATTGATGCCCTTGGCTACGCCCATGCTCTTATAAATATAAAAGCCTAAAATTTTTGTCTAAAATTCGTTTTTGCACACTACAATGAATACCATTCATGTTTCCACCAATGTCGTATCCCTGGCCACGTATCATTTCAATTTTGAGACTTAATTTATCTAATTCTTGCAAAATTAAATCAGTTAAACTCTCCCCATTAGATGATTCTACAGGTAAAAATTTGATGAAATATTCCTTAGGAACAAATTCTTCACTATCTTTATTTAGAACGCGAATAACAAGAGACATTTGTTTAATTCTATTAACATCTGGAGTGCAATTTAAAATAATGCTGTAATATTTAGCCCTTATAATTTTGGAAATAATAGTAGCACGTACTTTCTCCCACTAAATGTATTAGGTTATTTTTAATTTCTTTGCTCAAATAATGAGACAATTGGGATTTTTTTAAACTCTGTTTAAATGCTCACTAATAAACGGATTAAATTTTGCCAAAAATTCAATAATTTTCAAAAAAATTCCAGTATTATGTGCAAATAATTTATCCGAACTTCCTCCGAGAGCTAACATTTGTGATGCGCATAATTGAATTGTTGCTATAATAGCTTTTAATACCTCTTACCAATATTGCTGTTCCAATTTCAATAATCTCGATGTTCTCTATTAATAGTTTGGCCAGTTTTTAACCTGACATCCAATTCCATCCACTTTTTATAACATTTCCATATGATTTGTAGAACGTTCATGTATTTTAGGACAACTTGAAATATTGTTCCAATTAGAATAACCAAACATCGACCAATTTCTAGCCATATGGTATGAATTATCAAATAACAACCAGGAAAAATAGTACACAGAATTGTTTTTACTGTAAACTAACAATGTCCTTTCTAATTTTACGTCATTTGACATAATTCTTTAAAATGTACGTCCGAGAAATGAATTTTATTCAAATATTTCGGAAAATTAGAACCTCTAATTTGAACGGGGCCTTTTTCTACTAAGAATTGCCTTTGTAGTATACTTCAATTTTTCGAATCTGCTGGATCATCGAAAATTTTGTCAATAAAAGTGTCTGGCTTAATTTCTTCATTTGTTTCTCCTTCTTCTTTATTTTCTTCATCTATTTTTGTTTCTCTGTCTTCTTTATTTACTTGTCTATCTTTTTTAATTTCTTCTTTCTCTTCTTCATTTTCCTCCTGTCTAGTGGAATAGGAAAATGACGACAATATGAATTTGTCGAAGGTAGAACTAAGAATCGTTGAAAACTCAAACAATATAATCAATTTTAAAAAGTAGAATACCGCACGAAAAAATCGCTGCTACACAAATATGCCGCCCTAAAAATATGGCGCCGTAAGGCGATCGCTTGTCCGACCAAGCGCACGTGCCGGCACTGTTCGTAAGATGTGACGGTACTTACGTATTAACGCCAACGCAGCGAGAGGTCGCGCTACCGGGCGATATGTGTTCCGGATTTATCTTCTTCTTCTTCATGTGTCATGCCCTCCAAGGGCGTTGACGACCAATTTCATTATTTGAATTTTATCTGCAGCTTTTCGAAATAGGGATCTTGTACTTTGTCCAAACCATTGGCGAAGGGTCTTGAGCCATGATGTTCTGCGGTGGCCTAGACTGCGCGTACCTTGTATTTTACCCTGTATTATTGTCTGCTGTAACCTGTACTTATCATTTCGGATAACATGACCAAGGTATTCCAGTTTTCTTCTCTTTATTGTGTTGAGAACTTCTGTTTGCTTATTGACTCTTTGCAAGACCTCGACGTTAGTAATTCGATCCACCCAAGAAATTCTCAGCACTCTACGGTAAGTCCACATCTCAAAAGCCTCCACCTTCTTACACATAGCCTCCGTAAGTGTCCAAGCCTCGACGCCGTAGTACAGGATACTAAACACATAGCACCTTAACAATCTGATTCTGAGGGGGATTTCCAAGTGCCTGTTGTTCAGCACTTTCTTCATTTTGGTGAAAGCTCCTCTTGCCTGTTCGATGCGGCTTCTAATTTCCGATGTCATGTCCCATTTGTCGTTTACGTTACAGCCAAGGTACTTATAGGAGTTGACGCGTTCCACCACCTCATTTCCAACTCTTAGATTCAGCTGGTTATTTACGCTGGTTTTATTTACGACGAGCCATTTTGTCTTATTAACGTTGAGTTTAAGACCCATGGACAAGCTGTGCTCTGTAACGGTTGTCATTAGTTCTTGTAGGTCTTCTATGTTCGTAGCCAATAGAACGGTGTCGTCGGCATACCTCAGGTTATTGATCACTATGCCTCCTACGATTACTCCTATGTTCTTGCCATCCAATGCTTCTCGAAATATTTTTTCTGCATAAAGGTTAAAAAGTAATGGCGAGAGAACACAGCCTTGTCGCACCCCTCTTTGAATCATGACCTCTTCTGACAGTTCTTTGTTCACTAACACCGCTGCTGTTTGGTTCCAATAAAGGTTGGCTATAATGCGGATATCTTGCCCGTCTAATCCTAGTTCTTTAAGTATATCTACTACTTTATTATGGTTTACGGAGTCAAATGCTTTTTCATAGTCTAAGAAGCAGGCAAAAACATCCACATTAACATCAAGGCATCGCTGTACCAGAACTTGTACACTGAAAAGTGCCTCCCTTGTGCCGAACCCATTCCGAAAGCCAAACTGGGACTCGCTGATCGACTCTTCACATTTGCGGTAAATACGATTATGGATGATCTTCAGAAATAGTTTCAATACTTGACTCATGAGACTGATGGTCCTATAATCTTTACATTGTTTCGCATTTGATTTCTTTGCTAAGGTGATGAAAGTTGATTTTAACCAATCTCTTGGTATTTCACCTGTTCTATATATATTATTAAATAGGTCTACTATTTTTGAGAGAGAACTATCATCTTTAAGGATCTTAAAAATTTCTGCGTGTATTTCATCTGGGCCCGGTGCCTTCGCATTCTTTATTCTCGCAATAACATGTTCGACTTCTGATCTTGTTATGTCACTTCCGTCATTTCCGAGTAGTTCGATATTATAGGGTTCATGTCTGTTGTCCTTAAAAAGAGTCTTTATGTATCTATTCCACTCTTTTAGTTTATCCTCTTTTGATGTTAATATAGTGTTTTGCTCATCCATTAGCATTTGGGATCTTATAGGCTTGTGGTTACCAGCGACCTGCTTCACTTTTTTGTGCAAGTTAAAGGAGTCATGCTTTATTTCAAGAGCTTCAATTTCAGCGCATTGCGCAGACAACCACACCTCTTTTGCTGATCTTATTTTCGATCTGATTTCTCGTTGGGTTTCTTTATATCTTAGTGCGCATTTGTTTTTGTATGCTCTTCTGGAATCCATTAGTAATAGTATCTCTTCGGTCATCCATGCTTGTTTTTTCGGCCTTTCGCTTGGTCTTAGATACCTTTCTCCTACTTATATTACTGTGGTTTTCAGCTGTTTCCACGTGTGTTCTATGTCTGCATTTTCTGTTGTATTACTCCATGTTGTTAGTTTCTCGTTTATTTCATTCCTAACCTTTGAGCGTATGATCTGATCTTTTAGCCTTTGTGTGTCTATACGGAGTACTTTTTGCGTTCTAACACATTTTTTCAGTGTTAGATTTATAGATGCCGTTAGTAGGTTATGATCTGTATGTACATCGGCACCGGGATATGTTTTGGCGTTTTTTATTGCATTTCTGAATCTACTATTAATCATGATAAAATCTATTTGATTTCTTACACATCTGTCTGCATTAGACGTCCACGTATACAGGCGCCTTGGATGATGTTTGAAAAATGTGTTTGCGATGACGTAGTTTTCATCCAAGCAGAATTGAACCAGTCTGTTTCCACGGTCGTTTGGGTTTCCCAGTCCGTAATCGCCTACAATACGTTCTCGTCTTCCTTTTCCCACCTTGGCATTAAAATCACCCATAATTATGTTTATTTCATGCGGTTTAATTGTATCAGTTGCCCTTTTTAGATCGTTGTAGATTTATCTGCTCTAATATAACTTAATCTAACCCTTATCTAATATTTTTTCTTGGGACTTACGTATTAACGCCACCACAGCGAGAGGTTGCGCTACCGCGCGATATGTGTTCGGGATTTATCCGCTCTAATATAACCTAATCTAACCCTTATATAATATTTTTCTTGGTACTTACGTATTAATGCCACTAAAGCGAGAGGTTGCGCTACAGCGCGATTTGTGGTCTACATTTATCTGCTCTATTATAACCTAATCTAACCCTTATCCAATATTTTTTCTTATTTTGGATCGAGAGGTCGCGCTACCGCGCGATATGTGGTCTAGATTTATGTGCCCCTTTGTAACCTAATCTAACTATCCATTTTGTTCAAATCTGTAGCTGCGGTGGCGTTAGTATGTATGTACCGATGTGACTAATCAATAAATAAAACACAAACATTTCTCAACAAAAATATATTAAATCTGCATTGAGCTCTTCAATTTTGGCTAGCTGTTTAGAGCACTGTTCTTGAGAAACAATACGTGCACTTCGGAGCATTCTAGTTTCGCTAGCACGCTTAAAACAGTTTAAAGTGTTTCAAGCGTATTAGGAATTCTTCGATTCGGAAAACGACGTCAATACTCTTCTACTTAACGTACACGTGCTGAAAAATCGCGCTTATTGAACTTTGCGTCTCTTAACGTAAAATTAAGTGTCCAAAGTATTAAAATATTACATTCTGTCATCCAGCAATCCATTTTTGAGATATGTTTAGAGTTTCAAATCTGTAGCTTTTCGGGAAGTTATGTTTCTTTAAAATTTCGAACAGACAAGAAGGGAGAGAAGGACAATTCAATATTACATTTATTTTTAGTTATTTTTTATTACATTACAGTATCCATATACAAACCCCATATCTGCATTTTCCCCATGACTGAAAATATGAGGCAGATTTATAATCTCGTAAAACAACTACAGTTGTCACTTTATGACATTTACCTAATTAATATTTTGTTTCAAATTGGCAATTTTCAAATTGGCAGGATCGTATGATCTGATATGCAGTTTAACTGTCGTTTCCGATTTAAATCCCAATGAAGGACAATTCTGATCACCAAATCTGGTTATTGCACGTTTAGGAAATAACTCGTGCAGAAAATGAATTGTTTCTTGGGCTGTATGGCATGAGGCATAAGTCAATACGATTAAAATGCGCCTCATCGCTAAAAATGATTTTGTTGAAAAATCAGCTTCCACTATTCGTTGTTTTACAATCCATTCAACAAACTCTCTTCGCCTGGCATAGTCAGTTTCTTGAGCTAATTCAATTGAGCTTCTTCAGTTCTTGAGCCAATTGAACCGTGTAAGCCTGAAGATGTAAATATTTCGTCAGCATACGCTATATAGAGCTTCTCGATAATCCAATTCCTAACTACAGTGCCGAATTCATGTTCCTGGATTTTCAGCAAGACTCTCAGAAAAACTTCGATATTTTGTGTTGAGAGACGGCCAGAGCGACTAATTGACACAGTCTCCCTACATTTTTAATTAATCTCTTCTCTCTCTTTAGAAGTTAAATTACTATTCTGACCATATTTTGTACGAAAATTTCGGACAGCTGTAGTTGCTAATTATTTAAAAAATATTGTTCACCAAAGAAAGCGCGATGTTTTTTGGTGATTTTTAATAACTCTGAACTATTAAATATCAAAATGTATTTTTTTTTCATTGGCAACACTTCTTCTTCTTCTTGGTGCCATATCCGCCTAGCGAATGTTGGCGATCATCCCGATATAATAACTTTATTGGAACAACTCGACTAAGGTTTTTCCATACCACTGTCTAAGGTTCCCCAACCATGAGCTTCGTCTTCTCCCCGGTCCTCTATTACCATTGATGTTGCCTTGCATGATGAGCTGCAATAGGCGTATTTATTATTTCGCATGATGTGTCTCAGGTAAGAAAGCTTCCATATCTTGATGTTTGGCATGACTTCGATCTTCTTTCCCATTCTTCTCAGAACCTCTTCGTTCGATATTCTGTCAACCCAACTGAACCGCAGAATTCTTCTATATCTTCTTCAAGGATGCTTCTGTTAAGATCCATTCACAATACGTATTTTTATCTTCAGGCTAAGATTGTGACTGCACAGCACGGATCTCATACGTATAAAGGCTAATCATGCAAGTGCGATTCTTGTTTTTATTTCCGCCGAGTGGTCCCATTTCTCGTTCAAGTTTCATCCTAGATATGTTATGCGCTGTAGCCTTTCAATGGTTGTGTTGTTTGCGTACATACCAGTATCTTGTGGATTTGCCACTTTGCTTATCACCATGTACTTCGTCTTGCTTGCATTGAGTTTGAGACCATATTCACCAGCTTCAGCTATTCTGCTTAGTAAACTCTTCAGGTGTGTCTGCGATCAGCAAGGTGTCGTCTGCGTAACGGATGTGGTTTATTGTTTCGCCTTACAATAATGCCTTCTTCCATTTCGTGCAGGGTATCTTTAAATAGTTCTTCTGAATGACATAATACAACCTTGATGTACTCCACGTAGGATTTCGATTTCGTCAGTGTGACTATCCTTTACCCTGATAGTCCCGCTCTGCTTCCAGTAAAGGTTACCGATTATTCTGATGTCCTTATCGTCCATTCCGGTGTTCTTAAGTATTTCAAACTTATTTGGCAACACTTACTGGCAAAAAACGCGGAAAATTCAAATGTTGCGCTTGAATTTTGGGACACCCTATGTATATTTAAAAACTACGGTTTATTAAAACTCTTTTAATTATTATATTAAAATACTTTTTTCTGTGTTGATACAAGTGACATATAATATGGAATATTCTATTAACGTAAAATTCAGTCTCCAAATTATTAAAATATTACATTCTGTCATCCAGCAATCCAGTTTTGAGATATGTTTAAAATTACAAATCTTTAGCTTATCAGGAAGTTAGTTTAAAATTCCGAACAGACATGAACGGAGAGAAGGACAAGACATCTTGAACGGACAAGAAATCTCTAGCGGACAAGAAACCTTGAGCGGACACGAAGTCGTGTTAATAAAAACGTGGTAGAAAAGATAATTAAAAACTAATATTTATTTTTATTTTAATAAAAATAAATATTTGATTGTAACCTAAATAACCTTAATAATGTAATATAAAAATAATGTAATGTAATAAATGTACCTAAATAATGTAATTGTAACCTAAATAATGTGTGTGGATATGATTAAGGAAAGAATTATGGAAACTATATTGTGCTGGATAATGTAACTATTTAATAGTTAGTTTGCTCTACATATCCTACCAAGGCTATAATCATCGTAGCTTTTTATACTTTTTTTATATTCGACAATTATCTATTATTATTTTTTTTGTAATTGTATGCAAGGTAAACGTCAATGTTTACGTTTAATTTCAATGGAGATTTAGTAAATCAAAAGTATAAATATTAATGAGTCTTCAATCGGTTTTGAGTCATCAGTTAGCAATTATGTATGTAAATATCTAAATATAGAACATTTAAATTATTTCGTTGATTCATTTACAAATAGAAATATATCGTGATATTGGAAAAAATAAAACATTAATTTGTAATTAGTTTCTTTACATTGGAAAACAAATCAAACTTAAAAATGAAATTAAATGAAAAAGCTGAATAATGCTGCAACAATTTTCCTATTGAATGACATATTTAACGAGAATTAGTAGTTATATCTAGATGTAATGAGTCGGGTTTTTTACGCGTCTGTTGTTTTTCGAACGAATTTTTCGACTTACTTTTATTAATTACACTTAAACTATGTGAAAATCATTAAAACCATTAACGATGAAATATACGACAACAAAAACTAGTTTTATGTGGCAGTTGTTGGAAAAACCAAAACAAACAAAAATGTGCTTTGTATATAATACAGATCATACAATAAGTTTTTCTATTTTGCGTCTATAATGAAGTCATTATAGCAGTCATATGAGTTCGTTAATGGCTCGCCGAGTGCGATACAATTTTCTCAATATGTATCGGCGATTTTTTTATTTAGAAATGACATAAAAGCGCGCAACATAGGAAAAATAGTTTAAAAAACTCGATCATAAGGCATTTTTCGTACTTGTCCATTAGAAAACTCCTCGCTACGCTCGTCGTTTTCTAAACACCGACACGTGCTGAAAAATCGGGCTTATTGAACTCTTCAATATACAATAAACTGATAGACACTTTTATATAGATTCTTGTTCTTATTCTGGTCAGTTTAATCTTATTTTTTCACCTTTTCACAGCTAAACTATTAATATAGTACCTTTCATGCCAATTTTTGCCAGATCTGTCACTTTTAAATAGTATTTTATGGCTGATTTGTATGTCCAGCCTATTCTGCCTACTTCTAGATAGAGTATCTAGATTAGACTGTGTATACTTTGTGTACTCTTATAGAGCCTTTCCTATATAGTTAATAATTTATATAGTCTAATCGTTTAGAGTTGGCCTTGAACTCCAAACTGAATAGTCAAATTTTTTCTGCTCCAAAATTTCGATTTAAAATGAATCATTTATTCAGCAATTCTAAAAAAAAAATCCGTAAAAATTTCAAGTTCAAACACTAAATGGTGGATGGTGTTATATTGATTACGGTGCGATGAGGTCGAGTCAACAGCGGAATTTTGACTTTTATCGCGGAGGTTCAGGACAATTTGAAAATTTTTGATGAAGAACGAAGGTCTCGAGAAATGGGGAGTCTAAAACCCCTACGGAGCGCGTCCTCAGGTGGTGGATAAGGGAACCGTCAGATCTCACCAACCGGTGAGAGAACTGAAGGGTAAGAGGGAAGTAATATACCTCCCGCGAACCAAAATGCATGCCAGAGGGCAGCAGCTCTGACATTACCAGATGAAGGTGGAGATCAAAATGATGGGTACAGCTACATCTTGAGGAGCTCAAGGCGTGGGGCACATATAGACGAAGCGGCAAAAGTACTGCGATGAGAAAAGCAATGGAAAACTACCTAATAAAGCAATTCCTAGTACAATCAAAATGGCTGACAAAACAAACAATGGCCCTCAATAACGGCAGCTCTTAAATGGGCAGAGGGTGCTAAGAATCACCGGGTCAACTACGAAGATAGGCACATGGAATATGAGAAGCATGTTTGAACCAGGGAAGACACACAATGTTGGCCGATAAATGACTAGACTGGACGCAACTATCTTAGGAATAAGTGAGATGCGATGGATAGGAACTGGGAAGTGTAGATTTGGTGACCATACAATATATTATTCTACTGGGCTTGCTTTTAGCTGTAGCAGAATGACTCTGTCTGAGTGAGGTACAAAGTTCTTCACTGACATATTTACTTCCTTTGTTAGAATGATTCCAACACCGTTTCTGTGGTGTTTGCCGGTGTTGGAATCATTCTAACAAAGGAAGTAAATATGTCAGTGAAGAACTTTGTACCTCACTCAGACAGAGTCATGCTGCTACAGCTAAAAGCAAGCCCAGTAGACATAAACATTATACAGGTCTACGCCCCAATAGCAGATAAGAAGGTCGAAGTAATCGAGGACTTTTATGGTCAAACTACATCCGTCACGTTACACAAGTACACAAAAAACAAAGAACTGACGATTGTACTAGGTGATTTCAACGCAAAGGTCGGGCAAGGAAAAGTGGACCGAATCGTTGGCCAGCACGGACACGGAACGAGGAACGAGAAAGATTTTTATAGAATTCTGCAAAGAAAATGATCTTATACTTACCTACACCTTCTACAAACTACTCCCTAGGAGACTATATACATGGAAGTCGCCAGCCAACGCACATACCAAGATAATAAGGAACCAAATCGACTACATCGCGATTAAAAAGAGATACCGTAATTCCGTCAAATCCATAAAAACATATCCTGGAGCAGGCGTAAATTCTGATCACAACCCTTTAATATATAAACTTAAACTAAAACTAAAGAAAGTATGCAAAATTACACGTACACCAAGGTTGGACATGAGAAGAATATATGATGACACAGTTAAAGAAAGATTACAGAAATGCTGCAATGAAGGCGTAAATACTATAAAAGTAATATCGGAACCGGAAGGAAAATGGAACGCAATAAAAAAACTAATTTGCAACGCCTCTCAAAGATACCTAAAACAAGTAAAGATAGCTAAACAAGAGTGGATGACACAAGATATTCTGAACCTAATGGAAAAAAGAAGGAAAGTGAAACAAACAGACAGTACCAGTTACCATGAAATAAACAAAGATATGAGGACCAAATTCAGAGAAGCCAAAGAAGGCTGGCTATCGGCCAAATGCGAAGAAATAGAAAAGCTAGACCGCATACACGATCACTTCAACGAACATCCGAAAATTAAGGTAATGGTAGGAACGAAAAATAACACAAAAACAACAACAACAACGAGTCTGGCTGATAAGAACGGTAAACTGGTCACGGAAACCTCGCACAAACTATAGGTATGGCAGGAATACATGGAAACCCTATTTAACGACACTTCTCGCTCAGAACACCCCAATAACAATAACAACACGATAGAAAGCGGTCCAGAAATCACGAAAGACGAAGAAAGGAAAGCCATAGAACTAGCAAAGAATAATAAATTCGCAGGTCCAGACAACGTGAACACCGAAATGTTAAAGGTAATGTGCAATGCGAACACTGGGAACGATTATCTAGGCATCCTAACTTATCTCTTTAATAATATCTATAACACCGGAAACATGCCTGGTTGCACTCCATATTCGTCACGATACCCAAGAAACCAACTGCAAAGAACTGCGACGAACACAGATTAATCCCAGCTGATTAAGCCCAATGAACCACATAGTTAAAACCTTTCTTAAAATCACACATGCTAGAATCTATCAAAAATGCGAAGAATATCTAGGTGAAAGCCAATTCGGCTTCAGGAACGCACTGAGAACAAGAGAGGCTATTTTTACAGTCCAGGTTCTGATTCAGAGATGCAGAGATATGGGCCATGATGTCCATGCCTGTTTCATAGATTTCTTCAAAGCCTTCGATAATGTACAGCACGATAAAATGATCAAGATATTACAGGAAACAGGCATAGATACAAATCAGAATAATAGCCAACATGTATTGGAATCAGACAGCGTCTGTAAAAGTAGATGACAACAACTCCGCAAGGATTAACATCCGCAGAGGCGTACGACAGGGATGCGTATTATCTCCGACTCTATTCCACCTGTATTCGGAGAAAATCTTCAAAGCAGCGCTCAAAGACACCAGCGAAGGCATCAAGATGAATGGGGAGGTTATAAACAACATCCGATACGCCGACCACACCATCGTATTTGCTAGCAGTTTGGAAGGCTTACAAGAACTAATGACCAAGATTCACACCACTAGCTCGGAATATGGCCTCAAGCTCAACAAAAGCAAAACAAAACACATGCTAATAATCCGAAATGCTTTAGATCCCAGCGTATTGATGCTAGAAGGAGAAATCATCGAACGAGTGGAGAAGTACCCTTACCTGGGAACTATTGTCAACGACAACTGGGAGCACTAGAGCGGCATTTAATAAACTCAAAACAATGCTATGCAGCAGCCACCTGACATTACAACTAAAAGTCCGAATGGTCAGGTCTTACGTTTTCTCTGTTCTGTCGTTCGGCGCAGAAGCATGGACGCTAACGGAAGCAACAGAAAGGAAGATAGAGGCGTTCGAGCTCTGGGTGTATATAAAGCTGCTCCGCATATCCTGGCGGGATCACATTACGAATGGTAATGCAAAAAAAATGCCAATGGTAATGCAAAGAATAGGCACGCAGAGGCAAGTTCTGAGCGAAATCAAGAAGAACTGGCTATCTTGGCCATATAATGAGAAACCAGAAATACTGCTTACTACAGCTGGTTCTGCAAGGAAGAGTAGATGGACACAGAGGACCAGGTAGAAGAAGAAACTCGTGGCTAGGAAACCTGAGGCAGTGGTTCTCGCTCACGTTCACACAACTTTTCAGACAGGCTGTAGATAGATCGGAAATTGCTATGTTGATCACCAACATCCCGAAGGGATAAGGCACGCAAAGAAGAAGAAGAATCGTCTATCTAGATTTATCTAATTTCTTATATACAGTGTGATTCGTGAGCAAATGGATATATTTTAAAGATATTTTAGAGACGTCCTAGAAGCAACAATTAGCAAAATAATGTCATATGTCCATGTCGGATTTTCATTCATTTCAGAGATAATTAGGTTTTTCTTAAAACGTTTATCAAGTTAAATTTGACAACTTGCCCATTTGACGCAACATATTAATTATCGAAATGTCATGAAAAGTGACACTTGTAGTTGTTTTGCGATATTAGAAAATATTTTCAATCATAGAGAATATGTACATATGGTCTTTGTTTATGGATTTTGTAATGGTAATTCTGTTCGTTCAGTACCAGAATATCGATGTCGTTTTCCGAATTGACGAATTTATAATAGGCAAGTGTTTCAAACTGCTTTTACACGTGCCAGTGAAACTGGAATGTTCCCAAGTGCACGTATTGTTTCTGCGAAACAGCAAGGGCTGGATTTGGACGTTGAAGATATTCTAGACGTTGTAGAAAATAATCCAGGGATAAGTAGGTACAAGGCTGAGAATTATCTGAGAATAATCCACACTCGAATATACAAGAGATGCGAAGAACAAATAAGCGACACTCATTTTGGATTCTTGAACGGACTTGAAGGCACTCAAGAAGCCCTCTTTCCCTTAAATGTTTTTGCACAGAGGTGCAGATATATGAACATAGTTGTCTACGCTTGCTTTATTGACTATCGAAAGGCATTCGACCGTGTCAAGCATCAAAATATGGTGGAAATATTATCCGTAACCGGGACTGACAAAAGAGATATTACATTGATAACGAATCTCTACTGGAATCAGATTGCCGAAGTAAGAATAGACGGAGGAACATCTGACACTGTGTCAATCCTAAGAGGCGTACGACAGGGCTGTATATTGTCACCACTCCTATTCAACATCTATTGGGAGGCAATTTTCAAAGAAACTTTATCGGAAGACATGGGAGGTATCAAAATAAATGGAGTAAGTATCACCAATATCAGATACGCAAACGACACCGTAGTCCTTGCCGATAACATATCAGAACTACAGAATATGATGAATAGAATAACTGAATATAGTGAGCATCATGGATTTCATATAAATATATCAAAGACCAAACTGCTAGTCTTCTCCAAGAGACCCACTTCTGAAACAATTTTGATTAACGGCAATCAGAGTGAACAAGTCTCGTGTTTTAAATATCTGGGTACCATAGCCAACGCGTGGTGCGATCCGAAACGAGAGATCCATTCGAGAATCGAACAAGCCATTATAACATTCATAAACACGAGAAGATTTTTTACTAGTCCAAATCTGAGTTTGAAGCTCAGGGTTCGCATGCTTAGATGTTATGTCTCAAGTGTGTTGCTGTACGGATGTGTATGCGGGACCCGTGGACCCTGCAACTGAAAAGAAAATTGAGGCGTTTGAAATGTACTTATATCATGGGTCCAACGAATTACGAATGAAGAAGTGCTTAGACGAATCAAGAGGAACTAATGACCCTCCTTAAACAAAGAAAAACTACATACATAGGACACATTATGAGAGTCAATAAGTATGTACCTGCTGAGACTAATAATTGATGGAAAGATTCAAGGGAAAAGATCTGTTGGTAGACGTCAGAACTCCTGGTTGAAAGACCTCGGAAGATGGTTTGGGTGCATTTCCATTGAAGTCTTTCGAGCTGCTGTGTCCAGAACAATGTTAGCTATGTGGATCGCCAACTTTCGAAAGGAGAGGATGTCATAAGAAGAAGAAGAAGTACAAGGCGAATTGCAATACAATTTGAAATTCCAAATACAGTGGTTTGAAAAACATTATCAGGGCTAGGTTTAAACGCTTTTCATTTGCAGAAAGTACAAAATCTCCAAGAAAAACCGTTTAGCGATGCGGTATGAAAAACATTTTTGTAACAGAGTACTCCTGTGCGGTGGGGTTGTTAATGTATCTCTAGTCCTCAAATTGATGTTGTTTGATCCGTTCAAATTGATCCGTTCTAAACTTTCGGTTGAGGTAGCTAGGTTGTTTAGACTCAGTGATTCTTTTATAGACAAAAAGTTCGTGCAGCTTCCTAGTCTGTCTCATGTCTCCCCATTTGTTTTGTATATTAGGCGGACCGCCTAATATACGAAACAAATGGGGTCTCTCTCAGCTTTAGTTTTAAATTGTGAGCGTATCTAATGCACAAGTTCTGTATCATTTGTTTTCTCCTTCGCCTGGATGTTTTGTAATCTAAATAGTTACCATATGCCGTGTCGGCATAAGTATACAGAGATATTACGAATGAAGAAACTAACTTTTTTTTGAGATCTGCACTTAAGACTTTCCTCGAAGAATACAATAGTTGAAGTCTGGCCATAGCCAATTTAGTTGTTCGAATGAGTGTGAGTTAAATTTTAGTTTTTCATCATTAACCAGCCCAACCCTGGTTTTTCACTTCGTCTTTGGTTTGCACTACTTTTCCATCAATTGTTATTACCAGTTTTTCTTTAATCTCCTCTCGATTATGTTTGGCTGCAAATATAATTAATTGCATCTTCTCTGGGTTAAGAGTAAGGGAATACCGTATTCAAAATTCAGATATTGTTAGATGGTGAGAATTTATTCTTTTTTGTACCAACCTTACTTCTTGGGGATGAAGGTATATAAAATTTGGGTATCATAGCATATTGGTGCTGTTTCCCAAAATTTTAAGTGATTGCCCTGATAAACCATGTATAGTGTAATTAGCAGAGGGGACAGTAGGAAGCCCTGTGGTACCCCTTTAGACAGTTGAATTGCTGCGACAAGCTCTTGTGCATCTTAACTTGCTGACTTTTATTACTAAGGTAGCTCTTGATAAAACCTACGGCATTCGATAACATTCCAAAGTAGTGCAGAATACTACAAAGCATCTCACGGTTTACAGCATCAAATGCCTTGCTGTAATCAAGCAGCGGAAGTGCTGCTGCCTCATTTTTATCAAGAGCCATGGATAATATCATCGATCTCATCGAGTAGAACCGCAACACAACTGTGACCACACCGGAATCCGGATTGGGTCTCGGGCGATAGTCTGAAAATAGTGCTTTTCCGCTGAATTTTCAAGAAGTTTCTGTAAGGTACATAAGATGGAGATCGGTCTTAATCCTGACATTTCTTATGGCTTAGTAGTTTTAGGAACTGGTCTGGTGATTGTCTTTTTCCGACTTTTTGGGAAATGGGGAATAGGTAAGAGGCAGCTATTAATGATGCGCGTTGTTCTTCTTCTTGATTTAGGTTTTTTTTACCTTGTCCTGTATTGTACTGCTGTCTACCCCTCTTGCGATTCGGACGTCCAGGACTCCTGCCATCTCTTGGGCGGGCAGCCTGGGGGTCTTCTGCTTTGTTGTCTTCAGTCTTTTGTTCACTTGGCAATTCTATCCTGGTCCATTCTGTCTACATGGTCGCTCCAGTGCCTTCTCCGGCATCTGACCCATCTGACAACATCTTCCGTTTGTAATTCATCTCTTATGGCACTGCTTCTTATTTGATCCCGTAGTGTTACGCCTTTTATTGCTCTCAGCTTTTTCATTTCCGTGCTTTACCGTGAGTTTTTTTGGTTTTTGTTGTTTCGGCTCGGGTCTCGGCAGTATATGTTAGGATAGGTCTTACACAGATTTTAAATATCCTTATCTTGCATTCTGCCGTCATATATTTGTTTTTCCATATTAGGCCTCTTAGGCTACCGGAAATAAATGATGCTTTGGTGCAGTTCGCTCTTACTTCTTCAATCAGGTTTCTGCTGCTCGATATTTGCGACCCTATGTAGTTGATTTTTATGACCTGTTCTATCGTACACCAAGTTTGCATCTGACGGATATAACTCTTTGGATATAACCATTGATTAACTTTTTCTGTTGATATGGTCATGTTAATTTTTTTGGCGGTTTTATTGAGTGCAAGTAGTAATATTTGTTCTCTGATATTAGTGTGGCATCATATGCATAACATATTATCTTGAGGCAGTTGTTAGTCATTCGGTATCCTGTTCTTGTGTTTTTGACCTCTTTGATAATTTCGTTCATCATGATGTTAAATAGGGTTGGACTTAAGCTGTCCCCCTGTCTAAATCCAGCCTTGATGTCAATTTTTGTTAGTAAGCGTTTGGTCTGCTTTAATGTGTGTCTTTTTGTGTATGTGTACTTTAATGTATCTGTCATCCAATCGATGCTCACGTAGAATATTTGTAATGTCGTTCAATTGTATTCGTTCAAATGCTTGTTAGAAGTCCACCATACATAAGTAGACGGGTTTGTCAAATTCAATTCCTTTCTCCGGTAGTTCTATCTTCATAGTCCCACTATGAAGATAGCGTCTATTATTGATCTTTTTTTTTGGCGGAATCCCTGCTGTTCTTCACAGCTTCCCACGGCAACTTCGATTTTCTCGGCTAATATTTTTGTGAAAATTTTGAGCAATGCACTAAGCAGTGTGATGCCACGGTAGTTCTTGGGTTCTTTTTTTTTGCACCTTTCTTGAAGATTGGTACTGTTATGCTGGTTTGTATTCTTCTGGATGATTCATTCTTCTGGAATTCGTTCTTCTTGGAGGATTATTCGAAAGAGCTGCATTATTTTTTTAATGATGGTATTTCCCCCATTCTTGATCTTTTCATTTCTGATATTATCAATGATCGGTGCTTTTCGATTTTTTAGACTTTTCTCTGTCTTGAGGATATTATCTGTTGTAATTGGTTGTTCATCGGTTGTGCCGGTGGGTGCCTGTGTTATGTATTCTGCTTCTTCAGTTTCTGCTTCTTCCTGGTCTTTATAGATTACTTCTAAGGTATTGTATCCACTGATCGTGGCTGATGGTTGTAACTAGGATGTCCTCTGTTATTGGTTTCTTTCTGTTTCTGAGTATTTTCCAGATCATTTTCTGACCTCCATATAGGTCGTGCTGCATTTCGTTAGAGAAGTTTTCTCAGTATCGCTCTTTAAGTTCTTTGATTGCTTGATTCGGTATTCTTCCTTAGTTTTATTGTTTCTATATGTTATGTATGCTTTCCGCTTCTGCTTGGCTAAATCTTTTACTACTTCTATGAGCTTGTTGGCTCTTGTGCCATTTACCTTAATTGTTCTTACTTCTATCGCTTCATTTGCGCTTGATGTAATGTTTATTTGATTTTCTCCCAGGCTTGATTGGAAAGTTTAGCCTAGGTTTGACGTTGCACTGTGATGTGATTGGGTTGTTGAGTATTTTCTGTTTTAAACGTTCCTGGTATAATGTTTTTGTGCTTTCATTTCCAAATGATTGTACGTTATATTTTGATATGCGTATTGGAGTCTTTTTTCTGCGTAGGTCAATTTTCTGACGCTATTTGCATAATATCAAACCATATTCTGTTGCGTTGGCTGATGTTAATACTCTTACGTCTAGTATCTCCTTAGGGTGTGTATTCATATTGGTTATAAAAAGGTCTATCATCGATATCTGCCCTCTTGAGTTGATAAATGTGTATTTATACTGGCGTTTGTGGTCGAAGTAGGTGTTGCTAATGGTAAGCTCGTGTAGGGAGCATGTTGTTAGTAGCATTTCTCCGTTGCTGTTCAGGACATTTTCGTTGAACCGCTGCATTATGACCGGGATTGCTGTGTTGCCAATTCTTCAGTTAAAGTCATCCATCATTCGTAGCTTCTCACTTTTTGATATTCGGCTTATTGTGTCTTCCAGTTTTTCGAAAAATTGTTCTCTCTCTTCCATTGTATTAATCATATCCGTTTACCCATATCCGGCGCGTACACGCTTATGATGTTCTTTTGTTTTGATAGATATTTTCATTATGGTTTCATCTATGTACTTTACGTCGTCAATATGTGTTTCGTACCTTTTGTGTACCAGTACGCCTACTCCAGCGCACGCCCTTTGGTCCTTCTCCTTGCCGCTGTAGAATAATATGCAGTTGTTGTATCTGTCATTTCCCTTGCTCTTCCGTTTAGGTTTCGATATTGCGCATATGTCAATTTGGTGTTTTTCCAACTCTAATAGGATTTCCTGGTCTTTTCTGTTCCATGATGTTACGTTCCAAGTGGCTAATCTCAATATGTCATTTTCACTTTTCCGTATTCGTATCCATTTTCTCCATCCATGAGGCTTGTTTAGCAGTTCTAGGAGCGTGTATACTTTTTTACGGTGGGTATGGTGCTGGCCTGATCCACCAACCGTCCTCCTATATGCGGGCTTGGGACCGGCAGTGATTGCCACTGGGCTACTCGATCCACCCAGTAACAACCCCAGGCGGAGTTTGTGTGCGTTATGATTGGTAATATAGTTGGTGAACAGAGTCTTGTCATCATGATGTCTATGCCATCAGGACCTTGGGCTTTGGATCGTATACTGTTTATTATTTCGTTAACCTCGGTTTCGTTTGTGAGCTGGAAACTGAATGGTTTGGGAAGAATCTTTTTAAAAGAATACTGATATACTTGTCTGGTATTGAGATCCGTCTCAGATGCTTAATTTGAAGGTGCGCCGAAAAAATTGTTGATTTCATCAGCATTTTAGAGTGTAGCAGACAAATTTTGCTTAGGTTTAATATACTTGCAGTGTGCTGATATAAGACCTTTCCATATCTCCGGTTGATTTCCGGTACTAATTTTTATTGACATTTATGGATTTTTTTGGGGCATGATGGTCGGAAAGGAGACTTTTAGTAAGATATTCGATTTTAGTTTTGATGTTTTATTTTAGACAAAGAAGGGCAGAACCCTTTTTCATATGTCTCGAAACTAAGCGAATATTCTTAGGGTAGACAATAAAAATCTATATTAATAACATTTACTCTTATACTATATATCAGTATTTTTTAACCTTTCATGCCGCGATCCACTTGTGTGGAAAAATATTTCGCGACCCCATACCCTACCTCCCATATATACCCATACCTCCGCTGTTTCTAGCTTGTATTTTTTTATGATACAAATATCTAATCTGTACATCATTTTTACTTATTTTTATAATTAGAGATCGGCTAAATACGTAATTACTTACAAATAACAGGGTCATTCGTGTTCAAGTCATAGAAAAAATAAAAAAAAAGTCATTTGTATCCCAGCAGTTTGATGAATCAACTGATATTGCGGGATGTGCGCAGTTTGTAGCTTTTGTGCGTTTTGAATCCAATGAGAGATTCATGGAAGAAATACTGTTTTGCAAAGCTCTGCCTACGAATACCTTGAAGCTACACAAGACTTCAATATCGATTGCGCGAAGAAATGTTTAGCTATTTGTAGTGACGGAGCAAAAGCTATGTCTGGTTCGAAAAGCGACTTTATTACTACTTAAGGCATTGATGCCAAATGCTTGTTTGATGCATTGCTTTCTTCATAGCCAAGCTCTTGCGTCCAAAACCTTGCCACAGGAATGACATTCTCATTATAATTATAAAATTAGTAAATTCTATTAAAGGAAAAGCGTTACAGACACGTTTATTTCGAAACATTTGTGAAGATATGGGTTCACTGCACCAAAGTTTGCTTTACCACACAGAGGTTAGGTGGTTATCGAAAGGCAAAGTACTGACAAGAGTTTTGGAACCTTGAGCTGAACTTTTGGTGTATTTGCAGCAGGTCAAGTCCGAATATACCAAATTTATTTGTGACCCGGAATTCCTTTTGAAACTGGTTTTTCTTTCTGACCTATTCGAGCACTTTGAATAAAAACACTTTGAATAAAAGCCTTCAAGGGAGGGATGAAAATTTCATTACTATAGACAAAATCCAAGGCTTTACGAAAAAAAAAATCTGTGGTCATCATCCATAAAGCAAGAAAACTTTGATTCGTTTTCTTCTACTCAGTCTTTTATTGAAGATATATATCTTTTATTTAAGAATTTTATCATTATTTCTAAGTGGAAGAACTTTTAGAAAACTCTGGGAAAACGTGGATCATAAATCCGCTATTAAAAGCAGCTACAGACGCGGCAAGTTTTGGAACCAATCTAAAGGAAAATCTGTTGTAATTATCTACTGATGGAATGTTACACTTGGAATTCAAGTCTATCACTTTATAGCTTTTGGCTAAAGAGAAAAACAGAATATCCACAACAACCAGAGAAGCTTTGAAGTGTTTGATTCTATTTGCCACTTATGCCGCTGTGGCTGCCACCACCTCTCCATCCGCTTTTTGTGTGGCGTCGTTCTTCCGCCCATGGACTTTGATCCGCCCGAACCTATAGTAGAGGCCATGGTTGGCCTCCGCTATAGCTCCAGCGGACTCTTCGTCAATTTCTATTGTTAGGAGTTCACCACCATTTTCTACCCGGCACCCAAGGACCTTCCATTCGGAAATGTTAAGTCCTTTTTTTTTGGGCCCTAAGGTAGTTGAAGGAGGCCTCCGGAGTTTGGTCCCCGCTGCTAGGTAGGAACATAGTGATGACGTGTGTCTTGGGGATATCATCACCCAATTTCGCCACCAGAGCCCCTCCTTTACAATGTCTTAGGATAGGCGCTCTTGTCATCAACCATTTTGCCGTCTGTTCGTTTGCACAGTCGACAATGACTAGTCCCGGTTTGAAATGTATTCCTTCAAACTGTATCTCGTGAGACCAGTCTACGACAGTCTCCTTCATAATTGCTTGCTCAAGAGCAAGCATGTCCTTCTTACTCAGGGGATTCCTTGGGTAGTCTCTGGACATCACACCAATCCTCACCACCTTGACGGTGGTGGCGTAGCTGGTGCTCGGTCCAGAAGTCTTGGGAGGGTAGCTGGGGTAGCTGACCACTCCCATTGCCCCAGTTTGGATATTCCCCTTCTGTCTCTTAGCTGCCTTGTCTTAGGGCGTGATAGAATCAGCCCCTCTTTTGGCAGCTCCTTGTGTTTGTGGTGTAGGTCCCACCTTTTTCTCTACTGCTCTCTTCTTAGCTTCCTCGGGTTGTAGCCCGTCTGCTAAGAAGCGCAGATACCATCTCACCCCGGCTCCACTGAGGCCCTTTCTCAGTGGGTCGTTGAGTCCGCCTGGAATACCTAGGGGTGCCAAGGGATGTGCCCATCTCGTCTTCTTCTTACCTACCTTGGGCTATGTCTTCTCTTGCTTAGTCGCGGGCTTGCGGGAGTAACAGTGTTACTGGTCACCTTGCCCTAACTTTTAGAAGCCGTTTTGGGAGCGGGTCTCCCTTGACTTACTGGCTCGGTGGTAGTAACGGTGTAACTGACCATCTTGCTTTTGCCTTTTGGCGACAGTCTGGGAGTTGGTCTCTCTCGACTGGTGCCCTTACTCGAATCGTGGGGCTCATGCTCCACCTGATCCGCCAATTGTGTGGCGGTTATATCCCGCACACACGGATTGAATTTTTGTTTGGATTCTGATTTATTTTTCATTCAAATCCCACGAGTCTCAAGGGAACTAAATTTCCGCCACATCAGAGCCCCGCTTGCGGTGGTAAGGCTAGATACCCTCTGAGGTCGCCAGGTATCAGAGGGGCTCCGTAAGCGATGGCCGGTTGCCCTTGGCCATCAACCAGTTCCTTCGGCACGGGTGGCATGACACCTTGGGATTAAGGTTTTGGAAGTTCTTGGTTGTACGCCCTCCGCCGAACGCCCCGACCGGAGTTGTTCCAGTCGTGACGTCCAACGGTATGTTGCGAAGCTAAGCCCTCACACCGCGACAAGGTGACTTCCAGGGTGAGGGTGAGGACTTGTCCATTATAAAACTCCTTGGTACGCTCGTCGTTTTCTAAACTTGGATGCGTTCTGAAAAATCGCGCTTATTAAATTCGTTCTTTAATATACTATTATGTATTCGCACACCAAAATGAACATATTATTGTATGTGAAGGATGCCATTATAATAATCGTATGTAAAAGTATCCAAATCGTGCATAAAAGTCCAATGTATATCAAATTGTGTTTCAATATTAAACGATTTCTGTTTGTTGTTACTATGACAACTCGTATCACTAAACAAACAAAAATACACGTCGTGAACATAAATTTTCTGTCGTATATAAAAATTGGAATAACTTTTCTTATTTCAAAGCAAATCTCGGGCTTTCAGTCTGGATTTATCTAGCTCTAGTATAACAACCTAACCATAACCTAATTTATGTTAAAGCTAGGTTAAACTAGAGTATATCAACAACGATTAAATAGTATAGCCATGTCTGTGCGTTATTACTAGTTAGCAATTTTTGCGACGGAATCCCTGAACGTTTTAACCTTATTGTGTAAGTGATTTAAATTATGTTGCTTGTCAAAATTACAATTTTTCAATATTGGTAAGAAACAATTATTTTTTTTGTGGATTCAACATTATTTGAACATGCTTGGTGGATAAAATGATGTACGATACACGTGTGTGAAAAGCCTATTTGTGCGAGTTGACGATTTCGTCGATGGCTCAAATGAAAGACAAACAGAGAAATCGCCTAAATGTAGCGAGCGATTTAGTTCTATGTGTAGCAAAAACGGATTCACGATGAGAAAAAATGATTAACAAGAAACAGGCATTCACATTAATGTGATGGTTGACATTAATGTGTATGTGTGTCTATTCCTCGTAACATTGATTTTTGATGTCATGATGATGTCAACATGTATTGATTCATGTGACTCGAAGGTATTTGTAGATTTGGTTAACCTAATTTGTGTTCTACCAAACCTTTAATTGACCTTTTCTTGGTTGAAATATTTTGTGCGCATATGTCAATTTCCCTATGTTATACGTCAAAAAGTGCCCGAACTTTTTGACGTATAACTAACTATGTGCCCGAAACATTCAAATTCCCGTATTTCGAACTTGGCGGATGCGCATGCGCTTAACTAACCGTAAAAAGGTATATTAATTTTTAATAAATATAACATTTTGAAATAGAATGATTTTACTTTTTTTTACTTTGAATGTCTCTTTAATGTAGTTCTCTCGTAAAACGGCTTTGCTTGATAATTCAACTATAGACCACTCAATATAAGACGATGTTCTTGTCTACTACTGTCAGGAGTAAACTACCTTAAGGGCTCTTTATTTTAAATTTAAAAATAACTGCGATCCCTTTAAAGAGCCTTCGCAGCCCCCTTAAAAAGGCTTCGCGTTCCCCCAGGTGGTCGCGACCCCCACGTTGAAAAACACTGCTATATACTAATCGTACCCATCCAAAAAGTTATGTTATGTGTATGTGTCAAAACTAAGTCAATGTTTTTAAACTAGACAAAAAAAACTATATTTATACTTTTCATCCTTACTTGTTTACTTAGTCATATCTTACACAAAGATCTTTACATATCTTATTATGTTAGTAATGTATGCCTTATGTGTCTAAACTAGTTGCCTATTCTTAGTCTAGACAGAGAGATGCATACTGGTAATACAAATTTGTGCTTGCCCTTTGTGTCTTATTGTTGGGTCTTTAAGCAAATCTTTACTAGTCTACTAATGTCAGTCTGATTTCTAGTCTAGGTAAAAGTTTGGACTAGCCTTTTCTGTCTGGGATCTAGGTACTTTCTGAGTAGTCTTGCCTGTCTAATCTTGTCTTTGAAGCATTTTCTGTGATATTTATTCACTGTAGCTTGTTTGCCTAACAGAAAATAGTAATAGCCTTTTTTACCCTTTTTCAATAACTAAAAACGTTGTCAGTTTGTCTATAACTGGAATCCTTGCTTGTTGTTTATAACTAGAATCTTTGTTAGTTTGTCTATTATTGACTACAGACCTTGTCTGTTAGTAATTATATGTCTAATAGTCTGTTAGTTATTAAAAAACCTTGTCTATTTGTCAATCAAGCCATCTCTGTTTATCTATCGATAACTATAAATCTTGCCTGTTCATTATCGATAGCTAGAAATTTTATTTTTTTTATCTAGTCTTCTACTTGTTTATTATATTACTGTTTATTTACTATCGCCTAGACGTCTACTATACTATCAGCTTAGTTTAATATCTTTACTCGTTTGTATTTAATTGTTTTATTTAATCTAAATATATCTAAATATTTTCATATAATTAATATATCATTCATCGATTAAAAAAAAAATGACATTAAGGCTTTGTCCGTTCTGACCTATACCGTTTTAGTCTGACTTGTTTTACATGGGCGAGTCATTTCCTTGTTAACTAAAAATATCGAACAAAAAATCATGCAAAAAAGAATATTTCTCGAAAAACCTTGAAACCTTTTTTAAAATTGTTAATATAATATTTCCAATAAATTATTTCAACTTTTGGTCATGGTCTTGAAAAGACTCAATATATGTTAAATGTTCTTATTTTATAATACGAACAATCAATTTAAATTTAATTCATGAACGCATTTTGTAATACTGAAATTAATTAAATCATGCAAATATTAGTACATAGTTCATAGTTATGTCCGTCTATTTTTATCTGTTTAGCGTTACTACCTGTCCTCCTCGGTAGTGTAGTTGATAACATACCCGCCTTTTAATGCGGGAGACCCGGGTTCGAAACCTGGCCGGAGAGGCGACAACTAGGGCGGTTTTCATTAACCGTCTAGGCTGCCCACCCTGAATGAATGCAAGACATGCGATACCAAGGTGACGCATATTAAAAGCCACCCCATAGGGTGTTTAGCCGTACTACTAACCTAACCTAACCTAACTCTCATTACGTAATATACTATTAATGCTAATTCACGGCTAAAAGTGGGTAAACTGAAACATCTGACTGATTCACTAACACGACACAACTTAATACTGACAGCAGTACAGGAAACCAGATTTACGGACGAACATGCCTTCGAGTCCAAAGGCTACAGAATCCTCAAAGGAAAAGTGGGTCAGCGGGTAATGAAGAACGTACCCCACTTAGGTACAGGATTTATAATCAGTCACAGGATACTGGATTCAGTCACCGACTTTACCACCCCTAGCAGTCGTGTATCCATCCTCTCTCTCAAACAAGGGCTACAGTATACTCAATGTACATGCCCCAATCAACCTGGACAACAGGCGCAATTCAGACAGAACTGATAAATTCTGGGAAGACTTATCTCAAGATATTATCTCTAAACTTCCAGAGGCACCGTGATACTGCTTGGTGACTTCAATGCTCAATTGGTAAGAAAGAAAAAATACAGAAATATAGTGGGCAATTATCCGCCGCATAAGCGAACCAACCGCAACGGAGAATGATTGGTGGATCTGTGTGAGACTTTTGGGTTGCTCATGAAGCCTATAGCCAAGGAAGCAGAAGACTTGGATTTCACCTAATACCAACCTGGGTGAATTCCCGATAGATCATGTGGCAATTTCACGAAAATTTCAAAAGGAAATACAAAACGTGAAGGTACTAAGAAGCGTCAATCTTCAGTCACTACCTCTCAAAGATTAAAATAAGACTCCAGCCTAGAAACACTAGATTACACAAAACATCCAAAATGGTAAGATTTGACGTAGAGCGACTTAAGAACAGTCAAGAAGAAAGTCAGATACTGATCATTACTGATCTATACAGCTGGGCCTAACTGAAGGAGACTCTTGTCAAGGCGGCCAATGAACTCGCCTATCTCGCAGGAAGAATGAAGCATCCGTGGTGGTTTGAAGACTAACAATGCAATAGCTCAAAGACAGACAGCCTGGGTGAAGTGGAATTCTAAAAATACATTTTTGGAACAAAGGAAGGTTATAGTCAAGATAATTCGAGGAACCAAAAGGACCTTCACACAAAACCAACTAACCCAAATCGAAGAGAGCTTTGCTAAGAATAACTCCAGAGATTTCTTTGGAACATTCAAGCAGACACTCAGAAAATATGTTCCACCAAGCCTACAGTTCAGAGACTCACAAGGCAAACTGGCTTTTAACGACATGGACAACTGCCACCTTTTAGCTCAGTACTTTACTCAGTACAGTACTAAAAGTCTACTCAACTGTGATCCACCCAGCGAAGACTTCGACCATAAACAAAGCACACTAAGCCCGGGCTCGCTGCTCCCTTGATTGGGAGAAGTTGCCGAGATCATTCAACTTCTTAAGAATAATAAGGTAGCTGGAGAGGACTCTATCGTTGCCGAACTGTGGAAAGGTGCTGGAAGCACTGCCGTGCGCAAGCTAACCGAGATCATCCAGGACATCTGGGAAACAGAGAAATTACCATCCGATTGGAAATCTGATCTGATCCATTCGCTTTACAAAAAGGGAGATTTTACTGATAATTTAAGGATTAAACCACTAGCGTGGAATTTTTCTCGTCCCAGTAATTACAAGATTCTCTCCAAGGCCTTACAAACAAGGGCAGAAAATCAGCTAGATAGTCAACTAGGAGAATACCAGGAAGGCTTCAGGAAGACCCGATCTTGTGTTGAACAGATCCTCAATCTTAAAACTGTACTTGCATACTCCAAGATGACAAACCGCAAGCTGGTCGACACCTTTGTTGATTTTAGGAAGACGTGCGATTCCATTGATAGAGAAACGCTTAACAAAGTAAACTAGGAACAAAGGAACTAGGGCAATACAACAAAACCCGCAGACTCATCCTAGAAACCTTGACCAACACCCATTCCAAGGTTGAATTTAGAGGCTAGATCTCAGAAAGCTTCGAAATTAAAACTGGAGTGAGACTTGGAGGAGGACTTTCCCCACTTCTCTTCAACTGTGTCCTTGAAAAGGTTATGAGAGAATGGCGCAAGGAACTTATCAACTTAAGTGTTCAGAGTGGTATCTACCTGGGAGAAGAGGAACCATGGACTGGTTGTAGATTGCCTGGCCTTTGCAGATGACATGTCACTGATTCTCTTCTCTTGAGATGGCCACAATGCAGTAAATTGTCTCAGAGAACAGGCTGCCAAAGTGGTTCGTTCTTCAAGTGTCGCTGGAGAAAACAGAATTCTTCATCAACATCAAAGAAGCAAACAGAGAGATGTTACTACAGCAGGGAAACATCAAGACGACCGAGAAATGAAAGTACCTCGGCGAATGGATTGAACGCAACTTATCACAAAGAGCATCATTATCCATGAGAGTCAACAAGTTAGAACTAACCTATTGATTGACTAAGAACACCTACAACAAGAAATGCATGTCACGCAACCTAAAACTTAAGCACAACACATCAGTCTTACGACCACAAGCTCTGCATGCCATGTAGTGTCTTTCCTTGGACCGAGGAGGTCTGGTAGAGAAATTGGAAAGCAAAGAGAGGAGAATCCTCGGGAATATCCTAGGCCCCGTAAAGGAAGATGGGGAATTCCGAAGGCGACACAACTCTGAGCTCTAGGAACATGTTAAGAGGCTCTTTTAACGATAGCTTTCTATGGCCACTTTGCAATATTCCCTCCAAACCGACTAACCAACCGTCTGTTTACCTTCTGGCATGACAAGAAGGTTCATATCACGAATATTAAAGAATATTAAAGAACTGGGAATAACAGATCCCCAAAACATACAGTCTGTGAGACGCAACCTGAAGGAAGTCCGTGGATGAAAGGAAAAACCCCGAGGAAAGGTACCCCATGGACAGAAGAGGGAAAGGAGTTACACAGAACATGCGACAATACTTGGCAAAGATCAAAGCCCAACAGTTGAAAAAACGTGGTTCAAAGTAGGCCTATCTGAAAAAAGAAGAAGAAATCCTATTTATTAATAGTCTTATTATTTTTTTACAAATGCGTCTATGGAATAATAACACTTTTCAATAAGAAAATTTTGATCATATTTTTAAGAGTTTTTGCTTTTCTGATGTTGGACAAAAAATTATAAATTATAAATTCAAAAAATACAATTCAAAGCCCTGACAGTATATTATTTTTTTATTCTTGTTATTATTGTCAGTATTTATTACTAAGTATTATACTCCAAGCGTTTTTTTTTTAAGTGAGAAAACTGCATTGGGCTATCTGTTGCTGGAGCTCGAGCTATGTTAGTTCACGTAAGTTTCCAAACCTCAGCGTAAATAGTAAAAAAAAAATGGAATGATTAATCGACAGACATTTTTGGAACGAAAGACGTTTGGAACCTAACACAGGAAGCCGTCATGTATGTTTTTATGATCAAGGTTGTCAATGTTGACAAAGGACATGTAATAGAAACGCAGCAATTTCGTGAATTGAGTAAAGATATGGTAGTGGTAAAGAGTGGGTAGAAAATATTTTTAATCGAGTATAGGCTTTCAAAACTGAACTTGAACTTTTATGGTTGATCAAAAGGATAGAATATATGTACTCGCAGATAAGTTTAGAAACTTGTGGGATGCATTCCATTTTTAGACATTTTTAAGCATATTGTATAATTTTGTCATTATTATAATAAAAAAAATCTGTTAACCGATACAAAAAAATATAGGCAATTAGTGGTTAAAAGATTTATTAAAACTACCAATTATCTTTCACAAATTTATATATTTTATTAAAAAGCGCTAAATTACATGTTAACTAAATAGAGTTAAACAATTAAACGCAACAACATTTTAATTACAAACAATTTATTTATAATCGCAGGTGCAAATCAAATGGATTATGATGCAATTTTACTGTTAGATTCTTTACTACTCAAGAAATTAGTAAAAAAAATATATAAACAATCGCTAATTTAAGAAAATTCTTTAAAATAGCATTCACATATTTATCCCCTTATATAGAAGTGAATGACTAACGAGATGTTTATTTATAATATATACGTGCAATTTTTATTATCAAATAGTTAATTTAAAAATAATAATTATAATAAAACATTTTTATTGTCATACTTATAAATGCATACAAATAGAACTACAACAATTGGCCATCGACCCGTGGTCTTCCGGAAATGAATCGGACATGAACAGATAGATTATTGAGCATAATTTGAGAAAAAAAATTTTATCGAAAAATTGGATGAGAATGAGTGATTCAGTCGTCGTCTAAGGATTCAAGAACAGTTTTGGAGAGGTATTGTCTGCTAGAATGTTTAGAAGGACTTTTAAAGCAAGGTTCGTCAAGGATGTTGAACGTCATGGGGTTGTTTCGACGCTTTTTCATAAGTTTGTCATGTCTTTCAGCAAGTGGAACTTTGTCTATAGAGAAGTTCGTTGAAGGGGTTGTGCAGAGGGTTGTTTGGGTGTCTTAGTTTGGTGATGAGACGTAATGTGATTCGCTCTGCGATCTCAAGGGTTCGTCTAGATTTATTATTTGTAGAGGTAATTGGTAGAGGTAAAATTACATGTCCATAATAAAGAATGGGACGACAGATAGATTTGTAGATTTTCGACGCCGTCTTCGGGAAAATGCCCTCGTTGCCGTATGTTAAGGCTCTAAAGTGTTTGCAGCCTTTAATTACCAGGGACTTACATAATTTGGCGTCTACAATGAATTTGTGTTTAGAGTCAATAGTTAGTCCAAGATATTTAACGCTGCTGGAGGGCAGTACGTCGGAGAAGCATGTGTGGATACGAGGTGAGTTTGAGGAAATTTTGTGGTTTGGGATGAGGAGTTGGCATTTGGAAGAATTTGGTGATAATCTCCATTGGTTGAAGCATATGAGGGTGTGTTGGTAAGATTTTGGAGTAGGTCGAAGGTAGATTTGAGGGAGTTGCTGTAGGAAATCAGTACAGTGTCGTCAGCATATTGTAGTATGTAGGATAAAAAGTCAATGTGGGATTTGTCTAGTTGATTGTAGTTGTAAATGTCATGACAGTATATATTGTATTGGAGAGTGGAAAGTGGAGAGCCTTGAGGGAGACCTTGCAGAGGGGAAAATGCGGGGGAAGTTGATTTTCACCTTTGGGAACTGTTAAAAAGGAAACTTCTAATGATGTGGATTAGGTAGGGAGAGACATGATTAGCGACATTTTGATAAAAAGGCCGGTATACCAGACACTGTCAAATGCTTTGTTAATTTCCTAGAGAGGGCTGCGGATTTCTTATTTTGGAGGTATGACGATTGGTTATTCTTAGTTAGGATGGACAGAGGATAGATAGTGGAATGGAAGGGCTTGAAACCGAATTGATATTTGGTGATGTGGTCTACGGAATTCCATAATAGGGTTTTAAGTTTATGTTCGAGGATTTTGCCAAGGACAGGAAGGACAGAGATCGGTAACTGCTGCGAATGGATTTAACTTGGTTTAGGGATTGTGACAATTGTGTTCATTTTCCAGTAGCTTGGAAAGGAACATTTCAATAGGCAGAAGTTGAAAATGTTTGTTATAAAGGAGTGGATGTCTTGGGAGAGGAGTCTGATGAGGTGTTTGGTTACTAGATTGGGCCCAGGGTAGAATTTTTACCATGGACAGAAAGAAATTCTTCCAGGGAAACTTCATCAATGTTATAGAAAGGGGTTGTCTTAAAGAAGTCGGTAAACCAGTGATTTATTATTTCAAAGTTATGTTTGTCAAAGTCAGGGGAATGAGAAAGTGAAAATGATTTTTGCAGTGTTCTGCGAAAAGTAGAGACTTGTCTGAGTCACTAGAGTAGGTTAGATTGTCTGGAATATGCGAGGTCGGTTTATATTTCTATAACTTTTTAATCTTGGTCCAGTAGGTTTTTCCCTGATCCTTTTCTATTTCCCGGCAAACAGTGAGCCATCTATGGGAGCGTAACTGTCCAATGAGTTCATGGATGTCTTTGTTTAGTCTGTTTATTTCGGTTTTGATGTCGGGATTTTCTGATGTCGGGACTTCTGTCTGTAGTCTCTGTATATTTGTTTTTTAAGTTTTTGAGTTTTGGGATTAATGGGGGAAGATGCTGACGGTAGAATTTGGATGACAATGGAGGTGAGTGTTTTATTATTGAGTCCGTTACAGTTTTTTTAAATTTGTTAACGACGTCAAAGTTCGAGTCGACGGAGTTTATAGAGGAAATATAGTTTTGGATATCAAGGTTAACCTTGGGAATGAGGGTTTTTTTAGGTTGGGTACAGAGACAGGTATTTGAGGTAGTAGTGAGCTAGGGCATAGTCAAGGAGTATTGAAAAGATATTGTTTGTAAGATAATTGGTATAGGAGTCGAGTCGTTGTTTAAAGGCATGAGGATAGTAGGATTATGCCTGCGGATAAAATTTGAGTTATCAAGGAATTGGGTATGCGGATTTTGGATTTACTGCAATTATCCAAAAGTGCCCGATGTTGAGCGAATATTCATAAAATGATGCCACTGTCAAGATATTCTGCTCAACAACGGAGTGGGGATAGGTATAGGCTAGGAAAATATGTAACTTATTATGAAAGCGGATTGTGAAGTGGATGCTGTCGTTGAGTGGGTTACTTAATTAAAGATAACATTTATTTATAAATTCCAAAAATATATAAGCTATTATGTATGAAACTTACACGAACATGTTAGCACAGACCAGACAGAGAAGCCTAGACAGACTAGAAAAACCGGAATAGATAGTTAAGTCTATTTTTGCCTATTTGTTCCCGTTTTTCTAGTTTGTCTAGTCTTCTCTGTCTGGTCTGTGCTAACTTGTTCGTGTAAGTTTTATGCATAATAGCTTAAATATTTTAGGAATTTCGTATTTCGTAGACAAACATGTATTCTTAGAAATGGACGAGAAGAAAGAAACAAGTTTAGAATGAGGATGATACAAAACCAGACAAAGAGGACGTGACGAAAGTAGGCAACGAAGTGTTATAGATATGACAATGTTATATATATATTAAAAAGAGCTTAAACTATACGAAAGTAGAGATATAAAACTATCTTGCAATAATATACTACAATAAATCTATCATAACATATAGGACATGATTTTTAAATATAAGAGTCAGACAGAAAAGATTTGATACAAAATAGTCGATAGAGGCAAGCTTAGACAATAATACTACACGCGTATGGCTTTACATATATACAGGAAGGCAGAAAAAGTCCTGACCAATCAAGACCCTAACCACGAAGAGAAGGCCGAACTGACTCGTAGCTACTGGAACATAAATCGCAAGGTAAAACGGAATGGCAGAAAAGACAAACGTAGATGGGCGGAAGATCACGCAGCGAAAGCCGAATTTGCAGCAAGAAATAACAACACAAGAGAACTTTACCTCATAACAAAAAAACTCGCTAATAAAAACTTCAAAATAGAACACCCAATAAAAAATAAAGAGGGACACTTGCTGACAAAAAAAGAAGATCCACTTATAAGATGGCAAGAATACTTCCAAGAAATAATCGGACAGCCGAACCCGGAAGAAAGTGATGCCGAGGACGGCATACATCCCCCACTTCCTCCACAAGACCATCAAATAAATCTCCCGGTCCGGAACGTGAATTCTAACCTACCTAGTGAAGAAGAAGTCTACAGAAGAACTACATTTAAGAACCTTAAGAACAACAAGGCCGCTGGCCCAGGTAACTTTCCGGCAGAAATACTTAAAGCAGACCTAAAGCTGGTAACAAAACTGCTCCACACGCTAATAGTAGATGCATGAGAGTCGGAAAATGTGCCATACGAGCCATAGTCGTTCTCCCCAAAAAAGATGATCTTAGAGACTGTGGCAATTGGAGAGGGATTACAATTTTAAACACTATCAACAAAATAATTTCTCAATTTTATTTTCTCACATTTCGCAATTTTACTGGATCGACTAGCCATCTCCATAGAGCCCAGTCTGCGTCAGGAACAAGCGGGTTTTCGCCCAAATAGATCCTGTGTCGATCAAATTAACACAATGCGAATCATCATAGAGCAGTCATGGAATGGAGTTCTACATTATACGCGGTCTTCGTCGACTTCCGTAGGGCCTTTGATAGCATCTATCATAATGCAGTCTGGAAAGCGCTGGAAAAAAAGGGGGTACCGGAAAAGATAATAAACCTAGTAAAGGAACTATACCGGGACGCATCCTGCTATGTAAATTAGACTCAATAATGGACAAAGTAGTGTCACGAAGTGAGGGCATTAGATGGACGTTAAACTCGTTCCTGGAAGATCTGGACTACGCAGACGATATCTGTTTCTTGGCACACACCCACGCCGACATGGAGAGCAAACTCAACCGTCTCTCTGCAGAGGCACCCAAAGCAGGTTTAAAAATCAACATTGGCAAAACCAAATCGCTTAGAGCCGCCATGAAGAATACCCACGCCATCCGCATTTATGACGGACAAATAGAGGATGTAGACGAATGAACGTACCTGGGAAGCATAATTACTAATGAGGTTACCACCACCGATGTCTCATACCGAATAAAAAGGGCCAAACAGGTATTTGGTATGCTCAGGCCGGTCTGGACCTCCAGACTGTATTCCACACGAACAAAACTAAGTATATTCAACTCAAATGTGAAATCCGTCTTATCTGTAAATATAAGTCCACCGTCTTATCCGTAAATAAGCTTCAGGTATTCATAAACAAATGCCTACGAAGTATACTGCGCATTTTTTGGCCAGATACAATACGCAATGTAGACTTATGGCACCTGACAAACCAACAAGAGATAAAGACCGCAAAGAAATAAAACACCGCAAGTGGAAATTGTATTGTTGGGCCATGTATTGAGGAGAGACGAAGGAAACATAACTAGGCAAGCCTTATAATGGAACCCGCAGGGTTCTCGCAGAAAGGGACGTCCAGCTAATTCTGGTGGAGGAGGGCCATAGACGCAGAATTAAAGATCGCAGGAAAAACGCGGAGTGAGGTGAAACGCTTCGCTCAGAATAGAGTCAGATGGAAGGTGTTTGTAGAGGCCCTATGCTTCGCGTAGGAGTTAGAGGACAACAACACATGGCTTTACATTAAACAAAGGACAAGACTACTCTACAAAAAAATAGTTTCTTGGAAATTATGTTGGAATTAATAGTGAAGCTTCTTCTTTTATTTGTATATAAATATGAAAATTAATTAGCAACAAATTAAATATTGAAAAACCTTTCGAATAAATCTAGAAGAATATAATTTGAGAATAAAATTTTGCAAAACCTTTCGAATAAATCATTAAGAATAAATAAATTTCCTATCAAGAACCTTGTTATTTGTTGCTTTTTGTCTGTCAAGTTGGTAATACTCGGAAACGAACTCAAATTTTGATTATGATACTACTCTTGCTTAATATAATCGAAAGTGGAAAACTAAACGAAATGTTCAAAATTGTTTCAAATAAAACTTGTAGATAATTCAATTTTACATAAGAAACCTTGTTATCTAGTTACTTTCAGACTAATAGTTTGGTCTTAGTCAACCTTAAATAATGTCAAATTCATGGGTTTTCTATATATTTATGCGAAAGCAAAAAATTTGAAAAATATTTCATGCAAAATTTGTACAGAAGTAGGCACTTCTAAAAAAACAGTATTACTTAAAAAAAAGTGCGTGTGGGGCCACGCGCAATGTAAGGTTCCGTAGTTGACATTCTTGTTCTTATGACTTAAGACTCAAATGTCTAAAAAAATCCATAACCAATAACTTGATCAGCTGATATTGATGTTGTCGAGTTTGACGGTCTACATAACCAATAATATATTGCTGTTATTCGGCTGCTAACACTCCTTCGTCAGTACTTTCCTTCGAATTCAGACCATCTGTAAACCACTTGAGAGCACTTTGCTTAATGTGGTATAATGGATTCGTCGTTCCAATCTGCTTTACTTCTACACATTGCTGTTTAGTTTCTCTCAAAATTATAATTCCATGCCATATCTTTTTTTGGTACTTCCAGTCAGGGATCTTGACCGCGAGGCTGTTCCGGTCTCTGCTCGCAATTATTTTACCTTGCCCTATTCCTTCCTTGTTGAACCGTACAATCGCCGATCTGTCGGTTCTCTCCACGTGCAACGGAGTCAGACCCAGCATTAATTCCATTGCTGCCGTCGGGCATGACCCCATCACCCGCGTGATGCAGACATATTCCAGTCTTTGAATCTTCTCAGGTTGTTTCTTGATAGAGAATCAGAGTTGCTTCTTGCTAGCTTGGTTTTACTTCCCCACGCAACTGCCCCTTAAGCGATCGCAGGGCTCACTATCTTTTTGTGCATCGATCGCAGGATTGTGGGTTTACCACCCCACGTTTTCCCTGCAAGACTTCTGCACACCACTAGAGTGCGTTTGGCTTTCCGTACCACTTCCTCAGCATGCTTGTTCCATAAGTATTTGCTATTTAGTGTTATACCCAGATATTTTATCTCCTGTTTCTATTCTACTGCCTTCCCATGTAACAATATGGGCATACATGGGACGGACATTTTTTATATGTGATTACCTCTTTGGATACCTGCCAGTTACACCGTGTCCCTCTTTTAAGGTACGTTGACACGATGCGAGTTGACTGGAACCAGTCAGGTGTCTTATATGCGCGCGCAGCACTCGCACCGTGTCAACACATCAAGACAGTACGGAGACAGTCAGTTGGACTGGTGCGAGTTGACTCGGATGCCCTTCTACTTTTGCCGTGCGAGTTCAATTTCAATATGGCGACCACTAAGAAACCGTGTTCAAGTGCTAACAAAAAAAGGTGTACTGATAGTGTGTACTTAAAATTTTTAGAATTGTACGAAGCTGAAGAGCTGTTATGGAGCTTTAAACATAAAGACTACAAAAATATCAACGTTTTATTTTTTTCATCCTTCAAATGTTCAATCAACAATACACAATATTAATTCTTTCTTGTAAAACAGACATTATTCTGCAGGTTAAAAGTAAAAAGTCTGTATTTTTGCTAACAAGAAGACAGTGAACTAACAGTCTTCAAGACTCTCTTGTAAAATATCACTCGCATGCGAGTTGATTCGCTTACGAGCTGTCATTCCAGTCAACTAGCATCGTGTCAACGCCGCTTTAGGAGAGCGTACAGTGTGGCGTACAGGATTTGCCATTGTAGGTTCAATCACATGAGAGCCTGAAAAGTGGGCTTGGAATAGAATTTGCATAGTCTCTTTCCCGTTGGCTGTGTGTTTACCGTTGGGTTTTTTGATAGTACCAACCGGATTGGTCGGATTCTTTACCAGCAGTCTTTGGAGTCTGGCTGTTTCAGATGTGCTTTCGACATCTTCATATAACCTCCTCCAGGACCGCCTATTAGCTTTTCGTATTGATTTGTTGTAGTCAGTGAGTCTTGCCGCATAATCGGCCCACTTTCCTGTCTTTTTTGCCCTATTATAGAGCTTTCTGGTTTTGCTCTTTTTTTGTTCAGGTTCTTCGCTCCACCAAGTTACTTCTCGTTTCCTGGTTCGCTTCACTTGTGGATAGCTGTCATGATACGAGCTTATGGTAGCCTCCTACAGAGTTGTTGACACTTCCTCTATATTATGTGAATCGGTTACATTAGTTCTTGTCAGTCCTGTCGTCTTGTCAGTGTCCTAGACTTACAGAAATATGTATCGATGGTCCGATAACGACGGTTCTTCGGACAAAAACCACCTACTGACTAGTACACTAGTGTATGGCGACGCTAAAATCATGTATATGACCCCTTTCCGGCGTTTTGTTTGAAATGTGGCGCTGTTACCAACATTCAATATTAATATGTTAGTAGACATTAAATATCTTAGTTAAGCCTCCCCTCTTTTATTGGTCTTGGTGCTCCCCCAGACTATATTCTGGGCGTTGGCATCCATTCCAACCAGGATCTGGAGGTTGGATTCCTCGCAGTGTTTCACCAGTCGTTTCAACAATTTCGCAGTTGGTGGTGGTTCAGGTGCATCGTATGGTATATAGGCGAAGGTCAGTAAGCGCCCTGGCTGCCCCTCCAACACGATACCTGATTTAAAATTAAAAATAGGATCATACTGTGACGTTGTATAAACAGTCAGTACTAAACATTTAGTACTAGGTGGACAGGGCTGGTAGGTTTGACTAGGCTAGTTAAACTAAAAATACGAGACCATAAGAAAGCAATTAGTAGGCAATACTAAGCAAATATTCATTTTAGAGTATACTAGGCAATCTACTATAGGCTCATTAGACTAAAACTAGGAAACATTACTCATCTCCACCAGTAGTGTTACAGCCCTACAGGGCCTCGACTTTCTCCAGCCTCGTCCGCTATCTCTTCTGGTCTCTGACAAGGACCTTCCAGTCAGCTGCGCCAATTTTTCCTGCATCCTCAGAAACGCCGTCTTTCCATCTCAGCCTTGGTCTCCCTCTGCCTCTACTGCCGGTTGGTATGGCCTCAAAGTTTCTTCGCGTTGGCACGTTGTTGTCATAGAGTGCTACATGTCCTGCCTATCTTAACCTGTCAATCTTGATTGTTATTATTATGTCTCTGTTTCCTGACCCTCTGTATAAGTTATAAAGCTCAAAATTATATCTTCTTCTCCAGCTGTTGTCCTCTTGGACAGCACCATACATCTTTCTTAGGATTTTTTGTTCAAATCTTGACAGTAACGTCTCATCTGCTTTTGTTAGGATCCAGGTTTCCGAATCATAGATTAAATTTGGTACAATGACTTATTAAAGATAGTATCTCTAGTATCCAGTTCCACATCTCGAACTACTTTTTCTAGTGCTAGATTAAACAGGAGACACGTCAGCACGTCACCCTGCCTCACGGCTACAGTTGTTTCGAATGAATCTGAGGTTTCATTCTGTATTTTTACGCGGCAAATAACTTTTGACATTGTCGTTTTTGTCAATTCCATTAAGGTTTTTGGAATGTGTAGCTCATTCATAACTTAGTTTACCTTTGATCTTAGAACACTATCATAAGCTGCTTTAAAGTCAATGAAAAGGTGTAACGTGTCGATATTGTATTCGTATCACTTCTCGAGCATCTGGCGTAGTACGAAAATCTGCTCTGTTGTCGATCGACCAGTTCGGAATCCACATTGGTATTGTCCGATTCTAGGTTCTGCGTACGTCCTTATGCGAGAATCAGGATAAGGGACAGTGTTTTATAAGCAGTATTTAGTAGTGCAATAGCTCGATAGTTACTGCATTCCAACTGATCACCTTTAATGTGTAAAGGGCATATAACCCCTACGTTCCTCTCTTCTGGTATTTGTTGTTCACGCAAGACTTTTCGGATGATTTGTAGCATGGTTTCTTCCAATACTTCTCCACCAGCTTTGATGAGTTCTGCTGTGACAGTATCTTTTCCAGAAGCTTTGTGGTTTTTCAGCTTCTTTTTCAATCCAGCATCCTCGATTTCTTGCAAGTTGGGCGGTTCGATCAGGTCATCATTTAATTCTTCTAATGTAAGGAAACATTACTAGTCTTGTAAAAATAAACACACGATAGTAGAAATACAATACGAGAGAGGCAAAACATAGTAAATAAGACTAGACAGACAGTACTTGGAGATTATACAGATACTAGAAAAACTAGAGCAACAAGTTTAGAAATTCTGGAGTAGATTGAAAAGGTTAGACATGTAAGCTTATATACTAGGTGTGCCCAACCATTTTGTTACTTTGAGCCACATTGGAAGAAGTCATGAGTTTTGGGCCACAAGTTTATTATAATAGCTTAAGTGGAAACAAAGATTTATTTATTAATTTCTTCTTTCTTCACTCTCATTTCCACCTATTTGAAAATATTTCCTTTCCATATTTCCACCCAGAAATATACTATGTTTAAGGGTTTATGACTTTTTAAAACTTATTTATTAGTTTAAATAATAAAGCTAGAATTGTTAAAACCACACTATATTGTAGATAATCATATAAACTTAATAAAGTCGGAACACAGCCTGCATATATAAATATATTCCTCCTTTCCGGAGCTCTATAATACTAATAAGTCTTTTTAGGACAACCAAAAACAAATCTCATGTGAAATTTGTCAGTTATTTTATAGCTTTCAGTCCACTTTCGTGGCACTCAACAAAAACCAGAAAAATAACATTGTTTTTTAAGATCATGTCTTTCCGATACCTTAAGTGGATAGCCATCTGTAGACGCGTTTCGAGATTTATCTCTCATCTGTACAGCTTTGCTTTTATGAACAACAATTTGTAAACCACTCACTTGAAACCCATGTGGGTGATTAGGGTTAGATATTTTTAATTTGACAGTTTGTGAGAGAGACATGAGCTTAGCAGGTTATTGATTTAAATGATAATTTAGAATTGGTAAAACCATACTGCATTATAGATATTCATTATTTTTTTTTGTGGGGTTCCTACGGCCTCTGCCGCTTCCCACATTTCGACCGCCAGCGGTCTCTATCTCGCCAGTTTTTCTCCTCAATTGCTCTGTCTTCCATTATTTTCCGGATGTTATCTTGCCATGTCGTTTCTGGTGTTCCTCTTCTTCTTCTATGATGGGGTATGTACTGTAATATTTTTTTTGGTAATCTTTCTTCCCCCATTCTTTTCACGTGTCCGTACCATAGCAGCTGTCTAGTCTCAATCCTGTCTATAGTGGAATACACACTGGCTGTTCTTCTTCGAATTTCTTCGTTTCTAACCCGCTCTATTCTGGATATTCCGCATGCTCTCGGCAGATAATCCATTTCTGTTATTTCAATTTTTCTTGTATCTTTCTGGGTCAGTTGCCAAGTTTCTGCCCCATAAGTCATGGTAGGTTCCATAATTGCGTTATATATTGTCTTCTTTGTTTTTAAATTTATACTCTTTGATCATAATAAAGGATTCAGTATGCGGACCACTCTTCTGCCTTGCTGAGTTTTGTTTTCTATATCTCTCTTAGAATTCCCTTTTTCTGTTATTATGGAACCCAAATATTTATATTCTTTAGTTCTCTTTAGGCTTCTGATTTCGAGGTCCTGTTCTTCCGACTCATTTCCTATTAAGAGGTATTTTGGCTTTGTCAAGTTCATGTTTAAACTCCACCTTTCTTATTCTTTTTTCAGCTTTCTGAACATATAGTCTAGGTCTTCTTCCTTATTTGCTATTACCACTTGGTCATCTGCAAAGAATAAGGTTGTTAGGAATCTACCGTTATTTATATCATTTCCTATTCCCGACACTTGTCTTTTCCATTTTTCCAAAGCTGTTTGTATGTATATCTGGAATAGTGTTGGGGACAGAAACCCTGTTTAAGACCTTTTGCTATCGGGAAGGATTCGATATCTTTTATTATTCGATATATTTTATTCGATAAGAAAGAACCTTGCTTGATTTGATTTCTGGTATTTTTATAAATGTTTTTTATAGCCTGCACATATACCCTATTTTGGTCTATTTTCGTCAGTGTTTGGAATAGTTTCTTCAAGGGTACCGTATCGTATGCCTTTTCCAAATCTACAAAAAGTAGATAAGTTTCTAGGTTCCGAGCTTTCCGTTTCGTGACACGATCTTCCTGCGCGAAAACCACTTTGATCTTCACTATCTTGATACTGACTTTCCCACCTTTTCTTTATTATTCGACCGTACGTAATCAAATCATAATCGTAGATAATCATATAAACTTAATGAAGTCGGAACACAGCCTGAATATATAAATATATATTCAGGCAATTGGTAGTCCTAAAAAGACTCATTAGTGTTATAGAGCTCCGGAACGGTTGAATATATTTATATATTCAGGCTGTTCCGACTTTATTGACTTTATTTATAATCAATTTTTCGGCAATTTTCCGTCCACATATCAGTCGCTACATTTGTTAAAATTTTAACAAACTGAGGAGAAATCTGCTTCTTTAGTTCAGCAACCTTTTCATCAACGCCTTAAGAAACTGGGTTAAGATGAGGTAAAGTATCAGTAATATTTATACTACGACCCAATGTAGCAGCCATATCGACCAGTATGTGTGCAAAATGTATGAAACTAAGAGATACAATAAGGAAATTACTTACCTGATTTTTTTTGCTGCCCAATCGCTACCTGACATTTATGTCGAATCAAACCAGTCGTACGGCTTTCATTTTCGAAAATACCGAGAGGTTCGCGTCTCTTCAGACTAGAGTAAATTTTTCCCATACAACAGACTTTCTTTTCGGTTTTTCTGATGATAATTCCTTCGAATTAAATTTTTCTGACAATGAGTAATTCTTTTTCGTCGCTCGTCTGTGATCGTTTGCTTCAGGGGGGCAAAGGGTATCAGGGCAGGTCGTGGTCCAGTCGTTTGAGGCGTCGGGCGCTGTTGTCGAACGTCTTCCACCAGGTCTTGTGTAGCTCTGAATTCTTGATTTCTTCTTCTCTTCTGGGCCAACTGCATGCGCCGTTGAACATCGCGATCTCTGTCTGGTCTCTCCATTCTCTGGTCATCGGGCAGCTAAGTAATACGTCGGCAACGGAGTCCACCTCACCACAGCCGCAGGCCGGCGATTCCCTCCTTCCAATGCGATGGAGGTGGGAATTGAAGTTCCCGTGTCCCGTGATGAGTTGGACCGCTTGGTGTGATAGGGCCAGGTACATTTCTATCCACTCTCTGATCGATTGGATGAAGTTCCTGGTCCAGCTTCCGTTTTGGATGTTCTCCCAACGTATTTGCCATTTCCTGAAAATTAAGAGAGAGATTATGCTCCTCACATCTCTGTGGGATATTTTGTTAAACATTACAGGAAGTTGACTTCCTGGATCCTGAGGAGTATCTATACCCGAGGCCAGTCTGGCCAGCGCATCTGCTCTCTCGTTTCCGATTGAGCCTTTATGTGCTCGAACCCAATGCCAGCGCAGTTCTATTTGCTGCGATATTTCGAGCGCGATCTCCCACGTTTCTGCAAGAAGTTCCGTGGGAGCTGACAAGTGTTGTAGAGCTTCTAGAACGGATCTGCTGTCAGACAGGATGGAGCAGCCGGCGAAGTCATTAATGTTGGATCTAATATACACAAGCGCTCGATTTACCGCGATTAATTCGGCCTGAAATATGGAGCAGAAATCGGAGAGCCGCATGCTTTCGCAGTGTACCTCAGTTTCATTTGAGTACACTACGAAAGCCGCTCCTCCGCTCCACGGAAAATTGCCGAAAAATTGATTATATAAGTCTTACAGTTCATTACCTCACACAAAATTTTCTGTTAAATTAACGGGTATTGGACACATAAAAAAATAACATTTCATCTACAGTTTTAGAAAATTGTATTTTTGCTACAGATAGAAGTGCAAATGTCATTAAACTTTCACGAGGTGACCATCTCATATATTGCGCCTGCCATATTTTAAACACAGTTCTAAAGCATACTTTTGGACATTCCCAAATCATGCCTAATGTTCTTAAAAGATTCTTGAGAATTAGTTAAGGGCTGCAAAGAAGTTGATACTTATTTCAAGCACTCTGCTCACCAGAACAAAAATGAAACATTCTCTTAAATAATCGGTAGATGTTCGATGAAACTCAATTTTCTACATGTTAGAATCAAATAATTCGCAACATAAAGAAATCGTAGACTTATTGAGCGACCATATTGAAACTCTTGGTGAGAAATTTTCTGAAAATGTTGTTTTTACACAACTTGATTAAAAATAATGTTACATTATATTTTTTCTTATGATTGTACTCTGAAAATAATTAAAATAAATTTACTCTACTTGTTTCGAAAAATATAAAATATATGGAAAGAAATATATGGAATTTTATGTATTGTGAAACTTAGGTAATGGGATAATTGGGACGGGCCGCGCGATCGGGATGGGATGGGATGAATGGAATGGGATGGGACTAAAATTTTAGATTTGTGGGATGGGACAGTGGGACGAAAATGTGATGGGATGGGACCGTGACAGGGATGACGTATCCACGGGATGGGATTTGGAACGAGAAACTCGTCCCATGCTCATCTCTACCTCTAACTATATTCGAATTTTCAATATGGCATTCCCTTAATCTTAACCCAGAGAAGACCCAAGTAATTATATTTGCACCCAAACATAAACGAGAGGAGATTAAGGAAAAACTGGTAATAACAATTGATGGAAAAGTAGTACAAATTAAAAATGAAGTGAAAAATCTGGGGCTGGTTATTGATGAGAATCTCAAATTTATCTCACACATCGTAAGTGAAAATCGTAAGGGCAGATCTGAAAAAAAATTGTTTCTCCATTCCTAATATCTCAGTATACCTATGCCGACAGGGTAAATGGTAACTATTTAGGTTGCGAAACATCCAGGCGAGTACAAAGGACACAGAACTTTGAATTAGGTTCGCGTACAATTTAAAACTAAAGCAGAGTGTACCACCTAACATAAGAAACAAATGGAGTGACATGAGACAGACTAGGAAGCTGCAAGCACTCTTTGTCTATAAAAGAATCGTTGAGTCTAAACAACCTAGCTACCTCTACTAAAAAGTTTAGAACAGATGTCCACAATATCAACTTGAGATTTAGAGGTACATTAACAACTTCAAAGCACAGAACTGCTCTGTTCCAAAAATGTTTTTCATACCAAATCTTTAAACGGACTAACTGATATACAAAGAATGGCGAACCTTAATGCATTCATGAAATGCATACGAAAAGCATAGTGTGATTCAATATGTAGTCTGATACTATATGGAAAATGGGGATAGAATAGATTAAAGATAACTGGGGTACTAAAGCAAATCTACAGACAGCATTACTTTGTATATAATATTATGTGTATGTGTACAAATGTAATTATAAATGTAAAGGGGTATTAATATAAATTTAATAAGGGGGTTTGCGGTAGACTGAGACTGTCTACAAGACAAGTCTCAAGCAAGTCCATTGCTTCTAGTATATAAAGTCATGTAATAATGTATTTAATTTAATGTATTTTACTAGAGCAATAAATAATAATAATATATTTACATAAATAATAATAAACGCACCATTCAATCAATTGTTTATGAACTTGGTGAACGGTCGAACGACTGATAAGATACAAAGGAAAGAAGAAATGCATAAAGAGATAGATTAAAAACACACGCGTAGGGGTGGCTGGTTTGGACGAAAAGCGGTTGAGGGTCGGATGTTAACTTGAAGTTTTAATGCTCACCTAAGCTTAAATTAAATTAATGACATAATAATTAATGACATAGCAAAAAAAAGATTTCATAATTTAACAGAAAGAATATAAATATTTTTTGATGAAATGAAAATAAAATCGTCCGACCTTCTTCTATTTAATTTTTCGGTAGACTAAACAAGAAGTAGTTTGGAAAAACGAGATAGAGGCTAAACAGAGATTGTAGTGTACTTAAGGTTCATCTCGAGAGTTCCACCTAGACGCACATTGACAATAATGGAATAAAAGAAATCTCATACAGCTATATAATTTAATGAAATAAACTGAATAGACTAAACCAACTAATCCAACCAACGCAACAAATCACAGTTAATAAGAATAATTAAATACATAAAATTACTGGCTTTTACTATCTAGTTTTAAATTAAATCGTGTGAGTGTTTCTTTTAAGGAAAACTAAACATAAATAAAACTAGACAAGCGATAACTGAATAGGAACATAAAACCAAGTGACAAGGTTAAGTAGACAAGGCGATTAATCTGCATGTAGAAATCTTAAACGAAATCGTATTTCAAGACTTCTTTTAAATCATTTCATAAATATTTCAGCATAATTATCGTCTTGTTTAGGAGCCGCTTGTGATCATTATTATTTAATTTGCGTGTGTCTTTTTTGCCGCACCGACTATATAAGACCAGTGAAAGTGAGTGAAAGTCTATCTGGACTTGTCCGCCTGGTAAACGCTGTCTGCATGTAAACTCAATTAGAACATGTTTTGTCTTGTATGTGTATTTATGTATGCCTAATCCTATCTCTCTAGTTTTCTCGCTCCAGTCTTAGATGTTTAGCCTTATTTGTGTACTATTGTGAAGTCTTATTTATCTACTCTTGTATGCTTGTGTTACAGACAATTTTACTCCTTATATATAAATATAAATTAGTTCATCTGCTCATTGGTATATACCAGAGGTGTCCAACCCGCGGCCCAAGACAAGTTCCAATGTGGTGCAAAACAAATCCGTTTTCTTTTTGAATTTCAACAGCTTTATTTATTAAACTTAATAAATTAAAATAATAAAGTCGGAACACAGCCTGAATATATAAATATATTCAACCTTTCCGGAGCTCTATCACACTAATGAGTCTTTTTAGGACTACCAATTGCCTGAATATATATTTATATATTCAGGCTGTGTTATTATCTACGATTATGATTTGATTACGTACGGTCGAATAATAAAGAAAAGGTTGGAAAGTCAGTATCAAGATAGTGAATATCAAAGTGGTTTTCGCGCAGGAAGATCGTGTACAGACAATACTTTTGTTATTCAACAAATTCTCACGAAACGGAAAGCTCGGAACCTAGAAACTTATCTACTTTTTGTAGATTTGGAAAAGGCATACGATACGGTACCCTTGAAGAAACTATTCCAAACACTGACGAAAATAGACCAAAATGGGGTATATGTGCAGGCTATAAAAACCATTTATAAAAATGTCAAATCAAATCAAACAAGGTTCTTTCTTATCGGAATCCTTCCCGATAACAAAAGGTCTTAAACAGGGTTTCTTTCTATCCACAACACTATTCCAGATATACATACAAACAGCTTTGGAAAAATGGAAAAGAGAAGTGTCGGGAATGGGAATTGATATAAATAACGTTAGATTCCTAACAACCTTATTCTTTGCATATGACCAAGTGTTAATAGCAAATGAGGAAGAAGACCTAGACTATATGTTCAGAAAGCTGAAAAAAGAATAAGAAAGGTGGGGTTTAAACATGAACTTGACAAAGACAAAACACCTCTTAATAGGAAATGAGTCGGAAGAACAGGACCTGGAAATCAGAAACCTAAAGAGAACTAAAGAATATAAAGGTTCCATAATAACAGAAAAAGGGAATTAAATTATTTATCTGACAAGGAATAACTCTTTTTCGTCGCAAACAGATCGGAAAATATTTCAGCTTACACAAAAAATAGTCTCCTTACAGTGCCAGACTAGATTCATGTTAAACAGGGTCTTCTTTCCCCGCTAATTTTCCCATGCCCGTTCCCTTAGCAGTGGTTTCGCTAGATAGTAGATAAGGACAGTGGGAATCTCGTTAATCCATCATGCGCGTCAGTAATTAAATGACGAGGCATTTGGCTAGTGTCAAATATTTCTTTTTAAATATATTTCGCCTGAAGATAGAACCCCGCCGTGGGGTAATATAATAAATTAACTATTCATGATTCTATTGCAAGTATCATGAAGCGTTCCGGGGAAGTATCCTAAGTGGAACGGATTGCACCGCCGGCGTTTGGTCGAGACTTATTCTTGATCGACGGCTTCCGTGTGGCACCCTGAGACTGTGGCCATATAGCTCGCTTAAAGGTTCTGTATATGGTAGCGCCCCACTTCAGACTTGTGTGCAACAAGTTTGAACTATCGCGAAGGTTAGGCGAGATCAAAAGTGCCTTTTGAGTTGGATCATTGTTTCGCGATCATATACTTCGAGCACCGAGGATAATGGGAAGGAAAAGGAACAGTGTTCAAAAGGAACTGAGGCAGCTGCCTCTCTGAAGTGAGGATTATCATAGACAAGACGTTTGTGATGCCACGATTCGTCCAAGGATCGAGTTCCTGCCCAGCAGCCCTGAACGTGGCATGATGAGGGTATCGGCATCGATAGATATTGCCATATCTGATTTGTATAGCCTGCCGTATTTATCTCTTGATCCTCTCGGCGGATGTATCTCTTGATCCTCTCACTATGTGTTAGGGAGCAACCCTGCAACACATGTGGGTCTCAACTCTTTGGCAACCGCTCCTACATTTCCTAGATTCGGATGGGTTTGACATTATACCCACTGTCGAAAGGTTGTTTAAGAGAGTCATAGTTACTCCCAACGTTTATCCGCGCTTGCTTGAATATCATCACGCTGGAATTCAGAGCACTGGGCAGAAATCACATTGCGTCAACACCCATCGCAATGCTGTGTTTTAATTAGACAGTCGGATTCCCCTAGTCCGTGCTAGTTCTGAGTTGATCGTTAAATGGCGGCCGAAGAAGACACCGGACGACGGCGGAAACCGCCACCCGGGCCTCGCAGCAGAAAGTTCCAGGAGAGGCCAAAGCACCGGACCGAGCTCGGATTCGCGCGCGCGAACGCGCTTCACCTCGTCCAGGCCCGGCACGTCAGCCGAGACCCCCTTCCCAGTCAAGCCCGACGCGCCCCGATCCTCAGAGCCAATGCTTGTCCCGAAGTTACGGATCCAATTTGCCGACTTCCCTTACCTACATTATTCGATCGACTAGAGGCTGTTCACCTTGGAGACCTGCTGCGGATATGGGTACAAACCGGCAGGAAACCCACATGGCCCTCTCCTGGATTTTCAAGGTCCGAGGGGAAAATCTGGACACCGTCGCAACTGCGCTGCTCTTCGCGTTCCAAACCATATCTCCTTGCTAAAGGAGTCCATGGAACTCGATCGCTCATGCAGAAAAGATAACTATTCCCAGATCTCCCGACGGCGTCTTTTCGTCATTTCGGGTTACCCCGAAAACTGCACTGCTGAAAAACAAAATCTAGATTGCTAAAAAAAATACAGTGTTTTCTATACTGAAGCCTACTTGTGTCTACAAACAAATGAAAATAAAAAGCTTGCTATATGATCTTATATGTAATTAAGTAATTTATTATGTATGAACTTGATTTTCAAAACTCGTTCCATTCTGTCCAATCAAAATTATCGTACTATCCCATCCCACGCTACGTTCATACCACTCATCCTATCCCATGGGACGATGGGATGGGATGGAACTATGGGATCCCATGCTAATCTCTAGTTAGAGGGTCAGAATTTATTCTTTCTTGTACCAGCCTTACTTCTTGGGGATTAAAGGTATATAAAATTTGGATGCCAGCAGCATATTGGTGCTGTTTCTCAAATTTGATGTGATTGCCCAGATTAATCATGTATAGTGTAAATAGCAGAGGGGACAGTCCGTTGCCCTGTGGTACCCATTTAGACAGCTGAACTGGCTGCGCCAATCACTTTTGTATCTTAACTTAGCTCTTGATAAAACTTTCGGCATTCGATGACATTCCCATGTAGTACAGAATACTACAAAGCATCTCATGGTTTACAGTATCAAATGCCTTGCTGTAAACAAGTAACACAAATGCTGCTGCCTCATTTTTATCAAGAGAATGGGTAATATAGTCGATCACATGGAGTAGAACGGTAACACAGCTGTGACCGGATATGATATACATATATATGATATGATATATATATATATATATATATATATATATATATATATATATATATATATATGATATGATATATATATATATATATATGTGACCGGATTTAGCATCTATTTAGTTATCCTCTATAAATGTCCGAGGTTGCTTTTCAGCTGTATTTTCAAAAAGTTTCGATAAGGTACATAAGATAGAGACCGGTCTTAAGGCTGACATTCCTTTTGGCTTAGTAGTTTTAGGAACTGGTGTGATGATGGCCTTTTTCCAACTTTTTGGGGAGTGTAAAAAGCACCTGTTAATGAAGTGCGTTATGATTGGTAATATAGTTGGTGAACAGAGCCTTATCATAATGATGTCTATGCCATCAGTACCTTGGGCTTTGGTTCGAATACTGTATATTATTTCGTTAATGCCGGCTTTCTTTGTGAGCTGGAAACTGAATGGTTTGGGAAGATTCTTCTTAGAAAAAACAAGAAGATATGAATAGTTATGTATAGATATGAAGAAGATATGAACAATGTTCAAAAGTTAATGGAAACACCCGAAGAATGTCGCGGAAAAAAAACAAGAACGGTCAAAATCTGATTTTGAGAAAGTTAATGTATTAATCTAAAATCTAATATTGGCTATACCTATTAACTGAATAACGAATACGTATCAATGAATTCCGTTCCTATGGATCTTAGCATATGGAAGGAAAAATTAAGTAGCCACAAAATTGGCGAAGTCAAAATTATGGTTTTGAATTCAACGAATGTGTAATGTATAAAATAATACATAATACATTATAAATATATACATAATGAATGAAAAAAATGTTTTTAAAGAAATGAAAATTCAAACTTCCATACATTAATTGTAAACGAAAGCACCGATATTTCTATACAAAAGTACTAACTTTGGATTTTAAATATCGTGATAATGATATAGATTACAAAACTGTATCTGTTGGTATTTTGAAAGTCGAACATTGTGACAGCATTTCTACGATGTTCTAATTGACTATTGTCAAGTTATGGAACGAAATGATCCTATCTGTAAATGTTGTGCAATATTTCTGACGGATTATTAATGTCGGGTAGCAATTTTTGCTTTCAAAATCATATTAGAAGAGGATTCTCTCTGAAAGAGATTTATCTTTGTACAAATACCCACAGAAAAGTTGTTTTCTCAAACTATTATTGATACACATCAGCACATTTGCACGAAAATAAGAAAAATTAAATCTCAATACCTGGGAGACAAAATCCTTTGGAGCAGTCATGTTAAAAAACTATTATCAGAAGATCAAAATAATATTGATACTTCAAATATTTATAATGCAATTTGTCCAACGTGTTTGATTTCCCGATGACCATCAAAAACAATGGTATGCAGTTGATAAAGAGATTATTATATATTCAGGAAAAAATTAAAATTTTGTGTAATGAATCTTTCCGAAAAATATTCTATAATTATGATAAATATATCAAAGTATTGACATTGATAATATATGAGATGAATGGGCAGAAGGACCTTGTGGTCGATAGCCCTTTGTATAATGCATAAAGTAAGTATGAGATGAATAGTATCACTGATGAAGAGTAAACTTGGATTGTTCGAAAACATCGAACCCATTCATAATTTTTTAATCTTGCAATTCTTTACAATATTATGGGTACCTTCCAAGCGTCCAGTGCGGATGGCGAATGGGGATTTTCAGTCATGAATTCCATTAAAAGAAAATATCGCAACATACAGCAATATGAATACCTAGGTGATCTAATGAGAATAAAATTACATTTATCAAATAGGCAAATAATTAAAACCAAGGTTAAAAACAATTAGTTTAGCTTGTAACTTGTCTGGTCTAGTCTGGTTTTGTCTTATCTGGTCTAGTCTGGTCTTATCTGGTCTTGTCTGGCCGTGTCTGGTCTTGTCTAACCTTCGCTGGTCTTGTTTGGTTTTGTTTGGTCTTCTCTGATTTTGTCTGGTCTTTTCTCGTCTTGTCTGGTCTTATCCGATCTTGTCTGGTATTGTCTAGCTTTGTCTGCTTAGTTAGTACGAAACACAGAAGACAACAAAATCATAATTTTTTATTGTAAATATTCAAAACTATTACTTTGCTATTTGATATTATGGTTCGAATAAATAAAAGTATAAAAAAAAAATTGTTTTTGTTTTTTTTTTTGCTCACACTTGACTTTGGACAGCGCAGCACTAACAAAAATTAGAGGGAACACTGGATATGAATAGTTAGTTGTTTATACTTCATTTATTTTGTAAGTCTCCTTGAAAGGTTAAAATTTACTGGCCACTTTACCGCATCGTAGCCGTACTTTGCAACATTGTGGGCCTCTATCTCCATCTCTAAGTAAAGCGTTGATTAGTTACTTCCCAGTTAACGTTAATCTGCAACTAAAAGTTACGAATATCTTTTGTCAATTTCACAAACGAAAATAAAGCTTCGAGTAACAACTTACGGGTTAAGTGGATAACGTAACAAATTTACGTCACAGTCGTTCAATATACGTCACTGTTACTCATCAAACGTCATTGATAGTTCTGTACAATCACAATACGGCTTTCTGTTGGTGGACTGACACCACAAAAATCAGCCGCACTTCTTAAGTAGGATCCGGTAGCAAGATATTTTAGCGTCAGTAGCAGACTTGTTTTTGTTGCAACTGCTTGATTTCTGAAATAGTAGAAGGGATTAAACGTATGGTTACCTATGGCTAAGAAGTTCAGTAGATTTTATAGGTTATTAGTAAAATCACTTGAATAATGAAAAATATTCCACTTACCTTTGTGAATTAGATTATTTTATGTTTTATTAAGTTAAACACTTGATTTACTGCATATTTCGATAGACGAAATCTGGCAAAAAAAATCACTTTCAGCTAGGTCCGTAAAATAATCAATACGCAATTTAAATACACGAATCCTAGGTACTCGTTGCGTCCTAGAATGTTCTAATTCATCCAATTGATGATCAATTAAATCAATTAAATCCATTTTTATTAATAAATTTTAAAATAATCGTTGGCGTTATGATAAATACCTACACAAAATGACAACTGACAATTTTTAACTATAAAGTAAACTCACTATTGGGCAGATGTCGTGGCAAGTAAGTTACGGATCGGTTAATTTTATGATTAGTGCTACTCGAACGCACTGTTTAAATGACGATTTTAGCGCGAATTAAATCTATAAACCAACTTAATTTATTTTGCTTAAATTGTATTTATTTGGAAGAAAATATGTGTTAATTTACGAAGCAAGTGAAATTCATTATTAATTTTGTTTTACAATGTGACAACCCCGCTTGGTACGTTTAAGTCGCGTTACTCGCTTGCGCGTTTATAGATAGTCAGCTTTCTTTAATTGTGTTTTCCAGTGTTTTTCATAAAAGAAGTGCATAGTTTTTCGACAATTTCGCACTGGAGAATGATCGACAAGGTATGTTACCAATTATCTTTTCAATTCTAACTTTTCTTCACATAATTTTAAGAAGAAAGTTGATACATTTTTTTTTCCTGTTGTTTTTACCACATTATGATATCGATTTTCAAAAAAACAAAAACTAGGTTCTCATACGCGCAACTTTCAATTTAATTTAATTTTCTAGCACCGGTGATCGTAATTACTCATTTGGAGCTCTACAATGAATGGCTGAAAGTGAAAGATTTGAAGCGAAAAGAGTGCTGCGATGCACTTAATTCATTCGTAATTAATAATGAAAATATAAATCTACAAAATACTCGATATATTGATAGCGATATATTGACAAAATTTATAAAAAATGTTGAAGAGCGTTGGAAAGCATGTTATAGAATTAAAACCAGATTTGAAGCTAAAAATAGGAATTGGTTAGATTCACCCGTTACATTTTCCGAAAGCACACATGGTGCTCACAGTCCAGGGCCCTCTAAACTTGGTAGACCATCTAAAAAATTTATAGACTGTGGCAAAAGAGCAAAACAAAAAAAAACAAAAAAATTAGCTAGTACTACTAGTACAGAAGAGCTTTGCTTGGCAACTCAGATGAATTTAAGAAAATGTGGTAAGCGTGCTGCAGCTCAAGTCGTTCAAGATGTTTCTAAATCAAACTCTCCAGAACGAGCAAAAAAGTATAAGAGCGCGTATAAGTCAGTTTATTTAAAAAATGAAACATCTCCAGGTATGAGTCCAGAAGAAGCACTTTCACTGATAATAAATACAAAATCAAGCAAGTCTACCTACTTGGCATACCGGATGGCAGCCAAGAATAGCAATGCAAATATATATCCCTCGTGGAATAAAATATTAGTAGCGAAACGTGAGTGCTATCCTGACACAGAATCGATTGCATTGCTAGATAATGGTGTTGAAATCAAGCTGCAAGCCTTATTACATCTGACAGCACGACGCTTATGTGAGCTTCAACCTGAGGTGCTTAATTCCATTCCTAGCACTCGCCTTACTCTTCTGTGCAAGTGGGACATTGATGGTAGCTCTGGACAGAGCAATTATAGACAAGTCTCTATAAAAGGAAAAAGTGTTCAGGAAAATTCATCTGTTATAATTATTTCACTTGTCGCGTTACAATTGCGCGACATTGCAGATGAAACAATCATTGTGTGGCAAAATCCTGTCACATCCTCTACGAGGTTGTGTAGACCAATAAAATTTATTTTTGCCAAGGAAACCAACCAACTTATACTAGAGGAAACCGAAAAAATTCAGGCACAAATCGCGAACTTATGCGACTTTATTTATAACGAGAAGAATATTAGTTTTAAACTTATCCTAACAATGATTGACGGCAAAGTGGTTAATTCGTTGACAGGGACGAAGTCTCCCCAAAGTTGTTATATATGCCAAGCAAAGCCAACTGAAATGAATGACTTGGAAAATATTGGGAAAAAACTGCCACGGATAGAAAACTATACCTTAAGTCTATCAACGCTTCATGCCTGGATTCGACTTTTCGAATGCTGTTTACACATTGGTTTTCGGATAGATATAAAATGCTGGCAAGTAAGAGAAAAAAACAAAAAACAAATGGAAACTAAAAATAAGCATATTATTGATAGGCTTAAAAACGAACTGGGAATTTTGGTTGATCAGCCAAAACCTGGTTGTGGATCTACCAATACCGGAAACACAGCGCGAGTATTTTTCAGAAACTCAAGCAGTTCAGCGGAAATTACAGGAATAGATGAAGTTCTCATTAGGGTTTTATGTAATTCTTCAAACTATATCATGTGGATACGAAGTAGATTTTGAAAAATTTAAAATATATAGCTTAGATACTGCTAAATTATTTGTTTGTAAATATCCATGGTTTTACATGCCTCCAACAGTGCATAAAGTGCTATTACATGACCCCGAAATAATAAAATACGCAATGTTGCCAATAGGCCAACTTGGTGAAGAGGCTCAAGAATAAAAAAATAAGGATTTTAAGTTCATTAGAGAGCACAAAACGAGGAAAGATACAACCGAGCATACAAATATAGTATTCTATAACTTTTTACTGTCATCAGATCCAGTAATTTCACATATATCACTAACTAATAAATTCAATAAGAACAAATTGAAGCTATAAAGTGACTGAAATGTCCACCTCATAAAGCAAATTATTCCGATTCTGCATCTTCAGATAGCGAATAACTGGGTACTTTTACATACTTTTTGTTATTAACAGTTCATATAATATATTAAATATATACATATGTAGAAATGTACATTATTCTTTAACTTTTATATTTTTATTATAACTTGTTTCGAAAAAATGCGACTGACTGTGTTGATTAAAATAAAAAATATTAATCATACCTTATTACATAATTTCTGATACTTTTTAGAAAATGTTGATGCAAGATTCGGATTCTGCGTAGAAAATTACATAATCAAATTTTGCGGAAGATCTTTCTTCTGTTGAATTAATTCGCGCTAAATTCGATATCTAGACCACAGTGGAACGTCGTGAAACTCGCGCATTGAGTTACTGTTGACTTTAACTGGCGGAAAGCCTACTCGACACTTTACATGAGGATGGTGAAAGAGGCCATGTGTGTAAAAAGCTACTTTAGCTGGACGTATACACGATATCAAAGTTAGCTTTACGATTCAGGAGGCCAAAAAATGTAATTTTCATTTAATTTTTTTCTAATTGAAGTTATGTTATCAGAATAATCAGGTTAACGAATTTCTTTCTAATAAAAATAAAACACCAATACATAAGAAATGGTTAGTAGAAATTGGCCATAATTCGCAAATTTGCAATCATTGTTCAAAGTAATTATTATTATTGTTAGAAATCGATAACTTCGTAGGGAGGAGGTTTTTATTTTAAAACAAAATTTTACTCATCAACGTTTCGCCGTTGGCCTCTACAGCATGCTATATCGGAACAGAACTTCTTTATTTGATCAATTATTAAATAATATAATTTAAAAATTAAAAACATTTTGCGAATAAATGTAATGGATGTAAGTCATCATTAATCCAAGTATGAGTTAGCAACACACAATTAATTCTAAAATTTAACATAATTTACAAAACGTTATTGTGCTTAGGCTGGAAGTGTGGACCCTTAAGTTACAAACACAACACAAATTAATAAATAGCAAATTATTAACATCTAATTAATGTGTGTTAGATTACTCAGATTAGTGTAGGTATATGTTACGGTAAAAGACGTAGTTTGGAAAATGTACACATTTACAGGCATATGTACACATATACCTTCTTGGTTGGTAAATGTAAGTTCAACTTACATTTAGCCTGCAAATGTGTAAACTATTTCCGGCAAATGTGTACGCATATCTAATTCAATCAAATTTATTTCATTATATAAGATACATTATCTAAATGAAATGTAGCATTGTTGCAAAATGTCACATGTAGCAAAAAAATGGGATACATAAAGAATATAACCTAAAAAACAAGAAAATTAATGATAATACAAATTATGAGTTTTGATTATTCGTAGACGAATAAAATTTCGCCAGATTGAGGGGTTCAATGTTATTAATCCACTCGTACAAATCTTTCTTTAGTTGATTTAGATTCCTGATGTTCTGACGTTTTCATTTCCGAAGGGAGCATATTATATAGTTTTATATTGATGTAGGGTGGGGTTTTTGCAGACATGGTTAGGTGGTGTTTAGGTAGCTCGTATAGATCTTTGTTGTATCTGGTATCTCGTTCCATTGGCCATATTATAATTATACCTGTTAATGTTAGTATCTATGCCCTTCTAGATTGACCTCTACATGATTCTGTGTATTGGAGATTATTTAGAATACTTGTTTTTGTATTCTAAACAACTTGGTCGTCGTCCCAGATCCATTGCCCCAAAACATAATTGCAGAAATTAGATGAGAATGGAATGTGGAAAAGTACACCAATCTTAAGATTTCCGTGTCCAGATATCGACTTAGAGTAGGCAGGGCAAATACTGCTTTGTTTAAGTTCTTGGTCACATGGTTGATATGTTGAGACCAGTCCAGCGAATTGTCGATATGTAAACCCAACAGCCTCACCGATTCGTGTACCTGTATTGACTCCTTTCCAAATTCAATTTCACGTGGATAGCTCTTGGTGTATCTTTTTGTTTTAAAAGTTATGATTTTTGTTTTGTTCTTATTTACTATTAGTTTGTTCTTAGTAAACCAATCAATCATTGATGACATAGCTAGGTTAGCGTTTTGGCTAATATCCTCTACCGATTTGTTTAGTATTAACACAGTGGTGTCATCCGCGTAGTTGACCATTGTATGTTGCGGAATTATATGTGTATCCGGCAAATCGTTAATAAAAATTGTAAAAAGTAGAGGTCCCATGGTACTTCCTTGTGGGATACCTCTACTGATTGTCCTTGTGCTGGATATCACGTGTGCCGTTGGAGTCTCTAACCTGATCATTTGGGATCTATTAGATAGGTATGATGTAATCCAGTCTAGTGCAACTCTAATACCATATTTCTCCAATTTTTTATTGGGATATTATGCGATTCCAGGTTATCCATTAAATCCTTAATAAATTGGTAACATGCCGTATTGATATTTCTGCCCTTGATAAATCCGTGTTGTTTTATGTTTATTGTATGGTGCTTCTCGAAAAAAGAGCATTCTGGAGCACATATTTTTAAGCATAAATTTTTTTCCAAGATCTTAGAGAAAACTGATAGCATACTTAAGGGTCTATAATTTCCAAATACTGTTTTGTCACCGTCTTTGTGGATTGGGATGATCACGCCTAGTTTTAGCATCTCGGGAAAATAACCAGTGGACATGGAGTTGTTAATAATAGTATTGTAATAGTAGTGTCAATAATGTTAGCAAATGTATAGAGGTTTTTAATAACATCTAATATTTATTTTTATGGGCGTGATTAGGTTTCATAAATAATTAATTTGGAATTGCAATAAAAAAAAAAAAGATTATATAATCGGATAAAATTATAACGAATAAGGTATAACGAACGTATTCTTATAATCTTCTTTTAAATAAATTATGTTCAAAATGTATTAATTGTTTTTATATATAATAAAATAATATAAATTATTTCAAATACATTTTAACCTGAATATACTTATATATTTTATTTCTGTTTTTTATTTTTAACTTTTACCTTTATACGTTGGAGAATGTGTACTTTTACTGGTAAAAGTAGATATATGAAGCTGATCTCAAATTTAAACTCACATTTACCTATTAAATTGGTAGATGTGTACATACACCGGTAAATGTTTACATTTGCCAATTTTGTATGTAACATATACACTACTGAGGCTAGCTGCAGCCAGGAGAGCTGTAGTTATACAATTTTTTGTCCTTTTTATGAAACACATTTCCGAAAATAGTCTTTTTAGGCTTCCGTACCGAAAACGGAATCCTTATAGGATCACTTTGTTGTCCGCCTGTCTGTCCGTCTGTCTGTCTGTCTGTCTGTCTGTTCGTCTGTCCGTCCGTCTGTCTGTCTGTCAAGACCATATTTCTCAGGAACGCGTAGAGGTAACAAGTTGAAATTTGTATCAAATACTCGGGTCTGCTGTCTCTTTCAGCTGTGAAAAAATCAAACTTGTAAGTCAACGCGATCAAAAGACATGACTTTATGTCGTTTATTTCGCATATTTTGCGATTTCACACAGGGAATCAAAACCTATAGGGTACTTCCCGTTGACCTAGAATCATGAAATTTGGCAAGAAGCGGTGTTTTACAGCAGATGTAAAGGGAAAAATCTGAAAACCGTAAATATGTAGTTTAATTACAAGAAAAATGCGAATTTACTATTAGAAACTTATGAAAATACACTAATGTGTTGCGTGGTATTGTCAAACACCAGAAGCATATGGGTTGCATACAGTTAGGTCCTCCTAAAGATACCCTACTTACAAGTTTGTGCGGATCCCTCGGTGCGCGAGTCACAACTCGCACTTGGCTGTTTTTTTTTTAATTGTCTTCAAAGTGTAAAATTTTAGTTTTAGCAAATTTAGCATTTTGGAAATCAAATTTGTCGCCAGTAGTTTAGGCATGGTTGGTCAATGCTGCCTTTGGCTGTTGGAATTTATTAAGCGGTCTGCAATCAAAATTAAGAAATCTTCCAGAAGCTATGGGTTTACAATACCAGTTCAATGTCAGTTCTAATAGATTGGTCATCCTTTCTGTAGACAGTTGTATCTAGAAAATGTATTGTTCTGTTGTTTTCTGGTGCAAGGGTGAAATTTAAATGAGGGTCGACAACATTGAACACATCTAATATAGTAGTCTGGGTATTCTGTGGAATCGCGGTTAGAATGTCATCCACGTATAAGAACAAAAAGGGCACGCAGAATGGTAGGATGTCACTATGTTAGTAGCATATGCATAACTAAATTCGCTATAATAGGTGAGGCAGGGTTGCCCATAGCTGTTTCAGATGCTTGTTTGAAAACTGTGTTATTATAAGTAAATATGTTAGTCAGTCATATACCGTAAATTCAATCTATTGGAGCATTGTTGCTTTTAGGATTGTTGTAATGTCTGTGAGTATTTTCCACCCAAAGTCTAGGGATTTTTTTGCTGTGGCTTAGCTGAGATGTTGGTGAATAGGGAAGTGACATCTAAGGATACCAGTATTTAATCAAGGGGTAAGACTATTTCAGTAATTTTATTTACAAATTCGTACGAGTTATTGATGTTATAAGTCAAGATCAATAGATGTCACTATGAATTGATATCTTTAGTTATATAGGAAAATATTGCTTTAGTAAAAAATCTAAGCGGATATCATGAAAAATTATATTATTTATTGATCCCTAATTTCAAAGATTTTATGTAAATTCTGTAATTTAAATCCTGTCTATTTTAATTTTCATCTTAGAAAACGTTTGTTATTTATTATTAACTGTTTGTAATATCTCATAAATATTTTTATTTCATAGTAATAAAAATCACGTTTATCAGTTAGTCAGATAAATGACTAATTATATTTTTGTAATAAAATTATTGAATCATCAAAATCCCTGATGTATTATCAAGGTAAATTCTATTACGACGTTTTTATAGTAAGATTTAATAGTATTTAAAAATTTTCTTTCTAGTGATTCATTCATTCAAATACGAACTTTTTATCATAATATTTAGATAAATATAATGATAAAAGAATTTAAAATGATTGAAAATATTTGAAAATGATTTTTTAAAGGATTAGTTAATATTAATACATTTATTGCATTATTTATGATCAATTTAGATTTTTTTTATTTTTAAAAATATTTTGAAATCTTATAAGTCTTACGATTACAGGCAGCATTGGTTTAAATCAGGAGTGTCCAACTAGAAATATCGAGAGATGTCAAATCGCATGACCTAGGATCAATGTCATACAAATTTTCAAACAAGAAATCAGTGATCATAATATTTTGAAGAAATCATTGATCATATTGTGGTAATGATCTCCATTGAAGTAATGATGATGCCACCAGCGTGTAAACGGTGCATTTTTCTGGATGTAATAGAATCTGAAGGGTCTGTTGTGGATTGGTCTCATTTCATATGTGGCAATTTTGGTTCTTTATTAACAAACCCGTTATGCCAAAAATGAGTCTCATCGCTGAACACAATTTTGCGATAACACACCGGGTCGGTTTCCAACTGCTCTAGAGCCCAAACGGCGAAAGAACGATGCGTCGTGGCTTCAATTCCTCCACCAGTTAGATCTTATAGGGGTGTAGGCCAAGATTTTTGCGCAACATTTCCCACGTACCTAATGAACTGACAGAGCCCCAATTCCTGCGACCGACGACGAATCGAAATTTTTTTTTCAAATCAAATAGTTTCTTTTGTCTTGTGATATACAATACTATACATATTGGATAATTATTGACTTTTATAGGAAAAAAATTAATATAGATTTTATTAATATTATAGTCTTCCCCCAGTAAAACTAAAAGGAATAGTTAACCATATATTGAATAATTGTTCGGATTCTATCTATGTAGTGCAAAACTAATCGCAAATTACATACATTGCTAACCTAAAATATACACTATACACGAAAATACACTAATTAACTCTGTAGAGTTAGTTGATCGGCTGGAAATTCGATTATTACAATATACTAATCGAGTAAGGTGCCTTCCCTGAACTAAAAGGGGGTAAAAAAATCACGTTTTTGAAAATTGAAAAAATGTGTAAAAATGCGATTTACGTTAATTTTTTGCGGTGAATTGAACAAAAAATTAGGTTTTTTTAGACGAGCTTTATAGAGGTCTGCCCCCGCGGGCTATAAATGCGTTTTAAATTTTTCACTTTTTCTTCAGAAACTCCGTTCGTCTTGCGCGTCGAAACGCGAAATTGTCATTTTCTGTTGTAAAACTGAACGGGCCTTCGACCCGTGTCTGCTGCTCGCAAGTCCCACACGGCGTCCTGCAGATGCCAAGAACAGGAGATCGTTTCTAGCACCTTTGAGGAGCAATTTTGGTCGGCGGCTCGATTTTTTTACTGCGTCCTCTTGGGTCCCTCTCCTGCGATAACCAACAGTCGGATCGGGACTGGACCGGCACAAATCGATTCGGCATAGTGCCTTTTAGTATCTATTTCTAAATTAGTATCATTTTCATTTATTATATTTACAATCCGCTAAGATTTGAAATTGGCTCAATTTTAAGAAAATCAAAATACTGTGTAAAACCAAATATCTTTAAGCTCAGCGAGATTTTCATAGTAATAATTTGTTTCAATTTCCTTATATTTCTTGTTGTCCTCCAAATTTATTCTGGAAATGTCTAAGTCCGAGTTGATAAAATAAGCCACACCAAAAGGAGACTCAACCAAAACCATAGAGTAATAGTAGTAATAAACTTTCAAAAATTTTAATAGTCGTTGTTGGTCTACTTCAGTTATCAGAAGTAGGGAAAGATAGTTGTTTCTATTCCCTCCTCCCCCAACCATATAATTCCACATAAACCGGGTGGAGCAAAACTGGCCTCCACCACCTAACCACCACTAGCGTGTATGTGTAGATGGCGCGGTAATTAGCAAGCGTTGCGGATAGCCGGAAAATTCAAAATGAGGGGTGGGCATATTTGCATTTAGGGGTTGATTCAAATGTGCAATTTCTGGCCGTATGCATGAGAACACGTGTTACTTCAAACGGATTTTTTCCCACGAGCATTTTTCCTGATTTCTGAAATAATAATTAAGAAATACTAATTCTCAAGGGAATGGTAAGATTGCCTAATCTAATATGAAGGGGTAGCACGTAGGGGTAGTTGGTGGTGGGTGAAATTGGGAGGTTGATGACAAAAAACAAATCTGGTGTCAGAGCGGTTCTAGCATGAACCCTAAGAGAGATACCGCCCGGCCGTCACCCTCTCAGTAGATAACGTCATCCGCCGCCGCGCATATTACCAAACTAATTATCTATCTATTACAATTTAACCGACACCAGATTTGATGGTGGTTTGATTTTGATTTGATGGTGGAAGGAATAGAAACAACTATCTTTCCCTACTATGAGAAAACATTAGATGGTTTTCAAACAGCCCCAGACATGAAGCACAATTAAATACTAAATACCCTAGGGCCTTCGGCCCATTTATATTCGGAATGGAATAATATCAGACATGTAATTATACAAACTGCAGAAGAAACACTGGATCTCTACAAGACAGAACAGACATCTACAAGAGAGAACGAAATGAGGATAGGTACGACGAGGAGTGTAAAAAAGTTATGAACTAGAAAAATGTAGCGAGGAATAAATGCCTCCAAAAAAATACCAGGACAAACGCTCTGCACTTTAAAACTAAACGAAAAGAAGCGCTAAACTGTGCAGAAGAAACAAACGAGATATCCTTAAGAGAAAAATAGAATAGATAGAACAGGCCAACAATACCCATTACCCAAATACCCATTATAAAGTAGTACAAATTTGGAAATAAAGACTTTGAAAGCTTAAGAATAGAGATTAAATCTAACCTAACCTAACCAACTTAATACCAAACAGCAGAACTGTTGGAAGTAGAGTCAGTATACGATGAGGTAGGAGATCTCATCAACTGCTTGAAAAACAACAAAAGCTCTCGCACAAAGGCAATAACTTCAGAGCTCTTATAGAACGGTGGCGAGATACTGTGGACAAGAATATACAGGGTGCTTCAAAAAAATGTATACACACTTTGAACTTCCATAGAAAATTTATTTACCGTTCTACAAAGTTAAATTTCAGGAAAATAGAAAGCTGAAAGTCCAATGTAAATGAAACATAAATAACAAATGTTAATACTGTTCAAATTGGTGACCTGCAGCATCAATACAATTCTGAGTACGAGTCACCACTGATTCTGTACATCGTATCAAAACGTCCAATGAGATTTCTCTACACACTGGTTGAATCTCATTCCAAAGAATGTCTAGGTTACGTGGTTTACGTTTGTACACCTCATCTTTTACTGTGCCCCACAAGAAGAAATCCAGTGGTGTAAGGTCTGGAGAGCGTGCTGGAAACTCGATTGGCCCCCTGCGTCCTATCCACTGTCCCGACAAATTTTGATCCAGATAAGCTCGTACGTCCCTGTGATAGTGCGGCGGAGCACCATCTTGTTGAAAATAAAAATCATCATTACCGTATAATGCACGAATGACAGGAAATATGGAATCAGCAAGCATTGTTAGGTAATTAATACCAGTTACAGTGCCTTCAAATCGAAAAGGTCCAATGAGTCCCCTTGAAGACAAACCGCACCACACATTTACACCAGGCAAATTTACAGCTTTTTCAATTGTAATGTGAGGATTTTCTTCACCCCAGTAAACACAATTGTGCCTATTGACAGTTCCATTAAGTTTGAATTGGGCTTCATCCGACCAAATGATGCTACCCATAAATCCCGGTTCACGTATCACCATCTCCTGAATCCATTCACAAAATTGCAACCTTCGATCTGGATCGTCGTCATTTAGCTGTTGCACCAGCCTTGGAATGTAAACACGATACTTGCCTCTCTTCAGAATGCGTAGCACGCTGCTAGCACTTACATCACTTTCACGTGCCCCTTGCCTTGAAGATTTGTTAGGAGAGCGTTGAAACAGTTCCAAGACTGCCGTTGATGACTCATCACTTGTAGCTGTTCGAGGCCGACCTGAATGACCTTTATGCACATCACACACTGTTCCATGAACTTCGAATTTGTCTCGTATGCGTGTAATTGTTAATCTTGAAGGTGGTTCTGTATCATACTCCCTTCTCCACTGTCTTTGAACTTCATTTACATTCTCAAACTTCCAGTACCACTTAATAACCTGCTTACGTTCTTCAAAACTCAAACGTACGTCCCCCATGTTGATATTACAAATTCCAACTGATAATATAACATAGAGGGACGATTATGCTGGCACCTGGCGAAGAAATATAACATTAGCCTTGTAGAGCGGGAAAACTACAATAGTTTAAAGTGTGTATACATTTTTTTGAAGCACCCTGTATATACTCGTTAGGGAGGTATAGAAAGAAGAGAAGTTTTCATAGGAATGGACGCTAGGTATAATGCAGATTATTCATTAAAAGGTCGAAAAAAATAACTGTAACAACTACAGAGGTATAACATTACTCAGCGCCACCTACAAGGTACTTTTAAATATACGTAACCAAAGAGTAACATGAATAGGATGGTTGCGACAGTTACTACTTGGCAATTCATACTTACATTGAATTGAAAAATTCACTATGTGTTTACCACACTTATACTATGCAAATATGTTATGCAACTTGTTATTCACAGTTATATAAATTTAGTTACACTGTTATATAAGTTTCGACGTTTGACGGTCATTTTCAAGTGACTTAAAAAAATGATGACGTTGAATCTATACCTTTATAGTTTTGGTGGGGAGGGGGGTGTTATCTGTCCGTAGATGAGGACTTATCGGCTTGAGATTGGATGAGATTAAAAAGTTGGGAAAAGATTAGGTCTGTTTGCTCATTTAGGAGATTATCTGAGGAATTACGGCTTTTTGAAAATTTATAATGACTCTAGGAGATTTAGTTTCGGTCCTTTGTTGCAATTATGCATGATTCTAAGATTAGCTATTGCGGGGAATTTGTGATTACATTTAAGACAATGACTAGAGAATGAGCTTGTGTCTTTTTTAAGACGAAAAGCCCGAAAGTGTTCGGAACAACGAGTTGATATGCTTCGTCCTGTCTGGCCTACATAGACGCTATTGCATTCTGAACAACGAATCTCATAAACGCATTTTTGGAGGGGGTCTATTTTGTCTTTGGTATTAAATAATGTGTGGGATAATTTGGACGAAGGTTTAAAGGCCACTTGTAGGTTCTGTTCCCTCAGAACGTTAGCTATATGCTCACTAGTTTTGCTAAAGTACGTGAGGGAAACGAAAGTTTTTTTCTAAATTAGGCGTTCTCGGATATATTTGGGACTTTGTGAATTGGCTCCATTTTTTATTTATTCAATTTTGGATTAGGGTCGTTGGGAATCCATTCTCGGTGGCAATTGCCTTGATGGTGTTTAACTCTTTGTTCGGTTGTCAGCGGTGAGAGGGATGGAAAATTCTCGATGTATCATGATACATCGAGCCTTTTCCACTCCATGAGTGATATGCAGCTAATTTATGTAACAGTGGGTGATTTTAAGAGAAGGGTATTGTACATTTTACACGCCGACGACTGCAAGCCGACGACTTTTTATATTTGTCGGGAGCTCGGGAGCAACTGCTTGCTTGATAGCAGGAAAGGTGGTCACGCGGCGGAAACGTGGTGCGTGGACTCAGATTTCATTCCGTGGCTCATTGTCGCCTCATTCCAGAATTAATTCGGTGGATGGGACGAGCGCTGGATGAAGGGGGCTCATACTTTCTCATCCTATTTCTTATCGGACACGGGTCCTTTAAAGCGTCTCTCCACAGGATTTGGTTAGGTTAGGTTAGTATGGCGCTGGATGAGGGGGGCTCATACTTTCTCACCCTACTTCTTATTGGACACGGGTCCGTTGAAGCGTATCTCCACAGGATTGGGTTAGGTTAGATTAGTTTAACTCCACATGATTGGTTTAGTTAGGTTAGTTTATTATAATGTAATAAACTTAGGTAATAACGTTAGGTTTATTTATTATAATATATAGGTATTACACCGCCGGGGTGGCAGTTCTTCGGCGTTTAAACCGCGCATCGTCGATGCTTTCAAGGTGACTGTCCGTCCGCACGTTACGCATCCTCTAGTTCCGTCCTTCACCCTGCCGGGCACCTCCAACGGGTCAAAACCTTGATAGACATAACCAAATAGATAAACTCGACTTCGGTAAACCTAGATAGACATAACCAAATGGACAAACTTGAGTTGCGTAAACCTTGAGAGATAACCAAATGGACAAACTTGAGTTGAGTAAACCTTGATAGACATCACCAAATGGACAAACTTGAGTTGGGTAAACCTTGGTAGACATAACCAAATGGACAAACTTGAGTTGGGTAAACCTTGATACACAAAAAATCCAAATGGACAAACTTGAGTTGATTAAACCTTGATAGATATAACCAAATGGACAAACTTAAGTTGGGTAAACCTTGATAGACAAAAAATCCAAATGGACAAACTTGAGTTGGGTAAACCTTGATACACAAAAAATCCAAATGGACAAACTTGAGTTGATTAAACCTTGATAGATATAACCAAATGGACAAACTTAAGTTGGGTAAACCTTGATACACAAAAAATCCAAATGGACAAACTTGAGTTGATTAAACCTTGATAGATATAACCAAATGGACAAACTTGAGTTGAGTAAACCTTGATAGACATTACCAAATGGACAAACTTGAGTTGGGTAAACCTTGGTAGACATAACCAAATGGACAAACTTGAGTTGGGTAAACCTTGATACACAAAAAATCCAAATGGACAAACTTGAGTTGATTAAACCTTGATAGATATAACCAAATGGACAAACTTAAGTTGGGTAAACCTTGATAGACAAAATATCCAAATGGACAAACTTGAGTTGGGTAAACCTTGATACACAAAAAATCCAAATGGACAAACTTGAGGTGAGTAAACCTTGATAGATATAACCAAATGGACAAACTTGAGTTGGGTAAACCTTGATAGACAAAAAATCCAAATGGACAAACTTGAGTTGGGTAAACCTTGGTAGACATAACCAAATCTTGTTCAATCTTGTTGTTTTTATGAATCAAGGTAAGGTCCAAAAAGTTTATTTGGTTGTTGTTTTCTACCTCTAGACTAAATTTAATTTTAGGATGTATGTTATTGATCAAATTTAGAAATTGATTCAGTCGTCTTTCCGTTCCATTGAAGCACGCTATTACGTCGTCAACATACCAAAATGAAATATGTTTGTTAGCAAAATCTAATTTGTAGATCTGATCCTCAATATGTGCCATGAATATGTCGGCCAGGAGTGGGCTTAATGGAGATCCCATTGCTAGACCTGTGGTTTGCTGGAAGATTATTGAATGTAAAATAATTATGGTTGACACAGGTTTCTAGTGAGTCATAAAGTTCGGTTCTAATCAGGTGGTTGCAGTTGGCTTTATTGAGCAAGTTAATGATTTGGAGGCATTCTTTAGTGCGTATATTAGAGAACATACTACTGACATCAAAGGATACAAGTTTTGAATAGATCGGGGTTGTTTTTGATTTGAGGAGTTTAGATAAGACGAGTGAATTTTTCACAGCATACTTTGGACTAAATTTGTTGTATTTTATTAACAGGGTATTTAGTTTTATTGCTAAAACTCTTGCTGCGCTGTTAATATACGAGACAACTGGTCTGATGGGAGAATCGGGTTTGTGGGTTTTTATGAAACCGTAGAGCCTGGGAGCTATGAGATTTTGATGTATAATTTTAAATTTCTCACTTTCTGTAAACAGAGTAGTAATATTTTTTAAGAGGTTTCTAATTTGGGTTTGAAATTTTGGTGTGGAATCCTTAATCAAAATAGTTAAGTTTTCTGTTGTAATGAACGAGTTCATTTTATTGTTGTAGTGTTCTCTTTCCAGAACGACAAACGAGTTGGATTTATCTGCTTCAGTAAGTACTAAAGAATGGGACTCTATTTTGGATTTTATTGCTTTGATTATTGCGGAGTCTTTAACAAGATTACGAGCGTAGGATTTTATGTACTCTGCTATTTTAGCTCGAGGTATTAGAGGTTCCGTCAATTTTCGCGCAATTTCTGCTACAATTATTGTGGACTTATCGGATTTGTTTTTGGTGAAAGGGGTGTAGTTGGGGTTTTGGGAAAGGAATGCTTGTTCGATGGGACTGAATGTAGCTTTCGAGACCGTCAAACGTCGAAACTTAAGTCGTGATATGTGTAGAAATTTATATAAATTGGAATAACAAGTTGTATAACATTTTTACATAGTATAAGTGTGGTAAGTAAAAACATAGTGAATTTCTCAATTCAATGTAAAGAGTAACATATGCGGAGGAAATTCGGACGCCAATAAACAACAGAACAACTGCTCACGTTGAGACAGTTAATGGGAAAATGTTATGAAAACAATATAATAATTCACAAACTGTTTATTAATTTTAATCAGGCTTTTGGCAGTGTAAACAGACTTAAGTTACTGTAGGACCTGGTGCTTATGGAAATACCACGAGATCTGATTAATATGGTGAATTTCACCATCGATAAATCGATAGCGGTCGAAGCTGCACAATGTGAACTGTCGGAAGTCTTTGAGATCAATAAAAGATTCAGACAAGTTGCACACTCTCGGCACTTTTTTTTAACCTAGCACTTGATGGAGATATTGAGAAACTTAACTTGAATGGATGTATAAACAACTAGACAAGACAAATATGTGGATACGCAGGCGATATCGTAATAATCGGGATGAATGCAACAGGCGTTAGAGAAACACTAATAGAAATGGACAAAAAACCCACAAGATGCGGACTTAAAATGAACGAAGCAATACCGAAATATATGAAAATATCAAAAGAAAATAATAACAACTTATAAAGCATAAACATCTTCTTCTCTTCTTCTTCTTCAGCCTAGTTCCATCCACTCCTGGATGTAGGCCTCTTCCTGATCCTTTCATGTCTGTTTGTCCTGTGTAGCTCTTATCCAGGTTTGTCTCGCGGTTTGGACGATGTCGTCTCTCCACCGTTTTTGAGGTGGATCTCTTACTTTCTCTGGGTCGCCATTTTATTATTTTGTTGATCCATCTGGCTGCGTCTTGTCGAGCCACATGTCCTGTCCAACGTCATTTGAGTTGAGTTGTATAAGATCTGTGACCTTGGATCTTCTGGGTTTTCCTCGTTTCTTATTTTATCCCTTAAGCTAATACCTCACATTATTCTTTCCATTACTCTCGGTGTTGTTCCGAGTTTATTTGCACTTTTTATAGTTAGTTCCATTGTCTCGAGGCCATATGTTGTTACTGACCGGATACATGTTCCGTAGACTTTACGCTTAAGGTTCGAGGGATATCTGTTTTTCTTTTCAGAATGAATTCTAGCTTTCCATACGCAGCCCAGCTCAGTCCTTCTAGTTATTTCCGCGGTCTGATTTTGTTTCCCAATTATGATATTGTGCCCGAGATGTACATATTTTGACGTATTATCGAGAATATTGTTATTGATAGTAACTTTTGTAACTCATTATTGTGGTTTTGCCAAAGTTTATATTTAGGCCGACGGTTTTAGATGCTTGGTGGGGTTGTTCTATCATGGTTTTGAGCTCCTCTGCTTTATTACAAAGCATAAACATATAGGATTACAACTTCGATTGTGCCAACAAATTCTGTTATCTTGGCGCACAATTGAACGCACAAATTCAAACAAGCGAAGAGATCAAGAACAGAATAGTGTCAGGAAATGGAAGAACAGGATAGTTCTAGAAAAGTTTTGACCCAATGCAAGATGAAAACGGATTGTTCAGAATTCGTATAAACAGAACAGAATTCAGAATACGTATAGAATTCGTATATGAATATTTCTTTAAATGGTGCGGATATTGTATTATTTAAAAAAGCCCAAAAGATCAGATAGCTGGGTCATGTAGAGAAGCACTCCATTCAAGCGTAATAAAGATACTAACAGAATGAAGGCCAGTGGAAAGCAGAGTAAGAGGAAGGCGGAAATATGGGTATATGGAGTAGTGACAGGCATAATCGAATGAATTCGATAATCGAATGTTTAGTAATCGAGTGATTTCAATAATCGAATGATTTCATAATCGAATGATCTCTCGATTTACCCTACAAAATATTTTAATCAGTTATTATTGCATGTACCTGTAATATTACCTGTAGAATGCAATTTCTGTAAATTAAGCTAGTTTCTCTAATAATTTCACGCATTTTCGGACAGTTTTCGCGGTAGTTAACGCGTATAGCGAGAATATTGCATTTTTGCAACACTATTACAATAGATTGAAAGTAGGAGATTACCACTACGATATCTTCAAATTTGAAGATATCGTAGTGGTAATCTCCTACTTTCAATCTATTATTAATTTGGTTCAAACCATGACATCTCATCTTAAACTCTATTACAATCCTAGTAATTTATAACAGTAATATAAAAATATTATAAATGCATGTGCATCTATAGAGAGGTTTCAACATTTCGAGCCGCTGTTTCTCCTAAACAAACATTTGGACATTTTATAAACAAACGTGAGATGAAGAAAAACGTAAACTAATCTTTGATAATCGTATTCCATCGTTAGCATATTTTATGGCAGTAAAATAAATAAATTTAAATAATATTGGATTCTAAATATGACCCATAAGACCATAAATACCAAATTTGAATATATGTATCTTAGTTCTCGTTGATAAGCAAATGGACCACTAAGTTTCACTGTCAGTCTCAGCTCAATATTCAGTCGTCGAGTGTTGTCTTGTAACCAGTGTGTCCAAAAAGCTTTTTCAATGCCGAGGCGAAGTGTTAAACGATCTTTAGTCTGGGATTACTTCGAAAAAAAGGCGACGGAACAGTTTTGTGTAACAAGTGTAAAAAAACATAAAAATATTTTGGTAAGACCACTAATCTCAGCCAACATCTTAAAAGATTGCAACCTTCTGTCTTAATAAACCCTTCTGACAACCGTGAAAGATCAAACGATGATGTTGATGACCTAGGTGAATTGATTCAGAAGACACTTGTTTCTTGAAATGATAGTTTCTGATTTTCAGCCTATATCCAACGTCGAGAATAAAGGCTTCTTAAAATACACAAAGAAGTTGAACCAGCTTTGTGAACCCCGAGCCGGCGAAAAATTATGTCTTTTCTGATTCCAAACATGTATACATCGATATTGACCAAAGTTAAAAACGAGTTAGCTGTACCTTCACATTTGGCGATAACAATGGATTTATGGACATCGTGTTGTACTAAATCGTTTTTAGCGGTTACTGACCATTACATAAAAGAAAACGAAATGAGCTCCTTGTTGGAAATAAGACAATTATTTGAACGTCATTCAGTAGAAAATGTTGCCAGTGTCCTCCGAGGAATTTTGAAAGAATGGAAGATTTTTGATAAAGTCGTCAATTGTCATAGACAATGCTTTAAATATGAAAAATGCAGTTTACGAACACCTTAATAAGTATAATCACCCATTTGTGGCACATACTCTCAATCTGAGTATCTTGGACGTAAAAAACCTAAGGAACGACGATGTCCAGCAATTGCTCGAAAAGTGAAAGAAAATCGTGGCTCACTTTAAAAGAAGTACAGTAGCTTCTGGCAAATTGGTGAAAATGCAGCGTCAAATGAATCTTAAATCAACTGGTGTTGTTTTATATAAACGTACGTGTATCACTTAAGATAATTATCTAGGTTATTATCCTAGTAAGTTTCATTTCAACGACGATGTTTTCACGTTATATTAAATTTCAAAAAATTAGCCGGCTGCAAGAGCTTAAGAAGTGAAAGCTCTCACCACCAGCTTCGATTTTGTAAATGACAACAAAAACGTAAGCGTTTTGTCATACTGTTTATAAGAAATGTTCCTTTAAATTTGGATTGTAAAGTACTATCAGTTGATAGTTCAATCAACTTATCCTTCTTTTATTAACAGTTCAACTGCCTACAATTAATCGTTATCACAGGGATTTGTTAAGAATCACTACTTAAAGTCAAACAAGAAGTTTCAACTAGATGGAATTCTTGTTTGTTTATGATCGAAAAACTGCAAGATATTAAAGTTCCATTTAGATACTAAGTTCCGGCATACCTCCTCTGTTATCGTCTGATGATTGGGTCGTCCTTAAATAGTGTACATATATACTTAAACCCATGGAAGCACTGCCAACAGAGTTATCAGAAGAAAAAAAAAATAACGATATCAATTATTATTCCTCTAGTTCACGGTTTGCAACACGCACTCAACGGCATAAAACCCACAACTATCATAGAAAAAGATGTGCAAAAAAACCTGCGAGATGTCATCTCGAGGAGATTTGGTACGTTAGAGAAAAAAAAATTGTGCTAAAGCGACATTTTTGGACCCTTGATTCAAGAAACTGGGCTTTGGTAAAGAAGTAAATGCCGAACAAACACAAAATTGGATAACTGAGGATATTGAGAACCTGATGGTTGCGGCAGCTAACCAGAATCCACAGAATCTAGATCTTGGAATGTCTGCAGTTCAACAATCTACAGGTAAAATATAATTTTTTTTAACAAATATTCAATTAAAATATCTCGTAGAATTTGGGTTTTGATTTTGTTTGGGATACAATTAATATTCATTGTATTTTTAGGTTCAGATGAACATAAAATTCAATCAAGTTTGCTATGGGAACATTTTGAAATGAAAACAAAATGCGATCATCTAGTTAAGACTCCCTCTATTTCGGCTATCATTCAAGTTAAATAATACTTGGAACTAACTACCGCTAATAGAAAGGAAACTGAATCCCTTACAATTTTGGGAATCAAAGAAAGAAATTTTTCCAGAATTGTACCAACTTTCAAATAAGTATTTGTGTGTGCCAGCAACGTCAGTACCATCTGAACGGGTATTCTCAAAAGCCGGCGAACTGACAAAATATAGAAGGAGCAGGTTGAATAGTACAAATATACACCAAATTATGTTCCTAACAGTAATTCTCCATTTTAATTTTTAATAAATACTCATATTTTGTTGTTTAATTCAATTTTGTTACTTTATCACCAACCTAGTTTTTGTTAAAAAATTCAAACTAAAACTCGTTAAAAAGTTAAAAAGATAGCGTGACACATCACTACTTAAAAGATTCTACTTCAAAAACAAGAATTTGTTTCCGCATTCTCAAACAAAAAAACCTGTAACAAAGGTATTAGTGGTGGCGCCTGCAGATTCCGAATACTAAAGTCATTCGATTGCGCATCTCGGCACTGCCGACGACTACTAACGCCAGATTCCGCTTTCCCAGTCCGAATGATCATTGGTAAATCGATACGAAATAATTAGACTATGCGCATCTTGGCACTACCGACGACTACTAACGCCCAATTCCGAATTCCCAGTCCGAATGATCATTCATAACTAGATACGAATGCACGAACTCCAGCCGAATACTAAAATATTTCGATTATGCGCATGTCGGCACTGCCGACGACTACTAACGCCAGATTCCGCTTTCCCAGTCCGAATGATCATTGGTAACTCGATACGAAATAATTAGACTATGCGCATCTTGGCATTATCCACGACTACTAACGCCCAATTCCGAATTCCTAGTCCGAATGATCATTCATAACTAGATACGAATGCACAAACTCCAGCCGAATACTAAAATATTTCGATTATGCGCATCTCGGCACAGCCGACGACTACTAACGGCTGATTCCGATTCTCAACTCCGAGTGATCATTCGTAACTCATGCGCATGAGTGATAATCGACTAATTGAATGATCCAGAATAATTCGAATAATTCAGCTCTAGTCCGAGTGATCATTCATCACTCGTCCGCACGTGTAGTAATCGAGAACTCGAATGATTTAGAATAATCGAATGGTCGATAATCGTCACTCGATTATGACCATCTCTAATATGGAGTGATGGAAGATCTCCAAACACTCGGAGTGAGAAAGAGGTGGCAAACGGTAGAATGGAATGGAAGAAATTTATATCCGCGAGAAGGCTAGAACCCACATATGGTTGTAAAGCCAAAGAAAGAAGAATTTTTATAAACTTTGAACTAAATTTTTCTGGTTCAGTTTTGCTATTTCGTGTTCGCTTTGATGTGCAAGAGATACATGCACGAGATACCTCAGCGAGAAAGTAATAATTATTTATAAGAATTGTTTTTATATATTTTTTAATATTCTCCATTATGGTGATTACTGAATTTAGGATTACGATTCATAATGATGAGAATATCAGAATAGTACAATTTTAATTCATGATATAGGAATGGAATGATGATGAATGAATGGTTCACTATCGGAACTGCGTTACTTCCCACTGCACTCCATATTTGTTGCTACCGTTATCTTTGGTTCTTTCTTCCTCCTCTCTATCTCACTCATTTATCTATTTAATCTTTTTTTCTTACAATCAGCCCCCTTTTCTCTTTCCTATTCTCCTGGTATGATTATTTGGCGTTTGGGGTTTTCGTGGCCGCTACTGTCGTAAGGTTGCGCCGGAAATTCGACGCTAGCGAACTTCCCGCGGTTATGCTTTCAACTACACTTTCTGTAAAACACACGCACGTCTTGTTTGCTCGAACTTCTTCTCGCTTCAACTCTCGCTTCAAATATAAGTATGTATATTTTGAAATTCAGTATTTCACATTATAATTTAATCTATTAGATTATTCACATTTTAATTTAATGTATTTAATTATTCACATTTTAATTGTAAATTGAAAATTAAATATTTCCTGTATATTATTTATTAGTAGTCTAATTCAAAAAGTAAGTAGACCAGAAAAAACTAGTATCCAACTTTAGCTTTTTTCCCATTTGGTATAATTACATTTTGAAATAATCAATTTTCCCTAAATCAAGAACAACAAAAAACATTTCACAATAATTTAAAGAAAAAGTAAATTGTGAAATATCAATCGTCACTTTCATGCTATTTTGAGAATTTACATTAACGATAAAGAAAGTAGAAAAACAATTTACGATGTGAATGTCCAAATTAAATTGAACCGTTGTAACATTTCCAAAAGGTTAAACAGTTTAATTAAAAATGATTGTACTGTTTTTTAATGCATTCCTAATACAATGAGTTTTAGGTATCGTATTTATTCAAGCTTTATTTTTTATTTTATTTTAGCTTTACTTTATTAATAAATTTATACAAAATCATGAATAAATAAACCAGAAATGACATTTCGCGCAGCTGAACTAAAGTGTCTAAAGATTTCCTGTATTTTAATGTATTACAATGATCAAATTGAAACAAAAACGTATCAAAATATTTATGTTTTTAAATTGTTTGTTTTTTGGAAAGCAAACGTTAATATTAATTTTACTAATTATTGCTTTCATAAATTAATTTCCATTTATGTAAATATTATTGCGAGCATTATTTCCCTTCCACGAATTAATGCGACATCTAATGAACCAAAATTTCGGTCAATAAAATATTGATGACGCAACGACGGAATCAATATTTGATCTTGCATGCATGGAAATTAGATTAAGCAAAGTTTATACGTTTTGTCATAAAAATTACATTTTACATAACTAAGGTAATTTGAGAAAAGTAATAGGAAGAAGAAAGTGTATATATATAATTCTAAGGGGATTGCACTATAAATTCTGTTTTAATGTTTCTGTTTTTAATTTGTATTGTATTGTTATATTTGTATGTACGAATAAGCAGGGACGGAATAATAGGGCTTATGCGCTGGCCTTCACGTGTCAAGGGGCGAAAATTGAATTATAATCATAAATTATGAATACTTTTTAATTAACTATGAGCACTTACCGTATAGTAAAAAATGTTCATAAAATATAATGATATTGATACCAACAACCTATAAGGATGAGTCGGAGCATCCTGAAATCACCGGACGTAAACTCAGACCAAGATGGCTAAGCTTCTTCGCAACATTTAATGCCAACTCACTGCTAAAAGTGGGTAAAATGAAACATTTGACTGATTCACTAACACGACACAACATAATACTGATAGCTGTACAGGAAACCAGATTTACGGACGAACATGCATTCGAGTCCCAAGGCTACAGAATCCTCCATGGAAAAAAGGGTCAGCCAGCGGGTAATGAAGAACGAACCACTTTGGTACTGGATTTATAATTAGTCACAGGATACTGGATTCAGTCACCGACTTTATCTCCCCGAGCAGTCGTGTCTCTCTCTCAAATGCGCAAACAAGGGCTACAGTAAAGTCAATGTACATGCCCAAATCAACCAGGACAACAGACGCAATCCAGACAGAACTAATAAATTCAATGCTCAATTGGGATGAGAGAACAAATACAGAAAAATAGGGTTGAATTTCTCTCGTCGCGGTAACATACAAGGTTCTCTCGAAGTCGTCACAAACAAGGGCAGAAAATCAGCTGGATAGTCGACTGGGAGAATACCAGGGGGGCGTCAAGAAGACCCGATCCTGTGTTGAACAGATACTCAATCTTAAAACTGTACTTGCATACACCAAACGCTTAACAAACGCTTAACAAAGTAATCCAGGAACTAGGGCTAGATAACAAAACCCGCAAACTCATCGTAGAAACTTCGACCAACACCCATTCCAAGGTTAAATTTAGAGGCGAGATTTCAGAAAGCTTCGAAATAAAAACTGGAGTGAGACAAGGAGATGGACTTTCCCCACTTCTCTTCAACTGTGTCCTTGAAAAGGTTATGAGAGAATGGCGCATGAAACTAATCAATTTGGGTGCTCGGAGTGGTATCTACCTGGGACGTAAGAAAGATAGACTGGTTGTAGATTGCCTGGCGTTTGCAGATGACATGGCGCTGTTTGCTGATTCTCTTGAGATGACAACAATGCAGGTAAATTGCCTCAGAAAACAGGCTGCCAAAGTGGGTCTTCAAGTATCGCTGGAGAAAATAGAATTCTTCACCAACATCAGAGAAGCAAACAGAGAGATGTTACTAGAGCAGGGAAACATCAATAGGACTGAGAAATTCAAGTATCTCGGCGAATAGATTGAATACAACTTATCAGAAAGAGCATCATTATCCAAGAGAGCAAACAAGTTAGAATTAGCCTATAGACTGACTAAGAACACTTACAACAAGCAATGCCTGTCACACAACCTGAAACTTAAGCACTACACATTAGTCTTACGAGTAGAAGCTCTGTATGCCATGAAGTGTCTTTCTTTAAACCGAAGAGGTCTGCTAGAGAAATTGGAAATCAGAGAAAGGAGAATCCTCAAGCAGATCCTAGGCCCGGTAAAGGAAAATGGGGAATTCCGAAGGCGGCATAATTCTGAGCTTTACGAATATATTGAGACGCTCCAAACCAAGATTGTCTCCAAACCGACTAACCAACAGTCTGTTGGTAAAACAAGAAGGTAAAACCTTCTGGTAAAACAAGAAGGTTCGTGCCACTTGGTTGATAGAAACCGAGAAAGTTATTAAAGAGCTGGAATAACAGATCTCCAAAACAGAGGTCTGTGAGACGCACCCTGAAGGAAGTCTGTGGATTTCAGGAATATCCCGAAGGAAAGGTACCCCCTGGACAGAAGAGAGAAAAGAGTTACACCGGCAGCAGATGCGACAATATTGGGCAAAGATCAAAGCCCAACAGTTGAACAAGCGTGGTCCAAAGTAGGCCTATTCGAAAGAAGATAATGATATTGATGATTTATAATATTATTTGTTTAATTTTATTAAATATAACATAATTGGACAAATACGTCACTGTACAAAACAATATACACACCAATATTATTATGTGGGAGTGAAACATATTATTATGTGGGAGTGAAACATCGACTATGAACCCAAGAATAAGAAGCAGAATACAAGCAGCAGAAATGAGATACTTGAAAAGAGTAGAAGGGGTTACAAGAGTAGATGAAGAAATGAACATATTAAAACAAGATATAAAGTATACAAACTACTATAGAGAAAAAACAGTGGCTTGATTCGGACACCTCACAAAAATAGAAAAAAAATGAAATAAAAAGAGTTATTGCTTGTTTCGATAAATATTAAGTTACAAATCTCCCAGATGGTATCCAATCCTACATCCTCAAACTTTATAACCTCTGCCTCAGAGAAAGATATTTTCTATACCGCTGGAAAATAGATTTCATAATAACCATCCCTAAACTTGGGCAACACTACACCCTCCCAAATAGTTATCGCCGCATCACACTTCTCCCGGTCCTTGGTAAAATCCTAGAACAAATTCTAAAGTCCAGATTAGGGAACATCGTCTTGAACCACATCCCCAATACCCCACATACCAATTCGGATTTAAGCCTACTCATTCCAGTATTCATCCTCTAATAATCCTTACAAACAATATTTAAACTTTCTACCTAAATAATAAAACTTCTTCTGCCCTTTGCCTCGCCTAATAAAGCATTCGACAACGTTTGGCACGCCGCGGCGCGCCGCATAGTGGTGGGATCTCCCAAAAACCTGCCCAAAATATGAAGGAATCGTTCACATTCCGTAATATTTGCTCTCCTCACGTTTTTGACGTCGCTAATCACGAAAATGAATTTAAAATTTCTTACTAGGTACTACAATTTTTGATTTCTTATAATTCTGATAATTATTATTTCGTACATTGCTAATAATAATTAAAAAAAAACACATTCAAATTGTTCTTACTATCTGGAGAAGAATCCATTTTGCAGAATATAAGTGCGTTAAGTGTTCGCGATTCTACACGTGTCTCAACTTTGTGTTACTTTTGACGAGCAATGAGCAGACAATGCGGCAGGCCCGACGCATGCGGTATTGACGATCATAATACATTATTTGGTATACCCGTAACGGTCATAATACATACTAGGTGTGTCATTACAACCATTCCAACCAAAAATTGACTAGAAAATATATGTTTATTTCTGTTTTTGCCGAGGTTTTTGAGATTTCCGACCACTGTGCGCTGGAGTGCATTATAAAATGCACCTCCTTAAAATCCCTGCTTACCTACTCTATATATTCATGAGTTTTTGTCAAAGTAGAGCACTTCATATCAGAATTAACCATTCCTATTCTCCTGAATTTACACCTCTTCAAGGCCACCCAGATGGCTCTTGCCATTAATTTATCACATATTTGGCTCGACATCCGTAATTTCAACCTTGACAACAAAACCCAGATTAACCTTTCCTCATATGTCCTACAATATGCAGACGATACCGCATTAATATCCCACCACAATAACCTTAAAAATATCATTGCCCAACTTCAAACACTCACAGACAAAACCCAGCGGTGGTTTAACCGATGCAGACATTCTGATAACCCCTCCAAATGCCAATTCCTTATACCTAATAACCTAATACCCTTATGCCCTATACCCTAACCATTGGATATCCCCTAACTCTCCTGACCACCACCTAGGCACCATCATGACCCAGGTCATGAATGTCGGCCTCCATCAGCCCCCCTCAAGTGTGTTGATCCCCTACTTGATGGTATCTCGCCATCGCGATCGGTTAGTTGTTCCACGTACATCTTATTTATTTAAATGTAAGAGAAAATACATTTCCGGCTCTCCGCTTTCGCACTGAGCCGTGTTCACGTACAGCGATCTCAATGTCAATGTGGAGAAGCTGCCTGATGGTATCTATCCAGCGGCAGGGAGACCTCCCTCGTCTTCGCCCGCCGTTTGACCTACCCTACGCGATCATTTTTTCCATGTTGTCACTTCTCGTTACATGTCCGAAGAACTTCAATATTCGGGAGTAAACCAGACTTGAGAGGCGTTGTTTAAGTTTGATCTCGTTAGGAATAGAGATATTGGTACGTCGTGCAGTCCAAGGTATTCTAAGCATTCTCCTCCAACACCACATTTCGAACGCCTCCACTCGACGACGGTCGGCCGCACGTAGTGTCCATGTCTCGGCCGCATAGCCAAATACAGAAAAGACCAGCGCATGGACCAGGTTGATGTTCGTGTTACGTTGCTATACCTCCATACTGGAGTAAGCTGGGACTTGGCGGTTCTTACCATTTGTATTCGCCGGCGTATTTCGGGTTCACAGCATCCTTTCACATTAATAATGGCACCCAGGTATATAAAATGCTCGACGACATCATATTTTCCGACCTTGAGGACATTTGGCCAGTTATCATTTGCACGGTCAACAATCATTGCTTTCGTCTTCTGGATGTTTATTTGAAGACCACACTCCAGACTGACGCCTTATAACCTCTCGGATAGGGCTATGAGTTCATCTGCGCTGCTCGCCAGTAGCAATGAGTCATCCGCGAATCGAAGATTGGAGATTTTCGTCCCAGTCATCTAATACGTAGCGCATGATACATCGCTTTATAGGTTAAATAATAGTGGTGAGAGTATGCAGCCTTGCCTTACTCCTTTTCTTATTTTGCATTCGGAGGATACATGTATATCGACTCTGACCACAGCGGTGCTTTCTTCATATAAACCGCTAATTAGGAGGACGATATGCTCTGCTGCTCCCATTTCTATGAGCAACCAAACCCAGCCTGCTCAGGAACAATTTGCCAGGCAGTGAAAGCCTGTAGTCTAGAATGTTTAATGTGTAGCATGACTTTGCTTGCATGGGGTATAAGAGCGATAAGAAGGTAGTTATCGCATTTTGATGTGGTCCCTTTATGTGCAGGGGGGTAATAATTGTGGCTGTCCATTCGTTGGGCCATATTCCTGTTCGCCATATAATTTGACAGATCATGTAAAAAACTTTTATTCCTTCACCGCTCAGTGTTTTTAGAATTCCCGCAGTAATTATGTCAATTCCAGGGGACTTAATCTAAGTCTAAGTCTCTTGATGGCCGCGTGTACTTCCTGTAGCAGTATGCCGGGTTCTTCGTCCCAATTGGTAATATATGGGGTTTCAATCTGTTCTTCACTGTAGAGGTTTTCACAATATTTCCTCCAGATTTCTGTGATCTCGTCTATGTCTGTTTTTAGGTTGCCGTTGGGATCGCAGATCGCCCAGGTTTGGCTTGAATTTGCGGGTTATGTATTTTATTTGCGCGAACGCATCTTTAGGCTGTGTGGTATTGGCATGTTGTTGAATTTCTTTGCAGATATTGGTGAGGTGGTCATTCTTGTCCTTTTTGCAGTTTCCCTGAATGAACTAGAAAGTTTCTTATACTCATCTTGCTTTTCCTTGTTGATAAGGCCGTTGGTTTTGAGTTTTCTTATAATTTCAACTATGTCAAGCGTGCTATCAGATATACAATGTTGTTTCTTGACAGGTATGATTTTCGGTTGTGTTGCCTGTAGCGTTCTTATTATTGTGTGTTTTTTGTCCATCCACATATTGTTTGGATTTGCGTTTTTTGGCAGTATATTGATGTCGATGTTACGATTCATGACATGATCAGTGGTAGCTTGAATTTTGGGATTGATCTCTTGCATACTTAAATACCGACCCAGCCCATTAAATACCTAGGACAGACTTTCGACTATAGACTTACATTACAATACTGACGCTACTTTACGGGAAAAAAAGGCTGTGCCAAGAAGTAGATATTTTCGCTGTTTGTTGGCAGGCAACAACGGAATCTCTATAAGAACTGCTACAAAACTTTATAAACCAATATGCAGGCCTATACTTAACTACGGACTTATAATATGTAATGCAAAGAAAAGGACAAATGACTCCTTATTATTTGACGTTCACGACGAATACGACGACTCCTCATCCCACAGCACCTCATACTTGTTTCTTGTTCAAATAGTGTTTACTTAAAGTATTGTATTCCCTGACAGAAAAATATTTGTGCCATTTGATGACAATAAAGATTATTATTATTACTATTTAGTTACTAGGTTTAAATAAGGTTGTTGCCAATATGTATAATTCAAGCATTTCAAGCAAAATTATTTTAAACGAGATATTTACCAAATTCAATTTTTTATAGAAAAACTAGACACGTCAATCTAATATAAATCAAATTCAAATAATTGAAGATTTAACCACAGCCATGTAATCAATAATGGACGAATTTCCTCTGTGATTTTTCCAATTTAAAAATTTCGAAATGTATTGAAATTTTAAAATGCATAATTTACCCAGGGCAAAGTTAATAAATTTTATTTTGAAATTTGTGTATGCTTAAAATTTAAAGAAAAATTAATAGCAATTATTTGAAATTCTCTCATTGAAAGAGTAAGAGTACGTCAACATTTAAAAATGTGAAAATTAAAAAACATCGGCACGCGGTTATTAAAAGGTTCGCCACCCCTAAGCAGATGGGATGATAACCTTTTAGCTACCTAGTAAAAGATACATAAGTCTTAACGGAGGGATGAGTTTGTTCTTCGCCCGCAATAACTTTTTTCACTCCCTAAACTCTTTCCGCAATCACTCCCTTCCGCTGTAAAATTTCACGCATTATGGGTCACCCGCTACCTGACTCGTCCATGCAAGATTCCCAATCTTTACAATTTTTCTTCTTCTGTACTTTCCATGTCTGCTCTATCATCCAATGTGCCCACCTGTGCCCACCCATATGTGGAGAGTACCCTCTCCACATATGGTACACAAATTATAGGGTTGTCCCGAAAGTCCTTGCGTTTTTTTGGTACTAATATAAATAAAAAAATTTTATACACAAAATAAATTTTATTCAAGAAACTAGTTTCCGTTTTGATCAATGACCTTTTGCCAAAGTCGCCAAAGATGTGTGTTGTCTACCGTTGTCATGATCGGTACCATTTACCAATTCAAAAGCTTTTTTACAAGGCCTATATTTTTTATATGTCGATGTATGGTTGTTTTAGGTACGTTTAAGCTCTCTACTGTTATCTGGCGATTTGTCTTAATTATGGCTTTAATTTCATCGTCAATGTTGACTTGTGGTCGTCCCGAACGTGGTTTATCTTGTGCCGAGAAATCTCTAGAACGGAATTTTGTAAACCAGTGCTGACAAGTGCGTTTTGATAACGAGGTGTCACCATACACGTTACATATTCTTTTATGTCCTTCTGTCGCGTTTGTGGCCTCCCGAAACAAGAAGTAGGTACAAAATGTGACGAAAATGTTATTTTTCGTGCTCCTTGTCGATTAGGCGCTAAGCGAGGAAAAAGGCAAAATACTTAAAATATAGTTCGGAAACGTACCTTTCGATTAGTACCAAATTTATTTGTGTGAGGTTATGGGCAACTTAGTAATACTTGCGTGAGGTTACAGGTCAAATATACGCAAGAACTTTTATTTATTTGATTAGTCTGTTCATTCTTGTCTGTTTATGCTTAACTACCTAACTTTATCTGTTTAGTCAAGCATGTTTAGTATATCATCTCATTATGTTCTAGTTTTGTTCCATGCACACTTGTATGTTAAATCTTGTTTAATTAATTTTGTTTTAAATAAGTAGTCTCGTATGCTTGATTATATCTGTCTAGCCTTGTAACTCCCGTATTGTTCTGTTTAGTCTTGTATCTCCATTCTTGCCAGTCTTGTGTGGTTTGCCCACTTGTATCTGTTATTTTTATCTCTATATGCTTGAATATCATGTCTTGTCTAGACTTTTCCATGTAGTCTTTTCTGCTTTAATTTGACTCTCTAGACTTGTGATTATAAACTTTTTTCTCTCTAAATGATCTTTTTAATATTGTGGTTTGGTGGGATCTGTCACTAAACTTCCTTTTCCACTTGGCTTTTAGATGCGCCACCCCGATATCGCATATTTCACATTCCTTCAAGGTGTGCGAATCGAACCTCGGTCTCCCTTGTCAGGCGGGTATATTGTCCACTACACTACGGAGGAGGACTATCTAACTGATCTTGATGTTGTCATTTCTAGATGTGTCAGCATTATTTTACCATTCTGCCCATATACGGGGTGTTAGGTAAACATGTGGCAAAAATCAAGGGGTTATACCTTGGCCTATTCTAAGAATATTTTTGTCATATGATGATTTCTGAAAAACCGTTTGTTTCGAAGATACAGGGTGAAAAAAAATTGCGTCAGTAACAGCATTTTATTATCAAAAAGTACATGTAAAGTTGCTCAATCTTCAAAGTTCTCGTATTCTCGTCATTGAGTGCCGTCACTCAAACACACGACGGTTGTTTCTAATTGAGTTACACCTAGCAATTATTCGATTTCGCAATTCGTCCAAATTCTCCACTGGAGTAACGTAAACAAATGACTTCAGATAACCGCATAAGGAATCATCTAGGGGCTTTAAGTCTACGGATCCAGCAGGTAATGCGTGTGGCCCAAACCGACCTATCCAGCGATCTCCGTATGTTGCTGTTAAGAAATCAGGAGCAACAAAACTGAAATGTGGTGGTGCACCATGGTACATAAAGCACATTTCAATTCTTGTCGCAAGTGGTAGTCACTCACAATTAGATAGTCACTCACAATTCTAACCCAAACATTCAAGGAGAACGGATATTGAAATCGATCTTCACATACCTCATGCGTATTTTCATCTGCCCACACATTATGTTGTTATGAGAATTCCTTATTACATTTATTAAGAAACTGTGAAAAGCATATGTGTCAGGAATTGTGGAATTAGAACTAAAGTTTGCAAAATGCATTGACATAAGGCAATATGTGGACGATAATCAGCAGGTAGTAGTGCCAACAAGTTGAATGTGGTATGGATACAACAAATTGCCACTAATTTTCCAAACTATCTAATGACTTACATTCAAAGTATTGGCAATTTGTCGCGAAGAAGTACATGGAGCTCAATGATGTCCTGCACACAATCTGTTTGTCATTGCGTTCTTACGGTAATTAATCTTCCGGGCCCTTTCTTTTGTTTCAATGTGCAAATGTTTCACGAAGACGTCGATGAATGTTTTCGAATATTTTTCGGTCGGGGATATTACGGCTAGAAAACCGTTCAATGTACAATCGTCTAGCTTGTAATGAATTGCCATCAGCAAGTCCATACATGAAATGCATGTCAGTTATCTCAGCGTTCGCAAACATGGCAGAGGACTTTACTAACTATAAAAGACACGTCAAACAGCCAAACGTCACTCAAATAACTGTGACCGATACAGGTGATGATCACTGACGAGACGTATTCAAATGAAATCCACTTGTACGTTAGTAGATAAAACAGCCGTTCTAAGTTACCGTCAATAATTTCTTGTACTTGATAATCTCATTAATTTTGTGTACTTAATAAACTCATTGGCCCTGGCCATGCTTTTATTTACTTTGATGGTTTCAACAAATATGGAATATGGTTGCGACAACCAATTTTGTTCACCCTGTATCTTCGTAGGAAATCATCATTAGAAAAATATTCTTAGAATGGGCCAAAGAATAATCCCTTGAACTTTTCCCGCATGTTTACCTGACGCCCTGTATAATAATCCATTATTGGCATTTGTAAATTACAGATCTTACCAGTCTAGGGTCTCCTATAAAGTGTAATCCAGTGTAGTGGAATCGGTATGTAATCGGTGTAATCTGTCCAGTTTCATTTGTCTAGCTTTGCCTGTTTACTCTTTCCTATTTAGTTTTGTCAATTTTGTTCCGACAAGTATATCGAGTCGTTCAAATTTGCTTTTGTCTGTCGGGACTGTATTTCTAGTAATATATTGAATTCTTTAGAAATAGCCTACATATTTTAGTTGGAGAGAAAGATAGAGATAAGAATAGACTAAATGTATTACACTAGTAATGTAAGTGGGAATACAAAAAAAAAATGGGACAAATATGTCGAAAACATTATGGAAAGAAGAGGAATCTCAAACGCCCAGATGAAGAAAGCACAAGAAACAAAAAGAGCTGGAACATATTAATAAAAGAAAACACAAGAAATTCATCAACAATACCATTCTACACCCGAAAGGGTAGAAGAAATTTTATAATAAAACTAATAATAAAAATTTAAATATTTGAGGCAATTAAAGAGAATTTAACTCTCCTCTGCCAGGCTTTCCATTCGTTTCGTGCTCTGCAAATCTCCTTGTTACATAAAACTTACCGAAGATTTTGTATCAGGAAAACTTCAACATGTCTTTTAATGTGGATTATAAAATCCAAATTTTATGATGAAGTAAAGGTGGTTTCAAGCAAATATTCTTCAAATTTGAGAATGGATCTAAATTTTCCTTTGCGGAATCAAAGTTGAAAGGTCAATATGAAGTTGACAAATTCAAACAGGAAAAGATTTAATGAAAATTAAGATTTTCTGAGGGATTTGATGAGTTTTGCCAGATACAAAGACACGTCATAAAGTCTGTGCCTATGTCTGAGAATGTATATATTTATAACTTTTACTCATAATTCAGAGCTTTTTGAATAAGACTGCATATAGTTTTGAGGGATGAAACAATGTTATCTATCATACAGTGTTTGATGAAATCTTGGTCATCATTTTTGTTTATTGAGGAAGTGTTCTTGCAATGTTTCTTTTTCTGGTTTCTAAATCTTGGATTTGGGGTTGTCAATCTCATAAGTACAACATCAAAGATCATGTCATCAAGCTTGGGACTAAGCCTTTTGAATATTTTAATTTCATTTAATTTCATTATCATGCACAAATGGAAAGATTTATGTCTACAATAGTTTCTTATAATATTTAACTTTCTAATTTTTTCTTTTCAAATCATGCTCTCCTATAGTCTTCTCTTGATTCTCTTATGCTAGACCAACATTCCTTTTGAAGTCTCTAAGGAACCTGGGGAGTTCCCCTAATGTTTCATCGAAAATATTTGACCAGTCAATTGGTGATCTTGACTTCTTTGCCATCTCCTCCATTGACCCATTGATGGGTCGTTCATTAGGGTCAATAAATCCAGCCGAATACTCAAATCAAATCAATTATTCATGCATTAAATTGTACAAATAACAAAAACTTATCCTATAATAGAACTTCCATTACTAGTTCAGAGGTCAGTTTAAAGTATTATATTTTTTGTATTTTTTTAGTATTTAAAGTATTATATTATGTGTTTATAGTATTAAAGAAGGCCTCTCTTAACAGGTACTGTTTTATCACTGACTTGAATTTTTTTGATTGCAAATCACGCACATTTTGAGGTGGTTTATTAAAAAATACTGGAGCTTGTCGAAGACTGGAGTTCCAAGATTTATTCAGTCTAAGTTGAGCAGGCATTAGGTTATCTCTGTAGCTGGTTTCATAATTGTAGATGTCAATATGAACCATATATCTATGACACTTTTCCTTCGCGAGAATCAAGGAATAGTATATATAGCTTGATGGTAAAGTCAATATGCTGTGTTTTATAAAGGCGTTTTTGTATACCAGACAGTATGCATATGGCTCTTCTTTTTAAGCAAAATAGTCTCGCATAATGTGCTGAATGCCCCCTAGTGAGTATACCGTATGTGAGTAAGGAATGCATAAGAGAGTGATAGGCTATGGTTAATATATTACTGTCAATATATTCAGACAAACGTTTCAGAGCATAGATGCCAGACGTTTCAGAGCATAGATACTCAGCAAAAAGGACCTCAAAAGCACTATCTTAGACTATGTGTCTTTGTAAAAGCATAAGCCATATTTATCAGAAAATCTGCCACTTGGGAATCGCAAATGTGCTTAGCTCTGCATGACCTTGTGGATCGCATAAGTGCTTCAGTTAATTGAGCTCATTCGTGAAAATAGCTATTGGCGCCAGCTGAAAATGACGATTTCATGAGCAGTTGGATGGTCCATGTGGTATGGGAAATACGAGAACTGGTTGGTCAGTTCTTCAATTTTCATTAAACACCCATGATAGAAATGTTAAAGGATCGGAAAATCCCAACAGGTCGGATAAGTAAGAGTACGACATAAACGCCGAACAATCTCGAACCTATTGTTCCAATCCTTGTATTTGCCAACGGATGGTTGGGCATGCGGGAAAAGAACATGTCAATGGCTGCAATGGTGACACGTTTATTTAACCATGATATATAACCGTGTACCACTTAATTCATTTCATGTGCTTTAGGAGGGCTTTAAGTTGTTCAGTTATATGCCTGGACCCTGTGGACTTATACTCTTTCTTACCTGCACGAATCAATCTATATGTGCTGATATCTATATGCCTTTTGTAGCACCTGGCATATCTTTCCCTTCTTGAAATGATCTTTGAGTGTCAATTTGGATTAAGTCAAGAGAGGATATGTGGGTATTAGCCTTGGCTATGTCGACGCCATATGATGTCCTGTCCTCTGTCAATAAGTCCGTCACGTCAGCAAGAAAATAGTATAAAAATGTTTTAGCTAAGTCAATAGTGGTCTCATTATCTGTTCTAGCTTTTTTCAGTATCGCTCTAGTAGGCCGATGTTCTCCGCCACCAATGTTAAATTAATAACAATTTGCAGCATGAAAGGACCAAGTGTAAAGGACCAAGATGACCTAAAATTTTTGTCAAAATGTCATTCAACCTAAGTTTTTATATGGCATTTTGCATAGATAATTTGATTTTAATTCAATTAAATTCCACCATCCGGGCGGAAATAATAACGTTTCCATACAATTTAATCTATATTGTAGTTTGGTGTGTTATGCCTTGGCATCGTGTGTACTTTTCCGCTTGTAATTGTCGACGTCCTTCTCTTTACGTTCACTTTTTTGTGATCACATAAGTAATTTTTTTATTTGTCATTCTACATATTTAAAAAATAAAGTAGCAATGCGATTTTTACTGTTTTTTAACTAATATTTAGAATTTTCTATGTTGTCACAAATAGTTTAAATAAAAAATTGAATGGGGATCTGATATAAAAATGAAGAATTTTAACAAATATAGTCTGAAAGGAAATACAAGAGAAATGTTTGTACCTCACACGGCAGTATCGCTGATTCTATTGCTAATTCAATTTGCTGATTGTGATCGATTTTTTGTAACTAGAAATATCATGAGCTGATCAATTAATGCGTGACTTACAATTGGCTCAAAATAGCATTAAACAAACAAATATTTTGTGAATTGTAATCACGCAGACAATCGTTCCGAAATCACATTTCTTCGATCGAATATGGAATCAAACTGACAAAAATTTTACATATTACAAATCATAGTATTTTCGTAGCGTTGAGAAATGATATCAATTCAATAATTGAAACTGGAATAATGAAATTACAAAATATTAATAACAATGCAAAAATCACATAGCACACTTTTAATTATACAATTATTTTTTAAATTAAACCTTCTGGAAAAATAGCAGAGGTAGTTTGAAATCCGGAGAAAATTGTAAAAAGCAAGTATTATTCGCATTCATTGCTCCCGTTTCATTGCAATTATATTTGCAGCAATTTTGAAAGCATAAAATGGGTGGAAAGCTAACTAGCAACGAAAACATTTAATTGGTATTTTTAAATGGACTAGTTTTTACAGATCCTGCTTCAATTAATTATACTAGCTTATTAATAACACTAAAAACTAGATTATAAATTAGCTTAGACTATAAATTAAATCAAAATACGACATGAGCAATGGAAGTAGAGAGCCCGCAGTTTATACTGAAACCATCGAAATTATAGAGAAATAACTAACCGCCGTAACTTGGGGATCTATCTTGAAAATGTTCAGCATCGCTAAGACAAAATCGATGGTGATTTTATTTAATGCAATGAATTGTCGTCCTACCTCCTAAGACGTCCTACCTAAAATTATTTGTCCAGCCAATTTTTGTGTCTAGTAGAATCTAGTGATACTATACACTAGATTCTACTAGATTCTACTAGATTCTACTGTCTATTTTATTTGCTTCTAATTTGTCTTAGTCTATGATGCTGCGTTCAATGCGGTAAATATTGTCAAATCTTATTTTTCATGTCAAACGATTCTGCTCTCTGTGGTTCATAACTAGATTATCTGCCCCAGCGCATCTGGAATTGACAATCAGTTTTGTGATTGAATTTTAATTCTTTCTTCTGTTGCCTCTCTTGAGTTTTCTTATTAAGTCTGTCTAGCAATTTACTTCTCGTCTTATCTGGCTAATTTTGCTTGTCTAATCATGCATCTCTTTTTCTTCTCTCCCAATGTGGATATCGGATATTTCAGCCCATCAAATACTGCGGCCATGTACGCCTATTGTGTTTTTCCACATTTTCGATATTCGTCCATTGGATATTGATCTTTTACGGACAGTGTATGAGAAGTACGACAGTTACTTTCCCTCTTTGCAATCATGGTTCAGAAAGTGATCCTTGTCTCATTACTTGTGCTGGGTCGTTGAAGGTTGCTTTTCATTGTTTATGATATGGTTCCAAATATTACGTAGTCAGTCCCTATCATTGTTAAGTTCCAAAATGCTTCTTTCGTTTGTCCAGGCATATCATAATCCCTCTGTAAAAGGTGGTACGTTAATAATCATATCTGTTTTACTTGAACCGTCGGACGCTGCTCTCGGATTAAATCCCCTTATCATAAGCTAACATTTTAACTAATCTTGAATCTCTAACCTTGTCTCTCTACAGTTGACCGCCTAACATTGTGTGTTTAGCTTCGTCTATTTATTCCTGTGTATCTGGAATTTGCTGTTTAGTATTGTTCGTATAGTCTTGCCCGCCTGATTTTACGTAGATCTGTCTGCTTAAATATTGTCAGTGTAGCATTGTATGTCTAGTCTAAGTCATGTAATTCTAGTTTGTTAATCCAGTATTTTTATCTAGTCTTGTTTTTTAATACTTGCCGGTACAGATTTGTGCATCAAATCTTGTCTGACTCATCTTGTCCGTCTTTTTATGTCTAGTTTTATTTGACTAACCTTTCTATTCAGATCTTATCCGTCTAGTCATGTTTGTTTAGCTGTCTTTTTCATGTTATGTTGAACCAGTCTTGACAGTCCAAGTCTTGTCTCTCTAGTCTGCATAGCTATCTGTCTGTCTAGTCTTGTCTGTCTAGTCTTGCCTGTCTAGTCTTGTCTGTCTAGTCTTGTCTGTCTAGTCTTGTCTGTATAGTCTTGTCTGTCTAGTCTTGTCTGCCTAGTCTTGTCTGTCTAGTCTTGTCTGTCTAGTCTTGTCTGTCTAGTCTTGTCTGTCTAGTCTTGTCTGTCTAGTCTTGTCTGTCTAGTCTTGTCTGTCTAGTCTTGTCTGTCTAGTCTTGTCTGTCTAGTCTTGTCTGTCTAGTCTTGTCTGTCTAGTCTTGTCTGTCTAGTCTTGTCTGTCTAGTCTTGTCTGTCTAGTCTTGTCTGTCTAGTCTTGTCTGTCTAGTCTTGTCTGTCTAGTCTTGTCTGTCTAGTCTTGTCTGTCTAGTCTTGTCTGTCTAGTCTTGTCTGTCTAGTCTTGTCTGTCTAGTCTTGTCTGTCTAGTCTTGTCTGTCTAGTCTTGTCTGTCTAGTCTTGTCTGTCTAGTCTTGTCTGTCTAGTCTTGTCTGTCTAGTCTTGTCTGTCTAGTCTTGTCTGTCTAGTCTTGTCTGTCTAGTCTTGTCTGTCTAGTCTTGTCTGTCTAGTCTTGTCTGTCTAGTCTTGTCTGTCTAGTCTTGTCTGTCTAGTCTTGTCTGTCTAGTCTTGTCTGTCTAGTCTTGTCTGTCTAGTCTTGTCTGTCTAGTCTTGTCTGTCTAGTCTTGTCTGTCTAGTCTTGTCTGTCTAGTCTTGTCTGTCTAGTCTTGTCTGTCTAGTCTTGTCTGTCTAGTCTTGTCTGTCTAGTCTTGTCTGTCTAGTCTTGTCTGTCTAGTCTTGTCTGTCTAGTCTTGTCTGTCTAGTCTTGTCTGTCTAGTCTTGTCTGTCTAGTCTTGTCTGTCTAGTCTTGTCTGTCTAGTCTTGTCTGTCTAGTCTTGTCTGTCTAGTCTTGTCTGTCTAGTCTTGTCTGTCTAGTCTTGTCTGTCTAGTCTTGTCTGTCTAGTCTTGTCTGTCTAGTCTTGTCTGTCTAGTCTTGTCTGTCTAGTCTTGTCTGTCTAGTCTTGTCTGTCTAGTCTTGTCTGTCTAGTCTTGTCTGTCTAGTCTTGTCTGTCTAGTCTTGTCTGTCTAGTCTTGTCTGTCTAGTCTTGTCTGTCTAGTCTTGTCTGTCTAGTCTTGTCTGTCTAGTCTTGTCTGTCTAGTCTTGTCTGTCTAGTCTTGTCTGTCTAGTCTTGTCTGTCTAGTCTTGTCTGTCTAGTCTTGTCTGTCTAGTCTTGTCTGTCTAGTCTTGTCTGTCTAGTCTTGTCTGTCTAGTCTTGTCTGTCTAGTCTTGTCTGTCTAGTCTTGTCTGTCTAGTCTTGTCTGTCTAGTCTTGTCTGTCTAGTCTTGTCTGTCTAGTCTTGTCTGTCTAGTCTTGTCTGTCTAGTCTTGTCTGTCTAGTCTTGTCTGTCTAGTCTTGTCTGTCTAGTCTTGTCTGTCTAGTCTTGTCTGTCTAGTCTTGTCTGTCTAGTCTTGTCTGTCTAGTCTTGTCTGTCTAGTCTTGTCTGTCTAGTCTTGTCTGTCTAGTCTTGTCTGTCTAGTCTTGTCTGTCTAGTCTTGTCTGTCTAGTCTTGTCTGTCTAGTCTTGTCTGTCTAGTCTTGTCTGTCTAGTCTTGTCTGTCTAGTCTTGTCTGTCTAGTCTTGTCTGTCTAGTCTTGTCTGTCTAGTCTTGTCTGTCTAGTCTTGTCTGTCTAGTCTTGTCTGTCTAGTCTTGTCTGTCTAGTCTTGTCTGTCTAGTCTTGTCTGTCTAGTCTTGTCTGTCTAGTCTTGTCTGTCTAGTCTTGTCTGTCTAGTCTTGTCTGTCTAGTCTTGTCTGTCTAGTCTTGTCTGTCTAGTCTTGTCTGTCTAGTCTTGTCTGTCTAGTCTTGTCTGTCTAGTCTTGTCTGTCTAGTCTTGTCTGTCTAGTCTTGTCTGTCTAGTCTTGTCTGTCTAGTCTTGTCTGTCTAGTCTTGTCTGTCTAGTCTTGTCTGTCTAGTCTTGTCTGTCTAGTCTTGTCTGTCTAGTCTTGTCTGTCTAGTCTTGTCTGTCTAGTCTTGTCTGTCTAGTCTTGTCTGTCTAGTCTTGTCTGTCTAGTCTTGTCTGTCTAGTCTTGTCTGTCTAGTCTTGTCTGTCTAGTCTTGTCTGTCTAGTCTTGTCTGTCTAGTCTTGTCTGTCTAGTCTTGTCTGTCTAGTCTTGTCTGTCTAGTCTTGTCTGTCTAGTCTTGTCTGTCTAGTCTTGTCTGTCTAGTCTTGTCTGTCTAGTCTTGTCTGTCTAGTCTTGTCTGTCTAGTCTTGTCTGTCTAGTCTTGTCTGTCTAGTCTTGTCTGTCTAGTCTTGTCTGTCTAGTCTTGTCTGTCTAGTCTTGTCTGTCTAGTCTTGTCTGTCTAGTCTTGTCTGTCTAGTCTTGTCTGTCTAGTCTTGTCTGTCTAGTCTTGTCTGTCTAGTCTTGTCTGTCTAGTCTTGTCTGTCTAGTCTTGTCTGTCTAGTCTTGTCTGTCTAGTCTTGTCTGTCTAGTCTTGTCTGTCTAGTCTTGTCTGTCTAGTCTTGTCTGTCTAGTCTTGTCTGTCTAGTCTTGTCTGTCTAGTCTTGTCTGTCTAGTCTTGTCTGTCTAGTCTTGTCTGTCTAGTCTTGTCTGTCTAGTCTTGTCTGTCTAGTCTTGTCTGTCTAGTCTTGTCTGTCTAGTCTTGTCTGTCTAGTCTTGTCTGTCTAGTCTTGTCTGTCTAGTCTTGTCTGTCTAGTCTTGTCTGTCTAGTCTTGTCTGTCTAGTCTTGTCTGTCTAGTCTTGTCTGTCTAGTCTTGTCTGTCTAGTCTTGTCTGTCTAGTCTTGTCTGTCTAGTCTTGTCTGTCTAGTCTTGTCTGTCTAGTCTTGTCTGTCTAGTCTTGTCTGTCTAGTCTTGTCTGTCTAGTCTTGTCTGTCTAGTCTTGTCTGTCTAGTCTTGTCTGTCTAGTCTTGTCTGTCTAGTCTTGTCTGTCTAGTCTTGTCTGTCTAGTCTTGTCTGTCTAGTCTTGTCTGTCTAGTCTTGTCTGTCTAGTCTTGTCTGTCTAGTCTTGTCTGTCTAGTCTTGTCTGTCTAGTCTTGTCTGTCTAGTCTTGTCTGTCTAGTCTTGTCTGTCTAGTCTTGTCTGTCTAGTCTTGTCTGTCTAGTCTTGTCTGTCTAGTCTTGTCTGTCTAGTCTTGTCTGTCTAGTCTTGTCTGTCTAGTCTTGTCTGTCTAGTCTTGTCTGTCTAGTCTTGTCTGTCTAGTCTTGTCTGTCTAGTCTTGTCTGTCTAGTCTTGTCTGTCTAGTCTTGTCTGTCTAGTCTTGTCTGTCTAGTCTTGTCTGTCTAGTCTTGTCTGTCTAGTCTTGTCTGTCTAGTCTTGTCTGTCTAGTCTTGTCTGTCTAGTCTTGTCTGTCTAGTCTTGTCTGTCTAGTCTTGTCTGTCTAGTCTTGTCTGTCTAGTCTTGTCTGTCTAGTCTTGTCTGTCTAGTCTTGTCTGTCTAGTCTTGTCTGTCTTGTCTTGTCTGGTCTTGCCTGTCTAGTCTTGTCTGTCTAGTCTTGTCTGTCTAGTCTTGTCTGTCTAGTCTTGTCGGTCTAGTCTTATCTGTCTAGTCTTGTCTGTCTAGTCTTGTCTGTCTAGTCTTGTCTGTCTAGTCTTGTCTGTCTAGTCTTGTCTGTCTAGTCTTGTCTGTCTAGTCTTGTCTGTCTAGTCTTGTCTGTCTAGTCTTGTCTGTCTAGTCTTGTCTGTCTAGTCTTGTTTGTCTAGTCTTGTCTGTCTAGTCTTGTCTGTCTAGTCTTGTCTGTCTAGTCTTGTCTGTCTAGTCTTGTCTGTCTAGTCTTGTCTGTCTAGTCTTGTCTGTCTAGTCTTGTCTGTCTAGTCTTGTCTGTCTAGTCTTGTCTGTCTAGTCTTGTCTGTCTACTCTTGTCTGTCTAGTCTTGTCTGTCTAGTCTTGTCTGTCTAGTCTTGTCTGTCTAGTCTTGTCTGTCTAGTCTTGTCTGTCTAGTTTTGTCTGTCTAGTCTTGTCTGTCTAGTCTTGTCTGTCTAGTCTTGTCTGTCTAGTCTTGTCTGTCTAGTCTTGTCTGTCTAGTCTTGTCTGTCTAGTCTTGTCTGTCTAGTCTTGTATGTCTAGTCTTGTCTGTCTAGTCTTGTCTGTCTAGTCTTGTCTGTCTAGTCTTGTCTGTCTAGTCTTGTCTGTCTAGTCTTGTCTGTCTAGTCTTGTCTGTCTAGTCTTGTCTGTCTAGTCTTGTCTGTCTAGTCTTGTCTGTCTAGTCTTGTCTGTCTAGTCTTGTCTGTCTAGTCTTGTCTGTCTAGTCTTGTCTGTCTAGTCTTGTCTGTCTAGTCTTGTCTGTCTAGTCTTGTCTGTCTAGTCTTGTCTGTCTAGTCTTGTCTGTCTAGTCTTGTCTGTCTAGTCTTGTCTGTCTAGTCTTGTCTGTCTAGTCTTGTCTGTCTAGTCTTGTCTGTCTAGTCTTGTCTGTCTAGTCTTGTCTGTCTAGTCTTGTCTGTCTAATCTTGTCTGTCTAGTCTTGTCTGTCTAGTCTTGTCTGTCTAGTCTTCTCTGTCTAGTCTTGTCTGTCTAGTCTTGTCTGTCTAGTCTTGTCTGTCTAGTCTTGTCTGTCTAGTCTTGTCTGTCTAGTCTTGTCTGTATAGTCTTGTCTGTCTAGTCTTGTCTGTCTAGTCTTGTCTGTCTAGTCTTGTCTGTCTAGTCTTGTCTGTCTAGTCTTGTCTGTCTAGTCTTGTCTGTCTAGTCTTGTCTGTCTAGTCTTGTCTGTCTAGTCTTGTCTGTCTAGTCTTGTCTGTCTAGTCTTGTCTGTCTAGTCTTGTCTGTCTAGTCTTGTCTGTCTAGTCTTGTCTGTCTAGTTTTGTCTGTCTAGTCTTGTCTGTCTAGTCTTGTCTGTCTAGTCTTGTCTGTCTAGTCTTGTCTGTCTAGTCTTGTCTGTCTAGTCTTGTCTGTCTAGTCTTGTCTGTCTAGTCTTGTCTGTCTAGTCTTGTCTGTCTAGTCTTGTCTGTCTAGTCTTGTCTGTCTAGTCTTGTCTGTCTAGTCTTGTGTAGTATTATCTGCGTAATCTTATCTGTTTAGTTAGTGCCTTGTCTCTCTTGTCTAGTGTTATAAGATATAAGTCCTATATTCCTATCTAGAGCAAATAAGTCACCCCGCCACAATTAACTCGATCACATACCACTTGACAACCAACACACATCGCTTCACTCTTTACGCAAAAAGGTCAAAAGCTGAATCGGGCGTAGGAGCAGCTTTTGTCGTGTATCGTGACGTCGAGAAGGTACAGCACGATACCTTCAGATTAGCAGAATATTGCTCTATTTTTCAAGCAGAATTAGTTACAATTGACGTTTTTATAGTTCAATTTTTTTGTGCGCATGTGTCAATTTCCGCCATGTAATACGTCAAAAAGTGCCCGAAATTTTTGACGCATAACTAAATATGTGCCCGAAACTGACATATTCCCGCCTTTTAAACTTGGCGGATGCGCTTGTGCTTAACTAACCGTAAAAAAGGTCTATTAATCGAGCCCTTAAATACATTTGTCAAAGAACTTGTGATATGTTCGTTTCTCTCGGACAGTCGATCTGCTCTCGATGCTCTGCGATACATGAAATCTCCAACAGAGTTACTAGTTGACACTTGGCTGCTACTCAAGGAAGTTTACGATTAAGTTATAATGCAACTGCATTGGGGCAAGGCGCATGCCGGCCTTTTGGGCAACGAAAAAGCGGACAGCCTCGTCAAAGAAGCCTCTGGAAATGAAGACATCAGCATCAGTTTCAATACAATATTGAAATTTTGAAACACGGAATATCACAAAATAATCAGAAAAAATGCAAATCACGATGGAACATCGCCCAAAGAGGTCATTGGACTAAAAAAAATATTGAAACCGTCAGCAAATTGATTGCAATCTCATACCATACCTCTCATACCATAAAGTGCAGCTCATTACAGGACATGGTAACTTCCAGGCTTACCTCCACCGATTCGGACTAAGACAATCACCTCTATGCGACTGTGGCGAGGAAGACACTACCGCTCACGTCCTCAATGCCCCATCACAATTAAATGGAGGAGGCAAACAAAACTAAGATTCGCCAGAGCAGAATGTTCCTGACCGCTCAAGGAAGAGCATCTAAATTAACTTAATATAAATAAAAGTGGTGGAAAACCTTAGGAGCACGCCACATAAACTTACGTAAACAAATAAATAGGCTGTCTAGTCCTATTTGCTTTCTGTTTTCTGTCTAAACTTATTTATCTAATATTGATTATTTATATCTTGTTGAGTTTGAAGATTTCGATAATATTAAATAGTAACATAATAAGGAACATAATAAGGTAAGGAAATAATTTCATATACAATAATATACAATAATTATGAAAATTATTATTAATTATTAAATTATGAACAATAATATATAATAATTTCCTAGAAATTATAATCTGAAGAAAAGATACAAATGTTACTATTTAATACTAATATTGATTGGTGTCCTATATTCTTTATCTGCCCTTGTCAGTCTAGCCTTGACTCTCCAGTCTTGACTGTGTAGTCTCATCTGTTCCCTCTTAGCAGTCTACTCTTGTCTCTCTTTCAGTCTAATCTTTTTTGCCTTTCCTGTCTTGTTTGTCTAGTCTTTTTTCCTAGTATTATTTGTCTGCTTGTGTCTATAGTTTTGCCTTCCTAATCTTGTCTGTTTTGTGCTGCCTCAGCAGTCTTGTGTGTCTAGTCTAGTCCGTATAGTTCTGTCCATCTAGTTTTTTCTATCTAGTCTTGCGTGTCTTGCCGGTCTATTCTTACCTTACCGTTCTAGTCGTGCCTGTCTAGTCTTGTCTGTCTAGTCTTGTCTGTCTAGTCTTGTCTGTCTGGTCTTGACTGTCGAGTCTTGACTGTCTAGTCTTGTCTGTCTAGTCTTGCTTATCTAGTCTTGTTTGTTTTGTCTTGTCTGTATAGCTTTCATAAGACTTTTTTCTGTCTAGTCTTATCTGTCTAGTCTTATCTGTCTAGTCTTGTCTGTCTAACTGGCAAGTCCTAAACAGGGAAATTCTGAGCGACCACAGGTATCTGTACTACCAGATACAAAAAAGATATCCTGATCACCTACCCAAATATAAAGCCCACAAGGGATGGCAAAAATATAAAAGTAGAGGATTTTTGTAACAGGTTTGAAGAGGAAATTGGAAAAACAAACGAATGTACACAGGAAAGATTCATACTAAGCATGCAAAAAACCTGCGATGCTATCCTCAGACCAAAAAAAGAAACAGGGAAAAGAAAATAGGTATATTGGTGGTATGAGAATATTGCCAAACTTGCATTTCAGCAAGGCGAACTTACCAGCGTAAGAGAAAAATAATGGGAGACAAAGATGCAGTATATAGAAACGCCTAAGCAGCCGCGAAAAAAACTGCGAATAGAAATGAACAGGGGAAAAAGAGACCATTAGCGGGAACTCTGCGACAAAATAGACAAAAATGTCTGGGGGGATGCTTATGCCATTGTCACCAGGGAGCTAAAACTGAGGCATCCGAATGTTTATTTAACAATGGAGAAGGCAGTCGAAGTAATGAAGGTGCTATTCCCAGCACACGAGCAACTGCCGTGGAAACTACCTGCAGTTGGTAAAAAAATGGTAGAGCGCCAGGACTACATAACCTCCTACCAGAAGCCATAAAAATTGCATCAAATATGCAGCCAGAAGTCGTCTTGAAAACTTTGAACAAAATTAGGGCTGACGGCAAATTTCTAGATAGTCGGAGAAAGGCAAAGCTGGTTCTGCTTAGAAAAGGGAATAAATTCACAGACCTACCTTCCTCATTTCGTCCAATATGTTTACTTGATGTAACAGGGAAACTATTGAAACAGCTACTGCTCTCAAGACTGAAGGAAGAACTCAAAAAATGCAAAAATCCTTCAGATAGGCAGTATGCGTTTCGAGAGGGACGGTCTACCGTGGATGCTGTTTTGAGGGTCTTAGAAGCCAACAAAAAACTTTCAGCAGGCACACAGAGAACAAAGAAGATGAGTGCGCTCATAACATTAGATGTTCAAAATGCCATCAATTCGGCAGCCTGGAGAGATATTATGAGAGAGCTTCAAGAAAGAAAATTTTCCCCATACATTTTGCGCCCTATTGGCAGGAAAATAATAATACAAACAGGCGGAAAATCCGGGAGAATGCGAGGTTACCAGTGGTGCGCCGCAGGGTTCCGTTATGGGCCCTACGCTTTGGAACATCTTATATGATGGCGTACTGAGGCTAAGACTACCGTACGGCATAAAAATTGTAGGCTTCGCTGATGACTTAGTCTTTGTAGCAACCGGAAGGACAAAGGACGAGTTGATGGATAGGGCTAACATGGCCATAAAAATTGTGGGTAACTGGTTGAACGACAAAAGGCTTAAGCTGGCAGCGGAGAAAACAGAAGCTGTTCTTCTTACCAAAGGAAGATAGGACCCATAAAATTTAAAGTGAAAGGGGAGACAATATTCCCAAAAGAATCTGTAAAATATCTAGGGATAATTATTGACAGGCAACTATCCTTCGAAGAGCACATCAAACAGGTGACGAATAACGCTGCTAAAACAACCAAGGCCTTTTTTTTAAGTTTGGTTCGATGTGAATGCCGGGTTTGCCGACCCTTCGAACACTGCGGCCTATTGGTAGCCTATTGTATTCTGCATTCACATTCACTTAGGCCCAGAAACCTGTTGTTATTGTAAATTGCGCTAATTACCATTTTTCACATTTGTCTTCTGGAAAAAATGCGGCCTTCACTGGGGATAGAACTCGGGACCTCTATACTTGTCAGTTAGCACTATAACATGACCACCACTCGCGCCGGCAACCAAGGCCTTAGAAAAATTAATGCCTAAAGTAGGCGGTCCAAAAAGCAGCAAAAGAAGAATGCTAGCTGCCGTAGTTCACTCTACCATGTTATATGGCGCGCCGGTATGGGCTAACGCCATAGACAAATCTGGCGTAAGGAGCATAAGGCTAACTTCTTTCCGGCGCAAAATAGCAATAAGAGTCTGCAGCGCGTATAGGGCGATATCAAGAGATGCTGCACTTGTGATAGCTGGTATCCCGCCAATAAAGTATATCATCGAGGAAAGAACTACGCTTCATAAAGCAAGAAACGACCTAACAGTGACAAACAAGAAGGAAAGAAGGAAAAACGTTAGGGCGCGAACGTTTGAAGAATGTGTGCATAGAATGTGGAGCAATGGTAAATTCGGGTCGTGGATTAGGCTTCTTATCCCACAGATAGAACCATGGGCTACAAAACAACCCAGGGAGGTTAGCTATTATATAACCCAGGCACTCAGCGGCCATGGTTCTTTTAAGGAATATACCTGCCACATCAGCAGCACAGCAGATATGTGCATATACTGTGGCTGCACAGATAGTGTCCAGCACACTATTTTTAGGTGCGATCGATGGGCCCCGGAAAGAGATATATGGGTAAACCAGACACGATCCGAACTAAAAGTGACAACATTAGTTAACATAATGCCTAGATCGCCTACTGACTGGGCGTACTCCAAGGACATGCTACAAAGCATAATCAGCGGTAAAGACAAGGACGAATAAACCAAACAAGACGTAGATAGAAATAAATTGTGAACCCCTAAACACTGATGTGAATGGGGGATGTAGGAATGGACAAATACTTTAAAACATATACAGCAACATCTTGAGGAAATGTTAATTGCGGTACCAAGATGCTCCTGATTCATGGGGGCCACAAGTTAAGGTCTATCGTGCTTGCTACGGCCCCACCCCAAAAAATAGTCTTGTCTGTCTACTCTTGTCTGTCTAGTCTTGTCTTTCTAATCAAATTCAAATTCAAATTAAATTTATTTCTCTAATTAAGCTATACAGAAAATACATGCTAAAAGAAATATGTCAACAATATTTATAATAAATTAAACTAACATTATCTCAAATAGATCAACCTAGACCTTTGCCCTATAGAATTCTTCAATGGTATAGGGTTCTATGTCGTTGATGTATTTGTACACTTCTTCTTTGAAATTTCTCATATTATTACATTCTTTGATGTAATTTGTTAAGCTATTATATAACTTAATACAACTATAGTATGGTCCTTTTTCCACCATAGATAAATTATGTGCTGGTAGTATATAGGTTTTATTATTTCTTGTGTTTATGTGGTGAATGCTTTCATGATGTGTAAATTTTTTTTTATGTTTAAATATGAAGATTAATGTTTCAAATATATACACACCTGCAACTGTAAGAATATTAGTTTTTTTAAAGGAACCTCTACAAGATTGCCTGAAATTTAGCTTGAGCATAATTCTCAGTGCTTGCTTTTGCACTCTAAATATTTCAATTACGCTTTTCCCTCTTCCCCAAAAAATTATTCCAAAACGGAGATGTGAGTAAAAGTTGGCATAATATACAACTTTCAGCATTTCTGTACTTACACATCTTTGAAGAATGCGTAGTGCATACGTTGTTCTATTTAACTTAATTGATAATTTTTTTACATGGGTTTCCCAGCTTAAATGTTGATCAATATGTATCCCTAAGAGTTTCACATCACTTTTTATATCTAATGAATCTCTGTCAATTACTATCTGTTTTGGATAGTTTATTTTAGATCGGTATGTTCGGAAAATAATTAGGTTAGTTTTATCTTCATTTATAGTTAATTTATTCATTTGGAACCATATTTTTGCCTGATTTATTACCGAATTAGACTTAGAAATAATTTCCTCTATGGATTTTCCAGCTACTAATAATGTTGTGTCATCTGCATAATTTACTATTTTAGATTGATTTAGAGCTAGCGGCAGATCGTTTAAGTAAATCGTGAAAAGCAGTGGCCACAAAATACTATCCTGTGGGATTACCACTGTAATGTTTCTGATTTTGCCGTGCCATAAGAAGCACTGACCACTTTAGTCTGTTGTGTTCTGTTACTCAGGTAGGATTGGAATAAGTTTAGTGCGTTGCCTCTAATACCATACTTTTCCAGTTTATATATAAGAAAATTGTGGTTAACCGTATCATAGGCTTTTGATAAATCTATAAAAATGCCACAAGGGATATCTTGATTATCCAAATGCTTTAATACATTGTTTAAGAAATAGAAACATGCGGTTTCTATACTTTTTCCTTTAAGATATCCGTGCTGAGTATCATTTAGAAGATGGTATTTTTTAAAAAAGGATATGGTCCTATCAGCTATCACTCTTTCAAAAAATTTTGAAAAAGATGATAATATGCTAATAGGCCTGTAGTTTTCTAAGACATTCTTGTCCCCTTTTTTATAAACAGGTGTGATAACCGAATGCTTAAGTTTGTCAGGATATATTCCAAATTCAATTGATTTGTTGATAATATGTATTAATGGATCAATAATTTCTACTATAACATTTTCTATTAAGGCTAGGGAAATTTCATCGTAACCTGTACTGTTTTTATTTTTAAAGTTCAGTAAATAGGTGAAAATTTCTTCATTACTCACTGGTTCAATGAAGATTGAATGAGTATTCATTAGAATGTTATCTACATAATTGAGTTTTGGAATTTTACTACATAGTCTAATTGGATTAGTAACATAAAAATCATTCAACTCATTCGCTAATATGTTAATATCTTTCTCATCTGTTGGATACGCTGTGTCTTGTTGTTCTTTTTTTAAATTACCATTTGTTTCACTACATTCCAGGTAGCTTTCATTTTGTTATGGGAAAACTTTATTTGGTTTTCTAAACTTATTCTTTTTGCCTTTCTAAGTTGACTGTTATAATTTCTACGTACCCTGTTATAATGTCTTCTGCAGTTTTTATTATAATGGGCTAATATATATAGTAGATCCATGTCTTTTTTTATTCTAATTATACTAGGATTTGTGTAATTATTTCTCTTTTTAATTTTCTTTTTACAAATTATTCGAGGATAGCAGGTATTAAATAAAGATAAGAATGAACCCATAAATAAATCCCATTTCTTATTTACATCGTTTTCATGCGTTGAATAAACCGCTGACCAAGATTCGTTTTTCAGCATTTCTTTGAATTGTATCGTATTTTCATTAGTGAATTTTTCTAATTACTTTAAACTCATTATTTTTGTGTTTTGTATCAACAAAGGTTGTATCAACAAATCTTGTCTGTCTAGTCTTGTCTGTCTAGTATTGTCTGTCTAGTCTTGTCTGTCTAGTCTTGTCTGTCTAGTCTTGTCTGTCTAGTCTTATCTGTCTAGTATTGTCTGTCTACTCTTGTCTGTCTAGTCTTGTCTGTCTAGTCTTGTCTGTCTAGTCTTGTCTGTCTAGTCTTGTCTGTCTAGTCTTGTCTGTCTAGTCTTGTCTGTCTAGTCTTGTCTGTCTAGTCTTGTCTGTCTAGTCTTGTCTGTCTAGTCTTGTCTGTCTAGTCTTGTCTGTCTAGTCTTGTCTGTCTAGTCTTGTCTGTCTAGTCTTGTCTGTCTAGTCTTGTCTGTCTAGTCTTGTCCTTGTCTGTCTAGTCTTGTCTGTCTAGTCTTGTCTGTCTAGTCTTGTCTGTCTAGTCTTGTCTGTCTAGTCTTGTCTGTCTAGTCTTGTCTGTCTAGTCTTGTCTGTCTAGTCTCGTCTGTCTAGTCTTGTCTGTCTAGTCTTGTCTGTCTAGTCTTGTCTGTCTAGTCTTGTCTGTCTAGTCTTGTCTGTCTAGTCTTGTCTGTCTAGTCTTGTCTGTCTAGTCTTGTCTGTCTAGTCTTGTCTGTCTAGTCTTGTCTGTCTAGTCTTGTCTGTCTAGTCTTGTCTGTCTAGTCTTGTCTGTCTAGTCTTGTCTGTCTAGTCTTGTCTGTCTAGTCTTGTCTGTCTAGTCTTGTCTGTCTAGTCTTGTCTGTCTAGTCTTGTCTGTCTAGTCTTGTCTGTCTAGTCTTGTCTGTCTAGTCTTGTCTGTCTAGTCTTGTCTGTCTAGTCTTGTCTGTCTAGTCTTGTCTGTCTAGTCTTGTCTGTCTAGTCTTGTCTGTCTAGTCTTGTCTGTCTAGTCTTGTCTGTCTAGTCTTGTCTGTCTAGTCTTGTCTGTCTAGTCTTGTCTGTCTAGTCTTGTCTGTCTAGTCTTGTCTGTCTAGTCTTGTCTGTCTAGTCTTGTCTGTCTAGTCTTGTCTGTCTAGTCTTGTCTGTCTAGTCTTGTCTGTCTAGTCTTGTCTGTCTAGTCTTGTCTGTCTAGTCTTGTCTGTCTAGTCTTGTCTGTCTAGTCTTGTCTGTCTAGTCTTGTCTGTCTAGTCTTGTCTGTCTAGTCTTGTCTGTCTAGTCTTGTCTGTCTAGTCTTGTCTGTCTAGTCTTGTCTGTCTAGTCTTGTCTGTCTAGTCTTGTCTGTCTAGTCTTGTCTGTCTAGTCTTGTCTGTCTAGTCTTGTCTGTCTAGTCTTGTCTGTCTAGTCTTGTCTGTCTAGTCTTGTCTGTCTAGTCTTGTCTGTCTAGTCTTGTCTGTCTAGTCTTGTCTGTCTAGTCTTGTCTGTCTAGTCTTGTCTGTCTAGTCTTGTCTGTCTAGTCTTGTCTGTCTAGTCTTGTCTGTCTAGTCTTGTCTGTCTAGTCTTGTCTGTCTAGTCTTGTCTGTCTAGTCTTGTCTGTCTAGTCTTGTCTGTCTAGTCTTGTCTGTCTAGTCTTGTCTGTCTAGTCTTGTCTGTCTAGTCTTGTCTGTCTAGTCTTGTCTGTCTAGTCTTGTCTGTCTAGTCTTGTCTGTCTAGTCTTGTCTGTCTAGTCTTGTCTGTCTAGTCTTGTCTGTCTAGTCTTGTCTGTCTAGTCTTGTCTGTCTAGTCTTGTCTGTCTAGTCTTGTCTGTCTAGTCTTGTCTGTCTAGTCTTGTCTGTCTAGTCTTGTCTGTCTAGTCTTGTCTGTCTAGTCTTGTCTGTCTAGTCTTGTCTGTCTAGTCTTGTCTGTCTAGTCTTGTCTGTCTAGTCTTGTCTGTCTAGTCTTGTCTGTCTAGTCTTGTCTGTCTAGTCTTGTCTGTCTAGTCTTGTCTGTCTAGTCTTGTCTGTCTAGTCTTGTCTGTCTGTCTAGTCTTGTCTGTCTAGTCTTGTCTGTCTAGTCTTGTCTGTCTAGTCTTGTCTGTCTAGTCTTGTCTGTCTAGTCCTTGTCTGTCTAGTCTTGTCTGTCTAGTCTTGTCTGTCTAGTCTTGTCTGTCTAGTCTTGTCTGTCTAGTCTTGTCTGTCTAGTCTTGTCTGTCTAGTCTTGTCTGTCTAGTCTTGTCTGTCTAGTCTTGTCTGTCGTCTAGTCTTGTCTGTCTAGTCTTGTCTGTCTAGTCTTGTCTGTCTAGTCTTGTCTGTCTAGTCTTGTCTGTCTAGTCTTGTCTGTCTAGTCTTGTCTGTCTAGTCTTGTCTGTCTAGTCTTGTCTGTCTAGTCTTGTCTGTCTAGTCTTGTCTGTCTAGTCTTGTCTGTCTAGTCTTGTCTGTCTAGTCTTGTCTGTCTAGTCTTGTCTGTCTAGTCTTGTCTGTCTAGTCTTGTCTGTCTAGTCTTGTCTGTCTAGTCTTGTCTGTCTAGTCTTGTCTGTCTAGTCTTGTCTGTCTAGTCTTGTCTGTCTAGTCTTGTCTGTCTAGTCTTGTCTGTCTAGTCTTGTCTGTCTAGTCTTGTCTGTCTAGTCTTGTCTGTCTAGTCTTGTCTGTCTAGTCTTGTCTGTCTAGTCTTGTCTGTCTAGTCTTGTCTGTCTAGTCTTGTCTGTCTAGTCTTGTCTGTCTAGTCTTGTCTGTCTAGTCTTGTCTGTCTAGTCTTGTCTGTCTAGTCTTGTCTGTCTAGTCTTGTCTGTCTAGTCTTGTCTGTCTAGTCTTGTCTGTCTAGTCTTGTCTGTCTAGTCTTGTCTGTCTAGTCTTGTCTGTCTAGTCTTGTCTGTCTAGTCTTGTCTGTCTAGTCTTGTCTGTCTAGTCTTGTCTGTCTAGTCTTGTCTGTCTAGTCTTGTCTGTCTAGTCTTGTCTGTCTAGTCTTGTCTGTCTAGTCTTGTCTGTCTAGTCTTGTCTGTCTAGTCTTGTCTGTCTAGTCTTGTCTGTCTAGTCTTGTCTGTCTAGTCTTGTCTGTCTAGTCTTGTCTGTCTAGTCTTGTCTGTCTAGTCTTGTCTGTCTAGTCTTGTTCTGTCTAGTCTTGTCTGTCTAGTCTTGTCTGTCTAGTCTTGTCTGTCTAGTCTTGTCTGTCTAGTCTTGTCTGTCTAGTCTTGTCTGTCTAGTCTTGTCTGTCTAGTCTTGTCTGTCTAGTCTTGTCTGTCTAGTCTTGTCTGTCTAGTCTTGTCTGTCTAGTCTTGTCTGTCTTGTCTGTCTAGTCTTGTCTGTCTAGTCTTGTCTGTCTAGTCTTGTCTGTCTAGTCTTGTCTTCTAGTCTTGTCTGCTAGTCTTGTCTGTCTAGTCTTGTCTGTCTAGTCTTGTCTGTCTAGTCTTGTCTGTCTAGTCTTGTCTGTCTCTAGTCTTGTCTGTCTAGTCTTGTCTGTCTAGTCTTGTCTGTCTAGTCTTGTCTGTCTAGTCTTGTCTGTCTAGTCTTGTCTGTCTAGTCTTGTCTGTCTAGTCTTGTCTGTCTAGTCTTGTCTGTCTAGTCTTGTCTGTCTAGTCTTGTCTGTCTAGTCTTGTCTGTCTAGTCTTGTCTGTCTAGTCTTGTCTGTCTAGTCTTGTCTGTCTAGTCTTGTCTGTCTAGTCTTGTCTGTCTAGTCTTGTCTGTCTAGTCTTGTCTGTCTAGTCTTGTCTGTCTAGTCTTGTCTGTCTAGTCTTGTCTGTCTAGTCTTGTCTGTCTAGTCTTGTCTGTCTAGTCTTGTCTGTCTAGTCTTGTCTGTCTAGTCTTGTCTGTCTAGTCTTGTCTGTCTAGTCTTGTCTGTCTAGTCTTGTCTGTCTAGTCTTGTCTGTCTAGTCTTGTCTGTCTAGTCTTGTCTGTCTAGTCTTGTCTGTCTAGTCTTGTCTGTCTAGTCTTGTCTGTCTAGTCTTGTCTGTCTAGTCTTGTCTGTCTAGTCTTGTCTGTCTAGTCTTGTCTGTCTAGTCTTGTCTGTCTAGTCTTGTCTGTCTAGTCTTGTCTGTCTAGTCTTGTCTGTCTAGTCTTGTCTGTCTAGTCTTGTCTGTCTAGTCTTGTCTGTCTAGTCTTGTCTGTCTAGTCTTGTCTGTCTAGTCTTGTCTGTCTAGTCTTGTCTGTCTAGTCTTGTCTGTCTAGTCTTGTCTGTCTAGTCTTGTCTGTCTAGTCTTGTCTGTCTAGTCTTGTCTGTCTAGTCTTGTCTGTCTAGTCTTGTCTGTCTAGTCTTGTCTGTCTAGTCTTGTCTGTCTAGTCTTGTCTGTCTAGTCTTGTCTGTCTAGTCTTGTCTGTCTAGTCTTGTCTGTCTAGTCTTGTCTGTCTAGTCTTGTCTGTCTAGTCTTGTCTGTCTAGTCTTGTCTGTCTAGTCTTGTCTGTCTAGTCTTGTCTGTCTAGTCTTGTCTGTCTAGTCTTGTCTGTCTAGTCTTGTCTGTCTAGTCTTGTCTGTCTAGTCTTGTCTGTCTAGTCTTGTCTGTCTAGTCTTGTCTGTCTAGTCTTGTCTTGTCTGTCTAGTCTTGTCTGTCTAGTCTTGTCTGTCTAGTCTTGTCTGTCTAGTCTTGTCTGTCTAGTCTTGTCTGTCTAGTCTTGTCTGTCTAGTCTTGTCTGTCTAGTCTTGTCTGTCTAGTCTTGTCTGTCTAGTCTTGTCTGTCTAGTCTTGTCTGTCTAGTCTTGTCTGTCTAGTCTTGTCTGTCTAGTCTTGTCTGTCTAGTCTTGTCTGTCTAGTCTTGTCTGTCTAGTCTTGTCTGTCTAGTCTTGTCTGTCTAGTCTTGTCTGTCTAGTCTTGTCTGTCTAGTCTTGTCTGTCTAGTCTTGTCTGTCTAGTCTTGTCTGTCTAGTCTTGTCTGTCTAGTCTTGTCTGTCTAGTCTTGTCTGTCTAGTCTTGTCTGTCTAGTCTTGTCTGTCTAGTCTTGTCTGTCTAGTCTTGTCTGTCTAGTCTTGTCTGTCTAGTCTTGTCTGTCTAGTCTTGTCTGTCTAGTCTTGTCTGTCTAGTCTTGTCTGTCTAGTCTTGTCTGTCTAGTCTTGTCTGTCTAGTCTTGTCTGTCTAGTCTTGTCTGTCTAGTCTTGTCTGTCTAGTCTTGTCTGTCTAGTCTTGTCTGTCTAGCTTGTCTGTCTAGTCTTGTCTGTCTAGTCTTGTCTGTCTAGTCTTGTCTGTCTAGTCTTGTCTGTCTAGTCTTGTATGTCTAGTCTTGTCTATCTTGTCTTGTCTGTCTAGTCTTGTCTGTCTAATCTTGTCTATCTAGTCTTGTCTGTCTGGTCTTGTCTGTCTAGTCTTGTCTGTCTAGTCTTGTCTGTCTAGTCTTGTCTGTGTAGTCTTGTATGTCTAGTCTTGGCTGTCTAGTCTTGTCTATCTAGTCTTGTCTGTCTAGTATTGTCTGTCTAGTCTTGTCTCTCTAGTCTGATTCAAAATAATTTATTTCCTTTTTCCAGTTATACAACAATTGGAAATGTGTCTAGATAAAACATGAATAAATATTACAAAACGAAGTTTCACATTTAACTGAGAAGTCCCGTAAGTAATTGAACACTTGTTTTTTAAATGTTTGAATGTTTTCAATATCTTTAAATTTTTTGATTTTGATGCAGCTATAGTAAGGTCCACTTTAGGACATCGTCACTTTGTGAATTAGCGACATATATGCAAAATACTTCCTCCTAGTTTCCACAATGTGGTTGTTTTTGCTGTTTTCGAAGAGTGTTTTGTGTTTGAACATAAAATTCAAAGCTTCATAGAACAGATATATTGGCTATATACCGTTAATATATCTGCTTCTTTAAAGTTTCTTCGGCAGGTTTGTTTGTAGTCTAAATTTAGCATAATCCGTATAGCCTGTTTTTGTATAATAAAGACATTATTGATGATTTTCCAGTCACCCAGAAGATTATGCCAAATCGCATGTGAGATTGACTTAACACTGTATTTTAGATCTACTTTATCACTACATAGTTCTATTTGTGTTGGGTGGTTAAAAGGGTATATATTTGTCTTAAAAAATGATAACGTTCGTCTTTCGCTCATTTATTGTTAGTTTGTTCTTTTTGAACCAGTGTTTCAATAAGTTCAACGCATTGTTTACATTAGGACTAACCTCATTCAAATTTGTATTTGCTATGAGTAGCGTCGTGTCATCTGCAGTCTTGTCTGAGTCTACTCTAATTTGTCTCCACTATCTAGTCTGCCTAGACATAGTTTATTTGTCTTGTCTGCCTGGTCTGCACCGTCTAGTCTTGCTTGGCTAGTATTATCTGTCTGGTTGTATATTCTAGACTACTCTGTTTCATCTTGGCAGGCTACGCTCATCTATCTACTTTTGTTGGTCATATCTTCTATATTTAGCTATAACTGTCTAGTTTTATTTGTCTTTTGTTGCCTTGGCAGGCTAGTCAAACTTCTAATATATCAAATGTCTAATGTTGAGTAACCTAATAAGTTGGTGGAAAATGTTGTTGGTATTAAAAGGAAACGGTTCCAATGCCTAGAAAATAATAACGCACCATTTGTTAAAATAATTTGTTATTTGTTAGATAACAGAGAAAAACTGAATTACGGTAATATATAACAATCTTTTAAGTAACAGTTAATATGTAAAGGAAAATTTACATTCTTCGAATAGACAATGTTAGTGAAATTTAAGAACTATATTGAAACTATTTGAAGTCTAAAACAGGAATTTGTGACAAGTATAGAAATATATTTAAAATTATTTCTGAGTTTGAAATGATAACTAAAGATAACATGTCCATAAAACTAGTTATTAATGTAATATTAAACTAAACTGCTACTACTTATAATAAACATTCGTGCATATTATTTAAAATCTATTCTTCCAAAATATTGTCGAAAATTCGGGTTTCCAACAAGTTTTCTTATATGTATCGATTATAGAGATAAATTATTGATATGTAATGACGCACAACGATTCCAACAACCTTACTTTCGTCACTTACATTTGTTTTTTGGTTCACAATTTCGTGATCGGGTCAACCCGGCTACTTTTACTTGCTGAGTTGTGAGTCGGTATCCACACCAACAACAATTTATAAATCCATTAAGGTAAGTCCATAATTACATTCCATTCAGTAATATCGTGAGAGTAATGTAGAGGTTTATTAATAAAATCAAAATATGTATTCAAACATCTTAAAATATGGACTTTGTAAAACGATGTAAAGCAGAGAAGAATATAAAAGAATGTGAAGTACTAGATAGATCAAATTAGTTGACGAGAAGTAGAATGATCGAAATGGTGAAATTTCAATTTGAATTTTGGAACAGAATTAGATTTATGTAAGAACTAAATATAAATTCGGATAAAATTAATTATGGCGGACAATATTTGGATAACAAATGATTCTATATATTAGCAAAATAAAAAATTGAAATGTATTCTATATATTAGCAAAAGACAGAAACTGTATTTGAGTTTGTTTAATAGAAGATAGATTCTATAAATCTTAACCAAAACGTATGGGATTCCTAATTATTTAATTATCTATTTACATTTCAGAACGTATTTACAATAAATTATAAAACGTAAAAAACACAAGTAGTAAATAGTAGTGCAGATTATTAATACAATATATAATAGTGAAAACACAGTAACATTTTGCATAGATAAAATGGTAACATAATGGACATAGTGACAAAAAACATTTATTTATTTATTTATCGTTTCGAGATCTCGAAACCCGTCTGCAGATGACTATTCTCTTGGGTTAAATAGAAAGATGTGATGTTAAAAACAATGTTATTTCTTCTATCTTGTATCTAGTTCTTGTTTAGTGGACGAAAGTACTTGCTTCTCTGCTATTTACTGGCCTAGTAAATAGCAGATAAATATCTGTTGTGTTTCAACATGAGGTTTTTTAATTTTTTTTAATTTTATAGAGCTACGGAAATATATTTATATATTCAAACTCATATCGCGCTTTAATAAGTTGGTATGATTGTATCTATAATTAGTTTTTGTTTTATCTCAATAGTCAAGTATGTTTTCCAGTTTTTATGATATTCACGTTTTTCAGTTTGTTTTCAATTTCAATTAATGATTTGGAAAACCAACGGGGGTAATTATTAGATGTGTGAGTTTCGTTTAGTACATTTTTTTTTGTTTAGTACATTTATCAATCAAACTAAATCGTATTAAATCACAAGGCCGAGAGGTGTTGATCTTACTTTCCGAGAAATGCATCTTTAACTTACAATTGAACTGGTTTTTATCTTCAAGCTGGTTTTTAGCTTCAAGTGCTTCTAAACATTTTAAAATTCACTTGTGCTGCGTATACTGCGTGTCACATATACACCCTTCAGTGACTTACAAACTTACGAGAATCATTGAAACAAACTCATATTTCATATTAGATTTCATAGTAGTGGGTGATTAAAACTTTCCCGAAATTGACTGGGTTCCTTTAAATGACAATTTATTTCCCTCGTTCTGCAAAACACTGGACACTCATTAAGAATTTGCCAATACAATAGTTTGCTTATACAAATTTAATTACACGAATAGGATATTAGATCGGGAGTTTAGTACAAAAGTAATTAAAATTGACTCAGCTTTCACTTCGATAAGTAAAATCGACGCATATCACCCTCCATTCGAATTAAATTATTATTTAAAACAGTACGATAAACTTAAAGTGACCTCATTTTCATTGAGACAAAGCGGGACAAATTGGATGAAATGAGAATTATTATTTAGTTATGAAAGCAGACCAATAATTAAAACATATATATTTTATCTACTCACTCACCAAAATGAACAGATTCTTAAATACATTGTTATGTGTGAAGGATTCCATTGTTATAAACGTGTGTAAAAGTATCCAAATCGTGCGTAAAAATCCAATGTAAACCAAATGGAATTTCATTAAACGATTTCTGTTTGTTGTTACTATCGCAACAACTTGCGTCAATAAAAAAAATCAACGACGTAGTGAAAATAAATTTTCTGACATTTTCTGAAAATTTTTTATTGAATTAATTTTTGATCGAATTCCATTAATTTTTCTTATTTTGAATCAAGAAGTCTCGGCCTCTCAATCTGGATTTATCTGGCTCTAATATAACTTAACCTAACCATAACCTAATCTAGATTAAATCTACTCATTGCGATTAAACCCATCGCAACTCATGCGCAAAACCCTTCTTTACAACCTTGTTTCATAAACTACTATTATTGTGTACATTCATATACTTGTCTATAAATATACAAGAATGTATTTACATATATTTAAAATAAGAAATGCTGATATTTAAAAAAAAGCGGGATATTTTTAAAATATGTGCCGCCAAAATCGAGACGTGTGGTCACTTTTAGATAAACTCTCACCTCATCTCATCTTTTTTCGATTTTAATAAAAGCGACTGAAAAGAGTTAAATTTTAATTTTTTGCATTAATTGGACGGAAAGGCTTAACTATGCTGAGTCGATAACAACGTTGTTTGTTTTTATAGCTTGTTAAAAAAATATAGTTTGCTCGAATAATACAGTGGTACCTTGAGATACGATTGTTCTAACATACGAATGTTTTGAGATACAACATGAAATATTCTAAAATTTATACCTCTACATACCTACAACGAAAAATTTGAGATACGAATTTGCGATGTGCGATAATTGCATAGGTGATCCCTAGACGGCAGAGCGTTCGCTCAGCTTTCCTACCGCCGCTTCTGCCCGCTATGTCGATCTGTCGAGACCAGAGTCCTCTGTATGGCCGCCACGACGTGTTATTCGCTTTGTTTGTGGCTGGTTTTCGTGTCATTTCGGATAGTATATATACTGTACTCTGCATATTTTGTTATTTTAACCATGGATCCCAAAGTTAAAGACAAAACTGGTGAAAAGAAAAAGCCTAAGATAATGATTTCAATGGAAGCGAAACAAGAAATTATTGCAAAGCATGATACGTGGCGTTCATATCATCGACTAAGCAAATGAGTATGGCCGCAATCCTTCTACAATATGCACGATCATCAAGCAGAAGGAAGCAATAAAGAAGCTGCAACCTTCCAAAGGCGTCACCATTATTTCAAAGCTACGAACTAATATACATGATGAGATGGAACAGCTACTTTTATTATGGATTAAGGAGAAGCAATTGGCAGGTGACTCTGTTTCTGAAGCGATTATTTGTGAGAAGGCTGGCGCCATCTTCCAAGACCTCAAGCGTGATGTAACCGAGACGGAGGGAGAATCATCGCAAGGCGGTAAGGGGTTCAAAGCTAGTGGTGGCTGGCTTGACAATTTTAAGAAACGAAGTGGCATTCATTCAGTTATTCGCCAAGGAGAAGCATCTATTGCAGATATTATTCAAAATAAAACCGTTGCTAGTCTACCACTCGGAAAAGGGCCTTCAAAGCTTATAAAGTTATGAAAGAAAAATTACAAGTTCTGTGGCGCACAAACAGTAAAGCATGGATGACCCATCAGTTTTTTATTGAGTGGATGAACATAGTTTTTGTGTCTTCAGTTAAAAAATACTTAATCGATAATGGTCCGACCGCTTGAGTGTGTCCTTCTGTTGGATAATGCTCCCTCCTGGCCTTGAGGATGACCTTTTAGATTAATTTAGATTTATTAAAATTGTCTATCTGCCCATGGATCAACAGTTATCTCCAATTTTAAGAAACTTTTCACGAAGCATCTTTTCAAGCGTTGCTTCGAATTTATCGAAAATACGAACCTAATATTGAGGGAGTTTTGGAAGAATCATTACAACATTGTGATCTGCCTTAAGCTTATAGATGTTTCCTGGCAAGGTGTTACCAAAAGAACATTGAACTCAGCTTGTAGAAAATTATGTCCAGATGTTGTTTTAAAACGAGAGGGATTTCAGGGATTCGAACCTATTGAGGAGGAGATTGTGGAGGAGGAGATTGTATCAAATGGTGGCCCCATGGCCCTATAGGTAGACGAAGCAGATTTTGCTGATCTCATTGAGGAGTATGCTGAAGAACTCACGACGGAGGAGCTGAAGGACTTTCAGAAGATTTCCCACTCGGGGGTAATGATCGAATTCAGCAGTGAGGAGGAGGTCGAGCTGGAGGAGAAACTTACTTCACGTGAAATTAGTGATATCCTTTGCAAGTGGCAGGAAGTGTCTGATTTTGTGGAAAAAAGACACCCAGAGAAATTGTCGACAGGGAGATCGTGTGCCTTATTTGATGATAGGTGTCACATTCTTTCATAACATTTTAAAATGAAGGCAGAAACAGACCTCTTTTGATCGTTACCTTGTGAAGGTCCCGACGTTAAAGCGATGATTAATAAACATTGTGTGTTATTAATATATTAATAAATAAATTAATAAATATTATGTGTGTTACTACTCGTATATTTATATACAAATTTTGTATATTATATGTAATTTAACTGTGTTTTGGGTTAGTTTCATTTCGCTAGACCGCATTAATATATATTACATTATTTTAAATGGAAAAATTGCTTTGAGATTTTTTTTCCATACGACGGTGATCACAGAACGAAATAAATTCGTATCTCAAGGTACCACTGTTATGTATAAATTCATTAAAGGCGTAGCTTTCAAACAAAAGCTAGGCATCTTCCTATACTCGGTAGCGTAAAAATTATCATCTGATTTTCTTAGCCTATAACCACTGAAATATATACTAACTGGAACGAGCGCTGGCCTCTAAGCTTGTGCGGGCCGAGATGGAGGTCCCAAGGGGAGCCCTTCATCCTTGTCTAGCCAACAGTGAATTCAAGAGTGTGAGGGTGTGATACAATCAGAGCGAAAAGCTAGTTGTATTGAATTGTATCAAGAAAGAGAGTGAGATCGTTCAATCGGTAAGCTTAGTATAATAATAAAGTTATTTAAGAAGTTACCGAAGTATTTTAAGTATATTTTTATGAAAGTTGTTTTCAAAGACAATGGTGTTGACAATACTGTTGTATTTGCAAGGAAAAATGGATGTCGCATGTCGGACCAGTGTTGCCAACTTTATTTTTCAGGGGATCGTACGATGCACTTGAAAAAATCGTATTTTGCTAAGAATTTTAGAAAAAAAAAAAAATAGTACGCATAGATTTTTCAATAAAACCATAGCAAATAATTTAAATTCGTAATATTATTATAGTTTTAAATCAATATTTAATGTTTAGAGTAGGTACAACTTTTAAAAATTTTGTATTTAGATACGAACAAGGAATGATTTTCTGAACCTTGGTAAGCAGAATCTACCACTAATTTGTCAAATAAATTCAACTAAGAAGTTTGTATGTACACTGCTCAAAACAATTACCGGACCACTAGTTTGTGCCTCCATAAAATTCCAGCAGGAAATCAAAGGTTCCGTATTACTCGTTGCGATGGTCAGTGGTGGCAGTTTAGAAGAACAAATATCACCAACACAGTATGGGTTCAGAAATGCGGTGGGTACTCGAGAAGTTCTCTATAGCATCCAAGTGTTATTTCAACGATGCAGGGATATGAACTGCAATATTTTTGCTTGCTTTATTATTGATTACCAAAAGGCATTCGATAGAGTGCGACATCAAAATATGATAGAGATTTTAAAGAAAGTTGGACTGCATGGAAAAGACTTAAGAATCATCATAAACTTATTCTGGAACCAGACAGTTATTCCTACAGAGTGTAGGGAGAGAGGACAGAGGAGGTGAACATTCTACGAGGTGTAAGGCTGCATACTATCACCGTTGATGTTTGACATCTATTCCGATTACATATTTAAAGAAGCTCTGGAAGCCCTGGAAGCCGGCAAATCAATAAACAGTGGAACAATAAATAATATACGGTACGCGGATGATATGGTGATATTTGCTAATGGCATGGAGAAACTACAACACTTCATGAATAGAGTATCAGCAACTAGCGAAAGCTATGGAAATCAAAGTGCCTTGATATAAACATCAAAAAGACAAAATTAATGATAATTAGTAAATCACACATTAGGAATTGTCACCTCATAGTCAATCAGAAACCGAGAGATTAAATAAATATTCATATCTTGGCACTACTCTAAACGATCAGTGGGATAAGTTCCGTATCGAGAAAGCGAAAGCTGTTTTCAACAGCAAGGGATCCCTACTGTAGAGTCACGACTTCACAATGTTAGCGAAACTGAGAATTCTGCGTTGTTATGTGTTTCCGGTTCTTTTTTAATGAGTTGAATCGTGGACACTAGCCGATGCTATGAGCAAAAAACTTTAAGCATTCGAGATGTATTTATATCGAAGATGTTGGGAGATTCCTCGAGGGATCGCATAACCAACACTGAGATCCTTCATAGAATACAGAAGGATAAAGAGCTTCTCAACACCATAAAATGCAGAAAACTCCAATACCTGGGGCATATTATAAGGAATGAAAGCAGATTCCATCTTTTAAAAGATTTTTTAAAAGACATCTTTTAAAAGACAAGGTTTAAAAAAATACTGCATGGGAAAGTAACGGGAAACGGATCTGTCGGAAGAAGAAGGATATCATGGTTGAAGAATCTTAGAACATGGTTTGCCATGACCACCACCCATGCCCAGGAGAACTCTATGCAGCTGCTACTGTCCAGGAAGTCGAAATATTTGGAGGTGGTTCAGTTATGGTTTGGAGTGTGGGATTAGTATTGACAGTAGAACCGACCTTGTTGTAATTCCAGGAAATCTTAACGCTAATCTGTATGTTGACATTATGTTAGGAGAACATGTTGGCCCTGTAGTATATGGATTAGGTTAAAATTGCATGTTATGGCAGGGGAACCGTGGTATAGGCGACTAGTTAACAGGATAATACGCTGCGCATTTCTAAAGTGCGAGTGGGACAGAGGGTTTATATAATTATTGGATGCCTTCATTGAAAATCCAAAGAACTTTATGGCCCGTTCAAATCTTGTTTTTCTGTTATTTTTCTATTTTCTTATGAAGATAGAAAGTTTTGGAAAGATCGTATATTTTGCGTACGATTTCGAATACATGATCGTACATCGTAGCAGCTCCAAAAAGGTCGTATAAATACGATTTAAATCGTACGGTTGGTAACACTGTGTCGGACACACATTTAGTTCTCCTTTTGGACTGTACTAGACGAAGACAGAGCGATACGAGAGACCCCTTGCGATGCTCTCAGCCAAACCACTGTGCGCAAACCACGACGCAGCGCTTGATCCAGTTAGAATATATTTCAGTGCCTATAAGTAAGATTTTTAAAGAAATCGAGGCGTTTTTAATAATAACCTATTATCGCGAAATTTTATTCCATGAAGTTTCCATGAGCTTTCCACATGATTGTGAAGATTGTGTGGCATTAAATTTTCGATTTCAAGGAATATTCATCTTGTTACTGTTAGTTTAAAGTATATCGAGACTATGGAGATATTGGCACTGCAAACTTTAAAAATGAAAATACTTTAATTAAACGGTATAAATATGTATTTTTTAATAATACGAAACATCCTGATTGACTTCTTATGTATATTATACACCCTCGATGGACGCGGCAATCAATTTATGGTTTCGTTTTACACGTTGTTTTTAAGCTCAAGCAAAAGTTACCTAAAGAGTCACTTAGAACTTTCCGTTCTATTGTAATCAAGGAGAGAAAGAAAGTAAAAGAAATCTTCTAAGGTAGATCAGTTCTGGATTTATCTAAGAATGTATCGACCATATAAATTCAGGGATGAGTGTACTTGGTTTATGTTTTTAAATAATTCCTAATAAATTCAATGGTGTGCTTATACGCATTAAACTAGCCATTATCACTATGTATGAACACAAGGACAGAGTGACAATCCAGAACAAATCATCACTTAAATTTGAAATAAAAGCAGGTGTTATGTAGAAAGACACCACTCAACCGAAGTCATTTAAACCCATTAATCTAACATCTTTTATGTTAAAGACAATGAAGAAGGTAATTGACAATTACCTTAGAACAATAGTCCCTGGTAGTTGCACCAATACACAACTGTCTGCATGCATACATAGCAGAGAAATCCACAGAAACTGCGCTGTTACAGCTGACAAATAAAATAGAAGCAGCACTAGAAACAAAGGAAGTAGTGATATGTGCCCTCTTGGATATAGAAAGAGCCTCTGGCAACACCTCTCACGAAGCTGTCAAAGAGGCTCTCCAAAGAAGGAAAGTGGACTCAAAGTACTCCAAAGTGGATAGGAGCAATGTTGAGAATCAGAACGGCGGAGGGACAAGTGGGAGAGACACCATCAAGATCTCCACAACTCTAGGTTGCCCACAGGGAGGTGTGCTATCACCACGTATGCGGAGCCTGGTAGTTGATAATTTACTGGCTAGGCTGAACGACCTAGACATCAAATGTCAAGGTTGTGCCGACGATATGGTCATCATAGTCAGAGGGAAGTTTAAGGGAACGCTCTATGAAATTGTACAGAGGCCTCAAAGTAACTAGTAGATGGTGTCACACATTGGGACCTAGACTCAACCCGAGCAAAACCACGGTGATACCATTTACTAGAAAGTGAAAACTAAACTGCCTACAGCCCATACTGTTAAATGGGAGGGTAGTAGAATACAAACAGGAGATAAGGTATCTGGGTATAACACTAGATAGCAAACTCCTATGGAATGGACACGCTGAAGCAGCGATAGGAAAAGTAAAACGCGTTCTAATCGTGTGCAGATATCTGGCAGGGAAAACGTGGGGTTGTATCCCCACAACCTGCGATGGATGTACACTATGATAGTGACACCTGCGATCACTTGCGGGGCAGTTGCGTGGGGAAGCAAAACCAAGCTGACCTCTATGAGGAAGTAGCTTGAGAAGATTCAAAGACTGGCGTGTGTCTGCTGCTGGAGTAGGGAAAGATCCTATGTTCTAGGCCACTCCACCTCCACCAGGGAGTAGTATATTGTGAGGAGGGTAGTGTGAGGAGGGTTGTGAAATTTCTCAAGCTACTTCCTCATAGAGGTCAGCTTGGTTTTACTTCCCCACGCAACTGCCCGGTAAGTGATCGCATGTGTCACTATCATGGTGTACTTTCATCGCAGGTTTGTGGGGTTACAACCCCACGTTTTCCCTGCCAGATTTCTGCACACGATTAGACCGCGTTTGGCTTTTCCTACCGCTGCTTCAGCGTGTCCATTCCATTGGAGTTTGGACACATTGCTGTGTAGTTTTTCTCGAAATGGTATTTGCATATATTTCGTGTTTTGGTGTTTCCAACCAGAGGATTTTAGCAGCGGGACTGTTCCGGTCTCTGCTCCCTATTATTTTACCTCTGCCTATTCCTTCCTTGCTGAACCGTACAATTGCCGATCTGGCGCTCCTCTCCACAACAAGGTGCAACGGTGTCAAATCCAGCAAGTACGGAAAGATGCTATCTTCTAGGCCACTTCACCTCCACCAGGGAGTGTTATATTGTGAGGGGGTAGTGGAGGTGGAGTGGCCTAGAACATATGATCTTTCCGTACTTGCTGGATTTGACTCCTTTGCACCTTGTCGTGGAGAGAATCGCCAGATAGGCAGTTGTACGGTTCAGCAAGGAAGGAATAGGCAGAGGTAAAATAATCGGGAGAAGAGACCGGAACAGCCTCGCTGCTAAAATCCTCTAGCTGGAAACACCAAAACACGAAATATATGCAAATACCATTTCGAGAAAAACTACACAGCAATGTATAGTGGTAAAGCCGATTTAAACTACGAATCCTCATCATACCAAATAGAGCAAAATACTATAAAGTGGTATACAGATGGTTCGAAGATAAACGCTGGCACTGGTGCAGAAGTGTTTGGACCTCGTACCAAATACTTCGAATCTCTAGAAACATTCCCAAGTATCTTCCAAGCAGAGGTACACGCAAGATACACAGATGTGCACAATTTAACCTCGATAGGAATTATCGCAAAAAGCAAATTGCTATCCTGTCAGACTTTTAAGCAACCATCAAGGCCATTAGCTCATACACCATAAGATCCAAGCTGGTAGGGGACTGTGTGTTTAAACAAGCTTGGCACAGAAAAATAAAGTAACGATATACAGGGTTCCAGGACACACTGGTATAGACGGAAAAGAAGTAGCCGATCACCTGCAAATAAGGGATTACCCCTTTTGCGGTATGAGTGTGAACACCATCCAGAACAGTTTAGATGAAGAAATAAGAGAACAATGGATGAAAATCTGGAGAAAACTTCCAAGATTGAGACAATCCAAAGTAATGCTGGGATCTGTCAACCAGAAAAGAACAAAAGCTGGCCTGAAGCTAAACAGGAGCAAGCTTAGAATTTGGCAGGTGTCCTGACGGGACACTGCAGATTTAGAAATCACCTCAAGACCCTAGGCCTAGAGGAAGATGACAGATGCAGATTCTGTGGTTCAGCAGAGGAAACCTCCATACATCTGCTCAAAGACTGCGGAGCACTGCTCCGCAAGAGACAAGTGTGTCTTGGAGCCCACTGCTTGAACGCAGAGGAGGAGTTACAGTCCTGGAATCCCAACCAGATCATGGAATTTTTAAAAGAATCAGACCTAGAGGAGGCGGTCTAATTGGGTGAGTATACCAACGTTAAGAGGAAGAGGGTGGGGTATAATAGATCTACGAAGGTTGCAGTACAAGTCGTCCCCACCAAAACTACAATCTACAATCTAGGTAGAAAGATGCCTACAAATCTATCAGTTTTTTAACATTGCATTACAAAAAGCGAAAAGAAAACTTGTAACTAAATGGTAATATCATAAAAAAATTATAACAAATATGTGCATATGCGCAGGAGCTACTGATCAAGGCAAGAGGCAATAGAACCCTCGAAGTACTGTTTTTGAAAATAGAAGAGGTAACGAGAAAAGTACCTAGAACTATCGGGTGCTAACTCAAGAAGGGCTCCTGAGAACACCATTATAAATGATAGTTAATTTCAAAAAATCCAAAATGCAAATATTTTACGGTAAATTTCAACAACATAAACAGATTATCGATCAAGGTACATAGAATCTGGCATGGGATCTTGACATGGGTCAAGGTACATGGAATTTGGCATCCAGTCGATGGTACTATTATAATATCTGAAGCTTTTTAAATGTAAAATTATTTCGCGTAACTCAAAACCCTAATCAGTCCAGTGTTATGATATGGAGCTTAATCGTAAAGTATATCAGAAGAATACAAAAGCTCGAATTATATAGATGTTTTGGACGGGTGAAGGAAGAAGAATTATATAAGATTCGCCTGAACTCCAGGAGCTAATGGTAGTTGAAGACATAGTTAGATTTATTAAGGTGCAAAGACGCAACCTAGTACTTCAAGGGACAGTGGCAGACCCACGGCCAGGTGGGAAGATAAGGCAGAGGAAGATATAAAAACTATGAGAAACTGGGCGCTAGTTGCTGAAGATCGTCAAAAATTGATTACTAACCCTCCATCGGGCGTGGCCGATCAAATCGGCATAGCAATAACGTTTGGCGTTGACCCTGTTTTTCCATAAAGGCGCAGGATCCCCAAATCTCCAATAGCTTACTAACATTTTGTTGTTAAACTGACCTTTGAGCAGAGGTTGCAAACCATTTTTTGCTTATTAATAAAAATAGTCATTGTCTGCTCTCGAAAAAGATTTTCCTCAACTGAACTTTGGGTACAATTCAAGTGGATGGATGGACAACAATCAAATTAAAAGATTCTTGCGTCTAGCTTTGGGCCAAAATACTTTTTTCAAAAAACTTCTAGTTTGGGATGCTTTTCGTTGTCATATTTCTGATGAAACGAAATTTTATTTGAAGCAATTTAAAACGGACATGGCAGTGATTCTCTCAAGATGCACTAGTCTAATCCAGCCTGCTGACATTAACTAGAACAAACCGTTCAACTCGTCTTTAACTGAGAAGTACTCCGAATGGCTTTCAGCTGGCAATCATGAGTTTACAAAAGCTGGTATCATGAAAGCTGCTCCACTTGAAACTGTTTGTCAATGGAATTGCAATGCATGGGAATCATTCAGATGCAGTGGGATCGGGTTAAACACTGATAGTTCTGACGACACGGAAATAATTTTCAAGAAGGAAACAAATCTGCCGGTGGTCTGAACATTTTAAATGGAGAACATTTTAAATGGAGAAGATATAATTTACGAAGAAGACTTGAATGCTCTCGATTTGAATTTCTTGTTGAAGTTGAATGTTCTTCAAGTTGAATTTTAAGGTGTTGGTTTATTATTTTCTGTATTCTGATTAGAAATAAATCTTAAAAAATTATGTAGTTTTAACTTGTCTACTGAATTTGTACAAACTATATAATTCATTAATGAAAAAATAAACAGCGCCCTCTAATAAACGGCGCAGCAAATTTGCCCTCGTAAAATTACTTCCACTTTTTTTTAAATAAAATAGTTCATAAGCCCTCTAGGGAAAATATTAATATAAATTGACCATATACCATGAACTATGTGTAGGGTTTCTGAATATCCGCACTTTTTCAAAACCGCGGTTTTCGGTTTTTGAAAATTAAAAACCGCGGTTTCGGTTTCGGGTTCGGTTTTTAAGAACTTTTGGTTGTAGTGCCTGATATTTAAACGAGATCTTAGTTTTGTACAAAAGTTGACGCTAAGGGAAAATGATCTTTCGGAGTAGGTGGATGTATGTAACTTTAATTGTAGAGAGTACTTGAAACAAAATATTTAATCTTCTTTAGAAGATATTTTATATTTAGCAAGCTCTTTTTTCATAGAATTAGAATAGCGATTTGTTTGCATATAAGTATTTATTTAATTCTTCTTGAATAGCTTTTTGTACTTCGTTTGCAAGGAATAGTTTGGATTGGTCACTTCTTCTAATTCATCTGAATTTGCCGAACATTCACCTTCGACTTCAACTGCTTTTTCCGCCATAGTTTTCGTAATTTTCAAGCTAGCGAAACAGGTATGACGTTTTGTCGAAAGGAAAGCTTGTCAGAAGCGGTAGAGAAAACCGCGTTGTTTTTTTGTCTATTTGATTTTAATTCTTGAAACTTTAAAATCATTTATTTAATTCTTTCTTCGTATTCCTTTTGAATTAAGGTTATAACACCTGAAGAACATTTTGGCAAGATTTGGTTGGGAAACCGGCCAGCTATTGCTTTCCGAATAAATGCAGATTTCGAAATTGCTCGAACACATATACCATCGATGGTTGCCATTTTTGCAGCAACAGTTTGCAATATTTGAGAGTACTAATTCAATATACTTTATTTTTATTTATCGTTTGATAAAACCGAAAACCGCGGTTTTCTATGACGGTTATGCGGTTTCGGTTTTTGCACAGAAAACCGTGGTTTTGCGGATCGGATATATTCGAACCAGAAACCCTAACTATGTGGTTTCATGGCGAATTTTTTACAATCGGATTATAAAACATACAATATCGCAACGAACTATTTACTTTCGATCGGATTATAAAGTATATACTGAATATGCAAGGTTGATTTCATTAAATACATCAGTACGTAGTTGAGCAACTTATTCATTATTGCGCTAAATTGGTTAGAATGATTTTTTTTCAGTTTCTTAAAGAGTGCCGTTTTGACACACCGCGTTCGATCTCGGCAATATACCAGGCCCGCCTGACGGAGGGTTAAGGAGTGCGAAACTGGAACACCCCTAGAGCCAGAAGATATCCAAATATGTTAAACATACGGAAATTTCTAACTATTGATACTAGTATTCTTCTAACGTCATATAAATAATAACTGGACATCGGATTATATGCACTTGCATGTTTGCATATGCAAATGCATAAAACGCTATTTTTTATAGCATTGTTGCATATTTTAGTACTTTTTCATTTATAGTGCTTATTTCAGCAGTTAAATGTGTTTTGTATTACGCGGAAACGGTGGCGGGCCGCAGCCAGTGACGTGCCACGCGGGCACCTCACACGCGGCAACCCGATCTACTGACTTGCACTAGGAGAAAGCGTTTGGCGGATGCGGTAATTTTCGGATTGCTGGGCATTAAATCGCTCGCTGTGTTTATATACCTAAGAAAATAATTTTTGTTAAAATAGTGTCGCCACACAGTGGGATAAAATCCCAAAAAACTGGCCAAAACCCGAAAAATAATAATTTTTTTCATCTCATTAGAGAACCCTTGGGACCATCGGATTCCGGAAACTAAAAGAACCAGGTATTGAAAACTAACCAAAACTTTCATATCAAACGAAGCAGTTGAGTGTGTAGAATAGTGCGCGCAACAGTTAGTGAAATTACGTGAAACTTTGATTGTGTATTAAACGGTGAAAAAAAATTCGAATTTAATCTTGCAAAATGGCTGATGCACAGAAAGGTATGTAGAATTTAAATACTTCATTGGCTGTAAATAGACTGTTATTTTGTAGCAAGTATTTAAGAACAATTCGTAGCAAAAACTACAACATTTTGAACTCGAAGATTCAAGTTTATGGAAAGATACAAAACAATGAGGGCAAATGAGTGCTCTAATGAGCTCAGGTTTGCTTTATTAGACATTTATTGCTTGAGAAAATCAAGAATTGGGTGCTACTTTGTCTTCAGTATAATTTTTTATCAAATCATTTATGAAACTGAGAAATTCTCACATTTATATTTTATAATGCACTGACTAAATAACCGATAAATTTTATTTTTAACCGACTTATTCCGATTATTTTATTATATAATTATTAATTATTTTTAACCGACAATTCGGTTGTATGTTTTCTTTTTATTATATGTTTGTTACCTCGTTACTCCGTTATTTATGAACAGATTTCGAAAATTCTTTTTTTTTGAGGGTATACTTCACCCATTTAGATTTTTCATACCCATTTAGATTTGAAAAAAAAAGTACCACCCCTAAGGGTGAAAATAGGGGATGAAATTTTTTTGGGCAAGAATTTTTAGTGCACTTTTTGAAACAATTTCTTTGAAGTCGTTTTTTTTTGTTTTAATATATTATCTTTATTTTTATTTCAGATTCAAGTGAGAAAAAAAGTATTATGTCGAGGAGGGATCTTTTTTACTTATTGAAATGTCGTTTTGGTTACTATATATATATATATATATATATATATATATATATATATATATATATATAAAATTTATTTGTCCAGCCAGTCCTTAAATTTATTTAGGAATTTGTCTTCTATGCGAGATACATACTGCCACATCACGTGCATTTCTCTCACATTTATGCGTAAAATAGTTTTGTTTTTTTCAGTCAACTCAAAATAGTATTTCAATTTATTAGTCTATTCTCTTTCCACGGTAATATATATTTATATATATATATATATATATATATATAAATATATCTACATATATATATATATATATATATATATATATATATATATATATATATATATATATATATATATATATATATATATATATATATATTACCGTGGAAAGAGAATAGACTAAAAAATTGAAATACTATTTTGAGTTGACTGAAAAAAACAAAACTATTTTACGCATAAATGTGAGAGAAATGCACGTGATGGGGCAGTATGTATCTCGCATAGAAGACAAATTCCTAAATAAATTTAAGGACTGGCTGGACAAATTTATTATATATATATATATATATATATATATATATATATATATATATATATATATATATATATATATATATATATATATATATATAAATATATATATATATATATATATATATAAATTTTTTTTTTTTTAAATATATTTTATATTCTAAAACCCGTTTCTATCAAATTGTCAAGATATGAAAACATTTTCTCAGAAAAATGTTCGCCATATTGGATCCGCCATTTTGTTTTTGGAAAAATAAAATTTAGATTCGTAATCAGTGCCCCAAAAATCTCGTTGCTGTCAAATTTTCGCAATATGGAAAAATTTTCTAAGGAAAATTTTCGCCATATTGGATCCGCCATTTTGTTTTTGGAAAAATGGACCTCAAATTCGTAATCATCAACATCAACAACTGCTGATTTCAATTTCGTCTTCTAATTCGGATACTAAAAAATAGAATTCAACGAAGATTTATGCGAGTTATTTGTTGCGTGCAATATTTCTTTTTATCAATTGAATAACGATATATGCCAAAGATTCCTTAAGAAGTATTGTACTAATCAGATAATTCCTGCAGAATCCAATATCGGAAAAAACTACCTGTCAATAATCTACGAAGAAGTGCTAAGTCAAATACGCACTGATCTTTCGAATAAATTAATTTGGATCTCAGCCTATGAAACGACAGATTCATGTGGACTTTATATAGCGAATTTGATTTTTGGAAAATTATCCAAAGAGCAGTCTACTCCCCATTTGGTTGCCTGCAAGGTCTTACAAAAAACATATTACTCAACTATCGCCCGGTTCATCAATGATTCCATCAAATCACTGTTTTTCGATTCTTCTATGGACGAGAGAATATGTGTTTTCATTGCTGACGGTGCACCTTATATGTTGAAAGCTGGCTGGTCAAGCTCTAAAAATTTTTACCGAAACTTGTTCCACATCGCCTGTCTCGACCACGGATTACATCGACTTGCGGAAGAGATCAGGAAAGAGTTCAGGAATGTCAATAAATTGATTTCCTCTACAAGGAAAGTGTTTTTAAAAGCACCATCGCGCGTACAAAAATATAAAGAGCGACTGCCAAACCTAGAACTACATCCAGAACCAATATTAACGCGGTGAAGAACTTGGTTGAAAGTTATATTTTGTTTTATGCTTAGAATTTTGAGGCCATAAAAGAAGTAGTTGGACAATTTGACAGTTCAGAAGCCATTGCGATTAATTCAAGCCTGCTGACATTTGAGGATCCTTTAATCTAACAAAATATTGCTCTAATTGGAACTAAAAACATTCCTCTGAGCAAGTCCTTGGAAATATTGGAAAAAATGATTGAACAGCGTAACGACCTTCTGAGTTCACTATCTGAAAAGGTCCGTGGCAAATTATATAAAACCCCAGGTCTTGAAGGAATAAAGTAAACGCATTTATCAAAGGCACCAGCCAAACTCTGCCTGAAGAGGTTTTTGCAGAAATTGCCAAATTTCAAGTGCTGTCCATTAACGTCAGTAGAGAAGTCATTTTCAGCCTACAAATTAATATTAAGTGACAAACGTTACAAGTTTGATCTAGAAAATCTAGAAAAATATTGAATTGTATATTGTCACAAGAACTACAACGGTATATTGTAAAAAAGTGACTAAAGTCCAATAATAAATAGTACTTTTATAATAGCGAAGACTTCGACTATAAACAAACCACACCAAACCCGGACTCGCTGCCCCTTCATCGACAGAAGTTGGCCAGATTATTCAACTTCTTAAGAATAATAAAGCAGCTGCAGAGGATACTATCGTTGTTAATCTGTGGTAAGGTGCTGGAAGCAATGCCGTGGGCAAGCTAACCGAGATCATTCAAGACATCTTTGAAACAGAGAAATTAGCACCCGATTGAAAAACTGCTCTGAACCATCCGCTTCACAAAAAGGGAGTTCTTACTGATTTAAACAACTACCGTGGAATTTCTCTCCACCCAGTAATATACAAGATTCTCTCCAAGGCGTTAAAAACAAGGTCATAAAATCAGCTGGATAGTCAACTTGGAGAATATCAGGTAGGCTTCAGATCCGATCCAGTGTTGAACAGATCCTCAATCTTAAAACTGTACTTGCATACTCCATGATGATAAACCGAAAGGTTGTCGTCACCTTTGCTGATTTTAGGAAGGGCTACGATTCCATTGATAGAGAAACGCTTAACAAAGTGCTACAGGAACTAGGGCTAGATAACAAAACCCGCAGACTCATCCTAGAAACCTTGACCAACACCCATTCCAAGGTTAAATTAAGAGGCCAGATCTCAGAAAAAAACTGAACTGACACAAGAAGATGAACTTTCTTTACTTCTTTTCAACTGTGTCCTTGGAAAGGTTGTGGGAGAATGGCGCAAGGAACTGATCAACTTTGGTGTTCAGAGTAGTATCTACCTGGGACATAAGAACGATGGACTGGTTGTAGATTGCCTGGCCTTTGCAGATGACAGCATTCAGAGATGGCAACAATGCAGGTAAATTTTGGAAGATTTTGGAAGTTTGGAGAAATTTTGGAGAGAGGAGAATCCTCAGGAAGATCCTAGGCCCGGTAAAAAAAGATGGGGAATTCCGAAGGCAACATAACTTTGAGCTGTACGAACATATTGAGAGGCTCTCTGACTATGCAAGGAAAAAAAGCGTAGCTTTCTATGGCCACGTTGCAAGATTGCCTCCAAACCGACTAACCAACCGCCTGTTCGACCTTCTGGCAAAACAAGAAGGTTCGTACCACTTGGTTGACAGAAACCGAGAAGGATATTAAAGAACTGGGAATAACAGATATCCAAAACAGACAGTCTGTGAGACGCACCCTGAAGGAAGTCCGTGGATTTCAGGAAAAACCCCGAAGGAAAGCTTCACCCTGGACAGAAGAGAGAAAGGAGTTACAGCGTCTGAAGATGCGACAAAACTGAGCAAAGATCAAAGCCCAACAGTTGAACAAGCGTGGTCAAAAGTAGGCCTATTCGAAACAAGAAGAAGAAGTATTTTGATTGTGCATATTCTGTGCATATTTCGCCCATTTTGGTGTGCATATTTGCATGCATATTTTTGCATGTTAATAGTGCATTTAATCCGATGTTTACTAATAACACAGAAATACAGTACTTTGACAAGTTTTATAAAGAATTGAATTTCTAAACATTTGAGTAATTATTTCTTAATTTAGGAGAATATAATAAAAAGCTACTCACATTTATTATAGTAGCGCAACTGTTTATTTTATTCCCTTTTTTTAAGTTGAATTAGTCTACAATAAAATTGCCCTGATAAGAAAGTTGCCTATGTATAAAATGTGTATATGTATATATGTATATATATATATATACTTAATTTACTTAATTTACGTGATGTTAAATCAATTTATATGTTTGGGAAAAACTTTTAATTAAAAAACATTTGGTTTTCCATATCAAGTAAAATCAATCACGGACACCGAGATTTCAATTACAATAATTTACGATATTGACTGGAATTCCAATTCAATTTCAAAGGATTTAAAAATGTAATTACATGATTCAGTAAATAACGGGAATATTTGATTTACATGTTTCATATTGTGTCGTTTGCAAATTAATAATAAATGTGTATTTGCGTGGGACTAGGAAAACTTGGATGACGAAATATTTAATTTATATGTATTAAATCCTGAATAAATAAATATGAATGGCGAAGATATTACTAATTTGTTCATAACAAGGGAATTCAAATGGAAAGGAAGTAAATAAATTTTGGAAGGAAATTTTATTATTCATTTTGTGATACATTTTTTAAAATAATAAAAAAATATACGTTGTATAATATTATATTATTTTTAAAATGTTTTTCCGTTCATGTCTTTAACAAATATCATAGCATAAAAATTATTATTTTTCTTAAACAATATATAATATATAATAATACAGAAAATACATTTCTACTAATTATTTCTGTTATCTGTGAAATTTTAATTATTGTGTTTGCAGTTGATTTATCTAACACGAAATGTTGCATTCCGTTGCATTCCAATTCTGAATGCACTATTCAAGTAACATTGGATTCCCATAGTCTTTGTGGTAACACTACAATTGAATAGATAGCATGGGAATAATTAACAAATAATTGTCGAAATACCAATGACATATACATAAACAAAGATTTTATCTGATTAAGTATGATTTCATTAGAAGTATAAAATGAAATTATTTTTAAAAATTTACAATGTTAACATTGAAATACAGGCTGTTTCACAAATGACCGGCAGAAATTTTAGAGCGTATTCTAGAGCAGCTATTCTCAACCGGTGGTCCGGCGGACCACCAGTGGTCCGCGGAGAAATTTTACTGGTCCGCAGACAATTTTTTCTATCCGAGAAAAAAATTTACTAATTTTAATTCTATGTAATTTATGATTAGTACGGCACTGAAGAAAAAAAAAGGAAAATAATTATATATCTTTACATTTAAATATTATTGTAAGTAAATTATAATAAAAATGTTACAATTAAATTACGAGCTAATTCCTAAAAACAACCCGACTGGTACGTAGCAGAAAATGCAACTAATGTGGTAGCTCAGTGGCGTTGCGCGGGAACACACTATAGAATACATCCCTTAAAAGTTTAACTTTAATAGTTTAACTATTTAAAGAAAATTCCTTATTTTTCATAAGTTGAATTAGATAGAGACATTTTTAATACGTTTAAAATGGAATTTTGTATTGTTAAATTAAGGGAGATGCAAGAGAGTGGCAGAATGATTGAATGGTTGACGGATCTGGTATTGTTAGCGAAAAGGTATGTTTGCATTGAGTATGAAGATGATATGAAATTGGTAAAAACAAAAAGTCTAAAGATGGAGGTGGGTATGGCGGTGCGATAATAGCAAGGCGAAAGTGGGTATGCACAAAAGGGTTACAAGGAGTGTAAGGAAGGGTGGTTGGTTTGAATGTAGTAATTTATCATTAGACCAACGGTCCTTGCCACATTGTTCTATATTGGATCGAGAATTCGCGCTGCCGCGCGTATGTTGTCTTGATTTATCTGTCCGCTTCGCGGCGGGCAACCTAATCTAACCGGGGTTAAACCAATGGTGCTTGCCACATTGCTCTATATTGGATCGAGAATTCGCGCTGCCTCGAATTACGCGATTACCTTACCCACTTTAATATATAAAATATATTTTATTACTCGTCACAAAATATATTCAACTTATTTTCACTACGCCTCTGTCTCCCATTGTAATGCGCATGTCCGGCATTGTAATGCGTAGGAAATTTAAAAAAAACCACATCAGCGCCACTATGTACCAGTCGGGTTGATATTAGGATTTTACCAAATTATGTAGTAGTAGTTTAATACCTACTAAAATTTTGTTAAAAAAAATATCACTGGTCCGCGAATTTTTTTTTTAAATTTTACTGGTCCGTGGGCCAAAAAAGGTTGAGAAACGCTGTTCTAGAGCCCAATATAAGAAAAAAATTCCTATAAAGATGTGTCCGAAAACGCTTCCTAACTGACAGCCCTTAAAAGGAGGTAGCCTCACACAACATTTTTGCAAATATTTCAGCCGCAGCTAATGATAATTGATTCAAACTTTGTGTATATTCGTTACTGGTGCCGAACCACCGTTTGTGCTTATGATTGTCTTAATAGCCAAACAGTGACGGTACATACGGGGAAGGACTTTTGTATTTAGGAAGAGTTTTCGGACACATTTTTATAGGGACTTTTTTTCTTATTTTAAGCTCTAGAACACGTTCTAGAATTTCTGCCGGGCATATATAAAACACCCTGTATAATATTAGCACAATGTATATAAACAGTCAGAAATTTGAAGGGCGTGATGTCACCCACTTTTTTGTGCTTACTAATATAAAATTTTATATAAAAAATTATCCAGAGAACTTGTGGAAACATCAACTTCTGTAAAAACTTTTCGATTTTTTTTTTACTTCATATTGACAGTCTTCTTCTTCTTCTTTCGAATAGGCCTACGTTGGACCACGCTTGTTCAACTGTTGGGCTTTGACCTTTGCCCAGTATTGTCGCATCTTTTGCCGGTGTAACTCCTTTCTCTCTTCTGTCCAGGGGGTACCTTTCCTTCGAGGTTTTTCCTGAAATCCACGGACTTCCTTTAGGGTGCGTCTCACAGACTGTCTGTTTTTGAGATCTGTTATTCCCAATTCTTTAATATCCTTCTCGGTCTCTGTCAACCAAGTAGTACGAAGCTTCTTATTTTGCCAGAATTATTCCAAGGTTAAATTTAGAGGCGAGATTTCAGAAAGCTTCGAAATAAAAACTGGAGTGAGACAAGGTGATGGACTTTCCCCACTTCTCTTCAACTGTGTCCTTGAAAAGATTATGATGAACAGACGGTTGGTTAGTCGGTTTGGGGGCAATCTTTCAATTTGGCCATAGAAAGCTACCCTTCTTTTCCTTGCACAGTCAGAGAGCATCTCAATATGTTCGTAGAGCTCAGAGTTATGCCGCCTTCGGAATTCCCCATCTTCCTATACCGGGCGTAGGATCTTCCTGAGGATTCTCCTCTCTCTGATTTCCAATTTCTCTATTAGACCCCTTCGGTTCAAGGAAACACACTCCATGGCATATAGGGCTTCTGGTCGTAAGACTGATGTGTAGTGTTTAAGTTTCAGGTTGCGTGACAGGCATTTCTTATTGTAAGTGTTCTTAGTCAGCCGATGGGCTAGTTCTAACTTGCTGACTCTCTTGGATAATGATGCTCTTTCTGATAAGTTGGGTTCAATCCATTCGCCGAGATACTTAAATTTCTCAGTCCTCTTGATGTTTCCCTGTTCTAGTAACATCTCTCTGTTTGCTTCTCTAATGTTGGTGAAGAATTCTGTTTTCTCCAGCGATACTTGAAGCCCCACTTTGGCAGCCTGTTTTCTGAGACAGTTTACCTGCATTTTTGCCATGTCAAGAGAATCAGCAAACAGTGCCATGTCATCTGCAAAGGCCAGGCAATCTACAACCAGTCCATCGTTCTTACGTCCCAGGTAGATACCACTCTGAGCACCCAAATTGTTTAGTTCCTTGCGCCATTCTCTCATAATCTTTTCAAGGACACAGTTGAAGAGAAGTGGGGAAAGTCCATCACCTTGTCTCACTCCAGTTTTTATTTCGAAGCTTTCTGAAATCTCGCCTCTAAATTTAACCTTGGAATGGGTGTTGGTCAAAGTTTCTAGGATTAGTCTGCGGGTTTTGTTGTCTAGTGCTAGTTCCTGGAGTACTTTGTTAAGCGTTTCTCTATCGATGGAATCGTAGGCCTTCCTAAAATCAACAAAGGTGACGACCACCTTGCGGTTTCTCATCTTGGATTATGCAAGTACAGTTTTAAGGTTGAGGATCTGTTCAACACAGGATCGGGTCTTATATTGAGAGTCTATATTTTAATATTACATTTTTTTAGATAATAATCGAACAGTATTTATCTACAGTCACTTTATTTATTTACAGCATAGGTTCCCAAAGTTGACTGGGCTCCGTCCCATTTGACCCATCTAACAAATCTTGGGACCCACCTCTTATTGTTAATTGCTTAGATAAAATGGGCATAAATATTGTTAGTACTCAGATTTCCTAGTGGCCAGTCGTGGAACTACTTTATGCTGTATTAAAAAAATTGATCTAATTGAAAAAAAATATTTTTGTGTTACCAGTATGAATGAATGACTGTTGAAATAAGAAACACAACTTATTTTTGTTATTACTTAAATACCTACACCTCCAATGCTTTTTTAAGTTATTTCAATTGGTAGGATGTATATGTTTCTTATTTTTCTTCATTGCTGTTTTAGCATTAACTTCGACATTAGTTACTTTTAATAGCAGTGATTAATCCAATTTATTTCATTATTTAGTTTAACATTGACCATTTTCCAACCACTTTCATAGCTTCATCGAACAGGCAAGGATAATTTTGTTATCTGTTTATGACTGAAACTATTTTTCAGTGACGTATCTTCTGATAAATCAATGAGTTCTTCACTCGCTTTTGTTGACATACTAGTTGGTAGGTCCTCTTGAAATGGGTTACAAATCCAACTCAACGAATCAAACTTTTTCATCTCTTCCCCAAAATAGTCGTCAAAGTTATTTATTAATAGTGATAAATGATAATAGTGATAGTGAAAATTTCAGACAGTACGTTCATCTTAGGCTACATTTGGTTTTCAATAATAAAAGTTTCAAGTGTTTCATAACAATCATTCTTGCCATTCTCAATACAACTTTTCCACAACATAAGCTTTTTCATGAACGCTTTTTCATGAATTTTATTGTGAACAGCAAAAATGTCTGATCCGTTTGATCCTTGCAAATACAAATTATGTTTAATCGTTTAATTTCGAAAATATATCCGCCAAATAAGTGAGCTTGAGAATTAATTTTTCGTCCATTAGATGTTTAATATATTCAGTTTTCCTCCCAAGTAAATAGTAACTTCATTACGCAATTCCAATAATCGTATCAATACGTTATCCCTGGATAACCAGCGAACTTCCGTGGGCAGAAGATATGCATGGCGGCTACCCATTTCTTCACACAGTTTTTGAAATAGGCGGGCTTGTAAGAGTTTTATTTTAATATAATTTACAATTTTCAATGCTGTATCAAGTATTGTTTTGAAATCATGGGGCAATGTTTTGGAAACCAGTGCTTCTCTATGAATACTACAGTGTGTCCACGAAGCACAGGGACTTTGTTAAAGAACTCACGTAATCTGTTATTTTTTTCCGCACATAGCCCGCGCACCGTCAGTGCATATACCGACATAGTTCTTCCACTCTAAATCTTGTTCTTTTATATGGGAATCGATTGTATTGAAAATTACCTCAGCTTTTCCACGACTTATTGGCTTCCAGAACAAGATATCTTCAAGCACGTCGTTCTTCCATATACAACGCACAAAAACAAGCAGTGGAGATAGGTCTAGCACATCGGTAGATTCATCTACTTAGTAGAGAGCAAGTCGTTTAGTAGAGTATAATATTTACTACCAACTACACTCCGGATTAAATAATCTTCCGTCCATTCAGGCATTTCGTGAATTCGTCGCTCAACTGTATTTTTGGATAGTGATATGTACTCGATTTCCTTAACTTCTTTTTTCCAAACATTATTCCAACAGTATCTTCAATCGATGGTTATACTAAATCTTCGCCAGAACGGTATTAGGCTTTCCTGATCTGGCGATCCTTAAGCTAATGAGATACGAGGCATATACAGCATTTTCATTAATATTAGCTAAATGGGAAACAATATTTGTTGAAGATTTCATATTTAACAATTTACGTTGAAAAAAGTCTGCTGGCTTGTTTTTACAGAGGAAATGCTTTGTTTCTATATGACGCGTTAACTTACTTGGGCGCGTACTTTCGTTCACTAATATATCATAGCAAATCACGCATTAAGGACGCGGATATATCGAATCATGATTCCCAAGTGAATCCTAGTTTTAGTTACTACTTATGTATATTTATTACCTCTACAGGTTTATAAATGGATTCCAAAATTTTATACATAAAACAATACATATATATAAATAAAAAAGAAACAAAAAGAAACGTATGCTAATAAAACTAAATAAATCACTAAAAACCTAAACTTGCTATTCCAATTCAGCTCTTGAGATCCTTTTCTGTAGTTCCCCCATGGATCTGTTCTGGGACCGATATTGTTTCCTAGTTTTAGTTATGCTGGGTCATATTTTCTCACAACTTTCTGTCGCTTGGTTTCATGCGTACTCGTTGAGGGAGTTTGGAAGTCAGACACCTTGCCACTATTGCCACATAAAAGAACTTCTATATTTTCATCACGTTGTTTGCAATCAGCTGGTGGCAGCGACGTGTTTTTTACCACCCGTTTGAACCACTTTTCCATTATTATCTTCAATGGTTAATTTTCGTTCGCCGCGCTGTCACCGACTGAGCCGTCAGTATAGCCATCCCAAAGTGTCTGTAGACAGGGCCAGCGCCACACACTCCGAGCGCTTATCTTACATGCTGAAGTTTAGTATTTTTTCAAATTATTATTATTTTATCACAATATTTTCCGTAATTTAAGTTTATTTCAATTTTTAGGAATCATAAATAGGAGAATGAAATATCAAATTTATCACTTACTATTTTTTAAATTCATGTATTTAGTGACGATTAATAGAGCCAAAACAAAGATCATGATAATAGACAGTCAAAATGAAAACCTGCTTCAAGGCGACACCGTGGCTGGATTTGCAGTGGTGGAAAGATTTGATTACCTAGGATCAGTAGTTACCAACAAAGGTGGATCGGAGGAAGAAATCCGTAAACGAATAGCGATTGCCAGAACGTCTATAGTAAAACTGGTGAAAATTTGGAAAGATCGAGCTATTACCAAAAACACAAAACTTCGGCTGATACATAGCCTGGTCTTCTCCATTGCAACCTACGCCTGCGAAACGTGGACTATTCGCACCTCAGACCAAGGCAGAATAGAAGCGTTTGAAATGTGGTGCTATAGAAAAATGCTGAAAATACCATGGACAGCCCACCGCACAATCGACTCTATCATTCAACAACTCAGTATAAAGACCAGACTATACCAGACAATAAACCAACGGTATTTGGGATACCTGGGTCATGTGGCAAGGAGGTTCGATAATATTGAACGACTCATAGTAGAAGGCAGAGTCCAAGGCCGCCGCCCAAGAGGAAGATCGCCGAAACGATTAATAGACCGGAGAAAAACCCCGACGGGACAAGAGATGCAGGATGTAATGAGATCTGCCCAAGATAGAGAGCGCTGGCAAGGAGTCATTGCGAGCGTAGCAAATTGATGTCACTACACCCTGCAGAAGGGTTATGGATTGAAGAGAGGGATATAGTGGCGAGGGCCCACTCAATATTTGCTCGAGGCCCACCGGTGGGTCGCCATAGTTTGGGAAATGCTGATTTACCGACTACAATGAATTTTCCATTAGAAAATTGAGCAAAATATGAATAATAGCAAATAACTTTGTTTTTTTATATGAAATATAACAATTAATTTAAAGACATATTTTCGCCATTCGGAAGACTTTTTGTGGAAACCTTTACATTAAATTTTCTATCATTTAAATCAGGGTTACTTAAAATGGGGTAGGGGGTTCTCGACAAGATTTATGTAATGGCGTGTGGATGGCTGGTACTAGCGCGGTGTGCAGGTGAAGGCAATCCGCCCCACCACACGGTACCTACCGCTACAACAACTTAGTTACCAAAATAAAACAATCATTTGCGCTCGTTTCATGTGGCTGGCTATAATTTTGTTCGAATAATAGTTTTGAAAATAAATCAGTGGTTACAAACGGGGCCATTACACTCATTACGTAGAAAATGTCCAGATACATCAACGTCATCATCCAGTTCGCAACCTGTACAAAGTACGTCTCCTGAATCTTGAGAGACTCAATGTCAAAAAGGCTACCCTCGATCATTCCTATTCAATCCATCTACCCTTCAAAACACAACTACTTAGGACAGAAAGCAAGACAGAAAACAATCACATGTCAAGGTGGGCTGGAGTGGTATACAGACGGCACGAAGAGTGACAGTGGAACTGGCACAGGAATCTCTGGCACAGAAACTGGTACGGTCTCTGAGGTACAGCTTATCTGTGCCCCTGGGATCACATAGCACGGCATTCCAAGCGGAAATACACGTCATCGCGAGCTGTCCATGTGATAATCTAATGATGGACTACAAAAGTAAAAACATCCGCATTTTCACAGACAGTCAGGCTGCTATAAATGCCTTAACGTGCCATGAGATTAAATCTAAAAGTCACACATAGGGGTCACAGATAGGGGACTGGTAGGAAACTAAATGGCGGACAGGTTAGCAAAGGATGGTACTAAAAAAGCAAAACATCAGTGCTAGCAGGGACTCCTACTTTTCAAAACCATAAACCACAATAAAATCTGTAAATAAGTAGCTACTACGCACCGGCTACAGTGGAATAAAACAAATGGTCAGAAACCTGCGAATGTTAAAAAAATCATCGGTCTCAACTTCTGCACTCCTGCAATTGAAAAAAATCACAATCAGATCACAATTGTGGCCGACCTACTTACAGGTCATTGCCCATTAGCAGGGCAACATCTGCACAAAATGGGGATCTGGAGAGACGAACCACTATGCAGGCTATGCTATGAAGAGGATGAAACTGCCTCTCATATAATCTTCCATTGTGAAGCAATTGCTCGTACTAGACTCGTAGCATTACAGAAAATGAGATCCCCATGAAGAACGTGGCGCATACATTCCTAGACCTAATGGATCTATGGAATAGAAATAATGGGGCTGGATCTATTTTCATGAATGGAATATTGTGGGGAAATATAAATGTTTTAGGGCTTACAACCTTTGACCCACATTGGTTGATAAAAAAAGTCTACACAAATTACGTCTACTTCTGTTAAGAGTTCAGTTTCAATTCAAATTTCTGCGCAATCGAGAGAACCAGAAAAATATCATTTCATCGGCAAGAAAGAAAAAAAAGAAATATGACGAAGACTATCTGAAAATTGGATTTACGTGCAAAGAAGAATCTCAATACCCAGTGCCACAGTGTGTTATAATATGTTCAGAAGTTATATAATATGAAGCCATCATTGTTTCGTAGACATTTGGAGAGAAAACGTCAGCAGTACTTAGACAAACCTTTAGACTTTTTTGTTCGAAAAAAGAAAGAGCTGAATTCTTCAAAAAAGACTATGAAAACCACCTTGGCTACTAATTAATACTTACGTGCGTCTCTCCTTGTGCATATAAAATCACAAGGACCGTAAAGTCGTACAATATTGCTGAAGAATTGATTTTACCAGCTGCTAAAGATATGGTCAGTTGCATATTGAGAGACAAATTGTCGAGATATAAAAAATACCTCTTTCGGATGATACAATTGTACGTCGCATTCACAACGTGGCATATAATGTTTAAAACCAACTCGCGCAACGTTTACAAAATAATTATTATGCGATTCAAGTTGATGGAATTGAACACATATTAGTGGATTATTAGTGGATATATGAAATTATTTCTGAAGAAGATTTTACCTGGGTTCTTTGTAGATACAGTGAAACTTGTGTAAGACGGTATCTCCAGGGACCGGGAAATATTTCCGTCTTAAACAGGTTTCCGTCTTACACGAGTTAATATTTTAAAAAAATTTTATTCTTAATTTTTAATGTATGGACATGTATGCAATAATTTATTAGTTATGGTATTATCAACCATCTTCTCATCTCCCCTTTGAATAAAAAACTTCTAAAGGGTAACAGCCGCACCCAAAGCTCCTTTTTCAGTTCAGTTCAGTTTCTTTTTCAGATTAATACTTCGTTGTTCAGCTGCGTGTGCTTCACTGTTTAAAATTTGATGTAACTCTGCGTCACCCTTATAATTGCTTCACTATCTATATTTAAATAATCTGAAGCTGAAATATTTTCCAGATTCGTCTCTAAAAGCAAAATTTATAGGCTCGCTAGAATTGCTCGCATGAATTATCTTCCGAGACAACATCTTTTGTAAAACCAGATTTTATGACGCAATTTGCAACGCATGACATTGAATAAACAGCACTTTTGATCCAATATAAGGCATCAATATAAGGTTTTAGCTTTTATTATTTCTGTGACGTTATTGCACTCACTAATTGTAGCAACCAGTTTAGTTAATAGTCCGGTCATTTTAGACAATTGAAATAAAGAAAATTCCGACAGAGCCAAATCTTCGTAGAGACCTTAGATTTACCACAAGGAATAAAGTGTCAAAAGTCCCCATCAGTCCCATGTGAGCTTAGGGACTTATTCGGGGCCCAAGGTCAAAATTTTAGGTTTTTTGGATTTTTCTCGAAAACGGTAAGTTTTATCGAAAAAGTACTTCAGAGCAAAGTTGTAGATCTTAAAATTCTCTATAAAAATGGTCCCAATGATTTTTTCTCTAAGACCCACGTTCATGTTCTACATAGTATGCACACATATGCCACGTCTATACATATTTAGGTACTCAAGCAAGCAAAAATGCCTACTCGTGTCTCTTTTATGTATACATTATACTATTCTAAGAAAATTTACTCTAAAATGACCGCCGGTCCCTTACCGAATCCCCTCTACTTGAATAACATCTGGCCTTGAAAAACATCTGCCTATTCTTTTCTCCATGTGGTGTCGTTCACGTATACCTGCTTCTTTTAGTGTTGAACGAGCAGTTCGAGTTACTATACGTATTTATTACAAGCGTCTACTATTGAAGTTAGTGCTGATTAATATTTAAAAAAAAATGTCACAATTTTGCTTTATTTGTAATAAACTTTTGACTGAAGATGAAACTGTTGTGGTCAGTCGTGGAATGCCAACTTTAATCGATGCAAGTGTCGCGAGAAGTGATGAGTTTGCTGATTATTTAAGAAGACAAACGTCCGTTACAATTCACGTGGATTGCAGAAAATCATACACCCGGAAAACTTCAATCTCTGCATCAAAAAGACAACGTGAGGAAGAACAGGCCAGTACTTCAAAAGTAAGTCCACCTCATACTAGAGCGCGAATAAGTGAATCCAGCTTTTGTTTTAAAAACCACTGCTTATTTTGTGGCGATTAAGCGGATGAAGAAGCAGAAAAGAAGAAAGTGAAGATTTATCGCCGAAAAATTCATAAAGTTTCTACACTTACATTCAAAGATTCCATTTTAAAATTAGCTAAAGATCGTTCTGATGATGTGTCAAAAGCTGTGATTTATGCTCCTAAGTCTTTAGAGAAAATGCTTAATGGCCATGCTTACGCGAGGGCAGTTCTAGCTCACACGTTACTTCAGCTCACTTTAGCATTAACAATATTAAAAGAACTAGCTATTGATGATGGTATGGATGCAGATCTTATAATTACAGTGGAAAATATCCTCGATAAAACTCTTTTATATTATGACATTGAAAATGATAAGGAAATATCTGAACTTTTACTTGATTTATTTAATAAAAAGTTAATGGAATATCAGAAACGAGGACCAACTGCACAATTATGGGTACAGTATTTTTGGATGGTGTCCATTGCAAAAGAATTTATAAGAGCTGAACGTATGGGAGATTGGCAAGCTCATTTGAACTGCGTTAAAGAAATGCTTCCTTATTTCCATGCATCGGGGCATTTACATTACGCTAAGTCTGCGCACTTATACTTGCAGGATATGCTTCAATTAGAGGAGGTAATTGATCCTAGTGTTTATCGAAGGTTTACTGAAGGATTTTTCACTGTTCGACGTTCTGATAAACTCAGTTGTGGAACTTCAACAGATATGATTATCGAACAATCAATGATGAAATCCGTGAAAACAGATGGTGGTATTTCTCGAGGACGAAGTACAAAAGAAAGTGTAATAAGCAAATGGGTTTACGGAATGCATGCAATGAACACAGTGTGTGACGAGTTGGAAGTTCTTGCTAATGTTCGAATGGACACGACAGATCAACATGTAGATGCGAGTGATTCGAGAGTTAAGAAAGATGCTAAAGATATTAAAATACTTCTTGACTGGTTTTCATCACATGATCCTTTTCCCGAAATTAACAAAATCTTATCTATTGCTTCAGGAGTCGTTGGTGACGATAAGGTTAATTGTCATAAAGCTCGTGAAGTTGGGATTGCCTCGATGTTTAAAATGACTGGTCAAACTTTCAATCATATAAAATTGAAAAGCACAGATAAAGTACTTCCTCTTTTAGCTGTGAGTAGCACTGTGAAAGTTCACGACGAAGAAGTACCAATAGACCCAGTATTACTATTTCAACGTATGAGTGTCACTAAGACTTTTGAGGATGAAATTGAAACATTTTTCGCATATGATTTAGCTCCTTACCCGTTGTCACTCTTCGATGCAGCTGGAATGCGTAAAACAATGAAGTCGGCTCTTTACGATTGCTTTCAATCAGTCAATGCTGAGGTTGATTGTACAAACGCTGCTTACGTTATTGATGGAGGATATCTACTACATCACGTTGTGTGGGATCGAGAAGAAACCTTTAACGTAATTTTTGAAAAATATGTTCAGTATTTACGTAGACATTATGGTCATACAGTTACGGTAGTATTTGATGGCTATAGTGACACAACAAAGAACATAAAAGCTGCAGAACAACGTCGTCGTGCTACAAAAACATCCTCAGGTACCGACATAATGTTTGACGAATTTATGACAGTTCCAGTTAATCAACAACATTTTTTTGCAAACATTAATAATAAATCTCGTTTTATTTCTATGTTGAGTAACAAATTAACAGCTGAAAATATTGCCGTGAAATAAGCTCCGAATGACGCCAATGTCCTCATAATTGAAACAGCAATAGAACAATTTAATGCAAGAAATACAACTATTGTAGTGGGTGAAGATGTTGATTTATTAGTACTACTCACTGCATGGACTCCATCTGATAAAATTATTTACTTTTTAAAACCTGGGAAGGCGCAGCAACGGACAGAAATATATTCTTCTAAAAGTTTATCAGCTTATCCAAAATGCAAAAACTTTATTTTATTTTTACATGCGATAACCGGATGCGATACTACGTCAGCAATGTTTAGAAGGGGCAAAAATTCAGTATTAAAATTATTTGAAAAAAATGATTTGATTGACTGCGCAAAAGTATTTACAGAAATTAATTCTTCACCTCAAATACTAATTACTAAAGGAATTCGGTTTCTTCTTGCGGTTTATGGAGCTCCAAAAAAAATTGATTGCATAGATACGTACAGATATTTAACATTTGTAAAAAATACACGAAACAAAAAGCAAGTACAGCTATCTTGTCTTCCTCCAACATCGGCATCTGCTAGTCAACATTTGTTTCGAGTATACTATCAAGTTCAGACATGGCAAGGCAATGAACTGAACCCTGAAGACTGGGGTTGGAAATTGATAAATAATACTTTGGAACCGATTCGAACTTTACTGCCCCCTGCTCCAGAAAAACTTCTTAACTCTATTTTTTGCAATTGCAAGAAAGGTTGTAGTGCCAAATGTGGCTGTAAAAAAGTAGGGTTGCAGTGTTCTCCAGCGTGTACCAATTGCCAAGGTGTCTCTTGCTCAAATGTTCAATTAAATACAAGAGAGGAAGATTCATGTGATTTTGATGAAGAGACAGCTGATTCATCTTCGTTTGAACAATTTCTAAGCGTTCATCAACAGGAAGGATAAGAAGAAGAACAAGAAGAAATTGAAGAAAACATGATTGTTGAAGTTGAATATGAAGAGTATGAGTCAGATTAAAGTAATAAAAAAAAGTTAGAACGACAGTTAAACTCAGTAACCCATATCAATAATCTTCATACTATTAAATAATTATTGTTCCTGAAAATAACGTCATAAAGGTTCGTGGAATAGGCCTACCGGGGATACCACAAAAAAAACGCGCCGAGTACACTACCTCACAGGTGGTGTGGAAATGTGTGCATATTATGTAGAACGTGATTCTTACAAGCGCAATATCTGGGAAATAGTGGGTCTTAGAGAAAAAAATCATAGGGACCATTTTTATAGAGAATTTTAAGATCTACAACTTTGCTCTGAGGTACTTTTTCGATGAAACTTACCGTTTTCGAGAAAAATCCAAAAAAACTACAATTTTGACCTTGGGCCCCGAATAAGTCCCTAAGCTCACATGGGACTGATGGGGACTTTTGACACTTTATTCCTTGTGGTAAACCTAAGGTCTCTACGAAGATTTGGCTCTGTCGGAATTTTTTTTATTTGATCAATATTTTTATGTCTAAAATGACCGGACTATAACAAGACTTTTTCATATTTTACTTTAAAATTTTGAATGATTCATTGGTCAGTTGGTTGTACAATGTTGGTTGTGTTTGGGGAAAAAACATTACATTAACATATGTTGCATTGTCTAACAATAAAATAACATTACTTTTTTGCTTTACCATTCTTAAATTAAAATCCTTGGGTCTACTTTCCATTATACTGTCAGTTATCCAAGTTTTCTTATTTGCATGTCATTCAACAGGTAAATCATTTATATTCAGTTGATTCAAAGCACATGGGTTTCAAAGATTTGCCAATAACCAAAGGTTTCTCGTATTTTCCGTCAGTACTTTTGCACAAAGAAATAACGTAACTCGTTCTATTGAATGCTTACCACCAACACATTTCTTAGTGCAAAAGTTTTGTTTGGTAAACCACGATATAAAAAGCGCCGTTTCAACTCCTTTTGCTATGTCCTTAGGCTCATATTCCTCAATTTCCATTACGATTCTTCATCACAAACTGTACCAAATTTAATACTATTTCTATCTATTTCTATCAAGCCAACCAATTGATGCTTGAAATTCTGAAATATTCAAATTTTCCTCTAAAGTTTTATCATGTGCCTTAAGGTGGGCCTGAAATTGGAATATTTTTTACCCTAGCTAAACGAAGCAATAAAAGAATCGTTGATTGCACTGAATTCAGTTTTTCTTTCCTTGCGCTTAGAACAAGGAACTCTCCCATAAGTTAAAAGTGCAATTTGAATAGATTCTGTTGCTTTAAAAATGTCATAATTTTATGTTTTTCCGCAATCATATTGTTGTTGCAGTGCTTTTACAGTAGTTTTACCTTTGAGTTGACTAATTTCATATTTTTGCTTTAAAGATAATGTTTTCTTTATTTTACCAATATTGCAGCAAAAATTAGAAAAAGCATCATCAAGCGTTTTTGTGATTTCTTTAATTTATTACACTCGTACCATTTTTCCTACAAAAACTATTAATAAAATCTTGTTTACACAAGTTGTAGATGAATCTTCTTTCGGGAATTCTGTCGGAAAAACGATTTAGATCATGTTTATTAGGTTATCGCTGATCTGTTTTCTTAGATGATACCGACGCAAGAGCACCAATCAGACTAAGAGAACTTCTCCACTACTTACTTATTGGTAAGAATCTCCCAGCATTTAGAATTGCCACTACCATTAAATAGAACAAAATCCGTCTTTAGAATCCGTTTTAAATGGGAAAATGAACGGTTAGCAAAAAAGTTTCGTTCAATGCAGATTTACGTCTTTTACAGATTTCGTCTTAGACAAGTTTCACTGTAGTCTGAAGAAGTAGTGAAGAAGTGTCTGAAGAAGATTTTATATTATGCAAGACCTTGTTTTTTAGACGTTTTTAAGTTTTATGTTTTTAAGAACATGGCATAGATTGGAAACGTGTGTTGATATGTCAACTAATGGTGCCAAGATCATCACAGAACGGATATCTTGCTAATTATCAGGATTACAAATCTCGCTCCTGAGACCAAAAGTACGCATTGTGCATTGCACAGAGAAGCACGCCATTGCTGGAATGCAAGGCAATGTCTATCGATTTTAAAACTGATAAATTAATAAATTACATAAAACAACGTCCGCTCAATTCAATACTTTTCGCATTGTTTTGCCGAGACATGTGTAGTGAACATGTTCCATTACTGTTACACTGTGAGGTACGCTGGTTGCCAAAAGGTAGGATAATTCCTCGATTTTTTTAGCTTCGTTGTGAAATCTTTTTATTTTTGAAAAACATTGACTTTAACCTTAAGTTCCGATTTAAAGTAAAGAGTAACCTATGTGTTTCTTCTGCACAAATTTGTTACGACGAACGGGTGGGGTCCGTGGATGCCAAAATAAGCAATGAAATTGTTCTTCATCTTTCTCAGCTGTCCGACGAACTGAAACGGTATTTACCAGATATTGATAATACTGAAGGCTGGATTCGAAACCCATTTACGGTCACAATAGAGACCATAAATTCTAGTTTGAATACTAAGCAGCAGGAGCCATTACTAGAAATATCCGCAGATTAAACTCTTCTAGATGAATTAAGAAGGATCTTTTCAATTAATTTTTGGGCAGCTAGACAGGAAGAATATCCTGAACCCTTACACAAAGTGGTGAATTTCTTTTTAGACTTTGCAACAACATACTGATGAAACCTACGCCCAGTTTTTTTTCACCTGGTCACGATAAAAAAAGAAATACAGAAATCAACTGGATGTTGAGTCCGAATTACGGTTAAAATTGTCCAAAATTACTCCTAAAATCAACTCAATTTGAGACGGCGGCCTTCATATCCGCGGCGGCCACATGGCCGAAATCATATTCAAACAATAATGCCATAAAATTATCTTTCAAATGAAGCCAACCTCATGAATATACTAAAACATTTTTATGTTTTATTTGAATGTAGAGTACTCCGTCTCTTAAGAAAAAACAGCCGTTGCAACGCTGTACTTGTCTCATCATTTGTATTAGTAATTTTAAAAATTTTAGAATTGAAAGTAGGAGATAGCTACAATTACACGGAAATCTTCTGTTACTCTTTGGCACACCCCGCTGAAAAAGCGTGGTGTGAGCCGTTCGCTGCGTCAAAGCAAGTAACGGGAACGGTCAAGACCGTTCTAAGAATCAAGACTGTTTGAAGATATCGTAGTGGTAATCTCCTACTTTCAATTCTATTATTAATTTGGTTCAAACCATGACATCTCATTTTAAACTTTGTTATTTCTTCAGTAAATTAATTTGCTAACCACAATCCATGGTGGCCTTGCGATACGAATTCCAAACCGGAATCTATTGTTTGTTTATTGATTTACGTTATTTGTCAGTTTGCCATTAGATAAGAGTTCCCGTTGGATGAGGAGCCGACGAGATCTTCTTATCTTGGACTCTAAGGTAGTAATTACACAAATTCTAACTTTATTTGCTTTACCCTTTCATAACATCTGTTGGCCTTCAGCCCCTGACACAAATCGGTCTTCACCGTTCCCGTTACTTGCTTTTACGCAGCGAACGGCTCACACCACGCTTCTTCAGCGGGGTGTGCCAAAGAGTAACAGAAGATTTCCGTGTAATTGTAGCTACTGACAGATTTGAAGATATCGTAGTGGTAATCTCCTACTTTCAATTCTATTATTAATTTGGTTCAAACCATGACATCTCATTTTAAAAATTATTTTGTTTCAAACATAAAATCAATATGTTCGGGTTTTAATTTCATAATGAATGTACGGAAACCCCAAAAATGAGCCTAATAAATTGGCTTACATGGTTCCCAATAAGGACGCACCTATAAGGTTTCACCGATAGAAAGCAATATTGATAAAGAAACAACTGTAACGCATAATGGTTAAACATAATTCATAAACAAAACAAAAAATACGCACACTTTGGGAACCACTGCTATAAGAAATATAAAACTATTGTTAATCTTGATTATGTTTATTCAACTTACAAAAGATACTAAAAACATTAAATACTACATATCTACTACATATATATATATATATATATATATATATATATATATATATATATATATATATATATATATATTGTTCAATTTTGGAGAATAATAGATGATTTATTTCGAACAATAAATTTAAAATATCTGAAACTAAAAAACTAATCAAATAAAACTTATTAAAGTTACATTTTCATTTAGAATTAAAATTACATTTAAACTAATAGTTGAAACTTACAATATTACTTTTTATATTATCCAACATTTTTGCATAAGTTTAATACCAGTTTTATATAAGATATTTCCCTCGTTTCAATTTTCGCATATTAAAAAGAAAACTAGATGTGCAAGCGCATCAAACTTTCATCACCGCGTCGAAAACTTTCCCACTAAATATGAAAATGCCTTTTTTCCAATATATTTTCGTGTTACTGCGCTTCCAACACTCTATGCGAAGAGAATTTCCTATTCACGTTTTCACAAACAGAATTTACTTAGTAAAATATTACCTGGAAAAGTCACTAATCAAATAAAATTACACCTCAAAGTGAAAACTATTTTCGTATACATAATATATAAAATCGCCAAGTAAACTTCATTCGCCAAGCAAAGTTATTCTTCTAGTAAGTCTTTTCAATCAGCTATCACTTGCCTAACCTCAAGAACTATAATCTTGTATGTCTAGTCTCTTCTGCCTGGTCTTGTCTATATATTATTATCTATCTAGTCTATCTAGTAATATTTGTCTTGTATCCATTTCTAGTCTAGTTTCGTCTGTCTAGTCTCCCCTGTCTAGTTTTGTCTCTCTAGCCTCGTCTGTCTAGTGTCGTCTGTCTAGTTCCGTCTATCTAGTCTCGTCTGGCTAGTCTCGTCTGTCTAGTGTCGTCTGTCTAGTCTCGTCTGTCTAGTCCCGTCTGTCTAGTTTTGTCTGTCCAGTCTCGTCTGCCTAGTCTCGGCATTTCTCGGAAAAACGCCCAATTAAAGAAGGCCGGTATTCACAAATGCAAGTGAAAAAATTAAATTCCAAGATTCTATTAAATATCTTGGTATATGTATAGACAGATGTTTAAACTTTAAAGAACACATCAAACAATATTGCGGCAAGGCGAAACAATGGAGTTTCAGAATTCGCAACGCCTCGAGAATGGAATGGGGCCTAAATACATCGGTCATAGCAGACATTTACAAGGGGGGCTTTGGAACCTGCACTTTTGTATGGAGCCTCAATTTGGCACAAGTCCTGTAAAACCAAAGAGAATATGAGACTTCTGAGCGTACAACGTCTATGTACGACTTCTGCTGCCAAAGCCTATCGCACCGTACCAACAGAGGCAGCCTGTATTATTTCAGGCCTTCTTAACATACTACGAAACATTCCGACTCGAGAGCTACTGCACAACATTCCAAGCGGACTTTTCGCGCTGAAGAGAGGGCTACAGTACATACGAACCAATACCGACAACGTAGATGGTTATTCAATAATCTGTAATAGTCGTTTAGTGCTTGACGAACTGAAAAACATGACAACAAATCAGGCGTCAGAAAACGTATCTAACATACCCATCTCATTTAATAAGATACCCAGCCAATCGATCCAGACTGAGTCCAGAGTTCATATTTCCAAAAAGAATGACAAACAAGATGGAAGGCATCGATATCAGGCTATTCATTACCTCAGTTCATAACTGAATGAAAATGGACATCAGCTTATCACATAGAGCTGTCCAATTAATTACAGGGCACAGCAATCTCTAGGCCTATCTTCACAGATTCGGACGAAGAGATTAAAAAATTATGCATATGTGCCGAAGAAGACACAGAAGTACATGTCTTATTCAAGTGCCCTTTCACTAACCAATGGAGAACTCAGACCGAAAGAATAATGAATCGGGTAGGACTGACATGGCTACAAAATGAAGAAACCGTAACAAAGGCCGCGAAAAACAAAAAAATGGTGGGAACTTTTTGATCAAAGAACCAAACAACTACAGAGACTCGATCATGACAATTGATTTGATCACGACCTTAATTCAAACTTACCTTTACTTTAAATTGTAAACAATATATATATATATATATATATATATATATATATATATATATATATATATATAAATGTAAGGTAAATAGCTAATGTAAATGTAATGTAAAAACCTAATGTAAATGCTATGTAAATAGTTATAAAACCAGCATAATGTCCACCTGGACGGAGTGCTGCTCACATAAGTCACTTTTATGTAAATAAACAAATAAGCTGTCTAGACTCGGCTTACTTCCGACTTTTTGAAGTACAAGAAAATCTTGACGAATAAAAATGTTTAATCCTGGAAACTAAAACCCGAAAATGGCAAGATTTTTGTACAAATCCGCTGGGGCCGCTGGCGCCTGGTCTACAAGGTAATACGAAGAGGGAAAACAAATTCACACTAGCCCACAAGTCTAAGTAAGAGCAGCACATCTCTAGACCTGCATGGCACAGCCAGCTGACTTCTAACAGCCTTCTTTCCGGAAGATAGCGAAACAAACTCAGTTAACCACGTACGTCTGTAACCACGTACGGACCAGAAAAAAACAGTTCTAGAGGGAAAAGGTGGATACGACGACTCTTTATTCACAATTCCAGAGATTGTAACTACGATCAATCAAATTAAAAAGGCTCCAGGTATAGATGGTCTCTCATGGGATATCATGTCAGCGGCTCTTAAGGCAGCCCCTCAACTTCTCCATAAATTATTTATTTAACAAATGTATCACTTTTTGGAAATACAAACATTTTTTCCGTCAATATGGAAGCTACAGTTAATTAAAGTAGTTCTCAAACCACGTAGACGAGGTACATCCTGTAAAGACTTGAATCCTATAAGTTTTACGCCTGTTGTTGGGAAAGTTCTAAACACCTTGCTCATCTCCAGAATCGGTTAACATTTTTATAGCCACAACTTACTCAGGAACAACGAATTTGGGTCCAGAAAGGACGTCGAAACCACCGATTCCATGTCCAAGCAAAGTCTTTACATCTATCCAAGATAACATCGCCGAGAAACAATATTATGCCATTTTTGCACTTGACATAAGCAGTGCTTTCGACAACGCCTGGTCGCCGTTCATATTAGAAGGGTTAGTTAGCAAATTTGGCCCAAATAATCTTACCAAAGCAAAGATTACTTCAGGCCAGGATCATTAAATACCTGGGGGTCAGGTAACAGAGAACAAGGGAAAAAGCTAACATTTTGGGTGTACAACGAGTTTGCACATTAAGAGCGTCAAAAGCATACCGCACGATGTCCACCGAGGCTGCCTGTGTTATTTCCGGACTTATACCTTCTGATCTCCGATTAAAACAGATATCATTGTACCAAACACGACATTCATCTCGCCAATTTTCGCTCCCTCGTATACACAATTTCACCCACTACTTACTACGGGATACAGATATTCAGACGGCTCAAAATCTTTAAATACTTTATTTAGTCAAGTGGATTAATATGCAGATCTGTCTCTCGTACCACGCGGTCTAATTGATTACTAGCCATGTTAATTTTCAGTCATATCTGCTTCTTTTTTGCAAAAGGGTATCGTCACTATGCCAGAGCGGTAAAGTAGTCACAGCTCCACATGTGCTTTGCTTTTGCCCTGTCATCTCAGAATGGAGAAAACATACTGAAAACAAACCTAATCATGTCTCGGGCAGGATGCTCTTGGCCACGAAATTAAGGGAAGTCGAAAAAAGATATGGTAGTAGATTTTTGACTAACGTGCAAAAAAACTTAAAAGATTGAATCACGACCTAGCCAATACCACAAACTAATATTTGTTAATTTTAGCTTTTTTTATTTTATTATGCAGGTGTTTTATTAAGTATCAATTATTGTGTGTTAATTATTATGCATTAATTGTTACGTAATAATTATTATGTGCCAGCATAGTGTCCTCGTTGACGAGGTGCTGGATAGAGTTGAATAAATAAATAAGCTGTCGATTCTCGTCGGTGTAGTCTCGTCTGTCTAGTATCGTCTATCTAGAATCGTCGCGACTATCCAGTCTCGTCTTGTTTTTCTTTTCAGGAGGAGGGGAAATACATTAGTGCACATCGGGGCCTTCGTTCCCGTGTAGTGTGGGGCTCTCTGGTCGAGTTGTTCGTGACCAGAATACCCACCAAAACCCTTCGTCCGGTTATTCACTTCACTCTATTCGGAACTGCATGAACATTACTTCGGGTGGATGGTGGTTGTTTAGTCTATTTACTTCCTTTTTCTTGTTGTCCTTTCCTCGTCTCTTTTTCGCCTTCCGTCCTTTCGTCGCATATCTATCCGTCCATGCTGCGTTCCTTGCGCGTCGTGCGCTACTATGTCACCCTCATTTACCTTTTTCCATTGATGATGCCGGTGATGTAAGCTTGTACCGCATCCCAGTTGCACTCGGTTTCTAGCACAATTTCCCAAATGTTCTGTTCTTCCAGTCTTGTACCGCCTAATGTCTCCTCGAGGCGAGTTCTGTCATTCTTGGATTCTGGTCACATGAAGATAGTGTGCTGTGCTTTGTCCGGCATGTGACTACAGTGGAGGCACGCCGCGGTGAACCTTTTATTGAACCACTTCAGTTATGCGAGAAATATTGCATACCTCCAGGTATGAATTTAACTCAAAGGTGTTAGTCAAATGCAGCCTCCTCTATACAGTTTCTTTTGTCTAGTCTTGTCTATCTAGTCACTTCTGTCTTTTCAAATGAATATCAAAATGTATTTTTCAATTTTTCAATTTTTTCAACATCGTCGGCAACAGTCAGGTTTTTTGCATGGACAGCAAGGTCTCTCATCCATTGTTTGGCCCTCTGGACTACATATGATGCATCTGTATGAAAAATCCCCTTCTCTAGGTTAAGGTACGGTCCTAGTACATGGCTCTATTTGGACATATCTGATGCCACTTCGCAGTGATCTTTGGTGAGGTAGAGTGAACAAGAGCCTTACTAGCTGCATAATAACAATAACAGTTATTAGACAGCAAAGAAATCGATCTTTCTTCTTTATTGCAGAGAAGGTTCTCTATTTCTTTCATAATGTTGACCAACATTTTTACTTAGAATTTGATGAAGATGGGATGATGGGTGACGAAAGAAATCAATGAACCGCTCTGCACACGATGAAGTTATTTGAGAAAATAATTTGAGAATTAAAGATATTTCTTTATCTATATTTTCATTGGTACCGTTTGTTTAGTCGCGTCTGTCCAGTCTCACCAGTCTAGTCTTTTCTGTCTAGTCTTGTCTTGTGTGTCTAGTCTTGTCTGTCTTATCTGTCCCCGGCGGTCCGAGAAGCAGTAAAAGTAGGCTGCTGTGCTCTGTGGTTCACTCGACCATTCTCTATGGAGCCGGTCTATTCTAGAGCCATTGAAAAGGGGTACATGAAACAGATGCTCACCTCCGTACAGAGAAAAATGACCATCATAGTATGCAGTGTATACAGGACTGTCTCCAGGAAAGCTGTGTTGGTGTTTGCTGGCATCACTCCGATGGGGTCCAAAATCCACGAGAGAGTTCAATTATATAAGACAAGGAACTGGGCAAATAGCGCAGAAACACAAAAAATTTCAAACAACCAAATACTTAAAGACTGGAAAAAGTGTATGGAGCATGTCTAAAACAGGATACTGGACAAAACTATTGATCTCAAAACTTAAACCTTGGGTAACACGGAACCATAGAGAGATAACTTACCATCTAACATAGGCCCTCAGCGGCCACGGATGCTTCAGGGATTATCTACATAGTTTTGGCAGGGCAAGTGACGCAATGACAGTGCATTTCAAACCGTGTTTGTATGCAGTATGCGGACAGATGGAAAGAGCTGACAGGCCTCAACCAAGAGTTGCAAACATTGGTAGACGTGATGCTAAGATAACCAGAGGACTGGACATACACGGAGACAATGATACGTGACATCCTGACACAAAAAAAACAGGACGATCTATACGACGAGCTATATTCCCGAACCCCTAAACACTCCAGTGAAAGGAGGACATACGGGAAAAAAATGTAGATGCCAAGAGCAGAGCGACGACATCCGTGAAGTTAATGCTGTGTAACGAGCGGTTCCAGGATGTTCGTGATTCCGGGGGGTCCACTTGTCAGGTTAATGATATGCCTGCTACGCCCCCCACCCCAAAAGTCTTACCTGTCCAGTCTCGTCTGTCTAGTCTTGTCTGTCAAGTCTAATCTCTTTGTTCTCGTTTGTACACTCTCGTCTGCCCAGTGTCGTCTGTCTGTGTCGACTGTTTAATCACGTCTGTCTTCTATCGTCTGTTTATTCTCGACAGTCTACCCTCGTCTGTTTATTCTCGTCTGTCTAGTCTCGCTTGTCTAGTTTCCCTGTCTAGTTTCGACTCGTTCGTCTAGTCTCGTCTGTGTAGTCGCTCTAATTTTGCCTATATAGTCTCGCATGCTTACCCAAATCTCCTCTTTCTAGTTTTTCTTTTCTTTTCTCACTAGTCTCGAATCTCCAGTCCAACTTCTGCAGTTTCATCTTTATAGTTACGTATATCTGATCTCGCCTACTTCGACTCGGCTACCCAGTCTGTTCTGCGTAATCTCCTAGTTTCTAGTTTCATCTCTCTAGTCTAGTTTGTTTACTATTATTCTGTTTCGTTTTTTTTTTTATTAAGACTAAAATATATTTATGATATGATAATAAAGAACATAAAACAAGACACTCCGGGTCCGCTCTTCGCATTACTGCAGGGTGTATGTCCTATTCTACCCAGTGGGTAGATGTGTTCAGATACCTCCTCTTAGCGTGCCTCCTCTATCTGTCTTCCTACTTTTGAGTCATTATGTCTTTTATAGCTTTGTTCTCGTTATCCCAGTTTTTTTTATTCATAACACGTGGCCTATTATAGTAGTAATAATCCTTTATTGGCATAAATGTAAATACACGACCGTTCGTACATTAGTGTTGTGACAAGTATAGAACAAAAAATAAAAACAGAGAAAACAAAAAAAAAAAAAAAAACAAAAAAAAACAAAAAAAACGTGGCCTATTATTGTCCATGATTTTAGCAGTTCGTCCATCATTATCCTTGCTCGTTAGCATTCCCATCTGTCGCAGACAAATAGTGTGTGGTACACGATGTCGACGTCTTCGCAGTAGTCACACTGCGCTTCTGTTGCTCTGCTAATGCTGTGTAAGTAACAAACATTCATGTCCCGTGAGTATCTGTGTCAAATGGAAGTTGGGTTCTCCGCGTTTTCTGTCTTTCCATTTGATTGGGTCCGGGATTAATAATCTGGTCCATTGTCCCCTTTTTATATGTTCCCATTTTATTTGCCATTCCTTACGCCTATTTTGCCTGGCTCTTTCTTTTTTAACTTTGTCTCGGTCTGCTAGGTAGCAAGACTTGCGTTCTTGCACAGTCAGTTCGATGGGAACGATGCCGGCGATTACGAGGGCTGCATCTCTAGATTGTTGAGTGCATGCGTCACTGCAAACCCGCAGTATTCCATCTAGTGTTATCTATCCAGTTTTTTTCATCTATTCTTGCCTGTTTAAACTTTGTTTATTCATTATTAGCTATCTAGAATTGTTTGTGACTTTATTTAGTCCTTGAGAAATAAAGGATTTGGTATTAAAGTAGTATTTAAAGTACCTACTTTTATGTCTAGAGTTACAGCGTTATCTAAGAAATTTGAAAGTCTCGAGTTCTATCCCGTAAGCGAGTGCCGGTCGCATTTGCACCAGAAGACAAATGTGTCAATATAATCAATTAACGTAAATGTATATAACATCTAGGTTTCTGGGCCTAAAAGAGAAAAATGTGGGCAAAATACAATAGATATCTTAGCCACAGTGTTTGATGGGTTAATAACCCGGTATCCACATTGGTCCAAACTTTACAATTGTACCAAACAAAAAAAAACTTTTAAAATATTTTATCTACTCACACACCAAAATGAATATATTATGTTTTAATTAATAATAGTATAATACGTGACAAGAGTTGTAAGAAGCATATTACTTACGAGCGGAACAGTTACGCACGACCCATGTAGCGGGGAGTGCGTAATTCCGCGAGTACGTTCTCGATTGCCTTACAACTCGAGTCATGTACTATACTTTATATACGACCACACTAATTTGTTTCTGTTTAATAAGAAAAATATGTTTGATGTAACACCTTCAACCTTATTTAAATTGATAGAAATGAAAAGAAATACATTCATAATGGTTACATACCTTTTTCCTCGACACTTATTTGTAGTTTACGTTAGATTTAATGTGAAAAAAAACGAAATGAATGACAACTTCTATGTGAATGATGTGACGTTTAATGATTGTTTGGAAATCACGGAGTACTATATTTAAAAATAGTGTCAGCGTGCATCTCTCAACCAATCAACGAATCGTAAACCAAACGCTCATGGGTGGTTTTGAATTATTACATAACATTAATCGCGGATTGTTACATATGTGTGTGTTATGATGTATTTACATAGTCTACTGTACTGTATAAACTGTACAATAATGAGCATTTACAATGGTGGTCTAGATAAACACATTACTGTATGTGAAGGATGCCATTATTATAATCGTGTGTATAAATATCCAAATCGCGGGTAAAATTCCAATGTAAATCAAATGGAGTTTGATTATTAAACGATTAATGTTTCTTGTTACTATGGCAACAACTCGCGTCACTAAACAAAAACTATACACGTAGTGAAAATAAATTTTCTGACAAGTATTAAAATTGAATTAATTTTTCTTATTTTGAATCAACAAGTCTCGGCTTCTCAGTCTGGATTTATCTGGCTCTAATATAACATAACCTAACCATAATCTAATCTAGAATAAGCTTGACCATGACACTTCCGGTCCAGACTTCCGGTTTCGACTCCCTTTTCCGGTTTCGACTCCCGTTCTGGTTTTCCACAGAGTGTGAGGTCTACGTAGCCGAGGTCTATGTGACCCCACGCTGGGTGTGAGGTCTATGTAGTTCCACGTCTGAAGTCTATGTAACCCCAAGCTGGGTGCGAGGTCTGGTTTCGACTTCCGGTTACGAATTCCGTTTTCGATTTCCCACATCCGGGTTCCCACATCCTCATTTGCGGTTTCCCACATCCTCATTTCCGGTTCCTGCAATGTGCGCGGGAAAATTCAAAATTCGGCACAGGCGGGAAAATTCAAAATTTGAAATGTGAGATCGCTCGGGTTTGAATGTGTAGAATACATAAATAGTAAAAATAAATTTTAAACGCTAAATACCTAACTGGCCTTCCTGTATTATATATTCAATTTGCCTAACAAGTAACAGCAAACAGTTATAAGAAACTGTTGTTTGCCGGCGTTTGCAGGTGTTTGTTGCCGGCGGGAATATTCAAAATCTTAACTGGAAGTTGTACAAGGTCAGTTGAGGTGGATTGCCTAGGAGGAAAAATCTTTCTCTACTCATTTACAACGACCAAATGGTGTTCCCATTACTGTGCGTTTTTACTAGTTAGCAATTTTTTCCACGGAGGCGCTGACCATTCTAACCTTATTGTGTAAATGATTTGAAGTATGTTAAAAATACAATTTTTACAATAGTATCTGTAAAAAAGAATTATTTTTTTGTAGATAAAATAATGTATGACACACGTGTGTGAAATGCTTTTGTACATGAGTTGCGAACTTTAAAGCACGAGCCGAAAGCGAGTGGTTTAATCGTAATGAGTTTTTCTTCACACACTTGTATCATAAACTACTATTATTGTAAACTACTCTTAATATTAGCGTGATTATTTAACACTAATAACAAATAAATGAATTTTCAGTCACAGTTAGCACCAATGGAAAAAGTACTGGAGGTAATAAAATAAAAAATTAATGATTTTTCGTAAATATCCAGCGAAACTTTATTAATAATTCTAAATATTAATATTTATCAAATCGATAGATTTAATAAACACAAACACAGATAAAGCTTTATAGCTTTATTAATCAGGCCCTATTAAACAAATCGGTCATAAAATTAAAATAAATAGAACCAAAAAATAAAAATAAATGTGTAATCAATTTTTGTATTGCTAAAATTTAGTTAACGTTATCTATTTTGTTACTATATTCAGCTGTCACATAAAATTCTTATCAATAATACTTTCTATCAGGTGTAGCGTATATACGGCTTGGATTACTTTGCATAGTTAATTAAGTTGTCGAGCGCCGTCAAACTCGCAGTTCAGATCACTTATTCGGTAGCCGTTTGAATAATTGGTTCATTCTTTTTTCGTTGGAAGTGAAAGTTTGTGAATCGTGTAATAGAAAATTGTAATAAGTGAAAAGATCATTTTTGAAAGAAAATACGCTAAGAAAAAACGGAAACTCTCAAGGATTTTGTCAAATTTGTATAAGAATTTGTTTGGATTAAAATACGTAAGTTTTGTTTGTTTATATTTAATTTGATAAGAATTTTGCATACTTGTAGTATTAGACAAGATTTATATTGGTCAGATAATAAAAGTAACAAATTAAAATTAGTAATAAATTAATTAGTTTAATTAAAATGTTTAATAATAATTCGGCAATAGTAGGTATTTAAATTACTTAAATTACTCATTTCAATAGTAGGTATTAAGGTATTTGAATTAAAGGTTGAAATAAATCCATTTAAAGTCTTTAAAACAAATATAATTGCATAACAGTTTTTTTTATAACTGTTTGCTGTTACTTGTTAGGCAAATTGAATAGATAATACAGGAAGGCCAGTTAGGTATTTAGCGTTTAATATTTATTTTTACTATTTATGTATTCTACACATTCAAACCCGAGCCATCTCACATTACCAAGGAGAAATTTTATCTCTGAAATATAATTAAAACAAGTGCAGATAAGAAAAATAAATATATGTATATTTTGTGTTTTTGGGAATTTATCACAAAATATCTAAACGTCAGAATTTTAAACCAATGAAATTAGTTATATTTACATATTTAAAAAAAATATTTTCAAAATTATTATTAAAAAAAAATTAAAATATTTTACCATAAATCAAACCCACAGCGGTGGAAAACGATATAAAACGGATATTTAAAATAATAAAAGATTTTTTTTTAAGTTTACATTAAATGACATCATTGTACTATTATATCAAACTTTACAATAATTAAACGAAGTGTATTAAATAAATTAAAAAATTATAAAAATAAATAAAAAATTAAAATTTGAAATTGAATATATAGATTGTTAGGTAAACATGCGGCAAAATTCCAAAGGGGGATTTTCAAAGGGGATATTCCTTGGCCTGTTCTAAGAATATTTTGTCTTATGATTATTTCTGAAACATCCTTTGTTTAGAAGATACAGGGTGAACAATATTTGCGACAGTAACAATATTTTATTATTAAAAAGTGTATGTAGAGTTGTTCAATCTTCTTCTGCTTATTTTTTGTATGGCCACATAGGATCACTTTAGTCAGTCCATTAACTAAGCCACTTAGCGGATGGCTGAGGGGATTCTCCGAACCTTGCGGTCCTTCCAGTACTTTTTCATAAGTTCTGATCTTCGTGCCCGATCTTCAATTGAAAATACCCTTATTGCAAATTTCATCCTTGTGAGTGTGAAGCGGTGATTTGTGTCCGTAATTTTTTGGTTTAATTTTATCTTGTCTGTGGTGTCTTCTAGTATATGCCCAATTTCTTTCAGATCCCCTCTTATTTCTCTGATCCATCTACAGCTTGTGGTGGTATTTTTTAAGTTGATATTGTATTGTACCAGTTGTTTCTGAAGCCTTGAATCTGACATTAATCATTGTGTGCCTAAGGAACCGCAGTCTCATTTAACGCATAGTATCATTAAAAGGTTCTAGCTCATTGTACATGACTTTGTTGGGCTCCATCCCCCACTGTCCGTATTTCTAGTATTTTTTATTGGTGCACGATCTGCAAATTCTTCTTTTCATCTTCTGAAGTTTGTCGGTCTTTGATTGTTCATTTAAGTAAAACAGTGTTTCTGCTGCATATGTGGCTTCTGATTTTATTACTGCGTTGTACTGTTATGTATTGTGAACATTTTTTCTGAATGTCCAAGGTTAATTTTTGTGCTTTAGCTAGCTTGTTTGTTCTTATTTGGATCGAAGTTTTTTCATTTAGATTGTTTGTTATTATTTCTCCAAGGTATTTTAATTGGGCTTCAATTTCGACTTTATTGCCATTTATGTTTATTTCTTTCAATGCTGTTGATTTTTGTGGCATAAGTACTGTTTTTCAAATGATATTTTGAAGCCAATTTTACGTGCAATATTTCTGATATCTGAGCTTTTTGCTTCATTTATGTCATTTGCTAGTAGAGCCAAGTCGTCAGCAAAACCAAAGCAATTTGTTGAGATCTTCCTGCCTATTTTTATTTTTGGGGGGTATTGTTTAAATCATTCATCCATTGCCATTTCTATAGCGCAGACAACAGTCTCAGTCTCTTCTATAGCGCAGTTGAGAGTCCACCACCTTGGCTTAATCCTGTTTTCATCTCTCTCTCTCTCTCTCTCCCTCCTATGACTCTACAGCCCAAGGTTGGTCCTTGGCCTCAATTTCTTTCTTTTTCTCAATTTATTCCTCCAGACGAATGGTTCGGATAATTCGCCCCTGAACTTCACTTTTGACTTGTATAATGTTTATTAATTTGGGGTGTAGTCCAAGGTGTCTTAGAATTTTCAGTAGGGATTCCCTGTGGATGCAATCATATGCTTCCTGAAAGTCTATAAATGTGATAACCATATCTCCATTTCTCTTCCTGTTGTAATCCATTATTAGTTTGAGACTCATGATCTGGTCAGAACAGCCCCTCCAGCGTCTGAAACCTGCTTGGTGTTCCCTAGTTCCTTCTCAAGTTGTAATCTTATTCTATTATGGATGATTTTTGAAAGGATTGTGTATGTTATGTCTACAATAAACGTTGGAAATGACTTCCTCGAGCATGGATACAAGCATCTTCTCTTCATTGAGTGCCGAATTCTTTCAAACACACCAGGGTTATTTTTAATTGAGTTACAACTAGTAATTATCCGATTTCGCAATTCGTCCAAATTCACCACTGGAGTAGCGTCAGTTAATGTCTTCAGAGACCCATGAGAAATAATCCAGGGGGTTTAAGTCTGAGGATCGAGCAGGACATCCACGCATTTCCGGCTCGATCCTCAACCTCCTTGCCCACCTCGACTAATCCAGCGATCTCCGAATGTTGCTGTCAATAAATCACCAAAACAACCTGAAATGTGGTGATGCACCATCGTGCATAAACCCCATTGCAATTTTACTCGCCAATGGTACATCCTGCAGAAACTCGAGCAGTGTTTCTTCCAAAAAGTTGCGATACAACTCACTAGTAAGTCTAGCTGGTAGAAATATCGGTCCAATTAGATAGTGAGCCACAATTATAACCCAAAGACTACACAGCCACAACACAACTGATGTTGAAATCGATCTAAACATACCTCATCGGTGAAAATAATATGTGTCACGAATTGAGGGATTAGAACTAATCTTGTTACTAAATTTGCAAAAGCCATTGGCATAACGCAATACGTGGACAATAATCAGCAGGTAGTATTGCCTTAGCACGTTGAATGTGGTATAGATACAACAAATTGCCCTTAAGAATTTTCCAAGCTGTCCAATGGCTTACATTCAAATTATTTGACGCGTAGAAGTACTTGGATCTTCCTCTATCATGCCCAGCACATTCTGTTCCAGTTGTACCGTTTTTACTGTCATTAATCTTCCAGGCCCTCCATTTCGTTTTAATGTGTTAAGTCGAATACAAGGCAGCAAGTCCATACATGAAATGCATGTCCGTCATCTCGGCGTTCGTATACATGGTAGAGGACTTCACGACACGTCGCAGTATTAAAGACACGTCAAACAGCCAAACATCATTCAATGTAAACAACTACGACCAATACAGGTGATGATCACTGACGAGACGTATTCAAATGAAATCCACTTGTACGTTAGTAGATAAAACAGCCTTTCCAAGTTATCATTAACATTTTTTTGTACTTGATAAACTCATTGACGTTCGCCACACTTTTATTTACATTAATGATTTCAAGAAATATCGAATGTGGTTGTCGCAAATTTTGTTCACTATCTATCTTCAAAACAAAGCGATTTTTCATAAATCAACGTAGAATAAACTATTCTTAGAATACGCCAAGGAATAGCCCCTTGATTTTTTTCTGCATGTTTACCTAACACCCTGTGTACATATTTCTTATTAAGCCAGTGGAAGGTAACAGAATACGTGCAAGAAAGTGTTCCCAGTAAAGTCCCTTATTTAGTTTATATGATGTCAACTTCTTTGGGGGTCGTCCATTAATCAACGTGAGGCTCGATAGGGGGGGGGCAGGGGGTTTGTGAAAATTCACCAACATTACGAGGGGGGGGGGGGTGTACTGAGATATGACGTGTATTTATTTTTTCGTGGAACGCGCGATTTTTAATTAGAAGTCTGTGATTTTGAGGCCGAATATATGCGTAAATCTTTACCGCGTATGTTTCGTCTCAAAACAATGTCTAAACTAGGAGACAGTGGTGGATTTACCAGCAGACTGAGTAGGTTGGAGCCTAGGGCGGCAAATTTGCGGCCGACAGTTTTTTTGTCGTACAGAAATTAAAAAGATTTGTTTTTATATACCATAATGTAAATGTTATTAGGTCCACACAAACAATTCAACATGTAATATGTTTGACCACATATTGCTAAATTAATTTTTGCTACAGTACAGTAGTGATTGGTCCGAAGCAGGATCGGCGGGGCCTAGCTGTTAGGGGTATACGCCGCGTAGTGGCATTAACTCGATACAAAAGAAAAAGCAGACGAAAAGAAAAGCCGCCTCTTGATTTGATTGATTAATTCATGCAATTTCTTATTTGTATTAATTTTTCTTCTTTGTGTGCTATAGAGGGAAAAATGAAAAGTTCAGTGATCCGAATAACGGAAATTATTGTATGATTTTGGAACTGTTAGCTTGATTCGATCCCTTTTTAGCGAGTCATGTTGAATATCTAAGACCAATATTTTTATAAATTCGACAAAACGCTGGCACAAGTTAATGACATTGGGAAAGGGAAAACGCTAAAGAGAGTAAAGGCGGGATTACGATGAACTTAACGTGACGAGATGAGACGTGATGAAAACCTAAAGCCCATTCTTTTATATGCGGCCCATTGCGATCGAGGTAATGTGAAGTATCCGAATTTAACGTAATGTGAAATCTACCAATGTCCAAAGTTTCACGTCGTGTCGCCTTAATCTTTCAGCCAATCAACGATTCTTGCGCGCATGCACTCGAATTCAAGAGTGGCATTTTCCATTGTGTTGTTACATTCTCTTTGTTTACATCGAAAAGTTGTTTATAAATTAAAAGTTAAAAAATGTCGATTAATGACGTTTCGTCAGTTGAGTGTGTGCGGGCGTATCCCCAAATATATGATAAGGGGCATGCTGGTTTCAAAAAAAGACTCCGCATGGAAGAATGTGGCCGAAACAATGAATGGTAGGTTATGTTGCATCTTTTTATTCGAAATTTACAGTTCATACTTTTCTATATCCTTTCTATCTTTATTTCAGCAACAGTGAAAAGATGTAGCTCCAGGTGGCAAACGCTTCGTGAGAGGTTTGTCAAAGAGAAGTGGATTGTTGAGCTTGATGGGATGTCAGGGACAGCGGCATCGACTCGTCCAGAATGGCCCTTATTGCAAATATTGCAATTCCTGAAACCCAATATTAGGAAAAGGAGGTAAGTTTAACATCGATCATTAGTTTATTGTAATTATTTAAATTTTCTCTGAATGCAGATCTGTGGACAATTTCAAATGTAAAGTGTTGGTGTTGCCAACGATGTCATCAACAAATGCACCTTTGCTATCTCTAGGTAGCAATATAGAAATAATATTCGAGCAGCAAGCTGAAGATGCTAGTGCTCCAATTCCAGTTACACCTTTGTCTGGATCAGCAGCAGCAAATTTGCCATATCTAGGGCCTGCAGGTCATTGCAAAAAACAAAGCTCCATGAGACAGCTGATGTTTTAAAAGAGACTCTCATGAGTCTGAGCATGCGTCTGCGACATCAATTGGTCCTGACAGGGTGATCGGGACAAGTGTGGAAGCTTGTTTGAAAAGTGTGAAAAATATGAAGTTGAGACTTCTATATAGAAGGGCATTTAGGAAATTTAGGGCACTTGTTGAGGATGCAATGTGGACAGGATGCAGAAGCCACAAATGAAGCAGAATTATAATATATTACTTTTATAAAAAAAAAAAAATGTTATATTTTTTATATCTTTTTTATATTATGCTAAAAAATGTGTTATTCAAGTTTATTATTTAAATTTATCTTATTTGAAAACTATCATGGCACTAAGTGTAGATCTTGGGAAGGAATATTTCCTTGCCGGATCGTCACAATTGCACCTTGATGGTGTAGAGCTCCAGGGCCATTCACAAACTCCTTCAGTACATCTCTCTATTGTGCAACTCTAAGAGCAGCATTTCTTGCACCCATCCATGGATCATTGTTAATGGCTCCATTTTCCCCAGCAACAATTTCATGCCATTCACCCTCTACCACTTCACCAGAAAAGGACAGTATTCCTGGTTTAGTTTCCTGTCACCTGTCTTTCCAATCTAAAAAAGCAAAACATATTATTTGTTTCAGACAATCATTTAAACTTACCTATCGACATTCATCCTTGTGTAGATAAAAAAAAGTGTGGGTCAGAAACACGGAGTTCTTGTAGCAGGTTATGTCCGTCACCAAACTGGATTCTTCTCCGAAAGATCTGTCTCACACTAACGGTTCGTAATCGTTTCCTCTTCCACAGTTCAAGAAATGCATATCCGGCCAAAATAACATTCAAACATCGATAATGCAGCACAACAGGATTCATTTTAACAAGTACCAACGCTGCCAAATGTCACATTTCATATACGCTGTTTTGCGGCACTTTATGGCAACCGTAATATCTTATGGAATACCTTAACGTAAAAATCACTTCACATCACGTCGCGTCGCGTTACATTAAGTTCATCGTAAAGCAGGCATAAATTTGACACGTTGGTCAGCTAGAGAGGAGGCATGTAGAAGTTTGAGAGTTTCTTGGCACGAAGTTCTTAAAACTTTGGAATCAATCAAGGATGATTGTACCGAAAAAACTGTAACGCAAAACGAAGCGACGGGAATACTTTTAAATTTAGAAAAACCGGAAGCGACAGTAATGGTTGCTGTGTAGTGTGTTTTTTTTTTGAAAGAATAAACAAAGTGAATATTCAAACGCAGGCTTTGACCGTAGATGTAATCACTGTTACCGATCTTTACGAATCCTTGTGCCCCAGCTAAAAAACATCACGTGATTAATGGACGACCCCTTGGCATATTGTTTAAATTTTTTCTGTCCGTTTTAACAATATTTGTCTTATTTTCATACAAAATTTGGAATAATTTTGGTGATGAATACGAGTTGTCTAAAAATAAAGTATATCTTTCGCTAAAATGTTTCACCCGAGTATAGGTGACCGGCGAGAAAATGCAGCTGTACTGCTCCCAGGTATGAGGGTCGAGAGACGCGCCAAACTGTGCGCTCCAAATTCAGTCCTTTCAAGTCCTTTATTGACTGCATTTCTACTTACAGTTTTACTTTTTACTTACCGAATACATTATTTTCATACAGAGACACTTATTATTATATAGTTTGAGTTAAGAAACATGCGCTAGTTAAGTAATACAAACACGTGGGGGTATGCGAAATGTGGTGGTATGCGCAGAACAATTCTAAACTCGTCGAGACGAGATGCATTCTCTCGCCGGACCGAGTGTAGTTTCATGACTACAGGAATTACTTTCCGATACAGGAATTAAATAATCTAATATACAACCCTCCCTCGTTTTACAGGTTTCGTTTTTTACACTTTCTCGCTTTTACACGGTTTACAAAATAGTTATATATTACACTCGCGGATAAAATTAAGGTTTAACGAGCGGATCGTTAACTCATAGGGCGCGTCAGTTCTAAAGGATTTAAATTCGCGAGTTAAACGTTAATTTTATCCGCGAGTGTAATAAAACCTTTTATTCATTTTTGTTTCTGATTTAACAAGTTAAGTTCAAAGAAAATTTCCGTTTTCCGTGGTTTTTGTTTACGAGAGGCAAGTCGTTCGGTCATGATTGTGTTGTTGCCATGACAACGATAAACGGTATACTTGAATCGTTCGCCAAAATTTTGTTTAGAAGTTGTGTTTAATTAATTTATTTTTTATTATTTAAAAATTATTAATTATTATTTGATATATCAGAAGAGTTCTTGTTAGGTGGTATTGAACTTGAATTTGACAAAAACAGAAAACAGCCCACGAGCAAATTTATGCAAATTATCAAATTGTGTCAGTGGAAGACTCTTATAAAATTCCAACAAAGTTGAGTTTTAATATTTGTTCTTAATTATATCACTGCACTGTAGATCAATCATTTCCATTTGAAGTTCCGAGGCTTGGGTTTCAATGTCAGTATCAAAAGGATTCTGAAAAATCTTAATTTGATTCGAAATGGCATCAAAGTCCGAGAAACGAGTATCAAAATTTATTTTCAAAGCACTCAAAGTTTCGATTGCAAAATTGATAGGAAACTCAGTCTCAGTGGTGTGGCTGAATATTTCACATGTTTTAAAATGTGAAAAACCTTTACTTCGTAGTTGTGATTGAAACAGTATCAATTTCTTCCGGAATGATTTGATATTAGAGTATAAATCAGTAAGATGCTGGTTTTCTCCTTGCAATCTCGAATTCAGTTCGTTCACATGTTTTGTCAAATCAACATAGAATGCTAACTTCCACAGCCATGCGTTGTTTTGTAATTCAGTAAGAGGGCGATGCTTTTCATTCAAAAAAATGTCGATCACTGCTCGAAGTTCAAAAAAGCGCTGAAGGACTTTCCCACAACTAAGCCAACGTACGGCAGTATAATAAGGTAAGTCATTTTCTCCAATCTCTTCAATAAATTGTCGGAATTGTCGGTGATTCAGCCCAAAAGATCTGATAAAATTAACAGTTGAATGACTGGTTTCAGAACTTAAGACATATACAAACATTTTCCGCACAAAGACTGTTGATGAATGATACAATGTAAGACTAATGGTTTTGAACCACCGTCATTTTCTACAGCCTTTGACACAAGAGCGACCACTCCTTTATCTTTCCCACTCATGTTTTTGCCTCCATCAGTTGTAATACATTTCAAGTTTTTCCATCGAAAGTTCTTTTGATTAAAGGCCATTTCAACTCCTTTAAAAATATCTGTACCAGTAGTTGTGCCATGAATACTATACATATCAAGAAGTTCTTCATGCACTCCATAGCTTTTATCTACTCCTCGAATATAAATCAACACCTGAGCAGTATCTGACACATCCGTTGACTCATCCAAGGTCAAAGAAAACCACTCAACATGTCCATTTTTGTCGAACAGTTGAGAGGATATATTTTCAGCGATGTTTTCTACCCTTCGAGCCACAGTGTTTGCTGACATACTGACAGTTTTTAATAAATTTACCTTTTCAGGGCACATTTCTTCGGCTACTGCAATTATGCATTCTTTGATCATTTCTCCATCGGTGAATGGTTTTCCACGTTTTGCAATTTCAAGAGCCACACGAAAGCTGGCACGAGTTGCAGCCTCTTGTTCAGTTTTGAGTTTTGTAAATGAAGAATGCTGCGATTTCAATCCGCGCTTCATAGCTTCGAATTTTTCTGTCCGCAAACTTCCTGTATATTTTGAGTAATTTTGAAAATGTTTAGTTTCATAATGACGTTTAATGTTATATTCCTTGAGAACGGCTATGCTTTCATTGCAAATCAAACATAGCGCCTTGTTACTGGACTCAATTACGAAATATTGAATGTTCCACTGATCTTTGAATTTTCTGCATTCACTATCAATTTTTCGCTTCTTTTCCATACTACTAAATCACACACAAAACAACAATTCAAATCAAACTACTGTTACAAAGATGTCTTAAACTTATCTCTTAAACACGCACAAACACGTTTTAAGGAGGTAAGCACTATTTTATTTCACAACAGTGTCATAGAAACTGACTTGTGGTTGCGCCACTAGCCTTCTCATATATTCCAATTACTGCCATCTAGAAGTGAGTGGAAGACACCAGAACTTTCTCGAACCAACAAGATTATTCTGTACGTGCTATTAGCTCCATCTGTTAGCGATAGAAGGTACTACCTATTTCCGCTTGTGTCCACCAGATGTCGTGTCACGTTACTCCTCATGGCTCGTACTCTACGACTAATCCAGAAATTACAGATAATGACAGGAAAATTAATAATATGCAGTGTTGCCGTTTTGCGGACTTTCGTCCGATTTGCAGCCTTTTTTAAACGTTGCGTACTTTTTCGGACTTTTTTTTTCATCAGTGGACTATTTCACTTTTTACCACCGGCAACAATGATAATATGGTTTTGGCCCTCGGAACTTACTGGAGTAATCAGTATGGGCCTAAGGCTGGAAAGTTTGGAGACCCCTGCACTAGTGCTATACCATTTTTATTGCACAACTTAATACAAATTTTATTGCACTAGTGAATAAACCACTGCTTTATTTATCCGTATCCAATGAATTAAACATGACTTTATAAGTCAAAATTGAATAAAAGATTTAATTTAAAGAATAAATGCTACCTTTTAATTTAGATTATATGCAATTTATTTCAAACTATTTAATTCTTTATAAACTGTGTAAAAGCGATAATGTGTAAAAAAGGAACCGTGTAATATGAGGGATGGATTTAATTGAATAATCTGATAATATACTGCACGGCGCGGCGTCTACGGAAACAGTTTTGACGTCTCGGACACGTCAATGTCTACAATGGCACATGAAATAAATAACGTCTCTCAGACGTCATTGTATGTCAAGGGGTTAAGCAGCAGTGTGTATTCGAGAAGTTAGTATTCAGTATGCATTTTAACAGATTTCTTGTAATTTATAATGCTTATCTAGATCTGGCGTCTATGAACCTCGTCTAAATCTGCATTTATTGGTCAACAAGTTTTTTGCTAGATCAAATGTTATGAATGTTCAATAATCTAAGATTTATAAAACAGCATGATGTGCTAAATTCATTCTGAAAAGTCGAATTCTGAAAAATCGAAACAAAACTATTGCAGGCTCAGGCTTGAATGGCAACTAAGTAACCGATTTTGCCGATAGATAGCCCTTGCACTTTCTTTTCTTTCGTTAATGTGTCCAAAGCACTAAACCCATATTTTTTATGTCAAGAAGCTCGATTTATGGATCCTTCGCCAGCTTAAGGAAAATCATTTGGCGTAACGCATTAGCATCTGCGATAATGTAACAGGGTTGGGAGGTGTTTCATCCGCCATATGGCCCTCACCTTGTGCCTTCAGGTTACGATTTATATCTTTCCATGCAGAACTCGTTAAGTGGTAAAATTTTCAATCACACTGATGATGTCAAATCACATTTATTTCAGTTTTTTGACAGCAAAGATCAGAAATTTTAAGAACGTAGAATTAAAAAACTGCGATGGAAAACAATGGCAAACGGTTATCGACAAAAATGCATAGTATCTCATTGAATAAAATTATATTTTTAAATAAAAAAATTCCTTCTTATTTAAAATCCGCAATTACTTAGTTGCCAACCCAACAATTCACCACGCTTAAGGGGTTATACCACTGTGACCGCTAAAAATTTGGGTGATTTTCGCGAATTTTTTGGAAGAAAAGTACTTAATTAAATGTTTCAAAAAATTAAAAACATAATTGGCTATATTTGACATTCATTACATAATTTTTTCATAGAAAAATATTAACATCCAAGCGACTTATGCGCTGCCTTCGGAAGCGCCAAAAAAAGTTCCTCCACTGCCCCCCTCCATGAACCCGATTGAGTAGCTGAACCCAAAAAAAAAAATTATCGTTAAACTAGAAGGTATTTTCTGTACCATGAACTAGGATTACCGAAAAAGATCAACATCCAACAAAATGACGTAGTTATGAAAAAAAAGTCAGTTTTTTGCCTAAAAAATGTTCGTTTTTTTTATGCCAAATCGTCAATTTTCATCCAATCAAAAATATCGTAGTTGACGGTAGAGTAAATATATTCAAGAGTACTCAGACCAAATTTGAAGTCAATCGGATAATTTCTCTTTGAGTTACAACAGGGGCAAATTTGAAAAAAATTTGAAAAAAATTTGAAAAAATTTGCCATTTCGAGAAAAACGCTTTTAAAGTTAAGGACGAGGCCGAACGTCATATTTTCTCAACCTCATATACTGTTATAAATCTGAAAAAAATCTCATATATATTAAAGATGTCGGAAACATTGCTTTTACATAATAATAATGTTGGAAGGTTTTTAACAAATGGATTTTTTTAATGTTTTTTTAACAAAGTTTTGGAAAAGCAATTCTTTTTTTGTTTCAAAAAAATGAATTTATTTTTCAGAATCCGCCTAAATTTTCCCACATTTTTATTGACATTTTTCAATTTCGAAAAATGATCGAAAACATATTTTTCAAAAATATAAGAAAAATCCGAAAAAAAATCATACGAATTCAGAAAAGAAAGATCTACTTAGTTAAAAATATAAAAAAATAAGTTTTCCAAAAATTGATTGCCTCCAAAAATTTATCGCCTCCAGGCAGGTGCAGAATTTTATTCCTGCGAGCAGTTGCGCTTTAGAAGGCTGCCATTCGGGGAGTATTAGAGATACGGCCTTGAAATTATCACAGGATATACTTAAAAGCATGAACTGTTAAATAAGACCTATTTTTTTTTTAATTGTCACAGTGGTATAGCCCCTTAAACACTTGAGTTTCAAATTTCAAATTCAAATTATTTATTTACCAAATGAGATACATAAAATATCTATAGGCTATGTCAAAAAATAATTAAATAATTAAAATACAATATTACAATAAGTAAAGGTAATAAGTTAGTTAAATTTAAAATTCATAAAATCATTAAGACAGTACATCGGGTTCATTAATAGAACTTTTTTCAAATTATTTCTAAATTTTTTAAGTGACATTTCGTTTTTTATTGTGTTTGGTATTTTATTGTAAATTTTATATCCTTGATTCTCAAGTCCTTTTGAACACAAGTTTAAATTTGTTTTCCTGGGATAAAGGTGGTGTTTTCCTCTTGTGTCATATATATATGGATATCTTTATGTTTTTGGAGAGTATCGCGAATTTTGTGGATATATGAGGCAGTTTCCAATATATATAAATTGACTACTGTCAAGATATTTACATTTTTAAAATGTGGTTTGCACGATTCTGTTGTTTTTATTCCCACTATATTTCGGACAATTCTTTTCTGTGCTAGAAGTATTTCTTCTATAAGTGATGTAGCTCCCCATAGAATAATGCCATATGTTAATATGGATTGCACCTCGGCAAAATACCAACTTAGCAGGTCTTCCTTGTTCACCAGATTGCGCAGATGTTTAATTTGGAATGTTTTCTGATGTAGTAGCCGACTAATTTTTTGTATGGTGGTTGTCCAGAGGAGATGCTCTTCCAAGTGGATTCCTAGGAACTTTGCTTGTTTAGCTCTTTTTAAACAGTGGTTTTGTATTTTCAAATCAATGTTCTCAGCATAGGTGCTTCTAGCTGTCTGAAAAATGACATACTCTGTTTTTTCTTTATTAAAGAAAAGGTTGTTTGCTGAGAACCAAGTGTTGATTGAACTTAGTAATAAATTAGCTTTGTCTGCATTTTCTTTTATATTTTTTCCAGTTATAATAAAACTGGTATCATCTGCGTACAATGTACAATGCTGTCCGTTTATTAAGTCGGCGGTGTACAATAAGAAAAGTGTTGGTGCAAGAACGCTCCCTTGAGGGACCCCAATATTGGTACAAATGGTGTTCGACTTTCCTGTTTCATTTCCACTTCTTATTGTAACATATTGCTTACGGTCTTCTAAGTAGGATTGTAGCCATCTCCTGGCTTTCCCTCGGATTCCATATCTAAATAGTTTGTTTAATAGTGTTTCGTGGGAAACACAATCAAACGCCTTACTTAAGTAGAAGAATATTCCTATAGGTTTATTACCCATGTCTACTTCTTTTAAAATAGTGCTGTGGAAATCTGCTAGCGCTGTTGAAGTTGATTTCCCTTTACGAAATCCATGTTGTTGGCCTGGAATAATGTTATATTTTTCTATGAATGGGATTATTCTACTATGTATGGCGTATTCGATGAATTTTGATAGTACAGAAATAAGAGCAATCGGCCTGTAATTTCCAATATCCTTTTTTGATCCCTTTTTATGCACTGGAATAATTTTTGCTATTTTGAGGATTGCTGGAAATTGTTCATCCGCGATGGAGGCATTGATTATGTCTGTTATAGGAGTCAATAGGTAATGGCTGAACTCTTTGATAATTTGACATGGAAGGTCATCGGGTCCGCTTGTTGATTTGTTTTTTAGGGAAGCAATTATAGATAGAACCTCATTTTCTGAGAATTCCTGCAAATATATTGTATTGGGATTAAACTTTATGTGTTGATCCGAAATATCTGTAGGAATAATATTACCAACAGTTTTTTTTTGGGGCTTCCTCAAAATACGTATTAAATTTGTCTGCAATTTCCTTCGGACTTGTGATTAGCGTATTTTTTTCGATTAATATAATTTGATCGGTAGTTTTTGATCTGTTTGTTTCTTGTTTTATGACATTCCACAGCACTTTCGATTTATTAGGTGCCTTCAGTATTTTTCGTCTAAAAAAAGATTTTTTTCAATGAGGTGACTAATTTCTGGTGTTGATATTTTTGTTGAATATAATGGTTACGTAAAGCGGGATACGTTTTTTGTAATATGTGCATATCCTTTAGTTTTACGGACGAGACCTCTATTTCTTTTGTTATCCAAGTCTTTCTATTGGAATTTACTTTTACTAGAGGAAAACATGTAAAGAAATAATACTGCATGATTTTGATAAATGTAGTTGTCTTACTGTTGCTGCTAGTTTTGTTGAGTACTTCTTCCCATGTTTCCTGAGATTAGAAAATGTATGAGTTGAAAGTAGCTAATAATTCTGTGTATGTTGCAGAGACAATACAAGCAAAAAAAATTTAGAAAACAGAATCTAAAATTGCACCCATGAAACAATTGTCATCTATTATATAATTTAGTTTGTTTTATATAGTCAGTTGTTGTTTGTGTAGCCAGTTTTATCTAATAAATCGCTTCTCTTTTTTATTATTTCTTTTATTATCTGCATATCCGCCGATAGTTTTGAATGTCTTGAATTCCCTCTCTAATCCTCTCTATATAATCTTGTGTTATTAGTCTGGTCTTGTTTTTTTCTAGTATCGCTCCTCCGTTTTTTCGCTTCTGTACTTTTGAGCTTAGTTGTTACATTGAGAATAATCAATATCACTTTGGTAAAAATAAATTTCAAATTGAGAATAATATATTCCGAATTAAGAGTAATGAAATTCAGATTGTGTTCAAGTTGAGAATAATCAGATTCACTTTTAAATAAGGAAGTTCAAATTAAGACAACTTTAATCAAGTCGGTGGGAATAAACAGTTTTATGAAAATAAATATAGGATTTATTTAACACTTTTTTACAATATAAAACCAGAAATAACAATAACAGACTTTCTAAAGCGATATATAGCTCTAATATATGAATATATTCAACCTGTTCGTAGCTCTATAATAGGGTGAACAGGTTGAATATATTCATATATTCAAGCAATATTTTAATTTTTGTCTTCTTCTTTTCTCGAATGGGCCTACTTTGGACTACGCATGTTCATCTGTTGGACTTTGATCTTTGCCCAGTATTGTCGCATCTTCTGCCGGTGTAACTCCTTTCTCTCTTATGTCCAGGGAGTACCTTTACTTCGGGGTTTTTCCTGAAATCCACGACTTCCTTCAGGGCGCGTCTCACTGACTGTCAGTTTTGGAGATCTGTTATTTCCAGTTCTTTAACATCCTTCTCGGTTTCTGTCAACCAAGTAGTAGGAACCTTCTTGTTTTGCCAGAAGGTGAACAGATGGTTGGTTAGTCGGTTTGGAGGCAGTCTTGCAACGTGGCCATAGAAAGATACCCTTCTTTTCCGTGCACAGTCAGAGAGCATCTCAATCTGTTAGTAGAGCTCAGAGTTATGCTGCCTTCGGAATTCCTCATCTTCCATTACCGGGCCTAGGATCTTCCTGAGGATCCTCCACTCTCTGATATCCAGTTTCTCTACCAGACCTCTTCGGTTCAAGAAAAGGCACTCCATGGCATATAGGGCTTCCGGTCGTAGGACTGATGTGTAGTGCTTAAGTTTCAGGTTGCGTGATAGGAATTTCTTGTTATAAGTGTTCTTAGTCAGTCGATAGGCTAGTTCTAACTTGTTGACTCTCTTGGATAATGATGCTCTTTCTGATAAGTTGGGTTCAATCCATTCGCCGAGATACTTAAATTTATCGGTCTTCTTGATGTTTCCCTGCTCTAGTAACATCTCTCTGTTTGCGTCTCTAATGTTGGTGAAGAATTCTGTTTTCTCCAGCGACACTTGAAGACCTACTTTGGCCTGTTTTCTGAGTCAATTTACCTGCATTGTTGCCATCTCAAGAGAATTAGCAAACAGTGCCATGCCATCTGCAAAGGCAAGGCAATCTACAACCAGTCCACCGTTCTTACGTCCCAGGTAGATACCACTGTGAGCACCCAAATTGATCAGTTCCTTGCGCCATTCTCTCATAACCTTTTCAAAGACACAGTTGAAGAGAAGTGGGGAAAGTCTATCTCCTTGTCTCACTCCAATTTTTATTTCGAAGCTTTCTGAAATCTCGTCTCTAAATTTAACCTTGGAATGGGTTTTGGTCAAAGTTTCTAGGATAAATCTACCGGTTTTGTTGTCTAGCCCTAGTACCTGGAATACTTTTTTAAGCGTTTCTCTATCAATGGAATCATAGGCCTTCCTAAAATCAACCAAGGTGACGACCACCTTGCGGTTTCTCATCTTGGAGTATGCAAGTACAGTTTTAAGATTGAGGATCTGTTCATTGCAGGACCAGGTCTTCCTGAAGCCCCCCTGGTATTCTCCCAATTGACTATCCAGGTGATTTTCTGTCCTTGTTTGTAACACCTTCGAGAGAATCTTGTATTATACCGGGACGAGAGAAATTCCACGTTTGTTGTTTAGATCGGTAAAATTTCCCTTTTTGTGAAGTGGATAGATCATAGCAGATTTCCAATCGGGTGGTAAGTCTGTTTCCCAGATGTCTTGGATGATCTTAGTTAGCTTGCACACGGCATTGTTTCGTGTACAGCACCTTTCCACGAGTCGGCGCCAGTTGCCTTATTATTCTTAAGAAGTTCAATTATCTGGCCAGCTTCTTCCAATCAAGGGGGCAGCGAGTCTGGGTTTGGTGCGGTTTGTTTATAGTCGAAGTCTTTGGTGGGTGGGTCACCGTTGAGTAGATTTTTAAAGTACTGAGCCAAAAGGTGGCAGTTGTCCTTGTCGTTATAAGCCAGATTGCCTTGTGAGTCTCTGAAGTGGAGACTTGGCGGAGTGTATTTTCTGAGTGTCTGTTTGAGGGTTCCAAAGAAATCTCTGAAGTTATTCTTAGCAAACCTCTCTTCGATTTGGGTTAGTTGGTTTTGTGTGAAGGTTCGTTTGGTTCCTCGAATTATCTTGGCGCTAGCCTTTCTCTGTTCCAAATATTTATGCAAATTTTCCTTGGTGTTTTTAGAATTTGACTTCACCCAGGCTGTCTGTCTTTGTGCTATTGCATTGTCACAGTCTTCAGTCCACCACGGTTGCTTCCTTCTTCTAACGAGAGGGACGAGTTCATTGGCCGTCTTGACAAGAATCTCGTTAAGTTGGTCCCACCTGATTAGATCTGTATTGTTCAGTCTCTGACTTACTTTTTGACTATTCTTGAGTCGCTCTACGTCAATTTTTACCATTCTGGAGGTTCTGTGTAGTCTAGTGTTTCTAGGCTGGAGTCTCATTTTGATCTTTGAGAGGTAGTGCCCTGAATCCAGATTGGCGCTTCTTAGTACCTTCACGTTTTGTGTTTTCTTTTGAGGTTTTCATGAAATGGACACATGATTTATCTGGTATTCACCCAGGTTGGTATTAGGTGAAATCTAAGTCTTCTGCTTCCTTGAAAAGTATTTGAAGGCTGTAGATTTCATGAGCAACCCAAAAGTCCTACACAGATCCACCAATCGTCCTCCGTTGCGGTTGGTTCGCTTATGCGCCGGATAATTGCCCACTATGTTCCTATATTTTTTCTCTCTTACCAATTGAGCATTGCAGTCACCAAGCAGTACTACGGTGTCCCTCCACCCTCCACCGTTCTTTCCAGAATTTATCAGTGCTGTCTGGATTGCGTCTGTTGTCCTGGTTGATTGGGGCATGTACATTGACTATACTGTAGCCCTTGTTTGCGCATTTGAGAGAGAGGAGGGATACACGACTGTTCGGGGAGGTAATGTCGGTGACTGAATCCAGTATCATGTGTATGATTATAAATCCTGTACCTAAGTGGGGTAATTTAATTGTATTTTAGCTTTTGTATGATTGTATCCTTAATTAGTATGGTATCACCCCACTATTCAATAACAATAACATTAAAATTTGCCCATCACTTTTACCAGTATGTATCAGTCTTTAGTAATAGTAATAATAATAATTTGGATTTTATTCAAAACATAAGATTCAGGCTAAGTCTGGCATATGCATTTAGCTTAACTTCCAGAATAATAGGTAGACAAAATTACCTGATCAACTAAAATACAAAATATACAGATATTGAACATGGATAGTGATAAGTGAATAAATAATAATAACTAAATAATAAAAATAAAATATGGTTATTCAAATTATAAGGTGATAGGATATATTACAATTAGTAATTCTTACAATTAGTATAATACTCTGAGGATCGGTTTGTCAATTATTAATTTAGACGGTCCGACGGTCTAAGTAAGTTTGCTTCTATGGCACGGCTAATCCATATTTCAGTTTTTAATTTAATTGACAAGTTTGGATTAATCCGAATAAGTTTGTCTATCTCTTATGGCCATATTAGTCTAGATCAGTGGTTCCCAAAGTGTGTTCCGTGGAACCCTGTAGTTCCGCGAAAAAAATGGGGTTTCCGCGCGACAAATTTTATTTCCATTCTTAATTAAAAATTAAGAATGGTGGTTAACACTACGGTTTTCGTACCATATTGAATATGGTCTTCATACGGAAGTTGGATGGTTATCTCGTGGTAAAATGCTTGTGCGAATATTTGAATTGCGAATGTAACTGTTGGGAACCTGTTGTATTTTATTAGTCCTAAATTTGAATTATCATACAGATTAAGTAATATGACTTGGCTATCTCTACACCTGCATACCTTGCTGATATATTCGGAAAATTGAACGAATTATGTTTGGCTCTGCAAGGAAAAAAAGTCAACATATTATAGACAAAAGTTAAATTGGTTGCCTTTTCAAGGAAAATACAATATTGGATTTCAGCTGTGGAATAAAATAACTTCGAGTGTTTCCAAACGCTTAGTAATTTTCTCGAAGAATCTGAAGTGGATTTAGATATGAAAATCCATGCTGATATAAAAACACATCTGTCTAGTTTACAGCAATCACTCAGTAATTACTTTTCAAATCTAGAGAATGAAGATAATTACTGCGTACAAAATCCATTCAAAATAAAAGAAAAATCAAAAAGATTAAATTCCATGGATTATAAAAATTTGATTGAATTGGATTCGGATACACAATAGAAGCCAAATTTGGAACAATTTCATTCGCAATATTCTGGTCAGATTTCATGAATATCCAGATATATCGAAACAGGCTGTTCGAATTCTATTGCCGTTTGCAACCAATTATTTGTGTGAGGCACACACTTCGTTCGTGCGCCCAATTTCGCTCTCGTGTCCAATTGACAACCTACCGCCTAAGTTACAAAATATACTATTTTGTGTCGCAAGCATCAATTAGTAATTTACGTGATTTGGGTCGCTAGTTTGTTACTTTTTTTTGCCTCGTGAATTGTGAAGCTAGCTTTGACATCGTGTATACGTCCAGCGAAACTAGATCTTTACACACAATATTGCAAAGTACGGCCACGATGCGGTCACCGGTGAAGTGACCAGTAAATTTTAACCTTTCAGGGACACTTACAAAATAAATTAAGTATAAGACAATAAAATCTAATGTAGAAAACGCTACTTTACACCATATTTGTCACGATAATGTAGAAAATAATAGTGATTTTTTTAAATTTTACTGTGCGACTGTCTGACATGTGAAAAATGACATATTATGTACCTAATAAATTTGAATTCGTAAAAATGTGAATGCTTGTGAGTACCAACATTAAAAAATTTAATAAATTCCAATGTTGTAATTAATCTAAATCAATTTGTTTCTTAAATAATAATTGTCGGCCAAAAAATCTTATAGAAATTTCGTGAAATGATTTTACAATGCTCGAAACAGCTCGAACGAGGCGAAACGAGCTGTTGGATTCTAAAATCAACGTTTCCTCACTCTAATGTAAAAACTATTAACGCTTTGTAATTAATATTATTTTAAAATAAGCATGATTTTCATTGTCGGCAAAGTATTCATAAACATCATACAATTAAGGCTACAAAAACATCGAGAGTAAACGAGCCAAGAAGAACAAGTTGGATTTAGACCACATTGAGGATGATGCATCAATCAGATATTCGCTCTCCGTCAGCTAACGGAAGAAAGAATTCGATGCCTAAACGAGCCGATTCGAACCTAAACGAACCCTTGACGAACGTCATCGATTTCGAATCCGCCTTAGATCGCATCGGTTGGACAAGGTTGTGGAGAACCCTGGAGATCGAACATGTCTGGCTGAAAATCATTCAACTATGACTAAATCCCAAATGACAATGTCGAGTTTCCTATTCAAACTGGAGTCCAGCAAGGAGAGGCCGCATCGTCGCTCCTATTCAACATAGTGATCGACGCGACTGTATGTAACGACTATGTAACGACACAAACTTCTTAACCGATCTTATGTTTGCCGATGACAGCGCCTGTTTGGCCGACACGGATACCAAAGCAATAGACACTTTGTATATTTCCCGAATTGCGCGGTCATACAGACAGAATCAATGCGGATAAGACCAAAGTGCTTACAGAACAAAGTGCTTTAAAACGGAAGAATCAGAAGCCAGAGTTTACCTCGATGAAACTCGAATCGAGCAGGTAACATAGATTAATTATTTAGGATCGTTGGTCGCGGAGAAGGAAGTGACGTCTACAGCCGAAGTTCAAAACCGGATCGGCCAGGCAACAGCAACATTCGCTTTACTAAAGTGGTGCATATTGAAGCGAACAAATATTACCATATATACAAATATACCATCAAAACCTAAATACGCTTATGTCGGAGAGTGATCCCCTCAATTCTCCTTAACGGATCAGAAATATGGACATTGCTCAAGCCAGACCTCAACAAGCTCGAGACGTTCCAAATGCGATGATTGAAATAGATTCTCAGTCTCACTCCGCGAACGCCTCCGAAATGAGACTATCAGAGATAGGTGTGATCAACAGACACCAATCGCAGAGGAAATACTAAAACGTTCGGCCACATTTATAGGATGGGCGTCAATTGAATACCGCACAAACTCTTATGGAGAAAACGACCTCCCGATTGGAGGATATAACAACAAACACCGAAGGCGAAATAGTTGAAACACATAGAGCAGGATCTAAAGATTGGCCATGCGGTCGACCTCTTCTCCAAGCGCTGGCTATGGAATAAATCGTAATAAAAATGACATTTTAAAATAATAAGAGAAAAGAGAAGAATATTGTCAAAAAATAGTCATAAGTTCGGATGAATGGGAAGATACTAAAGAAGGAATGATTGGATAGGCTCAAGAAGTCAAGCAAAAATGAAAAATACAAAGAACCACAACGATGAGGCGAGAAATGTGAAGAAGAAATAGGGCAAAGGATGAAGGCGTGGAAGAAATGGCACTCAACCAAAAGTGATAAGAACTACCTGGAGTTCAAACAGCAAAGGTCTTCTTCAGCAAAACTCATTAGATCAGTAAAAAGACTATTTGAAAAGAACCAACTCACACAAATGGAAGTTTATTTTAAGAAAAACAATAATGGATTCTTTTGCAGCCCATTCAAACAGAAACTACAAAAATATGCAGCACCAATGTCCAATGTACTAAATGTGCTTTAAAGATACCACTGGAAAATTGGTAATAAATAATGAAGAAAATTGTGAAATAGTAGCAATATACTTTGAACAACTCCTCAACTGTCAGGAACCGAATCGAAAGACTCCTAGATTATACCCCAAATACTGTAATCAATAATTCTGAACCCCCATCCATCATAGAAACCAGATAAATAATTAAAAACCTGAAAAACAATAAAGCACCAGGGGAAAACATGATAATTGTAGAAATGTGGAAAATTGTGGATAATACAAATCAAAAAAAACTACTGGGAATAATCAATTAAATTTGGAGAGCGGAACGTATACCTGAAGAATGTAAAACTGCACTAATCCATCCTATCTTCAAGAAAGGGAACAAAGCCGATGCAAACAACTACAGAGGGATATCTTAACTTCCGGTGACGTATAAAATCCTATCCAAGGCCCTACAAAACAGACTTGAAGAACAACTTGACAAAGATATTGATGAATAACAAGCGGGCTTTAGGATGGGAAGATCTTGTGCGGAGAAAATTTTAAACATGAAGTTAATTATTAAATATAGACGATTAACAGGGATAGACATCTTCATCATGTTTGTTGACTTTGTTGAATGCGTTTGACTCCTTTGACAGAACAACGTTATTTAACATCCTCAGAGAGTTCGGAACAGACAATACAACAGTTTCAATCCTCATAGAAACACTGAATGATACCTACTCAAAAGTAAGACCTCAGGAAATCAGGACAGGATTAAGACGAGGAGATGGGTTATCGCCTATCCTATTCAACTGTTTGTTAGAACAGCTAAAAGAGACTGGAAGAAGAAAACGACTGAAGAAGGACAAAAAATCAGATTAGTAAGAATATATGATGGATTAGCAGTAACATGGCTGGATGTTTATCACAATATACAATATTCTTCACAACAAATAAAAAAATGTGTGGCAACAAAAACCAAATATCGTAACAAACTTGATGCTGCACCAGATATGCGAATTCAGTTATCAAACATAACGCCTAATTTTAATAGAATCAAGGAAGCAGGTGCATCCTTCACATTAAAGTTTTTTCATTTATTTTAGTTTTATATTGTTGTAAATTATTTATAAGATGAATTGTTTTTTTTGAGTTTTGTTTAATTCAATAAAATCTGAAATACCAAAATAATACTTCTTTCATTTAATATCAGATATTAAATTTTGAAAAGTCATTGTTTAAAAAATATTTAGGGTTCCACGATCATTGGCAACAAATTTGGGGGTTCCACGACCTAAATAGTTTGGGAACCACTAGATAGTATAAGAAAACTTAATTTAATTTGTCATTAATAATTTTAACCACCTGTATAAGTCTGAGAGTGTCTATTTGTTACAGTTTAGCCAAAATATCGAGATTATATTCAATCTGAGTCTGAGTAAGGTTTCTTGTTACATCATTAATAATTATATTATAATTAATTAATCTGTCAATATTTTAGTTATAAATTTCCACAGGCTGCATTACTCTAGCTAGATCAATCAAATTAAATTTGTTCATCTTTTAGATATTAACGGGTCTGGATTAGACTGAATAAGTTTGTAGCTATCAGCTAAATTAGGTTTAGTTAGTCGGTTTATCTTTAAGTTTTAATTTAGGATGATTTAAAGAATCAAAGTAAGTTTGTATGCCCATCACGGCGATATAAGACTAGTAACAAGAAAATTATATATTTAGTTTGACTCTCCTCTCAGTTTTAAATTTAGATACTTTGGATTAGTCGGAGCAAGGTATCCAGTTTGTCACAGCTAAATTAATATTCAATTGAAAAAAAATGCAAATTGAATTTGGTGCATTTCTTGAGCTTTCTGTTATAAGGTAGTCTAGATAGTCTAATTGAGTTTCAATGTCTGTTTCTGTCAGGCTAAAAGGGCCTCGTTAGAAGAGTTTGTACATCGGCCAGTTATTACATTTTTAAACAATCTGACCTATTCTTGTTAGACTAGGTACAAACATACGACGTTAACCAAGCTAGAACAAGAAAATTAGATTTAGAATGAAAGATTTACGATTTTAGATTACGAATAAAGAAAATGATTAATACAGTGGGCTAATAAAGAAGCGGTTAAATACAGCCGACAAAGAACTATCTCAACAAGGGCATCCAAAACACCGATGAAATTTAAAAACCGGTTATCGGTTTTTCGTGAAGTAAAAAACCGGTTAACCGGTTAAAGCCCGGTTTTAATTAAAAAATAAATATATTGAGTATTACCTTATAAAAATAGAAGGTAGTATTTTAGTATTTACTGCTCTTACGTTTTATTTGAGTACAAATAAACCCACAATATATTTCATGCATGACTATAGAAAAATAAAGTTATTTCTATTTACATTTATTTAGGATTAAGATTATGTGCACTCTGTGAACCTTTATTTGACTACATATTTACTGCTATTACGTTTCATTTGAGTACAAATGAATCCACAATATAATACTTCGTGAGTGACAATAGAAAAATAAAATTATATTCCACTCGAAGAAAAAAATAAAAAAAAATAAAACCGGTTTTAGGGTTTTCTATATTTTAACAGAAAACCCGGTTAACCGGGTTCGGTTTTAACAGGTTTGGATGCCCCAATCTCAAAGGCAATTCGGGTTCAGACAAGGTAGATTAGCTTGTGGCGCAGTACAGGCAGTTATAGATATAGCACAACAGGCAATAAACGGCACACGACGAACTCGACGAATGTGTGTTCTTATAACAATGGACGTTCGAATCGCATTCAATTCTGCATCTTGGCAACACATCATGGATGAAATTACTAAAAAGACATGCCACCCTATTTTTGCGGATTATAAGGAGCTACCTTAAAATTATCTATGTTTCACATGCAGAGCCTAAAGAGCACAGTGTTAACAGTTGTGTCGAACAAGGATCTGTACTAGGACCCACACTCTGGAACATCTCAAGCGGAAGGTGTAACAAAGATAGGTTTTGTAGACTAACCTAACCTAATCTAACCTAACCTAACCTTTGAAGTTTTTCGGGACTTTTTCCTTAATTTTTCTGACCTTAATTTTAAAGACCTAATTTTAAAGACATTATTTTTTCGCCCTTCACTTCTATGGAAAACTCACCATGTTTCTTTTTTTTTCCAATGAATAACACTACTTCCGTTTTGTCTGTGCACAGCTCCAGGTTCACACTTTCCATCCAGTTCACCATCCGTCCAATGCATTCTTCTATTTCTTCCTTTAGTTGTTTCTCGCTTCTGGCCTTTGCTACCACTGCAACGTCGTCCGCGGGGGCCACTGTTGTTTCGTCTCCCGGCATTTCAATTCTTAGTAGTGCATCATATACGAGGTTCCACAGGATCGGTCCCAAGACCGAGCCCTGTGGTACTTCTGCAGTCATCTCCATCTCATCCTGCGGTTGCAGTTCCACAGTACGGTCCTTCAAGTAGTCTTGTATAATTCTTATAAGATAAGGCGGTATTCCTTTTTTGTTTAATGCGTTTATTATCTCTCTCCACGATACTGAATTGAACGCATTTTTTATATCGAGCGTTACTAAGACGCAGTATCCTCCGGTTTTTTTTCTTTTTTTCTTTTTCTTTCGTTGCTATCTCTAGTACTTTCTTTATCGCACCCAGCGTTGATTTACCTCTAAGGAATCCATGCTGGTTATCAGCGAAGCCCCCATTTTTTCGGATTTCCTCTAAAAGTCTTTCTGCTAGTAATCTCTCCAGCAGTTTTCCGAACGTGTTGAGCATGCACAGTGGTCTGTATGCAGTTTCTTTCCCCGGTTTGGGTATAAGTACTAGGCGTGCCGTCTACCATTGTTTTGGGTATTTCCCTGTTCTTATAATGTTGTTCATAACCTTTAGTACTACTGTGGGGTTCATTTCTACTACTTTCTTTACTATTTCCCGCAGTATTCCGTCTGTCCCCGGGGCTTTCTTCGTCTTTATTCTGTTAGCAGCCCTTTCAAGCTCTTTTATGATGAATTCCGGAACTTCCTCTGTCTGTATTTCCTGCCATTGCTTTACATCTCTCTGTGGGAACAGTGTGCTGTATATCTCTCTTTTCTTTTCGATTCCAATGTTTTCAGGTGCTCCTCAAATTCTGTTCATTACTATCTTGTACACAAGCCCCCATACATCCCCCATAATAACCGGCTTTCGGTTTTTCAAAAAAAAGGTTTTACGGTTTTCTAAATTTTAACAGAAAACCCGGTTAACCGGGTTCGGTTTTAACAGGTTTGGATGCCCAAATCTCAAAGGCAATTCGGGTTCAGAGAAGGTAGATTAGCTTGTCACGCAGTACAGGCAGTTATAGATATAGCACAACAGGCAATAAACGGCACACGACGAACTCGGCGAATGAGTGTTCTTATAACACTGAACATTCGAAACGCATTCAATTCTGCATCTTGGCAACACATCATGGATGAAATTACAAAAAAGAGATGCCACCCTATTTTTGCGGATTATAAGGAGCTGCCGTAAAATTATCTATGTTTCACATGGAGAGCCTAAAGAGCACAGTGTTAACAGTGGTCTCGAACAAGGATCTGAACTAGGACCCACACTCTGGAACATCGTCTATGACGGGGTGCTTAAACTGGCTCAAGTGGAAGGTGTAACAAGGATGGGTTTTGTGGGCGATCTGGCTCTTGTCGTTACAGCGAAATCTGAACAAGTATTAATGGAACAAGAGAACGCAGCCATAAATCGCATAAACAACTGGATGGCCAACAGGAACCTGCAACTGGCACCGGAATAATCAGATGCCGTTCTCTTGACTGGTAGAAGAAAAGTGCTACCATGTGCTTGAAAATACAAAATGTTGTAATTTAACCCAAGGAATGGGTAAGGTACTTATGCATAATAATCGATAAACAAACCAATTTTGAGGCACATATTGCGAGAGCTGCGCAAAAAGGATTGAAACCAATGCTGCACTTGCACAAAAAATGATGCCTAACGTCGGAGGACCAAAGAGCAGCAAGAGATAACTGCTCAGCTCGGTAGCCCACTTAGCTATGATATATGGAGCACCTGTGTGGGCAAACGCACTGCTCCTGACAAAAAAAAAACAGGTTATTGCCACTGTTCAAAGGAAACCGGTTAAAAGAATATGCACATAGAGGAGTGAATCAAGGGAAACGACGATTTTATATAGCAGCTAACATCTCACGGAGATACAGGTAATGGAGAACATTGTTTATTATATAAAACTGCGAAAATGTATTTTTTAAACTTAGATTTCGAATCGTCGTTGCAGAAGAGTGGAAGGTTGTTAAATAGATTGACAATTGTATAATGAAATGATCTTGCAAATAAACTTGTTTTATGAGCAGGTGGTGAGCATAAGCGGTCACGATTTCTTGTATTAAGAGTATGAATGTCACATCTATATGAAAGTTTTTCGAACAGATAAGCAGGTGTTTTATATTTGATAATATTATAAAATAAGGAATACCTTTGCATTATGCGGCGGTTATCCATATTTAACCAGTTTGAATCAGACAGTTTGTGGCTTATTTTATCGAATTTGCGTAGACCAAAAATAAGCCGTAAGCATGAGTTTTGAATCCGTTGAATACGAGTTTTTGTCCTTTGGTCTAGGCATGGATGTAGTAACGGAGAACAATAAGAAAATTGTGATAATACTGTCATTTCACACAGCGAAATTTTTATTCTTTGAGATAAAAACTCCCGATTATGATATATGACCCTTAGATTGCCGTAAGCAATACTGATACATTGACTCACATATTTACTATATCTAAAAGTATTATCAAGGGTGATGCCTAGGTTTTTCGCTTCAGAAACAAATGCGATGGGCTGATTATTTATTGAAGGTTTAAAACTGGTCACTAATTCAATACACTTTCCTTTAGGCCCAAAGAGAAGGTATGCTGACTTAGACGGATTTAAAATTAGCCCATGAGACAGGGACACTTCGTATAGTGTATTGAGGTCATAATTTAGTTTAAGTAATGCATCGCGGTAATCTTCGGCTGGAAAATAAATGTACAGTTGAGTATCATCCGCGTACATATGATATTTGCAATACGATAACTTATCTATGATGAAGGCCGTATATATTGTGAACAATATAGGCCCCAAGATCGACCCCTGGGGGCACCAGACACTGACTCCTGGAAGTTTGATATACCAGACTCTAATTTTACCACGTGGCACCGCCCTACTAAGTAATTACTTAAAAGATCTATGGCTGACTGACCGAAACCAATGTAATGAAGTATTGATAGTAAAAGTTGGTGATTGAGCGTGTCGAAGGGTTTGCTGTAGTCAAGAAGTACTAGTGCTGTTATTAATCCCGCATCGGATTCTAGTAGGATGTCATCAGTGACTTTCAACAGCGCAGTGGTGCAACTGTAACCTTCTCTAAAACCTAACTGGAATTTAGGTAAGATGTTAAAGTATGCCAAGTGCTGTTTTATTTGGTTGTTCATGATTATTTCTAAGATTTTGGAAAGTGTTGGCAGAATACTTATTGGCCTCAGATGACTAAGTTGAGTGGGGTTTTGTTTTTTCGGTAATGGCGTAATCAGTGCCATCTTCCACGCGCTGGGAAAGACCCCATCTAGTAAACAACTATTTATTATATTGGTAATGAAGGGCAGTATATAGGGGAAGCATAATTTAATGAGTCTAATATTCAAACCATCATAGCCACTGGAGGTGGATTTGATGTTTTTCAAAATTTTAATGACATCCTCTATATCTACAAGTTTGAAGGCGAAGCCAGAAGAGAAATTACATTTAAAGTTATGTTTGTAGTAGCCTATAAGGTCACTATAGTTTACATTGGGATTTGGTATAGAACCAGTGAAATAGTCATTTATGTCATTAGCGTTCCCCAACTCAGAGGGAATCTGACTAACTTTGTTACTCTTATTTGGAATAAGATTCAGGGATCTTAATTCCTTCCTCATTTTTTTAGGATCTGTGGTATCTAATTTCCATTGAAAGAAAGCTTTCTTTTCATTTTTTATGGCCACGTTTGCATAATTACGAAGACTTTTGTAATAGTTCCAATCACTTGGGCATTTGGTTTTTTTGAATTTATCCTTTGCTTTAGTTCTAAGTTAATTAGAAGTTTAATATTATCCGTTAGCCATGGGGGTGTTTGTTTATTTACTTTTATTGTTCTAAGCGGAGCTAGTTTGTTAAATATATCTAGAACACAGTTATTGAGCAGAGCTACTTTGTCGTCAATGTTATTTAAGTAATAAATTTCGGCTAATGGCGAAGAATTAAGTTCATTAGATAGATCATCGAAAGAAAAGTGATTAAAATTACGGTATGTCAGTAATCTGGATGATAATTTGTTTACGTCGTATTGAACTTCGACATAGGCTAGATCATGATCCGAGAAATCTATATATTTTACACCAGTATCTTGTACTAAAATATTGCCGGTAATTATGATTAGATCTATCGTGGTAATTGAGGAAAGCATGACTCGTGTAGGCTGGGATACAATTTGCTGCATACGTGCAGAGCGTATGATGGAGTTAAGGTAAACTGTTTTGGGATCGTCTGGTTTCATCATATCTATATTGAAGTCACCTAAACAGATGACTTTTTCACAAGAAGTAAGTGCGTTATCAATGGACCCTTCCAGATGATCTAAGAGGAGTTTACAATTTATAGTCTCGGGTCGATATAGGACGCCTATAGTTGTTCAACTGCTGGATCACTATTTAAAATGTTAAATTTGAGATTATTACGCAAATAGAAATACACACCACCACCTCTGTTTGGGCGATCACATCGAGAAACTCTATACCCAGCAATACTAATAATCTCATTACTTATGTTTTCTGAGAGCCATGTTTCACTCACTGCAAGGACGTCATATTCGAAACCTATGAGAAGCTGCCTAACACAATTAATTTTGGGTATTAACGATCGCACATTTAAATCTCCAATTTTCATAATAACAAATATTTATCAAAATGAATTAATTAAATGAAATGAATGAATTATATAAACTTTTTGTTTGTTTTTTTTTAAACTTATTTTAAATCAACGTGCCGTTATGTGACTCCGAATTGATATCTTATATACATATGGACATATACATACTCAAATACATATATATACATATACACGTACACGAAATACATACACACACACATACATACACATAAACAAATTAAATCGAGAGTATAATATCAAAAGTCAATAAAGAACGCCAAATAAAGAAAGCGGTAGAACCAAATGAGGCATAAACAGTTATTTAGTTACTAACTATTAGTGCGTTTAGGTCTTGAATGCAGGTTATTTTACGTATTTTATTTTTAACTAAAATAATTATATCACCCTTATCTGTCCACACGTTTTTGCGATCAAATTTTTCAACGGCTTCCTTTAAAACATTCGAGCGCATTTCAGTTAAGTCCTCTTTAATGGACATTTTAGACCCCTTTAGTTTTCTTTTATTACGGAAAACAAGATCCCGATACTTACAGGACGTACATTTTATTAGAATTGCCCTTGTTTTACCAATTTTAGGCGCGCCTAAACGATGACAATTTTCAATTAATTCACCATCCACATTGGTGTTTAGCATCTCCTTGATTACCGCAATTACAGAAGTCTCTAATATCTCATTCTTCTTTTCTGGGATTCCATGTATTAATAGATTATTTCTTTTAATACGTTGTTCCAGCTTATCGAAATTTAGTTCGGATTGTCGTTTTAATTCCTCGTTCTCCTCGCTGAGTTTATCTATTACTTTTTCAAGACTTGATATCTTCTGCTCGAACCGCTCGAAGGACGTTTTTAGTTTGGCAGCGATAAGATCAGACAAAGTCTCCATCACATCGGATTGTTTTAATGCACTAATAATGATTTCATTAATTTCTTCTTTCTGAGACCTTGTAAAACCCATTTTGAAACTGCGTGTGTGCAATATTTTAGTACCACTGTGTTTTGACAATTATAAATATATTTTAGTATACTAACTCGATATAATAAATACTATATTTAACGGAGCCGCGTACGAAGCAACTACACATCAAGCATGTCGACTGTTGACTGAAACTTAAGTGAACATCAGACGGGCAGTGCGATTACTGCGGACAGGACGACAGTGTTGTGCACTCCATACTAGAATGTGACATATGGGAAACGGAAAGAACTACAGCTCTGCAAGACGCTACTATGGAACCCAGAAAACTAGTACATTTCAAGCTAGAAAACAAAAAAACTGGGATACTTTAATTGTAAGCAAGATGTTTTCGGATATTCTGGCATGAAAAAAAAAGACGAGAGACTTGCTGCAGAGTGGAAAAAACTCCGGAAGGTGCACTTACAAATATGATAAAATATACCAAAACAATATACACTTCACCCTAAGGTAATGCGGTTCCAGTGTGTATGTGTTCATTATTCCACCGTTTCCAGGGAAGCCACTTGACTGCGCAGTGGCTTACTGCCAGCTACGTTTTTGTTCAGTTAACAAGTTTAGATAGTCTGAAGTAGTCAAGCAAGTTTATTTGTTTGTCAAAGCTAAATTTGACCAGAGAGAACAACGAGTTGAGATTAGGCTTATCCTATCAATCTTTTAGTTAATTATTTAATCACGCAAAGTTCACCTGAATAGGTTTGTATGTCTATCACAGTTAAATTAGTATAACTAGAACAAGGAAATTATTGTATACTTCATTTTTCTGTTCGTTACTAACTTAGCCAGGTTGAATTTTCTTGAGAAAGTGTATCTGCTGCAGCTGAATTAGTATTATTAAATTATATTTAGTTAGTCTGTTTTTTCTTTCAGTTATTAATTTATTAATTCTGGATTAATCCAAGTAAATTTTTCTAGCTGTCACAGCTAAATTAATCTAGTTAGAATATGGAATTTATATTGGGTCTGTATTGTTCGTTTTGACAAATTGTAATTTACTTGAACGATTTAGTTTAGTTTTGACAGCCTGATTAGTTTCAGTAAATGTGCACAGCTGAAATAGTGTAATTGGAACAAGCAGATCAGATTTAGGTTGTCTTCAATATTTTAGTTAATAATGTGGAGAGTCTGAATTAATCGAACTGCATTTGTATGGCTGTCACAGTTAAGTTTGTCTAACTAGAACTAGGAAATTTTGTTTATTTTCTTTGTTCATTCTTCTTTATTACAATTATTAACTTATCTAGTATGTATTTGTTTGAGTAAATTTCATTATGTTTTACAACTACATTTTTCCAGCTAGAATAAGAGGATAAGCTTTATTAATTTACCCTAATAAATATAATATTTATAATAAATGAAGCTGATTGAGTTTGTCTATTTTTTACTGCTGAATTAGTATGTAAAGAATAAGGAAACTCGATTTAGTTCGTCAGTCCATCTTTCAGTTACAAATTTGATAAACCCAATAAATCTGACAGTTTGTTTGAGTGCCACAGCTTAATTAGTCAAGCTAGAATTTGAAAATTATATTGAATTTGTCAAACTATTTGCAGTTATTAACTTAGAGATTTCAGATAAGTTATGACAGTCGGATTCAATGAGCGCGGCTATAATAGTGTAGTTAGAGGAAGAAAAAACTGGAGATAATTTGTCAGCCACTCACACAAACTTTCAACTAGAACAAATATTATATTTTATGGTACATTTTTCATTTATTAATATAGACAGTTTAGATTAGTCTTGGTTAGTAAGTTTGTCACTGCTACATTAGTCTAATTAAGTGGGCACCTCATAAAGTCACCTCATTAAGTGAACATAATGGCGTACTTAAAGTGTACACTAGTGTAGAGCAAAATTGGAGATAATTTATTTGCCACTATTAGAGACATTCATTTAGATAGTGTGGATAAATGTGAGTAAGTTTGTCAGAATCTCAAAGCTATTTTATTCTAGCAAGAGCAACTAAACTTGAAACTATTATAAACGAAAATTGGGATAACTAGCAAGAAATCAAGACTCGTACTGGGAAACCAAGAAATGTGTTTCAGAAAATGAGAGCTTTCTTCAAAAGCCACAACCTAACTCTAAGAACAAAAATAAGACTTTTGAAATGCAATGTATATTCTGTCTCTCCTATGTGGTGTAGAGACATGGACCCTAAATAAAAACACAGAGAAGAATAGAGGCCTTCTTCTCTACGGGGCTTTAAGGCTTCATGATCAACTAATCGTTCTCCGTTGCGGTTGGTTCGCTTATGCGGATAATTGTCCACTATGTTTCTGTATTTTTTCGCTCTTCCCAATTGAGCATTGAAGTCACCAAGCAGTATGACGGTGTGCCTCTCTAGAAGTTTAGAGATAATATCTTCTACGTCTTCCCAGAATGTATGAGTTCTGTCTACATTGCGTAAGTTGTCCTGGTTGATTGGGACATGTACATTGACTATACTGTAGCCCTTGTTTACACATTTGAGAGAGAGAATGGATACACGACTGCTCGGGGAGGTAAAGTCGGTGACTGAATCCAGTATCCTGTGACTGATTATAATCCTGTACCTAAGTGGGTATGTTCTTCATTAACCGCTGACCCACTTTTCCTTTGGGGATTTTGTTGCCTTGGGACTCGAGGGCATGCTCGTCCGTAAATCTGTTTTCCTGTACTGCTGTCAGTATTATGTTGTGTCGTGTTAGTGAATTAGTCAGATGTTTCAGTTTACCCACTTTTAGCAGTGAGTTAGCATTAAATGTTGCAAGGAAGCTTTGCCGTCTTGGTCTGAGTTCACGTCCGGTGATTTTAGGATGAAGCGACTCATCCTTGAAGCATTTTGGTGCGGACTCCCCAGAATCCGAAAGTCCGCTAACGTCATCATAGGCGACGGTGGATTGGTTACCACTTGGGGTAGTGCATTTAGCAAAATTTGCTCCATGCTCAGTTGAAGAATATTCTTCGTGGGACAGTGGCGAGCCACTGTCCAAGATACTACCCAAGTTGTTAGCTTGGGAGGCTTATTATTCGAGGTTGTACTCCTTGACAGGTCGCCTTTGTTTTATTTAATTTATCTGTCCATGTTTTATTTATTAATTTAGATTAGTACAAGAACAAGAAAACTAGGTATAATGTAGAATACTAAATAATTAAAATTCAAACGAACTTACCTAGGGGAAGTTCGATTGTAATTATATGAGAGTCTCGTTCGAGATGATTACATTGTAGTGCCGCTACTTCCCACTAGATCCAACCACAGTTCAGAGTTTAAAATTTTCGGGCTCCCGCTCCTTTTCGCCCGCGGATGTCGTCCTTACACTACCGGTCACACTTCATATAGTTTAAAGCTTATTTTAATATTGACGAATTTATCTCGTATACACAATATTCCTTAGTGCGGGTGGGAAAAACTTTTACGAGAGGAAAATAAGAGAGGGATGTAATCATCTCGAACGAGACTCTCATATAATTACAATCGAACTTCACTTAGGTAAGTACGTTTGATTTTTAATTATATTTTGAGTCTCGTTCTTCGAGATTACATTCTAGATATTTAGAGCAAGATGTTTATATGTAGTGTACATTAATTATTTAAATCCTTTAAATAACAATGAACTTAATTGCCATATTTATATCCAATAGTGGTATAATTATCATTAATCTTTTACTTCGAAAAAATATAATTAATGAACGTCTCTTTTCTGGTTCTTATGACCGTTTGTAAAATTTTGCAAACAGTTGCGAATTTTGCGACCAACCTGCAGTGTTTTTTATGATGCTTACGTCTAAGCCTTGTAGTTCCGCAGTCGATGTCGCCGCATGTCTCGTGCTGTGAGCTGTGTATCGCTGATCTATACCAGCTTCTACTAAACAGCCTTTTATTTTTATGGTAATATTATTTGTTAATGTTGCAAGATTACTTACGAATTTAAGATAATGTATGTACCTGTTTCGTTAAGTGTTGACATAATTTCTCCATTCAACTCGGGTGCTTCCAGGTAAATATTTCCACTACGTGGATATTTGTTCATTAAGTCCGCTTTTATCTCATTGGATAAACCATCAGTCAACCAAGTAAACCTTCTTGACACCAAACTTTGGTGAAAATTCAAAGATTTTGTACTAATTGCTCCGGGATCATCTCCCAAAACAAACTCTACCTTGTCATCTATTTTTTTCGAATTAGTTGCTTCATCATATGCAGCCTCTGTTGTCTGTTCGTCTTGAATAATGCTGGTACGGGAAGTGCCTTGCTCTTGGTTAATTTCTTCATTGAGAATAGCATTAAATTGTTTCTCAATGTCTATATTTTCCTTGTTTGATTGAACATCATCAACAAATGAAAAGAAAATGTTTTCCCTGATAATGCTAGATGAAGATTCACAGCACTAGTAGTTATTGCCTCCTACGTGCAAAAGTCACTAGGCTGAACCGCCCATCAAGACTCACACAAATTGAGTACAAGATGTCGTGTAAATATAAATGACATAAAATATCATTTCCTTTAGATCTTAAATACCTGTGATTTTTGCTGTTTTGTTTATGGTTTCTGCTAAGCCTTCCCCCATTTTCTCCAACCTCCGCGGTCTCTTGTTAGTGCTTTCCTCTTCCCTGTCTCTGCTCCGTTTTTTACTCTTAACCATATCTTGGATTAGATGTTTCTTGTTTAAATTAAATTTTCACAAACAATTATTTTTAGGTTAAACACGTGGTTAAACAACTCTCAAAACGTGTGGTTCGTTCTAGCACAAAGAACGTTATGAAGTGTGACCGGTAGTGTAAATGTGTGACCAGTAGCTCGAAAATTTTAAACTATGAACTGTGGTTGGATCTAGTGGGAAGTAGCGGTACTACAATGTAATCTCGAAGTACGAGACTCAAAATATAATGATGGATAGGACAAGAAAACTAGATTTAATGCGTCTGATCACGTGTATTTCTCTGTCACAGCTGCATTAGTTCGACTTGCATAAGGATTAGAATTATAATTAATTTGTTTCATCTATCTCTCAGGTATTAATATAAATAAACTGGATTAAACTGAGCAAGTTTATCTGTCTACCACAGCTGAACTAACATGAGTCCCAGAAGTTTTTGAATCCACTCTTGCCATGAGTTTGAAGACGTAGGTCATTTGTTAATTCCAGACATAAAATTAAACAAATTATCAAATGTCATTTTGAAGTAGCTGTCAGTGGTCTTGAGGTTATGTCGCATTGTTTTTAGTGTTAAGTTCAACAATTTCATTAGCTATAAATAAAACGCCTTCTCATAAATTTAACACTAATTTATTTTATAGTGTTGTGAATTATAAAATTAACAAAGAAGAACAAACATTACAACAGAAGTTAAATTTGTTGTTCATTTTCACGAATACAAAAATGCATTAACTGTTTTATGTTATTTCAACCGGTCTTACTTGATTTATTTAATTTAAAAATGTTCAGAAAAGAGCAGAAAACTTTTATTGTTATTTTCGTAATGGTAGATGCATGGAAATTGGTGAATGGGACCAGTATACAGTATCGACCCGTGCTTTGAAGAATTTGGGTTTTCCTATGGCTTAATAGGAATCACTTTAGAAGGCGGGCATTACGATCAGTTGGTTGCTTTCGAATTACTGGTAACATTAACAACAAATCAAGAAGTGGAAGGCCTCGTATCAATAATGAGAATATTATAAACAACATCAGAAATGCAGTCCAAGATGAATCTACCACTTTGTACTACCACTCACAGGATTATTCGTCAAGATCTTCACATGAAATCATATAAGTTGCAAATGTACCAAGAACTTTTACCACTTGATTATAATAAAAGACTGGCCTACTGTCGGTGGTTCAATGAAAATATGAAAGACGAAGTGTTAAATTTAACATTTTTCACTGATGAAGCCTGGTTTCATCTAAACGGTTACATTAATTCCCAAAACATGCGCATGTGGAGTGTGGACAACCGACATTTTTATTAGAGAGACCTCACTGCATCCAATAAAAGTTGGTGTGTGGTTAGGTTAGGTTTTTTGTCAATCACACATGTTCAATGTCAAGACGCAGAATTATTGGCCCAATATTTTTTTATGGTAATTTAAACGCTGCCACTTATAGAGCCACTATTTTGCAACAATTTATTAACGAACTTCATGATGATGAACTCCTAAATGGCTTCTTCCAACAAAATTCTGCTAGACCGCACATTGCCCATGAGACATTAAATTATCTTCATGAATTTTTCGACGACAGGCTAATAAGCAAAGACCGATTTCCACCACGTTCTTGTGATCTAACTCCTCTGGACTTTTTTCTTTTTCCATATTTAAAAAATTCAGTATACAGCAGTCCAGTGCATACAGTAGAAGATCTGCGAAACAATGTAATATGAAAATGTGAAGAGATAGACAACACAGTATTACAAAATGTGTTTGACAACAAAACGGCGTTTTAAAATGTGTATTCGTGAAAATGGACACCACATTCAACATCTGTTGTAATGTTTGTTCTTCTTTGTTAATTTTATAATTCACAACACTAATAAATCAGTGTTAAATTTATGAGAAGGTGTTTTATTTATAACTAATGAAATTGTTGATCTTAACACTAAAAACAATGCGACATAACCTCAAGACCACTGACAGCTACTTAAAAATGACATTTAATAATTTGTTTAATTTTATGTGTTTAAATTAAGAAATGACATACTTTTTCAAATACATGGCAAGAATGGATTCCAAGACTTTTGGGACTCATGTTACTTACCTATCACTTACTTAAACTAGCTGAAACGATTAAATTCGATTTAAATTATGTCTTTATCTTTCAGTTATTAATTTAGACAATTTCGATTAGTTTGGGTTTTTCTTGTTATAGCTTGACTAATTTAGCTCTATCAAGTAAATTAAATTTACGCCTGCTTATCTTTCAGTTATTTGTTCACTGTGGTTAGGTTAGGTTAGGTTAGATTTTTTTATCTTTCCATCTTTCAGTTATTAATATGTTGTCTGTAACAGGTAAATTAGTTTCTTAGATTCCAAGATTCTTATTGGTATCTTTAAATTCTGTCTAGCTCTAGATCTTAAAATGGACCAAGCACTTTCAATTACAATTTAACAGTCTGATTAGTGGTAATGAGCACGGCTAAGATAATATATTTCAAACAAACTAGATATAATATGTGCAACAAGATAGATAGTTAAGATTAGTGTGGGCTGGGTAAGAAAAGCATGTCTGCCTGTCTAGAAAATAAACTAGGTTCAATGAATCTGAATAAGTTATTCATCTATCACATCTAGCAAATGGGAAAATATATCGAGTTTGTCCATTTCAATTATTAATTTAGATCGTTTTATATTGTGATTAGTCGAAGTAGATGTGATCATCTACTTGAAGTAGATGAATAAAGGCAATATCCAGATACGCTCATTTACATGTAACGAGAGTTGAACCGCACCTAACAGAAGCTGACCTAATCGCTTATCTGAAAAGTAAAGATTTTAGTTCAGTTTTTTGTTAAAAGCTTTAATCTAAATACCCAGATGATTACGCTTCTTTCAAGGTATCGGTACCGCTGGAGAATCTAAACGAAATTATATTAAATTATATTTAAATATGGCCCCGGTACACTTATGTAAATCGTTTTTTCCAAGGCAACGGAAGAATACACAGGAAATATAGGCAATTTTGATAATAAACAATCGGACACAAAAAGTCCACTAACAACAAATCTAAAACAAGGGACACTTGAAAATGACCGTCAAACGTCGAAACTCGAGTCGTGATATGTGTAGAAATTTATATAACTGTGAATAATAAGTTATATAACATTTTTACATAATATAAGTGTGGTAAAAAACAAAGTGAATTTTTCAATTCAATAGATTACCACGTAGTAACTGTCGCAACCATCCTATTCATAAAACAAGGGAAACTTTGTTTGATCAATCAATATCTGCAATCTATTTTAAACTCGATAGACATAATAGATTTCATGTTAGAGAAAAGCCGGCATTGTATGTTGTTGGCCTTTACAGAACATTGGAAAAGCAAGGAGCAAATAAAATTATATAAAATAAAAGAATTTACTTTAATTTCCTCTTATTGCAGAAAAGAAGGAATGCACGGAGGCGTTGCTATCTTTTGCAAAGATAATAGTATGTGCAAAAACAGGGCTGACATACAAAATTTATGGCAAAAAAATACGTTTTCGAATGTGCTGCATTGGAAACCATGACCGATATGAAGCCAGTTATTATTATTGTAATATACGCTCCTCTGCGTAATATGCGCCTCTTTCTTCCGACAATATTTTTTTAGAAAAGCAATCTCTTACTGTTAAAATTGATTACGAAAAGAAACAATATATAATTACAGGCGATTTTAATATTGATATTTTCAAAAACACAAGAATTAATTGTCAATTTACGTCTCATTTAGAATCCTTTCAATGCGTTCTAACATTTAGAGAAGGATCTATCATCTATCATCCATCTACTGGGTCCTGCATTGACAACATCAAAGTCAGGACGGAAATGGTATATTCTACAAAAACTACAAAAATCACAATGCCCAAAAAATCACTTTTAAAAGAAACAAAAAGAAATCAATCGTTAAGTTCAGGCCAAGGTTTAACCAAGAAAATGTGGTTGTTTTTAAGCTACGGCATCAAGAAGAATCATGGCCAGCATTATTCCACTGTGATCAAACCGATGTGAACAAGCAATGGAATACCTTTATGAATACCTTCCTAAAATATTTCGGTGAATGTTTCCCTCGATTGCCAACTAAGACCGGTAATAGACCTTAACCGATATATAAGTCAGAAGAAATAAGTGCTACGAGAAAACATATGGAAATATTACAAATATTTGGGCAAATATAATGCAAACTACAAGCAGCAATATAATAAAAAACAAAAAGAACGCACTATTAAGAAACCAGAAAATAAATATTATCGAATACCAATTAAAATGCTCTGATAATCTTAGTAAAACAACGTGCGATGTTATTAAACAAATAACGCCAATTAACTCAAATTAACAAAATTCTCATATAATCACAGATGTAAACCCAGTAGATGCGGTCACCAATTTTAATAATCATTTCACAGATAATGCCGAAAAACTGATTCAAACTCTACTAAACGTCCCTTACCACGACAGTGCAGCACATTCAGATGAAAAGATCAATGTTTGTGAATCGACTTACGGAAAATGAACTCCACACTATAATTAGGAGCTTGAGAAACAAAAGGAGCACCGGGAATGATGAGGTACCAATTCATATAGTCAAATATAGTTTCTACCAAATCGCAGAACCATTGACTCTTGTGATAAATACTCTATCTCTTATGGGATATTCCCAGAACACTTAAAATCATCGACCATAACTCAAATTTACAAAAACGGAGACAAGAACAACCTCGAATATTACAGACCGGTAAGCATCTTATCTTCTTTTGCAAAAATTTTCGGAAAGGTGTTTTGTATTAGAATGGAGGGTTTCATTCAAAAATACAATATCCTCTCTAGATCACAACATGGTTTTGTGAAACGGAGGAGTATAGAAACTACGTGCTTTGATTTTGTAGAAAATATCTACGAACAATAAGATATAAACTGTATACCTGCCGGTCTACTGTTGGACTTGTCAAAGGCTTATGATACTGTGGATTATCAGATATTGGCAACGAAATTGGAAAAACTGGTGATAAGAGGAATCCTTTTACAGTAGATACAGTCATACTTAAATAATTGTAAACAGTGCACCAAGCTAGAAACATTGAATGTCACCTTCATATCAGTCACGAGAACTGTCAAAATGGGGATACCACAAGGTAGTATTTTGGGCCCTCTCCTGTTCATCATGTATATTAACGACCTACCAACAGCAATTCCTAATAAGCAGATTCAAATGTTAAATTATGCAGACGACACCAGTGTTTTACTAAAAAATCAGTGCGTGGAAGACATACAAATAAATGCAGTAATCAATTCACTAAAATCATGGGTTAATAATAATCAGTGGATTATGAATAAAAAAAAAACGAATGTGAATCATCTTTAAAACATGTAGAAGCCTGAAACTATATCCCACAGACCTAGATATTGATGGTGAGGTTTTGGATGTAAGCAAATCGGTAAAGCTCTTAGGAGTTCATCTAGACAACATACTGGATTACTCGTCCCATATAGCGAGTTTTCTGCCGAAGCTTAACAAAGCAACATATGCATTAAGAATGTTACAAGGTTACGTTAATCTTGGGAGTTTTAAGAACAGTGTATTTCTCAAACTTTCATTCCCACCTTCGATTTGGAATAATTTTTTGGGGTAGTGCTAGAGCCTGTAATGATGTTTTTAAAACGCAGAATCGAGCACTCAGAATTTTATATAAATTATAATATAATGAATCTTGTAGAGACAAATTTAGGTATGCTAGAATACTAACGGTAACAGGCACTTATATCTATGAATTGTTATTGTTTATGTTTAAGTATAAAAATAAGTTTAAGAAACATCTAGTTTCACATGAATTAAACACTAGACAAAGATTCATACTTTACAACACGCCTCACCACAGGTTAACCATGAGTGAGTGAAGTCCCATATAAACAGCTATTAAAACTCTTTACCGAAAAAATATAGAAGTATCTCGAGTGTAAGAAATTTTAAACAAGATATCTCTGAATATATTACTAACTTAGAACCGTATTCTTTAGAGGAATATTGTGACAAAAATAATCAATGTACATAAAGGTATTTTGTTATTATTTTTTTTTTCTCCTTGATTCAATTTTGTTTGAATTGATGAGTTTTTTTTTGTATATTTTTACTAATTTTATATTTACTATTTTTTTCATCCTAAGAAATTTAATTTCATTTATATTTTTGTATAACTTAATTCAATTTTATTATTATTTTTACATTTTTTCTGTATTATTTTTGTGTATACTTATTATCTGTAATAATCTTTTTTTCCGGACTAATTTCATTTAGTTTATATTTTTTTTGTATAACTTAATTAATGAAATAAATTTATTTGATTTGATTTGATTTATGACCATCTTTCATATATGAATTAAGATATTCTGCACGCCGGACTCCTTTACAAAAATGAAACAACTCAATATCTCTCTTTACCTCCTCTACCTAATTAATAATTTCCTTAGAGTACAGTACGTACCAGGATTAAGATATACTTTTTCCAAGCTGGTAATTATTAACTCACAGTAGCTTGAGGTAGAGGTTCAGCATCTGATCTGTGTTGTTCATTTTAGTCACCCCTAGGATCTTTTTCCCGTTGATATTCGGAAGTACTTCGATCTTGAGGTGACGAGGGTCTGGAAGTCTTGTGAGTGAATTTAGGAAGTTTTTTAGTTATTGCTTTTTGAGCCACTTTTTTTAACTACTTAAATATGTTCTTTTCGACCCAATAAAATGAACAAACAAACGAATACGTAAACACTTCTATAATCATTGATTAAATAATTTCTATTAAATAAATCACTCCACTTTCGGGAAACCTAACCATAGACAATGTCGACTTCTATGTATATAGGCATTGTATAGACTCTGCAAACTCTTGCAATTGAAGTGGTTTCTGTAGGTGACCGCTGTATGGTGTAATTAATTAGTTTTACTTTATAGGCACTTTTTGGGTATTTTTTATAATTATTAAAATGTTCAATGTTTAGAAAAAGATTTAAAATAAACTGTTCTGGTGACCGATTAAAATTTGTTAAAGTACTACCTATCTTCGTGTCTTATCCTATTATCAATTTTATCATAATTTGTATAGCTGTAATTATGTAGATACTTAGAGTTGCCGAAAATGAAAACAAATACAGGCTATAAGTATGCCGATTTTACAGCCCGACAAAAAAAATCTGGCTATTCCACATTTTACGTCAAACTCGGCAATGTCATTGCTCAGTGTTGCCAGAAAGTCGCTAAAATCGCCCTCATTTACTCTATACTTTTTTGTCGTGTTATAACCACCTGAAATATAAAAAAAATACAGGATAAGCGAATATATCGGCCTTTCGCCCCGACAACCCCCCCGCCACCACTCCCCGGGTTGATGGGGGCCCTGGGCACGGGCCCTGTGTGCCCTTATGGCAAAGACGTTACAGGTAGTCTGGATTAGTATGAATAAGTTGTTAATTAATTTTTTGAATATGTATCACAGCTAATTCTGAGCTAAAATCAAACTACAAAACGAATTTATATTTTTTAAATTTATCTGTCCATTTTTCATGTATTAATTTATAGAGTTTAGATTATTCTTAGAGTTCGTTAATCCATGGCTACATTAATCTAGTTAGAACAAGAACACTATGTTTAATGTGTCTAAGCAAGTGTGTTTTTCTATTACATTTAAGGTGGTTTAACTTACATTATAAAATTATCATTTTTTATCCATCTTCTAGTTAAGTATAAGTAGACTAGATCAGTAAGAGCAAGTTTATCAGACTATTGCAGTTATCCTATTTAAGGTAGAACGAGAAAATTCGTTTTAGATTTTTTTTATCCTTCAGTTATAAATTTAGACAATTTAGATTAGTCTGCGCAGGTTGTCTATTTGTTACAGCTAAATTAGTCAAGCTTGATCAAGAAAATTAGACTTTGTCTGCTATCCTTCAGTTACAAAGTTAGACAGAGGTATGGCTAAGTTTATCTGTTTGTCATTGCTAAATTAGTCTACTTAGAATGAGGAAACTAGATTTAGTTTGTTTAAACATCTCACAGTTATCAGTTTATATTCATAGTCTCTAACAAGTAAATTAGTCTAGGTGGGGCAATTATATTAGTTTCCCGCTTACTTTAGGAATATAATCTGGGTTAATCTAAGTCCATCACACACACAGATCTATTTTCTAAGAAATGCTATATCTACATAAATGTATCATAATAATAAAATTTCATTTGAATAAAAGTCTACATTTTTATACTAATTAGTAATTATTATATAATATGTGAGAACCTTACTGGTATATTAACATCACTTTTAACTCGAGATCTTAAACTGGACAAATACTCTCAATTGCATAGTACGTTGAACTATATAGACCTAATTAACTTGTCTTTTTTGTCGAAGTTTAATAAGTATGTCTAATCTAGTTTGTTAGTAGGTACTTCTTTGTCTGGTATTACCCATATATTTTTGTCGGTTTAGTTTTATATGCAGAATCTTGTCTAAAATATTAAATGTCAATACAAAACTCGAATATTTATTACTATTTGTAGATAATATTTTTTGTAGAAACAAGTGGACTAATCTAAGAATCGAACCATCGAGTGACTACGGCCTGTGCTGTCGTGTAGCGCCCTCTGCAACAGCTTTTGGTACTTGAAACCGACGCCTGCGTGTGCGGAAGACGCCGCTAACCCCACCCGATGGACGCCAGTACAATCGCAGCGATGGACAAAGACGCTTTGAAAAAACAAATAGAGAACATGAAATACCAGGCATCAATGGAACGTTGGCCTTTATCAAAAAGCATCGCCGCGTAAGTACACTTATGATCAAATATTTACTAAGTCAGTTGAAATTGAATAATTGTGTTTAGGTTTTTGCGGTGTTTTTGTTTTTTAATTTATTTGGTGAATGAATGTTTCGCACTAAAACTTTCGCTGGTGTGCGTATCGACGTTTACATTTTACCCCTCTACGTATTCAATTCAACAGGAAAAAATGAGAAAGGGGAAGGTCGCACTGTTAATATAAAACTTGTCCCTTCGTATGTATATTTTAGCACTAACACTGCAAAAAAAAATCCAGCACATTCACATGTAAATTATTTTTAACATTATAACATAATGTTTTGGGTGAACGGAGGTAAACAAAATACGAGTAGGGGCGACTTATTGAGACCGCGACGGCCGTAGTAGATTTGTTTTGTGTGTGTAAAGTGTTTTTTCGTAAGGGAAATTGAAACCACGAAAATCTGATTACCGCGAGAAATGTTTTTTTTTTCTTTTGAATGGGATACAATTGAAACTCGCTTGAGGGGTAGAGACCGAATTTAGCTCTCAATAAACACAAGAAATATGTTTGTAGTGTTATAAAATTTGTTTGAAGTAGAATATTTTGAACATCGCAATTTGTTTTCATAATTTGAAATTGTTCTATTTTTTCTTGTTATGAAATTTTGGTTTTTTCTTATTAGAAAAAGTATTACAAAAATGTTTTTGTTTTCTTATGATCCGAAATTCTATGTATTACTCATTAGAAAATGTGTTTAACAAATTGTCCTGTTGTCATTTTTTCAAGTTTTGAAACACTGTTTTTCTTGCTGGAAAACGTGTTAAAATTTGTTCGCGTTGTCATTTATTTTTAATAATAATACATCTTCATTTATACATCAATACAATATGTTTTGTTGACATTTTGTTATTGTTTTCTAATAAGAATATTGTCGTTCTTTGGTATTCTTTTTCAATCGTCTAAATTCTAATTTAGACTAAATTCGTTTTTTTTTCTTATTAGAAAAGTGTTAAAAAATTGTCCAAATCGCTAAGAAAAATATATTTTTAAATATATATTTTTTTTACAAAATATTGTAAAAGCTACAAATAACAAAATTCATTTGACTAAGTATTTTACATTTAATATGTCAATTGTCCTCCGTTTTTAAATTTTAATTCTTTTTTAATCTTTTAAATTCAATAAAATCTTTTTAATCTGGTTGTTTCAACCAAGTGATTATGGGTACGGTCAAGTTGGTTATAGCAACTATGGTCAAAGTAGTGGTTATAAAAATATGGGCAAAGTATTGGTTATCATAACCACTACTTTGCCCTTAGTTTCAATGATCTATCACAGGCATCTGCAACTTAGTCAAGACCTGGTCCGGAAACAAATATTACATCAAATCGCGGGCCGGAATTATAATTCGAATTTGTAAAGCACAGTCTTAAAGAAACTCATAGTTTTTCCAAGGAAATGATATTTAAAACGTTTAAATATATCGAAAAAAGACATTTGCAATTAAAAATAACTATGTACTTAACACACTATGCATTATATCAGGCTTTCTGAAATAGATATTAATAAACAAATCCAAATATATTTAATGCGAAGACCGTGCCTTCATATACTTACATTGTAGGTATATGAGGGCACAGTCAGGGGTGGGCAACCTTTTTAGGTGATGTTTAGGCTAACGCGAGCCAGAATTTTTTTTTTGCACGCGTAAATAAATTCTAGGTTTTTTTTTAAACGAGGAACGAATTTCGCGGAACAACAGCGAAGGATCAGGTTTCAGAATGGAAATATTTTTTATTTGATATTTACTTTTACTTATTTACTTTATTATATTAATAAACTTCAAAAAACACAATTAACGTCACAAATAGAAAAATAAACAGGTTAATGTTCAAACAGTAGCTTTAACAATCTTCAATGAGATTGTTGAAATAGTTTGTTTTTTAATAAACGTTTCATATCAATATCAATCTCAGTAGTAGCAACGCGAAGAGTTTTCCAAATTTATATCTGTGATGACCTACTCTTAGATTTCGTAAAGGCCATTCTTGAGAAAAAACTGTTCACATCTATAAGTACAGTCGAACTTCCCTAAGTCGAATTACCACAATTCACGAAAAAAATTGGAGTTATACAAAATACTAGTTAGAGAAATACATAACTACAAAATAAATAAAATTCACTTTACAACATCAAAGTAAATATGTACATATATATATATATATATATATATATATATATATATATATATATATATATATATTATTGTATTTGAGGTTTTCGCGTATAGATACCTGTGTTGTATTGTTTTCTCGGAGATGCAGAGGGTTGGCTCTGAAAAGAACCGGATTCTCGACGTTTCGGCGAACTAACATTCGCCATTCTCAAGAGATATATTTGAGTCACACCGTGTACCGGAAACCAACCCACACAGACAGATATCTGAACGCTTCTTAGCACCATCATCCCAAACAACTACCATCTGTAGTCAACACTCTGACCACCCGATCCAAAAGACTAGCCGATCAACTTAACTTACCGAAAGAATTGAGGAACTTACGAGAAGCTCTTTCTTCAAATGAATATCCAAACAGCTTAATATCCAGAGCTTTCCATCGTACAGAGAACAGTAGCCCTAGAACTGAAGAACGCCAGAAACCCGTTAGCACAGCATACCTACCATATGTTCATGGATCAACTGACAAAATCGCCAGAATCCTTAAAAGACACAACATCGACACCATTTTCAAACCTAACCAGAAAATATCCTCCATGCTACGCAGCGTTAAAGACACCATCCCGTTAGAATCCCATGGAATTTACGAAATACCTTGCGGAACATGTGAACGAACCTACATTGGACGTACCAATAGAAAAATATCTGCTAAGATTGAAGAACATGTAGTTTCAGTCAGACACAGAGACAAAGTTTCATCGGCACTTTTCCAACACACAAACACCGGTCACTGGATGGACTTTAGAAATTCAAGGACTGTTCCACAGATTAGCCACGAAATGTCACGAGTATACAGAGAAGCCATAGAGATAGAAAAACGAGACTACTGCATGAACACGAGAGACGGTTCCTTGAGACTGCCTCCAGCATGGCGACCGATCATATCCACCCTCAAAATGCAATCCCAGACACCCCAGACTCATGTACGACCAACAAGACAAACACACAACCGAACCGAAGCACCGCACACAACGCGCATGACCCGAAGCCAAACAGCTATAAGTAGTCGCATCGCACGAACGAGCTCTCGGTATGCGTCTAACGGTTGACCCGCACGGACGCATATATCTCTTGAGAATGGCGAATGTTAGTTCGCCGAAAAGTCGAGAATCCGGTTCTTTTCAGAGCCAACCCTCAGCATCAACGCGGAATCCCCGAGAAAACAATGCAACACACACACACACATATATATATATATATATATATATATATATATATATATATATATAAATAATTAATATATAATTTTCTATTTAAAAAGTTATCCAAAATAGATAATACTCGGTACACTTCTAGAAGGTTGTCTTTAGAACACAGATATTCGCTACACGTATTTAAATAATTAAGCATTTTTTTGTTCGTGGGTGGAATTAGCACTGTTTCGTTGCTAAATAAGGCATCTTCATCCTCGCATTTTGTAATCTTGTTAAAAATATCGGCACCTGTTCGATAGTCCGCTATAACCACATCGCTACAGATAAATAATCATTAAGAGACACTGTATTATCCATGTTATTGTATTATCGTATTCTCCATATTGGCTCCCACTATGGCGGTGATTCCTTCTTTGCTGTCTTTTCCACCGAAGCACTTTTCGTCTTTAAATGTTGAATGTTTTATTAGGCAAACATTTAAAACATAAGGCCGTCTCGTCCGCGTTAAAAATGTCTTTTTCATGATAAGATGCTAAAAGTTCCGGCAAGATATTGTTGTACCACTCTTCACAGTCATGTTCTTTAACGTCTGCACTTTCACCACACATAACCTTTTGAACAATATTATGCCTTTTCTTAAACCTATCTTTAACTAACTATCTAGCCAACCTACACTATCGATGTAATCAGTGTCCCAGACTCTCGCCAAAATAAAGAACCTTTTCTCTAATAAATGTCAATGGCAAATCAATTATTATCCCGCGCAATTTTAAACCATTCCAAAGTAGCTTTGTCAATGTCTTTGTTCAAACGTTTGCATCATTTGTTGCACCATTTTCGGCATTTTTAGTTTCTTATAATTAATTTATAAAATAATTCTTATAATTGAAGAAAGTGTATTTGGCGGAATCCTAAAGTGTTCAGCAATCACTTTTTTCTTTTTAATTCCTTTGTCAACTTCACTGATCAACCTCACTTTGTGAGATAGCGATATCGTATTGAGTTTTCTTCTCCAACACTCATATTTGCAATTGTAACGGCAGAGTTAAGAAGAAATAATGATGAAATAATGAAAATAATGAGTTTAAAATTTCATTTATATAGACCACCTTTACTATAACAAATAAAATACTGTCTATGATAAGCAACATCCGGCACCATAAATTGGGGAAAGTACGCAGCGATTAAAAAAATGGAGTTTACCTGTAAAATTTTACCATTGTACACATTTTTAGTACGAGTTATGGAATAATTCGAGTTAAGGAAAATTCGAGTTATCGATAGATATACGATAAGTACTATCGGCTTTAATAAAATTAGGATATTAAAAGGACAAACTATTAATAAATTAATCACGTTAATCAGATAATCATGTTAATCAGTTAATCATATTGTGTCTACAAATTAACAAAATTGATTTGACTATGATAATAATTCATATTTTGATCGATAATTGACTAACATTTATAGTACAAAATCAGAAAATGTAAACATTTACCGGTATATGTATACATCTACCAATTTGATTGGCAAATGTGAGTTTAAATTTGAGATAAGCTTCATATATGTACTTTTACCGGTAAAAGTTCATATTTTCCAACGTATATAGGTAAAAGTTAAATATAATTAACAGCAATATAATTTCAATCAAATTTCAACTGATTTAGTTCACAAAGAAGTAAAATTGTTCCTTTTACATTCTTTCCTCGGGAAAGCATCAATGAATTATTTACATAACATCTTCATATTCTCGAATAGTTTCTATGTAAGGTTTATCATAAACAAAGAACAAAGTATATACAAAGAATTGCCTAAAATATTCTATCAAACTAAAGTTTACGTTAAGAAAAATGTAACTTAACACCTACATCTATCTACCTAGCACTTCATTTGTTCTCCATATATTATAACACACTTTGAAATTGAATAAAAGGCTTGAAATTGAAAATGATGATTTGTATATCATTTATTATCAATTATCGTTGGTGTTAAAATTATTAATAGATAGGTTAATAGATTAATTATTTTAAAGAGTTCTGTTTAGTATTAAGATATATTAAATTAATAAGATAGAATTGGTGAAACCATCCTACGTTATAGATAATCTACAAACTTAAAACAAGGAATATTTATATATTCAGGCTGTGTTCCGTTTGTTTTAAGTTTATATTAATTTAATTTCAATCATTTGAAAAATAATATAATATCTCCTTCTATATCTATATCTTCTTATTCTATATCTTCTTTAACTATTTTTTTTGGATAATATCGGCTCAATATAACTAGGATCAGAACCACCAAATTTCGTTAATTAATCAAAACCCTGGAGAAAGGGGAAGGTCGCACTGTTAAACTGAAACGTGTGCCTTCGTGTATTATATATTTCAGCTCTAACACAGCAAAAATATCCTGCACATTAACATGTAAATTGTTTTTGTTATTATTACATTATGTTTTCGGTGAACTTAGGTAAACAAAATATGAGTAGGCTGAATTATTTACGCCACGGCCGGCTGTAGCAGATTTGCTTTGTGTGCGTAAAAGTATTGTAATTTTTTTTTAAGATTTTAAATTCAGGTAATTCGTGTTAAAGAGTTGTTTTATATTGTCGTTTAATGCCAATTACATGTTTTTAGTCCAAATATCATATAATAATACAATTTTATTAACATGATCAAATTGAAAATTAAGAAAATTTATTTGATTAAGTATTTTACATTTAATATATCTTATAGTCTCAGTATTTGAAATCAATATTTTAAATGGAATAAACTACTTGGAAACAAAAATAGTAGTAATTATTAAGCTTTTTAATTATCAATATGTCATATCAATCATTAATGTTGAAATATTTTCTACTACTAAAATATTGATGTACCTTGTTTCACGATTTCCTCGCTGGTGCTATCTGCTTTTATAAAATGTTGATCTTAAATGAACAAATTTTCATTCAGTTAATAATGTTATCAGTTAAAAATACTTTGTCAAACACTACAAATTAACAAAATGCATATGTCTATGTAATTTACAATTTATATATCATTTGAAGAGTTAAGTGGATGATGAAGTTGAAAAATTGTTCATAAAAATGTTCCTAAAATTGTTCCACAGGAAGTAATAAGGAATCATGTACATAACGTCTTCATCTTCTGCAGCAATTTCTATGAACGGTTTATCGTTAACAAAATATGTACAAAGAAGTGCCTAAGGAGTTCTTTTAAACTAAAGTTTACATTAAGTAAAATGTAACTTAACACCTTCTTTCACTTAGCTCTTCATTTGTTCTCCATATATTTTAAGAAACTTTACAATTTAATAAAATACTTGGAAATTGAAAATGATGGTTGTATATATCATTTATTATGATTTATCATTAGTGTTAAAATATATTAATTAATTTTAAGTGTTGTTTAGTGTAAAAATTAATGCATTTCTAGTCATTTCTATCAGTCTATATTTATCATTATAAAAATAATATTAGATGTAACTTCGATAACTATTTTTTCGTTGATAATATCGACTTCAAAGAAACTATGATCTCAAAAGGAACAAAAGTCGTTAATTAATCAGTTAAGTCCCGCAAAAAGGGGAAAGTCACATTGTAAAACTTAATAAACGTGTGGCAGTTAATAAATATTTTAGCTCTCACGCAGCAAAAAAAAAACTACATTCACATATAAATTATTTTATTCAATTTTGACTTATAAAGTCATGTTGAATTTCTTGGATACGGATTTATAAAGCAGAGGTTTATTGACTAGTACAATAAAAATTTATTCACTAGTGCAATACAAATTTTATTGCACTAGTTAGTGCACTCACTTTTAGTGCAGTGGTGCGCAAACCGTGGGTCGCGACCCCTCGGGGGGTCGCGAGAGAATTTTTCGGGGTCGCCTAATTCAAATCAAAAAATATTACCAGTAAAATATTGAAATTAAATATATTTAATATTATTTATAAAAATATAACTACATTTTTTACGAAAACAATTGTCTGTTTTAATACCTAATCAGAGCCGTAGCAATGTTTTTGGTGCCATTGGGAAATATTTAAAGTAGATTTATAAATTAAATTAACAAGATCCTCATATGTTATTTAGGAATTGATTTTATTGCGAGTCAATTCTGAATTGAATGAATTATTATATTACCATGTAAAATTTTCCATGTCGTTTATTACCATTAATTAATTAAATTTGTGTATTCTAAATTTCCACACATCACGTAAAACTACCTCAAAACTATCTCGCCGAAAATTTCAGTTTAATTTCAGACAGCTCTAAATTTCAGTGTCAACCTTGAAAAAAATAACTCATAACAGCACTCGGCGAGCTATAACCGCACGCATATGAGTGCTGTTATGAGTCCAATACAGAAAGAAAAAATCCAATACAAAACTCTCATGTGTTTGCTCTACTGCTGGACGAATTTACTGATATTACTAAAATGTCGCAATTATTTGTTTATGTGAGATAGATACGTTTTTGAAGAAGACATATCGGAAGATTTTTTATGTTGAAAAAGTTAGAAAGAAGGGCAAACGATGAGAAAATGTTTGAAATTATATAGATATTTTGAGGAAAATGACGGAACTTACTGTGTTGCGGCTTGCACGGATGGTAATAAAGGACTAAGAGGGTTAATAAAGAAAATTGCTCCCCATATAGTATTCTACCATTTAATGATACATAGGGAAGCTATAGTTGCAAAAGATATTGATGAAGAATTGCACAAGATAGTTATTACTGCAATTATTACAACATTAAAAGAAAAGTCTAATCAGTCTCTTTTCAATACTCTGTAATGAGATAGGTGTCTGTTTTTGAGACATTATTACTACACACCGAAGTCAGTTGACCCTCACGAGGCAAAATATTGCGACGTATTTTCGATTTTAGAAACGAGGTCTACATTTTTTTGTTAGAAAAAAAAACATATTTTTGGACGCTCATTCATTAACGAGGATTGCCTTGGAGAACTAAGTTACATGGATGACATTTTCGAAAAACATAACGATTTGAATATGAGTCTACAAGGAGTAGACTCACAAACATTTTAATATTAAGCAGTAAAATTGAAGCTTTTAGAAAGAAGCTGATACTTGAAGAATAAAGGAAATAATATAGATTCAAACCATTTTTCGTCATTTGATAAAATTGAGAGAAATGAAAAGGATCGAAAAATTTCTAGATAATGATTTAAGTTAGATCCATTTTCGTTTGATATTATTCATTCAAATATCCCTTTAGATAAAGAAGGATAGTTAATTAATGTTTCAAGCGACGAAACACTGAGAATTCAATTTAAGTCTCAGATTTGACAAAAATTGTGATTTCCAATATTAAACCGAACATGGAAGCAATTTTGAATTAGTTGCAAGCCCATACTCACATTCAATTCTTATGATGTAAAGTTTTTTAATAGTATACCTATTTCGTAACTAGGGTGGTAAGTTGTCAATTTGACACGAGAGCGAAATTGGGCGCACGAACGAAATCAGTGCGCATATTCGCTCGAGGTGGCAATTGACAATACCGCCAGTGTTACAAACAATATTTTTTATTACACATGCGAGGAGAAGTATCTTACAAGTTTGGGATCCAGGTGCCATAAAAAAAAATCAAATCAAAAATGAAGAATTTGCTTTTTCAATTGTCTCCGACAGTCTCCGGTATCACCATACATATCACCATCATTTTAAATCGTTTTCTTTAATTTTTATTTTGTAATGAAAAAAATTTCAGTCACTTTCACGTCACTTTTTTTATATTGAGCTCTTGGTTATGTTTATTTTATTTATTAAATTGTTTTTTTTAATGTAACCTAGCAATATTGAATATTTGTGTGCGTTACCCAACTTACGTTAAAATACAACCAAAAGTGGCATTTCTCGTACTAAAAATCGTGCTAAAAAACCGATAATACTTTTAACGCATTAATAAAACCGTTGTTTCCTAAAATTATGTATTGTGTTGAAACTTCTAATAAGGCAGAAAGATACATGGTGTTTTTAAAAGGGTGTCGATGAGACATGAAATTTTAATTTCTAAATAAAAATATACCTCTTCATGCTAATGCTTGACTTCACTAATATCTGCGCATACATGTGATTCATTTTATGGTGTCACAACTTTTATAATATTTTTATGATGGTTTAAAAATTTTCTGCGCTATTTTAAAAGGCTGTATTTTAATCAATGACGTCACCTACACTCCTTTAAAAACACCCTGTAAATACAAATCACAGAAAGAATTTAATTTTACCTACTTTAACAAATAAAAAAACGAGTACTGTCGATCCTGGGGTCGCGACAAAATTTTACACAAAATGGGGGTCGCCCATGAAAAAAGTTTGCGCACCACTGCACTAGTGCATTAAAATTATCCAAAATTATCCATTTTGATGCCAACGCATCAAAATAACTGCGTTACAGGCTACATAAACCTTAAATGTTGACAATTATGACATTTTAAGTCTTTGTCTCTGAGGTCTGGGTACCTTCGCTGATATTCTTCTTTAATCGCCAATCACAAAAATTGTTATAAAATTTTTGTATAGTGCTCTTGATGCATGCGGGAGTAATCTTTTCGCAATTGCGTCACCATCTAGCAAAAACTCTTCTGATGTATCTATTTTTAAATAATAAAACAAATTAATAACATTGAGTGGAATTACTATAGATAAATTAATATCTAATAAATTAATAGATTAAGTAGATAAATTAATAAATTACGTTTCATTTCACTCATGACTTATAACATAGATTAATATAATTATATGTACAAACTGATCTCCTGCACTTTCATGCAACGAGAGACCATGTGGGGTGCTAAAAACATTCTAACTATAAAACACATGGGGGACCCCCCATTTTTTCCCCGATAAAAATTAGTAATATTGAACATCCATAGACTCGTTTCTTCCTTTTGGCTTCATCAGTATGGATTCATCATTAATCGCAATATAAAATTAAAATTAAAAACAAACTACAACTTACTGTGCAATCTTCATCAGGTAAATGGCGACATTTGACATTATTAATTTTATATAAAACCCGGCCAGCGGTTTTTTAGACACCACGTGAGCTTGTTATACTAGCCGATAGAATAACATTGGGTGAAATTAGTATGTGAATCTTCAATAATAAAAGTAGATATTCTACATTGATAGATTACTACATTTCAATTCAATAATTTATTAATTTACTTACTTTTAAATAAATTAATTAAACACAACTTCGAAACAAAATTTTGACGTAGGAATCAACAATTTTATCGTTGTCATGGCAGTAACATAATCATGGCCGGACGACTTGCCTCTCGTAAAAAAACCCTTTTCTTTGAATATAAAAACTTTTCTTTGAATATAACTTGATCAAAACTAAAGCTACTAAATCAAAAGCAGAATTGTATGAAAGTATGGAATATACACGCGGTTAAAATTAAGGTTTAACTCGTAAAATTAACCTTTAAATCATAATTTTATCCACTTTTACCGGGTTTTTCAATGAGGACATAACAATTATTTAGTTGAATAATTCTTTTATTATTTATAATATCTATTTTCTTTAACTATTTTTCTCGGATAATATCGGCTCAATATAACTAGGATCAGAACCACCAAATTTCGTTAATTAATCAAAACCTTGGAGAAAGTCGAAGGTCCCACTGTGAAACTGAAACGTGTGCCTTCGTATATTATATATTTCAGCTCTAACACAGCAAAAATATCCAACACATTCACATGTAAATTGTTTTTGTTATTATTACATTATGTTTTCGGTGAACTTAGGTAAACAAAATATGAGTAGGCTAAATCAGCTATTCTCAACCGCTGGTCCGGCGGACCACCAGTGGTCCGCGGAGAAATTTTACTGGTCCGCAGACAATTTTTTCTATCCGCGAAAAAAATTTACTTATAAAAAAAATAATAACTAAATTTTAATTTATAAAATTACGAAATACAAATATCTTAAACTAATTTTAATTCTATGTAATTTATGATTAGTACGGCACTGAAGAAAAAAAAAAGAAAAATAATTACATATCTTTACATTTAAATATTATTGTAAGTAAATGATAATAAAAATGTTACAATTAACTTGTAGTAGTTCTACCAACAGGTAGATTTTTTGTGATGGATATATATTTTTCCTTATTTTGGGGGATGATATCAATTTTTTCCTCGTCAGATCCAAATTCTTTAAAAAATAAATGAACATCATAATTCGACATGTTATGGAAAAATACCGGGATCATTTTAGGTATTTTATAATTCAAATTACAATTTGAGTGGGCGGCTCCCCGAAATTTACCCGTTAAATGATCTTGATCGGCGACTTTGTCTGTTACTTGTAATAATTAATTATATATGTGACAAGAAGTGGCCGTATCGTAGGAATTTTGCTCATCTGCAGTTAATTTAATCATCAGAAGTATAACGCTTAAATGTTCCCTGTATAATTCCTTAACATATGCATAGAGGTTCTGACAAAACAATTTCGGGCAATCTTCCCCGGAATAAGTGAAAAATTTACTCAATGAGTCATCGAATGAACATTTTATATTATAGGCGAAACTGTATGGTACATGGATATGTGTCTGATTAGTATAGCTATTGTCAGGGTTCGGTGAGCATGTATCAACAGGTTTTAAAATTGATTCAAAATCTGCGTATACAACAAAGGGTATACGCATTTTTCTATCGAAATTTTGAAATTTTAATATATTCCCCGGCATCATATCACCTCTCTTTGTTTTACAAGGTCTTCCGTCGGCATAATAGTGTAAATTTTGCTGCAGTCATTCAATTTATGTTGATTAAACGCGAATCCATTTGAAAAAAAGGTTAAACAGCCGTCACATAAATATTTTTTTCTACAATCTTCCGAGATTTGACTTCTTAGAAGCCCTGAAATATTTTTAATATAAACATAATGACCTTTAACCCCTTCTTCCAAATATAATAAATTTACATGTCTTTCCCTAGTCGCATTAGTATGGTAAATTGGTCCTACTACGTCATGTTGTTTAGATTTAAAATTAAACTCCAAGCTATAAACGTTAATACTAATATTATTCATCTGTTCAAATTTAGGAATGTCTGATTCTAAGCGGAAACTCTAATCTGTCATATTTTAAAATTGAAGAAAAGTAGGGATACGTTGCCGGGCGATCAGAATTCACATTCGTGGGGTGTAATGCGGATACAATGCTCCATAAAAAATAAGATTCGTCTACATTCTGAACATTGATACAAGCTTTCCGATCCCTAATCTCTTTTGGCAGTTCAATAAATGACGACCCACGTATTGGTTTATATTTATCGATATTAATTTCTAAATGGGAAATCTCCCTTAGTGACCAACCCGAATCTTTCTCCTGAAGCTCGCTACATTTGGTTTTAATTTTGGCACACATACTGTCATAAATTTCATCAAAGTTACTCATGCTACGTGTTATTTCGCGATATTTTGTGTTAAATGACTTCGAGTCACCTTTGTGTAGTAGTTCTTTAATACCTAGTAAAATTTTGTTAAAAAAATATCACTGGTCCGCGAATCTTTTTTTTAAATTTTACTGGTCCGTGGGCCAAAAAAGGTTGAGAAACGCTGGGCTAAATGATTTACTTAGTTAATAGTTTACTTATTATTTAATAGTAAATTTGCTTTGTATGTGTAAAAGTATTGTAATTTTTTTTTAAGATTTCAAATTCAAGTGAACGTTTTTAAAAGTTGTTTTACATTGTCGTTTAATTCCAATTCCATGTTTTTAGTCCAAATATCACATAATAATACACCCAATTTTATGAACATATTGTGATGATATAAAAATATTGAACAATCTACAAATTAAGAAATTTTATTTGATTAAGTATTTTACATTTAATAATATCATATAGTCTCAGTTTTTTAAATCAATGTTTTAAATGAAATAAAATACTTGGAAACAAAAATAATTATTAAGTTTATTAATTATCAATATGTCATATCAATCATTAATGTTGAAATATTTTCTACTACTAAAATATTGATGTAACCTGTTTCACTATTTCCTCGTTGGTGCTATTGGCATTTATAACATGTTGATCTTAAATGAACAAACTTTCATTCAGTTAATAATGTTAACAGTTAATAATACTATGTTGAACACCACAAATTAACAAAATGCATATGTCTATGTAATTTACAATTTATATATCATTTGAAGAGTTGAATGGATGATGAAGTTGAGCTAAAATTGTTACACAGGAAAGTAATAATCATGTACATAACATCTTCATCTTCTGCAGCAATTTCTATGAACGGTTTATCGTAAATAAAATATGTACAAAGAAGTGCCTAAGGAGTTCTTTTAAACTAAAGTTTACATTAAGTAAAATTTAACTTAACACTTTCTTTCACTTAGCTTGAGCTAAAATTGTTGTTGAGCTAAAATTGTTCCACAGGAAAGTAATAAGGAATCATGTACGTAACATCTTCATCTTCTGCAGAAATTTTTATGAACGGTATATCGTAAACAAAATATGTACAAAGAAGTGCCTAAGGAGTTCTTTAAAACTAAAGTTTACATTAAGTAAAATGTAACTTAACACCTTCTTTCCTTAGCTCTTCATTTGTTCTCCATATATTTTAACAAACTTTACAATATAATAAAATACTTGGAAAATGAAAATGATGGTTGTATATATCATTTATTATCAATTATCATTAGTGTTAAAAAATATTAAATTATTTCTTTTAAAAGTGTTGTTTAGTGTTGAATTTAATGCATTTTTAGTCATTTATATCAGTCTATATTTATCATTAAAGAAATAATATTAGATGTAACTTTTTTCGTTGATAATATCGACTTCAATGAAACTATGATCTCAAAAGGAAAAAAAAAAACGTTAATTAATCAGTTAAGTGCCGGAAAAAGGGGAAAGTCACATTGTAAAACTTAGTACACGTGTAGCAGTTTATATATATTTTATCTCTAACACATCAAAAAAAAAACACCACATTCACATATAAATTGTTTTATTAAATTTTGACTTATAAAGTCATGTTGAATTCCTTGGATACGGATTTATAAAGCAGATGTTTATTCACTAGTACAATAAACATTTATTCACTAGTGCAATACAAATTTTATTGCACTAGTGCATTAAAAGTATCCATGGCAACGCATCAAAATAACTCACAGGCTACGTAAACACTAAATGTTGACAATTATGACATTTTAAGTCTTTGTCTCTGAGGACTCGGCACCTTCGCCGATATTCTTCTTTAATCACCAATAACAAAAATTGTTATACATTTTTTTATATAGTGCCCTAGATTTATGCGGGAGTAATCTTTCCGCAAATGCGTCACCATATAGCAAGAACTCTTCTGATGTATCTATTTTTAAATAATAAAACAAATTAATAACATTGAGTGAAATTGCTATGCGAATCTTCAATAATAAAAGTAGATAAATTAATAAATTACGTTTCAATTCACTCATGACTTATAACATAGATTAATATAATTATAAGTACAAACTGACCTCCTGCACTTTCATGCAACGAGAGACCATGTGGGGTGCTAGAAACACTAACACGACAATAATTAGTAATAATGAACATCCATAGACTCGTTTCTGCTTTTTAGCTTCATCAGTATAGATTCATCATTAATCTCAATGCAAAATTCAAATTAAATACAAACTACAACTTACTGTGCAATGTTCATCAGGTAAATGGCGACATTTGACATTATTAATTTTATATAAAACCCGGCCAGCGGTTTTTTAGACACCACGTGAGCTTGTTATACCAACCGATAGAATAACATTGGGTGAAATTAGTATGTGAATCTAAAAACAAACAAAATTTTGACGTACGAATCAACAATTTTATCGTTGTCATGGCAATAACATAATCATGGCCGGACGACTTGCCTCGTAAAAAACCCTTTTCTTTGAATATAAAAACTTTTCTTTGAATATAACTTGATCGAAACTAAAGCTACTAAATCAAAAGCAGAATTGTATGAAAGTATGGAATATACACGCGGTTAAAATTAAGGTTTAACTCGTAAATTTAACCTTTAAATCATAATTTTATCCAGTTTTACCGGGTTTTTCAATGAGGACATAACAATTATTCAGTTGATTAATTCTCTTATTATTTATAATATCTATCTTCTTTAACTATTTTTCTCCGATAATATCGGCTCAATATAACTAGGATCAGAACCACCAAATTTCGTTAATTAATCAAAACCCTGGAGAAAGGGGAAGGTCGCACTGTGAAACTGAAACGTGTGCCTTCGTATATTATATATTTCAGCTCTAACACAGCAAAAATATCCAGCACATTCACATGTAAATTGTTTTTGTTATTATTACATTATGTTTTCGGTGAACTTAGGTAAACAAAATATGAGTAGGCTGAATTATTTATGCCACGGCCGGCTGTAGTAGATTTACTTTGTATGTGTAAAAGTATTGTATTTTTTTTGAAGATTTGAAATTCAGGTGAATGTGTTTAAAAGTTGTTTTACATTGTCGTTTAATTCCAATTCCATGTTTTTAGTTCAAATATCACATAATAATACACCCAATTTTATCAACATGATCAAATTGAAAATACTGCAAAATCTACAAATTAAAAAAAAATATTTGATTAAGTATTTTACATTTAATATATCATATAGTCTCAGTATTTTAAATCAATGTTTTAAATGGAATAAAATAATTGGAAACAAAAATAATTATTAAGTTTATTAATTTAGGCATTTATAAAATGTTGATCTTAAATGAACAAACTTTCATTCAGTTAATAATGTTAATCATTTAATCCTACTATGTCAAAAACTACAAATTAATTTACAATTTATATATCATTCGAAGAGTTAAGTGGATGATGAAGTTGAGCTAAAATTGTTTCACACTAAAGTAAAAAGGAATCATGTACATAAGATCTTCATCTTCTGCAGCAGTTTCTATGTACGGTTTATCGTAAGCAAAATATGTACAAAGATGTGCCTAACAAGTTCTTTCAAACTAAAGTTTACATTAAGTTAAATGTAACTTAACACCTTAATCCACTTAGCTCTGCATTTGTTCCTTATAATATATTATATTATAACAAACTTTAAAATTGAATAAAATACTTGGAAATTGAAAATGATGGTTGTATATCATTTATTATCAATTATCATTAGTGTTAAAATATATTAATTAATTTAAGGTGCCGTTTAGCGTTGAAATTATTATATTTTTAGTCATTTTTATCAGTCTATATTATTAATCTAAACCTGGGGTTCTCAATGTGCGGCCCGCGGGCCAAATGCGGCCCGCAAAGCCTGTGAATTCGGTTCGCGATTTCGATGCGATATAATATATTTTTATTAAAAAATAAATAAGTAAATAGTAAAATATATAATAAATATTACAAATAAGATACAATAAGATATTTTAATAATAAATACAAAAATTATAAGAATTAAAAAATTCTTACAGAACTTTAACTATAAGCGTTTGTATTAATAAAATATTGTTTAGTTTATATTTAAAAAAATATTGTAGTTTGTCTAGTCTAGTTATTACACATTTTCTGGCGCGTCTAATGCAACACACTATTTCAATTTATCGTTTTTTTCAATGATGAGCGCTTTGCCGCATACTACAACTGTACCACAGACCTTGTCCTGCCACCCAGTTTCCCTGAGCAATTCAGGCCTATGTCATTTAAGACAAATAAAATATGAATCCCTACAAAAGTCCTTTTGTGGTCAGAAATTAGAATTTTAAAATCTTTTCAAGCTGAATGAATTCTCCGTTTTGGCTAGCTATGTTATTGCGCAAAAAATTATAAAAGAAATAAAAAGTCGTTATTGAATGATATTAGTTGCCCGAAAATGACCATTTCTAACAGAATTGAAGATATTGATGAGAATATTTTACATCAGTTACAAGAAATTTAAAAATCGTGTACAGCTTTTTCCATTGCTTTGGACGAAATTACCGATATCTGCGATTCGGCACAACTGTTAATAGTTATTGTCAATGGAAAGTTTAAAAGACCGTACAATGGGATGTATATATTTTCCGCGGTAGAACATGCTTTTGATTCGAACAACATTAATTAGGACAATTTGGTATTTGTAACTACAGGTGGTGTTCCATCTATGATGGGCCTTGTTTGTGGCTTTATACATTTAAAAAAAAACAAGAAGGACTCTAACAATTCCAATAAACTGCATCATTATCACTGTATTATTCATCAGGAAAATCTTATAGTGCAGGTGTTGAAAATGAACAAAGTCGAAATGAAAATGAGTAAAGAGAAAAAAGCATCAATCACCGTCAATTTAAAACTCTTTTAGAAGAATCTAAATCTCCATTTGGAGACGTTATATATTTTTCAGAGGTCAGATGGCTTTCGAGACTACAATCATTAAAAAGGTTTTTCGGTTTAAGAAAAGAAATTACAGAACTTTTAACAGACAAAAATCGTGATGTTGCTTCATTACAAGATAACTTAACTGGTTATGCGACTTGACATTTCTAGTAACGTAATTGGTGTTATGAACGAATTAAATTGAGAACTGAAAGGTAATGGTAAGCTTATTTATGATCTTCTTAGATATCTAAATTCCACGAAAATTTCATTTATTACAAGAACAGCTTCATAACAGTCGACATGCTTGATGTGTAGTTGCCTCGTACGCGGCTCCGTTAAATATAGTATTTATTATATCGAGTTAGTACACTAAATATATTTAAAATTGTCAAAACACAGTGGTACTAAAATATTACACACACGCAGTTTCAAAAAAGGTGTCAGAAAGAAGAAATTAATGAAATCATTATTAGTGCATTAAAACAATCCGATGTGATGGAGACTTTGTCTGATCTTATCGCTGCCAAACTAAAAACGTCCTTCGAGCGGTTCGAGCAGAAGATATCAAGTCTTGAAAAAGTAATAGATAAACTCAGCGAGGAGAACGAGGAATTAAAACGACAATCCGAACTAAATTTCGATAAGCTGGAACAACGTATTAAAAGAAATAATCTATTAATACATGGAATCCCAGAAAACAAGAATGAGATATTAGAGACTTCTGTAGCTGCGGTAATCAAGGAGATGCTAAACACCGATGTGGATGGTGAATTAATTGAAAATTGTCATCGTTTAGGCGCGCCTAAAATTGGTAAAACAAGGGCAATTCTAATAAAATTTACGTCCTGTAAGTATCGGGAACTTGTTTTCCGTAATAAAAGAAAACTAAAGGGGTCAAAAATGTCCATTAAAGAGGACTTAACTGAAATGCGCTCGAATGTTTTAAAGGAAGCCGTTGAAAAATTTGATCGCAAAAACGTGTGGACAGATAAGGGTAATAAAATTATTTTAGTTAAAAATAGAAAACGTAAAATAACCTGCATTCAAGACCTAAACGCACTAATAGTTACTAACTAAATAACTGTTTATGCCTCATTTGGTTCTACCGCTTTCTTTATTTGGCGTTCTTTATTGACTTTTGATAATATACTCTCGATTTAATTTGTTTATGTGTATGTATGTGTGTGTGTGTATGGATTTCGTGTACGTGTATATGTATGTATATGTATTTGAGTATGTATATGTCCATATGTATATAAGATATTAATTCGGAGTCACATAACGGCACGTTGATTTAAAATAAGTTTAAAACAAAAACAAACAAAAAGTTTATATAATTCATTTATTTAATTAATTCATTTTGATAAATATTTGTTATTATGAAAATTGGACATTTAAATGTGCGATCGTTAATACCCAAAATTAATTGTGTTAGGCAGCTTCTCATAGGTTTCGAATATGACGTCCTCGCAGTGAGTGAAACATGGCTTTCAGAAAACATTAGTAATGAGATTATTAGTATTGCTGGGTATAGAGTTTCTCGATGTGATCGCCCGAACAGAGGTGGTGGTGTGTGTTTCTATTTGCGTAATAATCTCAAATTTAACATTTTAAATAGTGATCCAGCAGTTGAACAACTATGGATATCGATAAATAATATTGCTATAGGCGTCCTATATCGACCCGAGACTATAAATTATAAACTCTTCATAGATCATCTGGAAGAGTCCATTGATAACGCACTTACTTCTTGTGAAAAAGTCATCTGTTTAGGTGACTGCAATATAGATATGATGAAACCAGACGATCCCAAAACAGTTTACCTTAACTCCATCATACGCTCTGCAGGTATGCAGCAAATTGTATCCCAGCCCACACGAGTCACGCTTTCCTCAATTACCACGATAGATCTAATCATAATTACCGGCAATATTTTAGTACAAGATACTGGTGTAAAAGATATAGATTTCTCGGATCATGATCTAGCCTATGTCGAAGTTCAAAACGACGTAAACAAATTATCATCCAGATTACTTACATACCGTAATTTTAATCACTTTTCTTTCGATGATCTATCTAATGAACTTAATTCTTCGCCATTAGCCGAAATTTATTACTTAAATAACATTGACGACAAAGTAGCTCTGCTCAATAACTGTGTTCTAGATATATTTAACAAACTAGCTCCGCTTAGAACAATAAAAGTAAATAAACAAACACCCCCATGGCTAACGGATAATATTAAACTTCTAATTAAACTTAGAACTAAAGCAAAGGCTAAATTCAAAAAAACCAAATGCCCAAGTGATTGGAACTATTACAAAAGTCTTCGTAATTATGCAAACGTGGCCATAAAAAATGAAAAGAAAGCTTTCTTTCAATAGAAATTAGATACCACAGATCCTAAAAAAATGTGGAAGGAATTAAGATCCCTGAATCTTATTCCAAATAAGAGTAACAAAGTTAGTCAGATTCCCTCTGACTTGGGGAACGCTAATGACATAAATGACTATTTCACTGGTTCTATACCAAATCCCAATGTAAACTATAGTGACCTTATAGGCTACTACAAACATAACTTTCAATGTCATTTCTCTTCTGGCTTCACCTTCAAACTTGTAGATATAGAGGATGTCAATAAAATTTTGAAAAACATCAAATCCACCTCCAGTGGTTATGATGGTTTGAATATCAGACTCATTAAATTATGCTGCCCCTATATACTGCCCTTCATTACCAATATAATAAATAGTTGTTTACTAGATGGGGTCTTTCCCAGCGCTTGGAAGATGGCACTGATTACGCCATTACCGAAAAAACAAAACCCCACTCAACTTAGTCATCTGAGGCCAATAAGTATTCTGCCAACACTTTCCAAAATCTTAGAAATAATCATGAACAACCAAATAAAACAGCACTTGGCATACTTTAACTTTAACTAAATCTTACCTAAATTCCAATCAGGTTTTAGAGAAGGTTACAGTTGCACCACTGCGCTGTTGAAAGTCACTGATGACATCCTACTAGAATCCGATGCGGGATTAATAACAGCACTTGTACTTCTTGACTACAGCAAAGCCTTCGACACGCTCAATCACCAACTTTTTCTATCAATACTTCATTATATTGGTTTCGGTCAGTCAGCCATAGATCTTTTATGTAATTACTTAGTAGGGCGGTGCCACGCGGTAAAATTAGAGTCTGGTATATCAAACTTCCAGGAGTCAGTGTCTGGTGTCCCCCAGGGGTCGATCTTGGGGCCTATATTGTTCACTATATATACGGCCTTCATCATAGATAAGTTATCGTATTGCAAATATCATATGTACGCGGATGATACTCAACTGTACATTTCTTTTCCAGCCGAGGACTACCGCGATGCATTACTTAAACTAAATTATGACCTCAATACACTATACGAAGTGTCCCTTTCTCATGGGCTAATTTTAAATCCGTCTAAGTCAGCATACCTTCTCTTTGGGCCTAAAGGAAAGTGTATTGAATTAGTGACCAGTTGTAAACCTTCAATAAATAATCAGCCCATCGCATTTGTTTCTGAAGCGAAAAACCTAGGCATCACCCTTGATAATACTTTTAGATATAATAAATATGTGAGTCAATGTATCAGTATTGCTTACGGCAATCTAAGGGTCATATATCATAATCGGGAGTTTTTATCTCAAAGAATAAAAATTTCGCTGTGTGAAATGACAGTATTATCACAATTTTCTTATTGTTCTCCGTTACTACATCCATGCCTAGACCAAAGGACAAAAACTCGTATTCAACGGATTCAAAACTCATGCTTACGGGTTATTTTTGGTCTACGCAAATTCGATAAAATAAGCCACAAACTGTCTGATTTAAACTGGTTAAATATGGATAACCGTCGCATAATGCAAAGTTATTACTTATTTTATAATATTATCAAATATAAAACACCTGCTTATCTGTTCGAAAAACTTTCATATAGATGTGACATTCATACCCTTAATACAAGAAATCGTGGCCGCTTATCACCACCTGCTCATAAAACAAGTTTATTTGCAAGATCATTTCATTATACAATTGTGAATCTATTTAACAACCTTACACTCTTCTGCAACGACTTCGATTCGAAATTTAAGTTTAAAAAATATATTTTCGCAGTTTTATATAATAAACAATGTTCCCCATTACCTGTATCTCCGTGAGATGTTAGCTGCTATACAAAATCGTCCTGCCTTCATGTACTTATGTTACTCCAACTGTACTTTTACTATTTTATTTAGCTATGTCGATAATTGATATTATATTTATTTAATTATATTTATATATCTTTATTAATTATATTATATATCTTTATTAATTTGATGTACCGAGGTGTAATGGAAGAACAGGGTGTGCCTTGGCACACATCTGAATTACATCTCATTTTTTCCTCTGCATCAGAATGTATTTTTCTCTTTCAGTTATATATATTTTTTTAAGTTACTTATTACTACGTTATACTGATCGTTCTGTCAAAGAGGCAAAAATAAATAAATTATTATTATTATTATTATTATATTGGTAACTTTTGTCATTTTGAAAGATGTGCGATATTAGTAAAGGAAAATAACGAGGCTTCAGTTCTTCAATCGGAAAAGTATTACAAAATCATACAGTTTTTTAGAAGATTTTGACAAACGTTCCGATGATTTTAAGAGTCACGCGGACAACTACATTTTATTTTCAAATCCCGTTTCTTGCAATCCGCTTGACGTTCCTGAAGACATGCAATTTGAATTGATAGAATTACAGGAAAATATCGATGCTATGAATTCTTATCGGAACAATTCCTTAATTGATTTTTAAAAAGGATTATCATGCGTGAATTATCCGAAAATACGAAAACATGCTCAACAAATGTTTTTATTATTTGGCCCGCCAAAAAATTCGGTAATATTAAATTGGCCCGCCTAAGAAAAACATTGGGAATCCCTGATCTAAACCCTGTGAAAAGGGGAAGGTCACACTCTAAAACTTAGCCCTAACACATCAAAAAAACATGACATTCACAAATTATTTTTATAGACAAATAATAGGTAGGGAGGAATTATTGACGGTGCGACGGTTATGGTAAATTTGGTTTGTGTGTGTAAAGTAACTTTTCATGAGCGAAATCGACGAAAATCTGATTACCGCCAGAAATGTTTATTATTCTCATGGGCTTAAATTGAACTCACTTGAGGGGTAGAAAACGCGTTCTTAACACAAGAAGTATATTTGTAGTATTACTAAATTTGAATTGAATTAGAGCATTTTGAGATTAAGAATAATGATTAATCTCATTAATTATCAATTATCGTTAATATTCTCTACCAATAATTAAAATAATTGTACAGATTGGTGTCCGTTAATGTGAACATAGAGAGACAAATGCTTACGCGCTTTGCATGTACCAATAACGACACCTTGATTATACATTATTTTTAAATTGTGTTCTGTCAGTTGCTGTCATTGCTGTATAATATTTTCATTTGAAAGAACAAGTTTTGGTTAGATGGATAAACACAAGGTAACTGAGAAAGTACAAATCGTATAATGGTTTTATGGGGGCATGCCAATACGTACAATTCGAGATATGTTCAAAGTAGCATTCGAAAATCGCCCTATTCCCTCTGTTGGCATTCTACATCGAATTATAAAAAAAAAATTGAAAAACGTGGATGTTTGGGTCGGTTATGCCATCAAATAAGACTTAATAATGAGAAAGAATTGCTTGAATTAAGAATTTGCGCTGCTCTTGAAGAAAATCCAGATATTTCATCTAGACATATTGCTCGCAGTGTTAATCTGCACCATTCTACGATTGTTAAAATTTTTGAAAAACATGGGTATAGATCTTATAAATTACAAAAAAATCAAACAATTTATCCGTACGACCAAATTAAACGCATGCAATTTATTGAATAGATGATTGAGAGATCGAATCATGATGAACATTTTTTAAATTACATACTCCTATTATTTACTGATGAATCCACGTTCCCTATCAATGGTCAACACAATCCCTCAATCGCTCGTTGTTGGTAGAGAAATAATCCTCGCCTACATTACAGTTGTCTCACGCAATATTCATAAAAATTGGAGGATCCACGTGGAGTGGCATATTAGGCAATGGCTTTATTGGTCCGTATTTCTCCCAAGGAAATTTAAACGGTGAAAAATATCCGAATCTCCTTCGTTATCAAATAATACCTAGTTTACGCTAAATAGCGGGAATTAGACTAGACACGATTTTTAGTAGTACGAGAATATTTACAAGGTACTTTTCCGAATAGAATTATAGCTACAAATGGCACAATCGTGAAATGGTTTTCCACGTTCGCCAGATTTGACAACCCTAGATTTTTGTGTATGGGGTTACATTAAATCAAAAATTTACGGTTTTGAGGAAAATAGAGCAGCTACCCTAAACGCATTAGAGGAAAAAATTGAAGATGCTTTCACTGAAATACCTCCTAAACGCATTACAGGAAAAAATTGAAGATGCTTTCACTGAAATATCTCCTAAACTCATTGCAGGAAAAAATTGAAGATGCTTTCACTGAAATATCTCCTAAACGCATTACAGGAAAAAATTGAAGATGCTTTCACTGAAATATCTCCTAAACGCATTACAGGAAAAAATTGAAGATGCTTTCACTGCAATATCTCCTGAAATGCTTCACAGCGTAAGAACTGGATTTTATAATCGGCTGGGTTATTGCTCAGCAGAACAAGGAAATTTATTTGAATATTTGTTGTAAATAATTAGAATTAAGGAAATTTTGTTGTTAGTGATTTGTTGTAAATTAAATTGATGTTGTTTGTCTAACTTTGCACCACTAATTTGCGCTAAAAGTTAGAAAAATGTATGTATTAGTTCGAATAAAACCCAAGAAGGCGTCTAGTTTAAAACCATAGCGGCCTCATTATTTGTTAACTGACAGAACAAAATTTAAAAAATAATGCATAATCAAGGTGTCGGTACATGCAAAACGCGTAAGCATTTGTCTCTCTATGTTCACATTAACGGACACCAATTCTCTATAAGATGAGTCCTCAGTGGCGTAACTAGGGTATGGCAGGCATGGCACGTGCCATGGGCGCCAACTGAAGGGGTCCGCGAAAAAAGCACATAGCGTGAAAATATTTATATAGATATAAATATGTGGATTAAAAAACTACATAGGCAATGGAGAAACGTTTTTCCCAATATGCGTATAGCATTGCAAATGTTGCTGACAATCGTGGTTTCTAATGCCAGTTGCAAAAGATCATTTAGCAATCATTAAACAATTGATACTTTCATATTTGAGAACCTCGATGGGCCAAAATGACTCGAAGAAATTGATAACATGCTTAAAAAATTGCGTCAGCTAGAGCGAGAAAGATAAATTTGTAATAAAGTGTTAATAGATTTAATTTGTGTGCTTTTTTAACCAATTTTAAAGTTGTTTTCTTTAGAAAATAAAACGTAAGCAACCTATCACGCGAGAGGGGCGCAAGATCGTTGTTTGCCATAGGCGCCATTTACCCTAGGTACGCCTGCCTCTGTGTGTCCTCTTTCACCATTTCCTCGCTGTTACAACAGGCTTTCATAAAATTGGGATAAAAGGACAAACTTTGATTAAGTTAATCATGTTAATTAGTTATTAATAATACAAAAAAAAAACTAGAAGTTATCAAAATATCATTTGTTCGCCGCATATTATAATAAACTTAAAAAAAAATAAACTTTATAAAATTAAAATATTTTGAAATTGAAAATAACGATTAAAATTAATCTTTCTAATTGAATAAAATACGTGGCAATTAACAATAATATAAGTAATTTACAATTTGAAAGTAGGGATGAATTATTGACGCTGCGACGCTTGTAGATTGGTTTTGTGTGTATAAATTGATTTTTCGTGAGAGAAAAGATCTCAACGAAAATCTGATTATTACGAGAAATGTTTATTATTCCTTTAAATAAGGTTGAATTGAAATTCACTTGAGGGGTAGAAAGCGAATTTAGTTCTTAACAATTACAAGAAATATGTTTGTAGTATTACTAACAAAAAGTCTGAATGTAATTAGATTATTTTGAACCTTTTTTTCAAGATTTGCAATTCTCAAGTTTTTAAATCAATCTTTTTAAGTGGTAAAAATACTTGTAAATTAAAAATAATAATTAATCTCATTAATTATCAATTATAATTAATGTTGACATATTTTCCCCCATTAAAATATTGATGTATCCTGTTTCACTACCTCATCCCTGGTGCTATCAGCTTTAATAAAATTAGAATGAAAGGACAAACTTTCATTAAGTTAATCATTTTAATTAGTTAGTTATACTACGTCAAAAACTACAATTTAAGAAAATTCTTTTGACTGTGTAATTTACCATTCATATTTCATTTGTTATAACATATACATATATATATATATATATATATATATATATATATATATATATATATATATATATATATATATATATATATATATATATATATATATATATATATATATATATATATATATATTTTTTTTTATAAAAATTACTACGCAAACGGTAGAATTCGGGTGATACGATTCAAAGAAAAAACTCAAATTCTTCTTAAGTCGACGTTTCGATTTATTAATTAAATCTTTTTCAAGACCTACAAAATTATTACAGAAAATTACAAAAAAACAAGTGAAAGATGTTATTGATTACTTACAAAGAAGGTAATGAACAATTAATTAAGACGTGTAACATCATATAACTTGACTAGCAATGTGGGTTACATAATCGTTGCTGTAAAACGAGCCATGGTGAATTTTTATTTTCGGTGTTTGAAATTTAGTATTTAGTTTGCAAAATGTCGGACACCAACCCGATCGGCACAGCACGAGGAAACCAACAAAACCTTTTCGTTCTCTTAAAATAAATTAAAGTTGAAAAAAAACAAAATTTTTTTTTATTTAATTGAGCTGCGAAGGTGCGCATTGGGAAAGATCGTGACATACAATTAATTAAGACGTGTAACATCATATAACTTGACTAGCAATGTGGGTTACATAATCGTTGCTGTAAAACGAGCCATGGTGAATTTTTATTTTCGGTGTTTGAAATTTAGTATTTAGTTTGCAAAATGTCGGACACCAACCCGATCGGCACAGCACGAGGAAACCAACAAAACCTTTTTAAAAAAAAATTTTTTTTATTTAATTGAGCTGCGAAGGTGCGCATTGGGAATCATGTCACGATCTTTCCCAATGCGCACCTTCGCATCTCAATTAAATTAAAAAAATTTTTGTTTTTTTTCAACTTTAATTTATTTTAAGAGAACGAAAAGGTTTTGTTGGTTTCCTCGTGCTGTGCCGATCGGGTTGGTGTCCGACATTTTGCAAACTAAATACTAAATTTCAAACACCGAAAATAAAAATTCACCATGGCTCGTTTTACAGCAACGATTATGTAACCCACATTGCTAGTCAAGTTATATGATGTTACACGTCTTAATTAATTGTTCATTACCTTCTTTGTAAGTAATCAATAACATCTTTCACTTGTTTTTTTGTAATTTTCTGTAATAATTTTGTAGGTCTTGAAAAAGATTTAATTAATAAATCGAAACGTCGACTTAAGAAGAATTTGAGTTTTTTCTTTGAATCGTATCACCCGAATTCTACCGTTTGCGTAGTAATTTTTATAAAAATTTACTCTTTAACTAATAACGATTGTTATTACCCCCACTCTTTATATATATATATATATATATATATATATATATATATATATATATATATATATATATATATATATATATATATATATATATGAAGAGAGAGAGAATAAAGAGCGGTTAATAACAATCGTTATTAGTTAAAGAGTCAATTTTTCAAAAATTACTACACAAACGGTAGAATTAAGAAAAGAAAAACGGTAATACGATTAACAAAACCAACTCAAATTCTTCTTAAGTCGACGTTTCGATTTATTGATTAAATCTTTTTCAAGACCTACAAAATTATTGCAGAGAATTTCAAAAAACAAAATAAAAGATGTTTTTGATTACTTACAAAGAAGGTAATGAACAATTAATTAAGACGTATAACTAGTCCAAAAGTTGTAGATTACATAATTGCTACTGTAGAGCGAGCCATGGTACATTTAATTACGGTGTTTAAAAATTAATATTTGGTTTGCAAAATGTCGGACACCAACCCGATCGGCACAGCATGAGGAAACCAACAAAAACTTTTCGTTCTATTGAAATAAATTAATGTTGAAAAAATTTTAAAGTTGAAAAATACTGCGAAGGTGCGCATTGGGAACAATCGTGACGTCAGTGACATTAGAAGGACACAGAAGTCACAAGAACACTGGAAAAAGAATATTTAAATAATATTTAAAGACGTACAAGTCGAAAATTGAATCCACCACTGCGTAGTAGTTTCCCAGAAACCAAGGTAATATGGAAGATCAAAAGACCTTCCTAGAAACAAGGAGCTCAACGACACCCATTTAAGAAAATTGTGTAACAGTAGAACCACTAGAGAACACGAAACCGCAACAAAAATAGAAAATAAATAGCAAAACAGAAACCACCCATCCAGTTAACTGTGTCTAGACGTCGTCCAAGCCATAAGCCAAGCGTACATATTGCTCAACCCGTCCATGTCCTTCCTTGAGTTCATGGTTGCACCGGCGTCTTGGAAATGTGTTTCATTCATAACGCCGGTGCAGTCATGAACTGTGGTTTTAGGTAAACCTGCGGCAAAATTTCAAGGGGTTATTCCTTGCCCTATTTCAAGAATATTTTGTCGTGTGATTATTTCTGAAAAATCTTTAGGAAAGAACTAAAGAATGTTCTAACAAAACAACCATTCTACAAGCTACAATAATTTTATAAAGACGGTGTAAACCTATGCTCAACTTAATGATTTTAATTTTGACTTTCTATCTTTTTATTGTGACGTAGCTCCTTTTGAAATAAAAAAATTGATACAATTTGATTTTGACTTAACTTAGTTCAGAACTTGTTTGACTTAACTAACGAAGTAGACTAAGCTAAACTGTGTTTAATTCAGACTGAATAAGTAAGAAGATAAGATAAATTGGGTACAAAAACCGTTTTGTTTGAATAACATTAGCCCAGTAGTTAAGACTATTGGACTAATGCTGTTTGTAGACTTAATTTGAATTGTTTCTGACACTGTTTTTGCTCTTGGTGAAATTTTGGCATTATGTAATATTTGAGAATATTTATTATATACAAGTATTTTATCTCAAAAATTACATAATTTGAATTGCGTATAACTAACGAAGTAGGCTAGACATCAATAAACTTTGTTTTAATAAGATAGATACCGAAAATCCGGGAGATTCCGAAACAGCACGTTCTTTAATTAAACACAACACTAATGAATAAATTATATCATAAAGTAAAATAGATGTATAGACAAAACTAAACGGTAATAATTAAATTGGTCACACCTTTGTTGGCGAAACTAAATCTACAAAACTGAGTTACAGAAAAGCAAAAAGTTGCACAAAACTAAATATAAACAAATTGCTTTGTGCAAGCCCTGATAGACAAAACTAAAAAAAATCAAATTGAATTGTGCAAACCTTGATAGACAAGTTTAAATGGAGAACATTGATTTGCGCCAACCTTGCTAGACAAAACTAAAACGACAAAAATGAATTGCTCAAACCTCGATAGACAATACCAAATAGGCATAAATTGAGTTGCACAAAAATTGCTAGATGAAGCTAAATGGACAAAATTGTTTAACAGAAACCTTGATAGACAAAACTTATAGGAAAAAATTAAATTTCACCGACTTTTATAAACAAAACTAAATGGAAAAAATTGAGTTGCGCAAATCTTAATAGACATAACTTAATGGACAAAATTGATAGACAAGAGTATCGACAAAACTGATATGCGAAAATTTTGATAAACATAACTGAATGGAACAAATGGAATTGCGCAAAAATGACTATCAAGGTTTGCGCATAAGCAAAAGCATATGGACAAAATTAATTTGCACATATCTTGATTAAAATTTAATTTTGATCTACACTAAATTATAAGTATTATACACTAGGAACTGATATTGGCACTTTTGGTGTTTCCATTACAAAAATTCTAGTAACTTTAGTAAGAAGCTGCACAGTCAGGAACAACTTTAGTAAAGGAACCTAGAAAGCGTTATCAAACACGAACATGCCCGATAATCGAAAGGTCCGAATCTAACACGTCTCTTGTTTTTAATGTTATATCAAGGGGAAAGAACCTCGTATTACATTCGGATCAACACGTTATTCTCCATAATTTATTTGATATATAATTTGTGTACCGAAAATAGTGTTACAGATTGATCCATTTTCAATTTAACTTTCCTATCCATTTTTAAATCTATTATTTTAGTAGATTTCGGTGGTGACTTGTACTGCGTCCTTCATAGTACCGCACCCTCTTCTTTTAATCGTTGGTATACTTAACCATTTTGAGCGCCTCCTCTAGTCTTGATTCCTTTAGGAATTCCAGGATCTGGGTGGGATTCAAGGTCGGCAACTCCTCTGCGTTTAAGTATTCGGCCCCAAGACATATGTATCTTGCGGAGCTGGGCTCCGCAGTCTTTGAGCAGATGTATGGGGGTTTGCTCTGTTGAGCCGCAGAATCTGAATCTGTTATCTTCCTCTAGACGTCTAGACCTAGGGTCTGGAGGTGTTTTCTAAGCCTGCAATGTCCTCCTGTCAGAATTCTAAGCTTGTTCCTGTTTAGTTTCAGGCAAGCTTTTGTTCTTGTCTGGTTAAAAGATCCCAGCAGTACAGTGGATTGTCTTAGCCTTCGAAGTTTTTTCCAGGTTTTCATCCATTGTTGTCCTATTTCTTCATCTATTTTTTTATGGTGTCATACTCAAACCGCAAGGGGATTCAGGACCTATAAAGGGATTACTGGAACCCTTGTTTGCTAGGTGATCGGCTTCCTCGTTTACATCTATTCCCCCCGAACTTGTTTAGCTTTCCCACACAGTGGGAGATTATTTTAGCAAACCGTTTTATTATTTCGGAAATTAAAAAAAATCTTTTTGTTGCCTACGTAACATTTTGTAATCAACCTGCTTCTCCCATAAAAGATTTGTTGCCTCCCTTAATATATGAAAGAGTAAATTTTTAAACACTCATTTTTTTATGTAAGATTTTAAAGTGAACATGTTTATGTTGTTTCTGATTGAAAATTTAATTGATTCTTTAACGCGAATATATAATTTTTAACAATAATAATTTCTCCCATTATTTATGCATAGCAAAAATTGTAACATTAGAAAATCATTATTTCATTTATATTTAGTGTGGGGGCGTTCTAGTATTACGTAAGCAAACTTTCAATTATTTTGAACCTCTTCCACCCCGTATAAGTAAAACCAAGAGCATCGTGAACCCCCCACGCCCAAATGATAAATGGTAAGAACTTGAATGGTATTGTTGATTTAAATAATAAACATTATTTTGAAAAAAGATCTTAATTTTGTAGCTTATGTAAGATTTATAATATCCTCCCGGGGTCCCCTTGTCAGCAAAATTTAGAAAAAATTGAGCCCTTCTCCTACGCTCCCTCCCTTAACCTGCTTAAGTAATACTTGAATGTCCCTATCCAAAATAGGGACTATGCAAGTGATTTAAATTTACTTGATTTTTTTATCCCCAATACTATATGATCTTGACATTACACCTATACCATTATTTTCACATTTAGTTTGTATTTAATGCTGTAAAACCAAAATCAAAATCTCCAAAATATGCGAGCGAAATTAAATGTTCCGAAACGCATCACCATTGGTCGCAATGGTATATGACGTGCACGTTGACATTTATTGGCGTCGATGTAGGTATGGTGGACTATACACCTCGATTGGAACTTTGCCAAACACTTTATCTGGTGTACTTATCTGGTTATACTATAATAGTGTTTTTGCATTCCGGTACTATACAATATCTATTAAATGGTTTTTTAGCTTTTTGCATTATCGAAATGGCTGATTCAAACTGATAATCCTTAAATGTCTATGCAAATAAGCTAAGCAATACTGAATGTCAAGTGGTATGCGACGTCATCCAAAGCGCGCGATAAATGGGATCGTTCAAACAGGTCAAATTTAATCGGTATTTTATATATTATTTTATAAATTATTTGAAACACTTTCAACAGCATTTATATTTTTTACTATGTTAAGACAAAGTATAAAGTTGTGGGGTGATAGGTGCTAGGAATAAATTTATCACTCACGTTTTGTAATAAGAGGAAATATATTTACAATAATTAAATGACACTAAATAACACTATAACAATATAACAACGGATTCGCGGAGCTGCAACCTACTATAAGCTTAGTGCTACTATAAACCAGTGTTAACGTTAGATAGTACTTGCTGTTGCAGTTGTGGGTTGTTGAGGGCGTCCTCGTAGCTGTTTTAGGCGTTTTTAAGGCGTCATCGTCCCCCTGCTTACAGTCGATCAGGGAATTGTCCCGTCTACCCGATCTTGTATTGTAGCCAGGTTGTGACGTCGGTGCTGTTACATTAGTTGGTCTCCTCTCTTGGGAGGTCTCCATTTCAACGTTGGAATCTTCACTTCCTTCGTCCGCGAAGATCTCTTTCGGGCTTCTTTCCCCCGTGTCTGTAATGTATGCTGGTTTTAAGCGATCTATTGATACCCGCACGTTGTGTCCACTTTTGTCGATGGTGTAGTTTTTACTACTTCTTTCGATGACCTTGAAGGGACCGTCGTATGGTGGCTCGAGCGGTTCTTTGACCGCGTCCTTTCGTAGGGAGACGTAAGGCGTTGTCGCCATGTCCTTGAACACGAATGTCTTTCTGTTCCCGTGCCGTGACGCTGCTGCGGGTTTAATTAGTCGAATTATATCCCGCAATTGCGTAATGTTCGCGTCGCTTTCTTGCTGCGTTGGCTTGTTAGTTCGGAAGAAATCTCCCGGTAGGCATATTGTCGCACCGTATACTAACTCTGCTGGTGCTGCTTTTAAGTCTTCTTTGACTGCTGTTCGAATGTCCAATAACACCATGGGAAGTATATCCGCCCATCTGTTCGTTTCGTGGCATTTTATTGCTGCCTTTAGCTGACGGTGGAATCTTTCTACCATGCTGTTAGCTGCTGGATGGTAGGCTGTCGTTCTCAGGTATGTCGTACCTGTTAACCTCATCACTTCTTTGAACAGGTGGGACTCGAACTGTCTTCCTTGGTCAGATGTAATTTTGGACGGAACTCCGAAACGTGAAATCCATCCCTCGACTAGGAATCTTGCCACGGTCTCGGCGGTTATGTCTGCCAGGTATGGCTTCCTATGGATTTTCCTATGGATTTTCTGTGACAACTACTTAACCATGATCGTGAGAACACGCATAGCTCTGCGTCGGTGTCGACAAGAAATGCTATCTTCGTTTCTTTATCGGTGACGAGAAGACGGCCAGATTCTGATCCATCATGGACCGCCGCGGTCAATGATGGTTCTGTCCGTTTCCCGAAGCCCTGTAACTTCATGGTGGTTTGCACTTGGTTGCTGCGCTGCCGAAGGTCTCTCACCAGCACTGATCCGCTCCTAACCTGTTGTTACTGCGGCTGCGTCTTCCGGACCTGTTGCGGTTCCGCGGATTTCCTTGTGGATGTCCTCCGTGTGGCCACACAACCTCAAGGGAGTGTTTTGCCCCAACTTTGTTCATCTTATATTTAGCTGATCTAGTTCCATTTATTAAAGGAAGATACTGCACTTTATATGCAGACGATGCCAGCTTCCTCAATTCTAATGAAACCTTGTTAGATACATAGCGAGAAGCAAATCTCCTATTTCGGGACTTATCCAGTTGATTTTCAGCGAACAAATTATTTTTCAACATCGACAAAACTGAATTCATTAGGGCACCACGGACATTTCTATACAAACTGATCAATGTGAGATAAAACGTGTATAATTCTCAACATTTCTTGGTATATGTTTCGAAGAAAACTTTGCTTGGCACTTCACCTTCGACAGCTTGAGTAAGACGCTTAATAAGATAGCCTTCTCTCTCCGCTACCTGAAGAGAGTTTTTACTGTACCAGAATTATTAAACTTTTATTTGTTTTTCATGTGGCACTTCAGCCCAAATCGGGCCTCTTGTATTTTTCTCCTCCATTCTTCCCTGACCTTTGCCGTTCTTCCACACGCTCTTACTTCGAAAAGTTGGTATGCGTCTTCCCGGTCTCTTCCTCTCACTGTTTTCTTGGCCTTCCTGCCAAGACGGCCGCCTGCCTTGCTTTTTTGTGTTCAGTGCTGTTAGGGACAGACCGTTGTCGTCCATCTTGAGCACGTGTCCTGCCCATCTTAGTCTTTGCAGTCTGATGAATATACAAATCGATGTTTCTTAGTATACCTGGTATAGCGCGATATTGTTCCTTGGGCTTCTAATGTTTCACGTAGCACCTTGCGCTCAAATATGTCCATTGCGTCTTGTTTTTTTCGGTCATAGTCCATGTTTCGCTACAATAGCATGCGAAGGTCCCAATTATTGTCTTGTATATTCTAAGCTTCTTGCGGTGCACACTATTAAATACTATTTCCGCCATTTCATAGTACGCATTAAACTTTTGCTTTGTTAAAATTCAGTCAATTCCTTCCTATAGTATAATAGCTTGGGGAACTTCACCAGAGTTGCCAAAAGTTTTGAAAGTACACATACGGATACTTAGAGCCTTTCTTGATCTACCGGCGCACACTGGGCTGGATTACAAATTTACTTCGACAAAAATAAAAAGTACTTCATTTAAATGTTTTGCCTTAAATATTATTTTATGTTGACATTCTGATGATCTTAATATAAAATGAGTCTATATTAGATGTATACGCCCTCCCTCCATTAATTAAAAATACAAAATTAAGTGGAAAAACATATTTATGACAAAACTGCTAGTGCAACATCAAGTTCACGACTGATCTTCGCCAAAATCAATATCATCATCACTATCTGCACCTTCTTCATCATCACTAACGATATCATCGAGGCATTCGTAATATTATCTCATTCCTTTTTTATTTTTTCCTGGTGGGTTTTGACCTATAACTAGTGATAACTAGTGAATAGGATCTGATGATATAAGTAACCAGTTCAAAATGTCCGTAATCGTATTAATTCTTGACATTTGCCTGGAGTGGTATTGTCTAATCTGCTTGTAAGTCTTATGACAAGTTTCTGTAACATCTTCTGAGAGGAGGCCTACAGGCAATGGAAGTGATTTTATTATGTCAGCCCCATGCATCAATAATTTATGGACACTCGCACAAATTCTATCACATCCATAAATTATATTTGAGTCCGCATAAAAATTATTATTGGCAAAGTTTTGCTTTGCCACTGTGCACTTTTTGCACTGTCATCTAGACCCCACTTGTAACTGATTTAAAGACAGTTGCTAGTTTGGTTCATGTTTTGGATAATAATATCCTACTGTACCTGTGCAAATCTTCGCACAGTGTGATCTAAAAGATCCTGAACAGGACTACGTGATGAGGGATATATATATATATATATATATATATATATATATATATATATATATATATATATATATTATCATTACCCGTGTAATATCAGATTAAACCTTTGCAAAAGTCTTCGAAGGTTTTCTTGTGGTATAGCGTCCCTTTCTTCAATCAGAGCCGTCGTTAGCTGCTGGATAATCTGAGGAGGATGCGGGCGACCACGAATACGTATGTCGAGCATATCCCAAAGATCAGGACTTAACGGAGGCCACACCATTGTTTGAACTTCAAGTTCTTGTAGGAAGTCTAAAGTGATTCGCTCAGTATGTGGTCTTGCGTTATCCTGCAAGAACAAAAAATTTGGACCTATTCCATATGACACAGAGACAACATGTTCTTCTAACACAATGTCAATATAGACATTAGCGTTAAAATTTTCTGGAATTACAACAAGGTCGGTTATACTGTCGATACTATTCCTATCCCAAACCATAACTGAACCACCTCCAAATCATTCGACTTCCTGAACAGTAACAACTGGGTAGCGTTCTCCTGGGCGTCTGTAAACACGTACTCCACCATGAGTAATTGATTCATCCGTGATGAGCACAGACTTCCATTGTCGTATTTGCTTGCGATAAGTTCCCGATGTGTCCACTCTCAGGGATAAGCTATAAAGCGTGTCCAACACTTTTTGCCAATCGGGGACTTGACTCACTGGTCGTATCTCTCTGGGGAACTTGTCGATTTCGTGAACGCGGTCGGCAATGGTCGCGAGTTCCACGACGCCTCTGTCCAGCGAGACGGCTAACACGCGTTGTGTTGACGTAGGCCTTAGCCTTAGCCTTTTGACGTAGGCCGTAGCCTTTCCATTGACATGGTCTTGATGAAATCGACCGTGATTTGGCCTCCGGCGAGGGATTTCATCTGGCGTAACAGCTGTGATGGAGTTTGGTCACCGATGTAGACGTTTTCGAGCAATTGTCGAACCTTCTTACTACTTGATGCGGACAGTCGTTCTATCACCAGTTCGTATTTTCCGTCGGTGGCTGGGTTGTCCAATAAATCTTCAATTTCTGCGCTGTATTCTTGCTCCAGCGAGGCGATGAAGTGGTTATATTTCGTACCTTCACTTGTGATTCCGCTGGTTTTGAACATGGCTTCTACGCGACGAAACCAACATTCAGGTTTCTGTGGCCAGATTGGAGGTAACTTTCCGACGTTGCGGCAAACTTCGGGCGCGGTTTCTTCCATATTGGCATCTAGGTTTCTTTTATCGATCACGACGACGAATTTATAGATGATCGGATTCCTCTTGTAGATCACATCGGGGTCACCAATTTGTGGGGTGATTGGGTGAACTGAACTTGATGAACTTGTTGAACTGAACTCGGTGAACTGCTATATCGAACTTTGCCGGTTAACTGAATGTGTTTCGGTGGTGAGCGTTTATATGTGGTCCTTCAGGTATCTGAACCCGTTTTATTGGGGATGGTTTTTTTTCTCTGCTGTCGCAAACTAATCTTTCTTAGATTTGTATCGTTAGAAAATTGTAATATTAATCCTATCATAAAACATAAATATTAAATCTTTTAGCATTTGTTCGACGATTTCTGTAATAACCCTGTTGTAAAATATTCCACGAAAATATTTCTGAAAAACCGTTCGGGTGATTACATTATTAACACTATAATAAAACAGACAAAATATTTTTAGGATTTGTTTAGGTATTATAGCAACGACCCTAGCGTAAAACTAATTTCTTTGAAAAGCCTTCAAAAAAATTGATGCATATTCCATTTTCAAGATTTTTAAATATACAGTATTTTTTTCTTGCTGCTTCAAAGCACGTGGTTAAGAACCTTGTCTTGATTGATGGCAGAACGTTTTTCTAAAATATTTACTAAACACAGGGGAAAAAATTAATCACAAAATAAGTTTGCTACCCTTCATTGTTCGTCAGTCAGAAATGTGACGATCCCTTATTTTAATTTATACACTCTATACACAAATACTGAGTAGCGAGCAAGCGAAACGTTTTGAAATCTTATGTAAAATAAGGTTAAATCTCTAATAGGCAGAATAGTATTTGATCTTAGTATTATACTTTATGTTTAGTATTGTAATTCTTGCGCGTGGCGCACGCGCAAGAATTATAATACTAAACACACACCTAAATGCATTTTTATTATATTAAAGATTCTAATATTAATCAACTATTTTAAATTTATTATTGACCCAACACTTTGCTTGTTTCATTTCTAAACAATTGATGATACTAGACTATCCAGGTTTATGTAATCTTGTCTTGTAATAGGCAGAATATTATTTGATCTAACTATTATACTTTGTTGTTTCATTTTTAAACTAAATAGCCTAATATCCAGACTAGTTATGTTTATTTACGTATGTAGACGTAGTTTATGTAATATTGTCTAAAACATGAAACGTTCTGATAAATTTGGTTTAAATTATTTTTCATATTCTAGTTTGATCAATATTCTCTTTTGCAAATAAAGGCAGATAACAATTCATTTGGAATAACTAAATTGTTATCTATTTGATTGTTTATTATCATTATTTATACATTTATTTAATTTAGTTTCTGTATCCATTTACTTTTTAATTTAATGGATAATGATTTGAGTAATAATTGAATTAAAGAACTGTATACAAATATATTTTATTTGATTATCCAATGTAGTCAATAAAGTTATTTCATGCATGACTTAACAAGTGAAAAATAGTTTATTTAGAAATAGTAAATTAAGTTTCACTTTAATTAAGTGATAAATTTATAAATATCTTGGAAATATCAAGTTAAAATTTAAATTTATTCAAAATAATTTATTAAGTGTCATATGTTTCGCGTTATAAATTCACTAAGAAAATATTTTTGTTTTATGTGAAGACAAATTTAGATCCAACATAACTCGAGTAGAACGATTAAACTTAATTTTCTAGCGCAGCAAATAGTTATAATGTTAACTCCTTGTCGTGCTAAATAATCTACAAGCCCACATGATTTCCTTCACTCGCCTATGTTATAGTTAAATAACGTGTACAGATCTATTGCATAAACAGTTATTAAGGTCAATAAATTATTTATTTTTTTTATATCAATTATGAACTGTGTTTAGCAAAATTAATTGTAGAGATAGATATTCTTGTTGCGTATGTAGGGTTTCTGAACATCCGCTCTTTTTTAAAACCGCGTTTCTAGGTTTTTGAAAATTAAAAACCGCGGTTTCGGGTTCGGTTTTTAAGAACGCTTTTAACGTAATTCAATTGTATAACTAATATGGTAAATAATGAAAAATATTCAATACTTGAAAATTTAAATAGATTAGATAGAATTGATAAAACCATCCTACGTTATAGATAATCATACAAACTTAAAACAATCGGAACACAGCCTGAAATATGTTCAACCTTTCCGGACCTCTATAAGAATTACAGACTATCTTTAGGATTACCAAAACAAATCTCATGTGATATTTGTCAGTTATTTAATAGCTTTCAGTCCACCTTCGTGGTACTCAACAAAAACCACAAAAGTAACATTGTTTTTAAGAGTAAAAAGTAATCATGTCTTTCCAATAACTTAAGTATGTAGCCATCTGCAGACACGTTTAGAGATGTATCTCTCACCAGTGCAGCTTTGCTTTAAAAAAAAGCTATTAAATAAAAATAGCTATTAAATAAAAATAGCTATTAAATAAAAAAGCTATTAAGAAGACGCAGTAATTGTTATAGAGCTCCGGCAAGGTTGAATATATTTATATATTTAGGCTGTGTTTCGATTGTTTGAAATAGATTTGTGTTTAAGTACAGCTGCAACTAATTGTAAGTAAAAGCTGAAATATTATATCTATGAATACAAAGTTGTTTAAAAATGGAAAAAATGACTATGTGAATTTCCATATTACAAGAAAAGAATTAAGAAAATTACTATGTTCTATGTTCAAACTGAGCATGTGGATTGCAGAAAATGACATTTTCAACCCATATGGTTTGTTTAAATATAAAAGTAAAAAGAAATACTAAATAAAATTTGCAATAGAACTAAGTTTATTTGAAATCTAAAAAATATTATTTTAAGAACACTAAGCTATTTAAATGTTTGTCGTTTAAAGACGATCTTAGTTTTGTACAAAAGTTGGAGCTTAGGAAAAATGATCTTTCGGCCTCGGTGGATGTAGCTTTAATTGTAGAGAGTGCTTGAAACAAAATATTTAATGTTTTTGTTCTCTCAGAAGTTCTTTTATATTTAGCAAACTCCTGTTTCTTAGAAATAGGACAGCGACTTGTTTGCATATAAGTATTTTTGTTCATTACTTCTTGAATAGCTTTTTGAACTTCGTCTTGCAAGGAATAGTTCTGTTTGGTCACTTCTTCTAATTCTTCTGAATTTGCCGAACATTCACATTCAACTTCAACCTCATTGTTGTCTGGATAAAGTCGTTCAAAAAGATTTTCGTCCAATATTAAAGCAGATTTTGTTGGAACTTTCGAAGGATCTAATAAGCATCTAGCTAACTCTAGATTTTCACGGGTCTTCAAACGTTCCATGATATTTTTCATTAAAGCTTGCTTGTATCAAAAACAATTAGTTTATTTTAGAATATGTTGGTAATATGTTAGTATATATGTTAGTAAATATGTTAGTAAATATGCTATAATCATCGCGGCTTAATGTTGATACTGATACGCTTACTGGAGATAAATTTTCTTTTAAGTTACATAACAATTGAAAATTAACATTTTCAATTAAATGCTATATTTAAATTATACAATGATGCAAACTAAACTAAACTATTGTCATAACACCAAATAAATTGTCATAAAAAAAACTCTTTACCCCAACGCAGAGTGGGCAAAAATCCCAAAAAGCTGGCGATAATTTGAAAATATCATTATTTTGCAATTAAGTTTCTAACTCGAGGGTTTTTGGGGTCGCTGATTACGATTCTGAAATTGGTTTTCCAAAAAACAAAATGACGGATACAAAATGGCGACTGATATTTATGAATTTAATGACTTAATAAAAACTAACATAAACTAACCTAAGCTATATAATACTATAAAATTATACATAATATACAATAATAATATCCACAATTACTTTTAGTCCTTTTTATATACACATATAACAAAATTATAGTCCTTTTTATATGCACATAAAGTCACTCTAATTCCTTTTTATATACACATTTAAACAAAAACTAAACACAATATACAAGTATATACAAGTATTCTAATCACTCCCGTACTTATTGTTAGTCGGTGTCACTGTAATTCACTTCGTCTGTCGATGAACCTTCGCGACGGTATATACTTCTTTCCATGACTTCTCAGCTCCTGTTAGCCCCTCCATCATGTACGCATTAAACGTCCTTCCAGTGGTATGCACGTAGTTCGTTCTGTCTTCTGTCCAGTTCGGGCAATCAAAAAGTGTATGGTTTACAGTAAAATACATATAAAGTTTACAACCGTCCGTGTCTGCTCTCCTGCGGTCATACAGGAATTTCCTGAAACTCCCATGGCCTGACAAAGCTTGAGTTAAATAATAGTCTGTTTCACCATAGTGAAATCATCCTCCTTGTCCATTTTTCTATATCTGGAATTAGGAACCAAGTCCAGCGTCCATAAGCTGCATTATTCAATTTGTCTCATCAAATTTTCTCTGGCTTTTACCTGTTCGATCCCGTTTGATTTGGAGCTCTAACGTATGAATTCCTGCTATAACTACCACCCCTTCTACTGATTGTTCTGTATGCGCAGCATGCTCTGATACACAGCAAACGCACGTATGGCTCAGAATTCTTGTTTAAGCTTCTGTAACAATATGACAGGCTGGTGCTCCATGCAATAGTTGGGACTGGACCAAGCTAAGAAGTAGTTTTCGTAAATAATGAAACATAGTTTATGTAAAGAATAGATTGGATCATAACTGATATAACATATGTTAAAGTATTTATAACGCATTCTACAATGAGGGTTGTTACAAAGGGCATAAAATCGGCAGGCTTCCGGATCGTTGCGGTCTTAATTTTGAGATATGTTTTGTATAAATATGTAACCTACTATTTAATTATGAAAACAAGACAGGATTTAGCAGGACTTTTTTAAAACTCTATTTTTATCAGCATGAAATAATGCAAGTATCTAAAAAGCGCAGTCCATTATCTATCAATTTATAATTTCCACCGTTGTCACATATATTTATAATTAGTTATTTATTAAAGTACTTACATTCGCGAGAAAAATCCATGTCTTTATATTAAAATTGGTCACTCAAAGTAAAAACTATACACTATTAAAAAGCTGGTATTTTTGGTCGAGACGTGGACACGTTTCAACTTATAATAACGTCTATGAATGAGAACGAAAAAGGGTGTTTAGAAAACTACCTGCTCTCAACTAATGTTCTCAAATGATGCTAGGGGTATTACTGTAATCATTTAAATCTTAAAATACCGAAACAAAAAAAAATTGTCTTGCATTATGGCCAGCTTTTTGGGATTTTTGCCCACTGTGCAACGTGAGCAAATGTATAAAACCTAACCAAGCAAATGCTTCGAAAGAGACACATGTCCTGCTTGAACGCAGGGGGGACTCACTGACGGGGCTCACTGCTTGAACGCAGAGGAGTTGCAGTCTTTGAGTCCCACCCAGATCCTTAAATTCCCGAAGGAATCAGGATTAGAGGAGGCGCTCTAAATGGGTAACTACACCAATGCTTAGAGGTAGAGGGTGGGGTACAATACATCTATAAAAAAAGGTCGTAGTACAAGTCGTCACCACCAAATCTAGAATCTACAACCTAGCAAATACATATGTTTAGACTTTAGACTTTTAGAGCTTGTAAACATTGTAGTTCGAAAAAGCAGTAATTAATTGTATTTTATTTGTAGATTAAACCGAAAACCGCGGTTCTTTATGACGGTTATGCGGTTTCGGTTTTTGCATAGAAAACCGCGGTTTTGCGGTTCGGATATATCCGAACTATATAACTAACATAGCGTATGCGTATATCTTTCAATTGTGTTATTTTATAATTGAGTCGCTTCTTGCAAACAAGGGAAAAACATTCACAAAGATTTAGAAACTTTTCATTCCACTTTGCTCTATACAATTTCAATCTTAATTTCTACCACCTTCCCCTAAGAATAGTTCATCCCATAAGAATATTTAGTGCATATGCGCTCAGAAAATATACTTTTTGTTCATAATTCAATTTCACTATACTAATAATTGTAATAGTATTGTAATTGTTATAGTATTAACGCCATCACCACTATATATTGGATCGAGAGTTCGGGCTGCCGCGCGTATGTTATCTTGATTTATCTGTCCGCTTCGCGGCGGGCAACCTAATCTAACCGGGGTTAAAAAATAAAGTATTTTGAGTTTTGAAAATGTTTTAATTTTGAATAAAATGTTTTATTTTATGATTTTAAAATGTTGGTGTAGATTGGCGGCATTTAAAAATGTAGCGGTGGTGGCGTTAATATGTAAGTACCGAAAATTGTTTACCAATGTAAGCAATGTAAGATAATTGCTTACATTGGCAAGGGCTTGTTGCAAATCGCAAGTCATTAATTACATATCGTCGGAAAATAACAAAAAACTCTTTTTCTTTTAAAGAGTAAAGATAATAGCTTACATTGGTACGCAATTATCTTTACTCTTTAATTACTGTAATTAGTAATAAAGTACTTACTCTAATTAATAATAAAGTCTTTAATTACTGTAATTAATAGTCTAATACTCTTTAAAATAAAAACAGTTTTTTTTTGTTGTATTCCGACACTATGTAATTAATGACACGCGATTGATGCATGACGTTTGCATTAAGCGATTCAATTATTATTTGTGAAATTGGCTTGTGAACAGAAATAACCTTTCTTTGGGCGTATATGTATTCTGAGGGGATGAACAGGTGGTAGAAATTAAGATTGAAGTTGTGGAGAGCAAGGAGGAAAGGAGAGTTTCTAAATCTTTATTAACGTTTTTTTCTTTTTGCGTGAAATCGTAACACTACCTGAGGAAATTGAAAATCTTTTCTAATGAACTCAGAATATATCCAAAAAATACTGTAAACAATGATATGAATTTGAATGACACTATTAAATATAAACTGTTTATTTATGATAGTGTGTTGTTTTCATTAATTAAGCATTAAATTTGCATATGTATAATACCTCAACTTTCTAAATACAAATTCGAAAAACATATTTAGTACAGACTTTTTATAGAAAATTTGATACTGAATACTCTAATCTAATCTTTTGAATTTTGTAAATAATTTAAGAAAGAATTGTTTTATAAGTAAATTAACTAAACCTTATATTATGAGTTTTAAAAATTTTCTTTTTTTTTTATCTATATTTCTTCTAAATTTACAGGTCCTTTTTGATTTACAAGGTAACATTAAGAAATTACTTGCCACAGTGGCGAAGACAGAGCGTGGCAAGGGGTTCTGAAAGAAGCTCTGAACTAAATATTTACATTGAATTTACTTAATACTATTATTTAAAGTAAAATGTCTTGCTATGAAACCAAAGTCAGTAAATCTATAGCATTTAAAAACTCTTCGATTTTGGCAATTAAACCCTTCAATACACTACCTGATAAACTAAAAAGAATACCTAATAGTAATAACAAAACAGTAAGAATAAAACTGAGAAATTGGCTTGTAGATTGTAGATATGGTGGTGACGACTTGTACTGCGACCTTTGTAGATCTATTGTACCCCACCCTCCTCCTCCAAGTGTTGGTGTACTTACCCATTTAGAGCGCCTCCTCTAATCCTGACTCCTTTAGGAATCTCAGGATCTGGGTGGGATTCAAGGCCTGCAGCTCCTCTGTGTTCAAGCAGTGAGCCCCAAGGTACAGCTGTCTCTTGCGGAGTAATGCTCCGCAGTGTTTGAACAGATGTATGGGAGTTTCCTCTGGTGAGCCACAGAATCTGCATCCATCATCCTCCTCTAGGCCTAGGGCCTTGAGATGTTTCCTAAGTCTGCAGTGTCCCGTCAGGGCTCCTGTCAGAATTCTGAGCTTGTTCCTGCTTAGTTTCAGGCAAGCTTTAGTTCTCTTCTTGTTGAAAGATCCCAGCATCACTTTGGATTGCCTTAGCCCTGGAAGTTCTTCCCAGGTTTTCATCCATTTTCCTCTTATTTCTTCATCTAAACTTTGGCGGATAGTGTTCACGCTCATACCGCAAAAGGGTTCCGGACCTATAAAGGGGCTACTGGATCCCTTGTTTGCTAGGTGATCGGCTTCTTCGTTTCCGTCTATACCAGTGTGTCCTGGTACCCAGTATAGCGTTATTTTATTATCCCTGCCAAGCTTGTTCAGCTTCCCCACACAGTCCCATACCAGTTTGGATCTGATGGTGTATGAGCTAATGGCCTTGATGGCTGCTTGGCTATCTGACAGGATAGCAATTCGTTTTTTGCGGTAATTCCTGTCGAGGTTAAGCTGTGCACATCTTTCGATTGCGTGTACCTCTGCTTGGAAGATACTTGGGGATGTTCCCATGGATTCGGAGTATCTGGTACGAGGTCCAAACGCTCCTGCACCAGTTCCTTCCTTTGTCTTCGAACCATCTGTATACCACTTGATGGCATTTTGCTCTATGTGGTATGCTGAGGATTCGTCGCTCCAATCGGCTTTACTACTACACATTACTGTGTAGTTTTTCTCGAAGTGGTATTTGCATACCATTTCGTCCTTTGGTATTTCCAGCCAGGGGATTTTGGCAGCGAGGCTGTTTCGCTCTCTGCTCCCGATTATTTTACCTCTGCCCATTCCTTCCTTACTGAACCTTACGATCGCCGATCTGGCGGCGCTCTCCACCACAAGGTGCAGCGGAGTCAGATGCAGCAGCAGCTCCAATGCTGCTGTCGGACACGACCCCATCGCTCCCGTGATGCAGACACACGCCAGTCTTTGAATCTTCTCAAGCTGTTTCCTCATAGAGGCCAGCTTGATTCTACTTCCCCACGCAACCGCCCCATAAGTGATTGCAGGTCTCACTATCATGGTGTACATCCATCGCAGGATAGTGGGGTTACAACCCCACGTTTTTCCTGCTAGATTTCTGCACACCATTAGGGCGCCTACCACCTACCACTGCCTCAGCGTGTCTATTCCATAGGAGTTTGCTATCTAGTGTGATACCCAGATACCTTATCTCCTGTTGGTATTCTACTGCCTTCCCATCTATGAGTATGGGCTGCAGGCAGTTTAGTTTTCTCCTTCTAGTAAATGGTATCACCGTGGTTTTGCTCGGGTTGAGTCTCAATCCCACTGTTTGACACCATCTACTAGTTACTTTGAGGCCTCTCTGAACAATTTCACAGAGGGTTCCCTCAAATTTTCCTCTGGCCATTATGACTATGTCATCGGCGTAACCTTGACATTTGATGTCTAGGTTGTTTAGCCTAACCAGTAGTTCATCAACTACCAGGCTCCACATTAGCGGTGATAGTACACCTCCCTGTGGGCACCCTCGAGTTGTGGAGATCTTAATGGTATCTCTTCCCACTTGTGTCTCCGCCACTCTAGTTCTCAGCATTTCTCCCATCCACTTTGAGATAGTGCTGTCGATACTCCTTCTCTCGAGGGCCGCCTTGACAGCCTCGTGTGAGGTGTTGTCAAAAGCTCCCTCTATATGCAAGAAGGCACATATCGCTACTTCCTTTGTCTCTAGTGCTGCTTCTATTTCATTTGTCAGCTGATACAGGGCGGTTTCTGTGGATTTCCCTGCTCTGTAAGCATGCTGACTTTTGTGTAGTGGTGTACCTACCAGCACCATAGTCCTAAGGTAATTATCAATCACCTTCTCCATTGTCTTTAACATAAAAGATGTTAGACTAATGGGTCTAAATGACTTCGGTTGAGGAGTGTCTTTCTTTTCCACCTTCGGTATAAATACCACCTTAGCCCTTCTCCATAGCTCCGGTATATATCCGAGCCCTAAACTACTTCTAAAAATATTTAGAAGATACGGCATTAGTTCTCTCTCTCCCTTTTGTAGGAAGGCAGGAACTAGTCCGTCCACACCTGGGGCCTTAAAAGGCTGGAAAGTGCCGATAGCCCATCTGTTTCGGTTTTCCGTACAGATGGACGCTGCCCTCTTCCAGTCGGCCCGACTTGGTTTCCGTGGTTGCATCAAGCCCTCGGTCTCCCTGTATCTTCTGCATCCCGGAAAATGGGTTTCTAGTAGGAGGAGAGCTCTTTGCTCTTCATCCTCCGTAAAGGTCCCATCCGGTTTCTTGAGAGTGGTTGTCATTTCCACTCTATCCTTCGCTAGTGCTTTGTGCAGTCTAGCTGCCACCGGCGTGGATTCTATGTTTTCACAGAAGGTCCTAAAGTTTTCCCTTTTTGCCCTTCTGATCTCTTTATTGTAGGTGGTAAGCACCTCAGAGTATTCTAGCCAATTTCCGTATTGCTTGGCTTTGTTGAAAAGCCTACGTACTTTTGCTCTTAATATAGACAAATTTTTGTTCCACCATATTTCGTCCTTATGCTCCTTCACGGTTTTTACCGGGCAGCTGGATTCAAATGCCGTGGTGATTGCTACATTTATTTCTCCTACAGCCTGCTCCAGCACGGTGTAGTGTTTGATACCACCCCGCACTGTCACCTGCTCTAGGTTTTCTTTTCGTTGTGAACTAAACATAGGCCACACAGTTTGTCTGGGGTTTCGAATGGGGGTACTTTCCTCACTCGCTCCTTCCAGCTCAAACTCTATGATCCTATGATCTGACATTGAGGGTTCACTTGAAAATCTCCACTTTTTAATTAGTTTACTTACGTTAGCACTACCTACCGTAATATCCAGTACCTCATTTCTGGCCTTAGTGACAAAAGTTGGTGTGTTCCCGACGTTGTACACAATTAAGTTCTCTTTAATGAGGTATTCTAAAAGGTACTCACCTCTCTTATTAGTGTCCGTGCTGCCCCACATCTCGTTGTGGGCGTTCGCGTCACATCCCAAGATGAGTGGCAGCCTTCTCCTAATACAGTGCTCGACCAGCCTTTGTACCTCCATGGGTGGTATGTTATTACCATCGCCAGGGAAGTATGCTGATGCGATCACTACTTCGCGGTGGAGGCCCTCGGTCTTGATGAGGACCTGTATAGGAACTAAGTCCCGCGTTAAGAATTCTGAAAGACATAAGTAATTAATGTCCTTCCTTACCATAATGCAAGTTCTAGGGGAAGCCTCACGGCTGTCCCATACTAACTTACATTCCCTGTTGCTGAGGCCTCTGACGTTACCTCCGTAGGTCCAGGGTTCTTGCAGTAGCGCTAGCCCTAGGTGTTGTTTGGTGAACATCCTAGCCATCACAGCCGAGGCTGCTCTGGCATGGTGGATGTTCACCTGGGCTAGAGAAATTGGCTTGCAAATACTTCCTTTTCTTAGACTTTTCTTCTCTTTTCTCTTACAATTACAATATTTTGTTATCTCAAATCTCTTTCAATATTTTGTTTTCTTATAGTTTTTCTTTTTAATACTTTAATCTTTGAGTCCTCTTATACCTTATTATGTTGTTTATTGCTTATGTTTTTGCATTTTATATTTACCTAATTCTTGAATGATATCGACAAAGTTTAATTATGTGAATAAATTACTTCTCAGGCCTATGTACAGGTGTAACTCACCTCTATAGGTGCATCCTTATGTATTATATTATGTAAGTGTATATATATATATATATATATATATATATATATATATATATATATATTGTATATCCTGATAAAAAATAAATAAAATAAAATAAATAAATGATAACAAAATATAAAAAAATAAAATTAACTAAAATGAACACTTTTCTATCTAAAAAAAAATAAAAATAATCTTCTATTTGTTCATTTAAGTCAAAATTTGGGAGTATGAATAGAAACTACAGAACTGAAGATGTCTTCGGCAGCCGTGGACTAGTAGGCAGTTCTAGGTAGGCTCGTAGTAAGTTAAAGAATTGACCAAAGGTATTGGCAGCACGGATCTCCAGAGGAAACTCATTATATATCCTGGGACCAAGATAGACTTACAAATAAATATATAAATTTATGCTAAATTCAAATCGGTTTTCTAAATATTTTCAGACATAAATTAGCAAAACACTATATTTTGAGTTTTAGAAATTGAAATTGTCTTCGTTTTCCTCATAACTTTTTACTTAGAAATGGTGCATATGTTTGTCAGACAATTTTCTTATCAGATTTGATGCTATGGGGGCATTACCATGTCCTACTCCCTTGTATAAGCAGAAATAAGAAAAAACGTGAAACCACCTTCTCCAAAATGATAAGATTTATGAACACGGTAGGAAGTGTGGAAGTAGAGAGTGCAAGTGACACACGCTGCTCTATTTTTATCCATTGGGGTTTTCTAGTCTTGGACGGTTAGGTTGTACGGAATCGTGCTTGCAAATCGGCTTGAATTTCTTCAGTCTCCTTGTGATTAATTCTCGGTCCAGCAAGCTGAATGCCAGCGCGTTTGGGTCGTTTTCGAGTAGCTTCTAGTAGTTTGTGCATCGCTTTTGGGCTATGTTCTTGACCGTGTCGATGCCCAGGTCTTTATGTAGCATGGCATTGGTTATGTACCACGGAGCATTCTCTAGGGTTCTCAGTGTTTTGGATTGCAATCTTTGTAGGATCTCTATATTAAAGTTGCAGGCCGTCCCCCAGAGCTTGACCGTAGGTCTAGATTGGCATTTGTATGGTCTTGTATATGAGGACTTTATTATGCAGCGATAGCTTGGATCTATTTCCTACGAGCCAGTACATTTTTTCAGCCGTACACCCAGTTGTTTCCTTCTGTTCCTGATATGGTACGCCTAGATTAACCTGCGATCCAGGAGCATACCTAGATACTTTTCTTCTTCGACTTACGGGAGTGGTTCGTTGTTGAGTTATACCGTTATACAGTCCTTTTTCTTCATATTAAAGGTGATAGGCTTTGTATTACCAGCCTTCATTCGGCATTTTTTAAGCTATCTTTGGATTGTCGAGTCCTTTTTGTAGTGATCTTAAGGCTGCGTCTGGATTTTTATGAGTTGCCAAGATGGCGGTGCTGTCGCAAATGTAGCAACCATGGTGTTGTTGGCTAAAGGCTGATAAGCCGTGGACTGTATGTAGAGGATTGGCTCCAAAACACTTCCTTGGGGCACTTCTGCCCGTATCGGACTGAGAGGTGATAGCTCAGTGCAACACCGTACTTGGAATTGGCGGTTGATCAGGTCTTCAAAAGCATGTAGTACTGGGGTTGGAGTATTTTATTATATTTTATTTTTAGTACTGGGGTAGGAGTATTTTATAGAGTACACCTGGGTGCCACCCTTTATCGAAGGCCTGTTCTATGTCGAGGGATGCTGCAGAGCAATATTCTTTTCGTTCCTGCGTGTTAGCTATGGTGTTCAAGATTGACTTGCTATATCCTGGAATGCTTGGATCTAAATCCGAATTGATGTTCTGGGATAATGCCCTGCTTGTCGATCAATTGTTGCATTTTTCTAAGCAGTAGTTTTACAAGTAGCTTGGATGTTATGGGCTAATGGGGTGATATGATTTGATATCATTTGGTGGTTTGCCAGGTTTCTGGATCATTGTGATTTACGCTTTCCATAGGCTAGGTATGAATAATGTTTTGTCCTCGGTGGTGTAGTTGACAACATACCCGCCTTTCAATGCGGGAGACCCCGGTTCGAATCGTGGTCGGGGACACAACAACTAGGGCTGCCCACCCTGAATGAATGCAAAATGAATATAAAAGCCAAGGTGTATTAGGGGGATTAGTGAGTTATGAATGATGTACGAATTTAAGCAATAAATAGATTGGCCAGCAATAATATGCCCTTATTTGTTAGCTTCTTGAGGATTATGCCTGTGGTCAGGTCGTATCCCGGAGATTTGTTCATATTGATCTCTTGGCGTATCATGCTGTATACTTCCACAGGAGAAATATGCCTGATGGGTAGGTCCAGAGAGAAGGGATTTTCTGGGAAATCTTGAATATCTCCATCGTGTTGTTGATCTGGGAATGGAGTGAATACCTGCGCGAGGTGTTTTGAAAATATTTCGGCTTTTTCGGTGCCATTGAGCCCATTATCTACCAACTTTTTGATAGGTGGTATATGGTTTCGTGGATGGTAAATTCTTGGAGTTGCCTTTCAAAGTGAGTAATCCGTAGCAATCGTATTGGTTAGGTTTACTAGATAGGGTTCCACATTGCTGTTATTTTAATCGATTATTAGTTTCTTTAATTGTTGGGATGATATATTTAGTCTTCTTTTATCGACCGGACTTCTGCTCATCCGCCACTGACGCCTTGTTCATGGATTTATATATGAAGAAACACATTTTATTTAAGTGAATTAGATTTGGAGTTTGAGAAATTGAAATTTTCCCAGTTTTTCTGTAATACCTTTTTAATTGCAAATGCGACGAATGTGTTCTTTGGATAATGTTTATGCAACAATTAAAACAAGTCTTAAATAAGAAAATTTGGCGAACACTACAATGTGAGCTTCAGAAATCGAAACAATGTTAGATTCTCTCTTTTTACTTACTGAATAGCGCAAATATTTTATGAAAAAAATTACAATATTTGTGTATTTGACCATCTTGAAGTTTGGTATTATTGTTTTGTTATTTTATACTTATTTACTTCAAGAAATAATAAATTTATTATTTCTTGAAGTAAATAAGTTATAAGAAAATAACAAAACAATAAAAAAAATTGCATTACAAAATCATTAGAACAGTACATTTTGATATCACGAAAACTTTGATCTCGTTTTTCTTGGGCCCGCGAGCCAGATCCGCCCTTCAATTTGACTTTCTCGGGGCCCGCGTAAAATTTTTTAAATCTTTAAACCTGGCAGAATGTATAGACTTCATCTTCAGGATTTCGAAGGTTAAGCGGTTTGAGCTTTGAAACATGACACTCGCCTATTGATACCATCACACGCATGGGACATTGTAGATGATTCGTTCCAGTTTTTAACATTATGAACTATTACTTCATGTACTTTCTCTAGATTTTCTCTTCCAAAACTAACGTGATACCATCATAAATAGGCAGTATCCATCGCCTACAATAATACGACTGTATATAATGTCAAAACCATGGGATCAAACCATTTACATTTCTATCTCCAATTTACATTATCAATTATAAACAATAATCTTTATCTCTAATAAACAATAATCAATAATTTACATTATCAATTTTAAACATCAGCTGCGAACTGTTACATCTGCAAATAAGCATTAGTTTTTTAAGTAATTCTTTTCCACCTTCTTTGACAGGATATTTGGAAAATGGTAAAACACCCATTTCCTCATTTTTATTTTTTTTTAAATTAATGGTTTCATCATTTCTAGAAAATACAGTAAATATTAAAACTAGTCTTAACTAAACTAACTTATTTACTATTAATTTTAACTATTAATTTTGTTCTAATCTACAATACTTAGGCGCGTAATCTAGTGTTTACCCACTGGTGTGGGTAAACTTACAAACACGTACACTTACCCAAACGTTTTCACTAAACGTTCAAGGAACATCACACACTACATGCTTAGCTCTAAGTCCTCGTACTATACTAGTTCGTGAGGTTTATGTCTTTCAGTCTTCTTATTCCACGTGTATCAAGGAGTTGGGTCGCTTCGGCGTTGACGTGGTTCTGGAGCCTTAGTTCGTGGTTAGCAGCAAGTCTTTTAATCGCACTGGCAACATCTTCGATACCAAGGTCCCGTTGAATGTCGCTATTTCGTACATACCACGGTGCATTAACAATATTTCGTAGAACCTTGTTTTGGAATCGCTGAATTTTGTTTATGTGACATGATTTGGCATACTCCCAGAGTTGAATGCAATAAGTCCATAAGTCTGGTTATATAGTAACACTTTGTTGTATATTAACAATTTTGAGTTGCGACCTATTAGCCAATACATTTTACGATATTCTATACCTAATGCTTCCAATTATTTCTCTTTATGTTCTTTCCAAAGAAGTTTTGTATCTAGGGTTATACCTAGGTTCTTTGCTGTATTTGACTATGGTATAAGGTTATTTTTAATGGCTAAAGGTGTGTGGTCCCTGATTTTCTTGTTGGTAAAGTTGGTATGAGTAGATTTGGTTTCATTCAGCTTTATCTTCCAATTTTGCATGCATCTGGATATCTTATTTGTAGCTTGTTGAAGTTTTTCTGTAGTTTCAGTTGCATTATTTGCAACTGCCATAAGTGCAACATCGTCTGCAAATGTTGCTGTGGAGATGTTTTCAATTTCTGGTAGATCGCACGTATAGAGAAGATAAAGTATAGGTTCCAGCACAATACCTTGCGGGACACATGGTTGTATTTCTTTTAGCTCAGTGTAATCATTTTCCTGTTTTATGCGAAACATTCTATCTGTAATGTATGACGTAAGCAGTTCAACATACTGTTTTGGAAGAAGTTGGTTTAATTTGTGGAATAGTCCCGGGTGCCAAACCTCATTTTTAATAAATATAATTCTAACAATATGCGTAATAGACCTTTTTACGGTTTGTTAAGCGCATGCGCGTCCGCCATGTTTAAAAGGCGAGAATATGAAAGTTACGGGCAGATTTTGTTATTTTCATTGGTTATACTCTCTGTTTCGTTGATTGAACTAATGTACACGACGCCACTGTGTCCTTACTGCCATTCACTACTGTCAGTTTATTTTAAAGTTTTCTGCAAGATCAGGTAAATTTGAAATATTATTTCAAAATGAATAGATCAATGAATGACGACTAGCCAAACATTAGAAACTATAGGAAAACATTTTCGACGATGATTCGGAATATAGAAGTGGTGCGAAATTGAAATTGAGTCTGAAAGGGAAGGTAAAACTGATTAAAACTACGGAAAGAAGGTGTAATTATTGTTGGTGTGAGAGAAAATAGAGGAAAGACTTTTTATTGACTGGAATGTGTAAATAAATTTAGATCTGGATTTATGCTTCCGCGCATATTATGATAAATTTGAATGTTTCATTTTTATTTATTTTCATTTTCTATGGGGTTTTTTATCATCTTATTTCTTCATTCATCTCATTATATACAATATCTACAAAATTTGCCGCTTATTTGCTCCGTGCGCAACAACACTAGCGCCAAAGGTGACACTTTTAAAAACTTCATGACCAGTTACGTCATTATTCAGCATTTATTTGTATATATTGACATATATTTGAAAAAATTTGATTTCAGAATTTTGCAATCAAAAATCGAATCTTTTCAAACAATCTACAAATCGATTTTCTCTTCTTGTCGTCTAGTTTCGGCCGAAAATGATTTCGATACGATTTGTTGTTTCCGAGAGGATCCTAGAGATCAGAAAATGCAACGGTTTTCATGATCAAAAGAATTTTTTTTTTTTAATTTTAGGGTCTTTTTTCAGTTTATCCGAAGTTTATCCGAGGAAAAGTACTGAACACGATTTTCTAGTTTATTCGTTTCAAATGCTCTAAATACCTGAGATATAGACTATATATTGCTTATTTGTAACTTTGGGGCAAAATAAACTAGAAAATCGTTTTCAGCACTTCGATTTGCTTCGGTCACCCAAAAAAAATTTCGAGAAAATTTTCCAAAAAATTCAACAAAAATATTTCGGTAAAAAAATGTGCTTTTTCGTTTTTTTCGATTTTCTCAAGAACGGTAAACAACAGCGAAATAATTTTCGGCACACAGAAACTACTCCACATGACGAACAAGTCGATGTGTAAATTGTTCAGATAGATTCAATAATTCGTCGAGAAATTTCAAACTGAAATTTTACGATTCTCGATTTTCTAGTCGATGTCTCAGAAACGCAGATAATCACAAACAGATGACGTCATTATTTTCCTATTAACAAGTTCAGATTATACGTGGACAAATAATTATTTTCCAAAATTTCTACTCGAGCACCGAAATTTCCTAAAATTTTCCTTAATTTTAGCAGGCAATAGTAACGTAAGGAGCTAGCGGAACATAACGTTCATAATTCAGATACGTTTTTAAATTTTACTGTAACTCAAAAAACGATTTTAGCAAGATCGATTTTCTCGCATTTACCGTTTGCGCAATCTTGACTCCACGTTTCAACGGAATTTCCTAATTAACAGCTTCCTACGAATATGATATACGTTTTACGACTAATTTGAGACACTGAATCGATTGGTGAAAACAAGAAGTCTTTGTGGTAAGCCGTTCAAAGTAGATGACAATCTTCGGAAAATGCGAGAAAGTATATTTCCTGAAAATCATTATTTATTAAGTAAATAGAAAATTGCAAGTGTGTATGAAAGTGTTTTCCCTCTAGGTTGCAATTGTACTTATTGCATTTTCCTAGCCGCTTCTGTTCCCGAGATATGACCTGACATAATTTGCAATTTTTTTTGCTGTTAAATGTTATATTGTATTAAATTAATTATTTTTTGTTTTTGCCTGTTGTTTTTATACACCATTATTGGAGACGAAGTTGTCTATTTGGCCACAGGTGGCGCTAAGCGCGTTATGCACATAGCTGTTTCTTTGAATATCAGTTTAACACGGAAAAGTTATTTTAGTAAACTGGAAACGTGGTTTTATTTTATTACAGCATTATGTCAATGTGGCTTTTCGGACTTTTACCCCAACGTTCTATATTTTTCGAGTAATGTTCCAGATGTCGTCGTTCCGACCTTCATCCTCATAAGTGACTCGATATCAGCTTTCTCGTAATTGGCCTCATCATACTTTTCACACAAAATCTTCTTTTGATAACCCATATATATATATATATATATATATATATATATATATATATATATATATATATATATATATATATATATATATATATATATATATATATATATATATATATATATATATATATATATATATATATATATATTTATATATTTATATATTGCACTCAACTAATCAACTAATATACCACTTCACAATTACACACACACTACAATTATCAAAGTAACAAAAACAATGATCAACATATAATAACTTTCGTATCTATCTAGATACCTACAAAGTTTTATGTCGACAAAGTTATTTACAAAGTTTAATTACACGATTATTTACAAGGTTTTATAATAATAAATGATCAATTCCAGGCGATGTTTAATTTGATATTAACCAGATAAAAAGAAATAAAACCATTTCTAATGAAATTTATTCAGTACTAGGGTACCTAGAAAACAGGAGGACTGATTGCGAACCAACATTTACATAAAAAGGCGACATCGCTTGTATAAAATATTTAATCAAGTAAATCTACAATTATGGTAATTAAGGTTTTGAATTGAATTCAACAAAAAAAAAATATTGCCGCTCCTGTTCGAGAACTTTTTCTGTTCAAGCGGAATCTAGGCCAAGGGGAATATAGCTACTTTTCAAATGTAATAGCAGCGTATTTCAAAAACGATGATTTATTTATATACTTGAGGTTCAACACTTAGAAGTTCTTCAAGCAATTCAAGAATATTCTGAATACAAATATATCAAGTTGGTATAGATAGACGACCCCTTCTCACATGTTAACACAGCAGAATAATCAAATCTACAAGTGGAATTTAAGCTCCATAAAAAGGAAAAATTCAATATAAAGTTCTTTAAGTTCTAAAGTACTGGATTCTTGAATGAAATACCCTGGATTATGGTAAATATTTCGAAATTTGCAGTTTTAATATGTCGCAAGGGCGTCATCCCATATCAACACAACACAGAGTCTAACCCTCACTATCTTAGATTTCCTTGAAATTTGGCATAGCTGTATTATTGGTATAGTCTTGGAAAATATGAAATTTTATGGAGATGTGTCAAAGCTGTAAAATTCTCATAAATGGTCCCAAAAACAAGGAACAACAATTTTATGGATTACTGTAGTATCTATCGTAATTAAGCTAGAAGACATCTGGGATTGGTGCCATTTTACCGCTTTTTTCATGCCCTTTCCAATGATTTACAAACACTATGTATTTTCAAATTAATTCCAGGAATAATAAGTATTGTTGTAAATCGCATGTCAAAACATAAAGGGTAATATGGATACTTCATTGTTAAGAAAATTGAAGACTGAAGATCCATTTTTATTAATTTAACTCTGTACTCATGTTAATTAATGCATCAATGCTATATTGACATTTCAAAGAAAATAAACAAAAGTCACTATTAGTTACTATAAATGAAAGTTATTATTAAGTAATAGGATAAATGAAGCTTATTCAAAGTTGAAATGATCAACAAATCCATCATGTTAAGTTTGAAAAGGCTTCATTTGTCTAACACACATCACTTTCAAGTTGAACATAAGTACTTGTGGTGGTTACAGGATTTATTTTCATTAGAACATCCATTACCGAGACTCACATAATATTAGCGTTTCTTGGATGTGAGAAGAATGTAGAGCGCCCGGCTGGGTGAAGAAAAGTTATTTTAACTTCATCAAGTTATTCATGTTTCTGTAAAAAATATCAGAGTCACTAATTTGTTTCATAGACAACAGTGATCTAACCTGATATGTTTCTTATTTAAGCTTAAAAGGAGATTTTGACTGTTTTTGCAGGCTTCTGGATCCATGGAAAAGCAAGTAAACTTGTCCATAAACTATTTGATTATTTCTTTAAGGTTGCAGAATATAATTCTTCTCGAAATCTTTGTTCGTATGCTTTAGTAAATATGACACAATCATTAGTAGTCAATATTAACTTTACAAAATTTCTCTATTGGCAAGTTATTCCCTGGTTTTAAATTTGGACTTTTCGATCGAACTTTCATCAGTTCCCTGTTTTCAACTATAAACAAATATGTTGTTCCCTGTCTTTAATCCCATTTATGAAAACTTTGCAGCTATGTAAAAAAAAACGAGTTGACATATCGTGGTAAAATTCAATATTTTTCCAAGTCTATACCAAGAGTATCATGTGTTCCAATTCAAGCTTCTTAATTAGGAATGAAGCCGGACTTGCGTTACAAAGTTGATGATAGTCTAATGCGGTTTCCTCATTTCGAACGAGCACGGAGTTCAGTCATTTAATTGTTTAACACTTTGCTGACCGGTAGTTTTATACAGAAACTATGCCTTGTGACCGGCAAATTTTTGTAATTGAATATAAAAATAAAACGTTCCAAATAAACTCTAATAAATTTTATTTGTACAAAATGAAATGAAATTAAACTTTGGACAAATTTTTTTTAATAAATTTGAATAATTTTTTGGTATGATAAATTGTATGGCAATCACCTGCGTTTAATGGTACACATCAGATTTTGCAGATATATCTCGTTTCGCTGCGCTTTCCTTCTGAAGAGTATACTCTACACCTTCTAGTTGGATTTGTTTTTACGCCAGTGACTATTTGTTCTAAAACATTGTCACTTAGATTTCCTGAAAGCCTGGAAGGTGGATCTTTGTAAGGAGCCCTTTTAGAAGTACGAGAAGAAATGCTAGGTGGTGTGCTGCATTTATTTGAATCTACAGAAATCCATTTTCTAGCAACTTCTAGTAGAAATTTTTTGTATCTTAGTAAAGTAATTTTTGCATGAATTAAATCACATGCAATTGATTAAAAAGAATTCTGTTTTTTATACCACCTTATACGTTTTCGATAGATACGTATTGTACGTTTATTGTATTGTATAATGCACAAAGGTTTTGTATAATTTTTTTCCGCTTTTCGGTTGATATCATGATGCATCATGAATAGTTGATTTAATGCGCATCAGCCTTTTATCTTTCCATGTGAGAAGAAGAATGAATGGGTCCTTTCAGTCATTTGCCCTCTCTGAAGATTCTTGGCCTTTTCTATTAGTACCTAGTAAACCACGGTTCTCACGTATTATACCACATACATGTATTTTCTTTTCTAATAATATAACAGCTATAGGAACGTTGTTGTAGAAATTATCTTGATATACATGATGCCAATAACCAAAATATGGCTGAAAGACTGATACTATAGTTTCTTGTATTTTTTATCCTCTACCCGAATAAATTTGAAAGTTGCAAATGTAGTCTAACTCACTTTCACAACCATTCGCAGTAAAATACCGTATTTTCTAATATTTGCCGGATTATATGTTCTCAAGCCAAGACGTCCTCTCCATGATATAATTGCTTCATCAAGTGATAACTGCTGCTTTGGTACATACATTGATTGAATTTTTTGAATAGGGTAATGCAATAGAGGTCTAATTTTACGAAGTCTGTCTCTTTTAGGTGCATTTTGTACATAATCATTGAGATGGAAAAATGTAAGGATTTGCTCGAACCTCTTCCTGCTCATAGTTTTAGGGAATATTGGTACTTCAACCAAAGGATCCGTTGACTAGTAATCTCTCCAACAAGCTTCTTTAGTTTGTTCCATCAATATCAATAACCCAAGAAACTTTTTCATATTGCTTCCGTCCATGGTAAAGTTTTAGTGGAAATTTTATATAATTCTTTCATTTGGAAAAGGTATAAATTGAGAAACCACTAAAAGAAACAAATCGTTATCAAAAAATAAGGTACTTACGTATTAAAGCCACCACCGTAGTATTTTGTGTAAGTATTTTGAGTTTTTAAATTTTTTTAATTTTGAATAAAATGTTTTATTTTATGATTCATCATAAAAATTTTATTAAAATAGTAAATTGGCGTCATTTAAAAATCTAGCGGTGGTGGCGTTAATACGTAATGCGTACCAAAAATAAATACGTTTCTTCACTGATGCTCGGTGTATCAGTTAATTCTGCAGTTACCCCCGAAATGTTTCAACAGTCCCCCAAAGAAGGTGTAATATCATTTTCATTCCAGTCTTCAAAATCGCTTTCGAATCACTATCGGATTCTATAACATTTCTTTTTTGCCGTTTTGGTGGTATAATGTCAGATTCATCACTTTTGCAATCGCTACAATTTATTTCGAAATCACTCCGACAATCAGACAAACTACCCGCGTATAATTCATTGAAAAGTTCTTCGCCGATACGTTCCGTCATGTTATGTGATAAAATGTATGTGATAAAAATCTACATACCAAGAAAAGTATTTTTTTTATTGTTATAACGCGCACACGACTAAACACGATCATAAAAGTTAGAAAAAAAAAAACGTGAAACGCGTATTTTTTACACACATCCATTCCATGGTCCCCACTTATCACTTTTGTGGCTTTTGCGCAAGTACCTTTTGTTCTTTGGAGAAAAAAGCATATGAATCATGCGTAGTGTTTGTCGAGAGCGGACCTGATTCAAGTTTTTGCAATATTCTACATTGGCCTGGGTGTCAAAAATTGAAATAGATAATGCAAATACAATGACGAGTTAACTCGTCGCGGGTCAACAACGTTTGGGCATGAAAAGACGGGTTAACTCGTCACCGGTCAGCAAAGTGTCATCATCATCATCATCCAGCTATACTTGTCCACTGCTGGACATAAGCCACCCGTAACAACTTGCATCCCCCCTCTGTAACTCACCACACTTTTAAGCAAAGTGTAATGTAATGTAAATTCAATGAAAATTTTGCACATATTCTTTGGATATAATAGCATAGTCCAAAATTTAACAATCTAACTTAGTTATGCATTTTCTAAAGTACCTACTTATTTTCTTACAACAATTTTAATGATTTTGTTTACTTTAGTGGCGATGTCATGATTTCTGCGATCTTGTCAGGTCAGTGTAAAAATCGTAAGTGTAAATAATAATAGTAGATAATAAATAAATCGGTAAAACGGAATCGAATAAAACTCCCATTAATGTTATATTTCGATATAAAAACTTTAATTTTGATTTTATTGTGTTTATTTGAGTGCGTTTATTAAACGAGTTTATTAAACATTTAAAACTGCAATATTTGCTGTTTGTAACATTATTTATTTTGTTAATAATCCTATAAATAATTACCACATTAAGTTTAGTAGCATTAATATTTATTTTACACTGAATTGATAAGTTCATTAAGTTTAAACCCACTTATAATATGTAAAATATTATAAACTTGTTATTCACAGTTATATAAATTTAGATACTTATCACGACTCGAGTTTCGACTGTTGAGGGTCCTTTAACAGTCCTTTAAAAGGACCTTTAACAGTCCATACTCGAGTCGTGATCAGTTTTTAAATTTATATAACTGAATAACAAGTTATGGTATTTACGTATTAACGCCACCACAGCGAGAGGTCGCGCGACCGCGCGATATCTGGTTTGAATTTATCTACTCTAATATAACCCAATGTAACCCTTATCCAATATTTTTTTCTTATTTCGGATCGAGAGGTCGCGCTACCGCGCGATATGTGATCTGCATTTATCTGCACCGATATAACCTAATCTAACCATCCATTTTGTTCAAATCTGTAGCTGCGGTGGCGTTAGTACGTAAGTACCCAAGTTATATAATATTTTTATATAATGTAAGTGTGGTTAAAACATAGTGAAATTAATAATTTCGTGTAAGTATGGATTACCACTTAGTAACGGTCGCAACCATTCTCTTCATTATATTAATCTTATTAATTATATGAATTTGTTATAAATCTATGGAATTTACTTTACAATTTTAAAACTGTTTAAATGTATATGGTAAATTTCCCACGTTTCCATCTCAGTATAGATTTTTGTCTCCGGTATTTACTTTTGCGATCAGAGATCAAAGGTTTTTGTTCTCTATATTTGCTTTTGCGAAGCATTTTTCGCGTGATATTTTTAACGCATTGTTCTATTGTCCGTTTCTGTTATTTTTTATCTCGTTAACTGAGAATAATGAAATATCCTGGATATTTTTTGTATTGATTCTCGCCACAGTTACCACACACATGTGAGAAACATACATCATAAAGAATACAAATACTATTATAAAATTGTATTTAATATAGTTCCCAAAGCTATTTTTCTGATTTATAACATTTTCAATTAACATTTATAATTGCGCAATTAATAAAATATGTATGTTACAAGCATAATTAGAGTTTCAATGTGAAACTATATAATAATATTAGTTCAAGTTTCTATTATAACAGTCAAAAGTAGGATAAAATATAATATACATAATATCTACCCCGACTAGAATTTAAGTTTTTTTTTTATTAGGAACGAATTAAGCATACCGAACTCCATGTTCGTTCCAAATTAGACATGTGTATTAGGTCATCATCACATTTGGCCTCGTTTTAATTAGGATTCTGATTCGGAACAGATTCGGAAGCCGCACGATTACCTCAATCTAGTCTGGTCCAAGTTCGGTTTCGTCCTCAGGAAGCAGTTTGGAAACCAAACTCGGGTGTGACGACCAACCCAACCTAATTTGTACCAAATTCTGATTCCTCGTTTAGTTGACGGTCCTTTAGTTGTTTCTCTATTTTTAACAAAACTACAAGACATTAATTAAATTCAATTATTAAGTCATAAACGTATTAATAGTAACTTAAAAGCTCATTCGTTAAATGAGGGATAGGATAGGAAAAGAAAAACAAAATAATAAATGTCTATAGAACAATAAATACATTAACTTAAAGCAAATAGTTTTATTAAAATAAAACATTAATATTAACCTAATTTTCTTTAAATGGGTCAGTAAAATATAGGCACACGAAACAATAAGTGGTATATTTAGAACTATATGTCAATAAATATTCACTACGCTAAATTATTTTCTATTAATATATAGATTGTAATAGTATATTAAGGACGAGTTCATATATTTTATATACGCGACGTTACAACAGGCGTCCAAGTTTGGACAAGTGGACATTCTAATGGAAAATTCTAATGGACTAAGTGTTGAAAAACGCCTTACGAACGAGTTTTTTATAGTATTTTTCTCTATTTTGCGCCCTTTTATGCCAATAAAATTGCGGCAATAAATGTTGCAATAAATGTTGCGGCAATATTTATGGGTTTTTTCTTTCGTTGGGTCTTTTCTAGGATTCTTCTATATTTCGTTTTAGTGGCCCACTCACGCCACGCCGGTGTTCCGTAGAGGAGCATAGAGTTTACCACGCTGTATACCACTTTCCTAGCTCCCTGTCTTGCACCTCTTGTGTTTGGTATTATTCGTGCCAATGCGGCTATAGTCCGATCTGCCTTTTCCGTTACTCTAATGATGTGGGTTCCCGTATTCATATTATGTTCAAAGGTGACACCTAGATATTGAAGCATGAGTTTGTTGCTTATCGTTGTCTCGCCTACTTTTATGAAGATGGTTCTCAAATTTTTCTTTTCGGCCAGTATTACGGCTTCTGTCTTCTGCGGTGCCAGTTGTAGATTCGTACCTTCCATCCAACCTTAGATCTTTTTTATAGCTACCTCTGTATCTCTTTCCATATTTTCTTTGTTGCCTCCACTCACTACAAGTGCCAGCTCATCTGCGTAACCTATCAGTTTGGCTTCGTATGGCATTCGTCCTCTAAATATGTCATCATGGAACAGGTTCCAGAGTGTGGGGCCTATTACTGAACCCTGTGGAACCCCGCATGTCATTTTTAGACAATGTTGTTCACCTACAAGTATTCTCAGGTTACCGAACTAGCTACATATCACTTTCACCAGGTAGGGTGATATCTGCCTTTCTTGTAGCGTTCTGACGAAGTCCGGCCAGTAGGCCGAGTTGAAAGCATTTTGTACGTCTAGTGTTACCGGGGTGACGTATTTTTTATTCGGTTTTTTCCTCTTTTCCTTGACCAGATCCTGCACTAATTTCACCGAATCTATGGTGGAGCGCCCTCTCTGAAAACCAAATTTGGTCGGTGCGGGGCCCCTGTTTTCTTCGATTTTGTCTACTACCCTGTTGTTCTATATTTGTTTATATAGCTTTGCCACCGTATTTAATAAGCATATTGGTCTATATTTTTTATTTTCTCCTACTGCGTTAGGTTTTTCAATTAAGGTAAGTTTCAACTCTTTCCATTCATCTGGGAACATTCCTATTTTAATTAGTTTTTCTATAGTCGTCTGGAATAGTTCTGGGTATATCTCGGTAATACTTTTAATAGCTTCTAGTGGTATTCCATCCGGTCCCGCCGCTTTGCCAGTTCGCAATCTCCTTCCAGCTTCTTTTATTTCCTCTAATGTGACATCCGGGATTTTTTCGGGTGCAATTGTTAGTGTAGTTAGCCATATCCTTCTTGGGTGATTCGGGGTGGATTTCTAGCTGCTCATCATCTGTTAGGGTTGTTGCTCTTCGAATTCATATTTTCCCCGTGACAAATTTGTAGCCGATCCCCCATTTGTCATTATCTATTTCCTGGCATAGTGCGATCCATGCTTGCTTTTTTGCTACTTTTATCAGCTTTTTAAGAGTTCTTCGCTCTTCCCTGTAATTCTCTTTCAAATACTCTATTCTGTTGTGTGTTGAGTTTGCTTTCCTACTTTCCCTAGTGAGTGCTGTTTTCGTCTTACAGCATTTGGTTCCTTTGTCGGCGATTTCTGTATTCCACCAGTGTGCCGCTTTCCTTGTGTGTTTCTGTTGTTCCTTTCTTAGCATCTCATTGCATGGCTCTTCAATGCTGTTTGTTAATTCTTTGACCGTGTACCTATAGTTCGGTTGTTGTGTCAGCAGTTTTATCCTCGAGACTAGTTTATCTGTTTTTTTCCCTATTGAATATCCACCCTTTCCTTGTAATACATTACTTTTGGTCTATTTTATTTTTCCCAATTACTATGTGTATATTTCGATGGTCGCTAGGATTTTCTTCATCGCTCACTGCCCAGTTCTTGATGTGTTTCTTCGGGTTATTCGTGCATATTGTTACATCAATATAGAAGGTTCCTCTGCTTCCGTTGAATGTCGGGGTGTCGCCGGTGTTTAGGATTACATAATCCTTCCCACTGATCCATTCTGATAGTACATTACCTCTTCTATCTTCTTTCTTATATCGGGGAGCCCCAGCTATGCGTCTTCGCGTTGAAATCTCCACCAATTATTCGTTTTTGGTGTTGTCTAGTGTCTCTGTCTAAGGCTGTCAGATATCGTTCAAAGTTTTCTAGGTTTAGCGCTGGTGAAATTTAACATGCATAGAATACAATGTTCTGCCATTCAATCCATACAAATCCGTCTCCGTATCCCGCCTTATAGATTTTTGTCCTATTCTGTGCTATATATATATATATATATATATATATATATATATATATATATATATATATATATATATATATATATGTGTTGTATTGTTTTCTCGGGGATTCCGCGTTGATGCTGAGGGTTGGCTCTGAAAAGAACCGGATTCTCGACGTTTCGGCGAACTAACATTCGCCATTCTCAAGAGATATATGCGTCCGTGCGAACTAATCTCTTGAGAATGGCGAATGTTAGTTCGCCGAAACGTCGAGAATCCGGTTCTTTTCAGAGCCAACCCTCAGCATCAACGCGGAATCCCCGAGAAAACAATACAACACAGGTATCTATCCGCGAAAACCTCAAATACAACATATATATATATATATATATATATATATATATATATATATATATATATGAGACCAGTGAGATGTCAAAATTGTCTTCAGCGCATTTCTGCCTTAGCAGGTCCATAGCTCTTTTTTGCCTGCCAAAGCTTGTTTGAAGTTTTGCGTGATTAGCCATTTGCGATAGTGTTCCCTCCTCCTCGCCTTTGACAGGGACTTTCTGAATGCATGCCAGGGGCATTTTCCGGTTCCTGCACGGTGCCCTTGCCACATGAGGCATCCTTGTCCTCTTGCCACATGGGGCATCATGAATTTCCTTTGCAATGCTTTTTCGTATGGCCCTCCTCTCCACAGTTAAAACATGTTTTGGTCCTTTCAGGGCCATTATAGTCGTTTTGGCTGTGTTCCTAACTCCAGCACTTAATACATCTGGTCATCTGGATCCATTTGTCCACCCGGCACCGGACTAGGCCAACTTAGATGAACAATGTATTTTTTCAGCGTCCGTCCTATTTATAGTGAGCGTTGCTGATCTAGTATGTCCCGCTGCTGGTTTCAGTTCGCTGATCGTATATACCTTATTGTCCGTTTCTTCGATGTTTTCTCGGATGAGATTTTCTCGATTCTTTTCAACTTCGTCTCTGTCAGTAAGAGCGTCTATGCCTATGCTGTTTGCGCCTCAGAAAGGCATAAATATTTTAAATAAAAAAATCGCCGATACGTATTGAGAAAATTGTATCGCACTCGGCGAGCCATAACCGCACGCATATGAGTGCTGTTATAAGTCCATTACAGACGCAAAATAGAAAAAAATTATTTATAAAACTGAAAACTAAATTTATAGTTGCTTTTCTTAATCTATATTGCTTTTGTTAATCCATCCATCCATCTTTTTCCATCCACCATCCCAATCACCATAATGATTTCAAACAGAGGTCACACTCTTATGTGCTGATCTCTTACTCAAGGGATCATCTGCCGAAATATTTTTAGGATATGTCAGGTTATGGCTGAACTTGCATTTTCACGCTTTCAATAAGGAACATGTTTAGATAAAAACGCAGCTCAAAAGAAAATCTTAAAAAACACGAAGATGTTTGATACATTATAGAGTATTTAAGAAGAATGGTGAAGACCTGAGCTATATCTTGTTCAAGTATTGAAATTCTCCTTTTGGAAGGAGTAAGTATGTGGACGCATGAGCATAATGAAATTTCCGTGAAAAATGGTGCTGAAATTCCAAAGGTAATTTATGCAATGCCACAGACTTTCCTAATAACTGCATTTCGCTTACCTAACTTCGATAAACCTTTGGTTAACCATATAAGGTTGTAGTCAGAAATTCCAAAGATTTGCCGAAATTAGTTTTACAGTTTCCTCATGACAATCTAGTATTTAATTTCTTCGCCAGGTTGTATCTCGGTTTTCCTAATTAGAACGGGACAAGGTTTGAACGAGTCTCGCCTCAGTTCGGTAAAAAGGCTTGATTAGGTGGAAGTTAGGACTTCCAAACATATGCCCAAATTAGTCTTTCCTAGTTAGGACGGGGCAAGGTTCGAATTAGGCTTGCCACATTTCGGTAATAGTTCGGAAGGTCTCATTAGGTGGAAATTAGGACTTCCAAAGAGCTGCCACAGTTTGGTAACAGTTCGGAAGGCCTCATTAGACCCGAATAGATCTCATAGAGATCATGAGGTATACCTCAATATATTCCTAGTCGGATATGCCTAGGCTACAGTCACCTAGTAGTTACACCATTTATAACTCAAGAACAGCTGGACCGATTTTTATGATCTTTGATTTGTTGTATTTGCCTCCGCCCGGAATAGCAGAATAACTTGTAAAACATGGGAAGGATTCACCAAAACAAAATATTGAAAATAATTCATTTTATCATACATGCTATGCTGGTTGCTGCTACGTGAATTATTGGACATTCATTGTAATTAAAATACATTTCATTTTCATGTTTATACATTTATTGAACTTAATTCATTTTGAGTATTCATTTTATCTTATCCTTATAACAAAACTGAATTTAATTCAGCTAATTAATTAACACAACATATATTGATTCTGATGCGGAACGGTATAATAGTATAATATAAATGTAATGCCCGCTCCAGACTCTCGCGAAGTAGCTCGGGGTTGAGCGAGGAACGAGAGTGTGGTCAGGTTACTCGCCTCGCCTTGGCTAACTTCGCTTCATGAAGCAGTTTTTCGTACCCGAGTCAAAGGGACACGAGGCGCGAATACGAGAAAGGGAGAGTATCACGTCTACACTCTCGTATTTACTCGTCCTTTAATTTAGTCAACTGTATGCAGGTTGGTCAGTTCAGAACCGTTTCTTGAACGATTAAAAACTAAAAATATTTTTATTCAATACTATTAAATTTTATCTAATATTTGTTTAAATAATATCAAAAATCATGAGCGATTGGTCCCAAGAACTTCAGTTACAATTCCTTGAGGCTTTTTAAAGGGAACCAGTTATTTGGGAAAATTGGGATAACATAATAATAATTAAAAGCAGAAATAGCTGCAGCAGCAGCTACTACCTGTTCGGTGTCGGTCATGGCACTGAGGTCCTCGCGAAGTAAGGCGAGAGTGTGGTTGCCTACTCCGTGTAGTTCCTCGCCTCCAATAACTTCGGCGAGGATCCTCACCGAAGTTACTCCGCGAGAGTCTGGAGCGGACATAACATAATACAATTTTCAAATTCTGAAGTAACTATAGACATAAATTGCTGATTCCCTATTTCAACATATTTTTAAATAAAGCAAATGTAAAGTTAAATTGTAATTTAAATATTTCAAAATTTAATAGTTTATAGCTTTGATTAATTTTAGATCTTTGTAAACTAATTTATACTAAAATGTACGGTTATTGTTATTACTTTTATTGTTTATACTTCTATGGCTATTATATTACCTACATTAACCCTTTTATTGACCGCGGCCGATATATCGGACCTCGCTGCACTGGCGAAAAGTGCCAGAGCCGATATATCGGCTGGCACCTTGTTGCGCTTTACTATTCGTCCGATTATCTTTGCATAAGCACCTCTTTTTCACCCGGCACTAAAATAGTTGGTTACAATACAACTATTAAAATATATAAAAATAAAGCGACCCGCGGTCCAATTTGTGACCCGACCATGTGACCCGACAGCCAAAGGATTTGCCCACTCCTGGTCTAAAATATAGGAGGATATATAATATAGATAGGATAGTGTAAAATAAGACAAAGGACTTATTTGACTATACACCTCAGTTGAGAACATCATATCGTCAGTCATCGATGTTATGTCTATAATCGATCTTTAATCGTTTTTTTTTCTAAATTACTCATAAATTTAACAAATTGCATCCTCTGAATTTCATTTGTTATCTTTGATTTTGGACAACATAAATCTATAATCTTATGTGGAGAGAATAACGAACATGGGTAAGAGAACATAACGAATACATTTAATTAAAATTGTATTCAGAGCTTGGTCCAAATGTTTTATTAAAATATTAGTTATTAAGTTATTAAACTATTAGGTATTATTTAGTAATTTTTTGAGTAATTCTTATCCTTCTGTTAATTCAGTAAAATAGTCTCACTATTAGCTTGCCTTAACCAGAAATTTAGTGAATTTAAAAAATATGATTTATAATTTTCGTCCATGGAAAATTTACACATTTTACATTAGTGGTATGTTATACACAGTTATACATTTGTTAGTTTTACTGCTGTTAAACTATATATGATCTTTTTGCAATTGAAATTTCTGAAAATATTGTGATTAATGGAAGCTATTTAGCTTTTTAGCTATTTAACCTAAGTAAGATATATTTATATTTTATTTCCTTTTTTAGTGTGGCCATTATTCTATATATGTTTTACGGATTTGTGTAGCTTTTTTTCAAATGGGATGTTAGTATTATAGTATATAGTTAGTATATGGATGTTAGATAGTTAGTAATAGTAAGTATCTAATTTTATGACTTAAGACCCTTTAGTAAGTAAGTACTAGTAAGTACTAAGTTAGATGTGTCACTTTTAACCTAGTTTCTAAAATTTATAACTTTTATGACCGCGATAGATAAAGTTACCCTTCCAATGAAACCACATGATTACCACGTTATGTAATAATTTATTTATTTATTTATTTATTTATTTATTTATTTATTTATTTATTTATTTATTTATTTATTTATTTATTTTGTTATTTATTTATTTATTTATTTATTTATTTATGTATTTATTTATTTATTTACATTTCAGGGGAAGCTAACGGTTGCCCAATTATAAGCTTCCACAGATTATAAAACAGAGGAACTTGGTACATATTATTAATATAAAGTATTAAGCATCTACAAACATACGTATATACATAAATAGTGAAGCCACATTAACACTATCCAGAACAAAGTGGTAAATAATATAAATAGTGATACAAAAAAGGAAAGAAATAAGTAAACAAAATAAAGAACAATGTGGTTAATTTAGTTAACATTAAGCTGTCTTTTAAGCTGGTTTAAATTTAAAGTAAAGAAGTCGAAATGCTGGAAATGATTATTGTACGTTGTCATTAATCTTATTAAAGGAGAATTAAACATTTGAGTTAGACTTAATAGGAGGGATATAAAACAAATTATTATTTCTAGTAGTTCTCCTTGGAACAAAAAAATCCAGGTTTGTAATAAATAATTCAGTTTTAGTGAGATTGTTCAGTACTTTGTGTAGAAAAATCATATCTGCATTTGTTCTTCTCTGTTCAAGAGTTAGCAAACGGAAATTTTGTAAGATATCGCCATAGTTAGTGTATGGTATATTAAATTTAAAGCAGAGTATGGTAACAAATTTTTTCTGAATGGATTCAATTCTAGACTTATGTTTGGAATATTGTGGATTCCATATAGTGGTAGCGTATTCTAGTTGTGATCGAACTATAGAGGTGTATAACATAATTGCTGTTTCAATATTAGTGAAAGACTTAATAGATCTCAACACAAAACCTAATAATTTATACGCTTTTCTAGTTATACTATCTATATGGCCAGTTAAAAGTAATTTAGGGTCGAAAACAATACCTAAATCGCGAATACTGCTGTTCTTAGTTAGAGCTATGCTGTTCATCTTATAAGGATAAGTGATTGTGTTTATATTTCTGCTAAAACTAACAACAGAACATTTATTTAAATTTAAAGTTATATAGTTTGCACAGCAGTAACGGTATAAACGTGAAAAATCCTCCTGCAGTAAGACGCAATCCATATTATTCTCGATAACCCTAAAAAACTTTAAATCATCTGCATAGAAAAGAAATTTACTATTTTTGAAAACTGTTAAAATTGTGTTGATATACAAATTGAAAAGTATGGGACCTAAATGATATCCTTGAGGTACCACAGAAATAACATAAATTTGCCTAGATTGAAATCCCTTGCAGACAACAAATTGAGATCTATTTTTAATGTATGATTCGATCCATCTTAGAAGTGATCAATGAATACCACAGTAAGAAAGTTTATGCAACAATAAGTTATGTTGTACCTTGTCGAAAGCTTTACTGAAATCTGTGTAGATTACGTCAATTTGTTTACGAACATTCATATTGCTACTTAAAAATTCAGTAAATGGAATTAGGTTATTCAGGACTGATTTGCCTGGACAGAAACCAGTTTGTTCAGGAATGATTATATTATTGACATCATCTTTTATTTCATGAATTATTAATGACTCGAAAATTTTGCTAAAAATAGACAAAATAGATATTGGTCTGTAGTTTGAAATATCACATCTGTTGCCCGATTTAAAAATTGCTGTTATAAATGACGTTTTCTAGACAGTGGTAAACAACCCCAAATTCAAAGATTGATTAAAAATTATGTAAAGTGGTTCTGTTAAGTAATGGGCACACGTTATAATAATAATAGTATATATCAATTCTCGATAATTAAGTAAGTTTTTTTAACATTTTTAATTCATTCATCATAAAATTGGCTTCCATATAACTTATTAATTATTATAAATATAGCAGGAAAATGGACAAAATATAAACGATTATTTAGGTCAGTTCAGGTTTGTAGAAGAAAAACTATATTTTTTGCACAATTCTACCAAATTCCTTCAAAATAAATTCAAAATACCAAATTTCAAAGTCAAAAAGGATTCTCCTTCAAACCGTTTCACAAAAAATGCGGTTGATGGCATTTATGTTTAATTGTGAAGAAGAATGAAACATTAGATTTGTTGAAAATTGGTTAAGAAGCTTGAAAATTTCGGAAATTTTGCAAAAATTTGTTACATTTTTTGCATTCTATTCCAAATTGAATCAACAATTACCAACCTTGCTGGAATAAAGGATTAACTCGATTTTTTTTAAGATATCGCATTGTTTAACATGTAACATTGTTTTTCACGTATTTCTCAACTTAATATTGATATTTCAAAATAATAATTAGAATTCACTTACATGAACTCAATCACCTTGTGCTCCAATGGATTCCAATTTATAATTCAAAAAGCAAAGCTGCACTGATGAGAGATAAATCACGAAACACGTCTGCAAATAGCTATTCGCTTAATTTAAATACAAAGAAATCTTAAAATCTCAAAAACAATGTTATTTATCTAGTATTTGTTAATGACATATAAATGTACTGGTACTAGTAATAACAAGCAAATGTCTGTTGTATAATTCAATATCCTGCGGTATAAGTCAGGGAAGTGATTGTTTCAACAGGAGATTTGTCATTGTATGAAATAATTTGTCTTAATAAGACTTAATATTATAGAGCTACTTGCAGGTTGAATATATTAATATATTCAAGCTAAATTTCGTATTTAATAAGTATTTATTTTACCATGTTTAAAAGATTTCTATTTCGAGTAAAATATTTTTGTATACCTCGTTTTCGAATATATTTGATAACACAAGCGATTATGTTTTCCGATCACTTTTCCCATGTCTGACCTAACCACACAAAGTATCGCTTTTACTTGCATCATAGAAAATTTGAATGTAGAAGGTATTATTTCTACATTCAAATTTTCTATGATATTTTTCTAACAAATAAAGCGATTCAAGAAAATGTCGTCAATAAAGCTGTTTTAGTACAAACTTTTTATTATTTCATAAAATATTTCAATTTTATGATATTCAAATTATACATAAAAATATTTATAACATTATTTAATTGGAAGCAATATTTTTAACTTATACATTATTTTTAAAAGTTTTTGACACGGTTTTTAAAACTTAGTTTAATAAGTTGTGCTACACGGAAAAAAAGTACATTCTAAAAATTACAATTTAAATAGTTGCATCGGCCTTACGGATTTGAAACTGTAAAAACTAACAATTGCTTTTTTAAATTACAGTTTCCAGTATTATTAGTAAATAAGTTTTAAAAATTACAGTGTGCGACTGCAATCTTTGCAAATTTGTATTCGTAAGGCCGCTGCTACTATTTAAACTTAGAGTGTAATTTTTAGAGTGTACTTTTTTCCGTTTAGTATATCACATCTAGATATGTTAGTGGTATATGAAATAAAAGATATTAAAATAAATCCGTTTCTAAAATTTACCTAAAAATAGATAGATATAAATTATGTAACAATATGTATATTACAACATAAATCAAAAAGTATTCGTATGTAAATTTCTATCGTTACATCAATTGGATCAAAAAAAAAAAACACCAAAATGTAAAATTTTATAAAAAAACATAAAAATAATTGTACATAAACACATAGGAAAATAGAATATTCTGCGTACTAATATAAAATTTATGCAAACACACGTCTTGCATTCCTCTCTAGATAATCTTATCAAATGAAAGCCCCCGAGCACTATCTAAAATCCCTCTCCATTTCTCCCGATCTAAAGAAATTCCTTAAATCCTAGATTTTTTCCGCAAATCCACAATTTCCATCAAAATTCCAAAATAAGAAAAATAATCTATGCAGGGGACGTTGCGACCGTTCCTACGTGGTAATATATACTTACGCCGAATTGGAAACTTCGCTAGGTTCTTTCCACTAATTTTGAAAAAATATTGTATAATAACTTGGGAAGCCATATAAATTTAAACACTCAAATAGATTATTTTACACTGAATTAAAAATTCGCTTTGTTTTGAGTACTAATTTTGTAAATAATAAATAACTTTTGCAGTTATATAAATCTAAACACTTAACACGATCCTAGTTTCAACTGTTGAAGGTCATTTTCAAGTGGATTAAAACACACTTGAACCTTCAGCATTCGAAACTAGAGTGGTGTTAAGTGTTTAGATGTATATAACTGCACAAGTAATTTATTATTCACAAAATTAGTGGTAAAAACAAAGCGAATTTTTAATTCAGGGTAAAATAATCTATGTACAAATTCCCTCTTAAATAAATCGAAAATTTAGGTTGAATTGAATCGGCACTTTTTAAATGGCATGTCATTGTTTTATTATGCAATAACACGTTACATTTTTTAGGGATTATGGGAGATAACATTAAATATCATCCTGTGTCAGCGCAGTTTTATAGCTTTTCACTCGTAAATCAACTGTTATCATCTATTATAAATTACCTATATATTACCCAGTAATATAAATATATATATATATATATATATATATATATATATATATATATATATATATATATATATATAAGTATATATATATATATATATAAATATATATATATATATATATATATCCGCTTTTCTGTTTAAAAATCGCGCGTTCAGCGAAATAAATACACGTGATATCTCACTACACACCCCTCCCCCTTGTGATATTTCTTGATTCTTCACAAAGCCCCTCCTCCCCCCCCATTCGAGCCTCACGTGATTAATGCACAATCCCATATATACTATACTGTTATTATCTAAAACAGAAAGTAAATAAGAAACTATGAAGAATGAACAAAACTGTTGAAATCTAAATAAGACTTGAGTCGAGACACAATACAAAATATTAGACAACATTGTACAAATTATGTTATAATCTGCATTCTGGGACTGGACGAAGCCAGACAAGACCAGATAATACCAGACAAAGGTTTGAAAAACGGGAGAAGGTTTTATTGGTCAGGACAAGAAAAGATTCGGTAATAGCGGACTGGTGTGGTGTAGTCTCAGATAGCTAAGCACTTGGCCTTTGAGTCAGAAGTATGGTTCAAATCTCCAATAGAACCAAAGCAGCAACAATTTTAAAACTAATGTCTGCAACCCATCACACTCAATTTTTCAATTCGGCTTAGGCAACCGTGGGGTATCAACGCGTAACACCTCTTGAAATTTGTCTTTTGAATTTGACGTCCATATTCAAATCTTAGTGCTGAGGTTGTGGCAGAGAAGTGGCCGTTGCCCAGCAGTGGGACATGAAAGTCTGATGATAATGATGAATAGCGAACAAACTCGGAGAAGAGTAGACGAGATCAAACAAAAAGAAACAAAGCCAAAACAGAATGTTCGTGATAAAGTAAAAACAGTTCAGACCGGATAAGACCAATCAAGAACATACAATACTAGACAAGACTTCAGACAATACCACAAAAGACTACGCAAGACCAGACACGGTCCACGGTTTCCCTACGCAAGACCAGAAAGGAACGGACTAGACTAGAAAAGACGAGACAAGACTAGACCAGACAAGACAAGACAAGACAAGTGCCAACAAGAGCAGACAAGACCAGACACAACTAGGCAAGGCCAGACAAGGCCAAGCAGGACTAGACAAGACCAGATAAGACCAAAAAAAATCACACACAACCTGACAAGACGAGACAAAGCCAGACAAGATCATGCAATACCGGATCATGCAAAACTGGAGAAGATAGGGCAAGACCAGACAATACCGAACTAGACCCTATGAGATCAGACAAAGTCCGTACAAGATCGGACGAGAGTAGACAAGACCGAACAAGACCAGAGAAGACCAGACAAGATCAGAGAACGCCAGACAAAGCCAGACAAGGTTAAACAAGATCAGACAAGAGCAGATAAGACCAGACAAAATAAAAATCGGGCAAGATCACACAAGACAAGGCAAGGCCAGAATAAACAAGGCCAGAAAAGACCATACACAACACTAGAATATAAAAGACCGGCAGGAATAGCCAGGATCATATAAAATCTGAAAATATTAAACAAGACAATAACTTACAATACCGGGCAATAACATATATGACCATCCAACAAGAGATGAGACCAGACAAAACCAAAAGAGGACTAGGCTAAGCGAAACTGTATTAGAGGAGATTAGATTTATTTAAATAAGTCTTAACAAGAGTAGACAAAACTAGTCAAGTCTTGGCAAGACTAGACAAAACTATCTGAGACTAGACAAAAACTGAATAGCTGGACTGGATTTGCATTTCTAGATTAGAATAGAGTTGATGTTCTAGTGTAGGGATCGGCAGATATCTATCAGTGTACCAACAGTTTCAATAATATCTTTTTTCTAAGATGCTTATAAAAAAATATTTTTTTAGCTTATATGTCTGTTAATTTGAATTTTTTTTTTACTTGCGAATTGACCACTTAGTATCACGTTACAATTTCTTTATTTTAGTTGTAATCTCCTCTGCCTCCAGAACACCTTCATACTATCGCTGTGCTGCTGCCGTTCTTCGGCCGTCCAAACTCTTCCGGACTTTGTAACTCGTCTCTCGTCATGAAACCCTTCCAAATTGTGTATACTGTTTCGAAACGTATCCCTTCCGAACATTTGGGCCTCTGGGATGTTTCTTTATTCCATGATGTAGTTATTTTTTGTTCCAGAAGTAGTCAAATAATTGCTTTATTAATCTGGATTTGTCTAATCTGTACATGTGCCCAAGAAATGGTGGCAGAGATTTTTTCTACAAACTGGTAGACTTCGGCGTTGCTCCGAAGTTTTCATTCGGTATCCGTTTGGATTGGGTCCATGATTTTTCGGACGATTCTCCTTTCCAGGATCTCCAACTTCTATAGCCTGTAGTTCATTGAAAGACATTTACAGGCATACAGGCATTCTGTTTGGACTACAGTGTCGTAGTGCTTTATTTTAGCGTTACAGGAAATGCATTTCTTCTTATAGATGTTTTTAGTAAGCCCATACGTTCTCTCTATTTTTGAGATCCTATCGGGTACCGCAGCTTTCTCTAGACTATTGTCCTGTATCGTTTCACCGAGATATTTAAATTTCTTTACTCTCTGAATCCATTTCAAGGAATTTTGGTCCTTGTGCGTCATTTATCATGAATTTTGTTTTCTCTGTCGAGATCCTGAGTCCCGTCTTACTGGCGATCTTTCCTGTAAGGTTAATCTGAGTGATCGCTGTCGTTAGACTTTCCGAGAGTATCTCAAAGTCATTTGCAAAGGCCGATTTAATTCCTCCTGATTTCCTCCCTTAGAAGATTGGGTTTATTGATTGATATATAAGCTCTTAGTTCCACATTCGTACTATCTGTTCCAGAATGTAGTTGAATACTATAGATGAAAGTCCGTCGCCTAGTCTTACACCCGTTTTGATTTTAAACGACCGGGACAGTTCCCGAATGTTTATTGTATATTATCTTATTTTGTAGATAATTTAATATACCTTAGACGCAATAATAAATATTGTTAATAAGTTCACGGAAATAAGGAACTTGCGGAATTATAACGAAGTGGGTTGTTACCAAGAAACTCGTAAGACCATATTTCTGTGACATTATTTTAATTAGTTTTGTTTGGCTTGTATCTCAGTACGTTCCAACTCAATTGTAACGTATACTATCTCATTTTGTACATAATAATCTAGTTTAAGCACATTAGTAACTCATTTATTTGTTTCTATTTTGTATACGTATTTGTCAATGTCAATATTCCAAGGTCGATTGTTTATTAATACTACGTGGAATAGAAGGATTATATATCGTTTTGAAGCTAATTTAATCTAGTTTGTGTGTAATTTATATCACATTACATTATGTAGTAGTTCCATCGATATTATTACATCTATGTAGTATTATTTAAAAAAATATATACTACACAAATCGTTATATTTCGTCAGTATATATTATTATCCGCTAGTACAGCAAGCACACGTGGTGGTCTAAAAGATGTCTGTTACCATTTCCCTTCGAACAGTATACTGAAAAAGTTGTAGTGTATTTAATTTTAATTAAATTTGAGATTAGATGAGAAATGAATGCTGATGAAGCCAAAAGACGCGTCCATGGCTGTCCATTCTTCTTCTTATCAGCCTGTTCTCATCTAGTCCTGTATGTAGGCCTCTTCCATATTGTTCCTTTCCTGCCTATCCATAGCAGCCCTCGTCCAGTTTTTCCCAGCAATCTTCTAGATGTCATCACACCATCTTTTTTGAGGTCTGCCAGCACTTCTTTTGCACTCTCTTGGCTGCCAAGCTGTTAATTTGTATGTCCATCTCTCTGTGCTCTCTTGCAATATGGCCAGCTAATCTTCATTTTAGCTGAGCTACTCATTCGATAAAATCTGTTAATTGTAAACTTTATTTCGTAAACTAATCCCCAGCATAGCCCTTTCCATCGCTCGTTTTGTGACTTGAAGTTTCTTAACTGCTTTGCATGCTGGCGGGATTGTTTCCAGGTCATAAGTGATGACTCGTTGAACACATGACAGGAAAACTTTTCTTTTAAGGTTTGTGGAAGAGTCCCTTGATCTAAGAATGAATCCGAGTTTGTCAAACGCTGCCCAGCTGAGACCTACTATTCTAGGAATTTCGGCCGCTTGGTTTTCTTTTCCTTTTTGTATTTTTCCTTATTTTATGTCCGAGATATTTATATTCTGTTACGTTTTCTATTGTTTGATTTTCAATTTGAATTTCTATTTGTTCTACTCATTATTTTTGTTTTCGTCAGATTCATTTGGAGTCCCACCCCAGATGATGCGTGGTTCCTCTAACATACATTTGAGTTGTTCTGATGAATTACTGTTTAGGATAACATCATTAGCAAATCTTACGTGGTTTAGTAGTGTTCCGTCTATATTAATTCCCTTATCTTGTCAGTCCAAGCCGTTAAATACGTCCTCTAATGTCAGCGTAAATAGTTTCGAAGAGACCGTATCTCTCTGACGCACATCTTTATAGGAATCTTCGATGTTTTTATATTTTCGATTGTTAGAGCTTGCATATAAACATTGTCATATATATGTTTGATCAGAGCTGAGTACCTTGATTCAATAGAGTCGAACGCTTTCTGGTTAAGTTAATGAAAGCTAAATGTAAGGGTATGTAATATTCTGTCGTTTTTAGGGTTCCGTACCGAAAACGGAACCCTTATAGGATCATTTTGTTGTCCGTCTGTCTGTCTGTTTGTCTGTCTGTCTGTCTGTATGTCTGTCCGTCTGTCTGTCTGTCAAGACCATTTTTCTCAGGAACGCGTAGAGGTAACAAGTTGAAGTTTGTATCAAATACTGGGGTCTGCGGTCTCTTTCAGCTGTGAAAAAATGAAACTTGTAAGTCAACGCGATCAAAAGATATGACCGTTTATGTCGCATATTTTGCGATTTCACAAGGGAATCAAAACCTATAGGGTACTTCCCGTTGACCTAGAATCATGAAATTTGGCAAGAAGCGGTGTCTTACAGCACATGTAAAGGGAAAAATCTGAAAACCGTAAATATGTAGTTTAATTACAAACAAAAATGCGAATTTACTATTAGAAACTTATGAGAATACACTAATGTTGTCGTAGTGGTATTGTCAGGCTCCAGAAGCATATGGGTTGCATACAGTTAGGTCCGAAGGTTAAAAAGTATGTGTTGGAACCAAGCTGTTTATTCTAAATTTTCTTTGTTTATATTCGTTATGCATTTCATCACGTACGCATATACGCACGTACGCATATATACATAATATATACAGGGTATATATTATGTCTAAATTTTGCTTGTTTATAACCGACATGCGACATACTCAAGTCCCGTAACATCCTGTATATATTATATTTCGTCTAATTTTTTTTTATAATCTATATATACTTAAATCACGTACCACGTTTATTCACGTTTTTCGTTCATCACGTTTTTTTAAAAAAAAAGATACCTTACAAGTTTGTACGGAACCCTCGGTGCGCGAGTTACAACTTGAACTTGGCCGGTTTTTTTTTTCAATATGTGTACGTACTGTCTGAAGATAGTCTATTGTGCTGAAACCCTTGTGAAAGGCGGCCTGCTCCGTAGGTTGGTATGCGTGCAATTTTTGCTTCAGTCTGTTTGTAATTAAATAATTGTAATTTGTCAGTCTGTTTGTAAGAAGTTTGTACAAGTGGGACAGGAATCTTATTAGGCGATAGTTTCCTATGTTGTTTCTGTCTCCCTTTTTGTACAGTAATATGACTTTTGCATTTTCCCATATTTCTGGTATATACCTATGTATCAAATACTTATTTAACAGAATTTGTAAGCTTTCTCTTAGCTGTTCTCCCCCCATTTTCAACATCTCAGTGTTTATCCGATCTTCGCCAGGGCTTTTCTTATGTTTCATTTGACCGAAATCTTTGGTTAGTTAGTTCGGTTAGTAGTGACGATCTTGGATTTTTGAACTGTATAACTCCATATAAAAGCCCTGGACTACCGCTATAATTTCTTCTCTTGTACACTAATTTCATTATTATTAATATTTATCAGGTTATAGTGTTTTTATCAACCCATTTGGTTTGTCGTGGCACGAAAGTACAGGAAACCAAATTGTACTTATAATTATATTTATTCATTTTATGTCATGAGTGAATTAGAACGGTCATTTCTTAATTCCTTATTTGTTAAATTCGTGTTTAATATTTATTATTTATTTTTATTCAATCAAAAATCTGAAAACGTATAAGAACATCGATAAAAAATCTGGAACTGTAACTCCTTGATCGAATGAAGTGTTTCGTGTATGAAGAGTCGCAAAAGACAATATGCAATTTGCCACATGGGGCTCGTGAGCTGGTATCCGTCGAACCCTCATCTAGTAAGATGGGATAAAAAATTGAAAACATTGTAGGAGATACAATATGTATAACCAGGCCGTGCAAATAACAATGAAGAGATGAATAAAACTCGATAATAAGTTTAAAATTGTTATAATAATAATAATTTATTAACGGTAGTGGGTACCTTTAAGAAACAAAACAAAAATAACAAGACATACTTTTAAAAATACATGACAAAACATATTCTACAAATAAACACAGAGATCATGAACATGTAAGCCTAAGGGCTCTAGATCTAAAAGTTGAGAACCGCATGCCAAAGAAGTCCAAATCATTACAAACACTGTTCCAAGCTGCCACAGCTGAATTAAATGGCGACAATATAGCAAAATATGAGTTGTAGTGATGGATATAAAATAAGAGAGCATCCCTTGTACGATAATAAGACACAAATAAATTTAACTCATTGACAAGGCTGGGAGCATCATACATATTATATATTTTTATATCTTTAGCTCAGTCAAGCCAAGATAACTTCTGCATAAACTAGTTGAGTTTCTAACACTAATTATTTATATATTGTTGAGTTTGAAGATTTTGATATTATTATATACATATCGTCAACAAAGTTAAAATCATTAGTATAACTAATCTTTCTATAAAAACATTTCTTAAAAACAACTACTTTACTGGCAAACACCACCACTGACATTGAATTACATTAAGAAAGTTTTTGGATGCAATATAACCCTGTAATTTTCCCCAAAAAAATTAACTTCTTCAATTAACATCTTTGTTGACGATATGTATACAATGATTTCCTTGAAATTATAATCTTTGAAGAAAAGAAACACTAATTGGTAGCTTAGATTTGACCGATCTTGCAAATATTTATTTTGAATTGCTTCAATTATCTCAATATGAGTTTCATAAAAGGGCATCCAGACCATACAACCATATTCTAGAATTTATCTAACAGCTATCGCTTATCGCTTAGTTGGTTTGCGAACATTGTGAAATTCATAGCCATATTCTTTGCGACATCCTAAGACTTTGTTTGCTTTAGTGATTATGTATTCATAGTGATGAGTAAAAGACACTTTGCTATCAAGAACTATTCCTTGACTACTGATGATACTTTGAGGGCGACATTATCCACCAGATAATACGGCACAGAAGGATTTAATTTTCGACTAAAATTGTTTGCTAAGCATTTATCCATATTTAATACCATTAGATTTTTATTACACCATTGAACCAGAAAGCGCAAATCAGTTTGAAGTAGCCCTTCATGGCCAGGATTTGCAATTACTTTGAAAATTTTGAACTCATCGGCAAGTAACTTAAAGTCACATGCAAGGACATCGGCAATGTCATTCACGAAAATAGAAAAAAGTAAGGGGCCCAATATTATACCTTGGGGAACACCAGATGGTACAGGCTGTTTATTTGATAGACGATATGTAATTTCACAACCTGGGTCCGATCCGAAAGATAAGCAGTGAACCACTTTAGCTGGCAATCGGATATTCCGTGAGCTGAGTTCGAATTTCTTTAATTAAAATTGGTGATTAATTTTGTCGAAGACTTTTCTGAAATCAGTATAAACAGCATGTACGTCCAGGCCCGCACTCATTGCACTAATGATGTTATTGGTATATGATAGTAAGTTCGTCACAGTGGAATGTTTTCGAAAAAAGCCATGCTGCTTACGTGGGATTATGTTTTTGAAATGTGAAAAGGTATGGCTAGATATTATGGATTCGATAATTTTGGACGGAGTTGACAATATGGAGATCGGACGATAGTTGTCGACCAGAGATTTACTACCAGATTTATAGACAGGGACTAACACAAAGTTAAAATTGAAAGAGCTTAGGTTAGGTTAGGATTAGGTTCGCAACTAGAATTGATAATTTAATGCTTATGATATAAGTGGAGCAAAGGAATTAAAAAAATACTTCTTATACGATTTTTTGTCTATTTCTATATTAGCCTATTTAGATTTAATGATATACTTCCGGTTTTGTGATCAAATTCCATTTTATTCTTTTATTTGTTCGTGCTCTTTAGTCGTTTACACTTGTCATATTAGGAATAGAATGGTTGGGATCCTTAACACACCCGATAATACATCGATCAACCCGATAAATCACCAGATAACACAAAACGTGGCTACCTATCATTCCATGACACATAGAGCCTTTTCAATCCTCGATACCCCGGAAAAAAGAATCAAAGAGCAAAATACCATAATTTCAATGACTACAAAGATGGTTTCCCAACAAAACCCATCCCTAATATAATCAATAACAAACGAACTCACATAACAATGACTCTAATATATCCGAGAACCCCAATTTCAGATAAAACTTCCATCCTGACAAGCGAACTGAAAGTCTCAAACTGGAAATCCCAAACTTCCATTTAAAGCAAAATCTTTAAGTAGCATTTTTCATTCCTCAAAGTTGTCCCACATATTGTTTAATGCTAAACACAAAATCTCCCCCCTCAAAAAATCCGGCATATATGATAATTCATTGTTCCGAATGGAATTGCGTGTACGTAGGTCAGACGGGATGTTTGAGGTTTTCAACTCGGTTTTCAGAACATTCTCGCGCCTTTCTTCCTAATAAAGACACCAGAGCTTTTGTAAACCATTTTCTCGAAGGTAATAATAAATTCACGGAAATAGACAATCTCAAAATCTTGCTTAATTATGATTGTTTTATTTGTTCGTGCTCTCACGTCGTTCACACTTGTCATGTTAGAAATAGGATGGCTGGGACCGTTAACACACCCGATAACACACCGATCAACCCGATAAATCACCCGATAAACATAACACACAACTTCGCTACTTATCATTCTAAGATACATAGAGCCTTTTCAATCCTCGATACCACGTAGATACTCGATACTCTTGCGTAATTGCAACACAGTCGCGCAAATCTTCTGGAGTTATTAAAAATTTTCAAACGGAGCCGTAACCCATCCGTTAATTTTCTTAACGAGCAAAGCGACTTAATCTTTTCGCATCTTATTAATCTTGCACAATCGTCTCCAGGTAACTCCCTATTTGTACAAAGGCAAGAAAACCAAGAAAACCCCGCCAAGAAACCCTTAGTATAAATACAATCGCTTATAAATTTGTCCACTTGAAGCTGAATTTCACCAGTCGAAACTCGAGTCGTGTTAAATTTTTAAATTTATATAACTGTAAAAGTGGTTAAAATATAGTAAAATTTTGAATTCAGCGAGTTTGTCATTTTAGATTTATGTAGTTTTTAGATTTATAATTTATTTTTTAGATTTATTTAGTTTTTAGTATTTCGCTTTTTTAATTTCATGTTAGTTTAAACTACTTTCCAGTGTATTTGAACATATCTCGGTTCTCAGAATATTGGGCATTTATCTCACATTTCGTAAAAAATAAAACGGATTATTTGGCATTTAATTCGGTTTTCACTTCAACTTCTCATTTGACTTTTTGCCTCACAAGATACAATGTATACAAAATAAAACTGGAGCTTATAAAAAGAGCGTAAAATAAACTAAGCAAATAAAGTTGTAATAAAAGTTTGTATAGCCTTTTCACATGTGAATTCTTAAAGCAAATAGTAAGTGGTGAAATAAGACTTATCGATCCGTTTAGACTTGCCCCTTTAAACAAACACATGTCTAGATATTTTGTTCTAGAATTTATTATTATTGCGTTTGTTATAGGATTGTTATTATTGTGTTTTTCGTGAGAGATTGTGAATGGTATGGATGGTGAATTAAAATAGCTCGGCATTCCAGATAATTTATCGCGCAGAAAACTAATCAGGAATAGTGGCTTTAGCAATAAATCGATTTATTACATAATTTGCGGAGTGTTTCGAATTTACCATCCCGCTAACTATGAAATATAACGTAACGTGCAATATTTAATTAGACCCAATAAATGTTACCACACCAAATATTAACAACATCAATTTCTATGTTATTTATGTTTTAACCTAATTTACATCAATATTCATGATATTATATATGGATCCTGTTAAACATTTGTGCTTAAAGCGCTAATAAATGAGTTAAGCACGGAATATTATTTAAAATATTATCATTAATAATTTTCTATAAAAACTATTATAAAATAATTTTTATTTAATTTTCAAGCTTAAAATTATTTTTACAATTTCCTATTGAAAAATTAATGTTTTGTAAAAAATGGTTTAAGTTATGGTTGAATCGTTGTTACTTATTATTGTACAGAAGGAAATATTAAATTTATGTCACATGAGATTTGTGATATTAATATAATATGGATTTTTATAATATTTATAGAAGAAGAACAATAAATGTTTATAGAAAACGTTTACAAAAGTCTATGGACCACTAGGTCTTTCGACATAGGAGTTTACATTTTAATATTCAAAAACTTGCTGAATTTACAGATTATGGAGTATCTAGTCGTAAGTCGTGTCTTCTTCTTCTTGTTTCGAATTGGATCACGCTTGTTCAACTGTTGGGCTTTGATCTTTGCCCAGTATTGTCGCATCTTCTGCCGGTGTAACTCCTTTCTCTCTTCTGTCCAGAGGATAGCTTTCATTCGGGTTTTTTTCCTGAAATCCACGGACCTCCTTCAGGATGCGTCTCACAGACTGTCTGTTTTGGAGATCTGTTATTCCCAGTTCTTTAATATCCTTCTCGATTTCCGTCAACCAAGTGGAACGAACCCTCTTGTTTTGCCCGAAGGTGAACAGCCCTTAGGTTAGTCGGTTTGGAGGCAATCTTACAACGTGGCCATAGTAAGCTACCCGTCTTTTCATTGCACAGTCAGATAGCCTCTCAAAATGTTCGTAGAGCTCAGAGTTATGTCGTCTTCGGAATTCCCCATCTTCCTTTACCGGGCCAAGGATCTTCCTGAGGATTCTCCTCTCTCTGAATTCCAATTTTTATAGCAAACCTCTTCGGTGCAAGGAAAGATACTCCATGGCATACAGGGCTTCGGAATTCCCCATCTTCTTTTAACGGGCCTAGGATCTTCTTGAGGATTCTCCTCTCTCAGATTTCCATTGTCTCTCTAGCAGACCTCTTCGGTTCAAGGAAAGACACTCCATGGCATACAGGTCGTACGACTGATGTGTAGTGCTTAAGTTTCAGGTTGCGTGACAGGCATTTCTTGTTGTAGGTGTTCTTAGTCAGTCGATAGGCTAGTTCTAACTTGCTGACTCTCATGAATAATGATGCTCCTTCTGATAAGTTGGCTTCAATTCATCCGCCGAGATACCGAAATTTCTCAGTCAACTTGATGTTTCCCTGCTCTAGTAACATTTCTCTCTGTTTGTTACTTTGAAATTGGTGAAAAATTCTCTTTTCACCAGCGACACTTGAAGACCCACTTTGGCAGCCTGTTTACTGCGGCAATTTACGTGCATTTTTGCCATCTCAAGAGAATCAGCAATCAGTACCATGGCATCTGCTAAGGCCAGGCAATCTACAACCAGTCCATCGTTCTTACGTCCCAGGTAGATACCACTCGTAACACCCAAGTTGATTAGTTTCTTGCGCCATTCTCTCATAACCTTTTCAAGGAAACAGTTAAAGAGAAGTGGGGAAAGTCCATTTCCATATCTCACTCAAGTTTTTATTTCGAAGCTTTCTGGGATCTCGCCTCTAAATTTAACCTTGGAATGGTTGTTGATCAAGGTTTCTAGGATTAGTCTGGGGGTTTTGTTGTCTAGCCCCAGTTCCTGCAGTACTTTGTTAAGCGTTTCTTTATCATTGGAATCGTAGGCATTCCTAAAATCAACAAAAGTGACGACCACCTTGCGGTTTCTCATCTTGGAGTATGCAAATCAAGTTTTAAGACCGAGGATCTGTTCAACACAGGATCGGGTCTTCCTGAAGCCTCCCTGATATTCTCCCAGTTTATCCAGCGTATCCAGCTGATTTTCTCACCCAGAGTATCCAGCTACTTTTCTGCCCTGGTTTGTAACGCCTTGAGGGAATCTTGTATGTTACTGGGACGAGAGAAATTCCACGGTAGTTGTTTACATCAGTAAAATTTCCCTTTTTGTGAAGCGGAAGGATCAGAGCAGATTTCCAATCGGGTGATAATTTCTCTGTTTTCCCAGATGTCCTGGATGATCTCGGTTAGCTTGCGCACGGCATTGATGCCAGCACATTTTCACAGTTCCGCAACAATAGAGTTCTCTCCAGCTGCCTCATTATTCTTAAGAAGTTGAATGATCTGTCCATCTTCTTCCAATGAAGGGAGTGTTTTTAGTGGGTGTCTACGGGAGGGTTTTGTAGAGTCGCGTCTTATACACAAGGTTTGTGATGGTCCAGTGAGAGTCTCGGGATTTGATTGAGTTTGTAAAGGAGTTCATTGGAAGGGTTATGGAGGATGTTCTTGGAGTGTCCTAGTACTTGAATTTATTTGTGTAAATTTGACAGATCTGTGTTTTAAAATATCAAAATTTTACAGATCTATGAATTAAATTGTCTTAATTTGATAAATCTAGGAGTTAATTTGTCTAAATTTGACAAATCTATGCATAATATTTATATATTTTGTGATAATATGTTTATATATTTTGTGATATTTAAATAATTCAAAATATGATCTTGCAGTTGAAGCTTAGCTGCAGTTGAATATTTCATACTTGAATCGAGCGTGAGGCTGGTAAAGGGACTCAAGAAGTTGGTTCATGCCAAAGGAAGTTTATATTAGAAGATTTTAAAGGCATCTGAAGTTTTTGGCTGATTCATACGGTGGTCAAAATCGAAGTATCAAAGTATCGCGGTCTTAATGCTTTTATATGCATTATTAAATCACAGTAAATTAAAGACTATTGCTCTAACGGCTGGCGTACACCAAAACCGATTTTGTCGGCCGATGGCGGACAGAACTACCTGGAGGAGTAAGTCGGACGTGTATGTGCTTACCGTGCTTATCGGCTTATCGACTTACCGTACTTTGTGCTTATCGGCCGTATTCGGGCATCATCGGACGATGACGGTCGCGTTTGTGTACGCGCTCTCTTTTTTTACAAGTGTTTGATTTAATCGTCCTAGTTCGGCCGTCATCGCCCGAACAAACTTCGGCCGATGACGGATTAGATAAGTAAACTCTAATGTGACTTCATTGGAGTTATAACTAATTGTCTCCGAAAAAATATTGATTATTAAAAAACTAACGAAGAGGACTTTTTATTGGTACACCCTCTGTTAAAATCAATAATACATAGACTTAGACATACATAAGAAAAAAAATCATGGCTAAAATCATTTTAGATAAAATTGCATAAAGAAACACCTTACTTAATTTTACTATCTGATGAAGCACAAACTATTAATATTTCCAAATTCAAAAAAGGAATAAAATAAAATAAAATAAATTATGCAACCTCCGACAAGCACCCATAAATATTTTGATGGTGGCTGTCGCCGCGTAGGGGGACCGGTATGTGAAGAAGTATAATTCGTTATACCTACATAGGTATAACGAATAGAAAATACCTACTAGTTTCAAATTGTACGTATGATGTATCAATCTTAGATGTATCAATCTATCTTACAAGGTCTACTAATTTCCTGCTGAGTTTCGATTTGATATGCGGCACGGTGGCGTTAAAGAGAACGGGCAAACACGTGAGAGCATACGTCGTTGACCGTTGTGTTTATTTTGGGAATTTTTCGGAGTTAATTAATCTGAAAAACTGAAAACTAAACGATTGGATATTGTTGTTACTTACGTACGCTTACATACTTGTAAGCTTATATAGCTTACATAGAGTAGGTAGGTCCTTGTATAATCCATACTTTACCGTTACTTATCTTTTTATTTCCTTGTATTTTTTTTTGTATTATTTGAATTACTTAGCAGTCCCCCGACGCGGCGACACTCATCATCAAAATATTAATAGGTACTTTAAATGAAGTTAAAAGGGCAAGAGAGAATTTTTATTTGTTTACTTTTCAGAGATGTTTTTGTGTCGGGGGGTTACTTATAATTTTATTTTATTATTCGAACTTTTTTCTTTTCTTTAATAATTTATTTGTAAATACGTGATTAATGTTACCTCTTTTATTCCGTTTTTATATATTCCTCTTTTATTTCCGTTCTTTAATTTCGTTCGCAAATACGTGGTTGGTGGTGATTGTTTACAAAAAAAGGTTAAGTTTAGTCAAGTAGGAAATGAGCTGATGATCATCAAGCGCCTGAACAGATCTTCATAAATTATAGCTAAGAACCTTCTCGATCACGTAAGCTTTCAAACACAAGTTTGGATATACGGAACTAGACAAACATGTGTGTCAAATTGGCGTCAAATTTGTGTCAAATTGGCTGCAGATTAATTTTGTCAAGTAGATAATGAGCCGATGGTCATCAGAGGCATGAACAGGTCTTTATAAATTATAGCCAAGAACCTCCGCGATCACGTCAGCTTTCAAAAAAAAAAACGCATCAACATCGGTGCATTCGTTTAGGAGCTACGATTCCATAAACAGCCACATATACGGACAGGCGGACAGGATGACAGACAGATACGTCAAACTTTTCACTCCTCTTTTGTGTCGGGGGTTAAAAAAATAAATTGATTTTTATTGAATAAAAAGCCATATTGGTGGCTTTGTTCACACGGGAAAGCTTTATTTCAAGCCAAAAATTTTGGTTTTGTAATATTCAAACTAGTTCCACCCGAATTTCCAAAGAATTTTATAATTTTCTCCAAATTGTTGAATCCACAGGTTTTATAGATGATCTTGACGAACTAGAAAATAAATCAAATTCAAATTCAAATTCAAAATCTTTATTTCCCAAATGAGATACATAGTATCTATAGGATGTGTCAACAATAGTATAAAGATAAATAGTATAAAAATAATTAATACAAATTACCACAACAACAAAAATTCATCAACAGAATATACTGGATTTGACTCTAATAAAACTTTTAATTTCTTACGAATTTTTTTATCGGTGGTTTCATTTCTAAGGTCTGCTGGAAGCTTATTGTAGATATGGATCCCTTTATTTTCTACACCTTGGCTACAGAGGGCTAAGTTTCTTTTTTCTGTACAGAGAAGATATTTACTTCTTGTATTGTAATTATGTTTGTCTTCATTTTTTTTGAACTTACTTCGCGATTTGTGTATGTACATAGTGGTTTCGAAGATATACTAACAGTATATATATATATATATATATATATATATATATATATATATATATATATATATATATATATATATATATATATATATATATATAGATAGACTAACAACTGTTAGAATTCTGATTTTTTTGAAGTGAGGTTTACATGATTCTGTACATTTTAACCCTATGATATTTCGAATAACTCTTTTCTGTGCAATTTGAATGTATTTGATTTGTGACGAAGCTCCCCATAGAATAATGCCGTAGGACAGCAAAGACTGCACTTCTGCATAATACCACTTTAGAAGATCTTCTCTGTTTAGTAGTTTCCTCAGAATAGTTGTTTGATAAGCCTTCTTATGTAGTGCCGAACAGATATTCTGTGTCGTAGTTTCCCAGCGAAGGTGCTCCTCTAAATAAATACCCAGAAACTTGGCATGTTTGGTTCTATTGATTTTGTAGTTTTGTATTTTTAGGTCTAGATCTGTGACATATCATTTTATCATCGGAAAGCAGTTGACGAAATGATATTGGATGCATTTGATAAAGCCAATTGCCTTGCTGTTGCAGCTGGTATTTTGGAAGACGTCGTCCCATGTTTCTCTTCTGAGATGTTCGGCAAAACGCATTTTATTTGTTAGCGAGAAATTCCTTATTAGTATGTGGTTTTGTCCCCCTATTTTTTTGTTGATAGTGCTCAATTTTAATAGTCTATGATCAGATATAGGGGTATCTTCTGCTGAGGTCTTTAGTTCAAGACCTTGTGTAGCAAAGATATTGTCGATTCTAGTTTTGGAGTATGTCGTTATTCTTGTGTATTCCTTTATATATTCACCCATGCCATATGCCTCTAATAGGTTGGTGAGGTTGTGTGTTTCTTTTGTGCTGATTGCAAAATTAATATTGAAGTCTCCAACTAAGATGACTTGCATATTATTTCTTGCATATCTCTGTTAGATATTATCTAATGCTGCCATGAATGTACCTATACATCCTAAAGGTGGCCTATATATATTTATTATTAACAAATGTATACCTTTTATATTTATCTCTATTCCACATACCTCTATTATCTTTTCTATAGCTGAGTTTTCTAGATCTAGTTTTTCAACATAACCATTTGTAAGTGCGGGGACGCTAGCGAATATTGCCACACCACCACCCGTTGAGTAGACTCTGCTGAAATGACTGACCAACTGGTAATTACTTATATGGAGTGAGGTAATGATTTCTGTTGATGCCCATGTTTCAGCCAGACAGATGAAGAAGGGCTTTTCATCTTCAGTTGTTACTTCTAACTGGCATATTTTATTGCGGATAGATTGAATATTTAGATATATTAACATATTTATATTTGCTGCATTGGGTATTATTTTTGTGTGTTGTTCTGCTCTAGAAAAAGGAAAAAACGGTTTATATAGGTATTTCGTGGCCACAAATTAGGGTTTTTTGCTTCATCTAGCTTATCTAATGGAACCGTCACTTTAAATGAAGCATATTCTTCTGGCCTATTTGATATCATTTTTTTGCAAACAGCCGATTCAAAATTTTTACTTCTCAGATATTCCATTACATCATCTTCCGTGGTTTGCGGTTCTAATCTGGATACATGTAAATAGGCGTATCTGGTTACTGCCTTAATTCCTTTATTTTCTGCGTTGGAGCCTATTATAATGCCATTATTACGCGATGTTCTTCTCTTATTGTTGGGTTTATGTGGCGTTTGCCAGTTCTCGTTGTTTGTATTATTTTGAATTGGTTCTGCGTTTTCGGTCGATCTATTGTTTTGTTTTGTTTCTTTCTGCTCGGTGCGACTTGGAGTGTCGCTCCAAGGTAAAGATTTATCATCGCTGGGTTTATCAGCGGTGGATTTATCTGCGGCGGCTTTATCGGCGATGATTTCGACTTCTTCCATCTCTGATGTTGCCTCCTTTTCAATAATATTATAATTTCGCTCCGAGGGTTTCGATTGCCATGTATTTATTATATCAATTAGCTGTTTATTTTCAGATTTAAAGAGTTGTACTTCGTTGTTAAGTTCACCAATCTGCTTTTTTAGTGGCACAACTTCTTTCTGTATTATTTGCCTAATAATATCTGCAAACTCAGTACTATTGATGTACGTAATAACCTGTTCATGACATTTATCGGATGTACTGTTTGATCTTAGATCTCTTGGCATTTTTAAATTATTATTATTTCTTCTCAAAATTAATTAATATAATTCACTTCAATACTCTCGCACACTGTATCGCGACAGACGTCTGTTCGGGTTGAGCGCTAGACGGGTACTGAATCAGACTTCATCATTCCTGATAATGAGAATGTGAATCATTTAAAATATATACAAGATGTTTTCTTTAAAGATTTTTTAAGAAGAGAGAACTTTAATTGTAAAAAAATTAAACAAAAATTGAGATTTGAATCAGAAAAGAATCAAAAAATGTTTTATTCGAAAGATCAATACGTGGCGTTAACATTTGAAAATGATTTCGGGCATATGACCACCGCGGCCGTTCTTGACGAAGCGCATTCTGGACGTCCATTTTTAGGCCACTTTTTTGAGCATTGTTGGCCCTATGTCACGAATAGCGCGAATATAAATCAATGGTTGCTAGTTTATCAGCATAAACCAGTGACTTCAACTAGCCCCACAGAAAATAATCGAGAGGTGTCAAATCGCATGACCTTGAGAGCCAATTGACAGGTCCGTTTCTCGAAAACAACTTATCGAAAAATTTTGATTTCAATACGTCGATGGTTGCGGTCGCTGTATGGCACGTAACGCCATCCTGTTGAAACTACATCTCGTCAGGATCAATGTTTCCAAATTTTCAAACAAAAAATCATGGATAAAGGTGCGGTAATGCTCTCCATTGACCGTAACGCGAGCTAATACTTCATTTTTGAAGAAATAAGGTCCGATGATGTCACCAGCGTGTATACCGCACCAAACAGTGCATTTTCCTGGATGTAATGGAGTCTGTAGGGTCTGTTGTGGATTGGTCCCACTCCATATGCAGCAATTTTGGTTATTAACAAACCCGTTTAACCAAAAATAAACCTCATCGCTGAACACAATTTTGAGATAATACATCGGGTCAGTTTCCAACTGCTGTAGAGCCCAATCAGCGAAAGGACGACGCATATGATCGTCTCGTGGCTTCAATTCCTACCCAGATCTTATACGGGTGTAGGCCAAGATCTTTGCGCAAAATTTTTAACGTAGTGGACGCTCAGAGTCGGACGCCCCAATTCCTGCGACCGACGACGAATCGATAAATTTGGATCTGTTTCCACACTTTCGTTTACAGCGGCGATATTCCCTTCAGTACGCACATTCCCTCGTCGTGTTGTTGTTATTTCATCATTTAGAGAGTATGTGGTATGAAATCTATCCACAGGTCGACGGAAGGCTGGCTCAGATGGACGATTATGCGCGCCATACATATGTGCCCATTATTATAAAAGTGGTCTAAGTCAAAATAAAAAAAGAAAATAGTTTATTAGTTATTTCGCACAGAATTATTTTAAACTAAATTTATTCATTGTAACTTTTACGATATCGTCAATAATAAACCATTAGGTAGTGGTTGTAATTTCAAAAATATATGGAATTCATTTAGTGTTAATAATGTGGTGTGAAATAACTGATGAACTAATTTTTTTTTTAATTTTGACTTAGACCACTTTCATAATTATGGGCACATATCACGAAGTTGTCTATTTCGAAGTTGCGTTAATCGGTGACTGATTTTCAAAGTAAATTTGGATAATTTGATAGCGTTGTTAAGGCGTGAATCTATTCTTGATGGTTAGGCAGAGTATACTGATCATAAATGTCAAAAAGTGAGTGCAAGTTCTATCTCTGGAATGAAACACCCTATTGAAGAAAAAAAAAACAGCGAATAAATATCAATATTACTTAGAACTTATGTATTAATAAAAAAACTTAGATAGTAACTCTTACCTACGATTAGATAGTTTCAAATTTTTGAACCTTTTATTTGATTATTCTATTTAAGATTTAAGTTATATACTAACAAAAATCACTTAATAATGGGGTTTTCAATAAGAACATAACACTTTTGAATTTAAATAAATCCCAAAATAATTGAGATATTGAGCTGAAATCTATTTGAAGTACAATTTTGTATAAAATTCGACGTCGTTCATATCACCACCACGACCATGACAGCAGCGTTCGATTCTTTGGATCCAATTTTGAAGGACTATCACATATATCAGCCGGAATGATGTCAATTTCGCGTTCGATATTATCCCTGAGCTCCTCTAACGTCGTTGGACTGTTGGAGGCAAAACCTTCACCTAAAGGCAACCCCATAATGGACTGGCCATTCGACAGGACTATTTCTCGAAATTTTCTTTTCAATAAATCAATTGCTTGATCAGCTGTGTGGTTGGTGGCACCATCTTGTTGGAATCTCTTATCGCTGATGTTAAGTCCATCCAATTCTGGCCAAAAATACTCTTCCAACATGGCATGATAGCGAACTCCATTGACCATAACATGGCGATTATTTTCACACCTCCGGCATGAAATCCACACCACACGCTCACCTTTTGTGGATGAACTGTAGTCTCATGAAGCACATGCGGGTTTCTTGCTGTCCAATAACTCATATTCTGATTAATAAATTAAACAAAGCCATTCAGCCAAAAAATGAGCTTCGTCGCTTAAAGAAAGAATTTTTTCGATGAAATTCAGTATTTTCTCAAAGCTTTTGGAGAACAGAACCGGATAAGTTTCGGCGCTTTAAATGTTCCAGGGATTTAAGTTCTTGGGTTAATTTGATCTTGTAAGGGTGTAGCTGAAGATCTTTACGAAAAAATCGCCATAATGTGGACTGAGAAATTCACAATTCTTGTGAACGCCGTGGAATCGACTGTTTGGTTCATTTTGAACTGAAGTTCTTATGGCTACAATATTTTCAGTATTTCGACTGGCACAGGAATATTCAATAGTGAATATCTTGATTCAAATTTATTCACCATCACACGCACAGCTTGGCTGGTGGGACGATTATTGTGACCTAAAATTGAAGTAAGCGCTCTTAAAGTTGCGACTACAGATTAAGAATTTCGGTAGTAAGTTTTGACGATTTCCAAACGTTGCTCGTTCGTGAACTTCATCATGACAAAAATATAAGCCTTGACTAACGTTTTGACTTTGACAGACCATAAAAAGGTTTGTAGGTTATGTTCCGTATTACAAAACCAAATTGTTATGTTCCTATTGAAAAACCCTTTCGCATTAACATACAATTATGTTTTACATATAAATTATTTATATTTTTACAAATAATTCGTCACACATTTCGCAGAAATATTTTATGTTTTTTTTGTGTCTTTAAATTAATGGTAGTTTTATTAATAATTTATGAATTAGTTCATTAATTTGCTGCATATACAATAAAACTTCACACAAAATATTATCAAAACCATTTTGATAAAAAAAACTTTCAAGTACATTTTCTAAAAACTTAGTATGTGGCGTTTGACACACAAATCCCTAAAACTGTCCATATCTAATATCTATGTAATATCTGTGATATTATCTGATAAAATATTATATGATATATTTTTTGATTTTTCCTTTGCGAAATACTTTTGATATAACGTGATTACATTTAGTCACGTGTTTAACACGTATGTGATCTCTCTGAGCGCATCGATATACAATCCATCGCCCTTACCACAGGGGAGCGAAATTTATATATTGGGGTTGCAATACGAAATTACGTTTTATCGCCAATTTTATGGCAATAAAAGTTATACATATTATATACGATGTGATAAAACGGCATCGATATATACTGCGGTCTATAATTCTAATCATCTCAATATCTTTTAATAAATGTTATAATATATAACTTTATTGGTTGTGTAACATAGAATATTATAATAGAATATATTTAATGTGAAAATTAAATATGATACCTTGTTGTAATTATAGAGGAGCTAATTGATGCACAAAATAATGAGCTAGAAAATTTCCTTAGACGCGAGTGTGTTGTCATACAACCTATTATCGAGAAACATCTTAAAACAACACTCCCAAAAAGGAACCATAAGTGGAAAGGAACCATAAAGGCAAATCGAGACAGAGTTTCTAAAACAATTTTTAAATGGTCTTCCAAATTTAGAGTCCCATTACTGCCAATCCACATCCAACAAAACATATTTAGAACCTATTTGGAAATAAAAAAATCAGTTTTTGTTTTGTTATTTTATACTTTATTTAAAATTGTATCTGATGAGGCCCCTCGATATTTCCACCAATTCATTGTATTCCAAAATCAAATACACAACTATTCCACGATTTTTATGTTGAAAATCAACTTATGTTAACAATTTGTAGTTTGTTTCATTCATTTATTCATTCATTATTTCATGTTGAAACTTCAAGATGGCCAAATAAACAAATAATGAAAAAAATCAGTTGTACCAGTTTTACCAAGACGAATGTGTTGAAAGAAATCTAAGCGCCTTATTTACAGCTTCATTTAGTCATGCATTTACAGATTAGTGTGGAGTTTGTCTAAGTTTCAAAGCTAAAAATATTATTGAAGTGATCTATAATAAACATATTTTGACTAAGACTGCTGCAAGAAATGAAAAGGCCAGCGATAAAAATGATAAGACATGGGTTTTCACTGTGGACCTACAAAGTGTGCTTATGGCACAATTAACTAATGCATCAGCAATGTATTATAAAAACAAACTCGTGGTGTATAACTTCAAAATTGTCAATTTAAAAAACTTAGATGGTCATTGTTTTTTTTTTGCATGAAGGCCGCGGTGGCCTAACAGCAAACGAGTTTGCTTCTATATTATACAATTTTATTTGTGACTTAAGTAATGAAAGGGTGACGAGGTAGTACTATACAGCGATGGCTGTACGTTCCAAAATCGCAACAGCACCATAAGTAAGATGTTCTTTCTGAGAAGTACGACAAAAAAATACCATTATGCCGAAATATTTCGAGAAAAGACATACCCAGATGGAGTGTGACCCAAATGCATTCTGTTATTGAACAAAAACTTCGAAATACAGATATTTACACTCCACCTGGATATATTTCAGATTGTAAATCTGTTAGGCAAAAACCTAGGTCATATCAAATAACTTATCTTAATTTCGACTTCTTTTAAAAATATTCTTGCTTGTCCTTTTACAATTCTATACCGTCGGGCTTTAAACAGAGTCAGGAATATTCGGTGGCTTAAGTACAATCCTTCAGAAATTATCGATTACAAGCTTAATTATGGCGATAAATGGACAAAACTTCTCAGAAGGAGAAATAATGATCCTGGCCATATAAATACTATTCCCAATCTCTATCTTCTTCTTGTGGTGCCATAAGCTGTTTAGCGCTTTAGATTTCAAGTGTTTATTGGATAATGTTAAGTGTGCCTTCTTCGGCTCTTCTAAATATCGTTGCGGCATCTGCGATATTGCACCAGTTCCGAACATTGCGGAGCCATGAGTGTTGCCTTCGCCCCGGTCCTCTTTTACCTTCGATTTTGTTTACCCTCGATTTTACGATGTTTTTCTTTGCTTTACAATATCCAATAGCTGTCGATGCGTATTTGCCCTTTGTAAAACCTGCTCGTTTGATACGTGGTCCACCCAGGAAATCCTGAGTAGTCTTCTCAAAATCCACAATTCTAGAGCTTCGATTCTATTAAGGGATTTGGCCTTTAATGACCAAGTTTCTGATCCGTATAGCAATATTGGCCAAATGTAACATTTAACCACTCGTAGGCGGAGACTTAGGGGACCTCCTGGCGTAGGAGGTAGGTATAGAATTTAGTAAATGTTTTTCGGGTATAAGCCACACGAATTTTAACCTCTTCATCGTTATACCATTTATCGTTCAACGTAGTGCTCAGATATTTAATCTTATTTACTATCTCAATTTGTTTATTATCGATGTAGAGTTGTACATTGTTATGAGGAAGTCGACCTACTATCATCAGTTTGGTCTTGCTTATGTTAATATCTAGACCAAATTTCTTTCCTATCCCATTTATGTCTGTTATGGTTGCTTGTAGGTCTTCGATGTTTTCTGCAAATATAGTTGTGTCATCTGCATATCTTAAGTTGTTAATTGGCAATCCATTAACCTTTATGCCTCTGGGGTTATTTTTCAGTGCTAAACCTTCTCTACATAAATGTTAAATAGCAGCGGTGGAATATGCAACCTTGTCCGACCCTTTTAGCTGTCGTTATTTTATTTGTCTGTAGTGTATTATCGTAATTTATATTATTAGTTGTATTATCGTATTATACGTATATTGTCGTAAGGTAGGTATTAGGAGATCATGTCGTACATTGTGATGATTTTTGATAGTCGATAAAACACATAAATGCATCTTTTCTCTGGTCATAGCATTTCTGTACCAGCACTTGCATGCAATATAGGGCTTTTTTCGTACCTAAACCATTTTTGATGCCAAACTGAGTTCCGCCAGATTTTTCTTCGCATTTTTGATATATTATCTTATGGATTAGTTTCAAGAAGGCTTTAAGTACATGGCTCATGAGGCTGATTAGACGGTGCTATTCGCATGTTTTGGCGTTTGACTTTTTGGCATGGCGACAAAAGTAGAAGTTACCCAGTCGTTTGGGATTTCACCACTATCTTATGTCATTGAAAAGTTTGTAATAAAAAGTAAATATTCGGCGCGATATTACGTACATCCTCAAACAGGTTTTGTATGTATTCCTCCTATATATTGCAGATTTCCTGTGGGTCTTTTAGAATCTGATTATTTTTAGTGATTTTAGGCATTCGTTTTTGTGTTGGTTATCTCTTTCAACTTTTTGCGAAAGTGAAAGTTATCGTGTCTTGCGTGTAGATCCTCGGCTTCTGTGCATTGTTCTGATATCCATAGGTTTTTTGCTTCTCTGATTTTATGGCCTATGGATCATATTGTATTTCTGTATGTTACCTTTTGCCAATCTCCTTTCCTCCATGATGTCAAGGATCTCGTTAGTCAACTCTTTCTTCGCTTGTGTCTTTTTAAATCCCAACACTTTATTTGTAGCTGTTTGTATGTTTTAAAACTATTCCATTGTGGTTCAATAGTCTCTTCTACGGATGAGTTGTTTATTCTCAAATGTTCTCTCTAACACTTTCTAACATTCTAACACTGTTCTATTCTCTCACTTTTTAGCTTTGCTTCGTTGTTACTAAGTGCCTCTATATGGTACTTGTTGGTCTTGGGCCGACATGTGACCAGTTTTCTCCTAAACCTGAAGATGCTTATTAGGGGGTTATGGTCCGATCCAATAGCGGCTCCGGAGTATGCTGCCACTCTTTTGATATTTTTTTGGTATCTTTTTTTGACCAGGAAGTAGTCAATTTGATTCCGGACTATATGTCTACCATTATCTGAGGGTGATTTCCGTGTATACAGTCTCCTTGGCGGTAGATTGTAAAATGTATTTTTGATGACAAGCTCTTCTTCCGAGCAGAATTCTAACAACAATTTCTCCCCTTTCGTTTCTCCTAATCCGTATGTACCCATCACCCCGTCAACCAGGTCACGTCCAACTATTGCATTAAAGTTCATTCTTTTTGATTGTTCTTAATACATCCCGCAGTTGCTCGTAAAATTGTTTGGCTTCGTCGATGATTTTTTCTGCTGTGGGTGCATATACTTGTATTATATTTATGTCTATCGGCTCTCCCGCTAGCTGGAGCAAAATTATTCTTTCAGAGTAAGGTATGACGTTTTTAACATATTTCTTAAGTTAGTCTCTTATTAAGATTCCCACTCCGCTTCTGTGGTTAGCATCCGTCTAATCCGATCCCGACAAGTAAAACGTTGTCCCATTCCGTTGACATATTCCTATTTGCCCATCTTGTTTTGCTGATTCCCAAGATATCCATTTCAAGTCTTTTCATCTCCTTTATTGCGTTTGCGAGCTTTCCTGCGGCATACAGAGTACGCACATTCCAAGTTCCAATCTTGTTCCTTTACTTCACTATATCAAGCCGGAGGATTCTTCGCACTTCCTGATGATTTAACACCTGCCCGGGACTAGAGGCCAATTTTCTAGTTTTTCCTGCCATAATAAAGTTAGTGCACACATGATTGTCCTGGGGATATCCCGAAAAATCTTTAATGCAGTGGTTTCCCGTTTCCTTCTGCATCTCCTTGTTGTTGGCTAATTATTGGCTCATCCGCCTTTAGATACGATTTCTCGTTCCTGGTACAAGAAGTTGCCCTTACTATCGATAGCTCTTCCACCTGTCTTTCTCTCTCGCTTAGTTCCTGTTTCCCCCAGTGAGGCATAGGGCTTCTACCAATTGTCGCCATCTGACTCTATTTCGAGCCATGACCTTCAACTCCTTTCTTCAACGACCTCCTTCCTCTCTTTCGCTTACTGCCTTGGGGATGCCAGTCCAATGCTTGTTTTGCAATGTTTTGTGGATTGCGCCGTAGGGTGTGTCCAATCCATTTCCACTTTCTTCTCTTTATTTCAACGTCTACTGGAAGTTGGTTTGTAGAACAAAGCAGATCGTGGTTCGATATCACTTCAGGCCATCGGATTCTAAGGATCCGTCTCAAACACCAGTTTGCGAAAGCTTAAAGTTTCTTTGTGCTGCTTTTAGTTAGTTTCCACGTCTCACTGCCGTAGAACATGATGGATCTGACGTTACTATTATATAGTTTGAGTTTTGTTTTACGGAAAAGTATTGAAGAGCTCCAAACGTTATTCAGTTGGACGAACGCTCCCTTCGCTTTGTTGATTCTTCTGGCGATGTCTAGGTCGGCCCCTCCATCCACTGCTATGATGCTGCCCAAGTAGCAGAACTGTTCGCATCTTTTTACTGTTACGCCGTTTACTTGTATGTCCCTGTTAGTGGTAGCGACAATCCGCATATCCTCTGTTCTTTTGGTGTTTATGTGCAGGCCTATCTCTTCAGCTTCTTGTTGTAGCTTAGCTGTTTTGTCCATCATGTCGGTGAGTGTATGGGACATGAGGCAGATATCATCGGCGTAGTCAAGATCTTCTAGCCTGCTTGATAGTCCCCAGCGTATTCCTCTAGGCTGTATTGTAACGCTCGTCATGACCTCGTCTAGTACTATTAGGAATAAAAGCAGGGACAACAAGCAACCCTGTCGGACACCAGAAAACACTTTAACCGCTTCTGAGAGATTCCCTTCGTGTACCACGTTGCAAGAGTAGTCCGCATACGATGCTTTTATGATGTTTACGATTTTGGGTGGGACGCCTCTCCGGTCTAAAGCCGCCCAAATGCTTTCCCATTTAATAGTTTCAAAAGCTTTTTGAAAGTCTACGAATAATAGAAATACCGTGGTTTGCCATTCTACTGCTTGCTCTGTTATAATCCGCAACGTATTGATTTGGTCTACGCAGGATCTTCCCGGCCTGAAACCAGCCTGTTCTTCTCTCAACGTAGGTTCAATTGCTTTGCTCATTCGGGTGAGTATTATTTTGCAGTATTTTCGATGCAGTTGTTAATAGTGTTATGCCTCTCCAGTTGTTGCAATCGCTCCGTCTCCATTTTTGTGGAGCTTTATCAGAAGGCCATTGTTCCATTCTTTCGGTAGTGTTTCGGATTCCCAGATTGTATTTATTAGAGGTGCCAGCATTTCGGTCGTGGTCTTGCAGATAGCTTCCACCCGTAGCTGTTGGGTATTTGAGAGTGGGACTGCTTATTCCGGTAGTCACTCGGTCGACAGAGCCTCGTTTGTTGTCTAGCAGGGTGTACCACGTGCAGTTGAGGTTGTCCTTTAGGCTGGCATTTGACGTGTTGCCATCACCCCTTACAACCCATCTCTATAAAGAGCATTTACAAATTAAATAAAAGAAATTTGATAACTTACAAAGTTTAAAAATTGTAATTGAAAAAGACTACCATCTTTTCCATGAAACATTGCCACACAAAGAATCGTAGTTTTTTTATCTGTTTTGTAAACAATACGTTTGTATGTTAGTTGTATGTTTTATTTTATACAATATGCTATATATATGCAATATGCAATATATTTATACAATATGCTATACATATTTTCTATCTTATAGTTTGCCTTGTTTGTATGTTAATGATAGAATATCTGCTTAGTTATTTTAATATTTGCTTATTTATGCATTGTTTGCAGAAATTTGATAATAATATAATTAATTAATTATTTTAATATCTGCTTATTTCTTACCTTGAATCTTATACTCAAAAGAAAAATTTAAAATTAAAATAAGCACGATGTATTGTAATAAAATACAAACAGTATTTCTCTAAAATTACCCGATCATTTTAGTTTTTTTTCGAAAATGTCAAGATTTCTGGCCACTTTTTAGTTTCAAAACCTTGTAGGTCAGTTAACAAGAATAATAAATAAATTTTGCCAATAACTTACAGAAGTATTCATTTTTAAATATAAGCAAATTGTTTTAGTGCATAGATAATGGTCAAATTAGAGCTTCTTCTAAATTTAAATAGCTTTTGACTCCCCTGTAAAAATAACCAAAATTGACTTAACAGGTTTTAAAATTAGACCGAAGCCCCGAAATATGCCAGAATATGCCCCTTTGGTCTCTAAAGGGATAAATTTCTGTAAAATTAAAACTGGTTTTTGCCTAAGCGTATTAAAAGTTTTAGATTTAGTGTTGTTTTATTATTTGATGCATTAAAATGTTAATGTAATTTGCTTTTACTTAATATTAGAATATACAAGTTAGAATATACTAGCTAATTTGCAAATGTTACTTTGAAAACTAAATCCGCAACATTACAACGTTTGACTGCTTAATTAATGCATGAAATGCATTATGCCGTTTTAGGAAATTGTATAAATTATAGCGTTCGTAATTTCAAAACTACAATATACAATAGTTTTCCAAACTAAACACTCAAACTTATGAGATTAAACATAATATAATATTAAACAATAATATTACATTTTAAATCACTGTCCTGTCAAATTTAAACAAATTATTCTCTGCTTTGTCAAATTTAGACAAATTAGTTAGAACCCTTAAATTTGGACAAATTAATTCCTAGATGTCAGATTTAAACAAATTATTTATAGATCTGTTAAATTTGGACAAATTAATTCCATGATTTGTCAAATTTGGACAAATTATGTATCCATCTGTTATATATAGACAAAATAATTACCAGGTCTGTCAAATTTAGACAAATTATTCATAGATCCGTTAAATTTATACAAATTAACTAATAGATATATCCAATTGTAACAATATAATTCATAGATCTATGAAATTTAGACAAATCAATTTCCCAGAATTGTCAAATTTAGACACATTATTTATGGATCTGTTAAATTCCGGATCTAAAAAAATTATGGATCTGCTAAATCCCCGAATTGCATTCCAAATGTAGACAAATTATTCATAGATCTGTTAAGTTTAGACAAATCAATTTATAAATCTTTCAAATCATGACAATTTCACTTATAGATCTGTCAAATTTTGACAATTTATATCACAGATCTGTCAAATTTAGACAAATTAATTCTCTCGTTTGACAAATTTTGACACAAATAATTACACATTATCCATGGATCTGTTAAATTTAGTCGAATAAATTCTCAGATTTGTGAAATTTGGACAAATTATTCACAGATTTGTTAAATTTAGACAAATTAATTCATAGTTCTTTCAAATTATGACAATTTAAATCATAGATCTGTCAAATCTTGACATTTTAAATCACAGATCTGTAAATTTTGGACATATTTATTGATTTTGTCAAATTTATTCAAATTATTGAAATCAATTCCCAGTTTTGTCAAATTTAGACACATTTTCCATGGATCGGTTAAATTTAGACAAAAAAATCCCAGATTTGTCAGATTTAGACAAATTATTAATAAATCTGTTAAATTCAGACAAATTTATTCATAGATCTTTTAAATTATGACAATTTAATTCATAGATCTGTCAAATTGTTACATTTTAAATCACAGATTTGTCAAATTTAGACAAATTAATCCCTAAATTTGTCAAATTTAGACAAATTATTCATAGATTTTTGAAATCTAAATTTGATAAATCTGTGATTTAAAATATCTAAATTTGGCAGACATGAAAATTAATTTATGAATAAATTGTTTAAATTTGGGAATTAATTTGTTTAAATTTGACAGATCTGATCAAACTTGACAAAATGTCAAAATTTTAGAGATCTATGAAATAAATTGTCTTAATTTGCTAAAATTTTGAAACTAATTTGCCCAAATATAACACATCTATGGATGTGTCTAAATTTGACCAATTTTGAAATTGATTTGTTTAATTTTGACAGATCTGTGATTTAAAATGTCAATATTTTACAATCTACCAATTAAATTGTGTTAATTTCATAAATCTATGAATTAAATTGTCTAAATTTTACAGATCTATTAATAATTTGTCTAAATATGAAGATCTAATAATTAAAATGTTAAAATATGAAGGATTTATTAATTAAATTGTCATAATTGGATAGATCTATTAGGTAGTCTATTTAAATTTAACATCTATGAATTTAGACAAATTATTCAATAAATTATTCAGACAAATTAATTGCCAAATTTAGACAAATTATTTATAGATGTGTTAGATTTAGACAAATTAATTCATAGATTTATCAAATTATGACAATTTAATTCATAGAGCTGTCAAATTTTGACATTTTGAATCACAGATCTGTCAAATTTAGACAAATTAATTCCCCGATTTGACAAATTATTCATAGATCTGTTAACTTTAGACAAATTAATTCATAGATATATTAAATTATGACAATTTAATTCATAGATCTCTTAAATTTAGACAATTTAATTCATACATCTGTCAAACTTTGCTGATTTAAAATAAAAAGTTTGTACACTTCATGCGATAAACACGTCAAACTTTGAGATTTGAAACTCAAATTTAAATAATTTAATTCACAAATCTGTTAAACTTTGTGACTTTAAATATTTATATAAAATGTTTATAAAATGATATAAAATATTTATTATATTTAATAATAATATATATTTATAATATTTATAAAATAAATATTTATTATATTTATCATATAATATTTATAATAATATAAAATGTTTATTTAAATAAGATATCTCTAATTTTGTGTAGTTGAAGTAAAAAAATTGTACAATTTTGTCATTTTAAATCACAAATCCAACAAATTTAGACACAACTTAATACACATATATGTGAAATCCTGATGTTTAAACCAAAGATCTGTCGAATTTTATACAATTCAGTTTGTTTCGGCAAATTTTAGAGAGAGATATTGATAATAACCGATGAGATTTCATGGAAAAATCGTGTTTTAGACAACGATTAATTGAAACAATCGCGTTTTAGACAAAGATTAATTGGAATAAACGAGTTTTAGACAACATTGATTGAAATAAAAAAATGTTGAAAAGAATCGAATGTTATCTCGAAATCGCAAGTTTCAACAATAAATTAAGGAGATGCGTTTGTTATAATCAAGTTTTAAACAATTAAAATTACCTGTTTTCACGCAAACAAGCTTTAAACAAAACAATAAATAAACAATGATAAACAGTGATAAATAAACAATATATAGATAATTATAATAATAATAAATAATAAACACTAGGTATAAGTTTCACAAATGTATTTATTTAACTCTTTATCGATTTCGGCTTTTTAGGCCTTCAGAAGATTATGTACAATACATCATGTGTCCTGTGCTGGTTTGGCGGTTTTGAGCTTTTCGCCCAGCTATGCCGCCGTCGTGGGGTTTGGTTGTCGTTGTGTTTTTTTTTTTTTTAGTCTGTTTGTTTGTCTGTGTTTCGTTGGGTTTCATTTGGCTTTGCTTGGCTATAGTTGCGTCTTGTTGTCCTGGTGTGGTTGTCGGTTTTCTTTCGGCTTCTTCAGTGTTTCGTCTTCTGTGGTTGTTCTCCAGGGGCCTGTGGTCCTGATGTGTTTAGTCTTCTCGTTGATGGTGATGGGTTGCTCTTCTTCTTGGTCGGGTTTGCGCTTGGGGGCGGCTTCGGTGGGGCTGTGAGTGTCCATTGGTGTATTTCTTCTCCTTGGGGCGGTTTCGGTTTTCTTTTCTGCGGCGGCTTCGTTTGTCTTCTCGGGGGCGGCGTCAGTTTTCTTTTCGGGGGCGGCATTGTTTGTCTTCTCGGCGGCGGCTTCGGTTTTCTTCTCGGCGGCGGCTTCGGTTTTCTTTTCGGTGGCGGCTTCTGTTTTCTTTTCGGGGGCGGCATCAGTTGTCTTCTTGGGGGCGGCTTCGGTTGTCTTTTCGGCATCGGCTTCAGTTTTCTTTTCAGGGGCGGCTTCGTTTGATTTTTCGGCGGCGGCTTCGTTAGTCTTCTCGGGGGCGGCTTCGTTTGTCTTCTCGGGGACGGCATCGGTTGTTTTTTCGGCGGCGGTTTCCTGGGGTTTGTCTCTTCAGCAGCAGTAGCGTAATATAATTCATCATTTGGTCGAGGTGGTTGTCGTCCACAGTGTCCAAGTAGTCGGGGTCGAAATACCTTGCCGCGAGGGCTTCGTTTGCTGTTGTAGGAATAAAGGTGTTCATTTTACGACAGCGGAGGAGCAAGTGACTGATGTACAATACAAAGATGTTACATGTTTATATACACTTTTTTATCATCTGTGAGGGAGAAGGGATTATTTTAGGAAATTCATAATTAAGATTTTGCAGACGTTGGAATGGATTAAATCTACCTGGTCGTTTAGGATGTTTGCGCCTTTCGTAATCGCTTTTTGAATTTCATAAGATTCTAGGAAATCCATTTTCGGGCCTTTATCTACGATATGTAAAATTTGTAGATTTTCTTTATAGCAGGTATGATTAGACTAATTCAAATGTTTGGCTTGATTTGAATCTCAGAGCCAAAACATTTGAATGAGTCTAATCATACCAATACATATTATTAAACAATAATATAATATTAAACAATAATATAAATATATTAATCAAATTTTCCTCGGCTCACCCCAGGTCAAGCTTTATTTACGTTCGAATTTCAATGAACTACAGAACTTGACAGAACTATTGAATTATCCGTCCAAACATAAATTAATCCACACAAAACAAACGTTATCCACCCGAAATTATCTATAGAATTCTATATTTATATAATAAACGATTTTCTTTTGAATCTCCATCAAATTGACAACGAACAGATCAATTATTTAAGCCCGCGTGTTAGTGACATCGTTGCATTTTGATTAATTGCCGCAAGCCATAATTACTGGAATTATTAACAGAGTGTTATAATTGAGTGGAATAATTAAGACCAAGCAAAATAAATTATAGTTCAGTAGGAAGAAGAAACGGAGCAAATTATATGCTGCCGTCCCCTTATTAGAGTTACTAGTTGAAATAAGATCAAATTAATTGAGCAATTGAGGCTATATTTAAAATGTTCCAGTCTGGGAACATAACGGTAATTATAGTATGGCTAATTTCACGTTGCAACGACTTCAGCCGATAAAAACCTTTAGAGCTACCAACACATCTGAAGATCTAATCAATATAGCTTTATAACTGTAGCGAAATATAGCTTGAATATATAAATGAATAGGATGGTTGCGACAGTTACTACGTGGTAATCCATACTTACATTGAATTGAAAAATTCACTTTGTTTTTTACCACACTTATATTATGTAAAAATGATATATAACTTATTATTCACAGTTATATAAATTTCTACACATATCACGACTCGAGTTTCGACGTTTGACGGTCATTTTCAAGTGACTTAACAAATTGATGATGTCGAAAATATACCCTTATAGTTTTGGTGGGGTGGGGGGGCGGTGTTTGTCCGAAGATGAGGACTTATCTGTTTGAGATTGGGTGAGATTAAAAAGTTAAGAAAAGATCTCTTTAATTGGGAAAAGATCATTTTAATCTCACCCAATCTCAAACAGATAAGTCCTCATCTTCGGACAAACACCGCCCCCCCACCCCACCAAAACTATAAGGGTATATATTCAACCTCATCAATTTGTTAAGTCACTTGAAAATGACCGTCAAACGTCGAAACTCGAGTCGTGATATGTGTAGAAATTTATATAACTGTGAATAATAAGTTATATAACATTTTTACATAATATAAATGTGATAAAAAACAAAGTGAATTTTTCAATTCAATGTGAATATATAAATATGTTCCACCTGTTCGTAGCTCTATAATAATATCACGTGTGTAAATCGCAAATCGTTAAAACAACTAGAGATTTGAATGTTATTCCTAGAAGCAGTCCAAGTACAAATTTCTAATTGGTTCAACATGAAATTTTTTCATAGTCCTGATAAGACTTAATATTTTGAGTACGAACAGGTTGAATATATTTATATTTTCAAGCTATATTTCGCTTTAGTAAGTTTGTATCAATAATTAGTATGGCTTCACCCCAATATTCAATATAGAATTGTGTTACTTTATCTGTTACAATATTTATTAAAAGCTCTGTAGGTAACTACATAATACACAATTGACAAAGAAATTCTTTTATCTAATTTTCTTTTTGAAATAGTTTCTACATACAGTATCAATGAGGCATGGATTAATTTATATTTGTATATGTTGGGAACATATATAAAGTTACGCCCGTGGTATCGGACCGTTCCTGCCTATCCATTTATCAGGATACCTACCATTGAGACATGCACGGGCCTAGCGACTAAAATGTGCTGGTGCACCATCATGCATAAACGCCGTTTCATGTCTCAGTTGTACATTGACCGTGTCTAATTCATTGAGGAAGTCATTTTCCAGAAGTTAAGCTATCCGGCAACACAAATGGACCTATCAAATAGTTGCCAACAATCAAACACCAAACATTAATTGAAAATATGTGTTGATAACCTCTACCATGAATTGCTTGAGGATTTTCTTCAGCCCACAAGTGCATGGTATAGCTATCTAACATTCCTTCCCTTGTAAATGCAGAATTATCGGTAAAAAGTATACACTCTTAAAATCGTTCATTCTGTTGTGTGCAAGAACCACCTATTAAGCTGTACTCGTAGAGCACGGAGCAAGTCATACAATCCTGGACTTGAATTCTAAAAGGGTGTAAGAGCTGTTCGCGAAGAACTCGCCATACTGTTGAAGCACTCGTACCAACTTCGTGTGATACAGTTCGTGTGCTACGAACACTAGTTCTCGGATTATTGGCAGCATCCAAGAGATTTTCCTCTAATGACACACTGCAAATTTTCCACGTTCTAGAAGACATCGATAAATTGCTGCAAAAGTTGTATTATGAGGCAGCTGCCTATTCGGAAACCGTTCACCATAAATCTTAGCAACTGCTCTGCCGTTGCCGTTAGCTGTATCATAAACTAAATGCATATCTAGCAACAGGAAAGAAACTCCGATTATTTTTTGGTAAAATTTTTTTCAACCGTTTGTCATCCACTCCGGGACATAGGCCTCTCCGCTTCTCTTCGACGTCTCTCGATATTGTGCCTTGTGGTACCACCGACTACCTGCGGCTAATTTGATTTCATCTAGCAGACACCTTCTTTGCGACCGGCCTCTACTTCTAGTTGTTATTCTTGGACGCCATTGTGGGGTTTTTAGCGTCCATTTGTCATTATTCCGTCTTGCAACAAGACCTGCCCAGCTCCATTTTAACTTGGCTACACGCTCTATTATTTCGGTTAATCTTGACCTCTCTCTCACTGTTTCGTTCCTGATTCTGTCTTTCAGTGATATTCCTAGCATCGCGCGTTCCATAGCCCTTTGTGTCGTTCTTAGTCGGTTGGAACTGTTTTTTGTGAGGCTCATTGTTTCGAACCCGTACGTCGCTACAGGTAGAATGCACATGTTGTATATTTTGCTCTTGAGATTTATTGGTAAGTTTGCCATACTTAACATCAGAGTGTGTCGAAGATAGGTATATTGTTGAACGCACTCGATAATATTGTTGCCTATGCAAAAGTGGGGGTCGCAAGGGCTAATCTGGGTCTTGATTAGGTTCATTTTAAGCCCAATGCTTCTTGAAGCCTGATTGAGTTGTTGTAGCATTTCCTCTAGTACATCAGGGTTGCTCGAGATGACAACGATATCGTCAGCGAAACGAAGATGGCTAAAGTATGTCCCATCGATTTTTTACCTTTCTCTTCTTATCTTAGTTGATTGAGCGTCTTCTAGGCATAGGGTGAACAGCTTGGGTGAGATTGTATGCCCTTGCCGTGCTCCTCTCTTTATATTTATTCTGTTGGTGGTGAGTCCTTCTCGATCTTGACGTGTAGTGTAGCTCTCCTATAAATATTTTAGATTATGGCGATCTATCTTGAATCCACTCTTGCATTTCTTATAGCTTTTAGGATTGACCAAGTCTCAACTGAATCGAATGCTTTATGGTAATCGACAAACGCTAAGTGGATAGAGGCATTATATTCGGTGGCTTTCTCGATTAGATTCCGTAGTGTTTGTAGGTGATCTGTAGTGCTGAACCTTTTTCGGAATCTTATTTGTTCAACTGGCTAATAGAAATCCATTTTCACCGAGCTACCGTGAAAATGGATTTCTATTAGCTGCAGTTGAATTTTGTGAAAAGCTTTTAGACGTGTGGTAGCAGGCTAATCGGGCGATAGTTTTCAATATTGGTAGTGTCTCCCTTTTTGGACAGAATTCTGACTTCTGCGTTACACCATTCCGTTGGGATTTGGCCGTCTCGCAGGCATTTGTTCAGCAGTACCTGGACTGCGCCCAGTTTTAACATTTCAGTTGTGATTTGATCTTCTCCCGGACATTTGCCATTTTACATTTTCTTAAGAACAACTCGTCAAAAACACCCGACAACGAAACGATGTAAAGTACTAAACGTAGGGTTAGAGTATATACCGGAAATATCTGTCCAAGAAATAAGAGCATTTCTTGGACAGATATTTCCGGTATATACTCTAACCCTACGTTTAGTACTTTACATCGTTTCGTTGTCGGGTGTTTTGACGAGTATAAGTCGGTGTAGAACTGTTACTGTTACTTTTTGTAGTTATTGTAACTCCGTTACTACGTTTTTGATCTTAAGTTTAGTTTTTCTTGTTTTTCCCTTTGATAGTTTGGATCTGAGCACTTTAATATTGGCGTTTTCTCCGATTATCATTTGGATCATGCGCACCAACATGATCTTACGTCTCTACGGATGTCTTTTTTGATTTTTCTGTTGAGTATCTTGCACTCATTAGTTCCCTTTACCATGCCTCTTCGTTGCTCCATATTTTAGATAGAGATCTTGGTGGTTGTAGTTTCGGGTACCCTACTTGTTGTGCTCTCCCACATATTTTTTTTGCAGCAACTTGGGTGGCGATTTTTGTCTTCCTTGCAAGTTGGTCTATGCCTATATTTGTCATATTTGTAACCACTTCTTTCTAGTATTTTTCTCTAAGGGTGTAGGGAACCTCGCTCTCTTCATTAGTTTGTTTCTCTCGTGTTTGAGGTATATACGTAGCTTTGCTCGGACACTCCTGTAGTCGCTTCCTGTATCAAACCGGTTCAGGATTCTGACGTCCTTCCATATTGATCAGCTATTTGCGAGAATATAGTTGATCTCATTTTTGACCGAGTTGTCCGGGCTCCTTCACGTCGATCTACGTGATGGTGGTTTCTCAAAGAACATGTTTAGGCAGTACAAATTCTTTTTTTCCAGAAAATTTTCCAGTTTTTCTCCTCTGCTGTTTCTTACGCCGACCTTGTTTGCTGTTGTACACTCAAATAACCTATCACTAACGTGAAGTTTGTTTTCTCTAAATGTTTTGCTCTTGCTATATCTTCACACATTTTCTCTATTTTCGCGACCTTTATAGTCTTCTTCGTCGTCTGAGCTGCTTGTCGGAGCGTAGATATTGATAATTTACATGGAGCAGCTGACCCTCTGGGTGCAGACGCTGGTTGCATCCGCCAATTCAGGGTCAGACGCTGGTTGCAGCCGCGAATTCTGGGTCAGACGCTGATGTAGTGGATTATCTTAGATTCCTTTCTCACCTTTGACCTTGCCAGAAAGGGCGGCCCTAAATGGAGCCTATGCACCTGCTGGCATCGCTCTGAGGATCTTTGAAAGTACTGAGCTCTCTCACTACGACAAAGTGTTAATCCCTGAGAGGGTCGTACAAATTAGTCGCTTCATATTATGGTTTATGTATTATTATCTGGTTAGGTTAGGATAGGTTTGACCTTGTATTAAGAGTTTTTTGCTTATTTTGAATAATACAATCAGCCCGGACAGTTTGTCGATGGAGTTCAGACTAGGATTTCTGAATATCCGCACTTTTTCAAAACCCCGGTTTTCGGTTTTTGAAAATTAAAAACCGCGATTTCGCTTTCGGGTTCGCTTTTTAAGGACTTTTGGTATTTGTCTGTGTCTGATATTTCAACGAGCTTAGTTTTTTACAAAAGTCGGGGCTTAGGGAAAATGATTTTTCGGCGTAGGTGTATGTAAGCTTTAATTGTAGAGAGTGCTCGAAAGAAAATATCTTTTATGTATGTAATATATCTTTTTGTTCTCTCAGAAGTTTTTTTATATATCCTCCTGCTTCATAGAATTAGGATAGCAATTTGTTTGCATATAGGTGTTTTTGTTTAATACATTTTGAATAGCTTTTTGAACATCGTCTTGCAAGGAATAATTTGGATTGGTCACTTCTTCCAATTCTTCTGAATTTGCCGAACATTCGCTTTCGACTTCAACCTTATTGTTGTTTGGATAAAGTCGTTCAAAAAGATTTTCGACCAATATTAAAAAAGACTTTGTTGGAACTTTCGAAGGATCTAGTAAGAATCTAGCCAATTCTGTTCGATGATACGTTCCATGATATTTTTCATTGAAGCTTTGCTTATATCAGAACCAATTAATTTCTTTTCCAAGAATCCTATTACTTCTTGTGCGTTCAGCAGGACAAATTTGTGGTTTAGCAGGACAATCTGTGGTATTTTTGTAATTACCCAGGCACCGTCATGTGTCACCGTCACGGACACCCACAATATCATTTCTGAAATTGATACTAAATGAATCTAAATGTTTTTCAACACTTATTGCGATATTATTTGCAGAACAAGTTCCTTCAATTCGCAGAAAGCCTAAATTGCAATAAAAATTTTGGCAAGATTTGGTCGGGAAACCGGCCAGCTTTCCGAATAAATGCAGAATTTGAAATTGCTCGAACAGATATATCGTCGATGGTTGCCATTTTTGCAACAACAGTTTGGAATGTTTGAAAGAGCACCAATTCATTGTACTTTATTTTTAGTAATTTTTAAAAAAAAAACGAAAACCGCGGTTCTTTATGACGGTTATGCGGTTTCGGTTTTTGCACAGAAAACCGCGGTTTTGCGGTTCGGATATATCCGAACCAGAAACCCTAGTTCAGACACCATCGATATGTTAATTCTGATTACAAAGAATCTCTTTTAGATTTGTTCCAATTATAACTTACAATTAGATAAACAGTGTGATGATTATTAAATTTTACAATAATATTTTTTTTCCAAAAGTAAGCACTTTAATGTTATTACTTTTACTAGTAACAATAAGTAGATTGTAGATATGGTGGTGACGATTTGTACTGCGACCTTTATAGATCTATTGTACCCCACCCGCCACCTCCAAGCGTTGGTGTACTTACCCATTTAGAGCGCCTCCCCTAATCCTGATTCCTTAAGGAATTTCAGGATTTGTCTCTTGTGGAGTAATGCTCCGCAGTCTTTGAGCAGATGTATGGGGGTTTCCTCTGATGAGCCACAGAATCTGCATCCGTCATCCTTCTCTAGGCCTAGGGCCTTGAGATGTTTCCTAAGTGTGCAGTGTCTCGTCAGGACTCCTACGCAGACTACTAAGTATATATGTAATCACTTTTATGTCGGATAGAGTTAAAGTGATTTATTATATTTGAAAGTGATATTGCATTTATCTTGTCAATCAAGTCACAAGTGTGTTTGTTGTCAAACAGCAAGCACACCTGTGATAGTCCTACTGCTAGTCAATACCTGAAAATTATTGTAATGTCCATATCGAGGTTCATATTTATGATTTTTTGCATCAATTGCTTACATTGGTTTTTCACCTTTGGGAATAAAATTATTTGGAGTAAGTGACTTGAGGGGCTCGACAACATTTTTGACGGTGGCGTCGACAAACTGTGACGCAAAAGTGACACACTTTGCTGTGATTAAATGTTTTAATAGTTGCCGTAATTTTTTCATAAATGATTTAATTTTGAAATTCATCGGAATCGAAATTGGTACTAATAATAGTGAAATTCTAATGTCTCAATTTAAGTCTAAATATACGGCATTGCCATTAATTAGAAACAATAATTAGCCGGAGCCAAATAATGGTGATACGATAATGTGCAAATACATGCATACAATACGTCGTGATTACGTCGTGAAACGGTTTGAGTTGCATTTGTAAATTAGGTCGAGTAAAAAATACACATTTTTCTCTTTGCCTGAAATTATTCAGAATAGCATTTTATTTCTAACAAAATAACATTTTTCCGAGAGGTTTTAAATAAATTTAGATTTTATGCCAAGATTTGAGATTACATTATAAAAATGAACCAAATAGAAAATAATATCTTCACTTAATTCGATTAAATTTTTTAAAATAATAAACTTCACTCTAAATTGTGTAGTCAGTATAAAAAAATGTTTATTCCTGTTGTATCCATAACTTTAATGAATAATTTTAATGTTGAATCCATTAACTGGCTAATATTTTAGATTAATCTAGTTTGCTTATCCAAACAACTAGTTAATAATATTTCAACTTGTATTTTGTGCCTGACATTAGGTTTTTTAGTGCAAGTCCGATAAGTTTATCGATATTTATCCAAAAGAAATTATATTTATAATAAAGTTTGCTTTTCTAGCCATGGTTAAAACGAGAAGCATAAAGTACGAAGGTTTTGACTTTCTTTCAAGGTTAATTACTATTAGCTTGACCGACAGAATTTCAATCTTGTTATCTGATTTCTTACAGTAAATTTAATTAAGTACATACAGTTTTTATTTGAAACATTTCTTTTAATTTCGGTTATTTTTACTTTTGAGTTATTTTTGCATTTTTTTATACAAAAATATCTTGTAAAAAATAAATAATTTTCTACGTGTTTTATTTGCAACATTTTTCCAAATTTTGCTTAGTTTCTGTGTTATTTGCGAATTTTTGCGATAATAAAAATATGAAACAAAGTGAATAATGTTTTGACGTTATTCAAGCTTGATTAATACTAGTAATGTAACGAATATTCGTATTCGAATTCGCGAATATTGGCATATTTCTTTACATTCGCATTCGCAAAACTTATACGAATATAAGTATAGTATATTTTTCATAATTCTTTTCTTGTAATATCGAAATTCACATAGTATTTTTTTTCCTATTTTTTTGTACTCCATTTAATTTGTAAATACTCATTTTATTACTTGAGAATTAATAATGGAATAAGAAATTCACGAACGATGTAATCTGAAATAAATAAATATGATGTCCAAACCTTGATAGCGTATGCACTACTTGCAACCATGTTATGGCCAAAAATAGCGCTTGCATGATTTTACTGTGCCAGTTGTAGCCTTGGAGTGTTTCATTCATGTTTATGTTGTTATTGGTAAATTAACTTTTTGTATTAATTATTAAGTTGTCTAAATAGAACTTAAGTAAAACATCTCAAGAATATTGTAATTTCGAATAAATATTAATGATTTACATTGAATTGAAAAATTCACTATATTTTAACCACACTTATAATTATTTTAACAACACTATTAACCAAGTGTGGTTAAAATATTGTGAATTTTTCAATTCAATGTAGGGAAAGAGTAGCATGAAAGAGCCTGTTTTGAAAGAATGGAGAAAAATACAAAAGAAAATAAATAAACAGTAAAATTTTTAGCATAAGTTGTTGTTTATTTCTTTACGTTGGTAATGTGATAAAACATTTTCCAAAAGCAACAGTTTACTTGACTTCTAACCATTTATAAAAATAATGAGATTCGACTCTTTCATAACACATAAGCATTGAAAGAGCCAACAAAAGTTTTGAAAGAGCCAAGTTCATATTACAGGGACTTGAACTGTTAATTAGCAAAAGATATCATTGAAAATATTTATTATTATATAAAATGATTTATAACGCAAACTCTGAATAAAGTATTTACTTAGATCTATCATTTTAATCTAAGTATAGTCTTCTTAAGAATATAATTATAAAGTTGCCAAATTCAAAAACTTAAAAGCAGTTTCGGAAAAATAATGCAATCTCCTTTTTACACCACAGGATTCATGTGCCCAACCGGAACAAATTTTGCACTGGTACCACTCTTGATTGCTGTTACTGTAATTATCATTGCATACTACACATATATCCTGTTCTGTTCCTCTTGTGTTCATATCCTTATTTTTTGCTTGTGATAATACTATATTATCGTCAGAATCTGTTAAAGTATCCGAACCTGTTTTAGATTTCTTAGTAAGCGCTTATATAGATTTTTTTATAGTCATTTTCTTTACATTGTCTCTATTTTGCCTTGAATTTGAATCCTTTTCTTCTATCTTGTTTTTGTCTGGAATGTCCGTTACAATGGCAGATGACATTTTACGACGTTTACGAACCGTGTTCTTTCTGGGACCTGCCTTTAAAAACGGTCTAATTATTTGCGGCGATATAACTGGTTGCCTTGATGTGGTCGCTACTAATACTATTGGTGACGCAGCAGTCGAAGATAGAGGAGATCTAAAATTATCTTGTGATAAAGTTAGTTCCTCTGAAGGTCTTAAAATTGACAGTGAAGATGCATTATCAGGCGAAGGCCGATGGGGCAGATTCTCTTCTATTTCAGTTGCATTGTTATTATCATTTTCCTTATCGGAGTAGACTTCAGTAGATGGATCAGATCTATCAGTAACAAATGAAGATAGAAACTCTTCTTCTCCAAATATGTTCGAATTTCAAGCATAAATACCCGTTTTGAGAAAACCTTTTATAATATTGTGAGGGCTGAAACTTGATAGACATTCATCTTTCACAAACTGTCCCACTTGGTAAATGGTGACTGTTTTACCGGGATTTGACAACATCCATTCATAACAATCCTATACCTGATTTTGAAGGGATCATACACTGTGAGGTCAAGGGGCTGTAGCTTGTGGCTACAGTGTGGTGGAAAAGTGACTATTACAATAGAGTTTTCTCTAGCAAATTGAACCACTCTGAGGTTAATATGTGATCTATGAATGTCCATTATGATCAATGCCGGATTTTCTTTGGAGGGTTTTACATGTAGTACAAAATGTTCCAGAGCTTAAATGACACATTCTTCATTCATCCATCCAGAAATATTTGCCAATCCAAGAGCCCCTGGTGGACCATTAGGTAACATAATGTCTTTGTAATTTACTCGTGGAAACACAAAAATTGGTGGTAAAAAACCACCAACAGCATTAATGAAAAACAAAGTTGTCACCAAAGTTTCTCGTTCACCTGATGTCACTTGTCCGACTTGTTTTGATCCTCTTTCAGAAATAACTTTAGGAGGATTGGTTACAGTGCTGCAGCCTATTTCATCTACGTTAAATATCATGTGCAGCGGAAAACTATATCTGGTGTAAACATCAGAAAGTTTTTCAAAAACCGTTTTATTAAAACTGGTTGCTCTGGAGAGTGAGGTGCTTTCGGGTTTTCTAACGGCTGAATCTTTGTGTCTGCTCATAAAACCTTTCAACCAATCATCGCTTGCACCTTGAGAGCCCTTCCACTTATTTGGACAAACAGAATTAGCTTCTGCATAATTAAATGCCTGTTTTTTGGTTTGTTGTCTTGTTAGCCCATAGCATATTTTAGAAGCAGCTTTCAAATACTCTGCTAGCAAACCCTCTTGATCCACAGTAAAAATACGCTTTTTACCTATATTAGGAGTATGTTTGTAAGATGATTCCCCTGAAGATTTTAGCTTCTTGACTATTTTAGCTAAATAAGCTCTTGAAACATTAAGGGAAAGGGCACTTTTATTTATAAACTGGCCTTTCTCGATTACTTCCCTAACAGCTTCCTCTATTGTAGATGCTGCGGGTCTTTGTGCATCTTTGGTTTCGCTTTTTGTTTTCTAAAGCAAAAAAATAGTCTAATTTTATCAGTTATCCCAATAAAATACTTTAATTGTCCATGTACTGAATTATATTGAATGATATTCAAAAATAAGCCTTCAAAGAGCCAGTTATGAATGAGCCGGCTTTTTCATTTCTCCGTATCGCGGCTCCTTCATAGCATATCCTCTCAAGAAATATAACCTCAAAAACTAGTACGAAATTAAAGCTTCGCCGATAAAATATTTATGTTATTGGAAGGCCTAATATATTCATATAAATATAGTATAATCATATCGTTGTTAGTTATATACCTGTAGCTATCAGAAAGCAAATAAAATGAACTCAAAAACTTACTTTTTATGCACGAAATCTTCAACACTTTGTACCGGCGCTATTTATTTTCGGTGAACTCTCAATTTTCTGTGGGTAATAGCTGGCCAGTGTTGCTATTTCAAAATAAGAATTTTTGCTTTATTCCTTCAAAAACTTCGGATTAATGATAACGGCTCTTTCAAAACATGGCTCTTACATGTCACTCTTCCCCTAAGTATGAATTACAGCAGTAATGGTAGTAACAGCAACCATCCTATTCATTAATGATTTACTTACCAGTGGCTTGCTTGCGATTCTTATAAGCATTAAGAAAAACAAATTGCTTTTTTAAATAAGCGTTGAAACTATACTTTCAACGAGTACAGGTTTCAAGTTTTCGAGTTACTTTTGCATTATTGAGACCAAAATATGTTAAATAAAAAAATAAAATTCTGTAATATTAATGCTAATACTACAAAACAAACTTTAATGGAAATATAGATATTATTCAATTACTTTGATCTGGAATGAATAAAAAAGGAAATAAACGCAGGTAGATATTTTTTTTTTGTAGACATGTCTAATCTATAGTCTAGATTTCAAAACTTTCTACTAAATAATTGTTAAATAAACCTCGGAAAAATAATGATTTACTAAAGTTTCTTGTTATATTGAAACAATGCATACAGCTAAGTCAAGGGTTAGTCCATTGCCAGTTATCTAATATATTAATACCCGTTTACAAATTACCAATCTACCAAATTATCAATATACAACTTTTCCTAATACTACATAAAAAATACTATTTATCCAAATTGACTTAGCTGTTTGCATTGTTTAAATATAACAAGAAACTTTAGTAAATCATTATTTTTCCGAGGTTTATTTAACAAAAATTTAGTAGAAAGTTTTGAAATAAAATATCCTTGAAATAAAAGTCCTGTCTAATAATATTTAAAATTGCATTATAACACAAACATACTAGAAATTAGATGTTAAATATAAGTAGTAAATTGCCTAAGTCATCTTAAAACTAATATTATCTTAACTCGCATGATTTAGAAAGCTCGCGAGAACTGAGATATGAATAAGTCTACTTAAATAGAACCTAATAAGCTAATTTTAGCGTGTACATTAAACATATATATTAACATATAAAAACTACACTACGAGCTTGATCTTCTACGAATTTTATAAACAGTTCAAATAATAAACTTATTATGTTTGACTTAGTATTCAAGAATTTGATTGACTTTATAACAGAGTTTAATGTGTTTTTTGTTGTTGTTGATTTTCTGTTTTATTTCATTACGTTTAAATTTGTTATAAGAATGCAATACAGTTATAAGTTAGATAATATACAATACAAGAGCCGCCCAGTTATCCTAAATAGTGTGGACCTAGGCCTTTCCGGTTAACTGACAATTTAACTCCGGATAATACAAAGGTTAATTTTTTTTATTTTGAAATCATTATATTAAAGTAAATTTACAACGTAATTGTTAGAAACTTTTTATTAACAACTTATGGTACATAGTTATTTGAAAAACGAATTTATTACGATATCATTTGATTAAACGAAAAAGTCATCATCAGCCTTTACGTCCCACTGCTGGGCACCGTACTCTTCTCTGCCACATATCCAACCTCAGCACTAAGATTTGAATATGGGGGACCTACAGTTTAACGCCGATTCAGAACGACAAATTTCCAGAGAAGGTGTTAGGCAGTTCAGATTCCACGGTTTGGAAGCCGGATTGGGGAATTCATTGTGATGGGTTGCACCCATTAGTTTTTAATTTTTGTTGCTTTGGTTCTTTGAGGATTTGCTATCTGTGATATTAGCTATCTGAGCAACCACCACACCTATTCAATTACTAAAAGTGTTTGTTTCAATATATTACCTCTGTTCCTGGGCGCAATATCTCCCCCACCTTCTAATTAGTAAAATATCACTTACGGTTGCATGGGTTGTATTCCACATATGCAAGATGTTTCAAGAGTCTTCTTTCATTCGCTATTGGAGCTGCTCGTCTTCCATTACCTCCATTACCAAATTTTCATCAATTTCTTCTCTCTTTTCTTATTATTTGTTAATTCTTCTTCCAGCTCGTCACCAGAAACCCTATTTTCAACTTCTGCTAATGTCACATTTTCACACCCTTTAATTTTGCTAATGCTAAGTAGATGATAATAAGTCCATGTAAACTTTCTTCAACAGGCTGATGTTCAACAGGTGTTCTTTAGAGCTGCTTCTTTCGTTCAATATTTCGTAAACGTAGTGCTTTTAACGCGGTTCCATGTTTCTGCACTGCAGTACACAACATCTTTAAGATTATTTTTTTTCAAACAACTTACAAGATTGTTAATCTTCGTTATTTGCTGGAATATTTCTTACCAAAGAACTCGACGATAATTGCGCTTTAAATTTTCTACAACTCCTTGGTCCATGGGTTGAAGACTCGGAGTGACATTTTGTGGCAGATACATATGTTTTATGGCCCCCTTTTTTTACTCGTTGGCGTCTGGATGAGAAGGTGCATTGTCAAGCACTAACTAAGCTTTTCTTGAAAGTCTGTTTTTCTTTGAATAAAATGTTGACTTTTTTGGTTCTTATAACAAATTGTTAGAGCATTAGGAGCTACATGTTTGAATGCTCTTGGTTTGGCAGATTTTCCGATTATTATTAAGGGAAGTTGATGTCTAAAATTGTCACAAGTTTCTTAGTTCTTTTTGTAACCTAACGCGGTCTGCACCTGGTTAGGTTAGAACTTCAGTTTTTGAAGCCAATGTACTGGTGGGTAACATCTTTTAATTGAGACCAGTTTCATCACAGTTGTATCTTTGATCTTCAACCTAACCAATTTCTTCAACTATTCTTCAAAAATTCTCTTTGAAACAATCAGCATCTGACTTTTCAACTGATAATTTTGCACCACAAATTTTCAAATTTCTGATACCGTGCTTTTTCTTGTATCACTCACAGTATAAGTGCGTGGTGCTTCTAACCCTGGAAGATTCTCGCTAATACCGATTGCATTTCCTGTAAAATTGGACCTGACAGTCCCATATTTTCCCATTTTCAGATTCATAGGTTCCCATATCACGTTGCTGAGTGAATCAGTGATATAATGCCACCAGATTTCAGGCTTTTTCGTTTAACATTAGGAGACGCTAAAAATTACTCCACTACTCTATTTTTTCACGACATTTCTGCTCCAGTGCTTACTCCTACATCTTAATCTGAAGAAACTTTTTTTAACAATTACCCTTTATCCCTTATACCCTTTACCCTAACGTTTAATTGCTTCCAGTTTCTGGGAAATTTCAGAACTTTTTGCTTGCGCTTTTACACTTTATTATTAATTTTTTAGCAACGTAACATCTTTGAATTAAGTTGATACTGGCAAAACTCGGACGTGACTCGGAGATCAGGACAAAACATTTTTTTATTATTTCTCAGAGAGTATAAGAAAGAAATTTGTGCAATTTCGGAAAATGCGGCAACAAGTTGAAAAAAAACAAATATAACCGAAACTTTTGTTTAACAAAACTCGTAAACATATCTAAACATGATAATGTGCTTCTTCATTATGCCTACTTGCGCTGCCGACTGACGGTGGTGCGTCCAGTAAACAGGCACGAACGTTCGCGCAAACGCGCAAACTTGCGCATAAAAACAAATTACTTATTCCATGTATTTTATATAACCTAGTTGATATTTAGATTTTAGAGTTTTTGCGCAATTACGGTTACCAAGCGCAGTTATTTCAGCGAAAATTACAGTTATTATGCGCAAAATTGCGGTTATTATACGCAAAAAAGCGGTTACTATACGCAAAATGACTGTTATTATGCGCAAACTTGAGGTTATTACCCGCAAAAATTTCGGTTATTTTGCGCAAATTGTTGGTGAACTTATATTATTATACGCAAAATTGAGGTTATTTTATGCAAAATTACGGTTATAATGCACAAAATTACACTTATTATACGCAAAATTGCCGTTATTTTGCTCAAATTATTTATGCACTAGATAGCATTTTATATTGATTTTTATTGCGCAAAACTTTCGTGTTTCAAGAAACGCGCAAATTCGCGCGAAATTCAAAAAACGTTTCAAAACTGACTTTGTATATGTATTTTATGTAAACCAGTTAATTAACGGCGTAAAGCGCAAATTTAGGTAATTTCACAAATGCGCATTTTCCGCAAATTATTATGATTTTGCGCAAATTGCAAATATTTCGCACATTAATTAACTACCAAGTTTGACTATATATTTTATATAAAAGAGTTTATTTGCATATCTTGCATAAATCTTATCTTTTTCCCTATGACGCATATGAGCGCATTTCGCAAAAAACCCATTATTTTGCGCAAATTAAAAAAATTCATAGATTTAGAGCATTCGTTTAGTATCAACTCTATCTCTGTTAGATTTAGAAATAGATGCGAAAAATTGTGGTTATTATAAGCAAAATTGAGGATATTATTCGCAATATTGCGGTTATTATATGCAAAATTTCGGTTATTAAGGGCAAATTGTTTATGCACTTGCATTTATGCATTATGCACATCATTTTATAAAAAAAAACAGTTGATTTTCATTTTTATTGCGCAAAACTTTCGCGTTTTAAGCAACGCGCAATTTTGCGCAAATTCCAAAAACGTTTCATAACCGACTTTGTCCATATATTTTATACAAACCAGTTAATTTTCGGTTTAAAGCACGAATTTAGTTATTTTCACAATTGCGCATTTTCCGCAAATAATAATAATAATAATAATAAAGGCCTGTATTCGTAATAAACAAAGAAATATCAATAAAACATGCAATCCATTGGGCGAGGTTCAGTTCGCCCTGCCTACAATAATAGTAGACTAGACGTCGTTCAACTAACACAAATAATTATACTAAAAATAGCCAAAATAATGAAAATGATAACATAATAATAACATAACATAGAAGTAATAACATAATAATAACGTAACGAGAAAATTTAAAAAAAAATTGTATTATATAATGAAAAGAGACGAATTTTTTTATTGAAAGAAAATGCTAACCAAGCCAAATAATTACTACAACTTTCCTGAATATAGTCCATTTACAATTAGTTACTCACACAATTCTTATAAATGAGTTTCTTAAAGCTAGGTCCGGACAAGCCAAGGATATTATTAGAAAATTTATTTAACATATTAGCAATGCTATAAGAGAAAGAGCGCTGAAATAATTGTGTTTTATGATGTGGTATTGTAAGCTTACCCTTAAACCTAATATTAGTGTAATGCACATCTGTACGAAATCTAATTTTCTTGTATAGGTATATGGGAAATTTATTTTTTATTATTGCGTGGTAGTGGCAAATCGTGTGCATATAACGTCTTTGGCCCATGCTTAAATGTTATTTTGGCCCAATTGTTATCTTTAATTTTATACGTGATACGATCGTATCTTTGTATGCCAAATATGAAACGCAAGCAAGAATTTTGGACTTTTTGAATACTTTTTGAATCCGTCTCAGTTAAACATGGTCCATAAACGGCATCACAGTAATTAAAGTATGATAGTACAAGTGCATCACATAACAACGATTTAACATTTGTTTTAAGCACATGTCTATTTTGATAAATTAGCTTTAAACTGGAATAAGCTTTTTGAATACATTTGTTTACATGAGTTGAAAACCTTAGATTATTGTCAATGTAAAGACCTAAATTTTTCACCACAGAACTAAAATGAATATTGTGGCCATGCACATTAATTTGATGACTATATTGCTCAATAAATCGTTGTTTTTCCAATTTTCCTCCAAATACCATGGCAACTGTTTTTCAAAACATAAATTCCAAAACATTTATTAAGTCAAAATTTATTGCGGTGACTGCTTGCGAAGATTCGTCTGGATAAAAGGATATATACATTTGAGTGTCATCAGCATAGAAATGACTACTACAAGAAAGAAAGGCTAATGGAAAATGCGAGGTATAGAATGTAAATAATCTCGGGCCCAATATTGAGCCCTGTTTGATACCATTAGTAACATTTAAAAAACCAGAGTTTTCTTTATTATAACACACTAATTGCATTCTATCCTGTAGGTAATTTACCATAAGATTAGTAGCTTGGTCTTTAAACCCCACATAATTGTACATTGCTTTTAAGATGTTATGATTTACTGTATCAAATGCTTTAAAATAATCCAATAAAATTAGAATGGCTAGCTTTCCTTTATCCAGGTTACTTATTATATCATCTGTTATATTCATCAAAGCTGTATTACACCCCAAACCCTTTCTGAATCCAGATTGTGAATCAGGTAGTATTTTATTATCGTTAAAATATATTTCTAGCTGAGTATCAATGAGTTTTTCAAAGACTTTAGATAGAGTTTGGAGAATACTAATAGGGCGCAAGTCATTGAAAGTAGACGAGTTGCTAATTTTAGGTAATGGTATCACACGAGCTTTCTTCTACATACTAGGAAAAATAAAATTAGATATGCTAAAATTTATAATATGTGTTATATATGGAAGCAGAAATGGAACACACAATTTTAACGTCAAAATATTTATTCCATCCAGCCCTGTAGCTGTACTTTTTATTGTAGAAATAACTTTTAAAACTTATATTTCTGTTACTCTTTTAAAATTGAAACTATTTTTATTTTTTTATTATTACTGTAAAAATGTATTTGATTGTGATTAGGTGTTAATTTTGGAACAGTATTAATAAAATGATCATTTATAGCATTAGGGTCTGATAAGTTTGGTGGTAACACTAATTGTTCTCGAACTTTATTACTAAAATTTAGACGTTTTAAGTCAGCCCATAAGTCTTTAGGTTTCTTATTTTCGAAAGAATTCTGATAAAAAGCTTTTTTCTCTCTCCTTATTGCCAGTGTGAAACTATTTCTCAAAACTTTGTATTGTGACCAATCAAAAAGGTCTCTCTAGTTCTCTTAAACTTACTCAAAGCCCTGTCCCTATCCCTTTTAGCAGCTCGTAAAGTATCCGTAAGCCAAGGAGCATACGGCTTAGTTATTCTATAAGTTACATAGGGCGCATGTATATCGAGTAAAATATGAAGATTTTTACATAGAAAATCAACTTTACAATCTACATCAGTTAAATCTTAAATATTTCGCCACGGTATTTATTGTAAATCACTGTAAAATTGTTGTTTGTTAATATTTTTAAAGTTTCTGACTGTTCTAAACTGAGTTCTTGGTTTTTTTAATTTAATGTCTATTATACACGAGACTAATTCATGATCACTAATCTGTACAGAATTCACGCTAACTGAATTTACAATATCTACGTTTGATGTTAAAATATAATCAATCAGTGTCGATGTGGTTCCTGTTACTCGAGTGGGTTGGTTTATAATTTGAGAAAGTCCGAGTGTTTCGAAACAGTCAAGTGCTGAATCAGTATCAGTGTTTCCAATTTTTAAAAAATCGATATTTAATTCGCCCACACAGAACACATGATCCACAGAGACAAACAAAGAAGAAACTGTGGTCTCAAATGTTGTTAAAAAATCATTATAGTTCACATTCGGAGGTCTATAAACAACCCCTATGGCTAAGCATAGATTCGATAATTTTATTTTTATCCACAATTGCTCAATATCTAGAGACGTGTGAATGATAGTGTACGGTACACGATTTGCTATGTAAAATCCTACACCCCCACCTCTACCTTGTCTGTCGTTTCTAATAAAACTATATCCATTAATATGTACAGCATTATCAACAATTGTATTATTAAGCCATGTCTCACTTAAACCTAACACGTCAAATTTCTTTGACCGCAGTAATTCGCTTAAATCATTAAAGTGTGCAATCAAACTTCTTGTATTCAACTGAGCTAATTCAAATAAATCAGTCATATATCTGGCTTGATTATCTTTTGTTATAAATAATAGGTGAATTAAAAAAAGAATAATGTAGTTGAATAATATAAATTTTGGCTTTAAGTCGCTGCTTTTAGGACTCCATATATACTAAAATTATATACATATTTGTTCTGGCGCTTACAATTTTTCGTTTTAATTAATTTAAATATCATTCACTGTTTGATTCCGTTTTTTTGAACCTTTAATATTTACAAAAATATTTCCCGCCAAAGTCCAATAGTACTTTACTCCGTATTTGGTGCACGTTTTTACGTATAATTCTAAATTTTTGTTAGTGAGAAATTCGGAAACCACTATACCACTGTTTTTAAAAAGTTTTTTTGCTCGAAAAATATCATCGCGTTTCCATTTATGCACTAATCGAATGGATATCGGACGAGGCCTAGCACGGCCCTCAACAAACTTACCCATTCGATAACAGTCCCCGATGTCATTCACGGTCAAGAGATATTTTAACTTTAATTTTGTGTTTATGCTATTTATCAAATCTTGCCGTAGACTAGCAGGATCTGGTTGTTCGGGAATACCGCTGAATATTAAAAAAATTGATAAGAGTTTTTGTTCCTGTTCATCGTTTTTTTTTCTCCTGTGCAGCCAGCCGTTGATTTACTCCCCGCAACTCATTTTTTATCAACTCTATAGCATTTTCTGTATTTTTTTTAAATTCACTTACTTTATACATAAGTTCATTCGAATCTAACACTTTACTGGAACGTTCCGAGTTATCCGTTATCAGGTTTTTTAACTCCCGCACGTTTTGTAGCATTGATTCTTCTAGTCTATGAACCTGGTTCGCTAGATCTTCTTTGGACTTTGAATCTCTGCGAGCTGGGTTATTACTACGAGTTGTACGATTGGGACCCATTGTTATGTAGGTCTTCCAGCAAAAATATTATATTTAACGGGTAAAATACCACAACTTTATAAAAATTTTAATGGAGCCGAAATACAACACGTTTAACTTGACATATGTCAAAAATACGTATTGATATTAAATTAATATGATTTTGCGCAAATTGCAAATATTTCGCACATAATTAAACACCGAGTTTGACTATATATTATATATGAAACAGCATTTGAATATCTTGCATAAATATTAACTTTTACCCTAAGACGCATTCACAGTAGCAAAATTTTTCACAAAACTGCCATTATTCTGCGCAAATTTAAAAATTACATCGATTTGGCGCAATCGTTTAGTGTCAACTGTATCTTTGTTAGATTTAGAAATGGATGATTTACGTTTTCAGAAGTTTTTAGAGTAGATATAATCAATTAATTGATTACTTGCGGGGTTCTTCATTTATAATAGAAAAATATAATAAAACACAGTGTTATACGTTTCAAAGTTTATTTGTAGGACACGTCCTACAAATAAATTTTGAAACGTATAAAACTTTGTTTTATTATATTTTTCTAGTAAATATAATCGTTGGTGTCTAATAGACCCACGCTAGTAATGGAGAGTTAGTTCTCTTTTTTTATAATTGTTTTAATTTCTTGTTGAAATAACTTTGGGTTGAAACAGCACTGATATCAACCATTTGTTTGCTTCTTTTAAGTAGCAAAGTTTACCGCAATTTAGAAGTAACGCCAATAACGTAGCTTCGAACTTTCTCTGTAATAACATTATCTGCTCAGCATCGCACTCTGTGTTGCTCGTTTCAGCTATATAGTGTCTTTCCGTGAAATGTGACGCACTTACCGAAAGAGGTCCATCTTCATCAAAACCGCTATTTATCTCGTTTATGGTCTTAATTTCTTAACATAATCGTTGGTGTCTAATAGACGCCACACTAGTAATGGAGAGTTAGTTCTTTTTTTTATAATTGTTTTAATTTCTTGTTGAAATAACTTTGGGTTGAAACAGCAGTGATACCAACAATTTGTTTGCTTCTTTTAAGTAGCAAAGTTTACCGCAATTTAGAAATAAAGCCAATAACGTAGCTTCGAACTGTCTCTGTAATAACATTATCTGCTCAACATCGCACTCTGTGTTGCTTGTTTCAGCTATATAGTGTCTTTCCGTGAAATGTGACGCACTTACCGAAAGAGGTTCATCTTCATCAAAACCGCTATTTATCTCGTTTATGGCCATAATTTCCTGTAACTCATCTTACGAGATGAGTCATTTAGTAGATGGTCTTATTTCAGAGGCATTGTCCACAGAAACACTACGTTACGCTCGATATCTTCTTCAGCAAAAATACGCACTATTTCAAACTCACTACAAGTCTATTCATTTTTTACATACAAAAAAAAAACGACAACTACATCATAAAAAAAACGAGTAGTATTTTTTTACGAGCAGGTAGACAATACGGCCGCGTGTAATCTTTTCGACGCCTTGCGAGTTATTATTAATCAAAACCAAAAATTAAAACATAATTTGTATTGCACTGAAACGTGTAGAAAAGAGAAGAAAATAAGTCAATATTGCAAGTCTTATAATAGTCTTAAGCTGCAAAGAATTTGTGCAAAAAGCCACCAAAGTTTAATTATTTAAAAATATTCATTTGAAGTCTACTTCGGTAGTTTAATGATTTTATGTATATTTCCTCATTAGCATGAAAATTGTTTAAGATTTATTATAATAAAAAACATCTGCTTTGAACATTCGCATATAATGAGACAACAAGATTATAATTTAAAAAGTTTGAATACTAATGAAACTGTACATTTTCTTTGAAATCGTATAAACCATTTTGCGATGAAATGTATTCTGAAAATCGTTCATAAACTGCGACTTTATACGTAAAATCCCAACTTTTGGTTAAATTTTCGAATAGACTTGCTTTGTGGATCAATATTAGTTGTACCGTCGCGTCGCAGTTATATGAACCATAGACATACAGACGGCATATGTAATATCCCATGTCGAGAGGAAAAATAAAAAGGAATGCGGGAGAATATTGGGATGGAAATATCGGTGTATGTTGGCGAGTGCGGTCACAACTGGCCTGGGAAAATCTGTAGTATTAAATATTGACGACGTATTAAAGTTTCCGTTTCGAAATTCATTTCAGCATTTCAGGATTACACACGCGATGTGTTTCATGGATGTTGGGAAAAGGATTTATAGGGAAAATTTATAGACTAAATTAGAAAATAATGGTTTAGGTGTAATGTCAAGAATATAAAGTATCGGAGATAAAAAAATCAAGTAAATTTAAATCTCTTGCATGTTCCCTATTATCTTTATGAATAACGAATGATTAATTAAGTTATGAATTATGTGAAAAATTGTGTATAATTAAATTAAAATAAAACTTTTTTAAAATTAAAAAAAATCTGTATCATTATAAAAGACCAGACTGACAATACCAGGCAGTAAGAAATGATATACCAATATATTATTCATAATTACAATTATAGTAAAAAAGTTAGATAAATAATACTAAATAAAATTGAAAATTGAATTAACAACAGATAATGTATGAAAATAAAATAAAGTCTAAAAGAACCAAATATCTTCTTCAGTTGATCAGTTGATAACACATCAGTTGATAACTTTTCACGTCTTAACTCAAAAACTCTGTCTTTCGATCTGTCTCTAGCTACCCGCCTTTTTAACTCCCGTACCTATGCTCGCCCCCCCATCCTCGGCTAGCTCACATGATCCAGTAGTTTTCGGTTGAGATTCAAATCTTACACAAATAACTTCGAAATGTTTTCTGAAGAACTGTCGTAGGAAATAAATAATATCTGTCTTTTTTCGTAACAGTTCTAGCGAGACGACAGGTTAATTGATTTATTTCCTTTCATTTTCCGCTGAATTCACGATGCAGTAGGAAACTTTAGAACAGATTTCTAGTTTACGATTTCGCCGATTGTCGTACTTCACCATTCGATACGGAAATTAGTCGGATGGCATACAGTTTTGTTAAGTTTAAAATTTAGAAAATTGCATCTACTCATTGAAGGTCAATTAGATTTTAATTTATTTCATGACATGATTTTCACAAATTTAGTCTTAAATTCTTTGATCTAATAGCTTGCAACAAAGTAAGTTAAAATGGCTTAAAAGTGCCGATAGTTATAAGAGGCAATATAATGCATCTCCAAAACTAAATCTGATCGGTTATTTTCGATTATGCACTCAAAATTTACATAGAAACAGTTGAAAAATTAAGGATACTCAAATGTCTAATGAGCTGTGATATAAACTTCAAACAACGGCTCTCTGCTTAATATATAACGGTCATCTCTCGGAATTTTATATATTGTGATATTCTTTCATGTTGAGATTACTCTCTGATTGCAGCTTGTTTCCCGAGCTAGTTTCCTTTAGTTTTTCGCAAACTTCCACCTCAGGTTCATTTATCTTAATTGTTTCCACTTCCTCTAGAGATATCCGAACGTTTCTATAGATCCGTCTTTTCTCTCTCCCACCTTTTCTATCACTTTGTTTCTTCAATAACATTTGTAATTAACATGCTAAAATCTTTGATTACTTTCATTTATTCATATAATAGATAATAATATATAAATAATATACAATCATATGCAAAATAACCGGGTCATTGGGTCATTTTTTAATTTTGAGGTTGTTTTAGTATTTCGAATAAAACTTTTAGTGTTTTACTACCAAAGAGACCATCAGGATGCATAAAAAAACAATATACGGTACTTTAAGTATAAGTCAGTTTATTTAATCAACATTAAGAAGCGAAGACGATAATGCACGAAATTTAACGAATTACGAAATTTAACCTTTGATCTAAACCTAGGTTAAAAGTGTGAAATCTACCGATTTTACGGTTTTAAGTATAGTCTTTTTACGTTAGTTTCTGCCACGGCTTACATGCATCGAGTTTTTGCCGAAAACTCTGCCAGTAAATAGTTTCGTCTGGGTTTAATGCCCATTTATGGGGCTTGGTAAAGAATACGGGTTTTTTTTTAAACTTAGTGTTGCCGACATTTTACCTGGTGTAACTGTTGTTAATCATGTTTGGCACTCTTTAACTAATATCGAAAAAAAAAAATAATCTTCTACCTGGTTCTATTGCCTGCTTCTATAGAACCAGGTTTAGATATTAGAACCAGGGAACCAGGCCTGCTTCTATTGCCTGGTTCAATAAATATTCGTGTTTTTGTTGTCCTAAAAATTGACCTTTTCAACGTAACGTATGGTGGAGGCGCACGCAGCTGGGCTGACGTTGTCACGTTTATTTATTTTTTAAGAAAAAAGAGTTTTGCCAAAAACGATTAATAACAATTACACCAGGTAAAAAGTCCTCAACACTATGTTTCAAAAAAACTCGTATTCTTTACCAAGCCTCAGATTTGTAGTAAAACTATACAAGCATGCTGTATCAAAGTACATACCAATTTAAAATTATTTTTTATTGTTTGCACTTCTAAAATTTGACGGCTCACATCAGGAAATTTGCGGCACATAAAAGTGCCGCGGTACAGTCGTTGGGCATCACTGGTCTAGACAAGTAGGGAAAGATGTCACGTTCTAAACCCACCGCCACCACAATCATGCGCATGCGCGATGACCTTGACCCCCCCCCCTAACCTAACCTTGACCCCTAACCTGACCTTGACCTAGGAACTTCCGGTTTCCGGTTTAGACTTCCGGTTTTGACTTCCTGTTTCCGGTTGCGACTTCCTGTTTCCGGTTTCGACTTCCGGCCGCCATTTTCGGAACTTCCAGATGCGCGGGAAAATTCAAAATTAGACCCTGTTGAGACAAATAGGTGTGAAGTTGCAAACAAAATGAAGTGTTAACAAAATGAAAGTAATAATATAAACATTATTAACAATTATAAGAAAAACAATCGAAAATATATTTTATTTAAATTAAACAATCCCTTATATATTTTAGTTCAGTCTAATCTAGTTTCATATATTTAGCTTGGTCTGTCTAATCTCATGTATTTAGCCCCCATCTGTCTAGCTTCATCTAACTAGTCTCGTCTAGTCTTGTCTGTCTAGTCTTGTCTGTCCAGTCTTGTCCATTACATATAAATTGAAGGAAAAGGTCAACTGTAATTATTTATTCGTTAATCAGCCAATCAGCATCGAGGTAATTAGTTTAGCAATATCTGCCGCGGCGGATGACGTCATCAACTGTGGGGTAGGCGGTCGGGTGGTATCTCGCTTAAGGCACATGCTAGAGCCGTTCTGACACCAGATTTCATTTTTCTCATCAAATGGTTTAAAATGGTTTAGTCTAGTCCGTCTAGTCTAGAATCATGTATCTAGCCCCGTCAATCTAGTCTCATGTATCTAGCCCCGTCTGTCAAGTCTCATGTATTTAGCTTCATCTGTCTGGCTCTATGTATCTAGTTTCATGCATCTAGTCTCATGTATCTAGCCTCGTCTATCTAGTCTTATGTATTTAGTCCCATGGATCTAGCCTCGTCTGTCTAGTCTCATGTATTTAGTCCCGTTGATGTATGCAACCAACTTCACACCTCATTTGTCTCAACAGGATCTAATTTTGAATTTCCCCGCCTCGCGTCTATATTTTGAATTTTCCCGCGCATCTGGAAGTTCCGAAAATGGCGGCCGGAAGTCGAAACCGGAAACAGGAAGTCGAAACCGGAAACATTAAGTCAAAACCGGAAGTCGAAACCAAAAACCGGAAGTTCCTAGGTCAAGGTCAGGTTAGGGGTCAAGGTCAAGGTTAGGTTAGGGGGGTAGGGGGGTGGTCAAGGTCATCGCGCATGCGCATGATTGTGGTGGCGGTGGGTTTAGAACGTGACATCTTTCCCTACTTAGACATTCAAAACTAAGCAATTAATTTTGTAAATATTAAACCAGAAAGTGTAGTTGATTCTCCGTAATTTACTTGTATAGAGAGATTTTAAGATGAAGTCTAGATAGTATAGAACTAGACAGTCGCGTAACGAGACTGTTTAGTTCTTTTATTCTCCAGATTACTAGACTCTAGTTGACTGGTCCGTAATGTGCAAAGCAAGTCAATAGAGAAAAGTAAATATAAGTGTAGACATCCAAAACTAAGCAAATAAAGTTCTGATTACGAAACTAAACAGTCTAGTTGAATCGTCAATTTTAGAAACAAGAAATTAATTTCATATTGAAAAACATTATTGTTATAAAAGTTTCAAATGAGATGTTATGGTCCGAACCAAATTTATAATAGAATTGAAAATAGGAGTTTATCACTACGATATCTTCAATCTATTTTCAATTCTATTATTGTTATATTTCGTATATCCCCTTGTTTAGGTTAATAAATACAACAATTAATTTGTTAAAATGTTATTTTATTTATCTTTTATTCCCAAAATAATAATGACTATCTCTTTTTCATATATACCACCCATTATACATCCCACGATGTTGCCTTCTATTATCCAGGCAACATCAACAGAAACAAGATTCCAACACTCCCTCCTCCCATTTACAAAAAAAAGAAAAATACAAAGCAACAAGAAATAAAATTAAAAAAATACAAAACAACAAAGCAACAAGAAAAAAAAAGTTTTTTTCTTATTCTAAATACTGTTCACATTCCAGCAGTTGGTTGGTATGTCGTTTCCAATGAAGTCCATCCACCTCTACAATGTAGGTCACCCCTGGTACTAGGATCTCAATAACTTTACCTAAAGACCAATTCTTTTTATATTTTCTTAAATCCTTAACCATTACTCTTTCTCCAATTGCAAATGTTTTATATGAGTTTTTACTGTTGTTCGTTAATTTTATTTGTTCATCATCAATTTTATCATGTACAGGGTTTGGCCGCAGCAATGAGAAACGACATCTCAATTCTCTTCCATACATAAGTTTTGCAGGACTTCGACGAGTGATTTTGTGTATAGTACATGTATAGTCAAACAAAAATAGATTACAAGCATAATCCACTGTCCTTTCCACAATTTTTACCTTATGTGACTTAAATATTTCAACAAACCGTTCTGCTAATCCATTTGTAGCATGATTATAAGGGGGGGGGGGGAGAAAGATTGTATGACTCCCACTATCTTACAAAAATGTTTAAATTCTTCACTGGTCCAAGTTGGGCCGTTATCAGTTACTAAATGTAAAGGATACCCATAACGTATAAAAATGTTTTTAAATACTTCAATTGTTTTCTTGGCAGTTATATTACTCATGACAGCTGTTTCGGGCCATTTCGAAGATGCATCTATTATCACTAAAAACATCTTTGGGTATATAGGACCTAGAAAATCTGAATGCAATCTATGCCAAACGGTTGGTGGGCTGTGGCGACACTGTAAATTTGTTTTTTTCTGGATTCTTATGATTTTGCAAACAAATTAAACAGTTTTTCGTTATACTTTCAATGTCTCCATCCATGCCTGGCCACCAGAAATATGATCTTGCTATCTCTTTCATTCTAGCTATACCTAAGTGCCTAGCATGAAGCTCTGCCATGCCATCATCTTGTATATTCTTGGGTATGATTACCCTGTAACCCCATAACCTACATTCTTTTTCCACAGTGATCTCATTTTTTCTTTTGAAATAAGGTTCATAATTTACACCAATATCGTTTTTTAATGGCCAGCCATCTCTACTATATCTAAGTATATCACGCAAGATCTTATCTTTTTGTGTTTCCTTTTGTACAGTTTGCCAATTCAATATATTTAAATTTGATTTATTCATATAATTAACAGTGTTAATTTCAAAATTCCTTTCAATCCTTTCAGGCTTTTTAACACTATTATCTTAAAAGCGTGTACCTACCCTTGACAAGTAGTCTGCTGGATTATTTTTTGACTTAATATGTTGGATATCATAGTTGAAAGTACTTAGAAATATTGCCCAATATTGTAACCTTATAGCTGCCATTTTTGCTATACCATACTTTGGGCCTAGTATTTTTGATAGTGCCTCATTATCAGTTTGTAAAATAAATTTTCGCCCATATATAAATTCGTAGAACTTACTTACTCCAAAAATGATAGCATAAGCTTCTTTTTCTAATATTGTATATTTAATTTGTGCATCATTTAGTTTCTTGCTGGCAAGAGGTTACAGGTTTTATGACATTACTACTATCATTTATTGATAAGACAGTAGCTACACCATCCTCTGCTGAGTTACATGTTAATATCACCATTAAGTTTGGATCAAAATGTGATAATAAAGATGTATTTGAAAGGGCCTTTCACATTCTTCACACTGCTCACATTCCTCTGTCCATTCCAATTTAACTTTTTTTAAACAGTCATACAATGGTTTCAATATTATTGCCATATTTTGCAGAAACCTGTTATAGTAATTAACTTTTCCTAGGAATGATTTTAAGATTTTCATGTTTTCTGGCTGTGTCAAAGATAATATAGGTTCTATTTTACTTTCTACAATTTTTATGCCAGTTTTATTCACCTCAAATCCAAATATATATATATATATATATATATATATATATATATATATATATATATATATATATATATATAATTTATCATCAAATATGTTTCATTTATTTAACTTTACTCGTAGGTCAATGCCCTTAAGCCTTTGCAGTATTAATTTTAATTTCTCATATGTTTGTGATAATGTTTTACCATATATGTATATATTGTCTATGTATGCTATTACCTCTAATCCTTTAAGCTTTTGTGTTATTAATCTCTGAAATGACCCTCTACTTACACTAAAAGGTAAATATACAATTTGTAATTTAACAATTTGTAAATATCTTGTTCAGTGACAATTGTAACTAGATTTCGTGACTCTTTATCTAATGGCGCTTGCAAGTATGCTTCCCGCAAATCTAATTCACAAAAGCATGTATTAACTTGAATCTTCATTAGAATATCATTAACTGTTGGTAGTGGGTAATGATCAATTTGCAAGTACCTATTTATTGTGATACGAAAATCACCACATAATCGAACTGTTCCATCTGGTTTAAGGACAGGAACCACTGGGGTACCCCACTCTGAGTACTCCACCGGTTCAATACGCTTTGCCTCGACCAATCGTTTAATTTCATCGTTTACTTTATCCTTTAGTGCATATGGAACAGTTCTTACTGGCATAAATACGGCTTTGACATCTGGTTTAATTGATAAATGTAGTGGGTCTCCTTTATAATTTCCCATACCAGGTTCAAATATTTTAGCAAAGTCATTTTTTGTCTCGTCAATTAACATTTCTCTGTTTCTCTTTCTACTTCTATACATACTTTTTGTTCAAATCTTGGGGGGCCATAATTGCAATAATGAAAGCCAATCTTTTCCTATTATCTTTGGTTGTCCATGTTTTACAACAAACAGTCTTTGGTTGCTTACTTCTACGGATTTATATTTGATATTTAAATTTTCTATTACCCCTAGCGGTATTGTTGTTGATTGATCAAAGTTTGTAAATATAACATTACATTGTTTAATTTCTAACTCAGCGAAAAATTGTGATTTTTCTGAAAATGTAATAGTACTCATATCTGCACCTGCGTCAACCTCAAATTCTAATACCCTTCCATTTACTGCAATTTTCAACTGGCAGAGGGTAGTTTTCTTTTATCATGAAAATAAAATATGTCAAAAACTTCAGTGTCCAGCGGCGTACAAAATTTTTCTTCATTTTCTTCATTATTTTCCAACGTAGTAGTTTCCACAAGATTCACATTATTTACTTTCACACTCCTGTTTTTATCGCACTGCTTATAAATATATCCTTTGGTACCACACTCACTACAAAATGTATCTCGAAGCGAACATTGAACTTTTATGTGTCCACTCTTCCCACAGCAAAAACAAATAAAATTTTGCTTATTATTTGATCCTGTATTCTGACGATAATCACTATTTTTGTTTTTTGTAAAATTTCTTCCTTGTAATTTAAACATTTGCGTTTGGTCCTGTCCTTTCTCTTGGTTGAATGCTAATTTATATGCTGTCTCCGCTGTCTTCCCAATAACAGTTAAAACTTCCAATATTTTATCAGCTGACTTTAACAATTCGAATTTTACTGCATCACAATAAGTGCCGTTCAACAACCTTTCTTTTATTTCGGAGTCCAAATTTTTTAAATCACAGTTTTTTGACAATTTTTTTAGTTCAATTATAAACTCTTCTATAGTCTCATTAGGTTTTTGACACTTTTTCGAAATTCTACTTGGTGTATAGCATAGTTTTGAACTAGATGGTAGTATTTCTTCAATTTGTCACAAATGGTTTCATGTTTCTCGTTTACTGGTGGCATTGGTGTACACAATGTAGTTCGTAAATATAACATAAAAATGCCGCGGCACAGTCGTTGAGAATCGCTGGTTTAGACATTCAAAACTAAGCAATTAATTTTGTAAATATTAAACCAGACAGTGTAGTTGATTCTTCCGTAATTTACTTGTATAGGGAGGTTTTAAGATGAAGTCTAGATAGTATAGAACTAGACAGTCGCGTAACGAGACTGTTTAGTTGTTTTATTCACCAGATTACTAGACTCTAGTTGACTTTTCCGTAATATACAAATAAAGTCAATAGAGAAAAGTAAATATAAGTGTAGACATCCAAAACTAAGCAAATAAAGTTGTGAGTACGAAACTAAACAGTCTAGTTGAATCGTCAATTTTAGAAACAAGAAATTAATTTCATATTAAAAAACATTATTGTTATATTTCGAATATCCCCTTGTTTAGGTTAATGAACACAACAATTAATTAATGTTATTTTATTTATCTTTTATTCCCAAAATAATAATGACTATCTCTATTTCATATATACCACCCATTATACATCCCACGATGTTGCCCTCTATTATCCAGGCAACATTAACAGAAACAAGATTCCAACACTCTCCTCCCATTTACAAAAAAAAAGAAAAATACAAAGCAACAAGAAATTAAATTAATAAAAAAAAATACAAAACAACAAACCAACAAGAAAAAAAAAGTTTTTTTCTTATACTAAATACTGTTCACATTCCAGCAGTTGGTTGGTATGTCGTTTCCATTGAAGTCCATTCACCTCTACCATGTAGAGCACCCCTGGTACTAGGATCTCAATAACTTTACCTAAAGACCAATTCTTTTCATTTGTTCTTAAATCCTTAACCATTACTCTTTCTCCAGTTAAAAATGTTTATTTGAGTTTTTACTGTGGTTCGTTAATTTTATTTGTTCATCATCAATTTTATCATGTACAGGGTTTGGCCGCAGCAATGAGAAACGACATCTCAATTCTCTTCCATACATAAGTTTTGCAGGACTTCGACGAGTGATTTTGTGTATAGTACATGTATAGTCAAACAAAAATAGATTACAAGCATAATCCACTGTCCTTTCCACAATTTTTACCTTATGTGACTTAAATATTTCAACAAACCGTTCTGCTAATCCATTTGTAGCATGATTATAAGGGGGGGGGGGGGGAGAAAGATTGTATGACTCCCACTATCTTACAAAAATGTTTAAATTCTTCACTGGTCCAAGTTGGGCCGTTATCAGTTACTAAATGTAAAGGATACCCATAACGTATAAAAATGTTTTTAAATACTTCAATTGTTTTCTTGGCAGTTATATTACTCATGACAGCTGTTTCGGGCCATTTCGAAGATGCATCTATTATCACTAAAAACATCTTTGGATATATAGGACCTAGAAAATCTGAATGCAATCTATGCCAAACGGTTGGTGGGCTGTGGCGACACTGTAAATTTGCTTTTTTCTGGATTCTTATGATTTTGCAAACAAATTAAACAGTTTTTCGTTATACTTTCAATGTGTCCATCCATGCCTGGCCACCAGAAATATGATCTTGCTATCTCTTTCATTCTAGCTATACCTAAGTGCCTAGCATGAAGCTCTGCCATGCCATCATCTTGTATATTCTTAGGTATGATTACCCTGTAACCCCATAACCTACATTCTTTTTCCACAGTGATCTCATTTTTTCTTTTGAAATAAGGTTCATAATTTACACCAATATCGTTTTTTAATGGCCAGCCATCTCTACTATATCTAAGTATATCACTTAAGATCTTATCTTTTTGTGTTTCCTTTTGTACAGTTTGCCAATTCAATATATTTAAATTTGATTTATTCATATAATTAACAGTGTTAATTTCAAAATTCCTTTCAATCCTTTCAGGCTTTTTAACACTATTATCTTAAAAGCGTGTACCTACCCTTGACAAGTAGTCTGCTGGATTATTTTTTGACTTAATATGTTGGATATCATAGTTGAAAGTACTTAGAAATATTGCCCAATATTGTAACCTTATAGCTGCCATTTTTGCTATACCATACTTTAGGCCTAGTATTTTTGATAGTGCCTCATTATCAGTTTGTAAAATAAATTTTCGCCCATATATAAATTCGTAGGACTTACTTACTCCAAAAACTGTTAGCATAAGCTTCTTTTTCTAATATTGGATATTTAATTTGTGCATCATTTAGTTTCTTGCTGGCAAGAGGTTACAGGTTTTATGACATTACTACTATCATTTATTGATAAGACAGCAGCTACACCATCCTCTGCTGAGTCACATGTTAATATCACCATTAAGTTTGGATCACAATGTGATAATGAAGATGTATTTGAAAGGGCCTTTTTTATTTGGTTAAAAGACTTCTCACATTCCTCCATCCATTCAAATTTAACTTTTTTTAAACAGTCATACAATGGTTTCAATATTATTGCCATATTTTGCAGAAACCTGTTATAGTAATTAACTTTTCCTAGGAATGATTTTAACATTTTCATGTTTTCTGGCTGTGGCAAAAATAATATAGGTTCTATTTTACTTTCTACAATTTTTATGCCAGTTTTATTCACCTCAAATCCAAATATATATATAATTTATCATCAAATATTTTTCATTTATTTAACTTTACTCGTAGGTCAATGCCCTTAAGCCTTTGCAGTATTAATTTTAATTTCTCATATGTTTGTGATAATGTTTTTCGATATATGTATATATTGTCTATGTATGCTATTACCTCTAATCCTTTAAGCTTTTGTGTTATTAATCTCTGAAATGACCCTGTACTTACACCAAAAGGTAAATATACAATTTGTAATATAACAATTTGTAAATACCTTGTTCAGTGACAATTTTAACTAGATTTCGTGACTCTTTGTCTAATGGCGCTTGCAAGTATGCTTCCCGCATATCTAATTCACAAAAGCATGTATTACCTTGAATCTTCATCAGAATATCATTAACTGTTGGTAGTGGGTAATGATCAATTTGTAAGTACCTATTTATTGTGATACGAAAATCACCACATAATTGAACTGTTCCATCTGGTTTAAGGACTGGAACCACTGGGGTACCCCACTCTGTCATCATGTGTCCTTTGCTTCCTGACGGTCGTGAGCCTTCCGCTCAGCTGTTCTGTCGTCTTGTTGTTTGTTTCTGTGTGTTTGCCCCACTCTGAGTACTCCACCGGTTCAATACGCTTTGCCTCGACCAATCGTTTAATTTCATCGTTTACTTTATCCTTTAGTGCATATGGAACAGTTCCCACTGGCATAAATATGGCTTTGACATCTGGTTTAATTGATAAATGTATTGGGTCTCCTTTATAATTTCCCATACCAGGTTCAAATACTTTAGCAAAGTCATTTTTTATTTCGTCAATTAACATTTCTCTGTTTCTCTTTCTACTTCTATACATACCTTTTGTTCAAATCTTGGGGGGCCATAATTGCAATAATGAGAGCCAATCTTTTCCTATTATCTTTGGTTGTCCATGTTTTACAACAAACAGTCTTTGGTTGCTTACTTCTACGGATTTATATTTGATATTTAAATTTTCTATTACCCCTAGCGGTATTGTTGTTGATTGATCAAAGTTTGTAAATATAACATTACATTGTTTAATTTCTAACTCAGCGAAAAATTGTGATTTTTCTGAAAATGTAATAGTACTCATATCTGCACCTGCGTCAACCTCAAATTCTAATACCCTTCCATTTACTGCAATTTTCAACTGGCAGAGGGTAGTTTTCTTTTATCATGAAAATAAAATATGTCAAAAACTTCAGTGTCCAGCGGCGTACAAAATTTTTCTTCATTTTCTTCATTATTTTCCAACGTAGTAGTTTCCACAAGATTCACATTATTTACTTTCACATTCCTGTTTTTACCGCACTGCTTATAAATATGTCCTTTGGTACCACACTCACTACAAAATGTATCTCGAAGCGAACATTGTACTTTTATGTGTCCACTCTTCCCACAGCAAAAACAAATAAAATTTTGCTTATTATTTGATCCTGTATTCTGACGATAATCACTATTTTTGTTTTTTGTAAAATTTATTCCTTGTAATTTAAACATTTGCGTTTGGTCCTGTCCTTTCTCTTGGTTGAATGCTAATTTATATGCTGTCTCCGCTGTCTTCCCAATAACAGTTAAAACTTCCAATATTTTATCAGCTGACTTTAACAATTCGAATTTTACTGCATCACAATAAGTGCCGTTCAACAACCTTTCTTTTATTTCGGAGTCCAAATTTTTTAAATCACAGTTTTTTGACATTTTTTTTAGTTCAATTATAAAGTCTTCTATAGTCTCATTAGGTTTTTGACACTTTTTCGAAATTCTTCTTGGTATATAGCATAGTTTTGAACTAGATGGTAGTATTTCTTCAATTTGTCACAAATGGTTTCATGTTTCTCGTTTACTGGTGGCATTGGTGTACACAATGTAGTTCGTAAATATAACATAAAAATGCCGCGGCACAGTCGTTGAGAATCGCTGGTCTAGACATTCAAAACTAAGCAATTAATTTTGTAAATATTAAACCAGACAGTGTAGTTGATTCTTCCGTAATTTACTTGTATAGAGAGGTTTTAAGATGAAGTCTAGATAGTATAGAACTAGACAGTCGCGTAACGAGACTGTTTAGTTCTTTTATTCACCAGATTACTAGACTCTAGTTGACTTGTCCGTAATATACAAATAAAGTCAATAGAGAAAAGTAAATATAAGTGTAGACATCCAAAACTAAGCAAATAATGTTGTGATTACGAAACTAAACAGTCTAGTTGAATCGTCAATTTTAGAAACAAGAAATTAATTTCATATTGAAAAACATTATTGTTATATTTCGTATATCCCCTTGTTTAGGTTAAAGAACACAACAATTAATTAATGATATTTTATTTATCTTTTATTCCCAAAATAATAATGACTATCTCTTTTTCATATATACCACCCATTATACATCCCACGATGTTGCCTTCTATTATCCAGGCAACATCAACAGAAACAAGATTCCAACACTCTCCTCCCATTTACAAAAAAAAAAATGAAAAATACAAAGCAACAAGAAATAAAATTATTAAAAAAAATACAAAACAACAAAGCAACTAGAAAAAAAAAAGTTGTTTTCTTATTCTAAATACTGTTCACATTCCAGCAGTTGGTTGGTATGTCGTTTCCATTGAAGTCCATTCACCTCTAACATGTAGAGCACCCCTGGTACTAGGACCTCAATAACTTTACCTAACTTTAACTTTACTTTAATAAAAAGACCAATTCTTTTTATTTTTTTTTAAATCCTTAACCATTACTCTTTCTACAGTTACAAATGTTTTATACGAGTTTTTACTGTTGTTCGTTAATTTTATTTGTTCATCATCAATTTTATCATGTACAGGGTTTGGCCGCAGCAATGAGAAACGACATCTCAATTCTCTTCCATACATAAGTTTTGCAGGACTTCGACCAGTGATTTTGTGTATAGTACATGTATAGTCAAACAAAAATAGATTACAAGCATATTCCACTGTCTGGCCACTTTCCACAATTTTTACCATATGTGACTTAAATGTTTCAACAAACCGTTCTGCTAATCCATTTGTAGCAGGATAATAAGGGGGGGGGGGTGAGGGGGAAGATTGTTTGACTCACACTATCTTACAAAGATGTTTAAATTCTTCACTGGTCCAAGTTGGGCCGTTATCAGTTACTAAATGTAAAGGACACCCATAACGTATAAAAATGTTTTTAAATACTTCAATTGTTTTCTTGGCAGTTATATTATGACATCATGACAGCTACTTCGGGCCATTTAGAATATGCATCTATTATCAATAAAAACATCTTTGAATATATAGGACCTAGAAAATCTACATGCAATCTATGCCAAAAGGTTGGTGGCTTTGGCCACACTGATAATTTGTTTTTTTCTGGATTCTTATGATTTTGCGAACAAATTAAACAGTTTTTCGTTATACTTTCAATGTCTCCATCCATGCCTGGCCACCAGAAATATTATCTTGCTATCTCTTTCATTCTAGTTATACCTAAGTGACTAACATGCAGCTCTGCCATGACATCATCTTGTATATTCTTAGGTATGATTACCCTGTAACCCCATAACCTACATTCTTTTTCCACAGTGATCTCATTTTTTCTTTTGAAATAAGGTTCATAATTTACACCAATATCATTTTTTAATGGCCAGCCATCTCTACTATATCTAAGTATATCACGCAAGATCTTATCTTTTTGTGTTTCCTTTTGTACAGTTTGCCAATATATTTAAATTTGATTTATTCATATAATTAACAGTGTTAATTTCACAATTCCTTTTAATCATTTCAGGATTTTTCACGCTATTATCTTGAAAGCCTGTACCTAACCTTAACAAGTAGTCTGCTGGATTATTTTTTGACTTTATATGTTAGATATCATAGTTGAAAGCACTTAAGAATATTGCCCAATATTGTAACCTTATAGCTGCCATTTTTGGTATAGTATATAGGGCCTAGTATTTTTGATAGTGCCTCATTATCAGTTTGTAAAATAAATTTTCGCCCATATATAAATTCGTAGGACTTACTTACTCCAAAAACTGTTAGCATACGCTTCTTTTTCTAATATTGGATATTTAATTTGTGCATCATTTAGTTTCTTGTTGGCAAAAGCTACAGATTTTATGACATTAAATGACTGCTATCATTTATTGATAAGACAGCAGCTACACCATCCTCTGCTGAGTCACATGTTAATATCACCATTAAGTTTGGATCAAAATGTGATAATGAAGATGTATTTGAATGGGCCTTTTTTATTTGGTTAAAAGACTTCTCACATTCCTCCGTCCATTCAAATTTAACTTTTTTTAAACAGTCATACAATGGTTTCAATATTATTGCCATATTTTGCAGAAACCTGTAATAGTAATTAACTTTTCCTAGGAATGATTTTAACATTTTCATGTTTTCTGGCTGTGGCAAAGATAATATAGGTTCTATTTTACTTTCTACAATTTTTATGCCAGTTTTATTCACCTCAAATCCAAATATATATAATTTATCATCAAATATTTTTCATTTATTTAACTTTACTCGCAGGTCAATGCCCTTAAGCCTTTGCAGTATTAATTTTAATTTCTCATATGTTTGTGATAATGTTTTACCATATATGTATATATTGTCTATGTATGCTATTACCTCTAATCCTTTAAGCTTTTGTGTTATTAATCTCTGAAATGACCCTCTGCTTACACCAAAAGGTAAATATACAATTTGTAATATAACAATTTGTAAATACCTTGTTCAGTGACAATTGTAACTAGATTTCGTGACTCTTTATCTAATGGCGCTTGCAAGTATGCTTCCCGCAAATCTAATTCACAAAAGCATGTATTACCTTGAATCTTCATTAGAATATCATTAACTGTTGGTAGTGGGTAATGATCAATTTGTAAGTACCTATTTATTGTGATACGAAAATCACCACATAATCGGACTGTTCCATCTGGTTTAAGGACTGGAACCACTGGGGTACCCCACTCTGAGTACTCCACCGGTTTAATACGCATTGCCTCAACCAATCGTTTAATTTCATCGTTTACTTTATCCTTTAGTGCATATGGAACAGTTCTCACTGGCATAAATATGGGTTTGACATCTGGTTTAATTGATAAATGTATTTGGTCTCCTTTATAATTTCCCATACCAGGTTCAAATACTTTTACATTTTTATTTCGTCAATTAACGTTTCTCTGGGTACTTTTATACATACCTTTTGTTCAAATCTTGGGGGCCATAATTGCAATAATGAAGCCAATTTTTCCTATTATCTTTGGTTGTCCATCTTTTACAACAAACAGTCTTTGGTTGCTTACTTCTACGGATTTATCTTTGATATTTAAATTTTCTATTACCCCTAGCGGTATTGATGTTGATTGATCAAAGTTTGTAAATATAACATTACATTGTTTAATTTCTAACTCAGCGAAAAATTGTGATTTTTCTGAAAATGTAATAGTACTCATATCTGCACCTGTTTCAACCTCAAATTCTAATACCCTTCCATTTACTGCAATTTTTAACTTGGCAGATGGTACTTTTCCTTTATCATGAAAATAAAATATGTCAAAAACTTCAGTGTCCAGCGGCGTACAAGAAGTTTCCACAAGATTTACATTATTTACTTTCACATTCCTGTTTTTACCGCACTGCTTATAAATATGTCCTTTGGTACCACACCCACTACAAAATTTATCTCGGAGCGAACATTGTGCTTTTATGTGTCCACTCTTCCCACAGCAAAAACATGTAAAATATTGCTTATTATTTGATCCTGTATTCTGACGATAATCATTATTTTTGTTTTTTGTAAAATTTCTTCCTTGTAATTTAAACATTTGCGTTTGTTCCTGTCCTCTATCTTGGTTGAATGCTAACTTATATGCGCTCCGCTATCATAGCGCACTATTATTGTCGCTTCGGTACTATCGCGCACAACCACTTCGTTCGACGGTCGAGTCGAGAGTGGTTTCTCTGGTTTTCCTCCTTGTCTGGTTTTGGGGTAAGCTGTCACTAAACCCCCTATTCCACTTTGACTTGTTTAGTATATGCCACCCCGGTATCGCAATTGATACCGGGGTTATACTTGATATAATTGATACCGGGGTAATACCAAAATTTAAATTTTGCATTCAGGGTGGGCTGCCCGGACGGTTTGTGAGTCGCTCTAGTTGTCGCCTCGTCGACCAAGATTCGCTACCAAGGCGGCTATCTAGTCTTGTCTCTATAGATTAGTGCCTTTGTGATTCTTGCCTAGTGATATAGTTTTGCTTGTACAGCATCCCGAAATCTACAATCTAGTACAGCATCGTACAGCTTCTTGTACAGCATCGCCTATTTCAAATCTCTCCTTTATAACAATATTAATAAATTTATTTTTCCACTTTGAGGCAACGATGTATAGGGTCTTTCATTAAGTACGTCCTATCTTTTAATTCAAATAAAACCAAGTGTGTGAATATCATGTGTCGATTTTTTTATTTGTTTGAAAGGCCTATCGATACCATTATGTATAGAATATAACATGTTGCAAATGTCCGCCGCGGCTTCGCTGGGTAGCGCGCATACCGAATGTCCAATTTTCCATGGATTCGCCGCATAAATCAGACTGAATTTGTCTGAAGTGGTCTGAATCTGAAAAAAGTTGGCCAAAAATCGAAAAAATGATAGCCACCGAATGAGTTTATTTGAAAAGAATCTTGTAAGGGTTGCTTCAGTGAATGTTGTTCTAAAATAAAAGTGTGATATCTTTTATTGAGACTCTACGCCAGTTCAAAATTACCTTTGTCGGCTCTTCGCGCACACGTTTAGCGGCTCCGAAATATGTTTGTTTATTAAACTGCGTGTAACTTTTTCCCAGAGTGTCCTTTTTCGTTTTTGTTTAATGGAGGGTGTTAAGGAAGGTATATAGAATATTTACATATATAACGTTTTCATTAATTTATACTCGCGTGAGTTTAGAAAAACTCACAACAGTTTAGAAAAACTCAAAATTCACTAGAATTAGAAAAATGTTTCTACCTAATGGTATTTCTTGTAAAAAAAAATTCCGTAAATTACCAAAAAAGTTATCACCACAGCGGGGCTTAAGAAGTTGGGACATAGAACATACAGATTACGATGTTTTGTAATAGAATCTAGAAGAAACTCTTGCCCCTGTCTGCCTCTGTACCTGTAAGAGTAAAAAAACAAGACGCCGCGCCGGGCAAACCGAACCGAAGCTGCGTAGATCCTAAATAACAAATAATTAAATTATTAAATTTTCATCATTTTTCCCATTAATAATTTGAATAACACTCTGCGAAAATCTCATTGTGAAAAATTTACTTAACCCTTTCGCTACGGGAACCGGATAAAGCCGCAAAATATTACGGGAAAATAATAATCCGCAAGCGTTTTTTTTTCTACTTAATATGGGAAAGACAATAATAGATAAAGTATCAATAAGATATCAATAATGAAGATCAATAATAACAAAATACATTTTTACTTAATATGGAACATCCGCTATCTTCCCAATAACAAATAAAATTTCTAATGTTTTATCAGCTGACTTTAACAATTCGAATTTTACTTCTTCACAATAAGTGCCGTTCAACAACCTTTCTTTTATTTCGGAGTCCAAATTTTTTAAATCACAGTTTTTTGACAATTTTTTTAGTTCAATTATAAACTATTCTATAGTCTCATTAGGTTTTTGACACCTTTTTCGAAATTCTGCTTGGTGTATAGCATAGTTTTTAACTAGATGGTAGCATTTCTTCAATTTGTCACAAATGGTTTCATATTTCTCGTTTACTGGTGGCATTGGTGTACACAATGTAGTTAGTAGTTCGTAAACTTTGGTACTTAACTTGGTAATCAGTAATGGAACTTTTTTTATTTCGGGAATATCATTTAGCTGCACAAAACACTCAAATTGCTGTATGTAAGCATTCCAGTTTTCACCAGTAAATATTTCCAATGTAGATATGGAGCTCATGTTGGTTGTGATTTTTCTTGGATTTAGTCTGTCGATGTGATTACGTAAATATATTCTTAGTTCCTGAATAGTATGTGAGTCTGAGAATATGGTTTTCTGAGCTAGTTTATTCGCAATTTCTATGAGTTCCTTCTTAGTTTTTTCTTGAATCCACGTTTTCTTTTTTTTTATTTGTTCTTCAACTAGACACATGCGTTTGTCGCTTTTAGGTTAGTTCGCGATTTTATTTTGAAAAGTATAAAAATACTGTTCTTAGTATTGTCCAAATCCACACACTTTTTTAGGGTTCGTTTCACGCTCGTCGCCAATGTTATATTTCGTATATCCACTTGTTTAAGTTAATAAACACAACAATTAATTAATGTTATTTTATATATCTTTTATTCCCAAAATAATAATGACTATCTCTTTTTCATATATACCATCGATTATATACCCCACGATGTTGCCCTCTATTATCCAGGCAACATAAACAGAAACACGATTCCAACAATTATCAATCACAATTATTGTTAAGACTCGAATTAATCTCATCCGTCGCAACTATTATTACCAAATAGTGTTTGTTGAAATTGAAGATTTTATAACTAAGAAATGAAATACTTTGAGTTTTTTCCTCAAAAGTTATATTTTTATAATACATGTATAAATTTAATTAACAGTGTTAACATCATTAGTATAACTAATATTTTCTAGAAAAGGAGATAGTGGATTAATTACACATGGCTGTGCCAAATGTTTGTTTGGAATAATTACTGTTGACGCTGAAAATATCTTGGCCATGCATAATTTTGTCAGTCTAATATATTCACTGCAAACTTCTTTGTTGATGTTGCTTTTAATTAATAATTCTTTTAGTAGATCAATTGTTCCGGAACTTGGAACATTTGCGAAAAGAAATACTACATCAAGGGAAATTTGAATATCTCCGGGATTTAAATTGAAGGTCTTTGACTTCGTCGACTTGTTTGGAAGCATTTTTTAACAGAGGAAGCGTTTTCCAAGTTAAATATTTTGAATTCATTAACAACCCATTTGTAGGTGAATGTAAGTTCGAGACTATTGGTCTATAACTGTTTTCCGGTTTATATATTTTCTGTACCGAATGTTTGCGAATACTGTCGCAGTTTATTGCTAATATGATGATAATAATTCCGCTTGAATCATCTGATTAGACTAATTGGCTGGGTACAATTAGTTATACTGATGATGTTAACATTGTTAACGAAATGTATACATATATTATACAAATATAACGTGTTTAATTTCTTAATTATTACTAACATTTACATTTGAAAACGGAATAGAATCAGATTTGCCAACGTGAATTAAATCGAAAATTGAATTTGAGTTTTCTTTGAGGAAATTAGAAGTAAAATTCGTCGTATCTTCAACGGAAAATAATTCTCACGTGCGTCGGTTATTGGCGTCGCGACGACGACGTTATACTTTCAAATTAATTTTAAACACAGCGTACATTTAGAGAGGATAATTAAATAATTGTTTTATGGAAAGTAATTCAATAAAGCAAGTCGCAGTTTGAATGCAAATGAAATTTATTTTCTTGTTTCTCTTATTATAAACTAACGCATTACAAAAGAACTATGTATAGATAGAACACACAAGCTTAGCTGTTTTGAAGCACTACAATGCATCGATTTTAGCAAAACTCATATTATATATCACATGTCTCTTGAGCCCTTTTAAGGGTAGTTTATCATATATATTATGGTAATAGTATCTCTTAATGTGCGTAAAAGTAGGACGCATAGATCCTTTTTTTACTGCATAGCAGTATCTCGAATACATAATACATTATATATAAATAGATTGTCATGCTATATAACAATAGCCTATGTGTTGGCTTGCAACACATAGTTTAGCCAAGTTTTAGTTAACTTAATTATAATTCCAGTTCGAAAAGTTTGTTTGAGTCATTAAAACTTGGAGATTTGCTTGAATATACAGGGTGTTAGGTAAACATGCGTCAAAAATTCAAAAGGTTATTCCTTCGCCTATTCTAAAAATATTTTCTCCTACGGTGATTTCTAAAAAACCGCTTTTCAGAATGATACAGTATTAACAAAATTTGCGACAAGAGAAGTGCAGAAAATTAATGAGTTTATTAAGTACAAAAAATTGTTGACGATAACTTGGAACAACTGTTTTATCTGCTAACGTACAAGTGCATTTAATTTAAATACGTCTCGTCAGTGATCATCACCTGTATCGGTGGCAGTTGTAACATTCAAAGACGTTTGGCTGTTTGATGTGTTTTTAATAGTTAGTGAAGTCCTCTACCATGTATGCAAACGCCGAGATGACTGACATGCATTTCATATATGGACTTGCTGCTGGCAATGCATTACAAGCTAGAGGATGATTGTACATTGAACAGTTTCTTAGCCGCAATAACCGCTACCGAAAAATATTCCAAAACATTCATCGACGTCTTCGTGAAACAGGCACATTGAAACGAAATAGAGGGCCATGAAGATTAATGACAGTAAGAACGGTACAACAGGAACTGAATGTGCTGGACATGATAGAGGAAGATCGAAATAGTTCTACGCGATTAATTGCCAATACTTTGAATGTAAGTCAGGGGACCGCTTGGAAAATTCTTAAGGGCAATTTGTTACTAATTCTTCCATACCACATTCAAAGTGTTGATACCTGCTGATTATCGTCCAAATATTGCGTTATGTCAATGGCTTTCGCAAATATTAGTTACAATCTCTCAATTCCTGACACAGATTATTTTTAGCGATGATGCCAGTTTCTCAAGAAATGCAATAAGGAATTTTCATAACAACCATGTGTGGGCAGAGAAAATCCGCATGAGATATTTTATATGAGGTAAGATCCATTTCAACATCAGTTCCCCTTGAATGTTTGGGTTGGAATTGTGGGTGACTATCTAATTGGACCAGTATTTCTACCAGCAAGACTTACTGGCGAGAAGTATCGCAACTTTTTGGAAGAGAAACTGCCCGAGTCTCTGCAGGAAATACCATTGGCGACATTAGCGTTGGTGCACCACAACATTTCAGTTGCACGTGATTTTTTAACAGCAAAATACGGAGATCGCTGGATTGGTCGAGGTAGACCAAACGCATGGCCTGCTCGATCCCCATACTTAAACCCCCTGGATTATTTGTTATGGGGCTATCTGTCATTAGTTGACGCTACTCCAGTAGAGAATTTGGACGAATTGCGAAATCGGATAATATCTGGGTGTAATTCAATTAGAAACAACCCTGGTGTGTTTGAAAGAGTTCGGCACTCAATGACGAAATGATTGAATGCTTGTATCCAAGCTGAAAGAAGTCATGTGTATTACTTTGTCATGTGTATATATTTACTCATAACTTTAGTCATAAATTATATGCAGAAATTATGAATCAATGTAAGACACTCGTCACTCATGAAATTTTGTAAGACAATTTGCGTGAACGTTAGCGTAACATTTTTCTATTAAAAAAATGTTTGGATTTTGCATTTTCTCCTCCGTTTATCTTCATGATAGTTTCTACAATGTGCTCAGCTCTATCCATGCGCATTGTCTTAGCCATCTGATGTTGATCTGTCGTTCTAAGTCGGTGTTTATTCACACTGGTTGCTACTTTACATCCTGTTTGGATTCCAGTTTGTCATTCTTCGACATAGATAATATGATGTGAGTCTGAGAGATGTGTGTCTTATAGCTGTTGCCAACTGATATAAAAGTACCTACTTCCACTTTAAAGTTAACTTTCTAGATTTTACAATACACCTTATAGATGGGTAAGTTAGCTATAATTATGCAAAATGTTGCAAATATAACTAAACTATTGTCCAAGATATTAAGGATTGACTAGACCTATAATATTTTCTAGTTTGATTTAAATTTGCAGCTATAGCTTGTATTTGAAAAATTGAACAATCTACAAGAAAAATGAAATCGTCGGTCTATTCAAAATTTAACTAAAAAAATTCAAAAAATTGATTGAACAAGTTGCAGCAGTAGCTTAACCAGCTTTTGAGTTATTTGTGTTTAACTAAATTGCTGCAAATCTGAGCTTCTACAATCAAACTAACTTTCAACATATTTATGTTTGATTTTAGATTTTATGTTGAAAACCTGTACAGTGTAGCAAAACTAGTTAAGAGCTATCTTAGAGATGGTTAAGCTAGTTATAATTGTGACAATTTTTGTAAATATAACTAAGCTAGTTTCCAAGTTATTAAAGATTCACTAGACGTATAATATTTTTGAGTTTGATTTGAAATTGCAGCTAGTTTAACTTTATATTTATGAAATTAAACAATTTATAAGAAAAATAAAATTAGCAATATACACTCCGCAAAATAAATATCGCATCACTAATATTTTACCTTGTAAATTTGTACTATTTATATTTTGATTTTTAGTTGCATATTATGGTACAGCATAAGATATTATGAAGCGCTATTTAGCTTTACAAAATAAATAATAAAGCTACAACACAGAAAGATAACACTAACCCTACAAATACACATGCCTAAAATTAATTACTATTCAATTACTAGTGGCTATTGCCACCTCTACTTTTCAAAACATTCTCATTGGAAGTGACTCGAAAAGAATTCTAATATAGTCTTGATCTATTGCCTTCCATTCTTCAATAACTGTGTTTCGTAAATCATTTAGGCTAGTTAATGGTACGCGATTGCTTCGTAGATTCCAACCGATGCGATCCCAGAAATATTCAATGATGTTTAAGTCAGGATTTCTAGCAGGCCAATTCAAAATCCGCAAGCCTACCTGATTTGTGTACTCTTGCACTATATGTGCAGTGTGCGAGCGGGCATTGTCATGCATTAGTACGAAATTGTGACCGATGAATGGATCATATGGTACTACATGTGCTTCTAGGACATCGAGTATATACCAGTCAGCAGTCATAGAACCACTATCTTTGACCACCAATTCTGTGCGAGCCTCTAAAGAAATGCCACGGCAGAACAAAATGGATCCTCTAGCAAAATTTGTGATGTTTCGAAAATTGCACTGGTGTAGCGTTCACCGTCTCTTCTATGCACGGGTATACGTCCATCTGAAGAGTACAAACAGAATCTAGATTCATCCGTAAACAAAACGTTTGCCCATTGAAATTCCATTGTGCATGTGTTCTAGTAAATGCAAGCCTCGGTGTTCTCTAGTTAGTATGGGGCCTTTTGGCGGTACTCTCGCACGTATTCCTACATCTCTGAGTCGATTTCTAATTGTCTCACTACTAACTCGCACATTTCGAGCATTGTACAGTTCAGCTTGTAAATGCCTGGGGTACAATGTCTGATACGCATTGCATTTAAACGTATAAATCGGTCATCTCTTGCTGTTGTTGCCCTCTTACGACCTTGTCCTGCTTTTCGTGTGTATTCCCCAGTTTCTTTGAATCTGCTTATTATTCTTAAAATCGTGGACTGCTGAATTCCCAATGCTGCAGCAACATATCTTTGATCTCGACCATCGTCAACTACGGACACGACACTAACGAACGATTTCGTCTCTTGTTAATTTTCTAGAATTGCGAGCATTTTCGTAATACCTTAAACCTTAGTTAGTTTCTAAGTTATTACAGATTTGTTAGAATTATATCTTCGAGTTTGATTTAAATTTGTAACAAGTTACACGTTAATTGCTGTAGCTTAATTACCTTTTGAGTTATCTGTCTTTCACTAAATTGGTGGAAGTTTGACCTTCCACTTTTAAATTATCTTTGAAATTTTTTTGTCGAAAAACTATACAGCCAAACTAATTAAGCCAACAGCTATCTATTGATCTATCTTAAGACCGTTGACCGTTAAGCTAGCTATAATATTCTATGTAATTATGTTTAGAAAATCGTTTTAAATTATTCTTTATTACAAAATAACCACACTACATACTGTATTAACAAGAAAAATCAATCTTAAACTTCTAATTTCCAAACTCACGCCAAAACGCCGCTTCTGTTATTGCGCTGGTCTCATGACACGTGTGACGACACAAAACTTTGTAAGCAATTTATTAACTTTACTAGGACAGTGCAGATGAAATTAATTTCTTCATTTTATTGGATATGATGGTGTATGAGTGGTGGCTAGTGCCACAGTGAAGAAATACGTCCACAAGTAGTTCACACAAATTGCTTCTTTATGTTCCAACGAATCCCAAAAGTCGAAAAATGTGGTTGGTCGAAATTGAATTCGAGTCTTGAATTAGCTCAGAGAGACCCATAGAGCATTTTATGACATACAAATGTGTTTATTTGTAAAGATCACTTGGATGTTTGCCTTTTCCGAATTATCAAATATTAAGGCAAGGAAACTATCACCCACCTTATCATAACTGTAAAGAAATCTCTTCAAGTAACCACCAAAGTAGGTACATATACATTATATGAGCAAGGTTATGTAAACATGTTGATAAAATAAAAGTATTTATACCTCACCATGAAAAGTTTCTACAACATCTCGTTTCACTTCGCCTTTTAAGATTAAATCATGCCATCTTCAACCGTTACAGTCTGGACTTGTTTAAGCAGTTAAATGTCCTCTAGGAAAAAAATTGCTCAAAGATCGAATAGACCAGAAAACATAAAACGCTGCAATCATTGGAGGAAGGAATCATTGGAATCACTTGGCGATTTATTCACAGATGAAATTTAAAAAAATATATTTTATTTTCATGTAATTTGCAAAAAATATAAATAATTTAGTTTAAAATAAAGTGAAATATGTTTTTTTAATAAACATGTTGTTTATTATCTGATAGGATAACCACAATTGGTAGTATATTTTCATTGTTTTCAAATAACTTATTATGCAAAAATTTGTAAATATAACTATGCTTGTTTTCAAGTTATTAAAGATTTATTAGAGGTATACAATTTTCGAGTTTCATTTAAATTTTGAAATAGTTACACGTTAATGTTTAACAATTGAAACAATTTACAAGAAACATAAACTCGGCAGTCTATTTCAACTTATAACAATTTAATTAAATAAATTCACTTAATAAATTGTAGCTGTAGCTTAACTAACTTTTAAGGAATTTGTCTTTTACAAGATTGGTGCAAATTTGACATTCCACTTACTTACTTACTTTACATTATTTCCACTTACAATTTCCACTTTACTTTCATTTTCACTTGAGTTTAGCGAAACCACTTAACAGCTATCTTGTAAAAGTTAGCTATAAATGTTTTAATAGCATTTATTTCCAAGTTATTAAATATTTACTAGACGTAACATTTTCGAGTTTGACTCAACTAGTAACACATTAATATAGGACAAATTAAACAATTTACAAGAAAAGTAAAATCGGCAGTCTATTTACATTAATTAACTAAATTGACGGAATAATTTATATATACATATATATATATATATATATATATATATATATATGTATATATATATATATATATATATATATGTATATATATATATATATATGTATATATATAAGTATGCGTCTAACGGTTGACCCGCACGGACGCATATATCTCTTGAGAATGGCGAATGTTAGTTCGCCGAAACGTCGAGAATCCGGTTCTTTTCAGAGCCAACCCTCAGCATCAACGCGGAATCCCCGAGAAAACAATACAACACAGGTATCTATCCGCGAAAACCTCAAATACAACATATATATATATATATATATATATATATATATATATATATATATATATATATATATTTATATATATATATATATATATATATATATATATATATATATATATATTGTGCTTAACTAGCAATCAATAGCCTGTAAATAAATTGATGCAAAGTTGACCTTTGTGAATTAAACTTTAGAGTTTCTACTTAACTTTCAAGTTTTTTTATGTCGAGAAATTGTACACTTTATCAAATCTGAAAAGTAGCTGTCTTATGGTCAATTAAGTTAGCTACAATTGTGCAAAACTTTTCAAATATGACTAATCTAGTTTCCAAGTTATTGAGGTTTACAATGGTTACTATAGTTTCGAGAAGAACAACGGTCTATTTCGTTGAAGATTAATGACCACCATTTCTTGCCTTCTTATTATTCTGTAACTCCTTTGAAATATTGGGCCAACGTTGACCACAATTGTTACAACATAATTGTTACTTAACAGCAAATATTTTGTGGTTGTTATAAAATCTATATTCAAACTTCCTCAGGTTCAAGAGCTTATTAAAATTTTACGTAATTCTCCTTGGGATATATTAATCATTATATTAGTCGCAGGTACAATGTGTTCAGAGAATGACACGTCCATCTATTTTACTTGTTTCTGGAGTTAGCTATAGAAGATAAAGTAAGGATATTTTAACAATTAAATTAAGAAAAAATGTTATTATTAACTCATAGTGAAATGTAAAGACGTCGATTAAGAGTTTACCAATGCCTTTATAACACGCGTTTGCATTGATTCCACGGTAGAACTAGGCGTTTACGGTATGTGTTTGTAGCAAATTCTTAAAATCACCAAACTAAATAATAATAATAAAACTATTTAAAGATTCAGCTGTAGGCACTAGGTGAAACATTTCACAATTTAGTAGTTTTTGAGTTAGTTCTTGTCATAAACAAGATATCACTAGATAAGAAAACATAAATATTTATCGGCGAGCATCGAATTTAAGCACCAAACAAAGTTGTGAGCGAGAGTTACCTCTCGAGTTGCGGCATTAAATGATATGGTGAGTGAGAGTCACCTCTCGAGTGCAGAGGGTTAAAGATGCATACATACATTGTTTTTAAATTTAAAATTATATAAATGCAACATATATTTCACCAACACTGTGGCTTCTTCAGGAAATGATATACAATCATTCCCGGTAGTGTAGACAACATTCCCGCATTGCAAGCGGTAGACCCGGGTGCGATTGTTGGTCGGGGAGGCAACAACTAGGGCGATTTTCACTCACCGTCCGGGCTGCCCACCCTTAATGTATGCGAAATTTGCACTACCGGGCTAGCGCAAAGCCAAAGTGGAATAGGGGAGCTTCCCCCAAAACCACTTTTGAAAAAAAAGGTAATGATATACAAATGCAAATTATGAAAAACCAAAAATGATAAGAAAAACAAGAAATCAATTAGATAGTTTTAATTTTTTAACCTGTTAATTGGGTATAATATTTCAGATTTAAATTAAATAATAATATTATTATTTAATTGTTAATTAAAGTATTACTTAATTGCATTAAAATTACATAAAATTATGTTATACATATAAATCAGCGTTTCTCAAAGTGGGCGATATCGCCCCCCTGTGGGCGATGACGTCGTTTTGGGGGTCGCTAGGTGGCCAGGGGGCGATATTGGGGGCGGTAAGTAGCCAGGGGGCGATATAGGGGGCGGTAGGTAGCCAGGGGGTGATATAGGGGGCGGTAGGTAGCGAGGGGGCAATATAGGGGGCTGTAGGTATCACGAGCTATACAATGTATTTCTGTTTATTTAAAACAAATACGTTCAACAAAATTGTTCCGTGTTCAGTATTAGAAATGAGCATGGGATCCCATCATCCCATCCCATTCCATCGTCCCATGGTATGGGATGAGGATGGAACAACAAATTTGTATGGGACGGAGTCGGATGAGTTTTGATAATCTAGTAAATCTAGTTTCTAAAATGTGCGTATTGGCACGATTAGCAATTAATTATGCACGATTAATTGCTTATCGTGTCAATACGGCCATTTTCCATAATATGTCCTGCCCAGGAGATTTATGAGACAATGATGTAATTCCTGACGATAAAGTCTTACCATCCATTTGCGACGAAAAAGGTTTACTCACTGTCATGTCTGCTGTATGGGAATTATGGGATAAATGGGACGGGCCACGCGACGGGAATGGGATGAAAATTTTAGGTTCGTGGGATGGGACAGTGGGACGAAATTGTGATGGTATGGGATGGTCTGACGCGATGGGATCTGGAACGAGAAACTCGTCCGATGCTCATCTCTATTCAGTATTATACAACCGGCCACGCTCGTCTGCTATTCGCTGCTGGTCGAGTATCGATAATCGCACGATAGATATCACGCTGTAGATCTACCACCTTTTAGTGTCTTGCCCAAATCTACTACCTTGAAAAAAAATCTGCCATCTTTTCTGAAAAAGTTTCTGAAAAAAAAAACACTTTCTTTTCACGAATTCTATATATATAATTTTCTGGCGCTAGGCCCTAAGTTCAATTTGCCATATAACCCTAAAAATTTCCCCTTATACGACATCTTGGCTGACATTGAAAACTTGCTTGAAGAGGTACCCACTTCCAAAAAAGATCTGTGTAGAGCTGAAGCTACTTATGTGGTTTCGAATCATATTAATAAACTGGAGAACTTTAGGGCGGCACTGCCAGACCCTCGACGGTCATGTGACCGGTTCCTTAAAACACATCCAGAACTACTGGTTCTCAAAGCCGATAAAGGCAATGTAACGGTCATTTTGAAAAAAAAAGGATTACCGATCCAGGATTGTCGACCTTCTGTCAGATGCAGCCACTTATGCTCCCTTAGATAGAGACCCCACCTGTGGGTTTGAACGAAGAAACAATGAATTGGTTAAGAAACTTAAAAGCAAAGGTTACATAGACCAAACTACGTACAAAACCTTAATTGTACACAATGCTATGCCCCCTAAAATCTACGGCTTACCTAAGATCCGGTGGCAGCGGAGATCGTTATGAACACTTTAATTAAGGTTTCTTTGGACAAACTTAATTTCGAAATCCCATTTTTGTGGCAATATGTGGATGATATTGTCTGTGCCATCCCGCAAGGTTCCAAAACTGAGGTCCTAGGAGCCTTCAACTCATATAACGAACGTCTTACCTTCACAATTGAATCTGAAAATAATAATACTCTACCCTTTTTAGACACCCTGATTATCAGGACAAATGACAACCGCATTAATTTAGATTGGTACCAGAAACCTACCAGTTCGGGCAGATACCTGAATTATTTTTCCTGTGCTCCTTTTCAGCACAAGCTGAATGTAGTTTTGGGTCTTAAGACTAGGATATTCAAGATTGTACATTCAGATCTTCGTAATGATAGTTTAGAGAGATTGTTTAATATCCTAAAGAAGAACAGCTATCCCACAACAGTACTTAGGAAGTTGTTGTTCTCCAATCCTACAAGACAACCTGTCGCTGAGGTGGTCGCAGAGGACGACACGAAAATATTCAAGAGCTTACACTTTGTAGAATCACTGTCCCCCAGAATAAAATCAATTTTCAAGAACAAGAGCCCAGCCATTATAGCGGATAAATGTTACAACACCATCAGCAGATCTTTCAGTCGCCTTAAAGATTCAACCCCCACGTTAATGCAATCAAATGTAATCTATTGCATTCCGTGTGCCGAGTGTGAGCTTGTGTACGTTGGTCAGACCGGCCAAAGATTGTCATCCAGACTGGCCAATCACAGAAGTGATTGCAGACTAAAACCCCACTCTTGCGCCTTAGCAACACATTGCAATGACAAGGACCATAGGGTCAATTACGATGACCTGAAAGTTCTTGCAAGGGAGCCACGCTTATCTATGAGACTTTTCTTGGAAATGTGTTTCATTCATAACGCCGGTGCAATTAACTTTACCATATCAAAGGTGGGCGATGAGACAAATAAGTTTGAGAAACACTGATATAAATGATTGATAGATTAATTTACTATTATGTGTCAAGAAGCAAAAAAAATCGCAAGAATATATTTTAGTTTTTAATTTTTCTTTTTTTAAGAGAAAATGTATTTATTGTATACTTTATACATTAAACCAAATTCTATCGATTGTCTTTAAATTAATGTTATTTTCATAATAATTTTTAATATCTAATACGTCATCATCAATTTCATACGTCATTATTCAATAGGTCATCATCATTAATTTGTTGTATATACAACAAAAACAAAATGTAATGAAAAACAGAAAGTATTAGCAAAGCCCATTTCAATCAAATTTTAATCAGAAAAACTTTAATGTGCTCTTCTAAAAGCTCCATTTGTAGCGTTAGACACACGAATGCGTAACACGTATCGTCCAAATTAGATTGCGTTTTTAATACAATGTTATAAAATGTAATTTGCTTTTGGTTTGTGTTTCTATTTTTGTTCCTTTATAAAGAATTTGTTTTTGTAAATAAAGGCTTTTTCATTAAAGTAATTAATTTTCATTTTAATATTGCCTTCTGGCTCCTGTTGGTCTTAATGAAACATTATGTGGAGGAATTTTATCGACTTTTGGGGTTAATGTAAAATCCCATTAATGTAAGCCTTAGACCAAATTAGTAAGCACGCTTCGTGGAATGTAGATGAATGTTCTTTAACTGGCTGAAATTATTAATGATCCTTATTTAACGGAACGAAAATTGTAATACAAAACACTGTTTGAAATTGTAATTTGTATTACTTGTAAATAGATCGCATTTAAATCAGTTGCAATATAAATTAATTTTTGTGGTTGCTAATTTAAAATTTATTCAACTAGTCCAATTTAATTTAACCTTGTTTCTAGTTTACATTGCATTTAATTGGACGTCGTGTTAACGTGTAATTTATTACACACTTTTTTCTTTATTTATATTTTACACATTTTTGCCATTAAATCATTTTTCTAATCAGATCTCTAATAGAAAACTTTCGAAATTTAAAATTATATCCAAATTTAAAAAATGGTCGGGAATGTAATTTGAATTAAAAGTCAATATTATTCTACAGATAACTCTCGTTGTGTAGACAAGTACATACATAGTAGGCATAGACATAAGGCTAGTCCTTAAAATGAAAGATTGGTGGTATTAATTAAATCATAAAAGTTAATTTAATGCCGTTTGAATATAAAAGACTTTTATGGATAGATTGGAGATTTGAGTCGTTTTCCTCAACATTCATTACTTTACTCTATTTAATTACTTTATTACTTTTCTCGAGTTTCTCTTCTGTGCCTCTTTATTTTTAATTATTTTTAATTCAATTTTATTTAGGACGTGCATTTTAGCACTTAAAGCAGAAAAGCGCTTTAACCGGAACTGACGGCTTTATTGTCAGCAGAAGTTCCTCTCCTTATTAATCTACTTGAGATAGTTTGAAATAGTATCTCTCAAGAAAAAAAGATTAATTCTTGAGAGATATTGCTGTTAAAATTTTTAAATTCAAACGATAAATTATTAGTGAATTTTTTAATAAGTAGGCTGATGATGGTAACTTTTCCCACCTGTGAAGAAATAAACTCTTAAGGACAAGTTAAAATGATCGATCGTACCAACAGTGATCGAACCAACTGGGAGTTACTCTAGAATTCCTTTGAATCTAGTTTCATTTAAGCCCAAGACGTCCCATTTAAATGCTGTAGTTCTTGATCGAGCCTTTCCATATGTTCTTCAAGTCTTAGCTTTCGGATGTTGTATGTTGCAATGTAAATTTTTTCTTTTCTTTTCCGTATTCGTCGTTGTTGGTGATTAATATTCCAGCTTTCGTCTCCCCCAGAGTCCATGAGGCTGCCTGGTCTATCAGGGCAAGATTCTGAGCTACTGGCTCTACTTGCCTGGGGCATAAGTGTTTCAAAGTTCGACATGTCATGTTGGAAGGTATACGGCATTTAAACGCCTCGCTTGCCAGGCGGGTTGGTGAGTTTTGGTTTTAGCCGCCCATTTTGGGTACAAACGCGGTCTAGGTTTGCTTGCAGCCGCTTAATCTAAGACAGACGCTGCGATGCTTGTGCTAGTTTTGGTCCGAACCGGGTATTTTATTTCCCCGGTACCACCTATATCTAGGAGGCATTCCCCTATCCGCCACCTGGGGAGGCGCCCGATGGAGGACTAGCAACCCCACACGGGGCGTTAATGGCGTGCACTCGGAAAACATCAAATAGGCTAAAAACCACACAAAGAGATATAGAGAGGGCTATGCTTGCAATTACCCTCAGGGACAGAATTCGAAACGAAGGGGTCCAGAACGGGGAAAGAACTGGTATGACGGATGTGCTAGTGACAGTAGCGCAACTTAAGTGGAGATTGGCCGGTCACATTGCGAGACAAGACCTGGACAGATGGACAAAGAGAATTTCAACATGACACACGAGAGAGCAAACGGAGCGCGGGCAGACCTCAGACACGATGGCGAGACAGTATACAAAAGATTGCAGGAAAACAACTGGGTTCAAACTGCAAGAAACAGGTAGACGTGGAAATCCTTGGAAGAGGCCTACATCCAGGAGTGGATAAACGAAGGCTTAGAAGAAGAAGAAGGCTCCATTATTCTGATGTTGCAAGCCGATTGAACGTTGAGCGGTTTCCTAACAGGCCAACACCTATTCCATAAAAATTCACCGCTCTAGTAATCCGTGCACGTCCAAAATTCGTTTGTGTCGGCCAGTTCACCATTCCAACGTCGACGTGTTTGTAGTACACCAGACTACAAACACGTCGAGGTGTGAATGGTGGAACTGGCCGACACAAACGAATTTTGAATGCCGCAGAAGGCATCTTAATACTCGAAGTAGATGATCCTTCGAGCAGTACTTAATAAATATCTCGCCACGTAGGTGTTTCAAATCGAATTGTTTGACGAACACTGTGCGAGAGTCAATTGTGACCTTTTCATGTACAAAAAGTACAGGCTTTATAACTTGAAGACCATCCTTTACGTTTACAATTTGCCAATGATTTATAAAAAAACATGCTGCAATTCCATTTTATTTCATTGTATTGGAAATACAATTATTCATAATAGTCATATTTGAGCTGTCGAAAATCCACACGCTGTCGTCGTAATCATTTCCAGCACATATTTTCGATGAACATTTGAGCAGGACTGGTCAACAGGCAACTTATTGGCCGCCATATCGTGCCAAATCGATTAACTGGAAATGATCATCTCTTCTTTTTACAAAATCAGTTGATAGAACTATTGGAAGACATTCTTTTGAATGTACGTCTACAAATGTGGCTTCTTCAAGATTGCGCACCGCCGCATTTTATTCGTTTAGTTCGCCAACATTTAGATAATGTGTTTGAAAATAAGTGGATTGGTCGACGTGGTCCCGTGCCATAGCTTCCTCAGAAACCAGACCTTAACCCCCTCGATTTCTATTTATGGGGTGTTATGAAGACGATGGTATATAACAAATATATAAGCTGCGGCGACAATTCGACAGTTAGACCAAGGCCAGGTAAATTATGACAATTCAATAACACGACGATAGCTTTAAACAACTAGTGTAAAGTGAATTCCATGAAAATTATTTAAATAATGTTATTTTCGATATACTTAATCGCCACTTAAAAAAAATAGAACAGTAATATCTCGCTTATTATTCAATTTTTATTATAATGACCTTCTTTAAATGTTTAATCACCACTTAAAACTAATAACAAGAGACTGCAAGCACCCTGATGCACCCAAAAAATTGTTGTGTAATCTCTTTATACTTGTTATAAAGACAAAGGCCGATAGCTGGGGTAGTCCAATAATACTAGTCAAATGAAACTAAAAAGATAAATCTAAACAGATAATGTTGTACAATAAGTTGTACAGATAAGGCCTGATAAACAAAATTAAAGAGATAAGACAGCACACACAAAACTTGTCAGACAAGACCAGCTACTAGACATTGAAGAAAACTATACCAAACAAATAAAACTATACAAAGAGACTAACTGGAGAATGTTATAAAGAGAATATCCTATAGCTCTCTTTTTTATACTTGTTATAAAGACAAGGGCTGATAGCTAGACCAGTCCAATAATACTAGACAAATAAAACTGCACATACACAACTAAATAGATAAAGTAGTAAAGACAGGGTCTGATAACTAAGATTAAAGACTATGAATACAAAACTAAACAGACACGACCAGATACTGGATATTCAAGACGATTTAGCTTAAAGAAATTAGACTCGTTCCACAATACTACACAAATGAAAGTAAACAGACAAGACCAAAGAGAGAATGTTATAAAGACAAGGTTCGACGCAGCTCTCTGGTCAAATTCTGGTCTATAGCGATAGCATGCGGTCGGCATCGTAGCCTAGGTAATAGCGTTGGCTTATGATTCTGAGGTGCCGAGATCAATCCGAGCAGTGTCCGACCGCATTTGTTCGAATAAAGCAAATGTGATTACTAACGTACCAACTTTACAGAGAGACAAACTTAGACAGACGACACAAACATTTCAAACCTAATGCTGCGTCCACACGCTTGGCAAACTCACAAATCCAAACGTTAGGTAAACATTTGCCTTTGTTTGCAAGCTCTTGCGACCGATTCGATCGAGTTTTGTTTAATCGAGCGTTTGTTGCCTTTTCCACAGGCTTGTGTTTATTCAAGGTTTGGAGTTTGCGGCAAACGTTTGGCAAAGGTGTGGATGCACCATAACAACGATAGGGGATTATGTAACCTTTGGGACCATTTCATAGACAATGAAAAGGGACCTTTTGAGAAAGGATGGCATTTCTCAACAACCTTGTATTGGTACCATATCAATGACAAGAAGCAGTAATGGTACCATAACAAAAATATTAAGGGGCAGTGACTATGGGGGAAAGTAATCTACCAAACCTATCATTGGAAGTGAACCAGAACGGCGGAGACACAAGTGGGAAGAGACAACATTAAGATCTCCACAACTCGAGGGTGCCCAGAGGAAGGTGTGCTATCACCACTGATGTGGAGCCTGGTAGTTGATGAATTATTGACTAGGCTAAATGACTTAGACATCAAATGTCAAGGTCACGCAGATGACATAGTCATAATAGCCAGAGGGGAGTTTGAGGGAACCCTCCGAAATCGTACAGTTAGGCCTCAAAGTACCTAGTAGATGGTGGCAAACAGTGGGACTGAGACTTAACCCGAGCAAAACCACAGATACAAATTGATACTAAATAATACCATTTACTAGAAAGAGAAAACTAAACTGTCTACAGTCCATACTGTTAGATAGGAGGGCAGTAGAATACAAACAGGAGATAAGGTATCTGGGTATCACACTAGATAGCAAACTCCTACGGAATAGACACGCTGAAGCAGCGGTAGGTAAAGCCAAACATGCTCTAATGGTGTGCAAAAATATTGCAGGAGAAACGTGAGGTTGTAACCCCACAATCCTGCGATGGATGTACACCATGATAGTGGGACCTGCAATCACTTACGGGACCAAGCTGGCCTCTATGAGGAAACAGCATGAGAAGATTCAAAGCCTGGCGTGTGTCTGCATCACGGGGGCGATGGGGTCGTGCCCGACAGCAGCAATGGAGCTGCTGTTAGATCTGACTCCGCGGCACCGTGTCGTGGAGAGGACCGCCAGATCGGCCAGTGTAAGGTTCAGCAAGGAAGGAATAGGCGGAGGTAAAATAATCTGGAGCAGAAACCGGCACAGTCTCGCTGCCAAGATCCCCTAGATGGAAGCACCAATAGACGAAATGGTATGCGAATACCATTTCGAGAAAAACTACACAGCAATGTCAATGTAAAGCCGATTGGAGCGACGAAAAGTTTACAGTTGTCAACCTGTATGTGGCGGATATGGAGAAAATTCTAAAAGCGGGCCAAGCCGGTGGAGCGTCGTATGCGGATGACATGGTTGTGTTTGCTAAGTCTGCGAGGGAGATGAAAGAGATTATTGAAGTGCTGCGTAGGTATTTCTAAAAGAGGAATTTAAGTATGAATGTAGAAAAGACAAAGTGGAAGCGGTTTAAAAGTGGCGTTCAGTATAGGAAGGAAAGATATGAATGGCAGGGTAGAGAAATAGAGGAAGTGCGAAAGTTTAAGTATTTGAGGTATGTTTTTGGGAATGGGTACAGTAATATAGTAGACGTAGAGTATGTGACAAAGAGAGCTTTGGAAAAGCTTGGCTGCGGCTCGAATCTGGGATGGAAACCTGTGCAGCAGAGATAATATGGAAAGTATGTGTACGAAGTGTTTTATTGTATGGGTGTTAGGTCTGGGAAAGGAAAGAGGAGTTCAAGATCGAAACGTTTCAGAAAATTTTTTGTAAAACAGTTTTTAAACTAGACAAGTCGACGTCAGGCCTGCAAAACTTATCAAAGATCTTAGAAACGACCCCACCAGTGCTACTCCGAACCTGACACTCGTCACTTCAGACCAGACCGCACACCAATTGCTAATGAAAGGAAACACCCAAAGAAGGGCCCCTCTGTCTCTGTTTTTCCACTGCCGAGTACGCAACATCAGTGTGGTACAACTCGGTTCACTCAAGACATGTCGACGTGGCCTTAAAAGTCAAATACAAAGGGATCCAGACAATGAAACCGACTGGCTATCTGAGTCATTCACAAGCAGTGAATTAAAAACCGCCATTAACAGTTTAAAAAATAACAAGGCTGGAGGACTAGATGATCTAAGAACTGAACAAATAAAACATTTTGGAACTGCAACCATTGAATGGATCACCAAATGCCGAAAATGTGGAGGAAGGCTAGAGTAGTCGCGTTGTTAAAACCGGGAAAGAATTCTGCTGAACCTAAAAGCTTTCGACCTGTATCATTACTATGTTATCTCTTCAAGGTCTTCGAAAGATTGATACTGAATGGCATATCTGGTATAGTAGACGAAAGTATAATACCAGAGCGGGGAGCGGGCAAGCAGGGTTTACCGGTTAGACCGGGAAGGTCTTGCTGCGCCCAAGTTCTGAACTTAACACAACATATTGAAGATGTTTTCCGATGGCATACCACATAGAGCAAAATGCTGTCAAGTGGTATTCAGATGGTTCGAAGACATGAAGGTTCTGGAGCAGGTGTGTTTGAACCTCGTACTACATACTTCGAATCCATGGCAACATTCTCAAGTATCTTCCAAGCAGAGGTACACGCAATAGAAAGATGTACATAATTTAACTTCGACACGAGTTATAGCAAAAAACGAATTGCTATCCTATCAGTCAACCAAGCAGCCGTCAAGTCCATTAGCTCATACACCATCAGATCCAAACTGCTATGGGACTGTGTGGGAAAGCTAAACAGGCTTGGCTAAGAAAATAAAGTAACGCTATGCCGGGTACCAGTACACACTGGGATCGACGTAAACGAAGAAGCTAGATCACCTAACAAACAAGGGATCCAGTAATTCCTTTATAAGTCCGGAACTTTTACGGCATGAGTGTGAAACATCATCCACAAGAATTTAGATGAAGAAATAAGAGAACAATGGATGAAAACCTGGAAAGAACTTCCACGGTTGAGACAATCCAAAGTGATGCTGGTATCTTTTAACCAGCAAATAACAAAAGCTTGCCTGAAACTAAACATGAACAAGCTTAGAATTCTGACGGGTTACTGCAGACTTAGAAAACACCTCAAGGCCCTAGGCCTAGAGGAGCATAACAGATGCAGATTCTGTGGTTCCGCAGAGGAAACCTCCATAAATCTGCTCAAAGACTGCGGAGCACTGCGAGAGGCAGATGTACCTCGGACCTGCTGGAATGCAGAGGAGTTTCAGTCCTTGAATCACACCCAGATCCTGAAATTCCTAAAGGAAGCAGGACTGGAGGAGGCGCTCTAAATGAGTAAGTATACTAACGCTTAGAGAAAGAAGCTGGGGTTCAATAGATCTATAAAGGTCGCAGTACAAGTCGTCACCACCTAAATTGTATCTACAATCTACAATCATTGGAAATGATAAATGGGGCAAGAACTGTCGTACTTCTCATAGACACTCCCTCTGTATAAGAACAACTATCCAATGGATGAATTATCGAAAATGTTAAAAAATACAATAGGCTACATGGCCGTAGTGTTTATAGACTGAAAATAGCCCCGATATCCACATTGGAGGAATAAAAAAAAAAAGATCTCATGCGACTTAGAGCTGGTACATTAGGCAATGATCAATAGCAAATTCAACGATCTTGAAGGATACAGTTGGAGTGACAAAGAAACTTGAGAAAAAAGAGAAGATAATTTTACAACATTTACATATCGATGGTCACCTACAAAGAATACCTAAGTCCAGAACATGAATTTTTACAGAAGAGACAAAAAACTGATTTTGGCATGTTGTCTAAATTGCACAATTTTTGTTTGACAATGATTCTTAGACAAGGGTTATTAAATAACCTTGCCTACTTAATATGAAATGACATTAATGAGCCTAAAAATATCAATGTTAGACATTTTGCATAGGGATTAGAAAATCCCATAAGAAAAGCAGTTTAGGACACCGGGAGTGTTTTAAGACGTGCGCAGCAAGTAGATGGACATAGATACACGAAAAGCTCAATCTCTAAAAAAGTCAAACTTTTCAGTTATTTTGCATCGGGTGCGGAAATTAATCGCTGAAGATTGATCGCGGAAAATTGATTGCGGGAAATTGTAAAAAAAAATTATCACAGAGAAAATTAATTAAGGAGAAAAAGAATGAATGCTTAATACCGGTTTTGCTAATTAAAAAAGTTAATTTTATGTAAAATTTTACAAAAATTGCAATTTAAAATTTTAATAAAATTAATCGTTTTCTCATTTGGTTTAAAAAGATTTTTCATTATCCTAGTAAAACATATGCTTCACGAAGTTAAATTACTAAATACAACTTATGCAAACTATTTAATTCTAGTTTACTAGTTTCATATAAATTGATAATCTGCTGCTGTAAGTCTAGGACAAATGGGACAAAACAATGTTGACGCAGGATAATGGATTTAAGATTGATTAAACAAATCCATTTACAAATATATTAGTCACTGGATTATCCTATGTAAATTTAATATGTATTAATCTTAACCAAATATAATTCAAACAATAGGAAAAGCTAACTAGTCTATTCTGTTTAACTATAGTTTTATTAAAATTTACTTACGTCCTTTAATCAAGCAGTATAGACAGACATATTTGATACATATTTTCGAGTTTTTTGTGCTTAGTCCTACCGTTACAATCTAACCTTCAACTCTATCTATTTTGTGTGTCTAGCCTCATATATTTGATCTGATCTCGCCCCATCTGTTAAGTTTAATCCCATGTTATCTATGTATGTTCGTATGTAGCTATTACATGTCAGGTCTAATTTTGGATTTTCCACATAAACTGTACTATTCTGTGTCTAATACTATTATATATCTACGATTTTCTTTTCAATCTTATCACCTTAATAAATTTTGTGTTGTCTAGTCCTAACTTAATTCTTGCTTGTCTACGTTTCATATTGACAAGTCGTAGTCGACGACAATTAGTCTGGTTCAACATTTCCAGCCTTGAACCCACAAATTTATCTCATCAGTTTTGTCTGACGAATCTTTGTGGATACATGTTTAGTCTTTTCGTCTATCGTATTTTATTTAGAAGTTTTACCAGTCTATAATCCTGTATCTAGTCTATCGTATCCACTTTTCTTAAATATTGTCTATTTATTCGTCTGTTTGGATAATTTGTAATAAATTATTATTGTCATAGCTGCTTTGAAGTGAAGGAAATTGAAATTTACAAGTTGGGCAAACTTAATTAGATGTAGATAATTAATTTCATATAAGCGCGTAATCGGTGGAGTGAATTGGAACTTTATTGGAATTGGAGCAAAATAATATTGACACAGGATAACAGGAGGCTGAAAACTCGTTGTCGGTATGAAAATTTATTGAATCTTGAATTGAATCCAGTTTACAATAAATTTTACTCAACAGAATCCTGGAGAAAATTAGTTTTTGCTGAGTTTTTGCTAGTTTTGGAGCCAAAACGTTCTAGTAATTATATTTATTTATGTTATTAGTCAATTTGTGAATTAGAGAACGTAGTATATTTTTGTTCATTATTTTCTTGTAATATGGAAATTCACATAGTAATTTTCTTCCTATTTTTATATAAAATCGGCTGGAGCTTTTCTAGGATTATGTTTTATAACTTATCTTTTCTTAGAGTGCCGTCTCCAAACAGAGGGTAGATATTATCATTGCAATTCTCATTATTGATTCAGCGACTCTAAACAGTTCTGTTGATGTACTTCCATGCCATACTCGGCGATTTTTAAACCAGGAAGTTTTTCGTTGCACTCTTGTTCTTTTACCATTTATTCCCCTCCATGATCAGTTGTGGAATAGAGAAGTGTTTCTCAATCGAAATTTGACCAGTTAGCAAAACATTTTTACTCTCCGCTTAAAAAAAAATTAACAAAATAATAATAAATTTTAATTTAGAAAATTACGGGACTGAAGACAAATTTGTGTAATGCCTATTGTTCGAAATGTAGTTCTTTAATGCCTAGTAAATACACTGCTCAATTGGCGGATCACTAATTTGTGGCTCCATAAAATTTGTCGTCGCCAAATTTGAGCTCCAATTTTGCTACAAAAAATTCATTAAAACATTTTGTATTTTTTTTTTCTATATCCAATTAAGTGGTTTCATATTGAAAAAATTGTTTTAGAACTGAAAGACAAATCCGGCGGAGTTGATGGTATCTTACATAGATTCAGTTATTAAAGAGATTATGTTTAAAACGAATTTATAAAATGTTTATATAAAACTAACAAACTAAGAGGCATATAAATTGACAACTAAAATGTCACAAAATTACACGTAATTTAAAATTTGAAAATATAATTACAAAAATATATAAATTTTAATTCAAAACGTTTTTAAGTTGATTTTAAATATTTTAACACACTTTGGGTCTTTAATGTAACTAGGAAGTTTATCAGCACTTTTTTGCTCTAGAGTCGAACTAGTCTCTTTAACTCTATTACTACCACGACCGGTCAAATGACCGTTTTTAAGCTGTAGTTTAAAAATAAATATAGTCAACTTCATTGTATTATCAAATCAATTCACGATTTTTCCTTAAATATAAACAACTTGTCGGTATTCACACCTTTTTTTGTTTGCCATTTGCCAAGAAATGTATGTAGTTGTCCTCATCTACCGCCACCGGTCATTTGACATTGCGCCATTTAGAATGCGGGATCGCAGCCAGGGGATACGCTTCCCACAAAATGCATGTAGTCGTGTGATAACCTCCAAATAACTATTTGTTAGAAGATTTGGCTTTGGCTGAACATCAGACTGAACATTACTCGTCTCGTATTTTTAGTTTTTTGTTTGATAGAGTCCTTCAGTGCAACAGCAACTCACGTTGCATGGATGCATGGATTTTTGCATAATGAGACAACTGGAGAGAAACTATCGAGGCAGCAATTTTTATTTCAACTAGCAGAACTTGTCACAGACTATGAAAAAATGCGCGAGGAAAAATATGTACTAGAAACAGCAACAAATGGAACATTGTTTCATCTTCAAGAAAAACTTGCAATATTATTTTTTCAAATAGAGGTCATTTGACCGGTTGCGGTATGTATAGGTGTACATAAATCATCGGTAGTAATAGTGTTAAAAGACTAGTAAATTATATTTTGTGCGCGTATTGCTTTCGTACGATAGATGTTTGGTTCTTTACATAATTGGCACTATTTAAAATGCAGATGCAGGGTAACGTAAGTATTATCTTCTCCATAAACACTAGTTTACCTCGGTGTCTATTATTTATCTTACCTTAGTTTGTCATTTTTATGTTGAACGTACTTCTAATACTTCTTTCTAAAAGTAAAAATATTCGATTCACATCTATGTAATTTTTCCAAAAAATTATTCCATACCGAATAACTTAATCCAAATATGCATAACATGTAGTTAAACTAGTGCATTCGTCAACCGATTGAGACAGCATTCTCAATGCATATGCTCTCCTTTCATTTAAGTCTTTTAACACCCAAAAATGTTGTATACGAGGACAGAGAAATTTATAATTTTAGTTTTGTTAATAATTTAAGAATCATTACAAAAAAACAAACAAAATTCTGTGAGTAATATAACTTCATGACAGACATACAATTAATTACTTCTTGTTGCAACTCCACCAGATTATTGCGTCGAATAGACATTGTGTTATCCTATGCAAACATTACCACGCTTTATATAATATTATCTATGTCGTTTATGTATAATTAAAAAAAGTAAGGGACTTAAAGTGCTCCCCTAAGGGACTTCTTTGTATACATTTGTATTGGGGACATCTTGAACCCTCCATTGCACAGGATGAGTGCAATGGAGGCAAATGGATGCTCGAATACATTACCTTCGATCTACGAACTGGTCCGTTTGAAACCACATTCCTTTAACTTTACAAGCGTTTTTCTGTGGTCTATATGTCTATACCACCGAATGCTTTGGAAAGGTCCAAGAATATCCCAGGTACATTTTGACCATAATTTAAGAAGTTCACATTTTACTCAATGAACTGAAATATAGCCCTTCTTGTAGATCTACCTTTTGTAAAGCCATTTTGTACTGTTGTTAATACATTTTCAATCTTGTTCCAGGATTAGTTCTAAAGCATTAAAATGTAGTAGAAATGTATAATTAGTGATAAGTAGGCCCTTAGAATATGTATTTAACCTAAGTTTATCTAATGAAATATGGCAAATTGTACTCAAAATATCTGAAATTATTCCTGAATCTGAATCAAACACTTACCGACTAACTACCGCCCAATCTCTCTTAATTCCAATATCGCCAAAGTTTTTGAAAAAAAAAAAATTTTTTTTTAAATTATTTTAAAAATATATATATATATATATATATATATATATATATATATTTAATAATTTGAATATTCTTTCTGAGCTCTTTATAAAAGTAGGATCACTGGTGATGCTATAGCTTTTGTAACAAATTTCATATATAAACTTAAAACAAATGGAATACAGCCTGAATATATAAATATATTCAGCCTTTCCGGACCTCTATAACAATTATTGAGTCTTTTTAGGACTACCAAAACAAATCCCAATGAAATTTGTAAGTTATTTTATAGCTTTCAGTCCACCTTCGTAGGACTCAACAAACGCCATAAAAATAACATTGTTTTTAAGATCATGTCTTTCCAACACCTTAAGTGGATAGCCAGCCATCTGTGGACGCGTTTCGAGGTAAGGCTGAATATATTTATATATTCAGGCTGTATTCCGCTTGTTTTAAGTTTGTATAATTATCTATAACGTAGGATGGTTTCATGAATTCAATTTTATATATGATATTATTTCGAGCAAACCTACCATACTGATATTTTTAGATCTAGCTAAAGACTTTGACACAGTTAATCACAAGATTCTTCTTTCAAAACTACACTCTTATGATATTTGAGATATTATTTATGATTTACTAGAAAATTATCTGACAAATTGAAGAGTAAAAATTAGTAAATGCCAAAGTATCGATTTTAGGTCTCTTGTTTTTCTTATTTTATATTAATGACATTTTTAATATTTTGTCAGTTAATAGCCTTGTCTCTTATGCTGATGATACTACTGTTTTGTCTACGGGAAAAAACGTGCGGGATGAAGTTTTAAATGTCATTATACGTTGGCTTATTCGATTAAGTGTAGGGTCTGAAACTGGATCAACTTACTGCTAATAAAACCACCTTCATAGCTTTTGGCTGCTATCGTGATAATTTACCAGCTAACATTAAAGTTTGTATTGATACCTATTAAATTAATTAAAAGAGTAGGTAGATGCGTGTAAATAGGTGTACACAATGATTGTCACATGTGATGGAATCATCACATCAAAGAATTATTAAAGAACTGTAGATACTTATTTTTCTTATTTTTTAAACTTGATCAAATACTACTTCCTGGTGCTATAAAAGTTATTTACCATGAATTTAGGGTTGCCACCTGTACTTTATAATAAAGTATTGTACGTTATTTATGGTAATTATACTATACACTTTATGAGAACAATAAAGTAAGCAAAAATAATATACACTGATTTCTCATTTGAGATTCATTTACTGAAATTCATCTAGCTACAACACAAATGGAAGCACTAGTTATAGACGTGTTGGGACCATATGCTATTCAAAATGTAATATATGATATTAATACAAATAATTTATATTATTGCTTCAAACACATGCTTCTAACAAAAAAATATAAAACTGTTTCCATTAATGATACAATATTTTATGACCAAAAATGGCATTAAAAACGATGTAGTAGATTTTTATGAAAATAGTAACTAATCTGCTGATGGTATGTTTGAAGCAATTAAAAATTCCTGCACACATAGTGCATAATGCATGACACATACCACGCCATTGTTATCATATGATTGGAAAATGGAAAATTTATACTCATTTTTCAAATTCTGCTGTAAGAAGAGAGGAGCTGAAAAGATTTGAGGCATCAGTAGATTTTCATGAAGTAAAACGCCATGTGAGAATAAGATGGCTCTCTCTTTGGCATTCATTAATACATTATTTTTACATTGGTCACCTATTTTGAAGTTATTTTGTAAGTTTAGACAACTGTCCCTCAGTTTTAAAAAACTTATTGATACTCAAGAACGCTGAAAATGATATGATTTAAATTTATTTGAAAATGATATGAATTTTAGATATTTATTAGAGTATGGTAAATCTTAGAACTAGCTCAAAGGAAACAAAATCTCTTCTTTGGATTTTGTCTTCATCAGAACTGACTAAGGAAATTCACACGATTTATTTATTATTTATTGACAAAGCCTTAGAGCAGTGGCGCGCAAACCTTGGGTCGCGACCCTCAGAGGGGTCGATAGAGAATTTTTTTGAATCGTCGAATTTATAAAAATTTAAGATTTTTCGTATGTAAGTACAGTATAATCTTGATCATCCGGCGGTTGGTTAATCCGTAAGCTCTTGGGTCCGGGTTTAAATAAGTAATCCGGGGCTCTGGGGAAACACGTGTCTTTGTATACCTCGCGCACAGCTGAAATAAAGTCAAAAGAGACATCCTTAAACTGAGAAAACTTCCTTTGCTGTTCTCACCAATCAAACTCTACAAATGTAGCTTTTCAACAAATGTGAAGTACGTTGACAAACGATGACATAGCTTGGCTTCCAGGCAAAAGCGAGGAAAATTTGCATTTCTTTTTTGAAATCCTCAGCTTAATTTGTTCCACGGATGACGCTGAAGCTAACGATGACTTGTATGTGTGAATTAGGCGAACTGTAGCAAACGGTGGCGCGTTTAAAAACTCAATGTTTGTTTTAAATTGACAGAAGAAAACGCCACCGCAAGTGATGATATGTTAGTGCGGAAAAGGTTGCCAGAGTGCGTTTTTGATACAAGACAAAGATACAAACAGCAATATTATTTTTGTATAATATTTTTTCAGTAACTTTCAGTAACTTTTATTTAATACTATCTCTACTTGTATATTTAATACTATCTGTATTTCTTGGTACATATTTTTTGTATGTACACGTTTACCTATATAGGGTAACTGTACATAAAATATGTAAAATTATTATTGTTTTGCTTTAATCCTAATAATCCGGAATTTTTTATGGGACCAGACAACCGCCGTATTATCAGGATTATACTATATCAGGCAGCAGTGAAATGAATTTAAAAAACGTCAACTGTCTATCAACATCTACTTTACCTTGCAGCTGCAAGTATAATAACATAGTTTTAATCTACATTTAATTTAGAATAATTTAGAAAAACATTCAGTCAATTAAGAAGCTATTTTGCGCATTTATAAAATCGCTAATTTCAGCTTACGTTTCACCAAAACAGAAAAAGATTATTAGTAGTTTGTTCTACACCGCATTCCGCTTCTTTTAATGTACTATATGTCAATATCCATGACATGTAAAAATTCGTGAATTCGAAGAATACTTTAAAAAATCGCGATTTGCGACACCTCTCAGATTTTTACATATTGCATATCAAAACACAGAATGAAACGCAGAATTTTACACAGATCACACTCTCATTATGCAATTTTCTTTACAATAAGTCAAGAAATCTTAAAAAACTAATCAGTCCTCCAGCGGATCGATGGTATTTTTTAATTAAAAGCTTTCTAAGAATATGATATATGTTTTGCGATTAGTTTCGAGATACTGAATTGATTCGTAAAAACTAGAAGTATCTGTGATAAGCCGTTCAAAAGTTATGACATCGTGAAATCTGCGGAAAATAGCAGAAAATGTACCACCTTAAAATCATTATTTATCAAGCAACTAGAAAATTTCAAGGTTTGTCTGAAAGTGTTTTCCCTGCTGGTTGTAAATTTACAAATTATATATTGCTAGCCGCTTCCGTACGCCAGATATGACTTGATATAATAGACAAAATCGAGCGAAATTTGGTGGGCCGACTAGAGAACTTTTAAGGAAATCTAAGTGCATCCGTAGGGACATGACTTTGTGAAAACGATGCCGTAATCTATTTATAATTATCAGTAACCGTTCTCGACATAAACACTGAAGAAGTCGAAATTCTGTAGCAATAAAATGTCAATATAAACAAATTTAAAAAACCTCTATTTTCAATTCAGGGGTCGCGATAAAAATTTACACAAAATTTTTGGTCGCAAATGAAAATAGTTTGCGCACCACTGCTTCACGAGTACCTAACCAAATCGATTTGAATTGATTTTAATGACACAAGCTGGTAATTTACATTTGGCAATATACATTTAAAGAACAATGTTGAATTTGATAATATGGTTCACATGATTTGAAACAGATTAAGACAATTGAATTCTGCAAAAACTTAATATAGATCTGGATGATCTTTATGGAGAAATTGCTTTATTAAACAAACTTTATGATCAGATATACAATTCTAAGGATTTTGCGGAATTACGTACTGCACAAAAAATGGCAGCAAGTATTTAATAAGACTGATGATAATTTTCAAACATGTTAGTCAGCATTCACATAAAGAGTTTCTTCTGTGATGAATAGGAATGGGGAGACCAAAGAAACACAGCGGCTCGCAATCTGACAAAAAACGGATTACTTATTTACTTTAACTTAAATATAGACTCTAAAGATGATTTGATAAAACTTGCGAAAAGCAATAAAAATCGCACGCGTCGGTGTTTACATGTTTGGTCCATGACAAGTGCGAAAAACGCCTTTTGAACGAGTTTTTTGTACTATTTTTTCTGTTTTGCACCCTTTTATCCCATTTCTAAATAAAAAAAGTCGCCGATGAATATTGAGAAAATTGTGTCGCACTCGGCGAGCTATTAACGAACCCATATGAGTGCTTTAATGACTTCGGTAAAGGTAGCTTTATATATATATATATATATATATATATATATATATATATATTTATATATATATATATATATATATATATATATATATACATATATTGGAAATAAATAAATTGTTAAATGTGGATCCAAATTGAATTATGTCAAGTATGTCAAAGTCAATCGCAAACTGATATTGAAAAAAAAAAACAATTTACTGGAACAACTTTCCGAATAGACAATATACATTGTCAAACATGAAAAGCCATCAACTTTTCGTACGTGAAGAGTTTGCATAAATACTGAAGTTCATCGTATAAACAAGCCACGTTAGGATTTTGGAAACTATCCAACAACCAGAAAACACTGTTCAAAGGTTAATTAACTCCACGTTATGGGCGTGAATAGGCTAGAAAACAAAGTATGCTTAGACTAATTTACGCGTTGGTCGAAAAAGGGCTTTCAATAAAAAGGAGCATGGGGTGGGGGTGGAAATACATAAATCTGTGGATATGTGGCTTTGGCCTACGAGAAGCTCTCTCGACCCAACCTTTTCCACCCCTCTGAATTATGTGACTTTCTTTGTCAAAATAAATTCGCTCCGTTTATTTCCTCCGTATATTTTTTGATGGTCTCAGCCTTCTCCTATATTATATAGAACTAAATATGATAAACTATAAAAAAAAATATGAGCGCATAAGAATGTTCTGCTAGTTTTACAAAGCCCACATTCTACGAAAGAAATGAAAAAAAAAACAAATATTATTCCTATATTTTTTTATTTATCTACTGAAATATAAATAAATTTTCTTCAAATTGAATTAAATGCAATATTATTTTTTAATTTTAATTAGTTAAGTTAGTGTTCTCAAAATGAATGCATCTAGTTAATAACCTAATTAATTACAAAATAGATCTCTCACAAAGGAGGGTTGTTCAATGCTACAAGATAGTCGCTCAACATTTGATGTACTCAACGATGTAATTCTGGAGAACTAATAAACAGATTAGCCCAATACAGTTCCCGTAGGAGTGAGGGTTGAATACATAGTGATAACATGTAAATAAGTACATGATATGTATTGTATTTGCTTTAGTATATCCGAGAATTACTTAATTTAATAGAAACATTGCGAGAAAATTATTAAATTTTTGTGAAGTAAATCTTCTATCTGCAGGTTAGATAAGCGGTGGCGAACCTATGCCACGCGTGTCACAGCTGATACGTAGAAAAATTGTATTGGCACGCGAACTATTTTTCAAGCGTGCCATCTAAACGTTTTAAAATTAACCTCCTACTTTTCTAAAACAGGTTTTTAAAAGGTTCTAAAAGAGGTTTTTGTTTTGGTAGTTCTAAAAAGACTCAATAATTGTTATAGAGCTCTGAAAAGGCTGAATATATTTATATATTCAGGCTGTGTTCCGTTTGTTTTAGGTTTGTATGATTTTCTATAACGTAGGATGGTTTCACCAATTCTATCTTAAAGGTTTCTCAATTTACTTTTGTTCAAAATGAAAGTTGTAAAATATAATACGTGTTATATTCACGCTAATACGGTAACTAATTTTCACTATCAGAAATGTACATTCATTGTAAAAGTTAGCTGGCACGTCAGCATTTCAAAATGCGAAAATTAAAAAAATGGCACGGATAAAGGTTCACCACCCTTGGCCTAGATATATACCGAACGTATGTTAAATTAATTTATATTGGTTTTAATTTATTGGTTCAACACTGAAAAAGTGGGATATTTCCCTCCTACATACCTTCTTCTTTCTTCCCTAAGACGCGATAAAAAATTGAACAGCATTCTAATTTGAAACGCTGAATAGTACACAGCAATAATTTCTGGCAAGAGTCCGTCAGACACAACATGAAGCTATAATTTTTTATATAATTTAATTTAGGTTTTTGTAAAATAAGAATGCTATAAAGTTAATATTTAGTATATATTATCAGATCCAAATAAAAATAGTTTTAAATTAATCATTTGCTAACGATTTCTATGCTGGCGTCCTGCAGACGCCACGCAATTGACGGTGTTGCGAAAAGTCACGCCAGCAACCGAGTGCTAGCTATATTAAGAGCAATTCAAATTATGAGAAATATATAGCATTAGATAGGGGCAGATTTGTACGTTCCCGCTTTAAAATAACATGCAAAAAAGAGAAGAAAATCTGCATCATTAATAAAGATTATGCTTCTATCACGGAAAAAGCTATTAATTTCAGTTTTTTATCTACAAGTTAAAATATATTTTTATAAGTCCATATAGATCAAGTTAATGCAAAATAATCCATATAAACGTCTATACTCGGCGCCATTCTCTAAAACAATGGGATTATAAAACAGATTCGATGTCTATAAAATTATACATTTAACTTTGTATAACTTTCCACTGAACTTATTATGATTTTATATCACTATCCTGTTTTGGAAGTTGCTTTCCGTAAATAATTCTATAGAAAATTGTATAGTTTTCTCGCAGAGCAGAAACTTATGCATTATCTTACAATTTTTACAGACAACACTAGAGAGACTAATACTACAGAAACAAAACTAGACAGACATCACAAGACAGGTAACACTAGACGGACAAGACTAGACAAACAAGACTAGACAGACAAGACTAGATAGACAAGACTAGACAGACAAGACTAGACAGGCAAGACTAGACAGACAAGACTAGGCAGACAAGACTAAACAGACTAGACAGACAAGACAAGACAGACTAGACAGACAAGACTAGACACACAAGACTAGACAGACAAGACTAGACAGACAAGACTAGACAGATAAGACTTTACAGACAAGACTTTACAGACAAGACTAGACATACAAAACTAGACAGACAAGACTAGACAGACAAGACTTGACGAACAAGACTGGATAGACAAGACTAGACAGACAAGACTAGAGAGACAAGACTAGACAGACAAGACTACACAGATAAGACTAAACAGACAAGACTAGACAGACAGGACTAGACAGATAGGACTAAATAGACAAGACTAGACAGACAAGACTAGATAGACAATACCAGACAGACAAGTCTAGTCGTGAGTTGAAGCTCGACGCGAGTGGGTCACGTTTTAAGTGCGGAAATTCGGGTTAAGAAAATCTGAATAAGTAACATTTAAAATTATATTAAAAACTAGACTCACCAACAGTATTCCCTCTAACTTTTTTGTGACTCTTGTGCGCGCGTTTTTAAGTGTGTGCAGTTTTTTCCAAAATAAATATTTTTGTGCGGCAATTAAAAAAGTGCATATAATAATAAAAAAAAAATACAATACTAATATACAGTCGAACTTCTATAACTCGAACTTCTATAACTCCAATATTTCTATAACTCGAACTTTTTTAGAAATTTATACGTTTAGATAGCATTTTACATATAAATAAATTTCCATAACTCGAATTTTACTTTACTCGAATTTTTCCATAACTTGTAGTAAAAGTGTGTACAATGGTAAAATTTTAGATAGAAAATAATCTCTATAACTCCAATTATATATTATTAAAATTTTAGAGTTTCATTAAATTTCAACTCATTCTTTTTTCTTACATCTGCTGTTAGAATTGCAAATATGAATGTCAGAGAAGAAAACTCAAGACGATGTCATTATATTGAGATTGATCAGTGAAGTTGACAAAGGTATTAAAAATGAAAAAAGTGATTGCTGTAGACTTTGGGATTTCTCTAAGTACTTTCTTTAATTATAAGAAACTGCGAATAAATTCTGAACAACACCGAAAATGGTGCAACTAACGATACAAACGTTTGAAAAAGAGTAACTACGAAGATATTGGCAGCTACTTTTGAATGGTTTAAAATTGCGCGGGATAAAAATGTGCCAATGCCTGGACCACTTATTAGAGAAAAGGCTCTTTATTTTGCTGAGAGTCTGTTACACATTGATTTTAGATAGATTCATACAGGAAAATGAACCTATAATAAGTTTTGTGTTTGGAGATCAAAAAGAGAACATCAGTGGAGTCAACATTTAGTGTCATGTTTACCGAGCCCATAAGTGAGTTATTTTGATGCGTTGCTTTGGATACTTTTATTTCACTAGTTAAATAAAATTTTAATTTCACTAGTGAATAAACCACTGTTTTATTGATCCGTATCCAAGGAATTAGACATGACTTTATAAGATAGGTATCATAGGATTCTAATTCATAAGATTCAAACACTTTTAAAAAGTAATATTTGATGCACTATTTTTGATGTAATTTAAATATTGTTATTTTCCTTCTTATATCCTCTCTGGCACACACACAAAAAATGTTGGAACATCCTTTGTGCCTCTTGCATACCATTCACGTACCCCTTTGGGTACGCGTACCACACTTTGGGAAACACTGTTCTAGACGAAGTGTACCGCGCATTATCTACTTTGGAGAATTTTGTAGATAGAGAATATATTAAAGGAAAACAATTATAAATAACAGCCTTTTTAAAAAAATAATATAATATTTATAATTATTTTAATAAATTATAATTATATAACATTATATTAATAATGAATTTTTCATTTTTGTTTATAAATATATACAAATGTACATATTTACTTTGAATAAATTGTGTAAAGTGAATTTTATTCATTTTGTAGTTATGTATTTCTCTAACTCAAATTTATTCTATAACTCCAATTTTTTTTCGTGAACTATTGTAATTCGACTTAGGGAAGTTCGACTGTAGTATATTTTGTAACTAGGGCGGAAGGTTGTCAATTTGACACGAAAGCGAAATTGACACATTCGTTCGGGGTCAATTGACAATACCGCCCATGTTACAAACATAATTTTTTGTTACTGATGCGAGGGGATGATATCACCATAGAATTTACACTCATTTTAAAACGTTTTCTTTGATTTTTATTTTGTAATGAAAAAAATTTCGTCACTTTTTTAATATTGAGATCTTGATTGTGTTTATTTTATTTATTTGATTGTTTTTTTAATGTAACCTAGCGATATTGAATATTTGCGTGCGTTACCCAAGTTACGTGGAATTACAACCAAAAGTGGCATTTCTCGTACTAAAAAACGTGCGCCAGATAATACTTTTAACGCATGAGTAATAAAAAATAATAGTTCATATTCAGCTAAATTTTGTTTTATCTTTTAATTAATGCTTCATAATTTGTAATAATTGCTTTCATTGCAAAATGTCGTGACAATCACCAGTAATAGCCTGGAAAGCTATAGTTATTTTACACTACTGCGACACCGTCTCGTTTTCCAAGCATAACTAGCTTTTGCAAATCAATTTGGTTATCTTCATAAAATTGTAAAATCAGATTTTCTAAACTTAAAATATAAAAATAAACATTTGGTTGTTGAAACGTCTGTGCTTTCATCAACAATTAAAGTATGAATATGTGCCATTATAATTTCATTTACTATTCCAGTTTTTTTAACATTAGTCATTTATAACATTTATTATTCAGTTTTTATATTCACCACTTACAATAATGATAAAGCCTAGTTTCATCACCTTTCTGGAATATGGACGTATTTCGACAGATAGTTATTTATTTTTCGAACTGAAAGTAAAGATATGTTCATTTTAATTTCAAATAAGAGATTATCAATTATAATTTTTTTTATATGGATTTCATAATTATTTTTATATGGATTTTATAATGCAGGTGCAATTTTATTATGTGCGCGCGAATATTTTTCATATGCGATGCGCTATGTTTAAAATGTATGTGCGCGCGCATACGCGCACAGCTTAGAGGCAACACTGCTCAACAATCAATTAAAATCACAAAATTGCAACAAACAGCAATACCTGCCGCACCCCGCTGCCCCTCCCGTGCTACATAAAATTCTACCAAGTTCTTCAACTGCACAAATCGAGCAACCTCTACCAATCACCAGCGATAAGCCGCCAACTAGCGCTAATAATGAAAGGAGAAGAAACAAGGAGTGCATACGGGAGCAAAAAAAAAGTTTTTGCTGCAGTATCCCAAACTGAGATTTCGTTGAAAAATAATCGAAACGACGAAACAGGGACGTCCGAAAAAATTAAAAAAGGGGGAAGTAAATCAAATATAACCCATGGCACAAGTGAATGCAGTCAAATAAAAGGCGCTGTGGAATATGACATCTCTATGTTTATTTTTTGTTTGATGTTTCATAAACATCTCCATGTTTATAGACTAGACCCTAATCTATCCGAAGGCGAGATTGTCAAGTACTTACATGGCAAAAAGTTCAATTCAGTAAGTTGCAAAAAAATTAAGTCAAAACACCCTGAGGAGTACTCCTCATTTAATATTTCAGTTCCAACTGAATTTTACGAAAACCTAAAAAAGGCAGAACAATGGCCACATAAATCTTTAAGAACTCACAAATTGTTGAAATGGGCAACCAGTTGCAACTCTTGAAAATTATCTCAAAGTATTGCCAAAACACTAAAACAAAATACAAAACAGTTTACGTAGGAAATATCAGACGATGATAAGAAAAGAAAAGAGTCTAAAATTTGAAATGAAATTAAAAGAAACAGATAACCCCCAAAAACAAATTGGGAAATTATTTCAGAAATAACAAACTTAAAAAAGACAAAACAAAACTACACAGTAAAAGATAACATACACCCATTGGATGTCGCTACAAATATCAACAACATATAGAGCAGAAACATTACAAAATAAGTTACCAATACTTAGATATGAAGACAACCTGTAGGAGAGCTTGGAATCAATTTTCTTGCAACCAACGACAAAAGAAGAATTGTTCTCCACTATAATGAATTTAAAAAACAATAAAAGTGCGGACAAAGATGAAATTCAAATTAAAGTGAGTAAAAACGCATGCTTGAATATACTTACACCGTTGGAATTAATTATAAACAATTCAATTCAATTTGGATTTTTTCCGGCAAGTGTCATTAATAACACCAGTGTATAAAAAGGGATACAAAGAAGATATAGAACAGACACATAAGCATCCTTCCAACGTTCTCGAAAGTTTTCAAGAAAACAATAGCAAGCCTGGACTTTCCCATAAAATAAAATAAATTAAGTGCGCAGCAACACGGATTCGCAAAAAGAAGAAATGTAAATACCGCCTGTTTTGATTTCGTAAGTCACATAATAAAAAATCTGGAGTTGCGCAATGTCCCATGCGGAATACCCTTAGATCTAACAAAAGCATATGACTTAGTCGATCATAACATCTTATATTCAAAGCTGTGCAAATATGGCATTCGAGGAGTTGCAGTTGACTGGATTAAGTCATTCCTTGTAAATAGAAAACAGTCAACAAAAGTAGAAGGCCACTAAGGAAGAGTTATCTCAAAATATACAATTACCAACATGGTAATTCCACAAAGTAGCATACTTGGTCCGCTACTTTTCATAATATACATCAACCCCAATAACACAATTAACGAAGACCATATTATGATAAATTATGCCGACGACACAAGTATATTATCGATAAACAAAACTATTGAAGACATTACACCTAACACTGATCTAATCATGAATTCTCTACAGTCTTGGTTAATAAGAAAAAAAAATTCTAATTGTCAAAAATAAAACAAACGTTATCTGTTTCAAAACAAAACGCAGCACAATCAATTACCCTGTGATCATAATTATGGGCAACGAAAATATACCAATTCAAACAGAGATAAAAATGTTAGGAATTTATATTGATGCTACTCTTGACTGGACACCTCATGTAACAAAATTATCGTCTAAAGAGTCGAGGATTATATGCCCTTAAGATACTCAAATGTTATTTAGATACAAAGGTTCTTAAGATGGTATATTTTGCTAATTTCCACAGCCATATGCGTTATGGTATACTTTTGGGGAAATGGAACATATTGGCAAAAACTATTTAAACTACAAAATCAAGCCCTACGCATATTATCTAAATTAAGTTTTAAAGATTCATGTAGGGGTAAGTTTCGCAGAGCCAAAATACTAACAACAACAGGAACATTTGTATATGAGAATATACTTTTCCTAGTTAAACATAAATACCTGCTTAAAGAGTACCTAAAAAGTTATGATAATGGTTTTAGAAACAAAACCGAAACATAGATACCCTCATCATAAACTCACCTTAACGGAAAGGAATCCCCCATACATAAATCTAAAACTGTACAAAGGATTGCCCAAAGAATTAAAATAAAATACCAGCAAAAATGTATTTAAAACGGAATTATACAGTTTTCTTGCTAATTTGGAACTGTACAACCTGCAAGAATATTTCGACACTAGCAAGAGAAGTTTTTGAATGGCTTGGTAGTTCATTTATGTCTTTTAGATTATACCTAATTATTTTAGTTATTTCATATAGAAACTACATAAACATCATTTTTATCTTTGTATTATATACGTTTTGTGTTTTTATAGTGACACAGTTCATTTAGACCTATCATGTGTCCTGTGCTGGTTTGGCGGTTTTGAGCTTTTCGCCCAGCTATGCCGCCGTCGTGGGGTTTGGTTGTCGTTGTGTTTTTTTTTTTAGTCTGTTTGTTTGTCTGTGTTGTCTGTGTTTCGTTGGGTTTCATTTGGCTTTGCTTGGCTATAGTTGCGTCTTGTTGTCCTGGTGTGGTTGTCGGTTTTCTTTCGGCTTCTTCAGTGTTTCGTCTTCTGTGGTTGTTCTGCAGGGGCCTGTGGTCCTGATGTGCTTAGTCTTCTCGTTGATGGTGATGGGTTGCTCTTCTTCTTGGTCGGGTTTGCGCTTGGGGGCGGCTTCGGTGGGGCTGTGAGTGTCCATTGGTGTATTTCTTCTCCTTGGGGCGGTTTCGGTTTTCTTTTCTGCGGCGGCTTCGTTTGTCTTCTCTGGGGCGGCGTCAGTTTTCTTTTCGGGGGAGGCATTGTTTGTCTTCTCGGCGGCGGCTTCGGTTTTCTTCTCGGCGGCGGCTTCGGTTTTCTTTTCGGTGGCGGCTTCTGTTTTCTTTTCGGGGGCGGCATCAGTTGTCTTCTTGGGGGCGGCTTCGGTTGTCTTTTCGGCATCGGCTTCAGTTTTCTTTTCAGGGGCGGCTTCGTTTGATTTTTCGGCGGCGGCTTCGTTAGTCTTCTCGGGGGCGGCTTCGTTTGTCTTCTCGGGGACGGCATCGGTTATTTTTTCGGCGGCGGTTTCCTGGGGTTTATCGTTGGCGGTTTGTCTCTTCAGCAGCAGTAGCGTAATATAATTCATCATTTGGTCGAGGTGGTTGTCGTCCACAGTGTCCAAGTAGTGGGGGTCGAAATACCTTGCCGCGAGGGCTTCGTTTGGTGTTGTAGGAATAAACGTGTTCATTTTGCGACAGCGGAGGAGCAAGTGTATGATTTAGACCTACTTTGTATTGGTGCTTATATAGTGAAATGTTTTATTAATTAATTTTGATTTGATTTGACTAGACTGACAAAACTAGATAGACCAGACTAGACAGAAAAGGCTAGACAGACAAGACTATAGAAATAAGGCTAGACAAACAAGACTGGATAGACAACTCTAGATAAATAAAGCTAGACAGACAAGACTAGACAGATAAGACTAAGCAGACCATGCTAGACAGACAAGACTAAATAGAATAGACAGACAAGACTAGACAGCTAAGACAGACAAGACTAGACAGCTAAGACTAGACAGACAAGATTAGACACACAAGTGCCAGGAAAAGTGCCTAGAAACAGCTTGTTTTAATTTCGTCAATAATATTTTAGAACAGTTAGAAAATAAAGAAATTCATTGTGGTGTCTTGCTAGATCTTTCAAAGGCTCATAACACTGTAGACCACATAATTCTTCTTAGTAAATTAGATAAATACGGAATCAGAGGTGTTACTCTTTTTTTGTTCAAATCATACTTATCTGGTAGCACGCAGCAGACAAAATTGAACACAGAATCTGGTTATCTAACATCAAAATTCAGAAGCACAAAAGTAGGGATCCCACAAGGCAGTATATTAGGACCATTGGTGTTTTTGATCTACCTAAATGACTACTTACCGTTGGCCCTAAAGCATACCCAATATAAATTTATAAACTTTGCAGACGATATAGCACTATTAGTTGGAAATAAGGTTTTTTTAAAATGGAAGTAATTGTCATTGCGACCAGTGGTTTATTAAAAACAAATTAACTAAAGGGTCCGCCAATTAGCGCGCTCGATCTTTAACAGCTGATGACGGCCATGATGTTTGTGGTAGAGTTGTCAAACCTAGTTGTTATTATTCAGTGTATCTTCACAAATTACCATGAACCAATTCAGCCGCGAGCAACATGTGCAAATCATTAAAATGTATTACGAAAATCATTCATCGGTTCGGGCAACGTTCCGCGCGCTCCGCCAATTTTACGGTGCAATTGGTCGTCCTGCTGAGTCGACTATCCGTCGTTTGATAAACAAATTCGAGGCAACCGGTTCGGTGAACAATAAGCCAACACCGACGCGTCGTCGAAACGTCCGATCTGCCGCGAATGTCGCCGCTGTGCGCGATAGTGTGCGTGAAAATCCGCGACAGTCAATTTCACGTCGCGCACAGGAACTCAGCCTTTCGGAAACATCACTTCGCCGAATCTTGCATCTGGATTTGGGCATGCATCCGTACAAGATCCAGCTGACACAAGAGCTCAAAATAAACGACCATAGACAGCGCCGTATCTTCGCTGATTGGGCTTTAGAGCAGTTGGAAGTCGACCCCGAGTTTGGTCGCAAAATCATCTTCAGCGATGAGGCACATTTTTGGATAAATGGGAATGCCAACAAGCAGAATTGCCGTTATTGGGCCGAGAACAATCCACAGGAGGTCCACCAGGTCGCAATGCACCCAGCAAAGGTAACTGTTTGGTGTGGATTTTGGGCCGGAGGCATCATCGGGCCGTATTTCTTCGAGAACGACGATGGTGTGGCCATCACGGTAAACGGCGAACGATACAGAACCATGATAACGAACTTTTTCTGGCATGAAATCGACAATATGGATGTCGAGGATATGTGGTTTCAGCAGGACGGCGCTACGAGCCACACAGCGCGCGCCACAATGGATCTTCTGCACGAGCGCTTCGGAGGAATGGTTATCTCGCGCGGAGGCGACATCAACTGGCCACCGAGATCGTGCGATTTAACCCCACTAGACTATTTCTTGTGGGGTTTTCTTAAATCACAGGTCTACGCAAACCAACCACAAAACACTGATGACCTCAAAGTCAACATACGCCACGCCATCGATGAAATACAGCCCGATTTGTGCGCCAGAGTCATTGGAAATTGGACTTCTCGTATGCGCGCCACCAAGCAAAGCCGAGGTGGCCATTTGAACGATATTATTTTCCATACATAATGCCTTCGAATACTCTTTCAAACAAAAAATAAATTTCATTTATACCTCTCACACACCTTGCTTTATTTTATTTTAAAGATCGAGCGCGCTTATTGGCGGACCCTTTATAAACCAAGATAAAATAAACATAATGTTTTTTAAAACAAACAAATCCAGCCTAAACTATCCATCACAAATTAAAATAGACAAGAACATATTATACATAAAACAAAATGTGAAGCTTTTAGGTTGTATACATTTCGGTGACAATTTGAATTCGGAAACCCACATTCATCATTTAGCTAACTATCCAAATAGGTCAATATTTTCATAAAGAATTTTACAAAAAGTTTGAATCCAAAAATTCTAAAAATGGTGTATTATGCGAACTTCCAATCTCACATCCGGTTTGGGATAATCTTTTGCGATACTGATAAAAACATTATGGACATCTTTAAAATACAAAACTAGCATTAATAATCAGATTAAAGTTAAATAAACTACAATCAGTCCTGCAAAGGTAAATTTAAAAAAGCTATTATACTAACTCTGCCCGGTCAATATATGTATGAAGCATTAATTTTAAACTTAAAACAAAAAATCGATGTCATAAAAAGTAAAAATAGTCACAATACAGATACAAGAAGAAAACATTTGGAATATATTCCAGCAATCCATAGATTAACATTTAGATTAGATTTATATAATCACCTACCTAGAAAAATAAAAGTAGAACAGAACTTATTAAGTTATGTTAATATAATCAGTTATTTAAAAAAACTATTATTCAACCACTGAAATAATTTAGAACCATACAGTCTGGAAGATTTTTTCAATGAAAACCAAAACTATAATTGATATTATATTTTAATTGTATTAACATTTTATTTTTAATTGTATTAACTTTTGACACATTTCTATTAATTTGCAGCTTGATTATGGAAATAAATTGATTTGATTTAATTCAAGTATTGTGAACATTTTGCGTAAAAACTCAATGAGTATTGTAAATTCAGTTTACTCACAGTCTCCATGAATTTTTCACATTTAATTAAATCCAAATAGAAAATCCGATAGATTTTCTGTTTTGCAGTGCATTTGTTTCCTGTCATAAACAAACTCGTTTTAATTCACTTTTAATTGCAATTTTGCAAACTCATTAAATCAAAAAATCATTAAATTTTCATTACTAAATTTTAATTTATAACAATAGCAAATTGCTAAATTTTAATATTTAACAAAAAATAAATAATTAAAAGGAATTGTTTTATATACATTTTGTTTTAGTTGAAATATCGGAATTTAAATTAAATAAATTTTACTTAATATATCTTCCTAAAAAGAGACTGTCCCTCTAGACACACTTCGACAAAACCCAATCCAATTATAAATGATTCTTCATTTTCCCTACTGCATTGTATGCCATCTGTCTGCAAGATTGATAGGAAAGTTCAAAATAAATCCTTGCAGCTCTCCGGAAATGCGACGATCCTTAGTGCGAAATTAATTGTGCTGCCCTTTTCTTGCTTTATTAGATTTGCTCGATCGATCGCTTCCCACATAAAAACTCCAAAATAAAATTGTTCTCTACAACAAATATTTTACTATTGGTAAAACCATACTATATTATAGATAATCATATAAACTTGTACTGTGTTCCGTCTTTATTAACAAATATTTTTTAGCATTTAAACACAGGTTTTAATTTTATAGGTTTACTTGATCGACCGCGGAAATATAGAGCAGTTTCCGGATAGATAGACCTCGTTGTCCATATACCATTGTATACAATGTATACGATAATTATTTCCTGCAACAAATATTGATAATTAGATTATATATTTAGCGTATGATGATGTACAACATACAAACACAAAAATTTTTTTTTAAAAATGGTTTTAAGTATTTAACTTTATAAGTTTGTCGATATAATTTGTAATTTTTTAATGTTAATAATAGGGCTTCACACGAGAACGATATTTTTCTCGTCTCGTCTCGTCTCGTAAAAGCGAGACGAGAACGAGACGAGACCGCATGTGGTCTCACTCTCGCTCTCGCGAGAGCGAGAGCGCATGTGGTCTCGTTCTCGCGAGACACGAGAGTCTCGTTTCTGATCCCGGTCATACTTCTCAATCTTTGATTCTAATACGGGCAGCCGTAATATTTTCTTGCATACATTTGAACTTGCATACATTTGAACTGCGGGCAAGTTACATTTCATTATATAAAAATTAAAAGAGTAGATTTCGTAATATGAAATTAGATGTCGTATATAATTTCAAATTATGTTCGTTTCTATTATTAATTCTAAATCGTTAGCAAAATAGAAGGTTTGTATAAACAGACATTTATAGTGTGTTATCGTTACATTTTCAGGTGGATGGAACAAAGCGAAATTAGAAGATATTAATAGTAACCAAATAGAAAATGTATGTAAAGAGACAGTGATTAGTTTACAATAAAATGAATGATTACCTCGTTTTCACTATCTTAAATAAGTTCTAGCAAGAACGATATTTGGCGAGATTAGACGAGACGAGACAAACGGTGACGAGAGCGAAACGAGACAAACGTTTACGAGAGCGAGACGAGACTAACGGTTCCTAGAGCGAGAGCGAGACTGAGACGAGAGTAATTTTATACACAACAAATGTGAGCGAGACGAGATTTTTGAAACTCTCGCCCTATCTCGTCTCGTGTGAAGCCCTATTTAACAATTTGTTGCTTTTAGATATCTAAGAGTAGTATATTATTTAAGAATGGATCAATAATACAGATCCATAAGTTCGGTACAATACAAATAATATTGTTCACACACAACTAAATGCTTAAATTTTGATATCCAAGCAGTTGATCATTTTGTTGAGCATTTCGCTAAGTCAGGAGTTTATGTCCTCCAGACTTCCAGGGAGAGCATGAAGGGGTCAATCCAACACTACATGAGCCATTCTTTAAAGGATGTTAGTGCAGTCACAGTATGGGCTGACTGTCTAAGCCCATTTATGGAGAACTCAGGCTGCTGTTCTTCCCACACCACATCGGAAACGATTAAGCCGACTCCAAGCACGCTTAGGTATATTGAAGCCAGGGAGTTTTAATGTGCGATTCTCAGCTGCCAGAATCCCTTTCAGTATAAATAATTTCCACTCATTCTGCCATTTCTCTTTGAGATTGAAGTTATCATTCATCAATGTCAAGGCAGTTTTGCAGGCTGGTTTGCGAGACTTCAATCTAGATGTTCCTTTATTAGTTTATTTTATTGGTAGTGCCATGTTCTTGAAGATTCTTGACCACAAATTAACAATATTTCTTTCCCTTCTGATCTGGGTAGGTGAAATGTTACTTAATACCGAAAGCCACTGGTTTGGAATAGGGAGCAATGTTCCTGTAATAATACGCATGCTGTGATGAAGCTGAACATCCACAAGCTGAGTGTGGCAGCTATTAAGCCACACCACAGATCAGTGTACTCAGCCGAACAATAGACTAGAGCTAGAGCAGTTGTTCTTAATGTGTTGGCTTTAGCACCTTGATGTTCCGGCTAGACGGAAGTAGGAGATTGTTACGGCTCTTCAGTTTTGCAGCTGATTTACGAAGATGAGCTCTATATGTTAGAGATCTATCTAAAGTCATTCCCAGCTATTTAGGAGTGGTATTGTACTGTAAAACGCTATCACCAAAAGTGACTTTTGGGATATAGTTTGCAATCTTATTGTCCAGGTGAAAGGCCGTTACTTCACTTTTCTGGGGGTTGGGTTGGAATCGCCATTTTCTGAAGTAATCATGTAAAGCTGCAAGGTCTAAGGTGAGCACATCCTCTGCTTCTTGAAAGTTATTTCTCTGAACAGTGAGATTTATATCATCTGCGTATATAAATTTACACAGTTATAGTCAGATCATGGGTGTACAAATTAAAAGAGCAGGCGAGAGAACGGAACCTTGAGGTAATACATTATTCAGTTTTCGGAATAGGCTTCTATCCTCCTCGGAGTGCACTTCAAACAGTCTTTTACTTAGCATATTGTTTATCAATGTGTTAATCTTTATGCAAGGAGCAACCATCATCAGTTTTAATAATACACCTTTCCAAACTATGTCGTATGCTGCTGATCCAGAAACACTGAGACACTCTTCAACTTCCTCTCAAAATCAGCTTCCACGAAGGTAGTCAGGGAAAGGACTTGATCGGTACAATCACGACCAGCGCGGAAACCTGCTTGTTCAATTGGAATTATCGTTTCAATTGCAGGTGTTATTCGATTCAAAATCATTCTCTCTAGAAGCTTGTAAGGGAAATGTATTAGATTTATCCGACAAAACACCCATCAGACATGGATTGCGCCAGGGAGATACCTTGTCCCCCAAATTATTTACACTAGGTCTAGAGAATATTTTTAAAAACTTAGACTGGGCGGACAAAGGAGTAAATGTTGATGGCAAAAGGCTGATGCTCTTGCGCTTTGCGGATGATATTGTTTTAGTGGCCACTGAAGATTCTGATATTGAAACAATGCTGAATCACCTAAACAACATCTCCAAATTAACTGGTCTGCACATGAATATGAGCAAGACAAAAATCATGACAGCTGGTGTTCCACACCGGCCTGATATAGTCACCGATGGTGTCACGGTGGAAAGAGTAGAGAGCTACATCTACTTGGGAAATAAACTAAAAATAGGCAAAGAAAACCAAGATGCGGAGACCAGAAGAAGAATAGGACTAGGCTGGGCAGCATTTGGGAAGCTGGATTTTATTCTAACCCACAAGACGTTCCCAAGAAAGTTGAAAGCGAGAATATTTGATTCAAGTGTTGCACTGGTTCTCACATATGGCGCAGAAACCACAACATTTACACAATAGAACATCAAGAAGCTGGCCGTTACGCAAAGATCAGTGGAACGGAAAATGCTAGGCATAACTTTACGCCACAGGAAAAGGAACGAATGGGTGCGGAAGAAGACAGGTGTTGCGGACGTGGTGGAAAGAGTGGCGCAACAGAAATGGAGTTGGGTTGGGCATATCCTACGAACAACTGATGACAGATTGTCTCACAGAATCCTGGTATGGAGACCAACATACGGAAGGAGAAACATAGGCCGCCCCCCTAAAAGATGGAATGACGATATCCGGGAAGTAGCAGCAAGGAAATGGTTAAGTCTGGCGAGGAATAGAGAAGAATGGAAAGTTAAAAGGGAGGACAATGTCCAATATTGGAAGAATAAAGTCTGAAAAAGAAGAAGAAGAAGCTTGTAAGTAACAGAAAGCAAGGCTATTGGTCGATAAGTTTGGATCTTTACCGGGATTTAAGATTGCAATAATTTTGGTCCTCTTGAATAATGCGGGTAACTTTCCAGATTCCAGTACACAGCTGAAGAACAATGCCAGCCATTGTTTTGTAGACGATACGCAGTTCTTTAGTAGTTCTGGATACGATCTTTAAAAAATCTTTCCACTTTGAAGGGAGTGTAAACCTTGTTCAACTTCTTGTAAAGAGAAAGGTCTTGAATAAATATCTTGAGATTGAGTTCTACATTTTGCTTGCCTAAGCTTGGATTTTATCAGTTTAGTGAACTTCTTATACTTATTCGTTCTAAATATATTAACGAGACGGTTTGCTATTGCATCTACATTAACAGATGTCGAATTCTTTGATGGTAAAGGAGTAGAATTTAGTTTTTGAATCAGCGACCAAGCCTTCCTGCTGGAATGGCTGAAATTTAAACCTTCGACGGTCTTTATCCATCTTTCTCTTCTAGCACTGTCTAGGAATTGTAGTAGTTTAATAGCTTTCTCCCTACTACCGTATATATCAAACTCCTCTTTTAACCTATGGGTCTCCTCATTCCAACCTGGTACATATTCCCTGCAGAAACCTCTACGAATAGTTCTTTTGGCTGCTGCTTTCATTAATCCTATAAATCTTGTGTAGTTCTCAGGAATTGTATCCACCTGATGTTAGCATCAGGATACTTTGCATAGGTCTCCCAGTCTGCCTTCTGAAAGTTCTAGAATGAATAGCTGGGATTTGTTCAATTTGTATATTACAGGCCTGTGTTGACTAAGGTGAAAATCTTGAAGCACTTGTCTCCGAATTCGAGGGACTGGTGATATAAAGTCGTGAGAGACAAAGCATAGGTCTGGTGAGTAAACTTGATTCCATCGAGCTAAGAGAAATGTACCTTTAGGATCATACAACAGGGTAATATTATTTACATCAGTCCATTCTGCCAGCTTACTCCCGTTCTCGTCATTTTGAGTGTAACCCCAAGGTGTATGATGTATGAAAATCTCCTATGATAAAAAGTTCACTAGCAGGGGCTAGTGTTATTTTGTCAGGCCAAGATGCGGAAGGAGGTTTGTAGATATTTGTTACCACAGTATTCTGAATTTGTACAGACGTTGAGAAGAAAGTATTGCATTCGGTAGTTGGAATTTTTTTGTAATGGCGTATATCATTCTTTATATATGTGGCAATTCCATACTGGGCATGGTGGTATGCTGACAACATTTTATATCCAGGTATTCTTCCACTAAGATCTCAGCAAGGAAATCACTCTTGGCTTTACTTATACCTTCAATGTTTAATTGTAAGATGGTTAGTTGAGGTCCTATTGTCTGCGTTTGGAACTGTACGTCCTTAAAAGGACTATTTGGTGTATTCGATTTCTTGTTACCGTTATCTTAATCACCGTATAATTAGATAAAAACAGGAAATTACACATAATACTAGCTAAAAAAGATGAATAATATATTATCAAGAGTAAACTAAATAAATCATTTTAAACAAAAAGGAAACAATGTATATAATATATGTTGTATTTAATTGCTTGCCAACTATTCGGAATTATTTGTGTGATGCAATTATGTATGGTTGGTTGGTCTACAATCGAGGAACATTTCCGAAAACTTTGATTGTACAGTAAAGCTTTTGTTAAATTTATATATCCAGTAGAATAAATTAAGTGGTGGCCATAAAATAAAACAAGATTAAATAAAATTGCACTCCAAGAAATTGCTCCGGATCAACGATTTATTCTTAGTGCATTTAATTCGTTAATTTAATTTTAAGTTCAAGGAGATTCCAGAAAGTGGGATTAGAATAAATTTAAACCTATTTGAATTTGTCCAAGCACTCTCCATAGATCAGAAAATATATATTATAAATAAAATATGATTTGAAAAATCTAGATATGTTTGTTTCACATTCCCATGTAAATTTTAAACTAATTTTATCATCAAGTATTTCCATTGATTTTTTTCATATACATTTAATCATCAAATCAAATAATTTATTAATCTTTAGATGTATAGTTTAATATAAACTTTTCTAAATCTTTAATTACTCTTATACATATAAGATAAGTCGCAAAGTTATAAGTAATAATACAAAAGAAAGAACATATTTACAAAAGAAAAAAATTAAATAAATAAATTACATTTTAACTTTAAATAAAAGAAAAAGCACAAATTATTGTTGAATGATTTAAGTCTGTACAAGAAATCATCTATTGAATAAAAACATTTTGTAATTTGGATCTCTTTCGTTAATTTTCTAAAGGCTTTGTATGATTTTTCTTCTTTGATTTCTGTAGATAACTTATTAAATATTTTGACCCCCAGCTTATTGGGCACTGTACTCAAAAGCGTAAGATTATTCTTCTGACTATGTAGGTTGGACGCGTTTCTTGTATTAATGTTGTTCGTTTATAATAATATGAGACGCTGCCTCCCATAGGTAAATGGATGGAAGGGTTAAAATATTTAATTCTATAAATTTAGGTTTACATGATATATTTGAGTTTATTCCTGCATTATTCTACTAATTCTTTTTTGTGCTAAGAACAGCTTTTTGTGACTGGACATGATCTTCTCCAAACTAAAATAATATATGCTAGAATTGATTCCACTTCCGCATGGTATACTTGCATTGAAACTGATTTTCCTATTAGTTCTTCCACCCTTCTAATTAAATATGCTTTCCCATTTAGTTTTTTTAAATAGTCTAGTTTAATTAGTTAAAAAGTCTCCATCATGACCACCCATTTAAGATGTTCTTCGAAGAATACAGCTAGGAACTTTATGTTCTTGGCTCTTTCAATTTTGGTATTATTGATTCTTAGGTCTATGTCATCATGATATTTTTTCCTATTGGTTTGCAAACTAATATATTTAGATTTCTGTTAGTTTAAATATAAGTTATTGGCAGCAAACCATATGTGCATTTTTTACAATATATTGTGTGCCGTGTGCTTCGTCACACGTTCATCATATTGAAGTTTATTCAGAATTTTCTTTTTAAGACAGGAAGAAAACGTGGAAAATGTAATGCCGCAAATTTAAAGAGATCCATTCTCAACGTTTTACATGTATCGAGGAAACATCTAAACGGATTTCAAAGCCCGTGCAACGAAGGAAAGGGGGTTTCCATTCCATTTATGATTACTACCTTGAAGGAATGAATTCATATGTAACAGAATTTATTTAGACAAGCTACCGAATGAGAGAAAATACAAATCGAACTCTTACAAATTTCTTATCTGTCTGTCTAGTATTGTTTGACTATTCTTATCTCTCTAGTTTTGTCCGTCTAGTCTTTTCTGTCTACTCTTGACTGCTTAGTATTGTCTGGTCTGTCTGGTCTATCTTGTTCATCTGGTCCGTCTTGTCCGTCTGGTCTGATCTGGTCTATCTAATCTTGTGTGTCTAGTTTTGTCTCTTTAGGACGTTTTTAGACTTGTCCATCTAGACTTGTCCGTCTATTCTTGTCTGTCGGGGCTTGTTTGACTAGTCTTCTCCGTCTACTTTTTTTCTGTCTAGTCTTGTATGTTTAATCTCGTGTGTCTAGTCTTTTTTCTTTACTTTTGTTTTTCTAATCTTATCTGACTTGTCAATCTGTCAAATCTTATCGACCTAACCTTGCCTATCTAGTCTTGTCTCCCTAGTGTTGTCTGTTGAGTCTTATCTGTCTAGTCTCGTTTGACCAGTCTTGTCTGTCTAGTTTTGTCTGTGTAATCTTGTCTGCCTAGTCCTGTTTTTCTAGTCTTATTTCTTTTGTAATTCTAGTTTTGTTAGTCTAATCTTGTCTGTCTAGTACTGTCTGTCTAGTCTTGTCTAGCAAGTCTTTCCTAGTATTTTCTATCTAGTCTTGTCGGTCTAGTCTTACCTGTCTAGTCTTATCTTTCTAGTCTTGTCTGTCTAGTCCTGTCTGTCTAGTCTTGTCTGTCAGTAGGGAAAGATCCTATGTTCTGGACCCTCCTTACTCCCGGACCATTTCGACGGTCCGCACGTACATTAAGAGGTGTTAAAAATGGGATTTTTTTTATTGCACAATTGGGTTGTTGAATAAAAAAAATAGATTTTTTTATGTGTCTAATATACAAGGTGTCTCAAAAGAAAGTTTATATTTGTTTAGCTTACTGCGTGAATGCAACGAATCAGAGGGGCGCGGGAGATATGTCAATCTGTAGCCTCGCTCTTGGGAATTTAGTTGCTATGGAGCGTTGTACGTACGCGAATTTTACCAAAATGGTAATTCTGCGACTATAGCGCGAAGAAATTTCTCCAATATTCATGATTTTCTTGACTTAAATGATGCGCCAAACATTCCTCTCATTCGGAAATGGATAAAAAAGTTTGAGGAGACCGATTCAACACTAAATAAACCAAAACCCGCACTCCCAAGATTAACGAGTTAATCGGTGTGTTCGTGATGAACCCGACGTCTCTATTTGGAAGCGTGCAAGTGTTTGAATGTGCATAGATCGTCGCCACACTGCATTTTGCACAAAGATCTAAAGCTGCACCTCTATAAGATTTGTTCTCAATATAGAGATTTTTGCAAAAATCTATACTTACAGTTTTGACCAGACCATGAGGAACATTGGAACAGATTATTGGAAAATTTTATTTATTTTGGATCAAACTTTATTTTCAATTCAATTGGTGCAAGAAATCCCAAGATGCCATTCAGAGGTTAGAGTCGTGATTATGTTGATCCCGCAGTCCTGATTTGACGCCTATGGACTTTTTCCTCTGGGGTTTTATTAAATCTAAAGTTTACGTTAGTAAATCAACTTCCTTGGCCCAGTTAAAACAAAATATTCGCCACGAAATGGGTGCCATCGCGGAGCATACTTGCTAAGCCGTCATCAGCAATTTTAGTGTTAGATTAACTGGGTGTCGTGAACGCGAGGGTAGACATTTGAACTACATTATTTTTAAGAAATAAATTCCCAGAGAGTGTATTTTCATGATTAATAAACATTTTTTCTACGAGCGGCTTATTTTTCTTTTAATCGCTTTTTTACATATAAACTTTCTTTTGAGACACCTTGTACATAAAATATATATTTAAAATACATTAAAAAAAATTTTTTTTTTTTTTATTTAACAAACCAATTGTGCAAAAAAATGCTATGTTAGACATGTCTTAATGTACTTAGGGACCGTCGATTTTCTTGTTTCAACTTGTCTAGAGTTAGAATGAGAGTTAGAACTTATTCGGTGTATTCTGAGAAAATTAGATGAGCTATTGAACACGTGCAAGTATGGAATTGTGAAATAGTTAATAAGAACTGCCGAGTCATCGTTTTCCTGTTTGAACTTATATGTAAACGCGTGTTAGTATGGAATGTCTGAATCGTGAGATAATATTAATAATATTATATTTATTCACTTATCCACATGACAATATATAAATAAATAAACACAAGAAGTAAATAATTGGATATAAATATCATACTGTGGATGTGATGGTCAATGTAATTAAATAAAGCAGATTAAAAACATGTAGATAACAAAATAACAGATTACAAATTATAACTAAACAAGAATTCAGTAATTGAATAGTATGCTCCCCGTAAGAGTATTCGCTATGTATTTTATATGCTATTGTATTTTCACATTTAAATTGCTTTTAGTTTTCAGTTTTAATCTTGGAATCTAACTTATACAGTTTTATTCCAGTATAAATAAAACATTTCTCATAGAGGGTAGTATTGTGCCTAGGATTGGATAAAGACGCGCGAAATCTAGTATTGTGGGAATGGGACTCCGCAAGTGTATCAAATTCTTGGTTGTTTTGTTTTAATTAACATTAAGAAACTGATGATGAGATGAAGAGATAATCAGTTTCGTGTTTCTATCCAAATTCCCACGCCATGGGTGAGTCAGAATATTTCCTGTTTATCTTATCAGCTGCTAGACGTGACCGGATGTCTGAATTGTGAAATAGTCAGCAATTTCCTGTTTCAACTTGTCTGTAAACGTGCGTGAGCGTTGAAATAATAAATTAGAAACGCCACATAATCAGTTTCTTGGATTTTGCTCTGTGTTTATCCTAATAAGCATATGAAGAGTTTGACCTCGTTTTGATGAGTCATTGAACACGTGCAAGTATGGAATCGTGGGAAAGTTGAGGAGTGAGGATGGTCCGGAACATAGGATCTTTCCCTACTTCTGTCTAGACTTGTCTGCCTAGTCCTGTATGTTTAGTCTTGTCTGTCTTTTTGAAACTGAAATTTTTCAAAAAATTCAAACTCAAAAAATACATAAAACTTTGTTGCATCAAATTTTTTTTCTTAAATAGTAGTAATGTAACATAGTACTTTGGACCCTACACAAAAAAATCAAATAACGTAAAATAAAAAAACATAAAGTCCCAAATTATAAAAAAATACATGAATTAAACAAAATAATATTACACTTTACGTCCATTGACGCATGTGCTAGAGGTTCCACCATGAGGGTCTCTGGGATTTTTTTCTCTTTTATTGTCAGTCTTCTTTCTTAAAGTGTTGGGTTTCGAGGCAAGTTTTTTGGAATGCCAGTTTTATAGTAGTCCTGGTCCTGTGTTGGCATGAAAGGTAACATTTTTTTTATTGTAACTTGCTTACTTGCAGGCAAATCCACGTTTAGAGTACTTGTTTTTGGATTTGGAAAAACAGGATGATTAGTTTGTTTACAGCTCCGTGTAGTCTTTTCTATATTAGTCACGGTGTAGTCGTGGTCGTCATGGTTTTTTTTTAAGTTTACACTCAGAAGCCCCCGTTTGAATTGTAAAACTGAAATCTTTGTATATGGAACATTAGAGTAATCATAAGAAGTCGACGCCTTTGTTTGGTAATCGAAGAAATCAGAACATGTCATCTGAATAATTTTAAATGGTTTGCGCCTGTTTACCATGAGCAAAATTCGTAGAAGAGAGACAGGTGAGTAGTACTCAACCTTGCTGAGGACCCTCTCGATTGAACTGTGGGCGGAATCAATCTCTTGTACACAAGAATGTCCGGGGGCTGAATATTTCATGGTGATGGTTTCGAATCCACTTTGCACCATGAAATGACCAAGTGCATAAGACATGATAGAAGTTCTGTTTTGCGGAACGCAACTGTTACTCCATAAAATAAATTTCTTTATATCTGGATGATCTTTTATCGTTGCCTTTCCTACCCATCAAAATTTCCGACCACAAAGCACAGTATACTGGCCAGTAATAGAAAAATGAGCGGTCAGATTATAAACTGACAATTTACTTTCATAGTAAAAACAAGATACCTCAGCTCTTGGACACGATAATACGTTCTGCAGATCAAACGTCACTACTGCTTTGGTCTTATCTTCGCTATCGCCATTTCTATCATTTCTTGCAGCCTTCTTCTGTTTAACGTGTACTAGATACTTTTCCTCAGTTGATTCTTCCCTTTCTTCGGCCGTTTCCAATTTGTGAAGCTCACAAGTATTACACCTGTCTTTCTTCGGTCTATGGAAATAGATATTGAAATTGTTGCAAAAAATACTGCGATATAGTTACCATCGGACGATTGATTTCTGGCATTCGTTCTACGTATAATTCATACATTTTAACAACAGATAACCCATTCTCGAGATATTCCCTGCGGCTATCTGCACGACAGTAATGCGACTCTACCCGGCTGAAGGAGTTGATGTGGTCCTTGACTGCTTGAATCATTTCTTCAGATATTGTGTACTTTCTTTGTTTGTTTCTACTTGTAGTATTCGTGTTCGAATTTCTTTTTTGAAGTGTTCATTGTAAATAGTTTTTTTTGGCTAACAGCCAATGTTCCCAGGAAGTACTTCTTACAAAACTGGACTTTTCTCCCGTGAACAGTAAAACAATATTTGATTGTATTTTTCTTCTTCGAATTTTCACTCTTTTTCCCTTTTCTTCGTCTTTCGGGCGTAAAAACTGAACAATTTGCAGTGAAAAACATTTTTTTGCAAAATTATCAAGTCTGTAAAACTCATTGAAGATCTCTTGTCTTTCGGTCTTTGTAATTATTGAGTCACATTTGTGAATGCAATTCGTACAATCTTTTAAATCCCTAACTGCTTTGGCTGGAATAATTTTTTTTCTAGAAGAAATATATTCTTCACCCTTTTTCTTTTCTTTTGTTATTTTTCCACATTTTCGTAAATCTCTGCTTTTTTCAAGTAAGTTTTTTTTTCTTCTTCGTCCAGGGTGAGGTCCATCATCGAGTCCTCGTCGCTTTTACTAAATTACTTTAAGAAAAGAAAAGTTATAAGTTTAACACAAAACAACCTCATTTTTTTCTAAATTACCTGAAATCTTGATTATCGGGAATATATTCACGATCTTTATCAGAATCGTATCCGGCTTCATAAAAAAAATCTTCATCAACTTTTTCTGTTCGTTATCACTCATTTTGCACTATAATTAAGTTATCTATAATGTTTTTATCACACCATATTACACTGCAACGTAAAAGTTAGTTAGTTCCATGTACTGTGCTAGGATAATAACTCCCAGTATATTGAGAAGTCACAAAGTTCTATGTGCTAACATAGAACCTTTTGCTACCATCATATTAACTGAACATTTTTCCATGTTTCATGCTGTAACCTAACCTTTGTAACCTAATTAAGAAAATTTCGCGACAAACAACTTTGTAACAGTGAACCTAATTCTTTTGCTATTAGAAGTGGAGTTGTGAAACTTGGTCAGGAGGTACTATCTCAGACATAAAACGTTGTGGTCCCAATAGTGTCAAAATTGTAACATAGAACCTTGTAGTTCCAAGCCAGCGAAATGCCTATCATTTAAAAACCACGTCATCGCAATCGCAGATAAAGCGCTCAAAACCGCTGCAGCATTCGACAAACTAATGCCCAACGTCGGTGGTCCCAGAAGCAGCAAGCGAAGGTTCCTATGCTCGGTGGTACATTCGACAATGCTTTACGCAGCTCCGGTATGGGCAATTGCCATGGAGAAGAAATCGACCAGGGACAAGTTATCGCTAATTCAACGGAAAATGGCACTGAGAGTTTCCAGTGCATACCGAACAGTCACAACGGAGGCCGCACTTTTAATCGCTGGCATAGTACCAATAACTCTATTATGGTGCGAGAGAGAGAGGAACTGTACCGAGTTAGAATAAGCGACGACTGCACAAAGGGCGATAGAAAGAAAGACGCCAGGGCGCAAACGTATAAGGCATGGCAAAAAGAGTGGCAGCTATCGGACAGGGGATAATGGACTAGGATCCTTATACCTGACGGCGAACGTTGGGTGTCACGAAAGCATGGTGAAACGAATTCTCACCTTACACAAGTGCTAAGCAAGCGGTCATGGTTGTTTTAGGGACTACCTGCTTAACATGCGCAGGGCAACCGATAGTTTGTGTGAATACTGTTGCCTTGAAGATAGCGTTCGACACACCATCTTCGACTCTCATAGATGGATACCAGAAAGAGAAACGTGGGAAAAGAAAACTCACCTCAAACTAGAGCCCATAGGCCTAACCGACCATATGATTAGGTCGGAGAACATCTGGGCAATAACAACCGATATGGTAACAAACATCATGACCTTGAAAGAGCAGGATGAGAGGAAACGGCTTCAAGTCGATAGCAGCAAGAAACTGAACCTGAACCCCTAATCACTAGACGTGGAATAGGGATGTAAGGCGAAACTAACACAACGACATCTTGACGTTATGCGTGAAGCGTTTCAAAGATGCTCGAGAAGTTCACGGGGCCACTTGACTAGTTAAACGTATGGTGCTTGCTACGTCCCGTTAAAAAAAAGTCTTGTCTGTCTAGCTTTGTTTGTCTAATCTTGTCTATCTAATTTCATCTGCTTATATTTAAATGTTGAATTAACTGGTGAAGATAGGACAATGAAAGAAGAAACTGTTTATGTGATTTTATCTGCTTATTCCATCTGTCTAATCTTGCCCCTCTGGTCTTGCCTTAGTCCCTTCTGGCTAGTCTTACCCAGCTAGTCTTGTGTATTTATTCTTGTCTCCTTTCTGGTCTTTTCTGTCCAGTCTTGTCTATCTAGACTGATATGTCTAGTCCTGTCCGTCTATGCATGTCCAGTTTTGAGTTTGTCCAGTCTTCTCTGTTTAATTTTGTCTATCTAGATTTGTCTGCCTAGTCTTCTATGTCTAGTTTTGTGTGTCTAGTATTGTGTGTCTAGTCTTGTCTCTCTAGTGTTCTCTGTCTAGTCTTGTCAGCCTACTTGTGTCTGTTTAGTCTTTCCTCTTTAGCTTTGTCTCTCTAGTCTTGTGTGTTTAGTCCTATCTGTTTAATCTTGTCTGTCTGGTATTGTTACTTACATGGAAAATCTCCCGTCTTATTTTAACAACAATGGTCTTGTAACATTATAGAATTAGTCTTAATGGTCTAGCTCTCTAGTCCTCCTTTTAATCGAGTCATATTATGTATATGTGTATCTAGTTTGGTGTATCTTCTCTTTCGCGTGCAGCTTTGTTTTATACTGTCGTCTATTTAATCTTATTTATAAAATGTTGTTGCTCTATAATGTGCAATTTTTGTGTGCAATTTGTGGATATCATGCAAATACATAGGCTATTCAATATAAACATATTGAATAGTCTATGTATTTGTCTCTAACATTATTGAGTCAGTTAGTTGATTTAGATATTTATATATTTGAAATAATATATTTTCTTATAGAATTCCTTCACCTTATGCAACCAAACAATCTTAATTGCGAGTTTTTAATAAGCATAGTCATTAAACCAATATATATATAATAACCAATATATTACATGTTTTTGATTACTGAGATGATTTGTGAATTAAAATATTTTTTCTTATAAGACTTTCTTTTAATTGTTTTTAATTATGTAAGGTTGTCATGTGTACTTTTCAAGTTAAATTTGAATGTAAATTGGCGTACTTTATTGTGCGCAGTCGAAATAGTTTTTCCGCATTCGCTTGTAATATATCATACCCTAAATATCAATTTTCGTGAAACCGCAGGCAAATGTTATAATTGGTTTTCCGGATTGGATGCGGCTATTAGGTCCGGTACATTTGTGTCTGCGACCCTGAACGGGATTTCTTTCTGTCGACTCCGGTTTTCTTTATTTCATTCGATTTGGTGAATCCATTTAATAAAATTTGGATTTGTGACTGTCACGTTGCGGAGCAACATCTCCCTTGCCAAGATCTGGAAAGGCGATGATTTAGCACACGTACAAGACACGTGTGCAATTTTTGTGTGCAATTTTTGGCAAACAAACAAATTCTCTAGGGATGACGTCTGCAATATTTATTAACTAGTCAGATTTTTTTTAATTACCAAACTCTTGTAACTCCATTACTCAAGTTTTACGAAATCTAAAACTATTAGAGTAGATTTTTATGATAAAATATTATTTTGTCGTTTTATATATCTTCTTTGTTTATCTGTTTTATGATTCTGAATTTGGATATTTACGTATGTCAAAATTTCTTCTATAAATGGAAAAGCAACATGTAGAGTAAATGTTCTGCAATTATTCCCTTGCCATAACAAGTCAAGCAAGCAAGCTATAATCTCTCAAAATTAGCTGCTTCTAAAGTTATAAGGCCTGCTTAATATTGGCTAGTGTTCATCTAGTTTGTCTAGTCTCTCTAGACTCTCTGCTTAATCTGTTTGGTCCAATACATGTAGTTCTATTCACCTCTTTTTCGTCTATTTTACCTTTTCCGGCTGACTTGTCTGTCTACTCTCTGCTGTATAGTCTTGTCTTGGCTGTCTAGTCTTCTCTGTCTAATCAAATAAAAAAATCAAATCAAAACAAATTTATTACATTATTTAAGTACCAATACAAAAGTAGGACTAAATGTAATGTGTCACTACAAAAAAAAATATTATGGAACATAAATAAGTTCAAAAATCTAAATATTAATATAAACTTAGCCATATTAACATATTTAAATTAAATGTAGACATTTAACAATTGGTTTAAGTATTATTTGTATACGTATGTTATTAACTTTAAATGATGGTTTTTGTCCAAGAGATAAACAGAAACTTTTATAGGAACCCCTGGAATTTTTGAAATAACGCAAGCGATCACCACAGAAGTATAACCTTAAATGGTATTATCGTTCCTATTCCACAATTTCAGAGGTCCTACAGAATTGCCCACACGGTTGGCATTTAAAAATTGTCTATTATATTTTTTCGATGTAATCGTAAAAACGATTTATACATGCGCTACGTGACCAGGAATCGGGTTTCATTAATTCGTCGTATTTTTCTACTGGTACCGACACTTTAAAAGAGGAGTACTCCTCTGGGTGTTTAGAAGCCAATTTTTTACACCGTATTGAGTCAAGCTTTTTGTTATGTAAATATTGGAGTATATCCTCTTCTTTTAGTGACGGATCCAATCTGTAAACATGCAGGTGGTAGAATCTTATTGCCGCTCTAATTTGGTTTTCGGCGTCGTCGTTTGTCCCATGGATAGTGCTAAATTTTCTGGTGCGTGGTTGTCTATATTTTGGCGTCTCCCAGTTTTCCGTGGATTTCAAATTGTATACTGTCTTATCTTGGTTTAGGTCCGACTTCTCTCCGCTAGTATTTGCGGTGAAATATACTGGCTTGATTACATTTTTTTCCCGTACCTTATCGGTTTTTGGGTCCAATGCAGGTAAATCGATGTTAAATTCCTTACGTTTTTCCGTCTGTGTAGATAGCGCTATTTCTACCTCGTCGGCAGATTGAACAATTTTTAATAACTCTTCGTTCTTTAGGGTTAAAATTTTCAACTTTTCTGTCAGTTCTTGAGTGATATTCGGCAGAGCTTCCACTTCCTTTTTGATAATTTCCTCGTTCTTTTGTGTTAATAATTTAAAATGATCGGCGAGCTCTTGTATAACATTAGTACTCCACTTTGTTCCTGATCATACTCGATAAAATATTCAGAAATTCTGGACTTTCAAGATAGTTTCCCTTTACACGGGTATTACTTGATCTTACTTTCGGGCCATTACTCTCGGGCCATTTTTGTAAATTTTTTGTTAAATTTTTAGCGAAATAAATATATTCCGCTCTCACGCACGACCGTTCACGTTCACGTTCAGACGGCGACTGAATCTTGTCTAGTGGTCTAGTCTAGTCTTGTCTGCCTAGTCTTGCATGTCTAGTCCTGTCTGTCTAGTCTTGTCAGTCTAGTCTTGTCTGTCTAGCCTTGTCTGTCTAGTCTTGTTTGTATAGTCTGTCTAGTCTTGTATGTCTAGTCTTTTTAGTCTTGTCTGTCCAGTCTTGTTTGCCTAGTCTTGTGTGTCTAATCTTGTCTGTCTAGTCATGTCTGTTTAATCATGTCTGTCTAGTCTTGTCTGTCTAGTCTTGTCTGTCTAGTCTTGTCTGTCTAGTCTTGTCTGTCTAGTCTTGTCTGTCTAGTCTTGTCTGTCTAGTCTTGTCTGTCTAGTCTTGTCTGTCTAGTCTTGTCTGTCTAGTCTTGTCTGTCTAGTCTTGTCTGTCTAGTCTTGTCTGTCTAGTCTTGTCTGTCTAGTCTTGTCTGTCTAGTCTTGTCTGTCTAGTCTTGTCTGTCTAGTCTTGTCTGTCTAGTCTTGTCTGACTAGTCTTGTCTGTCTAGTCTTGTCTGACTAGTCTTGTCTGTCTAGTCTTATCTTATCCTTATTGTTGTTGTCCTTTACTCGTTTCGATTTCGTCTTTCGTCTTCTGTCGTATTAGTTATGTAGTCGTGTGATTCACTATTTTTTTTGGCCTTTTTGTTACATATCTAGTCGTCCATGTTAGCTTCCTTGTGTCTCGTGCGATATTATGATCACCTTCCATTGTCTCTCCATTTGTTCTTTTCCCATCATGATTTCGGTTATGTAAGCTTGTACTGCACCCTAGTTATGCTCACTTTCTAACATAACTTCCATGATGTTCTGTTCTTCTAGTTTTTTACCGCCTAGTGTCTCCGCGAGTCCAGTTATTTCGTTCGCTGATTCTGTACACATAAAGCCAGTGTGTTTTATTGCCAGTAATAAAGCCAGTGTGTGTGCGTCGTCTGGGATATAACCGCAGTAAAAACACTCCGCAGTGTCTCTTTTTTTAAACCGTTCGAGGTATGCGTTGAAGCACCCATGACCACTAAGCGCCTGTGTAAGATGGTAACTCATATATCCGTATGACCTTTCGTACCATACTGTTACATTAGGGATAAGCCTGTGTGTCCACCTTCCACTAGTGTCGTTATCCCATCTTGCCTGCCATCGGTCCATGAGTCTCTTACGTGCTCTCTGCTTGGCGGCTGCGCTCCCATGTTTTACTTCGTTTTTCGCTCTGTGTTGTTGCAGGTCTTCGTAGACTTCTTGTTTCTCGCGAATCAGTAAGTCTATTGGGGGCTTGAAAGTACCAGCGCCGCGGCCTCCGAAACCGTTCTGTAGGCAGAAATTACTCTTAGGGCACTTCTTCTCTGTACTACTGTAAGTTGTTTTCTCGCTCCAATCTTTTTGTTAGGCCCGCCCATATTTCCGCCGCGTAGAGAATTTTTAAGTGTACAACATTGTTGAGAAGTTTCCGTTTCAATTCCCTCGGCCCTCCAATGTTCGGCATCAACCTTACAATAATTGGAAGTCAGCTGTCACTGTAGACGCTGCCTTTTTCGCTGTTTGGGCTATATGGTATGTCAATCTCAGACCGCTATCGAGTTGGACGCCAAGGTACCCCAATGATTTCGATAAAGGGATATTTTGCTCTTCCTCTTATTCGTGATAAGTATCGCTTCTGTTTTATGAATTGCCATTGTTAGACCCTCCTCTTTTAACCAATCATTTGCCTGCCGGAGGGTTTCGTTAGTTGCTAGTTCTAGTGTGCTTATTTCCTTTGCACTCACCACCACTGCGGCGTCATCTGCGAACCCAACTATTCTCGCTGTTCTAGGCAAGTCTAGGTTTAGCAAGCCATCGTACATAATGTTCCACAAGAATGGTGCCAAGACCGATCCTTGTGGGGCACCCGCCGTTACCTCATACTCAACTTCACCTTCGTGCGTGTGGTATATCAACCGTCAGTCGCTCAAGTAGCTGCGATTTATAGCTGCGAACTATTTCTCTCCTCCGTTGTGGGCACGATATCCCAGGTATCAGTTGTCTACCTATTAGTTTTTTCGTAGCAATTCGATATGGGAGGCCCCATGGGTCTTGATTTATGGATTGGCAGAGTTCGAGCCAGCATTTCTGCTTGCTATTTTTGATGGACATACGCAATTCCTTTCTGGCTTTTTGAAATTCGCGTCCAGATGCACTTCTTGTCCAGTCATCCTGCCTGTTGCGTTTTGCCGCCGCCTTCTGTGGCGTTGGGCAGACCTGCGTGCCGTAACTTACTTCTTCCTTAGGTTATCGATTTCAGCGTTCCACCAGTAAAATGACTTCTTTCCATTTAAGGGAAATTAGCGCTTTGGTATCGAAGCATCGCACGCTGTTGTAATGGTTTCGACCGCATATTCTACAAATTGATCTACGTCACCTATCTCTGAGAGTCTTTGAAACTCTCCATGCATCTCAGCTACTTCCAGCGTTGCTCTTAGCTGAGTGCTATGGAGTTTCTTCACCAGCCATCCGTCTCCGTTCCCATGTTCGATGGTAGTGTTCCTCTGTTGACTCTCTGCGATCGTTTTAGGACTAAATTGCAGATATTGGTGGTCGCTAAGGTTAGCGTCCTCTAGTACTCTCCACCTCTCCACCCTAGGCGCGATGGCTTTTGATGCTATTGTAACGTCGATAACCGATCCGGTATTTCTTCTTCGGAATGTAAACTAGTTTCCGTCGTTAAGGATCACTAGGTCCAGCCTCGCTATTATTTTAGACAGAATTTCGCCTCTTCTATCCATTATTCTTGAGCCCCATTCTGGTGATTTGCAGTTAAAATCTGTCTGTTTCAGGAAATTATCGTGGTCAAGATTTGGTGAGATATAGCAGCTATATACTCTTAAACCTTCGATATCGATCCATACAAAGTTGGATGTCTGCTTACTGAATTTCCCTGATTCGTAGAGTCCGATGCAGCACTGCGAAGCTGCTCTTTCTGTCTCATCCTGGAACCATGAGCCTGCATCCAGACATCTATACTGCTCGCTGATTATTAGCACATCCGTACATTTTTCCGCAGCAGTCTGTAGCATGAGATCCTGTGCTTCGCGGCCTCTTTCTGAGTTTATCTGAAGGAACGTCGTCATTACTTCGTTTTTTTTAGTGCCTCCTGGAACGACTGACATCTTATACCGCCAAAGGTACCGCCCTTGACCTCCTCCCTTGCCTACACTTGGGCATGTTATCTTAGACACAAGTGAAGGGAGCTCTGCAGTTTTTAACGTGGGTAGCAAGCCACTATTTTTGGGAGTTTTGTTGTCAGGTTTCAGTGATCGCCTTACCAGAGCTATGCACAGAAGGACGGTGGCTTATTTCCACATTTGTGCAATGAGGATTTGAACCTGGGACTTATGGCTTAGTAAGCCGACATTGACTACTAGGCCACCACCGTGGAAAACATTAAAAGAGGTTATTAGTGGAAAGCCAGGGGGTTCAATTACCATCGAAAAGATAGACTTTGAATTAGTGGATGGAACGTTCGAGGGAACTACAACTAACAAATTTAATGATTGTCACATACGGCTAATGCTCCGTATGTGACAATCATTAAATTACATAGTACATTCTATAAACGAGAACGGGTGTGGGAGTCCGAATAGAAAAATTCTAGCTAGGAATAATACTGGAAGTATGGTAAATATAGAGAAACCCTTTCATACTAATTATTTATGAAAGGGTTAGAGGAAATAGTCTTGCAAATGCCAAATAAGAAAGGTACAGATAAAGAAATATCGAGGAATATCTTAAAAGTAGCATTCTGTGCAATAAAAGACGAATTTCTTGATAAAATGAATATATCAGTAAAAGGCGGACTTTGTGCTAATGACTTGAAAACGTCTACGGTCATTCCAATACAAAACCTAAGGTGATAAAAGCAAAACGAGCAAGTGATTATAGGCCTATTAACTGCCAATATCTGAAAATGTACTGGAATTGGTAGTAAATAAAGAAGCAAATTGAGAATTACTTGGAAATCGATGGTATTATTACAAAACACGAATCGGGCTTTAGAAGAAGAAGATACAATATATGGAGTGAACTGTTATAGTTTTAATATTTATAAAATAGCGTTTACTAGCGTTCTCTTATCTAATCTTTCTATTCATCTTATTGCTCTTTTCTGAGCTTTCAATATGGTGTGTGTATGAGGGGAGGAACCCAGTACCATAATTCCATATATTATATGCGGATGCATTTCCTCAAAGTATATAATAATAAGCATGTAACATTGATTAATTTCGTCAGTTTTCTTATTACGAAGATATTTTTATGTATCTTGCTTACTAACTTATCATCTTCCAAGTCATTATTTCTTCAAAAAATAATCCTAAAAATTTCGTATTCGACGCTCTTTATGACCAATAGATAGGCAGAAATCGAAATGTTCCCTTCTCGTCGTTTGAAAAATTGGGTAACTGTTTTTTCTGTACTCAAACACAAATTGTACGCTGAAAACCATTTATATATTTTAGCCAATAGTTTATTTGCCTCTTTTTCATTTTCCTTCGCCGCATATTCTTTTATTAGGAACGTTGCATCGTCTGCGTATATAACCCTTTATATAACCCTTACAATGTCCGCTATATATATAATAAAAAACGAGTTGGGCTTTATAGCATTACACATCCTTGAGGGATACCTATGTTTATTGTGATTGCTGACGACCTTCCACTGTCATTGATATTTGTAACTATGATCACTTGCTGCCTATCTTTAAGAAAAGATGTTAGCCAGTAAGCACTTTTGCTCTTATTCCATATAAGCGGTATTTATCTAGTAGGATGTCGCGTGACGCACAATTAAACGCCTTAGTGAGATCGCAACATATTCCCTGGGCTTTTCCACAGTCTATTTCTTAAAAAAAAAAAATATAACTTTGTGATTGTCGTTGTTGTAGATTGACCTGTTCTAAATCCGTGTTGTTGTCTTGGTATTATTTTATATTTTTCATGAAAAGGTGTAAGTCTGTTTAACATAAAGTATTTTAAGATTTTTGATATTAGTGGTACTAGAGAAGTGCTGAAGGTCTATAATTGGTTGTCTCCTTTGTCGCCTTTTTCAAATATCGGAATGATTATTGAATATTTTAGGACCTCTGGAAACTCCTCTCGCTCAAATGTATAATCCACAACATGTGTTAGAGGTTTAATTAGCATGTGTTGAGTATACAAATTCTTTATACAATCTTACAGGGCATTAAGTCAGGCACTAGCGGGCCTGTCTCACTGCACGGTTTTTGTTCTTTAATTTCCGTAAAACTTCTAAAAATTCCCCTGGATTTTACTAATTGTTTTTAACAATTTTGAAGCACATGTCGCTTTGATATTTCAGTTGGTGTTATATTTTACCTCACTAGATCAGGTGCATTCTTAAAGAAGTTATTAAATATAATAGCCATTTCATAGAAGCCTCGTTTGTCTAATTAAGTCTATCTAATCTGGTCGATTGTGTCTTATCAAAAGTATTAATTCTTATGATTTGTTCTAATCTTATGCCGGTATAAATATGTGTTATTAATATTAAATATTATTTGCATGGGAATGAGAGAAGACATCGTCTATGTCTATGCGGTAGTTTATAAATTCAATTAAGGTACTATAAAGGAGCGTGCGACCCTCACAAGTGACATATACACACTAGAAATCGTATAATTTCCAAGTGAAACGGCGCCTGAAGGTGATAATATCATTATTAATGTAATATATAGTGCTTATTCCCTTAAATTCCATAAATTTTGCAAATATTAGGGTAAATGCGTTTTGTATCAAAGTTTGTCTTGAAATTTCCGAGATTGTTTCAACCCTCTCTAAAATGTCAGACTCATCATTTTCGGGAGACGGCAGTTGAGGATTACTAGATGCAAATACGGACCGGATAAATCTAGCGGCTTCGCCTTTATCCAATGATGTTTACATGGGCGGAATATAAGGAGGGAGATTTAGTAGTCGACGGTGAAGCACCGCGTCTACTCTAATGCCGTCAATACAATCTTCATATTTTATGTAACCCGCAGAGATCGCGGACTGAAGCAATGTTGATGATATTGACTGCTTTGTGGGACATGTCTATTGTGTTTGAAGGTTCGGGATAACGCACAAATGCACTGTGAAATTAGATTTGATTATTGAAAAGTTTTCAGGGAATTTTAAATTCACTAGAGCAAATGCAGACGTCTACAACATTCTTTCAAATATAGTTTCGTTAACATAACTAAACTTTTGTTTATAATGTTATATTCTTCTATTATTCAACTATACATATACATGAGCAGTAATTGTCGGCATAATACGGACTAAATTATACGCATTGGCAAAACTAAAAAAAAAAACGAAATAAATTAGATAAAATCTGATAAACTAGACATGTGAGATTAAGCAAACTAAATAGCAAAGTTAGCAAAAATTATCTACACATCTATCCGAAACAGAATAAGGTAAGCAAAATAACTAAGAAAAGATACAAGAGAAAGAAGTCCAGATAGACATGTCATTACAAAAGAAACTAAACAAACAGGTCGGGAATATATAGGATCGACAAACTATATAAAACAGACAAGACTATATAGGCAAGAAATAAATAAATCGTTGACTGATTAATCTAGTTTCTTTAAATTTGTTGCGGATTTCATAGGAAATCTAAGAATAATTGATTGGATTTGCTTATGCAGAAATTAACATAATTATACGGAATAATTTCGCGATTGCTCATTTCCAACTGGAAATTGAACGTCAAACAAGAAGAAGACTTCTGTAAACCTTCATTAAAACTTGCAGCATAGAGAAAAAGCAATCATCCTGCATTTCTAATTAAAACGGTCTCAGAGAGCACTCTCTTGCTTTATTTGTTACACAAGTGTAATATGGCGGAGAAGGCTGATAAATAATTCATGCGCTATATATTACTGCGGCTGTCACCAGCAGGACCGGAAATGAGTTGATAATGCTATCAGACTTTCCACCAGATCTATCTAATTTCCCTCGGAGACCTGAATTAACTCTGTTAATTAAGTTCACTGTGTGTGGATCTTTAAGATTTCATTATGGATTTATTGAATATAAAGATTATCTCCTTGTTTGTTTTCTTAATTACATTTATAGGATGCTGGATTTGTGGAGATTGTTTTATATACTAAGAAAGTCTATAGTATAAGTAATATAAAATAAATTTAGTTTGAATAAAATACGTAAATTCCTGTATATAACCATATAAAGCTTATTAGTCCTAACATATTTTAGTTACATTTTAGATTTCTAATTTATTTACAGATTAGATTTTGAAATTGTTTTGGAATTCTTATTTTTGTCTTTATAGAAAACTCGGAACAAAACTTTTTTTATATTATATACATTTAAATAATCGCATATATCGAACTAAAACTTAATCAATAAACTAAATATTGAAGTTTTATCTCAAATTGGCATTTAAAATATTTCCAATTATATTTCATTAAAACAAAATTAACTAAAGTGCTGAAAACGCCTTACGAACGAGTTTTTTTATAGTATTTTTTCTATTTTGCGGCCTTTTATATCATTTCTAATTAAAAAATCGCCGATATACATTGAGAAAATTGTATCGCACTCGGCGAGCCATAACTGCACGCATATGAGTGCTGTTATGAGTCCATTACAGACCCAAAATAGAAAAAAAAACGATTATTAAAAAATATTCTCGAATGCATTTCGATTTAAATGAAAACAGTTATGCATAAAATTTACAATTTCAAGTTTAAAAATTTCAAGTTTAAATTATATTTGATTTCTATTTTATTCTAACTAGTATATCTAGTGTATCCAAAAGAAATATCCAGTATTGAAAGATATTTATACCTTAACAAAAAATCATCATAACTTACTAGTTACTACTAGAAGAAACTTTTATAAAAATAAATTAGATAAATCCGCCAATAAACAAAGAACTTTATGCAAAACAGTAGATGAACTGTCAAATAAATCACAGAGCAAAGAAGACATTTTTATTAAAACTAACGATACCCTTGTAAAAGATCCCGATACAGTAGCTTCGTTATTTGAAGATTTCTTCCAGGCTGCACCGGAAAGGATTATGCAAAATATACCCTCTATAAATCTGGAATATGACCAATTATTCCACAATAACAAATGTATGTATCTAGCAAAATTCACTTACAATGAGATAACTATAGTTTTAAAAAAACTAAAAAATAAAACTACTTGCGGCCCAGATTAACTTCCTGGTAATATTATTAAGGAATGATCGAATGTATTACACATATAAACTTAATAAAGACGGAACAAAGCTTGAATATATAAATATACTCAACCTTTCCGGAACTCTATAATACTAATGAGTCTTTTTAGGACTACCAAAAACAAATCTCGTATGAAATTTGTCAGTTATTCTATAGCTTTCAGTCCACCTTCGTGGCACTCAACAAAAACCATAAAAATAACATTGATTTTTAAGATCATGTCTTTCCTATACCTTGAGTGGATAGCCATCTGTGGACGCGTTTCGAGATTTATCTCTCATCATCAGCTTTCAGCAAAGCTGTGCTGATGAGAGATAAATCTCGAAACGCGTCCACAGATGGCTATCCACTCAAGGTATCGGAAAGACATGATCTTAAAAATCAATGTTATTTTTATGGTTTTTGTTGAGTGCCACGAAGGTGGACTGAAAGCTATAGAATAACTGACAAATTTCATACGAGATTTGTTTTTGGTAGTCCTAAAAAGACTCATTAGTATTATGGAGTTCCGGAAAGGTTGAGTATATTTATATATTCAAGCTTTGTTCCGTCTTTATTAAGTTTATCTGATTATCTATAATGTTGTATGGTTTTACCAATTCAAAATTTATTACACATATTATTAACTGTTCGTTTGCTACTAAAAGGGTTAAAGGAATTTAAAAAACTTCCACTATCATTCCAGTTTTCAAAAAAGGTACAGACCAATATCGTTGGTGGCAGTACTGGCCAAAATCTTAGAATACTCTATGGAATATTGACTAATGTCTTTTATTACAAAGCAAAACCTCATACCTAAAGAACAACACGGATTTTGTAAGAACAAATCCACCACTACGGCAATAAACAAAGTGTACAATAAAATCGTTAGCGAGACTGATGAAGGTAAACTTTCCAGTGGGTGTCTTCTGTGACCTGTCAAAAGAATTTGACTGCGTCCCTCACTATGCCCTATTACAGAAGCTTCTCATATGGTATTAGATGGAAAACAGGAAATTGGTTAAAGTCGTATCTGTACAACAGGAAACAACACATTAAAATCGATTCAGCGGAGAAGATTGGCCTGTCAAATGCGAGTGTAGTGAACTTGGGTGTACCTCAAGGAAGTATTTTAGCCCCGTTGTTATTTTCGCTATACACAGCGGATATGATTAAATATATTGGACAAAAGCAGGCAGCACCCTCTACGCCGATGACACGAGCCTTATTTTCGCGGAGAGATCTTTGGCCGAAACCACCAAACAATCTAATGCCACTTTAGAGATGCTGTACAAATGGTTCTGCGCAAATCTATTTCTTAATATCAGCAAAACAAAGTATGTAGTGTTTCAGTGTAGTGGGAGAACCCCTTCAAATGATATTTTACTTAAAATTGGTGACTGCGAATTAGAACGACAGAAAGTCAAATTTCTGGAGATATATGTAGAAGAGCACCTCAAATGGAACACAACTATTGAAGAAAAAATTAAAAAGATACACAGTAAAACGTTTTTGTTGAGACTTCTTAATGTGTATCATGCAAAAATCCATTGCATCATGGCGTATGGCATATTTCTATGGGGAAGTCAAAAACTCATGGAGTTTTCCTTCCACAAAAAAGTTTTCTCCGGGCAATAACCCTCATCAGAACAAGGGCATCCTGCAGGCCCTACTTTAAAGTGTTAAAAATTCTGTCTGTACCTTGTATATACATTTGGGAGGCAGCCTGTCACATATTTAAGAATAGACACATAATTGGTAACATAATCTAAAAACGGTTAAAAGCAACCAAAGTCCATTTCCAAAGGAGCTCCCAATCGAATAGGCAAACAGATATATTCACATACCCAAGGAAATTAAAGATCAATCCAACTATACCGCCTTCAGAATAAGCTTGAAATGGTTTCTAATAGATAAATGTTACTATAGTGTTAGTGAGTTTTTACAAAATCATTAATAATATTTTAGCCTGCACTAAATGCATTCATTTTTGTATTAAGTTATTAATTTTTGTATTAATTTATTAATTGTTGTATTAAGTTATTAAGTTTTGTATTAACTTATTAGTTTTTGTATTAATTTTTATCTTCTTTTCTTTTTTGTTCTGACTTTTCTCAAGTGTGTTGTTAACATTATTCGAGAAATAAACCTAAATTTTAATTTGAATTAGTACATGCGGATGGAATAGTTGAATAGGGTGGAAAAGTTGATAAGGGTGAAACGATTGAAGGTATAGATGGAATAGTTGTAAGGGTGGAATAGTATGTAGAATCTTGAGGATTTTGTAGTTTGACAAAATAAATATTTAAAAATGTTAAATACGAACTCCTTCATTAAACAAAATCCTGTGTGAAGGCTATCGACCGTGGAGATAGCAAAATATTAATTTCGATATTAAAATCAACCAAAATCTATGCAGAACTGATATGCAGATCTATTCAGAACTGAATTTATATCTCATACAATTTTCAAGCAGTAGCTCTTTGCATTTATTTCCATCAGTTCCGCTTTGACTTTTTGGGGCTGCTGCCACTAATTGATAAAATATTTTGCAAAACTGACATAGTGATTTCATTGATCCTTTCTCTACAAATGTGTGCAACTTCCTTGTTCCACCTGGAGTGTAACCTATTAAGACGATTTTTTTTAGTGCATCACGATAACGCTTGAAGAATTTCAATGAAAACTTTACTGAACATGAGTATTCATAAGAAGTACTTCCTGGTAACATTTGAACACACTACCTCCGCCGGGGACGCCGTGGAGAATAATTTTTCCTTCAAAGGTTTTCTGTAAATATATCGTCAATGCTTTAAAATAGAAAATTGAAAACTACCTGCAAAAAAGTATTCATTGGAAATTTTGCAAAATCATTCGATTTAGTCACAAAAGTGAACCGTTCATTGAATTTGTTTCACGCTTCACGTTTCCGCAAATAAAATAATAAGTTAGTTTGTGCGTACCTATATAGGTTACCTTCTCAATTTACACAAGTCTATAAAGGGAAGACGGAGTAATTCACTCGTGTTATCGAAACAGCTAGCGGCCGAATTATAAAATTTATCAAAATTATCGTCTGATTTATAAATGTCTGTTCCCTATCCCTATCAGAATCGGTCAAAAATCCCATTTTGTGCAGTCGTACTTGGTTTCAACTGTCTAACGATTGGTCTGACGTTGTTGTTTGGGTCCTGTCAGTAGCGCCGGTGTGTTTTCTTGGTGAATTCTCGATGCAGACAGTATTGAAAAAATCTATCGAATTTCGAAAATCGAATCGTCTTGCGACGGAACTTGCAGGTAAAAGTGGGAAATTGTGTTTACCACCGATTGGTCTTTTACGTGCATCGTAAATGTCGTGGCAAGAAAATTTCAATTTTGACGAAACCGAAATTTATAACCCTTGCAGAAAAAAATTGCAGTTTACGAACTGTGGCGGTAAAAGTTATCAAACGGGTGAAATATGACCCCCAAAAAATAGTCGACGATTCGCACGGAAGTCCGCCTCCGGAGCGCGCACCGCAGAAACGAAACGTGTAAACTTGGTTTCGAAATATCTGCGGAAGTACCGGCGGAAAGACATGCTGCAAAAATTTGTGTAAAATTTATAGCAAACTAAAAATGCGAATATTGTTATTTTGAAATAACTTTGCCAGTTGCAAAGTTTTTGCAACATTTAATAGCCTATGTCTGTTCTCTATCTACCGTTGCAGGACAGAATGTTGTATCATTTGTACTTTTCTAGATCTTGATTGCCGATTGACATCCTACCTGTTTCCTTTTATCGGCCGTGGAGACCTCGTGGTTTCTGCACATCGACAAGTCGGAATGTGCAGAATTCCGACTTGCATGATGCCTTCGACTGTCACCCAACGGTGCCAACTTCTACCTATTTACCGCATGGGCATATTTGCAAAAATTCGCGCGCCCTCTTCAAAAACCCAGAGAAAAAGAACCTACGAAACACGATCCGCAAACCGGGTTCTAGACGATCTAGAATGTCAAAGAATGTCGTTTTTTTGCGATTTTTTAATTAAATAGCAAAGGCTCGAAAATTCGAGATGACAGTTTTGTGTGGAAAAAGTCGGTGCTCCCTATGTTAATACTTTCTTCGCGATCGGTCCAAATATGGCCGTGCAACTGTATTTTTCGAAAACTGTATTTTTGTTTTTGCCCCGCACCCCCGCCGCCATCAGCGGCATCACTATATCTCAAACATTAGTCAATTCTCCGAAGTTTTCTAAACATTTTACTACTTTTGCCCGGCAAAATTCCTTTCGCAAATCACTCAAAACATCCGTTTTCATTCCCCAAACCCGATTTCACGTATTTTTTTCCGCCCCCTCTGGCAATAATAAAGATAAATAAAACGGCCAAGTGCGTGTCGGGCCACGCGCAAGGTAGGGTTCCGTAGTCGCCCTTGTTACTCTTACTCTCTTACTCTTATGACTTAAAACTCAAATGTCTAAAAAATCCATAACCAATAACTTAATCAGCTGGCATTGATGTTGTCGAGTTTGACGTTCAACATAACCAATAATATAATGTTGCTATACGGCAGCCGCTCGATTTGTTACATTTTATAAGTTGGTCGACTATTACTCGTAAACTAAAAAAGCCTACATAGCTATATACTACTATTTTGCAAAATATTTTTTCACATATCCTGAAACAGCTATTTAGCTGGCAATAGGGGGGGGGGGACTTGACTCTAACACAAATTAGCACTTTAAAGCTTAATATTTCACAAACGGATCTCTTAAGGAGGTTCGAGCGTAACTAATTACTCAAAATAGTGCTTGAATTTGTCTATATTTTCAATTATCCTAATAGTTGTTAAAATTCATTATTTTTATTTATAATAACATAATAAATTTAAAAATTGGTAATTATTATTTATTTAATATAATAAAGTTATTAAATGACTTTGTTCTTTTTGACTTATAAGGTGACATAAAAAGATCTGGAAACATCAGTATTATGAGTTGACTGGTTGTAAAGGGATCAGAATTTGATTAGCACAAGATGTTGGCCGAAAACCTCGAATTGCCAAAAGACAAGAAATTATAGATAATCTATGTAAAAAGCTGGAGTGTATTCTATGAAATAGTTCCACAGACGTTCAAAAATTCAAAATGTTTCCGTTTTTCTTTTCTCTCACAATCAGCTGTTATCGCGACGTTGCCAAACCATCTGTCATGTGAATTACTGTCGATAACAAGATTCAAAACGAAAAAAATTAACTTTAATTATTTAAATAATTACATCGGGAACATCACATTGCATTAATGTTATCGTGTTTTAATAATATCTAAGTTTATTGTATATAGTTTTGTATTCTTTAAAGTTGGGAAATTAATATCGAAAAAAATAAATAAAAACGTGACTGAAGCTTGTTGGCTATAGGAACATGTGTATAAGATTAAAAAAAACATCATTTTTTAATTTTTTAAAAGTAGTTTAAAACTAAACGGAGGATCACTTTCAAATTTTGAGGGGATATAAATAAAGTATTGAACTTCATGTATAAAAAGTTCCAAAGCCTAAAAATATTTAACATGGATATTCGCTCGAACCTCCTTAATCGAAATATTGTTTTCACAAACCTGTAATATTTTTGCAAGACCTAACCAAGGACACCAAACACCGTGGGGTAGACGAGAAAAAAAGAACATCCCCACTTCAAGTGTAGAGGTAGAACCCTAAAAAAAAATTCAACACTTTATTTTACAACTTTGTCGGCGTGACTAATCTGTATATCCATGCCAAATGACAGCTTTATATTTCTAATAGTCTCTGAGCTAAACTGAGATAAACTTTCATAACAATTGAAAATTAACATTTTCAATTAAATGCACTGAATTTAAATCTATTAGAATCTGTAATATTACGACTTTTAGAAGAATAAATTTTTCTTATATTGGTTCAATAGAAGACCACCTTGTCTTGATGTCCATTGCTAATTCAATTTCCTTTTCAAAAAGAGCTTTTACGTTTCGTTGTAGGAAACTGACTTTATCGGACATAAACAAAAATAATTTTCAAGTTTTCTTACCATTTGTAAATTACTTTAAAATTCTGCATCTTCTTCTACGTAATACTCATTATCCACATCTTCTTCGTGCGATTCTTTAGTAAATAAATTTTCACTTCTGCAGCTGTTTTCAACTTGAGATGATTTCTTGCAAAAAGTGCCGCACACAGCGAGATGAATTGTATGGTTAATGCATTTTTTTTTGTTCAGCAGGACAATCTGTACCATTTTTTAATTACCCGGGCATCGTCATGTGCAGTATCTTACTCAATAATAATCCCACAGCAATAAACCCCGAAACCAATCAAACTTTGAGGTTTTTGCGACCAGAAATTGAAAACCGCGTTGAAGTCGCTCGATAACTAACGCCGCGACGGCCCGTCAAATTTAGATCTACCGAGAATTGGTTGCCTTTGTTTTTTCGAAATTTTGCAGCTTCCGGAACAAATTTGACGTTTTCTTAGAGCAAAACATGGTTGGAAAGCGAGACTGTAAAACGTGTTGCGAAATCTTTGACAGCGGCGCCGCGACGCCACCGCAAAGTTCAATTTCCTAATGCGGCTGCTGGTTTTTCAGCCGTAGTTCTCGTAATTTTCAAGCTAGAACACAAGACAGCTAGTTAGGAAGCGGTAGTGAAAATCGCGTAGCAAAGTCTTTGACAGCGGCGTCGCCGCAAAGTTCACCTTGCTAATCTAGGACAAATGTCGGGAACTCGCGGTGGTTTTTCCTCTGTAGTTCTCGCAATTTTGCAAACAGCGAAGCAAATTTGATGTTTTTGTGAAGGAAAAGCTTGTCGTAAAGTGCGACTAAAAACCGCGTTGCGATATTTTTGACAACGACATGGCGACGTCACTACGAACTACAACTTTCTAATCGAAGTCACCCACAATAGGTATTATTTCTGAAACCGATTCTAAATGAATCTAAATATTTTTCAACACTTATTACGATGTTATTTGCAGTACAAGTTCCTTCAATTCGCAGAAAGCCTAAATTGCAATAAAAATTGTTTTCTCCATGAATATGAATGTTAAGTATCTTCCGCGTCCGAAGTAGTACACTCTTCTAGCGTAGTACTATTTTTGTATCCATTTCCTTTTAATTCTTGAAATTTGAAAATCATTTTTTCTTCGTATACCTTTTGAATTAAGGTCATAACACCTGAAGAACATTTTGGCAAGATTTGGTTGGAAAACCGACCAGCTATTGCTTTCCGAATAAATGCAGATTTTGAAGTTGCTCGAACACATATACCATCGATGGTTGCCATTTTTGCAAACACATTGCAATGTTTGAAAGAGCATTTGTTTGAGCAAATTCAATGTTATTTTATTTTTATTTATGTATTGTTTTAATTTATTTTTTCATCTTTAGATAAAACCGAAAACCGCGGTTTTTGCACAAAACTTGACAAACGTTCCAACAACGAGTCCAAATTAGACTAACAACCAGACCAGATAGCTGGATATTAATTGAATTTTGATTATTAGGAATACTTATTTATTAATATAAAATTAGATTAATTAATATTGCTTTGTAACACAACACAAGTGTTAAGTCACTCAGGTGCTAATTCCGTACACAGGCTACATCTTATACTTCTGTATATAGACAAGGTGGCTACACACGATCCGGAAAACTTGCCAGTTCGAATTGAACAGTCCGCCTGAAAGCCGGTCACCTGAACGTTTAACAAAGAAGCGACTGCTAAACCGAAAAGTGCTAAGACGTCGTCGTCAGTGGATGCCATGATGATAAATGATTTAAATGATAACGGAAACAGTGCAACTCGGCCGAGTACACACCTCCATGCTTGTGCTCATACTGTTATCGCGTTCTGATCGGTTGAACGCTACTTGATCGGTTGATTTCTAGTCTATACCTGAGCTTTTAGACATTTCACATGAGTTCATTTAAAATCAATTATTATGAGTCTCAATCACAATGACCGAGTAACTGGAAAAAGAATAATCCGACTACTCCAAGGCAAATTTCTTTCAGTCTTATAAATTGAACATAATTATCACTCGGTCGCTGTGTTGCTCGTTAGATCATTGGAGCAGCAACTGTACTTGGCAACTACTAAAGGTTCAATAATCACTTTTTTTATCAACTTTTTAAGACCCCCCTTCTGCCCCTAAGATACGTGCTGAAGTTTTAGGTTAAGCCCAAAAACACGTGTATTTTTTCGGTACAAGTCGCGCACCGGTTTTCCATTTAAAAATCGCGCGTTCAACGAGAAAATAAACGTGATATCTCACTATAACCCCTCCTCCCTCCCCCCATGTGATATATCGTGATTCTTCAAGCCACCCGCCCCCCTTTCGAGCCTCACGTGATTATGGGCGAAGTGTAAAGACTGAAAGGTCTTTGATATTGACTTTTTAATATCTTCAAATCTAAATTCAATATTAAACAAAAAGATCAAGACCGAAAATGTTTGACAGTAAATACCGGGTAGATAAGACTAAAGAGACAAAACTGGACAGATAAAAATAGACAGATGAAACTAGGCATCCAAGAATAAATAGGCAAAGATGAAACTAGATGAAACAACCCTTCAGACCGGTTTGTCTGGATTGAATATGCAACAATTGGCGAGACCAGAAAGCCAATACTGAAATTCAATTTTATCTAGACTATTACAAACAAATGAATCTTGATGGACATAATTACTCAGAAATTGACTATTTAGGTTTAATTAATGAAGAAATCTTAAATTTCGTGAATAGTATGCATAAACACTATTAGATAATCATTATCTTATATTTGCTCTGTCATTGGTCATATAAACTGTTGAGCAATAAATCGTTAAATTAAAATTAAACTAAATCACTAAGACCAGACGAAATCAGACAAGGACCAGAAAAGACTATATAAGACAAGACCAGACAAAACCAGAAAAGACCGGAAAATACCAGACATGAGCAGATAAGATCAGACAATGGTCCAGACAAGACCAAACAAGGTCAAGCAAAACCAGACAAACCGGAAAAGATCAGATAAGACCAGACCAGACTAAAGCAGACAACACCAGACAAAACCAGACAAGACCAGCCGAGATCAGACAAGACCAGACAATACCAGATAAGAATAGACCAAAACAGACAAGACCAGACCAGATAAGACCAGAAAAGACCATGTAAGACTAAACAAGACCAGACCAGACTAGACAAGATCAGACATGACCAGACAAGATTAGACAAGATCAGACAAGATTAGACAAGTCTGGACATAACCAGACAATACCTGAAGAAATGGTGGAGTACTCGAGTCATTGAAGAGTTTTATTTTTGCAAGATAAATTTTAGTAAGCGTTTTGTAAATACAGATTAGAAACAATTTTAAATTCATTCTCGAATTTAAAAATCTGTTTGTCAAAAATTGTGATCGGTGTTAATTCTGTAATTCTGTATATAATATTATTATTGTGGATTCCATGTTTAAGTTGCTTACTTTCACAAACCGTACAATTGTATCTATTTACTCGTAAGTTTAGTATTTAACATAACTGATATGTAAATTCCAGTGGGAAATAACAGATTTTATGCTTTACAAAACCAAATTGAATTCCAGTTACATAGATTGAACTCAAAATTGATCTGGTTTATTACATTGTGTTTGGTATTATTTTGTGATGATAATTGATGAGGGGAATTGTTCGTTTGGTTTGAAATAATGCAGCATTGATACGACTGTCTCTATAATTTGAATTCGGATCAATCAAATCATTGTCTACATGTCCATTGTATCTAGTAGCCTATTTAACTAAGTCAGTGAGTGATGATGGATTTGGTCCGAACAGATTCCAATTAATGATAATTTAGATAATATCATACAATGTAAGTTAGTTTATTTGAATTTGTAATATTATTTATAATACGCCTTATTTCATTCAGATAGTTACTTGAATTTGTAATATATTACAATATATTTTAAGTGAAAATCGAGAGCGAGTACGAATGAGTTTATTGAACTCTAATTAATCTAGACCAGGGGTGGGCAAATCTTTTGAGCTCTAGGGCCACATTGAGGATGAAACTTAAACCGCGGACAGCATTAAGTTTTTTATATTTTAATAGTTGTGTGTATGTCTATCAAATAGTAGTTGGTAGATAATACATCAGGCCTGGTAAACATAATAAACATCAGTCCTGGTAAATGTAATAAACATATCCGGCATGCTTTTACATTTTGGCAGGACACAATCACAAAACTAACTTTTTTTTCATTATTGTACATAGATATTATTTTTACAATAAAGTGATTTATAAAATGCTTCGTGGGCCGCATAAAATGACGAAGTGGGTCGTATGCGGCTCGGGGGCGGCTATTTGCCCAGGCCTGATCTAGACTAATTGCGAATAAATTATTTTTTCGGAAATCGTCGTTATAACATTTATCCTCGTTATAAAATTTGATTAAAAAGGTTTTTCACAGTGATTACAATCACTTTTATTTACAAACTTTTGTTTGAAAGGAAAGAAGAAAAAAGCTGGAAATTTCTCCCAAGGATAACTTTATGAAAGTCTGAACATCGGGAGAGCACAGAACAATTACAAAAGATTAAGTGCTTACAAGCAGAAATTGAACCAATAAAGCCAGCCGACTCGCAAAACCTGAAAGCCCTTTAAGTAGTACAGGACTAAGTAAATATATTTTTTGATGGAAAGAAAAATTGTACAAGCTGATTATAATTCACTAAATAATAATGTCTGCGTTGTTTTTTTTTTTATTGTAATTAAAGTTGAGAAAAATTCAAAAAAATATTATATTGTTAAATGGGGAAATTTGTGAAAAGTGGACGAGATCGTTCGTAGAATCGTAGATATGGATAAGGCTTTCCCAAAGCGTTCCTAATAATGGATATATCTTACATTTTATAGCCATGTTCGCATCTGCTGCTCCTGCACGTATTAAATATTTGGATTCTGAATGAAACTAACAGTTTCTATCAAATTTTTCCTCGCATTTTAACCAGATAGAGATTTTAACATTTAAGAATCAATATTTATATCTAAAATACTATTCAAAAACATTAAAAAATAGGTACATGTTTTACTTGCCATGTATATATAAATAATGTAAAATTCTATATACGGTAAATACATATGAATTCGAAGAAAAAATTAAATACAACATCCAGAAAATATGAGTTTTTCGGAGATATAAATTTATTTTTGTATACATTATGCTTGTCGAATAGAATAATAAGAAAACCATTGTCTCTCTACATATCCAACCATCCTTCTATGCATGGATTAATCCTTTGAGTCCCATTGGAAAATATACATCAAAAGAGTAATACGTCCCAACGTCTTCGATGTTCCACACAAATCACTTGTTCCACAGTATTATTGCTTATCGAGCATTATGGGTTACTGTATTCATGTTTTCCTATATTTGGACTAGTATTTTATTAATACATACCATATATAATAAGTTATTGATGTGGTAGATGTACCGGATATTAGTTAAACATGCGGAAACAATTCAAGGGGTCATTCCTTGGCCTATTCTAAGAATAGTTTGTCTTTTTATGATTTCTGAAAACCCTTTGTTTTGAAGATATAGGTTGAACAAAATTTGCGAGAGTAACAACATTTTATTATCAAAAAGTACATGTAAAGTTGCTCAACTTACAATATATGTTCGAAAGGAGATCCTCCAGCCTGCATATAAGCATTCAATATTCTCGCCATTGAATGCCGAACGCTCTCAAACACACCAGAGTTGTTTCTAATTGAGTTACACCCAGCAATTATCCGATTTCGCAATTCGTCAACCTTCTCCAATAAAGTAGCATAAGCTAATAACTTCTGATAGCCCCATAAGAAATAATCCAGGGGGTTTACGTCTGGGGATCGAGCAGGCCACGCGTGTGGCCCAACTGGACCAATACAGTGATCTACGTATGTTGCTGTTGAAAAATTACGAGCAACCAAACTGAAATGTGGTGGCGCACCATCATGCATAAACCACATTGCTATTCTTGTCGCCAATGGTACGTCCTGCAGAAACACGGGCAATGTTTCTTCCAAAAAGTTGCGATACATCTCGCCAGTAAGTCTTGCTGGTAGAAATACCGGTGCTATTAGATATAGTAAGTCACTCACAATTCCAACCCAAACATTCAAGGAGAACTGATGTTGAATCGATCAATATAACGGAATACGCATACGATAATCAGCAGGTAATAGTGCCTGAACACTTTGAATGTGGTATTGATACAACAAATTGCCCTTAAGAACTGTCCAAGGACTTACATTCAAAGTATTGGCAATTTGTAGCGTAGCAGTACTGGGATCTTCATCTATTATGTCCAGGACAGTCTGTTCCAGTTGCACCGTTCTTACTGTCAATAATCTTACTGGCCCTCCATTTCGTTTCAATGTGATTCTTTCACGAGTCGATGCATGTTTTCGAAGATTTTTCGGTCGGAGATATTACGGCTAGGCTAGCTATTACCGTTCAATATCCAATCGTCTAGCTTGTAATTAATTGCCATCAGCATACATGATATGTATGTCAGTCATCTTGGCGTTCGTATACACGGTAGAAGACTTCACTAACTATTAAAGACACGGCAAACATCCAAATGTCACTCAATGTGAAAAACTATAATGAAAAACTATGAAAAACTGCGATATAGGTAATGATCACTGACGAGACGTATTCAAATGAAATCCACTTGCACGTTATTAGTTAAAATCCTTAGCCTTTCCAAGTTATCGTCAACAATTTTTTGTTCTTTATAAACTCATTGGCATAAGCCATACTTTTATATACATTAATGCTTTCAACAAATGTCGAATATGGTTGTCGCAAATTTTGTTTGCCCTGTATCTTCCAAACAAAGGGGTTTTTCATAAATCATCATAGGACAAAATATTCTTAGAATAGGCCAAGGAATAACCCCTTGGATTTTTGTCGTATGTTTACCTAACACTCTGTTTACGTACCAACGTCTTCGATGTTCCGTATAAATCCCATATTTCACAGTATTATCATTATATTAGTACTTATCCGGCATTATTTGTTGTATTTATGTTTGCCTACATTTAAACTAGTATTTTATTAATTTCATAAATATATAGACAAAATGATCCCTGCCCAGTTGCTCGTGAAATATAGGTAAGCACGTGGATCGCATTTCTGCTATTTTTATTTGAAAAATGTGGGAATCATGTCTGGCTTGCGTTCGTTGCTCAATAGCTGGAAAAGAACGAAGAACTTAAATTGTCAATTGTGCAATGTGGAGTTGTGCAAACATTGCCTCGTCCATTATCATATTACCTCAGTTTTGTTATAAACAATAAATTTGAATTTCAAAATAGTTATCGTTCTTATCTTCATCCAAAGGGATATATGTATCCCGAAAATGTAGCTGATGAAACATTTAACTGTTTGGACGTTATAAATTGTTATTATGTAAAAACGTCTATGTGCAATATAAAACAACGTACAGTGAAACTTGTCTAAGAGAGAACCTCAAAAACTGGGAACCTCAAGGGACTGGTTTCCGTGTTACGCTGTTAATAATTTGTTTCTTTTATTCTCAATTTTTAATGTATGGACATGTATGTAATACATTTGGTTTATTAAAATTTAGTATTTTCTTTCCATTCCTAAATTAAAATCCTTGAGCTAACTTAACAATATACTGGCAGCCATCCAACCCTTCTTATTTGCATGCCATTCAATAGGTAAATCATTTATAATCAGTTGATTAAAGCACCTGAGTTTGAAAGATTGCAAATAAACAAAGGTTCTGAATTTCTCGACTCTGCCATCAGCAAAAGCACAAAAAAATAACGTGAATCGTTCTTTTGAATGCTTACCACCGACACATTTCTCATTTTTTAGTGCAAAATGATTGGGTTGATTGGCCAACAGCTGGTTGACCAACATGGTTGGTCAAATGCAGTGTTGAAGTGTTTGTTGAACGTCTGTAGGCAGGTTGGATCAAGCCTCAACCATCCAACCTGCCTACAGTCGTTCAACAAACACTTCAAGACTGCATTTGACCAACCATGTTAGTCAACCATGTTGTTCGTCTGTAAGCCCCTTTAGGCTTATATCCCTCAATTTCTATTACGATTCTTTTTTTTATAATCCATGACTGTTTGGTGACAGACACCCGCGCTTTCCCCACAAACTGTGCCAAATTTAATGTCAAAATTTTGTTTACACTAGCTGTTGGTATCTTCTTTCGGGAATGCTGTCGGGAAAACGGTTTAGAATGTTTATTAATTTATCTGATCTGTTTGCTCAGATGATACCGACGCAAAAACACCAATCAGACTACGAGAACTCGTACCCCTTACTTCCTTATTGGTAGACGAATCTTCCAGCATTGAGAATTGCCTACCACTACCATTAAATATGACAAAATCCGTTTCCGTCTTAAGAATTATTTTCCATTTTACACGGGTTGTTTTAAACGGGAAAATGAACGGTTAGCAAAAAAATTTCGTTTAATGCAGGTTTCCGTCTTTTACGGGTTTCGTCTTAGAAGTTTCACTGTATTTAGTACTTATAAATTTAAATTATGTCTAAAATAAAATTTAGAGAAAGAAAGAAAATTTGAAACATTTGATGAAAGATACAAATACAGTCGTTCAATAAATTTGGTGGTAAACTTTCTTCTTTTTCTGTCGAAAGATGGCATCTTTGTCGCTCCAAATAATATTTTGTGGTGGAATAAAATATTTCATTATTTATTCATTATTTATAATCTTTCTATTTTTTATATATTTTCTATTCATATATATATTCATTATTTTCCATTATGTACAGATATATTACACAACTGTAGAGAAAAAACATCTAGTCTAAAACTAGATTTAGTCAATAGTTGGTCCAAAATCATATATTAATGTAGTTAAGTAGCTCCTCAAGTAAGTTACCAAAAATCACGCTGTCTACGTCTATGTAGTTAACTAACTACCTCTTCTAATATATTATCAAAAATCACGCTGTCTATGTCGATGTAGTTAAATAGCTCTTCTAGTAAGTTACCAAAAATCACGCTGTCTACGTCGAAGTAGTTAAGTAGCTCTTCTACTAATATACGGACCATTACTACCAACTAATTACTAAATAGTAAGGGACTAGTTTATTCGCAGAACTAGATCTAATCAGATTAAACAAGATCAATCAAGATTCGACAAAATTGGATAAAAATTGACAACATTAGACAAGATTCTCATTGATGAACTACATCATTTTAATGAGTAAACTGATTTATCTAGTAAGTTGCCACCCATCACCACTAATTTCAGCATAGAGTAGCAAAAAATGAACTTACTATACAAAGTAGTATTAATAAGTAGACTAGACCAAAAACGACATGGCAAGACGGCGATCAGACAAACAAGACTAGACAGAATAGACAAGACTAGACTAAACGGACTAGACAGACAAATTGTGACTTATATGGCGAGTCTAGCGTGTACAATCCGTATTATTTAGTATTGGAATAGAGGCTAATTGTACCAGGTGGATGATTGAAACCGAAACAGAGCGATTTTCGGAAAGTTAAAGATGATTTCTCAAAAAAACGCTCGGACACGTCAACTTGGTTTGTGAGGGGGCACCTTTTACAAGAAAATTGTAGCAAAATCACTTAACCCTTCGCGCTGGTACCACAACCCCTGGTTGAATTTTAAACGTCACGCTATGGTAAGTTATACCGCATTTGAATGCCCGTTTAGCTCTGAATAATAAACGGCTAATTTTCTAAATCTGTGGATTTGTTTTCGAGATTATGAAGTTATGAACGCATTTTTCGTTTATGTCGTTGAACGGAAGTTCAATTGTTCAATCTGTTCTTACTGGGTAAAGTGTAGAAAAAAATCACCATTCAATGCCAGAAGAGATTGTTATTAGTCCAACAAATACTCAAATTGTTTCTTTTTAAGACATGTACCTACACATGTTTTTCAATTAAACAGTGGGTTTTGTTCTGTTATAGGAATATTACCGATAATTTTTTATTCTACTTTCTAGGGTTCCATTGTTATCAACAAGGAGCCCTTATGGTTTCGATATGTCTGTCCGTTCTACCGTAGTTTAGAGCTGAGACTATTAGAAATAAAAAGCTATAATTTGGCATGCATATACAGATTAGTCACGCCGACCAAGTGGTAAAATAAAATGTAGAAAAAAATTATTTTAGAGTACCTCCTTTGCCCTAAAAAGAGGGTTACGTTTTTTTCTCGTCTACCCCACATTACAGGTTTCAAAAATATTACAGGTTTGTGAAAACAATATTTCGATTAAGAGATCCGTTTGTGAAATATTAAGCTTTAGTGCTAATTTTTGTTAGAGTCAAGTTCAAAATCAAAAACTATTTATTTAATTATTTAGGCATAGAGTCTTAAGTCATAACAATAAGAATCGCAACTACGGAACCCTACATTGTGCGTGGCCCGATACGCACTTGGCCGTTTTTATTAGTTTCTTACCACCTAACAGATCCCATGCGATCTCCATGTTAGCTGCTTTTTTAATTGTGCTGTTTCAAAATAAACATTGGTTGTGCAAAAATAGTTTACTATACTGCGGAGAGGGTCGAAATGATCGCGTTGTTTTTTAAAAATGGTGAAAACGGCAGTCGTACGGCAGACTTATTTAATCAAGAGCATGCAGATAAACACGTAAGCAGAAAATACGTGTTGGAGTTGGTCACGAAATTTCAAGAAACAGGTTCCGTACCCAATAATAAACGGGACCCTCAACGTGTACTGCGGTTGGAATTTTGGGACAAGGTGCTGCAGACCCAACTCTGAGTACGAGGAAATTGGCCACTGTAACCAACATCCCTAGAACAATTACTATCCGTCGAATCCTAAAACAATATAAATTTGATTTGATTTTCTGACGGGTGTACATTTTTCTTAATCTCTACTGTAAATCGCCACAAATGTCGATTTTGGTAGGGCGTCAATCCAAGGATTTTCCATACTCAGAATTCACTAAAACTAAATATCTGGACCGGTATTTTTGTCGACTGCATTATTAGTTTCATTTTTCTTGATGGTAATTTGACGGGTGAACGTTACCTGGATGTGTTCCCACCCAAGATGTTATCTACCCATTGCTTGTTGATGTCGTTGGAAATGTTGATCTTACTTAGAAGACCATTTGACTTCTGAATAAGATGGAACTCACATTGTACGCAGGCTGTTCGGGAATGTCTGGACAGAGGTTTACCGCGACAATGGATTGGACGAAGAGGTGCAGTGGAATGGCTGGCCTGCTCTGATTTAAGACCTCTGGATTTTTTCTTGTGGGGTCATCTACATTCTAAAGAGTAGAATTTATGCAACGGAATCACAGTCTCTGGAAGAGTTACGTCGACGCATTATTAAAGAATTCCGTTAAATTACGCCACAGATCCTCCAAAATGTAAGAGAACGTTTCGAGCGGAATTTGAATTTTTCTATGGAAGTTGGCGGCGCATAATTTGAGCATTTGTTACACTAATAAAAATCTTTTTTGGCGTTGAATTGTGTTTTTTTCCTTCATTTTTGCTGTTTTTGTAAGGAGAGATTGAATAATTAGACTTTCTATCAACGACATAAACGAAGAACGCGTTCATAACTTGAAATTAAACAATCTCGACAACAAATCGATAAATCTGGAAAATGTTAACCGTTTAGTATTCAGGGTAAAAAGGTCTTTCAAATGAGGTATTACTTAACCCACCGTGCCATTTAAAATTTTAGGGGTTGTGGTCCGGGCGCGAAGAGGTTATGTGTTTTGCCTACAAATTTTCTTGTAAAAGGTGTCCCCTCCACAAACAAAGTTGACGTGTCCGAGCGTTTTTTAAGAACTCATTTTTAACTATCCTAAAATCCCTCTGTTTAGTTTTCAATGGCCCACCTGGTATACACTAATATTAACTACACCGAGTCTATTAAGTTTGTCAACTAGTCTAGATTATTGTATTTAACTATTTCTCCTAGTAGGTTACTACTCATTCCTATTACCTCAAACACAGAATAGTATGGTATTAGCTTACAAAAAGGACTAAAAGGAAAGGAAGTGGCTGGACTAGACTAAAGTTAGTATAGACTAGTACAGATATAAGCTTTTTACAATTAAAGCTAGATTGATACAAATTGTTTAGTAGACCAAATTTATTTAGTATAGAAGTCTATGGAGTTCAGAATCAGAAATGCAAAACTTTTATTAGTTTCTTATTAAAGTTTCACAACAACAACGGTATGAATATTAAATATATCAATAAGAAATTTATTTTCAAATTATCATATATAAAATATATGTTCCACTTGCACTTTAAAATGAACACAATAATAAGTAAATTATTGTATGTGTAGGATGCCATTATTATATTCGTGTTTAAAAGTATCCAAATCGTGCATAAAAGTCCAATGTAAATCACATGGAGTTTCATTATTAAACGAATTCTGTTTGTTGTTACTATGGCAACAACTCGCTTCACTAAACAAAAAACATAGACGTAGTAAAAATAAATTTTGAATCGTAGATTAAAATTGAAATAATTTTTCTTATTTTAAATCTTATCTTATTTCTTATTTTTAATTTAACCATAATCTAATCTAGATTAATTCTAGGTTTACCTAGATTCATCGACAACGACCAAATAGTGTTTCCGTCACTGTTCGTTTTTACTAGTTAGCAATTTTTGCCACAGAGGCGCTGAACGTTCTAACCTTGTTGTGTCAGTGATTTGATGTATATTGTCTGACAAAATTTTTACAATTTTTCAATATTATTGGTAGCGTTTTTGATCCAAAAACTAACATTGCATTACGCTTACGCCTCACGAGATTAAGCGTCATTACGTTGCAGTACGCGTCACGAGAAACATCTTTCAGAAAGAGAGTTTGCAAAATAGGGGTTTTTAGAATGTGTGCTACTTTATTTCGACAAATACTTGATTGGGAAGCTTATAAATGAGTTACCAATAAGTCGGAATACACTTAAAGACCGCATAATAGAACTTGAGGCATTTTTTCGCAAATACATAACGATTTAAATTATGCAGCAATGTATTCAATTACTTTAGATGAGAGTAATGATGGAAATGGTTTTGCACAATTAGCAGTTTTTGCTATATATAAATCAGGAAATATAATGTAAGATATATAATATTGAATGAGTGTACCGGTCTTGATATTTTTAAAGAATTTGATATTGCATTTAAAGAAATGGATATGGACTAACAGAAAATTGTTTCTGTTACAACAGACGATGTACCTAATATGGTGAGGAAAAAAATAGGTTTTATTCAGTATCTTAACAAAATATTAGCTTTATGGACTTATTCATTGAATTTTTTGACTTCGGCCTTCATTTTTTGCTCTTCACTTCCAAAGTAGAAGCTGTAAAGCAAGAAGAAAACTTGAATTTTGTGAAAGCCTCTTTTCCAAGGGATGTCACTGTCCTGGTGACCCACGAGCTTGTACGAAAAATATAATGAACAAAATTTGACCCACTACGCGAAAAGGTTAAATAAGGTCTATCTTGAGCAAATCAGGGTTACTTTATACTTGATTGTCTGTATTGTCAGATACACTGAGTCTATAGTTGGGACTGTTAATACAAGACATTGAAGGAGCTACACAATTGATTTAAGAGTAGACATTGATGTGGCTAACTAGCTTGTCTAGTAGTTTCCCAACCAGTATTTACTCTAATCCTGAATAGCAAGGGACAAGTTTTCTATAACAAACTAGTTTCAATATGTCCATTAGACTAATATTCTAGACTAATTATACTAGATTAACATAATATACTTCCTAGGCTGGATAAGTACCTGGGTCTATTTTATGATTTTTTTTTCACCAAAGAGATGGAAATATATCTTATACAGTTAGTAGGTTTTGTTTAACATTTCTTTCTTTCAAAAATGTGTAAATAACTTGGAAACTAGGTAATATTTAAAAAATGTAAAAATAAAACGTCGATAAACCTATTGCAATTTCATACCCTACCTCCAGACATAAAATTTATGTTGATTTGTGTTTTGCTATGAGTTTTTAGTATGAGTTTCCAAAAATATTAATTATTCATTTTGTTTGTTGTAGAATGCGAGAATACGTGGAGGAGAACGAGAAGAACGATCCGCTGATCCATGCGCCGGACAAGAAGAACAACCCATGGGCCGAGAAAGGAAAATGTGTGATCATGTAGAATTTCCAATTACCATCATTCCTTACGATTTGTGTTTCATTTTGGACCGCATTAATTTTATTACATTTTTACTTAAAATATTCAATCGGCGGGGGCACAGGACCCAATTTATATTTTTAATCGGTCGCCGCCTACGACTCATCACACTTCCACCATTAGAAGAGAGAGAAAGATAATAAAAGTTGTGCAGAAATACATTCAAAAATACAATCATCCGGCTGGAATTTTTACCAAAAAAAAAAATTCTAAACAAACTTTAACGAGAATTTGATTGGATTTGCTTAATGTATTTTTTTGAGTATTTTTAATTTTCGTTTATTTTTTGATTTTTTTTAATAAGCTAAACAATAAGGCATTGTTAAAAAATACAATTGTTATGTAGTTTTTTAATGAGAGGATAAAAAAGCAAAAAATACAATTAAACAAAAAAAACTGCATGTAATAACTGATTGTAATAATACAAAAACAAAAACCTAGTCGAACAATCATTTTAGAAAGAAGAATTTAACAGGATGCTTAACTTTGTGACGTTTAAAAAACAATAATTTTAAGTTTTAGTTATTATTTATGTAATTATTTAAAGGATTAGTGAACCTAGTCAAAGGACCCTGTACTTAAAAAATATATAAAAGTTTTTAAAAATTTCCATCGAGAAAATTTTAAAACGAAATATCTAAGTTTTAGCGAAGCTTTATGTTTCATTTCATAGAATAATATTTAGTCAATAAATTAATAAGATCGTGCGAATACAAAAATAGCTGAACGTAATCCTTCCAATAATCGATAAACATAAATGAGAAAAAAAAAATAACTAAAAAAATTATATTTAAAAACAAAACGATTTTAAATATTTAAAACTTTTTCTACGATGCATTTTCCATTATTTTTTGGGTAAAGTTTTTATTTTTCTGAAATAAGGTGCGAGTGAATTTTGTAAATGTGCAAGTTTGGGCAAAACAGTTAAAGTGCGTAAATATTAAGAAATTTGAGCAACTTCCATCACCATCCAGTGCTTTGACTAAATACCATCAATGTCCAAACAAACAAAAATTACAAAATTTACTTTGATTAAAAAAAGTTAATAATAGATAGCGCGCATAAAACTGACAGTTTTAAAAAAGATATATAAAACATTCAAAATAATCTAACTTTATTAAATTGAATGTTTTAACTTAAAACTAGCGGCTCGGTGCCGCACTAAAACTTGTCCAATTATTCCATACCCAGTTACATTAATTCGAAATAATGTACTAATATAACTTGGTACTAAAAAAAACATAATTTTCGAAAAACTAAAATAAAAAAAAAACTTAAATAATGAGAGATTAAACTATTAAGAGAGATAGATGACTGTCAGTGAATTTAACAAAACTTTAACAAAAAAAAAACAACTATCGGATTTGACTTTTTGTATTTAACTCAACATTTAACTAATTAACAAAACGCTTGCAGCTAAAACCAAATCCTTCGCTTTTAGTCAAAAAATAACTTTTTTATTAAAACAATTTAATTGACGAAAATTAAAAAAAAAACAAAATTACTGTGTACTTTACGCTGTTTAAAACTTAGCTGAAACTCGCTTATTAAATGAAAAATGTAATTTGAAATTTAAAAAAATAATCTTAATAAAAAATGAATATTAATATTTAAAGAAATAAATCGCCGCCAATTGACTATAATCAAGCTTCTTAGCACTTCTTTAGATCTTCTTTGGTGTACTTTAAAATGAAAGTACATGTTGTAAAATCAACACCACTAAAAAAAACTATATGTAAAACCCATGTACTCTAAAATCTTAAAAAACCACTTAATTAAAACGTTAGAATTTAGTATAATTTTAAAGTGAAAAAAACATTTTCCTCCATACGGGATAAATCTAGAGATTCGTAGATGTTAAAAGAAAAAAAAACTAAAATATATGTTGTCTCGTTCAATTTTGCGGAATTGAACTTAAAAACTATCAAGTAAATAAATAAACTTAAGATTATAATAATGTTCTCTAGGTTTAGTGTATTCTACAAAAGTATTTATTAGCCAAAATTAAGGTGAAGTAAACTTGTGACTGTATGATCTAACCCTATTTCGACTAAATGGATTATGTTATCGATTGATTGGCGTATTGGGACTTTCCATTCATCAAGAACAATTATCCTTGTATTCGCACTTTGAAATCATATTGAAAATGATTTTTTATGAGTAAGCATATAAGATTTCAATTTAATATTACAGATATTGTATTGGGTTTATTCGTATAATTAATAAAATAATTACGATATATTTTTGCTGTGTTTATTATTTTCCCTTAAACAATTTCCCGTTATCATTTATATTTAAAAGTGTAACATATTAATCTTCTCGTCAAAGAAATGTCAATGTCTAGTAAGGGATCGTCCATTAATCACGTGAGGCTCGAAAGCGGGAGGAGGGGGTTTATGAATCACGAAATAACACAGGGGGGTAAGAGGGTGTAGTAACATATCACGTGTATTTATTTTTTCGTTGAACGCGCAATTTTTAAACCGAAAAGTGGCGTGCGACTTTTACCAAAGAAATACACGTGATTATGGGTAGAGGGCGTCTTAACCTAAAACCTCTCCACGTATCACCTGGGGGGGAGGAGGGTTTTAAAAAGTTGCTAAAAAACATCACGTGATTAATGGACGACCCCTAAAGGCATGTAAACAATTAGACTTGAAAAACAATATGTGATGTAAAATAGATATCCAGCAAATACTAAACAATAGAGGCTTAGCAGACAGAACTACATAGGCAACAGTCAAAAGTTGCTAGACAAATCCAGACTGACAAGAATAGCGAGACATGATAGAAAACTAGACAAACAACATTATACACCGTAGCGTCTTTAACATAAGGTCACTCAGGGCCCCCATCGTCACGGGGGCCCCGTAAGGTTGATATATTCGCTTACACTATATACATTTCTTTCTATTTTAGGTAGATATAACCCTATAAAAAAAGTTTATAGAGTAAATGATGGGGTTTCTAGATATTTTCTGGCAACACTGAGCAATGCCATTGCCGAGTTAACAGAAAACGTGGCATTGCCAAATTTTTCTACTACAATCGGCTTACTTGGATGGCCTGGATTCTTTTTCAATTTTGGCAAATCTATGTATTTATACAGGCTATAACATGCAGCAAAAACTCAAGGGGTTATTTCTTGGCCTTTTCTAAGAATATTTTGTCTTATAATGATTTCTGAAAAAACCTTGTTTCAAAGACACTTTATTATCAAAAAGTACATAGTTGGTCTATCTACAATAAATTTTCCAAATGACTGCCTTCAGCCTGGATACAAGCATTCAATCTTCTCGTCATCGAATGCCGAACTATTTCAAACACACCAGAGTTGTTTCTAATTGAGTTACACCATGCAATTATCCGATTTCACAATTCGCCCAAATCTCCACTGGAGTACTGTAAACTAATGACTGATAGTCCCATAAGAAATAATCCAGGGGGTTTAAATCTGGAGATCGAGCAGGCCATGCACACAAACTCAACCAATCCAGCTATCTCCGTATGTTCCTGTTAAAAACTCAGGAGCAACCAAACTGAAATGTAGTGGTGCACCATCGTGCATAAACCACATTGTAATTTTTGTCGCCAAGAGTACATCCTGCAGAAACTCGGGCAGTGTTTCTTCCAAAAAGCCCAAATAAATCTCGACAGTAATTCTTGCTGGTAGAAATACCTGTCCAATTCGTTAGTCACCCACAATTCCAACTTAAACATTCAAGGAGAACTGATGTTAAAATCCATCTTCACATACCTCATGCGGCTTTTCATCCACACACATGGTTGTTACGAATATTCCTTATTGCATTTCTTGAGAAACTGGCCTTGTCGGTGAAAAGAATCTGTGTCAGGAATTGAAGGATTAGTAGTATTAGTACTAATGTTTGCCAATGACATAACGCAATACGTGGACGATAACCAGCAGATAATAGTGCCAGATCACGTTCAATGTGGTATAGATACAACAAATTGCCTATTAGAATTTTCCAAACTCTCCAATGACTAGCATGAAATTTTTCACGTAGAAGTGTTGTTGTCCTCTAACTCCTACGCGGCGCATAGGGCCTCTACAAAGACCTTCCATCTGACTCTATTCTGAGCGAGGCGTTTCACCTCGTTCCACGTTTTTCCTGCGATCTTTAATTCTGCTTCTATGGTCCTCCTCCACGTGTTAGCTGGACGTCCCCTTCCGCGAGAACCCTGTAGGTTCCATTGTAAGGCTTGCCTAGTGATGTTTCGTCTCTCCTCTCTATGATTCGCATTGTATTAATTTGATCGACACAGGATCTATTTGGGCGAAAACCTGCTTGTTCCTGACGCAGACTAAGCTCTATGGAGATGGATAGTCGATCCAGTAAAATGTGAGAAATTATTTTGTTGATAGTGTTTAAAATTGTAATCCCTCTCCAATTGCCACAGTCTGTAAGATCACCTTTTCTGGGGAAAACGACTATAGCTCCTTCTTTCCATTCATGTGGCACATTTTCCGACTCCCAGGCATCTACTATTAGCGGATGGAGCAGCTTTGTTACCATCTTTAGGTCTTAAGTATTTCTACCAGAAGGTTATCTGGGCCAGCGGCCTTGTTGTTCTTAAGGTTCTTTAATGTAGTTCTGTCTCTGATTTATTTGATGGTCTTGTGGAGGATGTGGGGGATGTATGGACGGATGTATGCCGTCCTCGACATCACTTTCTTCCATCACGTAGAAGTAGGTACCTGGTATCTTCCTCTATCACGTCCAGCACATTCTGTTCCAGTTTTTCTTCCAGTTATTCCAGTTATCCGCAACATTTTTTTGTACTTTTTAACTCATTAACTATTGTACTCGGTAAACTCATTGGCGTACGTCATACTTTTATTTACATTAATGATTTCAACAAATATCGTTTAAGGTTTTCGCAAATTAATTTCTTCGAAAGAAAGCGCTTTTTCAGAAATCATCATAGATTATCTTGGCCTATTCTTAGAATAGGCCAAGGAATAACGCATTAATACATTGATTCTATTCATCTCCTATTTTTCGACTGATATTCCCAATATCTATACGATTAATCTATTATATTGTTTAATATCTTCGTTTTCTAATCTTTTGTTAAAATTGTCTAATGTCAGTTTCTCATTCTTTCTAAATATAAGCTTATCAATTATATCAGGATCGTAACCAATATTTTTGGCAAATTGTTTAATGCTAGAATTGGTAAAACCATCCTACGTTATAGATAATCATACAAACTTCAAACAAACGGAACACAGCCTGAATATATAAATACATTCAGCCTTTCCGGAGCCCTATAACAATTACTAAGTCACCTAGTTCAACCAAAACAAATAAAAGTACCGTTAAACCTTCAAACGACTGAAACACCCGCATTCGCAACATTGCGAAACAATCGGCAATGGCCAAAATGTTAAGCGTTAAAGCAAGTAAAATTATCATATGGGATGAGTACACAAAGGCGCACAAACCTTCATTGGAAGCACTAAATCGAACCATGAAAAATCTGCGCAATGATTCAACTGTCTAGCGATTTCCTGCAAACACTACCAGTAATTTCGTTATTAATTTTTTTAAATAAACGCTTAGATCAAATCGTCTGCTCGGTGGCGCTATATTAAGAAACTTCATCTGACGACAAACATGGGAGATGCATTGCTCAATATTTCTCCAAGCAATTGTTGTCAATCGGTAATGGCCGTCTTTCTGTCGACGAAACGAACGGATTGATTTCGAATGCGCATAATGTTTGCAATTTCGTCTCAACTAAGGACGAGCCTATGAACAAAGTATTCCTGAACATCATTGTTGATGACACAAATTACCATTGGTTGAGCGAACGAGCAATTCTTGCGGCAAAGAAGAAAGATGTAAATCACTTAAACATCATCATTCAAAATCAAATCGTTGGTCTCACCGCATTCTTTAAAATATATCAACAATGTTACAAATGAAGACGAGGCAACCAACTATCCGACATAATTTTTAGACTCATTGGATCTTTCTGTCTTGCCACCGTACAATTTACAACTGAAGGTTGGCTCGATAGTCATCATGTTTCGAAATCTGAAGCAACCAAAGCTATGTAACGGAACGCGTTTGGTTGTAATAAAACTCATGAGCAATGTGATTCACGCGACTATACTTCAAGGTAACTTTAAAGGTAAGGAAGTTCTCATTCCGAGAATTCCGATGATCCAACCGATATGCCATAAGAGTTTAAACGAATTCAATTTTCAATTCTTGCATTTGCCATGACGATCAACAAATCACAAGGCCGAACTTGGGGCCAAGGCCAGTGTTTCTGGCCTGAATCTCGAAAATTAATGTTTCTCTCACGGTCAATTATACGTAGCATGTTCATGTGTCGGCAAACCATCCGCTTTGTTCATTCTCGCGCCCGACAACAAAACGAAAAATGTCGTATATCACAAGGTGCTTCGATAAAGGCAATCACTCGATTTTGGACTTTTGGGCATTTTGACATTTATATTTTGGGCTTTTGGATTTTGCACTTAACGATTTTTTGATTTTGTGCATTTATATTTTGAACTTTTGGATTTTGGGCATTTGGGCTTTTATATTTTAAACTTTTGCACATTTGGATTTTGGCCTTTTTCACTTTTGGATATTGGACTTTTGGTATTTTGTGCTTTTATATTTTGGACATTTGGGTTTTGGGCTTTTGGATTTTGAACTTTTGAAATGAACTTTTGCGAGGGATAGGACAGACACGATTATATTCCCATCTATTATATAATCCTGAATGACTATGTTACCAGATATGGATACGCTTAACATTTGACTGACTTTAATTTAGATAATAAAATTTTTTAATGATTATAGATTCTGAGGCGATACGAACTCCGCCGGGTCAGCTGGTATATAAATATATTCAGCGTTTCTGGAGCTCTATAACAAATATACGAGTATATTTGTAATAAATTGTTATAGAGCTCCGGAAAGCCTGAATATATTTATATATTAAGGCTACGTTCCATTTGTTTTAAGTTTTTTTTTTAATTGTTTAATGGTTTTTAATTCTAAATTATAGTTTTCTTTTGTCAATGGGATATTTAATAATCTATGCACATGGCCCTTAAAGGCAGCCATTTTTGTGGTATAAGGATGATTTGCGTGTGCACAGTGGCCTAGCCAGCTGGGGGTCAGAGGGTAATTTTTACCCCTTGACGACTAAATTTGATCAAAGGCACCTATTTGATAATAAACAATTTTTTGTGACCGCAAGACGAAAAATGCATTTCAAAATGACAACAAAAATTGTTATAACTTAATGGGAATGTTTGCTGCATTAACTTCAAAATATCTAGCAATAAATGAGAAGACACGCAAGATTTTGAAGACACAAAAAGTTTAATGGAAATCGAATTGCCAAAGATAGAAACTGAACAATATCCTAAAGAAAAAAGTAATATTGATAATGAATACAGTATTGATAATTAGTAACGAAATACTGATGAAAATATAGAAAACAAACTCGATGAACAGGCTGATTATTTCAATGAAGACAAAGAAGAGTACGTTTCACAATATTCAAATAAATACAATATTAAAGTCAATTTGAAGTGGTAACGAAATAAATTTTGGAATATATAGTCTGCCAACCAGGAATGAAAGATATATATATATATTCTCAAGAAAACAATATTCTTATGATAACAGTACAAAGAGGCGTATTTCACGATGTTGGCTAATCTATCACTGTTTTTGGCTTTTTTTCCGACAGAAAAAGTAAACACTATAATTAATACTGGGCAAATACAAATAAATGACTTTTAAATTTTAAGAAAATTTCCGAAAATCGCAGCAAATAAATGTTTTTGTCAATGTTGTTGGCTTTTTGCCTACAGAAACAGTAAATAAATGCTGGTCAAATGCAAATGTGATTTTTAAATTTTAAGAAAATTTCAGAAAAATTAAAGATACATGATGAAGTATATAAAACAAAGTGTGTTACAAAAATTTAGAATTTGGAAACAGTATAATGCAATTAATTGGCTCATTGTTACATCAATTTTAAAATGTATCCTTTTTTGTCAAGAAAAAGTTTAGCCTTAAAAAACTATGGTCATAATGAGCACGGTAGTAAAACAAATACTTAAGAAAACGATGTTCCCTCACAAACAAATCCATAAAGGAACATGGATATCGCCAGATGGGCGAACACTCAACCAAATCGACCATATTTCAGTGACAGCCAGACATAGCTCAATTACAATAGACAGCAGAACAATGAGAAGAGCAATATCAGAGTCCGATCACATGCTAGTCAAGGCAATGCTAAGGGAAAAAGTAGACAAGGCAAAATTAATACTCACGAAAAGAACAAGACGTTTGACACGGACAAATTAAAAGACGAGAAAGTAAAAGAGAGATAAAAGAAAATAAGAGAGCTGAAATCAATATAACAGTAGAACAAAGGTGGGAAACAATAATGGAAGGAATTGAAAGTAGGAGTTTATCTCTACGATATCTTCAAATCTGTCAGTAGCTAGAATTACACGGAAATCTTCTGTTACTCTTTGGCACACCCCGCTGAAGAAGCGTGGTGTGAGCCGTTCGCTTCGTCAAAGCAAGTAACGGGAACGGTCAAGACCGATTTTTGTCAGGGGCTGAAGGCCAACAGATGTTATGAAAGAGTAAAGAAAATAAAGTTAGAATTTGTGTAATTACTACCTTAGAGTCCAAGATAAGAAGATCTCGCCGGCTCCTTATCCAACGGGAACTCTTATCTGAAGGTAAACTGACAGATAGCGTAAATCAATAAACAAACAATAGATTCCGGTTTGGAATTCGTATCGCAAGGCCACCATGGATTGTGGTTAGCAAATTAATTTACAGAAGAAATGACAAAGTTTAAAATGAGATGTCATGGTTTGAACCAAATTATTAATAGAATTGAAAGTAGGAGTTTATCTCTACGATATCTTCAAATCTGTCAGTAGCTAGAATTACACGGAAATCTTCTGTTACTCTTTGGCACACCCCTTTTGAATCTATTGTTTGTTTATTGATTTACGCTATCTGTCAGTTTGCCTTCAGATAAGAGTTCCCGTTGTATAAGGAGCCGACGAGATCTTCTTATCTTGGACTCTAAGGTAGTAATTACACAAATTATAACTTTATTTTCTTTACTCTTTCATAACATCTGTTGGCCTTCAGCCCCTGACAAAAATCGGTCTTGACCGTTCCCGTTACTTGCTTTGACGCAGCGAACGGCTCACACCACGCTTCTTCAGCGGGGTGTGCCAAAAAGTAACAGAAGATTTCCGTGTAATTCTAGCTACTGACAGATTTGAAGATATCGTAGAGATAAACTCCTACTTTCAATTCTATTAATAATTTGGTTCAAACCATGACATCTCATTTTAAATAAATGTTTTTGTCAATGTTGTTGGCTTTTTGCCTACAGAAACAGTAAATAAATGCTGGTCAAATGCAAATGAGATTTTTAAATTTTAAGAAAATTTCAGAAAAATTAAAGATACATGATGAAGTATATAAAACAAAGTGTGTTACAAAAATTTAGAATTTGGAAACAGTATAATGCAATTAATTGGCTCATTGTTACATCAATTTTAAAATGTATCCTTTTTTGTCAAGAAAAAGTTTAGCCTACAGATTTGAAGATATCGTAGAGATAAACTCCTACTTTCAATTCTATTAATAATTTGGTGAAACCATGACATCTCATTTTAAATAATGGAAGGTATCACAAAAACAGCAGAAACAGAAGTTGGGTATAGAACGAAAAAGTCAAAGGTAGCATGGTGGGATGAGGAATGCAGAAAATCAGTAGAGAAAAGAAATGAGTCTAGACGTCAACTTATCCAAAGGCCAACAAGAAATAGAAGAGGAGAATACGAAGAACTAAGAAGTAACACCAAGAAATTGATGAGAAGAAAGAAGAGAGCACTGCTTGATTCCGAAATACAAGAACTGGTAGAATCACACAGAAGGAAAGAAGTCAAGAGGATATATAATGTATTAAGAAACACCAGACAAGATTTTCACCCAAGGCCATCTATTTGTAAAAACAAAGAAAGAAAATGCATAAGAAATAAAAGAATCAAACAGGGAGAGAAAATGAGAACTACGAAAAGGAAGTAAGACTAACGGTACAACCTCTAATAACACCACTTACGAAGAATTAGTTAAAACCATACGACAGCTAAACAACGACAAGGCACCTGGGATAGATAATATCCCGGCAGAATTAATAAGAAACGGAGGGGAAACACTAGCCAAACAAATACACAAACTGATCACCGAGATATGGAAAGAAGAAAGAATCCCAGAAGAATGGAACACGGTGATCATATGTCCCGTTTACAAAAAAGGTGACAAACATAACTGTAACAACTACAGAAGAATATCGCGGCTCTGTATAACATACAAAATATTCACAAGTATACTACGCCAAAGAATAGCAGAATATGGAAAGGATATCCTAGGGGAGCATCAGGCTGGTTTCAGCGAAGGACGATCACTACCAGATCTTCACCACCCGACAAATATTAGAAAAATCATGGGAGTATAATGTACCAATATATGAGCTATTCATTGACTTCAAAGAACCCTACGACAATATAGACATGAACACGCTATATGATTTATTGGAAGCTTTTGGCATACCAAGCAAGTTAGTAAGATTAACCAGAACAACAATGATAGACTCAAAGGCTGTAGTGAGAAAATAGGACCAAATGAAAGACAGACTCTCAACCACTAAAGGGGTGCGGCAGGGAGATGGACTTGCACCTAAGCTATTCAATATTGCATTAGAGAAGGCAATAAGAAACATCTACAGCACAATAATACACAAGTCACATCAAATAATTACCTCTTAGGACAATATTAATCTAGTGTCCAGAACAGAACGGGAAACTAATGAAGTATTTAGCAAATTGGAAACACAAGCCAGTAAGATCGGATTGAAGGTCAATGAAACGAAGACTAAACTACTGCCGATGAAACCAAGAAGAAGACTTGGCCGTAATTACACAATAGGAGATAACAAATTCGAAGTAGTGCAACAATTCAAATATCTAGGATCCCAAATCAATAGTGAAAATGATATCAAACAGGAAATACAACAACGCATACTAGCTCGAAACAAAGCCTACTTTCACATATATTTAAGTCCAAATCAGTATCAAGAAAAATAAAAATCACAATTTACGAAGCCATTATAAGACCAGTGGTGACATATGGAAGTGAGACATGAACAATCACCAAGTAATCAGAGGAAATCTTAGCAAGATGGGAACGCCGAATCCTAAGGAAAATATATGGACTGGTAGTAGAGAACGGGTAATGGAGAATCAGGTCGAGAAAAATCGATTAGAATTGATTAGGAGATAATAATAAATATTGAGATTTTAAATCCATATAGTTAAATCCATATTTTAATTTCGAATTAAAACAGAAATACAACCAGCCAGATATTGTCGAATTTATAAAATTAAAATGGGCGGGAGGGACACTTGGAGAGAATGGGTGAAGACTGAATACCAAAGAAAGTATATAATGGGCGGATGGAGGGTACAAGGGGAAGAGGGCGACCAAGACAGAGATGGATAAACAAACATTGAAGATGTCGCCAAATAAATATATATAATATACAAATATATATATATATATATATGTATATATATATATATATATATATATATATATATATATATATATAAGTCCGTAATTGGGAAACAACAGCAAGACAACGAGACGACTGGAGGCAGGTAAATACGGGAGGCTCAGGTTCAAATGGGACTGTAGCGCCACGAAGAATAAGAAGAAAATGATGGATTTTTTTTGTAAATGATTAAGTTTATTGCTGCTAACTATAATCGTGATCTTGCAAATCATTTGCGGAAAAGTAAACGTCATGAAACTTATTTAAATTCGACAATCCAAAACCAAATTATTGCAGCCGTTGGAGAAGAAACTTTTTATTTACTTATTTATATACTTCTTCGTTGGAGAAGAAAACATATTATAACTGAGGTCTAAGAAACAAAATACTTACAGCATACTGGTTGATACAACGAAAGATAGATCTAAGATAGACCAATTCTCTCTTTCACTTACATGCATCGGTTCCAAAGGTTCAATTATGAAACGATTCAGAAAATTTGATATACTTAGAGTTCTCGTACGGAAAATGTATATGATTTGATATTAAAATCATTGCAAGATTTGGGATTGGGCATAAAATATTGTAAAGAACAGGGGTATGATGGTGCCAATGGCATGTCAAGTGATGGTATTGGTCTCCTTAAAAAATAATTGTACTAACTTCTGTGTATGGACATTGTTGTGCACACAATTTAAATTTAATTGTAAGTGAATCTGCTCAAAGCTGTGTGGATGCGAAAATCTTTAGCACTGTTGAAGGTATTTATACTTTTTTGAGCAGTAGCTTACCTCATTAGAAAATCATAAATGAAAAACAATAACTCTGTAATAACATATCTCGACAACTTACTATTAAAAGACTATCAGTTACTCGTTTGTCAAGTAGAATATCCATACAAGACAGCGAGTCATGTGTTGATGGAGAATTAAATTTGGTTCTTAATTCGATGATCATAGGACGCGGAATGTTATCATATGGAAACTTTTCTGTTTTATGTATTATTGACTATGTGGATGAGAATTTTTAATAGTTCGAATACTTTCTCGAAATTATTGTAATAAAAAATGTTAAATTTAAAAATTGCGAACGCTCACATAAAAACTTGTAAAAATGCGATAAGTAAATTAAGAAACGATGATTCATATGAAAAAATTTTACATGTACTTTAAATCTTTAACAATTTTACAAAGCCGGTTTGGTCAAAAGATCAAGCGATGAATGGTCTAAAAATAAAAAATTCAAACTCAAAATATACCACATTATTCTTGATAGAATTCTACAAAGTTTTAAAATTAGATTTAAAGATTTTAGAGAAACCACTAATATCTTTAATGAGTTGAATTAGAATATTTTTTGTTTAATAAAACTCACTTGTGAAACAGGTGTAGGTTTCACAAGTCTCTATAATATATTGTTATTTCTGTTATTAATTTTATTTAGTCAAAAAGAACATATTTATGTGGTTCACAAAAAAGAATAAATTTCAAAGATAAACTCAAAAAGCAATAACCTAAAAACTCACTTCATTCTTTAAGGATGAAGAAACAAAGAGGCTGAGTAATTTTTCACCCTCATCACCTCGAGCTCGAAATACTTCTGAATAGCAACGGGAAAAAGATCCTGGGCGTGACAAAAATGAATAACTCATATCAGATGCTGAACCCTCTACTTCAAGCTACTGTGAGTTAATAACTACATTCTTGGAAAATGTATCTCTTGATCGTGGTACTATGTGGAGACATTTTAACAGAAGAATTACACGATATTTGGATTCGAAAAGGGCCTGAGTTTTTCCAAAATAAAAATTGTGACTTCTCCGAAACTTCCACAAATTTTCCAGATTCAAACGGAAAAACAAAAACTAGATAGATACTTGACTAAAAATATTTTCACGCAAAAATTGAAAGTGTGAGTTCTTTATGAAAAAAAAAATTGCTCCTTTATTTACCGTCGAACAAATCAGTGTACTGTTATTGCTGTCGTCCATTTAATACTACTACTGTTACTGGACATAATTTGAGTTCTCTGAATGGATCAAAAGATCATAAGTAACTTATTAATTGATGAGAGCAATTTACAGCACAGGCAATTAATAAAGAATTATGTCGTAAGAAGTAAAACTACCGTACGAGTTGATGTCCGTCAATGAGTTGACAACAATGAGTTGATGTCCAAATATAATACAGAAGTCACACTTGAAAATGACCGTCAAACGTCGAAACTCGAGACGTGATATGTGTAGAAATCCAATAACTGTGAATAATAGTTATATAACATTTTTACATATTATAAGTGTGGTAAAGACATAGTGAATTTTTCAATTCAATGTAATACTGAAGTCAATTATTAATAGAATGTACTTGTTGCAGATGTGACATTTCTGGCATCTCTCTTGGTGATAATGAGATATTGGGATGTCAAAATAACGGGAAATATTTAAAAGTTTATAACTGATTATTGAATATCATTTTCATCATTTTTCAAACTTGAGACAAGACAAAAAAATGGAAAATCCTGACTTCATCTGTCAACAAATTCTAGGATATATCGTGCTAAGATATTTTAAATTGGTAATGGCGAAAATATTTTCAAAGTATATTGCGATATAGTCTGAGATTTTCCGATTATCAGTAGGAGCTGGTGTATCAAATTGTGGTTCATGATAGATTTTTTCCAGGAGTTGCGTCTACAGCGAGCTTTTAAATTAATTAGAGGAATATTAAATTCTGGAAAGGAATCTGTACTTTGGCAGATGCTTCCTCTTCAGGTTGTTCATGTTGATGGCGAACCTTTTAGAGAAGTGGGTCAAATTTTGTTCATTATATTTTTTGTACTAGCTGGTGGTTTACTAGCATCACTTGGAAAATAGGGAGACCTAGTCAAACTAACTACTCAAAAACCACTTTTTTGTTCTCACTTTTAAAGGCTTTTCCAAATTCAAGTTTCCTGCTTGTTTTACAACTTCTACTTTGGAAGTGAAGAGTAAAAAATACAGGTCGAACTCAATACATGCATATGAATGAATAAGTTCATAATACTTCTTGATGTATTATACATTATACCAGTTAGAGGATGTGCAATATTTTGCTTAACCCGTTATATCTCAACCTTGTAAAATTACTCAAATAGATGATTTTATGGTAGCTTTTAATAAATAAAAATGCACGTATGTTTTTGTATATATTTTTTTTAAATAGAAATCGAATTAAATGGAAAACAAGGGAATGTGATAGATATGTTACACTGTTGCAAAATGTTCCTTTAAAATGTATAGAAGGATCTAAAACAATTGTTTTGTTTATTGTAGCATAATGCTACCCCACATTTTTCACACACATTTTGTTTTTCGGCAGCACACTGAGGATACTTGCACCGGATCCTCTTCTCAGCCCATATATACCAATAACCAACTTGGTCCTGCGCACAGCTGCTGGGGGGACATAGCTTTTTGAGCTAGACCGCTTTTTGACTTGAATTTCCGGCTCAATCTTTCACCGTGTTATATTTGATTTTTTCCCGATCTTGTATAACACAGTAGCAATTTCTTCGCAGAAATCGGCTGACCACATAATGTTCCCTTTTATGTTCTTTATTTTCCGTACTCTGCCATCTATTGCTTCGGAGTTTGATCTTATATCTCACCATGATGCTGTTGATCAAATCAATTCCGCCCATATAACTCCGACTATGTTTAGTAGATCAGTGGTAACCTATCGTTTATTCACGTTATCATACTTGTAAACCTGAGCCTTGGGTAGCTCACTCACAAAACTGGAAGCAAGAGTGACTATTTTATTGGCTTTCAAGGCGACTGTAGTTATCTTTTTGTCTTCAACCCTGCCAACATACTCAAAAGAGTAATCACGTTCTTTTTTGGAGATCTCTTTATCCATGGGTAGTTTGCAATCAGGTATACGATTGCGTCTTATAGTCCCAGGACTAAGAATGCCTTGTTTAGCCAGATATTCCAAGAGCGATAATGACGTGTAATAATTGTCGAAATAAAGGCGATAGTTTTGGTTGCGCGGTATTTCCCGAGAAAGTCTGACCACAACTTTTGATGCAGCTGCCAAGTCTAGCTCACTAGAGTTGAGACTAGTGAGCTGGACCTCACTGATTCACCTTCATTCTCATTCTCTCCAAGACCTTGAGACCTTCATTATCATTCTCTACTCCAGTATCGGGCTCAAATGCCCTAGGGGTATAAGCATGGTGATTCGGCCCCGGAAGGATATTTATATGATACTCGGAATATAAACTAATTAAATAATGAGTTCCTGAAAGTTTCAGATCACTAACTCAATTGGTTTTCGAGAAAAAGCGAAATGTGTCAAAAACGAAAAAAAAAACGAATCGATTGATCTGAAAATTTAATATGCTTTGGGGGCCGATAGGAGCTCTTATGAAAAAAATTAACAGCTATATAGCTTCATAAGATTCTTAAAAAAAAAAAAAATTTTAATTTTTTAGAAGTGTTTTAGAAGTGCCATGCTATCAAAGTGACAGACACTCTATTTTTACGCTCCCTAATTTTCGAATAAAAATATCGATTATGAGCTTAAACCACTCCCAATGAAACATCCGCAAACCCTGAAGTAAAGCAGCAACTTCACACCCATAAAAACGGTGACTGTTCTAAACCCCAGAAAATCCCTGCCTGGTGTTTGCCAAGACATGTCTGAAACCGACGCTGGACATGACAACATGCGGGATGTTGGACATAGGAGGTCTAAGAGGCGACTCCCTATCACTCAAAAAAATTCAGCCCTTACTCAAAACTTCGAAGATAAAGAAAATGCTTCTACCTCTAATTCTTTCGGAGTCAAAATGACGAGAGATGCGGACGTCGCAATGAGTAATCCTAAAATGTTTAAGTGTCATTTGAATATAAAAGTACAGAAAATAGTGATTTGTATAATTTGCGAAGGTGTTTATCATGTTAATGATTTTAAAAGATTAAATATGGGTAAATACATAAGTGATATTCTAGTGGTCTGCCCAGCCCACCACATGGATGACCTTACCTCTAAAAGGGATTTCCAAAACATTGATTTAAACGAGGATGCACGTAAGATTATAATTCAAACCAAACTGTATGAAAAAGACAAGATGAATCAGGAGCTGCGGAGTAGTACTAAACCGAATGCAATAAGTGAAGGTACCCTTATGGTTGAAACTATCATTGATAATGAACTTCCTATACTGAGGGTTGAAAATGAACTACTGAAACAACTGAACCAAGAACTTAAAGATAAAAATGTATTACTGAAAGAACTAGTTGAAGGAAAAAATGCTGTAAGTAAAAGTAATCTCGTTAGTTATGCAGACATGGCTAAGATTGATAATAATAACACTAGGAAAGTCATACCTAACATCATAGTTAAAGCAAAAGATAAAAACAATCGTGAAGTAGATAAAAATGATAAAAAACAATTACTGGACGATATCTCAGTACCTATCAAAAAAGTTTCAATTTACAAGACTGGAGAAGTTACTATTAAATGTAAAAACAAGGAGGATGGTCAAAAGAACAACGGCTTTATTAAATGAAAAATTGAAAAATGATTATCTAGTGGAAGTGCAGACTCTCAAATTACCTAGATTAAAAATATTTGATGTTCAAAATGATATGAACTTAAGTGACCTCCAAGAGGACATTAAAAACAGAAACCCATCCATGTTAAATAGTAATTTCTCTTTAATCTCTGAATTTACCAATGCAATGAAACAACGCACTGTGATCATGGAGGCTTCACCTGAAGTATACAGCACTGTCATAAAAAATGGTTTCAAAATATTCATTGGTTACTAGTGTTGTAGAGTATCCGATGATATCAATATAAACTTATGCTTCAAATGTGGACGTTTAAACCATAGCTTCAAAAATTGTATGAACAAGGTCAAGTGTCTAAAATGTGCTGGTGACCATCCAACAGAAAGCTGCAAATCTGAAATTCTTAAGTGTGTTAATTGTGAATTCTCCAACAAGAAATATGGTCTAATTAAATGCACAAATCATTACCCAAATAATACAACCCAGTGTGAATACCTAAAATACAAGATACAATATCTTCTAAATATAACTGATTACCCTACCTTACCAAAAATACCAAATTATCTTCGTAAGTTCTCAGGCCAAAGAAAAGAATCTTCCTTAACAACAAACTTCTAATAACTAATATATAACTTCTTACAAAATTATGTCTGATTCTAATAATTACATTGAAGAGTCTGTTGATAATTTAGAAGACCTAAACTATTTTTGAACGATTCTGGTTTACTTTTCTTACACGTTAATGTCAAGAGTTTAAACGCAAACTATGAAAAATTGGAATTACTGGTAACATCTCTACTAACCAAACCGCATGTAATCGTCTGCACCGAAACTTGGAACCTTATTTTCCCTAACATGTTCACATTAGAAAATTATACATGTTATTATAACGGTAGCTTCATAAACAAATCGGATGGAGTCGTCATTTATATTTCGAATTCTCTCGAGCAAACTACAACGACGGAGAGGGTGGGTAGGTGCAATTTTCTTTCCACTTGTGCTAAAATATCATCAAATAGTGTACTTAAAATTTCTGGTGTTTATAGGTGTCATGACCTCACCAATCTTGAATTTATACAAAATCTAAAAATTCATATGGAAAACAATACAACATTTAAGAACCATATTATAATAGGAGATTTTAACATTAACAATATTGATGTTCAGTCAGATTTATTCGTAACTAACATGCTCGATATGAATTATATACCAATGTTTAACAATATTACTAGGCCAAATGACAACGGTGGTTCCTGTATTGACAACATGTTTATAAAATCTAAAGCCATAAATTGTAAATCTATCACACTTATGCAAGTTTTTGCTGATCATTATCCGATCTTCCTTACAATGAATCTTGATAAACAACAAAAATCAAGGGAAAAAAATCATTTTTATGCTATAACAAATTAATACATAATTGTAATCGTACTGATTGGTCAGACCTGTTAGCTGTCACGGATCCTAATCAAGCAACTGAAAAACTATTATTAAAAATACAAAACTTAATCAAGGAATCTAGTTTTAAGAAGCTAGCGCGTAAATACAAACCTAGGACTGACTGGATCACGCCGGGCTTAATGAAATCATGTCGAACAAAAGAAAAATTATATAACACATGGAAGCGCGATAAAAATAATTTATATCTAAGAATAAAATACTTACATTTCTGCAAAAAACTTGATAAATTAATAAAAATTGCGAAAATAAATTTTGACACCAAAGAAGCTTCTTCCAAGTCTAAAAATAGTAGGGATCTATGGCAATTCGTAAATAAAAAGGGGTAATAGGTAAAAAGATAAATTCGGTCAATAACATAGATTATATTAACAAAGGCAATCATAAGTTGACAAATACAAATGATATTGCTAATAACTTTGTTGATTTTTTTAGTAATATTGGTTCAAATTTAGCTGCTAAAATCCCTACTAGTGCTGCTACAATTCACGATGGAATAAGTTATAATCCTAAATCCATTTTCTGGAAACCTACTAATTGCTCTGAAATTATAAATATAGTAAACGATCTAAAGGAAAAAGCCGGTGCGGTTGATGGTATATCCACAAAAGTACTCAAAACTATAATCCCTATTATATCCAATATATTTGAACATATATTTAATATATGTTTATCAAAGGGTATCTCGCCAAATGCACTTAAATGCGCGGAAATATTGCCGATTTTTAAAACTGGTGATAAACACCATATGACTAATTATAGACCAATATCACTTATTTCTAATGTTGCGAAAATTTTTGAAAAAATTATTCATGTGAGATTGTACTCTTTTGTTATGGATTGTAACATTATTAGTTGTCATCAGTACGGTTTTATGAAAAATAAAGGTACAAAGAATGCGTTAGCATCGATCACTGACTTTATATATACTAATATAGACATCAGTAATCCGACAGTTGTTGCTTTTCTAGACCTAGCCAAAGCTTTCGACACAGTGAACCATAAAATATTGCTTAATAAATTATATAAATATGGTTTTAGAGGAGTAGCTCATGACCTAATTAAAAATTATTTAACAGATAGATTTCAGGTTGTCAAAATTAAGGATGTTAAAAGTAAAAAATGTAAAATTAAAATTGGTGTACCACAAGGAACTGTCTTAGGACCCCTACTTTTTATTATATACATTAATGATATGTTTAAAATACTACCTTTAAATAGTATAGCAGCTTTTGCTGATGACACAGTGGTTAAAGGTATAGGTAAAACATGGTCTGAAGCACAATCCAATATGTTATCATACCTAGACAAAATAGGTATGTGGTTACAAAATAATTATTTAACATTAAATGTGGATAAAACAACATACATGACTTTTGGCTGTTACAAAAACAGTGTACCCAATTTTTTTGAGTTATCCATTTATAATGAGAAAATTAAAAGAGTCAATAGTTGTAAATATTTAGGGTTAATGTTTGACTGTCACATGAAGTGGAATATCCACATATTAAATCTTATAAGTAAAACTAGATACTTTTTGTTTATCTTTCATAAATTAAAAAAAATATTGAGCAAGCAATCACTGAAGATTATTTACCATTCTCTTTTTGAGAGTATTGTGAATTATGGAATTATTGCTTGGGGGGGAAGTTACAAAACCAACACTAATATCTTAGCTCAAATTCAATCTAAGCTCATTAACATATATTCGGATGGCAAACGTGTTCTAGGATTTAGAGATACATTTATTCTCGAGTCGTTGAGTTATCACTACAATAGTTGTAAATATGCGTATGAGAACTATAAAGGGAAGTCTAGAAATAGAAGTATTCCGTTACCCAAAGTCAGTAAATCTATAGCATTTAAAAACTCCTCGATTGAGGCAGTTAAACAATTCAATACACTACCTGATACACTAAAGAGAATACCGAATAATAATAACAAAACAGTAAGAATAAAACTGAGAAATTGGCTTACAAATACTTCCTTTTATTAGACTTTTTGTTCTCTTACAATTTCAATATTTTGTTATCTCAAATCTTTTTCAATATTTTGTTTTCCTACAGTTTACTTTTTAATACTATAATCTTTGAGTCCTCTTATACCTTATAATGTTGTTTATTGCTTATGTTTTTGTATTTTATGTATACCTAATTTTTGTATGTTATCGATAAAGTTTAATTATGTGAATAAATTGCTTCTCAGGCCTATGTACAGGTGTAACTCACCTCTATAGGTGCATCCTTATGTATTATATTATGTATTATGTAAGTGTGTATATATATATTGTATATCCTGTTAATAAATAAATAAATTTTAATTTTTTAACTATTGTACATTTTTGGTTATGAAACTTTATTTTTTTCAAGCCTTATATATTACTCTTTAACTTTATGAGTTTTTTAGATTTTTAAAAATCTGAAAATTTTTTGCTAAAATAATGCATTTATTTAATGTTTCAAGTTTTAATTTCCTTGTTTTTATGCATTTTTAGATTATTTATAATTATCAGAAATAACACTTTATATTTAAAATAACAACAATAACTTTTTCAACAAAATAAAAAATTAAAACAGTTAAAAATAACTCATCATTATATATTAATGTCAATAAATATTTTTATTATAATATTAACTTTTTTAATAACAAAGCTCGATTATTATTATATTCTACTAATTGTAAATTAATTTCAGTGATATCGACATATTTTTTCCATTTATTAAATTAATTTTCAATAAATAAACAAGAGAGAAAAGAATAACAAATACGATATATACAGCAAAAATATAGATGAATAGAATTTTATCAATTTTCATCACTGTCTTCTTCAATCACAACTGAAGTATCGCCTTTATCAAATAGTTTATTTAATATTGCAGCAGGCCTAGTTACTTTTGATAAGTAACTCCCGTGCGACAAATAATTAACAATCGCGGCAATAATCGTTCTAAGACCATTTGCACACTCCCAGCTGCGTCTCGCAAAGCTTTTGTATCCGATAGTATTTGTTTATATATATATATATATATATATATATATATATATATATATATATATATATGTTGTAGCTTGTAATCAATAAAGCATCTATAAACTTCCCTGCTAATGTTACGTGATTGAACTTGTGATTTTAGATGTTTGAATGGTCTTTTACATACTGAATGGTGATATCACCTGATTCATTAATCATTTCTGATAAATAGGATATCGCTTGTTTAAATTGGTAAGAACCGGTGAAAAATATTCTTAGATCTTTTTCTGTCATTTCTGGAAAATATTCTAAATCATCAGTCTGAAACGGTAGTTTTCTAAGTTGCCAGCCATTTTGCGTCACTTCATCAGCTAACATATTTTCATAATTTTGGCATTTCATTATTTCTACAATATCATCCAGGCACTCGGCACTTAGGCGTTTGCTGTATTTATTATGGAGAATGACGCGATTCTAAAAAAAGTACCGATTCTAGGAAGCATTTTGTTGTCAATTTTTCTGATCCAGCAGATATTTTTGTTTTAACATCCCGTGCACTGCTTCTTACGTTTTTATTATTTTACGTTTTTTGACGCATTCGACTCAGCTATTAGTTGATTGCGTTTTCCTTTTAGTGGTGGCATTAATACTTCAAAACTCTTTCTTTCTAGGTGCTCTTTAACATCACGCAACCCACGATCAACCACAAATACATCACCAGGTTTCAATAAATTACATATACCATTTGGATTATCTATAATATCTCTCATAATAGTAGCATCATTTTGGGTAGCCTAATACGGTTCTAGCATATCGATAATGTATCCTTCAGTTGAACAAATCGTAAATGGTTTACACAGCGGCACTTTTTTTGCCCAGAATATGACTTTCTCTGGTACTGATTGTTTGAACTTTTCTCATGACGAGCATACGTCCCATCACAAATAATAATGAGTTTGCCATTGAGATTATTGTGTTAAGTTTTTTAGCAACCGCAGATGTATGATTTTGAATGAGATCATTTCTGGACATTAGATGTCGAATCCAAAATTGAGAGGTTATACGTCTTGTATGAAAGAATGAGTCACTTGTTCACAATATTTTGTCATTAACTGCTCTTCTTCGATCTCTAAAATTGTAGATATTAACTTATTTGAATTGCCTGTGCGAAGCTTGACTAAAAATGCAATGAGTGCATGAGTTATACTTCGACCGCCAGTGTTTCTCATTGATGATGACAAATTCCGCAGTTCAATGTTTTCCCATTTCCCAAGTTTTTCCATTTCAAGCCAGTCAAGATGTGAAGTCTCATTACAAAAATGAAAACAAATGTTCTTGTATCGTTAATATATTAAACAATAATCGAGCTTTGTAATAAAAAAAGTTCTCAAAGTATTTATAGAAATTAATAATAATTAGTTATTTTTAACTGTTTTAATTTTTTGTTTTGATGAAAAAATTATTGTTATTTTAATTATGAACTGTTATTTCGAATAAGTAGAAAAAGCTAAATATGCATAAAAACAAGGAAATTAAAACTTGAAACATTAAATAAATGCATTATTTGAGCCAAAAATGTTTCTAATTTTTTTCTGCATGGCCTACCATTTTTAAAAATCTAAAAAACTCATGAAGTTAAAGGGTAATATAAAAGGCTTGAAAAAAAGAAAGTTTTATAATTGTACCAAAACTGTACCATGGTTAAAAAAATAAAATTAAAAGTTAAAATTAAAGTTTTTTTTCAAGAATCTTACGAAACTATAGCTGTTAATTTTTTTTATAAGATCTCCTATCGGCCCCCAATACATATTAAATTTTTAGATCAATCGATTCAGCCGTTACTGAGAAATTATTTTTTTTTCGTTTTCGGCACATTTCGCTTTTTCTAGAAAACCAATTGAGTTAGCGATCTGAAACTTTCAGGATCTCATTACTTAATAAGTACCAACATATGTTCCGAGTATCATGTAAATATGTTTCCGAGGCCGAATCACCATGCTTATGCGCCTAGGGCCTTTGTATGCAAAATCGCTCACAGCACTTAGGACATAATTTTATAGCCCCATTTATTTAGTTTCTTAGGAAACTTACCTTTTCAAGTTGTGTCTTGCTTTAGTAGAACAAATTTGCTCATCCACGCAAAGACAATTTTCAAAAGGCACATTCTGGCGGGTTTCGTTAAGAGTTTTGATGACCGGTCTAATTTTGAAAATACGGTCGTGGTCGACGTGATCATGCGGAACATTATTTGTATAATTGTTGAAATGAATAAATTGCACGATCATTTCGAATTTATTTACTGGCATTGTCCCATTTACTAGATGGGTTCCTATGTTTCCGCTCCAGTGCTTTGTAACTCTTGGAAGATGAACCAGTGACATGATGTCTGTCATGAACTGCCTCAGTTACAGGGAAAGTCTTACTTGGATCTTTTTGCACAATGTAATGATTCGTTTGATTTGCGATGTCTTTAATCAAGCTTTTTGGAAATAATATATCTTTTATAAAACAACTTGATGAGAGTGTCAAGGTCTAAGAAGTCCGGTGGCAAGATCTTATCGCCCATGAAATGTAGTTGTTGCTCATTCAATTCCAAACTCCTCTTTCTCCACCTTGAATTTTTTTTCTGGTTTGACGGCGGTTTACTGATGGTCCTGGCTGGAAAAGTTATATATGTCGCTGCATCTGGGGAAAGATTATCGTCTTCAAAACGGATGTCCAGATTTGGAATAAAATCTGGATCCGCAACGCTGTGATCATCATCAAGACCTAAAAGTTCTAAAATCAATGCCCGGGTCACTTAAAAAGCCTTTGTGGGTCAATGTCTGACCCGCGGCTTATAGGTTAGATGATCGCCATCCCTGCTCTAGACCTTTTGATAACTTGCTGTAGAAAAGTTTTCAATATTTTTAAAATAATGAAAACTTTGCAGGTTCTATTATCAAATATTTCCAAAAGAGATTACATAGTACAATAATACATTAATAGTACAGTATAAGAGATAAATGAACATTCCGATTATTTCCGACTGTGGAAGTATATTGTAGGAGTAAGATTAAACCTTTCCGACTCTGCGTCGAAAGATTTGCTTTTGTATTTTCAAAAATAAGTCTAAACTTGGCCGTCAAAAGTTGCCTTGCCGAACTCTCTCGTTTTTGTTTTACACTTTAACAGCTGATAAACTAGTTAGTTTACTAACTCCACTTGGTCAATACACCGATAGAATGGCACTTTATGTGCGTCTATTTCAATGGACAGCCGGGTTTTAGGCCTAGGCCGCACTATGGCTAAACCGCCGCGGTTTTTAATCGAGTGATTTTATGACTCAAGTAAACTAATACAAGCGTCCTCACTTGCGGTTTTCTCCCGGGACTGATTTTTCCCATAGCGTACTATGTGTTTCTCGAGCGGCTATAGCGATTACCGCTCGCGGGAAAAAACCGTATTGCGGCCTCGGCCTTACTCTGACAAACACGAATTTGACTGTAAATTCTTTCAAAAGTCAACTCATATGTCAATTTTAATTTTGGGACGTTGGGCTTAAGGAGTACATAGAAGAAAAAAATAATATGTTAGAGCAAATATAATATAAACACAGTAGAGAAATTGTAATTACCATTAAATGCTTATACATTTAGATACATTTGTAATCTCACAAAATCTAAATTTGGGTGAAGTAGCCGGGTGTGTTAGAAACCTAACGCTTATTTAGTAGTATTATAGCTTTATACGGTTCTTAAAAGGATGACGGTCAGGAGTCTAAATTACAGTTAAATTAATGGCCATGTAGTTTGTATAGAAAGCTTTGTAGTATACAGATTCTGTCTAGTAGAACAAGCAGGTATAATAAGTAAACCTAGTATCTTGTGATATATCAAACGAATAAATCTTTGTAGACCCATTTCATAAAATAATAATCCAACTTTAGTTCGTAAATTAAATATAGAATCGAATTATTATAATAGAAGAATTATAAAAGAAAAATAAATATAATAGTAGAATAAGAAAGTATAATAATAGAATAATAAGTTTAATAGAATAAGTATAATATAATAATTATAATAGAATAATAAGAATAGAATATTAAATTCAATATAAATTATGGCCGAAAAAATATTTAATGTTGAAACGACATTATAAAATAATTGATATATTATTATATAGCATCTATTATCAGCATATGATATTTGAAACTAGCCGACAATGAAATATAACTTTTAACTATTTAACTAAACCGAAACAAAATGGATCGACGGTTCTTAGAACCTTCCGTGATCGGAATAAAATGTGAGTGAAAATATATAGTTCCATATTTCCTTCTTCTTCTTCTTCTTCATGTGTCTTGCCCTCCAAGGGCGTTGACGACCAATTTCATTATTTGAATTTTATCTGTAGCTTTTCGAAATAGGGATCTTGTACTTTGTCCAAACCATTGGCGAAGGTTCTTGAGCCATGATGTTCTGCGGTGGCCTGGACTGCGCGTACCTTGTATTTTACCCTGTATTATTGTCTGCAGTAACCTGTACTTATCATTTCGGATAACATGACCAAGGTATTCCAGTTTTCTTCTCTTTATTGTGTTGAGAACTTCTGTTTGCTTATTGACTCTTTGCAAAACCTCGACGTTAGTAATTCGATCCACCCAAGAAATTCTCACCACTCTACGGTAAGTCCACATCTCAAAAGCCTCCACCTTCTTACACATAGCCTCCGTAAGTGTCCAAGCCTCGACGCCGTAGTACAGGATACTAAACACATAGCACCTTAACAATCTGATTCTGAGGGGGATTTCCAAGTGCCTGTTGTTCAGTACTTTCTTCATTTTGGTGAAAGCTCCTCTTGCCTGTTCGATGCGGCTTCTAATTTCCGATGTCATGTCCCATTTGTCGTTTACGTTACAGCCAAGGTACTTATAGGAGTTGACGCGTTCCACCACCTCATTTCCAACTCTTAGATTCAGCTGGTTATTTACGCTGGTTTTATTTACGACGAGCCATTTTGTCTTATTAACGTTGAGTTTAAGACCCATGGACAAGCTGTGCTCTGTAACGGTTGTCATTAGTTCTTGTAGGTCTTCTATGTTCGTAGCCAATAGAACGGTGTCGTCGGCATACCTCAGGTTATTGATCACTATGCCTCCTACGATTACTCCTATGTTTTTGCCATCCAATGCTTCTCGAAATATTTTTTCTGCATAAAGGTTAATAAGTAATGGCGAGAGAACACAGCCTTGTCGCACCCCTCTTTGAATCATGACCTCTTCTGAGAGTTCTTTGTTCACTAACACCGTTGCTGTTTGGTTCCAATACAGGTTGACTATAATGCGGATATCTTGCCTGTCTAATCCTAGTTCTTTAAGTATATCTACTACTTTATTATGGTTTACGGTGTCAAATGCTTTTTCATAGTCTAAATAGCAGGCAAAAACATCCACATTAACATCAAGGCATCATTGTGCCAGAAATTGTACACTGAAAAGTGCCTCCCTTGTGCCGAACCCATTCCGAAAGCCAAACTGGGACTCGCTGATCGACTCTTCACATTTGCGGTAAATACGATTATGGATGATCTTCAGAAATAGTTTCAATACTTGACTCATGAGACTGATGGTCTATTAATCTTTACATTGTTTCGCATTTGATTTCTTTGCTAAGGTGATGAAAGTTGATTTTAACCAATCTCTTGGTATTTCACCTGTTCTATATATATTATTAAATAGGTCTAGTATTATTGAGAGAGAACTATCATCTTTAAGTATCTTAAAAATTTCTGCGTGTATTTCATCTGGGCCAGGTGCCTTCCCATTCTTTATTCTCGCAATAACATGTTCGACTTCTGATCTTGTTATGTCACTTCCGTCATTTCCGAGTAGTTCGATATTATAGGGTTCATGTCTGTTGTCCTTAAAAAGAGTCTTTATGTATCTATTCCACTCTTTTAGTTTATCCTCTGTTGATGTTAATATAGTGTTTTGCTCATCCATTAGCATTTGGGATCTTATAGGCTTGTGGTTACCAGCGACCTGCTTCACTTTTTTGTGCAAGTTAAAGGAGTCATGCTTTATTTCAAGAGCATCAATTTCAGCGCATTGCGCAGACAACCACACCTCTTTTGCTGATCTTATTTTCGATCTGATTTCTCGTTGGGTTTCTTTATATCTTAGTGCGCATTTGTTTTTGTATGCTGTATGCTCTTCTGGAATCCATTAGTAATAGTATCTCTTCGGTCATCCATGCTTGTTTTTTCGGCCTTTCGCTTGGTCTTAGATACCTTTCTCCTACTTCTATTACTGTGGTTTTCAGCTGTTTCCACGTGTGTTCTATGTCTGCATTTTCTGTTGTATTACTCCATGTTGTTAGTTTCTCGTTTATTTCATTCCTAACCTTTGAGCGTATGATCTGATATTTTAGCCTTTGTGTGTCTATACGGAGTACTTTTTGCGTTCTAACCCCTTTTTTCAGTGTTAGATTTATAGATACCGTTAGTAGGTTATGATCTGTATGTACATCGGCACCGGGATATGTTTTGGCGATTTTTATTGCATTTCTGAATCTACTATTAATCATGATAAAATCTATTTGGTTTCTTACACATCTGTCTGCATTAGACGTCCACGTATACAGGCGCCATGGATGATGTTTGAAAAATGTGTTTGCGATGACGTAGTTTTCATCCAAGCAGAATTGAACCAGTCTGTTTCCACGGTCGTTTGGGTTTCCCAGTCCGTAATCGCCTACAATACGTTCTCGTCTTCCCTTTCCCACCTTGGCATTAAAATCACCCATAATTATGTTTATTTCATGCGGTTTAACTGTATCAGTTGCCCTTTTTAGATCGTTGTAGAATAACTCGGTAACATTATCTGGTGCATCTCCTGTGGGTGCATATACTTGAATTATATTGCACGCTATTGGTCTTGTTTCTATTTGCACTATAATTACACGATCAGATATGTTTATGACGTTCTTTACCGCCTTATTTAAAGTTTGACTGACGATTATGCCTACTCCATTCCAATGTTTAGAGTCGTAGTTCCCGGAATAGTAGATAGTGTATCCCTCGACTTGACATTCGCCAGACCCTTTCCATCGCATTTCACTTACTCCGAGGATGTCTATTTTTAGTCTGTCTATTTCCCTTAATAGGTTTTGAGTTTTTCCACTTTCGAACAAACTACGCACATTCCAGGTACCGATACTTTTAATTGTTGACATTTTCCTGGTTTCTGGAGTTTTTTGCTTTGTGTGTATTGCACTTGCCATGTAAGGATTTCGCCGGATGACGACCCGAAAGGCCTTACACTTTTCTTCTTTTGCGATGTTTCCTCTCTTGCCGGATCTTGGACTCCGAGATCCATGATCGGTACGGTTTTCCGTTACTATTGTGTTCATGTAATTGGTTCTACTAGGAATATCCCGAAGGATCTTTAATGTAGTGGTTTTCCGTTGCCTACCATATCCTCGTGCCGTTGATCTGTTTAGATTCATCCGCCTTTAGGAACCTTTTATTGTCCCAAGGATACGGGGGTACCCTTACTCTTGCCAGCTCCTCCACCCGTAGCTGTTGGCTAGCAATAGATTATCTGCTTATTCCGGCAGAGATTCGTTCGACAGAGCCTCGTTGGTTTTCTAGCAGGGTGCACCGCGAGCAGGTGAGGTTGTCATTTGGGTAGCCTTTATTTCCTGCTGGGTCCTGACAGTTTCCGTCTAGACTCCATGCCCTCTTAAGGGTCTCAAGTGTTAGGGAGTCAAGTGTTTAAAAAATATTGTATAACCGCTCAGGTTATTAGGCATGTTTACATTTACTTCGATGACGTATCTGCTCCGAACTCCGACATTGATCAACGTGACCACCCCAAATATCTCCGTTACCTTCTCCGTTAGAGTGATGAAAAAAATGTCAAAAGGGAATTTTATTGATGTCGAAGGGCTGACAGAGTGGTTACAAATTCTTTCTTGTCAAGGTCATAGTTTATGCGTCCTCGAAGTCATCAAAGATTTTTCAGATGGGAACATGTTCATTTTTTATCAAGATATTGTACCCACTATTCAGACGAATCAATCGATATCATGATCTTGAAATGTTTTTTTACCAAAATTTATTCATATTCAAAATATCCGAATATAATATTAGTTGATTTTTTCTGCAGGAAATTTATTATAAAAAATGTTAGAACAGAACTGAACCCTATTACCAAATTCAGTACTATGAAGTTCTTGATGCAAGGAAATATGGTACGAATGGAGTTTATGATGTCTTAATATTTTTAAAACGCACGCCTTGGGAATTCCGGAATAGTGCACAATTTGCCGACTATTTAATTGCGGATCATGAACTACTCCAGCTAAAACGGAAATCTCTGCTTCTTCGTATGTTTTAGTCTTGCGACGCTTCGATCGAAACATCGGGAAGGATGATTTATGGCAGGATAACGTTATGCATACAGTTCCTCCGCTCGCACAGAGCTGCTGCCAGTCTCACCATAAATCAGAATCATATACACTTTCTTTGCTTTACTGTATAATACCATTTTCCGTACTGTTATTTGAAGGTTATGATATCATGGGTTGCTGGATGCGTCTGAATATTGGATACAATGTCTTGATAAAAAAATTACATGTTACCATTTGAAAAACCCTTGATGACCTCGAGGACGCATAAACCATTTATAAACGCATATATAACGCATTATAAACGCATAAACGAAATTGCAACCATTGAGTCAGCCCTTTGAAATCATTAAAATTCCCTTTGGACATTTTTTTCGTGACTAAAGGTATCGGAGATATTTGGGGTGGTCACGTTAAATTCCACACCCTGTATATATATTTATATATACATATATATATATATATATATATATATATATATATATATATATATATATATATATATAGATATATAGATGTCGGAGAGGAACAGTTACGTCATCAAACCAGACGCAAACGTTCCTAATAACCAAATCGGTTATTATTTTTTTTATGTTTGTCAACGCTTAACACCCTTAGGAGAGCATAGAGGCTAGACGGCGAAAGAAGAAACTGTCTGGACCCAAGAATGCAGCGAACGAATTAGGGAATTATGTATTTTCACGGACATTCATATTCTGAGTTCGATTACTAAGGTTCCAAGAACGGTCGACCTCTTTTGTTTGAGTTTAGTTTAGTATAAGTAAAATTACTTAAGTTTAGTTAATATTATATTTCCGTCTAGTTCTTAAAATATCATATTAGGGTAATCATTAGTTGTAAAATATTGAATTAAAATAATATTAGTACACGATGTCTGACAATGATGATAGATGTTATACACCCCCTCACCTGCCTTCGATATCAGAAGTGGGATCAGAAAATAAGATCTGGATCTGTACAAGTGAGTACAACTGTGAATAGTGATAGTGAAAGTGATGCTGATTTAAAATGGCGAGAAATACTTGAATTACAAAATCAAAATATGATGGCATTAATTCAAGCATTTAAAACTCCGAGTGTTAATAAAAGTGTTGTGCTTCCGGAGTTTAATTCAGCAAATCTGTTCTTCGCAGAAAATCCTCTGCAAGGTGGACAATTGATAGTCGCGATAAGTCGTGCGCTAAAGGGAATCACATCTACCTGGCTCTCACAAATATCTTACGCAGGTACCTATTACTTGGGCCGAATTCAAAGAATTATTTACTGCTCGGTTTGATTGTGATGAGACAGCCACAGCTACAGTAATTAACCTAATCGACGCAAAGTCGAATCATTAACTGCTTTACATCCTCCCCAGACAATATCTCAGTTAAGACAGTTCATTGGACTTGCTTCCTATTTCCGTCAGTTCGTGCCAAATTTCTCCACAATGTTAGGCCCATTGTACAAACTGACATCTGCCAAAGAGACCTTTAATTGGAAATTAAGCCATGAGACAATTCGTCAAAAAGTAATTTCAGTTTTAACGAGTGAACCTATTCTTACAATGTTTGATCCACAATATCCGGTAGAATTACATACTGACGCTAGTTTCGAAGGCTATGGTGCTATATTATTTCGAATAATTGATAAAACGCTTTATGTTGTGGCATACTTCAGCAAGCGTACTTCACCAGCAGAGTCCAAATACCATTTATACGAGCTAGAGACCCTTGCTGTAGTCAATTCAAGCATTTTAGACAATACTTACATTTACAGTTCTCACTGACTGTAACTCGTTGAAGGCCTCTCGTAACAAAATAGACTTGACCCCAAGAGTACATAGGTACATAGGCCTTTTTACAATCTTTCAACTTTGATATCGAATATAGGGAAGGTAAACGAATGTGTCATGCAGATTTTTTTCCAGAAATCTCTTACCATCACTATCAAAACAATCAGTCTCGAAAATTGAACAAAAACGTGTCGATATTACGGAATTATCTACTAACTGGCTTATGGCAGAACAACAACGTGGCGATGAAATCGTAAAGTAAATATCAGATTTGATGGGCGATCACCTTAATGAAGATGTTTCAAAGACGTACGAAAATCAATCGGGTATACTTCACCGTAAAATTCAAGGAAACGGTCGTGATAAATGTCTACCTATAGTCCCCCGTGCGTTTAAATGGTCAGTAATTAATAATATTCAAGTCACTTGTTCATCTTGGATGGGAGAATACATTAGAAAAAGTATGCGATTGCTACTGGTTTGAAGGAATGTCACGTTATGTGAGAAAATTTGTAGATAATTGTATTACTTGTAAAGTAGCTAAGTCTCATTCTGGTAAAATACAGGCGGAATTACATCCCATTCCTAAAGTAACGATTCCTTGGCACACTGTGCATATAGATATAATAGGAAAATTAAGTGGTAAAAACGATGTTAAAGAATATGTCTTTGCTCTAATAGTTGCTTTTACAAAGTACGTTCTACTTTATCATACCATGATTATTGATTCTAAGAATAGCATGCAAGCAGTAAGAGATAGTGTAGCGTTGCTCGATGCAACTGTGCGTATCATTGCTGATCAAGGGCGTTGTTTCGCTAGCAAAGAATTTAGGAACTTTTGTAAAATCAAAATATTGAGTTAGATTTTATATCAACCGGAAGTAGCCACGCAAACGGTCAGGTGGAATGAGCAATATTGGTTTTGAAGTCATTGTTTACAGTTTTATTGGCCATACGTCTCCAAGTGAAGTACTTCTTAGAGATTATATCCTAGGGACCCTCTGAGTCCATGCTTGCGAGCCTCTGAGTCCATGGTGACGGATCCCTGAGCCGTCTATCTACTTCACATACGTCCCCGAGTCGAATCAGCTGCTAAATATACCTCTGTTCAAACTATTTCAGAAAGCCAAAAGTCTCGCCGAACTATTTCAGAAGTTTTTCAGAACTATTTCATTGTTTACAGCAATTGAATTATATAAAAATAAATCTTAGAACGACAGTTTGTATGAAGTGCAATTAGCACTCAATTGTACTGTGAATCGTATCACTAAAGCTAGTCATTTAGAGATAATGATAGGGAAGGTAGCTAGACCATTGAAATTGATGACTAGTAAAGTAGAATCAGGAATAAATACCACAGCAGTTAGAAACGCGGCAATCGAAAAGTCTGCCCATTATGATAAACAAAGATTTGATAGTAGAAAGGCAATACTTAACAAATATTGTGTTGATTCAAAATGAAGAACTCAATCAATCTAAATTAGGTCCCAAATATAAAGGTACGTTTAAGATTATCGAATTTTCCGTTTTTCCCGTTTTTGTCCGTTTAAGGTTATCGAACATTACATATATGCGCATGATAGAATCAGGAAGATGCCTGAGGAAGTGACTGCTGAAAATGTGTAAGCCCCATATTCATTTGGACGACCGTGCCGAGTGTTATTTCGTAGTCGTAGCTCAATAGAAATCGGTAACTACCTTCGAGTAGTCCGTAAGTGCGGGGTGGACGATTAACATTAGCGGAGGTCGGGACATAGTGAAGTCTGTATTGTGCAGTCATAGGGTTGACTAAGGCAATTCATGTGGAGTGGATTTGCGTAAAGCACAGAGAAGGTTGCTTGTGGAGCTATTGATATAGCTATAGGCCACGAATCTGGCGCTGCTCTAAGAGTTGATCAGTTTGAATAAATTAAAATCAGTTGTAATTGATTATTTAAAATCAATAATTAATAATCTTTTTTTTTGGAACTCTGTGGTGACTCAATCAGCTTTATTTGTAAAATTTTGTTTTCTCTGGTGTTGTCTGTCTAGTCCAATTTCTTTCATCATCATACAATAAAGTAATGAAGCCAAGAATGCAGCGAAGGAAATAGGGAATTATGTATTTTTCACAGACATTCATATTCGGATTTCGATTACGAAAGGTTTTAAGAACGGTCCACCCCTTTGTTTAAGTTTAGTATTGTTTAAGTTAAATTAACATTTGTAGTTTAGTTAATATTATATCTCAGTTTAGTTTAAAATATCATATTTGAAAAATCATTAATTGTAAAATATTGAATTAAAATAATATTAGTACACGATGTCTGACAATGATGATAGATGTTATAAACCCCCTCACAAGCCTTCGACACACACACATATATATATATATATATATATATTTAATCATCTCATTTTCCTGGAACCGCATGAGCATTACTATAAAAGAGATATTCTAATCAACCTATATCCATTTAATTTTTTTTTTTCGTTCTTGCACTATATTCCGCAGAAGGGTATCCACAATATTTATTCCACGTATCCTGGTTAATAAGCATGTCCTGGTTAATAAGCAACTCCATACAATTATAGCTAGTTAGTGTGACTTCCGCTGAATTATGTGCTGCGTCTATTGGCTGCAAATCACGTGTTATTTCACTGTGATAAATGGAGACTCATATCTCGCAGTGAAATAACACGTGGATTGCATCTTCAATCACCATGCATTTTCGGCACAAGTCACTATCGTTGAAGTGGAAGATTATTCCGATAGCTATTGAACCACCCGTGTCCGCTCAGCAATTGGCTGAACGTAGAAATTTACTTCTCCGTCCTTGCGTCCTATCCACTTTGTAAGATCTGGTATCAGTAACCGTGTGCATGCCGCTTTTTCGGTTTCCGTTGCCCATTCTCGCTGCCATTCGGTAAGTATCTCCCAGTCGGTGCTACTTTCTATTCATTTGGCAATTTATTACGGAAGGCATATCTTTTTTATCTGGAAATCAATGGGTGGAATTCTGGCCAGTACCAATGCAGCTTCCGAAGATACAGTTCGAAAACTGCAGCATATCCTAATCGCCTCTCTGCGTTGTATCCCTGCTACGAGTTTTCTGTATTTTTCCCACTTGGTAGCTTGGCTCCATATGGGCGCTGCAGACAGAATGTGCCACGTTTTCAAGAGTCTACCTGTTGTATGATTTTTGTCCTCCTAGGTTTGGGATAATTCTGCTTAGTGCCATTACAGACTTTTCAGCTTTGATGCAACATGTCGCCACATGTTCCTTCATTTCACAGTTGTTATCGAATACTATTCCAAGATATTTCGACCGCGATTTAGTTTCTATCACTTCCTTTTCCAGCTACAAGGTGGCTCTTTTAAATTTTCTGCCTCCGTAAAGTATTAGGGCTTCCGTCTTCTCTGCTGCCAGTTTCAGGCCCTTCTTGCGGATCTCCGACGACAGCTTAGCCAAGACCCAGTTAGTATTTCTGACTAGCTCCAGCTGTTTTTGCTTTGAAAATAACGGATGTGTCATCAGCAAATCCATTTATGGTTGTCCCGGTAGGTACTTCAATTGAAAGCACAGAATTATGGAAAATGTTCCACAGGATAGGTTCCAGAATAGAGCCTTGTAGTAGTACACATCTCAATTGCATGTTCATGCCCCGTCCAACAAGTATAGATCTTTCCGAGAGATAGTCCGATAATATTCGGCGGAGGTACATTGATACTCCCATGTCTTTGAGTGCCAGTATGATTCCTTCCCACGGTGCTGAGTTGAAAGCATTGCGGATATCAAGCGTAGCCATTAGGCAGAGTTCTCGGTTATTTGGTGCCCTAGATTTGATGCTTTTCACGATCTTCAGCACCTCTTGCGTTGCATCGGTAGTAGACCGGCTTTTCCTGAATCCATATTGGTGGTTATATAGTTTCCCATCGATTTCGCAATAGAGCCTGTTTGCAATAACTCTTTCAAATAGTTTCTCAAATACGGCTAGTAGACAGATCGCCGTAAATATAGTGGAGTCATGTTTCTGGATAATAACCAGTTTCGCTATCTTCCATTGACGTGGAAAGATTCCCTTTTGAAGGAGTGTGTATAAACTTGCAGAAGGATATCGAGTTCCGATAGGGCTGCAGTTTTTACTATCTCTGGTGGTATTCTATCTAAACCAGCACCATTTTTGTTCTTTGTTTGAGATATTGCTGTTGTGAACTCTTCCGTATCAATTGGAGGCAGTGGGCAATTTGGTAGATAGAATACTGCCCTCCTAAGCCAAAAAGGCATATCTCAACAAATTATGCTTTTGAGATATAACACATTTTGTGAATTGTGAAACAGCACCTAATAATATTCCGAAATTTTATGTTTTTTATCGGTAAGTACAATAAGAATTGCGGCAACAAATTACGGGTAGTTGAATTTTCTTGAATACACTATTATTTTGTTTTTAAACTGAGATGCGGCTAATTGGTTAAGGATTTTTTTTTTAAATTGAGATACGTCTCTTTTACTAATGATCGTAGGTATGTAACCTCTATCGTTGCGCGTAAAGTACGAATCCCGTTCGGCTAAATGTCAGAAAGATGTCGTAAAGTTATCAGAATGTTATCAAATCCTTAAAATGTTATCTTGAAGAAATCTTTATGACATGTTTTGCCGAATGGGATCACATTCAATTTTTTTTTAAGATATTTCGTTGGAGTAGGGAGCATTGATTGATAAAAAAATTGAAACTATTCAAAACATGTTTATTAACACTATATAGGAACCAAGAGCAAAATGCAATTATTCATAACCAGCGGATTTGCAACCAAAGAAAATTACAAATTAAAACATTCAATTTTTCAGTTTTCGTCGGAAACTGGAATATTTTCCCAGAATTGTAACCGATTTTTCATAATTCCAGACAAGTTTTTGAGTATATTAGTTTTCTTTTGCGAGGAGATTCCAATAAATTTTGTTTGTTTTTTGGGCGGCGACAAATTTAGATTTTTTGTTACTTTAGCGCTTAAAAAATTAAGGTCAAATGATGGACCATCAAAATCGTTTTTTTATGTGATATTATAAGATCCCTACGGAACGTCACGTGTACGAGTTAATTTGTATTGTGAAGAGTAGTCTTCCCAAATGTAAAAATGATGCAGCTCCATTGGCAAAACTTCAGTTTTGTAAGCAACACCTTTTACGGCTTGGACAAAGTCTGCAAAATCATAGAGTTTATTGCCCATTTTTTTCATGGATATTTCGACTCTATGATGAAAGCAATCAACTGCCATGAAAGTATGGCCGGGCTCAAAGTATTTTATATCAATTTCGTTAGCACGTATTTCATCAGAATTGATAATATAAATTAAAAATGAAAAAAATGTCCAATTCTTATTTTGAGCCGTACAGTTGTCGAGCCAAAATGTTATTTTCAAAATGTCTCTCTTAGAAATCAAAAACTGATAGAAGTACTGATCAGCTCTTCTTTGTTCCGTTTGAACAAACCTTCATGCTAGAGAGCTGCAAATGGCTTATCTGCTTTTTTGTTTCCAACTGGCACAAAACTTTCATTGTACACAGTTAAGCGAGTAGTGAAAATGGCACTCTTAAACATGTCAAGCCTTGGCAGCTTAATCACTTTTTCCAAATCTGCACAATAAATTATCTCTCCAATTTGTACCTTCCTTTCAGCATCTTCTCGATATCTTTCTCGAAATTTCTTGGCTCTCGCATTATGTTTGTTCCATTTAATACAGACATCACAATTTTCAGCCTGATTGTCTTTTGTATGACTTTCGTCATGTAAGTTGAACTCCTCGCAATTCTCGCATTCCTCATGGCCAAGGTTAGCAAGTGAAATATTCATTTTCTTTGCTACCGTTCTGTATTTTTCAGAAGAACATTTAAAAGTCGGATTCTTGGCTACAAAATCTTTATACATTGCAGTAAACGTGAGATCACTTGGCAGATAGAGACGACGTGGGGCATGTTCTCTTCGATAATGTGAAATGGTGGGATTGAATTAGGTAATGTGTTGACAAATTATTTCATCATTTATTTTATTGTGAGGTGTTTTAGTGCATCTCATATCCGCTACAGGCACCACAGAATTTTTTGGGTTGCATAACGCGGTACGAATCACCTTGTCGTTATTTGTATTAAAACCAAGGGTCGCCAAAAAAAATATTTTACATACAGTTTGTGAGGTTCCATTTTCATCCTTAAGCATATAATTAAATGAATTATTTCTCCGAAAATTTTCTTTGCCTGCATCAACATGCAACGTTGTCCTTTGCTTTACAGGAGCTTTCTGTCTTTTCCATTTGCCATTTTCCAAAACTCACTATTAATAAATTGTCTTCTAGTCCCAGATATTTTTTGAATATATTTCTTTAGACACTGTTCCCCACAACCATCCTTCACATCATGTTTGTCCACAAATGGATCATATTTCCTCCTTTTTTTTCGCTTGCTGATATTTCATACTTGTTTCTTTTCCGCACTGTACCTTTTTTAGTAAATTGTACATTTATATCGTTCTCGCTACTTTCCCCTTCCGTTACTGGAGTTTCCAATGCATGTTTAGCTTCCGCTTCTACCGGTTTATTTGCTTCCGAGTTATTTGGCACAACATCGCTTTGAATAGCATGGACTTGATCACATTAGAACTAGAATAAGATGTGACCACTTTAGTAAGTTCATTGTTACATGAAGATGACCCCTTGGTTATATTTATATCCGACTTGCTTGACAAAACCCCAGCATTTTTTAATGAATTGTCGTCGGCATTATCGGAAATTTCGTATCGGAAAGGTACGTACTTTTCTGTTTTCTTATTTAAAGCCAGCATAACTAACTGATGTCCCCTAAATCCTGTAGATTTGTCCATAATTCGGTCTAGAACAAAGTAAAAACTTGAAATTCTCAATAGCTTTTCTTGGGCGGAATTTGCCTGGCATACAATAGTTTTAACTAATTTAATATTAAGGTACTCACCGTATGTGCACTAACGTCTGGATTTACACACTTTCAAAGTCTCGCTAATTTCACAAAACTATCGGCTCTCACAAAACACAGATTTTTTGCACCACGTTTGCACACTGTCAAAACGAGAAAGCGCTGTAATGAGGCAAGTTGAAGTATTAATGAGCTAAGCGATGTAGGCGGATCTTAGAAGGTCGGATTACAAACTGCCCGAAATTCTAATCGAAACGACCGCATCTCAGAGATGCGCCCATTTTGCTAAGAAATATTAGTTTCGTCTAAATCGCTTAGGTTTTTGTTGTATTTTTGAGATGCGTCTTATGTTGAAACTAAAATTGTGCACTATATGATAGATATACGTCCATTTCGGTAAGGAAATCTGTTGAATATAAGCCACTTGTCCCCAATGTGGTGAAATAATCAATTCATTAAAATTATGAGATACGCCTTTTTGGCTTAGGAGGGCAGAATAGCTTCCCTTATTGGTGTCGTTTCGGTGCGTGGAAAAAGTTCCTTCGCAATTTCCAATTTTTTGTCTTGCATCAAAAGGGATACAAAAGGGCTTTCTTCTTAACAATCTTATAGCCAATTCCCCATATATCTTCGACTATTTCGTCGCATATTTTAGTCCATGCACGCTGTTATGACTTGTAGATCGCGGTCTTCAGCGCCTTTTTGTGCGATTTATATTCGCCTTTGAGTTTCTCTTTCTGTGATAGAGGATGGCTTTGGTTACGATTGATTTTTACAAGTATTCTCTTGTACCGCAAGCAAGTTTTGCGTAGATTCGTTATTTCGTCGTTTCACCAGTATGCTGGGTTTCTGGGTTATTGTAAAATGAATGTAAAAAATTTCCAAAAGAGAGGTAAAACATAGTACATCTGTTATATTGATGTTAAATTATTTTATGGCCATTATTATGGATTTTATTTTATTTTAGATCGAAAACAACGAGAAGACATAATGTTACGATGGGAATTTGATGAAGGCTTACTTGATTTTGAACTATTAAAAGATAAAATAATGTTTAAAATTTCAGAATAATTACATATTCCAGAAAGATTATATTTTAGTCAAAAGTTATAGGCCCTCAAGATTCATGATATATTGTAAACAATATGAGATAAAATATTTTAATATCTTTTTCACTTAACATACAAAAATTGGTAAATGAAATTATAAAATGAACCAATAATTAAACTATTTTCTATGAAGTATATGAAGAATACAATTTGGGCTTTCGTCGAAATTATCGTTAACATAAATAAAATACCTCTGGTAAAATTTTCAAGAAATAATCGTTTTGCCGAGCATGGTTAATTGCCGAGCATACGACTGGTTGTACACCACGATAGTTAAATCCATTCTCTCATATGGTTCCATAGCGTGGACCAAACTAAATCAAAAAACAGGCCATAAACGAATTATCAAATGTTCAGAGACTGGTATGCTTAGCAATTACGGGATCGTTAAGAATCGCACCAACTGCAGCTATGAAGGTTATGACAGGCCTATCTCCCCTAGATATCTTCATCATAAGTGAGGCAAGAATGGTATGCAGGTGTAATGGCAAATGGGAGGCTCTGGCGAATAACGAAGCATTCGCAACTCAAAAGAGAAGAAAGATCGTTAAAAGGGTAAATTCGAACAATAGTTTTGCCACTTTTTTTTGCAGCTTTTTGAAAACCATCCAAGGAACTGGATTCAGCAAGCCTGTCATGGGTTGAAATAAAAATATAGTTAGGTACAAAAAATTTTAAAAGAAAATTAAAAAGAAAATGGTTATCACGATTATAAACTTCGGAACTTGAAATAATTTATGGCTCCGGTATCGGAAAGATTTTAATTACTTAATGAACGAACTGTTTTTCATTGTTTTTTTCAGCATGTATTGTTGACGAACGAAAGCCGTTTTGTTAATAACGTTAAGTCCTGTAACGATAAGCCCTGAAAACTGTAATTATTGTTCGTTTGTCCTCCTGTAGAGTGTTCTGTGTTGTTAGTGATAGGAGTCGTGTCAGGTGCTCGCAGACGAGACTTCAGTCTCTCTACTCCCAGTCATTAAGGAGTTAGGATGTCCTACTCACTAGTCAATAGTCAATTTCAATATAAGCCGTTCACACGTAATAGTTACCATTCTCTCTCAGACCTCTTCACTGGTCATCCAAAAGTCCTAGTCTGTAAATATTAGCTTGACGAGTTACTATTAATGGGCATTTAATTAGTTTGTATTTTTACCAAGAATTTTTACATAATAAGCGATATTTGCAATTTCTTCGAGAACACCATCCTATGCTTCTCGAAAATGTTTCATTGCAGCAAACATATGTTTCTAGCTCATTTAAATGAAACATACGTGGGGGAGTAACGTCAACTCCATCAATGGGATTCGGCAGTGCAAAATGAAAACCTAACACCGCACAACACTGTGGGCGATAGGTGTTAGGAATAAATTTATCACTTACGTTTTGTAATAAGAGGAAATATATTTACAATAATTAAATGACACTAAATAACACTATAACAATATAACAACGGATTCGCGGAGCTGCAACCTACTATAAACTTATTGGCGTAACTGCGGCTTGGGTAAACTGTTCCGGTGACCTGAACTTGATGAACTTCTATGAACTGCTATATCGAACCTTACCGGTTAACTGACTCTATTTCGGTGGTGAGGGTTTTTATATAGTCCTTCGGGTATCTGGACCCGTTTTATTGGGGATTGTTTTTCCTCTCTGCTGTCGCAAACTAGTCTTTCTTAGATTTGTATCGTTAGAAAATTGTAATATTAATCCTATCATAAAACACAAATATTAAACGTTTTAGAAATCTTTCGAAGATTATAATCAATCCTACCATAAAATATAAATATTAAATCTTTTAGCGTTTGTTCGACGATTGCTGTAATGACCCGTTGTAAAATATTCCACGAAAATATTTTTGAAAAACCGTTCGAGTGATTACAGTATTAACCCTATAATAAAACAGACAAAATATTTTTAGGATTCGTTTGGGTATTGTAGCAACGATCCTAGCGGAAAACTAATTTCGTTGAAAAGCCTTCTTCGGAAAGGCCCGTTGCCGCTACATCACCCCCTTGCCAGTATTAACGTTAGATCGTATTTTCTGTTGCAGTTGTGGGTTCTTGAGGCGTCCTCGTAGCTGCTTTACGGCGTCATCGCCCCCCTGCTTGCAGTCGATCCGGGAATTGTACCCGTCTACCCGATCTTGTATTGTAGCCAGGTTGTGACGTCGGCGTTGTTACATTCGTTGGTCTCCTCTCTTGGGGGGTGTCCATTTCAACGTTGGAATCATCACTTCATTCCTCCGTGAATATTTCTATTGGGCTTCTTTCCCCCGTGTCTGTAATGTATGCTAGTTTTAAGCGGTCTATTGATACCCGCACGTTGTGTCCACTTTTGTCGATGATGTAGTTTTTACTACTTCTTTTCATGACCTTGAAGGGACCGTCGTATGGTGGCTGGAGCGGTTCTTTGACCGCGTCGTTTCCTAGGAAGACGTAAGGCGCTGTCGCCAGGTCCTTGTACACAAATGTCTTTCTGTTCCCGTGCCGTGACGCTGCTACGGGTTTAATTAGTCGATTTATATCCCGCAATTGCGTAATGAAGTTCGCGTCGCTTTCTTGCTGCGTTGGCTTGATAGTTCGGAAGAAATCTCCCGGTAGGCGTATTGTCGCACCGTATAGTAACTCTGCTGGTGCTGCTTCAAAGTCTTCTTTGACTGCTGTTCGAATGCCCAATAACACCATGGGAAGTTCATCCGCCCATCTGTTGGTTTCGTGGCATTTTATTGCTGAATTTAGCTGACGGTGGAATCTTTCTACCATGCTGTTAGCTGCTGGATGGTAGGCTGTCGTTCTCAGGTGTGTCGTACCTGTTAGCCTCATCACTTCTTTGAACAGGTGGGATTCGAACTGTCTTCCTTGGTCAGATGTAATTTTGGACGGAACTCCGAAACGTGAAATCCATCCCTCGACTAGGGATCTTGCCAAGGTCTCAGCGGTTATGTCTGCCATAGGTATTACTTCCGGCCATCGCGGAAATGGATCCACGCAGGTGAGGCAGTACCTGGTTCCACAGGATGTCGGTAACGGCCCTATAATATCTATGTGGATGTGTTCGAATCTCTCTTCTGTATTCTTGAATGCACTGACAGGTGCGGTTACGTGGCGAGATATTTTTGAGGGCTGGCAAGGGATACAGGTCCTGGTCCATTCTCTGCAGTCCTTTGATATGGCTGGCCCTACATATCGCTGCGCACATAGCTTTTGCGATGTTCGTATTCCAGGGTGGGCCAATCCGTGCAAACTGTTGAATACGCTCTGACGTAGTTGCTGCGAGACGCATGGGCGAATTGTTCTTGTCGATATGTAGCAGTAAATCTCTACTTCCGTATCCGGCCATTTCATTTTGTGTAGTTGAAGAGAATGGTTGTTGAATTCCAGTAACTCTTGTAACTCCTGGTCCGTTTCTTGAGCGGTGGCGAGATCTTCGAGTTTAACTGTTACTGATATGGCCTCGATACGACACAAAACATCGGCGACCGTGTTCTCCTCTCCTGCGACGTGACGGATGTCGGTCGTGAATTGGCCTATGAAATCTAGATAACGAAACTTCTCTGGCTTCTGTCTGAAGGCGAACGTCAACGGTTTGTTGTCCGTGAATATCGTAAAAGATCGTCCTTCGACGAAATGTCGGAAACGTTTGACGGCAGCGTATACTGACGGAGTTTGTTCACAGATGTGAACGTTTTCGAGCAATTGTCGAACCTTCTTACTACTCGACGCGGACAGTAGTTCTATCAGGGTTCTCTTCACCAGTTCGTATTTTCCGTCGTTGGCCGGGTTATCCAATAAATCTTTAATTTATGCGCTGTATTCTTGCTCCAGCGAGGAGACGAGGTGGTTATATTTCGTACCTTCACTTGTGATTCCGCTGGTTTTGAACATGGCTGCTACGCGACGAAACCAATATTCAGGTTCTTGTGGCCAGGTAACTTTCCGACGATGCGGCAAACTTCGGGCGTGGTTTCTTCCATATTGACGTGTCTAGGTTTCTCTTATCGATCACGACATATACCAACCGGAGACCAAAGATCACGCCAGGGTCACCAATTTGTGGGTGATAGGTATTAGGAATAAATTTATCACTCACGTTTTGTAATAAGAGGAAATATATTTACAATAATTAAATGACATTAAATAACACTATAACAATATAATAACGGATTCGCGGAGCTGCAACCTACTATAAACTTATTGGCGTGACTGCGGGCTGGGTGAACTGTTCCGGTGAACTGAACTTGATGAACTTGTTTAACTGAACTCGGTGAACTGCTATATCGAACCTTGTCGGTTAAATGACTGTGTTTCGGTGGTGAGCGTTTTTATATGGTCCTTCAGGTATATAAATATCTAAGGACGCTCAAATGTTGGTATATGTGACTTTTGAGACAACATTTGTAATGTTAAAATAAAGGTCTATACAAAATGCTAAAATGACTGGGCTAGCTAATAGAATAAAATAAAGATGACTGGAGTACTAAAGCAAACCTACAGCAGTATCTTGTATATAATATTTTGTGTATGTATGTTTATAAATGTAATTATAAAGAAAATGAAGAAACTATCGGGAACAACAACTATTCCATTAAAAAAAAACCATGATACAGATACAGATCGTGTAACTGTACGTGCTAACTAAAAAATATGGACAGTGAATAATTGACACGCAAAAATTAGATGGACAATATACAATAGATAAGACTATAAATGAAAAGCTTATATAGAAGACTGTATATGGCTACATAGATAAAACTAGACATGTATGAGTAGATGAACAAGAAACGACAGCAAGTATTAGAGATACAAAACTACAGCCACGAGATTAGACCGACAACAGGACATGAATTAATACACCATAATTTAGGGACACGTTTAAATAGAAAAGACACGAATAGACATAAAGACACAGCATAAACAAAATTACACATTATACGAATTTTCCTAAGGTATTGGTATAATTGTAATTTATTCTGTCAATTATATATTTACCCCAAATCGAAATATTTTTCTAAAACAATTCGATTGGCCGCTATAATCGATATTACTTAAATATATTTAAAATAATTTTCGTCTCACTTTCATTCCAATTCAAACACGAGGATGAAGAAAAAAATTAAAACGCAATCCATTGGTGTCAGTAGGTTACACGACAGGTTTTACAATTTGAATGTTAAATTCAGAAATTATTTGCTCTGGTGTAGTCGTTTCAAATCGTGGCACGTCGTCACCCGACCGGACCAACGGAAATATGTCTATATGTAAAAAATAGTAATTCACGCGAATTATTCGAAAATATTTTCAAGTACGCGTTTATTGGCCGTTAAGCGCCAATGGGTTTCCTATTCCGTTTATTTCTCTATGGTAACAATCTGGTGTTGCTATACGAGTGGTTTGACCTAGTGTGAGCGACCTGCTGCCCCGGATCGCTCACCCGCGACTCTATTTTATATTCTTGTTTTGCTGCTATAATGTATGTAACCCACGTATTTATTTTTGTTTGTTTATTAAATACGACACGGTGTGCGATTTTTGTATATATAATTTCGTCTATTTAACCAGCAGAACCAGTAAAATATACTAATTTTTGGAAATTGTACTATAATAACTAAAGATTAAAAAGCATAAAAAATTGACATAGGCGATTAGAGAGCATTAATTTATAAGAAAAAAGCATAAAATATGCATTAAAGGGAATGCAGATAAACATTGAAATGTAAATCAATTTACAACCTAAATTTAGTTTTCCCTAAGGAAACAAAAAAATAATTAATAAACGAGAAATTTGATAAATTATTTTTTACAGAAACAGGCAATAATTAAATGTTTATGTAAATCTTCCATCGCGTTGGCAAAAGGACCTCGAGGTCGGAAGCCCATTGTACCATTTTTTTATGTTACAATAAATATCACTATTATTAATATTATTATTATTTTTAGTCACTCAAATGGTTTTTGTAATCCGAAAAAATTCTACCACGTCAACACTTGTTAATGGAGCATATTTGAATTTTTCAACAATAGCTGGGTGCATTTGTAAATCTGGGATATTGATTCCTGCAAAGACCGAAGCTGTTCTTTTTAATTTCTGAAATCCTTCTATTTCGATAAGTTGTCCTTAAGCTTGGATTGTTAGACCATATAATCCAAGTAATCGACGCAATCAGCGACATTCCTTGTTTCCCAAGAGACTATATTGTGCCGCTCACGAAACTGAAATTGCTATTTATGAAACCTTCTTCCATTTATAAAGCCCTTATTCGCTGCGTGCATAACCGCGCTTAGTGCCTCCCGTGGCCAAAAACACAACTTCGTCTCCTATTCAACAATTTTTTTTAGCGGTTAACTGGAAATTCTGATCTCTTCAATGTCTTTGCTGAATTGTCAAAAAAGTCGAATTATAACTTAGGTTTTCTGAATTTTCGGACTTTTTATTGCCAGCAAAATGAAAACCACAAATTCTACTCCGCTAATTCGGAATGCAAAAGCGGCTAGCAAGATGCTATTTACATATTTACAACCAGCAGGGGAAAGACTTTCAGAAGACTTTTCATATACGATGAAATGCGAGAAAATCGATTTAGCAAAAATCGTTATTTTTGAGTCACAGCAAAATTTAAAAATGCTTCAAAAGAATTTTTGCTGCTGATTATAAATATGCAACGTATATTTCGCTAGCTATTTCCATTCACGATGGCGTGGTAAAATTGAGTAAAGTTTTAAGATATTTCGGCGTTCGAGTAGAGACCTTGGAAAATTATTATTTTCCCGTGAATAATCTAAATGTGGTATCATGAAAATGACCTTTTGGAAACGATGCTGCAGTCCGTTCTCGATTATCTGCAACCATTTCTGAGATATCGACCTATGAAATCGACAATCGTAAAATTTCAGTTAAAAATTTCTCAATGAAAAATTGAACATTTCCGAACAATTTTTACTTATACGTTTTGTAGAGTAGTTTATGTGTGCCGGAAATGATTTCATAGCTGTTTACAGTTTTGAAAAAATTGATAAAAACCGAAAAAGCACATTTTTCGACCAAAATGATGAAAAAAAATCTACAATTTTTTTGGAAAATTTTGTCGCGATTTTTTTTTGTTACCCGAAAGAAATCGAAGTGCTGAAAACGATTTTCTAGTTTATTTCGCTCTAAAGTTACAAATAAGCAAGATGTTGCCTATATCTTGGGTATTTTGAGCATTTGAACCGAATAGACTGGAAAATCGTGGTCAGCAGTTTCATTTCCTCCGGATAAACTGAAAAAGGCCGTAAAATTTTCAAAAAAAATCGCCAAAAAAATCCATCGTTTTGATCAAGAAGAAAGTTGCATTTTCGGTTCTCTACGGGCCTCTCGGAAACGAAAAATCCCAGCGAAATAATTTTCGGCTCACTGATACTAGACGACAAGAAGAGAAAATCGATGTGTAAATTGTTTGGAAAAATTCAATTTTTTACTAAGAAATTGTGATTCCAAATTTTCCAGAATTTAGAATTTTACAAGTCAGAATCTCGAGAATGGTTGCAGAAAATTAAAAACTGATAGCGGCATCGTATTCAGAAAGTCACTTCCCTACGGGTGCACCTAGATATGTTTTAAAATATGAATAAGTTACCCAGTTCTCTCCTCTTGCGTCCAGATTTGACAAAAATTCGCTCGATTTTGTCAATTTTATCATGTCAAATATCGAGAACGGAAGCTGTTAGCAAAATGCAATTTATGTATTTACAACCGGCAGGGAAAACCTTTTAGATACACTTTGAGATTTTCCATTAGCTTGATAAATAATAATTTTAAGGAAATATATTTTCTCGTATTTCGGCCATGAAGTTCTTAAAAGTATCACCTTTGGCGCTAGTGCTGTTGCGCTCTGCGCGAACAACGCAATTCTTCTTGATTTAAAACTTAAAACACAGTCTTTGACAGTCCTTAATCAACTTGCTAGCTGCTTCGAAGAAAGTCACTTCCCTACGGGTGCACCTAGATATGTTTTAAAATATGAATAAGTTACCCAGTTCTCTCCTCTTGCGTCCAGATTTCACAAAAATTCGCTCCATTTTGTCAATTTTATCATGTCAAATATCGAGAACGGAAGCTGTTAGCAAAATGCAATTTATGTATTTACAACCGGCAGGGAAAACCTTTTAGATACACTTTGAGATTTTCCATTAGCTTGATAAATAATAATTTTAAGGAAATATATTTTCTCGTATTTCGGCCATGAAGTTCTTAAAAGTATCACCTTTGGCGCTAGTGCTGTTGCGCTCTGCGCGAACAACGCAATTCTTCTTGATTTAAAACTTAAAACACAGTCTTTGACAGTCCTTAATCAACTTGCTAGCTGCTTCGGGTACCTCTAATGGTACCTCGAATGAAATTTTCCAAATGATCTGCATAATAAAGTGCGATATTTAACCCATTTAACCCAAACTGCCCCACCTTATCAACACTCGTTCAAGTTGCAATGGAGTGTTAGGAACTAGTTGCTTGAAAAATTGTACCCGCAAAGGAGTTCTAACAAATAATAATAATAATAATCTTTATTGTCACCAACAGGAACAAATGGCTATGGACCATAAGGAATTTCTGCCATTTTAACAAATATTTTAAATAAGTTTTACAAGTTCATTAACAAGGGGAAATTTCTACCCTGCGGCATCAGTAACTCTGTATAACCCATGACCTAATAGGTGCAATTAATTCAATGGGGATAAAACATTTTCAAATTTGGGGCCGTTTTAACCATATACGGTGAAGCGTCGGAGATCATAAATACAATTTTGTTCCTGAAAACTTTTTCTGGAAAGTAGAAGTTTGTCAATGCTTCGTTTACAAATCTTGAACTGTAATATTGTTCCTTGCTTCTAGTTCTTTGCAGCATAATAAATAGTCTTTGGTTGGAACTTATTCATTAAGAGTTCCTATAATTAGTCTACGTTATATCTTCCACAATCATCCAATGTTTGGTTCACTGTTAATCAGATACAGTTGCGTCCAATTAACTCTATTATTTTCTGAATAGTTTTGTTATAAATAGAATTGCCATAATTTTTCATGAGTGTACTTTCGTAAATACAACGGTCAAAAAAGCGATAGTATCGTAACTTGTGTAGCACGTAGCGCTGTCTTGTTGAAAATAAACGTCGTCCAGATCAATATCTTCCAAATTCCGGCCATATAAAATCATTAATCATCACTCGATAGCGCAATCCATTCACCGTAACAAATGCTACAGCCTCATTTTCGAAAAAGTAAGTTCCAATGACCCCGCCAGACCAAAAACTGCAGCAGACAGTCACACTTTGATGATGCAAAGGCTTTTCAACAATAATTCTTCTTGCGAACGTAGCCTCCGAGGAGAAAATCCGCCTAGTCACTCAAGATGATTTTTCCAAGAAATTTCGGATCAGTATGATGCATTTCAAGGACCCAAGCAGCAAAGACACCAAGTTATTGAAGGTCGGTAGGCATAAGTTCTTGTGTTTACTGAACTTTAAAAGCCTTAAGACCTAAGTCTTTATATGCAAAATGCGGTGTAATGCCGTTAATGGAATGCCCAATTCTAAAGATCGACGAGAAATGGACAACCTGGGTTTTCTTCAACACTATGGGCTACGACAGTAATATTCTCAGATGTTCGTGAGCGACGTGCAACAGTTCGGTTCTTGACATCACTAACTTGTCCCAACAGATCAAACTTTTCCACCAGTTTCAACTTTTCCACAATTGCTGACCGAGCAGGTGGTTCACGACAACCCGAAAATGCTTTAGTTTTGAGAACCGCAAAATTTGGACCATTTTTTTAGTGAATATTAACAATTTCAGTGAGTTGTTGAAGCGTATAGCGTTCCATTTTTATTGATGGCGTAATTTTTATTTGTCATGTGTCAAGTAGTTACAGGCTGACTCACGAAAACTGTTAAAATGGCGGGCTATTGAAAATGAAACCTCTTATTGGAAGACCCTATACTGCAAATCACTGACGCAATAAGGGTAGAACGGTAGCGCCTCCGTGGCAAAAAATGGCTAACTAGTAAAAACGCACAGTGACGGGAACACTATTTGGTCATTGCCGATGTAATCTAGGCTAACCTAGATTTAATCTAGATTAGGTTATGTTATATTAGAGCCAGACAAATCCAGACTCAGAGACCAAGACTTCTTGATTCAAAATAAGAAAAATTAATTTAATTTGAAAATACGTCAAAACTAACAAACAGTGGCGTCTGAACCCCAGAGGAGCGGCTTCAAACAGAGTCTGCCCTCTATTTTATGTTACGTTAGGTAGCGGCTGAATACACACTCTGGAAATTACAATCCCAGTTTAAACCTCGAAATGGCCGAAAAAGCCTTTTTCCCACTGAATTTCAAACTACTATGTCCTCCAGTCCTCCGTCACTAACAGCGGTGGAACTAACAGAGTTAGGAAACAGGCCTAAGGATTCTGGAGAGCTTGAAACACCATGTCGTTCAAGATATTCAAAATCATCAAGAAAAACAACATACATTTCTTTGGAACCTTAAATATTAACTCGCTCTTGAAGCCCGGCAAACTGAAGCAGCTCACCAAAGTTTTGAAGAAAAACTGGAAGAACAGTGTGGATAGAAGACTGAAGAGAGCAGCAAAGAGAGAGGATAAAGATATATTGGCAGAAGAAAAGAGGATGAACGCAATAGGTTACATTGAACAATAATTTTTTAACGTGGTCCCTAGACGGCCAAGATCGAAAAAAACACGTCAAAAAATTTGTTTCACTACGTCTATGTTTTGTTGTCTTTGTTGTTTAGTGAAGCGAGTTGTTACCACAGTAACAACAAACGTAAATCGTTTAATAATGAAATTTCCTTTGATTTACATTACATTTTACACACGATTTGGATACTTTTACACTTGATTATCACAATGGCATCCTTCACATACAATAATTTTCTTAGTTTGGTGTGCGAATAGATAAAATATATTAGCAATACCCCAAGGGAAAAAATCGTTTACTAGCTTATGCAACATATTTATGAAAACAGAAATTATACCCTAGAAAACCAAAAAATACAAAATAAAGCTACCTGTTATTAAAAATAAATTATCAGCACCCTACGGATAATATTCATTTATTATAAAAGTAGAAATTCTATATTTAGTCTATATCATCATTTTTCACGAGTTTTTCAATTCATTAAGCAACATATAACAACATAAATTTAATAGCAATATGAGAAATTATGACTAATTTCTTGTATTCACCCATATCCCCTTACCTCATAATATCATTTCCCCTTTATATAGTGCTTTGCATTTATTATAGTCCAATAGCATATAGTTTACAATAGATTTACGTAGATAAAGAGGAAATTGTATGTTATTACATTTTTTTATTAGTTTATTCTCTTGTAATGTAACTAGAGGTTTTTAAGCACATTGTTATATCCCGAACCCCATGAAGTAACATCATAGTTAATTAAACTTTAAATTAGTGCATGTACATGTTATTTTTAATGTTTTTTTCCCATATATTGACTCAACTTATATAAAACAAAGGCAAAATATCGCAATAACTTAACAACTTCTTTAATATGGTGTTCCTACTTCATGCAGCTGTCTACATAAATACCTAAGTATTTACAGTATTGATATCCCCTACTGATTACGCTTTTAATCCCTTTATCATTTATCAAAAGTTTTATATCATTAGTTAAACTCTCTTTGTAGCATAGCGAAAGTAATATAAGTTATTTTTTCTACATTCAGGTATATTTGGTTTGTACTTACAATTAGCCAAAGACTCAAACTGTTTAACCACTCTCGATATTTTTTTTTGTTCGTCAATCCCGATTTTTCCAGTACATAAAACAGCTTTATCATCAGCTTATGATATTAGAGATTTATTTGGTATTAAGTTAAAAATATCATTAATATACATAATTTAAAAGCAGTGGAAGTAAAATTGTACCTTGCGGTATACCAACAGATATGTTCTTATTTACACTTTTTGTTCGTAACTTGAACACATTGTGACCTACATTTTATGTAAACGCCCCTAATACCATATGCATCAAGTTATCCTAATAGTCTAGCATGGTTAATTATTAGTTCAAATTATTAATTATTAGTTGTTAAATAATAGATATGTCTTCAAAACGACCCGACTTTGAATATATCAAATTTTGTTGTCCTTAATAAAAATAAAAAGACAAAGATTACAAATTATTGTAATCTTTAATAAATTGAAAATAATTTCAAGAACAATAAAATATTGTACCTTGTGTTAATAATATTATATTACTAACTTTCATTACTTATTGTATTAAAAACAAGGAAATGAAAATAATCTCACGTAATATTTTCCAATCGGTTTATTTGATTTGATTTTGGAAGGGTTGGAAGATATGTTTTATGAAATTGTTTTTGTGGTAGCACTTGTGTGTCATACATTATCAGTTTTGTGAAGAAATATAAGGTGTGACGAGACCATTTCGTGAATTGCCTGCAGCGAAAGGCGGCTGTTTGTGATATATGTTTTAATATCTTGCTTCGTCCATCATTCCTTCAGGGAAACTTTTTTGTTATTATTTTTTCTTCCTCTATTTTTCTAGTTTACGAGAAAAACGATATATAAATATATAAGAAAATATATGAACCATCTATTATTGTTTAACTATAAATGTTAAACTAAATTTGTTAAAATATTGTTAATAATTAAAATAATAATAAATATAAAGTAAAAAATATAATAAAGTATTGTTTAACCAAGCATGTGCAACGTTCGACTTACGGGCCAGACCCGGCCCTCAACTCAACTCAAAGATTATATTCGGTCTACGTTATAATTTATAAATCTTTGAAAATCTGACTGTTAAAAACCATGAAAAATAATTTAATTTTGCATTGAATTATATTTGATATATTTCACTAATTAAACATATAATAATAATAATAAAAGATAATACTTTTGATATCTGCTATGATCCATCCGCTTCGTAAAAAGGGAGATTTTACTGATCTAAACAACTACCATGGAATTTCTCTCGTCCCGGTAACATATAAGATTCTCTCCAAGGCGTTACAAACAAGGGCAGAAAATCAGTTGGATAGTCAACTGGGAGAATACCAGGGCGACTTCAGGAAGACCCGATCCGGTGTTGAACAGATCCTCAATCTTAAAACTGCACTTGCATACTATACGATGACAAACCGCAGGGTGGTCGTCACCTTTGTTGATTTTAGGAAGGCCCACGATTCCATTGAAAGAGAAACGCTTAACAAAGTATTCCAGGAACTAGGTCTAGACAACAAAACCTGCAGACTCATCCTAGAAACTTTGACCAATACCCATTCCAAGGTTAAATTTATAGACGAGATTTCGGAAAACTTCAAAATAAAAACTGGAGCGAAACAAAGAGATGGACTTTCCCCACTTCTCTTTAACTGTGTCCTTGAAAAGGTTATGAGAGAATGGCGCAAGAAACTGTTCAATTTGGGTGCTCAGAGTGGTATCTACATGGTACGTAAGAACGATGGACTGGTTGTGGATTGCCTGCCCTTTGCAAATGATATGGCATTCTTAGCTGATTCTCCTGAGATGGCAACAATGCAGGTAAATTGCCTCAGGAAACAGGCTGCCAAAGTGGGTCTTCAAGTGTCGCTGGAGAAAACAGCAGAGTTCTTCACCAACACCAGAGAAGCAAACAGAGAGATGTTACTAGAGCAGGGAAACATCAAGAGGATTGAGAAATTTGAGTATCTCGGCGAATGGATTGAACTCAACATATCAGAAAGTGCATAATTATCCATGAGAGTCAACACGTTAGAACTAGCCTATCGACTGACTAAGAACACTTATAACAAGAAATGCCTGTCACGAAACCTGAAACTTGAGCACTACTCATTAGTCTTACGACCAGAAGCCCTATATGCCGTGGAGTGAATTTTCTTCAACCGAAGAGGTCTGGTAGATAAATTGAAAATCAGAGAGAGGAGAATCCTCAGGACGGTCCTAGGCCCGGTAAAGGAAAATGAGGAATTCCGAGGGCAGCATAATTCTGAGCTCTACAAACATATTGAGATGCTCTCTGACTGTGCAAGGAAAAGAAGGGTAGCTTTCTATGGCTTTTCTATTCACCTTCTGGCAAAACAAGAAGGTTAGATTATACCACTCAGTTGACAGAAACCGATAAGGTTATTAAAGTACTAGGAATAACATATCTCTAAAACAGACAGTCTGTGAGACGCACCCTAAAGGAAGTCCGTAGATTTCAGGAAAAACCCAGAAGGAAAGGTACCCCCGGGATAGAAGAGAGAAAGGAGTTACACCGGCAGAAGATGCGACAATACATCGCGAAGATCAAAGATCTCCCAACAGTTAAACAAGCGTGGTCCAAAAGTAGGCCTATAAAAACATACAAATATTTATACTTGTAAATACATACAAATACAAAACCGACAATTGGCCATCGACCAGCGGTTATTCAACCGGAAATGAACATAAAGGTCTTCTTCTTAAAAACCATAGACCCTTGCCTTGCCTTTCGTCTGTGCATTCACTTCATTCTTTCGATCCTCCGACCCATTACTACTACTCAAATATCCCGGTAACCGACCGTGCACTAGTAGCTGTCCATAGTCTTTTTGAAATTTGCTGCTATCTATTTTGGATTGGCGCACTTGGCAGTCCACCTCTAATAGCCTATCCCTTAGCAGTATTTTCTATTGAGCTCCCTCACGGTTTACTCTTTCCGGCCCCTCGGCCGATATCCCGCTTATCTCATACAATTTCCTTTTATTCCGCCCCCAAACACGCTTTTTTCTCCCGCTAATTCCCTCCTCAGTTACCACATGCAAAATTTCTTTTACTATCCTTTCAACTTCCATCCCATCCACCCTATGCTCATAATTAATCACTCGTTCCGCTGCAATTACCGCCAATTTACACGCATTAACTTCTTGAAAAACCATCATTCAATTCCGAGTCCGAGACATAAGTGTTTACATTCATGCCCTTCCTTTCCAATAGTTGGCAGCGTCTATCGCCCTGTCATTTGCCACAATTAGGTCCTCCATGGTGCATGCCTCTCCCACGTTGGGACATCTGAGAAGGTGGCTGTCGCTATGAAACCCCCCGCATTCACACAGCTCGTCATCCACAGGCATTACCCATCTCATCCTGTTCGATTTGCAGCGCGTCACTCCTGTCCTTAGTCAGTGATTTCCATGTCGCGTATGGTAAAAGTTTTTAAAGCGGCAGCTCCTCTCTGGGTGCGGTCCGCAGGTTGAGTTTTGATCTTTCCATAGTTCTATGCGGCGTTCTTTTGGGCACGTCTGCAGTTGTTGCTTATGTTGAAGAAAGCTCTTCCTTGATTTTAGTCTTCGTCTTTCTGGTTGTTGGTCCTGTGGAGGATGCCGCCTGTCTCCGATCTGCTTCTGCCGCTCGGTTTCGGATGCTACTTTGCGCCTGACGTGTGCTGGGCAATTCCAGATAGATAGTACAGCTTCTCGACAGGTGTCGGTTTCAGGCAGCTTGTTATAATCCTGCACGTCTCGTTAAGGCCATGTTGACATGTCTTGCGAAAACCGAGTTTTACCACACTGCTGCCGCGTACTCGGCAACGGAGAAATAGAGAACAAAGGCCGACGTACGCAGCACATCAGGTTGCGCTCCCCATGTTGTGCCAATGAGCTTCCGGATGATATTATTCCTAGCACAAACTTTGGCCTTTGTATTCTGGCAGTGTTTTTGCGGTCTAGTGTTACGCCCAGGTACTTTGATGTGTCGCATGTTTCGAGTTCCTGTATTCTCCATGTGATTTGCAGCTTTTTGCGTGCGTCCTTATTTCTCGGGTGAAATGCACATACCTGGGTTTTGCTGGGGTTCGGCTTCAACTGGTTTATGTCGAAGTACTGTTACATGTTGTCTATGACTGTAGTTAGTTTATTCTCGACTTCTTAGAAGCTTTTCCCCTGTGCGGTGATGGCTGTGTCATCCGCATAGATGCAACGACGTATCTGTTGGTCGGTTGGTTTTTAATTTGTGTATACGTTGAAAAGCATAGAAGGCAGTACACTTCCCTGTGGTAGGACGTTTCTATGGTCTCTCCATCGACTCCGTTTTCCCTGCAGAGTAACATAGAAGCGCCTGTTCTGCAACAGTCTTCACCAGTCCAGCTAGGCGATAGTCCTTAGTAAGATAATACAATTTCTCCACTGCTTTATGATGGTTTACGATATCATATGCCGCTGTAAGGTCTATAAAGGCTACACCGGCATTTTTGCTAGAGCTCGAAGCTATCTTCAATATGTTGTGTTAAGAACTTGGGCGCAGCAAGACCTTCCCGGTCTAAACCCTGCTTGCTCTGGTCTTATGCTTTCCTCTACTTTACCAGATATGCGATTCAGTATCAATCTTTCGAAGATCTTGAAGAGATGACTTAGTAATGATACAGGTTCAAAGCTTTTAGGTTCTGCAGGATCCTTTCCCGGTTTCAATAGCGCGACTACTCGAGCCTTCCTCCTAATTTTTGGGATTTGCAACTTCCTTGCATAGAAGTTCATTTGTTTTTTTGTTCAAGTTGGTGATCCATGCAGTGGTTGCAGTTCCAAAATGTTTTATTTGTTCTGTTCTTAGATCATCTAGTCCTCCAGCCTTGTTAATTTTTTAAGCTGTTAATGGCGGGTTTTAATTCACTGCTTGTGAATGGTTCACTTTTACCCTGCATACTGTTGCCTCATACAAGACCTTAACATTCCTTCTAATACCTCACTACGTCACCGAATCATATGCAGCTTTCAAATCTATAAAAAGAGCGAACCGGCTTCCATTTCTAATTTCCTAGTCGATAAAGACTCTTAAGATGACAAAGTGTTCCACCGTGCTCCTTCCTTTTCTAAACCCAGCTTGAATTTCCAAAACTAGTTTCCTTTCTTTGATATCCTTTCTCAGGCGGCCATCTAGAATTTTGGTAAAGATCTTGTATGAGGAGTTCATTAGAGGTATACCTCTATAATTTGCTATAGCGTCCTAGTTCTACTTTTATACACGGGCTGAATTAGGCCGACTTTCAAACTGTCTGGAATCTTTTTATCACCCCTCCCCATCCTTCTCATTTTCTCCGTTAACTTCTCTATGAAGCTTCCAGGAGCTTCATTCCCAGCTTCATTGTGGAGACCATCCAATCCTCCCGTTTTTCTTGGCTTTAGCGATGTACCTCTGTCCCGACGAATTCACTCCACCTGCATGCCTCACCGCCCCTCTTAGCAACATCACGAAATGCGTTTGCCATTACTCTATCGTTATGCTATTGGGCATTCTTTCCTTCCTTCCACTTCTCTCTCTCACGTATTTCCATAGCTCTGCTTCCCTTTTACACTCTCGCATTTCTGTTACACTCTCGCATCTAGCATTTGTTCTTTAAGTCCTTCGCCCTTTCTTCATTGTCTCATAGCTTCTTGTAGCTTTTGATTCTCCTTCTGAACTTCGCTATCGTACCATGATGTTACCTAGTTTCCTTGATTTTTTTCCTGACAAGTGCTGATTCCATTTTCCTTGCCATCATGTCTATATCGTCTAAAGTGCTCCAATCTATACCTTCTAATTTCATCCTGTATTCTTCTGCGGCCTCCTTCTCCTACCTGGTCACCCATTTCTCCGTCCCATCTTCTCCGTCCCCATCTTTCCCTTTGCTGCCTCAGCAACACGTTTACCGGCATGTTGTCCGAATCACTTCTTATTTAGATTTCCATCAATTTTATTTCCTGTCTTGCTGCATCATTTGTAATCATCTGGTCAATAACGGAAGTTCCCGTTGCGCCAATAAACGTGTATTCTCCCTCCGAGTCTCTATCTATACATCCGATCAAAATGTCCCATTGATTTTCTTTTAGAATAATTGGATGAGAAGAAGTGAGGTGAAGACGTAGTGGTTGTCGTCGTAAGGATTCAAGAAGAGTTTTAAAAGAATATTGTCCGTTAGAGTGTTTAGTTCGTCGTTTTAAACAAAGTTCGTCAATCATGTTGAACGTCATGGTGTTGTTTTCAAACTATTTAAAACCGGGTTTGTCTAGGGATATCTGAGTTTGGCGATGAGACGCAATGTGATTCGTTCTGCCACCTCAAGGGTTCGTCTACATGAATTATCGGTAGAAGTTATTAGATGTCCAAAATCAAGAATGGGACGACAGCTAGATATATAGATTCACCACGCGGTCTTTGTGAAATGCCCTGGTACTTAAATGCCGTACGTTAAAGCTAAGTATTTGCAGCGTTATATTGTCTGGGAGTTACATTATTTGGCGATAATGAACTTGTGTTTAGAGTCCATAAGTGAGTTCAAGATATTTATTGTTGCTGGAGGGCAGTACGTAGGTGGAGCCTGTGTGGATGCGAAATGAATTTGAGGAAATTTTGTGGCTTGTGATGAGAGGTTGGCATTTGTATGGATTTGGTTATAATCTCAAAGGGTTGAACCATGTGAGGGTGTGGTTGGTAAGATTTTGGAGTTTAGTCCATGGTAGTCCAAGGAAGTTGCTGTTGGAAATCTGTGCAGTGTCGTCAACGTATTGTAGTACGTAGGATGATAAGTCAATGTGGGATTTGTCTAGTTAGTCGTAGTTTTAAATGTCATGACAGTTGTATTGTATAGGAGAGGGGAAAGTGGAGAGCCTTGAGGCAGACTTTGTAGAGGGGAAAATTAGGGAGATGAAATGGATCTGTAGAAAAGGAAACTTGTACTTATGTGGATTAGGAAAGGAGGGAAATTGATAAGCGACAACTTGAACAAAAAGCCGACATGCAAGACGCTATCAAATGCTTTGTTTGTGTGAAAGAAGAGGCCTGCGGTTTTTGGAGGTATTACGATTGGATGTTATTGCTGAGGATGAACAGAGGATGGATAGAAGAATGGGAGGGCTCGAAACCCAATTTGGGGATGTGGTCTGCAACGGAATTCTATAATTGGGTTTCAAGGATATGTTTGAGGATCTTGCCAAGGAAAGGGGGATAGAGATCGAACAGTAACTACTGGAGATGGATTTATTTTGACATGGTTTACCTGATCATTTCAAGAGGCAAAAGTTGAAAATTTTTCGTATCAAGGAGTGGATGTCTTCGGAGAGGAGTCTGAGGCATTGATGAGGTATTTGGTGACTAAGTCGGGCCCATACAAGGAATTTTAAGCATGGAATAGAGCAGAAAGGAATTTTTTACAACAAATTTCATCAAAGTTATTGATTGTCTTGAAGAAGTCGGTAAGCCAGTGAATTATTCTGTCATTAAAACATATATCAATCGAAATAATTTTTATCTAGAATAGAGTAGACTTAGTTATCAAGGTTTCATCTAGACTAGACTTTTAAAAATCTGGTATGATTGTGCTAGACTTGCCTTTCGTCTAGACTAAACTTTTGATAATATAGTCTAATTGTGTAGAATAAATTTGGTTTCAAGGTTTCATTTAAACTAGACTCTTAACCTTCCAGTAGCCGCGCCCAGTGTGTAAGACCGGTATTTTATTTTTTTGCGCACCATTTTAAAAAATAAGAACCCAGTAACTTCCCCTTCTATGTACCTTCCCAATGCCATGCGACGGAGGGCCAGTACCTACTAGTGAGACTGTTGCAAGGGGTGGTTGTACATAATTATATATCCTCCACGGTGTCAGAGACCGAAGTGATTCTTGTTTTTTTGGCAACTTTAAACGCTTGATATTGAATAATATAATGTAAATGTCGCGTTTTTGCTTTCTTTGGACATGGGGTCCTACGAAAAAGAACAGCAACGCTTACAACAAATGTAGGAAGATGTTATGAGAGACGATGCAGATTCAATGAGACGAATCAGATCAGGATAAACCGGACAATGAAGAGCAACAACTTGAAAATAAAAAATTTTGAGCAAGACATTTCTGACCATGAGCAAGAAGAATAGAGTAACAGCACCACATTATCATTCAACGGGTAAGATAAAGTTACACGTACTTACGCGGAATTTTGTGTCACAACCAAAAACAGTTCGAACACGGCAAGAGAATATTGTCAAACGTTTACATAGTATCATATTAGCAACAAAAAACTTGTCCGGGCCTCTCCAGATATGGGAGCATTTCTTCAGTGACGTGATGATTAATATTATTGTGGAATGTAAAAAATGAGTACATTGAATTTGTTGCCAACAATTTTGCTCGCAGGAGAGACTCAACGCCAACCAATCGAATTGCAATTCGCGCTCTGGTTGGATTTCTTTATATGTTTCAATGAAAGATTTGTGGGCTACCGATGGGTCTGGTGTAGAAATATTTCGCCTCACCATGAGTCTGCAAACATTTAGATTCTTACTTGGTTGTCTAAGATTTGACAGCAAATGGACTCGATCAATTCGAATGATAACAGATAAATTGGCGCCTATATATGCTATTCTTGACCAATTCGTTGTTAGTTGTCAGAGCGGCTACCATCATTCACCATGTAACCCTGGACGAGATGGTAGCTGCATTTCGCGGGAAGTGCAGCTTTGGTCAATACATTCCTTCCAAACTAAGCAAATATGGGATAAAAATTGTAGCCTTATATGATGCAAAATTGATTTATGTATATTCAAGGTAGAAGTTTTCGCCGAAACACAACCAGAAGGACCCTACAGAGTTTCAAATAGTCCTTACGATGTTGTTCTAAACGTTTTTGAACATATTTTTGGATCAGGTTGTAATATTACGATGGACAATTTTTCGCAGTTTCCTCACAAGAGTTAAGGTCTTGTGAGGAAACTTTTCCGTGATCAAAAGCTAACAGTACTTGGAACTGCCAGAAAAAACAAAAAGAGTTGCCTCCGGAATTTTCTCAACCAACTGTTCGCTCAGAACAATCCAGCATGTTCGCTTTCTCGAAAAAGTGCACACTATTACAAAAAAATAAGAATGTTCTACTATTTTCTAGTTTGCACGTTGATGATGAAATCGATGCATAAAGATATGCAAGATGCGCAAAAACCAGTGATGATTACGTTTTACAACTACACTACAGCTGCTGTAGATGTTGTTGATAAATTATCTGCAAGCTACAACTGCTCTAGAAACACACGTAGGGGACCAATGGTCGTTCAATATTCCCTTTTGAATATATCTGGAATCAATTCGCAGAGAATATACTTTTAAAATAACGCTGACATCAAGCTTATAAGAAGACATTATTTGAGACAACTGTCGTTCTGACCTGCGTTCCACCATGCACAATATTCCCCGATTTTTTTCTTGGAAATCTTGGAAATCAGAATATATACATTTTTTTATTCTATAAGCTGAAGTTATGATATACGAATTGGCGTGATGAGGTATCCATCCAACGATGGGACCTCTGAAGTACCGCTAGAGTCAGTTGTCAGTTGGCCAGCGTCTCTTGAGTCTTGTGAGGACTTGGTGTTGGGGAAGCGAATTTATTAGTGGATTTGTGTGTGATTCTATTTTTTATTAATGCTTTTTTCGTCTTTCCTGGATTTCTTTCTTCACTGGGGTAATTTGCAGGTCTTCTTGGATCATGTGGTTTGTGACGTACCATGGAGTGTTGGCAATTGATCTTAATATTTTAGCTTGGCATTTTTCCATTATCGCATTATTGGCACATCTCCAGAGTTCAATGCCATAAGTCCAGATATTTGATTATAGTTTTATATAAAAATATTTTGTTGCTTAACGTTAAACTCAAGTTTTTGCCGATGAGCCAGCAAAGTATTTCTTGTCTGAGATGAATCTGTTTCCTCTTTTAATATGGTTCTTCCAATTGAGTTTGCTGTCTAGACGTAGTCAGAGGTATTTTACTGTCGAGTATTTAGGGATTTCTATATTATTGAAATAAACTGGAGGAGAGAGAACTTTTCGTAACGTGAATGCTGCATGGCTGGACCTGGTTTCGTTGATTTGAACTTTCCACTTTTTTAACCACTTTTCCAGTAGATTTATGTAGTCTTGGAGTTGTTTTGTAGCGATTTTGGGATCTGAGTGGTTAGTTGGTACAACTGTGTCGTCTGAAAATGTTACTATGGTTGTGTTTGGTGTTTCTGGGATATGGTGTACAACACATACAGTAGAGCAGAGCTCGCCAAACTTCTTTGATCATCGACCCCTATATAATATTTCGAAATCTCCATAGACCCCCATAAAAGTAATTTTCAGTTAATTAAAATAAAACTATCTATTAAGTACTGTGTTTGTACATGTACATTTATTTCATGATTTTAAACATTTATTAAAGTAATAGTACATTGTGTAACAATATGAAAAAATTATGAAAAATATCTTAATGTTGAAATTTAAATACCTTAATATTTATTAAATAATAAGTAATTATAAATAAGTAAAAATAGTAAGTAACTACAGATTTATTGCTTCTTAATCAATGAGATGGGTGTGCTTGGTGTTTCTTTGCAAGGTTGGCTATATTGGGATCGAAATTGGTCAATTTTAATCTTAAATCCCCTCGAAACTCCACATTTAATTTATTTCTGTACTTAGTTAAGATTGAATTTACGTGTCTGAAACCGGCTTCAACCATATAGGAACTTGGAAACGCTAGCATAAATGGCTGAGCTATTTCGAAAAGTTTTACATATTTTTGCATTATATTTATATTTGTCCAAAATTTGCTTATTGTTAAATTTTTAAGAAGCTTCTTTACTTCAAGATCCGATAATAATTCAGTACGCTCATCTTGCAAGTTGATGTCCACGTTTTCAATTTGAGCGGAAAATGGCGCAATAATCCATTCAGGTATGTCAATGTTTACCAAATCAACAAAGCGCAGTGCTTAATTTTTTAAGTTGACTTGTATATATTTTCAAGTCTTCTTCTCTTATTTCTAATTGTCGCAGATTTTAAAAATACTGATATTCCTTACGTAGCAATAAAGATTTAAATAAATTTAATTTTACTTGGAAGCCTAATAGTATTGGAAGCCTAATAGTATTGGATAAGTGTTACATATTTTCCTTGCAGCTTTGTTTGGACCTCATTAAATTTTCCGCTAAATAAAAAATAATAAAAAAAGTAATAAAATAAAGTAATAAAAAATAAAAAGTCCGCTAAATAAAAAATATGGTTCTTATTGTTTTGGAGTTCATCACTCAGAACAGGATTTATTTCGCTGAGAAATTCTGTACTGGAGTCAAATAACTCAACGAGCCGTTGCAAGCATAGACCTCTAGACAACCATCTAACTTCGGTGTGCAGAAGTAATTGGTTAAATACCTCCTCGTTTTCTTCACAAAGTTTGGAAAATAATCTTGATTTAAGAGGTTGGGCTTTAATTTGATTGATACACTTAATAAACAACTGTAAAGCTTTATTTAACTCTGGACTGAGATATTTTGCTATTAAGTTGTTTCAGAGCAAAACCTCGGTAACGCCCTACCATAGCAGGTGAGCCATCTGTGGCTACTGCTATTATATTTTCAAGCGGAATATCATATTTATTTAAATATTCTTGTAAACATCTAAAAATTGTCACTCCTTTTCCATCAGTTTGAAGATATTTAGCAAATAAAAATTCATCAATACCTTGTCCTTTCATGTTACTGAAATATCTAACGTACACCATAAGAATAGCAGAAACGCCAAAAACAGATTCATAAAGTTGAATAGAGAACTTGCAATTTTTTAGCTCCGATACTACCGCATTTTCTATTTCTTCTGCCATTTCGTCAATACGCCGTTTTACAGAAATTGCACTTAATGGCAAGAACTTTAAAACATTAACGGAGTATTTTTTCATTACATCCTCAATGACGTCTTTAATTGCAGGTATAACAATTTCTTCAGCGAGCGTGTGTGGTTTTCCCCTCTTTGCTATATTAAGCGAAATCTTGTACGAAGCTATTAATCCTCCTTCAGTTTCAACTTCAGTAGACTGCTTCATAAAACTTTTTATAGTTGGCCGACAAGTGACTTTTTCTTTAAGTTTTTTGAAAAAATCAAGTTCTTTATTTTTTTTATCTGAATGAACCCTTTCAAGATGATCTTTCATTTTTGATGGTTTCATGTAGTCATTTCCAAATGTTTTTTCGTATAGAAGACACATAGGAATCGTTTCATTTGTCGGCGAAAAAATAAATCCAAATTTCAAATAATCCAATGAATAATACCGACATTTCTTTTTAGAATCTGAAGCTGCCATTTTTTAAATATGGTTCTATAAATAAGTTAAAAATAAGTTGGTATACTATACTACTCCATATTATTAATGCTTACATTCTTTTTCACATGTATTGATAATTAAAATGATATCTAAACTAAACGAATATTTTTATAGAAACTATAACTAATTATCCAATACTATAAAAGTAGTAATAATGACACTGCAAATATTTAACACTGTTCAAAATTTGCAAAGATAGCTGAATTGCGTATGATATTTACGTTTGTAACATCAACGCTCATGACATTTGGACAAGCGCACATATGCATATGACTCAAGAAACCAGTTCAAACCAGCACTAAGCCAGAAGTGCAAAGAAGCGCCGCTGCGCGCTGCTACGTATATACTTGTTTCACCCGAATAAATATACGTTTATTAATTTATTTTCTATAAAGAAATTGATATTAAGTCAATTATAAAAACATTCACAAATTTTACATACGCAGTTATTAGATATGTATGATTTGCGTATTAAGAATTGTTTTTCCTTCGACCCCCAATCGACCCCTCCGATTCGGATCGACCACCATTCGACCCCTTGACTCAAATCGACCCCATCGCTTGTTAAATAGACCCCTGGGGGTCTATATAGACCACTTTGGCGACCTCTGCAGTAGATGGTCCATTACACTGCCTTGTGGGGCACCAGCATTGATCGGAAATGCTGCAGATACTCATTGTTGACTCTGGTTCAGAACTGTAGGTTGCGTAGGTATGATGTGAGTAGGTTCGAGAAAGCTGGAATTACCTTTTTTATTTTATATAATAGTCCCTCGTGCCAGACCCTGTCGAATGCCTGTCTTACATCTAGGTCTTCTTGTAGGAAGGTCAAATTTTATCACACTTTCTACACTTCGAACAACTAAAAAAGTAGACCTAACCTCCGAAAAAGACCAAGTAAGTGTGTTTTGATTAATTTTAATTGTTAATTAAATAAAAGCAAGCTGCACTGATGAGAGGTAGACCTCGAAACGCCTCTGCAGATGGCTTTGGTCACCTAATTTGTGTAGAAAGTGGTCTTGTTGTTATTAACTAGTAGTACTAGTAACAACAAACAAATGTCTATTGTGTAATCCAATATCCTGCGTGGTATTAGCCAGGGAAGTAGTTGTTTCATGACATTTGTCAAAGTCCTAGAAGGACTTAATTAATTTTTAATTAATTAATTTTGTAGATTTACGAACAGGTTGAATATTTCATATTTTAGTTTTCAAATTTTATCAATTCTTCATCCAATTTTAACAATTTTTCATCAAATTTTAGCAATTTTTCATCAAATTTTAACAATTTTCATCAAATTCTATTAACTTTACATCAAATTTTAACTTTTTTTTCAAATTTTACATCAAATTTTAACAATTTATACTTAAATTTTAACAATTTTCATCAAATTCTAACAATTTGATATCAAAATTTAACAATTTTCGTCCAATTTTATCAATACTTCATACAACTTTAACATTTTTTCATCAAATTTTAGCAATTTTTCATCAAATTTTAACATTTTTTCATTAAATTTTAACAATTTTCATCAAATTCTATTAATTTTATATCAAATTTTAAAAATTTTCATCAAATTTTAGCAATTTTTCAGCAAATTTTAACAAAACACCATCAAATTTCAAAAAATTTCGGATTTTAACAAACCGTCATCTAGGTCTCCCTACATCCTGTCTTACATCTACATTGTTGAACAGTTGAATAGCACCTACGAAAAACAAACTGATAGTTTGGGAGTTAAACTAGTCTACTGAGTTAAAGTCTGGGCCTATTTTTGTCAGAATCAATCTCTCCAGTAGTTTAGAAACAAGTGGCAGCAAGCTGATTGGCCGGTAGGAAGCCACGGAGCATGGATCCTTTCCTGACTTGGTATTAATAATCCCCTGAAATAAATAATTTCCTGACTTGGTATTAATATTATTTCTGACAGCTTGACGTTTTAAAGCAATGGAGTCATACAGTACTGGAGTCTGAGGATTGTATTGAAGATGTATGTGAGCAGCACTGGGCCTTTTCTTGGCAACTCCTTCAGCATTTTAGGTGTTATTAGGACCGTTCCCGATGTTTTCTTTGCGATTAAATGTTGGATCGCGTTTTTGATTTCTTTGGAAGTGACTAGGGTCTGTGGTGGTTGGGGTTGTGTGTCGGATGCAAGGTATTCTGAAATTTATAATAATACCCATGTTAAATATTGTGCAAGTAGGTTTTTAAGCCCATTGTCCTTGCGTTGGTGGAAGCATGCGTAGAGGTGATGACAGTGATGTAGATTTTTTGGCGGATTTGATGGGTTTCCAAATAGAGTTATCAAATCTATTCAGTTTGGTTTGGTAGTTTTTGAATGATTCTGTTCTGTATTCTTTGAGTATGGTTTTCAGTTTACTACTGACTTGGTTTGAGTAGGTTTTTGTCTAGACGATTTTTTTTGTTTTTTGTGGTTTCCGAAACTTAAAATGTAGACTGAACGAATTTCTGGGGTAATTGAGGAATCTCATGCCTTATATAATAATAGTAATAATAATAATGGTGTACGGAGTAGATGTTTCTTCTGCTCCGCGAAAAAAACCTTAAAACATGGTTTAATTGGCATTTCATTGCCAAAGTGCAAAAAAAGTGTTTCGAGCATATCATTGGCATTTTTCAAGAGTGCAGAGAATACTCTAAATCAATTAGGAATTTTATTTTTTATTTTATTGACACCCGTGGACTACTCATGTCTTGAACTTCCGCGCGACTATTATATGGTTAATAATCTAATTTGATTAAGCAGACTTAATTTGATCTTCAAAGTTTCACCTTGACTAGACATTTAGTAATCTAGTTTTAGTGTATGAACTAGGCTTGGAGTCTAGTCAAGGACCGAAAGTCATCAAGACTAAACTTCTAGTAATATAAACTGAGTTTGTAGACTAGACTTGAGAAAAAGTAAGTATAATCACAATCGATTATGGAAATAGATCTATTGTACCTCAACCTCATCCTCTAATCTTTAGTATACTTACCAATTTAGAGCGTCTTCTTGTTACAAAAATCTTTCTTCATCAATCCATCATCATTATTTGAAATAAAGCTACGGGTTTCCCTTAACACTGTCCCATAAATTCGAATTTTAAGTCTCTAAGTTAAGTTTGATGTTATATTAGATTTCTGTCTAGCGGTCTGGGAAAAGTTGCATATATCTATGTTAAACTTTTGGAGAAACACCTGTTCTATATAAATTACAAAATGTAAAAGTAGGAAAACTTCTTGTATAAAATGTTTTTTAACGATCTTGAGGAAGTTAATTTAATAGAAGTAAACTCTTTCATCATAAATAGGATCATTTATTTAAAAGAAATTATGAGAATTTGTATATAAAATTTCGTAGAACATGATATTAATCGTAATTTGATATAATTTGAAATTAAATAGATTAACTGTAAGAGTAAATGCACCATCACTAAAAATACATTAGAAAGTCCAAGTTGTCTCATTTATTCAATTAAATTCGATGATTATAAAAAATCATATTGAGATAAATAAACAAAGTTATTGGGTCAGTGAAATTCAAAGGAAAGTTAATTTGTCTTCACTTTTCAATTTTCGAATAGATCATTATAATTTGTAAAAAACGGAAAACAAACTAGTAAAATAAAACCAAATATGTAAATTTACACATAAAATAAGATTTTAATATTCTAAATACTGATTGTCCTATTACAATCCCAATAAAAACTCATTTTAATCAAATCAAATTAGAATATTAAAAGAATTCTCATTATTAATAAGTACAACTATCTAAAGAGATTTCGTTTTTACATTGATTGTTGGGCGCTTTTATATCAATTTTAATTTATAAACGAGATACATTCTGCATGGAAGACATAAGATAAAGTTGTTATTAAGCGACAATGATGAGAGAAATAATTGTGGACAGATGTTTCATATCCAATTAAAATGATTTCCCTCAAGAAACTCTCAATTTATGAACGCTGTCTTCATTAAAATTTCACAATAATAACGTTGTCATAATTGCGCTTAATAACAAACATATATGGCTTTGTTCCTCAAGTGTTTTGAGTTCTCAAAAGTAATAAGATATCTTACTGCATTCTTCTGTATCTAGCTTCGCCTAAGAAGTCTATCAAATTTTACTTACATGGACTACTCTGCTCATACACGTACAAGTACTGTATGTCCAATCCAAACAATCTGACCTACTAATATCTATGAATCTTTATCTAAAGTATTACCTGTTTATTTAGTCCTTTGTCAAGAAGTTATAACGTGAGTCCCAAAAGTCTTGGAATCCACTCTTGCCATGAATTTGAAGAAGTATATCTGAAGTAAGTCATATCTTAACTCACATACATAAAATTAAACAAATTATCAAATGTCATTTTTAATTAGCTGTCAGTGGTCTTGAAAAAAGATGTTATGTCGCATTGTTTTTAGTGTTAAGTTCAACAATTTCATTAGTTATAAATAAAAAGCCTTCTCATAAATTTAACACTGATTTATTTTATAGTGTACAAAGTGTACGAACAAACATTACAACAGATGTTGAATGTGTTGCCCATTTTCACGAATATACAAATTAAATCGCCGGTTTATGTTATTTCTACCGGTCTTACTTAATTTAATTAATTTAAAAATGATTACAAAAGAGCAAAAAACTTTTATTGTCGAAACTTATTCTCGTAATGGTAGACGCCTGGAAAAAGGCAAATGAGAATACAGTATCGACCCGTGCATTGAAGAATTTAGGCAACGTTTTCTTATGGCTGTATTTAATAGGAATCAGTTTAGAAGTCAGGTATTACGATCAGTTAATTGCTTTCAAAGTACTGGTAACATTAGCAACAAATCAAGAAGTGCAAGGCCTCGTATTAATAATGAGAATATTATAAACAACATCAGAAATGCAGTCCAAGACGAACCTACCACTTAAATTAGGAAAGTAACTCAACAGTTGAATTTATGTCGTACTACCACACACAGGATTATTCGTCAAGATCTTTACATGAAACCATATAAGTTGCAAATGTACCAAGAACTTTTACTACTCGGTTATAATAAAAGACTGGCCTACTGTAGGTGGTTCATTGAAAATATGAACAACGAAGTGTTAAATTTAACTTTTTTCACTGATGAAGCCTGGTATAATTTAAACGGATACATTAATTCCCAAAATTTGCGCGTGTTGAGTGTTGACAGCCCACATTTTTTTAGAGAGATCCCACTGCATCCAATCAAAGTTGGTGTGCGGTTAGCAATGTCAAGACGCAGAATTATCGGTCCAATATTTTTCGATGGCAATTTAAACGCTGCCACCTACAAAGTGGTATTGCACTATTTTGCAACAATTTACTAACGAACTTCACGATGATGAACTCCCAAATGGCTTCTTCCAACAAGATTCTGCTAGACCGCACATTGCCCGTGAAACATTAAATTATCTTAAGAAATTTTTCGACGACAGGTTAATAAGCAAAGACCGATTTCCACCACGTTCTTGTGATCTAACTCCTCTGGACTTCTTTCTTTTGCATATTAAAAAAATTCTGTATTCAGCAGTCCACTGGATACAGTAGAAGATCTGCAAAACAATGTATTAAGAAAATGTGAAGAGGTAGACAACACAGTATTACAAAATGTGTTGTGATAACATAAAACGGCGAATTAATTTGGGTATTCGTGAAAATGGACAACACATTCAACATCTGTTGTAATGTTTGTTCTTCTTTGTTAATTTTATAATTTACAACACTATAAAATAAATCAGTGTTAAATTAAATTTAATTAAAAATAAATAAATTTTATGACAAGGCGTTTTTTTTATAACTAATGAAATTGTTGAACTTAACACTAAAAACATTGCCACATAACCTCAAGACCACTGACAGCTACTTAAAAATGACATTTCATAATTTGTTTAATTTTATGTGTGTCAATTAAGAAATGACCTACTTCTTCAAATTCATGGCAAAGGTGAATTCCAAGACTTTTGGGACGTTATTTCCTTACATAGTTAATATTGTCTGCTTCGTATTTATTGTCTAGTATTATCAGTAGAATCTTATTCTGACTGATTTTTATTTTATCTACATAATATTACATACTTACTGTATCCTTGATTGTAATATAAATATTGTATTTTTCATTAGGGACGACACGTTTTGTTTTTGGCATTTCTCGATTAAGAGTGAAGTTGACGCCGCAGTTCTATCATATTTTAAAACATCAGTCTATGACTTTTAATCTTGGAGAGATACACGCTTCAACAATGTTTGCAAATTATTAAACATTTTACCAAAATTCACGTTCTATCGAGACTACGTTGCGCGCACTTACGCCAATTTTCGAGACGAAACCGTCCAACAAGACGGACTATTGAACGTGCGTTGCAAAAATTCTAAACAACTTATGCTTTGCATAATGTCCCAGTGCCTGGGCGACAACGTAATGCTCGAAATGAAGAAAATATCATTTTCGTCGAGAGAGTGTGCGTGAGCAGTCAAGGATGTCAATTCCATGCCGATCGCAAGCGTTGAAGATGAGTGTGACCAGTTTGTGGCGAATGTCGTGGAACGATTTGGCACTCCGCCCGTATAAGATTGCGTCGACTCAAGAACTGAAGCCAAGCATCGCACATTAGCTAATTGTGCTCTGAACCAGATTCAAACTGACGACAACATTCACAAGAAAATTATCTTTTCGGATGACGCTCACTTCTAAGCAAGCAAACTTGCCGCATTTGGTAGAGTGAGCAGCCTGAAGTGATGCACAGGACACAACTTTATCCGAAAAAATTAAGTGTTTGTTGTGGTTTTCATGCCGGCGCACAGTGGTCTGAAATCCCAAAAAGATGGCCAAAATATGAAAGAATCGTTAAAATATTGTGATTTTTGGCCTTCTCGTGTTTTTGAGGTCGCTGATTAAGAAACTGTATTCAACATTTCGAAATTCAAAATGGCGGATGCAATATGGCGGAAAATTTTTCGAAAAAGCGTTCAATTTTGTTGATACTTGGGATTTAGGGGTGTTAGAACGCCGCGGCGGCGTTATCGGCCCATTTTTCATTTTTGCTGAAAACGTCGCGCCAACAACCGTCAACAGTGATCGCTACAGGGCCATGATATCGGAGTACTTCCAACAAAATGGCCCAATATGCCATATAGCGTACGACACAATCGAATTATAAATGACCAAGTTCGGCAAGCGAGTTATCTCACGCAACGCTCAACCGAATGGTTGTGATTTAACTCCTATGGACTCCTTTGGGGTTACATTAAATCGTTGATTTATGCCAACAAGCCATCAACGTTAGAGGAGCTGCAGGCTAACATTAATCGCAAAATTCCTGGTATTTCGTCGGGTTTGTGTGCACGAGTCATGGAAAATTGGGTCCAGCGTATTCACTAGTGCCTGCGCTTCAGCAGCGGACATTTGAACCATGTCGTGTTCCATAACTAATGGAATCGAGTGGACTTCCATTTGAAATAAAAATCATTTCCATAACAAACCCACAAGTCTTTTAATTGAAAAACAAATTGCGCATCTCTTAATGAAAAACCCATTATAAGTCTCGTTAACCTTCTCTCTTAGCGGATTAGACGTTATATTGTCCAATATTTCCTAGATGGTCTTGTTTCACTGAATTAATATGTGAGCGAATATAGACAAACCAGGCAAGTATGGAGCTATAAGGGAGGACCAATAAGACTAAGCAATACGAGGGAAACGAGACTCAACAGTTGAGCTAAGATCTTCAATGGCAGATAAATAATAACTAAGACAACTACACAAACAAGTTAGAAGGTAAAGGTAAAACAACTAGACTAATAAAACTAATTTAATAAGAATATACGCATATTGAGAGAAACAAAATTAGATAAGGATGCGTATATGTAGAAAAGAGAAAATTGATGCTAATACTATTGTAAAGAAAAAACGAATGTGACAAATATCAAATTTGTCTTCTATGTCTAGTTTTGCTTATCTAGTCTTGGCTCTCTCATCTTCTCTATTTATGTACAGTCTTGGCTTTCTAGTCTTGCATGTCTAGCCTTGTCTATCTAGTCTTGTCTCTCTAATCTTGTTTGTCTAGCCTTGTATCTCCGGTATTGTCTGGCTAATCTTTCCTATCTAGTCTTGTCTGTCTAGTCTTGACTGCCTACTCTTGTCTGTCTAGGCGTGACTTGAATGCTCAGAGCAAATACAGCTATAGATCAAGTTGGTAATTGGATGGAATTAAAGAGACTAGAATTGGCCCCCGAAAAAACAGAGGCAGAGGCTTCTAACAGGGTTCAGAAAAATCGGTATCTCTTGTAAATGGAGAAAAGATAGCGCCGAAAGAATCAATGAAATACCTGGGTGTGACAATCGACAAAGTCTATCATTTAAAAACCACGTCATCAGAATCGAAGATAAAGCGCTCATAACCCCTGCCGCATTAGACGAACTAATGCCCAATGTCGATGGCCCCAAAAGCAGCAAGCGTGGGCTACTATGCTCGGTGGTACATTCTACCATGCTTTACGCTGCTCTTGTATAAGCAATTTCCATGGAGAAGAAATCGATCAGGCATAAGCCATCGCTTATTCAACATAAAATGGCACGGATATTTTCCAGTGCATACCGAACGGACTCATTGGAGGCCGTACTTGTTATCGCAGGCATAGTACCAAGAAAGTTAATGGTGCGAGAGCAACAGGAACTCTACCGAATGAGAACAAGCGATGACTGCACAAATCGCAATAAAAATAAAGCCACCAGGCCACGAACGTATAAGGCATGGCAAAAAACAGCAGATATCGAATAGAAGACAATGGACCAGGATCCTTATAACTAACGTCGAGCGATGTATATCACGAAGGCATGGTGAAACGAATTTTCACCTTACACGACTGTTAGGCGATCATGGTTGTTTTAGGGACTACTTGCATAACATGCGCAGGGCAACCGAGACTCTTTGTGAATACTGTGGCCTTGCAGATAGTGTTCGGCACACCATCTTTGAATGTCATCGATAGATACCAGAAAGAGAAACGTGGGAAAAGAAAACTCATCTTAATCTAGAGTCCATAGGCCTAATTTAATCAGGTCGGAGAACATCTGGATAATAACAACCAACATGGTCACAAAAATTATGACCTTGAAAGAGCAGAACGAAAGGAAAAGGCGAAAACAGTCGAACCAAGTCGAAAGAAATAAGAAACTTCACAGCACCTAAACCTCTAATCACCAGACGTTGAGTGTTCAACGAAGAGGGTTGTAATGGAGAACTAATATAACGACACATTGATTTCATGCGTGAAGCGGTTGCAAGATGCTCGAGAAGTTCAGGGGCGCACTTGACAAGTTAACCTATGGTGCTCGCTAGGTCCCGTTAAAAAAAGGCTTAACTGTCTGGGATTGTCTATCTAGGATTGTCTGTCTAGTCTTGTATATATAGTCTTGTCTGTCTAGTCTTGTCACACAAGACTGCATATCGAGAGGCTGACTTTGGGAACATATAAATCGTGGTTGTACCTTGTGTAATGGTCGTGGTTATCCCGACTCTTTTTTAGTTTCATTTTTTCTTTGTGGATGAAAGTTGCTATTTTAAGAATATACAGACAACTTAATGTTAATAGTCTCAGTTGTTTAAAATGAGGTTTAAAGCTGTCTCTTGGACTGCTCCTCATAATTGCCCTGATCACACGTTTTTGCGCCCTGAATAGTAAAAGAGACTCTACTTCCGAAAAGTGGATGTTTATTATGGCCTGTCTCATAGTGGTCGGAAATCCCAAAAAGCTGGCCAAAAGTGTTTTTATTTCTAGAGACTTTTGGTTGGAATAGTTGCAGTGGTACATCTAGTATGTATTATGATCATTAGCTGTATTCTAGTATGTATTATAATTGTGAAACCGGCACGCGTCTGGCCTGCAGCATTATTTGCTCGTTGCTCGTCGTAAGTAACACGAAGTTCTAACGGCTGTAAAATCGGGAAAACGAAAAATAACGAATTTGGATTCTGAAAAATAGATTCCTCTCTAGATAGTAACTAAAATTTGAATGTGTTTCTTGAAATTATTATTAACGATGTATGAAATAGTAAATAATTAATGAAAATAGTGGAATTTTTCTTGATGACGTTCTGTTAAATATAGCAATAAGTCAAAACCCTGGTCGACCGGGGCTCTTAAACAAAATTCAAATTTTTGCTCAGACATTTATTTAAATAAATGAAATATTGTTTATAGGAAATTGGTCATGATAATTCTCCTATTAAGATTATTCTTCCATTTTATACAGGATCTGTGGATAATATAAAAAAAAAATTGTTTCACAAGAAAGGATATATTCAATTTGTGAAATCGGTAATGAACGGGAAAATCAAGGTGGCCACTGACATTGTTGAGATGGAGGTATCAAAAAAATTCAAGCAATCATACTACATTCATTCAATAATTTTACCTAAAAGTTTAAAAGATGGGTAGATTGAATCAAAAGAGTTGCCAACAAGCGAGTAGGAACGAAATAAATTCTCCTAGACTAGAATACACTATATATATATATATATATATATATATATATATATATATATATATATATATATATATGTATATTAGAAATGGAAGAATGAAAGAAAGCTAATAAACTTTCATGGTTGTTGTAATAATGATTGAAACCAAATTTGACTTTTAATTCGTGGTCAAAGACTGCGAATTTTTTAATTTCAACTTTAGTTTCGTGATCAGTGACCTGAAAAACCCCCAAAATCCTGAGTTTCGACAAAATTTAATGCTTTTCTCGAAAAATTGCTCGCCATATTGCATTCGCCATTTTGAATTCTATATTCGCCATTTTGTTGTGAATATTGAATTTTGTTTCGTAATCAGCGGAGTATCCTAAAAAGCGATGGGGTCGAACTAATAACCGACACGTCGGAAATACTTAAAATAGGGAAATAGTATTTCAACAACCTTCTTAATGCAGATAACGGCATAACTGCAAAGACCACAATTTACCAGACAGCGGAAATAGACGTAGAGGAGCCAAGCTTCCAAGAAATAATAGTGGCAATCAACAAACTCAAAAATAACAAAACCCCTGGATGCGACATAATACCAGCAGAATGTCTAAAATATGGAGGAACACAACTCCAGAAGGATCTACGTAAACTAGTACTAGCCATATGGAAATGGGAAGCCTTGCCAGACCAATGGAACGAAGATACTATCATCCGCATCCATAAGAAGGGAGACCGCATGAAATGTATCAACTACAGGGGAATATCGTTACTGAACGCAGCAAACAAGATACTCTCCAATGTGATATTGAGACACATTTCACCGTATGCAGAGGAACAAATTGGCCAGTGTTGATTCAGACCAAAGAGGTCAACATTGTACCAGATATTCACAATATGACAACTACTGGAAAAACACTGGGAATTTAATAAAGACGTGCACCAGCTTTTCATGGACTTCAGACAAGCTTACGACACCATTACACGCGACAGTGTCGGGATAGCCATGGCAAATATAGGTATACCACAGAAAATCATCACTCTCACGAAGTTATGTATAAACAATACCAGATGTCTCGTTAAAGTAGGAATATAACATATAACAGAGGAATTTTCGGTCATGAGTGAATTGAGACAGGGATATGGACTGTCGCCCCTACTCTTTAACACAGTCCTAGATATGGCTATCAAGAAGACGAACAACACCACGGAAGTATTTACTAACCAGGGGCCTAAGATGATCCTGGCCTTCGCGGAAGACATTGGCGCGGTCGGAAGAAGTACTGTCGAAGTCAAGGAAAGCTTCCTGAAAATAGAGAAGGAATGTAAGAAAATGGGCCTCAACATCAACGAGGAAAAAACCAAATACATGCACATTACCCGACAACCAACCAGGGACATAATCGGTCAGAATATAACGATGGACACCTATAACTTCGAATGTGTCAGACAGTTTAAGTACCTAGGAGCCACGATATGCTCAGACAATAACAGCAACGAAGAGATTAAAACACGAGTACACAGTGGGAATAGGTGTTTCTTTGCCATGCGAACCCTCATGAAATCCAAAACGGTGTCGAGAGTATCAGATCTGAAGGTGTACCAGGCTGTAATCAAACCGATCATCTGTTATGGCTGCGAGACCTGGACCCTTACGAAACTTCTGAGCAACAATGAGCTTCTACTAAAGCGGGAAAACTTCTACTTCTACTAAAGCTGAAATGAAAATCCAAACGCGGAGCAATATCGCATAAGGACAAATGCAGAACTCCAGGACCTATACCAAAAGCCGGATATAGTCAAATCAATAAAATCCCAGCGTCTGAGATGAGCTGGACATGTCCAAAGAGCACCTGACGGCTGACTGATCAAGATAGTATTGAAAGGAAACCCAGCAAGAAAGAGACCGCTGAGGCGGCCGAGAATCAGATGGCAGGACAACACTTTAAAAGATCTACAGACTATGTAGGTATGTGACTAGAAGGAGGCCATGTTGGGCCGGGACCGATGGAGGCAAATCGTTAACGCAGCCAAGACCTACCTAGGGTTGTAGTGCTACCCAGAAGAAGACAGAAGAAGAATCAGCGGCGTCAAAAATCGCAAAGGGCTGAGTTTTTCTGAAATTAAATACTTTTTTCGGAAAATCATTCCCCTTCTATTGGCCGGCATTTTGAATTTTGAATTCAGTTTCGTGATCGGTGACTTTTACAGCCGCTAAATCTCGACTTTCAACAAAATTGAAGGCTAACTTAAAACAAACGGAACACAGCCTGAATATATAAATATATTCACCCTTTCAGGAGCTCTATAACAATTATTGATTCTTTTTAGGACTACCAAAACAAATCTCATATGAAATTTCATGTGAGATTTGTTTTGCTATTCCTAAAAAAACTCAATAATTGTTATAGAGCTCCGAAAAGGCTGAATATATTAATATTCTGGCTGTGTTTCATTAAGTTTGTATGATTTTCTATAACGTAGAATGGTTTCATCAATTCTAAATTGAATGCTTTTTTCGAAAAATTATCCGCCATATTACGTCCGTCCATTGAATTTCAAAATTTCAGTTTCGTGATCAACGACCCCAAAAATTGAGGAGATCAAAAATCACAATATTTGCACGGTTCCTTCATATTTTGGTCAGCTTTTTGGGATTTCAAACCACAGTGTGGCTGCCCAAAAAGTTGTTGATATTTCAAATAAGGTACGCTTTAGTATTGACTTTTTTCACTATCGAATCGATATGAGTTTTCCACTGTAGTGTGTCTTCTAAGTAAACCCCAAAATATTTGATGCTGTTGGACCTTTTTATTTCCAGTTGTATATTAAGTTTTATTTTTATATCGTCTGCGGCTTTTCTTTTTGTGTGAAAGATCATAAAATCCGTTTTATGATCCGTATATTTAAAAATAAATTATTTCCATAGAATCCTTTCTTTAGTGATTCAATTACTGAAGAAAGGGTGATCTGGAGCAATGCGGAGGTTTGTGAAATATTAAGCTTTAAAGTGCTAATTTTTGTTAGAGTCAAGTTTTTTGTCATTGAGTCATAACAGAGTCATATTAGACCAAAAAATAGGGGTCAGGTTACAAAAATTCACACTTGGCTGAAAATTGGTAGGATTGTTCAAAACACTATTATAAATAAAATGTGAAAAGTCCTCATAAATCCGACACCTGAAAAAAAAATTTACTCGGGATCAAAGGTCACAAAAACGGGTTTTTCGCGATTTTCAGCAAAACGGTAAGTTCTATAGTAAAATTAGCCCAGATAAAAATTGTAGATCAGGTGATATCTATTAAAAATGTCTAAATACTTTTTTTTCCTAAGAGCTACCGTTTTTTGAGATATAATGATTCAAAAAGTATGAGGTAGTGTACTTATCTGGATTTTTTATTGTGGTTTACCCGGTAGGCCAATTCCACTCATCTGTCGTGATTCTGTTTAATTTGAAACTAATAAATAATTCAAGATATTGGCAAGGGTTGAAAATGATAAAAGGGGTATAGATTAAAAAAAAATTATAGGGAAATTTATCCATCGGAATCATCATTATCTGAAACTTCTGCTTCCTTTTCTCCTTGTTCTTCTTCTTCTTGTTTTCCTTCTCCTTGTTTCTTCTTCATCCTAGATGCAAGTAAATTGTCCCAATAATGACACATCGCATCTATCTTCGTTAGCATCAAATGAATCTTCAATTGCTGGTGATTCAACATTGGAGCATGACCGGCCTTGACAATTTGTGCATGCTACAGAACAAAACAGTCCAACTTTTTTGCAACCACATTTAGCACTACATCCCTTTTTATAGTTGCAAAAAAATGTGCTTAGCAGTTTTTCTGGCGCAGGTGGGAGTAAAGTTTAAACTGGCTCTAATTAATTGTCGACCAGCTTCCAACCAAAGTCTTTTGGGTCTAGCTGACAACCAAGCCACACTTGAACTTGGTAATATACCCGAAAACAAGCTAACAGCACTTGTTTTTTATTTCCAGTATTTTTAACAAACATGCATATTGAAACTTACCTAAGCACTTATTTTTTTCAGAAGCTCCATACATAGAGAGAAGAAAGCGAATTCTGTTGGTGATAACTTCTTGTGGAGTTGAATTATTTTTTTTAAAACTTCAACAGATTGAATTAAATCTTGTTTTTCAAACATTTTAAAAACAGTTGTTTTACCCCTCTTGAAAAATGCTGATGTCGTATCGCAGCCAGTTATAGCGTGTAAAAAAAGTGCATGATTTTGATACTTTGCAAAAGTAGATAAAATTTTTGAAGAATATGTTACCGATTGAAGAAGAAAAACATTGATGTGCATATTATGACGATTACAACTCTTTCAACTTTTTGAATCGTTATATCTCAAAAACGGTGACTCTTAGTTTAAAGTTTTTGGACACTTTTTATAGATAATTATCTGATCTACAATTTCTATCTTGGTAATTTTATGATAAAACTTACCGTTTTGTTGAAAATCGCGAAAAAACCTCTTTTGTGACCTTTGACCCCGAGTAATTTTTTTTCCAGGTGTTGGATCGATGAGGACTTTTCACATTTCATTTATAATAGTGATTTGAAAATCCTACCAATTTTCAGCCAAGTGTGAAGTTTTGTAACCTTGGATGTATAAATTTAACGGACTATAAGAGTAAGAATGGCAACTACGGAACACTACATTGCGCTTGGCTCGACGTACTTGGCCGTTTTATTTTTTAATTTTATTTGTCATAACCATTTGAAAATCCGAACTTTGTAAAAACCATTGTAATATATCAAATTGCTTTTCGGAAAGAATATTGGACCTCAATTCCATCGGCATTATTACAGAAATAATGTTTCACAGTTAACATAACTTCCCTTTTCAACTTTATCTGTCCAGTCTTGTCAATAATGTCCGGCTAGTCATGTGCTAATCTGGTCTGTCTAATCTTGTCGGTCTAGTGATGCTATTATGGTCTTATGTATCTCATCTCGCTCTGTTTTGTCTGTCTAATCTTGTCCACCATATCATATCGTTCTAATATTTTCTGTCTAGTCTTGTATTTCTTGAAATGTCTTTAGAGTCTTGATTCTCTAGCCTTCTCTGCTTAGGCTTGCTGGTCTAGTTTTGTTTACATAGTCTTCCTGTCTTGTCTAGTATCTCTAAAATTGTTTGTATAATCTATATTGTGCCTTGCCTCTCGATTCTTGTCTGATATGTATGTCAAGACTTCTATATCTAGTCTTGTTTATCAAGTCTTATGTCTAATTTTGTGTACCTAGATTTGATTGTCTTGTCCAGCCCATCTAGTCTTACCTTCCAAGTCATGTCCATCTCAAGTCTTTTTTTATAGTGTTTATATTAAATCAACAGACAAAGCTAGAGAGACAAAATTAGACACATAAATTTTGTCTCTCTACCATTGTCTGTTGACTTTTTTCCGTCTGGCTTTGTCTATCTAGTCTTGTCGATATTGTATTGTTCGACTTATCTTGTCTCCTACTTTTCTTGTCCCTACTTTTCCGTCTTGAAAAGATTAGGCTAGTTTCCTTTTGTTTTAATCTTGTCTGTTTAGCGTTCTTTATGTCATTTCTATATAGTGTTACTTATTTTGTTTTGTCGGTGTAGTCCTGTCTGTTAGCCTTGTCTGTCTTTGGTTTTGTATGTCTAGTATTACCTGTCTAGTTTTGTTTGTCTGTCCAGTTGTATACATAGTAATTTTGATCTAGGCTTGTCTGTCAATTTTGTTTTGTTGATCTTGGCTGTCCATTCGTATCTGTCCAACCTCCTCTATCTAGTCCTCTCCGTCTAGTTTTGTTTGCCTGTTCACCACATCTTCTCCGTACAAATCTGTTTAACTTAGTTTTCCTCTGTTTTCCTTTGTTTAATTTTGTTTATTCCCGGGAGTAAATATTTACTAGTTTTAATCTTTTGTTTCGTTGTAAAATTTTTAATTATCAAAACAATATATCATTTGTGTAATAAATAAGGAATGATAATGGTTCGGTAAGTCGAGATAATGTTTTATAACAATATGATTCCTGCAGACCTTTCACTATGGTAGGATTTTACCACAACCCGGCACCGAGTCTACTGAATGGTGAGAGTTTACCATGCAGACTCGCATACTTCAGTAAGTCAGTCTGTCAGTGTGTCGAGCGTCCGTTCCCTCCTGTTTCCTACACATGTGCACAATTTAAAATTAATTTATAATAAAACGCTAATTTTATTATAAATTAATTTAGCCGCGACAAAGGCAAAAATATGTAAGTATCAAACTTGATATAACAATGTTATTATCTAAATATTAAAAAAATGTATTTGTATTATCAATTTTTTTTTCCAGATTTATTTATTTATATCAATTTGTTTCGGTGTACAAGACAATGCCAGAGAATTGCAAGTCTTGCACGATGCGCGACGCCAATAACAATACATATCCGGGTCCGATTCAGAGTTCAATTACGGGACAACCGCCATCAGGAAAATGTAAAAGTGTGCAGGTTACGGCCAAAGTTTTGTTCGGGTCCGTGCAGGCTATCACCAGACTCAAGCAGGAGGAAAAGGCCGCGAGAGAAAATAAACGTATTTAATAGGTAAGCGATTATAAGGGATTTAGAGGGAGCAAGGTCCCTTTAGTGATAATGCACTTTTAAATAGTTTATCGATGATTTTTTACTCGTGTTGACGTTCTACAAGATTTGTGTATATTTTTAGCTAAAATGTGGAAGAAATATTAGGAATTTCTTAAGAATGTTAATGTTGATCAAAAATATATATGTTTTTCTAACTCACTAGATAGAGCCACGTTTGTGTCGACAAGAATTGATAGATACAAATTAAAAGTAAAACAATACAGACAAAGCGACATACACACAACTAGAACAATGAGACTAAGGAAAAGATTAGACACATAAAACTAGAAACTAAAATAAACAGTACTAAACAGACAAGCATAGATAATCAGGACTAGACAGCAAAACTAGACAGACTAGTTTAAACAGAAAAAAAAGTCGATATGCAAACAAGACTAGTTGGACAGCACTAGACAGCAACAACTACAATACTCTTACAATATCAGACAGACAAGACAAAACGGACCAGACTAGACAGACAAAACAAGACCAGATAAAAAAACTAGATAGACAAGACTACAAAGACAAGATTAGGCATGCAAGACAAGACAGACAAAAACAGACGGACAAGACTATACAGACAAAACTAGAGAAACAAGACTAGGCAGACAAGACTAAACAAATAAGTCTAGATGGACAAGAATAAAGAAACAAGACCAGGCAGACAATAATAGACAGAAAAGACTAGTCAGACAAGACTAGATAGCCAATACTAGACAGACAAGACTAGACAGACAAGACTAGACAGACAAGACTAGATAGACAAGACTAGACAGACAAGACTAGACAGACAAGACTAGACAGACAAGACTAGACAGACAAGACTAGACAGACAAGACTAGACAGACAAGACTAGACAGACAAGACTAGACAGACAAGACTAGACAGACAATACTAGACAGACAAGACTAGACAGACAAGACTAGACAGACAAGACTAGACAGACAAGACTAGACAGACAAGACTAGACAGACAAGACTAGACAGAAAAGACTAGTCAGACAAGACTAGATAGCCAATACTAGACAGACAAGACTAGACAGACAAGACTAGACAGACAAGACTAGACAGACAAGACTAGACAGACAAGACTAGACAGACAAGACTAGATAGACAAGACTAGACAGACAAGACTAGACAGACAAGACTAGACAGACAAGACTAGACAGACAAGACTAGACAGACAAGACTAGACAGACAAGACTAGACAGACAAGACTAGACAGACAAGACTAGACAGACAAGACTAGACAGACAAGACTAGACAGACAAGACTAGACAGACAAGACTAGACAGACAATACTAGACAGACAAGACTAGACAGACAAGACTAGACAGACAAGACTAGACAGACAAGACTAGACAGACAAGACTAGACAGACAAGACTAGACAGACAAGACTAGACAGACAAGACTAGACAGACAAGACTAGACAGACAAGACTAGACAGACAAGACTAGACAGACAAGACTAGACAGACAAGACTAGACAGACAAGACTAGACAGACAAGACTAGACAGACAAGACTAGACAGACAAGACTAGACAGACAAGACTAGACAGACAAGACTAGACAGACAAGACTAGACAGACAAGACTAGACAGACAAGACTAGACAGACAAGACTAGACAGACAAGACTAAACAGACAAGACTAGACAGACAAGACTAGACAGACAAGACTAGACAGACAAGACTAGACAGACAAGACTAGACAGACAAGACTAGACAGACAAGACTAGACAGACAAGACTAGACAGACAAGACTAGACAGACAAGACTAGACAGACAAGACTAGACAGACAAGACTAGACAGACAAGACTAGACAGACAAGACTAGACAGACAAGACTAGACAGACAAGACTAGACAGACAAGACTAGACAGACAAGACTAGACAGACAAGACTAGACAGACAAGACTAGACAGACAAGACTAGACAGACAAGACTAGACAGACAAGACTAGACAGACAAGACTAGACAGACAAGACTAGACAGACAAGACTAGACAGACAAGACTAGACAGACAAGACTAGACAGACAAGACTAGACAGACAAGACTAGACAGACAAGACTAGACAGACAAGACTAGACAGACAAGACTAGACAGACAAGACTAGACAGACAAGACTAGACAGACAAGACTAGACAGACAAGACTAGACAGACAAGACTAGACAGACAAGACTAGACAGACAAGACTAGACAGACAAGACTAGACAGACAAGACTAGACAGACAAGACTAGACAGACAAGACTAGATAGACAAGACTAGATAGACAAGACTAGACAGACAAGACTAGACAGACAAGACTAGACAGACAAGACTAGACAGACAAGACTAGACAGACAAGACTAGACAGACAAGACTAGACAGACAAGACTAGACAGACAAGACTAGACAGACAAGACTAGATAGACAAGACTAGACAGACAAGACTAGACAGACAAGACTAGACAGACAAGACTAGACAGACAAGACTAGACAGACAATACTAGACAGACAAGACTAGACAGACAAGACTAGACAGACAAGACTAGACAGACAAGACTAGACAGACAAGACTAGACAGACAAGACTAGACAGACAAGACTAGACAGACAAGACTAGACAGACAAGACTAGACAGACAAGACTAGACAGACAAGACTAGACAGACAAGACTAGACAGACAAGACTAGACAGACAAGACTAGACAGACAAGACTAGACAGACAAGACTAGACAGACAAGACTAGACAGACAAGACTAGACAGACAAGACTAGACAGACAAGACTAGACAGACAAGACTAGACAGACAAGACTAGACAGACAAGACTAAACAGACAAGACTAGACAGACAAGACTAGACAGACAAGACTAGACAGACAAGACTAGACAGACAAGACTAGACAGACAAGACTAGACAGACAAGACTAGACAGACAAGACTAGACAGACAAGACTAGACAGACAAGACTAGACAGACAAGACTAGACAGACAAGACTAGACAGACAAGACTAGACAGACAAGACTAGACAGACAAGACTAGACAGACAAGACTAGACAGACAAGACTAGACAGACAAGACTAGACAGACAAGACTAGACAGACAAGACTAGACAGACAAGACTAGACAGACAAGACTAGACAGACAAGACTAGACAGACAAGACTAGACAGACAAGACTAGACAGACAAGACTAGACAGACAAGACTAGACAGACAAGACTAGACAGACAAGACTAGACAGACAAGACTAGACAGACAAGACTAGACAGACAAGACTAGACAGACAAGACTAGACAGACAAGACTAGACAGACAAGACTAGACAGACAAGACTAGACAAACAAGACTAGACAGACAAGACTAGACAGACAAGACTAGACAGACAAGACTAGACAGACAAGACTAGACAGACAAGACTAGACAGACAAGACTAGACAGACAAGACTAGACAGACAAGACTAGACAGACAAGACTAGACAGACAAGACTAGACAGACAAGACTAGACAGACAAGACTAGACAGACAAGACTAGACAGACAAGACTAGACAGACAAGACTAGACAGACAAGACTAGACAGACAAGACTAGACAGACAAAACTAGACAGACAAGACTAGACAGACAAGACTAGACAGACAAGACCAGGCAGACAAGACTAGACAGACAAGACTAGACAGACAAGACTAGACAGACAAGACTAGACAGACAAGACTAGACAGACAAGACTAGACAGACAAGACTAGACAGACAAGACTAGACAGACAAGACTAGACAGACAAGGCTAGACAGAGAAGACTAGACAGACAAGACTATACAGACAAGACTAGACAGACAAGACTAGACAGACAAGACTAGACAGACAAGACTAGACAGACAAGACTAGACAGACAAGACTAGACAGACATGACTAAACAGACAAGACTAGACAGACAAGACTAGACAGACAAGACTAGAAAGACAAGACTAGACAGACAAGACTAGACAGTCAAGACTAGACAGTCAAGACTAGACAGACAAGGCTAGACAGACAAGACTAGACAGACAAGACTAGACAGACAAGACTAGACAGACAAGACTACACAGACAAGACTAGACAGACAAGACTAGACAGACAAGACTACACAGACAAGACTAGACAGTCAAGACTAGACAGACAAGACTAGACAGACAAGACTAGACAGACAAGACTAAACAGACAAGACTAGACAGACAGGACTAGACAGACAAGACTAGACAGACAAGACTAGACAGACAAAACTAGACAGACATGACTAGACAGACAAGACTAGACAGACAAGACTAGACAGACAAGACTAGACAGACAAGACTAGACAGACAAGACTAGACAGACAAGACTAGACAGACAAGACTAGACAGACAAGACTAGACAGACAAGACTAGACAGACAAGACTAGACAGACAAGACTAGACAGACAAGACTAGACAGACAAGACTAGACAGACAAGACTAGACAGACAAGACTAGACAGACAAGACTAGACAGACAAGACTAGACAGACAAGACTAGACAGACAAGACTAGACAGACAAGACTAGACAGACAAGACTAGACAGACAAGACTAGACAGACAAGACTAGACAGACAAGACTAGACAGACAAGACTAGACAGACAAGACTAGACAGACAAGACTAGACAGACAAGACTAGACAGACAAGACTAGACAGACAAGACAAGACAAACAAGACTAGACAGACAAGACTAGACAGACAAGACTAGACAGACAAGACTAGACAGACAAGACTAGACAAACAAGACTTTTTTTTAAGTGGGTTTGGGTAAGCTCTCACCAAATCCCCTATTCCACCTTGGCTTTTTAGTATGCGCCACCCCGGTATCGAATATATTGCATTCATTCAGGGTGGGCAGCCCGGACGGTTAATGAAAACCGCCCTAGTTGTTGTCTCCCCGACCAGGATTCGAACCCGGGTCTCCCGCATTGAAAGGCGGGTATGTTGTCAACTACACCACCGAGGAGGACAGACAGACAAGACTAGACAGACAAGACTAGACAGACAAGACTAGACAGACAAGACTACACAGACAAGACTAGACAGACAAGACTAGACAGACAAAACTAGACAGACAAGACTAGACAGACAAGACTAGACAGACAAGACTAGGCAGAAAAGACTTGACAGACAAGACTAGACTGATAGGGCTAAACATCTCTCATTTATTTATTCATAACCATAACTTATGTGGCCAGCACTCCGTCCTGATGAACACTATGCTGGTTATCGATTATAAAAATAGTTTACAATTTAAATAGTAATTTCGTCCTAAATTCAAAAGGTCATGATCTAGTCTTTTTAATATCGCGTAGTTTGTATTAAATGTCTGCCGCCATTTACTATTTTTATCGATTATGATGAGGTCCTCCTCGCTCTTAGGCCAGGGACATCCTGCCTTAGTCATGCTTATTTCGGTTTGTTGTCGCCAGTTCTCTGTAAGCGGGCATATAAAAAGTACATGAGCGGCTGTATCTTCCTCTCGACAAGTGCAGAGCTTAGACATACAAAACTAGACAGACAAGACTAGACAAACAAGACTAGACAAACCAGGCAAGACAGACAAGACTTAATAGACAATGCTAGAGGGACAAGACTAAACAGCCTAATTCTATTTTCCTTCATGCGCAGACTAGCGTCAGCCATGTGGCTGATTAGGGTTTCTTGTTATTAATTTTGACGTCGGAATGACATGATCTTAAAAACAATTTTATTTTTATGGTTATTGTTGAGTGCCACGAAAGTGGACTGAAAGCTATAAAGTAACTTACAAATCTCACATGAGATTTGTTTTGGTAGTCCTAAAAAGACTCAATAATTGTTATAGAGCTCCGGAAAGGCTGAATATATTTATAGATTCAGGCTGTGTTCCGTTTGTTTTAAGTTTGTAATATCTTTTTAATTTTGTTCTTTTATTGGTGATGAAACTGTTGAGCTATAATTTGATTGAATTAAAAAAAGACTAGATAGGCGAGACTAGACATACAGTACACGATTGACAAGACTACACAGCAAAGAGTAGATAGTCGAGAACAAGAGAGCTAATATTGATATACAAGACTAGGATAGAGCACACAAATATAATTAGAGAGACAAAAAGAAACAAACAAAGCTGGGCATGCAAGACACGAACAAACAATTCTCTACAACCTTGCCTGTTTAAGATTTGAAACAAGCCTACTAGAAATGAGTAGAGGGTTATAAAGTCGGAATTGAAAATGTTATCTTAACTTTGATCTCAGAACAAGATAAGCTACTCTAACAGAAACAGTCTGGTACTCTGAATTCACTTTCTGATTGGGTCAACCATATTTAAAACTATTTTAGTTATGAATTTATTATAAGCAAATATTTTATTGAGCGCCAATTTACAAAACCGCAATACTCAACTTTTCAAATTTCAATGTTAAATCCTAATTTGTTCTTAAACCAAAAATAGTCAATTATTTCAAATAAACGTCTAATTAATTAATTACCAATAACATCATCAATGCAACCCAGATAAAGTTTATATATTACTTGTAATTTGGTTAACTTATTCATGTCGTAGATGTACGCTAATCTCGAACTTTTCTGACATTAATTTTTGGATTCGATTCTTGTAGAATTTTTGCGCCACAAAATATCTGAAAATGGTGGAATAGTGCCAGACTCTTAAGGGTCTGACTGAAGCGCCACTTGTAATCATCCAATGCGCAACTTTATGACCACCCTTTATCCATCCAGATCATCATAATTCAACCCATCTGAGTTCACTGCTGGAGATAGGTCTCCCTTTAATTTACCCATTTCCATCTGTCATGTGCCAAGTTGATCAAATTTCCGGCTAGGAGGGTAATATCGTCAAACCCTCTTGTAGGAGGTCGGCCTCTGCTTCTTTCGGACTCTCAGGGTCTCCATGTCAATATTTTCTTTGTCCACCTGTTATCAGTGGTTCTTGCGAGATGCTCTGTCCAGTTCCATTTTAAGTTGGTTATACGTTCTACTACGACTGTAACTTCTGTTGTTTGTCTTAAGGCACCCTCACAGTGTGACACCTCGATAAATAGCAGAATTTCACGATTTTTTTTTATGCTTAGCATAAACTAATCGGTCTGATTTTTTTTTACAAATCAAAGTACTAATCGAGAATACAGAATGATCTTTTTTGAATTGATTTATTTATTGTTTAACATTTTTTTATTAAATATAATGTGGCGTTGAAAAAAAAGCTCCTGAATCGTCTTCATGATAGCTGACGTAATTTACAATTAGATCTGATATAAAAATATCAAGAAGATTATTAATCTGTAGGAAAGCCCCTATGTTCCTATGAAAGCTTTTCCTTTCTTATGAAATTTAAAAAGAATGACGGCGGTTTGACAAAAAGGTATCGATTTCAGGCTATTTTTTCGACAATTATTCGAAAAAAAATGGAAGATTTAAAAAAAATGCTTTCATAGGAACATAAAGAATGATGTGAAGAATGTTCAGTCCAAATTTCAAAGGCATAGTTTGAAAACTGTTCCTTTGAGAGTGGAGAACGTTTTGAAAAACACCATTTAGAGAAAAACGCGATAAAAGTTTGCAGTGAGCGCCAGATACTCCAATCCCTTTTTCTAAGAAAGGCTGTAGCGACCTACATAATTCGAATTTCGAATTAAAAATTGGGGAGAATATTTATAACAGTGTATACTATTGGCATAATGAAAAAACATCGATGTTTTTGAAAATTTCACTCTGTGAGGGTCCCTTAACCATTCATTTGTCTTCCTGTCCCTTTAGGCAATTCGTAGTTTATTCAAGGGTCTTCTTGGTTAAATCAAGTTTCGACTCCATAGGTTACAATAGGCAACACGCATTAATCGTAGACTTTTCGTTTTAAACATATTGGATATTGACCTCTTCGTATGTGTCTTAATTTTCTAAAGGCCGCCCATCCTAAGCCTATCCTTCTGGTAATTTCGCATGTCTGATTATCTCTGCCAATTTTGATGGTATGTTCAAGGTACTTATATGCGTCAAATTCTTCAATTGTTGTATCGTCCATCATTATTGTCCCGCCCAAGACGAGGTTCGTCATAATTTTAGTTTTTGACATATTCATTTTTAGCCCTAGTTTTTCTGACGCATGTTGTTCTCAAAGGTGCCAAAGAAATGCTTCTTTGGCACCTTTGAGGCTATCAGTACCTATACCAATATCATCTGGGAATCGTAGATGATTGAGCCTTTCTCTTTGGATATTTATGCCTTGCCGTCCCAATCGAGTTCTTTCAAAATGCTTTCTAGTACTACCGTAAAAAGTTTTGGGGACAGCGCGTCACCTTGTCTGACGCCCCTTTCGATACTGAAGATTTCTGTTTCTGTGTGTAGTCTAAATTTTCATGTGGCGTTTGCATATATGTTACTTATTAGATTCGCGAATCTATAGTCGATTCTACTTTCCGATAATGCCTTCATAATGGCCCATAACTCTATGGAGTGGAAGGCCTTCTCGTAGTCTATAAACGTGAGGGTCAATGGCAGATTATGTTCCTCAACCAGGGTCTTAATTACTTGCAGATGATCATTAGTGCCAAAACCTGCTCGAAAGCCGGCTTGTTCTCTTGCCTGTGAGAAGTCGAGTTTTGCTGTTATTCTTTTGGTAATTATTTTTGTGAAGACCTTGTACAAATGTGTCAACAGGCTAATCGGCACATAATTTTCTAAACAAGTAGCGTCTCTCTTTTTGTATTTAAATACAATTATTGAATTGTTCTACTGTGCTGGGGTAGTACTGTTTACAAATTTATTGAACAGTCCATCCATCTATGGCTCTACAACCCGGGGTGGGTCTTGGCCGCCTCAACAATTCTCCTCCATTCTCTCCGATCCTGAGTGGTTTCTTCCCAGTTGAGCACCCCCAGGGTTTGAAGGTCCTTGCGGATATTATCTCGCCATCGAAGCTTTGGGCGCCCCAGTGGTCTTTTGTTGTTAGGGGTTTCTTCCCAGACCATTTTAACTAGCCTTGAGTCATTACTCCTCTGGACATGTCCCAGCCATCTTAATCTGTTTGACTTGATTTCTTGTACTATACTTGGGCTATTATATAGTTCATATACCTCGTTGTTCGTGCGCATCTTATATCGCAATGTTTGTTGATCCCTGACTGCTCCAAATATTTTCTTAAGAATTTTTCTTTCAAAACGATTGAGTAGTAACGTATCTTGTACGGTCATGGTCCATGTTTCGCTAACTGTCTGTTCATTACTTTCGTGCTTTTGTTTCTTTCAATTGTATCCGTGACTATCTGCACGCTATATTTTCGATTGTCATTTTTTATTTCCTTTGATGTCCATTTGTCCACCAGTTCTCTGTATCTTGGTGTATTTATCTCGCCCATTCTCCTTAGACGTCTACGCTCTTCCATTACAAGTTTTGTACTTCCGCTAATTTTACTTTCGATGATATGCTATTAATCTCTATTACTTTGCTTGCGTGCTTTTTATGAATAAAGAGTCCAACTCCTCCTATATTCGTTTTCTCTTCCTCTTTATAGTAGAATATATTTCCTGTTTTCAGCTTTCTCCTTTTCTCCTGACCTCACTGATTCATACAATATCCCATAATATCCCAAATATCCCATCTGATGTGGAATAGTTCTTCTTCCATTTGCTCCAAGTTTTTGCTCCGATGACATAGATTGCATTATACGTAGCGATTTTGATTTGTATTTTGGTAGCCAAGCCTTAAAAATTATCAAGATACCGAAAACAGCATACATAGGTCATATTCTGTACAGCGAAAAATATATACTTCTACAAAACATAATGCAGGGAAGAATAGAGGGGAAGAAGGGAATAGGGAATAGAAAAAATCCTGGCTCCGTAACATAAGAGAGTGGACGGGAATGACTGTTGAACTGTCCCAAGTGGCAAGAGACAGAGACTCATTCAAAAAGGTGGTCGCCAACCTTCCAGAAGCAGAAAAAGCCTACCTTAACCCGGAATCTTTGCACTCTCTTTACTTGTTTCTCCCATGTTTCCAGCCGCTACCGTGGTCGGGGTCTGAAGTACCGTGTCATTTCTTGACACTTCATCATTTTGAGGGGGGGGATGTGTTTAGCCTTAAAACCGCCAAGCTGGCCGGTGCGGGTTGTTGGTGGAGAGTAGTCCTGCTTCCTAGGATTTTATAAGCCACCGATGTACTACTGTTTGGTAGAATCTTCCGGCACCGCACATCTGATCCTGATCTGATCCTCTCCTTGATCAAGTTCGGTTGAAGGAGCCAGGGTCTGGTGTCAGATGGCCTCCTGCAACCCCCTCACTTAGTTTGGTCTGCAAGACGATGCAGTTTACCGGGGTATGACCGCTGTCCTTTTGTTGGATAACTTCTAGGAGCCATAAGTGAGAGTTGCATATATGCTGGGAACCAAAGTCCCACATCATCCTCGAGAGGATCGTTCAATAAGTGTACTGAGGTACTATCCCTAACAGATACACTACACCTCGATCCATCTAGATACTGTTGAATACATCATAGTTTCTTAGAGAACACCCTAGGGCCTCCCGCATCTACAATCCATCTTGGTTGCATAGTCAGGCTGCCGGCAGCCAGTCAGAACCCGCCAGATTGAACGGCAGCTAATTGACAGCACGCAGCCAGAGCGCGAGAAGCGAATCTATGTGGCTGCCGTCAGTCTCCTTGCACTTGTCGTAGCAGCAAGACGTATTTTGTTCATATCGCTCGACGAAAGGGTCACAACTGGTCGTCGATTGGCTGCTCAAATATTTCGGTCGCAGTAGGCAGGCTGCTAAGTGCGCGGGAGGGCTAAACGTATTATAAAAATGGTTTGCATCTGAGTTAAAATTTTATGTTATTAGAATGTGTTTTCTAATAAAAAAAATTAATGGAACTTAAGGAATTTTTAATGGAAAATTCAAAAAATAATATTTTTGTAACAACGAACCTGTTTGAATTGAATATTAAAGCGAATATTGAAGTCAAAGGTAATTGTAGTTCAAAACATTTAACATATTTGTCTCGAATTTGTTTTGGCAAATATTGAAATAGAAGTAGTTCATTTTATGTAATTATTAGAGTCATGTAAAATACATTAATTAATTAATATATTTACATATACTTAATATGCGTTTATTACAGTTACACGAACATTGTTCAAATCTAATGCTTGACCCAATTATTATACCAACTGTATATTATTTTGAATTAGAATAAAGTTATAAATTAATAAATATAAATATTATTTTTTGTTACAAAAACCTGCTAAAAGTGCCAAAGTTAAGTATAAATTGAAAATAATCTAAACAATTGAATAGAAATGAAAATAATATATTAAAAGATGTAGTACCTAAATTATATTTTATTTCAATTTTATTTTTTCCAAAAGCAGTTACAGAAAGGTTTAAGTGCATCATTTCGGAAGCATTTTAAAAAGGCTTAAAAAAATTAAATATACATAACTTTAGATAACGTATATTCCTCGTCGATAGCCTTGGATAAGTAATTTATTTTAACTTTGAAAACTAAAAGTATAAGATTAAATTGTATAATATTTATGAAATTATAATAAACATTACAAGTAAAAGGAAACATTATTGAAATATTATTACTAATTTAGTATTTCTCTTGCAATTAATTATGTTAATTGCCTCTTGCAATTTTACTTTCAATTTAAATTCAAATATATCCACGGTAATTGAAAAACTAAATTGTTAACCTTACTCCAAGCTAACAAAGCAGCATTTACAAAACCCTTAGAAATATCGTCTCTTCTCATAACAATTGCAAATTGTGCCATTGAATTCACTCGTGATTACGAAAACCTTGTAATGCGAGAAGAACATTAATGTCAACAGAAATAAACTATGAACTATAAAGTAAATACTATTTGGATCTCAAGAATTATTCCAACTTTATAACAATTCGTAATAGATAAGAAAAATAGAGAATATATATAATGATAATATAAAACCAGCAAGACACTTAAATTATATATAGATTATATACACAATTGGTCAAAACTAAACAAACCAAAAAGAATTGAGAATTATCAAGAATAGCGAGAAGAGAGCAAACAGCTAATTTTTTCTCTTTCTACCTGCTGGGTATAAGCCTCCCTTTTCTCCTTCCATTTTCACGGTTTTGTGCTGTTTGGTACCAGTTTAGCCCTGCGTGTAGTTGGTACCAGTTTCAGTTATATGATATCGTCACTCCATCTATTTAATGAACGTCCCGCATTCCGTTTTGAGTCCATGACCTCCATAGTACTAACCTCTGGCCCCATGTATGTACCTCTAGCCACATGTCCTGCCCAATTCCATTTCAGGTTGGCAATATGTTTGGTGGTATCTCGCACGTTTGTCTGCTCTCTAATCTACTTATTGGTCTTACGGTGTCTTAACGATATCCCCAATATTCTCCGCTCTATAGCTCTTTGCTACACACGTAGCTTCTTCAATATGGTGTTCTTGAGAGCCCATTTTTGTGCACCATACGTGCTTACTGGGAGGATGCATTGGTTGTATATTTCCGCTTTAATGCTAAGCGGCATGTCTAGAGTTAATTTATTTTTTAGTTTGGCGAAAGCAGCCCAAATTAGTCGTATTCTCTCATTGACCTCAAGTATCTGATTGGCTTTACCCACGGTTATTGTTTGGCCCAGGTACTTATAGGTGTCCGTTTTCTCGACTTTATTATTGCCAATTGTTAAGTCTTCTGCCAGCTCCACATATACTTATTTTTTTGGGAATTAATTTCTAGGCCAATCCGTTTGGTTGCGTTGGGCATATCTGAAATAAGTGATGTTAGTTTTTCTCTGCTGCTTGCTATGAGCACTATGTCGTCTGCAAACATGAGGTGATTTAGCCTTTCGGCGTTGATGTTAAAGCCTCTGTCTAGCCAATTAATATTATTTATGGTATCCTGTAAGACCAAGGTAAACAATTTCGGAGACATTGTGTCCCCTTGCCTTACTCCTCTCTTAGTAATTTTTATTTTTCCCACAATTTCGTGTAGTCGGATCTGGGCAGATGCATTTTTGTAGATATTTGTTAATAGATTTGCATAGCGGTAGTCTATTCTTGCATTCTTCAACGCTTGCTGTAGAGCCCATATTTCAACCGTGTCAAAAGCTTCTTTAAAATCTACGAATGCTAGCCACAATTGCAAAAATGATGCCATAAAAGGAAATTGTATTCGGTGAATTTCTCTCTCATTCTCATTCTCACATCAGAACTCTCATTGTTTTAAGGTATTCTGTAGTGCTGACCTCTTCTCTAAATGCCGCTTGTTCTTTTGGTTGATAGTAAATGAGCCTTGTACTGATGCGATTACTTTTGAGAACCGTTTGTAGGTTCGGGACTCGTTTTAGACCTCATTTGTAGTTCGGTTTCCCGTGTGCCCTTTCTTATGCAACAGTACTACAAGGGAGTTTGTCTAGTCCTCCGGGATGTCGAAATTCGAAAGATTTGTTAAATAGGATTGTTAGTTCGTTTTCTAGTTCTACGGCTCCAGTCTTAAGCATTTCAGTCAGTATTTCATCTATGCCGGCCGCTTTTCCGTTCTTAATTTTTGTAAGTTCAACTTGGATTTCGTAGTTTGTAATAGGTGGTATATCTTCATAGTTCACATTGAAAACGATTCTTTCCATTTCTTCGTACGGTATGTTGCTTTCTGTTTTTGATATGTTTCAGTTCGAGTAAAAGTGTTTTACCGTTTCGATAATGTTCTTCTATTAGTAACCATATTGCCGCTAGCGTCCATTATTACTACCATTTCCTTTTTGCAGCTATTTGTTTTCCTTCTGAATACCTTAGGACACCTGTGTTGTTCTAATATTTTTGAGCAATGTCCGTTTTGTACCTTCTTATATCCATTTTTGCCATTTTTCTGACTGCTTTATTCAGCTCTGCACATTCCCCAGTATCTGTCTTCTTGAGCGCTAGTAGCTCGTGACGATTTGTTGAGCATGTTAATCGTCTCCTTGCTTAGTTTGTTCTGCGCTACCAGGTTTTTCGGTACGTACCTTTCTCCTGCTTGCCTTAGCGTGTTTGCAAAATTTGTCATTAATTTTCTATTGGTAAAACCATACTACTTTATAGATAATCATATAAGCTTAATAAAGTCGGCAGACAGACTAAATATATAAATATATTCAACCTTTCCGGAGCTCAATAATATTATTGAATCTTTTCAGGACTACCAAAAAAAATCTCATGTGAAATTTGACAGTTATTTACTAACTTTTGGTCCACTTTCGCGGCACTCAACAAGAACCAGAAAAATAGCATTGTTTTAAAGATCATATCTTAAGTTAATAGAAAGATGTGATCTTAAAAACAATGTTATTTCTCAACTTCTTGTTGAGTGCATATTAATCTTACCCTTACCCTTATCCCTTTATTAAGTTTTAAGTTTTTAAGCTTCATAATTTTTGTTCTACATATGTTTGAAATTCTGTTGGTTCTTCCAACAATTTAGTTGTGTCTGATGGTTGTGATCTTTTCAACTCCATCTTTTGTCTTTCTGGTTTTCTGCCCAAAAACTAGACATAGGTCGCTTCCGGCGTTAAAGCTATTGAGTACGTTTACGTATTCTTCTTGTTAATGGTGCTAGTTCTAGTAGGACCTGGACCTCCTCCCACAGCCTACACTTGTGCTTGGTGTCTTGATGTTAGACAAAAGTGTAGGGAGCCTTTACAGTTTTTAATGTGGTTGGCGAGCCTCTATTCGGGGAGGTTTCGAGGCAGATTTTTACTGTGATGACTTTGCCAGAGCCATCTACAGGAGAACGGTGGCTTATTTTTACCATGTCCAGGATTTTAACCCGCAACTTGCGGCTCCGAAGTCTGAGTCCTTGACTACTGGGTCACCACCGCCTAGTTCTACGCATTGCTCTGATATTATTTGTCAGAATGTAATCGGTTTGATTGTGTGTTTTGTCATCCGGGCTCCTCCACATCCATTTGCGGTTTGCACTTTTTTGGAAGAACGTGCTGCCATTATACAGCTTTTCCGTTTCTTGAAAGTTTACCAACATTGTGCCTCTCTGGTTTCTTTGTCATTGTCCATGCTTTCCAACAAAGGTTTCACTGTGGTTAAGTTTTGCTGCAATTTTTCATTTACAATCCCCTATTGCGTAGGTTAGGGAAGCCTTATTTCGATCGTGGCTTGCTTTAGTAATATCCTTGTAGAAAGCTTCAGCTTGTTCTTCTTCCACCAGACTTGTAGGTGCATAAGCTTGAATGATTTTGAGTGTTTTAAGTTTGTTTGTGCTCCGCTATCCAGGTGGTACCTTGTTTTCCTTTTGGTTCAACTCGGTTTATCACATTCGTCAGGCGTCTTCTGGTTTTAGATGCAGTATTAAGAGGTCTTCTTTGGTTTTTATAAACCAGGGCATTGTGCTTTTGTGTTTGGAGTCAAAAAAGAGAAAAATCTGTTTTGTCGGCCTGTTGCCGTCCATTCGTTTGAGATTACCATAATACCGTGCCCGCCTCTTACGGATCGTTTCTGTAATTTTCTCTATTTCACTGCAGACTTCTTTGATGGGTTTTTTATGATGGATGCCATTCTTGTAATTCGATCCTATTACACCTTTGTCGATTTTGCTCTCTTTCTTCTCTAGTTCTTCGAGCAGTCCTTTGTCAGCATTTAGGAATAGGGTTTCGGCTGCATACATAACTACTGGCTTCAGAACAGTTTCATAATGACGGAGTTTGTATTTTTGGACAGATATTTCTTGTTGTAGATTGAGCGCGACGTTTGATAGGCTATGTCGTGTTTGCGTACTCGTTCATTAAGTGCTTCTTTGTTCAGTCCACTTTTCATGATGATCTCTCCCAGGTTCATAAATGTTTCCACTATTTTGTCTGGAGCTTTGCTCATCTTTGATGATGATCATTACTTCTGTTTTGTCAAATGATATCTCCGCGATTTCTTTTAGAAGCTCGATTTGCATCCTAGCAGTTTCTATATCGTTTGACAGAATGGCGATGTCATCAGCGAATTGTAGACAGTCAACCACAGTCCTAGTTTTTGTTCCTATTCTCATAAGGCATACAATTATTACAAGCTGATATACTCAGCTTGTAATAATTGTGTTCGTCGGGTCCTAATAATCTTTACGAGAACGCAGTTGAAAAACATTGGAGAGAGCCCGTCACCTTGTCCGACTCCCGTTTTGACTTCAAAAGAGTCTGATAGACATCCCAGAAACTTTACTTTAGATTTTGTTTCAGATAGGGTGGCTCTAATTAGTGCCAACAGTTTCAGGTTCAATTACAAATTTGCTAAGGATGTTTTGCAGGACGCCGCGGTTTATTGAATCATAGGCCTTTTTAAAGTTTACAAAGTTTTGAGGTTGTGGATCTGTTCGGCAATTGAACGCCCTTTTCAGAATCTACCTTGGTAATCGCCTATTTGGTGCTCTATTTCAGCTTCTAATCTCTCCAGGATAATAAGTGAGAGAATTTTGTATGTTACCTGTAAGAGTAAGAGTCTATAGTTGTTGACGTTTTTCATGTTGCCTTTCTTGTGTAAAGGATGGATCAAGGCTGTTTTCCAATCTACTGGTTGGATTTCTTCTGTCGAAATTTGTTCTATTCGCTCCTGCAAGATTTTGACTGCTTCTTCAGAGGCATATTTCCAAAGGTCTGCAACTACACAGTCTTCTCCTAGTGCCTTGTTTTTATTAGAGAAATTTGACGTTTTATTTCAACTGCATTTGGTGGTCTCGATTCTGGGTATCTGAGAATGGGTTCCTCGGTCTTAATGGGATTTTTGGGTTGATTGCAATTTAATAACTCTCGCTGATATGGCATGTAGTGATTGTATGCTGGCAGTTAGCCTTTTGTGAACCAAAACACCCACTCATTCGACGATACAGTTTGCATTGCCTTTGTAGTAGAGCTTGTGTCCGAATCTAAACTAGATAAAGCAGGTTAAGGCTTTCCTTCGAAAGTCAGCATGAGGGCAAAGAAACGAGGATTACCACAGTTGGGCACGTTGGGTGCTGGGAACCATTACGCGGACATTCAAGTGGTCGAGGAGATTTATCATAAATGGGTAAAGCGAGCAAAATGAGCGTAGAGCTGGGGAAAGTCTGCGTGATGATCCATTCGAGTAGTCGAGGCTTTGGGCATCGGGTCGCTACGTACGTCTTGGATGGAAAAGGCTATGAAGAGCGACAACATAGAGAGAAACAAAATAAAGATTATCTGAAATCCATGGCGGCCGCCGCCAACTTCGCTTGGGTCAACCGTAGCTCCATGACATTCCTAACAAGACAAGCGTTTGCTAAACAGTTACAATACCATGTCTGACAATCTCGACATGCACGTTATCTACGATGTTTCACATAGCATCACATAGCAGCTTGTGTCCGAATCTAAACTAGATAAAGCAGGTGAAGGCTTTATCAAGTTTAGATCCGGACAAAAGCTCTACTACAAAGGCAATGCAAACTGTATCGTCGAATGAGTGGGTGTTTTGGTTTACAAAAGGCTAACTGACAGTGTCGAGTGTTGTCACACGAATATCTAAAATGTCCCAGTTTATCATTCCTAGTTCTGTCTCTAATTATTCTTTCCTTTCCTCTGAGGCAATAGATCGGGTGTTATACGTTGCGATTTTTGCCTCACCTCCGAGTGTTGTCTCGCTAATACCTAAAATGTCCCAGTTATCCTTCCTAGTTCTGTCTTTAATTCTTCTTTCCTTTCCTCAGAGGTAATAGATCTGGTGTTGTACGTTGCGAGTTTTTTAGTTTCGTCATCTTTTGGCAGCCTGGTCCAGCCCAAGGATCTTTCGCAACCTTTGCCTTGTTCTCCCTCCTTCCGCTGCCATGATCGGGGGTTTTCTAGCTGCCGGGAACTAAGGACCCTTTCTTTCTTTTTCTTCCTATTACTATGGTTCGAGGTTTTGGCATCACCACGCATGCCAGGCGGGTTGGTGAGTTTGGTATGAGTACCGCCCACTCTAGCTCAGACGCCACATTGCTAGATTTGGTCCGCCCCGAGTATTTGACTTTCCCCAATACAACCTATATCTAGGAGGCTTTCCCCTATCCGCCATCTAGGGAGGCTTCCGATGGGGGACTAGCAACCTCTCACGGGGCTTATAATAAACTTCATTCAAGACTCAAAACAAGAGACATACTACAGAAAAAGCCATCAAGTCTAGATAGACAGATAGGACTTCGACTGATCATTACAACAGGATAAATACACAATATTAGATATAAAAGTAAGTCATATTAGATAGAATAGACATATTAGATGGACGCGTTTCTGCCTTTTGGCTTCATCAGTATGGACTTCATATAATCTCGAATTGAATCAAAATTAAATGTAACTAACTAACAACTCACTCAGTATGTCGTGTTCCTAAGTGAAAATTATCCCACTTATTTCTCCAAGTCTGACCTCTTCTCGGACCTGCGCTGTGTTGTACGAACGTGTATTATAAAGAAAATGCCAAAATGATGAAGCCAAAAGGTATAAACGCGTCTATGTATGTTCTTAATAATCTTCATTAATCAGGTTATGAAATCTTCTTGGACCTTGGATGCAGGAACCACACGGTACTAATAATTATATTTTATTTATGTTATTAGTCAATTTGTGAATTATAGAACATAATTTCCTTGATTCTTTTCTTATAATATGAAAATTCACATAGTATTTTTTTTCTATTTTTTTATATTTTATTATTATTATTATAAACTAGAAAGACAAGAGTAAACAGACAAACAAATTTGTATTCAACTGCATGGAAATAAATCTAGGTAAACTAAGCGTATTAAAATTGAAATTGTAAAGGGCAATTACATCGAGCAATACATTCAAATATGGATTATTTAGACTTAGTATGCATGGTATCTAATAAATCTTATATAATAGGACAGTTTCATTTATTCAGAACGATACGAATTTAACGACCTCATGAAATATTAACGAAATAAATTCCGAGGAACAGAAACAAGATTTACGGATAGAATAAGGAAAACATTGAAATTGAAATAACGAATTTAAATAAAAAGTTATTATTTAACTGTTACAAATGTACATATTTTTGAGGAAATTTAGTTATAAAGGGACATGTTTTAACGCGATTACGTATTATGGACATTAAAACTATTTTCTATTTATATTGCGAATATTGATTATACAGGCAAGATTAGTCAAAATGAAATAGATTGAAATGACTATAATTATTCTTGATATTACAAGAGACTTTTGAGAAGAGGAGAAACAGTTTATATTAAATTTAAGCTATGATTTAAGACTAGAGATCATACTAGAAAGAATATCAACGACAATTTGGTGTGCCATTTGCATGTATCAAATGTCCGGTTAAATTAATTTTCGCACAATACCAGACAACGGTTTATACACAACAACCGCATCACACAAAATAAGACAGTACAGTACTCAAGTTCAATTTTCAAATCAATCGTTGAGGATTTGATACTCTAGTTTTGCTTCAATACATCGAATACGAAAAGTATGTGATGTCGGAACTCAATCATGTCTAATATGGGATCATTTGATGCGCTACCATAATAACTACTTTGAAAATTAGCGTATATATAGTACAGTTGTGCAGATTCACCAGCAGCTGCATCAATATTTAAATTATTGTATGGATATGAATCTGAGTTTAGATAATTTTTTATATTTCGTACTGTTGAGTTATGAAATTTAGATGCATCTCTAGCAGGATCATCTCGACGCTGCTCTTGCAATGGGATTATTACATAGCGCTGTTTCTCCAGGCTGGTTGATGTATTCACAGACCAAATATCCTTATTGGTATTACTTAAGGCAGGTAACTCATGGAGCTCCCACTTACGAAACGGAATTAATAATGGATCATCTCCTTTGAGCTTCTCCAATACATTTAATCTAATTTCATCATTGAGCCGCAAGTGTGGGAGGTGTCATCCAACTGTATGGAATTCAAAAGTATTACCATCATCTCCTTTGTAACAATTCACATCAGTCCTCGCTCGTATCAGAATTAATTCCTATTTTATCACCATGACCATCGTTCACTAACATTTATTAAGGAAATATTTGCATTTTTGTAGAAAATTCATGTTAAAGACGAAGTATACCTATATACAATTTTGAGAAAAATGTACATTATTCTTTATATGGATTTTATGTTTAATCCTCCCATCCCTGAACGTAAATGATATTGTAGAAATATAATAAACCTACCGGTTTTGTTAATTTGTTGATAATTAAGCACTAAATAACCAAAATAAAACGACCATGGTTTGGATTGCCTAAAGAGATCAGTGAAGAGATCAGTTGACAGATACATTAGATGTGTGTACATCTAATGTATCTAATCTATTCGTCTCTAGTTTTGTCCATTTTTTTTTTCAATTCTATGCAGTTTTGTCAAATTTTGTTGATATTCAAATCCAATTGTATCCCAAATTGTTCAGTCTTTTTCAAGTAATTTGTTTCAAAATTTTGTCCAGTTTGGTTGAATCTAGACCATTGTTACCAGACTTGAATAGTCTTGTACATAGATTGTAAATTTGGTGGTGACTTGTACTGCGACCTTCATAAATCTGTTTCCTCTGCTGAGCCAAAGAATCTGCATCTGTCATCTTCCTCTATGCCTGCGGTCTTGAGGTGTTTCTAAGCTTGTTCCTGGTTTGTTTCAGCCAAGCTTTTGTTTGCTTTCTGATTAAAGGATCCCTAGCATTATTTTGGATTGTCTTAGCCCTGGAAGTTCTTTCCAGGTTTTCATCCACTGTTCTTATATACCGCATAAGGGTTCCGGACCCATAAAGATATTACTGGATCCCTTATTTGCAAGGTAATCGGCTTCTTCGTTTTCATCTATACTGTTGTGTCCTGGTATCCAGTACAGCGTAACTTTATTTTCTCGGTCGAGCTTGTTTAGCTTTCTGACACTGTCCCATACCAGTTTGCATCTGATGGTGTATATGGTAATAGCCTTGATGGCTTCTGGTTATCTGACAGGAAAGCAAATTCGTTATTAGTAGGGCCCGGATTTATACGTAAATACATATTTTTAATTCAAATTATTTTCGCTTTTTATTTTGTTTTCTACACAAATTATGATATTTGGAAATAAAGATTACATTTTCTCGTTCCAAATGTCATAACTTGTGTGGAAAACAAAATAAGACCGAAAATATTTTGAATAAAAAATATGTATTTACGTATAAATCCGGGCCTTACTTATTAGCGATAGTTCATGTCGAGGTTAAATTGTGCAAATCTTTCGATTACATTAACTTCTGCTTGGATAATTGTAGATCTGTCAAGATCATTGCCACTGAGTAAGGAATCTCCGGTTAAAAATGGTCGTAAGAAAGTACGAGGAAGAATTAAAATACCTCGAGAAGATCAAGATCCGCATTGTTGGAGGAAAAGGAAGGAGTTCCAGTCCAATGTGAACGTTGAGGGCATTTTCTATGTGAATTCAATTCTTGAGAAGCTTATGTTGGACAGATTGAGGAATGCTTGCAGGCCTGGCATGGTCGGCGGCTTCCTGCCTGGAGTCAAACAGATTGCCAATGTTGCTGCCTTGCCGAGTATTGTTGGCAGATCAGTTGGTTTACCTAATATCCATTCTGGGTACGGATTTGTCATTGGGAATATGGCAGCATTTGACATGTTCGATTCCAATTCCGTTGTCTCCCTAGCTGGAGTAGGTTTTGACAAAAACTGTGGGGTTCGTTTACTACGGACCAACCTATTTGAAAAAGATGTACAACCTGTGAAGGAGTAGTTGGCGCAGAGTCTCTTCGATCATATTCCTGTTGGCGTCGGGTCCAAAGGCATCGTACCAATGAACGCCACTGATTTGGAAGAGGCGCTGGAGATTGGTCTTTACGCGAAGGCTACATCTGGGCGGAAAATAAGGAGCAATGCGTGGAGTATGGGAGGATGTTGAACGCGAATCCTTCGAAAGTCAGCATGAGGGCAAAGAAACGAGGATTAACACAGTTGGGCACGTTGGGTGCTGGGAACCATTACGCGGAGATTCAAGTGGTCGAGGAGATTTATCATAAATGGGTAAAGCGAGCAAAATGAGCGTAGAGCTGGGGCAAGTCTGCGTGATGATCCATTCGAGTAGTCTAGGCTTTGGGCATCGGGTCGCTACGTACGCCTTGGATGGAAAAGGCTATGAAGAGCGACAACATAGAGAGAAACAAAATAAGGATTATCTGAAATCCATGGCGGCCGCCGCCAACTTCGCTTGGGTCAACCGTAGCTCCATGACATTCCTAACAAGACAAGCTTTTGCTAAACAGTTCAATACGATGTCTGACAATCTCAACATGCACGTTATCTACGACGTTTCACATAGCATCGCCAAGGTCGAAGAACACATCGTTGAAGGACGTCCTAAAACCCTCTTAGTCCACAGAGAAGATTCAACTCGTGCTTTTTTTCCACACCACCCACTAATCCCAGTGGATTTTCAGCTAGCCGGTCAACCGGTACTAATCTGTGGTACCATGGCCACTTGCTCCTACATCCTAACAGGAACCAAACAAGGAATGATGGAAACTTTCGGTTCAACTTGCCACGGAGCTGGTCGAGCGTTGGCTAGAGCTAAATCTAGGAGGAATATCGAATATACGGACGTGTTGAAGAGACTGGAGGAGACAGAAATTTCCATTAGGCTTGCGTCGCCCAAACTGTTCATGGAAGAGGCTCTGGGATCGTATAAGAACGTGACGGACGTCGTTAATACTTGGTATGCGGTCGAGATTAGAAAGAAGGCAGTTAAGTTAAAACCATTTGCCGTAATTAAGGGATGATTTATAAATAATTAATTAATTAATACTTCTTCTTTTGTCTTCGACACATCCGTATACCACTTGATGGCATTTTGCTCTATATGGTATGCTGAGGATTCGTCGCTCCAATCGGCTTACATGGCTGCGTTGTTTTTTTCGAAATGGTATTTGCATACCATTTCATCTTTTGGTACTAGGTATCAGCCAGGAGATCTTGGCAGCGAGGCTGTTCCGGTCTCTGCTCCCGATTATTTTACGTTTGTCTATTTCTTCCTTGCTGAACCTTACAATCGCTGATTTGGCGCCCCCTTCTACGACAAGGTGCAAATGGAACATGACCCCATCGTCCTTATGATGTAGACACATACCAGTCTTTAAATTTTCTCAAGTTACTTCCTCATAGAGACCAGCTTGGTTCCCCTCCCCCACAACAACCTCACGTTTTCCCTGCCAGATTTCTGCATACCATCACAGCGCTTTTGGCTTTTCCTACCACTTCTTCAGTCTGTTCCTTAGTAGTGTGCTATACCATAACTTATCTCATGTTTGTATTCTACTGCCCTCCCATCTATCAGATGGGCTGTAGGTAGTTTAGTTTTCTCTTTCTAGTAAATGGTATCACCCTGGTTTTCCTCAGGTTGAGTTTCAGTCCCACTGTTTGACCATCTACTAGTTACTTTAATGCCTCTCTATAGGATTTCAAAGAGCGTTCTTTCAAACTTCCCTCTGGTTATGATCACTATGTCATCGACGTACCCATGACATTTAATATCTAGATCATGCCGCCAGGCCAGTAATTCATCAACTACCAGGAATGTACCCTCGAGTTGTGGAGATCATGATGGTGTCTTTTCACACTTGTGCCTCCACCGTTCTAGTTCTCAGTATTTTTTCCATCCACATTGAGGTAATGTTGTCGATATTCCTTCAATCAAAAGCTGCTTTGCCGGCCTCGTGCGAGATGTTGTCAAAGGCTCCTTCTATGTCCAAGCAGGCCCATATCGCTACTTTCTTTATATCTAGTGCTGCTTCTATTTCATTTGTCAGAATGTGAATTGTAATTTATGATTTAGAAAACGAATAAAGGCTTTCGAATTTTTACTTTCAATCGACTGCTCGATTGATCTCTGACTCTCAATCGACTGATATAACTTTAATATTCTACTATAAATAGAAAATAATTGGTTTAGTTAGATTATTCTGTCATATAGTGTTACATTAGATATACAGGGTGTTTAATAAATGTCCTGCAGAAATTCTAGGGCATATTCTAGAGCCTAAAATAAGAACAGAAGTCGCTACAGCCCTTAATAGGGGTTGACCTCATACAAAATTCTAATTGATTCAAATTTTGTGCGTACTCACTTTTGTACTACTACTTTTGTTTGTTTTTATCACAATATCACAAAATTGATACTCCACCGGAATATTGCAGCGATGTTGAATTGAGTGAAAACCCTTCAAAATATTCAGTTAATTTTTACAGGTAATAAATCGTGGTCCAGAAGATATTCTTCAACAAACAATCCTTCAGAGAAAGAAATGTATGTTATAGTAAAGAACTTCTATTCTTTACTATAACATACATTTCATTCTCTGGGATTTTTTCATGAGAAAAAATTCAATCTGAACAAAATTTTACTCCTCCGGATTCTCCCATTAATGCAAACCCCAAAACATAAAATTATATAAATTAATCTATTTGTATACTAACTAGAAATAGCTGCAAAAAATATTTATTCGATCGGAAATTTCGCGCCAATACTAAAGGAGAAAATAGAATCATCCAGACCACAAAGAATCTGATAATCGAACGCAACCAGATCAGAAGCAATAGAAATATTACCAGCGCAAAGTTAAAAACGAAAAACAAGGAAATCTCCAAAGCAACCAGACGGGACATCAGAATCTACCGCAGTAAGATAATTAAAGAAACAATAGAAAATAATGAAATCATGAAAGTACTGCGTACCCGTCTTACTGAAGGCAAAACTGAAATAACCAAACTAAAAAACAGCATTGTCGAAGCATTGTCGAAAATTTTCATTACGAATTAAACAAAAGCCGGTAGCAGGAACATCTGAATCCTTTTACACTAACACAGGAGCGAGGTGTCGTGAACCACGGATCCGACAAAATTCCAGAAATCGCCATCGAGGAAATTAAAGGAGCCTTGTCGAAGATAAAAAACAACAAAGCCCCTGGAGAAAATGGCCAAAGTGGTTGCAGAGGCAATTTAAGCTGGAGGTTTTGTCTTGCTGAAGAAAATACAAGCACTCTTTAACCGTTGCCTGCAGCAGAGCACTATTTCGGAGAAGTGGCATGAAGCCACCATCTTGCTCTGGAAAAAGGTAGACAGAGCAAACCGGGGAAATTACCCCCCCTAACTCCCCTTAGCCATATATATAAACTGTTTACCAGAGTCCTAACATCGAGACTGAAGAACAAACATGAGTTTACCAATCAAGAGAGCAAGCCGGATGCCGATCGGGTTTCGGAACTATTGATCATCTCCAGGGTATTAAGACCCTCATCGAGAAAACAGTCGGATAAAATAGAACAATAATCCTCCTGTTTATAGACTTCCATAAGACATTTGACACGATCAAATTGAAAGCAATAATGGAAGCTCTGAGAGAATGTCGACTGGACTACAGATAGTCAAAACTGATCTATAACATATACAAGAAATCTACCATGTCGGTCAAATTAGATGATAACAGCAACCGCATTAAAGTCGAAAGAGGAGGGAGACAGGAAGACATTTTATCTCCAAAACTATTCATAACAGTCCTAGAATACGCTTTCAAGCCTCGACTGGGTGACTAGGGGTATAAACATAGATGGTAGTAAACTCAGTTATTTTTGCTTTGCAGATGACTTTGTCCTCACTGTCCGACAATCTAGGAGAGGCGAAACAAAATGCTCAAATGGGGCCAAACAAATTAGAAGAAGCATGCTCTGGCGTTGACTGAAAATGAACTTCTCCATGACTAAGATCATGCCAAATAAAGATCGTAAACACCACACTTGAAATAGTTGAGAAATATATATATATATATATATATATATATATATATATATATACATTTATATAAATATATATATATATATATATATATATATATATATATATATATATATATATACCTGGGCCATGAATACGAATATCAAAGGACAACCAGACATGCGAATTACATAAAAGAATCAACCTTTGATGTGCAGCCTACGGAAAATTAAAATATATCTTTATGCGCGATCTTCCAATCTGCCTAAAGAAAAAAGTGTTCGGCCAGTGCGTTCTGCCTGTACTCAAGTATGGAGCGAACACCTTCACCCTAGCGATATCATCAGCGAGGAAGCCTAGAGTGGCACAACGAAAAATGGAGAAATCTATGCTAGGTTTAGGTTTAAGAGACCATGTTACGAATCAGGGCCTACGACAGAGGACCGGGGTGACAGACATTATCAAAAGAATAGCGACATCAAAATGGAATTAGCCGGTCACGTGGCCAGAATGAAGGACAACAGGTGGACGAAAAGATTGTTGGAATGGAGACCACACGCTGATAAGCGAAACAAGGGAAGACCACCTAGAGGCTGGACCGACGAACAAAGATGAATTGAACCCAACTGGATTCACGCGGGTTAAGACAGACAACAATGAAAGCCATGAGGAAGACCTATGTCCATCAGTGGACGTCGAACGCTGGTCGATGATGATGAAGACTTATTCGATATTCTTCAGTTGTTTAATATCTACCTATATAGATAAAAAATTGTCTACCTACATAGATTCTTTATGCATTAAGTTTATATAAATATCAAGATTTGATGTGTTAAATACATAAATTTTGTTGTCTCATAAAATATTAAATATGATTTCATAAAAACGCCATAAAACGTAAATGTTGAATTCCTGCATCGGGTTTTAAATAACACGGCTATAAAAAAAGCTTGTTGCAAATTACTGCAATTTATTAAGCAATTAACATTTAATATTTACAAGTTAAAAAAAGCAGTAATTTTTAAGACTTTGAATAATAACGTAATTTACTTAAAAATGTATATGCAATCACAGAAAAAAAGTTATTGAAATAATTATTCGAAATATACTTTTCCTCACTTTCGATTTAAATAACTCTGTAAAGGCCAAGACGAAATATTCCAACCGTGTGATAAAAAAAGAACAACAATATATCTTCTGTGGAAACGTATGCAAGGAATTAAAAGCTTTGGCATTATTACAAAAGGCAGTTAATTTTACAGAGGGTGAGTCATGATGACTTAAGCTGGGAGGGAACATTTCACTATTTCACGTTTTAAAGAAAATATATCATGCAGTAAAAGTAGATTACATAAAACATATACGCTGCATATTCTTAGCTATGAGTTAAGACGAGATTATCTTTTATCGGTTACGATATATATATATATATATATATATATATATATATATATATATATATATATATATTATTATATCATTTTTGCCCTTATAGACAGTGTTTGAACTGAAATATCTCATGATGACACAACTTTCACTTCTTTCCCTTCTTTTTCTTCTCTTACCCAAAATCTCTTCATCCTTTGACTGTGCTCCTTTTTTCTTTGATCTGTCCATAATGTTCCTATCTTCTTCCTTTCGCCTACTAAACATTTGGCATTCTTAATATTGCTTCTGAATTTTTTTCTGTATTCTGTCATTTGCTGATTGATCCCCAATTGATTTGTCATCTTCTATTTCAGGAAACCAATTTGTTTTCCTACTTGAACTGTTTACTACATCAAAGACTTTTTTTGTAAGTCGTTTATTGTTCATTTTCTGTATGTACCCATAGAAAGTTAGTCTGCGTTTTCAAATGATATTTGTAAGTCTGTCTGTGCGTTCGCATAGCTCTCTGGTAGGTTTTTTTTATCTCTATCCCATCTCTGTGTACAGCTCCAAGTATTTTTCTAAGAATTTTGCGTTCAATTTATTCTGCTTCTAGGATGCCATATGCTCCAATTGTGGTCATGTCTGACGCATACAATGCTTCAGGCAATACAACTGTTTTGTAGTGTCTGAGTTTGACCTGCCTTGATATGCTTTTCTTATTATAATGTGACCATGTAAGTTTGTATGCTTTCTGGAGTTTTTCCGTTCGTTTTATGTTAGACACCTTGTTTGATCCCTCTATTTGTATATATTCCCCTAAGTATTTAAATTTTTCCACTCTTTGTATAAATCCATAGGTCGTATGTATGGTATGTACATTGTTGGTATGTCGTTTCATGTATTGGGTCTTCTCATAAGATATCTGTAAAACTGTTTTAGCGGCTATTTCATGTAATCGCTCCAGTGCTTCCTTTGCCTCCTGTGTGTTATTGCTGGGTATGGCAACTTCATCTGCAAATGTCAGATATTTAATGATTGTTTTTTTTTGAGTGTTCTTTCTAGCTGTATCCCTTTCACTTGTTCCTCCCACTCTTTAACAATTTTGTCTAAGACCATGTTGAACAAAATTGGTGATAGGCCGTCTCCTTGTCTGACACCTGTGCGTATCTGAAAGGGTTCTGAAATTTCAACCATGAACTTGATCTTAGGTGGTGTCCGTGATATAAGTGTTCCAGTTTCTTGTTTCCAGTTTCCTATAAGTATTGCAAAGAGCGTTTGTCTATCAATGCTGTCGTACACTTTCTTAAAGTCCACAAAAGTAACTACAGTGTTATTTGTCTGTCTAACTTTCAATATTGTTCTTAGGTTCCAAATTTGTTCGATTCACACACACACACACACATATATATATATATATATATATATATATATATATATATATATATATATATATATATATATATATACGCACCAATTAAACCAAATAAAACGCACCAATTTACTTTCTAAAACCGACACACAAGGGTTCCTAAACTCCACATCTACCATGCTCTCAATGGAATACTAGACTGTATAAATAGATATCTCTTGTATACCCTTTGGGGTTTCAAAATTATATCCTTTTCTTAATTATATAATATCGTTCTTGTGATATGTCCGAACCAAGACAACTGTTTTGTATGTTTCAATATGTTTAAACGAGGGGTAAACCGCACGGAAAGTTTAGTTTACAACCTGCAGGAAGTCAAAAGGAAGTCAGAGGAAGTGAGGAGAAATCAAAGGAAGTCAAAGGAAGTCAGTGGAAAAACACGACAAGTTTGCCAAGTGTGTTAGGTTTTTATCAGCTGTACGCAACGCAATGATTTTTTTACCGTACTCGAGCTCGTTCTTAATTACAACTTCGTTATAATGTAAGAACGTGTTTTTTTCAAAAAAATCCGTTTTACCAAAATTTCTATGGTTAAGCGAAGATGCCACTCGAATAACTGGCAAAGTGGAAAAAGATCAACAAGAATATTGGTTTTACGTTACCATTAGAAGATGGCTTAACTAAATCAGGTTTTTACGTTGCTAACTCAGCAATCAAACCAAATTACGTGTATGCTATCATGGCTCAACCGATTGCTTAGGTTAGGTTGGGGCTCCTACATACTGCCTAGCGATATTTGGTACCGATAAGAAATTTACTGTATATGACGTGAAGAAACGATGGAACTTGTGTTTTTCAACGTGGGGATCGCGACCCCCTGGGGGTCGCGAAGCCTTTCTAAGTGGGTCGCTAAGGCTCTTTAAAGGGATCGCAGTTATTTTAAAATTTAAAATAAAGAGCCTTTAAGGTAGTTCACTTGTGACAGTAGTAGACAAAAACATCGTCTTATATTGAGTATCAAAGTTAGAGGTTTTCAATGCTTGCAAATATTATTTTTGTAGGAGACTGTGACTCTGACTGACTGTGAGAGACATGTATATTTATAACATCGTATAACGTCGAAAATATATGCGCGGAATTGTCTATAGTTGAATTATCTAGCAAAGTCGTGTATCTGCTTTTAAAAACAGATTTAGGATCCACTTTTTCCCAGTGTTTTCTGAAAGTTCTTCCACCGAGAAATAATGACACAATTCTTCTTTCAAATTTTGAAAATGCTTTTGTAACACTACCCTCACTAGGAGTTGAAGCTGACGGTTGTTTTGATCTTTTTAGAAACTTAACCATTTGGAATAATTACGTCAATAAATTCAAATACGCCAATTCACAATTCAAACGAAAGTTTGCGTTCGTCAAACAAATGCTAAATTGGCAAAATCGCGTTATTCCCGTATTGTTCATTCACTCGACTATCGTTTTCGCAGCATTCGAATGCGGTATCAGCCACGCATGGCGTAATATCAAGATGAAGTAATAAGAAAAGTACAGAAGATATACCTACAACTTAGTTGCATTTTCCAAATGAAAGTAGAATTTTAGGATTTTCTATCACTTTTGGGTAATAGACTGGATAGAGTTTTGGATAATAGATTTTTTTAATTTTTATATACCATATATGTAGGTATATATCTATGTTTATATACATATATTGGAAATATTCCCTCTATGACAAATTAAATAAGTAACACAGATAGAGGCTATTGCATTGCTACTGTCGTATTGCTTTTCCGTGGAGGCGTTTGCCGATGCGGTTAAAATATGTTTGTTCTATGTAGGTAATTACATATTTGGCCGATATCTAATTATAAAAATAAGTAAAAACGATGTACGATGTATTTGTATCATTAAAAATACAAGCTAGAAACAGCGGAGGATAGGGTAGGGGGTCGCGAAATATGTTTCCATACTAAGGGGGTCGCGGCATGAAAAAGGTTAAAAAACACTGTTATACAAGATACTGTATATTGTATCACCGTTCTGGCTTCTTGATCTGATGGTGACATACGTCTGGTGAAGTCTATGAAAGAAAATATGCATATACAGCTTTCATCAGGAGAAGAACAATTGAATAATTGGGAATGGCAACAGATGGAAAACAACTTAGACAATGCTGCTTATATACAAAACACCGTTCATATTACAACCAAGCTCCGAACGTGTTTGCAAGAGCCAGGAATAATTCTTCCAATTGGTAATTTTATTATTTCTGTTTCGCATCTTGAACTTCTAGTAAAGGAATATTAAAAAGATAAACACTTCCTAACAATGTCCTATCTAAGGCTGAAGATAAGATGAATTTTGAGTCTGCCAAGAAAATGTATTCTTCTCAAGTAATTGAGTAATTATATATGATACCACAGAGCGATGGAACGAAGGCTACTTAAAACTAATGAATTTCATAATTTTATCATTTATTGACAAATGTGTTAGTATCTGTCGTAGACTTTACTACATTTGGTACTGCGTTTTCTTTGTAAGAATCTGGCGTAGATGGATGCAGAAGATACTGTACGATTGAATCAGAAGATACACGCCAATTACAAAATTAAACACAATTTTCTTTCTAGTAATTGTTATCTGGTAGTTGAAATCAATTCAGATACCGACGATTTCACTAAAGTTACAGATGATGTTATAACGGAAACTATAGAAAGGACCTTAAAAGATGTTTTAGAAACGATGAACAAACTGGTAATTGATGATTAGAAAGATTATATTGCAAAATTTTTCTCCAGTCAACATCTACCACTTTGTTGTCTTTTAACAACGAAGCAGAGTTTATAATAGTCAAATAAACACTGTTAACTTCAGACAAAAACACCACTAACTTACAAAGATTTCCTAGTAGATAATAGTGAAGGAATGTCAAAACAATTCTAAAAATGATTATGATCGTCTTTATGTCTTATGCGCTTCTCGTCTGAAATCTTCTGATACCACTTTAAACTAAAATTAAGATTTTTCGTCAAATTTTTCGAATGATGATAAAGATGGTGCATTTTTTAAAAATGGACCAAATGTACGAGTAGTTTTAAATAATGGTAGTAGAGCAGTTATAAAGAAATCTTCACTTTGCTGGTTATTAGAAGAGAGTAAATAAAAAATTGGTTAAACGGCCTGAACTTTTTTTTCTTTACGTTAGGTTTGTTCAGAATGCAAAACACAATATCAAGAGTAAAGACACAATGTCAGAGCTCCAGGACAAAGTGAAAATTGGAGATTGTTGTGTAAACTCACAAATCCTAAATCAATCCAATTAATGACACGTTTTCTGGGAGTTTGTTTTAGAAGGTCGCCCTTTATCTAAATTGTAATATAGTCGAATATATTTGATCATACACGGTAGAAATCCCAGATGAACCATTTTTAATGATGGTTCATCTGAGAATTAAATGTGACAAAAAAGTCTCAATTTCCCAACAAAAAAATCGTGGTGAAAACAAACAAAAAGTTGGTGGTGCTGAAAGGCTAGTTCGGACTAGGCTAGTAATTTAGGTTTTTTAAACTATCCGCATGCTTGAATTTAGAAAATGCAATGAATATACCTAAGTAAATATATGCAAGTACATCCAGTAGCAAGAAAGTATTGAACTGCTTGTAATTTTGTAATTGCAGGAATCGCACTTCTCAAAAGGGTATCTTTACGCTGAGTTTGAGAGTGCATTTTCGTTAACAGACAATTCACACAACTTTCGGACATTCTCAAACTATCGAAGTATTCATTGGGATATTCCAATGCTAATTCCTTCATAAGACAATTAGTAGCTTCTAGTTTATCTCTTCTATCGATCCATTTTCGTATCCATAACTTCTTTTTCTTAGTCACGCAAATTTCCTTATCCACCTCTTCTAAAATAGCCATTACGATTAGCTTAATCAGTTTATTCACTCCATTGCGTTGCAGCCCGATCATCTTGCAAAACACTTGTGTACTGTACTGGACCATATGCGAACGATTTCTGTGCAGTAGCGTGTAGTTTCGCCACTAAATTACTCGCTACTCTACTAAATTACAAAGCTAGTCCAAACTAGCCCTAACACTTACTTCAACGATGTACTTAACGATTATATGAAGAGTTGGAATTAAAATCTAGGTAGGTATGATCAAACAGATCATTTTCTGGATAATTTAGTCAAAGTAAATCTAAAAGCGGCAAAATAATTTAGAGTAAGTCAGAGGAAGTCATAGGAAGTCAAAGGAATTCAGAGGAAGTCAAAAGAAAGTCTGGGGAAGCTAAGAAAGTCAAACAAGAAACGGAAGTTTAGTGTACACAAATGAACTGGCGGCTTGCCCCTCGTGTTTAAATAGGTTCGTTCTAATATGTTCGTTTCTTATTTTATCTACTCTTGTAACCCCTTCTACTCTTCTGAAGTATGTCAATTCTGCTACTTGTGTTCTCCTTCTTATTCCTATGCTCTTAGTCCATGTTTCACTCCCATATAGTAATATTAGTCTGTATATTGTTTTGAACAGTGTCATTTTCGTTTATTTCCTAATTTGTTTATTGTTTAATATTATTTTGTTCATAGCGAAGTAGCTTATAGTTGTTGCCGATATACTGTTGTTAATTTCGTGTTCTAAGTTTCCTCTGTTATCTAATGTGTGTCATAGATATAAGAATGTTTCTAGGTATTCAATTTCTCTGCCATTTATTTTTATATTCATAACTATTTCTTCTTTCGCGATCACAATTGTTTTTGGCTGTATTTATAGCCATATTGTGGTTATTTGTTTCTTCATTCTACAAGTTAATGTGGTATTGCAGCTTGTCTTCGTTGCATGCTACTAATGCAAGGTCGTCTGCAAATTCACATTCTGATATTGTGATTCTTCTTAGGTTGTGGTGACCCACTTCCATTTTCTTGGCTTTATCCTTTATTTTCTTGATGATATTGTCTAGGAAATTTATAAGTTATAAAGCGCTTAATGTTCCTCCTTGTCTTAGTCCCTGTGTGGTGGTAAATTCGTTTGAAATTTCGTTCAAAAAACGGTTAAGTTAAAAAAAAAACTAATCCTAAGACACGACAGATGAAGCGGCTAACTGAAATTCAATTTATTTCTATAATCAAGCCATAGTACATAAAATACATGTAGCCAACAGAAAGGTGTAACAATAACAAACAAATAATCGTTGATCGTTATACCATAGATACCGTGAGATCGTTATACCATATATTGCCCAGAGTATGATCTCTGCAATGCTAAATCCTCGTAACTCCATTTAAATTCTACAATACATTGGAAATTTACAAGAAAACAACGTAACTCCAACACGAAAAATGTTGACTACGATAACCTCGTAACTCCACCAGCCCCTGCACTGTGTACAGTGTGCATGACACACATGACTTGTATCTTCCGTATCTGGTAATGAAACCCTTGTCGTAGATCAGTGTAACAGTTATTCAGCAGCACAAAATGTTCTCTGGTCTTCTTTGGTTTTGCCTAGTATTGTCTGATCTTCTCGGATTTTATCTGGGCATGCTGGGCTTGTCTGGTCTTGTTTGGTCTTGCATAGCCTTATCTAGTAGGGTCTTGTCTTATGTGGTATTGTTTGGTCTTCTATGGACTTTTCTAGTCTTGTCTAGTCTAGTCTTTTCTAGTCTGGTCTTGTCTAGTCTTGTCTAGTCTTGTCTAGTCTTGTCTAGTCTTGTCTGGTCTTGTCTGGTATTGTCTGGTCTTGTCTGGTCTTGTCTGGTCTTGTCTGGTCTTGTCAAGTCTTGTCTGGTCTTATCTGGTCTTGTCTGGTCTTGTCTGGTCTTGTCTGGTCTTGTCTGGTCTTGTCTGGTCTTGTCTGGTCTTGTCTGGTCTTGTCTGGTCTTGTCTGGTCTTGTCTGGTCTTGTCTGGTCTTGTCTGGTCTTGTCTCGTCTTGTGTGGTCTTGTCTGGTCTTGTCTGGTCTTGTCTGGTCTTGTCTTATCTGGTCTTGTCTGGTCTTGTCTGGTCTTGTCTGGTCTTGTCTGGTCTTGTCTCGTCTTGTCTCGTCTTGTCCAGTCTTGTCCAGTCTTGTCCAGTCTTGTCCAGTCTTGTCCAGTTTTGTCCAGTCTTGTCCAGTCTTGTCCAGTCTTGTCCAGTCTTGTCCACTCTTGTCCAGTCTTGTCCAGTCTTGTCCAGTCTTGTCCAGTCTTGTCCAGTCTTGTCCAGTCTTGTCCAGTCTTGTCCAGTCTTGTCCAGTCTTGTCCAGTCTTGTCCAGTCTTGTCCAGTCTTGTCCAGTCTTGTCCAGTCTTGTCCAGTCTTGTCCAGTCTTGTCCAGTCTTGTCCAGTCTTGTCCAGTCTTGTCCAGTCTTGTCCAGTCTTGTCCAGTCTTGTCCAGTCTTGTCCAGTCTTGTCCAGTCTTGTCCAGTCTTGTCCAGTCTTTTCTAGTCTTGTCTTGTCTTGTCTTGTCTAGTCTTGTCTAGTCTTGTCTAGTCTTGTCTAGTCTTGTCTAGTCTTGTCTAGTCTTGTCTAGTCTTGTCTAGTCTTGTCTAGTCCTGTCTAGTCTAGTCTAGTCTTGTCTAGTCTTGTCTAGTCTTGTCTAGTCTTGTCTAGTCTTGTCTAGTCTTGTCTAGTCTTGTCTAGTCTTGTCTAGTCTTGTCTAGACTTGTCTAGTCTTGTTTAGTCTTGTCTAGTCTTGTCTAGTCTTGTCTAGTCTTGTCTAGTCTTGTCTAGTCTTGTCTAGTCTTGTCTAGTCTTGTCTAGGCTTGTCTAGTCTTGTCTAGTCTTGTCTAGTCTTGTCTAGTCTTGTCTAGTCTTGTCTAGTCTTGTCTAGTCTTGTCTAGTCTTGTCTAGTCTTGTCTAGTCTTGTCTAGTCTTGTCTAGTCTTGTCTAGTCTTGTCTAGTCTTGTCTAGTCTTGTCTAGTCTTGTCTAGTCTTGTCTAGTCTTGTCTAGTCTTGTCTAGTCATGTCTAGTCTTGTCTAGTCTTGTCTAGTCTTGTCTAGTCTTGTCTAGTCTTGTCTAGTCTTGTCTAGTCTTGTCCAGTCTTGTCTAGTCTTGTCTAGTCTTGTCTAGTCTTGTCTAGTCTTGTCTAGTCTTGTCTAGTCTTGTCTAGTCTTGTCTAGTCTTGTCTAGTCTTGTCTAGTCTTGTCTAGTCTTGTCTAGTCTTGTCTAGTTTTGTCTAGTCTTGTCTAGTCTTGTCTAGTCTTGTCTAGTCTTGTCTAGTCTTGTCTAGTCTTGTCTAGTATTGTCCAGTCTTGTCTAGTCTTGTCTAGTCTTGTCTAGTCTTGTCTAGTCTTGTCTAGTCTTGTCTAGTCTTGTCTAGTCTTGTCTAGTCTTGTCCAGTCTTGTCCAGCCTTGTCCAGTCTTGTCCAGTCTTGTCTAGTCTTGTCCAGTCTTGTCAGGTCTTGTTCAGTCTGGTCCAGTCTTGTCCATTCTTGTCCAGCCTTGTCCACTCTTGTCCAGTCTTGCCCAGTCTTGTCCAGCTGTGTCCAGTCTTGTCCAGTCTTGTAAAGCTTTGTCCAGTCTTGTCGAGGCTTGCCCAGTCTTGTCTAGTCTTGTCTAGTCTTGTCTGGTCTTGTCTGGTCTTGTCTAGTCTTGACTAGTCTTGTCTGGTCTTGTCTGGTCTTGTCTGGTTTTGTCGGGTCTTGTCTGGTTTTGTCTGGTCTTGTCTGAACCTGTCTGGTCTTGTCTGGTCTTGTCTGGTCTTGTCTGGTCTTGTCTGGTCTTGTCTAGTCTTGTCTAGTCTTGTCTGTTTAGTTCTTGCTTGTAGTTTTGTTTGTCTAGTCTTGTCGGTCTAATCTTCAATGTCTAATTTTTTTATAAATTGTTTTTAATTTTCTATAAATATGGTACAATATTTTATTATAATTCCGAAATTTTAGTTTTGTTTTCGTCCATTAAAGTAAATAAACCTTAAATTTAACAGAAATTTGAAAACATATTGGCATTTACCTTGATTGAAGCACAGCAGAGAAATGTTCTTGATGTGTTCTTGATGTGTTCTTGATGATCCAGTGGGATGTTCTTGAGCACTTGAATTAAATCACTGAAATTGTCAACGTCACTATCCAAAGCGAACCAATATATATATATATATATATATATATATATATATATATATATATATATATATATATATATATATATATATACATATATATATATATACATATATATATATATATATATATATATATATATATATATATATATATATAGTCATTGCGTTATATAGTCGGTGCGTTTTCTAAAGCACCTTATGCTTATTAATGAATGCCTATTAATGAATATCCTTAAAAGTAAAATAAGAGTCTAGCTCAGTGTTTTTCAACCTGGGTGCGGCAGCATTTTAGGTTTTTTAGGCAAAGTTTAGGAATTTTCTTGGAAAATTAACTCTTTGGGGCTCGGAAATTTTGGATATTCATATTTCAGATAATCCATGCATGATAATTCGTTATAAAAATCAATTAAGGGACAATCCGATAAGAATTTTTAGCCTAAATATTTTCCTGAAATACTATCAATTCAAATCGCATGTCTTAAATGATTAACAGTTCCGTATTTATATGAGACTACTATATTATATTTCTTTACAAATGTGTAGTAACTAGACTAGACATACTAAAATAATTTTTTTAATAAAAACTAAACAATATTTTATTAATACAAACGCTTATGGTTAAAGCTCTGTAAGAATTTTTTTAAAATATTTTATTATATCTTATTTGTAATATTTTTTTTTTTACTATTTACTTATTCATTTTTTAATAAAAATATAATATATCGTATCGATATCGCTGGCCGCATTCACGGGTTTGCGGGCCGCATTTGGCCCGTGAGCCGCACTTTGGGAACCCCTGGGTTAGACCATTCTCGAAATGGCTTTAAACTAGCATTGAATTTACGTATCTAAAAGGTGGGACACTTTTAATACCGTTGTGCAACAAAGAGTTACATCTAGTGTCAGTTGGTAACTAGACTAGCTAAAAGACTAGATCTAACTGTTTTCAATCAGGAAGCATTAGATTATTGGTCTGTATAGCAAGAATACTAAACTTTCAAGTATACAAATTTTCTAAAATACAAATTTTTTAAAAGAAATTTTATGTGTAGTTCAAAATAATTAATTACTTGTCAGTTCTTTTTCAGCCTTTCGTCAGCTTTTTTGCACTAAACTGCTACTTCAAATTCTCAATTTTTGATTTTTTTTTCCACTCCATGACTTTTCATCCTTACGCGCATGATACTCGTTTTCGCCTTAAGGAGCTCACAGACCGGCGCGGAAGTTTCGCTGCCGCGACCTTTGCGGGGCGGACCGATTGACTTGGCGTCTTATATACATGTTCAGATCAACTGGCGCGATTTCCGTCGTAGCCGCGGTAGTGCAGCTTTGCACGAGAAGAACGTTGCATGCGCGCTTAGTTTCGCTGCCGCTGTGTTTTTAAATGGCGATAAAAGAGAAGTTAATTGAGAATTTGACAAAATATCTTATATTGTAGGACCTGTATAATGAAATCTGTTGAAACATAAGAAAGAATGACAAAATTTGTAAGCAGATTGGATTAGAATTGGAAGCAAATGTTGCAAATATTGAAAATTAACTTTATTGATTTTATGAATCCATGTTCATTTTCGTTTATATCTTAAATGAGTTTTAGGTATTTTAGAATTTAAACACAAATAAAAAATAACAAACTGACCGATGATTGATTCTTCTGTTTCTGATGATTCTTTTTCGGTGGTTAATACAAATTAGCAGAGCTTCTAGCTCTGAGGAACTCATGACTATAAACCTTAAGATCGCGTTTTGATGTTGGCATGACCATTTCGCTGCCGCGCCGTTAGCGAATATTTCGCTGCGAATATTTCGCTGCGAACATTTCGTGACACAAACGCTCCGCCGGTCTGAAGGAGTTTTTATTCATATCCTAGATCCGCTGCTGGTCTAGGGTACAACGATTTTATATTTTTAGTCAGGGGAGCCACTCGATGACAAAGGTTGAAAAGCACTGGTCTAGTTTACCGACGTTAGAGTTGAAAGTTTAAAATGAAATACCTTAAATTACCAACTTTTTAAAAAACAAATATGTGCATTAATTCACTCAATCCCACTCATGTTTGTGTTCATTTTTACAAAATTGTTTGCCTTGTTTATTTATTTTGCAATATGTGGAAATAAATACACAAAGCAATTAAAACGTTATTAAATATCAATGTTATACTATCATTCTTGTGGTTCATCAGTAAGATTTTTTTTAATTTTGTTTAAAAGGAACATGACTCTGAAACTTAATTTTAGTTGCTGACCCCTGGTCTAGACCAACGAGGCGATAATAAATAGTAAACTTTAGAAATGTAATATTTTTGCGTTGTTTGAGGAAAATCCATCAAAGAATTTGTGAAAAGAAAATAGGAAAATGTTTCTTGAATAGAATGTAACTCGGGCATCCGTAACCGTTCATTTAAAAAATAATGCTGTCACAAACAAGCTTCCAATATAGTAAGCTTTGCAAACAATTAAAAAAAGTCCGCGCAAACCCGTCGACGGAATTATCGGAAAGTTTTATGTAACATTCAGATGTAAACAGGAAAATAATAAATTGAAATTGATTTTGTAATCACTTTTTAAATAAATTTTATATTTACGCATTCATTACTGTTTTAGACATGGGAAAGATATTAATATTTAAACTTATTTTTTCGATAAGCTAAATATTCTAAATAAACATATAATTTTGACGGTTGGTGAAAACCGCCCTAGTTGTTGCCTCCCCGCCCAGGAATCGAACCGGGAATCGAGGAGGACTACATTAATAATTCAATCCAGTGTTTCTTAACCCTCTATTTCTGAAATTTAAAAAAATCGAGAGAGCAGTCTTTCCCAAACTCCCGATCCATTGAAAGTTTTTTACAGGGACTAAAGAGGTTTCATTTTCAATTGGCCGTCATTTTAATAGATGTCATGAGACAACCTGTAACTACTTGACAGATGACAAGTGATAACTATAAAGCTACTATTAGTGATGTAACGAATGCCAATTTCTAAGCATTCGCGAACGCAAATGCTGATGCGAATATTTTCAGGCGATACTCGCGAATATTCAGTTAAATTAATTTTGACGTTGGAGTGTGATTGATTCGTTAAAATAAGTAAATCAGTAATCAGTCTACTTCTACTGAAGTATGAACTTATTTCGTGCTTTGCGATGCTGAAATAGCTAGATGCAAGCTCTGTAACAACAAATATTCTAGAAAAGGATGAACTACAACGGCTATGAGAAATCAATTGAAGTCAATGCATAAAACCGAGTTTGCTAAATTGCAAAAAATGCGAAAAATGTAAGCGGGATGTAATTAATAGACTTGCACTTGCGTCACCTTCCCAGGAAACTACTAAATCTGACACTAAACAGATGCCACTTCACGAATATGTCGAAAAAACGAAACAATAGGCTAATAAATCTGTAAGGTCCTTGGCAGTTGATACATCAATAAGTGAAATGATTGCGTGGAAGATTTGCCATTTAGTTTCGTGGAATCTGTTGTATTCGTAAGACTAGTGATCATCTATGTCGGATGATGTAAGGTCTGGTCAGTATATTATTTCCATCATCTGCTATGAATTATATGGAAAAGTGATCCACGAATTATCACCAAAATCCACGAATTACCGAAGTCCTTTGTAAAAATATCATTTACTGGTGACATCTGGCGAGATTCTTGTTCTGGGGTTTCACTGCTGATCCTTACTTGCCATGATTGCCATGTAGAATGTGTAGTTTGGGATGGAAGCACAAACATGAAAAAAAGTGTTTTCTTATTAAATGTTCAATACGTGTTGATAAAAGTTTTCTAATAAAAAATAGAAAGAAAAGGAAATAAGAAAGTATTTTTTTTTTATAAAAAAATAGAAAAAAAAATTACTATGTGAATTTTCTTATTATAAAAAAAGAATTATGGAAACTATGTTCTCTAATTCACAAATTGACTACTAACTTAAATAAAATATAATTATTATTACGGTATGGTTTCTGCATTTTACTGCTAAGGGAAGCCACTTCCATAATCATCAGGTCAGGAAAAAGCCAAAAAGTGATAAATGAAAATAATTATGAACATCCATAAAAGAAAAACGCGTCTATGGATGTTCATAATTATTGTTATTTATCAAGTTATGGCTTTTTTCTGACATCGTGGTTTCCCTTAGCAGTAAAATGCAGGAGCGACACCGTACTAATAATTATATTTTATTTATGTAATAAGAAAACACCTTTTTCATGTTTGTGCTTCCATCCCAAACTACACATACTACTTTTTCTTTAGGTATTTCCCATTATGACAACATACCTACCTAATAAGTTTACCAGCAATGTTTTCTCCAGTATGGCGGATATCATTGAACACATCTGCCTTTAACGCTATCAATTTTCTTTCGTATTCTTCTGCAATCCCATGGCAAGTAAGGATCGACTCCGTGGTCGCAGCGAAGCGGTGGCGGTACCAAAATGCACGGGGCTCCGCGGGGCCCACGTGCCAATTATGGCTGCGAAAAGCCAAAAGACCATTCTACAATCCACTGAAAAATCAAGAACATTCAATGAGGGGCTAACAAAAATATGGATGTTTTACCTTCGTTATTAGTTTCTTGCAATAGGGGAGTTTGGGCGGGCGTCGCGACGGTTCAACGATGCAGCGCGATGCCGCTTACACTAAAAGATAAAACGTTCAATTCTCTGCGAGTTTCGCGCAAAACTATTACCGCAGAGCTTAAGTTGGTGATTCTATGCGAATTTTCCTGGACGTTCAAAAAACGTCATTTTTATGGCGTCGCGACAGCATCTTCAACGGAAACGAGATTAAACTCCCAAACAAACTATGCCCGTGTTCCATGTTCTAGTAGTTCTATGCCCGATTGAACGACGCCGGTCCCGTTCCGATCCGTCAATTGGTTCGGACGTTCTAGGTACCACCGCAAAACGCCTCTGGTTTTTATCACGTTTTGCGCATTTTTGTCTTTAAACTGCCGCAGATTAGCAAAAAGTCGTTGCAATTTAAAAATTATTACCGGAATAGTTGCGGGCAAGTGTTTTGAAGAGAACGAAGCCAATCGGCAACCTGGAGCCCTTTAAATAAAGGTAGGGCATCCGTGGAAGTGATAGCAAAATCGGCAAAAAAAGTTGTATTTTCTCTTGTACCAGGTGAATGGGGCCTCGCAAGACGGCGATTAAGGGCTGTAAAAACGCGGCGCGGAAACAGCTCAAGCGTCCGGGATTTATAGGAATTATAAGAATAATTGAGATTCGACGAAAAATTCGCCTCAAATGTAAAAAAATCGTGATTTTATGTATCGGTCTGGTGCGTCCAAACCTGGGGGAGTTGAGTCGCAAAAATGTCATCGCTCAACGGGGCTCTCGGTTGTACATCAGAAAAATGTACAATCCCATTTGCGCCGCTGCCGTCACTTTCGTCGGGCTGTTTGAAAACCTCGCAAAAACCTCGATTATCGGGGGGGTTTGACCCTCTGTAGGGGCACGGCATGACGGCGGACGAAATCTGGGGATGCACAACGTGCGGATGGACATTCGCAGTTAGAGCATCGAAGACGCGTGGTTAAAACAAAGATCTTCCAAATTTGACCTTTTCAAAAACCCACGTGGAGCGGTTCCCCAGGTGAAATTCGGGAAACGACACACGTCAGTTGTCTCAGAATTGATCTAAATTTGCGATTCCGTCGTGACCTGGTGATTCAGGCCTAACGCTTTCCCTCACGGACCCCAAAAGTTAGCTTTACAAAAAAAACAACTTTTACGGAGGTCACGGCGAAGATGGTCAGGAAAAATTCCGGTAGAAAATTTCGAGACGCGTCCTCCGACACCACTCTCATCGCTGCGAGACTTTTGTCGGCGACGTTATTCGGGGTCGTCCGACTAAAACGGCACCCGCGGTCTGAAAAAGCCGGTGCATAAGATTCTTGTAGCCAAAGAATAGACGAACGAATCCACGTACGACGATTTTCTATAAGACCGGATAAGTCCGGATCGCGTAGTTTAGGCGAGCAAAAATGAAAAATATTTTTGCAAAAAATGAGGTTTTCGCACCAAAAATTTTATGCAAAAATATCGAAAAGTGAGAGTGACAGTCGGGCGTGTGGTGACGTTCCGGACACACCGACACCGGAACCACGTCCGTGCGACGAAAACTGTCCGAGTTGTGGGTGAAAAAGTGAGAAAGCTTGAAAAATTCGCCCAGCCGCGCCCGAATACGGAAGATGGGTGAAATTATTTTTAGAAAATACTTGAATCTTTTGCAAATCAGTTGTGTTAAATATCGAGTCGTTAAACAATTTATTAATATATTTTTTTTAATTTCCAAAAAATGTTTTTTGCCCCCTTATTTGTTCAGTGACTTTTGATCAACAGGTGATTTATCTATGTGGAAGGGGTTGCATAACTACCAGTATTTTTATAAATATTGGCGCTGTTTGTTATTCTGTATAATTAACAAGGCCGTGAAAGGGTTAATATTGAATTTATAACCTAAACTTACCCAAGTTTTTTTAACAAAACACTTTGATAAGTAAATCGCCCTTTGCAAATGTTTTCTTGCTGACAAGATTATGTTAATCCTATTATTTCAGGCTTAAAAAAATATTCATTGTCTTACTAATATTTAGAATATTAGCAGATATTCATTAGCATCATCAGAAGCAAAAGAAAAGAGCATTGTAGCTAAAAAGTTCTTTGAGATATTTGTTGACGATAAAATATGTTTCCTTACTTTTTAGCTTAAAAAACGATTTCTAAATTTATAGCTTCTCTTACATAATAGACTAAAAAAAATATTCCTAACGGGAAGACATCCACTTATAGAAGCTTTTAGAATAATTGAATCTTATAGAATTTTGCTTCAAACTTTAAGGTAATGAGGTTTTTACAATCGATGTTTCTTGCGAATATCCCTTTTAATTTTTAAGTAGTGGTTTGTTCACTTACACCTCTACTCTACCCTCCTTACATTAATAAATCGGGAGGTGAATCAAGATCAAACTAAAGTGGCGCTCAATTATTTTTTAAATATTTTGAAATTATCTCAAAATTGCCGGAGGAGGTTCGTTGTATGGGCCACTGCTGAAACCACTTATTTGGTCTATGTTTTGATTACATCTCGATATCTCTGACGATTAGCTATAAATGCTCCGGTTTCTTCGGTTTCATAGAAGTAAGGGCCAATAACCTCATGTATTCGGACGTTAATAAATTATTCGTGCATTTCCTGTATCCAGAATCTAGGGTAGCCACCGTGAAAATGCTAACTAAAGTCAGACCAATTTAGTGAATAAATGCATTGTTTTTTTCTTGCATGCTAATAAGATAATTAAGCAATTGAGGAATATATGGGTTCAGTTCTTGCACGTACGTCGAAGCATATTTAAATCTTTTCTTCAAATCCGCCTTAAGCTCATTAAGTGTTTTTCTTCCCAAGAACGTTTTCTCTATCATGTTTGTACGAGAAAGTTACCGTAAGAAAATGAGCTCCAGAAAAATATCCGCTATCGAATTGTGTGAATTGCGAATATTTTAGTTTGAGATTTCACGGAAAAAATCATTTTCGCAAACATTTTATACATCCCTTTGTTTGCATTGTTGAGTAGTTTAAGTGTGCCGAAATTTATTTATCAGTAATTGTTAAGCAAACATTGAAAAGAGAACAGAAATGGCACTAAGTATTTAAATATAAATTAAAAAAAATAAATTTAATATTTTAAACGTATTTAAAACTTTTCTTGTTTTACACATACATTTTTAGTATATTTCAACTAGGAAAGATTAACATCCAGAAAACTGTCGTTTATATTATTCAATTCTCGTAGATTATGTGAAAATTACAAAAAAAGCATTATAGCGTGTAAGTTAGAAGATGTTTCAAAATAAATAATCGAAAATTAACTAAATTAACTGCCAAGCATACTTAAAAACAAATATACATATAGATAGACTATGAAGGTTTGGCAACGAATGTTGAGAACGAAAAGTGGTTTTGGAAGCACATTTTGAAATGTATTGATTGAAAGAAAAATCTAACAGCTGCGCGTGGGGTATAGTTGTTACCGTAAAAGACCGAAATATTGGGAATGTCGACGTTCACCGGTGAATATCAACATTCACATAGTCGCTTGGTATATGTCCGAAATATTTGCTAAATACCCTTATTTCTGACTTACACCGGTGAATATCGACATTCACCATGCGCCAATGGTGAATGTTGAACATGTCGGAGATTTATATTTTCTTATCCGTAATGCAGTCGCAATAAAACGTCACAAGGATGACGTAACTTTTTCGCCGCTCCATCTGAGAGGAGTGACCAATAATATAAAACCCGCAGTACATTATAATTGAGAAACGAAAATAATGGTAATAAAATAAACGGCCGTTTGCCCGCCATTTGCTCATACCTATTATAAAGGATACAAGACAAAACAAAAAGAACTCAACTGCGAAGACTACAAAGACAATCATAACAAAATAAAATTATCTAGACAAAACTAGAGAGGCGCGCAAAACTTATCGAAAAAAACAAATGCGCAAATTTTGATACTTACTTAATTATGTAATTCAAATCTTATTTACTGCAACATTAGGCTGATAAAGCTGATTGAATCCCAGTAGAACAAAGGATATGGCGGGAGAGGGCCAGTCGCCTCTCTGTCGACATCTCCATTTTGGACCTTCACCAGAGCGTATCTGTGATTGTCGACATACACCGGTGAGTGTCCGAATGTACAACAAAGTAATGCAATATTCGATCTTTTACCGACGTATTTGGTATGTGTTGACATTCACCGGTGAAAGTCGACATTTTCCAATTTCGACCTCAAAAACATTTTTAAAAATGAGTTCAGTACAATTCAGACACAACAAACTGCTCTGCAAAGTAAACTTACTTTACTTTTTCGTGTCCGGTGGTTTCCGGTGGTGAAAGCATTGGCATCTGCATATGCAGGAGAAAATGCACGCGTAGAGTCTCCTTCCCATGCTCCCCTGTAAAATAGAAGTTTATACAAATGTTATAAAAATATGAGTGATAGTATGAAAAAAAACAAGCGAAAGCAAAAACTGTAATGTCAGCTGGCAAACCTTCACAATAGCAGCCAAAAGCTATGAAGATGGTTTTGTCAGCATGTAGTGATAGTTGTTTAAGCTATACACTTAAGCTATTTAGCTTATTTTAAGCTTTTAACTATACGCTCCTTAAGCTAACTACAATACTATTACAATTATTACATACATTACATACTACAATATTATAACAATTGTAACTTCATGGTCAGTGTTTCCCGCATACAAAACAGCAGTATCATCAGCTACATCAGTCGAAAATATCATTATAAATGTGAATTAAAAAATAAAAAATATCATTATAAATGTCAATTTAAAATGTCAATATAAATGTTAATATAAATGAAAAAAAAACACGGGACATAAAATCGTACCTTGAGGTGCATCTCTTTTAATACCATGCCCATTACTTTTACATTTACTATTTTTTACTGTTTGCGTTCTATTTGTTAGACAATTTTCTATTGAATCATAAATAATACCTCTAATGTCACAGGAGTGCAGTTTTGAAAGGAGAATTTTGTGATTAACTCTGTCAAAGGTTTTAGCCAGATCAAAAATTTGCAGTATAGTAGGTCTGCTCGAATCAATATGATCATATATTTTGTTAAAAAGCTAGTGCAAATAAAAATTGTTTGCCAGAAATAATATTATTTTTCTACTGCTATATGTGAAAATAGCAATTTTTCCACGGCTTACCCTACATGAAAGTGACATTTTTTCATTATAGAGATGAAAATATTTTCACATCTGGAGATGAAAATGAGCATTTTAGATTTATGAAATAAAACTAGACTTTCTTATTAATTTTTCCAATTTCACTGGAATATTTTATGTAAAAAACGAGCCTGAAACTATTTAAAAAACCGAAATAAAATTGGGACATTTGACTTGAAAAGTATCACGTTCTATGAGACTGCAACAATATGTTACAATGGAAACCACCAAACCAACAATTAAATTTGTATTGACAGTTCGTTGACATTGCTATTGTTAAGATCCAACAATGTTGATCAACAATTTTTATTTTTGTTTTAAAACTATTTTCTTGTTTAGTGTATTTCTAAAAGTAGGTAAATAATAATTACATCAATATTATCTTAAACCGACCCGTAGATTCCCAACATCTGGTCGGTAGGGTAGTGGGTATTTTTTGAACGTGTTTGGAGCTGTTTATGGCCACTACGCATCTGAAAGACCATTTGTAATCACCAATCCTTTTTAAATACGCTTCGGCGGATGTTTACGATCGCTAATGGTTTTTGGATGCTTTGTGGTCGTAAACAATTGAAAATACAATGCAATGTTTATGTTTTAGGTTCCTTAGAATAAGTATTTAAATTTTGGGTAATTTTAAGATTAGTCACAGAAATTACCACCATTGCACTTCGGGTTGGAATTCTTCTTGGTTCAGTGGGGGCAGGCAAATGGGAGGTGGAATTGAGTTTTCCTATTTGTAACAATATATAATCACACCCAGTTCAATTGTATCCCTCTTGCCACAAACACATCGAGAAGATTCCAAACTCCGACAGTGCACGTCTCCACAAGTGCTTAAAATAGAGTTAAATAAATAAATACATGTTTATCGAGGCGTACAAATTTTATTTGCCCAAAACATATAAGTTCAAGTGCCGATCAAATCTATTGACAACCCTGAATTAACCGCCTTAGGTTTGATCACGCGAACGTTTGTCAAAGACAACATCCATCGCGACTCAACAGCTATTTTCACATAATATCAGTAAAAAAATGCATTTACTACTCGAGATGAATGCATTTTGTTGGTCCGGTATGATTGCTAACGCGCTGGCGCTCGTGAACAAACTCTCACCTCAACAAAAAAAAACACTTTCATCTCTTGTTATAAAATATACTATTATTTATTTATTTATTTACAGCGTATTTTCTCCATATTGGAAAACGTTGAGCACTTTGACTCATTTCTTGAAGTTCCTCTTATTGTTGCCAGTATTCTTTTACTCTGTTACAGAGTGCCAAATTTCTTTCGTTAGACCAGTTAAATCTGTAAGGTTTAGGTTTTGCTTGCTCTGGTTGGACTTCCCAGTTGTTCACTTTGTTACAGAAGGAGTCTCTGTCTGTGTGTCGGTCATGTTAGCGGTTCGCATGTCTTTTTGTACTTCTTTCATCCACGGTGTTGTACTTGTGATGATATGTAATCTAGTATTATTTTGGTTAGTCGGGCATGCGTTAGTCTATCTATGTGCCCGAATTTCATTCGTCATTTTCTGATATCAATTTCAATGTTTGAGTATTTTTCAGTTGTCCTGATTGTCTGTAGTCGGTACCCGTCAGGATTAAATCTTGCTCCTAGTATTTTACCAATGATTTTTTTTTCTTTTTCTTGATTTCTTCAAGTTCGTATTTCTTATTGAGTGTAAGTGTTTCGCTAACGTAGAAACTTGCCGGTTTCATGATAGTGTTGTAGTGTCGAAGTTTGTCTTGACATGCATTTTTTGATTGTGGTATAGAGGTTTTGAGAGAAGTTCGAGTGCTCTCTTGGTTTTCCGGAGACGGTTTTGTTGTTAGATTTTTCCAATCCAGTTTGTTAGATAAATTCTCCCAGATATTTGAAATGTGCGACTCTTTTGATGATTCCATATTTTGTTTGCATGTTCTCCTCTTTGTGACTTAACACTTGAGTTTTCTCGAAGGATATTTGAAGTCCCACTTTTTCGGCTCATTCTTGAAGTCTTTCTATTTGTTTTTTTGCAGTCTCTTGATCTCTGTTAGAATAACCAAGTCATCGCCGAACGCAAGGTATGGTATAGAGAGATTGTTTTTGCGTAAGCCAAGTGTAACTGGTTTCCAGATATTTTGTTTCTTGAACTCCTTTTCCCTCTCTTCCATGACATTATCCAAGACGATATTGAACAAGGGAGGGTAGAGGCCATCTCCTTATCGCACGCCTGTCTGAATTTCGAAAGGTTGCGAGATTTCCCCCATAAGTTTTACTTTGGATTTTGTGTTGGTCAGCGTTTGTTCAATGAGTTTTCGTGTTTTGTGGTCTACTTCTCTTTCTTCAAGGATCTAGAAGAGTGATTATCTATCGATCGAGTTGTACGCTTTTTTGAAGTCGATGTGCACACTACTGGTTTATATAGAATTGTTCGCATTTTGACAATTGTTTTTAGGTTGAAGATTTGTTCGGGGCAGGATCGGTTTGGTCTGAATCCCACTTGAAACCCTGATAACTTTGGTTCGAGCTGTTCCTGTGTTCGTGTCAAGAGACATGCTGAGAGAATTTTGTAGGCGACCGGAAGGAGAGAAATAGAGACATGCTGAGAGAATTTTGTAGGCGACCGGAAGGAGAGAAATAGAGACATGCTGAGAGAATTTTGTAGGCGACCGGAAAGAGAGACCTGTGTAGTTTTTCACATCAGATTTATCTCCTTTCTTGTGTAGTGGGTTAGGTTAGGTTAGAAAACAATTTTGCTGTATCCCAGTCATCGGGTATTTCTTTCTGTTTGCCATATTTCTTGGATGGTTTGTGTAATTAATAAAGTGTATTGGGTCCAGTAATGCCGTCTTCACCTGAGGCTAGTTTTTGAGTCTTATGATGTGGAAGTGGATATCGTCTTGAGTTGGTGATAGTGATTCTTCTGATGTATGGTCTTATTGTTTCTTTGGGAATCTTTTCGTGGGTTCTGGGCAACTACAAATTCGGGAGAAGTATTTTTCTAATTCTTGGCAATTTTCTTTATTCGTCAAAGCTAGTTTTTGTCCTGTTTCCTGAAGCATGTTTTGTGGTGTGTACCCTTTGATTTGGTTGTCGAATAGTAAAAATCAAGCGGATTGTAGTTTCGAAAGTCGTTCTCGATCGAAGTCAGTTGATCATTGATATATAATTGTTTTCTAACCTAACCCAACCCACTACACAAAAAAGGAGATAAATCTGATGTGAAAAACTACACAAGGATTTCTCTCCTTCCGGTCGCCTACAAAATTCTCTCAGCATGTCTCTTGACACGAACACAGAAACAGCTCGAACCAAAGTTATCAAGTGGGATTCAGACCAAACCGATCCTGCCCCGAACAAATCTTCAACCTAAAAACAATTGTCAAAATGCTAACAATTCTATATAAACCAGTGATGTGCACATCGACTTATAGTTGATATTGACAGAATTTTGGACGTATGTTTACGTACCTCGATGAAGATTTTCTGAGTTTTCTCAGATTTGTTACTATTATAATTTTGGAAGGCAGTTTTTCTGTTGTCTAGGGCTATTTCGCATTCTTGATTCGACCAGGGATGTTTCGGATTTTTTACTCAGGGAATCAAGGTTTTGCCGGTGTCGATGATCTTTTATTTGAAATTTTCCCAGTTTCTCTGTGGGTTGTTCTTCCTATTTTTCAGCGATTTTGGAGTCTTTGATTTTGTTTATATAGCATTTTGGGATCATTGGGGGTTTCTAGTAAACAAATTTCATGGGTGTAAATTTGATTTTGATTTGGGAGAGATAGTTGTCAGAATCGATGTTCGCTCCTTTGCGGACATTTCTTTCTGGTAGGTGTAAGAAATTACGACATGGTCGATTTGAAATTCGCCTAATTGGTGGATTACATCGTCATGTTTTCTGTTTCTTGGGGATTCTCGTAGTGAGGTTTTTCGCAGTGAGGTTGACTCGCTAATTTAGATAGTGAGGTTGACAAACATTTTCAAATTGTTTTGTTGGCAAAATCCAATGAGTCGAGTCGAGCCGTTTATGTTTGTAAATTTGTGGTAATCACCGATTGTTTTTTTTTGTTGGAATTTTCGTTCTCTGCCTATTTGTGGGTGCATGGACGTTGATGAAGGTGTAATTTTTGTTCGTATGTTTAATTCTGATGATCATTTGTCGGTTGTTCATAGGTTTCACATCTGTTACTGAATTAAGAATGTCTTGTCTAAAATAAAGGCCATGCCGAATAACGATGCTCCTTTGCAAATTTTCTTGTTGGTTCTGCTTTTGAAGATCCTATAGTGATTGTAATCGGTTACTTCTGAGTCAGGGAAGCGTGTTTCTTGTAAGGCAAGAATCTGGATTTTCTGTTTAGTAAGTTCTGTCGTGAGGTTATGTAGCTTACCAGTTTGAACAAGTGTTTGAATATTGAATGTACGTATGGGTCTCTATGGGCCGTGGAAGTCTGCCAGAGCAGACTTGCTCTCTCGCACATGCCCAAGCTCCCCAGAATCCGAAAGCTTGGTTGCCATCTGATGACGGGTGGATCGTTTACCTGGAGTAATTTTGTTTTTGCTTGTTCGAGTCATTGTTGCTTGTAATTAATGTCCAGATAACGCTGATTGTTTAGAACCAGGGATTGTTAGTTCCTGGTTGACATTATTATTATCTCCTTTTCGGCCATTTTTCGGGAGGAGCAAAATTCAAAATCTGCCAACTCTCGAAATAATATTATAATTAATAGGAAAATATATTAATTTACTATAAACGAGTTTTCCAAAAACTTTGGCTGCATTGGTAATAAGAGAGACTGGATGGTAGTTAGTCAGTAGGTGCTTATTATCTGATTTTTAAAAAGGAATAATTTCAGCTGTTTGAGTGCATTTGACCATATTCCATTAGATATACTTTGGTTAAATATGTTCTAAGGACCTACTTAAATCACTAATTATACTTATTCATATATAGTTGACTTAGAAGATATTGATATTATTAACTAGTAACATTTGTATATTTTCTTCAAAGATTATAATTTCTAGGAAATCATTGTATACATATCGTCAACAAAGTTGACATTATTAGTATAACTAGTCTTTCTATAAAAAAATATTTCTTAAAAACAACTACTTCACTGGCAAACACCACGACTTTTGGGAATTCGACTATAAATAGAAAAATCTCAAAAAGGATAATACCAGTTAACTGTAAATAATACATTAGGGTTAGTCGTATGTCATTTTATTTCTAATTTTAATTTGTTGTTAATGATAAAGCCATACTGAAGAAGCCAAAACGCAGAAACGCGTATATGGATGTTCATTAATTAATGCATAATTATCTTTTGTATTTCATCAGGATATTGTTTTTTGGGAAAATTACAGGGTTTTATAGAACCCAAAAACTTTCTTAATGTAATTCAAAGTCAGTCGTGGTGTTTGCCAGTCAAGTAGTTGTTTTTTATAGAAAGATTAGTAATACTAATGATTTCAACTTTGCTGACGATATGTATACAATGATTTCCTAGAAATTATAATCTTTGAAGAAAAGATATAAATGTTACTATTTAATAACACTAATTATACATTTTAATACTTTATTACTACTACCGTCAACTCCGGCTGGTTTGTCTATCAGTTCTTAAATATTTTTTTCAACATCAAACCACGTAATTGGGTTTAGAAAAACTTTTATATTATTTCTTAATACAGAAGACTAGGTGTTTTGAATAGCTTTTTAATCAGTTTTTGCAGCCAAATTTGAGCCTTTGTTATTAAACAAGAAAACAAAATTATTTGCAATCTGTACCTTATAGTTATCAATCACGTTGTGTGCGAACAACTTTAATAAGTCGTTAGAAAATTTGCAGGTGTTTTTTCTTGTTGATTACAAATATGCAAATTGCATTTTGCTGTATCTGCTCGCGATACGACTTTCTAAATTGGATAATAATCAAGGGAAAATCCGTAAAATTTTGACGCTAGGGTAGCGTCTTGAAAAGTAATAAGGTGTTATAGAAATAGAAAAATGTCGCCCAGAAAACATTTCCGCAATCTGCTGTCAATTATTTCCAACCATTGTTAAGATATTGATGAGTGAAATCAATAAATGCGAAAAATTCAGTTTGAGCAAAAAAACTCGGATTTTATGTAACTCGTGCAAAATTTTCTTCCTTGCACATCAACTGTATTCTAAATGCTAAAGTTTGATGACAAATCCTCAGAAAACCTTAAATTTCTAATCATGCTCAATTCCTGAAACCCTAGATGAAAGTAATGCTGGTAAGCCCTTGCTTTAATGCATCGATCTTCCAATTATCAGTAAAGTAAAATTTCACCATTTTCATCATTTTTATTTCTTATTTCTTCGAAATATTGCCCATAATGAGATTCCCAAGAATTAGTCATAATAGGTACCTGTTATAAAGAAAATTAAACCATTTATTCCGTTTATATCCTAAACCATTTAATATTTGATATCCTAAAAGATATTGTATTTGCAAGTAATGATTCTGTAAAATCTGTATAGACTAATTAATATATGTTAAGTCTCTACATTAAATCTACATTAATCTATATCGCAACTGCTATTTTCTTTAATTAGAATACAGGCTTATTATTTAATTAATTATGTGGAGTTTCTCACGGTATTTCTGTTTCTGGATTGAAGAGAAACAAAGAAAATCATTAAGAGAATTTTACGTAACTGAGGTAAATGAAATAAAACTTTCTTCTCGTCGAGTTCATTACAAGCAATTACAGTTTAAACATATACAAAAAAAGAGTTAATTATTGTAATTCGTTTTCTTAATGCTTTCACCGTATGTACTGGAAACCGTATCAGTTTTCTGACCCTCTGGGTCACTTTCTTGTTTTGCACTTTTACGCGTCCTTGTTGCGGAGTGGCGGAAATGGGCCGCGCACGATCTCAAAAATTCTTTTAAATATCTGCACATATCTGGGACAAGTTTCATGCGATCTTGGCAATGACCTCAAGGTTAGAGAAAGTTTTTCTCTCGTAATTCTTATTATTTCTAATTCAGTTTTATGCACGAGATTTAATATATCGTTTATACTTCCTTTTAAAGTTAATACCAAATTAATTGAGCAAATTAATACCAAAAGAAAATGTCTCAAATATTTGTTGTATAAATTTATACATTTTGTTAAATTTATTTTCAGTATTAACATTAGTGTCACATGTAACTGGTGTAGTTAATGAAGATTTTCTTACTTATACAATAGACTGACCATGCAATTTCTAAACTAAGTATAACGCGTTATTATCATTTAAACTGATGTAAATCTCAAGTGAATTAAAACAGAATATATCTATAAACTCTGTGTATAAAAATAATTATTATTAGGAGTCATCTATCTATAGATTAAACTTTTATGCAATAACATGGAAGCTGCTCTGTGTATATTTTCTCATGTAATTATTTTTTTAGTTTTCTCAAGAGAAATCTTTGTAAGAAATTCTACAATTTTGTATAAGGTTCTTCTGGAATCTCATAACTTCCAAGCCATACATAGATTAATTCTGCATAAGGTCGATACGCTTCATAAAATGTATAAGTATTTATAATTAAATTAACTAATACCGAGATAGATAATCTTAGAAACCAGATTCAATGACATATGAATAGAAGAATGAAATTTATAACAAATAAAACTTGACTAAGACGAATATACAGAAAAGGATAATATCCAACGCGTCAGGTTGGATAATGGAAAATATGAACAAAACTAGCAGTAATACTCTAGTCTAATCTGCTTATAATGTACCTCCTCTCCGCTAAAGTAAACTACAAAGGTTCAAAATCCAACTGTGGTACAGTTGGATTTTGAACCGTCTGTATACACCCAAAGTTGGAGGACATCAGCTGAGGGTAGATCTAAGCTCAAGACGTCTCTTACCCAAAACGATCTATCAATTCTGGCACCGAAATACCTGAGATGATTTGTATGGTATGACAAATACCTGAGAGCATTTTATCTTTGTGTCCCCAAGCGTAAAAAAGGGACTTCTCCATCCTGCCGATGCCGATTAGCCGTCTGCCGTCTCCGCGAGTCGAGTTTATTCATTCTCTGATTCTTTACACATGAAGATAGTGTGTTGTGCGTCGTCTGGGATATGACCACAGTAGGAGCACTCCGCAGTGTCCCTTTTTTGAACCGTTCGAGGTATGCGCTGAAGAACCCATGGCTAGTGAGCGCCTGTGTAAGGTGGTAACTTCTATGTACGTGAGACCTGTCGTACCATGCTGTTACTTTAGGGATAAGGCTGTGTGCCCACCGTCCACTAATGTCGCTAGCCCATCTTGTCTGCCATCGGTCCATGAGTCTCTTACGCGTTCTCTCCTTGGCGGCGGACAGTGAGAGAAAGAGAGAGAGAGACAGAGGCAGAGGCAGATGCACTATCCGATTGTTTCTGTGGCGTTTCTGCCTTTCGTCATCTTCTTTGGGGGACATAATGTTTTTGAGAAGCCTGTCGGTCCTCTCCCAATTTGTTTTTGTATTCATCATGTACCTCATTATCGTTCCTGGTTCGAACGACATCTGCACACTACCTGATTGTTTTTCTCTTTCAAGGTCCCATCTATAGCAGTCAAATATGGTGTGGCGTACCGAGTCTATCTCGCCACAATATTCGCAGAGGTTGTCCGCGGCATCTCGTATTTGATGCTTGTAGTCACGGAAGCAGCCGTGACCTGAGAGGAATTGTGTTAGATGATAGTTTGTCGCACCGTGCTTCCAGTTAAGCCATGTCGAGATATCTGGTATGAGCAGCTGTGTCCATAGGCCTTTGTCCCACACCCGCCATCTTCTTTGCCATTCCTCTAGCAGATTTTTCTAGCTGCTTTTCTTGCTTGCCTGTTACTACCATTCACGTATAATTCAGCTCTATCTTCTACTAAGAGGTCTATGAGAGGTATGCCCGCCATTACTAGGGCGGCTTCTCAGGATATAGTTGTATATGCTCTTCAGACCCTAATATCGACCTTTCTTTGTACGGCCGCTAGCTTCTTATCATTCCTTTCCACATCCATGCTTTTAGTACACCCTTATACACTTGGCTGCTATACCCTATTTTCATATCCTTAAGGTGTGGGACGAAGGAATGGCTTTTATCCACTACAACTCCAAGGTATGTGATTTCATTCTTTGGGACTATGCGGGTCTCTTGTATTTGGAAATTTAATGGCTTTAATCTCCTGAGCGCAGTAAGTAACACAGCTTCTGACTTTTCCGGTGCAAGCGTTAGGTTATTGGTTGTCACCAATTGGTTGTTAGAAGATGTATTACGTAGTTTGCCCTTTGCATTATAGTAGTTTTCGTTCTAGCAGAAACAATGAGCTCGTCGGCGAAGCTAATAAGTGTGGCACTATCTGGAAGTCTGAGTCATAGGACACCGTCAAATAGGTGTAAATGTTCCACAGATTTGGGCCCATAACTGAACCCTGCGGACCAACACTACTTAGTTCCCTCTGCTCTGCTCTGAGCTTCCCTCTGCTTAATTCCCACTGTACTTCCATCTGCTTCTAATAATAGGGTTCTGCCACCAAGGTAGCTCTCCAGTATGCGTAGTAGATCTCATGCAAGGTGATTAATGCGCATATCTTTCTCGTCCTTTTGGTGCCTTGTCTTGCCTCCTCGTCGAGTTTAGACAGACAAGACTAGACAGACACGACTAGACAGATAAGACTAGACAGATAAGACTAGACAGATAAGACTAGACAGACAAGACTCGACGGGCAAAACTGAACACACAAGACTCCGCTAACAAACGTGAAGAACTCTTCTACATGGGTTACAAGGGAAGTAACAATATCGAGCAGAAAGCTGAAAGATATGTTTGTGCTTCAATAAAAATTTCCAGCACTAAAATTAGTATACTCTCAAGAAAAAATACATATGAGACTCATAAAAAGTTTTAAACAGCACTTTTACCAAAACAAAATAGAAAACGCTGCCAATAAGCAGAAAGCCATATGGAAAACAATCAATGAACTGACCAACAAAACAAAAGTGAAGGATAATTTTAAGTTAAAAATCAAGGACAACATTATAACCTGTCCGAAGGAGATCGCTACAGAATTCAACAATCTTGTCAAATAATCTGCCGAAAAAATAAAACAGAACTTAATACCTCAAGTTATATCCGAGATGATGCTCGGATATTCGGATATTCTTCAACAACAAAAGCATTTATTTACAGGAATTCACTGATCTGAAGAAATAGGAAGAATAATAGTTAAATTAAAAAATTCAGCCCGAGGTCCTGATGGCATTTTATGCAGCATAATAAAAGAGTTTTATTCCGACCTAGTGGATCCTATACACCTGGTCAACGCCTCATTCGAAGACGAAAAATTTCCTGAGATATTTAAGAAGTCAAGAATAATTCCTATCCACAAAAAAAGGAGATATTATGAACATTGAAAATTACAGACCAGTTGCTCTAACTTCGGCAACGGCTAAAATTCTAGCATATGCTATGGCAAGCAGACTGATGCGCTTCATATATAAGCATCACCTAATTCCGGAAGAGCAGCATGGGTTCTGTCTGCAAGGTGAAATCGACCACAACCGCTATTAAAAAATTACATCAGCAGATCCTACACAACATTGATAAGCAGAAGTGCCTAGTTGGAATATTCTGTGACCTTACCAAAGCTTTCGATTGTGTTACACAGAAATCTGCTCGATAAACTAGAAAGTTACGGAATCAGAGGGAAATGTGGCTCGGAAAGATGGCTTGAATCATACTTGATAAATAGAAAGCAATATGTAGGAATAGAAGAGAGCAATGTGTGCCCCCAGGGAAGCGTCCTGGCGCCTCTTCTATGTTCTTTATATATTGCAGATCTTCCATGGTATTTAGGGGATGCCAACTGTTTACCTTATGCCGATGATGCAAGCTTTATAGTTTCAGAGGATTCGATAGAAACAACGCAAATAGCAGCTAACAACCTTCTCAATGATCTCAAGTGGTTCGCTGCAAACAACTTACACCTAAATATAGAGAAAACCTATTACACAATATTTCAAACTAGGCGCAGAGCCAAAGCAGATAACTACGCACTAAACATAGACGATACACTGATAAAAAGAAGAAATACTTTGAAATTCTAAAATTCTTAATTCTTAAAATCTAGGAATTTTTCTTGAAGATGAATTACACTGGAATACCCATATACAGCATATTGCCGCTAAAGTTAACTAGAAAGCCTTGATGTTAAGAATACTCCGTAATAACATAAACCTACCGCTCCTACTACGAATATGCCACTCGGAGGTTCAATCAATTATTGCATATGCGATCATAATATGTCCTATTCAAGGCCCAAAATAGGGTAGTGCGGGCCATCAAGGGCATATCCAGATTAACGTCGTGTCGGCCACACTTCAAAGAATACCTTCTGACAGTCCCGTCCATCTACGTCTGGGAACTAGCTTGTTTTATTTAAAAAAAAAAGAAATATTTTCTAAAAAATAGTAATCGACACTCACATAACACTAGAAACAAGAATATGATACAAACACCATTTGTCAACATAAAACTGTGTACCAAAGCTCCCTCGCATATTGGAATTCAAATCTGCAACAATTATCCAATTAATTTAAAAGAATAATCATCATATAAGTTATTCCATAATAATCTGAAAGCTTACTTAATCAATAAATGTTTGTACAATATCGATGATCTTTAACGTTGCTTATATGTATTTATATACATCTCAAAAGCCAATAAATTGATTTGATTTGATTTGACTAGACGAACAAGACTAGACAGACCAGGCTAGACAAACAAGACTGGACAGACAAGACAAGACTAGACAGACAAGACTAGACAGACAAGAGTAAACAGACAAGACTTTTTGTTTTTGTTTTAACGGGACGTAGCAAGCACCAATCGGTTAAATTGACAAGTGCCCCCCTGAACTCCTCGAGCATCTTGGATCCGCTCCACGCAAGACGTCAAGATGTCGTTGTATTGGTTTCGCCTTACATCCCCCTTCCGCATCTAGTGATTAGGGGTTCAGGTCCAGTTTCTTGTTGCTCTCGACTTGGAGTCGTTTCCTCTCGTCCTGATCTTTCAAGGTCATGATGTTTGTTACCATATCGGTTGTTATTATCCAGATGTTTACCGACCTAATCATATGGTCGGTTAGGCCTATGGGCTCTAGTTTGAGGTGAGTTTTCTTTCCCACGTTTCTCTTTCTGGTATCCATCTATGACAGTCGAAGATGGTGTGTCGAACGCTATCTTCAAGGCCACAGTATTCACAGAGACTATCGGTTGCCCTGCGCATGTTATGCAGGTAGTCCCTAAAACAACCATGACCGTTTAGCACTTGTGTAAGCTGGAAATTCGTTTCACCATGCTTTCGTGACACCCACCGCTCGATGTCAGGTTTTTTTTGAAGGCGCATCTAAAAAAATTAAATTGCCAGACATTCAGTTACCACATTTTAGCGGTTCCTTTACAGAGTGGATAACGTTTCGTGACAGTTAACAGTGATTAATTAATACATAACAATGAGGCGTTAAACTCAATTCAAAAATGTCATTACTTACGTAGCAGTTTAAAAAAATGAAGCGTTTGAAACTGTTTCCCATTTAATACCTTCTACAGGCAATTATGCAACAGCATGGGAATCACTGTCAAAGAGATACGAAAACAAGAGATTGATTACACAGTATCATATTAGAGCAATTTTCTCATTGTCTTCGGTAAATCATAAGGATTCAAGGTCTCTTAGACACATTTTGCATACGGTAAGCTAATCTTAAATCACTACAATCAATCGGGCGTCCAGTAGATAATTGGGAGGATCTATTAATCCATTTAATCTCATCAAATTTTATAGCAATACTACTGCTGTTTGGGAAGCCACGTTATCCATTGAATCACCTAAGTTAAACGATATAACAAAATTTCTAACGCAACGCTGTCACATGTTAGAATCACTAGAAGTTAGCAGTCAATTTACAAAAGGCATAAATTCTGGTTAATTCCTACAACCTGGCCGTCTAGTAGGTGGCAGAAAATGCAACTAACGTGGCAGCTCAGTGGCGTTGCGCGTGAACACACTATAGAAAAATAACGGTTATAACCCCAACATTTTCACAAGTAGAAAATTTTTAATACTTTTAAAATGGAATTTTGTATTGATAAATTAAGGGAAATGAAAGAGAGTGAAAGATTGATTGAATGGTTGATGGATCTGGGATTGTTAGGGAGAAGGTATGTTTGTGTTGAGTGTAGGAATTAACCAAACGTATTAATAACAACATGAAAACTCTACGAACTTAAAATATATTTCAGGAGTGCCAACACTATTTAAGGGGAAAGTTAAAAAACTAGATTAAACCGATATCTCTAACATAAACATTTAGACATCTGGATTATAAGTTCACCTGATATCGAGGAACTACTTCAGGAAGCTATTATAACCTCATATCATGTTAGCTGTCCCAATGTGGAGTAAATTTTGAAATTTAAAAAAAAACAGATAAAACCTTACATTGGACCGAGAGTTCGAGCTGCCGCGCGTATGTTGTCTTGATTTATCTTTCCGCTTCGCGGCGGACAACCTAATCTAACCAAAGTTTTTGCCACTCTTCTTGCCATGTCTTATACATTTGCGCCCTGGCGGCTTTCTTTTTATCGCTCTTTGTGCAGTCGTCGCTTGTTCTAACTCGGTACAGTTCCTCTCTCTCTCGCACCATAAGCTCTATTGGTACTATGCGTACTATGCTGAGACAGTTCGGTATGCACTGGACACTCTCAGTGCCATTTTCCGTTGAATTAACAATAACTTGTGCCTGATCGATTTTTTCTCCATGGCAATTGCCCATACCGGAGCTGCGTAGAGAATGGTCGAATGCACCACCGAGCTTTTGGGGCCACCGACGTTGGGCATTAGTTTGTCTAATGCTGCACCGGTTTTGAGCGCTTTATCTGCGATTGCGAAGACGTGGTTTTTAAATGATAGACATTTGTCGATCGTTAAACCCAGGTATTTAATGGATTCTTTCGGGACTATCTTTTCTCCCTTTACAAGGAAAGAAATGGGACCAATTTTTCTGAATCCTGTTAGCAGCACTGCCTCTGTCTTTTCGGGAGCCAATTCTAGTCTCTTTCCTTCAATCCAATTACCAACTTGGTCTATAGCTGCATTTGCTCTAAGCATTATTCCCCTTTCTGTTTTCCCAGTCACTACCAGAGCCAGGTCGTCAGCAAAGCCCACGATCTCCACTCCCTCCGGCAGTTTGAGTCTGAGGACTCCATCGTATAGGATGTTCCACAGTGACGGGCCCACAACCGAACCCTGTGGTACACCACTGCTAACATTGCGCTCTTCTTTTGAATTCTCTGCTTGAAGAATGATTTTTCTATTTCTCGAATAGCTCGTGATTAGTCGCAGTAGATACGGTGGCATGCCCTTTCTTGCCAGTTCCTCTAAAATGTTTTGCCATGATGCAGAATTAAATGAATTTCTAACGTCGAGTGTTATAAGTGCACATAGCTTTTTCGTTCTTTGTGAGCCTTCCTGCGCTTTTTTGCCACTTCGACAACCTTATCTATAGCATCTACTGTCGACTTTCCCTGCCTGAATTCATGTTGCTTCTCTGAGAGGTTTTCACCTATCTCTAATGCCTGTCTTATTCTTTGTAGAAGTAGTTGCTCTAGGAGTTTTCCTGCTACATCTAGTAAACACAGGGGTCTGTACGACGAAGGCTTCTCGATGGGCTTATCGCCTTTCCTAATTAAAACAAGTTTGGCTTTTTTCCATATATCTGGAAATATTCCCTCGGTGACTATATGGTTCATTATTTTCAGAACATAGTCGCAAAACCACAATGTTTTTTATGATCTCTGATGGAAGTCCATCTATACCTGGGGCTCTGTCATTTCGAAGGCGCTGGCTGGCTCTATATAGCTCCTCCTCATTGAAAGGCACAATCTCTAGCACGTCTGGTTGCTCCCAGACCGGTTCTTCATGGGTTGGGAAAAGTGCATCGGCAATCTGTTGTGTTGTTTCCATTCGAACCCTAATCTTTTGTTGACCTAATTTTAGACCTCTCATTGCAATTTGGAATGCATTCCCCCATATGTCTTCGTTGATCTCGTGGCATAGGTTTTGCCAGTGATCTCGTTTTGATTCGTTGATTTCCATTCTGAGAGTCTTTTTCGCAGCTGTGTACTCCTGCTTGAATTTTTGCTGGTTGTGTTGGGCTAGGTATTTTTTAACTTTACGTTGGTATATGCGTCTGGCTTTATTACAGGCTGCCCTTGCTTAAGCGATAGTATCATTCCACCAGTAGACCCGTCTTTTTTGCCTGCGTTCCATTTTTGGTGGTAGTATGGCATCACAGCTTTTGCAAATACTTTTAATAAACGAGTTTGCTGTATGATGTTCGGTCTTGTTAATTTCTGCTTCTAGGTTGCTGTAGAATTTTTGTACGTCTGTTGGCATTGATCTGATTGTCCAAGGGTTTCTGTTTTTGCATCGGGTTGGAATACTTCCATTATTTTCATGTACTTCGTAGCCGAGATACTTGTGGTCACTTAGTGACTCCCTCTCTAGTACTTGCCAGTTCTCCATTCTTGCAGCGATTTCGCTTGTTGCGAAAGTTAGTTCCAGTATTGAGAATGAGTCTCCACGTTCAAAAGTTGGTTTAGTACCTTCGTTTTTGATGAAGAGGTCCATGCTCGCCGCCCAATCCATGACCATGTCCCCACGTGGATCCGTTTTTCCCCACGTGGAGCCCCAGTGTGGCGATTTTGCGTTGAAGTCGCCTGCTATAATTTTGCCTTTTCTCCCCTGAACCCTTATGGCTTTACCAAGAGTCTCCAGGGATTCTGAAAGCTGTTCAATTTTTGCGTTTGGGGAAAAGTAACAGCTGTATATAATGAGTTGGGGCAGTTCAACCCATACAAAACCCGGTCCATGTCCAGTCTTTAGAACAGTTAGTTTGCATCCTTTTTGTCGTCCGTAAACCATTTGGAGAAACAGACAAGACTAGATAGACAAGACTAGACAGACAAGACTAGATAGATAAGACTAGACAGACAAGACTAGGCATACAAGACTAGACAGACAAGACTAGACAGACAAGAGTAAACACACAAAACTAGACAGACAAGACTAAACCGACCAGACTAGACAGACAAGACTAGAAAGACAAGACATACAAGACTAGACTGAGATCCAGACAGACCAGACACACAAGACTATACAGGTAATACTAGATAGGCAAGACTAGACGTAGAAGACTAGAAAGACAAGACTAGACAGACAGGAGTAGACGACAAGATTAGACAAACAAGACTAGACAAGTTAGATAGACTACTAGATAAACTACTAGACACAACTAGATAGACTGGTCTGGACAGACAAGACTAGACATATAAGACTAGACTAGACACATACAAATACACTATGTTCACAAATACACTACAATGACAATATCAAATGTTGCTCTATACAAATCTACTTATATCTTCATATTTTTTATATTAAATGTATTGATGTTTTTTGACAATCAATAAGTTTAATCAACGAGAAAATTATTACTATTAAAAAAATGTTGAGGTGTTTACAGTTGATTTGAATTAGAAAGTCATTTGCAACAATAAAATTATCCAAGCAAAAAACCTGTGAGGTTTTTGCAACGAGAGGATCTCGTAATATTCCGAAGCAGACCTATTTTTTGTATTTATTAAACCAAAAATTTTACAGTTCTCGAACGGCAGTTTAATGTCCGCTCATCTGGATTGCAAACGAACCTTCAACTACCTGTTCGAAAGCAGTGACACAATCCACGCAAATGACTTAAATAAATAATTATTTCTACAAATAAAAAATACGAAGAGTTGTTTCTTTACCCACATTAAAGTATTCCATCCTTCGTTAATACCGATGGAACGAGTTTGACTTCTTTGTTTATCTTGAGTAAATTAATCCTATATGTTGATTACTACGTCCACAATCATTATACGAATATAAGTTGGTAGTAAAAAAGATAATCGCAAAAAGAGTTTGTCCGAAGGCTTTTTTGAAATCTCTGACTAGCACGCTATAACTGTATTTTCCTCTCTTGGACCTAACACATACAAGTTCGGCGTCTCAGTATTTATTTAGGTTTCGATTCGATTTAACGGTGATTTCGGAAGTTTTAAAATTTCGTGCTGATTTTATGTTACTATCTAGCATAGATAAAAAACTATGTGTGTGTAGATGTTTCTTGTTTTTTTCTGTTATTCACAATGAGGTATGTTAACAGACCAATAATTAATTCTTTTATATTCAAGGCGAATTTCCGAAATTTGCATCTATTAAATTTAATAAAACTTGTTTTCTTTTCTAATTTTTACGAGTTTAAAGAAGAAAGCCTTGTTTTATGTTTATACTAAATTAATTGGATATTTATATGGATTTTTTGTGTAAATTTTGCAGTTTAGCATAATCTATCAACATTTGAAATGTAATTTACCAAAATAAATCTACAAAAATCATTCATAAATATTTATAAAATCTTAAAATTTTTAACCAATCCAATCTTACTTTAAATGTATCTCAACAAATGAGGTAATATTAATGTGTGGTTGTAAATTGAATTTTATTATTTTAAAGTGAAACTTATAGTAAGTTAATTTGTTGCGTAAGTTAGTAGTAAATCCTAAAACTTATATAGTTAGATTATAGATTAGTTTAGGAGTCGCCTAAGAACCGAGGTTTGCTTAGGTATTTGAGGCCCTTCAAACATGAAATGAAATCCATCGCCCTTTGTTCAAGCAGTTGAGCTTTTTTTATAGATTTTTATAGGATTTATGATAAAAAAGGGTTGAAATTGATATATTATAATATACGAGTTCATTACTCATAAAAATAAAACGTCAATACATAAAACATGGTTGGTAAAAATTTAATAAAAAAGTCAGAATTGGTAAAATATCAATAATTGTAATTCAAATTAATTATTATTTCTTAAAACTAAATTGTATTCAGCAGTGGTGCGCAAACCGTAGTTGGCGACCCCCAGAGGGGTCGATGGAGATTTCTTTTTTAAGTCGTCGAATTCATTCTAGTTTGTTCTAGTCTATTATTGCTGTCTAGTGTTTCACCTGTCTCTTTATTTTTGTTAGCGTGTACTACGTTTAGTAAGCGTTATCTTGCCTGTCGCCCGTTGTATTATTACATTTGTCGATAATACCTTGAATGAAGTTGTTTTTAGTAATATCTGTTTATTTCTATCTATATATGCTTTGTTTTATATATCCATTGTATTGCTTGTATTGTTTGTGTCAATTTATCTGCCTAGTAATGTTTTAAATAAAATCTGTCTTGCTAAATTTGCTTGTATATTATTTGCAGTCTTATCTGTTTAGTCTTGTCTTATTCATATATTCTGACTTACATTATTTTGTCAAGTATAATCTGTCTTATACTTGATCGTCTTATTTGGACTTTTAGATTGGACAAAATCGATCTTACGAATCGATTCGAAATGCAGTCTTTAATATCAATCTAGGAAAAAAATATCGAAATCAAAAGATCGATCTGTAGAAAATCGATTTCTTCTGGGATGGTTATATATTTGATATTTTCGGCTATTATTACAAAAAATTGTTTTTCTATTAGACACGATTATAAAATACAATAATCCATAGTTATATGCGACCTTTCCCAAAGATTTTTCCGCTGCAAAGGTTCTCGTGCATTCGTAACTTAGATAATTTATCTTAATATAATTTGATCATATCCTAATCTTCCTCTTCTTTTTCTTGTTTCGAATGGGCCTACTTTGGACCACGCTTGTTCAACTGTTGGGCTTTGATCTTTGCCCATTATTGTCGCATCTTCTGCCGGTGTAACTCCTTTTTCTCTTCTGTTCCGGTGTAGCTCCTTTCTCTTTTCTGTTTTTTCCTTCACGGTTTTTCCTGAAATCGATGGACCTTGGATTTCTAGCATTTCGATGGACAAGGCATTTCTTGTGGTAAGTGTTCTTAGTCAGTCGAAGTCTTTCTTAGTCAGAACTAGCCCAGACTTGTTGACTCTCTTGGATAATGATGCTCTTTCTGATAAGTTGGGTTCAATCCATTCGCCGAGATACTAACATTTCTCCGTCCTCTTGATGCTTCCCTGCTCTAGTAACATCTCTATGTTTGCTTCTCTGATGTTGGTTAAGAATTCTGTTTTCTCCAGCAATACTTAAGGACCCACTTTGGCAACCTGTTTTCTGAGCTCTCGCTTTTATCTTCGCCTCTAAATAAAAAATAATCTCGCCTCTAAATTTAACCTTGGAATGGGTGTTGGTTAAAGATTCTAGGATGAGTCTGCGAGTTTTGTTGTCTAGCCATAATTCCTGGAGTTCTTTTTTAACCGTTTCTATATCAATGGAATCGTAGGACTTCCTAAAATCAACAAAGGCGACGAGCACCTTGCGGTTTCTCGGCTTGGAGTATGCAAGTACAGTTTAAAGATTGAGGATCTGTTCAACACAGGGTCGGGTATTCCTGAAGCCCCCTGGTATTCTCAAAGTTGACCATCCAACTGATTTTCTGCCCTTGTTTGTAACGCCTTCGAGAGAATCTTGTATGTTACCGGGACGAGAGAAATTCCACGCTAGTTGTTTAGATCAGTATTGTTATATTAATATATTATTGATTGTAATATTGAAAATTATTGAAAAACATTTTGTAATTAGTTTAGCATTTTGTAATTAAATTAAATATTTATCTCGAGGGTTGGATTCCGAAGGGACGGGGCCCACTATGCGATGGTGCGTTGGGCTTCTTCTTCTCTCGGTGCCTATCCGGTTTTTTGTTCTTCTTTAAGTGCCCTGTCTTTTTCGAGCGTTGGCAATCATTAGCGCTACCTTTGCTTTGTCGATCGCTTTTCTAAAGAGACTTGTCGTAGTATCACTATACTATTGATTGTCGAAAATTCTTTAGCCACGATATTCTTCGACGCGCGGGTCCTTTTTTGCCTTCGATTCTTCCTTCTATTATTTATTTGAGAAGTCTGTATTTTGCGTTTCGGAGAATGTGTCCAAGTATTCCAGCTTTCGTCATTTAAGTGTGCTCATGACTTCGAGATCTTTTGACATTCTTGTAAGCACCTCCACAATGCGCACTCTTTTTATCCACAATATTTTCAATCTCCGTCGACACGTCCACATTTCGAAAGCTTCCAGATTTTTAAACATGGCGTCTGTTAGAGTCCACGCCTCAATTCCATAAAAGAGAACACTGAAGACGTAACAACGTAGTACTCGAGTGCGAACGGAGAGTGACAGACTTCGACAACCCAACACGGAAGTATGTCATTCTCCGTTCGCACTCGAGTACTGAGAGTGACAGACGGTTGTTGCCGATCATAATGGCTATTTGATTTGTGTTGTTGGTGGCGACGAGGAATTGTTCAGCAGAAGACCAATAACCAGCATCTAAGGTTGTTAAACTAAGATTTTCGTCTTTTTCCAGGACCTCTTTTGTTGTTGATTTTCCCTTGAAGTATTTTTTGTCCTAGATATAGCAACTTTAGGAATATCACTATCTTGATCAATTCAGGTGTTGCGTTCAATCTTCTCATTACTACTAAACGTACGTTGGGCTAATTTGCTTAATTACTAATAAAGTGCTTGCTGTCTTCAGGAATAACATCAGCATTTGTTGGGATCGGCATACTCCAAATCTATAACTAGCTCTAGTATAGAGTTTCTGAGATCTAGTGGCATTTTACATCTATCACTAGATTCAACAAATTGCTCTAATGCAAGTTGCATGTTGCATTTTCCAGATACTGTGCCTATTTTCCGTATCGAACGGAGTTTCCGTATCGAACGTGTTTGTTATTTTTGAAATTCATTTTGATTCTGCCTAGTACATAGCAATAACTACAACACCCTTGACTTAACTTGAAACCACGCCAGTCGGAAACCAATCAAATAAATCGTTATAGATATACCTACTAGTAGAGATCGATTTTCAATCCCTTCGTTTCGTAGTGATTTTAAGACAGATGTAACACAAAAAAATCAAAGATCATGCTTTAATTTTAAGAAATAGATCTTTGATGAAATAGAATTAAGGTGGAAAAGTCTTTGTTATCTAATGTTTACCATCTAGTCTGATTCGAATCTAAGTTACAGTTAATATAATATAGTATAGGGTCCTGCAATAAGAGGTTTTATTTTGATATTTAAAAAAAAACGATTATTTTTAAGCAAAATGATCGGAAGTTTATTTAATTGTAAAGAGGAGGGATGCCATTAATAATGGAAAACAATAATAGCCAAATGGCCGCCACAGCTACGTTTGCAGGATAATATTCTTTAAATGAAAGTTTCACTAATTAACACATTTGCAGCTCTATGTCCTCGATAACTTTACGAATTCCCTCTTTGAGGTCTTAAATCGTTTGTGGGCCATTGGCATAGACCTTTTCTTTTACATAGCCCCAAAGAAAGGAGTCTAGAGGTGTTAAATCACATCACATGATCACGTGATCGCCTCTTCGAGAAGTCACACGCTCAGAAAACTTTTCATGCAAAAGGCCGATGGTATCTTTACTTGTGTGGCACGAAGCGCCGACTTATTGCACATCAATATCTTCCAATTCCAACCATACAAAATCATTAATCATCGTTTCGCAATTCATTCACCGTAACAGTTGTTCCAGCCTTATTTTCGATAAAGTAAAGTCCAACGATCCAGCCAGACCAACAACCGCACCAAAAAGTCGCACGTTGAGGATGGAGAGGCTTTTCAACAATAATTCTTGGGTTTTCCGAGCACCAAATACATTTTGCAAGACAATTCTGCTTGATAACGTAGCCTCCAAGGTGAAAATAGGCCTCATCATTCAAGCTGATTTTTCGATGAAATTCCGGATCAGCGTGATGCATTTTAAGGACCGAATCAGCAAAGACACGACATTGTTGATAGTCGGTAGGCGTAAATTCATATGTTAACTGAACTTTAAAAGCCTTAAGACCTAAGTCTTTATGCAAAATAAGGGTTAATGTGGTTTTTGGACTGCCCAATTCCAAAGATCGACGAGAAATGGACAAACCTGGGTTTTATTCACCATTATAGGCTACAGCAGCAATATTATCAGTTGTTCTTGAGCCACGTGCACGCGTTCTTTTTCACATCGCTAACTTGTATCAACATCTTAAACATTTCCACCAGTTTCACAATTGCTGGCCGATAAGGTGCTTCACGACGACCCAAAAATGCATTTGTTTTGCGAACTGTCTAAAAAATCAAACAGCAAATTTTCACCATTTTATAAGTGAATTTTAATAAATCCAATGCGCTGTTGAAGCTTATTTCGTTCTATTTATATTAATGGCGAAGTTTTTACTTGTTGCCTGCTAAGTGGTTACAGGTTGACTCATGACAACTGTTAAAATGGCGGGCTGTTGAAAATGAAACCTCTTATTATCCTCTATATAGTATAGTTAATATAGTATTGAATTTTTTTTATATTATCGTATATTTTGGTGAAAATTTGATTCTTTTGTATCACATCTCTGGAATTCTTAATTTTTGCAGCGTCAGCGATGACGAACTCTTTAAATTATATTATTCCTTTGAGTTCATTGGCTGATGTAGATAAAAAGATTTAATTAAGTTTGTTCTCTATAATTGAATGAAAAAAATAAAGTTTTATTCGATGAAAAGAGTAGTTATTATGTTGAAAGGATTCGTGAGCTTTTTTCCGTTACATTTATTAGAATTAAATTGAGTGAGATTAATTTTCGAGGTACATTATAAAACAAACGTCAGTTAGTTTTGTATATAAAAGTGTTATTTTTTGTATATTTAATATTTTTTATCTACGACCATATTTTACAGTTCGTGGACTATTGAAATACATCATACCATACACATATCTAACAATCCGCGATTAATGTTATGTAATAATTCAAAATCACCTTTGCTTGTTTGGTTTACGATTCGTTGATTGGTTGAGAGCTGCATGTTGATACTATTTTTAAATATAGTACTCCGTGATTTCCAAACAATCTTTAAACGTCACATCATTCACATAGAAGCTGTCATTCATTTCGTTTTTTCACGTTTAAATCTAACGAAAACTACAAACAAGTACTAAATAGAAACTAACCATTACCTAACTATTATTAATGTATTTCTTTTCATTTCTATCAAGTTAAATAAGGTCGAAGGTGTTACATCAAACATATTTTTCTTATTAAACAGAAACAAATTAGTGTGGTCGTAGATAGAGTATAGTACATAATTCGAGTTGTAAAGCAATTACGTACTCGCGGAATTACGCGCTCCCCGCTACGCGGGTCGCGCGTAACTGTTCCGCTCCTACTATTAAAACATTTTTTATAATTGTTGGTTGTTAATTTCCCTAATAAACATTATATATTTGGGAATTGGAATTACTGAAAAGTTTCTACAACAATTATAAAAGTATTTAATCGCCCGACAATTGTTATATAAAGGGCTTTCAATAATTCCCATTTCCAAAAACAAATATATATTTTTTTATAATGTTCTTGTTAGCGCGTGACAAAACGCTTAAATTTCACCACGGCGGCTGTTCCTATGAGATTAGACGTGTTATTGTTGGCTATTTTGAAACAAAAACATTTCGACGTGCGTGACACGTCTTTCCAGCGCAAGAGGTTAAGGGGATCACTTCAAGTGCAATTTACCTTTGAAATTCAAGTACCTTTTTCTCCTAAACTATAAACTACATCTACGATACTATTTTTTTATCATGTTTGTTCACATAGACATTAGCTTTTTGAAATTATACATTTTCATAATTTTTAATAACGTTTTGAATAATAATAGCTTTTACTACACATTTTTTAAAACGAACTCATTATATTTCTTTGTAGCAGTTTGATTTTTAACATTCCCTCATTTATGTGCGTTGCAACAGTGAAAAATAGCAAAAAAGGAATCATTTCCATGTCTGTTGTATATATACAAGGATATACACTAGGGTGGAGCACGGATGTATGCAAAAATATTTTTAAATATTTTTTTAAAGTTGTAATAGGGGGGGATTGGTGCATTAAGTTAAATTTAAAATAAATATAATTTTTGAATTAATTTGATGAATATCTTCTGCCTCCGCACTGACCTCATAAATTTTAATTTAATGATAAAAGTCTAGTACAGTTATAGCCAAATATTAAGCTTAATTTAATGATAAATGGGTGATAAATGATACGCAATATATAATTTAGATATATATTAATCATCTTTTATCCAAAATACAACATTTTTTTTTATAAAAGTATTATTAAAAAAAACCTATTCATTTGCTCGAATATCTCTTTTTGTCTCAAATTTAGGCATTGCGTTTTTAGGCATTGCGTGATTCCAATTTGGCTCTTATTGCACCAAATCGTAAGTTTCTTATGCATTGAGAAGTGGCAGCTATCGTCGTCAATTTTACAGCCCGTGCAACAGCTTGAGTTGGCATGGTGGCATTGAAGCCTTACAAACAACACTTCACCACCTGATTAAACGATAGAATGAATTTCTTCGTCAGGCAAATTTTTCATAATCGGTGGTTCACTTAATATTTCTTGCCAATTTATTAAATCAATATATGTTGAAGCATAGAAATTTATAGGCGACACTATAGACGACGCAATTGCTGCAGCTGGTCTATCTGAAACACTATACCAGTCGCTCGACTTCAATAAAGTAGGAAAATCGACACATATTTTTTTTCGGAAAGCTTTTGTTTATGGTGTTAGTGAATTATCTGAACTATTACGACTTTCATACGCTGACGATACCGGAGAAGTACTAACTTCTATAAAAGATAACGTATTTAAGGTTGTAGTTGGGAGGTTTTCTCATTCCTGTTTCCTCTTTAGGGTCTTTTGCAACTTCTTCGTAACACTTTCGTAGATTCCACCTATTATCAAACTTCGAATGATTCTTTGATCAATTAAAAAAGTATGTTCTTGTTTGGGAACCTTTTTATCCTTGCGACAGATACATTGAGGGAAATCTTTACACTTGCATGCTGCAATATAAAAAGTACCTCACTACTTTGTCGAAAACTTTCTAACTTTTCCGGAGAGAGCCCTTTGACAGACTTGAGTAGGTTTTTCCATTTTAAATGGTATGCTTTTAACATCTGTACGGCCCTTGTTGGTGTTACTATCGGAATAGATGCAGTTTGCCATATATTTTCAATTCAGAATGTTCAACTATATCTGCTATTTCTGAAAACTTGGGCTCTTTTGCAGTTTCCAATTGCAACTTTAGTTGATGTCTTATCCATTCATAGTATATTATTACATCTTCGTAAGTAGGTAGAATATTGTCTTTTATCTCACAAATATCACCAAAAATAGGACATTTAAAGAAGACGAAGAACACAAAGTTTCTTTGCATGTCTTTTACGAAGCAAAATTGACGTTAGGTTACTTGTTAAATAACTAACGTAAGTCTAATTCGAGTCAAAACCAATAGTCCACTGACGACGCGACAAGTGTTCTAATTGTCCCCTCCTGCGCTCCCTCGCTCCCCTTATTTTCTAATGTAAACTTAAGATAATGCATTTTTTTTTGTATAGAAAATAAACTGTAGTTATAATAATTTCTGGGAATCAAATACGTCTGTTCATTTAAATTTCAATTGGTCTAAAAACCATATTTTTTCAAAAATTCAATGACGTTGCGGAGGCAATTACTATAAATCAAATCAAATAATATTTTGTATGGATTAATTTGAGTCTAAAAGGCACCGAGTTTTCACTATTAGATCACTCACAACCCAAGAAAAATATTTCGCTCCACCCTAATATACACCACTCTCGGGGTTGCAACCGCTCGTTACACCCAAGAGCTCTTAAAACTCATTTTGTGTGGTGAGTTGCTCCACGTTCATCTTTCCTGATTTTACTCTGTCCAGTCGCCTGACTTTGCCTCTCCTGTTATTTTCCTCAAAGTGGCTAAAATCTTGCTCCTCCATGTCTCTATCTTTAGATTCCTAATATCCTCTAGTACTTGATCCCTCCATCTACTTTTCGGTCTCCCTCTTCTTCTTCTAATCTCTGGTCTCCACCTTATTATCATCTTTACCACTCGGCTGTTTTCCATTCGGTTTGTGTGGCCATACTAGCTGGGTCTTTGCACTTATATCGCCTTAACAATTTTTTTTTCCTTTTAGGATGGTTTGCATTTCCCAGTTCATTATTCTTCTGTGCTCCCCTACAGTGATTCTTTTAAAACAATATATCTTTCTTAAAATGTTCCTTTCGAAGATCCTTAGCTTTCAGTTCAGCGTTTGTTAGTTTGTTCAGCGTTTGTTGTGGTTCATCGTCTGATTGCAGTTTTCTTTTTGATTGCAACTTAATTTTTTATTTGTGATTATGCTTTTGCATTTCTTGATGCCGTTGTATTTGTAGTACGCCCTATATCCCGTCTGCACTCTGTGGTTTATCTCTATCCTTCGGTCTATCCTTCGGTCATTTTTGTTGTTTATTATTATTCCCAGATATTTGAAGTCGTCTAATATTTCGAACTCGACATTTCCTACGTGCACTAGTTTGTTAGATGTGGTCTTGTTACCTCTTTGCTTACTTCTATGAAACTTCTCTTTTCCTGGATCATTTTTGGCCTCTTTTCTTTGTTTCTTGTTCAAGTTTACGAATTGCTTCTTCCATACTTCTCTTGTCTCTAGCTAGCATTGTGATGTCATCTGCGTAGGCCACAACTTGTATCGTTTTATTAATTAAGGTTCCTTTGAAACCTTCTTCTTGAAGTGCCGTACTCTCTTAGCGAAAAACGCAAAAAATCTAAATGATACAAACAGATCAAAAGACAATTGTGAATTGACACAGCAGCCATTGACAACTAACTGCTCAACATGCATTGGCGCACGATTTTTTTTTTATCTTTAAATTTAAAATTGAATATTAAATTATATATAAAACATTATTGTATAATATAGTATTTATTAGCCGTAGTATAATTTAACGTTCTATTATATATACAGAAATTATTCGTAATATTGTATTCATTTAATTACATATCACCATAATTCTACGCCAGTGACTGATAATGTATGTGAAAAGAGAGAGATTAGTAGAGAAAAGGTTGATATGGAGAAGTAAATATCGTCGGTGTGAACTTCTCCTCGATTTAAGCCAATCAGAGCACAAGTTCAAATAAGCCCTATCTTCCGTGGACTGCATTATTAAAAAAATGGACTATAGCTTCTCTGGTATATTTGTGTCTTTCATGGCTTTTATTAGTTGATCACGCTTCAGGCTGTCAAATGCTTGTTAAATGTCAATAAACAGTATTTGTAATCCTATACCATGTTCGTAGCACATTTGTGCTACGCCCGTTTTACACCCGTATGGGGTTGCTGAACCCCCATCGGGCGCCTTCCCAGGTGGTAGATAGGGGGACGCTTCCCAGATATGGATGGTACCGGGGAAATTAAATACTCGGGGCGAACCAAAATTAGCATTACTGTCCCAGATTGGGCAGCTGTAAATCGGGCACACTTTTGTACCAGGGTCTAGAACAGGCCCCAAAAGCGCAAGAACCACGATAGTGGTCAACGGTGTAATAATTCAGAAGGCAAGTGGAAACCACTGAATTAAAGATCCCTTGTGGATATCCTTAGTGATAAGCATCACACGATTACATTACAATGGCTCCGGAATTATAAGTCCTCCAATCGGATCTCCTGGGAGGAGGGCATTAAATAAAGTTGAGTACAGAACTGTAACACATAGAAACGATAGAATTACTACATGGAACGTCTTTATGCACCTGGGAAAGTGTATAACGTCTTTTTAGAAATGGCGACACTCAATATCAACATACTTTACTTAAGCGATGTTCAGTGGAAAGGGTCGGGGAAGCATATCTCCAAGAATGGCAAAATGTACTATTCAGGGAATGATGATGCCTTTAATCGATATGGAGTAGGAATAATTGTCGACAAGAGAGTGCAGCGTACGGTATCCAGTTTCGTCCCATTCTCAGACCGCATAGTTCTACTGAAACTGACCTCAAATAAAGTTCCAGTAAATGTTATTCAAATATATGCACCTACAGCAGATAAAAACGAGAATGAAATACAGTCGTTTTACCAAGATCTGGCTAAAGTGATCAAACCTATCAAGAAACACGAAGTCCTCATTATAATGGGGGATCTAAATGCGAAGGTTGGCGAAGGAGAAGAGACTGATACCACAAGTTCAGACTAGATCTTCGCAATGAGCGAGGAGACAGGTTGATCGAGTTTTGTCAAAGGGAAGACATGATAATAACCAACACCTTCTATCAGCTTCCTCCACGTCGGCTTTATACTTGGAAAGCACCATCAGACGAAAAATCAGGTATAATTAGAAACCAGAACGACTACATTATGTTCCGTAGAAGATTCAGAAATACTATTAAGTCAGTAAAAACTTATCTAAGAGCTGACATAGCATCCGATCATAATCCAGTGGTAGCTGCAATTAAAACTAAAAAAACTCGTTCGGAAAACAACTAAGGAACGTATGGACCCTAGCAGACTGAAGGACAACGTGGTGTACAAACATGTTGAGAAGAACATAAACAGCAAATTAAACGAACTAAGACACAACGATAACAATATCACTATAGACCAACAATGGCAAAACATAAAACAAGTACTGAAGGATGTAGGAACTGCAGAATTGAACTCCATAAAGGGAAAGAACAAGGAATAGATGACACAGGAGATACTAGACCTGATGGTGATACGAGGTCAATATAAGAACAAAGATGTGCAAAGACCATAAACAATAACATCAGAAGTAAAGTGAGACAAGCCAGGGAAAAATGGCTACTTGATGAGTGTCGAGAGGCTGAAGCCTATCAAGACAAATACGATTTTTTCAATATGCACAAAAAGGTAAAAAATGACTTCGGGGAGCAAAGAGACGACAACTAGATGTGTCGGTAAACAAGAAGAGCGACTTGATTGTAGAATCGATAGACAAACTGGCAAGGTGGAATGAATATATACAAGAACTTTTCAATGATAATCCTATAGAACTGGAGAACCCAAACATGGAGTATACTAGCCCAGAAATATTAAGGGAAGAACTCGAACATGCAATTAAAAACTGTAAATCCGGAAAGGCAGCAGGACCTGATGAAGTGCCTGCTGACCTACTAAAACTTATCGGAGAAGACTCCATAGATATTCTATTAAAACTGCTTAACAACATTTATGAGACGGGCAAAATTCCTAGCGATTGGCTAGCCTCAACATTCGTGACACTGCCAAAGAAAAATAAAGCCAGAGAATGTTCGCACTACAGAATCATTGCCCTAATGAGTCACACCTTGAAAATATTTTTAAAGATCATACATAACCGAATTTATAAGGAGTTAGAACAAGACATCAGTGACACTAAAATGGGTTTTAGGAAGGGCGTGGGAACAAGAGAAGCCCTCTTCGAACTAAACGTACTGAGACAAAGATGCCTAGATATGAATCATGATATGTGCATCTGCTTTATCGACTTTCAAAAGGCATTTGATAGAGTCCAACACCCAAAACTCCAATAGATACTAAAGAGAAAAAACATCGATCGCAAAAACATAAGAATAATATCCAATCTCAATTAGCACCAAACAGCACGAGTCAAAGTCGGAGAAGATCTGAGTGAGGAGATTAAGATATGTCGAGGTGTTAGACAGGGATGTGCATTGTCGCCTCTCTTGTTCAATATATATATATAGTGAAGGCATCTTTGAAAAAGCGCTGTCAGAGGAAACCGGTGGTATTTTCATAAACGTGGAAAGAATTAACAACTTGCGACACGCAGACGATACCGTTATCTTCGCCGACAGTCTGGAAGACCTACAACATCTGGTTGAGTTAACAAGCATTTTCTGCAAGAGATATGGCCTAGATATGCACCTAAAGTAAACCAAATTTATGGCAAATTGGCAACAAAAAAGCAAAGCACAAATCACAATAGACCATCCTCTTACAAATAGATTGGCACATGGGTAACCGAAAGAGCAGAACACACAAAAGAAATCAAGTGTCGAATTGAAGTAGCTCGCAGCGATCTCATGAAAATAATTAAAATACTCTGCAGCCGAGATATAACATTAGAACTGAGAACCAGAATACTAAAATGCTACATATTCTCCATTCTATTGAATGGAATGGATGCTTGGACACTCAAGTTGGAAAACATCAAAAACATAGAAGCATTTGAAATTTGGTGTTATAGGAGGATGCTGAGAATACCATGGGTTGACAAGGTTTCAAATAAAAAAGTACTACGGCGAATGAATAAAGACAAAGAAATTAGTAACACCATAAGAAGGAAAAAAATAGTATATCTAGGGCATGTTATGAGAGGAGATAGATATAATATCCTTAAGCTAATTATTCAAGGCAAAATAAAAGGCAAGTGAACAATTGGCAGAAGAAGAATCTCTTGGCTGCGCCACTTGAGGGATTGATTTGGTTGCACGGCCGCAGAACTCTTCAGGCGGACGATTGATAAGGTCCGGGTAGTGGTGATGATTTCCAATCTCCGATAGGAGCGGAATTTCAAGAAGAAGCACCTTTAAGTGGCTCACTATGTGTACAGCGTCAATGGTTGATCTTCCCCTTCAAAGCAGTTTTGGTTGTCTCCCATTTGAGTCTGTATATTTCATTAGTTTTTGTTTACTAAAGTGGTTAGGATCTTGTTTACTGCGTTCGACAGAGTGATTCCCCTATAGTTTGAACATGCGAGCGGTTTTGCCTTCTGATGTATTGGTAGTATTGTGCCTTTTTCGCAGTCCCAAGGCATCGTTTCTTTTTCCCAGATTTGTGGGAGTAATTTGAATATTCTTTGTCTTTGTTGTTCTCCTCCATGTTTTACCAGCTCGTTGACGATACTATCGCTACACCCGGCTGTGTTCTTTTTGAGCTGTGCTAGTACTCCATTAAATTCTTCTAGGGTGGTCGCATCCTCGTTGTGTTTTTGTCTGGATTTTTTGTCTTTCACTGTCTATTCTTGCATTTTCGTAGTTTCATGGATTCTTAAAGTGTTTCGTGAATAGTTTGAGTGAGGAAAGAGCAGTAAAACATAGAAAAAATTTAAAAGAATACACCTAACCTAACTAACTAATTATGAGAACAATCAAGTCGAAACAATATACGAAGACACATTAAGTCAATAAAAGTTACGATTAGTCAATTTTTACTTTTAGATATTTCAGTAATAAAATATAATTTGCTACAATTTGTGGAAAACTATATTTGTAGGGCGATGTATAAAACATTAATTTCGCGAAAATGTTTAGCATTTTCTGTTCCCATTCGCCAACAAAAATATTCACCGCACAAAATGAATTTCTGTTGAACTATGAACAAGCAGAAACAAATAAGGTCAAGTCCTTTCGCGATTCTTTCTGCGTGTAATATGTCACGGCAACCAAATCGACCTTAAAATTTTTCAAAAATTAACACATTATATATTATATTACATATCTTAGTTTTTATATCAACAAATTTATATATTTATATATATATATATATATATATATATATATATATATATATATATATATATATATATATATATATATTTATATATACTTAGAATTTAAATGAATCTCGTAAGAAAATCTATTTATATTTTCGAATAAATTACAGCTACACCTACGAATCGGGACGCTGTCAATTCCGCGCGGCTAAATCCTTAACACTTGTAATTTATATTTAATTTTGTAATTTATATTTATATTGTATAACACTTGTAATTGTAAATCAAATTCTCGGAAACTTAATAAATATTTCATTCTGAATAAAGAATAAAAAATGAATTGAGATAGAATTCAAATACTTTACGATTGATGCTAACGATTTTATAAATATATCTATATGTATTCATATTAATTGGTATTTTTTTATTAATCGAGGCTCAAACTGTTGGCATAAGTTAATATGCATGCATCACAATAATACTAGGACTATGTAATAGGTTCATAACAAAGTTTATTTCTCTAATAATCATATACAAATGTTTCAAATATCAAAACTAAAACTAAACTGAAAATATTTGCATATGCACGAAACTATAGATTTAGTCCAAAACATTTCGAGATACAACACGCGGCTAAATCCTTAACACTTGCAATTGTACATAAAGTTCTTGGAAACTTTATAAACATTTCATTCAGAATAAAAAAATTAATCAAAATAAATCTCAAATTCATTCAGACTGATGAATAGTCTATAATATTATAAACTGCTGAAGGATATATAGTTTATATTGTTTTTACAATAAATTATAAATCTGTATAAAATTTGGCGAATATATTTTTTAAACAAAATATATAGATAGTTTATAATATCAAAGGATATATAATTTAAGTTATTTTTTCAATAAAAAATAAAATTGAATAAAATTGTCAGAATAAATGTAACATTTATATAACTCTTCTTTTCAGATTAAGCAAATTAATAAACTGGACCCTAGTGGTTCTCTACTTGAGTTCCACGACGACCGCACAAGAAAACCAAGACAACGACAATTACAGACAAGACGAACAATCACAAACAGTATCAACACACAACAGTGAAAGTTTCAACAGTAACTCGCCGCTTTTCCAACTACAAAATGATACCGAATTATTGGGAAATTACTATTTAGAAAGTCACGAAGCGAACGACAACATCAAGGAGAAAGTTGACGAAGAGGATGGTCCAGCACAAAAGGATATTGACGAAGCTGTGCAAGCTGGATTGGAAATGATGCATGAATTGCACTTTGTTAGAGAACCGGAACTTTACAGAATGGGTAATTATTATATTTAGTAATATTTTTATTATTATTAATTTTTTTTATTCATACATTTACAACACAAAGAGATAAATTATAAAGAAAATAAATTCCTCAAATTACAGAATTCAGTTAAAAACTTCAGAAGATCTGCGCAATATGCAAATTCCCAATTGTGTTCTTTTGAAGTTGGTGATATATAAAAATGCTGAGCGGGCTTGCTGTAGTATATTTCATCCTGAGCCTTTAAATTGCCATATCCCTGTATTTTACTATTATTTACCTTTTTTCTTCAATTAGCGATAGTAATATAAATTATATAAATATTTCTGATTGTGAAAAATCTTTTATCTGGTGCATTGTGCATTCCAAAGTCTCACAAGTTTCAATGTTTCCAAGAATTATTCTATCTAAGGAGCTATGTCTATCTGTGGCGCTACAATACAGGCTGGGTCTTAGACAACCGACAATCTTCTTCCACAGTCTTCCTTGGCGCTTTATACCCAGTCATTGATTTCCATAGCTTCGAGATTTTTTTCATATATAATCTCCAGATCGTAGTTTTGGTTTACTGTATGTCCTTTGTTAGTTGGGGATTCCTTCGGGAATCCAGGTATTGTTGATTCTTTTGTATTTCCTTCTTCTTCCTTTTTTTTAGGATTACGTGTTTTTTCATCAGCATGTATAGCAGCAATTGGGATGCTAAACTCCAGCTTTCGTGCCAAAGTATTGGTGGTCGCACTAGAAGTTTTTGTGATCTTGGGAGTTCCACTCAGGAAACCTCTGGCAGTCTGGTGTCAACATAATTTTCCGACTCCTGTGTTGTAATAAAAACCAGGACTGAACATTTGTGCCATTAGCGCACATTCCAAACCGTGCCCTTTGTCCCACGTTTTGGATAAACTTTGGAGAAACTAAGGGTTTTTATTACCACGCTAAAACATACCTCCCCCGAACATATTAGAAAACGTGCGAAGGCCTATAAAAACCTTCTTATAGAGATTAACCAGAGGACCAGACATTTTCAGGGATTTAGAGAATTTAAGCCTCGATTGTTCATGGGAGGAGCCAAGAAAATTAAATCTCCCCCTTATTTGAATTAGAGGGATGATTTAACCCCTCTTACAGATATATTATACTAAGAATGGCATAAATACCATTCCCCAGTTGTCAGTAACAAGTAAGAAGTAAGAGAAAAGAGAGTAGAGTGGTAAGATATAAGTTCTTAAGTCTTAAGTTATTTCGTTGTATTATTGTTTAATTAAATTGTGAAAACCAACTCGCCTATTATTCGACAAACTACGTGCCTTGCGAATCTCGGTGAACATTACATTACAAGATCCCGAGATATTTAGACATATCTCAGAGTCTCAAGAATTGTGGGCCAGCAGTCCTTCCCTCTCATCATTGAAGTCGGCGGTGGTTCACACCATAACCCCTTTCACAACATTGGTGGCAGCCCCACAACATTGGTGGCGGTCTCACAACACCTGTTTCGAATCCATATGATTACGTCTTCAATCTCGCACTGTGTTTTCATGTCTTACTTGTCGCACTGTGTTTTCATGCACTTTTTATTTGGTCAAGAAGACTGAATCCTACCATGGTTCTTAAAATTCTCATCTCCGTTCTCCATATTATTCCTAATGAGTGTTGAAGCGTTTCCTGCTATGGTTTCAATCGCATATCGCATAGATCTTACACAGGTTTCATAAATTCTTGATTTAGCTACTTTCTACAGACATACATATATAAAAGGTATTTCAAAAAAGAATATACGTATTACAATGTATTATTTTCTTTAAATTATCGGTCGCTGCTCCTCGGCTCGTTTATTGGAGAAACGAATATATAGTCAAGTTTATATTAATAGCTACTAGAAACTCCGCGTCCTGGTACAAACTCTGCGTCCTGATGACAAACGCAAAAATGTGGCATTTTGTAACGAGATTCATGATGCTATTGATAACCCTTATCGATGATGATTATGATAATGATAACCCTTTCGCTTGAATAAATCACTTGATAATGATAACCCTTTCGCAAAACGCATCTTGTTCAATGATGAAGCGAATTTCCATGTTAGTGGTCAAGTAAACAAACGCAATGTTCGAATTTGGGGCCTACAGAACCCACATGCAGTCATTGAACCTGTACGAGAATCGCCCAAAGTCAATGTGTTTTGTGCGATATACCGATCATCTGCCTACGACCCATTCTTATTTGGTGGAAACATGGTTAATGGTCAGCAGTATCTCGCTATGTCACAAAACTCGTTGTTTCATGTTTCGTTGAGGTTGCACGAAAACAACTTCATTTTTCAACAAGACGGGGCACCCCCTCACTGGAGTCTCCAAGTACGCGAATATCTGAATGAAACTTTACCGAACCGTTAGATTGGTCGTAAAGGAGCTGACTACTTAGAATGTCTCAGCAGGGTTCCACGGTCATTTGACACCCTGTCGTCATTTCTTCCTGTCACTTCTTCCTGTGGGGTTTCGTTAAAATAAACGTGTATGTGCCACCACTCCCACTGAACCTGGAACAGTTGAAGATCCGGATCCGTACTGCCATACCATCAGTGACGAAGGATATGCTTGCCCGAGTATGGGAGGAATTTGAGAATTCGTGTGATATTGTTAGTGACGCTGATGGAGGACATATTGAACTTCTGTATTCTAAACTTGAGAGGTTCGTAAATATATGTGTGAAGTTTAATAAATATATGCATGCGAAATACGTATACTCTTTTTGAAACATACTTACTCTGTATATATCCCCATATTAGATACGTCTCTAAAAATATTAAGGCTGCTATCGTTGTTTGGACTTTCACATTTTCTTTTAGGTCCCTATTACTTGTTATTTAGTCCCCAATGTATTTGAAGTGCATAACTTGTTCGACACTTTTATATTTTTCGCTCTTAATATATTATAAATGGTGAGCTTACATCTTCTGACCTATCTTTGCAGAATCCCTGTTCTTCTCATATCCCAGAGGTGGCAATTTCCTTCTCAAAAATCTTTGTGAGGAGCCTTGATATTGTACATAATACGCTAATGCCGCTATAGTTTGATGGGTCAGTATTTACTCCTTTTTTAAATACCGGGATTGTTACGCTGTATTTCCATGGCGTTGATATGTCCTTGTTGTGCAGTATTTTATTATAAAGGACATGAATCTGATCCAGTAGCATTTTGCCTCAGCATTGAACATACATCCCTCGAAAGTGCTTTTCCGAATCTTCAGTACAATGCTTATTGTAATTTGTAAATATTTGTTTATTGGTTTCTTTTGATTCCTGAGCACACATCTTTCCTTCTTTTTTCTCTCGTACAGATAGTGCCCATATCTTTAGAAAAACTTTAGCAGTGCGTTCTTTTAGTTGAGTCTATTTTGTTGTTAATTCTATTTCTTGCATTCTTGCTTCTTCAGCCAGAGTCTAAACTCCTTGGTAAACCGTGGTTATGTATTCGGATTTTTACCCTGTTTATACTTCTTCTGAGTGCATCCTTCGGAGAATTTATTACATTGGTTTATAGTTTTTGGTATGCGTTGTCTATTGCGTCTTCTTCTTGCATTTTAAATGAAGAATATTTCTTTTATTCGTAGCAGGTAAAGCTGGACTAGTTCAATTATCCAATAGATTTTACACTTTGAGTTTGTCGATCTCTTCAATATGTTCTCTTTTTTACACTTCATAGTGGCTATGATTTTCGCCAGTACAAGGCAACGGCTGGTAGTTTTGTAAATTCTTGGTTTACTTACTTTCTACAGACTCACATATATATGGCCATATTATATCTGTTAAAATATTAAAGCTGCTTTCGTTGTTTGGACTTTCACATCTTTGGAGACTCTGGATTACTTGTTATGTAGAATTCTACTTGAAGTGCATAACTTGTTGAACACTTTTATTGTCAACAGCGAGCTTATATCTTCGGATTATTTTTTTTTATGAATTCCTGTTGTTCTTCATATATCCCAGAGGTAGCAAGTTCCTTCTCAAAGTTCTTTGTGAGGAGCCTTGATGTTGTGCAGAAGAGGTTAATGCCTTTAGAGTTCGATATGAGATTTTACTTCTTTCTTGAATACCGGTATTCAATTCAATTCAGTTTATTTCAATATATAAGCTTACATAAGGGGACATAATTACATAAATGTAACAATATTCTGAATGTATGCTAAAAGAAATGTTGCAAAATCCGAATTTGCCTGAAAATTCAATAGCTTTTTCTTGCAGCCTAGTACTCCTGCATCGAGTAGGGCACAATCTTAATTAGGATATGGTGAAGCTTTTTCTTATAATCCCTGAATTTTGTTTGTCCTTTAATTGACCGTGGCAGGGCGTTGAATAATTTAATATTTACATATGCAGGACATTTTTCAGACATAGTCAGTTTATGTTTGGGAACGTTGTAGTTTAGATTTGCATACCTTGTGGTATTGTTACGATGTATTTCCGCTCCGTTGATAGGCCTTCTTTGGACCACGCTTGTTCAACTGTTGGGCTTTGATCTTTGCCCAGTATTGTCGTATCTTTTGCCGGTGTGACTCCTTTCTCTCTTCTGTCCAGTTGGTACCTTTACTTCGGTGTTTCTCCTGAAATCCACTGACTTCCTTCAGGGTACGTCTCACAGACTGTCTGTTTTGGAGATCTGTTATTCCCAGTTCTTTAATAACCTTCTCGGTTTCTGTCATCCGAGTGGTATGAACCTTTTTGTTTTGCCAGAACGTGAACAGACGGTTGGTTAGTCGGTTTGGAGACAATCTTTCAACATGGCCACAGAAAGCTACACTTCTTTTCCTTGCACAGTCAGAGAGCCTCTCAATATGATCGTAGAGCACATAGTTATGTCGCCCTCGGAATTCCCTATTTTCCTTTACCGGGCTTAGAGTCTTCCTGAGGATTTTCCTCTCTCTGATTTTCAATCTCTCTACCAGACCCCTTCGGTTCAAGAAAAGACTGCATAGCATATAGGGCTTCTGGTTGTAATACTGATGTGTAGTTCTTAAGTTTCAGCTTGCGTGGCAGGCATTTCTTGTGGTAGGTGTTCTTAGTCAGTCGGTATGCTACTTCTAACTTGTTGACTCTCATGGATAATGACGCTCTTTCTGATAAATTTGGTTCAATCCATTCGCCGAGATACTTAAATTTCTCAGTCCTCTTGATGTTTCCCTGCTCTAGTAACATTTCTCTATTTGCTTCTTTGATGTTGCTGAAGAATTCTGTTTCCTCCAGCGACACTAGAAGACCCACTTTGGCAGCCTGTTTTCTAAGACAATTTACCTGCATTGTTGTCATTTCAAGAGAATCAGAAATCATTTCCATGTCATCTGCAAAAGCCAGGTAATCTACAACCAGTCCATCGTTCTTACGTCCTAGGTAGATGCTACTCTGAACACCCAAGTTGATCAGTTCCTTGCGCCATTCTCTCATAACCTTTTCAAGGACACAGTTGAAGAGAAGTGGGGAAACTCCATCTCCTTGTCTCACTCCAGTTTTTATTTCGAAGCTTTCTGAGATCTTACCTCTAAAACCTCTAAATTTTACCTTGGAATGGGTGTTGGTCAAGATTTCTAGGATGAGTTTGAGGGTGTTGTTGTCTAGCCCTAATTTCGGGAGTACTTCGTTAAGCGTTTCCTATCAATGGATTCGGAATAAACCTTGCGGTTTCTCATGTTGGACTATGCAAGAACAGTTTTAAGATTGAGGATCTGTTCAACAAAGGATCGGGTCTTCCTGAAGCCTCCCTGATATTCTACCAGTTGACTATCCAGCTGATTTTCTGCCTTTGTTTGTAACGCCTTGGAGAGAATCTTGCATGTTACCGGGACGAGAGAAATTCCACGGTACTAGCCTAGCGACTGACTAAATATCCCTTTTTCTGAAGCGGATGGATCAGAGCCGATTTCCAATCAGGCGGTAATTTCTCTGTTTCTAGCTTGCCCACGGCATTGCTTCCAGCACCTTTCCACAGTTTAGCAACGATAGAGTTCTCTTCAGCTGCCATATTATTCTTAAGAACTTGAATGATCAGACCAACTTCTTCCAATGAAGCAGGCAGCGAGTAGGCAGCGCGTTTGGTGTGGCTTGTTTATAGTCGAAGTCCTCGCTTGGTGGATTACAATTGAGAAGGTTTTTAAAGTACTGAGCTAAAAGGTGGCAGTTGTCCTTGTCGTTAAAAGCCAATTTGCCGTATGAGTCTCTGAAGTAGAGGCTTGGCGGAGCGTATTTTCTGAGTGTCTGCTTCAAGGTTCAGTAGAAACCTCTGGAGTTATTCTTAGCAAAGCTCTCTTCGATTTGGGTTAGTTGGTTTTCTGTGAAGGTCCGTTTGGTTCCTCGAAATATGATGGCTGATAGCTTCTTTGTTCGAAAAAGTTATGACAATTTTCCATGATCTTCTTAGAATTCCACTTCACACAGGCTCTCTGTCTTTGGTCTATTGCATTGTCACTCTACTCTTCTAAGGAGGGTGTATGTCTTAAACAATCATCGTCAAAGTTTTTGCTCCATACACATGTTTCCTTCTTCTAGCGAAGGGGCGACTTAATTAGCCTCCTTGAGAAGAGTCTTCTTCAATTGGTCCCAGTTGTTGAGATCTGTTTTGTTTAGACTCTGACTTACTTCATGATTGTTCTTAAGTCGCTCTACGTCAAATCTTACCATTTTGGAGGGTCTGTGTAATCTAGTCTCTCTAGGCTGGAGCCTTATTTTTATCTTTGAGAAGTAGTGGTCTGAGTTTAGATTGGCGCTTCTTAGTACCTTCACGTTTTGTATTGCCTTTTGAGATTTTCTTGAAATGGCCACATGATCTATCTGGAATTCACCCAGTTGAAAACCAAGTCTTCTGTTTCCTTAGCAAGGAAGTATTTGTGCAGTATTATATTATGGACATGAATGATAAGGACATGAATCTGATCATTGCATATACCATCTCTCCCCGGCGACTCCCGATTTTTCAGTGAACTAAAAAGTAATACTTTTCCCTTGGATATGTGCTACGGTTAATGTGTGTCCACACCTTCTTTTTGCTTTCATACAGATCGTGTCCATATCTTCGTGTCTCTATCATAAAAACTTTAGCATTACGCTTTTTTGATCGAGTGTATTCTGTTGTTAATTCTATTTCTTACAAACTCAGTTTCTTTGTATGTAATTGACTTTGATATGTACTATAGATATGACTTTCCTTCTTCTTTAGCCAGAGGCTTCTTCCTTGGTAAAACTTCCTTGGTAAACAATGGTTCAGTAAATGGACTTTTAAACTTCTCCTTCCGAATGATTCCTCCGCGGCTTTTATTATATTGGTTTATCGTTTTTGGTATGCGTAGTCTATTAAGTCTTCTTCTTGTATTTTACTTGTCCGGAGTATTTCTTTAAGTTGTAGCTGGAATCTTGTCTAATTAACCAATAGAGTTTCCATATTGAGTTTGTCGATGCCTTCAGTAGGTCTTTTCTTTTTTTGCTGCAATGGCGATTATTTTCGCCAGTACAAGGCATTTACAGAAGTCAAGGTTCGGACGACCTGTATTCTGCGTGGGTGGATAATTCGATTTGTGATTACGGATTCTGTCATGCATTTCTGTTCTCGCGTATTCTCGGTGAATTTATGTTGTTGCTAGCGTGAAAGGAAGGTGTTGTTTATTATTAGCTCATGTTGCGCGCATAGCTGAAATAGCTGACTTAATATCCTTTTCTCTACTTTTCTAAGCAGGTGCATGTCTTACACAATCATCGGCAACGTTTCTGGTCCATACACAATCACTGATTGTTTTAAATAACTTCAGTTTTCTCGTGCTTGTTAGGTTCTTCGGTGGCAATAATTGTTGTTGCATTGTTCGATTGTATTGTGTTATATTGTTAAATTGTTGTTATCATGTATTATCCTGTGATATGCTATGTCCCAAAGTCGTTCATACCTGAATTATTGGATGCTGGCATGTTTTTATGCATTATTTCCAGTATATTAATTTAGCGAGCCTGTTATGTCTGACTTGATAGTTCAGATACGAAACAGTTTTAAGTTCTTCTCGGCATAGTCGATAATTCGCGTTATCATTGCTTCTCTGGATTTTTTGTCTCAGTAATTTTATCTGTAATGCTTTTATCTCTAATGCTCGTTCTTGTGTTGTGCTACAAAATTTGAACTATCGGTTTATTGCCCAACTTTCACTCATGTCCATGATAAATTCTTGTCAATATTTTCAGATGACATAAATCATCTGGATCTGGATGGACAAGCAAGAACTTGTTTTTTTTCTAGCAATTAATTTGTTCTCAAGTTCTTTATATGCTAAAGGGTGTCCCAATAAAAGTTGAAAAATTTAATTTAGCGGCTCGAACTTGTTCAAACTATAATTGCAACAAAAGAACTAATGTATGATAATGGAAATAATAATAATGAATAAATAAATAAATTAAAAGGACTGCAGTCAACGGTCTAGACGGCTCTGCGGTTTACAACCGAACTTCTAACGACGAACATAGCGATCTGTCCCACCAGACCTTTCCATAAGGTAACACTATGCATGATGGAAACACTTTCAAGGAAAATTACCCCAGGTTTGAGCAATGAGCTGGGTAACACCTTCGGGAAGCCTTCGGATTCTGGGGAGCTTGTACCAATGTGCAAAATGGAGTCGCAGGTATCTGGTAGCCAGATTTACGACGGACTAGTAACCCACGACTCTCGCCAGACGAAATCCACGGACCAAGAAAAATCTCTATTTTGTAACTAACAACATACTGACTCTACATCAAACGGGAAAACTAAAACGGACTTTAGATGAAATAGAAAAGTAGAATATCCTAATACTAGCAGTGCAAGAGACACATTTTACTGACAGTAATGCTTTTGATTCAGAGAAGTATAGAATATTCAAGGGCAAACCGGGACAGAAAATTGGGAAAAATCTACAGCAGCTTGGCACAGCGTTTTGTGTAAAGAAATTGACTCTGTTACGGACTACTCATCTCCTTCTGAGAAACTTTCCACACTAATACTGAAATTTGCAAATAAGAGATATACAATATTCAACGCATATGCTCCCATAAAAGCAAGCAACAGAAAAGAAACCATGAAAAGATAAAAATATTCTGGGAGCAGCTGGAGAATGAACTGCAATAGACTCCAAGCAATCACGTGTTGGGAATTCATCAAGTTGGGAAAGAACGTCAATTCCGAAGAACTATAGGTTGCTACCCAACTCCTATCAGAACCAATACGAATGGTAAGAGACTTATCGAATTATGCGAGACTGTTGATCTTCAGTTAATGTCCACGTACTTCAAAAGACTGCCAAGGAAAAAGAAGACTTGGTGTGCTCCACGGAAAGAACTAGGTGACTATCATCGTGGTTCACATTGCAATTTTAAGAAGAAACATTAAAGAAATTATGAATGTGGTAGTACGCAAAGAAGCTAATCTTGACTCTGATGACTTCTTGACCCGCATAAAATTCAAACCATTGATGCTAAACAAGAAACGTCTCTTTGGGAATGTGTCGATAAAGGTAAACAATGAAAAACTTCAAGAAAGTTGAAAGGACTTTCAAAACCTTTTGCGGGAGAAGATAGTTGAGACTTCTCCCGCAGAGTCTTCCCCGGTTGAGTCGGGGATATCCGAGAAAAGATGGCGAATACAGCCAAGGATGTGGTACCATTGCAACGAACTCGCAGACACCGATGGTGGACCACAGACTGTGATGTAGCAGTCGATAGTAGAGCTGCAGCGTATAAAGCGTGGTATGCAGACCAAACTGAAAAGAAATTTGATACATACAGAGAGGTACGCAAGCAGACAGCTAAGATGGCAAGCTAAGATTCCGGAAAGCTAAAAGGAAACAAATATCAGAAGAAAATCAGAACATTGACACAGAATTTAAGAGGAACAACACTAGAACCTACTACAGGACTTTTAAAAAGCAAATAAATGGATATCAGCCGTCGAGCATGGGATTTGGAAGGGAAGAGGGAAAACTGGAAAATATTTCGAGAAATTGTTGAACTGCGAAGAATCAAAAAATAAATGGTCAAGAGAAAACCCAAAGCAACAGCATGAAAATTCAATCCCACCAGATGAAGAAGTTCGTGAAATAACCGCAGACGTAAAGAACAACAAAGCAGCAGGGGAGGATTCGTCACAGCAGAGATGCTAATATGTGGTGGAGAAATCACAATCCGAATTTTAAAGCAAGAAATGGAAAGGATATGGGAAACTGAAGTTATCTCTGAAGATTGGAAAAATGGTATTATCCCTTCCTCAATAACGATGATAGAACGGATCCTAACAACTACTGTAGCATTTCCATGGCTCCTGTAATAAATAAGGTAATGTCTAAAGCGCTACAGAAGAGACATGTGGAGCAAGTGTATCGCCAACTTGGTGAATATTAAGCGAAACTTATAAAAGGTGTAATTATGTGTTGGACAAATCTGGAGCCTGAAGCGAATACTGGAGAATTATATGTTAAAAGAGCTAGTAATAGTTTTTGCAGACTTCAAGAAAGCTTATGATTCAATTTACAGGGAAGTGCTGTTTAACACACTGGTGGAATTTGGCGTCGACACCAACACAAGAGAAATTATTAAGCTGACGCTAACAGGAACACATTCCAAAGAAAAGTACATGGGAGAGACCTCTAAAGAGTTTGAAATTCAAGCAGGAGTCAGACAAGATAATAGACTGTCACCAGTTTTATTCAAATGTGTGTTGGAAAAGATTATCCGGGAATGGGAGAAAGAACTAGACAGGAAAGGATTACTTAAACAAGTATAATTTGGAGCATCAAAGAATGGCGTCAAGATCATCTACCTTGCTTTTGCCAATGATCTCGCACTCCTTTCTAGAAATACTGACACAGCTAGAGAACATCTGAATATACTAACCAATCAAGCAGAAATTTCAGGACTACACATTTCCTTTGAAAAAATTCGAAGTCTATGACAAACACTAAAAAAGCACCCCGTCACCTGAAGACCGAGAATGATAAGATAGAAAGAGCTGTTAGCTTGAATTCCCTGGGTGAAATCGTGCAGTTGAGAAGCAGTGAAAGAGAAGCTAACAACACCAGACGGGAGAAGATGGCAGCGGCTTTTCGCAGAACATATGCTTTATACAAGAAGAAAGTCATCTCGACGGGAGCAAAACTGAGACACTATAATACAGTGATTAAAACGGAATGCCTGTATGCTAGTGAATGCCTCCGAATGACAGGGAAAGCAGGAAGCGACAGAAGCTGAGAAATTTGAAAAGAAGATCCTTCGTCAGATAATGGGTCCAAAAATCGTGGATGGGAATCATGGGTTAAGAGGCAGGGAAGAACTTTATCAGGACAATGAAAGACCGATTGAGTCCATGAGAAAACGGAGACTCAAATTCTATAGGCATTTATTTAGAATAGATGAGAAGAGACTAACAAAAATGATTTTTAAAATACTTGACAGTAGACCTAAAGTGTCTGACAAATGGTTCAGTGAGGTGAGAAAGGATCTCAAACAGATTGGACTGAATTCGGAAGACATCGCAAACCGAAAAAAAGGTCAGTTTAGGTCAGTGATAGGCAAGTTTAAGGGATTTCATGACGAACCAAAAAGGAACAGTCGTTGGACAGAAGAAAGAAGACAGGCTGCCAGAGAAAAAATGCAAAGAATTAGGGCTGCAAGGTAGGCTTCCAGAAACATGTAATTGTTGCCTAACGTGGTCTCTAATGGCCTCATACGATAATAATAATAATAAATGTTATTTTAAAAATGCTGAAAGTTTGAGTGCTACCCTTTATAACTTGCGTCCAATTTTTGCTGAGAAAATTATAATTAAATTGGAAGAGAATAATATGAAAATTTGAGAGCTGGTATTATTAGCCTTGGTTAATGACTTCAAACCAACAACACGTGTTTGTCCAAGTCGTTCCACAGAAAACTTCACAGCGGCTTGCAAAAAAACTGGCCAATAACATGCATTCGGCGTTCTGCTCAAGAATTGAACATTTCAAGAAGTAATATGCAGCGAACTCGCATTAAAGATTTGCGTATACATGTCCTTAAAATCCAACCCAAAAACTCAAGCCTACAAGCCAAGTGAACAAGTGAACGGTGAGATTTTCAAAAATATCATCTTCAGCGAGGTCCTTTTTCAATTTCTAATGATTTGGAGTAATGAAAAGCCAAATTTGTTTCAAGCCAAATTTATTGTTTAGTGTAGATTTTCGGCTGGAGGCATCAATGGACCATCTTTCCCATTTTTCAAGAACAGTCAATTGTGAAGGAAATCGGGGCACGATAAACCAGTTTTTGTGCCTCAAATGGATGGCATGAATCTCGAAGACATGTGCTTCCAACATGAAGGTGCCACTTGCCACCAAGAGAAACAATGGCATTATTGCTAGATCGTGCTATTTAACGCCTTTTTTGAGGACTTTTTTCTCTTTGGTTTATTGAAGTCAAAACTTTGTGTCAACAAACCTATAACCAGCTAACCAGCTAACCTCTTGAAAGAGGAGATCTTCCTCTTCTTAAAGTGGATTAGATGTTGGCTATCACGTTGGTCCAAATCACTCTATTCCCTGCCGCTCTGAATAGAGCTGTCATTCCGCTCCATGTTCGTAAATTTCGCAGCCACAATATTCGTCTGCGTCCTGCTGACCTTCGAGTTAAAGAAGGTGGTATTTTTCATCTAGCATGATGTCCGCAATACATATTTCAATTTACCCTAAAGTTATGATAACTTAATTTTCCTTCTTTGTGTGTTTAAGAGCAGTTCTAAGCTGTTTCTAGAACTCCTTTATTTCTTGTTCAGTGCTCTCGGATGTTGGTACATATGGCTGTATGATGCTAAGGTCAAATGGTTTAGCCTTGATCTTGACCAGCGCGATACAGTGTTACAAATTTAAATTTCGAAATAGTGATGAATCCTTTTAATGCCATGTTGGTTTTATTAGGAAGAATTATTGCTACTCCATTTTTGTTCTGATATTATTGTCTCCAAAGAAATATATGTGCTGTTCGTTTATGATGCAGTGGCCGGAGTTTGGCCATCTTGTTTCGTTGCATCCTAGTATGTCGATCTGGAGTCGTTTCATTTCTTTTACTATATTTGTCGCCTTTCTGGCTTGGTACATACTTTGTAAATTCGACGTGCCAATTCACCTTTCTTGGTTCATTTTGAAGATATCATTGGAAGACTGGGGCACTCTAAGCACCCTCTCCCCATTCAAGGAGTACTCGGGACTAAGGACGGTTCCTTGATATTGTATATTTATTGTGATGTCTTGGGGAATATATGTAAGTCAGGTAGTTTCCCGTTGCTTTCCTGACTATATTTTCAGCCGCTCCTAAGTGGAGAAAAGACACTGTCTGATTACCGCTCCTATCATGGAGGCCGTCGCATCCTAGGTGCAAGTTTTGGTCCACCCCGAGTATTTGATTTTAATAAAAATTTAATAAAACTGGGAGGTATTCCCCTATCCGCCGCCAGGAAAGGCGACTAGCAACCCCACACGGTGTTGATAAGACACTATAAGGGAAGATAAGACACTGTATCAGTGGAATCCAGCCACAGTTATCCCAAATCGTAATTGAAAATTTTGTCAAAAGAAAATATGCCAGTGAAGCCGAGGAGGGCATTTGTCGGATATTTTATTTCACACATAGTTTTGGATGTTTACTTCATGATTTAATCAAAATTTCTGTGTTTTCTAAAAAAAAGAACTGTTTAAATGATTTAAATTTTCCATTCTTGTAGAGACTTGTAGAGACACCCATTATTTAAGTTTCTTTTGATTTTAAATTACCATTACAACCTACCATTTTCGCTTTAATTTTGTTAATGTATTTACTGATACCATCCGGTGAACCTGTAGCAATCCACGACCACCAATTATAAGTAGTAAATACACACTATCAACGTCACTTCCTGGATGCATATTCACCACTTTTTTTTGCTTTCCGATCAAGTTTTTCTCGTCGCTTTGCATCCAATCAATTATTTCGACGGGATATCTGATTACTGCTACTGCCTATACGTTCATAGCTTTAATTGGGTCATTCGGTTTCGATTTTTAAATCTTTCAAATTCTCTTGATGCTTTATTTCTGAGTGATTTTTTTTTTGTGTTTAGGTTTGTTTTTGGATGAGCATGAGCCGGCTGGGAGGGTGGCAATGTTCAGTGCTCCAAATCCAAGGGCACAGTTACAAGCTCGGTATGGTTATGCGGCAGTGCAAGCTTCGATTCGGCTAAGAAAAAAGTAAGTGAAATCGTTTAATTTCGCCGACGGAAAATATTAAGCCAAATAAAAGAGTAAATATGAAAGCAAAAACGCTATGAAACCATCTGTAACGTCTTCCTGAGTTGGGAAAGTCGCATTTCTTGACCCATTATACGGCTTTTATTATTTTATTTGATTTTTACGATGATTCTTCCTCGTTTGTTTAATTCCTGTTGACAATTGATATAATTTCTATCGGACATCGAGTGGGGAAATCACAAAAGGAGGGAAAGTATAAGTACGTAGACGTTTAGAAACTTTATCCAGTTGTGTTTACAACCTTTTGGCGAAGAGAAACTTTATCTGCAGGTAGTGTTTTTATTTAATATTATTTGACCTGTAAACACATTTTGCACTCTCCTTTTTTACGCTCAGACATTTAATAGCATTTGATAAACTTTCTATATATAATATCGATCAAAATAGATTTATAATAAACTTTAATTAACCTTCTAATAAACTTTATTTGGAAATACTTTGGAACCAAATTATCTTTACATTAGTTTTATTAATTGTATTGAGATTTTACCCCCAATAAACTAGTAAAATAGTAAGTTAATTATAATTACCGACAAATAATATCTTACTTTAAAAATATTAGTTTCTGCTATTAAACAGTATAGCAAACAAATAAGAAGTAATAAATAATATGGTAAACTTTATTAAAAACTAATATGTTATGGTTAATTAAATATAATATAATTATTTATATTAATGTTTAATGAAGCAATCTGAAAATTAGATTTTATTGTTTCACATTTATATAATTTCATCAAACATTATTATTATATATGGTATAGTAAAAATTGTGGTAAAACATTGTGGTAAACGGTTGATAAAAGTTGTGTTCTTTTTAGTTATCAATAATTATGGTTTAGTCGTTTAATTTTTTTCAATAAACTTAAAAATAAGTTATTATTCTAATATTTAAATGTAGATTTTCGAAAATAAATAAAAAACTTTATTTCGGTTTAATTATTCGTAGTGCAATTTTCTATTTATTTATTTACATACGTGATGTCATTTTAGAAGTAGACGCGAATATGCTTTTAGTAATTAGTTTACATTTAAAGTTACATTTTTTATTTATTTATAGTTGATTTGCTTAACTGTTTCTTTCAGTTCTCAGACAGGGAACAATCTCCATCTGTTCCCAGTCACTTGTTCTCTTGTCATTTGTTCCCCAACAATTTGTTCTCCAACAATTTGTTCCTTAACACTTTATTCCTTAACAATTTGTTCTCCAACTCCAATTTGTTGTTAGTGTTGTTGGTGAACATTGGACAACAACTAGGGTTCATTCTTAGGGTTACGGGTTTAAAATTGAATTATTCGATTCATTTCAAATATCTGACTCATATATAATGTATACGCCACAGTAAAAGTACGTAGTTATTACAATTTGTTCCCCAACAATTAGATCCCCAGCAATTTGTACCCCAGTATATTTTTCCCAATAAACTTGTCTCCCAGTCATTTGTTATCTACCAAACATATTTTTGTTCGTTGTACATTCGACAGCAACTAGGAGAGTTCATTCTTAGCGTTCTGGGTTTAAAATGGAATTATTCAGTTCATTTAAAATTCCTGTCTTATACATATATTGTATACGTCACGGTAAAAGTACATAGTTAGATAAACGGACATCATCATCATCATATAGCAGCTTGTCTCGTCCACTGCTGGACATAAGTCTTGGGCATCCTTGATCCAGTTCGGGGAAATCCTTCTTAAATCATCTGTTCATCGGGTCGGCGATCGTCCTCTGTTTCTATATGCTTCGTCTCTGGGGCGCCATTCTAGTATTCTCTTCGTCCATCTGTTGTCCGACATTCTTCCGACGTGACCAGCCCAGTTCCATTTTAGGTGTGTGACTCTTTCAATTGCATCCGTAACTTTTGTTCTTCTGCGTAGTTCTTCATTTCTGATTTTGCCTCGCAATGTTACTCCTAACATGGACCTCTCCATGGCTCGTGGAGTTATTCTTATTTTATTAGCAGTTCTCTGTGTTAATGTTACTGTTTCCGAGCCATATGTCAATACCGGGAGAACGCACTGATCGAACTTTTCCTTTCACCTTACTTTTAAGGCACATCGGTATGTCTGTTTTTAATACGTGTCTCAGCTTGCCAAAGGCAGCCCAAGTCAGTCCTATCCTTCTGTTTAATTCGCAGGTCTGATTATCTCTTCCCATTCGGATATCATGTCCCAGGTATTTGTAAGATGTTACGTATTGAATTTCCTTTCCTTCTTAGGTTGCAACTGGGAACTAAATTTGTCATAAATTTGGTCTTGGCGATGTTGGTTTTTAAGACAACTTTTTGAAAGGCTGCGGATAGTGTTGAGACCATTTCATTAGCCTCGTCTAGTCGGTCTGAGATTTTTACGAAATCTTCAGCAAGGCGTAGGCGGTTAAGCTTCTCTCCATTCACATTTATGCCTTTATTGTCTAATTTGATCCTTCTAAACATATATTCTATCAGGTTGTAAAAAGTTTTGGGAAATTGGACATATTTAGATGAACATATTTAGTGGTATATGTACACATTTGTGTACATATACCACTAAAAACAATGATCATATACCACTAAAACAATACAAGACGTTAGATCGTACAGAGGAGCCAACGCGGACACAGACCATATACCGTAATAGCAAACATGAAAGAAATTATAATCCGGAACAACAAAAAGGCAGAAAAAGGAAGGAAATGGAACCTAATTTGGACTAATTTGGAGATGCTCTTAGTTATGGAGTCTTGGGTTTTTCTTTGAATATGGTCATACCAGCTGAGCCTTCGTGCTTTTATCAATTTCACTATGTCTTCCTCTTCTAGGATATTTTTTATTTCTATGTTTCTTAGTGGTCTGTGTTCTTGCTCTTGTATTTTCTTCGGGCCCAGTGTTCTTCTTATTATACTTCTTTCCAGTATTCTCATTTTTTCTTCGTCTCTCTTGATAAGGTACATTGTCTCTGCTGCGTATACTATTACAGCTCTAATGCTGGTTTTGTTTTATGCTGTTTTTTCTTGCTGGTTTAATTACAAACTGGAAACCACCACTCAGTAGACCAAGAGGAAGGCCGAAAATAATATGGCAGGACCAAATACATGAAAATATGCGAATAAAGAAAGTCACAGAATGGAAGAAGAAGGTGAAAGACAGGAAGGAATGGAAGAAAATAGTACAAGAAACAAAAACATACACGAAGCCATGAATGGAAAATAGATTACGCGGACTGATGCACCGCAACTAAAGGATCAAAGAGCTCCAGAATGGAGCGGCCAATACCCCACAAGGGGTCTGTGGCCATATGTATGTATGTACAAATTTGTCATTTGGTTGGCAAATGGGCATTCATATTACATTTACAGTGAGTTCAATTTATATTTACCACCCATCTCCAGCGTTAAATTTAAACAATCTCATGAGAATCTCATTAGAATCCTATTTATATTTTCAACAAATTTTACTTAACGTTGTAAACGTTTTAATTAAGTTCTGATTCCTCAAATTTACATGTTGAGTTTTCATTCATTTTCTTGATTCAAGTTCTTGATCTAAATCTATATTATCTATTTCTAGATATTTCTTAATCGTTCTAAACTAAATTAAATTAAAGTAAATTTTCGTAAAGAAACAATTATGGAAATTATTATTATGATTTTTTTACAAAATAATAATTTGGTGTAACTATAAAATGCTAGTAAATGAACAGAATTTTATGAAAAATAAAACCTTCAAGGTCAAGTCTATTCCACACAATTAGACTAGATTATTAAAGTTCAGTATAGAGTATAGAGGAAACCTTAAAGACCAAGTTTAGTTTATAATGTCTCAGTTGATGAAGTCTCAGATGCCATGTATGATGTTATTAATGAAGTTTCAAACAATCTTGATGACAGTAAAAAATGCATAGCAGTAGCGGTGTAAGTGGTAGTAGCAGTAGTGGTAAGTGTCAGAGCGGTATGGAATTCGTGGTAGTGTATGAAGTCCTTTCAAATATTATCTAAACGACCGCTCACAATATGTAAAAGTCAATAAAAGTCTAAGCGCACCGCAACTGATGAGAGTTAGTTTGCCTCAGGGGACAGTTATAGAGCCTATACTCTTCAACAATTATTTAAATTATCTATTAACACTTGACATAGATAGCAATGTGATATCATATGCTGATAACACTGTTGCCTTATTTAGTGGATATGATTGGGAAGTTACTAAGGAAAGCGTTCAAAAAGGTATGAATGTAATAAAGATGTAGGTTGTATGGGTATTAGCTGTCCTAATGCCCGCCATACAAACAACGGTCCACCGGAGAGGTCTACCTGTGCAGGTTTGCCTGCGCAGGTAGACCGGAGCGTGTGTGGGAATAGACCTGTACAGTTTCTTGCGTACGGTTGACAGTTTGCGTAAGGCAAACCTGCACATGTAACCTCTCCGGTATACTGTAGCGTGTATGGCGGGCATAAGTGCTGATGACCAATTATGTAGTATTTACAATCACAGATATAAACAGACCCAAATTTCGCAGCATTAATATTAAGAACATTGGAGACATAAAAGAAATTGAAAATACCAAATATTTAGGAATTATTATATATAAAAACACAAAATGGAACCAACATATAGATTATTTAACAAAGCGAGTTAAAAAACTAATTTACAAATTCTATAACTTCAGGGATATCTTGAGTAAAAATATATTGATTTTGGTATACAAATCCCTAATGGAATCACTTTTAAGATATGGAATTCTGGTTTGGGGAGCACCATATAAAAATTAATTAAAAACCTTGTCTATATATATATATATATATATATATATATATATATATATATATATATATATATATATACGGCGAGGTTCCTACAGCCTTTGCCGCATCCCGCACTTCTTTCTTCACCTCTCCTTATCTCTCCAGTCCTCTTATTCTATGGCTCTATCTTTAACGGTTTCCATAATACCATCTGTCCATTTTATTGCTGGTCTGCCGCTTCTTCTTCTTGCTCTTGGTATGTATTGGAATGCTATTTTAGGCCATTTTTCTCCAATCATCCTTTGCATGTGTCCATGCCACTGTAATTGCCGTGTTTCTATGTCGTCTGTAGTGCCATAGACTCGCCTCGTCTTCTTATATGTTCATTTTTTACACGATCTAGTTTGGACGTTTGACAAGCTCTTCGTAGAAAGTCCATTTCTACTACTTCTATACTTTTTTTATCCCTTTGTGAAACTAGCCAACATTCTGAACCATAAGTTGTTATTGGTTCTACGATAGATTTGTATACCCTCGTTTTTGTTTATACACACACAAATATATATATATATATATATATATATATATATATATATATATATATATATATATTTCTGATTGCCCGACAGTATACACTATTTATCCCAATCCTCGTCAATGTTTCAAAAAGCTTTTTCCAGGGTACCGTATCGAAAGCTTTCTCCAAGTCAATAAATAATAGGTATGTGGGTAGATTTCTATCTTTCCGCTTTTCTATAATTTGTTGAATAACAAATATAATGTCAATGCATGATCTCCCGGCTCAGAAGCCATTTTGCTCCTCTACTTCTTTGATGCTGCTTTCAATTCTTTTTTTTTAGTATCCGGCCGTACAACCCCCAAGCGCACTAGTTACGCTGATCCCTCTATAGTTACTACATGGTCTTTTGTCTCCTTTTTTTATATATTGAGCTCATATGAGCAATATTCCAATCTTCTGGAATGGTAGACATTTGTTGAAGATCTTGGCTATCAGCCCTAGTAATAATTCTGGTCCATTTTTAACTACTTCAATTGGGATATTTCCTGGCCCTGCAGCCTTTTATTTTTAGATTCTTTTAGGGCTTCCTTTATTTCTTTTATCGTTATCGCATTTACTTCTTCATTGTGGGTGTCTCTATATCCAGGTTATCAATGTGGAACTCTTTTCTCTTAGCAGTTCTTTGTAATATGTTTCCCACTCCTCCATAAAAATACATAAAAACCTTGTCTACAATTCAAAATTATATACTGAAATTTATTTACAAAAAAGGTAGACCTAAGGTCTACCTAATGGTATACCTAATCAGACTACTTTTTGGAAGGGATATATGCAACATAAGATCGCTGTTCTTTCATACATTGATTCATTTCGTAATATTTATGCATAAAAAAGAACGTTTAAAAAATCGTATCTCGCATAATATTGTGACTCGTAGTATGACAAATTGCTGGAAGTATCTAACTCTAATAAAAATGTACATGCAAGATTTGCTTATCATCTAGAAGAGTATTAGTAATATTAAAAACTACAAAAAATAATCAGTTCAATGTAAAACGTTTATAAACGATAACTATATTTCATTCATAAAACTAATTGATTAATTTACTCTACTTTGTATTTGTAATTATAACATTGTTTAATATACCTAGTATAGGAAAAAAATTATCAAAGTTTAAAAAAAACTATGATAAATACAGTAAAGTAACATAGGTTATGTAAGATTTTTGTAATAGGTTATGTAATAGGTTATTAAACATGTTGCATTAAGTTTATTTTATATTAGCTATATTATATTAGGTGATGACCCTCCAATGAATAAATAAATAAATATAATCAGACTAAAAAGTTTATTCAATAAGACTTGATAATTACAAATCTAGTCTAGATGAAGCCTTGAAGAGCAAGTTTAGTTTATGCGATCATATTTAATAATTACAAATCTAATCTACAGAATTAATTGTTTTAGCCTTAACCATATGAAACGACATTAAAAATATTTGATATAAAACTACTTATGTAAGTTGTTTCATGAGATCGTTTATTAATGACTAGTTGCACCGACACAGATCTTCAGATTTACTACAAACATTTTACAATTATCGATATTGATATAGTTTTAAGGTGGGGTTTGTCATATTTTTAAGACAGGTGATTTGGGCAATAAATTCGGTTTGTTCATTTAGACAATTAACGAATTTTTTTTTTTCGAACGGTTGTTAATAGTTTTCCCGATTTCTAAAAATTCCAGCATAGTGTAGTATTCTAGGCTAGTTGTTTGCCGAAATTTGATGTCCTGTTGTTATTAGATGATTAGCAAAGGTAGAGTAATTGTTTACCAGGCGTAGCAATCGTTTGTATTCTTTAAACCGGGTTTTGAAGTTTCTTCCTGTTTTGCCTATGTACGTGCCTTTGAATTCATCGCAATTGAGCAACACACGCCTGAAGGATATTGTTGTTTTGGTAAGTAAATGACGGTGTTATTTTCTTTGATTAGGTTTCATATCTTATCCGAAATCTTTCTTAGATATGGAATATATTTGAATATTTTTTCTTCTGTTTCGAAATTACTATTATAAACTAATTTTAGGGATTAACGTCTTTTTTCTCTAATATTTGTGTCATGATGTCTTGGTTGTAGTTATTGTTATTTGCCATTAGTTTTATTGTATTCAAATCGGTGTTGAAGTTAGACTGATTGAGAGGAATGAAGAGTAGTCGATTTATCATGGAATGGCACACCGCGAGTTTGTGTTGTACGGGGTGCGAGGAGGTGTTGTGTATTATCGTATCTGTGTAAGTAGGTACTCGGTATATTTGAAATTGTGTTTTTTTTTTATTTTGATGGCTAATATTTAAATCTCAGAAATTTGTTGTATTGTTTTATTCTAATTCTATGATGAATTTTATTGAAAACAAGGTAAACAAACCATTATTCACACATTCTGTCACTTTCACGTCACTTCTTTAATGTTGAGGTCGGTCTTGATTGTCTTTATTTTATTTATTGTATTGGTTTTTTTAATGTAACCTAGCGATATTGAATATTTGCATACGTTACTCAAGTTAGGTGGTAATAAAACCAAAAGTGGCATTTCTCGTACTAAAAAAACGTGCGCCAAATAGTGCTTTTAATACATGAATAATAAAAAATAAATAATGAACCTTAAGTTTGACATAATTGGTGCAGGTGTGATAGTTTTGTAAATTTCATTAATCCTACAAAATGTTATTACGTCCACTATGACAAAGCATTTAATTTTCTATTTGCATTGAATTGAAAAATTCACTGGTTTTTACCACACTTATACTATGTAAAAATGTTATACAACTTATTATTCACAGTTATATAAATTTCTACACATATCTCGACTTAAGTTTCGACGTTTGACGGTCATTTTCAAGTGACTTAACAAATTGATGACGTTGAATATATACCTGTATAGTTTTGGTGGGGAGGGGGGCGGTATCTGTCCGTAGATGAGGACTTACCTGCTTGAGATTGGGAGAGATTAAAAAGTTGGGCAAATATTAGGTTTGTTTGCTCGTTTAGGAGATTAAGGTTTGCTCGTTTAGGAGGGATTACGGGTTTTTTGAAGATTTCTAATGGCTCTAGGAAATTTAGTTTCGGGCCTTTGTTGCAATTACGCAAGTTTCTAAGATTAGCTATTTCGGGGAATTTGTGATTACATTCCAGACAATGACTAGGGAATGAGCTTGTGTCTTTATTGAGACGAAAAGCCCGAAAGTGTTGATATGCAACACTTGTGCGGAAAACTAGTTCATATGCTTCGTCCTGTCTACCGGCCTACGTAGACGCTATTGCATTCTGAACAACGAATCTCATAAACGCCGGATTTTTTGAGGGGGTAGATTTCGTCTTTGGCATTAAATAATGTGTGGAATAATTTGGACGAAGGTTTAAAGGCCACTTGTAGGTTCTGTTCTCTCAAAACGTTAGCTATTTGCTCACTTTTTTGCCAAAGTACGTGAGGGAAACGAAAGTTTTTTATTAAATTTTGTATAAGGGTGGTAGGGAAGTCATTCTCAGTGGCAATTGGCTTGATGGTGTTTAACTCTTTTGTTCGGTTGTCAGCGGTGAGAGGGATGGAAAATGCCCGATGTATCATGGAGTGATACGCAGCTAATTTATGTGACAGTGGGTGATTTGATGAGAAGGGTATTTTACAGTTTACATTCGTCGACTTTCTATATATGTCGACTTCAATCTTGTTGTTTTTACGGATTAAGGTAAGGTCCAAAAAGTTTATTTGGTTGTTGTTTTCTATCTCGAGACTGAATTATACTACTATTCTATATAATGAGACTAAATAATTAAAAATCTAGGCTTTTTTGATTGTGGCTGGGGGAAGGTGTATCGTAGAGCTCTCATTCGCTAAACCCCTAGTCTATTTGGCGATAGCATTCCCCTGAAATGATAAGCTCGTGTCTCATACGTGCTATTGCTAAGGCAATTGCTGGGCTGTCCTTTCTTCCGCTACTACTATTATTAAGTTGCGGATATAGTTGTGTATGCGTGCCCATTCCTCTTCACTATTTAGCATCTTCTCAATGGTGTTTTCTATTGTTAACTCTTTCTATTGGTGTTTTCTATTGTTTTCTATTGATATCAACTCTCTCTCCATCTTGAACACCTGTAGAAGTTGTGCTCTGGTGTATCTTGCACGTTAGAATGGGCGCAAAGGTTTTCGTTTATAATCCTAAAACCACTAAGATATGCCTTGAAGGACCTGTATCAAGTCTTTGAGGAGATTCTTGGACCAGACTGCTTTCTTTGTATCTTATGTCCACTTCAATCGCCATTTTCTTATTATGTCCTCTTTGATCGCTTTTCTGTTCTTGTTAAGTTTGCCTGGTTGCCTATCCCATTACCTTTTAAAAATCTAGTCTAGATGAAACAAACTTTGAAGAGCAAGACAAAGTTTCAACAATTGCTACACTATACTTGATAATTTGAAAACTAATTACAAACAATTTTTACATAAGTGTGCATATATATACACATTGTATTTATGTGTAATATTTTTAAATTCTACGTTGGAAAATGTGTACATTTATCGGTGAAACTAGATATATGAAGCTGTATTCAGATTTAAACTCACATTTACTTACATATTGATAAATGTAACGTATACCGGTAAATGTATACATATACATAAGTCTGAAATCTGGCCTGTTACGATATATAGACTGCTCGAATTCGAAACAGAACTTGAAAAGCTAAACTGGAATATGCTTTGACTTTGCGAAATACGACGTAACGCCGAGGAACTGATATCATTGAACTCGGAACACTTTTCTAATACCGCGGAGGCCCACAACCAAGTGTAGGAGGAATCGGCTTTCCATCAATAAAAATATAAAAAAACCTTGTGATAGAAGTCAACAGCATTTCAGATAGAGTTGCTCATTTGACACTAAGATTAGCCAATATGCAAGCAGACCGTTCGGATGAAGTAGCAGAAGAGTTCTACGAAGACTTTGGGTGTTTTATAGACAAAACTAAATCCACATACACAGTGATAATGAGATACTTCAATTCCCGCATTGAATAGAAAGAAGCATAAGAGGAAACCAGCATCAGAACTTTTGGGAACTATAAACACAAGAGGACAAATGCTTCTAAACTTCCTCCAACCAATATTACTATACGCAATGAACACCTTCTTTCAAAAAACAGACGCATCGAAAATGAACTTCAAAACACCCCAATGGTATACACAAGTGAATACAATAATTATGGACAATAAAACTACTGTGAGGGATGTTTCTGTACTCAACTGAATAAAAGCCGTTCTCTTGTTCAACGTCCGTCCGCATAAAAGAAAGTTAGTCACCAGAAAGAAAATACCATACCACATGAAAGTCTACATACTACGTGCTAATGCGGACATCTATAAAAATACCGTTGAGGAACAATTTATCTGCCCCGATATCCTCAATTAAATGACATTCGATGAGATCAACAGCAAAAGCGTTAGTGCTATGACTGAGAGCTTAGAATCCACAAAGCTACCAACCATTTAAAACGAGACAGACAGACTAAAACCAAACACACTTCAAATGATGGAGCAAAGGCGTGAAACGCACAGTAAGGGAAAAGCAGATAAACCTGAATACAAAATACGGAAAAAAGACATTAGAAGACATACCTACCTGGAACACTACAATATGAACCTCATAGAGCTAGCAATAGAATCCGATGTGGTATGGCGTTGCTACTCTCTTTACAAGATACATCATTGAAACCAAAGTTCCCTGGAACAATGCCGTTATAACCCTTATCCATAAGAAAGGAGACATTAAAAAGCTGGATAATTATAGACCCATTAGTCTTCGATCTCACCTATACAAGGTATTCGCTAGAGTGATAGTCAGCAGAATACAGAAGAAACTAGACTACTTCCAACCGCGAGAACAAGCTGGCTTTAGGCCAGGATTCAGCACAACTGACCATCTCCAAACTCTTAAAACCGCCATTGAGATGTGTAATGAATACAGAAGCCACTTATTCTAACGTTCGTTGTTTAAGAGAAAGCGTTCGGTGGATATTAGAGCAAGTATTAGCTGTCGAATAGACGAGAAATACATCCAAATTCTGAATCTCCTCCGCTTGAATGCCTCAAATTGTGCCCTCCATAAGAAAACTGACAAATTCCTGTTAGAAAGAGGAGTTACATATGGAATACAATCTCTCTAAAACTTCACTCTCTTGTTGGAATACATATTTCGACGGATGAACTGGGGAAATAAAAGGATAACAGTGGATGGGGAAAAGCTTTTCAACTTGCAAGTTGCATACGATTTGGTTTTCATATTGGATAATGTGGATGACACGATGTCTATGATCGAAGACTTGAGACAGGAATCAGCAACAGCAGGCCTCAAATGGAATACCTTCAAAACTAAAATTATGACCAACATGGCAGACATAGTTAACTACAGGCTACCAGTAGAAACCGCAACAGAGTACATATACCTTGGTCATAAAATAACTTTTGGTTATGAAAACCAAACCATGGAAGTGGAAAGCAGAGTTGCACAAGCTTGGGCAGCATTCAGCGCAAACAAACATGTTGTGTATCATGATAAATTGCTATTGCACCTCAAAGTCAGAGTTTTCGAGCATTGTATCATGCCCGCGTTCACCTATTGCACAGAGCCCATGGCACTCACCAAAAAAACATAATCTGAGAGTAATCATACTCATAAACAAAAACACTACGAGGTCGAAAACGTAAGGACTGGATTCGAAGTAAAACTAAAGTGAGTGACGTAATGGGCACCATAGCAAAGAGGAAGTGGGCATCGACAGAACACATCGCCAGAATAGACGCGATAGATGTTGGGCCAGGTGAGTGGAGACCCAGAGCTAACACCCGAAGACGAGGCCGACCACCAAACCTTTGGGTAGACGACGTCAGACAACACGGAGGAAGTGACTGGATGTGACAGGCTCAGGGCCGCAAGGAATTGAGACGCAGGAAAGAGGCCTATATCCAGAAATGGAACACGAAGAGGCTGCCATGATGATAATGATACATAGGTCTACTTTTCAAGTTTATTTATAAAGAAAACAAATCTATTTATACAGTACGATCGCATAAGATTTATGTTGGGGAGCAAGTTTTGGTATCGCTAACGAGTAACAGCCATTTATTAGAATTTTACATTTTATATCTCGGCAACTACAAACAGCTGCCTGCGACTTTCTTGCTAGCACGGCTTTCAAATCCAAGCACGCCGACTGAAGAAGCTAAGTTGCTACTTAATGTATGTTGTAGTTTTCAATAAATTGAAGACATATTCTACTAAAAATTATTTATGTATCTATTAAAGTTCGACAAAATAATATATAATAACAAAATGTACATTTTTCTATTACTCATGCGTTAAAAGTACTATCTAGGCGCACGTTTTTTAGTGCGACAAATGCCAGTTTTTGGTTGTATTACCACATAACTTGGATAAAGCACGCAAATATTCAATATCGCTAGGTTACATTAAAACAAAACAATTAAGTAAATAAAAGAAGCACAATCACTATTATATAAAAAAAGTGACGAGTAAGTGACAGAAATTTTAGTTCGTTACAAAATAAAAATTAAAATTAAAGAAAAGGTTTCAAAATGTGTGTAAATTCTATGGCGATACCGGCGACTGATGAGAGATCTTATGACGAAGCCATACCACCGGAGAAAATTTCGCTCTCGTGACCAACTTACTGCCCTAGTTGCAAAATACACTATTTTCGACTTTTAATTTTAAACTGATCAACTAGTAAATTTGGTTGAATTATTAAATAAACATAATCATTTGTGAGTTTGCCGAATTACATGCAATTTTGATAATTGACATGTGAAACTTGGGGAATATTTATATAAATTTTGAGAATTTTTTTAAAACATTTAGAAGGTTTTTTTGTAAATTTGGTTTGGTTTTGGAAGCATTACAGCTACATTTAGAAATGTATATTTGAATTTGTCCAATTATATGCAATCTTCAAATGGCTTAACAATTTGTGCATTTAGAAGACAAAAACTGACCTCGTTTTCGAATTCTGTTAAAAGAAACTCGAAAATTTTCTTCTGGTTTCTAATAGAAATCTCTCCAAACAAACCCCAATCAATATTTATGCAAACTGGCCTGATTGAAATTGATTTCACTTTAAGCTTAACCGATGTATGTGTTTTCTCCGGCGCGTTTTATTAAATTCTTGGCTGTTACGGCGCAAACTTAATTAAACCTCCACAACCATAAAAAAATAGGTAATTATTCAATAGCGAGGATATTGCGAAATTATGAAAAAGTAAAAACCGTGGGATCATTGAATAATACAGCGTGATTTTCTCATTATAAAAAAAGATAAAAAATGTAATAAACTTTTATAACTAAAGGAAAAATATTTCTTTTAATATAGATATGCTGAAAGTCGAAGCAGACAAAATCCGGAAACAATTTCATTTCTTCGCACTGCTGCGTTTTCTGACCAATGTCCTTTGCGGGGAATTCCTCGATGTTCTCCAGCCTCCCTACGTTATAGAACAGCTGATGGAACTTGCAATAACTTAGAACAACCTTGGAAAGGAGCCAGTATGTTGCCTATGCAAAGATTCCTCCTTCCTAGCTATGATGATGGAATACAAAATGTTAGAAAATCTGTAGCTAGTGGAAACTGGTTACCGTCACCAAGAGAAATCAGTATCAGAGTGCATAGAGAACGAGATGTTGAAATGTCCTCAGTTACAATGATGTTCGTACAATTTGGACAATTTTTAGATCATGATATTACAGCTACAGCACAGACTAGAGCGTTTAATGGTTCAATACCTAGATGTTGTAATGGAGGAGGCGCAGCTTTTCTACCACCTGAATTCTTGGTAAATATAACATATAACGAAACATAGGAAAATAATGTGATAATACAAAATTCTTCTAGCATCCTGATTGTCTTCCAATTCCTGTACCTGGGGACGATTTCTTTTTGGGCAGATTGGGCATTAGATGTCTTGAATTCGTACGTAGCGCACCATCTTCAAGAATAGACTGTGACTTAGGTTGGAGGGAACAAATCACACAAGTTACTTCTTATATTGATGCCTCAACAGTCTACGGTAGCGACAGCCAAAAAGCAGACTCCCTACGTGTATTCAGAAATGGTAATATACAAAACCATCTAATTAATTTAATCTTAATTATAATTCTTTTAGGTCTTTTATTATATGGACGTCCAAGAAATAGTCAAAATCCGCCTGATCCACCTGGGGGAGAAATCTGTCGCTTAGGTGCAATTTCAACTCAATGTTTCAAAGGTGGGGACACCCGTGTCGGAGAACAACCAGGTCTTACTGCTTTCCACACATTATGGTTAAGATATCACAATCGTCTAGCCGCTAGGTTAGGTAATATTAATAGCCATTGGAGCGACGAAAAAATTTACCAAGAAACTCGCAGAGTAGTGGGAGCTTTAATCCAACATATATCGTACAAAGAATTCTTGCCAATTGTCTTAGGACATGAAGTTTTGGATCTCTTCGGTTTGAATTTAGAAAAGAAAGGATATTATAGTGGATACGATAGTAGAGTTAATCCTGCTCCTGCTAATTCTTTTAGCACCGCAGCTTTTCGTTTCGGACATAGTCTTGTTCAAAACTCATATGTAAGAAGTGATCCATTACATAGACCTTTATTCAACAATGTATCAATCCATGAAGAACAAAACAATCCAGAAAATATTTGGAGTTTTGGATCTTTAGATCGATTAATCTTAGGAATGTCTAATCAGCCATCACAGCGGAGAGATGAATTTATTGGAAAGGAATTAACTAACCATTTGTTTCAATCTCCTGGAAGACCGTTTGGGATGGATTTAGCTGCTGTTAATATTCAAAGAGGGAGAGATCACGGGATTCCAGCATATACCGCTTGGAGAGAACCGTGCGGTCTTTCTTCAGTAAATTCTTGGTTAGATTTGGAGGAGTTAATGTCGTTTGAAACAATCCAACGCTTTAGGATTTTGTACGAACACGTTGATGATATTGATTTGTATTCTGGAGGTTTGGCAGAAAGGCCTGTTAGAGGAGGAGTTGTTGGACCGACTTTTGCTTGTATTATAGCACAACAGTTTGCAAATTTAAGAAGAGGTGATCGGTTTTGGTACGAAAATGGTAATTTTGAATCTTCTTTTACTCCAGCTCAATTGCAACAAATTAGAAAAGTTACTTTTGCTCATATTCTGTGCAGTGTGTTGCCAGAAGTTCAAACTATTCAACCATTTGTGTTTCTGACACCGGACAACTTTAGAAACACAAGGCTTCCTTGTAACAGTCCTGAAATTGATAATTTTGATTTGAGGGCTTGGGCTGAAAGAAGTTTCGATTTCGTGGATAGAAATACCATCAGCGACAAAATTGATTTAAGTTTTGATAAACAAAGTAAGGAAAATGTTAGTACGAGTAACAAGAAAAAAGTTAATAGCAAGTTGGGTTTCACTAATAAAAAGCCTGGTATTGATAACAAGTTAAGCTTTAATGTTAAACCAAAAGTGAATACGACAAAGCTGCAATTGAATAATCATAAAGTTAGTGATAAATTGCAATTAAATAGCAATAAAATTAGTGATAAGCTGGATTTTGGTGAGCAAACTACTGCTAAACATCCAGATGTTTCAGCTGCGGATTTTGATGTTTTGTTTTTCACTTCGAATAAGGGTATAAAGAAGAAGCCGGAGAAGATTGAGATTGACGAAAATCAAATATTTGATATACTAAGCAATCGAAATAAACGTAGCTTTGACGTCGAGGATGATGATTATGATGATTATGATGATTATGAAACGGTGAGCAGAAAGAGAGGAAATAAAAAACGGAAACGGAAACCAAACAGAAGACCAACTTCAACTTCACGGCCGACCACAAAACGACACACTATTTACATCGAAAACAAACCGCTGAGTGCAGACTTTTACAATCCATTAAAAGTGAAAGTGACGAATGTTACAACTGCGACTGTTGACATAAGTGAAGAAAAGTATGAAAACAGCGATAGGTACGAGAGCAAGCCAATTTATGTAATAGATAAATACATGACAAATCAAAATAATCACCATCAATATTATCAGACGACCAGGAGACCTTCGACGAATTATGATAATGATGACTTTTTTGTTATGCATCCAACTATGAATAAACCTAACAAAGGAGTAACTTACATGCAGAACTACGTAAGAACCACAAAGAAACCTAAAGTTCCAGATTATCAAGTAAATATTAACATACAGTATTTAGTTTCTACAACGCCCAAGACAGATATAATAATTAGGAAACAGGGACAATTTCCAAACATACAAATCTTGCAAAACGGCTATCAGTACACTCCAAAACCAAACGTGCAGATTGTACAAAACGAGTATGACAATTATTACCAAACATCAGAAAGACCTTTAGCTGTAATACCAAGAAGAACGACAACAAAAAGCCCTTACTCATCTTATAACTACAATACTCCTCAACCCGCAGAGGATATATACGAAGACTACAGACCAAAACCAACACCAAATCACAACGAAAGGCCTGCATACGAATACTCAACAAAAAAACCGTCATACAGTCAATTCATGACAAGACCTCCTTACGAAGTAGTTACGAAAAGACCAACTTATTATGAAAGACCAACACCATCCTATGACAAATACGAAGAGAGACCTTTCTCTACGTCCAAACGACCATACATATACCGTCCATCATCTAGTTACCTGGCAATGTTTGAGGATGTGACCCCAAGACCCACATATATTACAAGTTACGTGGAAAAAGTTACTAAACGACCTAACATACCTAGTTATCTATATCTACCAGACACATTTTATAAGGAAGAAGACAAAGGCGATGAAGATGTTTATAAAAGTTTAGTGCAGAGTGCTACGCAAGAACCTAAAGACGATTATTACGGGGGACAAAGAGGTAGTGTACCGGACTCACAAGCCAATAAAAAGTTTGTTAAAATATCTTCAGTGCAAGGAAATAGAGTTTTGAATAAGAAGAAGGAACAGTATATTCATGCCGCTCAACAAAGAGAAAGAGATTTAGATTTATTTAACGAAGAAGCAACTATGGTTAAAAACGACCAGAAAATTGATAGGGTTTTAGTTGACGTTATTCCAAGAGAGAGTAGGTAAGAAATCTGTTGAAGTTTTACTAAACATATTTTGCTTACAATTGTTGTTTCCTATTGTAGGCAAGATGATTGGTTAGTGTATAATGAAATTGCGGAGGATGGTGTTGAGGAATTTGAAGAACCTACTTATGTTATTTCTAATGAGACAAATATAAGTGGGGAATTGCCGAAACCCTTGAGAGATTTCTGGGAGAAACATGAAAATAAGAGTGTTACTTCGAGGAAACTTTAATTCCAGAAGACCAAGGTTTGACAAACTTAGCAACATATTAATTTATTCTAGGCAATTACATGACTAAGACTAATTAACAAGGGAAAAATGGACTAAACTGTCGAAAAAGCTTTACTGGTCTACGTGAAACAAGAACATTATTTGACGAAAACTGAAATGATTTAACCCAGACGGACTCGATGTTGGAATGGAAATAAGGACTAAATATAATTACGAGGAACAGAAAGACGAATCTACAAATCTACTTTACAACAAGACGACACGAATACAATTGTATTGACTTTTTTATTGTGCCTGTTGACTCCTTAAACTAAGATATTTAATAGTATTATAGGGTATACTCGGAGAGAAGACTTATAAAGACTAATAAAGACTGAGTGTGAATTTTGACTATAGCTTAATTCTGACCCATTTTTAAATATGATATGCTTTTCAAAATATTTCATTACAGACGCACAAATGACAAAAATAGTAAAACGATTTATTTTTAAATTTCGAGAAATTAATTTAAACCCAAAAGATGTCTGGTGCGAAAAGACTATGAATTAATGCCATTTAAATTAAACACAAGACAATGCTTGAAGAGATTAGTCCGAGTAACATGGACCGAAGCCCATTACAAAGTCCATAACAAAGGTTACAAAATGTGTTGTATGTCCATTTAAAAACAATATGGACATACGACACACAATAACTAAGACTGAACAAACAAGAATAAACAAATATGACAATGCGGAGATGACAAACAAGACTAGCACGTAGGATAGAAGAAGACGTGCAGAGGCAAGAAGACAATACAAATAAAATAGTACTTAGATGACTAAAAGTTATGACCAGACCGACAAGACTAGACACTTAGTACAAGACCAGACACAGTTTATACAGCCAGAAATTAACGGTCAATATAAAAAAGACAAGACTAAACAGATAAGACTATACTCTGTCCGGCGAGAGAATGCAGCTGTACTTCGCCGAGATATAAGGGGCAAGGGACGCGCCGAGGTACGCGCAGATTAGTTTGAGTTAAGAAATATGCGTTAGTTTTTCAAATACGGACAACTAAACACCGTGCACTCGAAATAAAGTGGGAGTATGCGCAGAAAAATGCTAAACTCGTCGAGACGGGATGCATTCGCTCGGCGGACAGATTATAGATCGATAGGATTAGAACGGCAAAACTACACAGATATTATTAAACAGACAGGACTGGAAAGATAACACTCGACAGACAACAAACAAATCTGATATTATGCAAGAAAGAATAGATGCACTAGACAACTCAGACAACATTAAATATGCAAGACTAAACAGACTATTTAGAAAATAGCATATTTAGAAAATAGAGTACAGACAATAATGTAGGTAAAGAAAATAATCTTCTGACAGGAATGTCTAATTAAAGGTAGGTAGAAAAGCCTGAATAAACAGACTCAAAAATAAAAAATACTCGACGCATACGATTTTACACATAAAATTGAGATACAAGATTATACGTACAAGATATACAAAACTAGATAGTCAAAACTAGATCCTTAAAAATGCACAGACAAGTCTAAAGATATAGGTCTAAAAATACTCGAGAAACAAGACTAGACTAACAAAGCTAGACAGACAAGACTATATCGAATCCATAATCTTGGCTATATCCAATCAATACTATATTCAGTCAATGATAGTAGACAAAACCGACTAGACAAGTGATAAAAAAATTAACAGATGAAATTCAATACAGAAAACTAGAAAGAGAAGACTATACAGAAAAGACTAGACAGACAGGATTAGAGAGATAAGATAGCACAGGCAAGACAAGACAAGGTTAGAGAAAATAACTGATGGATAAAACTAGAGCGACGGGACTAGACAGAGAAGTATAGAACGGCAAAGAAGAACATGGTTAAAAAAATAAGAGTTTATAAAGGGAAATAGATGCACAAAAGAACACTGCAACAAAATACACAGCTATGAATGTAGATGCAAGACTAGAGGTACGGACAAGTAAGACAAGCGAAACTACACTGTTAATACTATAATAGACTAAAGAATTTGCAATTGAAAATGTACAGACAAATGTAGACAAACAATAATACTCAGGAAGACGCACATATTTTTAGAAAAACAAAAACGTTCATTTACGACTGAAGATTCGATCATCATATTCAGACTATAATGACAAGACTATAAAGAATTTTCACAACAAACATTTTCCAGAAAAAAATTAGACGGACAAGATGGGACAGACATGACAAGAAAACTATACCGACAACTACGAAGAAAAGTCTAGACCGACCAGAAAACACAATGGTTTCTTATATACACCAGATCGACAAGACTGGACAGAGAAGATTCTAGATAAATGACTAATTGGTCAAGACTTGTGCCTGAAAACAGGAAAGATAAGACTAAACAGGGTTTTATTTTATAAAAAAGACAGCGCTAAATAAATTTAACTGGACGGACCAGGTTGCACAAACAGATCTACTCAGGCAAACCCAGACAGACAATAGCAGAAAGCTAAGATATGTCTACGCAGACAAAAATAGATTAGACGGAAAGACTAAACGGAAAGACTATATAGATAAAACTTAATATTGACTATTATAAAAGTCTACACAGAACAACTGAATATATAGGACTAGACATTTAAAACTAGACATATCAAACAATGCAAGATAATCAAGACAAGAGATACAGAACCAAACAGAATGAGCTAGACAGGCAAAAAGAGAAAAAAGACACATAAATCTAAAAAGAAGGATTTTGACGCACAGGAATAGAGTCCCGACGACCGACCAAACTGAACTAACAAGATAACAAAGACTAGACAAGACAGGTATTACTGGAATACAAGAAAGGCAAAAGTAGACAAACTGAGTACTGACATGACCAGACAAAAAAGTCAAACTTGATACATGAAAATTAACATGATACAAGAAAAGGCAGAATAGAGAAAACCTCCGCACAATTCCATATAGATAAGTACTAGATTAGGCAGACGAGACTAGACAGACAAGACAAGATAGACAAGACCAGACAAACAAAACTATACAGACAAGACTAGACAGACAAAACTAGACAGATAAGACTAGACAGACAAAACTAAACAGACAAAACGAGACAGACAACACCAGAAAGACAAGACATGAGAGACAATTGTATACACACAAGACTACAGAGAAGACTAGCCAGACAAGACTAGACAGATAAGGCTAGACAGACAAGACTAGACAGAGAGGACTAGACAGCAAGACAAGACAGACAATACTAGACAGACAAGTCTAGACAGATAAGACTAGACAGACCGGACTACACAAACAAGGCAAGACAGACAAGACCCAACACACAAGACCAGAGAAACAAGACTAGACTAGACAGACAAGACCAGACAGCAAGACAAGTCAGACAAGACTAGACAAACAAGACTAGACACACAAGACTAGACAGACCGGACTACATAAACAAGGCAAGGCAAACAAGACCCGACACACAAGACTAGAGAAAGAACACTAGACTAGTCACACAAGACTAGACAGCAAGACAATTCAGACAAGACTAGACAAATAGGACTAGACACACAAGACTAGACAGTCCGGACTACACAAACAAGGCAAGACAGGCAAGCCCCGACACACAAGAGTAAAGAAACAAGACTAGACTAGACAGACAAGACTAGACAGCAAGACTAGTTAAATAAGGCTAGACAAACAAGACTAGACACACAAGACTAGACAGACCGGACTACACAAAAAAGGCAAGACAGACAAGACCCGACACACAAGACTAGAGCAACAAGACTAGACTAGACAGACAAGACTAGACAGCAAGACAAGTCAGACAAGACTAGACAAACAAGACTAGACACACAAGACTAGACAGTCCGGACAACACAAACAAGGCAAGAGACAAACAAGACCCGATACACAAGACTAGAGAAACAAGACTAGACTAGCCTGACAAGACTAGACAGCAAGACAAATCAGACAAGAATAGAGAAACAAGACTAGACACACAAGACTAGACAGTCCGGACTACACAAACAAGGCAAGAGACAAATAAGACCCGATACACAAGACTAGAGAAACAAGACTAGACTAGACAAACAAGACTAGACACACAAGACTAGACAGTCCGGACTACACAAACAATGCAAGACAGACAAGACCCGACACACAAGACTAGAGTAACAAGACTAGACTAGACAGACAAGACAAGACAGCAAGACAAGTCAGACAAGACTAGACAAACAAGACTAGACACACAAGACTAGACAGTCTGGACTACACAAACAAGGCAAGAGACAAACAAGACCTGATACACAAGACTAGAGAAACAAGACTAGACTAGACAGACAAGACTAGACAGCAAGACAAATCAGACAAGAATAGAGAAACAAGACTAGACACACAAGACTAGACTGTCCGGACTACACAAACAAGGCAAGACAGACAAGACCCGACACACAAGACTAAAGAAACAAGACTAGAATAGACAGACAAGACTAGACAGCAGACACGTCAGACAAGACTAGACAAACAAGACTAGACACACAAGACTAGACAGACCAGACTACATAAACAAGGCAAGACAGACAAGACCCGACACACAAGACTAGAGAAACAAGACTAGACAAGACAGACAACACTAGACAGCAAGAAAAGTCAGACAAGACTAGACACACAAGACTAGACACATAAGACTAGACAGACCGGACTACACAAACAATGCAAGACAGACAAGACGCGACACACAAGACTAGAGCAACAAGACTAGACTAGATAGACAAGACAAGAGAGCAACACAAGTCAGACAAGACTAGACAAACAAGACTAGACACACAAGACTAGACAGTTCGGACTACACAAACAAGGCAAGGCAAACAAGACCCGACACACAAGACTAGAGCAAGAAGACTAGACAAGACAGACAAGACTAGACAGCAAGACACGTCAGACAAGACTAGACAAACAAAACTAGACACACAAGACTGGACTGACCGTACTAGACAGACCGGACTATACAAACAAGGCAAGACAGACAAGACCCGACACACAAGACTAGACAAACAAGACTAGACTAGACAGACAAGTCTAGACAGCAAGACAAATCACACAAAACTAAACAAACAAGACTAGACAGACCGGACAACACAAACAAGGCAAGAGAGACAAGACCCGACACAGAAGACTAGAGAAAGAAGACTAGACAAGACCGACAAGACTAGACAGCAAGACACGTCAGACAAGACTAGACAAACAAGACTAGACACACAAGACTGGATAGACCGGACTAGGCAGACCGGACTATACAAACAAGGCCAGACAGACAAGACCAGACACGCAAGACTAGACAAACAAGACTAGACTAGACAAACAAGACTAGACTAGACAGACAAGACTAGACAGCAAGACAAGTCACACAAAACTAGACAAACAAGACTAGACAGACCGGACAACACAAACAAGGCAAGAGAGACAAGACCCGACACAGAAGACTAGAGAAAGAAGACTAGACAAGACCGACAAGACTAGACAGCAAGACACGTCAGACAAGACTAGACAAACAAGACTAGACACACAAGACTGGATAGACCGGACTAGGCAGACCGGACTATACAAACAAGGCCAGACAGACAAGACCAGACACGCAAGACTAGACAAACAAGACTAGACTAGACAGACAAGACTAGACAGCAAGACAAGTCACACAAAACTAGACAAACAAGACTAGACAGACCGGACAACACAAACAAGGCAAGACACAAGACCCGACACACAAGACTAGAGAAAGAAGACTAGACAAGACAGACAGGACTAGGCAGCAAGACACGTCAGACAAGACTAGACAAACAAGACTAGACACACAAGACTGGACAGACCGGACTAGACAGACCGGACTATACAAACAAGGCCACACAGACAAGACCAGACATACAAGACTAGACAAACAAGACTAGACTAGACAGACAAGACTAGACAGCAAGACAAATCACACAAAACTAGACAAACAAGACTAGACAGACCGGACAACACAAACAAGGCAAGAGAGACAAGACCCGACACACAAGACTACAGAAACAAGACTAGACTAGATAGACAATACTAGACAGCAAGACAAATCAGACAAGATTTGGGAAACAGGACTAGACCCACAAGACTGAGACAGTCCGGATTAGACAAACAAGGCAAGCCAGACAAGACCCGACACACAAGACTAAAGAAACAAGACTAGACTAGACAGACAAGACTAGACAAACAAGACTAGACACACTAGACTAGACAGACCGGACTACACAAACAAAGCAAGACAGACAAGAGCCGACACACAAGACTAGAGAAACAAGACTAGACAAGACAGACAAGACTAGACAGCAAGACACGTCAGACAAGACTAGAAAAACAAGACTAGACACACAAGACTGGACTGACCGTACTAGACAGACCGAACTATACAAACAAGGCCAGACAGACTAGACCCGACACAGAAGACTAGACAAACAAGACTAGACTAGACAGACAAGACTAGACAGCAAGACAAGTCACACAAAACTAGACAAACAAGACTAGACACACAAGACTAGACAGACTGAATTACACAAACAAGGCAACACAGACAAGACCCGACACACAAGACGAGAGAAAAAAGACTAGACTAGACAGCAAGTCAAGTCAGACAAGACTAGACAAACAAGACTAGACACACAAGAGTTGACAGACCGGACAACACAAACAAAACAGGACAGACAAGACCCGACACACAAGACTAGAGAAACAAGTCTAGATTACACAGACAAGACAAGATAGCAAGACAAGTCAGACATGACTAGAGAAACAAGACTAGACGCGCAAGACTAGACAGTCCGGACTACACAAACAAGGCAAGATAGACAAGACTCCACACACAAGACCAAAGAAACAAGACTAGACTAGACAGACAAGACTAGACAGCAATACAAATCATACAAGACTAGACAAACAAGACTACACAAACAAGACTAGACAGACCGGACAACACAAACATGGCAAGACAGACAAGACCCGACGCACAAGACTAGAGAAACAAGACTAGAATAGACAGACAAGACTAGACAGGAAGACAAGTCACAGAAAACTAGACAAACAAGACTAGAGACACAAGACTAGACAGACTGGACTACACAAACAAGGCAATACAGACAAGACCCCACACACAAGACGAGAGAAACAGGACTACACTAGACAGACAAGACTAGACAGCAAGACACGTCAGACAAGACTAGACAAACAAGAATAGACAAACAAGACTAGACTAGACAGACAAGACTATACAGACCGGATTACACAAACAAGGCAAGACAGACAAGACCCGAAACACAAGACTAGAGAAACAAGTCTAGACTAAACCGACAAGACTAGACAGCAAGACAAGTCAGACAAGACTAGACAAACAAAACTAGACACACAAGACCAGACAGACCGCACTACACAAACAAGGCAAGACAGACAAGACCCGACACACAAGACTAGACTAAACAGACAAGACCAGACAGCAAGACAAGTCAGACAAAAGTAGACAAACAAGACTGAAAAAAGACCAGACAGACCGGAATACACAAACAAGGCAACACAGACAATACCCGACACACAAGGCTAGAGAAACAAGACTAGACTAGACAGACAAGGCTAGACAGCAAGACAAATCAGACAAGACTAGACGAACAAGACTAGACACACAAGACATACAAGACTAGACAGACAAGATTAGACTGACAAGACAAGACATACAAGGCAAGACAGACAAGGAAAGACAGACAAGGCTAGACAGACAAGACTAGACAGAAAAGACTTGACAGACAAGACTAGATATACAATAATATATAGACAAGACCAGACAGACAATACTATACTGAACAAATTAGAAAGGCATTACAAATTAGATAGGACTGCACAGACAAAAGTAGACAGAAAATACTCTAGAGACAAGACCAGAAAGACAGGACTAAGCAGAGAAGAGTAAATGGACAAGATTAGACAGACAGGTCTCCACAGACAAGACTAGACAGACAAGTCAAAACTTACAAGACCAGACAGAAAACCCAAGACAAGCAGATCTAGAAGATCAAGACAAGAGAGACTTAAACAGACAGACTACATAAGACAAGAGTGGACAGAACAGACTAGGCAAGAAAGACTAAACCGACGAGAGTAGACTGACAATACGAAGCAATACAACAAGCAGCCTATAAAGGAAAAACTACACACATAGGACTAGACATTTAAGCCTACACAGGAAATTCTAGAAAGTAGAATTGTAGTGGACAGGTAGGAGTGGATATATAGGACTAGAGAGACAATAGATAGATATGATGAGACAAAAAAATCTAGATAGAAAAGACTAGCGAGCCAAGGCCAAACAGATAAGACTAAACACAACAAAAATGAATACACAAAAAGGACTAGACATATAAAACCAAACAGAAAAGACTGGAGAGACAAGACATTCAAAATTAGGGAGGAAGACTATGCAGCGAAGACTGGACAGACAGGACTGTACTGACAAGACTAGAGCGACTACACAGGAAATTCTAGAGAGTTAAGAGTAGACAGTCAAGGCTGGACAGGTCAGAGTGTTTATATGAGACAATAGTGACAACACCAGATAGGTATAAGAGACAAAAAATACTAGATAGAAAAGACAAGGCCAAACAGATAAAAAACACTACAGAAATGACACAGAGAGGACTAAACAGATAAAACCAGATATAAAGACTGGATAGAGAACACATACAAAACTAGACAGGAAGACTGTGCAGACAAGACTAGACAGACATGACTGGAAAGAAAAGTCTAGACAGACAAGACTAGACAGAAAAGACTAGACACACTATACTAGACAGACAAGCGTAGATAGACAGGACTACACAGACAAGACTCGACAGACAAGGTCAGACATATAATAGTAGACAGACTATAAGTCTATACAGACAAGACTAGATAGAGTAGACTAGACATAGGAGATTAAACAGACAATACAATTAAGACAAGACCAGAAACACAAGAATACACAGGCAATTCAAGACTCACAAAACTAAACCGGCAAGACAGTACAAGATGCTGACTAAGCTGGCCACACACGCTTGGAAAATCAAGACAAGACTGAAAACTAGACAGACAAGACTAGAAAGAAAATAATTGATTGGACTAGTTAGAAGAAAGTAGACAAACAAAACAAGACAGACAAGCCTGGACAGATAAGACAAAACCCACAAAAATGAACAGATAAGACTAGACAGAGCATAGTGGACCGACAAGTCTAGACAGACAAAACTTGACAGTCAAAACTAGACAGACAAGGTTATAAAGACAAGTCTAGAACGGCAAGACTAAACAGACAAGACTAGACACACAGGACTAGACAGATAAAACAAGACAGACAAGACCAGATGGGTAAGATTAAATAGACAAGACCTTGAATTTGACTTGACAGATATATTTTGACAGACATTAGCTTGACATTATTACTTGACAGAAAGGTATAACTAGACAGAAAAGACTAGTCAGAAAAGAATAGACAGACAAAACTAGATAGACAAGACTAAGCAGACAAGACTAGACAGACAAGTCCGGACATACAAGACCACATAGACAAAACTAAACTGACAATACTTGACAGACAAAACAATACACACAAGACTAGAGAGACAAGAGTAGATGTACAAGACTAGACACACAAGAATAGATACACAAGACTAAACAAACTAGACAATCAAGACTAGATTGTAAAACTATACAGACATGACTGGAGAGAAAAGACTAGACAGACAATACAAAACATACACACAATACTAGACAGAGAAGACTGATAGGCAAGACAAGATAGACAAGACTACAGCGACAAAACTAGGCAGACAAAACTTGAGGGATAAAACTAGAGAGAGAGGGACAGACAACAAAACAGGACAGACAACACTACACAGACGAAACTAGACAGACAAAACTAAACAGAAAATACTGGAAAGGCAAGACAAACAAAAGTAGACAAGAAGGCCAGACGCACATGATTATACCGACAAGACTAGACAGACAAGGCTATACAGACAAACTAGACTGACAAGACTAGAGGGATAAGACTAAATAGACAAGACTATGAATTTGACTAGATACACAAGACTATGAATTTGACTAGATACACAAGACTAGACAGACAAGACTACAAAGACAAGACTGGAGAAGCAAGACAAGCGTAACTAGACAGGACTAGACAGACAAGGCTAAACAGAACACTTGACAGACAAGACTAGACCGACAAGACTAAGTAGACAAGACTAGAAAGACAAGACAGTCAGACAAGACTAGGCAGATAAGTCTGATAGACAAGACTGGACACACAAGACAATACAGACAAGATTTGACATGACAGAAGACAACACACAAGAACAGACAGATAAGACTAGACACACAAGACTACACAGACAAGACAAAACAGATAAGACTAGATAAACAAAATTAAATAGGCAAGACTAGACATACAGTCAAGAGTAGACAGAGAAGACTGATAAACAAGACTAGACAGACAAAACTAGATCGACAACACTAGACCGACAAGAATACAGAGAGAAGAGTAACAAACAACTTTTCACAGACAAGACAAGACCGACAACGCTAGACCGACAAGAATAGAGCGACAAGACTGACAAACAACTCTAGACACACAAGACTAGACATACAAGACTAGACACACAAGACTAGACAGACTAGACATCCAAGATTAGATTGTCAAGACTATACAGACCAGACTTGACAGACCTGACTAGAGAGACAAGACTAGACAGACAAGACTAGAGGGACAAGACTTGATAAACAAGACAAGAGAGACAAAACTAGACAGACAAGATTTGACAGACGAGACTATACAGACAAGACTAGATAGGCATAACTAGAATGAAAAGACTAGACAGACAAGACTAGACAGGCATAACTAGAATGAAAAGACTAGACAGACAAGACTCGACAGACAAAACTATGCAGACAACACTAGGAAGACCAGACTAGTCGGACAAGACAGACATAATAGACTAGACAGAGAAGACTGATAGGCAAGGCAAGACAAACAAGACTAGACCAACAGAACTAGGCAGACAAGACTTGACGAATAAAACTAGAGAGACTAGGACAGACAACGTAGTTGTTTAGTATTGTTTGTCCTGTCCTGACAGAAAATACTAAACACACGAAACTAGACAGACTATACTAGAAAAAAAATACTGGGTAGACAAGCCAAACAAAACTAGACGGACACGACTAGACAAGGCTATACAGATAAAATAGACATACAAGACTAGATCGATAAGACTAAATAGCAAGAATTTGACCAGACAGACAAGACTAGACAGACAAGAGTATACAGACAAAACTAGACAGACAAGATTGGGCAGACAAGACTTGATGTACAAGACTACAGAGATAAGGCTAAATAGACAAGAATTTTAATTTGACTAGACAGACCACAGTAGACACACAAGACTAGACAGAAAAAACTATACAGACGAAACAAGACAGACTAGACAAGAGAGACAAGACTTGATAGGCAAGACAAGAGAAATAAAACTAGACAAACAAGACTAGACAGACAAGACCATACAGACAACACTAGACAGACAAAATTAGACAGACAAGGCTACACAGACAAGACTGGAGAGCCAAGAGAGGCAAAACTATACAGGAAGACGAAACGAACATGACTAGAAATTCAAGACTAGACAGACAAGACTAAGCAGACAGGACTAGAAGGACAAGACAGACATGGACGAAACAAGGCAGAAAAGACTGATATAAAAGACAAGACACACAAGATTAGACAGACAAGACTAGACACCCAAATATAGACAGACAAGACTAGACAGACAAGACTAGTGGGGCAAAGCAAACAAAACTAGACTGGAAGGCCAGAATGATATGACTGGACAGACAAGACTAGACCGACAAGACTAGACAGAGAAGAATAGAGAGACAAGACTAGACAGACAAGACTAAAGGGACAAGACTAGACAGGCAAGTCGAGAGAGACAAGACTTGACATAAAAGACTAAACAGACAAGTTTATATAGATAAGAGTAGAGAGACGGGGTTAGACATATAGGACTAGACAGGCAAGACTGGGCAGACAAGACAAAAGAGACAACAAAAGACAGGCAAAGCTACAGACAAAAACTGTACAGAAACAACCAGACATACAAAACTAGACAGATAAGACTAGACGGGTAAGACAATATTAATAGGATTAGATAGACCAGACTAGACAGGCAAGACCAGACAGACAAGACTAAACAGACAAGACTAGACATATAAGAGAAGCCAGACAACACTGAAGAGCCAACACTATACTGACAAAAATAGACTGACAAGACAATACAGACAGGTATAGACAAATATACAGAAAAGACTACACTAGAGTCAACAGTCAACACTAGACAGACAAGACTAGCAATATAAGATTGGACAAAGACGACTGGACAGACTACAATAGAGGGAAAGACTAAACAGGCAAGACTGAACAGACAAGACAATACAGACAAGACTAGACAAACAAGACCTACATAAATAGACGAACAAGACTAGACACACAAGACTAGACCGACTAGACAGCTAAGTCTAGATTCACAATGGTAGATAGACAAGACAAGATAGACAGATAAGTCTAAACAGACAAGACCTGATAAGCACTGTTGTCTATCCAGCCTTGTCTAGACAGACAAGACAAGACTAGATTTTTTTGAATGCTTTTTGACTAGAGAGACAAGACTAGCACCGAAAAGACTATACATACAAGAACCTAGAAACTACAACTAGAAACTAGAAACTAGACAAAGAAACTAGACAGCAAATACTAGACAAACAAGACGACACAGACAATACTAGAGAGACAAGACTAGACAGACAGAACTGGAAAGTAAGGGTGAAACAGACAAGATTAGACAGACAAGACTACACATAAAATGCTTCAGAAACAAAATTAAACAAACAAAACTACACAGTGAAATACGGTACAGAAAAAACTAGACAGACAATACTAGACGGACAAGACTAGACAGACAACACTAGACAGAGAAGAATATACAAACCAGACTAGATAAACAAGACGTGGCAGACAAGACTTTGCAGACGAGAATGCACAAACTAGACAAGACAGACTAGACCAGGCAGTCTACAAACTACACTGACAAGAATAAACAGACAACACTACACAGTGAAGGCGAGGCAGACAAGACTAGACCGGAAAGATTAAACAGGCATGACTAGACAGGGAAGACTACACAGAGAAGACTAGACAGTCAAGACTAGACAGATAAGGCTAGACTGACAATACTAGACAAACAATACAACAATGACAATACAAAAGAGACATGGCTAAACAGACAAAACTTGACAGTAAACACGAGACAGACAAGACTAGACAGAAAAGAGTAGGGAGACAATATTAAACATACAAAACTAGATAGTGAAGACGCGACAAACAAGAATAGACAGCTTATTTATTTATTGGAGTCTTAGACAAGAGTGGAGTGATAAGACTAGACAAAAATACGAGGCAGATAAGACTAGACCTTCAAGGCTAGACAGACGAGACTAGACAGACGAGACTAGACTGACGAGACAAGCCAGACAATACTAGACCGGCAAGATTAGAAAGATAAGGCTAGACAGACAAGGCTTGACAGGCATGACTAGACAAACAAGACTAGACAGAAAGAGCCAAGGCAGACGGGACTAGATAAACAAGGGTATGCAGACAAAATTAGACAGACAAGACTAGACAAACAAAGCTATACGGACGAGACTATACGGACAAGACTAGACAGACATGTCAAGACAGACAAGTCTGGACGGACAAGACTAGACAGACAATACTAGAGGGACAAGACTTGTCCGTTTCTGGACAACAAAGATTAAACATGCAAGTTTATATAGCAAGTACATATAGGACTAGACAGGCAAGACTAGGCAGACAAGACTAGAGCGACAAGGCTCGACAGACAGTACTAGCCAGACAAGACTGGACGGACAAGAGTTGACAAACAAGACTGGGCTGATAAGACTAGACAAATAAAACAAGGCAAACAAAACAAGACAAACAAGGCTAGACGGGCGGGACAAGACTAGACTGGCAAGACAAACAAGGCTAAATTGACAAGATTAGACAGGCCAAGGGAGACAAGACTTGACTGACAAAGCTAGACAGACAAAACCAGACAAAGAAGACTAAACAGACAAAACTAGAGAGACAAGACTAGACAGTAAAGACTAGACAGACAAGACTAGGCAAACAAGACTAAACAAACAATACTAGACCGACAAAACTAGATAGACTGGAATAGACAGAAAATACTAGACAAATAAGGCTAGACCGACAAATCGAGACGTATGTGATTAACTGGATAAGACTGGGTAGATACGAATATACAGAAAAGGCGAAAGAGATAAGTTCAGACAGACAAGACTTGTCAGACAACACAAGACAATCTAGCCTGTCAAGACCAAACAGACGGGAGTAGACAAACTAGACTAGACACATAAAACTAAGGAGTTAAAAATATAGAGCCTAGACAGGGAATACTTGACAGGAAAGGCTAGGCAGGCAGTTCTACACAGGCAAGACAAGACTAGACAGATATAATTAGACAGAACAGAGAAGACAGGTCACAAGACAGACAAGTCTTAACTTAACTTAACTTAACAATACAAGACAGGCAAGACTACACAGACAGGACTATACAGGAAGGACTTGATGTATGATGACAAGACCAAATAAACAAGACTATATAGATAAGGCTATATCGATATGACTAGATAGACAAGATTATACAGTTATGATTAGACAGACAATACATTACAGACAAAACTAGACAGACATGAATAGATAGTGAGAGAAAAATTATTCTAGATGGACAAGAGTAGACATAAACGGCTAGGCAGACAACACAAGGCTGACAAATTTAGACAGTCTTGCCTGATCAAAACCAGGCATGTGAAACTAGACAGACAAAGGTAGAGAGGCAAGAATAATCAGTAAAAGCTGCAAAGGGAAGAGTAGACGGACGAGACTATATAGGAAAGAATAAACTGATTGTCTATATAATAAATGTATAAGATAGAAAGAACTAGATCGACATGACAAGGCACTCAAGTTTGGCCCGACAATTCTAGACAGACACGAATACACAGCCATGCCTTGACGATCAAGATGAGGGAGATAAAACTAGACAGGCAAGACTAGAGCTCCAGGGTTAGACAGACAAAAAATCGAAAAAGCTTGGCTGCCTGCCAAACTATAAACTGAAATGGAGCAGCATGTCTTGTCTAGACCAGGGAAACAAGATTGGACATTGGATTATGCTAGACAGAGAAAAGAAATGAAGCAAAAATAGATAATCAAATCTATACGGACATCACTAAAGAGACCAGACCAGACAGACAAGACTGGATAGATCATATAAGACAAATAAGATTAGGCATACAAGACTAGACTGAGAAAACTAGGCAGACAAGACTAAAGAGACAAGACTAGACAGACAAGACTAGGCAGAAAAGATTAGATAAAAATGAAATTACAAGTCTATACACACAAGACTAAATAGACAAAACTAGATGGTTCAGACTGGACTGACAAGTCTAGACCAGGAGTATTAAAGACTAGACAGACGCGAATAGAGAGTCAAGAGTAGATAGGAAAGGGGAGAGACTTAATTCTAGATCGGCCAGACTAGATATGACTAGAGAGACAGGACACACAAGTTTAGGCAGACAAGTCTAAATATACCATACTAGAGAGGACCAGACAGACAAGACTGGATAGGCAAGACTAGACAAAACTGGACAGACAAGAATAGACAGAAAAGACTAGACAGGAATAACTAGACAGACAATACTAGAGAGACAGGGAACAGACTAAACAGACAAAGCAGGACAGATAACACTAGGCAGGAAAGAATACTCAGACAAGACTGGAGATACAAGTCTATAAAGAAAAGTGTACACCGACAAGATTAAAAAGTTAAGATCAGAAAGTCACGAATAGACAGTCAACACTAGACATTCAAAACGAGAGAGATAAGGCTAGACAGACAAGACTTGATATACAATACAAGACCGTCAAAACTAGACTGACAAGACTAGACGGACAAGTGTACGATAAACAAGTCTAGACAGACAAGGGCTGGTCTTGTCAAAAATGTCAAAATCGAAAAGCAATATTATTTTCAATTTAAAATAATTTTTTAATTTGTGTATTGCCAGCCTTGATTGAAAACTGAATTGGAGCAGCAGCAATACTAACAGTATTGCAATTGCTAACAGTATACGTGTAATAATAATGTATTACAGGGACAAAACTTGACAGACAATACTCGACAAGCAAGACTAGGAGGGAAATACTAGATAGACGAGGCAAGGCAGACGCAACTGGACAGACAAGACTAGACAGACAAGACTGGACCGACTAGACGGATCGTACAAAACTGGGGAGTGAAGAAAATACAGTACGGATTGGGGAGAGCGGGCTAGATTTTGACGACTGTACATGCAAGACTAGTGAGACAATATTAGACACGCCGCGGCATTGGGTTTATCAAATGATTAATGTTTATCAGATATTTTGTTAAAGTGAACAATTGTTGACATATACTATTATAAAGTTAAGACTAGTTAAACAGGTCTAAAGATAAATGTAGACATACTATACTGACTGAGGTTAGACAGTCAATTTTTACCGACATGACTAGACGTTATAAATATAAATATAGATGTTATAGAAATATTAGATGAAAGATTGAAGACCAACAAAACTAGGCAAACAAGACTACACTGTTCAGTAGATATTAGACTAAACGGACAATAACATATGAATATGACTATATTTCTCAAATTAACAAATACTAAACAGTCAAGGCGAGATAGTTGAAACTAAACAGAGAAATCTAGTTAGGCAATACCAAAAATTGAAAATGAACAAGATATGATAGATTATATTGGACGGATATATTTACGTATTCTGAGTAGATCAGTAGGTTGGACCACATAAAAATTGAATATATTTTGTCCAAAAACGTCGCGAAAGAAAGCAAGTTAATTGTAAGCTGGAGCTACATAATTCGACAGACAAGAGTATAGAGATTATGCAGACATGAGATATCAGAAAGGCACATTTTTAGTTTAACAAACTTAGGTGTATTTAAAAGTATTATATATAAGATTAATTGAAGTCATTGAAGTAGAAGCTGAAAGTCCCCAAAAGTCACTTACGGAAGACTAATTATATACAACTTTGCTAGGGGACAAAAACTATTCAACCAGGACTCCACAGGGAAAACTTTACGTTGCGAACAAAAACTGTTCAGTGTTGCGAGTACTTGAGAGAGAGCTTGCCCGACGAAACTTAATTAGATGAAATCTGAAAAGCTATGAAAAATATACAGATATAAAACAAAGGAAGGTTTCCAAACGGGAAAATAAACAGTTTATTTCACAGAACAAAACAATACATTAAAAACACTTGTAAATTGATTGATTAATCGAAACATTTTACAAATCGTTAAAAGGCTTAGATGTTGCTGGTATTTTACCACAATCATTAGGCATTACAGTCAAGATTTTAAATCTATAAATGTTTAAATCGCATAAATAATTACTTTATATTATATTTTATTAATTTATATTCAAACTTTGAGTTTTAAATTTGAAATGTCCTTCCACTGACCTGATACGTGGATCAGTATATCACTAATTAATTGATGATGTGATTATAAATTTCGTATTCAACGTAGAACAATTACATTTAGAAAGAAAACAAATTGTGAACATATGTAAGCTAAATGAACTATCGGTTAGCCTTTAATTTGTTTCCTAATTAACATTCAAATTAAAGAAATGTAAGCAGAATTGTTGGAAATGTTTATGTTGGCAGTTCTCATAAAAGAAAGGCCAATCTTCTGAAAAATTGCGATGAACCTTCGATTTTTTGACGCAATTTTAGATTGGGAAATGCTGAAATGGGATTTGCGAAAATGGAATGCATATTAGGAGAAGAGGCTATGGATTTTCAACATAGAACAGATGCTTATACTAAAAATCTACAATGGCAAAATTCAACAGAAATAATTCAGAGAACATTTAAAACTTTTCTAAATTTCAAGGGAGTTGGAAAATAGTTGCATTTTGATTATAAGCATTTACAGGAATGGGTTGTGAATAAAGGGGATATTAGAAATCAAATAAGTTGATAGAAGTTTGTATTTGGTGAGAAAACTGCCAAAGATAGTACGATTTGGATTGGTAGTATGGGTGCACTTCTTGTCCTATAGATACTTGCTCAAATTTATGGAAAGAAACGTTTTCCACCTGATGCAAAATTACCAAAAACTAGCAGTACCTATGAAGAATCGAGTATGTACTCGACTATAAATTTTTATTCTCATTTCATTCAAAGCAAAGGTAACTCAAATTGGATTTTATAAAAAAACGATAAATATTGACGCAAGGTGTGTGGTTCTCAAATGTGGTACGTAGAGGATTTCAATAAAAAAATATTCTCAAGAATATGTAAATCTATCTGATTCTCTTTGTAATTATTAAAATTAATGAATATACAGACTAGTCGATAACAACTGAAGCAAAGAAGTCTTAAATCAAAAAAACTCTTGTACTAATATTTAAAGAATGTTTTGAAAGCATACTAACAATAAGAAATTGTTTGAAAACATACTAATTTTGACAACATATAAAATGTAAGTATTTGTTAATAACAGTATTTAATATCTCATATGGAGACTCTAACAGTGACAAACATTTAAGAAAATCAATACATACAAGGTCACACATATTATGAGTTAGACTAAAAATATAACCGAATGGTTGTAATGGAAACAACTACAGAAATGTATACGAAAACATAAAATAATAAAAGAGTAATAGGGATTAAGCAAACGGACTGAACATGGCAAACTGAACTGGAACAAACTATAAAAGAAATAATTTATTGGGTAGTAAAGGGGAATTAGAAAGTACATAGGAAAACATTGACTGACAGAACAAATAAAATCAAGATAAATGTTTGATACTAGGAAAAAGGAGGATGCTGTACGTTCACTAGAATGGAAGTATGGATTTTATATTAAATTCTTTAAAGTCAATAGTGTAGAAAAGATAACATTTAATTAAATAAATTGCGAGAGGCTAATAACAAGTCCGTCTCGTCCGAGTCTCGTCCGAGGCGGACGTGCGTTGAACAGTTTAAATACGTTTTAGTCAAATCAGCGAGTTTTATTTGTTAAAAATAAGATAAAATACCAAAAATATGCCTAGAGATCTTAGGTCTAATATCCAGGCGGATAAAAAGAAAGACAAGGAGGAGTTAAAAAACTCCCCGCTACCCGAGCTGATCAAAGACTGAATATTAAAAATGAAATCGATCCTCTACATAGCCGTATTGATAAGTTATGTGATCATATAAAAGGAGCTAAACATCAATATGTTGGCCTTAAAGGAGGAAAATGCGGCATTTGAAAAATCAGCTAAACAAAAATGAAAGTAAAAATATTCGAGGGGAATCCAAAAACCAAGGGCAAGACAGCGATAAAACACTATCTCCGAGCGATAAAGCAGGAAAGTCGCCCGTCCCGCTCGATAAAAATAAAAATGGACTGAAAATAAATAATCAACCTGAATCTAATAATGATGAGAATGTCCTTATGCCAAACGATGCCACATAGGAAGTACAAAGAAAATATAAAAAACGTGCAAAGTGATCTTTTTCGTAACTGTAGGTACATACCCAGAAAACACAATCTTAAGGGCTGTAACTAAATTTGCACATTTTCTTGTCTATCGACTGGAGCCAAAACTAACAGAAGGTGACGTCATAAACTACCCACAAAGTTAAAAATTCAACATCGTAAAATGCAATCAACTCAAATCTTGGCACTCAGAAGAAAAATCTGGATAAAATGTTGACTCAGGTAATCTCATCCAACAATCCCCAAAAGCAAGAGAGCAAGGTTTATTAATCGATTTTAAATGAAGCAATAATGAAGCTCGGTCCATTGTTTTGTCTGTTTCCACATTTGCAAAGAACCAAAATTTAAATTTTTCATGAGTAACGTATCTTTTTACCTATAACACCTCATCAAAAAGATCATTTTCGTAAATATATTTTTTTGGAAAATGGTTACTAATATATTACAAAAAAAATTCCACATAATCCCATAAAATTACCTTTTTTAATGTCACTGAATGGAAATTTCAGAACAAGGTGCCATTAAACGACCGCATTTTCTGAAAGAAGTCAGAAATTTTTATAATAACTGCTTGAAATATCTTGAAGAATGGACAGTTCAAGTCGAGGATATTAAAAATTTTCATTTGGTTGAGATTTTATGCGAATTTGAGGAAAAATAATATATTATATATTACAATACATTTAAAATAAAGAAATGCAAATTTTTTCTAAAAAGCGGGACATTTTTAAAAATCGGCGGGACGCGGGACTGTCCTCCAAAAGCGGGACTGTCCCGCCAAAATCGGGACGTGTAGTCACTTAAATTTAGGGTCAACAATTGATCATGAAAAAAGAAAAAATTTTATAAACGAAAAATAGAACATTATAAGTACAACCTTAAAATCGTCCCATTTTTCTATCTCCGCTCAGACTTAAGCATCTTATACAAAGTAGTTAAAATCTCACCATTCAGTATACCTAGGCTATAACTTTGGCTATCTAAGTGAAAACAATTAAAAATAGTAAGATATAATAAAACCTTCATTCATTCCAATTTATGCAAATATGGTCTCTTTCGATTACATATTTAATGAAATATTTTAACATTTGAACATTAAACATTGTAGAGGACATTTAAAACAATTTGTTAAACTAACTTGGTGAAGAAGGGTTCCTTTTCTCTATTTAATAAACATTTCAATATACCAAGTGTATAAATGATTGAGAATTATTTTGTTACCTTGCTGACATATATGAAATCTTTAGTTGGAAACATCCTTGGCATAGCACACACAATTTTCAAAATTCAAAACATGCGTAAAAAAACTTAAAGTTAAATTGAAATGTTAATTAATGTTTCCAATAATTTATCAGAGTTCAAAGATACTTACAGCAAGAAGATCAACACTGCAACAGCTTCTGTAGATTTAATTGTAACAATACGTGTTTTCTTATAAAGTTGTCGATTATTTTGCAATCGTTTTTACCACGCACAACATTCGTGACATAACCTAACTGAAGACGATTTACAACTGACAGGTAGAACCAACTAGTGTTGCCTACTTTAATTTTTAGAGTGTCTTACCATGTACTGGGATAAATAGTATTTATTATTTACCAAATATTAAAATCTTATGCCATTAACGTTAAATATTAATTTATAGTATAATAATATTACTTATTTAAATCATTGACTATTGCTTTATTGAAAATTCAATGCGTACTATTTTTTTTCCAAAATCTATTAACAAATACGATTTTGCCTAGTGCAACGACACTTTAAAAATAAATTTGGCAACACTGGTTGATTGTGCTACCTGTCAGTTGTATATCGTCTTTATTTAGGTTATGTCAGGAATGTTGAACGTTGTAAAAACGATTGCAAAAAAATCGACAACTTTATAAAAAACACGAATTATTACAAATAATATTGCAGAAACTGTTTGCAGTGTTGATCTCCTTGCTGTAATGTGTGCTATGCCAAGGATGTTGCCAACTAAAGATTTCAGATATGTCACGAAGGTAACGAAATGATCCCCAATCATTTATACAATTGGTACGCGAACAAGGAGTGATTTTCTAGACCTCTGTTATTTTCAACTAAATTCAACCAATAAGGTAATATATTATTGAATCTTTTTCTTCTAGCTCATCGTGCCATAAATACAATGAATTGGCTAGTTGACTAAATTTGAAAAAATGGTTAATACTGTAAAATTACTTAATACAAAAAAAAAATATATTTCTAAAACATCAGTTACATTAAGTATTTTGCGTTAAAAAAAACAATTTAAAGTTACATCGAAAACGCTCATTGTCAGTACTGTCATGGCGTTTTGAAGGACGTCACTTGGTGCAAAACGAATCAAAACACTGCCGTTTGTGTAAGGCAGTACTTACTATAATTTTGTTTTATTACAAGTACTGTGTAGTGCCCCAGTAAAAGCAAAGGATTAAAAACGCCATGCAAGTTATTTATACACGTTCCAAACAATGAAAAAATATGAAAAAGGAAGATTTAAACACGTTAAGTGTTGTTTTAGTGTTGAAACAGTAGTAAAAATGACTAAAAGGACAGCGAGGATTAGACAAGACTAAACAAGACTAGACAAGACTAGCCAAGACTAGATAAGACTAGACAAGACTACATAAGACTAGTCAAGACTAGTCAAGACTATACAAGACTAGACATGACTAGACAAGACTAGACAAGACTAGACAAGACTAGACAAGACTAGACAAGACTAGATAAGACTAGACAAGACTAGACAAGACTAGACAAGACTAGACAAGACTAGACAAGACTAGGCAAGACTAGACAAGACTAGACAAGACTAGACTAGACAAGGCTAGACAAGACTACGCAAGACTAGGCTAGACAAGACTAGACAAGACTAGATAAGACTAGACAAGACTTGACAAGACTAGACAAGACTAGACAAGACTAGACAAGACTAGACAAGACTAGACAAGACTAGACAAGACTACAGAAGACTAGACAAGACTAGACAAAAATAGACAAGACTAGACAAGACTAGACAAGACTAGACAAGACTAGACAAGACTAGACAAGACTAGACAAGACTAGCCAAGACTAGACAAGACTAGACAAGGCTAGAGAAGACTAGACAAGACTAGACAAGACTAGACAAGACTAGACAAGACTGGACAAGACTTGACAAGACTAGACGAGACTAGACGAGACTAGACGAGACTAGAAGAGACTAGACAAGACTAGACAAGACCGGACAAGTCATTGAACAATACATAACTTTTAGAAAATAATTTCAACAACAAACTCTAAATTTGAATAGGAATAACTTTGTAATTGGACAATCTAATACATCTAGTCCAATTCAGTTAGCATTGTAGAGAATTCATTAAATTAACTACTTTTTAATCTAGTAGAGTACATGGAAAAGACAAGAAAGAGACAATTCTAGAAAAAGACAAGAACGAGACATGACTGGACAAGGCTGGAAAAGACTGGACAAGACTAGACAAAACTGGACAAGGCTGGAAAAGACTGGACAATACTGGACAAGACTAGACAAGACTGAACAAGACTGTGCAAGACTGGACAAGACTGGACAAGAGTGGACTCGACTGGACAAGACTGGACAAGACTGGAAAAGACTGGACAAGACTGGACAAGACTGGACAAGACTAGAGAATACTGGACAAGACTAGACAAGGCTAGAGAAGGCTATACAAGACTAGACAAGACGAGACAAGACTAGACTAGACTAGACAAGACTAGACAAGACTAGACAAGACTAGACAAGACTAGACAAGACAAGACAAGACTAGACAAGACTAGACAAGACTAGACAAGACTAGACAAGACTAGACAAGACTAGACAAGACTAGACAAGACTAGACAAGACTAGACAAGACTAGACAAGACTAGACAAGACTAGACAAGACTAGACAAGACTAGACAAGACTAGACAAGACTAGACAAGACTAGACAAGACTAGACAAGACTAGACAAGACTAGACAAGACCAGACAAGACTAGACAAGGCTAGACAAGACTAGATAAGACTAGACAAGACTAGACAAGACTAGACAAGACTAGACAAGACTAGACAAGACTAGACAAGACTAGACAAGACTGGACAAGACTAGACTAGACAAGACTAGACAAGACTAGACAAGACTAGACAAGACTAGACAAGACTAGACAAGACTAGACAAGACTAGACAAGACTAGACAAGACTAGACAAGACTAGACAAGACTAGACAAGACTAGACAAGACTAGACAAGACTAGACAAGACTAGACAAGACTAGACAAGACTAGACAAGACTAGACAAGACTAGACAAGACTAGACAAGGCCAGACAAGACTAGACAAAACTAGACAAGACTAGAAAAGACTAGGCAAGACTAGACAAGACGAGGCAAGACTTGACAAGACTATATAAGACTAGACAAGACTAGACAAGACTAGACAAGACTAGACACAACTAGGCAAGACTAGACAAGACTAAACAAGACTAGATAAGACTAAACAAGACTAGACAAGACTTGACAAGACTGGACAAGACTGGACAAGACTGGAGAAGACTAGACAAGAGTTGTCAAGACTAGACAAGACTAGACAAGACTAGACAAGACTAGACAAGACTAGACAAGACTAGACAAGACTAGACAAGACTAGACAAGACTAGACAAGACTAGACAAGACAAGACTAGACAAGACTAGACAAGACTAGACAAGACTAGACAAGACTAGACAAGACTAGACTAGACTAGACTAGACAAGACTAGACAAGACTAGACAAGACTAGACAAGACTAGACACGACTAGACAAGACTAGACAAGACTAGACAAGACTAGACAAGACTAGACAAGACTAGACAAGACTAGACAAGACTATACAAGACTAGACAAGACTAGACAAGACTAGACAAGACTAGACAAGACTAGACAAGACTAGACAAGACTATACAAGACTAGACAAGACAAGACTAGGCAAGACTAGACAAGACTAGACAAGACTAGACAAGACTAGACAAGACTAGACAAGACTAGACAAGACTAGACAAGACTAGACAAGACTAGACAAGACTAGACAAGACTAGACAAGACTAGACAAGACTATACAAGACTAGACAAGACAAGACTAGACAAGACTAGACAAGACTAGACAAGACTAGACAAGACTAGACAAGACTAGACAAGACTAGACAAGACTAGACAAGACTAGACAAGACTAGACAAGACTAGACAAGACTAGACAAGACTAGACAAGACTAGACAAGACTAGATAAGACTAGACAAGACTAGACAAGACTAGACAAGACTAGACAAGACTAGACAAGACTAGGCAAGACTAGACAAGACTAGACAAGACTAGACTAGACAAGGCTAGACAAGACTACGCAAGACTAGGCTAGACAAGACTAGACAAGACTAGATAAGACTAGACAAGACTTGACAAGACTAGACAAGACTAGACAAGACTAGACAAGACTAGACAAGACTAGACTAGACTAGACAAGACTACAGAAGACTAGACAAGACTAGACAAAAATAGACAAGACTAGACAAGACTAGACAAGACTAGACAAGACTAGACAAGACTAGACAAGACTAGACAAGACTAGACAAGACTAGCCAAGACTAGACAAGACTAGACAAGGCTAGAGAAGACTAGACAAGACTAGACAAGACTAGACAAGACTAGACAAGACTGGACAAGACTTGACAAGACTAGACGAGACTAGACGAGACTAGACGAGACTAGAAGAGACTAGACAAGACTAGACAAGACCGGACAAGTCTTTGAACAATACATAACTTTTAGAAAATAATTTCAACAACAAACTCTAAATTTGAATAGGAATAACTTTGTAATTGGACAATCTAATACATCTAGTCCAATTCAGTTAGCATTGTAGAGAATTCATTAAATTAACTACTTTTTAATCTAGTAGAGTACATGGAAAAGACAAGAAAGAGACAATTCTAGAAAAAGACAAGAACGAGACATGACTGGACAAGGCTGGAAAAGACTGGACAAGACTAGACAAAACTGGACAAGGCTGGAAAAGACTGGACAATACTGGACAAGACTAGACAAGACTGAACAAGACTGTGCAAGACTGGACAAGACTGGACAAGAGTGGACTCGACTGGACAAGACTGGACAAGACTGGAAAAGACTGGACAAGACTGGACAAGACTGGACAAGACTAGAGAATACTGGACAAGACTAGACAAGGCTAGAGAAGGCTATACAAGACTAGACAAGACGAGACAAGACTAGACTAGACTAGACAAGACTAGACAAGACTAGACAAGACTAGACAAGACTAGACAAGACAAGACAAGACTAGACAAGACTAGACAAGACTAGACAAGACTAGACAAGACTAGACAAGACTAGACAAGACTAGACAAGACTAGACAAGACTAGACAAGACTAGACAAGACTAGACAAGACTAGACAAGACTAGACAAGACTAGACAAGACTAGACAAGACTAGACAAGACTAGACAAGACCAGACAAGACTAGACAAGGCTAGACAAGACTAGATAAGACTAGACAAGACTAGACAAGACTAGACAAGACTAGACAAGACTAGACAAGACTAGACAAGACTGGACAAGACTAGACTAGACAAGACTAGACAAGACTAGACAAGACTAGACAAGACTAGACAAGACTAGACAAGACTAGACAAGACTAGACAAGACTAGACAAGACTAGACAAGACTAGACAAGACTAGACAAGACTAGACAAGACTAGACAAGACTAGACAAGACTAGACAAGACTAGACAAGACTAGACAAGGCCAGACAAGACTAGACAAAACTAGACAAGACTAGAAAAGACTAGGCAAGACTAGACAAGACGAGGCAAGACTTGACAAGACTATATAAGACTAGACAAGACTAGACAAGACTAGACAAGACTAGACACAACTAGGCAAGACTAGACAAGACTAGACAAGACTAGATAAGACTAAACAAGACTAGACAAGACTTGACAAGACTGGACAAGACTGGACAAGACTGGAGAAGACTAGACAAGAGTTGTCAAGACTAGACAAGACTAGACAAGACTAGACAAGACTAGACAAGACTAGACAAGACTAGACAAGACTAGACAAGACTAGACAAGACTAGACAAGACTAGACAAGACAAGACTAGACAAGACTAGACAAGACTAGACAAGACCAGACAAGACTAGACAAGACTAGACAAGACTAGACTAGACTAGACTAGACAAGACTAGACAAGACTAGACAAGACTAGACAAGACTAGACACGACTAGACAAGACTAGACAAGACTAGACAAGACTAGACAAGACTAGACAAGACTAGACAAGACTATACAAGACTAGACAAGACTAGACAAGACTAGACAAGACTAGACAAGACTAGACAAGACTAGACAAGACTATACAAGACTAGACAAGACAAGACTAGGCAAGACTAGACAAGACTAGACAAGACTAGACAAGACTAGACAAGACTAGACAAGACTAGACAAGACTAGACAAGACTAGACAAGACTAGACAAGACTAGACAAGACTAGACAAGACTAGACAAGACTAGACAAGACTAGACAAGACTAGACAAGACTAGACAAGACTAGACAAGACTAGACAAGACTAGACAAGACTATACAAGACTAGACAAGACAAGACTAGGCAAGACTAGACAAGACTAGACAAGACTAGACAAGACTAGACAAGACTAGACAAGACTATACAAGACTAGACATGACTAGATAAGACTAGACAAGACTTGACAAGACTAGACAAGACTAGACAAGACTAGACAAGACTAGACAAGACTAGACTAGACTAGACAAGACTACAGAAGACTAGACAAGACTAGACAAAAATAGACAAGACTAGACAAGACTAGACAAGACTAGACAAGACTAGACAAGACTAGACAAGACTAGACAAGACTAGACAAGACTAGACAAGACTAGACAAGACTAGACAAGACTAGACAAGACTAGACAAGACTAGACAAGACTAGACAAGGCTAGAGAAGACTAGACAAGACTAGACAAGACTAGACAAGACTAGACAAGACTAGACAAGACTGGACAAGACTTGACAAGACTAGACGAGACTAGACGAGACTAGACGAGACTAGAAGAGACTAGACAAGACTAGACAAGACCGGACAAGTCATTGAACAATACATAACTTTTAGAAAATAATTTCAACAACAAACTCTAAATTTGAATAGGAATAACTTTGTAATTGGACAATCTAATACATCTAGTCCAATTCAGTTAGCATTGTAGAGAATTCATTAAATTAACTACTTTTTAATCTAGTAGAGTACATAGAAAAGACAAGAAAGAGACAATTCTAGAAAAAGACAAGAACGAGACATGACTGGACAAGGCTGGAAAAGACTGGACAAGACTAGACAAAACTGGACAAGGCTGGAAAAGACTGGACAATACTGGACAAGACTAGACAAGACTGAACAAGACTGTGCAAGACTGGACAAGACTGGACAAGAGTGGACTCGACTGGACAAGACTGGACAAGACTGGAAAAGACTGGACAAGACTGGACAAGACTAGAGAATACTGGACAAGACTAGACAAGGCTAGAGAAGGCTATACAAGACTAGACAAGACGAGACAAGACTAGACTAGACTAGACAAGACTAGACAAGACTAGACAAGACTAGACAAGACTAGACAAGACTAGACAAGACTAGACAAGACTAGACAAGACTAGACAAGACTAGACAAGACTAGACAAGACTAGACAAGACTAGACAAGACTAGACAAGACTAGACAAGACTAGACAAGACTAGACAAGACTAGACAAGACTAGACAAGACTAGACAAGACTAGACAAGACTAGACAAGACCAGACAAGACTAGACAAGGCTAGACAAGACTAGATAAGACTAGACAAGACTAGACAAGACTAGACAAGACTAGACAAGACTAGACAAGACTAGACAAGACTAGACAAGACTAGACAAGACTAGACAAGACCAGACAAGACTAGACAAGACTAGACAAGACTAGACAAGACTAGACAAACCTAGACAAGACTAGACAAGTTTAAACAAGACTAGACAAGAATAGACAAGACTAGACAAGACTAGACAAGACTAGACAAGACTAGACAAGACTAGACAAGACTAGACAAGACTAGACAAGACTAGACAAGACTAGACAAGACTAGACAAGACTAGACAAGACTAGACAAGACTAGACAAGACTAGACAAGACTAGACAAGACTAGACAAGACTAGACAAGACTGGACAAGACTAGACTAGACAAGACTAGACAAGACTAGACAAGACTAGACAAGACTAGACAAGACTAGACAAGACTAGACAAGACTAGACAAGACTAGACAAGACTAGACAAGACTAGACAAGACTAGACAAGACTAGAATAGACAAGACTAGACAAGACTAGACAAGACTAGACAAGACTAGACAAGACTAGACAAGACTAGACAAGGCCAGACAAGACTAGACAAAACTAGACAAGACTAGAAAAGACTAGGCAAGACTAGACAAGACGAGGCAAGACTTGACAAGACTATATAAGACTAGACAAGACTAGACAAGACTAGACAAGACTAGACACAACTAGGCAAGACTAGACAAGACTAGACAAGACTAGATAAGACTAAACAAGACTAGACAAGACTTGACAAGACTGGACAAGACTGGACAAGACTGGAGAAGACTAGACAAGAGTTGTCAAGACTAGACAAGACTAGACAAGACTAGACAAGACTAGACAAGACTAGACAAGACTAGACAAGACTAGACAAGACTAGACAAGACAAGACTAGACAAGACTAGACAAGACTAGACAAGACTAGACAAGACTAGACAAGACTAGACAAGACTAGACAAGACTAGACTAGACAAGACTAGACTAGACAAGACTAAACAAGACTAGACAAGACTAGACAAGACTAGACAAGACTAGATACGACTAGACACGACTAGACAAGACTAGACAAGACTAGACAAGACTAGACAAGACTAGACAAGACTAGACAAGACTAGACAAGACTAGACAAGACTATACAAGACTAGACAAGACTAGACAAGACTAGACAAGACTAGACAAGACTAGACAAGACTAGACAAGACTAGACAAGACTATACAAGACTAGACAAGACAAGACTAGGCAAGACTAGACAAGACTAGACAAGACTAGACAAGACTAGACAAGACTAGACAAGACTAGACAAGACTAGACAAGACTAGACAAGACTAGACAAGACTAGACAAGACTAGACAAGACTAGACAAGACTAGACAAGACTAGACAAGACTAGACAAGACTAGACAAGACTAGACAAGACTAGACAAGACTAGACAAGACTAGACAAGACTAGACAAGACTAGACAAGACTAGACAAGACTAGACAATACTAGACAAGACTAGACAAGACTAGACAAGACTAGACAAGACTAGACAAGACTAGACAAGACTAGACAAGACTAGACAAGACTAGACAAGACTAGACAAGACTAGACAAGACTAGACAAGACTAGACAAGACTAGACAAGACTAGACAAGACTAGACAAGACTAGACAAGACTAGACAAGACTAGACAAGACTAGACAAGACTAGACAAGACTAGACAAGACTAGACAAGACTAGACAAGACTAGACAAGACTAGACAAGACTAGACAAGACTAGACAAGACTAGACAAGACGAGACAAGACGAGACAAGACCAGACAAGACCAGACAAGACCAGACAAGACCAGACAAGACCAGACAAGACCAGACAAGACCAGACAAGACCAGACAAGACCAGACAAGACCAGACAAGACCAGACAAGACCAGACAAGACCAGACAAGACCAGACAAGACCAGACAAGACCAGACAAGACCAGACAAGACCAGACAAGACCAGACAAGACCAGACAAGACCAGACAAGACCAGACAAGACCAGACAAGACCAGACAAGACCAGACAAGACCAGACAAGACCAGACAAGACCAGACAAGACCAGACAAGACCAGACAAGACCAGACAAGACCAGACAAGACCAGACAAGACCAGACAAGACCAGACAAGACTAGACAAGACTAGACAAGAGTAGACAAGAGTAGACAAGAGTAGACAAGACTAGACAAGACAAGACTAGGCAAGACTAGGCAAGACTAGGCAAGACTAGACAAGACTAGACAAGACAAGACCAGACAAGACCAGACAAGACCAGACAAGACCAGACAAGACCAGACAAGACCAGACAAGACCAGACAAGACCAGACAAGACCAGACAACACCAGACAAGACCAGACAAGACCAGACAAGACCAGACAAGACCAGGCAAGACCAGACAAGTCTAGACAAGACTAGACAAGACTAGACAAGACTAGACAGGACTAGACAAGACGAGACAAGACTAGACAAGACTAGAAGAGACTAGGCAAGACAAGAAGAGACAACACTAGACAAGACTAGATAAGACTAGACAAGACTAGACAAGACTAGATAAGACTAGACAAGACTAGACAAGACTAGACAAGACTAGACAAGAGTAGGCACGACTAGACAAGACTAGACAAGACTAGACAATACTAGACAAGACTAGACAAGACTAGCCAAGACTAGACAAGACTAGACAAGACTAGACAAGACTAGACAAGACTAGACAAGACTAGACAAGACTAGACAAGACTAGACAAGACTAGACAAGACTAGACAAGACTAGACAAGACTAGACAAGACTAGACAAGACTAGACAAGACTAGACAAGACTAGACAAGACTAGACAAGACTAGACAAGACTAGACAAGACTAGACAAGACTGGACAAGACTGGACAAGACTTTAGAAGACTAGGCAAGAGTTGTTAAGACTAGACAAGACTAGACAAGACTAGACAAGACTAGACAAGACTAGACAAGACTAGACAAGACTAGACAAGACTAGACAAGACTAGACAAGACTAGACAAGACTAGACAAGACTAGACAAGACTAGACAAGACTATACAAGACAAGACAAGACAAGACAAGACAAGAATAGGCAAGACGAGACAAGATTAGACAAGACTGGACAAGACTAGACAAGACTAGACAAGACTAGACAAGACTAGACAAGACTAGACAAGACTAGACAAGACTAGACAAGACTAGACAAGACTAGACAAGACTAGACAAGACTAGACAAGACTATACAAGACAAGACAAGACAAGACAAGACAAGACAAGACTAGGCAAGACTAGACAAGACTAGACAAGACTAGACAAGACTAGACAAGACTAGACAAGACTAGACAAGACTAGACAAGACTAGACAAGACTAGACAAGACTAGACAAGACTAGACAAGACTAGACAAGACTAGACAAGACTAGACAAGACTAGACAAGACTAGACAAGACTAGACAAGACTAGACAAGACTAGACAAGACTAGACAAGACTAGACAAGACTAGACAAGACTAGACAAGACTATACAAGACAAGACAAGACAAGACAAGACAAGACTAGGCAAGACTAGACAAGACTAGACAAGACTAGACAAGACTAGACAAGACTAGACAAGACTGGACTCGACTGGACAAGACTGGAAAAGACTGGACAAGACTAGACAAGACTGGAGATGACTGGACAAGACTAGACAAGACTAGACAAGGCTAGAGAAGGCTATACAAGACTAGACAAGACTAGACAAGACTAGACAAGACTAGACAAGACTAGACAAGACTAGACAAGACTAGACAAGACTAGACAAGACTAGACAAGACTAGACAAGACTAGACAAGACTAGACAAGACTAGACAAGACTGGACAAGACTGGACAAGACTGGACAAGACTGGACAAGACTGGACAAGACTGGACAAGACTGGACAAGACTGGACAAGACTGGACAAGACTGGACAAGACTGGACAAGACTGGACAAGACTGGACAAGACTGGACAAGACTGGACAAGACTGGACAAGACTGGACAAGACTGGACAAGACTGGACAAGACTGGACAAGACTGGACAAGACTAGACAAGACTAGACAAGACTAGACAAGACAAGAATATACAAGACAAGACAAGACTAGACGAGACTAGACGAGACTAGAAGAGACTAGACAAGACTAGACAAGTCTAGACAAGACCGGACAAGACCGGACAAGTCGTTGAACAATACTTAACTTGAAAATAATTTCAACAACAAACTCTAAATTTGAATAGGAATAACTTTGTAATTGGACAATCTAATACATCTAGTCCAATTCAGTTAGCATTCTGGAGAATTCATTAAATTAACTACATTTTAATCTAGTAGAGTACATAGAAAAGACAAGAAAGAGACAAGTCTAGAAAAAGACAAGAACGAGACATGACTGGACAAAGCTGGAAAAGACTGGACAAAACTAGACAAGACTGAACAAGACTGGACAAAACTGGACAAGACTGGACAATACTGGACTCGACTGGACAAGACTGGAAAAGACTGGACAAGACTAGACAAGACTAGACAAGACTAGACAAGACTAGACAAGACTAGACAAGACTAGACAAGACTAGACAAGACTAGACAAGACTAGACAAGACTAGACAGGACTAGACAAGACTAGACAAGACTAGACAAGACTAGACAAGACTAGACAAGACTAGACAAGACTAGACAAGACTAGACAAGACTAGACAGGACTAGACAAGACTAGACAAGACTAGACAAGACTAGACAAGACTAGACAAGACTAGACAAGACTAGACAAGACTAGACAAGACTAGACAAGACTAGACAAGACTAGACAAGACTAGACAAGACTAGACAAGACAAGACTAGACAAGACTGAACAAGACTGGACAAGACTGGACAAGACTGGACAAGACTGGACAAGACTGGACAAGACTGGACAGGACTGGACAAGACTGGACAAGACTGGACAAGACTGGACAAGACTGGACAAGACTGGACAAGACTGGACAAGACTGGACAAGACTGGAGAAGACTGGACAAGACTGGACAAGACTGGACAAGACTGGACAAGACTAGACAAGACTAGACAAGACAAGAATATACAAGACAAGACAAGACTAGACGAGACTAGAAGAGACTAGACAAGACTAGACAAGTCTAGACAAGACCGGACAAGACCGGACAAGTCGTTGAACAATACTTAACTTGAAAATAATTTCAACAACAAACTCTAAATTTGAATAGGAATAACTTTGTAATTGGACAATCTAATACATCTAGTCCAATTCAGTTAGCATTCTAGAGAATTCATTAAATTAACTACATTTTAATCTAGTAGAGTACATAGAAAAGACAAGAAAGAGACAAGTCTAGAAAAAGACAAGAACGAGACATGACTGGACAAAGCTGGAAAAGACTGGACAAGACTAGACAAGACTGAACAAGACTGGACAAAACTGAACAAGACTGGACAATACTGGACTCGACTGGACAAGACTGGAAAAGACTGCACAAGACTGGAGATGACTGGACAAGACTAGACAAGACTAGACAAGACTAGACAAGACTAGACAAGACTAGACAAGACTAGACAAGACTAGACAAGACTAGACAAGACTAGACAAGACTAGACAAGACTAGACAAGACTAGACAAGACTAGACAAGACTAGACAAGACTAGACAAGACTAGACAAGACTAGACAAGACTAGACAAGACTAGACAAGACTAGACAAGACTAGACAAGACTAGACAAGACTAGACAAGACTAGACAAGACTAGACAAGACTAGACAAGACTAGACAAGACTAGACAAGACTAGACAAGACTAGACAAGACTAGACAAGACTAGACAAGACTAGACAAGACTAGACAAGACTAGACAAGACTAGACAAGACTAGACAAGACTAGACAAGACTAGACAAGACTAGACAAGACTAGACAAGACTAGACAAGACTAGACAAGACTAGACAAGACTAGACAAGACTAGACAAGACTAGACAAGACTAGACAAGACTAGACAAGACTAGACAAGACTAGACAAGACTAGACAAGACTAGACAAGACTAGACAAGACTAGACAAGACTAGACAAGACCAGACAAGACGAGACAAGACGAGACAAGACGAGACAAGACTAGACAAGACTAGACAAGACTAGACAAGACTAGACAAGACTAGACAAGACTAGACAAGACTAGACAAGACTAGACAAGACTAGACAAGACTAGACAAGACTAGACAAGACTGGACAAGACTGGACAAGACTGGACAAGACTGGACAAGACTGGACAAGACTGGACAAGACTGGACAAGACTGGACAAGACTGGACAAGACTGGACAAGACTGGACAAGACTGGACAAGACTATACAAGACTGGACAAGACTGGACAAGACTGGACAAGACTGGACAAGACTAGACAAGACTAGACAAGACTAGACAAGACAAGACTAGACAAGACTAGACAAGACTAGACAGGACTAGACAGGACTAGACAGGACTAGACTAGACAGGACTAGACAAGACTAGACAAGACTAGACAAGACTAGACAAGACTAGACAAGACTAGACAAGACTAGACAAGACTAGACAAGACTAGACAAGACTAGACAAGACTAGACAAGACTAGACAGGACTAGACAAGACTAGACAAGACTAGACAAGACTAGACAAGACTAGACAAGACTAGACACGACTAGGCAAGACTAGACGAGACTAGACAAGAATAGACAAGACCGGACAAGTCGTTGAACAATACTTAACTTGAAAATAATTTCAACAACAAACTCTAAATTTGAATAGGAATAACTTTGTAATTGGACTTGTAACTTTGCAATAGTATTTGAGCAAAAATATTCACAGAGATTCAAATTACCAAGCAAGAACTGTGGTAAGTCGATTAAAAATCACTTCAAAATAGCTTCTACAAGAAACTCGAAATTTGACTGGAAATATATTATAAATTAGACTATTTGGACTATACTTGGGCCGCAGCGACCCCGTGGAGTGATCACGCGGCGTTTACGTGATAGTTACGTAGTAGTGAGTAAAAAGTCTGATTTAAAATGCTTTGCCAAATTTACTTTAATTAAAAAAAAAGTCTTGAAAATCATTGTTTTATGGATAAATGTAATCACTAATTTTAACTAAGACAGAAATACTGAAAACTCAAGAGCACGGGGCATACAACCGGACTGGTTGACTGGTTTAAAGTTTCGGCTGCGTGATCTACGCTTCAAAAGCATTTGCACTGACCAATAGGGAATCATTCCCCGAAAATCTCGTGAAGATTACGCATGTTTATTACTCCATCGGGTGGCTGCGACAACTATAATCTAGTTTTCAGTTTCCTATAAATAATTGGATATAATGCTATTTTTGGTAATAGTTGTGCAAACATATTAACAGAGAAGCAGACTGCCTAGGCAAAATTGGGTCAATGAAGAATCACTTGGAAATAATTTCAACAAGAAACTATAAATTTGAATAAAAACAAGTTTGGAATTAGACCAGTTAGACAAGTATAGTTTTTAGATTCCTAATTTAATTGGAAACATTTTGGAATTTGTGCAAAAATATTCACAGAAAGCAAATTACCTACCAAACACTGTGACAAGTCGATTCAACAAGGAAATTACAAGGGAAGCTAAGCAAAATCAATACAAAAGTATAAAATTAAAACAAAGACAATATGACTATTAAAAAAAATACATAGACTACACAATCCAAAACAAGACAAGCAAGTCGAGCAAATGGAAAACAAAGAAATATTAGACTAAAATTTTGAAGGATTTGACCCCCTTAGACCATCTTAGACCATCTAAGCACAAAGACATTGCAGCGGGAATACTATATTGACCGAGAAATATTTGATATGTTGCTTTTAAAGTTTAAAATATTACAGACGTCCAAGTACTTACAGTTGTAAAAACAATTAAAAAAGCAAAGATCAACAAGAAAAGCAAAGTAAAGACAGTGTGAGTAAGCTCAAAACTAAGCAATATTAAAATTATTAAGAAACAAACATTAAATATGAAACAAACAAACACAAGAAAAACAAAGACAAGACAATTACAAGAAAGGACAAGTTAAGACAGGCAAACAATTCACGAACAGATAAGCATGAAAAGTAAAAACAAGACAAGCACTGGCAAGTTAAAAAGATAGGGATATATTAGATTACCAAAAACATGTTACTTGCTGACAAGTTCTCTTATCTCGCCTTTGGTTATCTTGTCTTTAATTCTCTCCCAAAACAAGACAAGCACTGTAGAACTAAACATAAATGAAACACTCGAAAAAGGACCAGAAGCTAAAATAAGCAAAGACATATTACATAAATTACATAACGACCAGTAAAGTTATGAAAGTGTTAAGAAGAAAGGCAAGCACAGGCAATACAAACAAATACCATAAAGTAAATAAAACTGTATTGGACATGCATGACATATACAGAGCAATACAAATTACGAAAAGTATATTTTAAATAATAATTATATTTTAATCCTCTATTTCCTCAATTTAATCCTCCAGGCCTAAATATCGAACACAAATTTTCCTTCTTAAAGCCTCCTTAAACCAACGCGAGACTGCGGGTCTGCGGGACGGGAATGGTAATGAGACAATTGCAGTACATGAATCTATAGAAAATATACCGTATTGGAACGTGCACTGGCATTCCCGCTGTAAATTCATGTTCCGCAATCATCCCGCTCCCGCAGTCCCGCATTTGCGTTAGTAGACTTTTACTGTAATGACAAGAACGGGACGAGACATAAAAAATTGGAATAAAAAAAAGGACTGAATTATTTGTATATAGACACGGACTAATTATTTATTTATTTAATTATGTTATTTATATTTTATTATCACTTTATATTATATATTATAATTATTATTCTATTATTTAAATCCAGCTACATGAGGCTGCCAGCACACGAATTTGTAATAAATTATTAGTTATTATATTTGAAGTGGATTATTTATTTATTATTATATTGTTTATATAAATACTATTTATATTTTTGACGGCAAAAAACATTGTTACTATTTTAAATAAAATGTTCGAAATTATTTTGATTTGGTTTTAATTCCCGAAAACAACATTTTATCCTCCACCTCTATTTCTAAATACTGGACTATAACGCGGCGTTCACTGGCCTCAAAATAAACATCTCTAAGACCAAGGAAATGCGTATCAATTCTCGTAATAACACCCCGCTCTCTTTAAATAACATCCAAATCGAATTCGTTAAGCAGGATACGCATTTGCTCTATTGAATAATTTCTGGAATAACCCATGCATGAAAAGAAGTACCAAAATCAAGGTCTTTAACAGCAACGTCAAATCAGTTCTTTTGTATGCCTGCGAAACCTGGAAAGACACTCTAGCGGTTACTCCCAAGATTCAGACCTTTGTCAGCAAGTGCCTGCGGCGCATTCTTGGCATACGCTGGCCGGAGGTTGTCTCAAATGTTACTCTATGGAGGTTAACAGGTCAACAATCAATTGCCAAGGAGATCAAGAGGCGCAAGTGGAGTTGGATAGGCCACACGCTAAGGAAATCCAGCTCAGATATCTCCAGGGAAGCATTAGAGTGGAACCCTCAAGGCCAACGCAGACTGAATTAAATAACGAATTTTTGATATGAATTGGAAAAAAAACAAGTATACTAATAGAATCAATGATTTCACCCTTTATAACTTCTTTAACCTGATTTAAATAATATCGAGCGACATAAAAAAATGATAATATGATAATATTTGGAATTAAAGTAATTAAACTAGACTGGTTTTAATATGCTGATAGAAAATTTAATTCGAAATATTTTCGCAAATTGTGCAGCAAAACCTGAGTTTTTGTGAAGTTTCCTAAAAATCACTTGTACATAATTGTAGTAAGAAACTCTATATTTGTATAGGGATAACTCTGCAAACGTCAGGTTCAAAACAAGATAAATATTTTCTTCTTCTTGTGGTACCATACGCTACGCTGTCTAGCGCGTTGGTATTCATGTGTTCATTGGGTAATGACAAGTGTACCTTCTTCGGCTCTTCTAAATATTGTTCCGGCATCTGCGATATTGCACCAGTTCCGAATATATTGCGGAGCCATGAGTGTTGCCTTTGTCCCGGTCTTCTTTTGCCTTCGATTTTGCCCATAAGTATAGTTTTCAGTAGTCTGTATCTGGCACCTCGCAGGATATGCGCCAAGTGCGATGTTTTTCTTTGCTTTACAATATCCAATAGCTAACGATGCATATTTGCTGTTTGTTAAACTTGCTAGTTTGATACGTGGTCTACCCAGGAAATCATGTGTAGTCTTCTCAGAATCCACAATTCTATAGCTTCGATTCTATTAAGGGATTTGGCCCTTACTGGCCAAGTTTCGGATCCGTATAGCAATATTGGCCATATGTAACATTTAACCACTCGTAGGCGGAGACTTAGGGGTACCTCCTGTCATAGGAGGTAGGTATGGAATTTAGTAAATGTTTTTCGGGTATAAGCCACACGAATTTTAACCTCTTCGTCGTTATCCCACTTTTCGTTCAACGTAGTGCCCAGATATTTAAACTTGTTTCTCGTAGGACAGGTATTAGGAGATCATTAGGTTGAATGCTTTTTGATAGTCGATAGAACACATAAATACATCTTTTCTTTGGTCATAGCACTTCTGTACCAACAGTTGCATGCAATATAGGACTTCTCGTACCTAATCCATTTTTAAAGCCAAACAAAAAAAGAGTTTCGCAAGATTTTTCTTCGCATTTTTTGATATATTCTCTTATGGATTATTTTCAAGAAGGCTTTAAGTACATGGCTCATGAGGCTGATTAGGCGGTGCTCTTATCATATTTGGTCATGTTTTGTCGTTTGGGATTTCACCACTATCGTATATGTCATTAAAAAGTTTGCATATTTTTTTGCTGTTTATTAGCTTTAGTACCTCTGTGTGTATAGTAACCTGGCCCGGTGTTTTCTTGTTTTTTAGTGTTGACAACGCATACATGACTTCCGATTCTAGTATAGGTGGTCCCGAAACTTTGCCTGTGTCGTTATTCGGCGCTATATTACTTACACCCTCAAACATATTTTGTATGTATTCTTCCCATATATTGCAGATTTCCTGTGGGTCTTTTAGATTCTGATTATTTTTAGTGATTTTTGAGGCATTCGTTTTTCTGAAAGTGTTATCTCTTCCAACTTTTTGTGAAAGTGAAAGTTATCTTGTCTTGCGTGTAAGATTCTCGGCTTCTGTGCACTGTTCTGATATCCATAGGTTTTTTTCTTCACTGATATTACGGCGAATGGTTCTGTGGATCATATTGTATTTCGGTATGTTACCCCTCCTTGCAAACCTCCTTTCCTCCATCATGTCAAGGACCTTGTTAGTCATCCTCTTTCTTCGCTTGTGTCTTTTTAAATCCTACCACTTTCTTTGTAGCTGTTTGTATGTTTTCCTTAAAACTGTTCCATTGTTGTTCAATGGTCTCTTCTATGGATGAGTTGTTTATTATGTTCTTTTCTAACTCACTTTTTAGCTTTTCGCGCACTTCGTTGTTACTGAGTGCCTCTATATCGTACTTGTTGATCTTGCGCCGACATCTGACCAGTTTTCCCTTAAACCTGAAAATGCTTATTAGGGGGTTATGCTCCGATCCAATATCGGCTCCGGGGTATGCTGCCACTCTATTGATGTTATTTTGGTATCTTTTTTTGACCAGGAAGTAGTCAATTTGATTCCGGACTATATGTCTACCATTATCTTGGGGCGATTCCCATGTATACAGTCTCCTTGGCGGTAGATTATAAAATGTATTTTTGATGACAAGATCTTCTTCCGAGCAGGATTATAAAAGCATTTTTCCCCTTTCGTTTCACTCTCCCAGTCCGTATCACCCCGTCAACCTGGTCACATCCAACTTTTGCATTAAAGTCGCCGATTATTATACTAATTTCATTCTTTTTGATTGTTCTTGATACACATCGCAGTTGCTCGTAAAATGATTTGGCTTCGCCGATGATTTTTTCTGCGCCGGGTGCGTACACTTGTATTATATTTACGACTATCGGCTCTCCCGCTAACTGGAGCAAAATTGCTCTTTCAGAGTAAGGTATGACGTTCTTAACATATTTCTTAAGTGAGTCTCTTATTAAGATTCCCACTCCGCTTCTGTGGTTAGCATCCGTCTCATCCCCTCCGAGTAGTAAAACGTTGTCCCATTCTGTTGACATATTCCGCTGTTTTCTCATCATGTTTCGCTGATTACCAAGATGTCCAATTCATCAGTCTTTTCATCTCCTTAATTGCCTTTGCGCTTTTCTGCGGCGTACAGAGTACGCACGTTCCAAGTCTTGTTCCTTCTCTTCACTATGTCAAGCCGGGGGATTCTTCGCACCTCCTGATGATTTAACACCTGCCCGGGACTGGGGGCCATTTTGCTAGTTTTTCCTGCCATAACAAAGTTTGTGAACACATGATTGTCCTGGGGATATCCCGAGGAATCTTTAATGCAGTGGTTTCCCGTTACCTTCTGCATCTCCTTGCCGTTGGCCAATTATAGGTTTATCCGCCTTTAGGGACGATTTCTCGTTCCTGGGACAAGAAGTTGCCCTTACTCTCGATAGCTCTTCCATTCGTAGATGTTGGCTATTTGAAAGGGGGACTGCTTATTCCGGCAGTCACTCGGTCGACAGAGACTCCTTAGTTGTCTAGCAGGGTGTACACCACGTGCTGGTGAGGTTGTCCTTTAGGCTGGCATTTGACGTGTTGCCATCATCTCCTCTTCACCATCACCTCTTATACCCCCCCCCCCCCCCCCCCCATCAAGATAAATGTAAATATTAAAAATTATAAATAAAGAAGAAAAAACAGGAAATTACAAGGGAAGGAAAGAAAAATCAAAAGAAAACAAAGAAAATATAATTATTAAAAAATACATGCAAAGACAAGCAAATCGAGCAAATGAAAAACAAAGTAATATTAGATTATAATTTTGAAGGATTTGCCAATCAAAACATGAGCACAAAGACATTGCAAAGGGAATATAATATTTACCGAGAAATATTCGATATGTTACTTTTAAAGTTCAAAATATTAACGACATTTAAGTACATACAGACGAGGAAACAAATAGAAAACAAGGTCAGCTAAATGAGAGTAAAGACAGTGTAAGTAAGTGGAAAACTAAGCAATATAAAAAAACAAGGACGATATAATTAAGGATAAGACAAGCAAATATGAAACAAGCAAACACAAGAAAGACAATACAATATATTATAGGAAAGGACAATTTCGGACAAGCAAACAATCGAAAATTCAGGATCAGATACCCATGAAAAGTAAAAACAAGACAAGCAAAGCCAAGTCAAAAAGATAAGGATATATTAGATAATCAAAAACAAGTTACTTCCTGTTAAGTCCTCTTATCTTGCCTTTGGTTATTTTGTCTTTAATTCTCTGCCAAAACAAGACAAGCACTGTAGAAATAAACATAAATGAAACAAACACAAAAGGACCAGAAATTAAAAAAGCAGACATGTTATATAAATTACATAAATACCAGTAAAATTAAGAAACTATAAAGAAGAAAAGCAGAGGCAATACAAACAAAGATAAAGTAAATAAAACTGTATATGATGCGCATGACAAATCATAGGCAATACAAAGTACGATAAGATATTTTAAAACCTAATTCTTAATGCTAATATATCAAATACAAATTTCTCTTCCTAAAGCCTCCTCAAACCAACGCGCGACTGCGGGTTTGCGGGACAGGAATGGGAATTAGACAATTGCAGGACATGAATCTACAGCAAAATATACCGCATTGGAATGTACAGTTGCTTTCCCGCTGTAAATTCATGTCCTCTTATCACTCCGCTCCCGCAGTCCTGCATTGGTTTGAGTAGACTTTTACTGTAAGGACAAGAACGGGACATACAAAACTGGATGCAAATAAAACAAAAGGACGGAATTATTTGTATATAGACACGGACTAATTATTTATTTATTTAATTATGTTATTTATATTTTATTATCACTTTTTATTATTATTATTTATTCGTTTAGCCCTCTAAGGAGCGCGTAGAACCATTACTTAGCACTGGTCTTGTTCTTTTTATCTTCCCAAAACTTCGCCATCCTTTCGCTCTGGGCCTGTCTTCTTTCTTGCGTCCATGCGTTTTTTAGTTTCAAACTCTTAGCTGTTGGATTATATGATGTGAAGTTATGTGAATTTATTTCCTGCCTGTATTTAGTTCGTGTAGTTGCCAATGGGTCTATATTGATTACTGAGAGGTCATGTTTGGTGTCTACCAGCCAGCGTACTTTGGACTGTCGGGTTCCATTGATGATGTGGAAGATTTTCTTGGTCAATCGAGAGTCATCCATTCGTACTATATGACCGTAGAATTTCAGACGCCTTTTCCGTGCAACTGAGGAGAATCGTTCTGTCAGGGAATAAAGTTCTTGTGAACTTTTACGCATCCAGATACCATCTTGTACCTTGGGTCCAAATATTTTTCTCAGTATCTGAAGTTCTACTTTCTCAATATCATTGATGTAGATGGTTAATGATGAAGTCTCAATTGCATAGAGTGCTTCTGGAAGGATGAGTGTATGGTAGTGACGGAGTTTTGCTTTGGTAGAAAGTGATATCTTGTTGTACATATTCCAGGTGATTGCATAGGCTTTTCGTAAATTTTCTGCACGTGTTTTATTAGCCATTCTTTCCTTACCAGTGTTTCCAATTATTTCACCTAGGTACTTGAAGTGCTTAACTTGTATGATATTGCCATATTTGGTTGCAAGATGTGTCATATTTGAGCTCTTGGAATCTATGTATTGTGTTTTCTCGTAAGAGATTTGAAGGCCGGCCCTGATGGCGACTTCATGAAGTTTTTCGATGGCGTGTTTGGCTTCTTGGGTAGTCCGGGTGATTATTGCAAGGTTGTCAGCAAAAGCGAGGCACTTTATGTTGATTCGTTTGTCCTTTGTTCCCATATATACGCCAGGTACTTCTTTCTCCCATATTTTTATTATCTTATCTAGTACCAAGTTGAAGAGGAGTTGGGACAATCCATCACCCTGTCTTACTCCAGTACTGATTTGAAAAGGCTCGGAGATTTCACCCGTAGAAAAATCCGCAGTAAATTTCATTACTTTAGATGTTGTGCCCGACAAAGTCTGTTCGATTAATATGGCTGTTTTTCTATCCACACCGTATTCATGGAGTATATTAAACAGAGTTATGCGGTCAATCGAGTGATAGGCTTTCTTGAAGTCTACGAAAGTGACAACTGTGCGGTTGGGCTGGCGATGTTTCAGTATCATCTTCAGGTTCCAGATTTGTTCTACGCATGATCGGTGCCGTTGGAAACCTGCCTGATATTCACCGATTAGATGTTCTGTCTGTTCTTCCAGTTTTGTGAGGAGGGCACGTGAGAGAACTTTGTAGGCGATTGATAGAAGGGAAATGCCTCGGTAATTGTTTGGATCAGTCTTGTCGCCCTTTTTGTGTAGTGGGTGGATTAAAGCATTTTTCCAGTCCGCTGGTATGATGCCGCTCTTCCATGTATTTCCAATGATAGCTTGCAGTCTGTCAATCAAGAGTTCACCTCCGATCTTGAGCATTTCAGCGATTAAGCCGTCGTCCCCTGGTTCTTTGTTGTTTTTTAGGTGTAATAAGATGTTTCGTATTTCCTCATGTTGCTCAAGTGGTATTGGAGTCTTTCTTTAGGGGGTTCACAATTGTGTAGCTTCTCGAAGTACTGTTTCAGTTTTTTTTGTTTTCACTTTATATTATATATTATATGTTATTATTATTCTATTATTTAAATCCAGTTACATAAGGCTGCCAGCATACGAATTTGTAATAAATTAGCTTGAAAAAGAAACTTATTAAATTATTATATTTGAAGTGGATTATTTATTTATTATTACATTGTTTTTATATTGTTTATATAATAATTATTTCTATTTTTGACAAAAAATGACAAGAGACATTTTTAGTATTTTAACCCTGGAATACTCTTTGTGAGTCTGCGAGACTCATACCGCTATTTTTTCTCTTCCCTCACTCATGTTACTAGTGCTACACCCCATCTTCAGCTATTTACTTGGCTACGAGAAGCGCTCTGGAGTTGATCTCTATGTCCATTGCTTGGTAAGTATTAGCCGTTTTACTAAAACCCATCTACTCTGCGAGACTTATAAACAGTAATACCCGAATAATATGTTAGTCTCTGAGACTCATAAAAAGTGATTTAACCTCTCTGAGTAAAACGAATTTGACCTCCAACAATCAATTGCTCAAATTAATACTGCCACGGATAAGAAAACAAAGAAAAAAAAACTGCAAGTAAAAAAAAGAAGGATCAATGTAGTGGAAGATGAAGAGGCAGAGGTACAGAGATTGCTAAAGTTGGATTGTGCAACAATGATTGGCAAAAATAACCTGGTCTGGCAGACAAAACCAATCCGTTCAAGAACTTCACAAACCTTAGCAAAAATTGTAATCCACGTTCGACCAAAAATCAAAAGAAATGCACTTCAGGCTTTTAGACAAATAGGATCCTTCAAGTCGTTCTTTTGTACTGACATATTTGACACAATATTAAAATATACTAATGAGGAAATCGAAATTAAAAGAATCAAATAAATAAACTCTGAAGCTTCCAATTTAGTCTTGACAAACAAAGAGGAACTACAATCACTTTTTGGTCTAATAATATTTTCTCTGGCAACAAAAACTAATCACCTCCCGTTGCACATCTTATATGATGAAAGAATTTGTGGAACAAGATTGTGGAAATTATTGAAAGATCACAAACTTTTCAAATAAAACGAATTTTACAAAAAAAAGTGTTTCAAATATAGTAATTTCCGAAGTATGAGTCTGGGAGATTCACAAACAATAATAACCGAAAAAAAAAGTGAAAGAGTATTCCAGGATTAAATAAAATGCTCGAAATTATTTTGATTTGGTTTTTATTCTCCAAAAACAACATTTTATCCTCGACCTATATTTATAAATTACTAATTTGTGATATGAATTGGAAAAAATCTAATAGACAATTAAAACCATTAATGTAACGCTTTATTCTTCAAAAATTCTTTAATCTAATTTAAATAATATCGAGAATGAAAAAAAAGGTCCGGGATAAAACTCATACAGAGAATATGGGTGAGAAGAGAAATAACAATGAGAAGAGATGAGAAGAGAAAGTAGTTTTGAAACACATTTAAAAAATCGCACAATCAGAATTTAATTAAGAATATAACGAAAAAGAGAGAAGTAATATCAATTAGCTTGTATCTCAAAACTAAATCTGCTACGAAAAAACATCCATAATATACAGGGTGAGTCAGAACTCCACCGACAAACGTTCAGGGCTAATGATCCAAAAATAAGCATAAAACTCTTAATACATTTAGAGTCAAAAACTTACACTACTTAGCTTTACAAAAAAGTTTTACCAGTAACACAATCAATGAGAAGAAATTTACAAACATAAAAATGAAATGTGTTCAACACACAGCCGACCCTTGTTCAATACACAGCCGACATCGCTGCATTAATGAACGACGAACGCGTCCAAAAACGTCGGGCATATCTCTAACTGTTCGACACGCTTCAGTTACACACGTGGAAGAAGCTCCTCAAGTGCTCTGACTAAAGTTTCGTAAACCATGCTTTTCAGATGACCCCATAAAAAAATCCAGGGACTCATATTTGGTATCGGACCGTTCCTGCTTATCCATTTTTCAGGACACGTCGCAACGAGACATGCGCGGGCTTGGCGACTAAAATGTGCTGATGCACCGTCATACATACATCACATTTCATGTCTCAGTCGTACATCGACCGGCTCTAATCCATTAAAGAAGTCATTCAGAAAATTTGAGTAAACCGCCCCCGTTAAGCCATCCGGCCAACAGTAAAATAGTTGCCAACACATATAATATAAAATTAAAACACATTTAATATAAAATTAAAAAAACATATAGTTGGTTCAAACGGCGACGGTGCAAGTGAAATGATGAAATTTGGACGAGAATCTTCTAGTCTTTATAATTTCTGTTTGAATCACACTATACACTTATCTGTTTGTGATGTATATATATATATATATACTATTGTGTAGTATATAAAAAGAAAAATATTACCGGGTTGCAAGATGAAGATAACCATGGTCTAGATGGTATTGATGACGATCAAGATGAAAATTATTATTCTGACGAGAGCGTCTATGATGTCGAAGAATACGGATAAGTTGAATTAACTTCAGACAATTTAGAAGGGAATTAGCCTCTTGTGGAGTTTTGTTTTATTTACCTATTTACCATACATTCTCCAAATCCCTTGTTTATCTAAGTCCCACTTACCTTAATCGGCAAGTTAGTATATTATCACTTGCTTTACCATATACGTGAACATGAAAAATCCTTTCGTGTTTTTGTTTAAATTGCAGATAAAGACAGATAAGACCCGGACCCGGACCCGAAAAATTGGATTCGGACTCGACTCGGATTCGCCGAGTATACAAAGACCGGGTATTCCCAAACCCTAGTCTTGTGCTGTGTGCATTCAGTTAGTACTGATGCGTTTTAAGTCGTCGGCCCATCTGGTGGGGGGACGCCCTCTATTTCTGAAGGCTTCCAATCTAGTCCTCCATTCAAGGATTCATATTGTCCATCTGTCATCAGCAGATCTCGCAATGTGTCCCGCCCAGTTCTATTTTAGTACAGTTATTCTCTCCATGGCGTCTGCAACTCCGGATCGTCTGCGGATTTCAGTATTTTGTATGTGATCCCTGAGAGAGATTCCCAGCATTGATCGTTCCATCGCTAGTTGCGTAACTCGTATTTTCTTTATTGTCCGTTTAGTCAGTGTTAGGGTTTTGGCTCCGTAGGTAAGAACTGGAATGACACACTGGCTGAAAACCTTTCTCTTTAGGCAGTTAGGCAACTCTGCCTTGAACACATATTTGCGATTCCCATATGCAGCCCATGCGATCCCTATTTCTCGAAGAATCTGTAGGGTCTGATTATCTCTTCCAATGGAAATCTCGTGTCCGAGGTATTTAAAGGATGTAGTTTCTTCCACCCTGACACCGTCATTGTATATGCCCTCACCGAGCACAAAATTTGTTTCTCATACTCATACATATTTTTGATAACTGTCGAGTACCGATAATTTATTCTGCAGTCTGATAGAGCCTTCAGCATAGCGTGCTGGTCGACTGAATCGAATGCTTTCTCATAATCTACGAAGATAAGTACTAGAAGTTTATTGTATTCCACACATTTCTCAGTAAGGTTCTTCAAAACCTGGAGGTGGTCACCCATTCCGTAGCCTGCTCGAAAAACAGCTTGTTCCCTTGTCTAATACAAATCTAATTTGTGACATCGTAAGTCTTTTCGTAATTATTTTAGTAAAGAGCTTGTATACGTCTGACAGGAGACTTATGGGTCTATAGTTTCCGATATTTGTTATGTCTCTTTTTTGTATAATAATATTATAACTGCATTGTTCCATTCAGAGGGCGCAGCTCCTTTTGAGAGGCATACATTAAAAAGAGTTTTTATAGCCTGCAGCAGCTTATTCCCCCCCATTTTAATTGCTTGGATGACTAATCCATCCTCTCCTGGGGTCTTGTTGTTTTTCGTCTCGGAAAGGGCTCCATTTATTTCGCTTGCTGTGATCTCTGGGATTTATTCCGACCCTTGGTTCAGAACTTTGATCATTTTGTCGCCAGGTGTTTCTTCTGTTTGTTTTTTATATAATTCGGCATAAAAAGTCTCTACTATCTTAAGAATATCTCCTCTGTTTGTTTTCACATTGCCTTGTTTGTCCCTCAGCTTGCAGATATCCTTCTTGCCTTGTGACAATTTTTGCTTGAGTACTTTTGGGGCTTTGTTTTCCTGTATGATCTTATTTATATTCTCCGAATTAAATCTTCATACGTCGCGCATCATCATCACGTAGTTGCGCATTATGCTCATAATATTTATTTCCTAGTTCATTTCTCTATTTCATAAGCTCTTTAGTATTCTGACAGATCTTCTTATCCTCTAAACCTTAGATTGACTAAGAGCAATTTAACTATTTGTCCATGAGATATACAAATGTATAATGCTATACCCATGGAAATCAAAGCAATTTACAATTATGTAACATTTAGAAGAAAGCCATAAGCTTTTTTAATTGCAGAATGTTTTTACAAAGTAAAAGATTTCCTTACCCAAACATATTCTTACCATGCGTATCATATATGTTATTTTATTTAGAATTATATTTTTTATTGTATTTTATTCTGATATGTATCAGTTTGTTTTCTTTATTTGACGTTATCCCAATGTAGTTATTGCATCTATCGATAAATACATTTTTCATTTGAATATAAATTTGACATCAAGGAAATTGGCATCAGAGTAAACATCATTAACCACCGCAACAAATTTAGAAACAAAATCAATAGCCATAGTTTGAACTGACAGTCGCCGAAATAAACAATACCAAATCTCTAAATCCTATTTATTTATTTATATATTTTATTTATTTATTGATATATGTTCAGAATGCATTGCGACACAAACACCCTTTATAACAATTCTGCAGATCATCGAAAATATTTATTAAGCGCAGTTGTTGCAATTGCTGAAAATAGGTAACATTCACTTTCTTAAACTCTCCGTGGATATATTTCTGTGACATGTTCCAAATGTGGGCCATTATCCCATCCATTTCCGCATTAGCGCAAGTGATCTTTACTATAAACACATTTTTCTCATGTGATATAACCTTTCTCAAGACGATTTTAACACCAGTAAATGCCACCAATACTTATAAACACCCTTAAAACATCCTAATTAATAAGTAATTCCGCAGCGATTCTAATTTGTATTTATTTTTCTTCGTACCGGCTGCTTATGCCTTGTCATTTCCACAAAAATGCCTTGCATAGTGCACGGTTATAGCTGGGAACAGACTAAGAGTGGGTTCTTATCATCAACTCCGTGAGTTCTAGAGAGGGTGACTGTATGGTATCCGGTGTTATGAGGATTAACCTTTGAACATGGTCATCGTTTCTCGGGGCGGGCCGGATTTGTCCTTTATCAACAATCTATTGGGTAGCTCCTTCAGTACACCCGTATGTGACAGTTTATTTTTTGATTTACCCTCGTATATCCCCAGTGAGTTCACTAAAAACGAAACCCTTGAAATATATATATATATATATATATATATATATATATATATATATATATATATATATATATATATATATTTTATTAGTCTTTAAAGGGGCCATTTACTGCTGCGGTAAATTAAGTGTTAAAAAAGAGAAACAATAAAGTCCAAATCTTTGGAAAAAATCCAAATTTTAAATCAGCCTATACGTGTTAATATAACAATACCAACAAGAACTTTACGATCTTGTGAAGAAATCTTTATTGTGAAGAAATATCATGAATACGTTTTGCGTAAATAAATGGAGAAGAAATATCACTATAACACAATAAATTGTTATATACATATTGATATAATTATAAAAATCATATTAATTATAATTTGATAATTATTTCCGCCTATAATTATCAAACGAAAAAATGCTCAGCTGAAAGAGAAATTAATGGACATTTTGAATAAATAAATAAAAATATCTGAACTGAAAGTACCAATTAAAAAAATCAAGATAGGGATGATGGATATATTCATATTAAATGTGGAAATGAATCGGGGAGCAAAATTATCTCTACGGAGCTAAATAAAGTTTCAGGGAAAAATTGCGACATTAAATCATACGACCAAATGAAGCCGAGAATCAAAATAGTTGGTGTTACTAAAAGGTACTGAACGGCGCTGCTGAAGCTATTGGTAAACAAAACTCCGATATCTCGGATCACAAAAAAATGCGCGTGCATTACATACAGGAAAATAAAACGAAACACACGTTTAATATTTATTTGGAGCTCGTACCAGAAGATTTTAGTAAGATTATTCAAAAAGGCAATATCTACATTGGGTGGCAGAGATGCCGCGTTTTCGAAGATTATAATCTAAATAGATGTTATAACTGCAATGGATATGGACACAGTGCTAAAAAATGTTATGAGGATACGTCTTGTAAATTCTGTGCCGAAAATCACGAAGGAAAAGACTGTAATAAAAAAGACTCTAAGTGATGTATTATCAACTGTATCAGAGCAAATGCTAAATACAAAACCAACTTTGCCGTAGACCATTACTCTTACGATGAAGCGGTCTGTGAAAGTTATATGTTCTTCAAAAAAACATAACAATGATGATGATAGTTATAGTGATAGATGAACTTAACAATCTAACTTCACAAACTATAAATTGCGGAAATCTAAGTGACGTCAATTCCATATTAGAAAACAAAGGCGGGTTGGATATAAGTAGGGAAAGATGATTCGTTCTAAACCCACCGCCACCACAATCATGCGCATGCGCGATGACCTTTAACCCCCTAACCTAACCTTGACCTTGACCCCTAACCTTGACCTTACAACTTCCAGTTTCGACTTCCGGTTTCCGGTTTCGACTTCCGGTTTCCGGTTTCGACTTCCGGTTTCCGGTTTCGACTTCCTGTTTCCGGTTTCGACTTCCGGTCGCCATTTTCGGAACTTGCCGCGCTCCAGATGCGCGGGAAAATTTAAAAAACAGACGCAAGGCGGGAAAATTCAAAATTAGATGCTGGCGGAGGCAAATGAGATGTGTAGTTGGTTGCATATATCAATGAAACTAAATACATGAAACTAGATAGACGAGGCTAGATACATGAGACAAGTTAGACGAAGCTAAATACATGAAACTAGATAGATGGGGCTAGATACATGGGACTAGATAGACGAGACTAAATACATGAGACTAGATAGACGGGACTAAATACATGAGACTAGATACATGGAGCTATATAAATGAGACTAGACAGACGGGCCTAGATACATGAGACTAGATAGACGGGGCTAGATACATGAGGCTAGACTAGACGGACTAGACTAAACCATTCTAAACCATTTGATGAGAAAAATGAAATCTGGTGTCAGAACGGCTCTAGCATGTGCCTTAAGCGTGATACCGCCAGACCGCCTACCCCACAGTTGATGACGTCATCCGCCGCGGCAGATATTGCTAAACTAATTACCTCGATGCTGATTGGCTGATTAACGAATAAATAATTACAGTTGACCTTTTCCCTCAATTTATATGTAATGGACAAGACTGGACAGACAAGACTAGACAGACAAGACTAGACGAGACTAGTTAGATGAAGCTAGACAGATGGGGGCTAAATACATGAGATTAGACAGACCAAGCTAAATACATGAAACTAGATTAGACTGAACTAAAATATATAAGGGATTGTTTAATTTAAATAAAATATATTTTCGATTGTTTTTCTTATAATTGTTAATTATGTTTATATTATTACTTTCATTGTGTTATCTACGTTTTATTTTGATTTACGGCTTGTTGATTAGACGCAACCGGATGTTTGTCAGTCATAACACCAGGCAAGAATAGAGGGACTAGACTAGACAGACTAGATTAGACAGACAGACAAGCGGAGAAAATTCAAAATGAGTTGCGGATGGGTAGCGGACAATCCTGTATGCATGCATAATTGATTGCAAACATATTACGGATTGATTCAAATGAGATTATTGGTTTTAGGTCGGACAAGATCGGACAATACCGAACAAGGTCGAACAAGAACGGACAAGACTATACAGACCTTATATTTATCCGAATAATTTCCTATGAGTAAGCGAAATTTCTTATACTTGTCTGTGAACCAGATCGTATTAATGTTTTTCATTTATATAAATACCAAAGAGTTCAATTCTGGCATCCACTTTTCACCTACATGCATCCACTTTTCATTTACTTGCATCCACTTTTCATCTACTTGCATCCACTTTTCATCACGCTAAACAGGGTGTGAGGTCTATGTAACCCCACGCTAAACTCCGTCCACTTTCCGTCCACCCCATCCACTTTCCGTCCCCTTTTCATTCTTTCAGCTTTAATCTCATTGGGTTAGTTGGGTTAGCATTGGGTTAGGTTAGCATTAGGTTAGGTTACGGGAGGTTGGCAATGAAGTGCGTTTCATTCCTAATATCTCGTAACCTAACCTAATGCTAACCTAACCCAATGCTAACCCAACTAACCCAATGAGATTAAAGCTGAAAGAATGAAAAGGGGACGGAAAGTGGATGGGGTGGACGGAAAGTGAACGGAGTTTAGCGTGGGGTTACATAGACCTCACACCCTGTTTGGCGTGGGGTCACATAGACCTCACACCCTGTTTAGCGTGGGGTCACATAGACCCCACACCCTGTTTAGCGTGGGGTCACATAGACCTCACACCCTGTTTAGCGTGGGGTCACATAGACCTCACACCCTGTTTGGCGTGGGGTCACATAGACCTCACACCCTGTTTAGCGTGATGAAAAGTGGATGCAAGTAGATGAAAAGTGGATGCAAGTAAATGAAAAGTGGATGCATGTAGATGAAAAGTGGATGCCAGAATTGAACTCTTTGGTATTTATATAAATGAAAAACATTAATACGATCTGGTTCACAGACAAGTATAAGAAATTTCGCTTACTCATAGGAAATTATTCGGATAAATATAAGGTCTCTATAGTCTTGTCCGTTCTTGTTCGACCTTGTTCGGTATTGTCCGATCTTAAACCAATAATCTCATTTGAATCAATCCGTAATATGTTTGCAATCAATAATGTATGCATACAAGATTGTCCGCTACCCATCCGCAACTCATTTTGAATTTTCTCCGCTTGTCTGTCTATCTAATCTAGTCTGTCTAGTCTAGTCCCTCTATTTTTGCCTGGTGTTATGACTGACAAACATCCGGTTGCGTCTAATCAACAAGCCGTAAATCAAAATAAAACGTAGATAACACAATGAAAGTAATAATATAAACATTATTAACAATTATAAGAAAAACAATCGAAAATATATTTTATTTAAATTAAACAATCCCTTATATATTTTAGTTCAGTCTAATCTAGTTTCATGTATTTAGCTTGATCTGTCTAATCTCATGTATTTAGCCCCCATCTGTCTAGCTTCATCTAACTAGTCTCGTCTAGTCTTGTCTGTCTAGTCTTGTCTGTCCAGTCTTGTCCATTACATATAAATTGAGGGAAAAGGTCAACTGTAATTATTTATTCGTTAATCAGCCAATCAGCATCGAAGTAATTAGTTTAGCAATATCTGCCGCGGCGGATGACGTCATCAACTGTGGGGTAGGCGGTCTGGCGGTATCACGCTTAAGGCACATGCTAGAGCCGTTCTGACACCAGATTTCATTTTTCTCATCAAATGGTTTAAAATGGTTTAGTCTAGTCCGTCTAGTCTAGCCTCATGTATCTAGCCCCGTCTATCTAGTCTCATGTATCTAGGCCCGTCTGTCTAGTCTCATTTATCTAGCTCCATGTATCTAGTCTCATGTATTTAGTCCCGTCTATCTAGTCTCATGTATTTAGTCTCGTCTATCTAGTCCCATGTATCTAGCCCCATCTATCTAGTTTCATGTATTTAGCTTCGTCTAACTTGTCTCATGTATCTAGCCTCGTCTATCTAGTTTCATGTATTTAGTTTCATTGATATATGCAACCAACTACACATCTCATTTGCCTCCGCCAGCATCTAATTTTGAATTTTCCCGCCTTGCGTCTGTTTTTTAAATTTTCCCGCGCATCTGGAAGTTCCGAAAATGGCGACCGGAAGTCGAAACCGGAAACAGGAAGTCGAAACCGGAAACCGGAAGTCGAAACCGGAAACCGGAAGTCGAAACCGGAAACCGGAAGTCGAAACCGAAAGTTGTAAGGTCAAGGTTAGGGGTCAAGGTCAAGGTTAGGTTAGGGGTTAAAGGTCATCGCGCATGCGCATGATTGTGGTGGCGGTGGGTTTAGAACGAATCATCTTTCCCTACTGATATAATTCATGTAAATATTAGAAGCCTTTACACACATTTCGATGATCTACAATTAGCACTAAACTTTCTATAATACCCGGATATTATTATTTGTACGGAAACTTATAATTCTAATTATATATAATACTATATTATTCTAATTGAACAACTGAAAACCAACCAAATTGAAAACTATAAAATGAACCATACAAGCGATAATATTTACTAAAACGATGGCACTTGATTTATGTTAAAGAGGAATTGTGTTATAATACAAAACACATCAAAATTGGAATCATAAATGGCCTCGCACTTGAATCCAATACAAATCTGCAACTATAACTATAACGGCGTTCTATAGATCTCAGGAAGTAGATGTTAACGTTGTCATCGTTGATTTGTATAGTTATTTGTTTGATAAGTCAATCTTAAAGAACCATTTTGTGATAGGAGATATGAATTTAAATTTGCTACGAGACAACGAGAAAATCTGTCTATATGTAAATAACTATTTAGGTTTGGGCTACAAATCTTACATAAATGGTGTAACTAGAAAAACGCAAGAAACCTCTTCTTGTATAGATCATATTTTTGACTAAGTTTCTGAAGCTCACTTCGACATTAAACCTATAATTTGTAAGATTGATAAAACGGACCATTACGCGACTATACTTCACCTATCTCATAAAGACGTAAACAAGGTGCTCGACAGAGAAGTGTCAATGACTACCGAAAATATCAACTATGGAGAACTCTTACATGAAATAACGAAGGTAAGCTGCGAAGAAATGTACAATGAAGATGTTGATTTGGTCGTCCAAAAAATTATTGATAAAATATTATCCTGTATAGATAAGGCTAAGTCTAAGGTAAGGCCAAGAAATAAAGATAAGACTAGGAAACAATGGATAATAAAGGGATTGATAAAATCTTGTAAAATTACAGTTTTCTTGTATAAAAAAATGAAAAAAAAAATCCGAGCGACGTTGATTTGAAAACTATCGATATAATAATTTCTTGAAAACCATGATACAGCAGGCAAAAGGTAATTATTATAACGACACGCTGAATGACCTAACAAGAAACAACAAATGCCTTTGGAATTTCCTTGGAAGACCAAAATTATGTGTCAGAAATCAAAAACTAAACCTAAGCTGTAATGAATGTTATCTTTATAAATTTTATGAAATTTTATTTTTCTCTAAGAACAAAATCGTTACAGATAAATTAGAGATTGCAAAATAGTTAAATTCTTTTTTCTCAAATGGCAGAAAAATTTATGGGGAATAGTTTTGAGACAACATACATGGGAAACGTGGTGAGTGAGTTTTTTTCATTAAGCCAACAAGTAGATTTGAGATTACCGATATTGTAAATAGCATGAATTGTAAGAAATCTTCTGGAATTGACCAAATAACTGTGAAAATTATCAAATTAATTGTAGATGTCATTGCTCAGCCCTTTTCCGAAATAATAAACAACTGTATCGATAAAGCTATCTTTCCAAATCTCTTTAAAAAAGCTGAAATTTTACCAATATTCAAAAGTGGTGATGTTACAAATCCTACCAATTACAGACCTATCTCTCTTATTTCTAATTTTGCAAAAATTTTCGAAAAAATACTTAAATCTAGAATCAACAGCTTCATAAATAAACACGATATCCTTTATCCCACGCAATTTGGTTTCAGAGAAGGTATGAGCACCGATAACGCTGAGTGTAGTGATTGACCAGATATATAATGCCCTAAACCAGGAGTCTCCAAACTTTCCAGCCTTAGGGCCATACTGATTACTCCAGTAAGTTCCGAGGGCCAAAACCATATTATCATTGTTGCCGGTGGTAAAAAGTGAAATAGTCCACTGATGAAAAATAAAGTCCGAAAAAGTACGCAACGTTTAAAAAAGGCTGAAAATCGGACTAAAGTCCGCAAAACGGCAACACTGCATATTATTAATTTTCCTGTCATTATCTGTAATTTCTAGATTAGTCGTAGAGTACGAGCCATGAGGAGTAACGTGACACGACATCTGGTGGACACAAGCGGAAATAGGTAGTACCTTCTATCGCTAACAGATGGCGCTAATAGCATGTACAGAATAATCTCGTTGGTTCGAGAAAGTTCTGGTGTCTTCCACTCACTTCTAGGTGGCAGTAATTGGAATATATAAGAAGGCTAGTGGCGCAACCACAAGTCAGTTCCTATGACACTGTTGTGAAATAAAATAGTGCGTACCTCCTTGAAACGTGTTTGTGCGTGTTTAAGTTTAAGACATCTTTGTAACAGTATTTTGATTTGAATTGTTGCTTTTGTGTGTGATTTAGTACTATGGAAAAGAAGCGAAAAATTGATAGTGAATGCAGAAAATTCAAAGATTAGTGGAACATTCAGTATTTCGTAATTAAGTCCAGTAACAAGGCGCTATGTTTGATTTGCAATGAAAGCATACCGTTCTCAAGGAATATAACATTAAACGTCAATATGAAATAAAACATTTTCAAAATTACTCAAAATATACAGGAAGTTTGCGGATAGAAAAATTCGAAGCTATGAAGCGCGGATTGAAATCGCAGCAATCTTCATTTACAAGACTCAAAACTGAACAAGAGGCTGCAACTCGTGCCAGCTTTCGTGTGGCTCTTGAAATTGCAAAACGTGGAAAACCATTCACCGATGGAGAAATGATCAAAGAATGCATAATTGCAGTAGCCGAAGAAATGTGCCCTGAAAAGGTAAATTTATTAAAAACTGCCAGTATGTCAGCAAACACTGTGGCTCGAAGGGTAGAAAGCATCGCAGAAAATATATCCTCTCAACTGTTCGACAAAAATGGACATGCTGAGTGGTTTTCTTTGACCTTGGATGAGTCAACGGATGTGTCAGATACTGCTCAGGTGTTGATTTATATTCGAGGAGTAGATAAAAGCTATGAAGTGCATGAAGAACTTCTTGATATGTATAGTATTCATGGCACAACTACTGGTACAGATATTTTTAAAGGAGTTGAAATGGCCAATAATCAAAAGAACCTTCGATGGAAAAACTTGAAATGTATTACAACTGATGGAGGCAAAAACATGAGTGGGAAAGATAAAGGAGTGGTCGCTCTTGTGTCAAAGGCTGTAGAAAATGACGGTGGTGCAAAACCATTAGTCTTACATTGTATCATTCATCAACAGTCTTTGTGCGGAAAATGTTTGGATATGTCTGAAGTTCTGAAACCAGTCATATCAACTGTTAATTTTATCAGATCTTTTGGGCTGAATCACCGACAATTCCGACAATTTATTGAAGAGATTGGAGAAAATGACTTACATTATCATACTGCCGTACGTTGGCTTAGTTGTGGGAAAGTCCTTCAGCGCTTTTTTGAACTTCGAGCAGTGATCGAAATTTTTTTGAATGAAAAGCATCGCCCTCTTACTGAATTACAAAACAACGCATGGCTGTGGAAGTTAGCATTCTATGTAGATTTGACAAAACATGTGAACGAACTGAATTTGAGATTGCAAGGAGAAAACCAGCATCTTCCTGATTTATACACTAATATCAAATCATTCCGGATGAAATTGATACTGTTTCAATCACAACTACGAAGTAAATGTTTTTCACATTTTAAAACATGTGAAATATTCAGCCAAACCACTGAGACTGAGTTTCCTATCGAGTTTGCAATCGAAACTTTGAGTGCTTTGAAAATAAATTTTGATACTCGTTTCTCGGACTTTGATGCCATTGCGAATCTAATTAAGATTTTTCAGAATCCTTTTGATACTGACATTGAAACCCTAGCCCCGGAACTTCAAATGGAAATGATTGATCTACAGTGCAGTGATATAATTAAGAACAAATATCAAAACTCATCTTTGTTGGAATTTTATAAGAGTCTTCCACTGACACAATTTGATAATTTGCATAAATTTGCTCGTGGGCTGTTTTCTGTTTTTGGTACTACTTATTTGTGTGAGAAGACCTCCTCCAAAATGAAGTACACAAAAAATGTTTACAGATCTAAATTAACTGATGGGCATCTTAAATCTCTTTTAATAATTGGTACAAGTAAAATTAGTCCACAACTACGAACTATTGTCAGGGGAAAATCTCAATTGCATAAATCTTATTAGTATTTCATATGTCATTATGCTTGTTATAAGTTATGTTTTTATTTAAAATGTATAAAATGTTAGTTGGATTCCTTTCAATAATTTGTTAGTTATTATATACTGAAGTTAAATTTTCTGCATATTATACATGTCTTTACTCATTACAATTCTGGGTTTCTTTATCCAACTGATCACAAAAACAATAACAATAAGCCTACAACAATGTTATGAGTAGTTAGCCCATGACCATATTAATGTAGATGTCATATTAATAATTATTCAACATAAAATCAGAATACTTCACTAAACTAAATTTAATTTGCTATAAAAAATATGTTCTCTAAAAGGAGTTTTCAAGTGTGCTAGCTCTCGGCGGGCCGGACAAAATCTGTCCGCGGGCCGGATGTGGCCCTCGGGCCGTAGTTTGGAGACCCCTGCCCTAAACGATAACATGCCTTGGGCCACAGTGTTTTTAGATTTAGCTAAAGCGTTCGACACAGTCAATCACAAGATTTTGTTGTTTAACCTGGGAAAATGGGTTTTAGAGGCAAAGCTGGAAAATTACTTGAAAATTTCCTGAGTGACCGAAAACAGTTCGTCAAACTACAGTGATACGAATAATCATGAAGATACAGTAAAATGCGATGTGCCTCAAGGCACTGTACTTGGACCGATTTTATTTTTATTATATATTAACGATATTTTTACACTCTTAAATCATGAAGAAATTGTAGCTTTTGCAGATGATACAGCGATCATTATCAAAGGCAAGTCATGGGACGATGTCATAAACCAAGCGGAAACTTTGTCCTTGAACTTTAAACTATTTATCCTTGAATTTAGATAAAACAGTTTTTATGACATATGGCTGCTATGGCTGCTATGTTAGTTGATAGTGTATACCTGTAACATGTAAAATTCAAATTCACAAAAAAAAATTGTAACATTCCAGAGAGTTTTCCCCGAAATCAAAAGGGTGTTATACAAAATATGTAGGAATAATAATCGATTGTAATCTAAAATGGACGGAGCATATCACATATATTACAAAAAAAACAAGATATCTTATATAAAATATAATATAACTTTAGGTTATTTTTAACGAAAATCAGTTGTTGCAAGTTTATTTTGCACTTTCCTGGCCAATAGTAACCTACGGAATCATAGTATGGGGAGGTTATTATGAAAACACTCTAAAACCGCTACACCATCTTCATAAAAAGATTTCGAAAGATATCTTCAAGAATCAACTAATATACTCCTTTGAAACTATCTTTAGGAACAAAAAAATAACTAGTATATGCAGATTTTTTTAGAGAAACCGGTTTTACAATTTCGCCTCAATTAAAACCGAGTACAATGATAAATTATTATACCGCTATAGAAATATCAAAGTACGTTTACCAATAATATAAAAAGAAATTGGTCGTAGAACTCACGTGTACATTAGTCGTGAAGTGTTTAATTTATTACCGAAAAACTTTAAAGCAATGAAAAAAAACGGACTGAACAATAAAAACAAGGTTTTGAGAAAATGGCTCATTGCATCACCATCTCATCAAATCATACTGATTATTTTAAGGCTAGAGTGAAATGTATTATTTGTATTATTATTTGAATAATAAAAAAAAATATTAAATAAGAAACAATATTAAAAAAGAGCAGGTTCGCGCACAGGTTTATCCTCTGCGAAAAGGAGACTATTTTATTGTCAGCCCAATTATCTAAATGTTATAGTATATAAGTCTTTTGTCCATCATTATTTCTTTGTGACTACTTGTTATAATGTTGTACTTTATACAATGTCACTTAATCAATTTAAAGGTTATGAAAGTTTTAGTGAGATTTTCAGTAACTTTTTACTCCACAGCTGATTTTTTATCGTCCATGTTGTACACCTTAGTAACTAATATCACATCGTTAGATATAGTAACCTTTTTATGAACGTTGGGAACTTTTCATTTCTAATATCACTCCTTAAATTAAAGTCACTTTGATTTCAGACAATTGGTAACATTATATGATTAAGTACACCTTAAAAGTGTTTGATTATATTATTTTACAAACCTGACAGCATTACAATCATTTGAGACGGATGAATTATTAGTTATTATTCTGTGCAGTAGGAGTTGTACATCTTGCAACTCATACAACCATAGCTGATGCGCTTTCTACAAGAATCGCGCAGCTCGCAATTCTGATTACTCTTTCATATACAAATGTCAAAATTCAATATACAATTTCACCCTCATCAATTATTCCACCTTTAGCAACTATTCCATTCTTTTCAACTCTTCCTTATTAAACCTGTTTAATAAATAATAAAATAATAAATAAATTGATACAAAACAAATCGGTCTGATTTATGAAAAAATTTATATCTGAAATTCACCTGACATGGTCATAACTTAGTTTCGATATAATGCGACTAGTGTTCCCTCTAATTTTTGGTGACCTGGTGCGCACTTTTTTTAAGTGTGTGCAATTTTTACCAAAATAAAAATGTGTATGTGTATAATACATAAATATAATAATATATAATATTCAGCTAAATTTTGTACCTACTAAGGTTACTACGGTTTTTTTTTCCCGCGAGCGGTAACCGCAATAACCGTGAAACCGCTCGAAAAACACACAGCACGCTATGGGAAAAATCAGTCGCGGGAAAAAAAAACGCAAGTGAGGCCGCTTGTATTAATTCACTTGAGTCATAAAATCAGGCGGGTGAAAACCGCGGCGGTTTAGCCGTAGTGCGGCCTAGGCCTTATACGCATTGACTCGATCTTACGGCATACCACTTGTATTACATACATTTCAAAGGAACACAATGAAAAAACAAATTAAATCTAAAATCAAGTTAAATCATTAGTTCGTGAAGACACAATTTAACTGATTACTGTGGCTTCCTCTTTCCATTCAAATGGAAAATAACAAAATTTAATAATTACGTTGTCTGGTCTAAATTTTCCAATTAACACATTTCACAACACAAACAAACAATAATTTACAATTACTTATCATTGAACAATTTTAGAATTAAGGATTATATTTTATATTACTCATGCGTTAAAAGTATTATCTGGTGCATGTTTTTTTATTACGAGAAATGCCACTTTTATTTGTATTTCCGCGTAACTTGGGTAACGCACCCAAATATTCAATATTGCTAGGTTACATTAAAAAAGCAAATAACAAAAAATAAAATGAACACAATCATGACCTCGATATTAAAAAAGTGTCAGAATTTTTGTTCATAACAAAATAATAATAAAAATTAAAGAAAAAGTTTTAAAGTGAGTGTAAATTCTATGGTGATACCGGAGACTGAGGAGAGTTCTTATTATGAATCCACAGCATCGAAGACAATTGAAAAGGCAAATTCTTCATTTTTTTATTCCATTTTTTTAAATGGCCCCTGGATTCCGAACTGTTATTCCAAAAAAATATTGTTTGTAACACGGGCGGAATTGTCAATTTCCCTCTCGAGCGAAAAAATTGACAACTTTCCGCCCTAGTTACAAAATATACTATTTTATAAATGGCTTTTATTTTATAACTTCTCATTCCTGTCTTTTGTTTTTAACCACTGTCTATAGACTTTACTTAAATTTACATTGTTTCCGTCATTCACATCTTCTTCTTCTTCTTTAATCCATAGCCGGCGCATGGAGAGGTGGTCGACCTCGTAGCCAGTACGCTGCTGTTGGTGCCGCTAGATTCCGTGCTCCATTCACTATACGCTTCCATGCTAATCGATCAGTTGCAACGGTTCTTGCCTCAGCTGTTGTTATTCGCTGGTTTTTTAAATCGTTCTCTACGTGTTTCAACCATGTGGTCTTCGGTGCTTGTTTTTGTGTTCTCCAATCAAGAGATCGTTTTTTCCATAGGAGTTTGTGCGGTACTCGATTGTCGCCCATCCTACAGATGTGGCCGAACCATCGTAATCGGCGTTTTTTAATTTCCTCAACAATCGGTGTCTGTTGGTCGCACCTTTCTCTGATTGTCTCATTTCGGAGGTGGTTGAGGAGTGAGACGCAGAGAATCTGTCTCAGGCATCGCATTTGGAAGGCCTCGAGCTTGTTAAGGTCTGGTTTGAGTAATGTCCATGTTTCCGATCCATAAAGAAGAATTGGGAGGATCAGCGTCCGGTATAGGCGTATTTTGGTTTTGATGGTAATATTCGTCCGCTTCCATATGCACCACTTGAGTGAAGCAAACGTTGCTGTTGCCTGGCCTATCCGGCTGTGAACTTCGGCTGTCGAAGCTACTTTCTTCTCCAAAACCAGTGATCCCAAATATTTGAACTGTGGTACCTGCTCGATTGTGGTTCCATCGAGGTAAACTCTGGCTTCAGATCCATCCGTTGTAAGCACTTTGGTCTTATCCGCATTGATTCTCAGTCCGTATGACTGGGCAATGCGAGAAATGTCATACAAGGTCTCTGTTGCTTCGGCATCTGTGTTGGCGAAAACCGCACTGTCATCGGCGAACATCAGATCGGTTAGGAAATTTTTGTCATCATATCGAACTCCGCGTCGCCCATCAAACGCTTTTCGCATAATCGTGTCGATCACAATGTTAAAAAGGATGTCATTAAAAATGTCATTCACATATGATTTTACTCTCATCAGCATATCAGCATAGAGTTTTCATTTAATCGATTTCTTTGTTTCCTCAAATGATATCCAAACCATCAAATGATATCCAATCTTGTACTTCATCCGTTGGAAACATATCATCTGTTTTTATAGTTGGGGTGGTACACGGTAGCACAATGTATCATATTTACCTGGAGGATATATATATATATATATATATATATATATATATTTATATATATATATATATATATATATATATATATATATATATATATATATATATGGGCACAGTTAATCCCAAAGTTAACTTCGTTAAATGTTAAAACGTTAAAATTTCGAAAATTTAACGCAAGTTAAATTTAACCGTTAAAAGTTAAGCATCCTTTTGGGATGGGATACATTGGTAAATAAAACAAAAACAAGTAGATAGATTCATTGATTTAATTATTACAAGCGACAGTAGCGACCCGCCCTGGTTTCGTACGGGTAGCAGAACATATACTATATTCTATGGAAGACTAACTAATATGGAAAAAAAGGCTTTATATTGTATTATTCATCGTCTTTTATTGGTCCGAGTATTCTACGCAATACCTTCCTCTCAGAGATATCTATTTTGTTGCCACTGGTGTGTGTCAAGTCCCAGGTTTTGCAGCCATATGTGGATATTGGTCTGACAATTGTTTTGTACATCCTTATTTTTGTGTTCTGTGCACGTGTTTTGTTCCGAAGATATGTGCGAGAGCGAAGTATGCTCCGTTTGCCGCTGTGGTTTACCGTTTGCTCTTATTTCTGCTTCTTCGCTTCCGTTATTTTCTAGGGTCACCCCTAGATAGTGGAAGCTGCTGACTTGGTCTAAGTTGTCTTGTGTTGTTATCGGCATAGCCGTTGTTCTTGTTTGCGCTAGCACTTTAGTCTTTGTTACGTTGATTTTCAGGCATATATGTCCCTGGCTGCTTCCTTCAGGAGGGTGTTCGATTTTTCTTATGCGGTTTTGGTTCGGCTAAAGATGTTAGTGTCATCGGCGTATGCCGCTAGCTGTTTTGGTAGTGAGTAAGTTGTTTCTGTCGATACCGGATTTTCTGACTACCCGTTCTAGTTAGTGTAGTTTGTAAAAATTTAGAGAATTTTGGGCTAAGTTGACTAATTTGTCTAAAATATGATTTAACAAGGTCTTAAAAATAAGTTTTAAGTTTGCCTGTTTGTTACTAAGTTATTAGACAAGATAAGTTAAGTTTGTCTAAATTGTTTAATAGACTAATTAAGGTGGTTTATAAATATTTAAACGATTTTAGCCTCAGTTGCCTATTTTGTCTCCTATTTGAGATTTTGTCTTACTAGGTCATACAATTAAGGTTCAAGTTTGTTTGTCTATTACTAGCTTGTTAGACAAGACAAGTCAAGTTTGTGTGATTTTCTAAATAGACTAATTAGTGTAGTTTTTGAAAATTAAGACAATTTTGGGCTAAGTTGACTAGTTTGTCTAAAATATGAGACTTTGTCTAACAAGGTCTTAAAATTAAGTTTTCAGTTCGTCTGCCTGTTACTAAGTTATTAGACAATATGAGGTAAGTTTGTCTAAATTGTTTAGTATACTAATTAAGGTAGTTTATAAATATTAAGACAATTTTAGCCTGAGTTGCCTATTTTGTCTACTATCTGAGATTTTGTCATACTAGCTCATACAATTAAGGTTCAAGTTTGTTTGTCTATTACTAGCTTGTTAGACAAGACAAGTCAAGTTTGTGTGATTTGCTAAATAGACTAATTAGTGTAGTTTTTGAAAATTAAGACAATTTTGGGCTAAGTTGACTAGTTTGTCTAAAATATGAGACTTTGTCTAACAAGGTCTTAAAATTAAGTTTTAAGTTTGTCTGTCCATTAGTAAGTTATTAGACAAGTTGAGTTAAGTTTGTCTAAATTGTTTAATAGACTAATTAAAGTAGTTTATAAATATTAAGACGATTTTAGCCGGAGTTGCCTATTTTGGGTACTATTTGAGATTTTGTCTTACTAGGTCACACAATTAATGTTCAAGTTTGTTTGTCTATTACTAGTTTGTTAGATATGACATGTCAAGTTTGTTTGATTTGTTTAATAGAATAATTACTGTAGTTTTTAAAAACTAAGACAATTTTGGGCTAAGTTGACTAGTTTGTCTAAAATATGAGACTTTGGCAAATGAGGTCTTAAAATTAAGTTTTAAGTTTGTCTATCTGTTGAAAAGTTATTAGACAATATAAGTTAAGTTTGTCAAAATTTTTTAGTAGACTAATTAAGGCAGTTAATAAATATTTACATCATTTTAGCCTGAGTTCCCTATTTTGTCTACTATTTTAGATTTTGTCTGACTAGGTCGTACAATTAAGGTTCAAGTTTGTTTGTCTATTACTAGTTTGTTAAACAAGACAAGTCAAGTTTGTGTGATTTGTTTATTAGACTAGTTAGCGTAGTTTGAAAAAATTAAGACAATTTTGGGATAAGGTGACGAGTTCGTCTTATATATGAGACTTTGTCCAACAAGGTCTTAAAATTAAGTTTAAAGTTTGTCTGTCTGTTACTAAGTTACTAGACAAGATAAGTTAAGTTTGTCTAAATTTTTTAGTAGACTAATTAGGGTAGTTTATAAATATTAAAACAATTTTGGCCTGAGTTGCCTATTTTGTCTTCTATTTGAGATTTTATCTTACTAGGTCATGCAATTAAGGTTCAAGTTTATTTGTCCATTACCAGTTTGTTAGACAAGACAAGTCAAGTTTGTTTGATGTATTTAATAGAATAATTAGCGTAGTTTGTAAAACTTAAGACAATTTTAGGCTGAGTTGTCTAGTTTGTCTAAAATATGAGACTTTGTCTAACAAGGTCTTAAAATTAAGTTTTAAGTTTGTCTGTCTGTTACTAAGTTATTAGACAAGATACCTTAAGTTTGTCTAAATTGTTTAGTAGACTAATTAAGGTGGTTTATAAATATTAAGACAATTTTAGCCTGAGTTGCCTATTTAGTCTACTATTTGAGATTTTGTCTCACTAGGTCATGCAATTAACGTTCAAGTTTGTTTGTCTATTACTAGTCTATTAGACAAGGCAGGTTAAGTTTGTTTTATTTATTTAATAGACTAATTAGTGTAGTTTTTAAAAATTAAGAAAATTTTGGGGTAAGTTGACTAGTTTGTCTAATATATGAGACTTTGTCTAACAAGGTCTTAAAATTAAGTTTTAAGTTTGTCTGTCCGTTACTAAGTTATTAGGCAAGATACGTTAAGTTTTTTCTATATTATTTTGTAGACTAATTAAAGTAGTTTATAAATATTAAGACAGTTTTAGCCTGAGTTGCCTATTTTATCTACAATTTGAGATTTGGTCTTACTTGGTCATACAATTAAGGTTCCAGTTTGTTTGTCTATTACTAGCTTGTTAGACAAGACAAGTCAAGCTCGTTTGATTTGTTTATTTGACTAATTAGCGTAGTTTTTAAAAATTAAGACAATTTTGGGCTAAGTTGACTGGTTTGTCTAATATATGAGACTTTGTCTAACAAGGTCTTAAAATTAAGTTTTAAGTTTGTCTGTCAGTTACTAAGTTATTAGACAAGATAAGTTAAGTTTGTCTAGATTGTTTAGTAGATTAATTAAAGTAGTTTATATATATATATATATATATATATATATATATATATATATATATATATATATATATATATATATATATATATATATTAGTTAAGCATCAGTTAAGCATTTTGTTAACTTCGTTAAATAACGGTTAACATATACACATTATATATATATATATATATATATATATATATATATATATATATATAAATACATAAATGTACAAGAGATACAAACACTGTTGAGGGAATGAGCGGAGCTGGACTCTCTGACCTGGACTCGACTGGTTTGGTTGACTGACTGCTGGTTGAACTGAACTGAACTGGAGTGGACTTCTGACTGGTTGCGCCTGACTCTCCTGCTTGACTGTGTCCACTGGCTGGACTGGTGTGTCTGAGTCCACTGGCTAGACTGAACTGGACTCGTTGGTTGGTTGCGCCTGACTGTTAAACTGAACTGGAGTCGACTTGTTGACTGTGTCGCTTGATTCTTTGCGTCTGACTGTGTGGACCGTAACTGTCTTGTTTATTCGGGGGTCCAGGTATTTATATTATATCCAGGTATACTGGTCCCTCGTCTGGGGGTGATTATTTTTCAATTTTCGGCTATTTGTCGCTTTGGTGATTACCGATTCTCGGAAAAAACATCTTGTCGTAATTTCCCCGTGGATTACACCATTGACCCTAATAAAATGTTTTCGGAAATTCGTCTGAAAATATTTGGGTAATCACCGTAATGCCCTCGTAAAACTAAAAATACATATATTTCTTTATCTGGTCGAGGATTACATTACTGACCCTAATAAAATATTTTCGGAAATTGTCCGAAAATATTTGGAATGCCTTAACTAAGAAATAAAAATGGAACGGCTCGTTGCCGCTACATAGTTATATTTAAATCATTATCCTTTTTTAAAAGCACGCTTATTTTATTGCACCATGCCATGTCTCCAAGATATTTTTTCTTAATTTTATTAATTCTTGCATGAGAAAATTGAAAAGCATCTATGGGTGTTAATTCACGGCGTTGAAAAATTTGACATAGCACTGAGTTCTTCTAAAATTGAAGACAAAAGTTCTAAATTTATTTTAAATTCAACAATGTTGTTTAACTTTAGTTAACTAAACAAAATTTGGAAATTGGATCGTCTATATCTTGATTAAAATTTTCAATTAATGATTCACAATTTTGAATTAATATAATAATAATTGCTTTTATTGCAAAATATCGTGATCACCTTACTTCATTAATAGCTTGGAAAGCTACAGAGTTATTTTGCAAAGCTTCAACAATCTTTTTAAATTTATTTGTTTTCGTCGCGGATCTCAAAAATAATGTGTAAACAGTTCTCACCACTGTTTCAATTTTTTTTTTGTGGCTTCTAGTTCTTTCAATGCATCCGAAGTATATGAATTTTCTCGGTGTGCAATACAATGTTGTTGTACCAAGTTCTGCTTTAATTTAGCTGCTACACCATTTCGTGTTCCTAGCATTACGGATGCGCCATCAAACATAACCAGCTTTTGCAAATCAATTTGGATATCTTCACAAAATTGTAAAATTTCAGACTAAATTGAAGAGAAATCGCATGTCTCTAATTTGATTATCCCACTAAAAACGTTTTATATTGATCAGATTTTCTAAACTGAAAATATAAAATTAAGCATTTGGTTGTTGAAATATCGGTGCTTTTATCAACAATTAAAGTATGAAAATATGCAATTTTAATTTCATTTATTACTTCAGTTTTTACAACAGTATTCACAACTTCCAAAAATGAAAACGAATAGTATTCTGGAATATGAACTAGTATAGTCATCTTAGCCAAGAAAGGGGTCAATCTTTTGACCCCTTTAAGGGGGATATGCCTGGATGACTGGACTAAACGTGTTTTGCCATGTGGTTATTTATTTCACGAACCGAAAGTAAAGATATGTTCATTTTAATTACCAATAATAGATTATCAATTACAATTTTTTTTATATGGACTACATATGCAGGTGCAATTTTATTTTCTGCACGAAAATAAAAATTGTGCGCGCCAATATTTTTCATGGGCGCTATTTCTAAAATTTAGGGAACACTGAATGCGACTGAGTTTCTTAGATCATGGTATTATACAGGGTGATTCGGGAGGAACTGGAAATATTTTAAAGGCATGTCCAGAAAGCAAAATTAAGCAAAATAAGCTCATATGTTCACGTCCGATTTTCATTTGTTTCATAGATATTTTGAACAATAGTGATTTATAAAATTGAAGGAAAATGTATTACTGAACTTACAAACAAATAAAAAACAAGCAGAATTAATTCACGTTAAATTTTCAAAAACTCCACTACCCACTTCGATACATTTATTTGCGCGTTTATAAATAGCCAGTTACAGTAAACGGTAATTCGCTCTAATTAACGCCGCAGCATTAAGAATGCGACCTAGTCATCCAACCTTGTGCACACTTGCATAGCATTAACTAACGACTACATCCATCTTCAATGACAAAAATCTAGGGGAGTGAGATCCGTTGATCTCGGTGGCCAAAGGTGCGGGCCTCCTCTGCCAATCCAGCGATCGCCGAAATGGGTATTTAGAAAATTTCTCACAATATTTTCATTATGAGGAGGTGCTCCATCATGTTGGAAGATAATACGTCGTCGAATATTCAAAGGTACTTCGTCCAATATTTCCTCCAAATGGTCTTTCAAAAAATGTAAATAACCTTCCCAAGTAAAACAGCCATCCAATAGAAAAGGACTAAGGAATTGATTATTTAGAATGCTGTACCATACATTGATACTAAACAGATCTTGGAAATTGTGTTCTTGCGTGGCATGGGGGTTTTCGTCCGACCATCTCTGATTATTATGGAAATTGTTAATTCTATCTCGGGTAAAATGAGCTTCATCAGTAAATCAAATGCATTTGAGTAATCTTTTATGTTCACTAATCCATTGACAAAATTGTAGTCTTAATGGATAATCGCCTTGGAGACGTACTTTCTGCAGATGACAAGCGTTTAAACATGCGTGTTAATGTTTTACAAACCACTAATTTGTTCAAACAAATCCGATTTGTTCCGCTAGTGGAATTTCAAATTGAATTGCAATGCGCCTGGTACTTACCCCTGAATTATTTTCTACAACATCCAGAATATCTTCTTCAATTTCCAAACTGAGCCCTTTCTGTTTTTCAGAAACAGTACGTACCTAAACTTGTGAACATTCGAGAGTAGGGAAAGACGGTAAAGAAACAAAATCCTTAAAGAAACACGATATCTGCATATTCTCTATGACTGAAAATATGAGGAATTTTCGTCAGGAAATCTCGTAAAACAACTACAACTGTCACTTTTTATGTCATTTACCTAATTCATATTTTGTTTCAAATTGGCATTTAGGATTTGTTGGACATGTTTTTCATTTAGGACACGTTGTCAAATTTAACTTGATTAATTTTATAAAAAGAAAAACCTAATTATCTGTGAAACAAATGAAAATCGGACTTGAACCTACGAGCTTATTTTGTTAATTTTTGTTTCCTGGACATGTCATTAAAATATTTCCATTTCCTCCCGAATCACCCTGTATAACGGGATGAGGGATGATATTCTGATTTATATTAATTCTGATTTGTTATAATGCTATATGTACCAGGTTTCTAGAGCTATATAATAGACATTTTCTTCAGCAATTCGATATCTCAGTTCTTACACATTATTTATACTTCTTGTGTGTTCATACGAAGGAACTCTGTACTACATCGCATACAGAATAATCGGATTTTTACTTATTTTGTATAGACTCCGCTTATATATTTTCTAGATTAATACTGATCACTTGATACTGATCTACATACTTTATTTTGCAAACATAATTTTGTTAATAGCCTTATTTTTACCGTTTTTTTTAACCTTGAGGATTTAGTAAACTTGATGACACTAATTGAACTAAACATCTGTCGTTGTACATCAAACTCGTCTCGACGCTAAACTAAACCAGACGCATAACAAAAAAGCAAACTAATTAAATGAGAAGTTAATGAGTGTGTCACTTCCTTTCAGTAACATCAGCTACCCCGGAATAGAATCAATACATCCCTTGAGCGCTTCTACACATTATCAGATTATCATAATAAAAAATCAACAGTCAATTTCAATATACTCTGAAAGGATTCCATCTATATTTTATTTACAAAGATAATAAAATTTCTAAAAGCAACGTTTCAAATAAATATTTCCATACATTCACAAATCTGAATATGAAAAAATAAAGTACTCCTATGTATTAACAGGTACTATATATTTGCATAATTGGATATTTATTTATTCGCTTGCTTTTCTAATTACCTACTTGTGTGTACTGACATACTTAACAGAATAATTGTCAGGTTTATTCATATGACTACCACTACAATAACTTTTTGTATTTAATACATTGAAGGATCCAATTAAAGGAAGCGAATTATAACGTAAATTACGTTAGAATAGAATCTTCTATTCTGGATTAATTTCGTGAAAAAAGTACATTCGTTTTCATAAATAAATGTAAAAATGAAAAAGAAATATAAATCTGCTTCATTATAAATACACACATATATAAAAGTGAAACCTAAATTAATTATAATTGTTTAACCCTTTGAAGCACGGAATTTTAATTTTCAGAATCCCACCGTGCACATGTACGCTTCAAAGGATGGACACTTTTAACATCGCTGTGCCTCAAAGAGTATAAATAAATACGTGTTACAGGAATATCATATAATATAAGATCCTAGTAATTATATACTTTTACACTTTACAGTAATCACAGTGCACAGGTGTATACCAGCGGCTGCCCAGTGGCGGATCCAGAAAATACGCAAGGGGGGTGGAGGGGTAGGGCGGTCACAAGGAAAATAAAGCAGCACATTTTTTTGAAAGGAAATCTACTTTAAATAGGATCAAGTAATTCTGATAACAAATAATAAATTGAGAAATTAAAAAAAATGTATCAAGTTTAGCGTTTAAATTTAAATAATAAATTCAAGTTTTCGCTTTTCCGAATTTGCAAACCTATCAATAACATTTTCAATGTCTATAGAAATATCTTGATGAACGTGTAATAACGCCAATCCCGTCAATTTATCCTCAGTAATCCTATTTTAATCCAGGTTTTTAACCTACGATGTGCTGAAAAACTTCGTTCTGCAGTAGCTACACTAACTAGCAACGAAAGTAAAATTTTTAATAGAATGCTACAATTCGGATAACACTCGCCATCGCAATGTTCAGAATATACACGAACAGGTTGTAGAAAATTATTTCCTCCGAGTTCTACTAAACGAAAACATTTAGCGCGCTATAAGTTTAACTCGGCTCCAAATATTGATTTCGAATTTAAATTTTGAACTTTCTGAAATATAGTCTCATATTTCTTCCATAAAACTTCAGTTAAATTTTGAAAGTTTTCATTATCCAATATGATTAAGTTTTGAGGTAGTAATTTACTCAAATGAAGAGCATCAATAGTATCTGAAGAAAACCTAGTACTCACATCATTTAAAATAAAATCCAACAAAGGAATAAAAATACATCTTCTGAAATATTCTTCGGCGCTACTTGCTGGTTGATTGTCCCTATGGCCGAGGACGCACTACGTTTTGTTCCCGCGAGCGGTAACCGCTATAACCGCGAAACCGCTCGAGAAACACACAGTACGCTATGGGAAAAATCAGACGCGGAAAAAACCGCAAGTGAGACCGTTTGTATTCGTTTACTTGTAACAAAATCACGCGGTTAAAAACCGCGGCGTTTAGCCGTAGTGCGGCCTAGGCCTATTTGTTTATTTTCGTGCAATTCTGGACAGAGTAATGGTTATAAGTGTTGGTTATTATTATCCCTATTGTTTATCATTTTTTATATATTATTGGTAATGGGATATAAAAAGTACTTTTATAATTTAATAATTTATTTGCCTTACTAGTTTCGATGTAAAAACTAACATCTTAATAATAGGCTAAAAGAATAAAAATAAAATTAATTAGAAACTATAATTAAAACATTAATATGACATACAGTGGAATCCGCTTATAATGACATAGAAGGGAAGTGACAAATCCGTCATACTAAGCGGACGTCATACAAAGCATAGTCTTAGAAAATAAGCAACTTCCTATTTTTATGAGTTATTCAGTTAGTTATTCAGTTCAGAGGGAAAAACCACAAAATGTATATATCTATTAACAACAACAAAAAAACATGAATGGATGCAAAGTAAACATGTGTATGTATGACCATATTACATACCTATTTGTGTACAAAACAATAAAAATTGTACATAATATCAGTCATTTTTTAAATAAGAAATCAATAATCATCAATAATAATTTTTGTCTGCTTTTGTTTTGTCTTTAGAATCTAATAACAGCATTTAACATTACAGTGTAAAGTAGACATTGCCCTGTTTAAATTATCATTTTTGAAATTGGTATTAACAAATCGCTATAATAAGTCTGCAGCTTATAAAGCCTCTTCTGCGGTAGATATTGATTCTTTCGAGACTTCCTCTTGCTCATCGCTTTCGCCTTGCTCATTAGCTGTAATTTTCTGTACGATAGTTGCATCTGATGGTTCTTCTGATGTAAAAAGAGCGCTATCAATGTCAAAATTATCGTTCCAAATTCCTGACGCTGTTAACGGTAGATATTGATTCTTCCGCGACTTCCTCTTGCTCATCGTTTTCGTCTTGCTCATTAGCTGTAATTTTCTGTACGATAGTTGCATCTGATGGTTCTTCTGATGTAAAAAGAGCGCTATCAATGTCAAAATTATTGTTCCAAATTCCTGACGCTGTTAACGAGTTTGAATTTAGGTTTCGTACCCACAAAAATAAAGGAAGAAATATGTTAGTTAAAAGTTATCGTCATCTTCATCATTTACTCCGCAAGAGACAGACGTACCTAGGGGCTCACTGCTGGAACACAGAGGAGCTGATTTGTTTATAACAGAGGAGCAACAGGTCTTGAATCCCACCCAGATCCTGAAATTCCTAAAGTAATCAGGATTAGAGGAGGCGCTCTAAATGGGTAAGTACACCAACACTTGGAGGAGGAGGATGGGGTACAATAGATCTATAAAGGTCGCAGTACAAGTCGTCACCACCATATCTAGAATCTACATCTTCATCATAAAATTCATTTCCTACTGTATTTTGAGTAGGTAAGTAGGTTTTCAATGAATTCTGCATGTTTGAAACAAATGGTTGCAAATGGTACTTTGTAAAGCAACTTAGTAATGGTACTTTGTGGCACTTTATTCCATATTTATCATACAAAATAAGAATTGCATTTAGAACTGTTATTGTAGTAAAAGAGCTATTTTGATTGTAATCAAGGCTATTAATCATTTTAATTACAAGGTTGTCTCTGAAATTGCTTCTGCGTTACCGTATTATTCCTTGATCTATTGCCTGCAAGACCGATGTTGTATTTGGTGGTAGAAGGCAAGTGTTATAGACTTTAATTCGGTAACTTTTGGATGCGGCAATAATCAACCAGCAATAAAATCTTTTACTTATTCACCAAATCGCGATCCCTATCTCGAAGCCACCTTTCGAACAATTATCGAAGCGTTATCCGAGCTTTACGGTTCTTTGCATAATCGACTGGCAATGATTTAACACTGCTAAGACATTTTGGCTTTTTAGATTTTCCAATAACGGGCGATTTTTTTTTTCTGTGTGCCGCTCAGATTTGTTGCTACCATGAAGGCTATTCTTATTCTATTATCTTTTGACAACTTGCCTCCACTACAATTCGCTCCCTTAAATTTTAAAGTTCCATCCGGCATTATTTTGTAAAACAGAACAATTTCATTTGCATTGAAAATATCATCATCAGAAAATTGTTTCCGTAGATTTGGCCAAACCGTGGTTAACCAGGTTGTCGCAGAACGTTGATCAACAGACCTCCATATTCTTATGACTCACTTTAAAATGACTTATCCAGCTCGCAGAACAATTAAAGTTAAGAATACTAAAACGTAAAGCAAAAACATTTGCTTTTTTTGTAACATAGGGCTGTTGATAGGTATTCCTTTGTTTCTCGCCATTTTAATCCACTGAATTAACGCTTGATTAACATTATTCTGTAGTGATTTTCAAAGTCACTTCGGATTCAAAACATTTGAATTGAACGATTTCTTAATCTGGTTCTTGCTTTTACAAATCATTGATATGGTCGAATGGTCAACACCAAGTTCCTTTGCGAGAGATTTTGATTCTTCATTTTCTAATTTGCATATAATCGCTTATAATCGGTGTTGCCGGTCACTATAACCGGACATAATTTCTTAAAAATAAGTCATAATAAGCGACATGTCATTTTAAACGAAGTCATTATATCCAAACTTTGCTATAAAGAATTTAATAGGAAAACCAAACATTACCCTGCAATTCATTCATTTTAAGCGGTTGGTCAATATAGGAGGAGTCATAATAAACGGATTCCACTGTAACTCTAAATTGTTTCTATTAAATTAAAACTTATTATGTTTTATGATGTTATAAATGATTATATAAATTTTGAATGAAATTTGATGTTTAAATAAATAAACAAATTAACAAAAGTTAAAAAATTTTATAAACAAATATATATATATATATATATATATATATATATATATATATATATATATATATATATATATATATACGGTAACGCAGAAGCAATTTCAGAGACAACCTTGTAATTAAAATGATTAATAGCCTTGATTACAATCAAAATAGCTCTTTTACTACAATAACAGTTCTAAATGCAATTCTTATTTTGTATGATAAATATGGAATAAAATGCCACAAAGTACCATTACTAAGTTGCTTTACAAAGTACCATTTGCAACTGTTTCAAACATGCAGAATTCATTGAAAACCTACTTACCTACTCAAAATACAGTAGGAAATGAATTTTATGATGAAGATGTAGATTCTAGATATGGTGGTGACGACTTGTACTGCGACCTTTATAGATCTATTGTACCCCATCCTCCTCCTCCAAGTGTTGGTGTACTTACCCATTTAGAGCGCCTCCTCTAATCCTGATTACTTTAGGAATTTCAGGATCTGGGTGGGATTCAAGACCTGTTGCTCCTCTGTTATAAACAAATCAGCTCCTCTGTGTTCCAGCAGTGAGCCCCTAGGTACGTCTGTCTCTTGCGGAGTAAATGATGAAGATGACGATAACTTTTAACTAACATATTTCTTCATTTTTCTTAAATTGTTTCTATTAAATTAAAACTTATTATGTTTTATGATGTTATAAATGATTATATAAATTTTGAATGAAATTTGATGTTTAAATAAATAAACAAATTAACAAAAGTTAAAAAATTTTATAAAAATATATATATATATATATATATATATATATATATATATATATATATATATATATATATATGTTTAAATTGACAAATTAATAACAAAATACATAGATTTGACACTTTTTGCATTTTCCTTGAAAATTTCTTTGATTTATACACTTTACTAAATTTTATATTATTTAACTTATATCGGTTATCATATTGTTTATAATTTTAATATTTATTTTACTAAGGTTATTAGTATCTTCTCTAAAGTTCATTGTGTTGTATTGTTTGATGGCTAACATTTCACTAATATTACGTTTAAAATTTATTTGTTTCGAATTCAATAATTTTGTAGTTCTCAAAATCTAGACTGTGTTTAAGAGTGAATTTATTTTGTTATTAATTTGTCAATTTAAACAAAATATATATTTTTTTGTTTATAAAAATTATTAATTTTGTTAATTTGTTTATTTATTTAAACATCAAATTTCATTCAAAAGTTATATAATCATTTATAACATCATAAAACATAATAATTTTTAATTTAATAAAAACAATTTAGAGGTATGTCATATTAATGTTTTAATTACAGTTTGTAATTAATTTTAATTTTTTAACTTTTAGCCTATGATTAAGATGTTAGTTTTTACATCGAAACTAGTAAGGCAAATAAATTATTAAATTATAAAAGAACTTTTTATATCCCATTACCAATAATATATAAAAAATGGTAATGGTTATATTTTGTTCACTTGCTAATTTCTCAATGTTTTTCCAAATGCTATTGAAAATATTTTCCACATTATTTCTTTTAGAAGTGAGTACTAAGATAAGATCTTTTATACCCGTAGCGGCTGTACTTATATCAAATGTCTCTTTTTTAAATATTCTACTGAATAGTAAAGTCAAGGCAAAAATGTGATTGACACATTTTAATGAAACAATGAACTCAAGTAACAATAATGAGGTATTCAATATGTTAGCTTTCGATGATGATATGGCATCGTCCCATACACTAATACTGTTCATTGATTCTAAAATTGCCGCAAAATCTTGGTCAAACGCTAGCGTTGTTGTGTGTCTTTCAACCCACCGAGTGTCACATAAAGTACCCAATGATGTTTTAGCCATAGATTTTGTTAGTACAAAAGACCGTTTTGCAGACGCATTAAAAAATGAAAGCACCGCGAATTATTCCAAAACAGTTCCTAATACTTTTGACTTATATACATTTTGATATGGTTAAATTAAGAGAATGGTTATGACATGGTACCCAGACTGCACATTCAATATTTCATAATTTCTGCAACCTCTCCAAGTTGCTTAGATGACTTATATTACAGGTATCTGTACAGATGCCGACACAATTTTTCAAATTGAATTCATGTTTCTGCAGAATTTTCTTAACCGGATCTCCAAGTACTTTTCCACTTAAAACCGGTTCAGCATTAGAATCTTCTCCAAACTTTAATTGATGCAAATCAAAAAATCCCACAAAGTCTTCTCCTATTTTATCTTCTACCACATATCTTATCACGATGCTTAGTTGAGATATTGTGGATACGTCAGTCGTCTCGTCAAACATTATGGAATATAAACCGCCTTTGTTTACATTAAATTTAATTTTACTCACAATTTCATCACCGCAAAATTTAATTAAACTATTTTAGTTGTTTTGGATATATAAGTTGCGTTCGCAGATGAATTTTGTAGATGCTCCTTCAATGTTGTATCGCCGGATCTTGCAAACAATTTAAAAATTGCCCTAAAATTTCCCTCCTTCGTAATACATCCAGAAGGGTTATTAGGAAAGTCAACTAACGAGCCGTCATCTCGATGACCTCTAAATGCAATGTTTTGTCGTCCGATTGTTATGATTACGTCTAAGATATGAGCTAGTCGATTCCGGTTATCCTGAATTTGAATCAAACGTTGAGATGATAACATATTTTCAATTTGATTTTCTGGCTTATCATAATTCTGCAAAAACATATTGCAAATTTCAATGGCGTTTTTTGATAGCTTGCACGTTGATGTTTCTCCAAATATCCTTCTGCCCCCAGCAGTTTAGCAAATTTTGTCACATGTTTAGTGATTAAAGCACCAGCTTCTACATTGCATTTTTCACTGCCTACAGATGTTGAATGTTATATGAAGCAATATTTGCAGAATATTCCTTGCAGTTTTGGTGAATACACTAACCAAGGATATTTTGTGAAATGGCTTTGTTTCAAATAGCGTTTTTCAATTTTTCCCTTTTTTGTATGTTCTTAGTATGGGAACACATAATTATTTGGAGGTGTAAAAGAATTTTGTAGCAGTTCCTTTTTCAAATATTTACTTATGGGTTGATTAATAAAATTTCCTATATCTTTGGAAGAATTATTCACTTCTTCGATCTCCCTATTTTGAATTGTTGATGTCGTTGGTGAGTCAATTGTTTCTGAAATTTTACTTGTTTTGTTTAGAATTTGTTCATCATCTTTCTTATCAACTGTCAAAGTGTTTGTTTTTTTTATGAAAAAAATTTCAATAGTATAGTTTGTACGTTTTTTAGACATTTTACACCTGCACAAATTAAAATATCAATTAATAAATATACCTGATACTTATAATAATAAAATTATATGTATGAAAGTATAATATCAAGTAGGTATAGTAAAGTTTAGTTTCAAGGACGGCAATATTATTTTTTGTTGTGGAAGATTGAGTCGAATTCGTTTCCTACCTACTCGTTCATACGGTTCAATGTCCCATAACACAGATATTGCCGCATTTGATGTGATGCGACTCGAATTCAAAATAATTTATTGTTACGTTAATACTGCAGCAGAAATTTAGTAGTATTTAATCGATGGTCCGCTTTAATCGATGTCCGTGATTGGCAATCGATGGTCCGCGAGAAAAATTGATTGGTCCGTAAAAATATTTGGACTTAATTTGCAAATTTTATATTTATTTTACTTTTTCATTATATTCTCCCTCTTCTTCGAGTTACCGATTCAGTTTAGATTTATTCAAGAACCTGGAGGAGAGTTATAAATTCTTTGAATTTAACCAATTATTCCAACTGTGCAGCACTTGCAGTTATTTCAACAAGATTTTTGGTCCGTGAAGAAATTTTGAATTAATTTTCAATTTTGGTATTGCGATGCCTTAGCTCACAGATGTGGTAAGTGTAAAAATCGAAATTTTACAGGGTTCAAAATTGAAACTTTGAAGTCTCATATCTAGTATTAAAATTTGACTTTATTACGTGAAAACGTGTTTATTCGCATAAAAACAATTTTGATTTAGTTTAGCGCAATATTTAAGTCAAAATTTTGTCCAGATATGATTTTGTCTTACCACATCTGGCAGTCTGACCACCGTAACTTACCACTTTTTGGAGTTTACAAATTTTGGTGTGAAATTAATAATTATAAAAGGTAAAAAATTTCAAATATTTTTTATTTCAAATATTTTTTTAAATAATGTAATACAAAACAATAAGAAAAATGTCCAATTGGATGTATTTAAAAATATTATTTTTAATTTTGGCCACTTATCTTTACCTTACTCATCATCTGCCTCGGAATCCGTTGTTTCTGCAGGTTGCCTCACCTGTCGTGAAGTTGATGAATTAATTCTTTATTCAGTAAATCTAGCAAGTTCTTCTTCTTTAATTCACATATCGGAATATGAGCGTTGAACTTTTGTCCAACAAGTGTGACCAACCAAGGATTCAAGTTTGAGTCTAAGCTTGCTCCGTCTTTTCTTAAAAACAGAGTCAATTTCGTGGAACGTTTAGTCGCTTAAATTCTATTTATTTTGAATAATGTTGGGTTTACATTTTTCAAATAGTAACCATTTAATTTGAAGCCATTTGACATTAACATTATTAGTATTTACAGAAATATGTTTTACAGACTTATCAAATAGATTCATAAAATCGAAAAAATCTACATAATTAAGTACAAAAACTTCATAAGGTTTCTGGGTTCATTCTTGCAGATGAAATGAAGCCCCACTCACGGTTTGTGTAAATTTTGTTGGTTTTTCTTCCGCGCTCATTAGTTCTGTGCATGGAATCGGCCTCCAAATATGAATGACCTGATTCGATATACTTAACATCAATAGTTTGAAGGGGCCTTGTTAACGGGATGCATCAATGCAGCTGCAAAATATTTGTTTCTGTTTTTCCTCCCCGCCAGCTGTATCAGAAAACGTCATCACATAGGTTGTAAGCTGTAACTGTTGTAGGCAAGTTTAAAAGGTATTTTACCTAACATGTCGCTATCTCGGAACTCTCTTTGTTACCTGCACACTCGTCCCAAACATAATAAAGACCATAGCTGTTGTGATTTTCAAAAATTGTAAAGTTATAAACATTTAACCTCAGAATATGGTAGACAAAATATTGTTTGGAGATCAAAAGAAACTGACCTAAACGTTATACCTTTGTCATTCTTGAAGGACGGTTTGTCCTTTGCTATGCTATCCAGAACCTCTTTTTCCCTTCGTTTGTGTTCGTTCCATCTCTCCTTTATTGGAGCAGTGCGTTTTTCTATTGGTTTGTTGTGATAATCATGCTTAAAGAGCACTGATCCGTTTTCGGTACACACGGAGACAACTCGTTAAAAAGGTTGCTGTAAACAAACTCTGAGACGACATGAGATCTATTATTTTCAACACACAATTCTTTGTACAAACGATACATAGTGGATAAGGTTAGTGGATAAGATTAAGATAAGTACAACTTTTTGGAGTTTTTTTCTGCAGTAGTGGGCTTCGACAGTTGGAAATGTTTGTATATGTTCAAGGACTAAATCTCTATTCTTATCAGTTGTCGCGTTTACAGGACGCACCCCCAACCTCCTGTTATGATCTACATAGGCAGCTCCCATAATAAAATCTCTAATAACCAGCTCTACTACCCTATGGCTGATAGAACACGTGCTACAAAATAATTTCAGGTATATTCGATTTCTTTCTCCATCCTCGTTTACAAAAAAAATGTCTTGACGTGCTTCTACTTTTTTTTGGCAGTCATAGACTTCCTAGCAACTTCAATATTCTTGATTAATGAGCTAAGGAAGATTTTTTTGTTTATCAGCATCCTCATAATTTCAAAATGCGTTGCAAAGTTCATCTCTCTTTGTCACTACAATATTTGAATTGCATTTAAATCTACACTGGACACAATTCTGAAACTTAGGGACCTTTTTCTGCACTTCTTCTATTTATGTGCTCCTGTCCAGTTAGACGCTATTTCTTAACTACATTCCTTTTCCATAATTCCGGTTTTCCCTATCGGCGTCGCGTTTTTCCAGTTGGTCCATTGGGTTCCTCTTCTGTTACGCCATTTGATTTTTCTACATTTGTTGGCCTAATGTTTTCACGGTCAGATTCAGAATCGGTTTGTGAAGAAGATGATGACGCTTCCAATCCGCTTGGTCGATATGAATCTTCAGATGGAAGTATTGAGTTATATGTACATTTGCATAGCAGTACCACTGATATACTGTATAGTAAGTTACTTTGAAATGCGCGTGCGTAATATATCGTGAGCAAGTGAGAAAGAAAACTTGAACGAGTGAGAAGTACAAATAACGTGAAGTTAAGCGTACGCTCAAAACCCTCTTTGTAACCTCTCTGTATTTAGGATTAGTTTTTGTTCTCAGATTAAAACCTAATATATAATTTATATCTTATTTTTCATTTCACCTCTTTAACAGGAAGTGACGGCCCAGCGGAAACGTAGCCATCACAACAAAACCAAATGTTGTAAGTGACACTTGACACATCTGTGCGCAAGTTTTAAAAAGTCCAAATGAGTTAAGTGCGCTTACATTTGCAGCACAAATATTTTATTTTTACGCAGTTAACACAAATAAAATAGTGTTTTGTGACTTCATTATTATTCTTTTACTTAACAATCTCTATTTGAATGCTTTAAAGATGAATTTAACCCATTAAAAATGTTGCAATTAACATTTCTGTGAGCTAAGGCATCGATTTATAATACTTTTTCATTACATTCTTCTTTGTCTTCGTGTCACCGATTCAGTTTAGTTTCATTCAAGAAACAGGAGAATTGTATCTTCTTAGAGTTTATCCAACAATTCCAACTCTACATCATTTGCAGTTTTAGCACCAAATTCAAGTAGTATACGGATGGTTCAAAGACAAAGAAAGGTACTGGTGCAGGTGTGTTTGGACCTCGTACCAAATACTTAGGAATCTACCCAAGTATCTTCCAAGCAGAGGTACATGCAATCGAGAGATGTGCACTATTTAACCTCGATAGGTAATATTGCAAAAAACAAATTGCTATCCTGTCAGATAGCCAAGCAGCCATCAAGGCGATTACTCATACACCATCAGATCCAAATTGCTATAGGACTCTGTGGGAAAGCTAAACAGGCTTAGCAGAGAAAATAAAGTAACACTCTACTGGGTACCAGGACACACTGGTATAGATGAAAACGAAGGAGCCGATCACCTAGCAAACAAGAGATCCAGTAATATGTTTATAAGTCCGGAACCCTTTTGCGGTATGAGTATGAACACCATCCACAAAAGTTTAGATGAAGAAATAAGAGAAAACTGGATGAAACCTGGAAAGAACTTCCAGGGCTAAGACAAACCAAAGCAATGCTGGGATCTTTTAACCAGAAAAGAACAAAAACTTGCCTGAAACTTAACAGGAACAGGCTTAGAATTCTGACAGAAGTCTTGGCGGGACACTGCAGACTTAGAAAACACCTCAAGGGCCTAGGGCTAGAGGAAGATGACAGATGCAGATTCTGCGGCTCAGCAGAAGACACCCCTATACATCTGCTCAACGACCGCGAAGCGCTGCTCGGCAAGATACAAACGTACCTTGGGGCCCTCTGCTTGAACGCAGAGGAGTTGCAGTCCTTGAATCTCACCCAGATCCTAAAATTCATAAAGTCGCAGTACAAGTCACTATCGAAATCTACAATCTAGCACCGAAGGTAGCTAAGAACCCAGTTGAATATTTCCAAACGATGAGACAAAATAAACAAAAATAACTGAGTTTATTGTCAAAAATTGCTGTGAAAGATCACTTAAGTAAGGGCTTCTTATTTCATGGAACTCGTGAAAAGAAAAACGTATAAGGAAATGAAGAAGATTTAACCCTTACTTGTTTCCAATATGTGTTTTAGTCTGTCAAGAAAATCACTCACATAGAATGAAAAAATTAATTGGTTCCTCTTAGCTCCTTCAGGCTTCTCACGAGAGACATTCATCATAAAAAAGATACCTTAATCAACCAGATAGACTAATAAAAGGTTGGACTAATACCTATTTGGATAAGTAAATAGTTGGACTGTTGGCAAGTTAGAAATGTTCATAGTTTTTAAATTGCTATAATGCAAATAGAGTTGGCAGTTCAATTTATTTTTGAGTTATTGAGAAAAATAGACGAGGCTTTCTAATTTTACTTCTGCTGATATTTTAACATTCAATTTTAAGAAAACTAATATTATTAAATTAAACTGTTTGGCATGAGTTTATAGAGAATTTTGTTGACTTTAAAAGTGTGCAATTACACCTGCGTAATGTAACTACTTTCGGTGTCATCCACCAATATATGCTTCCTCAAATGTCATCCACATTTGTATATTGAGTGCAGTGTTGATCCAACTCCCTGCCACTCTCCGAACATCATTGCTCCAACTGGTTAGAGGTCTCTTTTTCTCGGGTGGATCGGGGAGGATCTCTATTACCTATTATGACATGATGAATGGTGTTAATGGTACCAAGAACTTTTAGGTATTCATAGCATAAATTGCAGCTATAATCTTAAAATAAGAACTACTAAAATTTATAAAAATATAAAATCAAGTTATGCGTCATACCTCCGACAGGGGGGAGGAAATATTACGCAACCAGTGTAGGGCATATGGCTTATGGGAAATTACATAAAAACCAAAAATAAAAACTCAAAAAGTTGAAACTTATAGGTAAAAAATGAAAGATAGGCGTACCTAAAGCAAATATGACCAATGACCCAATGTTTGAATATTTAAATAGGTTAGGTTTTACGTATTAAAAGAGTACCTAACTTAAATAACATTTTTACACAAGTCTGGGACCATAAATATTTTCCTCGTCTTACTAAATGGTTTGGGGGGTTCAAGTTTTCTCAAAACCGCGGACAACTTATAAAAAAGTGTATCGAAACGTACGGGCCACTTCCACAACTTTCCGTTTTGTTTCATGCCCTTCACCACCAGGCCGTCATCTAACACTTTCACTGTTTAGCCGGGGAAAACATTGCCGTCATACTTTACTGCGACATACTCTCCTACAATTTTTTGAATAGGCACTCACTGCTCTTCTACTTTTTCATCTTCGGAGGAGTTTTCATAACACTCGCCCCCAGATTATAATGGCAATTCCATTAGGATCTTTTTTTTCCAGCTTTCAAAGCTTAAATGTCTGCTCCTTCTTTGCTCGTTTGGCCTTTTCAGCTTCTATATTTGCAGGCGTTGTCAAAAGTTGAGCATGTTGTTTGTTTTTTGCCATGGCAGGAGCATCAATGTTTGGCACTGGTGACACGATTTCTAGGAGTTTCGTTGGACTCGCTTCTCTGATTTCATTGGTGTGGAGCGCAGTGGGTGTTTTCTTGGGGGTGCTGGAACCGGATGTGCTAGGTTGTGGATCCAAGCCTGAGATACAACTCTCGTCGTCCTTGTCCTTAGAGGTGGACACCGGGACTCCTTGGAGGTAAGCGTAATCGGGAATGGAGGAGGGGGCGAACAGGAACACTTCGCAGGCCAGGAACTCTGCCGAACTCGTAGATATTGTTGCAGCTTGTGACCATGCTTTTTGTTGAAGTTGGCCAAAGTTCCTGCGCTCTCTCTTCTTTTCAGGTTTAGTATTTCCCCATTCTATAGCTGCACTTCGGCAATAGGCAATGGTTTGAAAAACGATCGGTCGAGAGGCTCTAAGTAATGTGTCGTGTGACTGGGAAGTCAAAGAAAGTGGACATTATTTATTCTAACGCTATCTCTAATATGTCAGGCGAGTTCGTGTGTGATCCGTGACAGGCAAGCAGTCATAAGCATGAATCAGCTGTCTTCCTTGGGATGAAATGGTTATCCAGTTAATTCTTGAAGAAAGGCTCTTCATTTGTGTAGGCTGATTTTCCACCAATTACCACTTCAGATCCGTTGTGCATATTATCATGTTATCAAGTCATCATTTGTTGCTTGTAAACGCCTATAAATCGCTGTAGCTAAGTTTGAGGTATGGAAAGACAAGATATGATGATGGAAAGACAAGATATTATGAGACACAGGAACAGGAAAGCCTGGAGCCTTATCTAAGAGCTATCAGGCGACCCAACATCTTCTAAAGACCAGGTAAACATCACTGCTAACGAAATTGCTCATCAACTGCTCCTAAGTGGTAAGACTGATCAAACGGCAAAAGGGGCTCTCACCTTCAAGATTTCACAACAGCCTGGTAAAACTAATATGGCTTGCTTTACCACTACATAACTGAAAACCGCAATCACATCTCTAAAGACCAGGAAGGCCCCTAGCCCAAATGACATACTGAATTAGTTCCTGATAAACTTAGGCCCATTAGCCCTGAGCTAGCTTCTTCGATTATACAACTCCTGCTGGACCAACAACACAATACCAAAACTGTGGTTAGAAGCAAGTAAGGTAATAGCCGTCCATAAACCGGGGAAATCACGTGAAGATGCCAAAAGCTACCGTCGGGTATCACTGTTATGCTCCCCGTTTAAACAATATGAACGCCTCATACTGAACAAGATTGGGACCCAAATAGAAAACCATCTAATCCCTCAGAAAGCAGGCTTCAGACCTGGGAAGCCCTGTCCTGGCCAGGTACTAAGCCTCACCCAACACATTGAGGATGGCTTTGAAAGAAAGGAAAAGACTGGGGCAGTCTTTATAGATTTATCAGCGGCTTATGACACTATAAACCACAAAATATTACTAGAGATAATTTTTAAAATGACAGGAGATTACCAGCTGACTAAAGTAATAAAAACAATGCTTTCTAACAGAAGATTTTAGATACAATTTCAAGGTACAAGAAGCCGCTGGCAGAACTAGAAGAATGTCCTCCCGAAAAGTAGTGTGCTGGCACCAATACTCTTCAACGTGTATACCAGCCATCAATCAACCGGTCCAACAACAAGGAGCTTCATATATGCCGATGATGTAGCAATCACCTACCAACAAAAAAAAAACATTGATGAGATAGAAGAGCACCTAACAGAATCGCTCTCAGGGTTGAGCAATTATTATAGATTAAACCAGTTCTGGCCCAACCCAGCATAGACGCAACAACCTAACCTAACGCGACCTACAGAAAGCATTTTGATAAATCCTAGGCCAAAGTTAATACTAGGAATGGCATCCTCCAGAAACTGACCAACGCCCGCTGGGAGCCAACCCTAATGTCCTGCGCTCCTCAGCCCTTGCGCTGTACTACTCCGCAGCCGAGTATGCATCCCCCGTTTGGAAGAGATCAACACACGTCTGTAGACTGGACCATGTCCTGATCGATACGTGCAGATTAATAACCGGATGCCTAAAACCCACCAGCCTTGACCAAGTGTACATGCTAGCCGGGATTGCACCACCTCAAGTAAGGAGGGAAACCCAGGTCATATCTGAACGAAGCAAACAACGCGACGACATCAGACATCCATTGCACGAACATGCCCCGCATGTGGCCAGACTAAAATCAAGACGAAGCTGTATGCAATTCACACAGGCCCTTACGGCCAATGATATTAGCAGACGATGATATCTCAACCTGAAATCCTAGAGGAAATCTCCCTGTAGGTTCGGGCCTAAACTGGGGTACCTGGAAAACCATCAACCGACTACGCTGCCAAATGGGAAGATGCAAGAACAACCTCCTAATGTGGGGATATGCGGAAGAAGAAGCATGTGAATGCGGAGAATCCCAGACAATGAAACACCTTCTGGTCTGCCAATCCCTACAAGTTCCATGTACCCTCTGGGACCTATAGTCGTGTAAAGAAAATGATGTGATGTGTGCTGAACATTGGAGTGATATATGAGCATTTTATAGGAACATTTTCTTTGATCAGTTGACATTTCATGACATGTATGAAATACATATATTTTTATATCTAGAGTAGCTCAGACACGATTAAATAAATAAAAGCCTTTGGAAACTACGTAGAGCGATAAAAAAAACTTGCCTCTGCATAACAACAGGCAACAACTGTCACTATTTCTCCTTGTTCCTTTGACTGACGAACTTGAACTGCCTTGCTGCCTTTGGCCGCTATGACTTCTTGCGAAGGGTTGTTTAGCTCCAGACCTGACTCATCTACATTGTAAATATTTGCGGGTTTGTTCAAGAGGTTCAATGAGTCTAACGTCTTTTTTAACAAAGTGAAATATTAATTCACTTCTTCCTTTATCATCCCATCCGAGGCATAGATTGCTTTCAAATATCCAATGATGGTTTTCGTTTGAGAAATGCGTCAAGCCATACCCATCCTGCCTTGCGCTTCTCTAGGTTGAAACTTGCGCCAGAAATCTGCCCCATTTGTTCAGCCAGGTAGAAAGCCATTCGGCAAAGTAAATCTCTTGTTCGCGTATCTGGCAGCCTGCAGTCTCTTGACGTGAACCACTAATTTTAGTTCTGCGTTCAGGCCAGGGGAAGGTTACCCGAGCTTGCCTTTATTGCTGTTCTTTGTTTTAATTCGGAATCGTGAGATTTTTTTCCGGTATTTCGTGCTTTTTAGCTCCCCCCTCACTGAAGAGCCATCTGCTACATCTTTGAAAGCGGCATAAAGGTTATCTTTAGTCCAGCAGCCTCTTAGTGTTTTATACTTGTAGCTAGGCATGTCTAAAAAAAGAAATTAACAAGTTAGAATAAAGGTCGATTCCCATATGCGCGACAGTCAGTTACGCGACGTCGTGCGACCTGTCACACCTGTCAAATAATGATTACATTGTTTTAAATAGGCACGTCGCGTGGCTGTCGCGTAGCCATAGTGAGAACGTGCCCATTTGAAACAATGTAATCATTATTTGACAGGCGATGTTGCGTGACATCGTGTAGCTAAGTGTTGCGTATATGAGAATCCCTTTACAATATGAATTATGTGGGGTATATGATACTCCACATCTGTCACTTCGTACTGTCTACCAACACTAACTTGACGCGATCCCTACACAACCGAGCAATGGAAATTTATTAGTTCTAGAGAATACTCGTTTTATATAGCCTTATATTGTCTGATACATGCGCTACTTCATAATGCGTCATATCACCCAATCGACGAAATTTTAGGTAAAAAATTGCCAATAGTAAACAATGCTATGTGTATAAATATGTCTTAGTATTGATTTTAAAGAATGTGCAATAACGTACAATACACTAAACCAACAAAAATTGGAATAGAAAACAAATTACGAACCTTTAAAATAAATATGGAGAAATTTGACATGTGTTGATCTTCAAAATGGCGGACGAAACAAATCCTCCTTCCCGGTTCGCTTGTAACTGGATTAGACACGCTTCACCTGGTGGCAATGGTGGGTACTAACGTTCCCTAATGTCTTTCCCAAGCCAGAAAGCCGAGTTTTTAAGATCTCGAAAACCCATCACATCGACCGCGTCTAATCCTCCGGTTTTACCTTAGTGCATCTATTGTTATTCATGTATGCCCTGCCCATCTCCAGTTGTACTGTATGCTACGTTTGATTATATCAGAACTTTGTTCATTCTTTGATAATGGTATTTGATATCTTATATTTTCTTAATCACCAACATCATTCCATTGATTTCTCTGCCATCCCTCGCTTTCTCGCTGATAAATAGTTTTTGTCGAAGTGAAAGCATCGACCTAGTATATGATTTCTTGTAGAATACTTTGCTGGTAAACCTTTCTTTTCAAAGACATTGATGTATCTCCTCTTGACAGACTTATGCGGTGGAGGATGTCATATGTCTGGTTGTACTTGCCAATTCTTATTTCCTGACCTAAGTTTTTATATTCATAAACCTGTTCTATATCGCATGCATCAGATTTCATATGGTGACTAGATTTAACAAAATCTTTGTCTTTTGAAAATTGATGTCAAGACTTATTTTGTGATATACCATTTGTAGATCGTTAACCAATTGTTTCATTAAAAACCATACTAATTATCAGAACGATAGCCTTCTTCTTCTTCTGGTTCCTATCCGTTCCGGATGTTGGCTACCATCTTGACTGTGTTGTTCCTATCACTTACAGCTTGCAGGCTGTGAGATTTTTTAACTTGGATATTCTTCTTTGTCCAACACTCCTCTTCCCCGGTATTTTTCCTTGAAGAATAGATTGTAGGAGATGGTACTTGGTGATATTCCTCATGATGTGTACTAGGTATTGGATTTTCCTGATTTTTACGGTGCTTAATACTTTCTTAGTGTTTTTCATTTTTTGAGAACCTCAACATTTGTTAATTAGGGATTGAACAATAGTCACAAAACTAAATTCATCGTTATTAAAATCGGTATTACGGGTCCTCATTAAAGTATCATTTTTGGTTCTACATAAAGAGAAAGTAACCAGGGCTGAATCAAATTCAACATATTCAACAACCTACTTGTATGAAAAGACATTCTCAACCGATACTTCAATCAACCAGTCTCCGTGTTCGAATAATGTCATTGATGCCTAAAAAACATAACTTATTTCAAACAAGCTACAACTAATATTTCTCCGTCGGCCTGGTAGTCTACAGAGTAAGAGCGTTAACTAACAAATCTTAAGGTCCCGGGTTCGATCCCAAATGTGTAATTAATTAACGCTAATTTAAATAACAGCTAGGTTGCTGGACCTATAAAAATAAAAATGTGGGCAAAATACAATAGGCCACTTGGTTAATATTCCGCTACATACATTGCACCAAACTTAAAAAAAAATATCACTGCAATATCTTTACCAATAAAAAAAATAATAGTACTCCGCTGGAGTACTATAATTATTTTAATAATAGGAGTCCAAATTGTTTAGTAATGCGTGAGATCCGAATAGTTAACAACCGCTGGTCTATAACATATTTATATACTGGTTTACTTGTTCTTGAATATATGAAACTACTCGTCTAACTGTAATTATTAAGGATAATCAATATGTTTCTAGAGCGTATTTTGTAGTAATCAGTGAGAAATATATTTATTTGTCTAGTTAAAATCAATATTTAGTGATGCTTAAAATAAATTGATAAAACTAAAAATCGTCGTCGCTGTTATCTTGGATCTTACTGCTAGTGATTCTTCCCGATGGAGCCCTCTTCATATCCAATCCCGACAATTCTAATCCTAAAGAATCATCATCGGAATGAATCAACTCGGGCTCGTCATTGTCCAAGAAAATATCGTCCGAATCGGAATCGCTTTCGTCCAGCGACGACTGACTATTAGAAACAGTCGGATTCATGCTACCAAAAACTTTACCTTTGTTCTCCACTCTTGTTCGCCCTAAAAGCATCCACCCTTAATGTAAATATAAGACTATACATAAATATTAACCTCCGGTTCGAGCTCGGGGCCTTTCCTGTCTACTAGGCGCCAATCGCTGTTCAGGATTTACGACAGGTTCCTCTATGCTAATCATTTCTCCAGCATCATCTAACGGAATTGCCACGGGGGCGGATTTCTGTGAAGAAGCTAACTGTTGACGTTGCTGTTGAATCCTCTCCGCCTCGACAGCTAATTTCTCCAACTGCGTCAAACATCTCAATCTTGCCGAATACTGTACGAATAATCTATTTAATTCTATCTCTAAAGAAGTAAACTCTTCAAGAAACGCAGGTCTACAAAAAGTAAATTTAACTTATTGAAGTAACATATATATTTACAATTTTATAAATACAGTGTTCATTACCTAACTTTTTTCAGAGTTTGTAATCGCTTTTCGTATCGATCAATCTCAACTTTTCTGCGTTCGATTTTCGCATCCAAATTCGCTTCGGTTGCCGATACGTTATCAATCAGTTGCTTTGTTTCGGTGATTTCCGACTTGATTGATTCTATTGCTTTGCGAATTCCCGATTCCACATCTGTCACTTCGTACTGTCTACCAACACTAACTTGACGCGATCCCTACACAACCGAGCAATGGAAATTTATTAGTTCTAGAGAATACTCGTTTTATATAGCCTTATATTGTCTGATACATACCCTACTTCATTCTAATTACATAATAAATGGTATTGTTTACTCAAAATGTTTTTCAAATCTTGATATATTTATTATCTTGATTAAATTTAAAAGCTGTTTCTTTACTTGTATAATACAATAGATTACGATGATCCATCAAAACTACTGGTTCAACTATTTTAATTGAACTATTTTATATATTATAATTATTTTGTTAAAATATAAAAACAATAAATTGTTATATCAAGTGATATCCTTTCTTAGAATTTAACTTCTAGTCTAACTCATAACATAATAATGACCAATATTGTTTATAACAATTCTGCTTGAGTTTATGGGCAGTTTGATAAATTACACGATTATATATTACGTTCGATTACGCGATATGGCCCAAAGGTTGGGCGGATGTAACGGGCAGTGTCAGGGGAGAGGTGTGTCCATGCAGTGTAATGGGTCGATCAGTTAAGAGAGTTGAACACACGATAAAAGGCGACTTTATAAGATATTGACTTCTGTTTTGTACATTAAGTATCATTAACAAAAACAATGAAAACTAATAAATAAAACACCCTTGTCTGATTCAAGTAATATACATCAAAGGTCTGGTTCAAAGAGTAAACCTGAAAATCGGAAGAGCAATTCATTTTAAACGAAAAGTCAAACACAAGATCGATACCAAACGAATGCACATGATTAAAATTCAGTTGAAGAAGGAAAGGATGTTACATCTCAAAAAAATTTAAAATCTGAAAAATAAATAAAAATATTCCCATTACTCTATTGATATCATAAATATGTACATACGTTTTTTCCCCTTTTAACTTTGTGGTCGATAGTATTTACAAAGTATTTCAAACCAATGTCTTATGAAATTGTATATACTTCTTCTTCTTCTACTTCTTGGAGATCTGTCGATCTGTTAATTCTGGAACCATTGCATCTTTTCGTGAGAGGTAGATTGCCAACTATCTCTCCATCTTTTAGGTGGACCCATCTCACAATGTCATGTATTTAGCATTGTTCTCTGATATCTGTGTTTCTGTCTCTTCTTGTTTCCCCACTATTGTTCCCAGTGTTTTCATTTCGGCCACCCTTAGCATGTGTTTCATCTTGTTAGTATCTTCGCGGGCTTCTGTACCGTACGTCATGATCGGTCTGATACAAGTCTTTTAGATTCTTATTTTGCTATCTTTGCGCATGTACGGGTTTGCCCAGACTATATCTCGTTGGCATCTCGATACTGCTGATGCTTTGTTAATCTGGCTCTTCAGGTCTTTAACTGGGTCGTGGGTGCTTGATATGCCTATGCCCAGGTATCAGAATTGCATCACCTGTTCTAAGGGATTGTCCTTCACCACTAGCTTATATCTGAGCGGATCTTTCGCGATTGTCATACAGTTGGTTTTGTTGATAGAGATGTTCATATTGAATTGGCTGCTTACTTGGAAGAACTGGAAGAGTTGTCTCTGTAGGTCGTTTTCTGATTCGGCAATAATTGCTGCATCATTGCCATAACACACCATACCAATTCTTTTGTTGCCCAGTCTATATCCGAGGTTAAGATCTGTTACTTTATTTATAATTTTATCCATGAAAAGATTAACCAAAAAGGGACTTTATACTACTTATTTACTTTATACTGTATACTAATTCCCCCCGGTGTTGGGATGTTTTCAGTGAATTGATCTCCTACTTTAATGATTGTTACGTTATTGTTATTTAAGTTATGGATTATCTTTGTTATGTTCGCCAGTACCTTGTTTTCTATAAATATATGTAAAATGTCTCCCAAACGAACCCTGTCAAACGCCATTGTTAGGTCAATGCAGCAAATACACGCTGCCATACTGTACTATGTAGCCTTTTCTTTTATTTGTTTTATTACCGTCCCTTTGTGAAGCCCGGTTGTTCTTCGGCATTCTTAATTTGCGTTTCTAGTTTGTCCTTGAGAATACTCGTGAATAGTTTCATTGCTGTATTTAAGAGCGTTATTCGTCTAGTTTTGTGGGCAGGTTTTTAGTCCTTTCTTAAGTATGAGTATGGTGATGCTATTATGCCATTCAACTGGTGTTTCCGTTTCATTTAAGATTTTGTTAAATAATTTCAATAGTTTCCTTGCGAGTTCGGGACCTCCATATTTTAACAGCAGATTTTCTGTTTTTTTTATTTTCTTGAGTTTTGCTTCTATCTCTTCATCAGTGACGACTGTACACCACTTATATCCATTTCGTATTCGTTTATATTCAGCGCTTCTTCAACATCGTAGAGCTCCTTTGGTATGCACGAACTCGTTTACTTGTTTTTTTCTGTTCCAAAGCATTTTCCATGCTTTCCTTTGAGCGCCATACAGGTCGTAGTCCATGTAGCTAGTGAATTTAGCCAAATGTTCTCTTTTGATTGATTTTATTCTTGCGTTTACTATGTTTCTTACTTGGACATATCCCGCGTGAGTTTTTTCCAACAGTGCGCTTTTGTATGTTAGGTAGCATTTCCGTTTGAATTCAGAGAGTTCTTTTACCTCTTTACAGAACCACGGTTTGGTGTGGTTTGTCGCGTTCATATTAATTTTGTACTTTCCAATTGCTTCCTCGGCTGCTTTTTTGATGCATTTCTCAATATTTTGCCAGCTCTCTTCTACTCCCATTCTGGTTTTAAATCTACCTTTTTTTAATTTGTTAGTAATTCTGTTCTCGTAGAGAAGTTTTGTGCTCTCCGTTGTTGGCGACTCTATATTGTACTTTTCGATGATCTGTGGAAGTTTTCTCTTTTGTGGTGGACGTTTTAGTAGTATCTTGCATAAAACAAGATTTTGGTCAGTCCCCAAGTTAGCGGATGTTAGGGCTCTGACGTCGAGTACTTGTGCGGATGTTATCACTCGATTTGTGAGTATGAAGCCTATCATCGGTCGCTGGCCTCAATTGTTATTGAAGGTGTATTTGTGCTGATCTTTATGTGGGCAGTACGTGTTGTTGATCCTCATTTCATTTCTTGCGCAGAAGTCATGTTGTGTTAGTGTTTCGCCGTTTCAATTAATTATGGTTTCGTTATACTATTGCTTTATACCTGATATGACATCGTTGCCGATACGTGCATTAAGATCTCCGAGTATGAGAATTTCGTGTTTAGTATTTGTTTTGTCTATGACGTTTTGTAGTTGCGTGCTGTGATATTGTTAATTTTTAGGGAGATTTTTAATATTTTGTAGTTGATGTATTTGATGTCTTTGATGCTCTGTGTGCATTTATTTTGCAGCAAAATTCCAACGCCCGAGTGTGCTCTTTCTTGTTTTGCTTTTTCCACTGTATATTAGTTTGAATTCTCCGTATTTTGATATCCCTAGCTCCTTTTTACTTATCTCAGAGATCCCGCAAATGTCAATATTATGTTTCTTCATTTCTATTATGATCTCTTGATCTCTTCCGTTCCACGACGTTATGTTTTAGCACGCAATTTGTATGGCAAATAGTTATTTCAGGCAAATGGCCTTTGCTTAGGCAAATAGCTTCATAATAGTCATATATTATATTCTTACATTTTGTTTGCCTTTCTTTTATTGTTACTTGTTTACAGCAAATGTTATTCTTCTTGTTTACAGCAAAATATCATTAATTGAAGTAATGATGAACTTTTTAGACCTTACTCTGGTTCATAAAAACAACAAAATAGAATTTAATATAATGGATATAATTTTCTTACCGTTTGGGTATTGAAAATTGAAAAAACCAAAAAAAATTTGCAAAAGTGAATAAAATATTTATTTGGGCCGATAAATGAATGCTGCCATTTATTATTTCATGTAAATGTTGCGGCTACGTCGTAGATGTTCCATCTCCGAGCTCTAATTTTGGCATACTTTTTCCAGCATCTTGTCTTCCAGGGCTGAAATTATGGCTGGCTGGTCCCTGTACACGAGCCACTTTACGTATCCTCACAAAAAATAGTCTAAGTTAGTGAGCTCAAATCGCATGATCTTGGCGGCCAATGGACTGCTCCAAAACGTGAGATTAATTGCTCACCAAACTCGCCTCTCAATAGGTTCATGGTATAGCATGCCGTATGGCACCGTCTTGCTGAAACCAAATGTCAAGTCCAATTCTTCCATTTTGGGCAAAAAAAGTAGGTAATCAACGCACGGTACCTTGCTCCTTTGACTGTAAAGTTGCGATTTTCATCGTTCTTGAAGAAATAAGGTCCAGTGATGCTGCCGGCCCAGAAACCGCACAACAGTCCATCTTTCAGGGTGCAGTGGCAGCTCTTGAACTGCCTCTTGCTCTAGCTGCTCAATTTTTTGATAGAAAAATGGATTTTTATTCAACTTTCCAAAGGCCCATTCAGCAAACAAACGACGTTGTGGTAAATCACCTGGCTTTATTTCTTGCAGCAGCTGTATTTTATAAAGTTTCATACTGACCCGTAAGATCCTTACGTAAAACCTACCAGGTGATCGAATAACGCGAGCCCAATTGTTGACAACGGCGATGAATTGACATATTGCGATCTACATTGACACTGGCCGATACAGCAGTAATATTTTCCTCGGTACGCACTCTTCGCATACGAGTTGGTGGATTGTTATGTCCAACAAAGTGAAACTGTTGCGAAATTTGGTCACAACAGCTTGAATAGCCTGCGGGTCGATTATGACGACCATAAAATGGACCTAATTTACTTAACACATTTCTCACACAGCATAAATTTTGATAATAAAATTAAATTATTTGCAAGCGTCGTTCGTTTGTTAATCTATTCATGGTGAAATGGCAAACCTCACTGATCATTTTTGACACTGCCACATATCACGAATCTTTTTTTTACATTGAAAAACCAAATACAAAAAAAATCACCCATTATACCTATATAGAAAACCCTCTAATGAAAAAATAATCAAAAAGTAAAATTCCATAATTTCAATTGCTTCAGCAAATGCTTTCCCAACAAAATTCATACAAAATTTGATCAAAAATAAATGAACTCAAATAACAATAGATCTGTTTACGGTTACTTAAGCGCATGCGCACCCACAAGTTTGGAAGGCGGGAATATGAAAGTTTCGAGCACAGATTTAGTTATACGTCAAAACTTTTTGACGTATAGCATGGCGGAAATTGACATATGCACACAAAAAAATATCAACTATGAAAAGGTCTATGGCGCAAATATATCTGAAAACTTCAAATTCAGATAAAATTTTTATCTCCCTGATATGTTTTGGCAAAACAAGAGAACAAATGGCAAACGTCCTTCGAAGGCAAAATCTTCTCAAAGTTGTCCCACATAGTGTTCCCACATAATGCTATGGACATAATCGACCCCCTCAAAAAAAGAAAAAACGAAGCGGCGAATACGAAATGCATTGTTACAAATTCAATAGCGTGTACATAGGTCAGACAAGACGAAGTTTTTCAACTCGGTTTGCAGAACATTTTTCCGCTTTTCGCCTTAAAAACGACACTAGTTCCTTTTCAAACCATTGATTGTCTGGAATGTAATCATAAATTCCCGGAAATGGATAATCTAAAAGTCGTGCTACAGAGAATGATTTCCCAACTAAACTCATCCAAAATTTAATCAATAATAAACGGAATTTAAAAAAATAGGCAATCTCAAAATCTTGCATAAATGCAACAAATGCCCGAGACCTAATTTGGATGTTGTTTTTGGATGCAGACAGAAGGACACATACAAATAGAATGTCACAAAGATATTGAAAGAAAAACTAGGAGTAAAGGAGGGAATAGTTTCTATGGAAAGACTAGGACGAGAGGATAGCGAAAACCGTCTTGTTGTGGTAAAATTGGAAAATGGAGATTTGAAAAGAGAAATTATGAAGAAGAACAGTGAATTAACAAACTAAGGTATTCATTAGCGATGACCTTACATAGGCAGAAAGGGATAGCCAGAAAGCTATAAAAATTAGAGCAATAGAATTAATAGAGAAAGGACACCAGGTAAAAATAGGCTACAAGGAACTAATAGTAGATGAAAGAGTTGTATCATGAAAGGAAGGAAAACAAGAAGGTTTAAAAAGCGACTAAACGAGAGGGAGAGGGCGAGAAGACACAAGAACAATGATGAACGGTTATCGGAAAATATTAAGATACTTTTTTGGAATGTGGCGGGACTTAAGAGGAAACTGGTAAGCGATAACGGATCTATAATAATTTTTCTCAAGAAATTTCACATAATTGGATTAGTTGAGACCTGGATTCAGGAAAAAGAATGGGAGAGCTGCAAAGGAAAACTTCCGAAAGACTATAGATGGAAATTGCAGCCGGCCCAGAAAGAGTATAAGTATGGAAGAGCAAAGGGGGTATATTAACAGGAGGTAAAAGAAATATCAGAGTCAGAAAGAAGACTGGAAGAAGCAGATGGCGTAGTGTGCAGGGAAGTGGAATTGGAAGAGGCCTGGTGGCAGGCGGCCACGGTTTACAACAACAAAGGGCTGGAAGTAATTAAAGAGGCAATAAAAATTAATGTAGAAAGACCGTTAATGGCAAAGTTACTGGTAGTAGGCGATTGGAATGTTAGAATCCGGGAAGAGTAGTTTCACACAATGGATAGTGAAGGTAAAGAAATAATAAGGAAAACCAAGGATAAAGTTATTAATGCAGAAGGAAAAGGGTGGGCTGAATGGGTAAAGGAAAACCAATGGGATGTCGTAAATGGGGGTGTGGAAGGAGACTGGGAGGGAGATTGCACGTTTGTGGTGGCAGGGGGATTAGCGACTATTTACCTAGTAGTGGCAAATGACCTGGCCAGGATGGAAATTAAAGAGATGGAGATAGGAGGGAGAATTGATTCAGACCACATGCCAGTGGCAATAAGCTTGAAGCTGAAGACAATAATTGTGCCTAGAGAGAAGAAATGGGTTACCAGATGGAACAATGAAGCTACTGAGAGGTATAATGCTATAAGGGAAGCAATAAACTAAAAGGGATTAAAAGACAGACAAGATAAAAGAGAAGATGGAGGCAGGAATGTTAAAGAAGAAAATCACAGCAGCATCACCAGGAAGATTATGGGCAGACAAAGAATATATGACGGGGAAACAAAAGTACAGAGAGGTTATGAGAAAGTGGTGAGAGGGCACCAGTAGTAAAGAAGAGTGGTTAATGACGAAAGGCGAACTAAAAGTTTTGGTGACGAAGAAAAAACAGAATTGGGAGAGAACATCAACGCATACTGGACATCAAAACAGAAGCACCGTTCTGGAAGTATTTAAAAGAAAGAAGTGCGAGGAAAGAACGAGTTCCAAACTAAATTTCGATGGAAAATTGGAAAAGTCATTTAATGGTTTTGTAGGAAGGAGTCGAGACCAAGAAAGGAGTAAGGAATAGAAGCCTAAGAGGGGAACAAGCTTTGGAAGATTTTTGTCAAGAAGAAATAACAATTGGTGAAGTGGACAAGGCTATAGCAGCATTCAAACAAAAAAATGTACAAGGAATGAATGGAAGGAACAGGAGAAAAGGCTAGGCCAAAAATGGAAGGAGTGTATGAATGAAAGGGGAAATGGTTTGGAATTATTTAGGAGGTTGAAAAAGTGGAGAGAACAAATAGCTACCCAGGAAGAACCTATTCCGGTAATATGTAATTTTAAATATATGGTGTATAGTATACTAACGTATTTATTTAAAATGTTTTGTATATATGCCATAAAATAGGTCATAAAATAAAATAGGTCATAAAATAAAACTAAAATACTTTTGCCCGTCAACTTTTGTCCGCCTAGTCTTGTTTTTTATAAATTCGTACGATATAAATATAAATCCACATTTTAATCAAAACAACTAAGCTTAGCTTCTTATGCCCATATTTATGAGTTAAAACTTTCTGCCAATAACATAGTTAGTCAGTCACATAGTCGTATAGTTAGTCTAACCTCAGAATAGTAATTGGCCGCATGGATTTTTATTAGAATACTTTTTTATGTATAATTTATACCTGTATTGATTTAAAAATTAAAAATAAATTGATTAAAAAATTCAAAAATAAGCACAAAAATCATTTTTGAATCATGAGAATATCTAGAAATATTCCATTCACTTTTTGTAGATTTCTGTCTAAAACAGTGTAAATTTGCAAGAAACTCGGTCTTGTTATTTTATTAATTAAATACACACATGAAACTTTAAGTTATAAAAAAGTTACGACTTGTATCCAGTACAGAAAAAAATATAGAATTTTCTTATATTAATAAACAATTATGTCACCAAAATATTGTCGACTGGCTATAACAACTGTACTATTTACCCCTATAGAAATTTTTAGATCAATGCAGACAAAATCTTATTATTATTACAAGTTGTGGACATTTTGTTGAAGAAAATTTTTCTTAGTGTTCAAGGAACTAAAAAAAGAAAACGCAAACATGATACTTCTACATAAGAACGTACTTTTTTGCAATAAACCGAAGAAAAAAAATCACTTGTTTGGCCGTTTTCATAAAACTGAGAAACACCTAAAAACTAAAAATTAAGGATAAACACTCCTTTAACTATTGCATTTATTTTTTTACATCTATTTTGCTTTTATTTCAAAATAAATAATTATATCAAAAACACAAGAGATTCGAATTTTCAGATCTGTTCAGACCCAACAAATAGTTACTTTAAATTATAAAAAAAAACATTTGAAATATAGCTTCTAAAGCAGTAAACTTCCATATAACGCAAGCCTCTACAACGCGCTAAATATATTGCAACTACTGTTTTATTGAACGATTCTAGAACAAAATGCAATCAATCATCAATTTAAATCAAAATTGTTATCTATTTTATCGTATTATTCGAGAAAAAAATCTTCTATAACACAATTTGGAATAACGCGATTTTATATAAAATAAACTGTGTTTTACAGGAGTCTACAGTATTAACTTTCTTACCCTTAAATCAACTTCTTTTCCTAGTAAATCAAATAAACTTGCTCCAGACATAGTAATCTCGCTAGCCAATTGCCTAGATTGTTTAAGATCGTGAATCTACAATTCAAAAACTCCTTAACAAATTACTTAAATAACAACTTGATTTTGTACTTTATCCGATATATCAAAGTCCCTAATACTCAATTCATTATCCTCATCTTCGTCCTTTTTCTCCCCAGAATTAGTAATTAGCGCGTCGTATAATAAAGTAGCTACTTTAAGAATCTCCTTAACGGCGTAACCATCTGCCTGATATAATCTTTTCGTATTTAGTTTGATATTAGCTTTGATCGCCTAAAACCGAAAAATACTATTTTTTTTTCCTCTTATTTCTTATCATTTGTTTTCTGTGTAATTTTATACCATAAATTGCGCGAGATTGCGAATAAGAGCTATTCTGTCTTCTTCGGAATCGATCTCTAAAGGGACATCCGCTTCCGGTTCGAACCTTTTAGCGAGCCAAACCAAAAGGTTGGCCACGAGAGGAAAATTAGGCTTCCGGAAACTTTCCATTGAAACTAGGCTTGGATATCCCAATGTACGCAACATTTCAATAAAATCTAAATGTAAAAAATAGTAACAAAAACTTATCTGATTTCTAATCGCTTTAGTTTGCTTACTCCTAATGTCTCTGTAAGACATTTTTTTCTTAATTCTATATTAGAACAAATTAGAAAACTTTTGACAATTATGTTTTCAGGTAGCACATGACACAACTAAATATTTGTTTGTGTCACGTTTTGTTTTTGTTGCTTGGCAACAAACGTCTGGAGGCTTAAATTTGTGGCTTTCCTATGCAACCAACTACCCAAATCGATATTTGCCGTTGCATATGTTACTCTTTATCATTTCATTTATTATAACAGAATTTTAAAAGGATTAAAGTTTATAATATATGTAATATGTGGGGTATTTTAACATTTTTTTCAAGATTCAATTAATATTTCCTAATAAATTGTGGGTTCGTGTCGAGTGTTCCAGAAGATTCATTTCAAAATGAAAAATAAATGCTTTTATTATTAATATTAAATATAAAGTAACTTACATTACTAATATTAAATACTTTAAAAAAATAATATTAATTAATTATCGAATTATAATCAAATATTATAATCAAAAAAAGAAATATATTAAAGAATGCTGTATGAGCGGGTAATATCAAATTAATAAAAATAAGCGGGAAAAAATTACTATATGAATTTCCATATTACAAGAAAAGAATTAAGAAATTACTATGCTCTCAAATTTACTCATTACTTAAAAAAATATATAGATATAATTACAAGTACGATTTGGTTTCCTGCACTTTCGTGCTATGAGAGTTCATGTGGGTTTCCAAAAAATACCATAACCTAATAAATATTAATAATAATGAACATCCGTATACACGTTTCTGAATTTTTGGCTTCGTCAGTATGGACTTATATAACTACATCTATGGACTTATATAACTTATCTATAGCGTACTCATAGCACGAAAGTGCAGAAAACCAAATTGTACTTGTAATTTTTTCTTTCTCCGTTTTGCCCATTCAAAGAGCGCGTTTGAACTTGTTAGTTGGTTTGATGGTTTTCGCCTTCTTATCCTCCCAAAACCTCTTCATGAATGCACTATGTTGTATCTTGCGTTCTGTCGACCACTTCTTATCAGTTTTCTTTTTAGGTTTCTCCAGTAATTTATTACTTTTATTCTAAGTGATCGACGCACAGTGGGGCCGAATCCACGATTTCTTGGCAAAAAATATTTGAGCTAAATTTTGACTATAAAATGGTATGTACAAAACTTTTTAATAATAATACAAAGTTTAATATGTATTTTTTTCTGAATTATAATGTAAACTTATGGAGGTGTCTAACCAGCTTTTATAAGAACCTGTCATGTTTTCTGTTAGCTTTTTGCCTTTTGCCCTTTTCTTGAAATCTGCTACAAAAACTGAAATCTTTTTATCCAGATGCGGAATTAGGTCTTTACTAAAAGATTTTTAATTTTACAGGACCGCCTGGTTTAGAGCGTCAAAAAAATATTTAGTTATCTCAAATTTTATTGTGGAAAAATGGTTAGTGATATCAATGTTCTGCTTCCACACACATTTGTTTCAAAACTCCTTGGCCTTTATGCTGTGACTACCTATTTCGGTTCTGCGCTGTCAGCAGTTAGACCAAATCAGTGAAAAACACTTCTGCCGCCGATGAAGATATCTTGACCACTTCACGTAGATTGTTTTGATATATAAAAATTCAAGGATAACGTTGAAAGTATAAATAAACTATTTGTGTAAACGGAACATTGATATCACTAACTATTTTTCCACAAAAAAATCGTGAAAACTTGGTATTCTTTTGCGTTCTAAACCAGCATTATCTCCAATTGGCACAAACATGCGCAGCTTTTTTTTTAAATTAACCTTGAACAACTAATCCAAAAACTAAACAAAAATACAACTACAAACATGATATGCACTGATGTCAACTAAATTCGTACAAATAAACGTTTTCATTTACTCGTTTTTGTTAATTAATATTATAACATATTACTAAACATCATACAAGTAAATTTAAAAAATTATATATAGTAACCTGTAGATAAGGATGCAGTACTGGTAAAACTAAAAAAATAAAAATAAAATAATTTTTGCCAAGAATTCATAGATTTGGCCCCAAATTTCTTGGAGGTTTGCCTTAGTTTCTTCGAGTCATTTTATTTTGACCTTCTTTGAGTTAATTACTTGAATAATCTTTTAGTTAGTCTGTTGTCGTCCATATATGCCCATAGAAATGCAGGCTTCTCTTCCGCACAGAATCAGTAAACCTGTCAGTGAAAGAATAAAGTTCCGCTGTATTTCTCTTAATCCACATACCATTTTCTCTCGTGGAACCATACATTTTCCGTAGAATTTTCCGCTCATGCTTTTCGATTTCTGTAATTTTAGAATCACCACCTAAGCATATGGTTTCTGAAGCATATAAAGCTTCTTCAAAAACAACTGTCTTGTAGTGTCATAATTTTGCATTACACGATAGGACACTTTTGTTATAGTACGCCTTATGGAGTTTGGTGGCTCTTTCTACGCTGGCTCTACAATCTAGTCTTGATGGTACATAATATTATATACATAATTTTATCAAGTTATTTGAAGGAGGACATTTGTGGAGTTGTGCCGTTTTGCATCTCTAGCGGAGTGATTGCACTACTGTGTAGTTGATATTTTCCATATATTGGGTTTTATCGCATGATAGATTGTAGATTGTAGATATGGTGGTGACGACTTGTACTGCGATCTTTATAGATGTATTGTACCCCACCCTCCTCCTCCAAGTGTTGGTGTACTTACCTATTTAGAGCGCCTCCTCTAATCCTGATTCCTATAGGAATTTCAGGATCTGGGTGGGATTCAAGGCCTGCAGCTCCTCTGTGTTCAAGCAGTGAGCCCCAAGGTACATCTGTGTCTTGCAGAGTAATGCTCCACAGTCTTTGAACAGATGTATGGGGGTTTCCTCTGCTGAGCCACAGAATCTGCATCCGTCATCCTCCTCTAGGCCTAGGGCCTTGAGATGTTTCCTAAGTCTGCAGTGTCCCGTCAGGATTCCTGTCAGAATTCTAAACTTGTTCCTGCTTAGTTTCTGGCAACCTTTTGTTCTCTTCTGGTTAAAAGATCCCAGCATAACTTTGGATTGCCTTGGCCCTAGAAGCTCTTTCCAGGTTTTCATCAATTTTCCTATTGTTTCTTCATCAAAACTTTTGTGGATGGTGTTCACACTCATGTCGCAAAAGGGTTCCGGACCTATAAAGGGGCTACTGGATCCCTTGTTTGCTAGGTGATCGGCTTCTTCATTTCCGTCTACACCAGTGTGTCCTGGTACCCAGTATAGCGTTACTTTATTATCCCTAACTTTGGATCTGATGGTGTATGAGCTAATGGTCTTGATGGCTGCTTGGCTGTCTGACAGGATAGCAATTAGTTTTTTGCGATAATTTCTGTCGAGGATAAACTGTGCACATCTTTCGATTGCGTGTACCTCTGCTTGGAAGATACTTGGGGATGTTCCCATGAATTAATTTTAATTTATTTTTAATTAAATTTTAATCCTTGTCCCACAAGGATCTGTACTAGGACCCACACTCTGGAACATCGTCTACGACGGGGTGCCTAGACTGGCTCAAGCGGAAGGTGTAACAACTATAGGTTTTGCGGACCTGGCGCTTGCCGTTACAGCGAAATCTGAACAGACCTTAATGGAAAAAGCAAACGCAGCCATAAACGGCATAATCAACTGGATGGCCAGTAAGAACCTGTGACTGGCACCGAAAAAATCAGAAGCCGTTCTCTTGACTGGAAGAAGAAAAGTGCTACCAATATGCTTCAAAATACAAAATGTAGTAATTAAACCCAAGGAATGGGTAAAGTATCTAGGCATAATAATCGATAATCCCAGAGCATATTGTTGCAATAGAAGAAGAGTGGCTTAACATCCAACAAGAAATGATTTCTATGCACACAAGTTTAGATAAAATTGTGAATGTAATGATTTATTACCTCCAATTGGTCGATTGACTGTGTAACTTATGTAGGGTAAGTCGGTATCACTGCAGATGCTGGGTCCAGGTGAAGTCGATCCTGGCCGTTCTCCTTCAGTGGGCTCACAGCCAGCTCCTCCAGGATTGACAATGGTATGTTGTCGTCGGAAGTTGACATGACGTGGACTGCCATCCTCAAAGCTGTCTTGTCTGTGGTGAGCAGATTGTTCGGATCCCATTTATTTAAATTTGCTTGGAATCAATATTAAATTCAATTGTTTAGGTAAAGAATTGGGAATGTTTTGGATGACCCATCCAACGCGTACCAACCGCATATTAATGATATAATGCCAACCAGAGACAGGTCCAAACACTCCTGCACCAGTACCTTCTTTTGTAGGTATTTGCATACCATTTCGTCTTTTGGTACTTCCAGCCAGGGGATCTTGGCAACGAGGCTGTTTCGGTCTCTGCTCCCGATTATTTTACCTCTGCCCATTCTTTCCTTGCTGAACCGTACTATCGCCGATTTGGCGGCCCTTTCCACCATAAGGTGCAGCGGAGTCAGATCCAGCAGCAGCTCCAATGCTGCTGTCGGACACAACTGTTTCCTCATAGAGGCCAGCTTGATTCTACTTCCCCACGCAACTGTCCCATAATGATTGCAGGTCTCACTATCATGGTGTACATCCATCGCAGGATAGTAGGGTTGCAACTTTACGTTTTTCCTGCCAAATTTCTGCACACCATTAGGGCGCGTTTGGCTTTTCCTACCGCTGCCTCAGCATGTCTATTCCATAGGAGTTTGCTATCTAGTGTGATACCCAGATACCTTATCTCCTGTTGGTATTCTACTGCCTTGCCATCTATGAGTATGGGATGTAGGCAGTTTAGTTTTCTCCTTCTAGTAAATGGTATCACCGTGGTTTTGCTCGGGTTGAGTCTCAGTCCCACCGTTTGACACCATCTACTAGTTACTTTGAACCCTCTCTGAACAATTTCACAGAGCGTTCCCTCAAATTTCCCTTTTTCGCGTTATGACTATGTCATCGGCCTAACTTTGACAGTTGATGTCTAGGTCGTTTAGCCTAACCAGTAGTTCATCAACTACCAGGCTCCACATTAGCGGTGATATTACACCTCCCTGCGGGCACCCTCGAGTTGTGGAGATCTTAATAGTGTTTCTTCCCACTTGTGTCTCAGCTGTTCTAGTTCTCAGCATTTCTCCAATCCACTTTGAGATAGTGCTCGATATTCCTTCTTTCGAAGGCCGCCTTGACAACCTCGTGTGAGGTGTTGCCAAAAGCTCCTTCTATACTCAAGGATTCTATATCCAAGAAGGCACATATCTACTTCCTTTGTCTCTAGTGCTGCTTCTATTTCGTTTGTCAGCTGATACGGAGCGGTGTCTGTGGATTTCCTTGCTCTGTAAGCATGCTGACTCCTGTGTAGTGGTATACTTACCAGCACTATAGTCCTAAGGTAAATACCCTTCTCCATCGTCTTTAACATAAAAGATGTTAGACTAATGGGTCTAAATGACTTAGGGTTGGGTGGTGTCTTTCTTCCCCACCTTCGGTATAAATACCACCTTAGCCCTTCTCCATAGCTCCGGTATATATCCGAGAGCTAAACTACTTCTAAAGATATTTAGAAGATACGGCATTAGTTTTCTCTCTCCGTTTTGTAGGAAGGCAGGAACTAGTCCGTCCACACCTGGGGCCTTAAAAGGCTGGAAAGTGCCGATAGCCCATCTGATTCGGTTTTTCGTACAGATGGACGCTGCCCTCCTTCAGTCGGCCCGACTTGGTTTCCGTGGTTGCAACAAGTCCTCGGTCTCCCTGTATCCTCTACACCCCGGAAAATGGGTTTATTTTATCGTATGATATCTGGAGGCCTGCCTTTGATTCTATATTGTGTAGTCTCTGTATGGCATATCTTGTTTCATAATTTGTCTTAGTAATGACTGCTAATTTATCAGCGAACGCTAAACATTACACATTGACCTTGTTTCCCGAGTTTACAATGTTTACACCCTTCATTTCCTTTTTCCATTCTCTAATAACTTTGTCTAGAACTAAGTTAAACAGAGTAGGGGAGAGGCAGTCACCTTGACGAACGCCTGTAGATATTTCAACAAGCTCAGAGACTTCCCCAAGAAATGTCACTTTAGACGTCGTATTCGTGAGAGTCTGTTGGATAATAGCTCTGGTCTTCTTGTCCAATTCAATTACTTCTAGAGTATTAAAAACTCTCTATCTTTCCACAGAGTCATACATACGCCTTCTCAAAGTACACAAACGATTGTGTTGGTACTTCGGCGAATCCTCAATGTCGTCTTTAAGTTCCATACTTATTCTGTACATGTTCGACCTTTCCTGAAACCCGCTTGAGACTCACCAATTAGGAGATCTGTTTGTTTTTCTAATCGCTTTGGAAATAATTTTGTATGCAATCGGCAGTAGAGATATATTAACCGGCACCACCCCTATAGTTGTTTGGATTCGCCTTATCACCTTGCATTTGTATTGAATGTATTAATGCACACTTCCAATCTTGCGGAACCGTTTCTGTTGCCCATATTTCTATTAAGGTTGCATGAATTCTGCTTACAAGGTCATCTCCAAGTTTACACTTCTCTGCGGTGATGCCGTCCTCTCCAGAGGCTTCATTATTTTTTAGCGATCCTATGATCTTTGTTGTTTCCTGTATTGTCGGTGGTTGTGATTAGGGGTTGTGCATGGGTTTCTCAAAATTCAGTTTTTTTTGAGGATCACAGTTGAAGAGGTCTCGGAAATAGTCAGATCGAATATTGCAGTTCTCTGTAGTGTTCGTCTCTAATGTTCCATTTGCTCGAGGTTTTGTAGAAATTCTTGATGTTATTTTTAAGGAAATCTTGTTCAATTTTTATGAGTCTATTTTTATCATATGCTCGTTTCTCCCTGCCGATTATTTTTGAGGAAGTTTTCTCAGTTGTTTGGTGTCCATTCCACTGATTCCATGCTTTTGTCCGGTCATCAAGGGCTTTATCGCAAAGTAAGTAAAGTTCCACCACCTATGTTTGCGTTTCCTTAGAGGCTGTCCGAATTTCCTGGCTGATGTCTGAAGTGTTTTACGAAGACCTGACCAGTCCTTGGGGTCCTGCTCTCCTATGTCTTGTAGGAAGATCGTAGCGTCAACTCTTGAAGATCAGCTGAATTTAGGTGTGCATCTGTTATGCTAGAATCTCACTTTGATTTGTGTTAGGTAGTGGACAACTACCTTCCGTACTCTCACTTCTCACACATTCTCTTTCTGGAGATTGCAACGTGATCCATCTGAAATTCCCCTAAACTTAATAAAGACGGAACAAAGCTTGAATATATAAATATACTCAACCTTTCCGGAACTCTATAATACTAATGAGTCTTTTTAGGACTACCAAAAACAAATCTGTAGAGAGATAAATCTCGAAACGCGTCCACAGATGGCTATCCACTCAAGGTATCGGAAAGACATGATCTTAAAAATCAATGTTATTTTTATGGTTTTTGTTGAGTGCCACGAAAGTGGACTGAAAGCTATAGAATAACTGAGAAATTTCATACGACATTTGTTTTTGGTAGTCCTAAGAAGACTCATACATACGCCTTATAGAGTTCCGGAAAGGTTGAGTATATTTATATATTCAAGCTTTGTTCCGTCTTTATTAAGTTTATCTGATTATCTATAATGTTGTATGGTTTTACCAATTTGAAATTCCCCTAACAACGGGTTTGGTGATTTCCACGTTTTCATTTTACGTGGGGGTTTCACAAATTTCGTAGACATGAGTTTTAAAGCAATAGCTTAACAAAAGGCAATAAGACGTTCTCCATTCCTATTCATCCTCCAGTGTGCCGAGTGATGACCTAAAATCTATTTATGTTTCCTCTCTTTGCCAACTTGTGCCTTAAAATCACTTACTAAGATTTTCACATGATGTTTTGGAATCTTCCTGATGGTTTCTTCGAAGTTCTTCCCAGAAGTCTTCAATTTTCTCTGGGTTTTTCTTATTGTCAATATTCGTAGGACCGTGGGAGCTTTGACCAAGCAGTATGCTTTATTCCCAGATTTCACAGTAAGTACTGAGATTCTTTCAGAGAGGGAAGTGAAGTTAAGTACTGAGTTGATGATACTGCTAAGGCTGTCCCTAGTTGTATTAAAAGGATTCTTATGGCAGGTTTGCCCTTAAAAAACCCTGTACTCTTCCGAATCAAAATGGTTTTCATCTTGGAAGCGCGTTTCCTGGTCTGCTTGGATTTGAATGTCAAAATTGTCCAAAGCGTCCGTCGGCTGTTTAAGCTTGCCTCTTTTCAGTAAGGTATTGACATTAATTGTACCTAAAAATGTCTTTTTCTTGGGACTAAGAGATTTTGAGAAGCTCCGGTTTTTCTCTGCATGATGCTCTCGATCCCCCAGAATCCGATGATAGGGAGAGTCCGGACTAGGTGCCTCCGAAGTTGTTGTGATAACGTGTAAGACGCAACGTATAAGACGCAAGTGAATGAATCATACTGGAATGGCCACAAAGTTACAACTCGATAGTTGAGATCGAGATGTGCCTCATGGTGTTTTCCGGCTGAATTCTCTTTTACGATTGAGGAGCTCATGGTTAGAACTGCGGTTGTATGCCGTAGAGCCAGTTCTTCCGCCCTCTCCGCCGCGCCGTTGGGAAATATTCTCTTCCACCGTCGAGACCGTTGACTGCAGTTCTTTTTGCCTCAGTTATTCATTATTATTTCTATTCTTTCTAAATGAATAGAAATAATAATCATGTGAGACACGTAAACACGTAAAACAGATATTGGCCAAATAGAGAAGATTCAAAAATTCAAATATCTAGGAGAGCTAATCCAAGGAAATTCTTTGAAGAAATCTGCAATTGAAGAAAGGTTACATAAAATGAGTAGAGCATATAGTATCACCAAAGGCCTCTACAATAAGAAATGCCTATCCAAAAATGCTAAAATCAGGCATTATAATACAGTAGTGAAGCCAGAATGTCTATATGCAAGTTTATTTATTTATTTAGCTTATGGTCTATTCGAACATACATAGGAAAGAGAGTAAATATGGTATATATAACGTCAATACTAGCACATATATCACAAACATAATTCAACAACATAACAAGTCGTCGCTCGTTCCAGGGAAGGCTGTTAGCGGGCATTCGTGGGTGATGTGTTCCATTGTTTGAGAGGCAGCACCGCATTCGCACTCTCGACTGGGGCACATTCCCCACCTATGGAGTGCCGAACCACTTCTGCCGTGTCCAGTGCGTATTCTATTCAGTCGAACCCAGAGCTTGCGGGGCAGGTTAAAACCAGGTGGTGGTTCTTTAGAGTTGTGTATGGGTGCCAGGTCGGTGAGACTTTGCCCTGCCAGTCCGACTGCCACTCCTCGTATCCGTCAAAGTTGTTAGTGATTAGCTGTTGTGCCGTTCTGACAGAGGGACTTCTAGACTTTAGTCGATTAAAATGTATGAGATCCTGGTGGATTGGTAAGTCCGGGTTCGCGGTTATTTTATTGTACTCTCGGACCAGGATCTGCTTTCTGCGGACTATCGGCGGCTCTATGTCAGATAGCACTGGCAGCCATTCGATTGGTGTAGGTTTAATGGATCCCGTAATTATTCTCATCGTTTGGTTCAGAACTGTGTCGATTTTACATACGTAGAGGCTGTTTATCCAAGCCGATGCGCAGTATTCGGCCGTTGAGTAGACAAGAACAAGTGCAGAAGTACGCTGGGTTGGAGCATCAGCTCCCCAGATCGATCCAGCCAGCTTGTATAGGATATTATTGCGGGTCCTTATTTTCGCTGCCAAGTTGGTTAGGTGTTTGTTGAACGAGAGGGTACGATCCAACGTAACGCCCAGGTATTTGGGGTTGTAGTTGTGGAGTAGAACAGTGCTATTTAGAGTGACTTTTAGGCTGGTAGGTGCCAATCTGTTGAAACAGCAGTGAAAACAGCAGGTCTCGGTTTTCGCAGCGCTGGGTGTCAGCCTCCACTTCCTAAAGTAGTCTGACAGAATGTCTAGGTCGGCTGACAATGTGCCTTCTATGTTTACCATGTTCGAATGCTGGGTTGCCAGGGCCAAATCATCTGCATACATAAACTTGCGGCTTAGTGTTTGTGGAAGGTCAGCCAAATATAGATTGAAAAGAAGTGGAGGCAGGACTGAGCCTTGAGGTAGCATGTTATTAGGCAGCTTGGGTCTGCTTCGTGTCCCCCCCATTACAGTCTGAAGGGACCTATTGGAGAGCATGTTGCTCACCAGTGCTGTCAGCTTCTTACATTTTAAGGTTGTCAGGAATTTATACATTAGGCCTTCCCTCCAGACAGTATCGTAAGCAGCTGATAGGTCTATGAAGGTTACTCCTGTTTTACTGCGTTCCTCAAAGCCTCTCTCGATATAGGTCAGAAGTGCAAGGACAGAACTGCGAAGATCCAGTTGCGTCCAGGTCGGAAACCAGCTTGTTCCACAGGTAAGATGTCCAGGATTCGTGGGCTTATTCGGTTGTCGATTAGTCTCTCCAGAAATTTATATATAACGCTTAGAGGGCAATGGGTTGTTGGCTGCCGGGGAGGTCGGCAGGCTTTCCTGGCTTGAGAATGACGATGATTTTAGATCTTTTAAGTCCGCTTGGCAGTTGTTCGGCTTCGAGGATATTAGTGAAGAATTTTGCCAGGCAGCGCCTCATGTTTATTCCACCGTAAGCATGGAATTCCGGGTGTATTTTGTCAAACCCGGGTGACTTGCCGGTCTTTAAGGATTGGAGGGCTTTTGTGACTTCGTCCGTGGTAAATTCCCCAGGCAGCTGCTCACACCTTATAGAGGAGTTTTTGAGGGCCTTGAACACCTTTTTGATTTCGGTCGAGTGGGATTTATCTTTTCTGGCTCTGGACAGGTTCACTATATGGTTCGCTACTTGATCGGCCGTGACGTTGGCAGGCTTCGGCATGGTATGTGAATCGGTTCCCAGCTTCTTAAGTAGACTTCACGCCCTTCTACTTGAGTGTCGGAAATTCAGGCTTTTAGTTGTTTTGATCCATTTTTTCTTCCGTGCTTTGTCAAGGTTGTGTAATAGGGAGTCTGCAACATCCGATCTGCCGTTTTCCGAGCAGTCAGCGTAGAGGATCTCATTGGCCTCGGTCCAGCATGGTTTGTATTATTTTCTTACTCCTCTTGGTATGTGTTTCTTGGCCGTGATATTACAATCTTTATAAATCCTTGGTAGTTATTTGGCATTGGAGAAATAAATCGGATGTTTTTATCGAGGGCGGCCGAGTATCCCTGCCAGTTCGCCTTTGAGAAGTTCCATCTCGGGAGGTCGGAGCCGCGTATGATTGGGATCTGGGTGCCCACCTCCAGCAGCACGGAACGGTGTTGGCTTTTCGGGAAAGCCTCAAGAACATGTCGGTTCACTGGGACAGGTTTTCCCTCTTGATCAGATGACACGAAGCATAGGTCTGGATTTGTCTCGGTACCCCATCTGGCTGAGTGGAAGGCGCCTCTGTGTTTAGCACTAAAGACTAGTTGAATATTACGAGCCTAGGCCCAGTCCACCAGTCTTGTCTCGTTTTGGTTGTTTTGAGGGTACCTCCATTGGGTGTGCTGGCTGTTAAAGTCACAAGTATATGCAAGTGAATTTCTGGCACAAAACAACAATTTGGATAAGTTCGAAGTACTAGAAAGGCAAATTATAAGGAAAATATTAGGACCGCAAAACACAGCAGAAGGTTTGGAAATTACGAAGCAATGCTGAAGTATTCGAAAATATAGAAAATATATCAAACGTAATGAGAAAAATAAGACTCATGTTTTTCGGACATTTATTTCGAATGCAAGACAGCAGATTAACCAATAAGATTTTTAAATATCTATGGAGTAAAAAGTCCACAACAAGCTGGGTCAACGAAGTAAAAGAGGATTTAGAAAGAAACAATATACAAACAGAAGCTATATACAACAGAGAAGCCTTTCGGGAAAAAATATTGAAAATGGGAGGATTCAAAGGCAGGGTTGCTAAGAAGACAGATAAAAGAATATTGGAAGAAAAGAAAAGAACAAAGAATTAGCAATTGAAATTGGAACGTGGTCCTCCACGTAACATCTTGTCACTCACTCGTACTTGTAATTATATTTATTTATTTTGTAAGGCATGAGTGAATTAGAGAACATAGTAATTTCTTAATTCTTTTCTTGTTAAACAAACATATTAGTTAGAAAATTGCTTCAAACTAAAATGATCTGGACAAATTTATATATGAAAAAAACTGAGCTTGATTTCTGTTTGGAAAATGGACTTAGGTCACTTTCAAAATAAATCGCTCAAATATTTACTTAACTAATAACCAAATCCTTAACTTACTAAATACTTGTTTATTATGTCAACAATCTCATGGTCTTATTTAGTACAATAATTATCATTGTAATTATTGTGCACGAATATATAAAAAAACGTTCGTAAAATCATATGAAAATATGATTTTAATTGATTCGATCCTTGAGGATTGTCGGTATTAGAAATAATTTTTTAAATTATTGTAATTGCAACAAAATAAAGGTTGTTTAATTTGAGTAAAATTTGGAGTCAATTATAGTGGATTTGTTTAAAGTAATTATTAGTTGTGAAGTATTACATTTGGTACTAAACCTTTGTGTAGTTTCCGAATAATAGAACTCGAGCTCAGGGCATTGGGGAGGTCGTATAAGTCAGCCGGGTAGTTAGTGGTTTCCAAGGCGCCTGAGTGATATTAGGGCATTTTAATAAAGAGCTTTAAAGGTGCTAATCAAAACAAATATATTTCCATATTCAAATTTTTAAATTAAAGTTTGAATAAATATTAGAAAGTCAAATTCCTTTCTCTCGGTCGATAAGAAGCACCAGAGGATAAGACATACATATAAGACGGCTTCTAGAAAAAAATATTGTTATATAAATATATTTAAAAAATCTTATATAATTTTTCCTAAATGTTAAAATAATTCGAAAACTCAATATTCTATCCACCTTCGCTCTCGGAACAATCTATCAATCATCTCCTTAAAGTGACCGTTCATACCTGTATTCCTCTTATGTGAACTATTGTTGTCACTCCATTCAAAAACTACGCCAACTTCATTACCATCTATCGCTTCATATGTATATATGAAACCATATACATCCTTCGAGCTTGACAATCATCATTTTCATAGGAGATTCTTCTTCTTCTGTTGCCTTACACCTGTATGCGTTGGCGAATTATCATTTATTGAATAATTGTTAATGTTATGTTTATTGCTGCTTGGCACATGTCACCAAACTTTTTGATTCCGGTCCAATTCCTGATGTTCCTAAGCCATGATAGCTGTTCGTCCGATGTCCCTTCTGCATTTTATCTTTCCTTCGAGTATGAGCTGGGGAATTCGATATTTTGGCCCCGTTAGTATGTGACCCAGATACCCGATCTTGCCCTGCTGTATGGTATTGAATAGTAATCTGTCCACTCCTGCTCTTCTCAGCACCTCCTCGTTGGTAATGTAGTCTACCCATGGGATAAGGAGCATTCTTCGTGTCCACATCTCGATCGCCTCGATCTTGTTAATGGATGCTACTTTGATCGTCCAGGTTTCTGCTCCATACAGTTGGGCAGGCCAAACTTAGCATTTGACCATTCTGTGGCGGATTTCCAAATTAAGGTTTTTATCTCATAGCAAGTGTTGTGAAGGGGGTTGGATGGGAATCACCGCTGGTTTCAATGTTGAGAGGGAAGGACTGCCGGCCAACAATTCTACGGTCTCTGAGATATATCTGAATATCTCGCGATCTAGAAAAGTAATGTTCACCGGGATTCGTAAGGCACAGAGTTTGTCGAATAATAGTCGTGTTGGTTTTAACAATGTAATTAAACAATAATACAATTACACGAAATAACTTACAACTTAAGAACTTATAGCTTACCACCTTCTACTGACAACTGGGGAATGGTATTTATACTATTCCCTGTATAATATATCTCCTGGAGTGGTTAAATCATCCTTCTAATTCAAATAAGGAGGAGATTGAAATTACTTGACTCCTCCCATAAACAATCAAAGCTTAAATTATCTAAATACTGAAAATGTCTGGTCCACTGGTTAATCTTTATGGGATGGTTTTTTGGGCCTTCCCACGTTTTCTAAAATGTTTCGGGAGGTCGATTTTATTGTGGTAATGAAAACCCCTAGTCTTTAGAAAAACCATAAAACCATTGCATTTATCCAAAACCTGGGACCAAGGGCACGTTTTGGAATGTGCGCTAATGGTAGAGATGTCTAGTCCTGGTTTTTATTACAACACAAGGGACGTAGTTTGTTGAATGCCTGTCTGGCTTGTTCTAACCTTACTCTTGATCTCTTGTAGTGGGTCCCCTCTGCCGTTTGCTAGTGTGCCTAGGTATTTCGTGCTCGTTGTTCTTTCAATTTTTTTACCCTCTACCGTGATGGAATCTCCTGCCTGATTATTACGGCTTATAACCATGAATTTTGTTTTGGATCTGTTCATGCCTAGTCCTGCTTCTGTTCCCATTCTGTTATGTTGTTCATTAGTAACTGTAGGTCTTGCTGTTTGCTTGCTATGATCACTGTGTCGTCTGCTTATCTTATACTGTTTATTGTGATACCGTTCACTTTTAATAGGACATTATATTTACACATTTCTTTCTCTTTCCTCTGAACAATTTTTGACATATTTTTCGAAGTGGAGTGACCTCTGCCACGCGATAATAAGACGATCTCAAATGAATCCAAACCAACTGCATGAATACATAGATAAGGACAGAGAAAAATATAAAATGTCACGGGAGGCTTATGTCCAACAAAGAACGATCATATAACCGTTTGATGATGATGGTGATTAGTAAACTTTAATTATGGGGAGGTACAAATCGATAATACGCGTAAATTGTAAAACTTCACTTGCAAATTGGTGAAAATTCTCAAATATTTTCCAGTTTGTTCTTAAGTTTACGTGTTCCCAATATTTCTTAAGATTACGTGTTATACGAAGCACACGTGATTACGTGTTCTGTTTTTTTTACGAGTTCCTGTTGGGCTAAACAACAAAGTCATCGAATATATTCTGTACCCCCAAAAAACCCCACTGGCTACGCCCATGGGTGGTGGCCTAATAATTAAGGTGTCAGATTACCAAGCCATAAGTCCCTGGTTCGAATCCGGGGACGCGAATATAGAAAAATAAGCCACGGTGGCTCATTTTTCTATATTCGCGTCCCGGAGAACAGTTCTCCTGTGCATGTCTGTGGCAAAGTCATCACAGTAAAATTTGCCACGAAAAAACTCCCTTGTGTGAAATCCCTTGTGTAAGATCAAGACTCCAAAACACAAGTTAGCAGTGGAGGTTAGGTAGAAGTGTGTGATCACCACTGATGTGGAACCTGGTTGTTGATGCATTACTGGCTAGGTAAAACGACCTAGACATGAAATGTCAAGATTACGCCGACGACATAGTTATCATAGCCAGAGGGAAGTTTGAGGGAATGTTCTGTAAATTCGTACAGAAGGGCCTCAAAGTAACTAATAGATGCTGCCCAACAGTAGAACTAAAACTAAACCCGAGCAAAACCACGGTGTTATCCTTTACTATGAAGAGGAAACTGTCTACTGTCTACTGCTCTACTGTCTACTTTACTAAACTGTATACTGCTCATATTATAAGATTGCCCTCCCATCTAAAATAACAGGAGATAAAGTTGTTACGAGGCGCCCGGTATATTAGCAGAGCGTCTCGTAGTGCTAGTAAATGCGCACATTGTATCCCTATAAACTTATTGTGATTGGAGTGGGGATACACACCGGTGTCCGGAAAGGGAATCCGGCCATCAACGAGGGTCAGATTGGAATGGGAATTCTAGCAATACGTTTAGTTAGAGCCACAAATATTTAAATAAATACTAAGTTATAGTGCTGTCTCTGTAATTTATTTGGACCTAGCACTAATAATAAGTGATCTCTGATGAAATAGTGATGAAATAAGTGATCCTAATATCCGCGAGTCACATTTGTTAGCCACCTGGATCACACCCCTGTGGACATTCCATATTCCCAAGGGCTCCATCTCCTAAGTTGAGGCCACGTATGGACTCCTTGATAATTCCTGGAGTATAGGAATAATTCAGGTTTGAATTGTCAACCTACGAAAAGAATTGGCAACCTACGAAATTTGCCTAGTAGCAAAGTATCTGCGTATAATACTAGATAGCAAATTCCTTTGGAACGGGCACGCTGGGGAAGTTGTGGGAAAAGCTAATCGTGCTCTAATGGTGTGCAGAAATCTTGTAGGGAAAATGTGGGGTTGTAACCCCACAATCCTGCGATGGATGTACCTTTATAGTGACACCTGCGATCACTTTCGGGGCAAATGCGTGGGGAAGTACAACCAACTTGGCCTCTATAAAGATGCAGCTTGAGGAGATTGAAAGACTAGCATGTATATGCATCACGAGGCGATGCGGTCATGCCCGACAGCTGCAATGGAACTGCTGCTGGATCTCACTGCGCTGCATCTTGTTGTCGAGGGGACCGCCACGATTTGTTGTGTATATGGTTTAGCAAGGAATGAATAGGCAAAGCTAAAATAATGTGGAGCAGAGATCGGAACAAAAGATGAAATGGTATGCTAATACCATTTCGAGAAAAATTACACAGCAATGTGTAGCAATGCGCACTGGTGCAGGGGTGTTTGGACCTCGTACTAATTACTTTGAATCAATGGTAACCTATCAAAGTATCTTCCAAGCAGAGTTACACGCAATCGAAAGAAGCGCACAAATTTACCCCGACAGGAAGTATCGCAAAAGACGAATTACTCCTGTTAGATAGCCAATCCTGTAGTATTAATTTCCTGTAGTAGTAATAATCCTGTTAGATAGCCAAGCAGCCATCAAGGCTATTAGCCTATACAACTTCAGATACAAACCAATATGGGACTGTGTGGGAAATCTAAACAAGCTCGGAAACGAAGAAGCCTATCACCTAGCAAGCAAGGGATCTAGTTATTCCTTTCCAGGTCCAAAATACTATCGTGGTATGAGTATGAACCCCATCCACAAAAACTTAGATGATGAAATCAGAAAACAATGGATAAGAACATGCGAAGAACTTCCAGGGCTAAGACAATCCAAAGTTATGCTGAAATCTTTTAACCAGAAAAGAACAAAAGGTTACCTGCAACTAAATAGGAACAAGCTTAGGGGAAAGGAGTCCTAACGAAACACTGCATACTTTAAAAACACTTCAAGAAAGATGACAGATGTAGATTCTGAAGCTCAGAAGAGGCAATCCACATATATCTGCGGAGCATTGCTCCGCAAGGCACAAATGTACCTTTGGGCCCACTAGTTGAATGAATAGTTGCAATTCTTGAATTCCACCCAGATCCTGAAATTCCTTACGGGATCAGGAGTAGAGGAGGCGCTCTAAATGGGTAAGTATACCAACGATAAGAGGAAGAGGGTGGAGTACAATAGATCTATAAAGGTCAATCTTGAGACAATTTTGAGCAACACAGTTCGTTTTCATCGTTTGTTTTGTATAGTGGGCATGTAGAATGATTCTACCTCCATCAACTTTTAGGCAATCCGATCCATCAGAAAATGCAGGAGGGCCGTTTACGCTGGTTTGGCCATGAGCTATTATATTTTGCCCACATTTTTCACTTATAGGCCGAGAAACCTAGATGTTATTATAAATTGCACAAATTAATTACACATTTGCCTTCTGGTACAAATGCGGCCGACACTGGGGATAGAACTCGGGACCTCCAGACTTGTTAGTTAGCGCTCTAACATGAGACCATGAGTTTCACCACTACACCACAGGTGCCGATACAATAGCTAAGTTAGCATATAGCCTGGAAGTCACGGGAAAGAGGCCCGAGGGGCGACCAAGGCAGAGGTGGGTTGACACGATCCATAATCTACACCCAGATATGACTCAAGACCGAAAGAAATGGAGACAACGAATCCTCACAGCGGACCCTGCCACCAGGGGGAACAAACGCTAGGAAGAAGAAGCATGGTATAGTAGGCTTGAACCAAAACTCACCGTAGCTCTATACTATTCTCGTATGTAGTTAAATACCTTGGCCATAAAATTTAATTAAAAAAGTAATTCGCAGTATTTAGGTCACATTAAAAACAAACTTTTTTTACTAATGTATGTGAAAATGGCATTTTTTCCACGGCTTACCCTACATGAAATAGACATTTTTTCATTCTAGAGATGAAAATATTTTCACATCTAGAGACGAAAATGAGCATTTTAAATTTATGATTTTCTCGATTAAAACACTAAACTAACCAAATTTGCATGGACTTTCTTCTTAATTACATCAATTTTTTAATGAAATATTTTATGTACAAACGTAAAACGAGCCTGAAACTATTTAAAAAACCGAAATAAAATTAGGAAATTTGACTTTAAAAGTATCAACTTCTATGAGAATGCAATATGTTACCATGGAAACGACCAAACCAACAACTAAATTTGTATTGACAGTTCGCTTCGAATTGGGTTTTTACCATGGAAACGACCAAACCAACAACTAAATTTGTATTGACAGTTCTGACAGTTCGCTTCGAATTGGATTTATTTAAGTCGAATTATGGATTCTACAACCGAAATCAGTAGAAAAAAATGCATTTACTACTCGAGATGAAAGTGTTTTTTTTGGTACGGTGTAATTGCTAACTCGCTGGCGCTCGTTAGCAAATTCCCACCTCACCAAAAGAAACGCAATTTCATCTCTTGCTGTAAAATATACTATTTTCGAATAGATATCGAACTTTATTAGAAAAAAAATCGCTTTCTTAGATGTGACATAATTTGTTCTTTGTAAATGGTGACAAACTAAGAAACTATTATATTTTTACTTAATTAAAACAAAAAGAAGTAACGACTTATTTTACATAATTTTTGACAAACAGTTGAATGACAACAGTTTAATTTTGCAGCGCCGCCAAATTGCAGGACAATTGCATGGGTCGAAAAATATCGTCCAACAGCTTCTCTAATGGTAACTGAACTTGCAGAGAGGAAAAAAACTGCTTATTGCAGCAAGTAAGAAATTCACGTGAGCCAGTAAGAACAATTTTAGAGAATGATTTTCTCTTTCGATCTTTACAAGTGGGCAAAAAGCCCAAAAATTTCTTCCAATAAACTAAAACTCACGTTTAGAATTCAATCGATGGATTTTAGGCAGGGGGGATTATGCTCTCAACAAAATAATTTTGAGTGACGAAGTACATTTTTTGTTGCATGGAGAGAGGCATGGGCGTAGCCAGGATTTAGTTTGGGGGGGGGGGAGGTGGGTTTAAGACCAGGATTTAGTTTCGGGGGGGTTTTAAGATAATATAGTAACAGATATGCACCAATTTTAACAGGTTTGCATATTTCGGGGGGGGGTTGAACCCCCAAAACCTGGCTACGCTCATGGAGAGAGGAACAAACAAAATTTTTGGCCTCCTGAATTGTAAAGATAGCTTCGACATCGTGTATACGTCAAGCGAAACTAGCAATTTACCCACTATGTTGCAAAGTCCGGCTACAATGCGGTAAAGTCACTTTCCCGCATTGTAGCCGTACTTTCCCGCATTGTGCCAAATATAATAATTTCCCATATTGTAAATAATCTAAATAGTTGGGGAAGATGGTTCGTTCTGAACCCTCTACCTCCACTCCCGGCCACCCATCACGCTCCCACTTCCGGTTCCCACCCCACGTATGGCTCCCTCCTCCACTTCCGGTTACCCCTCTCACTTCCGGTTCCCACCCCCTTGTCCAGTTCACACCTCAGTTCCGGTTGCGGAACCGGAAGTGGGAACTGGAAGTGGGAAAATTTTTGGGACCGGAAGTGGGGTGGGAACTGGATGTGGGGTAGGAACCGGAAGTGAGGTGGGAACTGGAAGTGGGGTAGGAACCGGAAGTGAGGTGGGAACCGGAAGTGGGGTCGGAACCGGGAGTGGGATGGGAACAGGAAGTGGGTGGGAACCGGAAGAGGGGGTAGGTACTGGATGTGGGGTGGGAACCGGAAGTGGGAGGTGGGAACTGGAAATGGGATGAGAACCGGACGTGGGAGTGGGAGTGGGGGACCGGAAGTGGAGGCGGAAGGTCTATTTGTTTCTTAAATAATAATTGTCGGCCAAAAAAATGTATAGAAATTTCGTGCGGAAATGATTTTACAGCGCTCCAGCTAATTCGGCTATTCCGGCCCAAACGAGCTGTCGCGTTGTAAAATCAAACTTTCCACACTCTAATGTAAATAACTATTCCGTCACATTTTGTACTTCTAGTTTCGGGAGGGAACAAACGCGTCCGAAGCACATAAAAGAATATATCCATGAACACTTCGTAATCAAAACGCACTTGTCAGAACTTGTTTACAAAATTCCGTTCTGGAGATTTTTCGGCACAAGATAAATCGCGTTCGGATCGACCACAAGTCAACATTGACGTGGAAATTAAAGCCATAATCTAGACCAACCGCCAGATAACAGTAAGGGAACTCACGGAGAGCTTAAACGAACCTAAAAAAAACCATATAACAACATATAAAAAATATAGGCCTTGTAAAAAAAGGTGTTGAATTGGTTTCGAAAAGGTACACTGTTCTATCATGACAACCCTAGACCACACACATCTTTGGTGACTCGGCATAAATTTCAGGAGCTCGGATGGTAAGTCATGCCTCATCCACCATATAGCCCTGACCAGCACCATCAGATTTACATCTATTCCGGAGTCTTTAAAACTCACTCAGTGCCAAAACTTTAAAAAAAGAAGAAGACATACAAAATCATGTGGACCAGTTTCTTGGAGATAAAAACTAAGCCTTCTACGAAAGAAGAATTATGAAATTATCCGAAATATGGCAAAAGGTCATTGATCAAAATGGAAACTACTTTCTTGAATAAACGTTATTCTGTGCATAAAATTTTTTAATTTATTTTAATACCAAAACAACCCAAGGACTTTTGGGACAACCCATATTAAACTTTAGAATTTACTCTACAATATTCAACAAAAAGTTTGTGTCCAACTTATTTCGTTTTATGATAATTGTAGTATAAAGTCAGGACACTCTTAATTTGTCGCCCATTATTTAAAATAGTACATATATTATATACTAGACAAAAATATCTGAAGACATTTATGTTATGTATAAATAATATACATGAATTTTCATGAAAATACATGAAAATAAAGTCAACCATTAATAGTGAGGGACAACATTGATAAATTACCATGTCTATAAAGAGATACCGATCACAATATATAGTTTTAGATAAAAAAAATCTTATAATCCATCTTTAAATTAGATTAAAAATCAAATGCCCTTTTAAAATTTTCTTTGATTACTGTAAAACAAACAAAACTACTGAGAGTTATTATTTTCTAAACTTATAAAAACATATATGTATTAGAAATTGATCCATATTCGATTTCATGAATTATATTATCAATAACATAAATATATGATATTCTTTCACTACGTGTTTTCTAAAATTCTAGGAAGAGCAATTACAAAATTTTAAAACAATAATTATTTGCAATGGAAAAGTTCGAATTGACCGACTTTTCAACTAGTTTTGCCATATTCGGCTGCTGACGTCTACCCTAGTTACAAAAGATAAACGAACAAAAGTCGAAAAGATATACGAGTATAAAAAATGCTAAAAAAACCTAAGAGAATGCGTGACAAAATAACATTCACAACTTTTAATTTATATTGTTGACCAATTACGTTTCTTGAAAAATCGATAAATTTGTTATGGTTGAATAACTTTTTGTTTTTGGTTTTATTGTCGTTTATTTCGCATCAAATATTCTTCAAGTTTTTTTACATACAAACATAATCGATTATATTCAATTCTATTTCCTGCTCTAGTTTTAAAATTTAAGTGTAATATTAAAATCAATATAAAATATAATTGCTTATTGAATAAAATTCGTTACGTTATTTTTATAAAGAAAAAGTGTCAAGAAAAAATATCCACTTTTTCATTTTCGACCTATTTCGTATAATTTTAATTGTGTCGAATTAACTTATAACTATTTAAATGCAATACGGGTTAAAAATGAAAAAAATTAAAAAACGATATATATGATAATTCAAAAAGCAGCAACATCTTATGCTAACCTTATCATCGACAAACGCCGCATCGAGGAGGTAACTACAAGTAGGTGCAAAGGTAAATACAAGTACCTTGGTACCTGGATAATAAATGACAACGTTCAGACAAAACAAGTCAAATGCAGAATTGAACTAGCCAGAGCTGCCCTTATTAAAATAATAAATCTCTTTAGCAATCGTGATCTAAAGATAGAAGTCAGAATTAGAATGCTGAGGTGTTTGAGTGCGTTTTTCTCATATTAATGTTCGGCGTGGAAGCATGGGCACTAAATCAGCAGCTTATAATTAAACTCCAAGCATTCAAAATTTTTGTGTATAGGAGAGTGCTAAAAATATCGTGGACTAACAGAATTACAAAAGTTGAGGTGTTACGAAGGATGGGAAAAGAGATAGATGAGATGGAAGATACTAGAAATTATCATCATCAGCCATTTCTCGTACTCTTCTGAACATATGCCTCCTCCAGGTGTTTCCTCAGTGTTCTGTCTTGCGCGGTAGTAATCCAGTTTTCCGCCACACGTTTAACGTCGTCCGTCCATCTGGTGGGTGGTCTTCCTCTGCTTATCTTGTCTCCTCTGGGTCTCCATTCCTGGATTAGTTTTTTCCATCGGTTGCCTTAAGTGCGAGCCACGTGTCCAGCCCATCTTCACTTGGATTTTGTGATAAGTTCGATAATTTCGGAGATTTTTGTTCTGTTTGTTATTGTTATGTTCGGCATTCTGTCTCTTTTAGTGTTTCCCTGTATCGATTTTTCTATTGCTCCCTGCGCTACTTGAAGTTGCAACTCTCTCCGAAAGGTTGAAGCTACCTGTTCTAGAATATTTCACTTTTTGAGTGTATTATTCTCAAACCGTGGATTTCGGATTTTTAGTTTGGTTGAGTGAAATAATTGGTAAATTGGTAAATTAATAGTACACAGTGGGTACAAATCCAAATATGATCTTGTGATTGAGTCAATCAGTCAATTGTTTTGCTTTAAGGCTTGTTTATTCATTTCTTCGTTAGGGTCGGAGGTTCCGCCCCGTATGTCATTACTAAGAGCATGCATTGGTTGAACATTTTGCGTTTCAGACACATAGGCAGATTCCCTTTAAGCGTGTGTCTTAGTTTGCCAATAGCTGCCCATCCCACCCCTATGCGTCGAGTGACTTCACTTGTGTGGTTGTCTCTGCACATTTGTATTTCGTGACCGAGATATTTATATTTGTGCGTTTGCTCTATTTAGTATTCTACTAGAAATTAAAGTAACAATTAAATGTAGGATACTACAATATCTGGGACATTCTGTGAGCACAGAAAGATATGAAATACTACAGCTCACAATGCAGGGGAAGCTTGCAGGAAGTAGAAGTACGGGAAGACGCCGTTTTCCCTGGTTAAAAAAATCTTAGAGATTGGTACCGGTGTACTTTAAAAGTACCGTTTAGAGCGACAGCGTCGAAAGTGAAGATTGCTTTTTGGTTGCTAAACTCCTAGTAGGAGACAGCATATGAAGAAGAAGAAGACCTTAAATTTTTAAAATCATTTAATTTCAAATTTTAAAAAGTTTTGCAATAATTTCTCAATTGTTTTATCAGGAAGAGCAAATTTTGCTTTTTTTTCTTGCCAAACCTTCAAGTTTATAAAATGTTATAAAATAGGGTTTAATCCAAAAATATTGTCGAAACCAATTTTTTTCTCGGGCCTATATAGTTGAAGCAGTAATTCATGTTAATAGGGACTACGCCACCCCGAATGATATTTGTATATAATATGTTTTAAGCTTTTATTCGTTTTAGCAGTTAAGTTTCAAGGTTGAGTACCGGCCCTGCCAAGTTAAGTACAAGGTTAACTACCAACTTGATTGACTGATTGACTCAATCACAAGATGATATTTTGATTTGTACCCACTGTGTACTAATTTCACTCAACCAAACTAAAAATCCGAAATCCACTGTTTGAGCATAGTGGGCTCAAATAGTGAAATATTCTAGAACAGGTAGCTTAAATCTTTTGGAGAGAGTTGCAATAAGCGGGGGCCAGATAGATTCCAAATTATCTTTTCAGAGGATATGATATGTGTGATTCATAGTAGTAACAACATAGCAGTAACAAGCATGAATGTATATGTAATAGTTGTTTAAATATAGAGGGCCGGAGGTATAAGATTACGCCCCCAGCCAAAGTTTGAGGCCCGACGGAGGAGGGCCTTTATAAGGCGAAGGGTGTAATCTTCCTCCGGCCCGAGGCATGTACAACGTTTTACGCACAACTGCAGAAAACCTACAAAATTCAATCAAAAATGGTTAAAAACGTTGAAAAAAATACGACGGTGATTCAAATTCACCGCTCGTCACTTAGGTTATTTGTTAGAAGAAAAAAAAATATTGTAAACAAAAGTTTTCATAATTTCGGAATGTCAATAGTAAGCGCTGAGCAAATTCCCTCCGAAATATTAGTGGAAGCTGATGAAGCTGTGTTGGGTTTGATCCCAAGCTTCCCAATCCCATGTTGTAATACAATAAATAATAATAAAGATGATAGATTTTGATGCAGGCTTTTCAATGATTTTACAGGCCCGCGGACCGATAAAATTTTGACGGGTATAATGTCAAATTTTCGGTCGTGGTAACTAAGATGTAAAGGAATAATTTTGATGCAGTTGTGCGTAAATATTTTTTTCTGATAAATTTTTTAAATTTTTTTTTTGCTGATATATGTGAAAAAGGCATTTATTCCACGGCTTGCCCTACATGAAAGTGACATTTTTTCATTCTAGAGATGAAAATATTTTCACATTTAGAGACGAAAATGAGCATTTTAAATTTATGATTTTCTCGATTAAAACACTAAACTAACCAAATTTGCATGGACTTTCTTATTAATTACATCAATTTCAATGAAATATTTTATGTACAAACGTAAAACGAGCTTGAAACTATTTAAAAATCCGAAATACCTTCTGTGAGAATGCAATATGTTACCATGGAAACGACGAAACCAACAATTAAATTTGTATTGACAGTTCTGACGGTTCGCTTCGAATTGGATTTATTAAAGTCGAATGATACCTAAACTATGGATAAAATCTACCTTCATAACTTTACCAAAAAAACAAAATGCCAGAGAATGTAATGACTATAGGACTATTAGTCTAATGAGTCATACAATGAAAGCATTTCTCTAAGTCATTCACAAGACTATACCACAAGCTAGAAAATGACATAGGTAATAAATACTCAATTCGGTTTCAGGAATGGTTTTAGTACAAGGGAGGCATTATTCAGTTTTAATGTATTAACGCAAAGATGTTTAGACATGAACCTAGATATGCACGTATGCTTCATAGACTATGAAAAGGCCTTTGATAATGTACGCCATGATATTCTAATAGATCTACTAAAAAAACAAAAATCGACTCGCGAGACATTCAGATTTTTGAATCACTTTACTGGAACCAAACAGCCACGATAAAAGTGGACAACGACGAGTCTGACGAAATACAGATACTGAAAGAAGTACGACAGGGTTGTATACTGTCTCCAATGCTGTTTAATCTATACTCCGAAGAGATATTCAGACAGACGCTAAGTGAAGAACACACTGGAATCACAATAAATGGTCAGAGGATTAACAACTTGAGGTATGCCGATGATACTGTTATTATAGCAGAGAATCTTGCAGATCTCCAGAACTTAACAAACAAGCTAAACGACAACGGTATACAATACGGTCTCAAGATGAATCTGGAAAAGATGAAGTACATGGTCATAACAGAAAGCAGAACACAATTTCAAGATTTATACATCGATAACACGCGTATAGAAAAGGCAACTAAATATAAATACCTTGGTAGATGGATAACAAATACAATAGACCAAACCCTAGAAATTGAAACCAGAATTGAAATGGCCAGAAGCACATTTCTTAAAATGCGGGTGTTTCTTTGTGATATGCAAGTAAAACTTGATCTAAGTACAAAAATACTAAGAGGCTACGTGTTTTCCAGTCTACTATATGGAATGGAAGCATGGACCGTGGACAAACACAAATAAAAAAGCTAGAAGCCTTTGATATGTGGTGTTATAGACGAATGCTTAAAATACCATGGACGGACAAAGTGACGAACACCAGAGTAATGGAACGCATGAACAAGCAACGAGGAATCATAAAAACAATAAAAAGAAGGAAGCAATATCTAGGCCATATATCCAGCGGAGAAAAGTATGAGTTGCTTCAACTGATAATACAGGGCAAAGTAATAGACAAACGGAACAGTGGTAGACGCAGATACTCATGGCTGCGTAACCTGAAAGAGTGGTATGATAACACATTCCAAGTGTTATTTCGAGCTACCGCTTCCAAGATGAAGATAGCGATGATGATTGCAAACCTCCTGAAGGGAGATGCCATATGAAGAAGAAGAAAGTCGAATTATGGATTCTACCACCTAAATCAGTAGAAAAAAATGCATATACTACTCGAGATGTAAGTGTTTTCATTTTGGTTCGGTGTGATTGCTAACTCGCTGGCGCTTGTGAGCAAACTCCCACCTCACCAAAAAAACGCAACTTTCATCTCTTGCTGTAAAATATGCTATTACTCAAAACAAAGGGTAACATATTAAGTCCTGATTAAAAATTGCAGTTATCATAAAACGAAATAAGTTCGACACTAATTTTTTTGTTGAACATTGTAGAGTAAGATCTAAAGTTTTATAACAACTTAAATCCTAAATTTAACAATTAACACTTTAAAAATATATCGATTGGATTACATCTGTTTGCTTCGAAGCATGATTGAGATCGAAGCAACGATGCATTTAATGCATTGCACGCTGACACATTTCTGGCGATATCTCATCAATAGTTTGTCTAATGTTTCGTTTTAAGTGTTCCAGGGTTTCAGGTCGGTTCTTATAAACATCGAATTTTACATGACGCCATAAGAAATAATCCGAAGCCGACAAATCCGGAGAGCGAATAGGTCGCAGCTGATCCCCACGCTGAAAGTCAGATGACCTTCGAGGAATGTCCTTGTAATACACCTTTTGATATGTTGGATACATGAAGCATTGAACACTCTTGCTGATACCAAATATCGTTTATTGGTAATCGGAGTTGAGCGATAACATCCATTAAGAACGTTTTTAGCATCTCCACATAACGTTCAATATTGACAACTATTGCGTCTCCTATTTCATCTTAAAAAATACGGTTCCAATACTCGAGCTGAACATATTCCTACGAAGTTCTTCTTCGAATATAATGAGGGTTTTCGGCAGACCAGTAACGTAAATTTTGTTAGTTCCTGTCCTCATGCAATTGAAAATGTCTTATATACAAATGTATCCCCTCTGCCATAAATCCATCGACTGAATTCTAAGCGTGAGTTTCGATCTAATGGAACTACTGTTTAGGCTTTTCGTCATTTCTAAGGCCGAAAGAGCACATCTTTCTTTAAAATTGTTCTTACCGACTCACCTGAAATTCTTGCTGTGTCGCACGGATTGATTGGAATTTTCTTCAATTCTGTTCCTAACTTAAATATTCACTTCAGTTCTAGCAGTTTTTTTCCTCTCTGCAGGTATAGTATCTTCAAGAAAACCTGTTTGGTTGTTGCATTATTTGCTCGTTGCTAGCCGTAAGTAACACGAAGTTCAAACGGCTGTAGAAAAACCTAACAATGTTGGATTCTGAAAAATTGATTCTTCTCCAGAGAGAATACAATTTGAAGTATAATTTGAACGTGTTTTTCGAAATTTTTATTAACAATGTATGAAGCATTAAATTAATGAAAATGGTGGTATTTTGCTAGAATCTCTCAATCTCAATCGCCTCACTACACAGTCCATTTCTGAACATAGGCGTCCCTCATATGGCACCATCTCTTTCTGTTCTTTGCGCTTCTCTTATCCAATTAAACTCTGTTGTTAATTTTATGTCGTTTGTCCAGCGCATCAGTGGTCACCCTCTATTTCGTCGTCCTAGGTATGGTCTCCAGTGCAACAGTCTGTTATTCCATCTCGCGTCCGTACATCTGGCTATGTGTCCAGCATAGTTCCATTTTTGAGTGGCAATGGTTTCGATCACATTTCTGATTTTCGTAGGGTTTTTCTGTCTCTCAACGCTATTCCCAGCATTTGTCTTTCCATGGATATTTGGGTTATGGCCATTTTGGTCATTTTTAGTTTTGTTAATGTCCATGTTTGACATCCATAGGTTAGCTCAGGCAGAATGCACTGATTGAATAGTCTTGATCTCAATCTTGTCTCAAAGGGGATATTCTGGATTTTTAGAATATATCCAAGTCTTCCGAACGCCGTCCACGCTAGTCTTTTGCGGTATATCTCGGTGGTCTGGTTTTCTATTCCTAGTTTCAATTGATGCCCAAGATACGTATAGCTTCCTACTTTTTCAATGAGTTGGTTCTTAATAGTTATTTGGGGATCTTCTTTGCACATTATTTTGGTCTTATTTAAATTCATTTGTAGTCCGATCTTGCTTAGCTCTGCTTCCATTTCAAGCAGCATTTCCCGTAAATTGTCCGGATTATCTGCAATGAGCACCACATCATCGGCAAACCTCAAGTGTGTAAATCGTTCTCCATTGACTAGTAAACCCTTCTCTTCCCACTGGACACGTCGAAATGCTAACTCAAGCGCTAAATTGAACAGCTCAGGTAATATAGTATCTCCCTAGCTGATCCCTCTATTTATGTTTATTTTATTCGTGTTCCCATGTAGTTTAATTGTAGATGTTGCGTTATTATTATATATACATATATATATATATATATATATATATATATATATATATATATATATATATATATATATACACATATATTTTCTACGAGCTGGATATATCTGTGATCTATACGTGCGTCCCTTAAGCTATTCATAAGTGCCAAGGGTTCTATCGAATCAAATGCCTTGTAGAAGTCTATGAACGCGAGGCAGATGTTGGTTGATTAATAATGATTAGGGTTGTACTTTGTGACTTTTTCCATTAGCAGTCTCATCGTCAGGAGATGAGATGGTCACATGAACTATAGTTCTTTCTGAATGCGGCCTATTCTACAGGCTGGTAGTCGTCCAGTTTGCAATTCTGTTCGTTAATATTTTTGTGAAATTTTGTACATCTGGGAAAGTAAACTAATAGGCTTGTAATTTTCTAGGTCTGATTTATCACCTTTTTAAATAAAAGAACTACTATAGCGTTGTTCCATGTATCTGATATTTTCCCTTCTTCCAGGCATTTATTAAATAGTTCGCATAGTTCTGTGATCATAGCTTCCCTTCCTTTATAAGTTCTATTGTTATGTCATCATTTCCTGGTGCTATGTTGTTTTTCATGTCCTTTAGTGCCAGCATTATTTCGTCTTCATTTATGTAGGGCATTTCTTCTGAACCAACGTTTAAAATCTTTTCCCGAGTTGTTCGGTATATGGAATACTCAATTGTTCGGGAAGTATATACCTAGTTCCTTGTAAAAGTTTTCCGTTATTTCCAATATTTGTTCTATGTGTCTTGTCTCCATGTTGTCTCTGTTTTTAATACATCGTCGATTGCCCTCTCAACTTGAACTTCCCAGTATTCTTGAAGATCTTTTCTAATTAGCTTTCTCGTTTCTTTAGCTATCTGTTTGTATTCTTGAGGTTTGTTCTCTCTACAGTCTATTTCTTTGGTCGATTTTTTCTCTGTTTTTTTACTGAGCTTCTCGATCTTTACTACCTTCTGAGCCTCTTCTTTCAGTGATATTGTAATGTTGCTTGCTAAGACTTCCAAACTGGGAGGGTTAATTTCTTTTTTTATATCCCTCGATTTTGTGTTTCAACTCTTCCTTAGTGCTCATCCACGTTGACTCGCGGGCGCGGTGGCGGGCGAGGTAACGAAACATCAAACATATGGCGTAATATCGAAGTGTTCACGTACGAAACGCACGTGCGGTTTAAGCCGGGGTTATATTAGAGCCACGCCGCGTGTCGCAAAGCGTGGGATTGCAATCGGTTACATACATTTAGTATGAACGTGATTACATTAGCTCAGTCCCGCGTGTCGCCGAGCGAGCTGACTCCACGCAGACCACTCGATTTCGATCGGCGTGGCATCGCTGGTGGGGGAAGTAACGCGTTGGTTGGCTCGGCACTAGTATAATCACCACGTGGCTACGCGCATTCCGGCGCGGTGTGTTGACAAGCAAGCAAGCAGACGTCTACCACATTTCAGTACCCGCCCAAAATGTCCGCCGACGAAATTATTGAGTTAGTAAGAGAGTATAAATTTTTATATGATCCGAAAAATAAGGATTATTTAAGGATTAAGGAATTTTTTTAATATCTTTTTCAATCAAAGAATGTACGTAATTAAATAGAATAAAAAAGTGTTTTTGTCATCCTGAAATATTGGTGAATTTTATCTTAATGCATTTACTGGGTGCACCCAGTATCTCCTCTTCTTTCTTTTCTTCTTGAGTAGGCTTAACATAAATATGTAGGCAATATCTTCTTCAAGATCCGTATCCGAGTCGGAAGAGAACATTGCAAATAGGTGCGGACTTTTACGCGGTCGCCACTGAACTGACACAAAAATTTCATCAGCACGCGCGGCGACGCGACACTGTAGTATAATCACAGCCCGTTGCGTGAGGCAGCGTTGCGACACGCGGCGTGGCTTTAATATAACCCCGGCTTTAAGAAGCGGACAAGCTAACGACTGGCGCGCGCTCGGCGCGCTCGCTGCAATATTAAACGCGTGAAACGATAGCATGTTTTCATCATGTTTTTCAATACAGAAGGGTTTATTAGTGCTGTTCGGCTTGGTATACTAACCAAAACTTAAACTTAAGTTAGTATACTAACCTAACATAACCTGACAACAGGTCACACACGCGCAAACGCTTGGCGGCCAATGTGAACACGAACTCGCCACGTCTACCGCGCCTGCACCCGCCACCGCGCCTGCGCGTTCCAACGTGAACAAACACTTATACACTTCTCTATTAACCTTAAGTCTATCTGTCTTGGTCTTTTCTCTTGTCTATTAGGGTGTTGAAGGCGTTGGTTTATTTTGATTTTAGCTCTTACTAATCAATGATCGCTGGCTATTTTAAATGAATTTGTGCCTACACAAGTGCTCACATCTTTTATTAGTTGTTTTCTACTGGACATGATGTAGTCAATTTAATTCTTAGTTTCCTCTTCATAAAGAATGTTAAAAAAAAATTCATTGCATATAGCTGTTTTTAGGATAAAAAGTCATGCAACATATATCCTCGTTCGTTCCATTCATCGAAGCTGAACTTACCTAAGTTCTCTTCTGAGTCATCTTGTTGTTTTCCAAGTTTGGTGTTAAAGGCCCCTATGATGATTGTTTGTGTGCCCAATTTTTTGCCCATTTTTCTTGATTAAGTTCTGTTAAATAAAGCAATAAGTCAAAATACAGGTCGACCGGGGCTCTTAAACCGAATTTAAATTGTTGCTTAGGCATTTTTACAGAACATATAAAAAAATTAGATGCAACTTGCTGCGACTTCGGTTTCGTTTATAATTTTTTGCGATGTATGCACTTTCCGCAGTTTTTTTCGTAATTTTTGCGTACGAACTACTGTTTATAGCAAATTGGTAATGCTGTATTCTTCCATTTTCTACAGAACCTGTGGAAGAAATACCGAAGAAATTTCTTTCACAAGAAAGGAATTGTTCATATTTACGAAATCGGTATTGAACGGGAGAATCAACGTGGTTACTGACATTGTTGAGATAGAGGTGTCAAAAAAATTGAAGCAACTTTACATTTTGCCGCAAAGTTTGAAAGATGCAATGGGTTGATTGGTATCGGAATTTAAAAAGAGGTGGCAACAAGTGAGTAGGAACCATATCAAACTTTTCCAACAATTCGATGAGTGGCTCAATGTTCCTCTGTCTTTCCGAATTGAAAATCAAGGTTTGAAGACTCCCACGGAAGACAAAATGAGGCATCCTTTGTACAAGCTGGGACGATTTGAGTGATCGGTCAAAGCGTTGGAGGCCAGAAAAATACCGAAAAGAACATACCGTTCATAAATTGGCCTACTCTACACACATGGGTTTCCGGGCTTCTGAAAATGTACATGCTTAATATAACTAGAGATATTACACATGGCAGTTCAACGTAAGCATCAAAGTTCCGGAAATAAATGGAATGCGTTTCAGAAGATGTTATGATTATCTGTTATGATCTTATCTCTGTTAGAAGGTATTATCAAGCAACGAAGCATTATTACTCATAGTAGAAGGCAAAATGACCAGAAGGGTCGACCTTGTCGCGGCATATCTTTTACGGATCCAGTTCTTGTGTATTTGTGGACCAATTTATACTCACTGTAGATTTTACAATCGGGGATGTTCAGGATGTTCTTGTTGAATAACTCACATACTTCTTCATGAGTACGTTTCCTATCGCCGTATCCAACCATCATTAGATTTTCTATTCTTTCCCGTTCATTCAAATGACGTACTCTTGTAACAAAATTTCAGATAGATGAATTACTTTTTATAATAATTAGTTAATGTATGAATGTTTGGCTACACGCAGCCACACGGAACTGATTTCAACTAAATTTGCTAAAATGATGCAAAAAAAATTACTTCGCCCTAATCAGAAGCAAAAGAAACAAGTGAGCATCGCAATTTAAAAGAAGGTTGAGAAGAAAGAGAGTCATATAAAAATGTGTTTGTTTTTTAAATAAAAGGATAACGACTTGTTTGAGGATATGTCGTAAACTTATTAAGATTTTCTTGTTACAAACGATTTTTTCTAAACTGGCTAATATTTGTTATCTTAAAATTCAAATCAGTTTTTTTCGTAAATTTTCTAACGTAACATATCAACATTTTTACATCACCATTTAGACAATTATAAGGTCTATCCAAATCGTGAATTAAGAATGGGGGTTGCCATTTAAAAACAAATGTCGATGACCTCATAGCGCAAACAGCACTGACGTCACTATTTTTTTTTACGACGACATTGCATTTTGGAAAATAATATTGACGTGTCCGACCGATTATCCCAATTATTACCATTAATATAATGTCATTTAATAAAAGATAAAACTAAGTATTTCAGTATCTAAAACTGTACTTATTTTTACGTATTCTTTATGAGGAAAAAATGCCAACAAGATTTAATATTCACCGCAAAGACTTGTTTAGAAATCATAATTTTAACATAATTTAAAAACATATATATTCGCAATCGAAATACTTAATTACACGTTTCCATAAAAAAATAATGTGAATGGTAAAAACTTTGACTCAAAATTACTTCAATCAATTGAAATCGGGGATTTTTCAAGATATTTCAAACTTTCAAAGTTACGCAACAAACACTAATAAATACACACCGCACACATTAATTTCAAAAGAGATCTTTGGAAAATCCAAGCCAACGGGTCAATAATCCAAAGCTAGAAATAGTCTGCAAAAATAAGGTCAATAACTATATATTCTGTACAATAAAATTATTAACAACAACAAATCCTTGTCCTACTCACTTAGCACCAACCCTAATTACTTCCTCGACAAATTAATTACCATTAACATCTTCATTACACATTTTTGTCGTAAACTGTAATTTCAAGTTTTTATTTTTAAATACATATCTTGAAATAAGAAATATAACTATTTTTTCTTATTAGTTGAGATGAGGATGTAATACATAAAATATCTCCTTTCAATTGCCCTTTTAACAAAGCACTTCCAAGAAGGAGACAATAGAGGAAACGATAAGTATGTTTACAAGTTACTGGAATTGATCGTATTTTTATAGTCGATTGTGTAATTTTAGTAATGGGAAAATGTAATAAAAGTTGAGAAAGGTAGGAAATATGAAAAATATGAAAAATGAAACGAAGAGGGATGTTATGAATAGAATGGTTGCGACAGTTACTACGTGGTAATTCATACTTACATTGAACTGAAGAAATGTAAAAAAAAAATGGTAAAAACATTTTTCAATTCTATGTAAGGATGGATGTAATTAGGATGAAATACAATGAATTATTGATTTATGCAATAATCTTAAATAGTAACATATTTTAGTTAAACATTGTGCGTTTTTGTTAATTGCTCGAGATAATAAAATAAAAATCTTTATTGTATTGGCTAAGTACAACTGGCTAATGACCAGAGGTCTTTCGATCAGGTTTAATATAATATCACAGATAATACAAGTATACAGGGTGTTAGGTAAACATGCAGCAAAAATTCAAGGGGTTATTCCTTGGAATATTTTTGGAATATTTTGTCTTATGGCACATTTTGAAATTTTCCATTCACTTGAAAAATTGTGATTTTAAGAAAATACATTTTCTCGCATTTTCCAAAAAATTTTTTTTTTTTTTGCTTTCACCAATCGATTCAGCATCCCAAAATTAGCCGGAGAACATATATCATATTCCTAGGAAGCTTCTAATTAAAAAATACCATCGAACCAGCCATCGATCCGCTGAAGGACTCGTACATTTTAATTTACTCTTCGGGCAATTTTTAACCGATTTCCGTAAATTTGATCTCGAAAGGTTAGTAAGAAATTTTTCTAAATTATTCTACAGGAAAAACTTGCAATTACTGAGAGTAGATTGCTAAAAATTGGAAAAAGGCGTATTTTGAGCGTTTGAACGAAATAAACTGGAAATCGTGTTCAGCACATAAGCTGAAATAAACCCCTAAAATTTTCTGTTATCTACGATCCTCTCCGAAACTACAAATCCCTGCGAAATTCTATGTATAAAGTATAAGTTGTATAAATCTATGTATAAGTTGTTTGAAAAATTCAATTTTTTAGAATTCCATAATTTCGACTGATTACGGATACAGGTCCGTATCTCGAGAACGGTTGCAGATAATTAAAAAATGCTTTGATGCATCGTTTTCAAGAGGTCATATCGATACTGATGCACTTATATTCTCTTAAAAAATATTAATTAATATTCCAGTCCTCTGCTCGGGTGACCAAATTTCGCGAAATTTCGCTCGATTTTGCCAATTAGATCAAGTCATATCTCGGGAACGGAGGCGGCTAGCAAAATGTAATTAATATTCACAACCAGAAGGGAAAACGCTTTCAGATAAACTTTGAAATTTGCCATTCGCTTGATAAATGATGATTTTAAGGAAATACATTTTTCATAGATTTCAAGATGTCATAATTTTTGTACCGCTTATCACTGAGACTTTTAGTGTCTACCAATCGATTCAGCATCCCAGAATTAGAAGAAAAATGTATATCATATTGCAATGGAAGCTATAAGTAAAAATTACCATCAATCATCTGGAGGACTACTACATTTGAATTAATTTCTCGGGAATTTTTGAACAGATTTCTACAAATTTAGTCACGAAAGATGCGTAATTAATTCGGCTAAATTATTCTATAGAAAAACTTGTAATGAGTTAGCGGAAATGGCTAAGAAATGGAAAATAGCCTATATCTTGGACATTTTGAACATTTGAACGGAATAAACTGAAACATTTTGTTCAGCGCATTTATTTCCTTCGGATAAACTGCAAAACTCCATCGTTTTCCTATCTCTCTGAAATTACAAATCCAAGGGAAATCATTTTCGGCACACTGAAACTACACGACAAGGCGAACAAATCGATGTGTAATCTGTTTGAAAATATTCAAAAGAATCAAATGTTTATTGCAAAATTCTAAATTCAAATTTTCAGAATATTCGACTTCATATGTCGATTTCATAAGTCTATATCGACTTCATAATCTAAATCTCGAGGAAGGTTGTAGATAATTTTAAACGGTTTACGGCATCGTTCTCAGGGGGGTCATTTTCCCACGGATGCACTTAGATTTCCCTAAAAATATTAATTAACTTCCCGTTCTCTGCTCGGGCGACGATTATTTTTATATCAAGTCATATCTCGCGAACTGGATAGAAAGTAGACGTATTTTAAATTTGTTTATATTGACAATTCTCTATTATACTGCTACCTGACACTTACTTCAAAAGCCTTAATTTTTTTATGAATTAGACTACTTACCCAAAAAAATTCTATACCGACCCCTCTGGGGGTCGCGATCGCTCTTTGCGCACCACTGATGTACATCATGTGGTTGTTTCAAAACTTTTTTCAAAGTCTGTCATCTTCAAAAGTCTGTCATGTCTATCGGAAATTTCTATCCAAACACTTTAAAATTAATTAAATTTTTTCACAAAATAATTAAATTTCATAAGGTTTAACTAATTTTGTATAATAACAAATTTTTAAACACCATGAAAAAATCCTATATATTCATTATTTATTCAAATATAAAAAAATAATTGTATATATATATATATATATATATATATACATATATAAGGGATCTCCCTTCTTCAAGTAACATACAAAATTTTCTCAGCATGCTTAAAAGAACGAGTTCAGACACAACTTGAAGGCAAAATAGGCGAGTACCAAGCGGGCTTCAGGCCTCACAGATCTTGCGTAGAACAAATATTCAATCTCAAAAGCTGCCTAAGAATTAGAACACTCAGCAACAAACCCACGGTCTGCACATTTATTGACTTCAAAAAGGCGTAAGACTCAGTAGACCGGACATCACTCTTCAACACGCTAAACGAACTCGCACTGGACACAAAAACACTGAACCTAGTAAAGGCAACACGCACAGATACATACTACAAAGTGAAATTCATGGGAGAAATTTCAACACCTTTCAAAATTGAAACAGGAGTCAGACAAGGTTACGGCCTCTCCCCACTCCTGTTCAACCTCATTTTGGACAAAGTAATTAGAGAATGGAACACAACACCCACCACTCTAGGCAGAAGTGGTGTCACATTTAAATGCCTAGCATTCGCAGATGACCTTGTAGTTCTAGCAGACACTGAGGAACAAGCGATCCAACAGGTAGAAGCCCTCAAAAAGTGCACTGAAAAAGTTGGACTAGAAATATCGTTTGAAAAAACTGAGTACATGTCAACAAACAAAAAAGACACACAACAATTACATACGAAATACGGAACAATAAACAGAGTTACAAAATTCAAATACCTAGGAGAAATCATACAACATACAGGCATTGAGAAAGAAACAAAAATCAGACACTACAATACAGTCATCAAACCCGCCATACTATACGCATCAGAAACTATAGCCTCGAATAAAGATGACATGGAAGCCCTGAAGAAAGAAGAAAGGCGAATCATCAGAAAAATGATTTGACCAAAACTCACAGATGAAGGATCACAATCAATAGAAACCACGGAAAAACTGTCTAACATAGAGAACGACATCAGAAAGCGCAGACTTAGATTCTACGTACACATCTCAAGACTCCCGGAGACCAGACTAACTAAACAGATGCTGAGCTTCTTACAGAAACGTAAAGTCAGTACCAAGTGGATGAAACAAGTAACACAAGACCTAGAAGCAGCAAACATCACAGATACTCAGGACAGAACGACTCTCACACATCAAATACACCAGTGGGAAGTGAAGCAGACCAAGAAAAAGACTGGAACCTCCTGGACCGAAGAAAACAGGCACACTCACAGAAAATGCGGGAAATCTGGGCCAAGTAAAAGAAAAAGATTTGAAAAAAAAGGGTGCAATCCGAGGATAATAAGAATAATAATAATAATATATATATATATATATATATATATATATATATATATATATATATATATATATATATATATATATATATATATATATATATCCCAGGCAACCTACAACCTTCCGCAAAACAAGTTCTTCTTCTTCTTGTTTGCATGCCTTATCCCTTCGGGATGTTGGCGATCAACATAGCAATTTCCACTTTATCAAGATAGCAATTTCCATTTTATCAAAATCCCACAAATAAAAAGAAAATTTTAAATCAAATTAATTTGACATTTCGAAAGATAATTTATTGAAACCAATTCACTTTGTTTTTACACAATTTTTCTTCACACCAACACCAATCCAACGTTAACCCTCTGTCCCTCACCATAAACCTCTCTCCCTATGAACCTTACACCACTTAAAATACATAATTTTTACTAGCAAAAATTTATATATGGAATATGAGAAGCATGTTTGAAGCAGGGAAGACACACAATGTTGTCCGAGAAATGACTAGACTGGACACAACAATCCTAGGAATAAGTGAGATGCGATGGATAGGAACTGGGAAGTGTAGATTTGGTGACAATACAATATTATTATTGAGGCAATACCGGCAAACACCACAGAAACGGTGTTGGACTCATTCTAACAAAGGAAGTAAATATGTCAGTGAAGAACTTTGTACCTCACTCCGACAGAGTCATGCTGCTACAGCTAAAAGTAAGCCCAGTAGACGTAAACATTATACAGGTCTACGCCCCAACAGCAGATAAGAAAGTTGAAGTAATCGAAGACTTTTATGGTCAAATTACATCCGTCATGAAGTACACAAAAAACAACGAACTGACGATTGTACTAGGTGATTTCAACGCAAAGGTCGGGCAAGGAAAAGTGGACCGCATCGTTGGCCAGCACGGACTCGGAACCAGGAATGAGAAAGGTGACCGCCTAGAATAGATATAGAATTCTGCAAAGAAAATGATCTTATACTTACCAACGCCTTCTACAAACTACCCCCTAGGAGACTATATACATGGAAGTCGCCAGCCGACACACATACCAAGATAGTAAGGAACCAAATCGACTACATCACGATTAAAAAGAGATAGCGTAATTCCGTCAAATCCATAAAAAACATATCCTGGAGCAGACGTAAATTCTGATCACAACCCTTTAATAAGTAAACTTAAACTAAAACTAAAGAAAGTATGCAAAATTGCACGTACACCAAGGTTGGACATGAGAAAATACTATAAAAGAAATATCGGAACCGGAAGGAAAATGGAACGCAATAAAAAAACTAATTTGCAACGCCTCTCAAAAATACCTAAAACAAGTAAAGATAGCCAAACAAGAGTGGATGAAACAAGATATTCTGAACCTAATGGAACAAAGAAGGAAAGTGAAACAAACACACGGTACCAGTTACCGTGAAATAAACAAAGATATAAGGACCAAAATCAGAGAAGCCAAAGAAGGCTGGCTATCAGCCAAATGCGACAAAATAGAAAAGCTAGACCGCATACACGATCACTTCAACGTACATCGGGAAATTAAGGAAATGGTAGGAACGAAAAATAACACAAAAACAACAACAACAACGAGTCTGGCTGATAAGAACGGTAAACTGGTCACGGAAACCTCGCACAAACTAGAGGTATGGCAGGAATACATTGAAACCCTATTTAACGACACTTCTCGCTCAGAGCACCCCAATAACAATAACAACACGACAGAAAGCGGTCCAGAAGTCACGAAAGACGAAGTAAGGAAAGCCATAGAACTAGCAAAGAATAATAAATCCGCAGGTCCAGACAACGTCAACACCGAAATGTTATAGGTAATGTGCAATGCGAACACTGGGAACGATTATCTAGACATCCTAACTGCTCTCTTTAATATCACCTGATTATATTTATTATTCTATTTATCTATAACACCGGAAACATGCCAGAGGACTGTAACTCCATGCCAGATGGAGTGTAACCATATTCGTCACGATACCCAAGAAACCAACTGCAAAGAACTGCGACGAACACAGATTAATAAGCCTAATGAACCACATAGTTAAAACCTTTCTTAAAATCATACATGCTAGAATCTATCAAAAATGCGAAAAATATCTAGGTGAAAGCCAATTCGGCTTCAAGAACGCACTGGGAACAAGAGAGGCTATTTTTACAGTCCAGGTTCTGATTCAGAGATGCAGAGATATGGGCCGTGATGTCCATGCCTGTTTCATAGATTTCTTCAAAGCCTTCGATAATGTACAGCACGATAAAATGATCAAGATATTACAGGAAACAGGCATAGCTACAAATCAGAATAATAGCCAACATGTATTGGAATCAGACAGCGTCTGTAAAAGTAGATGACAACAACTCCGCAAAGATTAACATCCGCAGAGGCGTCCGACTCTCTATCCAGTCGTTTTACCTCGTTACTGAAGTGTCGTGACCTCTCGCGCATATTTGTGGAACGCATCGTCACACTAATATGCGGGACCTTCAGTTTATCGCCGGTTTCGAACGGCACTATTTGAGAGGTTCTCTTGGCAGAATTACTCGTGGTAGTTTGCCATTGCTTTCCACGAGGTGGCCACAGCATAGTTCGGTGAAAAATTTCACGGTTTGTCCGACGATCGAACCCGGGATCTCGGTGTATCGAACGGATGCGTTCACCACTACACCACTATGACCACAAGGGGTGTACGACAGGGATGCGTATTATCTCCGACTCTATTCAACCTATATTCGGAGAAAATCTTCAAAGAAGGGCTCAAAGTCACCAGCGAAGGCATCAAGATGAATGGGGAGCTTATAAACAACATCCGATACGCCGACGATACCATCGTATTTGTTAGCAGTTTGGAAGGCTTACAAGAACTAATGACCCAGATTCACACCACTAGCTCGGAATATGGCCTCAAGCTCAACCAAAGCAAAACAAAACACATGCTAATAAGCCGAAATGCTTCAGATCCCAGGGTATTGATGCTAGAAGGAGAGATCATCGAACGAGTAGAGAAGTACCCTTACTTTGAGAAAATTTTGATTTTGAATATATATATATATATATATATATATATATATATATATATATATATATATATATATACAAAATTATGTCGACACAATTTCTAAAGCTAAGACGAAAACTGACAACATGGAAAGCACCTAACACCGTATATGGAGAATTCCAGATTGATCATGTGACCATTTCTAACAAAAATACGCAGGAAATTTTAAATGCCAGAACGCGTAAAGGGTTCTTCGAGTCAGATCATTATTTGTTACAAGTTAAGATTAGACCAATTCCAAGACAGAAAAGACAGTAAATATCAAGATAGTCAAGCCTGATCCAGAATAATTGCAGATAAACATAGACAGAATCATTGAAGAAATTAATAGGCATTCAACAGACACTTGGACAGATTTTGCGACCACAGTTCAGAAGGCAATGCGTTGGGCGCAACCTCCTAGAAAAAGGAAACATAGGTGGTGTAACGCAACTTGTGATCAAGCCATTGAGAAAAGAACACAAGCGTGGATGAAGTTCAGTAGTAACAGAACATGCGAAACATGGAAGGAATTTCACGAAGTTCAAAAACAATCACCAAAAGAAATTAGAAGAGAAAAACGAGCACACGACAACAATAGGCTAAAAGAAATTGAAGAAGATTTTAAGAGAAATAATACAAGAAATTTTTACAGAACATTCAAAGAAAATATTAAGGGTTATCAACCTCCTAGCCTCTGTTTTAGAAGAACAGATAGATCCTTGGAAACGAACACTAAAGAAAACTGTACAATTCTCCAACAATACTTTAGTACTCTTCTTAATTGTAAAGAACCCACGGAAAAATTGACCTTCAAAAAAACCACATCCAATCCTGATACTCCACCTACAATAACGGAGATAGAGAAGATCATACAACAATTGAAAAATAACAGAGCGGGAGAAGATGGCATTATTGCTGAAATGTGGAAGCTTCAAGATAAAGACGTCATAAAAACAATTCATAAGATCATTGCAGACATTTGGATCACAGAAAAAAATGCCAGAAGAATGGAAATGTGCCTTGATCCACCCATTACATAAAAAGGGTGGTAAGTCAGATCCAAATAATTACAGAGGTATTTCACTAGTACCAGTCACTTACAAAATTTTCTCTAAAGTGTTATTGAACAGACTAGAACCACAAGCAGATCATCAAATAGATGAATACCAGGCTGGCTTTAGGAAAGAGAGATCATGCATCGAACAAATTTGGAACCTAAGAACAATATTGAAAGTCAGACAGACAAATAACACTGTAGTTATCTTTGTGGACTTTAAAAAAGCGTACGACAGCATTGATAGACAAACGCTCTTTGCAGTACTGGAAGAATATGGCATTGACAAAAAAACCAGAACACTTATACAACTAACGCTCACGGACACCACCTCTAAGATCAAGTTCATGAGTGAAATTTCAGAACCCTTTCAGATACGCACAGGTGTCAGACAAGGAGACGGCCTCTCACCAATTTTGTTGAACATGGTCTTAGACAAAATTGTTAAGCAGTGGGAGGAACAAGTGAAAGGCATACAGCTAGGAAGAACACGCGAAACAAAAACAATCATTAAATGTTTGGCATTTGCAGATGACGTTGCCATAACCATCAATAACACAAAGGAGGCAAAGGTAGCACTGGAGCGATTACATGAAATAGCCGCTAAAACAGGTTTACAGATATTCTATGCGAAGACCCAATACATGGGACGACATACCAACAATGTACATACCATACATACGTCTTATGGATCTATACAAAGAGTGGAAATATTTAAATACTTGGGGTAATATATTCAAATAGGAGGATCAAACAAGATGTCTAACATTAAACGAATGGAAAAACTCCAGAAAGCATACAAACTTACATGGTCACATTATAATAAGAAAAGCATATCAAGGCAGGCCAACCTCAGACAGTACAAAACAGTTGTATTGCCTGAAGCATTGTATGCGTCAGCAACGACCACAATTGGAGCATCTGGCATCATAGGAACAGAAAAAAATGAACGCAAAATTCTTAGAAAAATATTTGGAGCAGTACACAGAGATGGGATATGGATGAAAAGACCTACCAAAGAGCTCTATGAACACACAGACAGACTCACATATATCATTAGAAAACGAAGACTAACTTTCTATGGGCACATACAGAGAATGAACATACTACAGAGATGTAGTAATCAGTTCAAGTAGGAAAACAAATTGGTTTCATGAAATAGAAGATGACTTAAAGCAATTGGGGATCAATCAGCAAATGTAGAAGACAGAAAAAAATTCAGAAGCAAAATTAAGAATACCAAATTTTTAGTAACCGAAAGGAAGATAGGAAGATTGTGGATAGAACAAAGGAAACAGGAGCACAGTCAAAGGATGAAGAGATTTTGGGAAGAGAAGAAAAAGAAGGGAAAGAAGTGAAACTTGTGTCATCATGAGATATTTAAATTCAAACACTGTCCATATGGGCAAAAATGATGTAATAATATATGTATATATATATATATATATATATATATATATATATATTATTACATCATTTTTGCATGTATATATATTTATATATATATATATATATATATATATATATATATATATATATATATATATATATATATATATATATATATATATATATATATATATATATGTTGTATTGTTTTCTCGGGGATTCCGCGTTGATGCTGAGGGTTGGCTCTGAAAAGAACCGGATTCTCGACGTTTCGGCGAACTAACATTCGCCATTCTCAAGAGATATATGCGTCCGTACGGGTCAACCGTTCGACGCATACTGAGAGCTCGTTCGTGCGATGCGACTACTTATAGCTGTCTGGCTTCGGGTCATGCGCGTTGTGTGCGATGCTTCGGTTCGGTTGTTTGTTTGTTTTGTTGGTCGTACATGAGTCTGGGGTGTCTGGGATTGCATTTTGAGGGTGGATATGATCGGTCGCCATGCTGGGGGCAGTCTCAAGGAATCGTCTCTCGTGTTTCTATTTCTATGGCTTCTCTGTATACTCGTGACATTTCGTGGCTAATCTGTGCAACAGTCCTTGAATTTCTAAAGTCCATCCAGTGACCAGTGTTTGTGTGTTGGACAAGTGCCGATGAAACTTTGTCTCTGTGTCTGATTGAAACTACATGTTCTTGAATCCTAGCAGATATTTTTCTATTGGTACGTCCAATGTAGGTCCGTTCACATGTTCCGCAAGGTATTTCGTAAATTCCATGGGATTCTAACGGGATGGTGTCTTTAACGCTGCGTAGCATGGAGAATATTTTCTGGTAGGGTTTGAAAATGATGTCGATGTTGTGTCTTTTAAGTATTCTGGCGATTTTGTCAGTTGATCCATGAACATATGGTAGGTATGGTGTGCTAACGGGTTTCTGGCGTTCTTCAGTTCTTTGGCTACTGTTCTCTGTACGACGGAAAGCTCTGGATATTAAGCTGTTTGGATATCCATTTGAAGAAAGAGCTTCTCGTAAGTTCCTCAATTCTTTCGGTAAGTTAAGCTGGTCGGCTAGTCTTTTGGATCGGGTGGTAAGAGTGTTGACTACAGATGCTAGTTGTTTGGGATGATGGTGCGAAGAAGCGTTCAGATATCTGTCTGTGTGTGTTGGTTTCCGGTACACAGTGTGGCTCAAAGTGCCGTCAGGTTTCTTCTGTACCAAGACATCCAAGAAAGGAAGTTGTTGATGCTTTTCTATCTCCATTGTGAATTTAATTTGGTCGTGTTGGGAGTTAAGATGGTTAAGGAATTTGTCCAGCTCTGGTCTGCCGTGGGGCCAGATTACAAATGTGTCGTCAACATATCTTAACCAGAGTGTAGGTTTAAGTGTGGCTGATGAGATTGCCTTTTCCTCAATATCTGTAAGAAATATGTTGGCTATTACTGGGGATAGAGGTGAACCCATTGGTACTCCTTGGACTTGTTTGTATATTTGACCATCGTACCTAAAGTATGTATTCTTTAAACAATGTTCTGCCAGATCTGATACATACTTTTCTGGTTTTAATTTTGATCTTATGATGTTTAAGGCCTCAGGGACCGGTACTTTTGTGAATAAAGATACAATGTCAAAGCTCACAAGGAGGTGGCCGGGCTGGAGTTGGTGATTTTTCAGTATGTCTATGAAGTGTTCAGCATTGCGGACATAGGAATCACAATCTTCTGCGTATGGTTGTAAACATTTTGCTAAATGTTTCGCAAGAAGTTGGACCGGTGAACCAATGGAGCTTACTATTGGTCGTAGTGGGGCTCCATCTTTGTGGATCTTTGGTAAACCATATATCTTGGGACACCGTGAAGATTTCTCCCTTGGTATAAGATAATTCATTGATTCCTTGTCAATGCTAGAGTTTAGGATCTTTTGTCTGGTAGTTTTCTCAATATAGGTTGTGGGGTCCGTTGTACTGGGTAGATAAGCTGGATCATCTAAGATTGTGGTCATTTTTTGTTTATAGTCAGCACTGTTCATGACTACAGAGCAATTTCCCTTGTCAGCTGGTAGGACCACAATGCTGTTGTTTTCTCTTAGTGCCTTGAGGGCTTTGAATTCCCCGTATGAGATGTTTCTTGTCGGTGGTTTGGCAGATCTTAAAATGTGGCATGTTTCCTGTCTTATTGTCTCGGCTAATGTGGCAGGGAGTTGTGAGATAGCAGTCTCGACACCAGTGATTATGTCTTCTTTGGGAAGGCGAGTTGGTGCTATTGCAAAGGTAAAACCCTTGGCCAGTACTGTTTTGGTAGGTTCGTCTAGGGGCTGGTCTGAAAGATTGTAAACCACTTTGTCGATGTTGAGTGGTTTTGGTGCAGGTTTTTGTCTCCGTCTGAGAAGGTTGTATTTTTCTTTCTGTCTATTGGTAATTAATAATCTATTCTGTTCGGCTCTGTTGTTAGATATTAAGTCTATCTGTTGCCAGAGGAGAGGGTGTAGCGTAGTGGTTAGAGCTATGTGTGTTGTCAGGATATTTTGGTTGATGCTGTCAAGTTTCTGTCGTTTGGTTTGGATTTCGTCCCGAAGCAAAGCTTGGCTTGCGTTGTGTAGTATTTTGTTTGACCTGGCTGTCGGATTTTGGTGTGACAGCCTCATACAGACGGGTGTTATGTCTGTATCTCTACAGCGACGTAAAAATGCTAAATCGCATAATAATTGAGAGCGTTTTGTCCGTAGTTTCTCGAAACTACGGGTGAGGTGGTAAATTTCAAAGAACTGAAGAACGCCAGAAACCCGTTAGCACAGCATACCTACCATATGTTCATGGATCAACTGACAAAATCGCCAGAATACTTAAAAGACACAACATCGACACCATTTTCAAACCTAACCAGAAAATATCCTCCATGCTACGCAGCGTTAAAGACACCATCCCGTTAGAATCCCATGGAATTTACGAAATACCTTGCGGAACATGTGAACGGACCTACATTGGACGTACCAATAGAAAAATATCTGCAAGGATTCAAGAACATGTAGTTTCAATCAGACACAGAGACAAAGTTTCATCGGCACTTGTCCAACACACAAACACTGGTCACTGGATGGACTTTAGAAATTCAAGGACTGTTGCACAGATTAGCCACGAAATGTCACGAGTATACAGAGAAGCCATAGAGATAGAAAAACGAGACTACTGCATGAACACGAGAGACGATTCCTTGAGACTGCCCCCAGCATGGCGACCGATCATATCCACCCTCAAAATGCAATCCCAGACACCCCAGACTCATGTACGACCAACAAAACAAACAAACAACCGAACCGAAGCATCGCACACAACGCGCATGACCCGAAGCCAGACAGCTATAAGTAGTCGCATCGCACGAACGAGCTCTCAGTATGCGTCGAACGGTTGACCCGTACGGACGCATATATCTCTTGAGAATGGCGAATGTTAGTTCGCCGAAACGTCGAGAATCCGGTTCTTTTCAGAGCCAACCCTCAGCATCAACGCGGAATCCCCGAGAAAACAATACAACACAGGTATCTATCCGCGAAAACCTCAAATACAACATATATATATATATATATATATATATATATATCTATATATATATAATTATATATATATATATATATATATAGCAATATAATAATATGTGGGATTCTATCCTTCTATAGAGGAGCAACAACCTCGTTAAAAAAACCTGGATCCATCTGTTTCCGGATGGTAGCATCCTATAAGGACTTCTGCCTAGGGTTACTAGGTAAAAATTGGTCCACGGTCTTGCCAGCGGAAGAGGATTGGATGAGGAAGAGGATTAGATGGAGCGGAAGAGCCGGGTGGTTACATATATAAATCCGCTTTGTGTCTTAGATTATGCAACAATGTGGTCAGCGTCTGTTCACCAGTGGTGCGGCTGTCAAAACATCTTCTTGATCTCAACAATCAAGTCGAAACCTTGTGATCTTCTTATTGTTGATCACCCCATCTTTAACTTGAACTTGAAACAAACGTGATGATAACAGAAGGTGCAATTCCACTACCCCGGGCATCAGTCAATAAGCTGATTACTCCTGGTCGTCGGATTCCGGGGGACCAGGAGCGTCATGTTGAGAAGGATCGGAGCTTCTCGAATCTTCTACTCTCGAAGCATAAGTATTTTATTGGCACGCTCAACTCGAACACTCTTCTAAAAGTTGGTAAAATTAAACAGCTTGTAAACACAATAGACAAATTTAATATCAAACTCCTTGCAATTCAAGAAACTCGTTTCCTTGATGAATACCACTTTGACACATATGATATCGAATATACAAAGGGAAACCCTCTATAAAAATTAGGACGCGGGTCACAGGCAATATGGTACAGCGTTTGCAATCCACAAATCAATTGTAGACTCACTTATTTACTTTACGTCTACATCGGAACGCATCTTGACTCTCATTGAAATCGGCGAACAAAGCGTATACTCTCATAAACGCCCACGCTCCCAACTAAAATAAAAAAGATCCTAAAACTTCGGATACCTTCTGGGAACAGTTAGAAGAGGTCACCAACCAAATTTCACCGAATCACGTCAAGATTCTGTTAGGCGATATTAACGCCGAGTTGGGTATAGAGAAACAATTTAGAAAACAACAGGTATTCACACAGCACATAAAAGAACAAATAAAAATGGTGAAAGACTAATAACTTTTTGTGAATATTTCCAACTTAAAATCATGTCAACACAATTTAGAAAACCTAGACATAAGCTTTGCACTTGGAGGGCACCGAACATCAATATAGGTGAATTTCAAATCGATCATGGTTCCATCTCTCATACATACCAAAAAGAGGTCCTTAATGTAAAAACGAGGAAAGGTTTTTTCGTTTCTGATCAATACTTGCTACCAATTAAATTTAAACTTCAACCCAATAGGAGAAGACCACGACAATCACGAATTTTATGATTCTGACCCTGAATATTTAAAAATAAACAGGGACAGTATATTGCAATAAATCAACGAAACAAACATGTCAAACTGGACAGATTTATCGGATGTTCTCAGGAACGCTATGAGGATAGGCCAACCCCCATATAAACGTAAGCATAGAAGGTGGAACAGTGTATGCGACCAAGCAATAGAAGACAGACTTAACGCTTGGAAAAAAATTCATAGCAACGAAACGCTAGTCAAATGACAGGAGTTCCTGTACATTCGAAAACAATCATCAAAAGTAATTAAAAAAGAAAGACGTAGCTATGAAAATCAACGACTCGAGGAAATAGAACAAGAATTTACAAAGAATAATACTAGGAATTTTGACAGAATTTTTATAGAGAACCTGACAGGTTATCGACCATCCAGCCTGTGCTTTCGTCGATCTGATGGTTCAATGGAGATATCAATGCGAATTGTCAAATTTTAGCTGAGTACTTCAACAAACTTCTCAACTGTGACCCCCCATCCAGCAAGTTTATTTATGAATAATCTGAATCCAATCCAGATCTCCTGGAAGGAAGGCGGCACGGAGCCTTCCTTCCAGGAGATAACTGACATCATTCATTCATTGAAAAACGACAAAGCCCCTGGGGAAGATTGAATCATTGCCGAGTTATGGAAACGGGCTGACGACAACCTCATTCGCAGAATACACAATATAATATGTGATATTTGGGTGACTGAACAAATCCACCCAGAGTAGAAATGTGCACTTATACACCCGCTTCAAAAAAAAGGTGATAAGATGGACCCGAACAACTATAGAGGCTTTTCCCTCATCCCAGTATCTGACAAAATCAAGTTCCCTTGAATAGACTTGAACCTAAAGTAGACCCACAGATAGGAGAATATCAGGCAGGTTTCCGTAAGGGGCGCTCATGCACGGAACAAATTTGGAATCTGAAGACAATCTTGCAAATACGATCTTATAGAAACACCGTGGTTACCTTTGTTGACTTCAAAAAAGCCTACGACTCCGTCGACAGACCAACTCCTTTTGAAATACATACGGGTGTTCGACAGAGAGGTGGACTTTCACCCATCCTTTTTAATATGGCCCTGGAAAAAAAATCAGAACATGGGAAAAAGAGTTTGAGGGAAAACACATTGGTAAGAGAAGAGCTTATAGAGCTAATATTAAATGTTTGGCGTTTGCTGATGATCTTGCCGTATTATCGAATACCAGACAAGCAGCAAAGCATGCACTTGAAAAATTACACGAACTTTTACAAATGGCTGGTCCCCTGATATCTTATGAAAAAACACAGTATATAGAACGATCCCCGTCCGACAATCTACTCATCGAGACACGATATGGTTCTGTATCCATATGAGTTTTCCAGTTTAAATACTTAGGAGAAATCATACAACCGTCCGGCCTAAATATAAATCAAGAACGAGTAAAAAAATTACAGAGAGCCTACTTTACTTTTAGATTTAGATTTACTTGGAATCATTATAACAAGAAATCAATATCTGTTAATACAAAACTACAACACTACAAAACAGTTGTTCTTCCTGAAGCACTTTATGCCGCAGAAACAACACTAATTCATGGTCACTCAAAATTCAAAGAAATAGAGAAACAACAACGTAAAATTCTCCGAAAAAATGTTGGGCCTGTGAATAAGGAGGGAATATGGATTAAGAGACCATCATCAGAAATGTATAAAACCGTAGAACCTATCACTGATACTTTCAGAAGGAGACGAGCTAAATTTTTTGGTCACATATACAGAATGGACCAGCACAGAGTTACGAAACAAATTTTCAACATTACCTTCAACAGTAAAAATAGGTCCAAATGGATACACGAAACTGAAGAAGACCTCAAGCTAAACATCACGATAAAAATTAGCTTATAAGCTAAACATCACGATACATGACATGAGATGCCAGGAAAAAAGTGGCGGGACGTACAGAAGAAAGAATATAGTGCACAAATGAAGAGGATTTGGGAAGAACGTCGCCGCATGACTGAGTTGTCATGAAATTTGCTCAAGTTTACACGTTCTCTTTATATATATTTCTATATAATCTAATTTTTAAAAGTGAACAAAAACAATGCATTTCATTTGTACAATTTATTACACATAATTACGCTGCTATAATATTTAATAATAATTAATTTTTCCACATAAATAAAAAATCATTAGCAGCATTAAATTAGGTAAGAAAGCAATAAATAAATTATTGCAGAATTCTTTGCGGTCTTTAAACAATTAACATTAAAATTGTCGCAACATTCCTAGCAATTCTATATATTAACCATTTCCACACAGTTTTCATAACATTTTATTTTGCTAGCATTATCAATACGCGGAAGAAACGGAATCTACAGACCGTGTCTCAAACGAAGCTCAAGGTTCTAAAAATCATAGATAGAACTCTAAACTAAATTGGATTAAACACAGCATATTTAATATATAATATAAACAATAATATAATATGTGAGATTTCTATATAAAGAACAAAACGTAAAAAGTTTAATACTTTAGTTGTTTTTATAAATGTTAGGCCTATTATTATCTACCAATAAAATGCTAATTAACAAATCCAAACAAATGTTATTTAGCGAGTATAAAGAGATGTTATTTTTGGCTACGACTGAGATAATATTATTGTAAACTGTTGGTTTTGCAAATTTTCACCTAAAATTGACCATTTATCGTTAATAATAAATGTTCGCATTAAAAATTGGCCATTATATTGAAACGTGGCATTTACATAAAAGTTTACGTCATAGTTTTTGCATAATCTACTATAACGAAGATTCAAATCTAAATTAATTAGGCACATAAAATCACTTGAAATGTATCACGTTCAGGGAAAAGAGCTATTGGTGTAAGTATTGAATAACTCGTGTTGTAATTTGAAATTAAGATTTTATTTAAAATTAAAACTCAAATTGTTGAATTGATCCTCTATTTATGAACAACGTTGTTGACAAATAATCTCTTTAGATTGATTATTGCATAGGATTATAGGATTCATTTTTAATTTCTGAGTGTTTGTCTTAATTAAAATTGTTAATTAAAACTGTGTATACTCACAGGATAATCATTAATTGGACAAATATCAAAAGTCGCTTCACGTAATAATATGTTCTACAATGGTGAATTGGTTATTCTTGTAAATGTTTTTAATTTGACAATCTTCATTCTTCAAAATAGCTGCTCTCATAAGAACATCAAAATAATGTCAATTTCTTCTAAACCAAAGGTACAAGTTTTGTAAATTTATAGGTTGGAAAATATTTCCTACAAAAGTCGGTCAATGGCACCTGAGATTTTTCACCCAATGCAATTAGTTCTATTTGTAAAGAAAGTGGAGCTTGTTTCATGTTGACATCAAATGGGGATAAACAATGTCGCTTCAAACTTTCCGCTTTGCAGCGAAAATCTTTTTATGAGTTTATACAAATTTCTTATTTGTAGAATTTAATCCCTTCGAAAATATTTCGAACTTAAAACGACTATTGTTTTTTGCAAGAGTAGAAAAATGGTAGGTATTTCCGATTCATAGTTGATTCTCCTAAGAGACATAATTTTATTTGTTGATGGCTCTTCTGATGTGAGAAGAGCGCTATCAATGTCAACATAATCATCCCACATTCCCGGCGCTGTTAACGAATTAGAATATAGGTTCAGTACCCACAAAGATAAAGTAACGTCATCTTCATCATCAAATTAATTTTCTACTGAATTGCGAACAGGTAAACCAGCATGGTGTTCAATGAATCCTGCATGTTTGAAACAGTTGTAAATGGTACTTGTTATTTAGTTGTAAATGTGGCATTTATTCCAGGTATCATAAACCATTAGAATTGAATCTAGAACTGTTATTTTAGTAGAAGAGCTATTTTGAATATAATCAAAGCTATTAATCATTTTAGTACAGGGTTCTTTCTAAAATTGCTTTTGAGTGACCGTGTTATTCCTTGATCCATTGGCTGCAAGTTTGATGTTGTATTTGGTGGAAGGAAAGTCGGTGTTTTAGACTATAAATCAATAACTTTTGAATGCACCGAGCAATTATCAACCAGCAATAAAATATCCCAATCTCAAAGCCACTTCTCGAACAGTTCTTGACCTGATCCATGCTTTGCGGTTGAATGCAACGATTCAATCGACTGGAACGATTTAACACTGGTAAAACATTTTGTTATTTTAGAACCTCATCAGAAAATTATTTCCGTAGATTTGGACACACAGTGGTTAACTGGTTTGTTGTAGACCTTTGATCAACAGATGAGGAATCACCGACAATTTTTCCCACTATATTATGTCTCACTTTAAAACAACTTATCCAGCTCGCAGAACAATTTAAGTTAAGGACACCAAAACGTGAAGCAAAAACCTTTGCCTTGGCCAACACCAAATTCCTTTGCGAGAGATGGGTTTGATTCTCCATTTTCTAGTCTGCATATAACACTACGTATCCATGAACTATCGATTCTTCCCTGAGAATCAGGACAAAAACGGGAAACACGCCACGCACGCAAAATAAAACTTCGCTGCATGGGGATGGGGAGGGTTAGTGGCGGTCACTATAGCCGGACATAATTTCTTGAAAATAAGTCTAAATAAGCGACATGTCATTTTAAATGATGTCATTATATCCGAACTTTGCTATAAAGAATTTAAAATGAAAACCAAAATTTACACTGCAATTACTTCATATTAAGCGGTTGGTCAATATAGGCAGAGTCAAAATAAACGGATACCACTGTATACACAATTAAAACTTCTATTAATTCTCGATATCTTAGAAAGGCGAGACACATTTTAAGTGTCATTGACTACCTGCTAAAAAATGCTCATGCCAGAAGTGGAATCCGAGGAAAAGACATACCTAAATTAGGATGGTAAGATGGAGTGTATGAAGACAAGAGTAAAATTGGTCCAGGTAACAGGTAGAGACGGGTAAGGAGTAGAGACCAATGGCGGAAAACATTAGGAAAAGTCTAGTTCAAGCAAGGGCTGTAAGCACTACTAATGATGATAATATATTTTAGATTATACCAGAGATATACAATAAGACCGCGGGAATAAAAAAAAACACATCACATCGCGGACCGGACAATTCGAATTATATATCATATTCAACCAACCAAATCCAAACTGGCCAACACGTTCGGCAAGCTTGGCCTTTCACGGATGCCAAAACCTTCTAACACATGATGAGTTTTACAAGAAAGAATATAGCCGAGGGGTAGGGGCGAGTAGCTTTGGGCGAGTAGAGTAAAACACTCAAAATATCGCACCGGCAACTCGGTCAGCCTCATGAATTCTAGGGGAAGCAAATGGAATCTTTGGAGGGGGGAGGGTGTCTATCCTTAAAAACAAAAAACTAAAACACCTAGTGACGAAAATGGAAGCAATCTCATACAGAGTTATATACATCGTCATACAACTAAGCAAAAGGTACTCCGTACAATTAACACAAGTATACGCGCCTACAAGTTCATCCGAGGACCAGGATATCGAGCACCTGTATGAAGACATAACAGAGGCGCAGAACTCTGGAAACGCCACATTCCAAATAGTAACAGTTGATTTCAACGCCAAAATTGGGGTGAAAAGAACGACGATCACAAACATATAGGGACTCACGGACTAGGAAATAGAAATGCAAGAGGTAAAATGCTCGTAGATTACTTGCAACAGCCGGAAATGCTGCCTTCTTAACAACACCTTCTGTCAAAAAAGCCAGCAGAGGAAATGGACATTGAGAAGCCTAAATAGACTAAATAATCTCGAACAGGCGAGAAGTATGCAGCGACGTAACGGTACTAAATAAATTCAACACACGGAGTGACCACAGACTCGTGCGGGCGACTATAAGCTTTAACACCAAGCTACAGAGAAACAAAATGATCCATCAAGAAATATCCAACAACCGAAACCCTAAAGGAAAATCAAGATGTACATATAGACAGATTGAGAAATCCCTTGCAACCATAAGAGACCTAGAAAAATTGGATATTAACTAAATATCAAAAACAATAACTGAAAGCATAAAAACGGCAACCAAAAATTTTTTGCTAGAATAAGGCTACACAAACGGGAAAACTAAGCCCCACCACCTTGAAATTGCTAGAGCAAAAGAAGAACACAAACAGAGAAAGCAGCATATATAAGGAGCTATGTAAAACAATTAGCAAGGGAAAGATCTGAGAACACATAACAGTCACCTAATACAGAAAGTCATAGAGGATAACGCAAATATGAAAATACTAAGAAGAAACATGACGAAAGGAAAGAAAAGGTTGTACTCGATTAAGAACAAGAAAGGAGAATTACAGACAACCAAGAAATTACAGATACAATCCAAAATTTCTACCAAGATTTATATAAAGCAAACATACCGAAACCAGACAGAAAAAGCAGCTAAATCCAAAACGTCGGCTCGGAAGACATTCCAAAAATTACGAGGGCAGAATTACAGTACGCGCTATAGCAAATCAAAAACTGGAGAGGACAAAATTACCGCAGAAATGATAAAAATAGGAGGGGCAACCCTCGAAGAAGCTCTCTGCACCCTATTAAACAAATGTATTAGCGAAGGAAAAGACCCCGAATCTTAGCTAAACGCAGAAGTAGTTCTGATTTTCAAGAAAGGGGATACCAACGACATCGGTAACTACAGACCGATCAACCTCCGGACTCACACCTACAAGATATTATCCAAGATTATAACCAATCGCAAAACCAGCAAACTAGCAACCTGCCGAACAAGCCGGTTTTAGGAAAGGATTCGGCACAAACGACTACCTCCAGACGACACGTAGCCTGATTAAAATATGCACAGAATACAACGTTCCTCTAAATTTAGCATTTGTGGACTATGCTAAGGCGTTCGACTCGGTTGAAACGTGGGCGATACTGAAGTGCAATACTGAGGTGCAATTATAGATGGTGCAAGAATAGGCACACAATACTCAAAGATCATAGAATACTTATATACAAATGCTACAATGCAGATAGCCATAGACGAGGACATGGTAACAGAAAAAATTATATTAGAGAAGGTAGTTAGACAGGGTCACACAATATCATCGATGATTTTCACCGGTGCTCTCGAGGATGTATTTTAAAATATGGCTTGGGAAAACAAAGGCATCAACATAAACGGAACCTGTTTAAATAACCTCCAACTAAAAAACTAAAATCAATGCTTGAAGAACTGAAAGCAAAGTCAGAACAGATAGGACTGAAGATGAACATAAACAAGACGAAGATAATGACCAAAGAAGATATCAGAATAAACATATATGGAGAACACCTAGAGGTGGTAGAAGAGTGCACATACTTGGGCCATAGCAGGATAAAGATGAGCTGGGCGGAATTCGCCAAGCTAGATTATATTCTAACAACAACAACCATCCCCGTTAACCTAAGGAAAGTTTATGATACCTGCATATTACCAGTAACAACATACGGTATGGAGACTACAACCCTGACTAGATAAACCGCAGAAAGAGTCATCATAACTCAAAGAGCAATCGTAAGAAGAATGCTAGGTATCAGTCTCAGAAACCACGTCAGAAACGAGGAAATCAGGAGAAGCACCAAGGTCCTAGATATCATCATAAGAAAAGCGAAATTAAAATGAAGATGGACGGGTCACGTGGCAAGGCAAGACGGATCCAAATGAACCAAGATAGAATGGAGAATGGAGAAATGGAAATCGTAGAATGGAGATAAAGAACAACGAAAAAGAGCGTGGGCAGACTCACGAAAGATGGCGAGACGACATCCAGAAAACAGCAGACAGAAACTGGTGCAAGACTGCACAATGCAGGAGTGGAGGAGTGAATCCAGGAGTGGAATAACACGGGCTGAGGAAGAAGAAGAAGCAGATCATATTCAAAATCTTTAAATATTGTAAAAAGAGATTGTTCTATTACGAAATAACTAGAAAAAAGTCTTGTAGGTTATGAGGTTATGATGGAGGTTAAAAGATTGAGGTTCTTGTGTGTTGCTGAATTTTTTTTTATATTGAGGGTTGGTTCTTAGAAGGACCAATTTCTCGACAATTTTCGCTAATCTAAAAAGATGTATACATACGAGCCATTTAAGCGTCTAACGTATGTTTTAGAAATCCATCGCTAGAAAAATATTTGATTAAAAAGTCAGTTGTGCCATTAAATCCCTAAATTTCGGTTTGAGATCGAAGTTTTCTTGCAGTTTAATTGGTTCCACTAGTAACGAAAATTGTTCCATATCGATATCAGTTGGGGATGAAATAATTTACAATCTTGGCAGTCAAAATCTTGGAATCCGGTGTTAAAGTCCTCATTTGTAGATTTTAAATTGATAATTCAGACGAGGTGGTGGAGTTGCAATTCTTTTTACTGTTACTCTAGTTGCGTGTAATATTGTTAATAAAGGTAGATAATGTTGTGAATCTTTATGGATAAGTCTTGGTCTTGATAAGTCTTGATAAGTCTTTAAGGATAATAATTCACTTATTGTTGGAGTTGCATACAGACCACCTGGTGGTTGAATTACGGACTCCATGAATGAAATTGAAAATTTACTAATAGGGTTGAAGATGCAAATGGACAACATTTTGTGTTTGGGAGATTTTAATGTTGACATTTCACGGTTCACAAATAATAAGGTCATGGAGTTCAATAACATGATTGATGCATGTGGTTTTCACCAAATAATCACTGATCCGACGAGAATTAGTCATACAAGCTCGTCCCTAGTTGACTTTATTTTGGTTAATGATCACAAAAATTGTGAAAAAAGGCCACGTAAAGGATGTAAATATGTCGGATCATTGCTTGGTAGGTTGTAAGCTGATGTATAGTGATACTATCCTGGGGAGAACAACATACATGAGGCATATACTCAGCAAAATTAACATGAATCAATTTAAAATGGACTTGTCAGCTTTAAGGCTAGATGATATCTATATGGTGCCGGATATAAACGCTAAAACAAAAATCTTTTCTGAGAGAATAATATTTCTGTTTGATCACCATGCACCTGTTAAACAATTAATAATCAATAAGCCATAAAAACCTTGGGTTACGCCAGATTAAAAAAAAAAACTATAAAATGAAGAATGACACACATACTAAATATAATAAGACTGGGTGTATAATAAGACTGGGGTTTTTGCGAGAAAATGTTTCAAGGATCTGCAAAAACTTGCTAGAATTACCACGCGACAAGAAAAAAGAGCTTATTTGGAAAGTATCACTACTATAGATGATGAAAAGGTTATTTGGTAAGCTTTAAAGAATATGAACACTATCTGCCAAAAGACTAAACCAGGCCTGCCAGAATCATTGGGTAGTGCGAATGATCTAAACAACAATTTTGTAGAGTCTGCTAACCTCGCCCAAGAAGTTGATGAAAATACTCTTATAAGTTATCAATATTCTTTTATAAGTGTCAGATTTATTGAATATAAAGTCCGTCACTGAAACTGATATTCACAAAATAATTCTCAATATAAAATCTAGTGCTATGGGCTCTGGTGGAATAAATATCAACATGATAAAAATTTGCTAGTCTAAGATACTTCCAATTATTACTCATATAGTTAAGAGTTGCTTACTGTAACTGACAGCTTATTTCCGGACGCATGGAAACCTGCATATGTCCACCCAATTGCTAAAAACGCACGTCCTAACTTAATTACCGATCTAAGTCCCATTTCTATTTTGCCATCCATTTCCAAAATCCTTGGAAAAGTAGTGGAACTGCAAGTTAGGAAGTTTCTTGAAGTAAATAAATTATTTCCGTCGACTCAATCCGGTTCTACAAACGGTCATAGCTCCACTACAGTACTAATGGACGAAGTTGATGAAATAGCAAGGGCGCTTGATAGTCACGATGTAGCTGTACTAGTACTATAGGACTTCAGCAAAGCCTTTGATACGGTCAATCATCATATGCTTCTTAGTATTTTACACTATATGGGTTACTTTACAAAATGATATCTCGGAAAGTATAGTTGTAAATGGTAGTGCGCCACAGGGTTCTGTGTTGGGACCATTACTGTTTACATTATACACTATAAATATCAGAGCATCAATAAAGAATAAATAAAATATTTATCCTCAGTATGCTAACGACACACAGTTAATGCATACTTTCCCTTCGGACAAGCTTGAACTCGCTGAACGATTTATAGATGATCTGAGAAGTATAGCTAATTTCACCACTAGACGTTCCCTCACGATCACCCCAAGCAAGACTAAAGTCATGATATTTGCCTCAAAAAGGAAACAAGTGGCTATTAAGAAAAAATTAACAATTATCATATATAATATGTAATATTATATTATATAATATGTAATAATATATTATATAATATATTTTGACAAGATTTGAAAACTGCAGGGCCGGATAAAATTAAGCTGTGTGCCGGATCCGGCCCGCGGGTCTTGAACTTGCCTGATCTGAATCATCGTTAGAATAACATAATAACATTAAACCATTCATAGTAAAATTTATCCTTTAATGACTTGAATTCTATATATATATATATATATATATATATATATATATATATATATATATATATATATATATATATATATATATATATATATATATATTATTAGCGATTGGATCCTATGGGATCACGCAAAGCAAACTTGACTTCATTTTGTGATGTTTTTTCTCCGTGGATCCTCTTCCTTTCTTCCGTCCACTTTGTTCCGGTCTTCTTGGGCTTCTCATTCTCCGACATCACTTCCCATTTGTTAACCTTTTGTCTGTAAGTCTGTCTATTTTCAATTTCTGTAATGTTTATTTGTGCTTCTTCCAGATCTTTTCTTACTTGAACTATCCATGGAATTGTCGTCTTGACTCTTTGTATGTATGTGAGGACTCGCTTGGCGATCCTGGTTTCTGGTAGTCTGTAGAGGTGTCCATAAAATTTGAGTCTCCTTTTCCTGATGTCTGAAGCGAGGTTGGATATTTTTTCTGTTGTTTTCCTGGAGTGTAGTCTGTATGCGTCTTCTGTTTGTTTTGGGCCTAAATTTTTTCTCACGATATTCCTTTCTTCTTTTAGAAGATTTTCTAGATCTCTTTTTGTGTGGAGTGTAAGCGTCTCACTCGCATAGAGTGCTTCTGGTTCACTACAGTGTTGTAGTGTATAACTTTTGTGTTTATTGACAGGCATTGTTTGTTGTAGATGTCTCGTGTTTTGAAGAAGGCCCTCATCATTTTCTGTAGTCTAGTTTTTTGAGCTATTTTTTTTCCTCATGTAGGTTCTAAAATTTCTCCAAGGTATTTGAAATGGGATACTCTTTTGGTTTCACTGTATTTCGTATTCAATTTTTGTATGTTGTTTTTGTGCAAATGAATTCTGTTTTTGTGAAGGAGATTTGTAGTCTAACTTTTTCTGCGCATTCTTTGAGGACTTCTATCTGCTTGATTACTGTCGCTTCACTCTCCGCAAGTATTGCTATATCGTCTGCAAAAGCTAGACATGAGATTTCTACTTTGTCTTTAGTCCTTCCTAATTGTATGGGTCTACAGCGCTTTTGAGCTTTTAGCTCTTTTTCCCATTCTTTTATCAAAAGCCTTTTTCTAAAGCCACATTGAAGACTAGCGGGGACAGGCCATCTCCTTGTCTGACACCTGTTTTTATCAGAAATGGTTCTGAAATTTCTCCCATGAACTTTACTTTTGATGTTGTGTCCGATAGAATTTGTTTAATGAGTCCTAGTGTTCTTGGTCTTCCAAGGTTTTGAAAAGTGATTGCCTGTCTATCGAGTCATATGCTTTTTTTGAAGTCCACAAAGGTTTTTTCGGGTGAATTTCTGATGGTTTTGTGCTTGAGTACTGTTTTTAGTGTGAAGATCTGTTCCGCGCATGAGCGACCTGATCTGAAGCCTGCTTGGTATTCCCCTATATTATGTTCTAGTTGTTCCTCTACTCTTTGGAGGAGGCACATGGAGGAAATACCTATGTAGTTGTTCACATCAGCTCTGTCCCCTTTTTTATGTAGTGGATGTATTTCATGTAGTGGCATTTCCAGTCCTCTGGTAATTTTTCAGTTTGCCACATTTCTTGAATAATTTGTGTGAATTCTCGTAGTGAATTTGGTCATAGATTTTTTAGTAATTCCGCATTGATTCCATCTTGGAAAGATGTTCTGTTGTTCTTGAGTCTTTGAATGTGTCTATTGATTTCTTCTTGTGTGGGTGGAGGTGAATCCGGGTGTCTTTCTGCTATTTTTTCTCTGGGGTATCTTAAAGTGGGTTCTTGGCAGTTTAATAGATTAGAAAAATATATTGATAGTTCTCTGGAGTTTTCTTGATTGGTGAGTGCGAGCTCTCCTGTTTCTATTCTGAAACATAGGTTTTGTGGTGTGTAACCTTTGATTTTACCTGAGAATGTTCTATTGTAGTTCCTGAAGTTTTCCTCTATGAACTTTAACTGTTCTTTCATAAATTTTCCCTTGGTTTGTCTGAAAATTTTGTTGACCTCTCTTCTTGTTTCATTAAATGTCTGTTGTGTTATTGGTGATTTTTTACTGTTATAGGTTTGAAATGCCCGTTTTCGTTTTTCTAGTGCTCATATATATGTATATATATATATATATATATATATATATATATATATATATATATATATATATATATATATGTTGTATTTGAGGTTTTCGCGGATAGATACCTGTGTTGTATTGTTTTTAGTATGCGTCTAACGGTTGACCCGCACGGACGCATATATCCCTTGAGAATGGCGAATTTTAGTTCGCCGAAACGTCGAGAATCCGGTTCTTTTCAGAGCCAACCCTCAGCATCAACGCGGAATCCCCGAGAAAACAATACAACACATATATATATAGATAGATATATATATATATATATATATATATATATATATATATATATATATACATATATATATATATATATATATATATATATATATATATATATATATATATATATCTCCAGTCGTTTATTTGATTCATAAATGAAATGTCGTGATCTCATGTTGTCCTGTCATGTCGCTGAATTAGCGATGTCTTTTCCGTTATCCCTCTCGGTTGCTGTCCTTATGTTTGTTTGAAAGGGAATTCCTGTTATTTCTTTGACCTGGTCCACCCACCGTTTCGGAGAGCGTCCTCTGGGTCGGGTTCCCTCTACTTTTCCTTGAATTAGAAGTTTTTCCAGGTTATCGTCTCTTCCCCTACGCGGGAGTGAACCTTGACGTGGTGTGGGGGCCCAGTTGGCCAACAGTCAATGAGACTCCCCGGGGTGTCCATCCGTTGAAAATCAATGGATGGGCGCCAAGGGGATGCGAGACGAAGGTCAATTGCTAATCGCTCTGGGACTCTTCACATCCTTTAGCAGTGAACAGTCTCCCTTCAATAGAATCACTTTCACTCTTTGAACTATCAGCCTACCTTGGCTAACTCTTGCTCCTTTAAGCTCTCGAAGCTATCCATACTTTGATATTGAGAGTCAGAGAGCAAAAATCTATCCTATCTATTCCAACTTCTACCTGTCCCCAAAACGAAGGTGTTAAGCGACCCGTGCTTATCAGTGCACCAGCAGGTGTAGGCGCAGGGGCTAATAATGCGTCATAACGGAGCCTACTGGATACCAGGCGACCTCCAGCAGTAATTAGCCAAACCCTTTTATTGTTTACAGAAAACCAATATCGTATGGAATCTAAAACAAAAACAAAATCACAGGGTGAAGACACTGCCATGACGGAGTCTTCCCGTCAACCGACCGTTGACGCTCAGACGAAGACGGCCGAGACCCTAAAACCAGCACCTGGCACGTCCGAGCAGCTGACAGTCCAGACTTCAAGTCAAGGACAGTCTACTGCCAAGGAAAGCCAAGGAAGCAGCAAATACTCCGAAGAGGACATGACGACGAAGATCGGCAACATGTCCCTGAAGAGAGTAAAGCTGAATGCGAAAGAACGCAGAGAGCACAACAAAAAGCTCTGCGAGGCTAAAGGAGTCAAATATGACCCAAACTTCAAGAGAAAGAAGCACTTAGCCAAAAAGCATGCCGACTCTGACCAGGTTAAGAAAACCACAGTCTCAGTAGGCCCACATCAAAGCCAACCTAAGAAGAGACAGCGCTCAGATGCTACTCCTTCTCCGGCGACTGAAAACAAGCGTCAAAGAACGGCAGATAGGTCATCGAAGGCAGTGGCAAGTACCTCCAGAAACCTCGATTTCGCAGAGGCTGCGGCCACTGTCAAAATGGCCATTTACCTACCTGACTACCCTGTAGGAAAACTGACCAAAGAGCAAGGCGACCTAGTCAGAGATTCTCTCATAGAAACTATATTTAATATAGACAGCGAGAACTTGCCCCACTTTACTAGTCACTACTATGAAGCTGGAACCTACTTGGTAGCGTGCAAGGACGAGTTCACCCAGCTTTGGCTGACAGAACACGTTCCTAAGCTGCTCCCGTGGGAAGACGCAAAACTAGTAGTGAAAGAGAGGACTAAGGTAGTCAACTCAGCACGAGTGGTGTTCAACGTACCCCAGTGGTACGACAAACAAAAGCCGGAGGCGATCCTAAAGTTCCTGCAAAAGCAGAACAAAAGAAAGGTCGACCTAAGAACCGAGTACTGGCACATCCTCCACGTCAAAAGCAACGAAGGGGGAGGTAGAACGTTCGCAGCCATGATCGATGAAGAAGCAAAGAAAGCTCTTCAAGAGATTGGCTGCGTAGCGCACATCGGGCTCAACAAGGTGACGTTTACTATCCGCTCCAGGCTTAGTAAAGACGAACCTTCAAGTAGTTCAAATTAACCTACATCACAGCAAAGCGGCCACTGCAGCCCTCTGCAGAAAGCTGCTAGCTGATGACATCGATTTAGCAATGATCCAAGAGCCCTATATTGTCAAGGGACGAATCTGTGGCTTAGGCGATGCTAAAGGTAAGCTGATATATAATGATCAGAATCCCAGAACTTGCATTCTAGTGAGGAAAAATTTGAAATTTCTTCCTCTAATGGAATTCTGTTCTAGAGATATTACAACCGTAAAAATACAATGGAGCACGAGGGAAAGAGAGAACAGAGCAATTCTTAGCTCAGTCTACCTACCCTACGACTCCATTGATCTTCCGCCCAGCAAAGAAACGGCAGACCTAGTAAGTTCCGCTCAACAGGAAAATCTAGAGCTGATCCTCTGCTGCGATGCGAACTCCCACCACACCACATGGGGAAGCACCAACTGCAATCCAAGAGGTGAGTCTCTTTTTGAATACATTATTACTAACAATCTAATAGTTGTTAATGAAGGTAACTCTCCCACCTTTGAAAACGCTATAAGAAAAGAGGTAATTGATATAACTGCCACGACAATGGCAATATCGCGGTCAGTCAAACGATGGCAAGTCCTGAACGAACCATCGCTTTCCGACCATAAATACATTAGCTTTGAACTGTCTCAAAAGGAAGTAATATCTGAACCCTATTACAACCCGAGAAAGGGCTAAATACGAACAAGAACTACATAAAAAGATAGAGCATGTTCGATTCAAATCTTCTCAGGTAAAAGATCTAGATACAAATGCCCACAAGCTAAAAGAGGCAGTGGTTGACTCTTATAAAAGCTGCTGTCCTCAATCAAAGCCAAGTGAGCAAAGAGGTAAAAAACAACCACAATGGTGGAACAAGGATCTCGAAAAGACCAGGCGAGAAGTCAGAAGCCTTTTCAACAGATCTAGAAGAACCAAAGGCTGGGACAGCTATCATAGAGCCCTCACAGACTATAGTAACAAAATCAAGACTGCCAAAACAGAAGCTTGGAAAAATATTGCCAAGAGATAGAGACGACGCATTCCACAGCGAGGCTCCATAAAATTCTCTCAAAGCAAGCTTCGAATCCCGTCGGCACCCTCAAAAAAGCAGACGGGAACTTCACAGCAAATGAACGTGAAACACTGCTACATCTTGTAGGCACGCATTTTCCAGGGGCTGCTGAAAACCACACTCCTTTCCACTCAAGCCATACGGCAACCAGAGAGGACTGGAATGTGGCAAAAAGAATTATCACAACAGAGAGAATTAAATGGGCAATCAAACTCTTCAGCCCCTACAAATCTCCTGGAACAGATAGCATATATCCAATAATGCTTCAGAAAGGCATGAATATCATACTCCACCCTCTTAAGGACCTATTTAGAGCAAGTCTAGCACTAGGACATGTTCCATTAACCTGGAGAGAGACAAGAGTGGTATTTATCCCAAAATCAGGCAAATCTAGCTATGCCGAAGCTAAATCCTATAGACCAATCAGCCTGACATCATTCTCTCTAAAAACCTTAGAAAGACTGATAGACAGACATTGGAGAGAAGAAGCGCTGATTAGATCTCCGCTTCATACATACCAACACGCTTACCAAACAGGAAAGTCATGCGAAACAGCGTTACACCAGTTAGTAAGTAAAATTGAAAAAACTTTGGAGAACAAAGAAGTTGCCCTAGGTGCTTTCTTAGATATAGAAGGAGCCTTCGATAACACATCTTACATCTCAATAGAAAACGCAATGGTCAATCACCACGTAGATAACACTACGACCAGATGGACCATGTCGATGCTTAACAGCAGAACTGTAAAAGTTAAATTACTGGAAGAAGAGATAACCATGTCAACAACAAGAGGTTGCCCCCAAGGCGGCGTACTGTCACCACTTTTGTGGTGCCTAACAGTCGACGAGCTACTAATCACCCTTAACAAAAGAGGGTTCTTCACTCAAGGATATGCCGATGATATCGTCATACTGATTCAAGGTAAACACCAAAGAACGGTTGAAGAAATCATGAAGGCAGCCTTGAATATTACAGAGACCTGGTGTTCGACAGGAGACCTAAGAATCAACCCTGCGAAAGCCACCCTGATCCCTTTCATAAATAGGAAGAAAATCACAAACCAAACCAATATCTCAATATTTGGGAAACCTGTTCAATGGAGCAACGAAGTCAAATACCTAGGACTTACACTAGATTCCAAACTAACATGGAATCCCCACATGAACAAGACAATCTCCAGATGCAAACAAACGCTGATGATAAGTAAACGAGCCAACGAGTTTGTAGCACATGGGGTCTCAAACCGGAACTGACTCACTGGCTATACAAAACTATAGTTCGACCAATACTAACCTACAGCATAGTAACCTGGTGGCCTAAACTACAACAATCAACTGCTGTTGCAAAATTAAGCAGGATACAACATCTAGCGAATCTATGCACCACAGGAGCCTTTAGAACTACCTCTGGATTAGCATTAGACGTGATACTAGATACACCGCCATTAGACATCTTTCTAAAACGAGAAGCAAGAATGGCGGCATACCGACTACAATGCGCGGGTCAATGGATCGCAGCCAGTAGGATCGGGCATACGAAAATCATGACGGCAGTCAGAATACCGTTGATGGAAATGAGAACCGACAGTACCAACAAGTCATTCCATTTCGAAAAATCATTCACCGTACACATAGATCCAAGCTGGAAACCGGACCAGCTTCCCACCCCTACGAACAAGAACATAATCTTTTACACGGATGGTTCAATGTTTGAAGGAAGGGCCGGATCGGGCCTGTACAGCAAAAATCCCAAAATTAGGGAATCAGCCAGCCTAGGCGAACACTGCACGATATTCCAAGCAGAAGTACACGCATTACTATTGGGTGCTACTGAATGCCACAGACAAAAATATCGGAACAGAAACATTTATTTTATATCTGATAGTCAAGCAGCGCTAAAAGCACTAGAGGCCTGCAGTACAAAATCAAGAATCATAAAAGAATGCAAAGAAATACTACATACACTAGGCCAACAGAACACAGTAAAAATCATCTGGGTTCGCGGGCATAGTGGTATAGAGGGAAACGAACATGCAGACGACCTAGCAAAACAAGGTGCCCGCAAGAAACTAGTTGGTCCCGAACCGAGCATAGGTATAGAAAAAGCCTGCGCCAGAGCATCCATCAATGATTGGATGAAAAATAAACACAAACTCAGATGGAACTCCTATGATAAAGCAACCCATTGCAGGAAGCTAATAGACTCACCTAATCCCAATATAGCAAAGGACCTGTTAAAACTAAACAAAGCTCACACGAAGCAGATAGTTAGTTTACTAACAGGCACTGGCGGATTTAGAGAATTCATGCATAAAGTAAAAATCTACCGAGACGAACCTTTATGTAGACTCTGCGGAGAGGAAGATGAAACAGCAAACCACGTACTCTTCGAATGCCCTGCCCTAGAACGAATGCGACACCAGCTCGACTGGAACCAACAAACCACATGGGAACCCAAACTTGTAGGAAAACTAAGGAAACTAGTCAGTGACACAGACGTCGGACTGCAAGTTTGATATCAACCGACAGCACAATAAGCCTTAAGGTTGACGTGCGCCAAACCCTTAGAGGAAGTCGGGAATCTAATCTAATCTAAATCTAATCTAATCGTCTCTTCCTCGCGTTATGTGTCCGAAGTATTTCAGAATTCTTCGTCTGACGACAGTTGATAGACGTTCTTTTATGTTTAATTCTGCAAGAATGGAGACGTTAGTTCTGTGTGCTGTTCAGGGTATTCTCAAAAGTCGTCTCCAGCACCACATCTCAAACGCTTCCACCCTCGCTCTGTCTGTTGTTTTTAGAGTCCAAGTCTCGGCTCCATATAAGCCACAGGAAAAACTAACGCATTGACAAGCCTTATTTTTCTGTTGTTTGAGACTTGTTTGTCTTTCCAGATTTTGTTGAGGTTCGACATCGCGCTTTTGCCCTTTTGCATATATATATATATATATATATATATATATATATATATATATATATATATATATATAATAACTTAGTATGAGGTCTATGAAGATCTTAGCAAACTATTAATTACATATTTCATTGGATAATTGAAACAGAATCGCCTGCAATACTCCAAGAAAATAAATCAAAATCCCAGCAACAAGGAAGACTGAATTAATTGATATATTTCCTTCCTTGCAAACATTGTATTGGCTTTACCAAAATTATTAGATTCTAAGAAATAGATTCCAAAATAAATTTCTATAAACATGACGTAAGCATATTTCGAGAAACTTTTTAAGTATAACTAATTAAATCTAATTTTCAATTACCACGATTTGCATTCAATTGCAAATTTACATTGGGAACTAGTCACTACAACCAACTACAAAGAACTTAATTGGCGCTGAAAAAATCCAAAATTGAACTGATAATTTTTTTATTTACGTGTCTGTGATAATTTTGCAGGAATGTTTGCAAGCGTTAATGAGGAACAGAATGTGGCGAAAACGTCGGAAAATTAGTTTAATTTAGGAATATTACATTTGTGTCGCAAAATTATGAATAACGTATTAAATTGATGAGTAATATTTTTTCCTAGTTATTTCTACAGAAACTTTTGGTTAGTAAACAATAGAAATTATAATAGGCATGTTTTGCAAGCCTTTCTTTATTAAATTTGAATTGCAGATATCAAATCAAATCAAATAATTTATTGCCCATGAGATACAGAATCTATAGGTTAGGTTAAACATAGTTTCAACCATTAGATTATTATAATATACTGATACGAGTTTACATTTTTAGTATATTGTATAAATTCTTCGAGGTTGTAGATTGTGTTGGAGAGAAGGATGCCCTTTGTTGTTTTCCTATTTGTTTTATGGGTTTTTTCGTCTGTTACGCTGATTAGTCAACTTGCTTTCTCAGATGTATAAATTGTTATAAGAATTATAATAAAGAGACAAACAGCGATGCTGGATCTCTACCAAACCCGAGAGCAAGCAGGCTTTCGTGCCGGCTACAGTGTTAATGACCACCTTCAAACCATCAAGATTCTCACCGAAAAGTGCATATAGTATAACAATCCCCTGGTTCTAGTCTTCATCTACTACGAAAATGGCTGGAAAATACTGGAAAATGGCTTTCCACACGATCAACCACAATGCAAATTTTAAAGCTATCGCTGACTGCAGAGTTGACTACCGATACACAAACATAATTAAACACGTGTATAAAAATGCAACCGCCTGCATAAGGCTACATGAAGACACTCCTGACTTCAAGATAGGGACGAGGGGTGCGACAGGGAGATGTTATTTCCCCCAAGTTATTTACAACCGTCATAGAATACATGTTCAAAAGTTCGGAATCTACATCAATGGCGAAAAACTTAACCAACTACGCTTCACTGATGACATAGTATTAGTAACAGATTGCCTTGGTGAAGCACAAACGATGCTACATGAGCTAGAGTTAGCCTCCAAGAGGGTGGGCATGAGTGTCAACGCCAGCGAAACTATGGTCGTGACTAATTTAATAGCAAGCACAAATCTAACTCTCAACAACTCTAAAATAGAACACGTATATTCCTGAAGGTATCTGTGCCACGAGATTCGCTTGAGCAGAGACAACCAAATTTGTGAATTATCAAGAAGAGTTGGACTAGTTTGGACAGCCTTCGGAAAGCTAGGCTATGTCCTAAGATCTGACGTTCCCATCTGCCTTAAAAGGAGGGTCTACAATCAGTGCGTCTTACCTGTACTAACATATGGGGCCGAAACATTGACCCTTACAGAACGCACAGCTAACAAAATCAGAGTAGCACAGAGAGCCATTACTCCCTACATTGAGAGAGTAATGCTGGGTTTGTCTCTGAGGAGCAAGGTTCTCAACACAACTGTGAGGGGAAGAAGTGGAGTAACCGACGCCATCCAGAGAATTGCCAACCTTAAATGGAATTGGGTGGGACACCTGCCCATGGTCAGTGATGACAGATGTACAAGAAGAGTGACGGAACTCAACCGCGTGTAGACAACCGCGTGTAGACCGCGCAACGATGCTTTCCGAAATAGGGGAAGACCGCCCACTCGATGGTCAGACGATCTTAAGCGTATCCATCCAATTAGATGAGAGAAGCACTTAGTAGTTTGTTATAAATGATTACTCTCTGGTAGTTTGGACCTTTTTGGCCGAGTGCTGGGTATGTTTTGGGTCTGTATAGTTGCTCATTAATTTTCGTGTCGTATTGATGTTTATCCAGATTGTTCTGGAAGGTGTGCTTCTGATTATGGATGAAGCATGCTAGTTCTAGAATATATAAACTTGTGACTGTGAGAATACACATACATCTTGAAATGTGGTCTACAAGTGTTAGGTTTTTCTTGATACCCATTAGGGTTCTGATAATTTTCTTCTGCACTATTAACCCTTTGGGTACATTTGACGGCTGAGGCTCGTCATGCATATGTTTCACTTGTCTTGAATTCTCTAAATATATCCGTAAGGCTTAAGAAGGATTCAATTTGTGACGAGCATCCCTAAAGCAGAATACCATATGAAGTTATTGATTGGATCTCTGCAAAGTAGAATATAAGGAGGTCTTCGATTTTATTAAATTGTCGTAGATACCAAATTTCAAACAGCTTCCTATGTAGTTTGGAGCACATATATTGTATGGTGGTGTTACATTAAAGGTGTTGTAAATAAATTCGTAGGAATTTAGCTACCTTAGTTCGTTTACTTTCGTCGTTAATTATTTTCAACTGGATCTCTATGGTTGCTACACATTGCTACTGTTATATTTCTGTTGAAAAAGAGACTTTTGTGCGCAAACCGTTTGTTTAGTATCCAGGAGCATGTTGGCACGCAGTGGGTTTTTTTTAAGCATTTTTTTTAAGACTATAAAACTAGCGTCATCAGCATATAAGGTGCAGTGTTGATGTCCGATGTAGCTGACCAGGTCTGCAGTGTATAACGGGTTGGTCATATTCGACGAAAAGATCGGACAACACTGTAACTTTTGACAGAGATGCTCGATCGACTAATGACATATCGCGTTTGAAGCGTCAGTCTAAGTAGATTTGCGTCATGGAACTGTTAATTTTACATTCAACAAAACAAGTCAATTGTGAAAAACGCAAAGTGCATGGAGGAAAATTAATAAAGTGAAAAGAACATTGAAAAATCTAATAAAGAAAGAACCACATAGTATCGTTTCTATGATAGATTTACAACTGGTGCGGCACATACTAACTCCAAGCGTCCAAATAAATAGCGACCAAGGCGATCTGATGATAATATCGCACTCCTATAGGCCAGTGTCTTAGGTCTCCAACAACATCTTAAAAATGTCGTTATGAGCAGTTGGACATAAAATGATCCACTTTACTTCGCATTTTACGTATCAATTTGCATTTGTTCCCACATAAAATTCAATTGACACAAAAACTATTGCCTTCTCATAAGCCGCGTCGATTGGAATGGGCTCAAAAAGTTATTGAAATGGTTGAAGATGACGAGCAGAAAATTTTGGCAGAAAATTATCATGAGTGACGAAAAGCATTTCACCTTAAACGAAACCGTCAACAAACAAAATTGCCATTTCTACGTCACCGAAAACCCTTAAATTTTTCATGAGGACCTTCTCTACGACCAAAAAGTTACTATTTGGTGCGGTATTTGTGCTAATATGGTCATCGGCTGAACATGGCCGAACAGAAACCGTCAATCAGGTGCGTTCTCGGACAAAGATAACCGATTTTTTATATAATGCTATCGATGACTTCTAGTTTCAACAAGACGACGCCCCACCGCACATTGCTAGAGCTACTATGGATTTTTTGAAGACATTGTCCCCAGGCCGTTTCATGACGAAAAATTCTGATTTTGACTGGCCGCCGCGATTACCAGATTTAACGCCTGATGACTTTTTTCTGTGGGGATATTTGAAATCAAAGGTTTATATCAACAAGCCACGGTCCCTAGAAGAGCTGAAGAACAATATTCGCCAGGAAATGTTGACTAAAACCACGTAAAATACTGCAAAGCGTGCTCAAAACGCTGTAGACGCTAAAATTCGGCCATTTACGAGATATCAAATAAAGTTATGTAAACAAACCTCCTTCAGTCCAATTAAATGATTTATAACATGAACAGCAACAAATGTGTTTTCTTCAATGATATAAAAAAAACATCTATAGCCAACCCTGTAGTAGGAATAGAGTCGGAGCCAAGACACTGCGCTGCGGGACACATGTTTACACAACTGATGTCGGATTGGCCAGTTATGGATCCGTATTTTACTTTCATAATTTGTTTCATATTTGTGAGAAAAAATGTGATCCATCTAGCAGATTTACCTCTTATTCCGTTTTGTTACGGAGTTGCCTGTATGAAACACGAATGTTTTCGATAAGTCGCATACCAATCAATTCATTCATTTACTTAATCTAAAATTTTGTTATAAAATTCAATTAACGCTGTTGTTGTGCATTTACCTCTGAAGAAACCATGCTGTTGATTTGGCACTAGGTGGAATTTTTCTATGAAGAGCAACAATCTAATCCGCATGCAATATTCTAATATCTCTCCTAGAACCGACACTAGGACAATAGAGCGATAGTTATTTGCTTGCGACTGTTGTATAGAGAGGTACTAATTATTGCGGTTTTTTAAATTTCTGGGAAGATTTCATTATCGAAGGAGGCGTTAACTATGCTTGTTATTGGATGTACCAGTCCATGTCTGACATAAATAACTAATTAATTTTAAGCTAAAATATGAAGATATTTGTTCATAAAATAAACTTCTTCTTCTTTTTCTGGCGTTACAGCCCAATTTGAGCCAGGGCCTTCCCTAGCATCCTACTCCATTCCTCTCTTTCTCGGGCCACTTCCTTCCATCTTGCTAGTTTAAGGATTCTTCTGGCGTCCTGGTCTACATCATCCTCCCATCTTTTTCATGGTCTTCCTATCGGCATATTTCCCTCCATTCGGCCGTTCAGAATTCTTTTAATCTGACATTCTCATAATGTGGCCTGCTCACCGGAGGCGCTGCAGTTTCACATATATCGATACTGGTTGGTCTTTAAGGGCCGGATATACTTCTTTGTTATATCGCCTCATATATTCTTAACTTTCCCGTACTAGTCCTAGGATCCTTTTTATTATTTTCCGCTCAAAGGCGTCGATTTTTGCTTCGTTCTTTACGGTGAGGATCCACACTTCGCAGCCTTACGTGAGTATGGGTCGGATTGTTTTGTATACCTTAATTTTTGGTGTCCCTGTGTATCACATTGGACATTGGACATGAGGACATTCCCCAATGAGAAATTCGCTTTATTTGCCATCATCACTCTGGCTCTAATTTCCGCGTCTTCCAGGTCTTTGCTATTGATGTTTGCGCCCTGATACTTGAAGCCGTTCACTTGTTCCAAGTTGTCTTACGTTTGCATTATTGGTGTACCCGTTCTACTTTGCACTAGCGTCTTTGTTTTGTCGATGTTGATTTGGAGGCCGATTGTCTGGGCTGCTGATTTTAGTGCGGTATAAGCTTCCTCGGTGGCTCGTTTTATGTGTCCCATTATGTCAATATCATCCGCGTATACTGCGAGTTGTACGGATTTGTTTATTAGCGAGTTGTCTCTCCCTATTCCAGTCTTTCTTATTACATGCTCCAGGGCGAGGTTGAAGAGCGTCCGCGCCAGCCCATAGCATTATTTCAGGTACATCTCGTCTCTGTTTATGGAGTCGTATGCTTGTTTAAAATCGACGAACACATTGTTTACGTCTACATTGTGTTCTCAGGCTTTGCTGAGAGTGCGTTTGACGTTGTGTATCTGGTCTACTGTTGATCTTTCAGGTCTAAAACCTGCTTGGTACTCTCGTACTAATACTCTCGTATTATATTTGAGGCAAAATGCTTAAGTCTTTTGTTAATTATGGTCGTGAATATTTTGTATCCGTTACTGATACTCCTCTGTGGTTTGAGCATGTCATCTTATCGCCTTTCTTGTATATCGGGCATATTATGTTCTCGTTCCATTCTTGGGTAAACTGTTTCCTTCTTCCATATCTATTACATTAGGAGATGGTGTAAGTAACATGCTAACTTTTCGCTGCCCTGTTTCTGTATTTCGCTTTGTATTTCGTCGATGCCTGGAGATTTGTTAGCTTTTGGCGTGTTGATTGCTGTTACCAATTCTTCTATAGTTCCATTCTTCTATAGTCTTCCTCCATTGGCAGTAGCTCTGCTTGTATTAATGGTGTTACTGGAGCTGTAGTTTGCGGTCTACTATCCGCAGTGCTGGGTTTTATCAACTTTTCGAAGTACTTTTTCTAGGTGTCCTCTATATCGCATTGATCACTTATGACTTTTCCCGTTTCGTCTCTGCATTAACTTGTTTGTGGTTTGAAACCTTCTCTTTTCTGCTTCAGATATTTGTACGCAACTCTAGCATTGTATGTTAGAAATTCTTTTACCATATTTGAATCTGTTCGTTTTCGAATTTGCGCTTCTTTGGTCTGCAGAGCTTATCTAATTTTTGTCGTGCTCGTTTGAATGCCTCCCTTCGTGCTCTTGTTTCTATTTGAAGCATTCCTTTATGGGCTTTGTTTCTTTCTCCGACTCTTTCTCTACATTCATCGTCATACCACTTAGGTAGTCTTTTGCTTATTCTTTCTAATTCCTAGTACTTCCTGTGCCAAATTCTTTACTATGTTCTTCACCGTGTTCCACACAGACTCAATTTCTCTTCCTTCCTCTACATTTATATTTGTTATTTTTTCATCTATGCTCGTTTTTATTTTGTGTTTGTTTGCTTCTATTCGTAACGAAAAATAACGAATAATAACGAATAATCGTAACTTAATTTAGCCTCTCTGACGATATTTAGTCTCTTAGACTTGGCGCGTGCTTACGTTCTGATTCGTCATCGATATTTAATGCGTACTAGTGAGTGGTCTGAGCCACAACAGGCCCCTCTCTGTGTTCTTACGTCTAGTATAATTGTGGCTCATTACACATCTAGTATATTTGTGGCGTCTGTTACTTAACACATGATCAATTAAATTTTTTGTGTTGCCATCTGGGGAGCTCCATGTTGTCTTGTGTATGTCTCGATGCGGAAATAGAGTTGAGCTGATTACTATGTTCCTGCCGGTTGCGAAGTCTATTAACAGCTCTCCATTGTTGTTAGTTAATCCATGCAGTCTATGCTTTCCAGTGGTTCCTCTATACTCTATTTCTGTTCCGATTTTGGCGTTCATATCCCCTAAAATAATTGTAACGTCACTAGATGGCGAAGAGTCATAAATACTTTTTAGCTTATGATTAGCTCAAGATGACAAACTTATCTTTGTGTCATCGTCTTGCTCCTTCGTGGGACAATGTACATTGATGATCGTTGCAATCCTGTGACGTGTATGGATTCGTAGTTTACATATTCTTGAGTTGAAAGTTGGAAGTTAATGATTGCTGGTTTCATAGCTTTGTTTATGATGAATGCTACTCCCAGTTCTTTGTTCCCATCTGTTTTTCCACTATAACATATCGTATATGATTTGTAGTCTCCGATCTTCTCGAAGTGCTTTATCCTCTCAGGGCGTTGACGATCACATTAGCCCATCTCACTTTCTCCACTGCAGCTCGGAACTATTCAACTGAAGTCATATTCGTCCATTGTCGTAAGTTTTTCAACCATTAATTCCTTCTTCTGCCTGGCCCCCTTTCTCCGTCTATTTTTCCTTCAATTATGAGTTGAAGCGTTCTATATTTGTCGCTTCTCATTATCTGTCCAAAGTAGCTTGTTTTTCTCTGTTTGACAGTATTCATTATTACTGTTTGTTTCTCCATGCGGTTTAGGACCTCGATGTTGGTAGTATGGCTTGTCCAAGGAATTCGCAGCATCCTGCGGTAGCACTGCATTTCAAAGGCTCCACTCTCCATTGCGTTGTTTCTGTTAGTGTCCACGTTTCCACACCATAAAACATTGCGCTAAAAACATAACACCTCAGAACACGGAACCTGGTTTTTTGGTTGAGCCTAAGATTACACAGCACATTGCGCATGTTGTTAAATAGTCTCTGATACCTTTGTCTATCCAACTGGTCTCTTGGACGGCTGTAATTGCAAGGTCGGATTTGTTGATTTCTTCTACGAGCGCTCTTTGTCCTCCTGATTTATTGAGCGTTAGTACATTCCACGTTCCAAAAGGAAATTCCTTATCCGTTTGCTGATGTCGTTGTTTTAGTTTATGCTTAGTTCTATTCCGAGGCGTTGTTAAGGATTTCATAGCGTTTTTGTTTTTTCAGGGTCGGGTTACTGGCCCAACGTCCAACCCGCCTCTTTTACCCGGGCTTGAGACCCGCTGCCTCGACGGATTAGCTACTCAATCTACCAATCCTCCTCAGCAGGCAGAGTTGATAAAATAATCTAGAATAACAGAATTAAGAAATAAATAATATCATTTTTATTTAGCACAAAAATAACATGCGATGTTGTCATAATAAACGATGACAACAAAGGGAATTTACGAAATTAAAATTTGCTAATTTTGGGACAATTTGCTAAGATTGAAATTGAACAACATTTTTTTTTCATTAATTATTGCAGAAATCGGTTGCTTCAAATTTCGAAAAGTGTAAAATTGGTAAAGGGTCAAGCTTTGTTTTCGAAAATTAATTACGTGTTAAATACAACGTCGTTTATTTGCCGGAATATTTAGATATGCGGAAAATTTTACTTGTTGCATCAATTTTTATTTAAAATATTGTCAAAAAATCAAGGTCTCTGAATTTCGCGATTTATATTGTTTAAAGTGAAAATTTCAACGATTCATAACGCAATTTGTAAATTAATTACTTTTATTTTTTATTAAAATCTACAGAAAACAATTTCTTGGTACAGACAATTTTTTTAGGAAAGCAACTAAAAGAATTTCTACCGGAAGCCTTTCTTCGGCGTGTCAGTTGCATCACGCGTGCCATAGATCCACCCCATTGGTCTATATTATTTTATGGCCGAAATGAATGTATAAAGAAAAATTCAAATTATTGCAGAAAACGTAATGCAATGAATTCATTAAATTAATTGAAACTGAAATTCTACATAAACAAAGCTATTGTGTTCGAAAACGAACAAAATAATTATTTAATCAACAATTAATTTTCCATTTAAAAATTCCTTGGCCATTACGTGTATCATAAATATATCAATCGGAGTTACTTTTTGCCGTATTTCTGTTTTCTTCCGTCCTTTCAAACAAAAATGTTACATTATTACTTCAATTATTACTTCAATTATTAGATTCAATAATTACTAATTTTATAAGTACCTTGTATTTTCAATTCAAATGTCCAGAAATTATTTGTTTATTGTATTGAAAAAACAAACAATTCATTAAATAAAACAATATTCCTACATGAACAATACTATTTTAGAAAAGTATTTAGAATACAAGTTAGAAAAATCTTGTTTATGCCACTTCGTATAACATATGAATCGCTTGTTAACAGACTTGTTACAGACAACACTAAGCAGATTAGACTATAAGGAAGATTTTACCAACAAGACTATATCAGTTTAAATAGTCTTACTGTTTATTCATATTTCCCTATATGTTCAATTTCCTCTAATCTGCTCTCTTTAGACTTGTGGGTATAATTAGGGTATCCAACAGGTCACTTTTAAAAAGAACATGTTCCCTTTTCTGACAAATATTTTTTTATTCTCTATCTTTTTTACATAAACTCAATTGATCTCTTTCGTAATTTTATCATTGGCAATTAGGTACTTCAATTTAGGTACAATCATAAATCAGCGGTATAGAGCGATGTTGAGTTGACTAAAAGATTCTGCCGAAAGATAAATTCTTTCTTACATTTGGCTAGCAGAGCAGTACTGCTATCCAAAATTATGGTAACTACGGTCGCATTAAAATGTTAAATAAAGATTAGCAAATTTATTGAAATGTTCTCTACAATGTTTAAATGTTAATTCTCAACAATGTTACGAAAAATTCAATAGAAACCTATTGCCTATTTGAATCAATTGGAATGACGGTCATTTGTGGCACATTATCCTGGAAACTTTAATACATCAAATTTTTAATGTTATTAAATGTTATCTTTTAAGTATGAAACAAAATAGGCACGAGTTAAAGAATTCTATTTTTGGAATAAAGTTCATTAAAGCGGCTTGCGGTAGGTGTGATTCAGGAGAAAATGTAACGTCACGTAAGATTTTTGCGTTATACCTCATCCATACGCCTTTCTCTTTCTCTCAGTGTATCTTTCGATGGGTAGGCGTATACGCACACTTCCTGAACATTTCTGGCAGATTTCAAACTTTTCCATATCGATCTTTCCTGGGCTACTTAACCCAGTTTCCTCACGTGTGGCATCGGATGTCGTCCCGCCATCTTGCGTGAAGCTTCCCTATACTTCTCTTCGATCTTGTATTGTAATTGGATCCATTGTAATTGGATTTTACTGCACTTGATGTTGTCTCTCGCTATACTACCCGCCCATTACCACTAAACACGCACCACTTGCTTCACCATATCCAAGACCCTTGTTCTCCTCCTGATTTCTTCATTTCGGATTTTGTCCCTGAGGCTGATTCTTAGAAACGCCCGCTCCGTCGCTCACTGGCAAACTCAATGTCGATTTGCGCTGTACATCGTTAGAGTTATAGTCTTGAGCCCATACGCTGCAACCGGCAAGGTGGATAACTCACACACCTTCCTCTTGAGGTTTATAGGGATGCCTGTTTCCCGTAAAATGTACACGCCCAAACGCCGCCCAGGTCCAGCAGATACATCTGGTGATTTCGGCTGTCTGATTATCCTATCCCAACTTAATGTTGTGCTCCAGATATACATACTCATCGACTTTCTCAAGAGTATGATTACCTAGATGAACATTATATTGCTCGTACTCATGATTTTATTTTTCTGAAGATTCTCATTTTTAGTTCCACCGCTTGGGAAGCTTCTTCGAGTTCACGTAGCATTATCCCTAGTTCATCTGGGTCGCTGCTGGTAAGTACAATATTGTCGGCAAAGCGTAGGTGTCGACTTCCTTGCGCTCCCAAGTAAGATTTTTAATATGTTCTCCAGCGATAGGGAAAAAGTTTAGGTGAGATGGTTTCTCTTGGTCGAACGCCCCTGTCGAACGGTATTTTTCCCGAAACCCAGTCCCATTCCAACTTGACATGCAAGGTACCATGTTCGTAGATATGTTGAATCAAGCTTGAGCATTTAGGGTCTATACGAGAACTATACATCGCCCATAGCACCGCCCAGGTTTCAGTCGAGCCAAATGCTTTCGGGTAGTCCACATATGCAACCTTTTCTGTTCGTTTTTCATTTTCCGTATTGTAACCCTTTCCTTTAACAGGCCGGAACGTAAGATTTTAATATTGTTGTTTATCTCAATCGATGTTTTGATCATTTTCGTGTTGTATATTCTGGAGTACTTTGTAATAGGGTTTCACAAACTCTTATTCTGGTATGCATATCTGGGCGAGTCCTTGCTAGTTTTTCGTCGCTCCTGGATCATCATATCAGTTTTCGTGCTGATTCTTGTATTTATCGGTTTTTGTAGTGTGCAGACTTTTATAACTGCCGTTCGTATGCCCTTGTAGTTCAGTTGGTCGTAATCTCTTATCAATCTGTGGGCTATAATCTTCATCGTTTCCTTTAAATTCGATAATTGTGGCGCGGATTTCGATTTGGATCTATGATCTCACCAATCTGTGGTCACGGCCGGAATCAAACCTATTTAAAACCAACACCGGCATTTGTCCGTAGGAAGCACTTGTTAGTCGATTTCAATTCTTCCTTTATTATCTGGGCTTCTACAGGTCAACATCCTGTTTGATAGTTTTTTAAAGAAGGTATTCAGACAATAGATCTTCTCTTTACTGAGGAAGTTGGTCATCATTTGTCCCCTCTCATTTCGCTCCCCCAATCCGAATGTGCCGACGTATGGATGATCTGTAGTTGTTTTTGCCCCGGTTTGAACATTTAAATCACCGGTTATGATCGCGATTCTAGTTTTTTTCTGCATTTTTTGCTGTTGCTAAGTCTTCATAAAATTGTTAATTGGAGGCAGAGTGCATATGCTTGTATAATCTGAATGCTTAGTTTGCAATTAATTTTAAGAACTGCATAGATGGCTCTATCTGAGACCGTTCGTGTCTCGGTGACGAGATGTTTTATGTTACTTTAGATTAGCAAGGCTACACCGCCCACACGAGCAGTTTAGAGTTTCTTTGGAAGAAAATGTGTCCTGATTTTAGGAAGGTTGCAGCTTCAGCTCTTCTCCTAGTTTCACTAATGCCCAGCATGGCCCATTTTATGTTCTGCACTTCGTTCTCAAGGTTCGTCAGATGTTCATCGAGTCTCGTCGTACGAATATTGTGCGATACGATGTAGAAAGTTTTCCTATTTTGTTTATGTTGTCGGTTCTTCCAGCTTTTGCATCCCTAAAAATCTATGAGGCTCTAGCCTTACTTGCCTGGGGTATTGCTGTTTTTAAGTTCGACATCCCCATTGGAAGGTTTTGGCCATTAAAACGCCACGCTTGCCATGCGAGTTGACGAGTACATGTTGGTCCGCAAGAGCTATTTTATTTCACTCTTAGGTTAGGTTAGGTTTAAGTGGCAGCTAATGCTCACATAGGCCTCAGATGGGCCCGTTGTGTTACCACGGTACTTGGAGTACAACCCTCCTCAGAGGATTTTGTCAAACCATTTCGAGCCGTGGATGAACCTCAGGAGAGTCTGCGCATCTAGTGATGCGAGGTCAGAAAGATCATCCAAGAAAGGTCGGCCTAAGAAGAGCAATCGTGTTGCGGTCAGAGAGGGGCATTTGCATAGGTAATGCTGAAGACTCTCCTCTTCCTCCTCGTCCAGGCAGCCTCTGCAGTAGTCCCACTTCGCTATGCCCAGTCTCTCAGCGTGCTTGCCAATGGGACAGTGTCCCGTGAAGACTCCCACTGCCAGTCTGATATCGTTTCTTTTTAAAGAGACGATGTTGGTGCTTCTTTTCCTGTTTCGGTGAGGCCATATTTGCCTGGTTACCTCGCGGGTGTCTTCATCCCTCCACCTTCGCTCCGCTAGGTTCGAGGTTATTTCGGCTATGGTCTCCTTGCACGAGGCAAATGGAATACCAATATCCTGTAATACTTCGGTTTAGTGCAGGCTTGTGCCGTTCTTTGCAAGCTTTTGCGTTACCTGGGATCCCGCTGTGGCCTGGTACCCACATGAGTCTCACGTTTGTGTGTGCTGCGAGCTCATTCAGCTTTCTCCGACAGTCAGAGACCACTGTTGAGTTGGTGCACAGGCTAGTAATTGCCCGGAGAGCAGCTTGGCTATCGGTGTAAATGTGGATCTGTTCACCAGGGTCCCCACCATCAGCCACTCTGCTGCCCCTTTTATGGCGGTTACCTCCGCATGTAGAACGCTGCAGTAGTCTGGCAGGCGTAAGCTAATTCTGAGGTTAAGGTCGTTGGAGAAAACTCCGCTGCCCACTTTGTCCTCCCTCCGTGAGCCGTCTGTAAAGACCTGCGTGTGTCCTCCTGGTACCTCTTTCTTTTCCATCCACTCCCCTTTAGAGGGTATGTGGTATGAGAAGTTGTTGCCAAAAGCAGGTGTTGCTAGACATCGGTCTATGTTTTTGGGCACCCCTTTAAATTCATTGATTATTCCAGCGTGTCCACGATAGTTCGATGTCAACATTCGCACTGACTTAAGTCTAAGTGCTGTGGTAATTGCAAGTTGCTTGCCCATTAAATCGACCGGGGCTATGTCCAGGATTGTCTCCAAGGCTTTCGTAGGCGTCGTTCTCATGGCTTCCGTTATCATGAGCGCCGCCATTCTCTGCACTTTTGTAAGCGCCATTTGATGGACTCTTTTATTAAGTGCCGGCCACCATATGAAAATGCCGTAGTAGAGTATTGGTGTAACTACGGCTCTGTATAGCCAGAAGGTAATCTTGGGGTTGAGGCCCCAATATTTCCCCACCGCTCTCTTGCAAGAGTACAGCGCCACCGTTGCTTTCCGTACTCTTTCGTTTATGTTGAGCTTCCATGATAACTTTCGGTCTAGTATGAGACCTAAGTACTTGGCGCTCTCCTTGATCGTCAGTTCAGTGCCCTTTAGCATAGGGAGCCTGAATTCTGTGATGTAGTGTTTCCTTGTGAAAACGACTAGCTCGGTTTTCGCCGGGTTGACATCTACACCACACCTTTTGCACTATTGCGCTAGTTTCGATGGGGCCCCTTCAATAAGTTGCGACATTGTATTGAGGTGTTTCCCTGAGGCCGCTATTGCTACGTCATCCGCATAGGCGACGACCCTGCAGCCTGATTTCCTAAGTTGGAGGAGCAGCTCATTTAGCGTGATGTTCCAATTGTAGTGGAGCCGAAGCCGTAACTCCCTTACTTTCTGCCAGTGGCGCTAGAGATGCTTCGTTTAAGATGACAATTACTTGCCTTCTCATTCCCGCTGCCTCGCTAACTTTGATAACGCTCCAATCCTCAGTTGGAAGCGTGGGGTTGCTGGCCTGAAATAGTTTGTTGCTGGTCAGAGGGTTCCGTCGGGATCTAGGCTCTCGATCTCGGTCTGCTCGGGATCTTGTCTCTTGAGACAGCCTCGATTTGGGCGCCTGACCAGACTTCCTCCACTTCCCCGATGGATTGCTTATATAGGTCCGCTGATCGTTGATCTGCACAAACCACCAGCTTGATATGTCCTTGATGCCAACCTGCGTCTCTGCAGCAAGGAGCTGGGCCTGAATTCTTCTGGAGAATGTCCAGGTATTTGCCCAAGAGAGCCGCTTCCACCAGTCCCCATTTGGCTGGCGCGATACTCCCATCCCGGTAACCTCTGTCAATGACCGCCCATACCAGATGATCTTTCATGATCTCCCTGTATAAGCGCTTCGGGAGTCCCTATTTGTTGGACTGTGGCGAAGGACCCAGTCGTGCCCTTTTTTCCCTTTGAGCGGGGATTCATCCATCGATCTGTCCTTTCTTTTGGACGATCCCTGGGTTGCCGCCGACCCATGCTCCTTCGTAACTTTAAGGGCCCACTCGAGTTTCGCCTTGTCTTGATCAGACCACTTTTCCTCCGGGATGCCCTTAAATTTGTTGAGGAGTTTGTAAGCCGCCCTTCTTCCCTGTAGCCTCTGACGGACGGTTTCACCTCTTCTTTGCTAAATGCGCTTTCTTCAGCTCTGCATCATTACTAGTGCTAGGCCCGGGTTTCGTTAGCCTGCTACTTGTGTTGTCCTTAGAGGACGGAAGTCTCCCTTTACGGATGGACTTTTTGGGGAACTCACATTCCGGAAATGGATTGTTGCCCACACCAGATCCGATTGGGCGGCCTGCTTGCGCAGGGTGGGATTCCGAGCTGTTGCCCGTACCCACCTGGTGGTTGTTACCTCGGTTTAAACTATAAATCCGTTGAGGGGGGGGGGGTGCAATTTATACCTTTTGCCAGGTTTCCTTTCGTTAGGGCACGGGTAAGGTCCACCACCGTAGGATTAGGAGTTATAGACTGAAGAAGAAAGAAGTTTAACTCCTTAGCCCTCGATACCTACCAGCAACAGGAGTTGAAAGGTGGTCAAGAGTAGATCGAAGAGTTGACCAAGGGAGGTCGAAAGATCAAAGAAGGAAAGATAAGAGGAAACTGGTAATCTCGTGCCGAAGCATGGTTACCGTGCAATGGTGTTGGTCCGCGTGTGCAATCCCCTATCTGCCACCCGGGGACGCACCTGGTATTTCACTCTTACTCTTCAAGTAAGCTTTACCGGAACGCACCCTTACTGGGTTACAGGCTCCCCTCAGGGATTGTAAGTGTAGTTTAGATTATACTTTGAGGAACAAGTCCTGTCTAAGAAAGTCCTTTACACTAGATTAGGTTATTAGAAGTTTAGTCTATATGACACCTTGAAAACCAAGTCTATTCTTCAAATTCAGTTTAGATTATTAAAAAACGATGAAACCTTGAAGACCAAAACTATTGAACACAATCAGACAAGATTATTAGATGATATCCAAGTCTAGTATACCCACTCATATTTCATTATTAAAAGTCTAGTTAAGATAAAACCTTGGAAACCAAGTTTAGACTTCACACTAATATCTCTATTCTCAAATGATTTGCTTCCTAAAGGTAGGCGTCCACAGTTCTGCATCGTACGGTTCGCACGAATCTACCCGTCGGCAATGCCGATGCCGTTGCTCCGAGGGGCAACTTTTACGATGCGTGCCGATGACGTCATACGGAATATGGTATTTGCTAGTAGTTGCGTCGGCAAATCCGATCGCTGCCGATACTGTGGACGCCCTGTAAAAAAATAATCCGTTTGGTGCGATGCATCCGATACGTACGATGCGAAAATGTGGACGTCTACCTTAAACAAGTTAACGATTCTGGCACCATCTTTGCTCCAAAAATCCTTGAGATTATGACAGAAAATTTCAGGGTAAGTTCATGACTGGATTTGCTAACTTGGCTTCAATCTGAGTAAGAAAGGCTGTTTTCAAAAGGCCACCACCATCAAGGAATATCAAGGAACCTGACCAGATCCTTGGCAAAAGGAAAGAAGAATCTGAAGTGGAAGATAATATGTGAGTCAGACTTTTTGCTCATCATCACCAGCCCCGTGCTGTTGCTCTTCTTAAAAAATAATGCATAAAAATTAGGGAAAAACAAACAAAAATTGGTAAAAGTTTGTATCCGAGTAGTGCTGTCTGTATAATATGTTCTGCCTAATCTCGCTCATCTGTTATCGAAGCTACGCAGTTTTGTCGTTATGGATTTATCAGTTTACTCTTCTCAGTATGGTATTGTTTTTCTAGACTTGCCTATCTAGTCTAATTGGCTTATCATCACTTCTATAGTTTTAGAATTGCAGTCTTGCCCGTCTAGTATTATCAGTTTATCTAGTTTCGCCTGTATATTCTTGTCTGTATTTTAGATGAGCCTTGTTACATGAGCGATATTAAACAAGTCTTCTTTATCTGGTTTTCTATATCTTTATAAATCAGTCTCGCTAATCTAATATTCTCTCTGTGGACACGCTTTGTTAGACGAGCGATGTTAGATAATCCTTGTTAGACGAGCGATGTCAGACGAGCCTTGTCAGATGAGCGAAGCTAGACAATGCGTGTCTTTCGTCTTTTCGTCAATGCGTGTCTTTCGTCCCTGTCTTTCGTCTTTCTACATCTTTCGTTCCAATTTTGCTAATTTAATCTACCTATTCTCGTCTATAGATTATAGATTACTGTTAATCTTTCTATAATTATAGATTTTCAATAATTACATTACCTCTACAAATATAATAATATGTACTTACTAGAATTATGTATAAATACTAACGTTGCTCACAAAAGATTAAAAACGAAATTTTTGGAATATTGTAATATATGTGTATGTCATTCAAGTAGGTATTAATTTATTTACTTAATGGATTTAGTATGTTTTGTTAACGGATTTAGTATGTGGCTGCAGAAAAAAGTTTAAGCTGTAAGAATTAAATTGAGTTGGAATATATTTGTATTATTCTATCGTATAGTATTTTTTCGAGTATCTAATGGTTAGAAAGTGGAGGATTCAACCTTTCATCGTAGATTCTAAAAATTAAATTATATTATGTTATGTATTATTTAATATTCTTGACCTTTTAACCGAAAATTATTCGTCCATAAAAATATTATAAAACTATTATTCTTTAAATGATTTAAATAATATTAATAGTAGCACGTTTTACTCAAGATAATCGCTAACATAATTAATTTTGTATATTATTTTGTAGATTAAAATAATGTTAATTATATTTAAAATCTATTACATTTTCAATTAATAAAAATACATTATTAAGTAGATGATAAATTATCTAACCTATTTAAAAAACAAGTCAGCAATATTAACAACAACAACAGAAATTGTCTTTAAGTTATTTCGAGACAATGACCTCGTAATTTCGAAAGACAATTCCCGCAATCTTTATAACATTTGCAATTTACTAAAAATTTATCAACCATCTGCAAATCATTAACTTTGTAAAACACAACGCTAAATAATGAGTCTTGGGAATTTTGTAATCATTCGAATTCTTTCTTTACTTGCAATTTAACAATTGAACGATTTAACAAAAATCTAGATACTATACTCTAGATCAGGGCTGTCCCCAAGGACCGCTTAAAAAAAATAGGGTTGGAGGGCCGCATTAAAAAATACTTCGTATGCAACTTTATCAGTGAGAGGTATGATATACAAAGAAAGAACCTGTTTGCATTATAATTTTAATTTATTCAAAATATATAGAATAATTAAAAAAAAAATATTGGGAAATTTGAGGATGTAAGTTTTCACTAACAAATGCATCAACTTTTTTTTTTGTGTGGGGGTCGTTTGGCTGCAAAGCCTTTCTGCACTGCAGCCAACTTAATCTATTGAGCTTGACCCTACTACAATTACTCTCCCAGGAATTCAACTTCGTGAACGAAGTCTAAGATATTCCTGAGAGTCTTGCTACTCAGCTTCAAGGTGGTCATTCTTGCCACCCCGAAGTGGGAAAGCCTTATGTGTGCTAGCGATACACAAGTGCACATTATGTGTTCAGCGGTGTCTTCGTCCTATTCACATAATCTACAGGCAACTTCTTCTACCTTTCCCATTTTGTGTAGCTGCTATGTCACCGGACAATGTCCTGGGAGTATGCCTACCGAAGTTCTGATTTCTCTTCTAGAGAAGCTTAGCATCTGCTGCGTTTTTGCGGCAGAATAGTTTATGAGCATTTTAGCTTGCCTCGGTCCTAGTGTGTACTTCCAGTAGGTTTGTTTTTGCTCTTCTTCCCATTTCTTAGCCCCCTGCCATACGTGAGCCTCTGTAAGCCCATAAGTTGGCTCTGGGCCAAAGAAGGGACCCTCGGCCCCGCTTTTGGCAAGTGTGTCGGCCATTTCGTTCCCATATATGCCCTAGTGACCCGATGACCACAGTAGCGTGAGTCTGTTACCTTCCACCAGTTGCTTCATGGTTTGTTTACAGTTCCAACTTGGAAATAAAGTTTTGGACTTTTAAGTTTTAGTTAGGATGTAGATTTGCACTCCTTTAAGATTAAGGTTCTTTAGGCAGATTTCTGCGCATCTTTCAATGGCTATAATTTCAGCCTGTAGTACCGTGGGAGCCTAGCCCAATGCCGTGGACTCCCTGTGACTCCGGCTGTATATGCCAATTCCTGTACCCTTAGCACTTTTTGATGTGTCGGTGTACCACATGGACGCTTTGTCTTTCAGGTGTTCGATTCTTTAAACACTGCTTTGGCGGTCATTAATGACCACTTCAACGGCTGTGTCAAAGTCGTATTCTGTAGACATCGTGTTCCAGGGTTGCTTCAGAAATTCTTTTCCGATTTGATCCCTTATTTCCATCTGTCTCTGAATAGGCGATGTACACCTTATTCTCAGAGCACTGAGAAGACCTTCTTTTTCTACCTGTTTGTGCAGTGGGAGTAGGTCCAACAAAACTTCGATTGCTGTGGTTGAAGTATATTGCATCGCTCTTGTTATACCCAAGCACACGAGCCGTTGAAGCTTTTGTAGCATGCTTTGGGTCTATTTTTGCATTATTTTGTACCACCATACGAGTGAACCGTAGGTGATACTCCTAGATATTTCACCTCCTCGGAAAACCGTCAGTGCTCGGAGCTTTCAAATGCAGCTTTCTCTTTCTGGTAAATAGGACCATTACTGTTTTGCTCGGGTTGACACTAAGGCCCTGCTTCTTGCTCCAACAGTTGATGATGATGGTCAGCATGTCTTGAATTCACACAATGTTCTTCAATCACTTTGTTGGTGCCAGCATTCTTATTAATAAACGGGTTGTGTTGTCAAACGCTCCCTCTATATCTATAATGATACCTACTGTAATTTCTTTGCAGCCCAGTGCTGCTTCCAATGTGGTCGCTGTAGAGCGTGTAGAGCGTCCACTATAGATTTGCCGGGCTGATAAGCGTATTGGTGCTAATGGAGAGGACTTCTTTTGAGAGGTCCGCACCGTATGTGATTGTCCACAATTTTTTCCATTGCTTTCAGGAGGAAGAAAGTGAGACTAATTGGTTAGTAGGACTTTGCCAGGTCTTGATGCGTGCGCCCTGCCCGAGGGATGAATATCACCTTGGCCTCTTTCCATTCCAGCGGTATGTACGCCAGTCGAAAGCTGGTCTTAAATATCTCAGCAATGCATGGGGCTATGGTTTCGATCCCCTTCTGCAGCATTGCATTTGCCAGGTCTTGAGGCGTGCGCCCTGCCCTAGGGATGAATATGACCTTGTCCTCTTTCCATTCCAGCGGTATGTACGCCGTTCGAAAGCTGGTCATAAATACCTCAGCAATGCATGGGGCTATGGTTTCGATCCCCTGATGTAACATTGCCGGAAAAATGCCATCGGGTCCGGCAGACTTAAATGGCTTAAAACTGTTCTCAGCCCATGCAACTTTTTGAACAGTAAACATGGTTGTGGCCATGTTTTTGCAGATTTTGGTTGGGCGCTTCATCCGCGTTATACCTTCACCAGTTCATCTACATTAACTTAATTATTTGTTGTTGGTAAACGAAGCAACTGAGTAAGTGACTTATCAGAGAGGGAACATTTATATTTTGATTTTATAAATCTCATATTGGAAAAGCTGCATTCGCAAAGATACGTGCTTCCCAGCATTGACCCCAGTGTTAGCCCTAAGTTTCGCAAGTATCGTTCTTCTGGCAGCAACTTGAAGAAGTCCAATTTAGTTTCAGTTCTTTCTTGAAAAAAAGTATCTGATTTCCGATCACACAATTACAGTTTAAGGGCTGCTCTGCTTATATTCTCAACTGAAATTGTAAGAGGCCGAATAAAATCTGAAATTTCTTTTTCGATTTTTTTACAGTCGCTAAATCGCTTTTCGAATTCTTCTGCAATTATGTCAATGTATTTGCTGTGAGATAAATTTGAAACTTCCTCAAAATCCTTAATTTCTTCAAAATGCTCTATACAACTTGGAAAAAATGAAAAATCAGTTTTTTCTAGTGAAAGACTTAAAAAGCCTAATTTTATTATTAAATTCATTTATACGTCCAAATAAGTTGGCAATATTCTGCTGTTTACCTTATAGCTTCAAATTCAATTCGTTAAAATTGTACATCCACAATTTGATTTTCCAGTTCCGTAGTGTTGGATTTTGCTTCATCTTGAAGGAAAATAGAAATATTTTTTCGTAGAGTGAAAAATCGTTGCAAACAAGTTCCAGCGCTTAACGAATATTGATGTGAAGAAATCTAAATCTCTACTTCACGAAAAACAGTCACGAAACTCTAACAGTCACGAAATTTTCTGTAGGTCATAGCACGATTATCCCCTATAATAATGTTAGTTATTTTAACAAAAACCTTCATAATATTCATTTGGCGTAAGTATTTTCCACATAGGGCCTCTTGGTGAACAATCACAGGACAGTTGATTTTGTTTTGTTTCAAGAATCTTTCTTTTTCTTGTTCTGGCGCTACAGCCCAATTGGCCTCTCCTAGCTTCCTCCTCCATTCCTCCCTTTCCCGGGTCACTTCCTTCCATTTTCCTAGTTTAAGGATTCGTCTGATGTCCTGGTCTACTTCATCCTCCCATCTTTTTCTTGGTCTTCCTATCGGCCTCCATTCGGCCGTTCATGATTCTTTTGGGCATTATACAATCTGGCATTCATATAATGTTAGCCGTCCACCGGAGGCGCTGCAGTTTCATGTACATCGACACTGGTTGGTCTTTAAGGGTCTCATATACTTCCTTGTTAAATCGCTTCCTATATTCTTCATTTTCCCGTACTGGTCCTAGGATTCCTCTTAATATTTCCCTCTCAAACGCGTCGATTTTTTTCTTCGTTCTTTCCGGTGAGGATCCACATTTCGCAGCCGTACGTGAGTATTGGTCGGATGATTATTTTGTACACCTTAAATTTTGTGTCTCTGTGTTACACATTGGACTTGAGTACATTCGCCAATGAGAAATACGCATTATTTGCCATCATCACACTGGCTCTAATTTCCGCGTCTTCCAGGCCTTTGCTATTGTTGTTTGCCCCAAGTCGTTCACTTGTGCCAAGTCGTTTTGTGTTTGTAATCTTGGTGTACCCGTTCTACTTTGAGCGTAGCGTCTTTGCTTGTTTGAAATCGACGAACACATTGTATACGTCGACATTGTGTTACCATGCTTTGCTGTGAGTACGTTTGACGTTGTGTATCTGCTCTACTGTCGATCTTCCAGGTCTAAAATCTGCTTGATACTCTCCTATTATATTCGAGGCAAAATGCTTGAGTCTTGGGGTTTGGGCATGTCATCCTATCATCCATATTATGCTCTCGTTTCATTCTTGCGGGATCTGTTCCTTCTTCCATATTTCCGACTCTTTTATGGGCGTTGTTTCTTTGTTCAACGCTTTTTCTATATTCGTCGTCATACCACTCAGGTCTCTTTTGCTTATTGAGTTTCAAGAGTCCTGAAAATCCAATTTCAGTGCCTAGCATAGCTCTGGCTCCATCACTTACAACAGTGGTTCTTAACCTTTTTAAATCGCGACCCAATTTTGAGGAAGTTGTTTATAGCGCGACCCAAATTTTACAATAATTACCATTTTAACTCACATATCGTGGGTGTACTGCCAAAAGTGACAAAGTTCAAAATTGGCAAAAAATGAGATAATCTGCCCAAGTCGTTTTAACGGCCTGCCAACATACGTAAAAAACCTAATCAAAACTTTCTAACATGGCCCAAAAATGATTCGAAAAGTCTTTTAGATCAAAATCTTTACAGTTAAAAGTGTCCATGTATGTTACTCATTTTTACTAATTTTTGACTAGGTAATTGACTAGTTATCTATAATAGTTATCATTAAAGATAACTTGTGAAATTATATAAATCTACACAATTTACACGACTCGAATTTTCACTGCTGATGGTCAATCTCAACTGAGAGATAAATCAATGTACTTTTCGACCAAAGGAAAATTTAATGAATAACCTAATAAATAATAATAGGTTGTTACATAGTTCGTATAGACCCAAGAAATATGTTTCGCGACCCAATTTTGGGTCGCGACCGATAGGTTAAGAACCACTGACTTACAATACAGGAACATTCCTCGAGTCCCCCGTAGTCTGACGACACCTTTTTTAGAGCTTCAAAAAAATCCGTACCCTTGGTTGTACCATGGAAATGAATAAGATCAACCATTTCCTCTGCTACACTGAAGTCGTTTTGAAGAGTTCAGATAAAAATTACAAGATGGCTAATATCAAACAGATCAGTGCTTTCATTCAGGCATATTGAGAAATATTTACTTATTTCAACCGTGTCATGCAATTTTTAAATACCCAATCATTATTATGGTCCACCCGTCTTGCAATTGTTTAATGCGATACTGAGACCGTTTTGATTTTTTCGGCAATTTTTGTTTCATTGAATTGTTTTGCAATCACTAAAAGGTTTCTTCGCTTTGACAATTGTAGCGCAACTTCGAAAGAAGTGGCAATACTAAACTTGTTATCAGAGTCAGTTTTTTTTTAAATGTTGCTTGTTGTTTTAGTTTTTTCTTATAAACTGTAATGATAGCCTTTCTTGACTCCTCTGTAAATTGCTGAAATGTTTTCTAGTGTAACGTGGTGTAATTTCGTTTCATATTTTATTCTTTGGGAACCGATAGTACGTGTTGTTTGTGATTAAATAGTCTGATTCCCAACGGTCATTATTAGGGCCCGGATTTATATGTAAATATATATTTTTTATTGAAATAATTGTCTTATTTTGTTTTCCACACAAATTATGACATTTGGAACGAGAAAATGTAATTTTTATTTCCAAATATCATAATTTGTGTAGAAAACAAAATAAATACCTAAAATAATTTGAATTAAAAATATGTATTTACATATAAATCCGGGCCCTAGTCATTATAAACTCGATGTTCGTTCGGTATTTTTCTTTACTGCGAAGATATTTTGCGGGCCGCAAAAGGTAAGTTCATTTATGCGGCCCGCGTGCCTCGTGTTGCACAGCTCTGTTGTAGCCTATCGATCAAATGACTGCATTGTTTAAATGATGTTGAACAATTTATTTAGTTGAGAAACAGAAATAAACTAAATGTTATCGGTGAAAAAGACCCACTCTCGCCAAAAAAGTCTATTGTATTAGACATTTAAGAAATTTTTTTACCATGCAACTTCTAATCTACTACTTTGCAGTAGTTCAGTCGGTTTTATTGTATGGAATCATTGCAAGGGGTGCATCCCCGGAATTAACAAATGTCCTAATCGCCCAAAAAAGGATCATACGAGCCATGCCTGGTTTCCCGATATTTGCTTCGTGCAGACGGCTCTTCATTGAACTTGCTGTACTTACAGTTCCCAGTCTGTACCTATATATTGGAAACAACGAGCTATGCTGTAGCTGTATATATTACAGACACCAATTAACAAAAAAATATTAATATTAACATAACTTGTATCTCTAATGTTTTGTAACATTTCTTGTGTGACTTGCCGTATTTCATGCCAAATACGTTGCTCAAGCTCCTCAATGTTGTTCGGTTTTGTTAGATAGATCTTACTCTTGAGATAATCCCACAAAAAAAGTCAAGGGCTCTAAGGTCTTAAGACATCGCCAGATATTGAATGTGACCTCTTCTTCCAAACCATTCATTGGGAAAAACTTCGTCCAAATATCTACTAACGATCACAACATAATGGAGTGGATCTTCGTCCTGTTGATACCATATTCGTTCATCAGGTAAATCCGAATCTAATTGATTTGGAATTAAAGTGGCTAACGCTGGCATGAGGTCGTCTTGAAGGAACGTAAGATATGTTGCTCCAGCAAGATTACCATTGTAGAATACCACTTATTCTGATTACCTATTATTCAAAACACATTGACTCTTCACGGGAACTGAATATGAGTTCCTCGCATCCATTGAGGGTTATGGTCAGCCCAATAACGACAATTTTGACGATTAACGTTTGGAAACGTTAATCGTCAACAAAAAAAATTGATGCTAATGAAATCTTGTTATTGTCGATCAGGTCCATCATTTGCTCGCAAAATTCGATTCCGCGATCCGGTTCATCTTCCGTTAATTCTTGGAGTGGCTGCATCTTGTAAGGATCCGACTTGGCTGATCTAAGAATATTCAGGATAGTATGACTAATATTGTTATCTCGGGCCAGTTGCCTGGCTGCAGTCACCGGATTTCTTTGTAGAGTTAATAATACGTTTAGAACTTTATGAATTTTATTTCTAAATCCATTAGATTCGGATTTACCTGATGAACGAATATGGTATCAACAGGACGGAGATCCACCCCGTTATGCTTTGATCGTTCGTAAATATGCAGACAAAGTTTTTCCCAATAGATGGATTGGAAGAAGAGGTCACATTGAATGGTCGGCGAGATCTCCGGATCTTAAGCCCATTGACTTTTTCTTATCGGCTTTAAAAGTAGGATTTCGCTCTCTGGGCACATTCCTGAACACACACTATTTATTTACCAAATTGTATGATATACCTAAATTGTATGACCCAAATTGTTGTATTGTGTCTCAATCTTGCTAATGGTAGCTTGGCTAATGGGTGGTATATCTGGATTCTGTTGTTGAAATAACTGCGCAACCTTTGGTGACTAGTCTGGTGACTATTATTGTTACTAGTAACTAGCAACGTGGTTCCAAAGCATCAAAACAAATGTCAAAAACGTTCAACTTTACGCCCAAACGTGTTCAACGTAAAAGTGGTTTTCTTTTTTTTATAAGGTGGGCTTTGAAAATATTCCATAAATAAATATTGTGTTGTATTCCTTGCGAAGAAATACTTCCAACGACGTGTGACTTGACATACCTGTCCAATTTGGCCAAGAAAATGAATGCAAAAAAATAAACAAACGTAACGTGTTTCGGAATTTTTTGCAAAAAACGCCTATATCGAGGTTATGTTTTTATTCCAGTTAAAGTTTCCACACTGTATGTATTTCTTTTAAATACATCTAACTGGCAAATAAATGAATTATATTGAATTGACTCTCATGCAGCAACAGGATTGTAAACGTTGGGAGCGACGATTGTTGCATTTTTGCCTCTGTAAACCTATGACTGATTTTCTTGCTTGCCTATCTACATAATTTCGTCTTTGTAGTTAAGACTTTCAAGTCTTGTTTATCTGTTTAATCTTGTACGTTTAGTCTTATCCTAATCCTACTAGCCTATCCTAATTTGTTTGTTTAGTCTTGCCTAGGTTGTGTGTTTAGTCACTTTTGACTAGCCATAGTATATGAATATTTCATATTGATAATTAATTTGTTTGGCCCATATTCCCATATATAATTATTTTCCAATACGTATTAATATTTCTATATAAAAATATTGATTAGAATGTACTTACAAATTATATTAGTTGCCAATTCTTTTAGTAAATTGTATAAAATCAGTTAATGTAGTATAAAAGCTAATATTATTAGCGAAAATAAAAACAAACAAAATCTATTTCTGTAGTGTTAACTCAATTTGAGCCCACCAGATAAAAGTCTAAAAATAAACGATTGGAAATTTTTGGAACGGTTTTTTGCACATCCATAAAACAATTACTATTTATTACTATCAATAATAATAATTATATAGAATTAGGCACGCAAATATTGGTAATAAAAATTTTTTTTTTCGTAGTAGATTAAATATGTAATTTGAGAAAAAAAAATCCTTTGAATGATGAAAAAATTGAGTCGAAAAATTCATTTAGTTTTGCGTTATTTAATTTCCTGTAATAAATTCTGAGAATATATATCATGGGAACATTCTATAAAAGTAATTCAAGAGTAATTTCCTATGGAGTCTACTTTATATAAAAATTCGTCCAATTCAACTTAATAAGAAACCATAAAATAAAAACTAATTAATTTTGTGGATGAAGTATGATTTAAAGTTTATGAAATAAAGTTTAGAATTGATTTTCGATCGTATCAAAAAATGTTGATGTGTAGCAGTTTGAACAAGCTATAATTAGTGATTAATTCTAACTGTTTCTCTAACAGTAGAAATCTAGAAAAGAATTTAGATCGGACAATAAATTATTTTAAATTTAGACTGTGCTACTCAATCAAATTGAGATTCATTGGAGCAGGATGAATTGAAAAAATTGTAAAGATGAATTGATAATTGCGGTTTGTTTTCGGCAATTTCTAGTCCTTGTATAAAAACTTTTTCTTGCATGTTTCAGAGAATTATAATATCTTTTGCACATACGCCGTTTTCTTCAGGTATTAAAACAATTAAATGCAGTTATCTGGTTTTGTTTTAAAAATCGTAGTAGCCGGAAGTTCCAATATTTCTTCAAGGCTTTATTCTTCTTGTACTTCTTCACATATTTCCACATCTGTCATAAATTGCTCTGTTTCTTCGGATCCTTTAAACCAAGAATTTAAATCTTCCTCGCTTGTCTCGAATTCTTTTTCTAATAAACTTTACAATGAATCGGCAATAGGTAGATTATCTTCAGTATCCCATTCTTCTGTCTCTTTTGATAAAGTATAAAGGTTTTGATAACCTGTTGATTTTTCTGAATATTCAAAGATTAATCAACTAGAAATTCTGGCGGCCCGGATGGTCTGCCATGTCACATAATAAAGGAATTTTGGAATTTCATAATTAATCCACTAACTCACATTATAAATGCGTCCTTTTCAATAGAACAGTTCCCCGTGATTCAAAAAATCTCAAAAATATGTCGAATATATAAAAAAGGGAGCAGAACCGATCTAAATAATTACAGACCAGTTGCGTTGACATATATATTTGCAAAAATCCGGAAACACTGCGTGTTGAAACGTTTAACCCTCTTTGTTGAAAAATTGAATCTCATCTCTACACAAAAGCATGGTTTCTATAAAGGAAAATCTACAAACACAGCCATAGTAGAAGTCATCACCAGAATCATGCAGGAAGTAAATGCTTGAATATGAATAAAAAGCTAAAAGAACTTACAGGACATACGAGAAAAGAAACATACACGGAGAAATTCAGCTAACGGAGGAAGATAAAGAGCGAACCTGGGAACGACAGGATTCAATGGAGGAAGATGGACAGGCGGATCATTTTGGAATTCTTAAATCGGAAGTGGAATATGAGATTACGACAGCAAAAAACAACAAAGCTGTAGGACCCGACAACATTCCGATAGAAATGTGGAAAGAATTGGACCACAGAAACTTGACCAGCCTTACAGAATTTCTAAATAGAATATATGAAACAGGTGAAATTCCAGGAGAGTGGCTTAAATCAGTGTTTATTCCGCTACCTAACAGAAACAATCCTAAGTTATGTGACGAATATAGGATGATTAACCTGATTAGCCACACGTTGAAAATCCTCTTAAAAATTATTCCACAGAGAATATACCGCAAATGTAAAGAACAATTGGATGGGGTGCAGTTTGATTTCAGAGAGGAATTAGGAACTAGAGAGGCTCTGTTCGCTCTAAAAGTAATGCTCCAGAAGTGTAGAGAGTACAATAAAAATGTATTCGTCTGTTTCATCGACTTCCAAAAGGCCTTTGATAGAGTCCAACACGACAAGCTTATCGAGAACCTTAAAAGTATTAATCTGGATCAAAGCGACATACGATTAATAAAAAACGTATACTTCAACAAAACAGCAATAGAGCGGGTTAAAGATATGGAGACGGAAGAACTCAAAATCCAGAAAGGCGTCCGACAAGACTGCGCCATGTCCCCGCAACTGTTCAATTTGTACTCCCAGTTTGTGTTTCGAAGGGCGCTGGAGGAGATAAGAGAAGGGGTAAATATTGAAGGGGCGCTAATTAATAATCTTAGATTCGCGGACGATACTGCAATCATGGCGGAGAGTTAACCAAGCGTGCGAAGTAGGAATTACCAGAATAAAAGTAAAAAAACAGTAAAAACCCGAATATTTACCCTGTTATCATCCTAAATGGAAAGCAAGTAAAGCGGGTGCAAAAATACAAATATCTAGGAACAATCATTCTCGAAATCAGGCTCGAAAGACATTTATTGCATATCCTTCAATGTTCACAAATAGAAGTTTGTGCCTGCAAATTAGACTAGGGTTCATGGAGTGTTATTTGTGGTCAAATGTAATTGTACGGAGTGGAAACCTGGACCTTAAAAGACAAAACTATCAAAAAGCTGGAAGCGTTCGAGATGCGGATATATAGGCGTTCGCTAAAGATACCCTGGACACATAAAATAATGAACGAAGAAGTACTAAGGCGCATCGGATATGAAAGGAAACTATTAAAAATTATCAAGATACATAAAACAGCATACATAGGTCATATTTTGCGCAACGACAAATATATACTGCTACAAAACATAATGCAGGTAAGAATAGAGGGGAAGAAGAGAAGAGGAAGAAGAAGAGATAGAAAGGGAGAAAAAAAATCTGGTTTCGTAATATAAGAGAGTGGACAGGAATGGATGTTGAAGAACTATTCCATGAGGCAAGAGACGTATTCAGAAAGGTGGTCTCCTACCTTCAATGAGAAGACGGCATCAGAAGAAGAAAATATATTAGAAGTGTCAAGTTTTATTCATAAAAATAAAATGAGTGTCGATAGAAATATGGATAAATACCACCAAAATACCAGAAGCCGTAATAAACTTTACACACATAAATATAATCTACAAATCTGTAGTAAATCACCACCAATCAATTTTGGAGTGTCTATTTACAATGTGTTCCCTAGTGATCTTACCAATGAAGTCTGGAGCATTATTAAGTACGAGTAAAGCTTTATGAGGCAAGTTAGATCTTTTCGTAAACTCCTTCACTTTGGGATCAAGTCTTTATGGAACCATACACTAAATACTTCTCTCGTGACGAAACTTTTAAATTGGTTCTTGTAGCATACTGGCAGACAAATATTCTTGAAAACTCCGGGATTTTTAGCATTAACAATCACCAATAAATCCAATTTGTGTGCTCCAGTGGAATTGAACCTGGCATAAAGGTGATTCTATTTTTACTCACTTTGCGGCCTTATGCTGCTTTCATTAGAGCAGTGTTTCTTAACCTTTTAAGTGAGCCGCACCCCTTTGAATCTGAAAATAGGTCTCCGCATCCCATTCAAAAATGAGTTTTATTTTTTTAGTTTAGAAACATTTTTCGCTTTCGTCCACGGATATATTTTACTACATTTATTGCTGTAATTAGGTGTTGTTTTAAACTTTCTCGCAAAGCTTTCGAGGCAAGTGCATGGCGATGCAACAAGCAATGCGTTATTGTAACTTGCGGTAATTCTCTTTTCATTTGTGAAAAAATCCGGATTTTTTGCCTAACATTGCCCCATCAGTGCATATTGAGCCAATCACATTCGTTGGTAATTGATATTAAAAAAAAAATCTTTGATGTGATTGAAAACATCAATTCCTCTCGAAGTCAACTCCAGTGGCTCACAAAATAAAAATTCTTCTATCATTTCTTTTACATATCGCACAAATACCAATAGCTGGCTGCAATTATCAACATCAGTTGACTCATCCAGTTGTATACTTACTTTTAGTGGACTGACTCTTATGTATTCTATTATTTGCAGTAAAATATCCTTACTGAGATCTAGAATTCGCGATCGAATTATATCGTTCGATAACGGAATCTGCTGGATTTTTTTATGTGCTTCCGAATCTAATACAGTTTTAGCTATTATAAAAGCACAAGGTTTTGTCAATTCTTCAGGGATCGTGAGAGGTTTTTTTTTCTTCGCACACAGATATGCCCCTTAATAGGACGCTTCTAACACAAGCTTTTGAATTGCTGGCCTGCATAATTTTAGGATAGTACCACTGGTATCAAATCGAGCCTTTTTGACTTCAAACTCTTTATTCAATTTGATGTTATTGAAATTATATATATATATATATATATATATATATATATATATATATATATATATATATATATAATTATTTTGATGGTTTGAGATTGCAGTTTGAAAATATCTTGGAACATAAGAAGCATTGAGGTCGTTGCCTACCATCTTTTTCTGTCGCGCAAGTGAATGCATGGGCAGCATACTTGTCGTTCCATTGACGTTTTTTTTTTTGACATAGCACTATTACAAACAATTCAATTATTTAGAAATAACGTATAAAAAATTAAACATTATTTAAAATTAGTGAGACAAAATCTTACGTTTATATTATCAATGTATCCTATTCGGCTTGACTCCCTGACCAATTAAGAATATATTAAATAGGTAAGTAATGTTTAAATGCGTACACGTGTTCGCCTCAAGAGGTTTTTCGACAAACTGCCGATGGCGCAGAAACAGTGTTGGCAATCCTAAAAGTGGCGTTGATCGTGGGGGCGGAAAATTATCGTACTAATATTAATTTATCTATTTCCAAATGCTAAAAAAACGATGTTGCTTAAAAAAAATCATGTTATCGTAGCACTCTACACAAAATTTTATTAACATTAACACCACTTATTGTTAGTATTTACTCATCTATGTAGTATTCGTGGTGAGAAAATGCGCACATTTAAAAAAACAAAGGGTATGAACATCTACCGCACCCCCAGGGGTGCGGGCATCCTAGGTTAAGAACCACCGCATTAGCGGATACGAATGTTTTATTGGGCAACAGTCTCCAGAACAGACCACTCTCTGCATTGTAGATTTGGAAAAAGACCCAGCTCTTCTACTTTGTCTTTAAAATCCTGAATAAATGGCTGCACTGCGGATTCGTCGCTTGACACTTTTTCATCTGAAACGGTGAAACAAACAACAAACGAATACCAAATCGCTTTTTTAATTAAAAAGTAGTATTAAAAATAGTATTAAAAAAAATCAACATGGCTGACCATGACAAGTTAATCTCTGACTTAAACAAGCTTAAAAAGGAAAACCTTATAGAAATTATTCTAACATAGAAGCTGCCGGACAATATAAACGTTAGTGAAGCCCTAAGAACTATCCTAGAGAACGAGAGGGAACTGAATCTAGCACACGAAGTCTCATCACCACAACTTTACTCCGCCGTCATTTACGATAACAAAATAATTGAACTTACCCTTAAAACCGACCTTAAAGTGACTTCAAACGAGGTAGAATGTTCTAAACGGATAATTAAGGAGCTAGAAAGAACAATTTCAAATCTAGAGCTGATAATCTCACTACTTCACAAGGATGTAAATAACCCAAATTTTGTGGTTAGACCTGACAACACAAAACCTTCGCATGACCGAGGGATAAGCGATGTTACCGCGCCTCCATTAAAATATAATAATGGAACGGAAAATAATAAAGTGACAAATTCAAAGAAGAAACCTCCTATAAATGATCAAGTAATTGCAAATCCTGCCGCCACTGCCTTTAGTAATAAACCCCATCAAGTTCATGCTCCTGGTAAATGCAAATTTGTCTCCTCGAATAAGAAAATAACTTCGGGGGCAAAATGCAAATTAAAAGCACAAGAAAAGCTGTCCTGGGTGTTTGTTTCGAACTTTGACACAGATACAACACCGGAAGACATTCTTCCAACAAGAAATTTTCTTGCGAGAAACTTGAATCAAATAAAGGATCCTTTAAAATTGGAGTTCCACCTAAACTTTTTGACGAAATACGAAACCCAGAATACTGGCCCGATGGTATTTATGCAAATAAATTTTTCGCACGAAAAAAAACCTATTGGAAATTTTCCTCCGAGAAAATCTCCAAAACTCAATATATAGAAGGAGGCAATTTCCACGTCTCCAAGGACGGCGTACGCGATACATATTTTAGAATATTTCATCTAAATACACAAAGCCTTAGCAACAAAGCCGATGAAGTCTCCCTTTTTCTTGACAAGATCAAGTATGAAATGATATCAATCTCAGAACACTGGCTGAAGAACGATTGTCTGCAAATGACCATGTTAAATGATAATGTTGCTGCGTGGAAGTTGATAAATGACGAGCGTAATATAAAACAAAGCGAAATTAATCACATTCTAAGCTGTAATGACTTTAATAAATACTTTTCAAACATTGGCTCAAACATAGCTAACGAAATCTCTGCGAACATACATACTTCCACAGCCATACCAATATTAAATAAATGTCCAGCTAACGTGTCAACCATATTTTTAAATCCCATTCTGCCTAGTGAAGTCAAGAAATATATAGATAAGTTATCTAACTCTGCAAGCCTTGATGTTCAGAACATGAACAGTAAAATTTTCAAGTACTCCCGTGATATATAGGCCAAACCACGCTGCGATCTATTCAATCGATGGCTTGAACATGGTATATTTCCGAACGTCTTTAAAAAAGCTAAAGTAGTTCCTGTGTTCAAAAAAGGGAACAGAGATGATATAAGCAACTATCGTCCTATATCGATTATACTAGTGATGGGAAAACTTATGGAGTCAATTATTAAAGATAGATTCACACTGTTCTTAGAACAGTATAAAATTTTGTCTAGCGAGCAATATGGCTTTAGATCGGGCCGTTCCACTATTAAGGCACTGCTTAAAATAGTTGAAGATGTTGTTGGGGGACTAGAGAGTGGGAAACTCACTTCACTTGCGCTGTGTGATCTTTTGAAGGTGTTTCGATGTGGTGCCACACAAAATGTTACTCCAAAAATCGGAGTATTATGGTCTGCGTGGTGTTTCCCTAAGTCTGCTTTCTTCATATCTTTCTGGTAGATTTCAATGTGTTCGCATTGGAGACAGTGTTTCGAACTATCTTCCGGTTAAGTTTGGTGTACCCCAAGGATTTATCCTTGGGCCACTGTTATTTTTTTTATATTAACGACCTGCCCATGTATATGAAGCCTATAAATAGTGTTCTCTTTGCGGACGATACCACACTGTACTGTAAGGAGTCAGACTTAGAGCGGGCCATGGAAACTACCAAGCTGGCTTTGACCCGCGCGGAATCGTGGTTTGGCTCCAATTTATTATAACTAAATGCTAGCAAAACTCAATCCTTGGTGATTTCTAGTAACAACCGTGTAACCTCTGGTTCTTCTGCCGTACTTTTGGGAATAACAGTGGATGGCTTCCTTACCTGGGAAGCCCATATAAACTGGAAAATACCCAAGCTTTCCATGACTATCTTTCTCCTAAAAATCTCCGGTAAAATATTTGCTATTGCGGGTGTTTTAAGCGTGAGGGAAGTGAAAGGCTGCGGGTGGTTTGTCTATTTTGTTCAGGCAGTTATTGTCGTCGGGAAAACCTTCGTTGCAAGTAAGTCGTTATCGCAGCAAGCGTGTTAAAAACTTTACGCACGTGGTGATAAGTTGTGTTTGCGTGGTTGCGGCGCGACAGGGTAAGCGCCCATGCAACGTTTCAAAGCGCATCTGGTGAGGGATAGCGGAATTTGTAGCTAAGACCGGAGATAATTAATACCTGAGAGCGGGCAGTGAGTCGATGAACCAGTTTGAAAGATGTGCTAAACTAAACCGATCACAGATCCAGAAGGCTAAAAAAGGTCGAAAAAAGAGGAGATGTCAGATAAAGGAAGAGGGGAGTGCAGTGCAGGTCAGAGTGATCATTTTGAGAGAATATTGCAGGAGTTAATAGAAATTAAAAAGGAGTTCACGACGGTAGACAGGAAGTTGGAGGAAATGAGACGGGAAAACAGAAGATTGGAGGAAAAAATGGAAAGGGTGGTGAAGAGACAAAAGGAGGAGGAAGAAGTAGAAAAGGACTGGAGAAAGGAATTGTTAGCAGAGTTGAGGTCAATAAGAGATGAGAATATGGAAATAAAGAATAAGTTATCGAAACTGGAGGAGGAAGCGGAGGCAGTAAAGGAGGAGAAGAGAAGAACCGAGAGTAAGTGGGAGGAGGAACGTCAGGCAATGAGAGAGGAGCTGGCTAAACTAAAAGATACGGAAGAGAGGAGACTAAGGAGGGAATTAAGAAATAACATTGTTATTTATGGAATTGAAGGAGAAGATTGGCGGGAAAAGGCAAAGAACATATTTCGGGAAAAGCTAGGTTTAAACGAAGGTTTCGGGAGTGCATACAGGCTTGGCTCGAATAGGGATAATAGAGAAAGTAAAGGCCCGATTATGTTAAAATTAGAAAGTTTGGAGGTAAAAAAGGACATAATGATGCAAAATGAATGAAACAAACGCAAGCTTAGAGGTACAAACGTATTCATTCAAGATGATTTCACCCCTAAGGAACAAGGAATCCAGAAAGAACTGTTAAGGAAGGCAAAGGTACTCAAGGAAAGGGGCCACCAGATAAAAGTAGGATACCAAAGAATGGAAATAGATGGGAATTGGGTCCATGGGACAAGGTAGCAAAAAACGAATAAACGACCAAAGAAAGAGGAGACAGTTACACAACGACGGAACGGAAAAGGAAAATGTAAAGCTAATGTTTTGGAATGTAGCAGGGCTCAGGAAGAAATTGGATAAGGTGGACGGGTCTTTTATATAATTCTTGAGGAAATTCGAAATAGTTGGGTTAGTGGGGACCTGGGTTCAAGAGAAGGAATGGGAAGCCTGTAAAGAGAGACTCCCCAAGGAGTACAATTGGAGGATACAACCGGCACGGAGAGATAGTGACTACGGAAGGGCAAAGGGGGAATAATAACAGGGGTCAGAAGAGGCATCAAGGAATCGGAGAGAATTCTAGAAGAGGTGGAGGGCCTAGTTTTTAGGGAGGTAGAACTAGAGGGGGAGTGGTGGCAGATAGCAACCGTTTATAATAATAAGGGACTGGAAAAAATTATAGAGGGTATAAAGAGGAATTTAGAAGATATGGTAACGACAAACTTGCTACTAGGAGGTGATTGGAATGTTAGGATAGGAGAAGAGCAGGTCAATACGGTGGATAAGACGGGTGATGTGATAAGAAGGAATTCTAAAGACAAAATTAAAAATGCAGAGGGAAATGTTTGGTTGGCGTGGGTGTTAGAGAACCAATGGGATATTTTGAATGGGTGTATTGAGGGCGACTGGGAGGGAGAATTTACGTTTGTGGGTACCTCAGTTATTGACCTAATATTTACAAATGATGCGGCGAGACGGCAAATAAAACTGATGGAAATCGGAATAAGAAGTGAGTCGGATCATATGCCGGTAGTGGTGTCGTTGAAATTAGAAGAGGTAGAGTGGAACGCCATAGAGGATATAGACATGATGGCAAAGAAAATGGAATCTGCACTTGTGAAAAAGAAAATCAAAGTAGCGTTTCCAGGCCGAGCATGGTACGACGGGGAAGTGCGGAACGCAAAGCAAAGGTTTCGAGAAGCTATGAGAGAATGGAGAAAGGGAGAAGGGCTCAAAGTGCACGTGCTGGAAGCGAAAACAGAATTGCAAAAAATGGAGAAGAAGAAAAAAGAGCTTTGGGAGGAGAAGGAGAAGCAGCGGGTACGAGAAATCAAGACGGAAGCTGAGCTGTGGAAATACGTGAGAGAGAATAGGAAAAGGAAGGAAAGATTACCTAAGAGCATTGCGATAGAAGAATGAAAAAACCACTTCATGAGGATACTAGGAGGGGTGGAGATGCGGTCAGAAAGAGATGATAGTTCAGGAGATCGACAGAGAAAGCAGGAAGAGCTCGCCGAGGATATCACCGTGACAGAGGTGGAGGATGTTATTGATTCCCTAAAGCCAAGAAAAGCGGGAGGTTTGGATGGGCTCGGAAATGAAGCGTGGAAAGAAGCACCTGGAATCTGTAAGGAGAAGTTTACGGAGGAATTGAGAAGGATAGGGAGAGGAGAGAAAAGGATACCAGTCAGCTGGAAAGTGGGGATAATTCAACCGGTGTTTCAACCGGAGTGGAACGAGGGACGCGCTAGAAAATTATAGAGGTATAACTTTGATGAACTCCTCATACAAAATATTTGCTAAAATCCTGGATTGTCGCTTGAGGAAGGAAATCAATGAAAGGAAGCTTTTGCCGGAAATACAAGCGGGGTTCAGAGAAGGAAGGAGCACGGTGGAACACCTGGTGACCTTGAGAGTCATCATAGACCAAGGAATAAGAAAGGGATGCCTGTTTGCTCTTTTCATTGATTTGAAATCCGCATATGACTCGGTGAACAGAAGGAGACTTGACGAGTGTTTGGGTAAGCTAGGTATCTCAGAGAGTGTAAGAAGGAACATCAGGAATTTGTACGAGGAAACGGTCTGTAAGGTAGTAGCGAATGAATGGGAATCGGACTATTTTGAGGTGAGGAAGGGCCTGAGACAAGGCTGCCCTTCGAGTCCCACGCTTTTCAATCTGTATGTGGCGGATATGGAAAAGGTTCTACAGGCCGGGCAAGCTGGAGGAGTGGTGATTGGGAAAAAGAAGGTGTGGAGCTTGGCATATGCGGATGACATGGTGGTATTTGCAAAGTCGGCTAGTGAGATGAAGGACGTGATTGAAAGGCTCGGCAGGTATTTCGAAAAGAGGGATTTAAGGGTGAATGTTGGTAAAACAAAATGGATTCGGTTTAAAAGGGGTGGGCGATATAAGAAAGAAAGGTTTGAATGGCAGGGTACTGAAATAGAGGAAGTTAGTAAATTTAAGTATTTGGGGTATGTCTTTAGGACTGGATACAACAATAAAGAACACAAGGAGTATGTTACAAAGAAGGCATGGGTGGCGGCGGGTCGTATCTGGGAGGTTTGGAAAAGGAACTTTGATGGAAACTTTAGAGCAGCAGAGACCATATGGAAGGCATGTGTGCGAAGCATGTTACTGTATGGATGCGAGGTCTGGGGAACGAAAGAGGAAGACAAGATCGAAAGGGTGCAGCTAAAGTTTTATAAGAAAGTGTTGAAACTTGATAGGTCGACGCCTGGTCACATTGTGCTTCAGGAAGTGAGTGCTTGTAAGGTGGCGGTAATAGCTGCGGAAAGAGTGATAAAGTTCGAGTATAGGGTGGATGGGTTAGGAGATGAAAGGATAATAAAGGAAATCTTTCGAGTAGTGAATAAAGAGGGGTTAAGTGGTAGAAGAGAGAGCGGTTGGGGGTTGAATAAAAGGAAACTGTTTGATAGAGGCGGGTTATCATCCGAGGGGTTGGAAACGGAAAAAAGTGCGAGTGCTCAGTGGAAACGGATGCTAAAAGAGAGGTTATTAGAAGTGGACTTCCAAGAGCGCCAACCGAAAATAGAGGCTAGTAAATATCACCAAGGCTACAGTCAGATACAAGTGCACGGCCGTGTTCCTGGTTATTTGAGGACAAGTAAAGGGTCGGACGACCAGTCAGTGTTGGCGAGATTTAGGTGTGGCAATGAAGAGCGTGGAAGGAGACATTGGATGAAGGAGGAAAGTAGAAGGTGTTTGGTGTGTGGGTTGAAGGAAGATATGTGGAGTCATTGGTTGGAAGAATGCACGATGGCGGAGTGGAATGACCAGGAGAGAAGGCGAGGAAAGGATTGGAGGGAGTGTATGGACGAGAGCGGGAAGGGAATGTCGTTTATACACAGAGTGAAAACATGGAAAGAGCGGATGCGACGGGGTATGTCGCATGTATGTCGTATGTTTTTTGAGTGTTGCGGTTTAGTTTTTTTTTTTGTCCGATGTACAGGTGTTGAAGTATAGGTTTATAGGGTGGTAAAATTTCTTTTTTCTTTTTAATGGGGTTTTAGTTTCACAACTTTTTTATTATTTTTTATTGTTTTATTTTGTATGTATATTTTGTATGGAAATTATTTTAATTATGCCAATAAAGGTTATTATTATTATTCTCCTAAGGAAACTAGTACTTGCTAATTTCGATGCCTTCAACATACGTTCTGCATACTTTGCATTATTCCACTCCCTGTTTTCCTATGGTATAGTATTGTGGGGAAACTCTGTCGCGGCGATTAAAGTATTTAAACTGCAAAAAAAAAGGAGGCAGGATAGTGTCAAGAGCGGGATATTTAGATCACTGTAAGCCACTCTTTCTAAAGTTCAAAATCATGTCATTACCGTCATTATTTAACTCCTTGCTTGAGATTCACTCCAAGTCCAACATTCATGTGACTCATGCATCTGTTCACTGCCATGACACTAGATACAAGGACTCTCGGGTCATACCACCGTTCAGGCTAGCTAAATCTGAAAAAAATTCACCTAAATTAAAATTAAAACTTTATAATACGAAGTCGAGCGCTGGTGCGGTGTGGTCGTGTTTTAGCAGCTCCGAAACTAATCTCAAATTTCGGGAGGTTCTGAGCAATTTAATTCACGATTTATATCTGTAAAGTGTATGTGAAGTAGTAGTGAGTGCAACACAAAAGATCTGATAGAGAATTAAAGTAAGTAAAGTAAGAAATTAATAGAGTAATTAGAGAAGTAAAGAGAGACTGGAATAAAAAGATAAAAAGTAGAAATTTACGTTCCTTAAAAAAATTAAAAAAAAAAGCCCAACCTCCGAGGAGTCGATCCGGGCAAGCGGCTTTTTATCGCGGCGCGACCCAAGATAAAGACGACAGCCGAAATCAGCTGTAAATAAATTCAAACAGCTGAGCACAGGACCGTATTTAGTAAGAATATTTAAAGGAAATTAAATATGAGTAGTGACGAATACACAACTGATGAAGGAAAACGAAGGAAAAACTGGGAAGACGAAGAGGATGACACCCGCAACAAAACCAAGAAAATAGAACGCTCCCCTGGGAAAAGTAAATCTAAAACCGAGAGTGATAAGCTAGAAAAGATACTAGAAACGATGAAACAACTAACAGATGAGGTAAAAGGGATCAGATTAGAACAAAGAGAGTACAGAAACGAGATAAGGAAACTGAGAAAAGAAAATGAACAAACCAAACACGAAAATGCAAAACTAAAGGAGGAAGTTAAGACAATAAATGCTAGGCTAGATGCGATGGAAAGAGAAAAAAGAAGAAATAATATTGTAGTACAAGGACTAATGCTGGGAGATGATGAAATGCTAACACCAAAGGAATCTATGGAAAACTTCATGAAAAACCAACTCGAATCGGATATAGGCGTAAAATCAGCTGTGAAACTAGGTATGAAAACGTACCTAGTGGAACTTATCAATGCAAATGAAAAAATGAAAGTCATGAAAAACAAAAATAAATTACGTAACTATGAGGAAGGAAAAGTATACATTAATGATGATATGTCAAGAAAAGAAAGAGAGATACAAGGAAAAATTAGGAAAGCTGCCCAAGAAGAAAGGAAGAAGGGGAAGAAAACTAAAATAGGGTACCAGAAAGCATTTATTGATGACCAAGAATGGAAATGGTGTGAAGATGAAGAAAGGCTAGTACTAGTAAAGAAGGCAGAAGATAATACTTCAAAAAACGATTAACAGAAATTAACGATAAGGGAAATACGGCAACGACACGGCATGTAAATGGTTTACGAGGAATAAATTTGGCAACATGGAACATTAGAGGACTAAATGGAAAAGAAAAAGAACTAATTGAGGAATTTAAAGAAAGAGATATAAACATCTTAGCAATTACAGAAACTAAAGATAAAGGAAAAAAGGTCACAGAGCTAGAGGAAGGTCATATGATGATCCTAAGCGGCGTCACGTATGAAGTTAGAGCAAAAGGAGGAGTTGGGTGTATAATACACAAAAATGTTATCAAGTACTTAAAAAAATGGGAATGCATATCTGGAAGAATAATGAAAATTGAATTAGAAATAGAAAGAAACAGCAGATTACATCTGGTAATTCTGTATGGCCCAAATGATAACGATAAAGCAGAAACTAAAGACAAATTTTGGGAAGAAGCATCAGAAATAGTGGAAAACTGCAACGGAAAAATTGTGGTGCTAGGAGACTTAAACGGTAGAGTCGGCATAAAAGATGAAAGGACAAGTGATGTAATAGGACAGTTTGGAGAAAAAACGAGAAACAACAATGGACACAGAATTATTGATTTCTGTGTACAAAATAACCTATTAGTAATGAACTCATTCTTTAAACACAAAGACGCCCATAAATACACAAGAGAGGTCCCAAGCAGAGGGGAAAAATCCATAATAGACTATGTACTCATAAATAGGAACTCTAGGCGGGAAATAAGGGATGTTAGAGTTATAAGAGGATCCGAGATAAATAGTGATCATTATCTACTAAAAGCGAAAACGACAATAAGCTGCCAGAGAGCGGGAAATAATAAGAACAAAATAGAACTGCGAAACAACAATAGTAAGGAGACGATAAAAAACTACAGACTAATGATAAGAGAAGTGGCGAACAATTATGCAAAGAAAGTTGAGGAAATGTTAGATGAGACAAGAACTAATAAATATTGTAATGTGGAGGAAGCATGGGAAACATTCAGAAACACCCTAATTAGCGCAGCAAAAGAAACATGTGGAACCACGAAAATAAATAGAAACAAAAAGCAAACGGCTTGGTGGAACGACAATGTTAAAAAGGAAGTTAAACTAAAGAAAGAGAAATGGAAAATATATCTACGTAAAGGAGATAATACCACTTACCAAGATTATAAAAGACAGAGAGACACAGTCAAAGAGATAGTATTAGAAGCAAAAAGAGAAACCTGGGAAGAGTTTGGACGAAAAATCGAAGCTGACTTCCATACAAACCAAAAGCTATTTTACAAAACCCTGAAAAACATAAGATCTGGGAAGAAGAATGAAGTAATTAAGCAAATTAAGGATGAACATGAAGCAATATTAACGGAGGAAGAAGACATAATAGAAAGATGGAGAAAATACTTTGAAAATCTGCTGAACAAAGAAAGTACTGTGGACAGAACCGAAAGAACCTACAACATAGAAGAAACAGAACAACAAAGAGAGCACATACAATTAGAAGAGGTTAAGAATGCCATAAATAGACTCAAAAGAGGTAAGGCTGCTGGGCATGATAATATAACAGGAGAAATGCTGAAAAATATGGGCGAAAAAGGAGAGCAGTTATTATCAAAGATATGCAATATGGCTTGGGAGGAAGGCAGAGTACCAAAAGAATGGGAGATAGGGGTCATTGTGCCAATATATAAGAAAGGAGACAGAAGAGACTGTAACAACTACCGAGGAATCACCCTGATAAGCATAGCATCGAAAGTGTACGAGAGAATATTAGAAAGAAAACTGAGTCGGGAACTAGAGCCACAGCTAGAAGAGTCACAGAGTGGTTTCAGGAAAGGCAGAAGTATACAGGATCATATATTTACGATTAAACAGATGATGGAACGAATAAGCAATACAGACGATGAAATATATCAAGCATTCCTTGACCTGGAAAAGGCATTTGACAGAATATCAAGATCAATCATAGAAGAAACCCTGATCAAAAGGGAAATTAACCTAAAACTAATAAGAGCAATAATGGGCATGTACAAAAATAGTAGAAATATTGTTAGAACAGACAACATGCAATCACGCGAGTTTACGGTAAACGAGGGTGTACGGCAAGGAGGCGTTTTGAGTCCAACTTTATTCAACCTAGTTATGGACGAAGTAATGAAAGAAACGAGGAAAAGAACGTCTTCATTTAGTGTGGGGTATAGAAACCTAGAACCAATTCGTATAAGGGAATGTGCGTTCGCCGACGACCTTGTTATATTCGCGAGAAATGAAGTTGAACTGAGGAGAAACTTGGAGATATGGAACGAGAAATTAGCAGAGAAGAACCTCAAGATAAACGAAGAGAAAACAAAAATCATGGTTAGTGGGAAACCAGATACAAAAGTAAACATAGAGCTAAATGGAAAGGTAATAGAACAAGTTGACACCTTTAAATATCTGGGAGTACGTCTAGATAGCAAGGGACACCATGAAACAGAAATTAATGACAGAATAGAGAGTTCAGCAAGGGTGTACCACAGCCTCAGAAATAGTTTCCTGGGAAAGAAAGAAGTTTCGCTAAAAGCAAAAATGAGTATATACAGAGCTGTATTCGTACCTATACTAACATTTGGCTGCGAAAGCTGGGTGTTAACGAAGAGACTAAAGAGCAAGATCCAAAGTATAGAGATGAAATACCTAAGAAGAGTGTTAGGAGTCACAAGGCGAGATCGCATAAGAAATGACACCATCAGAGAACAGCTAAATGTGCAACCAGTAGCAAAGCGAATCGAGAACTGCCAACTGAGATGGTATGGACACCTCAAGCGAATGGAGGACAAAAGACCAGTCAAGAGAATATGGGAAGCTAAAGGTCAAAAAAAGAAAAGTAGAGGAAGACCAAAGACAACATGGAATCGTAACATAGAGAAAATAGTAGAGGACAGAGGACTCACAATGGTTCAAGCATCAAAAATGGCAAAAGGAAAGAGGGAGTGGAAAAAGTTCATATATAGCGAAAGAAATGTATTGTAAAGTGTATATAATGTATTGTAAAGACCAAATGTAGGAATTAAGATATGAAATGTAACACCTTACACCTTAGGGTACACAAGGTTACTGATTATATATATATATAACTTTATAATAAGCTACCCTAATTCTTAAGGGCCCTTCCGATTCGAGTTTTTAAAAGAAAAATCGAAAGCTTGCTTATAGTTAGTTTCTGTTACTCAATCAATGATTTCTTTTCCCTTAAATTTAAAATTTTACGTCTAAAGCCATGTTTTACGACGTATATTATATAATGTATATAATATATGTATATAATGTCTGTTTTACATTAATGTCTTCGTCCAATTACACATATGTAAAAACCTTCTGTGTTTAACTCTGTTTTATTATTGTAACTCTGTTTTATTATTATTTATACTTGCCATAAATAGACTTGTCATAAATACATTATGTATAAAAATGATTAATAAAGAATATATAATTTATCTAACTTGGGCACAGGCACTGGCACAAAAATCATCTTTTTGCGCAAATTCTTGATAAAATTCGATTGCTTTTGCTTTCAGAATTTCGCCAGATATAGGAATGTAGTTAAAAGCTCTTATATGAACCACATGTTGAGAGCGTTTTCCATCTTTAGACTAAAATTTTTTTTTAATGTTTTCCGTTTTTCTTATCCGGATTCCTTCGTCTTGACATGTTCAACTATTTCTTTTTTCATTTTTTTAATTTATTTTTATTTTTTTACGCGAAGGGTGCCGGATTATTGGACGGGCCGGACTATTGCAGTGCCGGCTTACTGATACTAAAACTAAATTTTAGCATGATATATTTATTTTACTTTTAACTTTTTAGTAATAATACCAACAACCGTCAAAGAAGTTTTACTTCAACCGTAAAGTAAGGTTACACGGGCAACAGATTAGTTAGCAATAGATAATATGAAAATAATTGCAAATGTATGTATAAATGAGGGTGAGCAAAACTCGATGTCTCAGCTCTATTCTAAGAAAACGAAAAACGATAAAAACAATCTGAAAAGAGGTTCTTAAATGGGATTGTGTAGGGACCATTTAAAGCCAAATTTACATCGTTTTTCATATTTGGAAACTGGAGTAATGACGTCATCGAATTTTGTTTTCCCAAAACCATACCTATATTTTTGCATATTTGAAAAAAGCTAATTTTTCTGAACAAATTTTGTACAGAAAAATATTTTCTTTCTTTTTCCGTTAAAAAAATATAAGCAAATTTGTATAAAGTATAATGTGATTAACGAAGTAAAAAGTAATATCACAAAGTCGCAATCATCACGATTTAAACAAGTAGCCTTTGGAAACAAATGGCAAAGTCGCATCTGTCAATAATTATAGATTATTAATTAGTATTATTTATTAACTTAACATTTCAAAACACATAATATGTTACTACTATTACCAGAAAAAAAAACAAAGTTATGTAGACAATCACTACAGCAAATTTTCGATGTGACCACCTCCTACTTCTAAACACTTATCCAATCTCCGCCTTATTTCTCTCACTGAAGCCTTACGAAACATTGCTCTAGATCAGGGGCACCAAACTACGGCCCGAGGGCCACATCCGGCCCGCGGACAGATTTTGTCCGGCCCGCGGATAGCTAGCATACTTGAAAACTCCTTTTAGAGAACATATTTTTTATAGCAAATTAAATTTAGTTTACTGAAGTATTCTAATTTTTTGTTGAATAATTATTAATATGACATCTACATTGATATGGTCATGGTCTAACTACTCATAACATTGTTGTAGGCTTATTGTTATTGTTTTTGTGATAAGTTGGATAAAGAAACACAGAATTGTAATGAGTAAAGACATGTATAAAATGCAGAAAATTTAACTTCAGTATATAATAACTAACAAATTATTGAAATGAATTCAACTAACATTTTATACATTTTAAATAAAAACATAACTTATAACAAGCATAATGACATATGAAGTACTAATGAGATTTATGTAATTGCGATTTTCCACTGACAATAGTTTGTAGTTGTGGACTAATTTTACTTGTACCAATTATTAAAAGAGATTTAAGATGCTAATCAGTTAATTTAGATCTTTAAACATTTTTTGTGTACTTCATTTTGGAGGTCTTCTCACACAAATAAGTAGTACCAAAAACAGAAAACAGCCCACGAGCAAATTTATGCAACTTATCAAATTGTGTCAGTGGAAGACTTTTATAAAATTCCAACAAAGATGAGTTTTGATATTTGTTCTTAATTATGTCACTGCACTGTAGATCAATCATTTCCGTTTGAAGTTCCGGGGCTAGGGTTTCAATGTCAGTATCAAAAGGATTCTGAAAAATCTTAATTTGATTCGCAATGGCATCAAAGTCCGAGAAACGAGTATCAAAATTTATTTTCAAAGCACTCAAAGTTTCGATTGCAAAATCGATAGGAAACTCAGTCTCAGTAGCGTGGCTGAATATTTCACATGTTTTAAAATGTGAAAAACATTTACTTCGTAGTTGTAATTGAAACAGTCTCAATTTCTTCCGGAATGATTTGATATTAGTGTATAAATCAGGAAGATGCTGGTTTTCTCCTTGCAATCTCAAATTCAGTTCGTTCACATGTTTTGTCAAAGCAACATAGAATGCTAACTTCCACAGCCATGCGTTGTTTTGAAATTCTGTAAGAGGGCGATGCTTTCCATTAAAAAAAAATTCGATCACTGCTCGAAGTTCAAAAAAGCGCTGAAGGACTTTCTCACAACTAAGCAAGTCATTTTCTCCAATCTCTTCAATAAATTGTCGGAATTGTCGGTGATTCAGCCCAAAAGATCTGATAAAATTAACAGTTGATATGACTGGTTTCAGAACTTCAGATATATCCAAACATTTTCCGCACAAAGAATGTTGATGAATGATACAATGTAAGACTAATGGTTTTGAACCACCGTCATTTTCTACAGCCTTTGACACAAAAACGACCACTCCTTTATCTTTCCCACTCATGTTTTTGCCTCCATCAGTTGTAATACATTTCAAGTTTTTCCATCGAAGGTTCTTTTGATTAATGGCCATTTCAACTCCTTATAATATCTGTACCAGTAGTTGTGCCATGAATACTATACATATCAAGAAGTTCTTCATGCACTTCATAGCTTTTATGTAATATAAATATCCTCGAATTTTTATCCTCGAATATAAATCAACACCTGAGCAGTATCTGACACATCAGTTGACTCATCCAAGGCCAAAGAAAACCACTCAACATGTCCATTTTTGTCGAACAGTTGAGAGGATATATTTTTAGCGATGTTTTCTACCCTTCGAGCCACAGTGTTTGCTGACATACTGACAGTTTTTAATAAATTTACCTTTTCAGAGCACATTTCTTCGGCAACTGCAATTATGCATTCTTTGATCATTGCTCCATCGGTGAATGGTTTTCCACGTTTTGCAATTTCAAGAGCCACACGAAAGCTGGCACGAGTTGCAGCCTCTTGTTCAGTTTTGAGTATTGTAAATGAAGATTGATGCGATTTCAATCCGCGCTTCATAGCTTCGAATTTTTCTGTCCGCAAGCTTCCTGTATATTTTGAGTAATTTTGAAAATGTTTTCTTTCATAATGACGTTTAATGTTATATTCCTTGAGAACCGCTATGCTTTCATTGCAAATCAAACATAGCGCCTTGTTACTAGACTCAATTACGAAATACTGAATGTTCCACTTTTCTTTGAATTTTCTGCATTCACTATCAATTTTTCGCTTCTTTTCCATACTACTAAATCACACACAAAAGCAACAATTCAAATCAAAATACTGTTACAAAGATGTCTTAAACTTAAACACGCACAAAAACGTTTTAAGGAGGTACGCACTATTTTATTTCACAACAGTGTCATAGGAACTGACTTGTGGTTGCGCCACTAGCCTTCTTATATATTCCAATTACTGCCATCTAGAAGTGAGTGGAAGACACCAGAACTTTCTCGAACCAACGAGATTATTCTGTACGTGCTATTAGAGCCATCTGTTAGCGATAGAAGGTACTACCTATTTCCGCTTGTGTCCACCAGATGTCGTGTCACGTTACTCCTCATGGCTCGTACTCTACGACTAATCTAGAAATTACAGATAATGACAGGAAAATTAATAATATGCAGTGTTGCCGTTTTGCGGACTTTAGTCCGATTTGCAGCCTTTTTTAAACGTTGCGTACTTTTTTTTTCATCAGTGGACTATCACTTTTTAGCACCTGCAACAATGATAATATGGTTTTCGCCCTCGGAACTTACTGGAGTAATCAGTACGGCCCTAAGGCTGGAAAGTTTGGAGACCCCTGCACTAGATCAGCGCTGTCCAACTGGCGGCCCGCGGGCCGTATCCGGCCCGAGAAGCTTTTTTTACGGCCCGCGAGTTATAGTAAACTTTACATCAAATTTTAAATAAATATCTGTATATATTTAAAATATAAAAATATATGAGGTTTTTAGATAATAGTTATAATTCAACCGTCTACAATAAGAATTATAAGAATGCTAATGATGTTATGAAATATGGTTGTTTTACAGATATATACATATATATATATATATATATATATATATATATATATATATATATATATATATATATATAACATAACATATACATCTGTTTTATGGTCATATATGGTCATATTATGGTTTAATGGTGCGCTTCTTCTTTGCGCATTGTCCGTTCTTGTCCGTCTGGAGTTTACATGGTGGGAGAAGGAGCGGTGGTGATTGTAGCCGCGGCTGCATTAAGGGGGGATTCCACATTAGGAGGCTGTTTGATACTGATCGGGTTGGAAAAATTATCTAGAATTTAATCAAATTTTGACATCATTACATTCATATTTCGAACAATTTTTGTGAATTTTTTTGAATAATTTCAGCAAAAAATTACAAAGTTACGGTAAATAACAAGTTGATGTCCGACGAAGGTTGTAAGTATAGTTTTCCAATTGTGTGCAGTGTAGCCATTACAATTTTTAGGTGAAATCAAAAAGGTTTTGATTTTACATTAATAACTTATTTTCTAAGAATATGAACCTCAATGCAGGCGAAAAAATGTAAATTAAAAATTTTGCAGGTGTTCACCTTTTTTGCAGGCGAACACCTTTTTTCGAACACCAACAATTTTTCTTCGATATTCACGATTTTTTCCTCTAATTTTGCAAGGAAAAATACCCTTAAAATCATGATATCATCTCACAAATTGGTTCATATAATTCGATATTTTCTAAAGAATCATACTATCAAATTTCAAAATGATCGGTTCTCAACTTTTTGAGTTAGATGGCACGCAAATGTGAAAAAAGTCATTTAGAGATAAACGAAGTAATGCTCCGCTCTAGCCTGTAGCCTGTACCCGATGTGCACTCGGTTCTATGCTCATAAAATCTAAACGAATGCGAATTTCGATTTGAAATTTGGACAGCGTATTCTTGGATAGTTAAGCTAAGGATTTATGTAATAAAAAGAAAATCTGATTTTTTGAACCTACTAATGAGGCCCCTTACCACAAGGGCAACTTAAGGTATCTGTATCTGTTGCCGAGAGCCGCTTATCTTGTACAACAGTAGTTAAGTTTTTATATTTACATCTACCGTGGGTTATTTGCCATTCTGTGCAATGCAATAAAACACAATTAACTGAATTTCATATTTATTTGTTAATTGAAACAATCCTTAATTATGACTGCGTCTAAGAAAAGAAAGATACTGATACTATCGAGAATTTCAAGAACGATTGGAGGTTGATTATATATTTATTCTCAACAAGGGCAAGCCACAGTGTTTGGAATGATCACAGACTGTAGCACTGTGCAAAGAATACAACTGAAAGCGCCATTACCAATCAATGCATGAAAAAAAGTATATTTCGTGCACGGGAGACTCGAGAATAGCATTAGTAAAAAAAATTAAAAAACATCAGAACTATCAAACGAATTATTTTACCAAAGTAACAAATTCTCAAGAAGCATCAGTGCATCGTTTGAAGTTTTCTTAGAAATTGCAAAAGCAAAAAAGCCTTTTTCGGATGGAGAATTAATTAAAAAATGTGCCATAAAAATGGATCAAGCTTTTAATAATAACCAAATGGCAAGAAAATTTCAAACAGTTTCTCTTTCTCATTCACCTGTAAGCCGATGTATAAACGAGATCAGTATATATGTCACTAATAAATTACAAAACCTAATCAATAATTGCTGCTATTTTTTCGTGGCATTGGACGAAAGTACAGACATTTCCGACAAAAGTCAAATGGTTATTTTTATAAGAACCGTAAATGAAAACTATGATTATTCAGAACTTTTAAAATTACGATCATTATACGGAACAACAAAATGTGAAGATGAATATATTTATAACGAATTAAAATGTGCAATAGCTCCGTATAGCGGATTTGACAAGTGAGCGTCTATTGTCTGACTGCGCCAGACCCATGACGGGAAAAATATTGGGCTCGCAGGAATCTTACAAAAAGAAGGAATAAATTGTCGAATGTTCCATTGTATTGTGCATCAGGAGGTGGTCTTTCACTAAAACTAAAAGACGTAATAGACAAGGTTTGCAAAATAACAAATTTAATTCGTGGCGGAAATCGTTCTCTTACACATCGAAAATTTGAAACTTTTTTGGACGAACTGCAAGATGAGTATGGTGATTTGCTTTTACATATGCATTTATTACACTTCGAAAAGAAATTCATCATTTTTTAACGGAAGTTGGCATCGATGAAGATTTGACAGCAAATTTAGGTGATAATATTTTTCTTTGTTCACTTGCTTTCCTAACATACATTACAAATTATTTTAATATTTTGAATAAATGCTTTCAAGGAAAGGATAAAGATGTGTCTTGTCTTTATAAACGTGTAACATGATTCAGATATAAATTAAAATTGTGGTTAAATTTTAAAGTTAAATTAGCAGGAAAATAATTTATTTCACTTTCAATGTTGCAAAGAAATGTATGTATGAAGAAATGAACGCCTGTAACATTGAAGTGAATTTTAACATTTTTTAAATTAGATTTGCTTATTGAGGATTTTAATAGATGTTCTCAATTTGATGATTTAAAGATGAGTACTAATTTATTTAGTGATCCATTCAATAACGATATTACCTCCGTTGAACCTATATATCAAATGGAATTCTGCGACCTTCAGGCTGACCCATTCATTGCATCTAGTGCAGCAACTGTAATACAAGTGTTGAGAACATTTTCGAGAACATTTAGATTAAGAAAAATATCCAAAAATGAGAGATGTTGGACTTCAAATCATTTCTAAATCTATCTGCGAGCGTGCATTCTCTGACATGAAATATATAAAATTAAAATTTCATGATGATATTTCATTTTAACAATAAATATAACGCAATATTTATTGTGCAAAAATATAAATTTTATTGTCGAAAAAATGTTATTATATTTGATTTTTTCGTATAAATAAAATTTATTCAACTTTTGAGTTGACATGAACTCACTTTTCATTTACCTATCCTTTTCGAAATATTTGCTAAGGAAAAAATAGCCCGCTGGCTAAGAGAAGTTGGACAGGGCTGCTCTAGATAGTTCATCGCAATCATTTCTGATTTTTTCTTTTAAATGTTCCTAGTTAACAGATGGTGTTCTGTAAACTTTATTTTCCCCACAAGAATTATTTCTTATTATTTTTTATATATTTTCCCCATAAGAAGTCTACTGGGTTTAAGTTCGGTGATTTAGGCGCCCACTTTATCAGTCCATTTATACCTATCCAATTTCCTTTGTATGTTTCAATTAAATATTGTTGAATAATTCTTGATTTATGCGGTTGAGCTCCGTCATGCTAGAAACACATGTTTGCTCGCAGCTGTAATGGCACATTTTCAAGAAGCACAGGAAATTGTTCTTGAAAAAAATGGAAATATCGCTCACTATGTAAAACTCCTACTTAAATATGGACCGATCAAATGCCTATTAATAATACCACACCAAACGTTAATTCCGAAGTGTCCTTGATTTTCAATCGGATTGACAAAATGCGGATTTTCAACAGACAAAAAATGTTCATTTGTTAATTGAGCTTACCACTACTAACAAAATGGTTTTCGTCCGTCCACAACACATGCTGAAGAAACCGATTGTCATTCATCTCAAACAAGGGGGCCCTGTCAACTCGTTAGCATTGATTTGGCCCAAATTTACAGTATATGTAGAGCTTGACTATAAATGAAAGTAACGCAAGCGGGAGGGCCAGATGGCCATTTTTACGCCGACAGGAAAGTTACCGACAACTCATAAACCCGCTATGTTAGGATAAATTTCAATGGCCGGTCAGCGCTGCGCTAAGAGCTCGGGTTCATAGTACGAGGATTACTGGTTCGATTCCCCGTGGGGACGCTTTTTTTACAATTTTTAAAATGACTCTTTTATTATTACTATTCATTATTGTTTAAATTAATTTTAATTATTTTTAAGATTTAATTGTAATTATTAATTTGTCAATTTAAATATTTTATTAGTAAAAAAGCGTCTCCAAGGGGAATCGAACCAGCGATCTTCGTACTATGAACCCGAGCTCTTACCGCTGCACTGATCGGCCATTGAAATTAATGCTAACATAGCGGGCTTATGAGTTGTCGGTAACTTACCGGTCGGCGTAAAAATGGCCATCTGGCCCTTCCGCTTGCGTAACATTTATTTATAGTCAAGCCCTACATATACTGTAAATTTGGGCCAAATCGGTGATGACGTGTTGTCAGGTCACCATCACTTGGGTAACATAATTTATTCCTTGTTGTTGATATTGATCTGACAAGTGTTCTAGGTAAGTTTATAATCGTGATAACCATTTTCTTTCAAAATGTTTCGTACCGAACTATATTTTAAATTCAACTCACGACAAGCTTGCCGAATCGAGTTCATTGGATGGTCTTCAAAATACTGCAAAATAGTGGCAACAGTATTATCAGAATTGACCCTTTTCACAATTTTCCTTCCCTTTCGAGGAGAAATTGCTTCGTTATTTCTACGTAAATTGCGTTCCAATCTTGCGTTCAAATATTTTTAAACATGGAAAAACACGTTCTGGGTATCTCTGGGCGTATAACGGAACTGCTCTTCTAGGTATCTTTTGAGATTCCCTATAAACTAATAACTTGTCTTATTGTCTTAAACTAATGACTTTTTCGTTGTGCGTGAACATTTTAATAACCTCTCAACTAGTGCTGTTCGGAACCGGCGATAAACTGCTAGGTCAAACTGGTGATGATACGTTCCACAAGTATGCGCGAGAGGTTGCCTAAGCTCACGGAGAGTACGGCACCTTATGATGATAAATTTTCCATATGAAAACTTAAGATTATATGTACTAACGTATATTGATAATCTGTATTTAAATGCGCTTTTTAATTTTTATTTTTTTTAGTTGGGAATACCGGTAATTGATATGATCTAATGCATTTCTAATTGAATTAGGGATAATACGGGGTTAATGCGGGAATTCTTGATAATACTTTATTTTTACAAATTCGCTTATAATTTTTTAACGGGAATAGATAGCAATTTCTTTTCTTTCCAAAATTTGTTTTTTGTTTTCTTTACAAAATTAGCTTTTTTCAAATATGCAAAAATATAGGTATGGTTCTGGGGATACAAAATTCGATAACGTCATTACCCCAGTTTCCAAATATGGAAAACTATGCAAATTTGGTTTAAAATGGTCCTTACTCAAACCCATTTAAGAACCTCTTTTCAGATTTTTTCTATCGTTTTTCGTTTTCTTATAATAGAGCTGAGACATCGAGTTTTGCTCACCCTGTACAATAATATAGTTAGTTCTGACATTCTCTGAAATCTGAATTCTAGAAAATTGAGGATTCTAGAAATTGAGCATTCTAGCCTTTTAGAATTAAAAGGCTTTTAACTTCATTAAATGAAATTTTGATCAAATATAAAATTATTTCTTTTGTCTGATCACTATTAAAAATCTAAATTCATCTCAACAAAAAAACAGAATATTTAACTAAATTTTACTAAAACCAAAAATTTAGACTTTTATAATCTACATAGAGACCCTTTGAATGTAAGAGATTTGAACGTAATTTGTAAATATTTAATGTCAGTATTATAATTTAAAATGGACATATTAAACAACACAAATACGCATTTCAATAGAGGGAAATATTACTTAAATAGCACTTAATTACCTCTATTAGTAAGTCAAACAATTAAAACTTTAATCCTTTTTAGGTAAAACTATTAAAATGTGATATTAGAAATGGAGATTCAATTGTTTCTTTATTTGCACGACTTAACCCTAAAACGTCCTCTAAATCCAGAAGAAATAATAGAAGCAGTCCGAACAAGCAACACTAGTATGAACTTTCATTCTCTAAATTACTATTGTAAACTTTAAAAACTCCCGTTGATATATAACATTTTGCCGTATCGAGTGGCCAGTCAACAGCGCGCTTTCAAACAGTGAAGTATCTCGTGTCAACCAAACAACTTTTTTTTCTTCTGTTTTAACTAACTATTCTTTGCGCTCCGGTTGCAACTTTAAAGAAAGTTTTAACACAGTGCTTTTACTAAAACATTTATTGTACAAAAAGGAAACGATTTAGTTGAATTTATAATTAATTTGTTGAAGATTTTGAAACTATTTGTAAGTACTATTTTTTTAATTGTCTATTCTTCTCTAATTCTTACTGTAAATTTGAGTGTTTAGAAATCATAGATAATTGTGGATATTTTTATTTTGATCGCTATTAAAGTGGATTTAAATTAAGTAAATTAGAGCGTATGCAAAGTTTTGTCAACTAGAACAGGAATGTTTCCTGGCATTCGCGTAATTTAATTAATGTATGTTGTTAAAGCCCGCCGGCCGTTGCAAAAATCTGAAATTATTCCATAATTCACTACAAATATAAAATTACATATCGTTATCAACAATTTTCGTGTCCAATTTAGAGAATTTGATCACAAACATTTAACAAAACTAAATTAAAACTTTACAAAACACAATTATGTAATAATAAAAAGGTTTTTTTTATTTCGTTGCTATTGAGTTTGAATACAAAAAAGGTCAATAAGATAATTAACTATTTAACTGTGATCTCATTGCAAATTTTGAAAGTTAGAACGCAAACACTTTCTTTATTTATGACATTATTTGGTGAAATTAATTTAATACACAATATTACAATACAGAAATACATACCTACTTATTGTCTAATTCTTGTCATAATTAACTTTGATAATTATTAAAACGCATTGACCTACTAATTTTATACACGCCGTATTAACAATTAGTTAAGCTAGTATAGAATGATATAAAGTATTTAAAAAACTCCGATTTAGTTGATTTTGTTATGAATCTATTTTTTCTATTTTGCGTCTGTAATGGACCCATAACAGCATTCATATGCGTGCGGTTATAGCTCACCGAGTGCGATACAAGTTTCTCAATATGTATCGGCTATTTTTTTATTTAGAAATGGCATAAAAGGGCGCAAAATAGAATAAATGCTATAAAAAAACTCGTTCGTAAGGATTTTTCGGCAATTGTCCATTAGAAAACTCCTCGCTAAGCTCGTCGTTTTCCAAACTTGGACGCGTGCTATAAAATCCCGCTTACTGAACTCTATACTATAATTAGATTCTATCAATTGCCAAATCCATGTGTCATAAAATAATCAAAATCTTCGTCACTTAACTTCGTATGTATTATCTGTGCAATTCTCAAGGTGACCAAGTCCTTTCTGAAACTAGAATTTAAAAATGTTTATTTTCTGACTATTTGAACTAAATTTGCCACTTTTTATACTCTTTCTAAACATGATATATTATTATGGCTAGACTCATTTTCTGCAGCGGTCTCATAAGTTGTTTTCGCCAAATTATTTCCACAATCAATTTAAATTTTGAATTGCAAATTTTGATTCGTTTTTTAAGAGTTCAGTTTCGGATTCAATTTACAAAAACATCGTGTAAGTTATATTCTTAGAGAAAGAATTCCATACGAAATAAAATTATGTCTAAGATATTTGCACATTTTTTTTATTTCTTGGCTATGCGGATATTTTAACTGTTCCTTTGCGGTCAGCTTTTTAAGACCGCTTAACATATGGTTGTCATAATTATTTAATGTAATACAAAATCCTTAGGACTGTTTTAATTTACATAAATTAGTTTCGAAATCTCCATCTTTTGCACTGGATTTTCATTTCTTAACTACATACATGTTAACGAGACAATTTTTTAAAACATTGAACTAAACAAATAGTTATATTTTATTATTACTTTGATTAGTCTATTTATCAAATAAGATCGGACAAGACGCAATATAAACTGACAAGACCAAACAAGATCGGACAAGAGTAAACAAGAACGGACAAGACTGGCCAAGACCGGACAAGACCGGACTAGGCCCGACAAGACCGGACAAGATCGGACAAGGCCTTGACTAGACCAGGCAGGACCTGAGAAGACCGGACAGGACCGGACAAGACCGGAGGAACACGGATAAAACCAGCCTAGACCAGAAAAAAACATTGAAGAGCACACTAGACCGGTCTAGATCGTGCTAGAACGGACTCGATCGGTCTAGACCGGACTAGATCAGACTAGACCAGACTAGATCGGACCAGATCAGACTAGACCAGACTAGATCGGACGAGACTGGACTTGTTCAGACTAGACCAGATTAGATCGGCCTAGACTGGACTGGATCGGACTAAACCGGCAAGACCAGACGAGCCGAAACTAGATCGGTCTAGATCTGGGGTCGGCAACTGGTCTTAAAAAGAGCCATTTTCTTTAAAATAAAATTAATAAATCCTACAGAAGAGCCACAGGAATGATAGTATAAAAATGTAAATCACTTCTATTAACTAATTTTATATATATATATATATATATATATATATATATATATATATATATATATATATATATATATATATATATATATATATATATATATATATATATATATGTGTGTTGTATTGTTTTCTCGGGGATTCCGCGTTGATGCTGAGGGTTGGCTCTGAAAAGAACCGGATTCTCGACGTTTCGGCGAACTAACATTCGCCATTCTCAAGAGATATATGCGTCCGTGCGGGTCAACCGTTAGACGCATACTGAGAGCTCGTTCTTGCGATGCGACTACTTATAGCTGTCTGGCTTCGGGGCATGCGCGTTGTGTGCGGTGCTTCGGTTCGGTTGTTTGTTTGTCTTGTTGGTCGTACATGAGTCTGGGGTGTCTGGGATTGCATTTTGAGGGTGGATATGATCGGTCGCCATGCTGGGGGCAGTCTCAAGGAATCGTCTCTCGTGTTCAATCAGTAGTCTCGTTTTTCTATCTCTATGGCTTCTCTGTATACTCGTGACATTTCGTGGTTAATCTGTGCAACAGTCCTTGAATTTCTAAAGTCCATCCAGTGACCGGTGTTTGTGTGTTGGACAAGTGCCGATGAAACTTTGTCTCTGTGTCTGGTTGAAACTACATGTTCTTGAATCCTAGCAGATATTTTTCTATTGGTACGTCCAATGTAGGTTTGTTCACATGTTCCGCAAGGTATTTCGTAAATTCCATGGGATTCTAACGGGATGGTGTCTTTAACGCTGCGTAGCATGGAGGATATTTTCTGGTTAGGTTTGAAAATGGTGTCGATGTTGTGTCTTTTAAGTATTCTGGCGATTTTGTCTGTTGATCCATGAACATATGGTAGGTATGCTGTGCTAACGGGTTTCTGGCGCTCTTCAGTTCTTTGGCTACTGTTCTCTGTACGACGGAAACCCGTTAGCACAGCATACCTACCATATGTTCATGGATCAACTGACAAAATCGCCAGAATACTTAAAAGACACAACATCGACACCATTTTCAAACCTAACCAGAAAATATCCTCCATGCTACGCAGCGTTAAAGACACCATCCCGTTAGAATCCCATGGAATTTACGAAATACCTTGCGGAACATGTGAACAAACCTACATTGGACGTACCAATAGAAAAATATCTGCTAGGATTCAAGAACATGTAGTTTCAACCAGACACAGAGACAAAGTTTCATCGGCACTTGTCCAACACACAAACAGCGGTCACTGGATGGACTTTAGAAATTCAAGGACTGTTGCACAGATTAACCACGAAATGTCACGAGTATACAGAGAAGCCATAGAGATAGAAAAACGAGACTACTGCATGAACACGAGAGACGATTCCTTGAGACTGCCCCCAGCATGGCGACCGATCATATCCACCCTCAAAATGCAATCCCAGACACCCCAGACTCATGTACGACCAACAAGACAAACAAACAACCGAACCGAAGCACCGCACACAACGCGCATGACCCGAAGCCAGACAGCTATAAGTAGTCGCATCGCAAGAACGAGCTCTCAGTATGCGTCTAACGGTTGACCCGCACGGACGTATATATCTCTTGAGAATGGCGAATGTTAGTTCGCCGAAACGTCGAGAATCCGGTTCTTTTCAGAGCCAACCCTCAGCATCAACGCGGAATCCCCGAGAAAACAATACAACACAGGTATCTATCCGCGAAAACCTCAAATACAACAATATATATATATATATATATATATATATATATATATATATATATATATATATATATATATATATATATATATATATATATATATATATATATATATATGTATATATATATAATGATATTCAATAAATTACAGATTTGTTTTGACCAGGTTCGTAATTTGAGATCTTTATTTTTAATTATTTTTCAAGACTATCGTCGTTGAGCTAAGCTTATATTTTTCTTTTCTTTCTCAGTCTTTTTAACCTCTGGAGGGTGTAGTAATACTATTTTCGGTATGTGTTTGAATTTGTTTCCATGCGTTTCTATCTTGTGCTAGTTGTATTGCCTCGTGCATTGAGTGTCCCGTCATTTCTTCGGTCCATCTCATTGGAGACCGTTTTCTAGGTCTTTTTCCCTCAACTTTTCCTTTGACCACGAGGTTTTCCGTCTCACATGTTCTTCTAGCTATGTGGCCAAAGTAACTGGGATATGCTCTATTGATTTGGTTTAGTAGACGCTTCTTCATTTTTAGTTCGGCAGAGGCGTTTGTTCTGTGTTCCACCCATGACACTCTTAGGATTCGTCTATACCAGTGGTTCTCAAACTTTTTTTGCTGCGGCTCCATAATCGAACTAAATAAATCTCGCGGCACCCTTGTCGGGCAACAAAAATTTCGCGGCACAGCTATCCTAGAAACGATTTTGAAAATTTTGGGAAAAAAACACAACAAATAATTCAAGCTTTAGTTGCGTTTTCATTTTAATTTTTTTAAATTCGGTCCACCATGGATGACCCTGAAGAGATAAAGCGCGGCGTTTGAACATTTCTTCACCTTTATGTACTAAATCAGATTGATTGCAATCTGGAATGTCTTTTTAATTTGAATGAAACCAAGCCAAACCATTGCCAATACGATGTCTGTTCGTTCCCAACAGAAAGAAAGTCAAACATTTTGAAGTAGCTAGGATCATATTTCCTTATTCTTCCTCGGATTATCTTTTGGTCGTGAGTTGCGTTTTTGCGAACTGAGGCAAACGAACTTGAATGATTTTGATTCGCAGGTATCTGCTGGGATATACCGTCTCCTACGACGATGCTGCTTGTCATTGAATCAGTCGCTTCAGAAGCTTCAGTGAGTTCATCACCTTTCCGTTTTAAAGAACCAGACACGTTTACCTCCCCCAGGTAATTTTCTTTTAACATTTTTTTACATTTCATGATAATTGCTGCGGCACCCCAGGTATACGCTCGCGGCATCCCAAGGTGCCGCGGCACCTATTTTGAGAACCACTAGTCTATACACCCATAATTCGAAGGCTTAAATTCTTTTTCGATCTGTTTTCTTTAGTGTCCATATTTCAGCGGAGTAAACAGCAATTGGGATTATCATGGAATTGGCCAGCATTACTTTCACTGTTTTTGTAATGCTTATGTAACGCATATATTGTACTTGTATGGATATTCACGTTGTTCAAGTGTCCAAATTTCACCAGCTCAAATTAATTGTAACTTTTAAGATGTCTTGTAAGATGTTTCAAATGTAAGTTCATCTTCGTTTTGTGATTTTGAAAGATCTGTTCATTTACTGCCAACATTTTTTCCTTCCAAGTTTTCTGATTCTGATTGTAAAAATAAAAATTTTAAAGACCACGTCTTCTGATTTCAAATCTGTTCTAAAGTTCTAAAGGTTATAAAATTCTAAAAAGTTCTAAAGGGTTTTTATTTCGTTGGTTGCAAATTGATATTATTTTATCATATTTTTTTATTAAAAATTCTGATTTTATGTATATCAATATGTATAATAAATATCTTCACTATGGGCTTTCTTTCGTATCTGTGAGCTAAATCAAAATAGGTAATTCTTCATCACACAACAACTTATCACACTTTCACACATTCTCTGTCATTTTGAGTGAATACAAAATTGTCCTTGCAGATAATCAAATTTGCAGAACCTTTACTTTAATGATCGAAATTCCAATTTGTTTCAATAAACTTAAAATATAATATTATTATTACTATCGTAAATTCCCTTTAAAGAGAGCATGTAAACTTGAACAAAAATCATGTAAACTCAGTCATGTGGCGACGTTCTTCCCAAATCCTCTTCATTCGTGCACTATGTTCTTTCTTCCGTTCGTCCGTTCACTTTTTTCCTGGTATTTTTGGGAGCAGTTCTTTATCAAATTTATGGTGCATTATGGTGTTTCTAAATTTAACCCGATCATTCATGTCGTGTATCGTGATGTTTAGCTGCTTGAGGTCTTCTTCAGTTTCCTGTATCCATTTGGACCTTTTTTTACTGTTGAAGGTAATTTTGAAAATTTGTTTTGTAATTCTGTTCTGGTCCATTCTGTATATGTGACCAAAAAATTTAGCTCGTCTCTTTCTGAAAGTGTGAGTGATAGGTTCTACGGTTTTATATATTTCTGACGATGGTCTCTTAATCCATATTCCCTCTTTATTCACCGGCCCAAAAAATTTTCGGAGAATTTTACTTTCTTGTTTCTCTATTTCTTTGATTTTTGAGTGACCATGAATTAATGTTGTTTCTGCGGCATAAAGTGCTTCAGGAAGAACGACTGTTTTGTAGTGTTGTAATTTTGCATTAAGAGATATTGATTTTTTGTTATAATGATTCCAAGTAAGTCGGTAGGCTCTCTGTAATTTTTTTACTCGTTCTTGATTTGCTATTATATTTAGGCCGGACGGTTGGATGATTTCTCCTAAGTATCTAAACTGGAAAACTCTGGATACAGAACCATATTGTGTCTTGATGTGTAGATTGTCGGACGGGGATCGTTCTATATACTGTGTTTATTCATAAGATATCAGGAGACCAGCCTTTTGTGAAATTTCGTGTAATTTTTCAAGTGCATGCTTTGCTTCTTCTCTGGTATTCGATAATATTGCAAGATCATCAGCAAACGCCAAACATTTGATATTAGCTCTATAATCTCTTCTCTTACTAATGTGTATTCCCTCAATCTCTTTTTCCCAAGTTCTGATTATTTTTTCCATCTCCTTGTCGAACACCCGTATGTATTTCAAAAGGTTGAGAAATTGCTCCACCAAACTTAACCTTTGATGTAGTATTAATGAGAATTTGTTGAATTAATGCCCTGGTTTTTCTATCAACTTTGAATTTCCCCAGAATGCTGAAGAGAGTTGGTCTGTAGACGGAGTCGTAGGCTTTTTTGAAATCAACAAAGGTAACCACGGTGTTTCTACAATATCGTATTTGTAAGATTGTCTTCAGATTCCAAATTTGTTCCGTGCATGAACTCCCTTTACGGAAACCTGCCTGATATTCTCCTATCTGTGGGGCTACTTGAGGTTCAAGACTATTCAAAAGAGCTTTCGAAAGAATTTTGTACGTTACTGGTAGATGTGAAATGCCTCTATAATTGTTCGTGTCCATTTTATCACCTTTTTTATGAAGCGGGTGTATAAGTGCACATTTCCATTCTGGGGGGATTTGTTCGGTCACCCAAATATCACATATTATATTGTGTATTCTGTGAATGAGGTTGTCGTCAGCCAGTTTCCATAACTCGGCAATGATTCCATCTTCCCCAGAGGCTTTGTCGTTTTTCAATGAATGAATTATGTCAGTTATCTCCTGGAAGGAAGGCGGCACGGAATCTGGATAGGATTCAGATTGTTCAAAAATAAACTTGCTGGATGGGGGGTCACAGTTGAGAAGATTGTTGAAGTAGGTACTCAGCTAAAATTTGACAATTCGCATTGGTGTTTGTCTCCATTGAACAATCAGATCGACGAAAGCATAGGCTGGATGGTCAATATCCTGTCAGGTTCTCTTTAAAAATTCTGTAAAAACTCTTAGTATTATTCTTTGTAAATTCTTGTTCTATTTCCTCCAGTCTTGTTTTTTGATATAATATTCTGGTATAATCAGAGATACTTAAAATATAATATATTTTAAGTTAAAATATATTATATTTTGGACGGGTTGAAGAGCCACACAACTTAAATAAAAGGGCCGTGTGCGGCTTGCGAGCCACGGATTGTCTACCCCTGGTCTAGACCGAACAAAACCGGACCAGATCGTACAAGACGGGACTGGATCGCACAAGGCCGCACAATGTCGGACAAGACCGGTCAAAACCTGAGAAGATCGAAAAAGAGCGGACAAGACCTGACAAGACCGTTCAAAACCGGACAAGACCAAACAAGGCCGGACAAGACCAAACAAAACCTGACAAGACCGTACAAGACCGGAGAAGACCGAACAAGAGCGGACAAGACCGGACAAGACCGTACAAGACGGGACAAGACCGGATAAAACCTGAGAAGACCGGAAAATAGCAGACAAGACCTGGCAAGACCGTTCAAGACCAGACAGGATCGAACATATACAAGACCAGCCAAAACCTGATAATTAAGTTGAAAGACCGTGACCGGAGAAGACCGGACAAGAGCGAACAAGACCTCGCAAGATTGTACAAGACGGGACAGGACCGGAAAAGGCCGGAGAAGACCGGACAAGACCGAACAAATCCTAAGAAGACTGGACAAGAACGTACAAAACCTGGCAAGACCGTACAAGAGCGGACCGGACAAAGCCGTACAAGACCGGACAGGACCGGACAAAGCCGGACAAGACCGGACAGGACCGGACAAAGCCGGACAAGACCTGACACTCCAACCATTGAAGTTCAGACTAGTACTCGACCTCATCGTCGAAGAGCGAGCTCGCATACACGAAGAAGACAAGGCCGAAGCCCGCAGACGCCTCAGAAGGCAGGCAAGGTGGGAAAGGGAAACAGAGAGGGCTACATGGAACAAGCGCTTGAGTCCTGACCTGCGTTCATAGGTCAACAAAGAGCACGGCGAAACATCCAACCACGTAACCCAGCTGTATAGCGGACACGGTTGCTTCAGAGCATACCTAGACGGGTTCAAGGTCGCTGAGATAGAGTAGTCCTGATACTGTGGCCAAATACCGCTGAAAACAAACTTCTCCTGCGAGCGGAGATAATAGATGTTTATAGGATAATTGATGTAAATTGTTAATGTCAATTATCCTACTTCTAAAGTTTCCAGGTGTCTGTCGCTTTCTCAGCGCTCGCAGGAGAAGAGTGTGTTTTCAGCGGCATTTGGCTGGCCACAGTATTAGCACTGCTCTATTTCAGCGACCTTGAACCTATCTAGGTATGCTCTGAAGCAACCGTGTCCGCTAAACAGCTGGTTACGTGGTAGAAAGTTTCGCCGTGCTCTCTGTTGACCCACGGACACAGGTTAGGAATCAAGCCCTTGGTCCATGTGGCCTTCCCTGTTTTCGTTTCCCACCTTGCCTGTCATCTGAGGCGTCTGCGGGCTTCGGCTTTCTCCACTTTGCCTTCTACCGGTCTAGGGTGAACTTTAATTGTTGGAGTATCAGGTCTTGTCTGATCTTGTCCGGCCATGTCCGGCTTTGTCCGGTCCTGTCCGGTACGGCCTTGTCAGTTCCTGTCCGCTTCTGCGGATCCGTCCTGATGACTTCGTTAGGAAAATGCTAATAGACCAATCCCACTTGAAAGTAATCTCATCAATTTCATAATCATCTCATAATCATCATTTCATCATTTCATAATCATCATCAATTTCATAGGTAGCATTATCATCCAGAAAGAGGCCGAAGAACGTGCTGCCCAAGCAGCCACCTAGCTAAATTTCAACAGCAAAAGTAGCAGAAAATTCTAAAAAAAACTAGAGCAGTAACAACTGTCCGGGCTGCCCACCCTGAAGGTATGCGCACGCGATGCCGGGGTGCTGGTCTCTAGAGCCAAGTAGAAGAAGGGGTTTAGTGAGACCGGCCTAGACCGGACTAGATCCGGGTAGAGCGGAAAAGATCAGACTAGCACAGACTAGACCGGCTAAGACCAGGCTAGACTAGACCAGACAAGACCGTACAAGACCGAACAAGATCGGACAAGACCGGACAAGAGCGGACAAAACCTGACAATACCGTACTAAACCGTTCAACAAGACCATTCGACAAGACCGGATAAGAACTGACACAACCGTACAAGACCGGAGAAGACCGGACAGGATCTCACAAAATCGGAGAGGACCGGAGAGAACCGGGCTAGACCAGACAAGATCATGCAAGACCTGCATAGATCATAGTAGACTGGACTAGATCGGACTAAACTGGATTAGATCGGACAAGACCGGCCTAGATCAGACCAGACTAGACCAAACTAGAGCAGACTAGACCAGACTAGACCAGACTAGACCAAAAGCCACAGAAGTAGATGGCATTCCCGCAGAAATAGTAAAACAAGCAATTATAAGCGAACAAAGTTACTTCCTAGAGGTTGCAAACGAAACCCTACGGTCAAACAAATTTCCAGAAGAGTGGAAAAAGGGCAGATTATTACTAATTGAAAAACCAAAGAAAGATCCTGTGGCGGAGACAAAATACAGGCCAATATGTCTATTGAACAGTATGGCCAAACTAATGGAAGGCATAATTGGGGATTGAATAGTAAAAGAGCTGAAAATGAAGGGAAATCTTGCAAAATTACAATTTGGCTTTCGTAAAGGTAGAAGCACAATACACGCAGTGAACAAAATACAGAAGATCGTAAAAGACATTAATAGAATAAATTATGGAGATAGGCCATTTGCCAAATTGCATTATGGTAACAAAAGACGTGGCAAATGCGTTCAATACTGCAGCATGTGAAGAAATCATAAAAGAAATGGAGGATCGAAAACTATCAACATACCTTATCAACGTAATTAAAAGTTACCTTCAAAACCGGACACTTGAAATAGGGAAGAAGAGGGAAATAGAAGTCACACGTGTAGCGCCCCAGGGCTCGGTCTTAGGACCTTTATTATGGAATATCCTATATGACGCAATTCTATATACTATATACGCAGACGACCTGGCAATCATTGTCAAAGGTAGAAATATGGAAGCGATCACACACATCACAAATAAGACCATAAAGAAGGTAAGCATATGGATGCGAGACAAAAAACTCAAAACGGCTCCTGAGAAAACAGAAGGCGTAATGCTAGCAGGAAGAAGGAAAATCCCAAATATGGTAATTAAAGTAGGAGGGATAAATCCATACGGAAAAATAAAAAAATATATCTGGGAATTAAATAGATATGAAAATGAGAGAGCACATTAAACAGACGGCGAGGAAATCAGGAAGAACTGTTATGGCCCTAGAGAGATTAATACCTAATATTGGGCAAAACGGGTAGAAGATAAATCTTAGCCTCAGTGGTTAGACTCAATACTGCTCTACGGAACGCCAGTGTGGAACGAAACAATGACAATAACAAAGTGCAAAGACATCTTTACCAACGCACAAAGAAAACTCCTAATCAGGATCTGCTCTGCCTACAGGACAGCGTCCACAGATGCGCTGCAAGCCGTTGCCGGGATACTCCCAACTGAACTAATGGCAGAAGAGAGAACCACTGCATTTACAAACGAGAATAAAACGAAGATCGAGTTGAAAGCCGATACGTTAGGGAAGTGGCAGGACAGTTGGACTAAGGAGAACGGATCGGCGGTATGGACGAGAAGATACCTGACCTGAAAAAATGGGTAAATATTGAAACATGGAAACCCAAGTTACTACATTACACAGATACTTACCAACCATGGCGACTTCAGAGCTTACCCGAAGCGATTTAGAATCATAAGCGAGGAAAACTGCTAGTTGTGCAATCTAAAAAAGGATGCTGAGCACACCTTTTTTGTCTGCCCAAGGTAGACAAAGGAAAGAAACGAGATAGAAATAAAGTACGAACTTACATCACAGAACATCGTTAATTGCATGTAGGAAAATGCAGAAAACTGGGTTCAAATAGCGAGGAACTGCGGAGAATATTCTGAAACAAAAAGAAAAAGAGCAGAGAGCAACCTAGAGCTGATGGAGGAAAATGATGTAGTTTTACAAAAAAAAAAAAAAACAAGACTACATCAGACTAGTCCAGACAAGACTAGATCAGCTCGAACTGGACCGGGCCGAACTCGAAAAAAACAAACCAGACAGGACCAGATCGGACCATAGAAATCTAGACCGGACCGAACTAGACCAGATCGTACCTGACCAAGTCGGTCCAGAGCGAATTACTTTTTCTTTTTAATTAATTACTTACCGAACCAGCCCAGGCCAGACCGGACCAGACAGGACCAGACCGGACCAAACCAGACCGAACCAGACTAGACCAGACTATTTTTATACTATATTTTAAACAAATATGCTTTCAGTAATTTAATATTTAAGATTATTTCAATAGATTTAGTTTTACAATATGTCTTTGTTTGAATTTAAATTCTAACCAGCTTTCTCACAAGTAACAGCAGACAATATACAACTGATAAAAATCAAGTATTTATTGTTAAACGAAACTAAAACCAATCGATTGAATTAAAATATATTACATAATTGTCTAGCTGTGATAAAATTCCATAAAATGGTCTAGAAAGTTAATAGGCGTAACAAATTTCTTCAAGATTCTAATCATGATCCAAAATGGAAAGTGTGTTTTCTAGAAAATAATTTCGAAGAAAAACGTTTTCGTAACTTTGCTAAGAACAGCAAACTAGTAAATTTAAGAACTTGCCAGTCTATTACTGCAAGGAATCATTTGTGTATTGGCAAGCAGGAAAGAAAAGAAAGTTTCCAGACGCAGAAGCTCGAGGCGATGTAAAACAGGATTTTTCTTATCGTTTCATAGATAGATTCAACTAGATTTTATAGCTGGTGTATTAATAATATTATGCTTAATGATCTTTGTAAATTTGGTTGGCATAATTTTATTTTGGTTAATAAGACGGGGATGAAATTTCTTTATAAATTTTAGAACGAGTTCGACTTTTGATGTAAACTGGTTTTATTTTTTTTGGGATTACGTTTGCATAAGTGTGTTGTACAATGCAATACGTGCGATGTGATTAAGTATCTTTTAGTCGCTGCAATTCTATAGTCAATAAAATGTTTACGATCCCACAGTTTAATAATTTTTAGTGGAAACAGGCGAGGAATGTCAGAATGTAAAGTTATTACATATATTATATATATTTTTGTTTTAATTTCATTTCAACACGTGTTGTAATTAACACAACAATAATTTGAATGGATTGTAAAAAATTCATATAAAATACATTTATTATTCTATTAATTTTTCTTTTCTGACTTTGTGTTTTGAATTTTGGCGAAATCATACCTACTAATTATAGATACAATCATTTAATTTAATTAAAGACGAAATGTAGCTTGAATATATAAATATATTCAATCCGTTCGTAGCTCTGTAATATTAAGTCTTATTAGACTATGACAAAACTCATGATGAAACAACTACTTCCCTAGCTAACAACAGATATTTTCATGCTATTACTACTACCAGTACATCTGCATGTTACTAACAAGCACTAGAAAAATAACACTATTTTTAAGATCATTTATTTCTATTTATATTGAGTGAATAGCCACCTACAGACGCGTTTAGAGATTTATCTTTCATCAGTGCAGCTTTGCTTTTATGAATAATAAATTGGAATATGCTTACATGAATTGTCTAGACAATATAAAGTTTATATCTTTGTGTTTTATGTCGACACAAAAAAATGTTATGCAATTTCTGACAACACCAGACGCGACCAGCAAGAAAAGACCGGACAAGAAGACTGAACAAGACTGGACAAAACGGGTAAGACAGGACAAGATTGGAAAATACTCGACAAAATCAGACAGGACCGGACAAGACCAGACAAGACTAGACAAGCTGAGAGAAGACCAAATGAAGCCAGTCAAGGCTAGACAAGACCAGAGAAGATCAAACAAGAGCAGACAAGACCAGACAGGACCAGACAAGACCAGACAAGACCAAGCAAGAACAGACAAGACAAGACCAAACAAGACCAAACAAGACCAGGCAAGACCAGAGAAGACCAGACGAGACCAGACAAGACCAGACAAAACCAGACAAAACCAGACAGGACCAGACAATACCAGACAACACCATACAAGATCAGACAAGACCATAAAAAAAGGACAAGACCAGACAAGACCAGATAAGAGACCAGACGAGACAGGTCGAGACCAGACAAGACGTGGCAAGACCTGGCAGATTGTTTTTTTCTAGAATTCAGGAAAAATACCAAAACAAACTGGAATTTAGTTTGAGATATATGAGATGTACGTTAGCATTTTGCAAATAGTAGTCATTGCTTTTTTTGTGGCACAAATTTGAATAACCGTTATAGCTTACATAATCTAATTTCGAGAAGCTAGGTACCCCTATATAATATAATATAATATAGGGTGTCTCAAAAGAAAGTTTATATTTGTTTAGCTTACTGCGTGAACGCAACGATTCAGAAGGGCGCGGGTGATATGTCAATCGGTAACCTGGCTCTTGGGAATTTAGACGCTATGAAGCGTTTCTCGGGAGCGGATCGCGCGTTGTGCGTACGCGAATTTTACGAAAGTGGTAAATCTGCGACTGCAATTGCAATTCTGCACCAATTGAATTTTATAGGGATGTAGCTTTAGATCTTTGTGCAAAATGCGGTGTAGTGATGATATGCACATTCAAGTCAAGTTCAAGTTTTCGTCACATAAATGATGTGCCAAGCATTTCTCTCATTCGGAAATGGGTAAAAAGTTTGAGGAGACCGGTTCAACACTGGATCAACCAAAACCCGGACGCAAGGTTATTTAGAGCGGAAGCGAACGTGGAACGGGTTAATCGGTCTGTTCGTGATGAACCCGACCTCTCCATTCTGAAGCGCGCAAGTGCTTTGAATGTGCATAGATCATCACTACACCACATTTTGCACATAGATCTAAAGCTACATCCCTATAAAATTCAATTGGTGCAGAATTGCAATTGCAGTCGCAGAATTACCACTTTTATAAAATTCGCGTACGAACAACGCGCGATCTGCTCCCGAGAAACGCTCCATAGCGACTAAATTCCCAAGAGCCAGGCTACCGATTGACATATCACCCGTGCACTTCCGATTCGTTGCGTTCACGCAGTAAGTTAAACATTTATAAACTTTATTTTGAGACACCCTATATAATCATTTCATATAAATTGAAATGCAGGAAAGATCGGAAAACATTTAACAAATTAGCGTAGTTTATTATGACAATAATATTGGGAGAAATTACTATGCGAATCTTTAATAATAATGCGTACTTTTTTGTTAATTGTCCTATATTGTTTAAATTGGAATTTATGGTAGTAATAGTAGCTTATGCTATATATACTATACAAGTGTGTGAAGTAGGGCTTTTGTGCATGTGTTGTGAAGTTTAGAGCACGAGCCGAATGCGAGTAGTCTAATCGCAATGAGTGCACAAAAGCCTTTCACAAACGTGTGTCACACATTATTTTATCTACGAAGCATTTTAAAATACTGTTGAATCTACAAAAAAAAATATTCTTTCTTACCGATAATATTGTAAAAATTGCAATTTTGACAGACAATACACTTCAAATCACTGACATAATAAGATTAGAATGTTCAGCGCCTCTGTGGAAAAAATTGCTAACTAGTAAAAACGCACAATGACGGGAAGACTATTTGCTCGTTGCCGATGTAATCTAGGTTAACCTAGATTTAAGCTAGATTAGGTTATGGTTAGATTAAGATTTATTACAAAATAAGAAAAAATAATTCAATTTAAATATACAGAAAGATTAGTCAGAAAATGTATTTTGAATAGGTCTATATTTTTTGTTTAGTGACGTAAGTTGTTGTCATAGTAACATCAACAGAAATCGTTTAATAATAAAAGTCCATTTGATTTACTTTGGACTTTTAACGATTTTTTGTTTAGTGACGTAAGTTGTTGTCATAGTACCATCAACAGAAATCGTTTTATAATAAAAGTCCATTTGATTTACTTTGGACTTTTAACGCACGATTTGGATACTTTTACACACAATTATAAAAATGGCATCCTTCACATACAATAATGTATTTATTAATGTTCTCATTTTGGTGTGTGAGCCGATAAAATTCTTTAATACTCCTACAGGGTTTCAAGATGTCTGTCTTTATATTCAATAAATTTAATAAACATAGTGTGTCATTTTTATACAATGTCCTGCTTTTTATTTTCCTTATCCAACCCTTCCCTCCTCTTTCATACTTGTATCTGTTTTCCATCTTCATTCACTATTTCCTCTCTTTTCATTCCTTCTCTTTCTTTCATCTCTACAAATTCATTCCACATAATCTCCACTATCTCTTTTTTCTCGGAGCGCATCCTACACATTCTTTTTTCTTCTTCCATTTAATATCTATTTTCTCTCTCCTCGTTTCCACATCTGAACCACGCCATTATCTTCCTTTCTTTCATACTTTCTCTTCCTATGTACTTCGCAATCCTTTTAAAATTTGAATATATACACTGCCGAGCATAAAATTAGGGTCACTCCGTAATTTGAAGTTATTTTAATTTTTTTTAGTTTTCAATGTGTTTTTTCGGTGGTAAACCTAACTGATTGCTTAAATAAAGCAAAAAGTTTTTTCTTTTTCAAAGTTTATTGAAAGTAATGTTTAAAACACAATTTTAATTTTATGTGCTAAGTAAAGAAAATGAACAAGTTTACTTTGATATGTTTTTGTTGAAACACACGAAAGTTTAAGGACAGCATAGCATTTGTTTCTGTGGTGTCATCTGTCTGTTGTAAATTGATGTCATTGTTAGTGTTTTGCAATGAGCATAAATCCCGTTGTTGCGGCACAAATTGTGGCGGCTTTAGAAGACGGTCGCGGTCAGCGCGAAACTGCGAGATACGTTGGTGTAAGTCTCTCGAGTGTGCAACGAGTATGGCGGCGGTTCGAAAAGATAGGTCTGCTCACTCGAAGACCTTGTTCAGGCCGAGGCAACACTCCAACAGCTTGGGATGACTGCTTTCTCGTTTCTAGTGTTTTGAGAAACCGAACGGTCACGGCAGTTTTTCTTCGAAATCATCTGCAAGAAGTGAGAAATGTAAACATAAGTGAATGGGCAGTTAAGAGACTGCTGGATTATCTTCTTGAACTAGAGCTACTTCACCACCGCTTTCCCGCGCACGCCGGATAGCGAGGTTGAATTTTCAACGAGAACACTTGACTTGGACAATAGCGGATTGGAGACGCGTATTGTTTTTCGATGAACTGCGATTCTATCTTACGGGCTCAGATAGATATGATGTAAGAGTGTGACGACGACAAGGCGAGAGATATGCTCAATGGTGTATTGCCGAGCGACTACCATTTGGTGGAGGATCAGTTATGGCATGGGGAGGTATATCTTTTGACACTCGCGCAGAGTTAGTCTATATCGAGAATGGGACGTATGTGACGTATCTGCCAGAGGTTCTAGAAGACCATGTTTTACCATTCACGGTTATTCTTGGAGACGACGCAGCATTTATGCATGATAACTCACGGCCCCACACTGCTCGGATAGTTACTGAGTATCTTGACGAGTGTGAAATCACGCGATTTATTTGAACAGCTCGCAGGCCAGATTAAAATTCAATTCACCATATTTGGTATCAGATGGGAAAACATTTACGGAGACATGTGCCGGCACCCAGAAATTCTGGAGAGCTACGCGACATACTTGTGCAAGAATGGGACAATCTTCCGGAGAACGTGATCCAAAATCTGATCCTGAGCATGACACGTCGTTTGCAAGCTGTTATCACTGCCAGAGTAGGGATTACTCATTACTGAAGTCCTTAAACTTTCTTTTGTTTCAATAAAAGCATATCAGAGTAAAGTTGTTCATTTTCATTACTTTCAATTAACTTTGAACATCAAGAACCTTTTGTTTTATTCAAGCAATCAATTAGTAAACTGTTACAACCGAAAAAACACGAAAAAAACTAAAAATTTCTAAATTAACTTAAAATTATGGAGTGACCGTAATGTTATGCTCGGGAGTGTGTATATATACATATATATATATATATATATATATATATATATATATATATATATATATATATATATACATATATACAGCATCAACGCGGAATCCCCGAGAAAACAATACAACACAGGTATCTATCCGCGAAAACCTCAAATACAACATATATATATATATATATATATATATATATATATATATATATATATATATATATATAAATGTTGCGTTGCTTTCTCGGGGATGATGTTGATCTTTCCGCATTAATGTTGAGGGTTTATTCTCAAAAGAACATCTAGCCTTACGTCTAATACTTAACACAAAAGACGAGAATAAGTGAGAATCCATTATCGACAAATATCGTTTGTTTTAAAATAATTTAAATTAATATCATATTATTTAGTTAAACATATTAAACATTTAAAAAGGTTTATTTCAACTTTTTTTGTTATGTTATTTAAATCAATGGAACAATTTCGTTAACAGTAAACATTTTGATGGAAACATGAATTAAAATCTACATTTACTCGTGAAAACAGCCTGCTCGTTACATACTGGGAGAAACAAAGTACATACACAAAGTACAAACAGGGGTGCATATTTAAAGAGATTTCTATATCGCACTTATTGACCCTAATTTTCTAGTTAACTTCAGTATTGGTTTTATTGTTTAATTCGTTTTTATCCACATTACCGTTTAACACACATAACATACAAAATGAAGAGAAATAAATTGGTTAGACAGTTTCTAGAAACATGTCAGTAAATTTTGGCATGAAAGAAAATAAGATTTTAACAACTAGCTTCAACAATTTCAAACTAAAATTAGACTGCCAAATTTTGCTAGCCAAACTAAGTTTATGTTTTAAGTTGTTTCAGTTTGACAATGTTTATGAATAAGTCAATCTAAAGTGGTAAAGAGAGTAAAACTTTGACTTAATTTGTGACAATATTATTGTGACTATCAAACAAAGTTTAGTAGTCATTTATGTTTCAAGTTGTTTAAATTTAACAGATTTTAGAAATAAGTGCTAATTGTAGAAATATGTCAAAATACATATTGTAAAAATTTCAATATTTCAAGCATAAATTGCGAAAAAAATGTAGAGATTTCAAGAACCAGTTTTATATTTTTTATATTTTAAGTTTAAGAAATACTTTATTTTTAAACGAAATCTAAATAAATCTTCATTTACATACATAAAACCAATTTACTAATAAATTACACAACTTAAAAACTTTTTTTTTCTTGTGCTTCGATTTATTTTTTTATTCCTCATGCACAAAACTGATGGAAAAAAGATATCTCACTTAATACTGTATTTTGTAGTGTTAATACAGATTTTGTTTTACATTTTTTTGTCTCAAAAATGTTAAAACAACTGGAAAACCTGACGAATTTTTGAACATTTTTCTGTAAGAAAACTTACTATTGAATGATTTTTTCAGTGAAACAAATGCGAAAAGTAAATTTTTGGCCTCCTGAATTGTAAAGCTAGCTTTGACATCGTGTATACGTCCAGCGAAACTAGATTTTTACGTACAATGTTGCAAAGTACGGCCACGATGCGATAAAGTGACCAGTAAATTTTAACCTTTCAGGGACAGTTACAAAATAAACTAAGTATATGACAATAAAATCTAATTAAAAAACGCTACTTTACACTACATTTGTCACGATAATGTTGAAAATAAGAGGGATTTTTTAAATTTTACTGTGCGTCTGACATTTGGAAAAATGACATAACCAAACTAATAAATTTGAATTAGTAAATATGTCAAAGTTTGTGAGTACCAACAATAAACAATTAAATTATTTCCAATATTGTAATTAATCTAAATCTATTTGTTTCTTAAATAATAATTGTCGGCCAAAAAAATTTATTCAAATTTCGTGCGGAAATGATTTTATAATGCTCCAGCAAATGAGGCAAACCCAAACGAGCTGTTGCATTGTAAAATCAATGTTTCCGCTCTCAAATGTAAATAACTATTTTCTTTGTGTTTTTTTACAATTCTCTATTTCTCAAATTTTCGAAAATATTTTAAAAACCAAACAAAATCTGGAAAAATGTTTCGAATAAAACTTCTATAGAATGACATTTTCTATTTATTGTTATGTAGTTACTTATAGTTCGTCAAAGAAACTTTAAGTAAACTAAACGATATTTTGAAATATCTTTCAAATGAAACTTGTAGAGGACTAATGTTCTAGTAATTAGCCTTGCGTCAAAACCTTCTTATCTGACATGTTTCTTGTTTCCAACTTGTTGGCAACAAAAGTAAACTTTTTTATGAAATATAATATTTTTTTGGATGAATGTCGACAAACCTAACGTAATTGCATATCCTAACCACAAACACAAAATTCATATTGACTTGTGTTGTTGTTACTATTGAATTTTAATTTGTTATTATTTAATTAAAATTAAATTCTAGTGTATTTCATAAATCAATATTAGCTTAAATTAGGTAGACAAAACTCTAATGATGTTTATATACAGTGCGAAAACTTTAACGGGAATAAAATTCATAACTTGAATGCGATGTAGGCGATTTTTGCAAAAACTCCAGAAATTCGTTACGTACTGTTTTTTCTTGCCCTCGTCTCTATGTATATACTGTTTGTATATATGTTCCCGGAAGTGCCCAGCCACTTCCGGCCTTTTTTTCAAGTGGAAATATATATCAAGTGATACCTCGTTTGAAAGATCTCTTCGCATGGAATACAACAAACACACTATTCATATCTTGAATATTTTCAAAGCCCACGTGTTAAAAAAAACGAAAACCAATTTTATAGTTTAAATACTATTTAATGCAACAAATGTTCAAAATGCGCAACGTTTCTTTAGTGGGAAAGTGCAAATCGATGATAATATGCATCTCAATGTCTTGTAACATTTCTGGTGTGACCTGCCGTATTTCATGCCTAATGCGTTGCTTAAAACGTTCGAATGTCGTTCGATTTTGTTACATAAATCTTACTCTTGAGACATCCCCACAAAAAAGTCAAATTGACTAAGAACCGGAAATCTCGCCCGCATTCAATGTGACCTCTTCTTCCAATTCATCTATTGGGAAAAACTTCATCTAAGTATCTACGAACGATCACAGTATAATGGGGTGGAGCTCCGTCTTTTTGATACCATATTCGTTCACCAGGTAAATCCGGATCTAATGGATTTGGATATAAAGTGGCCAACGCTGACATGAGGTCGCCTTGAAGAAACGTAAGACATGTTGCTTCATCAAGATTACCATCGGGAAATATTGGTCCTTCAATCTGATCACCTATTACTCCAGCCCATACATTTACTTTTTGCTGGCACTAAATACGAATTTTAACGACAATTTTAACGATTAACGTCACCATGTAAGGTTAAAGTACTTTCTACAGGAAAAAGAATTGATGCTAATTAATTCTGGTTATTGTTGATGGGGTTCATCATTTGCTCGCAAAATTCGACTTGGCGGTCCGGGTCATTCCCCATTAATTCTTGGAGTGCCTGCATCTTGTAAGAATGCAGCTTGGCTGATCTAAGAATTTTCAGGACAGTAGTTTGACTAATCTCGTTGTCACGGGCCAGTTGCCTGGCTGGAGTCACCGGTTTTTCTTGAAGAGTTAATAATACCTTTAGCCTGGTATCTGCTTTAAAAGTGAGATTTCATTGTCTGAGCACAACCATGACGAACCAAATTGTTGTAGTGTGTCTCAATTTTGCTTATAGTACCATGCCTAATGGGTGGTATATCGGGATGCGGTTCTCGAAATAACTGAGCAACATCAAGCTGACTTCGTCTTCTTTTACCATAACCGATCACCATCAGAATCTCGATACGGAAATATTCGGTTAAATACAGCATTTTAGAAACTACTTTAACAACTTGACGAGCGCATGTGACTGCTTTGGTGGCTATTATTATCACCAGTAACTAAACAACGTGGTTCAAAAGCATCAAAACACATGTCAAAGACATTAAGCTTTTCGCCGAAACGTGTTCAACAGAATAGTAGTTTTCTTTTTTACACCTAGGCTTTGAAAATATTCAGAAAATATTTTCAAGGTTAATCAAATCAAAGTAAAATCAATCTGGAATTCTTTCCATACGGTGTTAGGTTAGACCTATAGTTTCCATTAGGTTGGTTCCATGTTGTAGGTTTTCGTCTTAGCTTTAGAAATTGTGTCGACATAATTTTGAGATTAAAATTTGGACAATATTTTATGAGCTGTTTCCCATTTATGTTTGTGCGATAGTGAGCTGAATAATGGCCTATGATTTGTCTGTATTTTCGCTCCTTGCCTATTTGTGCATTTAAAGCTCCCATTAAAATTGTAACATGCCTTTTTGGTATGTAGTTGGTTACTTCTTATATGTCTTCTCAGAAGTATTAAACTTCTTGTGGTTTCTTTCTGGTATGCTCATTTGTAGGTACGTGCATTGCGAGCATTGCGAGCATTACGTATGTGCATTGATAATCTTGTAACCTTTATTGTTTGATTTGAAGGAGAATGTCCAGATCCGTTCTGTTATTTAATTAATATCAATAATATTGACCATTACTGATTTGTGTACTGCAAATCCCATTCCAAACAATGATGGTGTACCTCTTCTGAAAGCGTGTTAAAATGATATTCGTCTAGAAAACGTGTCTCCTGAATCGCAAGAATTTTTATTTGAAATTTTTCTAACATCATATCAGTAAGTTGTTTTAGTTTTTCCAGTTTGAAAAGAGTATTAACATTGAGAGTGCCAATGTAGTGCGTAGAGATTTTGAGAAGCTCCGACTCTTCTCCTCATAAGGTTCCTGGTCCCCTGCAATCCGATGACCAGGAAACTCCAGCGTGGTGACAGGGTGCCTAGGGTAGCGGATTTTCATTTTGTTCCATCATGATTACTTCAAGTTAAAAGTGGTTGTGCTGTTCTTTAAGAAAGATCACGATGATTACAACTAAGGTATTGAGCCTTAGAGGTTGCCTCTTGATGTTTTCTAGCTAGGAGCAGAAATTTACTCCATTTGGAACAACTTATATATGCGAACAGTCATTCTTAATTGTAAACATTAATAAAAACAAGCAACGCTCGTGTTTGAGTGACGATAATTTGGAAGGTATTTTAAAAACAGATGCTTCAAATATGTCTCCTGAAATAATGTACCTAATGTTTCTCATTAAATTCATGTCATAATGAACAAAATATTATATCTTCTCCTTGCTTCGAATAGGCCTACTTTGGACCACGCTTGTTCAACAGTTGGGCTTTGATCTTTGCACAGTATTGTCGCATCTTCTGCCTGTGCAACTCGTTTCTCTCTTTTGTCCGAGGGGTACCTTTCCATCGGGAAGAAAATCCACGGAATCCTGAAATCCACGGAATTCCTTCAGGGTGCGTCTCACAGACTGTCTGTTTCGGAGATCTGTTATTCCTAGTTCTTTAATATCTTTCTCGGTTTCTGTCAACCAAGTGGTGCGAACCTTCTTTTTTTCCCAGAAGGTTAACAGACGGTTGGTTAATCGGTTCGGAAGCAATCTTGCAACGTGGCCATAGAAAGCTACCCTTCTTTTCCTTGCACAGTCAGAGAGCCTCTCAACATGTTCGTAGATCATAACTCTCAAAGTTATGTCGTCTTCGGAATTACCCATCTACCCATTTCCCCATTTCCCTACCAGACCTCCTCGGTTCAAGGAAAGACACTCCCTGGCATACAGGGTTTCTGGTCGTAAGACTGATGTGTAGTGCTTAAGTTTCTGGTTGCGTGACAGGCATTTCTTTTTGTAGGTGTTCTTAGTCATTCGATGGGCTAGTTCTAACTTGTTGATTCTCATGGATAATTATCTTTCTGATAAGTTGGGTTCAATCCATTCGCCGACATACTTATATTTCTCAGTCCTCTTGATGTTTCCCTGCTCTAGTAACATATTTCTGTTTGCTTCTTTGATGGTAGTGAAAAATTCTGTTTTCTCCAACAACACCTGAAGACCCATGTTGGCAGCCTGGTTTCTGAGGCAATTTACCTGAATTTTTGCCATCTCCAGAGAATCAGCAATCAGTGCCATGTCATCTACAAAGACCAGGCAATCTACAACCAGTCCATCGTTCTTACGTCCCAGGTAGATACCACTCTGAAGACACAAGTTGAGCAGTTAGACGTTACTCTATCAATGGAAACGTAGGCCTTCCTGAAATCATCAAAGGTGACGACCACCTTGCGGTTTCTCATCTTAAAGTATGCAAGTACAGTTTTAAGATTGAGGATTTGTTCAACACACTACACACTTCCTGAAGCCTCCGTGATATTCCCCCAGTTGACTATCCAGCTGATTTTCTGCCCTTGTTTGTAACGCCTTGGAGAGAATCTTGTATGTTACCGGGACGAGAGAAATTCCACGGTAGTTGTTTAGATCAGTACTACAGTGCTTTCAGCCCCTTCTCACAGTTCAGCAGCCATAGAGTCCTCTCTAGCTGCCTTATTATTTTTAAAAAGTTGAATGATCTGGACAACTTCTTCCAACGAAGGGGGTAGCGAGTACGGGTTTGGTGTGGTTTGTTTATAGTCGAAGTCTTCGCTGGGTGGATCACAATTGAACAAAATATTGTATATTGTTTGTATTTTCCTAAAAGTGTTTTCCCATCTGTCCTATTTTTTCGGTCCGCGGCTTCTTTTCTTAAAATATTATGGCGCTCATCTCAGTTTTAGTTGTGCATCCTTGTCAATAGATCAACCAATATTTGAAAATATAGTTTGTTATCCAAGCTGTGCGGAATCTACTAATCTACCTATCTAATCAAATATTATTTGTTAGTTATTCTTTAAACTTCTATAATATTCCGACTTTAATATGTCCTCTTCTGCAGAATTTCCAGTGAGATTAGGCATCATCGAGATGGAACAAGGCTAATCAATAACTACTAGCTAAATAATTGAGGCTAATTCCTCACAAAATAAAACTACTTTTAAACATTCTCTACGCTGCAAGTTTGTCGTTCTGTATTTCTAGTTTTTTAATTTTCAACGACTAGAAGAAAATAATAGGCTTTCGGTCATTTGCATCATATCAAACACTTGTTTTACCTTACACAAAATCATTGGTCCTGATATCGAAATTCCTTGAGGTCTCTATTGTAAAAATCATCATTTTATCGGTTTTCTCATGGGTTAGGTTGGGTTAGGTTAGGTTAGCGGATTAAAATGAGTGATATTTTGAAACAAACTTGTTTATACCTAGTTTGGCTTTTAAGAATACACCTCCCTCACTATCTCTGACAAATCCCGAATTTTCTTGCAAGTGATGGAACACATTCCCACTCACTACCTCTTCAAATAATTTGTAGTTTAATTATTATCATTAACACAACTCGTTTGCGTTTACTAGACACACTAAGAATGTAAAGCTTATGGAAATATTATCACAAACAACCTTCAACGATGATTATGCCAGCAGGAAGCAGGTGGTGCTTCAAATCGTAAAACTAAACTTAACAGTATTTTAAGTGATTTATTAGAAGGCGAAAAAATATAATTCGCAGTTTTCGAACCGATAAATTATTATTTTTTGTGTTTTAAAATATCTGGTATATAAATAAATTCATTTAGTTATTGAACAACAAACTTAAACTTTTCCATAACAATAAATTTTTTCTATTATTTTTTTAAACTTTATTTATTGTTTTGCAAAGACGACCGCAACCACAGATAATGAAATACCGAAACCTCGGTAAATTGAGACCCGGATAATTGCCGTTTTACTACATAACATTTTAATATTTTTAATTACATCCATTACTGGATATGTCAATTTAACTTGCCTATTATAAAACTAATTGCCATATTAGCTAGAAAAATAAATACATAAACTAATTACAAATGAAATTACAAAAACTAAAATCTTTATATTATTTGTTTTTTATTTGTTTAGATATAAAATCGATTTGTATTATTGGTTTATCTATTGACACGGGTGCACAACTCAAACTGAGATGAGCGCCATAATATCTATTTTCTTTCATAATTTTTAACTTTCCTAGGCGTTCAATAAAAATAGAATTATAAAATAAAAACTTGAATCAGTAATTAAAACTTTCAACAATTTTCTGTGTGTTTACAACCATTTACAGTATACTTAAGGTCTATCAAGGCTACGGCCAATACCACTAGTCAATGAAATTGTTTATCTTTTCCGCCTAATAACGAATTGTAAAAATGAAACCAGCACTTTAAGTGTAATCGAAATTAAACTGGACAGATTAATTAAGAGTTTTCGTTTAATGTCGCACGGACCTTGACTGGATTACTTGTCTACATAGTTGGTATCGTTTACTCTCCAATCCTAAATTTTTGTCTAACCTGTTCCTGATACAGAAGGCTATTGTCTATCTGGGTATCAATACCAAGGTTGAGTTTATATACAATTTTTGCTTCTATTATCTTAAACATTTACATAAAAATAATTTATATTTTCGAAAATATTTTAAATAAAATTGGTACTTACGTACTAACGCAAACGCACCTGCAGATTTGAACAAAGTGGATTAGTTTATAACTGCGCAGATGAATCCACACCACATATCGCACGGTAACGCGACCTCTCGATACGAAATAAGAAAAAATATTGGATAAGGGTTAGGTTGGGATATATTAGAGCAGATAAATCCAGACCACATATCGCGCGGTAGCGCGACCTCTCGCTGCGGTGGCGTTAATACGTAAGTACCATAAATTCTACCGACAACATTTTTTCTACCGCTTTCTACTTTCTGCATCTTGTCTGAGTAGTCTTTCATAACTGCTCTTGTGTGTCTAGTCTTGTCTACCAAGTCCGATCTATCTAGTATTGTATGTCCTGTTTATCTAACTTTGTCTGACTAGTCTTCTCTGTCTAGTCTTGTATGTCTAGTCTTGCCTCTCTGATCTGGTCTGTCTAGTCTTGTCTTTATAGCCTTGTCTGACTAGCTTTGTCTGTCTAGTATGGTTTGATTACTCTTGTCTGTCTAGTCTTGTCCGTCTATTTTTATCTGTCTAGCCTTGTCTGTCTAATATTGTTTGTTTAGTCTTGTCTGTCTAGCCTTGTCTGTCTAATTTTGTCTGTCTAATTTTGTCTGTCTTGTCTTGTCTCTCCAGTCTTGTCTGTCTAGTCTTATCTGTCTACTCTTGTCTGGCTAGACTTCTCTGTCTACTCTTGCCTGTCTAGTCTTATCTGTCTAGTTTTGTCTGTCTAGTCTAGCCTGTCTAGTCTTGTCTGTCTAGTCTTGTCTGGCTAGTCTTGTCTGTCTAGTCTTGTCTGGCTAGACTTCTCTCTCTAGTCTTGCCTGTCTAGTCTTATCTGTCTAGTTTTGTCTGTCTAGTCTAGACTGTCTAGTCTTGTCTGTCTAGTCTTGTATGGCTAGTCTTGTCTGTCTAGTCTTGTCTGTCTAGTCTTGTCTGTTTAGTCTTGTCTATCTAGTAGTGTCTGTCTAGTCTTGTCTATCTATTCTTGTCTGTCTTGTTTTCTCTCTCTTGTTTAGTCTATCTAGTCCTGTCTGTCTAGTCTTGTCTATCTAGTCTTGTAAGTCTAGTCTTGTCTGTCTAGTCTTGTGTGTCTAGTCTTGTCTGTCTAGTACTGTCGAGTCCTGTCTGTGTAGTCTTGTCTGTCTAATCTTGTCTGTGTAGTCTTGTCTGTCTAGTTTTGTCTGTCTAGTCGTGCATGTCTAGTCTTATCTGTCTAGTCTTGTCTGTCTAGTTTTGTCTGTCTAGTCTTGTCTCTCTAGTCAAATTCAAATGTAATGTATTTCCTTAGTTAAGTCGTACATTGCAAAAGAAAATATATAATATATACATTGCAACGCTAAAGGAAATGTGTCGCAACTAAACAGGATTATGATTTATAAAATTCTTCTAATGAATAAGGTTCTATATCATTAATATAAAGGGTTTTTCAATAGGGACATAACAATTTTGTTTTATGATACGGGACATAACCTACAAACTTTTTTATGATCTCTCAAAGTCAAAACGTCAGTCAAGGCTTACATTTTTGTGATTGTGAAGAACTAGCAACGTTTGGAAATCGATAAAATTTACTTCCGAAATTCTGAGTGGGCAGTCGCAACTTTAAGTTCGCTTATTCCAATTTTTGGTCGCAATAATCGTTCCATCACACAAGCTGTGCGTGCTATGGCAAATAAATTTCAATAAACATATTCACTATTGAATGTTCCTGTGCCAGTTAAACAACGCACTCGCACTCGCACTCAGTCGATGCACTGAAAATATTGCAGCCGTAAGAGCTTCAGTTGCAAACTGAACCAAACAAGTCGATTCCACGCCGTTCACAAAAATTGGGAATTTCTCAGTCCACATTATGTAATTTTGCGTAAACAAATCCAGCTACACCCTTACAGGATCAAATTAACACAACAAGAGAAACCTCTGGATCGTTTAAAGCGCCGAAATTTATCCAATTTTGTTCTGCAAAATTTTGGAGAAAATCCTGAATTTCATCGAAATATTATCTTCATGAGACTACATTGCATTCACAAAAAACGTGTAGTATGAATTTTATGCCGCAATTGTGATAGGGCCGTATTTTCTCATCGATAAAAATAATCGCCAAGTTATGGTCAATGGAGTTCGCTGTCGTACCATTTTGGAAGACATTTTTTGGCCAGAATTGGATGGATTTGACATCAGCGATATGTGGTTCCAACAAGATGGTGTCACAATCCACACAGCTGGTCAAACAATTGATTTATTGGAAACAAATTTTGGTAATCGTTTAATCTCGAGAAAAGGGTCCAATCGAATGGCTACCTCGCTCATGCAAATTCATGCCGTTGGATTTTTGATTATAGGACTACTTAAGTCGAAGATTTATGCCAAGGATCCAACAAAGTTAGAGGAGGTTAGGAACAATCTTCAATCGTATGGCTCATCTCCGAGCATCGTAGCAATGGCATCACCTAGGGATCATATTTGTTGTAGTTGTTGTCTCCATTCTTCCCTGTTTTCAGCAGCTTTTGTACAAACGTGTACAGTTTCGCCTATGGCTTTGAATATTTGATCCACATAGCGCGATGGTGATCTTCCTCGTGGTCTCTTACCCTCTATCTTTCCTTGGACTATCAATTTCTCAGGTGAGTCGTACTTTCTTCGCATTATGTGACCGAAATATCTTAGGATGGACTAGAAAACAAGGATAGTTTTGTTCAGTCGATCGACGAGGTTGAGTTCTCTCTTGTGTAGAAGGGATTCATTATTAAGTTTTTCCGTCCATGATATCCTGCGCATGCGTCTCCAGGTGTACATTTCAAACGCATCAATTTGCCTTCTGTCAGCCATTTTTAGTGTCCCGGATTCCTCAGCGTATGTGACTATAGGAAATATAAGTGTCTTTATGACTGCCATCTTGGTTCCTTTAGGAAAGCTGTGATCCTTCCAAATACGTGAAAGTTTGGCAATGGCGGTTTTAGACATAGCTATTCTTCTTCTTATTTCCTTTTCACAGGTGCCAGTTCTTGAAATTTGTGAGCCCAAATACACGAACTCCTTTACTACCTCGATTCTATCAATATGCGTTGGGCTTTGCAGTCTTTCTTGGGATCGGTCTATTGTCATTTTTTTGTTTTTGTTTTATTCATTTCAAGGCCCACCTCTCCGCTGATTTCTTTCACCTTCTGGAGCAGTTCTTGATCTCTTCTTCTGTACTTCACAGCAATGTTGTATCATGTGCGTACCGTAAATTTGATATTTTGCTGCCTCCTATAGATATTCCTCCATCGCAGTTGTGAGTTGCTTTGCGGACTATCCATTCTCCGTAGAGATTGAATCAAATAGGTTAAAGGATGCATCCCTAACGAACTCCTTTTTATACTCTGACCCCTTCAGAGTATAAAAAGGAGTTCGAGCACTGAGCCAATCTTGTATTCTGACCTGTGCTTCTGCAGATTGATATAGGTTGGCGGCGAGACTAATAAGATGTCTAGGTACTCCCATCTCCCACATAACGGTCCATAATTTGCTCCATTTTACTTGATCGAATGCCTTTTTGTAGTCAATAAAACAGAGGTATCCAGGTTTGTTGAGCTCCCTTAGTTTTGAAATTACCTGTCTGATGTTCAAAATGTGCTCTCGCGTGCCTCGTCCCGGCATGAAACCTGCTTGTTTTTGTAGGTTTTGGGGGTGTATGTATGCTTTCAACCTGTCGTGAAGTATATGGAACAATGTTTTGCTGAGGTGTGATATTAAGGATATCGTTCAGTAATTTTAACATTGAATTAATAATAACATAAAACATAATTTGAACAATACCGAACGCCTATTGCAAACTTACTTCCACCAACATTGCGAAAGTAAGCCAACATTCCGGCTGATATGTGCGAAAGATTCACTGAAAATTATTATAAAGAATCGATCGTTGCCGCCGTGCTCGTGGTGGTCAGATGAACGACGTAGAATTCCATACATGATTGTAACATGTGTACTACACGTGAAAATTTCAGCCCGATATGTCAATTATTCTGTGTTTTATTTAAATACAAAATTGTTATGTCCTTGTTATTAAAAAACCCATTCGTTGAAGACCTGTTTTTTAGAAGCTATGAGGTTCTTGGTAGTCTTGAGGTGCTTCGGAAGGCTATTGTACAGTTTCATACAGCTGTAGAAGGATCCTTTTTCGGTTAAAGATAATTGATGTTTGGGCAAAATATAGTCTCAGTTGTTTCTTCTTGAATGTGTTTTGGTTCTCGTAATTTTCGAATTTCCAGTGTTTTGATAAGAAAACAATTGCTTCATATATATTGGTTCCTGGTACGGTCACGACATTGTTTTTTTTTTAAACGTCCATGTTTCTACGTTCCATGTTCATCAATCTACATGTACCCACATGTCCTTGTAGTTTAATTTGGAAATACGTTTTTGAAAATAAGTAATTTTAAAATACGCTTTACATTTCTAGATACATCAGTGCTATCCTCGCCTATGACTACTTGCTTCGGATAAAGAACCGAAGATCTTTTAATCCTGAAAATCACCAGGTTATTTTTTTTTCTAATTGATGGTCAATTTATTCATATGGAACCAGGTTTTTACTAGTTTAAATGCTTCATTTGCATTATAAATGACCCCTTCCATAGCTTCACCAACTGTCAGTAAAGTCGTATCGTCTGCAATTTTCGCTGTATGATTTATTATTGCCGGGAGATCATTTAAATATAATGAAAAAAGCATAGGACCTAGAATGCTATCTTGTGGTATACCCGCTTTTATAATTCTTGGCATAGATTTTGCTGATCCGTATCTTGAGCAGTATTGCTTAGTTTGTTGACTTCTCTCCGTTAGAAGCCACACACATGGCCTGCTCGATCCCCAGACTTAAACCCGCTGGTTTATTTCTGATGATGCTGATATGATTGTGATCTGAAGTCACTAGTTTACGCTATTCCAGTTGAGAAATTGGACGAATTCCGAAATCAGATAATTGCTGGGTGTACCTCAATCAGTTGGCTGTCCTTTTCCCCTCAGTTGATCCGCGGGTGTTTGTTTAGCATTGCCTTATTCACACCTTCAATCATATTTTCCGGTATTTAGGTCGAAAGAGAAGGGAGAGAAAAAAATGTGTGTATGTCACTCATCTTCCGACCAAAATACCGGAAAAGAGGGTTGAAGGTGTGAATAAGGCAATGCTAAATAAACACCCGCAGATCAATAGATCCGAAAAGGACTTCAGTCAACGGTTTCAAAGGCGGAAGAGGAGTTCCATTTCCCAACGGTAGAGAGACAGAATGGAAAAACTCAAGAAAACAAATCTCTCAGGCGACAGGGAGTCAGCATCTGTTCAATTAGTAGGTGCAACTGCTAAGAAAGCTCTGGAATTAACCACTTCAGTTCTAACCAACTCATCAAGAGCTGGACCTACAAGTATCAACAAGCGTAGACATGAATCGTGAGAGGAATAACAGAAATTGAATACTGGAACAACCTGGTCTGAAGAAAGGAAGTAAGCGCACAGTGAAAAGATGAAAGAAGTGTGGCGCCTTGGGAAATCTCACATCAAGTGGACACTTCACGTGGTCCATTGGTAGCCCATACGTATTATTATTAATATGTTGCACTTTCACAGCATTGCTGCTGGTCTTTCACCTATCCCTTGGATGATTGAAAATAGGCTCCGTCGATCCGGAAAGGAGATTCATCCTGACGCGCATGACGTTTCCAATAGTTTTAATTCAGGAATTTAAGAACAATGTGGCATGTCTGTAGAATCACGATCTTCTGGATGGTTTTGAAGGTCCAGTTTAGCATGCCTCTAAGTTGCTTTAATAGTTGGGTGTTACTGCCTCTGCAGATATTACTAGGGGAGTTATTGTGATTTTGTTTAATTTCCAGATATATTTCATCTCTATTGCCAGGTTTTCACATTTTCTTAATTGTTCGTCCTCTGTTGACTAAATGTTATGCGTCAGAGGGATAGCGATGTTGATTAAGATAGCTGTCTTCTCGATTTTGTTGAGGATGACAATATCTGTTCTGTTTACGAATTGAACTGTTATGCAACTCTTTTATCTGTGAGAATGGGTCTGTCCCAGTACATCAAGTAGTTTTGTCCTTCAAGCACTTCGTGTGGTTCATATTTGTAGTAGGGCGGTGTATCGTAGCCCAACAATCCAAATTTGATGGCCAGCTGTTGGTGTATTAGTTTAGCAACTTGGTTATGACGCCCAAGGTATGCGTTGTCCGCTAATGCCGAACAGCCGGACATGATGTGTTCGATGGATTCGCCCGGATTACCGTACTTTTTACAAATATCTGTCACGTTAGTGTTTTTGGTAATTTCGGGTTTTCATTACCCTATATTGAATAGCGACGATAAAACATTCCGTCTCTGGATATAGGTCCTCTTGCAGCAGCCATCTTAGCGATGCCTGTCGATCGACGTTTCTGTTGTCTATCAGCTTCGGGAATCTTCCGTGCATTTCTTTGCCTCTCCACTTTTGGATCTCTTTATGGACTGATGGTGGTTCAATTAGGGGTTCGACTTGTTGGAGTCTCAGGGGTGTGATTCCCATATTGAATAACGACGATAAAACCTTCCGCCTCTGGATATAGGTCCTCTTGCAGCAGCCATCTCAGCGATGCCTGTCGATCGACGTTTCTGTCGTCTATCAGCTTCGGGAAACTTCCGTTCATTCCTTTGCCTCTCCACTTTTGGATCTCTTCATGGACCGATGGTGGTTCAATTGGGTGTTCGTCTTGTTGGAGTTGGAGGGATGTGTATCTCATATCAGCCTCAACCACGAGCTTCATGAGCTCACAGTTCGATGATCTCAATGTGAGTCTCATTTTGGACTCAATGACCCTGCATTGGTTCAATATGTTTATCAACCCTCTCCCTCCTTCCTTTCTGAGTAAATCAAGTCGTATAGTAGATGAGTTTGGGTGCAGGAAACGGAACTTAGTCATGGTAGTTCTAGTAAGGCGGTCCAATCTCTTCGTATTGGATCATTTTAAGATCCCATACCAGTATGTTCGGACCGGCACAGCCCATGTATTGATGCAGTCAACTATACGTTTGCCTGCTAACTTGGTGTTGCAGATTTTTCTCAGTCGTTTTATTATCTTTCTCCGAAATCATGTTTCAGCCGCATGTGGTCCATTTTGGCATTTTGCGATACTCCCAGATATTTATAAACGGAGCCATCCTCGAGGTCGCAAATCACATGGGATCCATCCCCATCCCTATTGACTGCACCTTTTTTGATATTAATGATTTCGCATTTGTCTAGCCAGAATGATTTTTTGATATCTCTGCTGAACGTTTCGACTGTGCTGAGAAGGTTCCTGAGCTTATGAGAGTTTTCAGCATACAATTTGAGATCATCCATCCATCAGCCCTAGGTGGTTTAGCCTTTCATCATCATTATATATATATATATATATATATATATATATATATATATATATATATATATATATATATATACTTGCAAATAAACCAAAGAACTAATTATATGTTCTTCATGTTTAATATTTAAATTCCATAATTAATCTATTTTTTCTTTCTAATAATGTAAACTATGTGCATAATATATGAGTAATATATTTTCGTTCGAAGTAATAATAAACAAATATGAGTAATAAATGGAGTGTAAAATCTAATTTACTATTTTTTCACATTAGAAGCAACAAATTTAAAAGACAAACAGTGAAAGTGATAGAGCAGATATGTTGTTTTTCATATTAGTTTAACAATTTTAATTTTATAAGCAGCAACTAATTTTTGCCAAATATTTTTCTTTTACAGTCAACAACCTTCAACTCTTTTCTCAATTGCATAAGTTTTAAGTAGCAACAACACATATTTATTTTGTAAGTAGCATAAAATACGTCAATTTTAATTGCTTATTTCGTTTAAATTAATCTTTATTTCTTATATATTTTACTGTTTATTCCCATTATTTCAACTTTTATCGGTTTAAAACCAACTCTGAATTACTGAATATTTTACTTAAAAAAATCTCAGTGCATACTTAAATCGATATACAGCTGTTTTTTTTTTCAAATTCGACCTTCAAATTCTGATTCATTCATATCAATTTTATTATAATCTCGATATACTTAAGATTCGAATTTAAAACCAGTATTATTTAGGACACCTTTAATCCAATCACAATAATATAGAAATCTACTCACTTTAAGTATTTAAATGTACACAAAAACTATTACGAAAAAGACTACCAACAAAACCAAAGACTACCAACTTTCTAATATCGGGGGCTAGATATTTAGATTGAGACAAATAAGATTATATAAAAGACTATGAATATGAATATAGATAATACCTACAATATACATACCATCGATAAAATTCAAAAGGATGAACATGTGGAGATATAGGTAAATAAGTTTCAGAAAAGTTTAACTTTCAGAGACAATTAAATAATAAATGATAATATCCCAGTAACATCATATTCTCTCGTTAGTTTAATTTAACTTTATCTAAACCATTCATGTTTACAAAATATTTTGACAAATTACAGCAATTCAAAGACAGTCACAATATGAATGTCAATGTCAATCATTGCATAATGACAATGTTTTTTCTATCACGCGAATATGTTATTGTTAACCCACGTTGATTAGTTTTGTTGCTCTATTAAAAAAATATGGAAATTTTCCGTCTAATTTACATCTGGTTTTCATTATCTAAACCAGTCGCAAATATGTTAATTAGACCAATTCAAATTGGAAGTAATTTTGCAAATTGGTCAAGTATTATGTTTTTTATTTAAATTTTGACTAATAAAATTTTTAAAATATTTGAATAATTTGCAGTAATTTAATCCGATACATATCGGATCAGACTAATCAAGAAATTCCGGATTATCAGCAGTTAAACGAAAAAATAACAATGTTGCATATTTTATGCACAAGAGTTTATCAAAAAGATTAAAATATGTACCTATAAAGGTAAATTTGTACTCATACTAGGTGTACATACTAGGTACACATAGTACCTATATATATATATATATATATATATATATATATATATATATATATATATATATATATATATATATATATATATGGGTTCTGGACTCCTAGGTGGAGCATAGAGCCTCCATAAGCACCCTCCAGCGGACCCTATTCTGGGCCATTGCTTTGGCTACACTCCAAGAGGTTTTCTGGGCTTTTAGTTCATCTAACACTGTTCTCCACCATGTTTGAGCCGGTCTTCCTCGTCGTCTCGTTCCTTGGGGGATTCCAGTCTAGTGCTGCCCTTGCAATGTCGTCTGGTTTTCTTCTTAGAATGTGGCCGATCCATCCCCATTTTCTTTTCTTAATGTCGTGCTCTATTGTTTCTTCTCCGCATCGTTTAAGAAGTTGCTCATAAGTAATTTTCTGTGGCCAGAAGATTCTGAGGATGATTCTTAGACATTTGTTGGCGAAAACCTGAAGTTTATGTTTTGTGGCATTAGTGTTTTTCCAGGTCTCACATCCATATAAAAGGATTGCTTTGACGTTTGTTCTATATAAACGCAGCTTGCTCTTTGTTTTTATGATGTTGGACCTCCATATTGTGTTTAGTTGCCTGAATACCATCTGTGCTTTTTGAATTCTGTTTAGAATGTCTAGGTCTGTTCCGCCCGTCTCGTTGAGAATGCTTCCTAGATACTGAAACTTTTCTACATTCTCAATTGGTTGGTCGTTTATTTGAAACGGTGCGTCGTTATTTGTGTGCATTCGCATCGCTTTTGTTTTTGAGACATTTATTTTCAAGGTGAGTTGCCTTTGCATACTTTCATAGGTATGCGAAAAAAGGCAAATGTCGTCTGCGTTTTCAAGATCTTTGAGATTAGAGTAAAGAGACCATCGAATACCATCGTTTGGTCTGCAAGACTTTTCCAGGATATAGTCAAGAGCAATGTTAAAAAGCAAGGGAGAGAGCACACATCCTTGCTTCACTCCTGATCTCACCGGAAAAAGGTTGCTATGTGCTCCGCTATGCAGGATACTACATGATACGTCATGGTACAGTTCTCTAATCGTGTCGATGATTTTTGTTGGCACGTCTCTTGTCCGTAGTATCTTCCATATAGCAGAGTGGGATAGGCTGTCAAAAGCACGTTCAAAGTCGATGAAAACAAGATATAGTGGCGATCGCCATTCAACGAATTGTTCTATAATTATTGTTGTTGAATTTATGTGGTCTATGCATGAGCGGTTTGGGCGGAAGCCTGCTTGGTTTGGACGCAGTATGGGTTCGAATGCTTCTGCCAGCCTATGTTGGATTACACTTGCAATAATTTTGTTTATGGTGTTTAAGAGCGTTATTCCTCTCCAATTTTTGCATTGCGTTAGGTCTCCTTTCTTTGGCAGTTTGATAATAAGACCATGTTTCATTTCTGCTGGAATTTCTTGGTTTGTCCAGATCCCTATTATTATTTTTGCAAGTAGAGGTGCAATCCATTTAGGGTCTACCTTGATTAGTTCGGCAGGTATGTTGTCTACCGCTGCCGCTTTGTTGTTTTTCAGCTGCTTGATGGTATTTAGTATTTCTGTTTTTGAAGGCGCGTCTATTTTTATATTCAGCTGTTCATTTGCATTGTTCTGGAGCTATCTCAAGTTCGTCTTTCGTGGATGATCTGAGCATATCAGCAAAGTATTAGCAGGAGTACCAGTTTCTTCGCATCCTTTCTGTCTTGTATAAGTTGCCATGTTTGGTCTAAGATCCAGTCTTTTCGATTTCTTTCCTTTGTGCCAAGGGTTGTTTTGGCCGATTCGAGTAGTGTCTTGGCTAAGCCATCCCAAGATGTTATGGGATTTTGGTCTGCATTTTCATGCAGGTTTGTTTGGAAAACTTTTTTGCAGTTTGGTTGGCGCAGTTTGTGTAGGTTGAACTTTACTCTCTTTGATTGTTCAGGTTTCTTTGGTACTGAACGTGCCGAGCAGAAGGTGGTGGTCGCTGGCAATGTCTGCACCCCTTTAGTTTCTGACATCAAGTAGGGATCTCCGCCATGTTTTCGATATGGCAATATGGTCAATTTGGTTTTGGGTTTTCTTGTCGAGGGATATCCATGTGACTTTGTGGATTTGCTTGTGTGGGAACACTGTTCCACCTATAACTAGGTCTGATGTTGAACAGAGTCTCGTGAATAGTTCACCGTTTTCGTTTCTTTCCCCACATCCTTCTTTACCCATGATGTCTTTTAGGTTACTGTTATTTGTCCCGATCTTAGCGTTGAGATCACCCATGAGTATGGTGATATCACCTCTGTTTATCTTCCTTAACGTTCTTTCAAGGATATCGTAGAAATTTTCTTTTTCCTCAGCACTCGCACTGTTTGTGGGTGCATAGCATTGTACAAAGGTGATATTTCTGTATTTAGTGTGGAACCTTGCTGTAATTATTCTGTCATCAATGGGGTTCCATGAAATTAGGATCTTTCTGGCTTTTTTAGTAATTATGAAACCAACGCCTCTTTCATGAGACCCAGTTTCTTTGCCACTGTACAGGAAAAGCTCCCCAGATTGTAAGTTGAGCTCCCCCTTGCCAAGCCAGCGAACTTCTGATAATCCTAAAATTGAGATGTTGTAGTACACATAGTACCTACATATGCATTAAATAAAAATAACTAAAAACATATTATACAAAATGCCTTAACATTTTATCAAAAAACGCACTCTTGCAACTTTTTTAGCACTAACACATAAGCATTGCCATGGCGTTTTCTTCTGACCATTTCGTACAAACATTGAGTTGTAACATTAAAGTTATCTTTAGCTTCGTCGTCATCCTTGGAACAAGTTTGAGTGAGGATTTCTTCGCCAGAAAGGGACTGCAAATATTCTTAGCTTGTGTCTTGAAGCCAATATTTAGGTCATCGTTTGTCAGGGTATCCCCTTCAAATTTGTTGGAAAGCTATTGTAAGAAATCCGAAGAAAATTGCAGTTATCTTGCTCAGAAATCTTCATCAGGTTTTCAGTGTTAAAAGCAGGGCGAAACCTTTTTCCAAGAACTGGATTTCGTTTTTGACTTTATTACAGCTAAGCGCGAGATTTAAAACGAGGTCTTTAATGTTCTTTTCAATTAATGATCCAATCAGTTTGTTTGATTATGTCTGAAAGTAGAGATTTTCTGTAATTTATTTTTATTTGTTGAATTACATTTTGATCCGTGGGCTGGAATAGTGGTATCTCCTTTGGAGGCATCTGCAGGACCTGAATTTGTTGGTCTTTCAAGTGAAGTTCCTCTTCTTTAGGATGTCCAGGAGCGTTATCCAGAAGAAGCAAAGCTTTGGCACGCAAGTTGTGAACTTTTTAAAAAACTTTTACAGCCGGAATAAAATCTTGCTTGAACCATCCTTTAAACACATCTCGGATAACCCATCCTTTGGCTTGATTTTTATATATAACTGGTAACTGAGTAACGTTTTAAAGGCCCGCGGATGCATAGTTTTTCCTACATCCAATGCGGAAAGTGCACGGAATGCATGGAAAATGCACGTGGAATTTGTACGAGGCATGAATATCCGTCTCTCCTTTGAAATTTTTCTTTCTGGGGTACTTTCTTCGGAACAGTGTACAAAGGTCTTATGCGGAAGCATCCTTCAGAATAAACCACTTTCATATGCGTTGTAAACCTGTTCTGTTCTTCTTCTTCGTTTTAGGCAATTTTTGCCTATTCTACTTCGATAACATTCAGAAGCTGTCTCTCTATCTCTTGCTGGGGCGTCCAACACTTCACCTCCCTTGCGGTTGGCTGTCTCGTGCTATCCTTACCAATCTTTCATTTTCCATTCTTGACACATTGACATTCTATCCCATTCCTGTCATCTGGCGTTTACCCATTCCGTTATTGGTCATATTTTACATCTTTCTCACATTTGTGGTTAGGTATTCTGTCTCGCCTTGTCTTTCCTATTATTTTTCTTCTATCACATTCCTGTCATCTGGCGTTTACCCATTTCGTTATTGGTCATATTTTACATCTTTCTCACATGTTGTCGTTAGATATTCTGTCTCGCCTTGTCTTTCCTATTATTTTTCTTAGTATTGCCATCTCTGCCACTTGCATCCGCTGTTTAGTTTTTGCAGTTTCTGCCGTTGTTTCCATCGCGTATATCATGATCTTCTTACCGCCCCTTTGAATATTCATGTCTTCGTTTCCAATCTTAAATGATTATTTTTCCATATCGTATTGTTTAGGCAGCCTCCTGCTCTTTCTGCTTTCCTTGTTTCCTCCCCTACTTCATTGTCTAAGTTTCCATGGCTTGTCATTTTCACTCCTAAATACTTTATCTCCATTATTTGTTCGATTGAATTGTTCCCTACCATCAGTTTACACCTTAGCGGTTCTTTTGCTACTGTCATCGATTTGGTTTTTTCGGAAGAGATTTCCATATTGTATTTCTTACGTGTCTAAATGAACTGATAGAGTAATCTCTCTAATCTATCTTCATCTTCCGCAACCGATACTGTAACGTCTGCATAACATATAATATTTACTTTACTGTTCTGTTAAGAGACCAAATTCTTGGATTTTTATTTCCAATTTTCTCTGAAAATGATCAACGGCCAAAACATCGCTTGATAATTTTCTCCCGTTAACAATTAAGAAACGAATCCCAAATCTTATTATCAAGCCAGTTTCCTAGCTCGAAAATCATCTTTCTTGGATATTTGTTCATAAAATTGTTTTGCCTTGTCACAGAAGATATCTCCCGATAATATCGTATGCCGGCACGCTCTTCCATAAACCAAGTGAATAAGGCATTTTACATTTAAGGATAATCACCTGTTTTAACTGTCTTTCTTTCCTTCAAGTCCCCCTTAGCAGTCCTGACGAATTGGAGAATTTTCTCGCGCTTGACTTTGATATCGTAGATCGTGGATCTTGCAACGCCATTAGTGCGTGCGAGGTTTTCCGTGGTTTCTCCTTTATCAAGTTTATTGATGATCTCCTGTTTTTGACACAAACTTAAAGTGACGTGTTTCTGCTTGGTTGATATTTTACACTAAATAACTTCATACACTAGATACACTCGATAAACGACAAACCAATACCAAAACAGGATGTAATGGAGCGGCGAACAGAATGAGCAGATTGAGAAAGAGGGTCGAGAGGGAAGAGCACGAGCGGGCATGATGTAGCGGGCATGAGCACTGTTTGCTTATATCCGGCGCGGCAGCAAGAAATGACACGTCTTTCCTCCGAGAGCCGGATTACTGAACGCGTCAGACGAACCATCCTCCGGATTATCAAGATTGTACCGTATGGGCTTAAATACAGTATTCCACAAAAGAAACACTATCAGTTTATAAAATTCAAATGCGAATGAAAGTGCTACTCATACCGATTTGATATATTTTCCACATTTATTCATAATCCGTTTACATTGAATGATGACTTGTTGCCCTCTTTTGAAGACAATTTGTTGGAGATAGCGGTTGATTGAAGGCTTAATAAGAGTTTTATAAAACAATTATCTTTCGCTTAGAATTCCATTTCAGATGAAATTCACCTTCTATTGGCCGTAGCTCAATATCCTGAACCGACAGAAATTCTACTAAAGCTTTGCTTCCATTTCTCTCAACATATCAATCAAAATTTTCATTTATTTAATTATGTATTGACAATTTCGGCTTATTGAACTTCGCCATTTTTTGTAGAACCAAGTTTCCAAGCTCGAAGAACTTTTGATCTTTGAATGCAAAAAACTTGGCTAAGTGGTTATCGACAGCTCATTTGAACTTTCCATGTAAAGATTACAATAAAGGCCACAACAGTTGACAGTGATAAATAGAATATGAGTGAGGTATCTCATCTCATTCAAGCTGTAACAGATTCTAATGTATAATCAAACGTGTATGAGCTGATACAGAACACTATTTCTCTTCTCAATTCATCACTTCATAACTTTTATTGACTTCTTGTGTTTGATGGTATCATTTAATTGATCTAATCCGTGGCAGTATACTTATGCATTAATTAAAAATGAGTTTTTAGTAAGCAGTTTTCCTATGAATTTATTTCCATCAGCTCAGTTTTGATTTCGTGGGGCTGCCGCCACCAATTGATAAAATATATTACAAAACTGACACAGTGATTTCATTTCGTCTGCTAATTTCTCTACAATTTTTTTAGTGAATCCAGATACGTATATACGTATCAGGTATTCTAGCCAAAATCGATCACTAAAATTTCAAAATAATAAAAAATTGCAAAAAAATGTATTAATGCTAAGAATATCAATGAAATTTGTTCGGAACATGGGTGTCCATAAGAAGTACTCCCTGACAACATTTAAACGCTCCACCTTCGCGGGGGGCGCCGTGGGGAATCATTTTTTCAAAAAGAGTTTTCTGCAAATATCTCATCAATGCTTTAAAATGGAAAATTGAAACTTAAACCACTATATATAGGATGTATATACCTACAAAAAAGTGTTGATTGGGAATTTTACAAAATCGTTCGGTTTTGGCAGAAAAGTGAAAAATGTAAAAAGGTTTTTTGTTCAATGCGTACTTTCAATTGGGTTCACGCTTCACGTTTCCGAAAATCGAACTTGGTTTGTGCGTAGTTACTACAGATGTTTATAAGAGAAGGACGGAGTAATTCACTCGTGTTTTCGAAACGTATAGCGGCCGAATTATGGAATTATCAAAATTATCGATGATCGTTTGATTTATCAATGTCTGTTCCCGTTCAGAATTGGTCAAAAATCCCATTTTTGCGGTCGGTTGGGATGAAATTTGTATCCTGCCAATAGCACAGATGTTTTCTTGATAAATTCTCGGTACAGAAAATGCTGCGAAAAATCCAAAATTGGAACCGTCGACACGGGACTGGTAGGTAAAAGTGCGGAAATGTGTTTGCCACCGGTTGGTATTTTTCGTTGCATTGTAAATGTCGTGGCATGAAAATTCCGATTTTGACGAACCCGAAATTTGAGGAATTTTGGAAAATTTCCCCCAACTGAACCGCAACCTAGGAGGAAGCTACATTTACAATCTTTGCAGAAAAGAGTTAAAATTTTCTAAAAGCGGCTGTAAAAGTTGCGTAAGTTGAAAAACGCAAAATTCACAATCATTTCCAAACTTGGACGCAAACTGAGAATTTAATTTTTTTGCAATAACTTTCACAGTTGGAAGCTTTTTGCATTTTGTAATAGTCACGGTCCGGTCTTTTCTTGCTCTGCCTTTGTAGGATAGGAAATTATGCCATTTGTAGATCTTGAATGCGGATTGACATCCTACGGCCTCTTGTACACACACGGTTTTCGCCGTAAAAATCTACGGTTAATTCGCCGTGTGTAAGCAGGGTCGTCGGTGTTGTATGAATCACAGTGGAAGCTTGTTCACATACACGGCGAAACTACGGTATGACGCCCCCGCCGTACCACCGTGTCTATCCCTCGGCGCGCCGCGTCTACTCACTGTGTGATTTGCATCAGTGTTGCATCGCAGTCTATTGGAGTTTGTCGACGGCGCCGGACATTTTCACGGTTTTGTTTAAAATGAAGATAAATCAAGAACTATTGATTACATCAATTCCAAGATAGGCCTATAATATGGAATAAGGCTATGGGGGAACACAAAATAAGGCTAAAATAAGATCTATGGAAAGAAATGTTTATTCATTTATAGCCCACATTTGAAGATTTAAGTGGTGAAGAAATTTTGAAAAAATTCTTTCTTTTTTCTAAAATCGGATGTATCGAGAACCTTCTTTTGCTTTACTTCCTTTTTTGAGTTTTCTATACATGTCATAAGCAATAATAACCTTTTTCTTATAAGGATTCACGAAGCACGTCCTATAACAGAAACACTGAAGAGAAAACTACTTTCAACTGAAATGGATATTTTAAGAAGAAGCTGTGGAGTGTCACGGATGGATAGAGTGAGAAACGAGGAGATCCGAAATAGAATGGGCAGGGAAAAGAATATTTCAGACGAAGTTGAGAAAAAAACAACTTACTTGGTTCTGCCACACGAAAAGAATGGATGAGAATACGCCTAGGAAAGTGTTGGAATGGATACCCCCGGAGAAAAGAAAGAGATGAAGACCTAGAAGAAGCTGGAGGGATGGAATAGACGAGGCGATGGAAACTAGAAACCTAACCTAGTTACAATCTCTTGATCGAATCGACTTGAATCGACAACTGTATAAATCCATGTAAACAAATGACGCACGTCCTGCAGCTCGATAAGATAAAACGCATCTGAACCAAACTCGCATCTGGCCGTTGTCTCGTCCGGTGGTTTTTGCCATTTCATGTACAAGGTAGCACGGTTTCTTAATAGTACGGCTAAATCGCCATACGGTTAAGAAACCGCGTCATGGAAAAGTGGCCTACCGGTCTCTTTTTATCGGCGGCGGAGACCTCGTGGTTTTTGCAAATCGTCATACCGCACGAAGGTACCGTCGTCCGATCGAACGATGAAGCAGAAAATGCAGAAAACCTACTTTCGGTTCGGCAGCCGCAAACGTCCGGTTTTGCAAAAATATATACCGCACTAAAGAGGAAGGCCCAAAAAGGAAGAACCTACGAAACCAGATCCGCAAACCGGAAGCTATTCCGCTCAGCGGCAGCTGTTTTATGCGGAAAAAATCGTCGCTCCCGATGTTGCAACTTTCATCGCGATCGGTCCAAATACGGCCGCGCAAAGGCCCGAAAGCTGTAGTTTTGTTATCCGCCGCATCCCAGCCGCCTAATTTGTCAATTCTTTGGAGTTTCTTAAAAATTTGACTACTTCTGCCCGGCAAAATTTCTTTCGCAAATCTCTCAAAATGTCCGCTTTCCGCAATTTTATTTACCGGTAATCTGTAAATTAAAAAGTATCGGTTAATTGTTAATAAATAACCGGTAATTTTAGTATATTTAACAGACTAATTAAAAAATAATATTTTTTTTACAAAAAACAAAATAATAATAATACCTTTTCATAGTTGAAATTGTTTTGTGCGCATGTGTCAATTTCCGCCATGTTATACTTCAAAAAGTGCCCGAACTTTTGGATGTTCCCAAAACCCAATTTCTTTTAGGTTTCGCGGTTTCCCGTCCAAACAGCAATTGAGAAAAAAATCGCTAAATTCTTCAGCTCCACAAGGTTCGGTCCATAATTTTAGCTGTAGTTTTTCCACAAATCAGGATTGACTTTTCCTACAATTTCTTCAGTTTCCCATCGCCTTCTCCAAAATCCAAGTATCGATTTTTCAGAAAATCAAGGAGAAACTCGAAACCTTCTAATAACTTTTGCATTTTTGCAAGGTTTGATCCATCTGAAAATCTTGTGAAAACTCCATTGGTTTAAAACTAAGAGAAAGGTTCAAATTTTATAAAGACACCTTATGTTCTTTTTGGTCTAACCCAAACTGTTAGTACAGATTTTTCCGAAAATTAAGGAAAATCTCCAAACTTCTTCAGTGTCCCATGGTCTTGTCCTAAGCCCAACTTTTCTAGAATATCGAAGAAAAACTCAAAATTTTACACAAAACCAAAGATTTTAGTTTTTACAAGTAAAATTCCCAAACATTTCAATGGAAAATTTCACCAAACCGCAGAAACGAAACCGATATTCCAATTTCTTTCCTTTCAAATATTCGGGGGTGAAACAGAAAACGGTTATCTAACCATCCATTTTGTTCAAATCTGTAGCTGCGGTGGCAAATCTTCTGACCAAATCTGTTGACCATGCTCAGTAGATATCTTACTCCTCGCGAGCTCAATAAGTACAAATATTTTTATATGTTTATCTGATCTATTCTTAATTTACCAAAAATTCCATTAAGAGCTTTCTCATTCCATTTGTTGTACAAGTTGTTGGATGGTGTAAATAGTTAAACATCAGAATATTCTGGTTACCCACTGTTTTTTTATTTTTCCAAATAACCAGTAAATTATGAAATTATTTACAGTTATTTAGTTATAATATATCAGTTTTGCAGGCCCTAATTATAATAGAACTAATAAAATATTAATAAAAATGTGAATTTAAAAAGACGGCAAGACGGAAATTAAAATTATTAAAACTGAAGTTTAGTAGAAAATATTATAAGATATGATTCATTTGGCAATGTAGGTCAATGTTGACATTTTCTTACAAAAAAAATATTGAATTTTTTTTTTGTGTTCGTACATTTCTAAGGTTTTATGTTAAGTTTATACAGAATTCTTGATAATTTCCTATAACTTAAATAAGGAAATCATGATGTTAATAAAATTATAAATATTTTTATAAACAAGAAAATGCTTTAATATGAAAGAAAATGAACACGACAAAATGAATAAAAAATTTACTTACATATTAAATAATTGAGGAGAAAAAGTTAGAATATAATAAACGTATTACATATTATTGGAAGTAAAAATAAAACTTTTACACGTAAATCATTTTTACTCCCCATAATATATGCTTTGTTATTTTGAACGTCACAACATAAAATAATTTATATTCAAAAACTTATTTAGAAACTTATATCGAGGACCCAATTTTTTTCATCTTTTATTACTGTCGGATTAAATCTCTAATCCACAAGGGAATAAGTTTATTGTGGCTAAGTTGCATAAGCAGACAATTAACTATAAAATATTTAAATTGTAAGAAACAAGTTTTTCAAAAAAGTTTAAGTTTAAAGATAGTAACGTCTGTAACCCTTTCAAGGAATAAACACTCTCTGAAATGCAATAGTTTTATTACTTGCCGACTACCTAATCCAATTCATAAAGGATGTTGAATTGATGATATAACTCGTACAACTAGTAAAATTTAAATCGGTGGATATAGAGTCCTGTGAGTCTTGGATTGTTTTACAGTCACACAATCCGTCCGACGAATCATACGGCTTCGTTTCATCATTTTTATCGGGAGATTCATCGTTTTTAACCGATTCAGCACTTTCCAAGTAGGAATTGGTGATTGCTGTCCGGCTGAGAGATCTCCCCTTAATTCTATAATAGACGATATTCTACGTATCTCTAATGTATTTTCTCCTTCCATATTTGAATTGCCTGTCTGAGCTTTGCTGTCTTTTTGTAAAAAGCTCTTACTACATTTCAGCCTGCTAGCTTGTATCAGATCAAAAAGACATATTCATCGTAACCAGATCATAAAAGATGTAGTATTTATACTGCTCAAAACAATTATCGGTTCATTAACTTGTTTCTCCACAAAATTAAAACGGGCAATTACATGCAAATAAAATCGCAACATGAAAGACGCTCTATTTAATTGTTTTAATTGACAAATAGGGAATTGTCAGCATCGCATACTTTCGGAGTATCCGTTATAAGTTTCAACAACTACCAAAAGCAAAGTGCAAAACGAATTTAAATTAATTGGTAATGTAAACTTTTGTACATAAAATGGTAACTTAATAACGAGTATGTGCTCCCACAGCACGATTAACTGCTTACTTTTACTTTTTCGAGTCAGAAATCATTACATTTAAAGTTTTTCTACCCAGTACCGGGCTACATCTATGGCATTTTCATGTGCAATCCACATCTCATCGATGGAGCACGTTGCAGGGCATAATGTGCATCCCAGCAGGTGGCCCATGTTTTGTATCTCTCCACATTCACAGAGGCATTGTTGGTCTTCCTCAAATTTTCCACTTTTGTTTGTTTGTTTTTACGGGTGCCCCGCCGGTTCGTATTCTGTTTAGCGTTCACCATGTCTTCCAGTCCAAGTTTGACCCTGCACAGGCTTTCGTTGATAGGGAAGTTGTCGGATGGTTGCACGGTCCAAAGACGATCGTCGTAGGTTTGCTTACATTTTTCTACATGCTCTATACCCATTCTTCTCTCATTTGGTTTTCCGAAACCCGCTGCTTTGTACAATTGGTTGATTAGTGATGCTTTAATTCAGCCAGTAATTATCCTGCAAGTTTGGTTTAAGGCGATGTTGACCTGTTTTGCATGGCATGATCTGCACCAGTCTGGGTAGGCATGTAGGTAGGCTGGGAGATTTTGCACCCCATATACTTCTGCCTAGTTTTTGTAGAAGGCTATTTCTAGCAACTACTTGTTGTCTGGTTTTGTGTCAGTGGTGTTTGTAAGTTAATGTTCTATACAAGATTAAAACCAGATACTTTGGTGTTTCGGCGTGTTCTAGTTCTTTGCCTTTGTTTAGTTTGTTGTGAGCCTTCTAGATTTTTAAATGGAAAGCACTTACTTGGGTTTTTGATGGGTTCGGTTTTAGCGAGTTTTTCGATAGTATTTGGACATAATACCCATTGCGTCCTCCAGCCTTACCTCTATCTCCCCATTGTCTTACCTTGAACTGTGACAACTAGGTTGTCAGCGAACACGTGTTCGGCGTTTTCAGAAATAGGCTGGTCATTGATGTATATATTAAATAGAGTGGGGGCCAGAACACTAACTTGTGGGAGATCGTTTCTTTGGATTCTCCAGCGGATATTTTATTTTGGAGTTCCACATAAAACCATCTGTTTTAGATTACTGATTGAACTGCTTTCGTTAGTTTGAAGTCTTTTGTGGTTTTGTAGACTTTGATATGCAGGGTTTTATGGTTTATTGTATTGTAGGCGGCTGTGACATCGATTAACCTGTTATGTTGTTGTTTTGGAATCCCTCCTCTATGCGTTTTGTGAGATTTAGTACCAGACCAGAGCATGATTTTCCAGGTTTTTCCAGGTTGGGGTATTAACAGAGGGTCTATGTGTTTTTGAATTATCTGGAGGATTAGCCGTTCGAACAGTTTAAATAGATGGCATAGCCATGATATTGGGCGGTAGCTGTTTGGCAGATCGGGATTCTTCCCAGGTTTGTGTATGGCAATTATCTTTGCTCCTCGCCACATTTTTGGTATTGTGTATGATTTCAAACAGTTGTTAAGAAGGGCCAGTAGCCAGGTTTTAGTTTTCCCTTCGAAATATTTGACCTACTCCGTAAACAAACCGCCTACCCCTAGAGACTTCCCGTTTTCAATGGTGTTTATTGCTTGGTTAAGTTCTTTTATAGTAAAACCCTCGCCCAATAGGTTAGTTTCGTTGCCTGCGTCTCTGATTAGGTTCACTTTACTTGTTTTTAGGGTTCCGTACCGAAAACGGAACCCTTATAGGATCACTTTGTTGTCCGTCTGTCTGTCTGTCTGTCTGTCTGTCAAGACCATTTTTCTCAGGAACGCGTAGAGGTAACAAGTTGAAATTTGCATCAAATACTCGGGTCTGCGGTCTCTTTCGGCTGTAAAAAAATCAAACTTGTAGGTCAACGTGATCAAAAGATATGACCGTTTATGTCGCATATTTTACGATTTCACCAGGGAATCAAAACCTATAGGGTACTTCCCGTTGACCCAGAATCATGAAATTTGGCAAGAAGCGGTGTCTTACAGCACTTGTAAAGGGAAAAATATGTACTTGTAAATGAAAACCGTAAATATGTAGTTTAATTACAAGAAAAATGCGAATTTACTATTAGAAACTTATGAAAATACACTATTGTGGTCGTAGTGGTATTGTCAGGCTCCAGAAGCAAATGGGTTGCATACAGTTAGGTCCTAATCGGTAAGGTCCGAAGGTTAAAAAGTATGTGTTGGCACCAAACTGTTTATTCTGAATTTTCATTGTTTATATTCGTTACGCATTTCATCACGTACGCTCTATATACATAATATATACAGGGTATTATTGTGTCTAAATTTGGCTTGTTTATAACCGACATGCGACATACTCAAGTCCCGTAACATCCTGTATAAATTATATTTCGTCTATTTTTGTTTTATAATCTACATATACTTAAATCACGTACGCCCTATATTTTTTGGTAGTAAATTGCCCCAAAGCAGTCAATTGAACAACTGAATGTTGTAGATTGTAGATATGGTGGTGACGACTTGTACTGCGACCTTTATAGATCTATTGTACCCCACCCTCCTCCTCCAAGTGTTGGTGTACTTACCCATTTAGAGCGCCTCCTCTAATCCTGATTCCTTTAGGAATCTCAGGATCTGGGTGGGATTCAAGGCCTGCAGCTCCTCTGTGTTCAAGCAGTGAGCCCCAAGGTACATCTGTCTCTTGCGGAGTAATGCTCCGCAGTCTTTGAACAGATGTATGGGGGTTTCCTCTGCTGAGCCACAGAATCTGCATCCATCATCCTCCTCTAGGCCTAGGGCCTTGAGATGTTTCCTAAGTCTGCAGTGTCCCGTCAGGGCTCCTGTCAGAATTCTGAGCTTGTTCCTGCTTAGTTTCAGGCAAGCTTTAGTTCTCTTCTGGTTAAAAGATCTCAGCATCACTTTGGATTGCCTTAGCCCTGGAAGTTCTTCCCAGGTTTTCATCCATTTTCTTCTTATTTCTTCATCTAAACTTTTGCGGATGGTGTTCACGCTCATACCGCAAAAGGGTTCCGGACCTATAAAGGGGCTACTGGATCCCTTGTTTGCTAGGTGATCGGCTTCTTCGTTTCCGTCTATACCAGTGTGTCCTGGTACCCAGTATAGCGTTACTTTATTATCCCTGCCAAGCTTGTTCAGCTTCCCCACACAGTCCCATACCAGTTTGGATCTGATGGTGTATGAGCTAATGGACTTGATGGCTGCTTGGCTATCTGACAGGATAGCAATTCGTTTTTTGCGGTACTTCCTATCGAGGTTAAACTGTGCACATCTTTCGATTGCGTGTACCTCTGCTTGGAAGATACTTGGGGATGTTCCCATGGATTCGGAGTATCTGGTACGAGGTCCAAACACTCCTGCACCAGTGCCTTCCTTTGTCTTCGAACCATCTGTATACCACTTGATAGCATTTTGCTCTAATGCTAACTGAATGTTAAGAGTATCGAAATAGATCTAGAAATAGTTAATATATTAGTTTATATTACATCTAGAAATAGTTAGATCTTAATATAAGTTAGTGAATAAGTGTAATACTAAAATAAAGTTTTCTTTTTATAAGTTTAAAAATATTCGCGTTATTTAAAAAATATACCCTGTATACCTTTATACAGGTATACAGTATATAGGTATACAGGCAAAATTGAACAGTAAAAACAAATAGTGAAGTTCTAGAACCCCTAAACACTCATAGTGAATGGGGAACGTATGGTAATAAAATATAGGGTAGAATTACATCGTACGACAGCGTCATCTTGAGGTTATGCTTGTAGCGGTACTAAGATGGTCGTGATTTCAGGAGGGCTTGTCAAGTTAACTGAATGTGCTTGCTACGACCTCCACAAAAAAAAAGTTACCTTACTTTCAAGTTTGTGCGGAACCCTCGGTGCGCGAGTCACAACTCGCACTTGGCCGGTTTTTTTTGTTGTGTTTTCCCATTTAGTAGTAGCTGTTGGGCTACTTGATTTGGTGTTACATTGGTTGTTTGCTTCGGCGCTATGGGGTCGCCACTTAGTTTCTTGATTGTGTTCCAGGCCATCTTACTACTATGTGTCATGTCCATTTTCTCCAGAGTTTCCAGCCACTTTGTTTGTCTTGCTTTGCTCAGTGTGTTAGCAGTGGTGAGCCGCATTCGATGGTATCGTCGTTAAAAGGATTTTCTTCATATAGCTTGTTATATCGTTCCATTGGCGTCTTAGTCTCGTTTGATACTACGGGTATGTTCTGCTGTCTACAACCTCTTGGGATGTCTTCTTTAGAAATGCGTTTGACCAAGTCGACAGAAACTTCGTAGTTGTTTGTAGTTGATTCGATTGTATGGATTTCATTGTTGAGGGTTTTTGTGAAACCATTCCAGTTTGCTTTTTTAAAGTTAAAACGTCTTCTAATTGCGATTCTTGGTGTTTTTATAGCGTTGTAAACGTTTATACCAAAGAAGTGATGTTGAGTCTTTGGTATAAGGTTGTAGACAACCTTTGTACACTCTTGTTCAATGTTGCTGGATGCGAAACAAAGGTCCGGGTTGTTTCCATATCTTGCTATTAAAGGAGCAGGGTAGTTTGGGGTCGTGAATCAGTGATAGACTTACATTTGACTCAGCCCATTGTTCTACAAGATCTCCATTTGTGTCGTTGTGGTCATATCCCCACGTAATATGGTGACTGATGAAATTGCCAATAACGAATTTTGAGAACGTGTTTTGTGTGTGGAAGCTGTATGTGTGGTTGTAAAACTATAGCATTTTCCTGGTGGTTTGTATACAGAAGTTTCTGTAGGTTTTCCAATTTCTACCGTAATAGTTTCAATGTCGTCTTGGTTATTTTTTGCTACCGATGAAATAGCAAGAGAGAGATTAGTGAAAATTGCACTTCCTTATATATTATGGGGGGTTTCAATGCTTAGGTTCATTCCAGTAACGCTCGGTCTACTTGAGTTTTCATCTCTGTGTATTTCCTGGATACACAGTATGTCGCAATTTGTAGTTTGGCATAACTGGGAGAGTATGTCCTGCTTGTTTTTCGTGATTCCCTCGATATTAATGCTGATTATAGTCAAAGTTGGCTCTAAGGAGAGCCTTTTGTTGTTTTGCGTTGTTTTTGCCATTTTAATGACAGTGGTGATGATTCGGTGGTGGAAAGATTAGCCGTCTCTTGCGGAGACGTGGAGGGAGCACCACAATGCGTCTATAGATTTTTTGGTAATTTGAAATTAAACACATTGCTTCGTGGAGGCTCCTTCCTTGCTCACCACCAATAGCGGCATTACACTGTCTTGGCATGCTACGCAAAGGTCTAGCTGCTGGATGATGCAGTATGTGAATATGTGGGCAAACACGAACACGTCTCTCGAGCATATCACAAACATATTCTGTGGGGTTTAAATCAGGACAGGCGCTGTATGTGGTCTTGCATTATACTGGATTAACAAAAAATTTGGACCTAATAACTATGCCACAGGGACAACATGTTCTCCTAACACAATGTCAACATAGAGATTAGCGATAAGATTTCCTATAGGAATTACAACAAGGTCGATTCTACTGTCGATACAAATTCAACCCCAAACCTTAACTGAACCACCTCCAAATCTTTCGACTTCATGGTCAGTAGCATCTGCGTAGCGTTCCGCTGGGCGTCTGTAATCACGTGCTCTGTCATCGCAATGAGTAATATGGAACCATGATTCATCCGCGAAGAGCACAGACTTCCATTGTCGAAGTTGCCATGCGGAATGTTCACGAGCAAAATTCATTCTTGCTATTCTGTGGCGTCGTGTCAAAGAGGTGTTTCGGACGGGTCAAATTTGATTCCCAAAACCTATTCCTAATTGTCTGCTAGAAATTAAGAGGTTTTTCGCTGTAGAAACGTGATTGCGAACCTCTAAACCAGTAAACATCGATCGTTATTTTGAGCTCTTTTGCAACCTTGCCCACCACACCAAGTACTGTTCCACAATCGCTGAATAACCGATAGGTTAATATAAACGTTGAAGTTTCTTGAAACTTGTCGAAGGCTTTCGCCATTTTCAATAATGTTACAGCACGAACAACTTCCACTTTGTTGAGATGCCTCATTTTCACTTAAGTCAAACTGTCAGTTGCAATTATTTTCGTCTGTTTATTTATCTGAACAAGGCCTTACTAGCTCTTTGAATCAAATTTGTGATAGATTATTTCATTTTAGTTTTGGTAGTTTTAGTTAATAATTGCGGATACTCCGGAAGTATGCGATACTGATAATTCCTTATGTGTCAATTAAAACAATAGAACGTCTTTCATATGTTCTTAATTATATTTTTAATTTCCCGTTTAAATGTAATTTCCCGTTTGAATTTTATGAAGACACAAAATAATGACCCGCTAATTGTTTTGGGCAGTGTATGTTATAATTTTGACAAAAAATTAAATCCATGGTTATAGAATTACAGTGAAAAATGATTGTTTTCCGTGTCTGCAAATCGCTAGTTTAAATGGACCTCTAGTAATATTCGGCGGCATTGCAGATCTTGCTACCATGCTACAATGAGGTATTCATGTTTGCGGTGCATATTTCAGTTATACTTGGGCAGGTCAGTAAATTCTGTGGGCACTGAATTTCTCCAGTGTCATACAACTCTTCCAGTTCTGTGATTATCCATATCACCCTATTAGTTTTGATCGGGAGAATATCGTTCTTGCTGTCCAGCTCCTCCCAGCTAAGTTCTGTGTTTCTGTTTTCGATCCTCTCTTGGATTTTGTCTTGCCGTCCCTCCTGCTCATATTTAGAGTCGATATCTGCGTGGAGGTGACTGGAGCATTAGTGTCATTTGTAGAATAATCTTTTTAGATTTTAGTATTCTAGATTATATCTTATGGCCGATTAGGGTCGCTGGTCTGTTTTTGCTTTTCTACTTCTGATTTACACAGTTTGCAGTCGATAGTTACGAAGAAAGCAACCAGGAGCTCTCTAATAATGACAATATGTGGGATAACCCTTCTACCATAGCAATCGCACCAAAGAATTAACCTATAGAGGAAAATGTGAGGAGAAATTTATATATTATACAGAAATCTATAATGCCGCCGGTGATTATGAAAGTGACCCAAGTCAAGAAAATAAAAAAATAATGTATCCGTTATTTCGCATTGCATTTGTTTATATTGCCATAATATGAGGCAATATTTGCAAAAATGTAAACATTGAATCGTTAGACCAAATTAATTGTCTCGCCATTAAGCAAGATTCTGTTAATGTTTCTTTTGGCAGTGAACTAAGTCTGAATAAATGAATGAATTTGTGATTTATGGAAAAAGCAATTCATTATCTTGCTCTCATATTATAGTATAAGCTATTCAGGTAAATATATTTTAAATAATAATAAAACCGGAACTTACTGCAAAACATAAAAATTGTAAAATTTTAATTTTTCATTGCGAATTAGTAACAAATTAGTAGTAAAATTTCGGCGATACTCAATTGCTATTCATTGCAATCCATTGCGACTTTTATAAGTCGATATCTCGAGAACGGATTTGCAGATATTTGAAAACGAAATAATTTATAATTTAGGAGGTAATTTTTTTATACAGGGTGCGCCATGGGAAACGGACGTTTTTGAGATAGGTGGTACTAAACCGGAAAGGGTCTGAGGGGAGAATTAATGCCCGCCATACACACAAGGGTCCACCGGACAGGTCTACCTGTGCAGGTTTGCCTGTGCAGGTAGACCGGAACGTGTGGGGGTGGAACCTGTGAGATTTTTTGAACCTGCGCAAGCGACCGGAGCAAGATCGAAAATCAATTCTTTCGACGGTATACCTGTGCCGGTCACGTCAGTTATTTTCTAGTGTGTGTAAGTTGTTGGGCTTCGATATGATATTGAATATTCTTATCTTGGTTATGCATTTCCCAGATTTTTCAATGTAAAACAGAAAATGTACTTAAAGTATTTCTTTGCTTTTATAAAAAAAAAATATTGTATTTGAAAAGTAAGTTCTACCTTAAAACACGTGCACGAATTTTAAAATTTTTCATTTCAGAATTTCAAAGTTTCCAATATTAGATTTTTTTCATTTTGCTGCAAGCAAAATTTCATAAAATAATTTCTGTCTAAACCAGTGCCTGCCAAACTGGAGAGCTTTCAGATGTGCAGCTTAAGATTTAATAGTACAATCACATAGTATAGTCATCGTATACCGGAACGTCCCCATACACACTACCGACGTACGGTTGACCTGCGCAGGCTAACCTGCACAGGTAACCTCTGCCATGGATCGTACCGTGTAGGGCGGGCCCTGACCTGCCCTTGCGATTTGTAAATGGTTAGGTATTGTTTAGTTTCAATTATGGCGCTGTCGACAGTGGAGCATCGCGTTTTCGTATATGACAGTTTTTTGTGGAGCGGCAAATCAGTTACGGAAGTTCAACGTCACTTTCGTCGAAGGTTTAACGTTCCTCGCCATGGAGACACACCGAGCCGGAATATCATTCTGCGATGGGTTGTTGCCCTTCGTGGTGGAGGCAGTTGAATGAAAAAGTAACAACCTGGACCATATCGCACAGTTCGAACTCCGGAGAACGTGGAACATGTAAGCCTGGCTATGTTACGTAGGCCAAGGCGTTCAGCCCGTCGGCATTCTGCAACACTAGGAATATCCAATACTTCAATACGGCGAATTCTCCACCAGGATTTACGTTTTCACCCCTCTAAATTGGTAGTTTTATAGTGCACCAGTTGAAGGAGGCTGACTATCAACAACGTGATGCTTTTGCTGAAGCGATGTTCCAAGTTATAGAAGATGAGCGTACTCCGATTTTGATAATGAGCGACGAGGCTCATTTTCATCTTAATGGTGTTGTGAATCGTCGAAACCGATACTGGGCCTCTGAAAATCCACAAACTCTAATGAACACCACTACGCAGCTTCAAAGTGACGGTGTGGTGCGGCACCGGGAAGTATGGTGTCACAAGGCCCTATTTTTTGAGGAAAACGGGAACAATGTGGCTCTGACAGCTGATCGTTATGTAAATACGGTGAATAACTTCTTGAGAACCGAGCTGAGAGAACGACAAATCAATCTGCGAAATGTTTAGTTTCGACAGGATGGAGATACGGCCCATACTTGCCGAGTGCCGGTGGCTGCTGCTAGACGACTATCACCTACTACGATTATGTCCAGACTCGGTGATTTACATTGCCTCCCTCGCTCTTCAGACCTTTTAATGTGTGATTTTTTCTTATGGGGTATCTAAAGTCTCGTGTGTAAGAAACCACACCTCATAGACTGGTTGAACTGCGACAAACGATAGAGAAAAACAACGCACACATCGATCATCAACTATTGGAGAGAGCAGAAGCTAATTTCTGAGAGCATCTCCACATTTGTCAGCGTGAAAATGGACACCATGTTAATGATATTTTTTTCGTACATAGGTAACTCAAGCTGCATGTTCGGACCTATTCATTTCTGCCAATAAAGAATTTTTAAATCCTAAAATAGTGAATTTCCGTTGATTTGTAAAACGTCCGTATTCCATGGCACTCTCTACAGATATCCCTAGATTTTCCTCTGGAAAATTCACTATTTTCCCTATTCGCTGCCTGAGCTCGATTTTACCAAATTTCTCATCCAAAAGTCTCACGTCGCGAACAGAAGCAGCTAGCAAAATACAATTAACATATCGCACCTCCAACAGAAAAGTGATACAGTGACCACTGCCAAAACGCCATTTTTCAACTTAAACTGAAAATTGCTTTTGTAAGATATTGTTTTTTGTATTATGAAGTCGATTTTGGTTTAATCAATTATTGTCCGCTAGATAGCGGAAGTGCCTTTTTCATCTGAGCAGATTTTCAACAGAAATATGGCAGATAAACAGTTGTTCTCAGAAATCAGTAATTCGCACTTGTGTCACTTTTCTGTTGGATGTGCGATATTTGTATATCGTACATCGTTTATCAGAAAAACAATTTCCGAAATTTTGCATTAACTTGGTAAATACCATTTTAGCAAATTACATTTTCTCGTATTTTCCACCGATTTCACAGTGCCATAACTTTTAAGCCACTTATTGCAGAGATTTCTAGTTTACACTAGTCAATTCACCATGCCACAATTAATTGAAGAACATAAGATGCTATTAGATTTTAATTGATTTCTTGAAAAACTTTAAACCGATTACCATAAATTTAGTTTCGATACTAAATTTATGGAAATCGGTTTATGAACACTTCCTATTACACAATAATTATTGATTAAGAAGGAGTTGAATCACCATTTGCTTTGAGTACAGCTGCAAACCGTAGCGGAATGGATTCCTAGAGTGTCTGAATTCTTGAAGCGACTCATCCGTCAATTGCCGCAACGATGTTGGAGGTAGAGATCTGCTCCTAAATCTCTACTCTAAAATTCCCCACGGTTCAATGATCTTTAGGATTGCGATTGTGCTGGCCAGGGAAGATATTTGATGACACTCTGATGCTCTACAAACCACGACTGAACCTTTTTGGCTCTGTGTATAAGTGCATTATCATCTTGGAATATGGCGGTGTCTGGCAGTAATTTGCTAGTCATAGTAAGCACTTCATTGTTGAGGATGTCGATATATCATTCGCATTAATCCGGTCAGGAAGGTTAATAATCGGGCCAGCTGAATAACATGAAATAGCCGCCCAAATCATAACGGAACCTCCCCGTCCTTAACAGTAGGAAGCATCAGCTCGGATCGTAGGCCGGGTTTATGTATGGAGAACACCAAAAGTTCACCAAAGCGTTCTCCGCACATAAACCAGGCCGTGTGTAGGAAATAATGTAAACACGATGATTCATCGGATAACAGCACATTCTTCCACTTCTTTCACAGCTTTGCGTTGGCTTCGGTTATGAAGGGTTTCGAAATTGCAACCCTTCAATGAATGTTAGCTTTGCGAAGCTCCCGCCGCACTGTTTTTGTCGAAACAGTATTGCTCACGTGAGTGTTGAGTTCTGCAGTTACTTTTGCCGCGTAAGTTTTATATTGTCTAGTCACAATCCTTTTTATTGTTCGTATGTCTCCATCAGTTAACTTCGGTTTTCGCCCACTTTTCTTCTTCCCTGATTTATCATGTTTTGTGAATGCTGTCATTACTGTGGATACTGTCGCTCATGAAACGCAGTTGGGCTATTTTCGTCCCAGATGCTCCCGCTAACCGCGCACCAACGATTTGTCCTCTTTCAAAGTCTGATAGATCACGCATTTCACCGATCACTGGCGTTAACCGTCGCAGAACAAAGCATATAATATACTGCAAGATAACCTGACAAGGTGGTACATCAACTGCGCACAGCCGCACGCCATTGCATGATGTTTATATTATTTTGTCCAACCCTATAGATCTGGAACTAACTAAGATACAAGCTAAACAAAAATATTTAATATATAGTGTGTCCGCGGATTGAGGTACCCAATAGGTTAAAACTCGCAAAACTTTCATTTTACGACCAAAAGTCATTCTTTATAAAAAGTTCTGCTTGTCGAGAAAATGAATGAACGATAAGAAAATTTTAGATCAAATGTACAGGGTGTTAATTAATGACATGCTGACCAATCGTAAAATTACCGCCGCACTGGGGGGATAAACGAGGACGCTAACTACAGAGAGGCTAGGTGTTGGATGACAAGGGGGAGTGTTATCGCCTTTGCTGTGGTGCCTGGTCGTTGATGATCTTCTAGATGTGTTAACAAAGAACAGGTATAAGGCGGTTGGTTATGCAGACGATGTTGCTATCATAACAAGGGGTAAATTTGGTAGTACAATCATGAACCTTACACAAAGTGCATTTAACATCATCAACTGTTAGAGCAAGAAGGAGCGCCTTAGTGTCAACCCGAGCAAAACAGTAATGGTCCCCTTTACCAGAAAGAGGAAGCTGAATTTGAAAGCTCCGAGCATTGACGGTCCTTCGTTAGAGTTTTCCGAGGAGGCGAAATATTTAGGAGTAACCTTGGATAAGAAACTCACTTGGTATTCGCAACTGAACAAAACGCTCTCAAAAGCCACAGCGGCGATTTGTAATCTGCCGTAAGCTTTTTGGGAAAACATAGGGACTTAAAACCCAAAATGGTCCTATGGTCTTACACAACAGTGTTAACACCGATTATCACCTACTGTTCACTCGTATGGTGGTACAAAACAAAATAAAAAAGACCCAAAGCATGTTACAAAAGCTTCAACGGCTCGCGTGCCTGGGTATAACAGGAGCGATTCAATCTACTCCGGCCACAGCAATGGAAGTTTTGTTGGAGCTACTCCCAGTGCAAAAACAGGTAGAAGGTCTTCTAAGTATTCTGAGACTAAGATGTACATCACTTATTCAGAGACACATGAAAATAAGGGAACAAATCCGAAAGGAATTTCTGAAGCATCCCTGGAACACAATGTCTACATAATACGACTTTGACACAGCCGTTGAAGTAGTCATTTATGACCGCCAAAGCAGTGTTCAAAGAATCGAACATCTGAAAGACAAAGCGTCCATGTGGTACACCGACGCACTCAAAAACTGCTAAGGGAACAGGAATTGGCATATATAGCCGGAGTCACAGGGATTCCACGACAATGGACCAGGCTCCCACGGTAATGCGTGGTACTACAGGCTGAAATTATAGCCATTGAAAGATACGCACAAATCTGCCTTAAGAAATGTCTTAAAGGAGTGCAAATCTACATCCTAACAGACAGCCAGGTAGCTCTAAGGAAGTTAAAAGTCCACAACTTTAATTCCAAGTTAACCTGGAACTGTAAACAAACCCTGAAGCAAATGATGAAAGGTAAGACTCACGCTTATGTGGTCACCGTGTCACCAGGGCATATATGGGTACGAAATGGCCGATGCACTCGCCAAAAGCGGGGCCGAGACTCCCTTCTTTTTCCCAGAGCCAACTTGTGGGCTTACAAAGGCCCACGTAAGGCAGGGGGCTAAGAAATGAGAAGAAGAGTAAAAACAAACCTATTTGAAGAACACATCAGGACAGAGGCAAGCTAAAATGCTCATAAACTATTCTGCCGCAATAACGCAGCAAATGCTAAGCTTCTCTAGAAGAGAAATCAGAACTTTGGTAGGTATACTCACAGGACATTGTCCGGTGAGATATCACCTACACAAAATTCGAAAGGTAGAGGAAGTTGCCTGTAGATTATGTGAATCAGACGAAGAAACCGTTGAACACATAATGTGCACTTGTATAGCGCTAGCTCACATAAGGCTTGCTCATTTCGGGGTCGCAAGAATGACCACCTTGGAGCTGAGTAGCAAGCCTCTCAGGAATATCTTAGACTTCGTTCACGAAGTTGAATTCCTGGGAGAGTAATTGTAGTATGATCAAGCACAATAGATCAAGTTGGCCGCAGTGCAGAAAGGCTTTGCAGCCAAACGACCCCCACAAAAGAACAGGGTGTTAATAAATTATGAATGTTTTAAAATGCTTCAAGGCATAAGTTACATTATTTATTATGTTTTACAAATTTTTTATAGAACAAAGTTGTTTATAAACTAACGTAGAGTCTCAGAAAGCCAGAGTCTGAATACAAGAATACAGAGTCAGCTAATACCCTATACCAGGGGTGGCGTAAAAACCTAACCTTTTAAACACCGCGTGCCATTTTTCTTAAGTTTCTACATTATGAAATGCTGACGTGCCTGATAACTTTGCCCGCATATCAGTTATCGTATTTGCTTGAATATAATATAATACCGTAAATACCGTCAAGCCTGAATATGATTTTTGAAAGTATCAAAGTCCATCCCGTTTAACAAAAATAAAGGGTCACAGCGGGATCCCTTTATCTACAGACCAATCTGTATTCAAAGCCAATTTTCAAACAAATTTAAGGCAGCATTTCTGACTCGATTATCAAGGTTCTTGGAAAGTAATAACATGCTGATTCAACTGATAAGAAAAGTAGTTCAACTGATACTACTCTGTTGGATAGTGTTAGTTTTATAATTACTTCTATAAATTGCAATCAAGATGTTCTTGCTTTACTTAACAACCTAAGTAAAGCATTTGACTCTTTTGATTACGTCGCCAAGAACTGAGTAAAATCTTCCTCGCATCAAACAGTAATCCCAAACGGTTCAAAGTCGGATTAAGTCAATTAAAGAAGTGTGTAGTACCACCAAGGCTCTCTAATGGCACCAACTCTATTCTTGATATTTGTTAATGATCTGGCACAAACAAATAATGTAGCAATTATATTTTGTACGTTGACGATACCAACATTTTTATATCTAACCTAGGCATACACGATTTAATTAAAAGTAGCAATTTAAAATCATAAACGTTAAGAAGACGATCTATACATCTTTAATGGACTTTAAATATACGCAAAACATACTTCATGATTATAGTTTCTGCAAATATTTTACCACGCTATCGTTGAGTCTATCTTGCCATATGGTCTGATATTTTGGGTTTAGCAGCTAATATTGATGCGGTATTTAAAATGCAAAAATATATTACGAGCGATATTCAATCAAGACGTCAAGATTGAAGAGGTTAAAGACGTCAAGATTGAAGAGATTACCTCTTCAATCTTGATGGTCATTGTTCATCAAGCACAACATTTTAAGGGTAGCGTTAAAATGTTGTGCTTAATGAACAAACACCTTCTTCCCCTTCTTCCTTCTCCCGCGTGCCAATAAAAAAATGCAACGTGTCAGCTGCGACACGCGTGCCATAGGTTCGCCACCGCTGCCCTATACCAATACCCTATACTTTACTACAATATATACTACCCTATACTAACTACTATTACGAATGGTTCGCGGCAGGTTCAGATCATGGATCGCTTCTTCTATGCGTTTTTTAATATTTCCCTATCATCACTTTTTCACCTATTTTCACCAACCATAAACAAAACTCTAAACCTTTCTCTTCATCAACAGGTTCAAGTGTATGCCGCATATTTGACTTGAACAGTTAAATTTTGAATTCCTTAAAAATTGTGTAATACCCTTTTGCTTAAATCCAGTGTCGCTTTCTTAAAGATGATTTCGGGTTATCTAAAACTGACCGTATTACTTAAAATGTAAGTGCATTGCTAATAATGAAAAATGCAAATAAAAATCTGTTATAATTCTATTAATTAAAAATTCGAATTTTTATTTCAAAATTTGTATTTAGACTTAACGTTAGTTTATAAACAACATTGTTTTATAAAATTTTTGTAAAAAATAATGAATAATTTATGTTTAAAATTACCACTGAAGAGGTATTTATGCTTTTAAACATTTTCATACTTTCCTAATTTATTAACACCCTGTACATTTCATCTAAAATTTTCTTATCGTCCATTCATTTTCTCGACAGGCAGAACTTTTTATAAAGAATGACTTTTGGTCGCAAAATGAAAATTATACGATTTTTGCCCTATTGGGTACCTCAATCCGCAAAGACACTGTATATAGTGTCACACAAAAATGGCAATAGTGTTGAAAACAAAAAGAATTTTGTAATGAAGTCCATTAATGGAATCCACAAATGAGATTCAGTTATCTTTAAAATGTAATTAATAAGTCTAACAATAAGTAATATAAATTCTACGTAAAAGTCGTAAACTATGACGCATACGTAACAATTTCATAAACTCTATATTTCTCAGAAAATATTAAAAATATTTAAATGAATTTATAATATACTTTAACTAGATTACATAGTCTAGAAAATGGAATATTATAAGTTACAATCAAGTTTAAACTAACTGGGATACAGGCTAAATTAAACTAATGACAATAGTGTCACAAAAATGACTTTTTTTTTAATAAAAGAATTACAAGAGTTAGTGAGTTACATTTATATTATATACTAGATTAAATTAACTTGAAAATTATATATAATAGGTCTATGTATTATTAATACTTACTTAACAATCGACGTTTGAAAATTTACAAAGATGCATATGTAACAAATTTATAAATTAACAATATTTAAATTAGTTAATAAGGTCCTTAAACTAGATTAAATTATCTACAAAATGAGATATATGAGAAATGTAACACAATGAAAATGTCTTCAAATTAACTGAGATATAATCTAAACAAAAATTATTTTCTAAAATAAGAAGTGTCTAAAACAAATTTCTCTCAAACTTTTGTTATCATATTACCTTGAGTACAGGGCTCTTCTCACTTGAAAGTCTGCCGATCCCTTGTCTAAGTCATTTGAAGCTTTAAAAATGACATTTCATTCCATTGTGTAATAAGTTACAAAAAAAAAACACACCAAATTTCGCGATAATAAGAAATTTTACTGTCCAAGAGTAGAGATGCTCAGAAATATTTGATTACATAGTATACGTTTTTATTAATTTGTTCAAACTGAAACCTTTAATTATCTCGAAACAATAGATATTTAGAGTTAGATCACCAGTAATTACATTGTTTGTTATAATTCATTAATTATAGTAATACAAGTACTAAATAATTGTATTTTAATGAATACAAGTTTAATTCGTGCAGTCAAAGTAGCAATTACTGAATAAACCATCTATGGAAAAAAAGCGTTGTCTTATGTAAAAGCAGCTAAAAAAACTTATGATGTTACATTCATAAATGTAACCAGAAGTGGACATACATCATAAGAGGAATTTATAATTAAATTACTACGTTTATAGCAATTTAAATATGTTAAACACAAAAAATACGAATGTAAAAATATTTTGAAACATCTAGAAAATGCCTAAAAAACAACTTTTATCGTTAGACCTTGCCAAAAATAAAAACATTAATGCGAAGATGAATCCTCTTGCATTATGTTTTGTTTTACATAAAGAAACGTTTCCTGCATTCAATTCTAATTTATTCTGCAAATCTTTTGTGTTTCAGGCCTAATTAAAGCATTTAATTAGGTAAAATTATTGCATGCAAAAAAATGCTAAAAAACAAATAGGGTAGGACGACCTTGTTAGTAATATTCGGATATATTCGTGCACAATTTCGGTTTAAATATTTAAATTTGCAGCAATGATAGATTTGTATTTCAACTGTCGCAGGATTATATTTTTCCGGTCCTTTGTGTTTTATAATTTCTCACTTTTATGCTCGCCATTATATAATACTTTTTCACTTACGTTATAGCTCATGTAGATACCATGGCAAATATAACAACAGAATAAGATTTCAATACACGAAACAGATATGTGAGTTATTTGCTCAAATACATTTAAACAACATATATTTGATGATTGACACTATACAGACAGCGGTTACAAAGAAGAACATTACCAAAAGCCGGCCCCTTTTTTTTGAAGAATTAATAAAAATTTCTTTATAAAAATTATTAGAGTGAAAAATACAAAATAAGAAAAATATAAAGGAATATTAAAAGGAAAATCGGAAAGTTGCAAATTTTCTGGTTCAAAATTCTGCCAAGGGCTACTTTTTTCGAAGGCAAAGAACAAGTAGCAAATTTTCCGAGGGTCTTTTCGAGGAAAGCTTCGTTTCTTTGGTCAGGATCTAAATCTAAAATCCGACAAAATCCATCAACAGTTCTCTAACTTCCTTCCTAGTTTCGCGATTCGCCGTCCAAAACGCCTGGGAAAAAGCGAAAATTTTCAGAAAATTCTTCAATTCCGCCAGGCTCGTTCTAAAATCCTAGCTGTAGTTTAAAAAAAAATAATTTGTAATTTTGTAACAATTTGTTCAGTTTTGCTTCGTGCAATGCAGTAGCTGTCGTTTTACAAAAAAGGAATTAACAATTCTCATATCATTCATTCAGATCTCAAATATTTTTTTCCGAAAATCGAGGGGAAACTGTTCCAACAACGTTTTCAGTTTTCCGAGGTGTGGTCTATAATCCAAATAACGATATTTCTGAAAATCTTAAATCTTAAATTTTCAAATAACTTATACTAATGTTCCTCATAGTCTGATCCAAACTGTAAGTATAGATTTTTCCGAGAATCTCCAATCGTCTTCAGTTCCTCATGGTTTGGATCAAAGTCCTAGTAATAATTTTCCCAAAAATCGAAAAAAAACTCAAAGTTTTCGACAAAACTAAAAATTCCTTTTCTTGGAAAAAAATCAAAAAGTTTTCTAAACGAAAATTTTCCATTTCTTTTTCTTCTAACGATTCGAGGAGGTCCTTCGGGTAGCTTTCTTCCTGGGAAGGTTTTAAATTAAAAAAAAAACGTTCACATTGCAGTCAACGGACTGCAATGTGATAATATTATTTTGGTTATATGGATTTAGTCATAGAATAATATTTCTCGACAAAAACCAGATTTTTTCTAAAAACTCATGTAATGGGCTGTCGTTTTTTCTCCATAATTTGATATGTGTTAACAGAACGCCAGTGATTAAGTGTACAGCCATCAATTAGACGGATTGATTGGCTCCATCAAACTGAAGACGGAAAAATTGATTAAGAGATTTCATACTACTTTGAAGACTCATTTTAACTGTTACAGTTTGGACGTGATGTAGATCTGGAAGTGTACTACACTCGTCATATTTATCAAGTCTACAACCCTCAAATTATTACTGGTTCTGGTCTTGAAATCAGAAATCTTGAAACGGCAAAACATTTAATTCAAAAAAGGATGTTAAAACCCACTTGATTTGGTTTCTTCAAAACTATTGTGTGTTCGTACAAGTTGTACGAACGCAGAATCATGAAAAAGAATTGCAAAATATATTGTACCAAAATGGCCAATGTATATGTTACCGTGAAAGAGAGAATTGGCGAATGTCGACTTTCACAGGTGAATGTCAACATACAACATACCAAATACGTCGGTGAAAGATCGAATATTTCATTACATTGTACCTCGCCGGTGTATGTCGACAATCAAAGATACGCTCTGGTGGAGCTCCAAAAGAGAGGAGCCGACAAAGAGGCGACTGGCTCTCTCCCGCCAAACACTTTATTCTACTGGGAGTCAATCAGGCTTATCTGTATTATATAAGTTTTGATGATGCCAAATGATGATAGAAATGCCTCCAACAAAAAATTTCGTAAGAAATGAAAAGATTTACCAGTAGCAAATCCAGTATATTCTGTTGATGAATTTTTTGCTGTTATAACGTGTATTAATTAATCTTTATAATATTGTTGACACATCCTATAGATACTTGTATCTCGTTTGGAAATAAAGATTTTGAATTTCAATGAATGATGCGAGCAACGTTTTCATATTTTTTTTCGATACCCTAATTTATACAGAATGGATACTGCAGTAAATCGGGATCTTCTTCTTGAAAAATTAAATGCATTAATTGCGGGTAAACGAGAAGACAACTGTTTTTATTTTTCTCAAGAAAAGTAATATAAAATACTTTTTGAAGTGGTTTATGTTACCAACGAAGGATAGTTCAGTATACTATATGAAACTCACACCAGAACAGGGCAAGGAGGAATTGCACATATGCTTGCAAGGTAAATACAAAAATATTACATATGAAGTTGTAATGTTATATTTAGATTTACGCAAACAGTGTCAAATGAAACATAGTGCTCCTTAGAAAGGTATTGTTGTGAAACCAATGGTCAGTTCTGACTTAAACTCAAAATGTCAAGTTGATCTGATAGATCTGCAGTCCACCAAAGATGGAGAATATAAGTTCATAATGGTGTATCAAGATCATTTAACTATGTTTGTCCAGCTACGACCTGTGAAAACTAAAAGAGCCGATGAAGTAGCGTTCATCACGTTCTTTCAATGTTTTTAACATTTGGTGCACCAGTAATATTGCAATCAGATAATGGTAGAGAATTCAGTAATCAAGTCATATCCGAAATATGCGCTATGTGGAAAGATGTTAAGATAGTTCATGGAAAGCCTCGTCACAGTCAAACACAAGGCTCAGTTGAAAGGGCCAATCAGGATATCAAGAATATGCTAACTGCATAGATGAACGATAACGATACAAATAAATGGTCAGATGGTTTACCCTTTGTTCAATTTGCCAAGAACACTACATACCACGAAGGAATCCCATCTCGAATAAGCTATATTTGGCGTTATAGCAAAAAGAGGCATAGCATCGTCTTTTTTGAAACCTCACAGAAACAATTTCCTTTAGTCTTTAATGTCGACCGTGGTCGTACAGATAGCCGAAATGTGTTAGCGGTTGTTGTTTGACTCCGACTTCTATAAACTAGCAAATAAAAATGGTAGCCTCAACCGAAACCGAAGAACAACTCGAAGAAATTGCCAATACTTTTGGAAAGAAAACAGAAGAACAGCTTGAAGAAATTGTTAATACTTCTGAAAAAAAATTGAGCGGTGGTCACACTGAAAACCATATTTCAAAGAAAAATATTGAAGAGGACCTGCAATCTACAACGCCTTCGCATCAAGTTCTGACTGAAAAACAGGAATTAATTTCTATGAAACGAACGGCCGCAAAAAAGAATCTTCTACCGCCAGCAACAAAAATGTTACGAACCTCACAGAAACAATTTCCTCCGGCTCAAATTGGTGATATTGTACGGATACAAGTCCTTGATGTGGACCGTGGTCGTACAGATAGTTGAAATGTGTTAGCGGTTGTTGTTGGACTCCGACTTCTATAAACTAGCAAATAAAAATGGTAGCCTCAAACAGCTTTATACACATTGAAAAGAAAAGTTACTTTCCATAGATGAGATTTCTTTTCAAGAAATGTCGCTTAGAGAAGCAGCTGCAGCTAATTCGAGAAGCAGGGGCAAGGCTATACACGCTGTCATTGCAAAAGGAAATGTTCCAATAATAAATAATAATAGCCCCTTTTCTCGTAGCATTTACATGCCTCAAGGGGTAATAGCTAGCCTCGGAGAAACTCCTCTCAGAAAGGGAGGCGAAAAAGTTACGTCACCCTTGTGACGTTTTATAAATCTACGACATGTTCAACATTCACCATTAGTTCTGTACAACATATGTACTGTAAAAACTTGTCGTTAATTGAGAATATGTATTAATTTTTTTATTGTTTAATTCACTTATAACTTGGTTATATCATAATAAAAATATAAATAATCTTGAAAGTGTTCAAATTAATTTTTACAATAATATATCAAATGCCGATTAAATTTGACCTATTTGAACGCCCCCATTTTTCGCGCGATTTGAATAACGTCACAGGGCACGTTCCGTATTTTTTTTAGCTCGCGGACAGGCCAACAAGGACCACGCAAATATCATTTCTTTGTAGGTCTAGTTTCCTTCTTTCTCTTCCAGAAGTCTTTCATCCTGGTTGACTGCGCAGCTCTTCTTTCAACAGTCCATTCTCCTCTGTTGAGATTCTTCTTCTCCCCGACAAGAATTTTGAGGCCAAATTTTTTTTTTCTGTACTCTCCGTATTGTTTCTTATATTCATAGATAGATTTATTATATTCATAGATATTCATAGATTTGTTAAGGATTTGCAGTTTTAATCGCTTTTTAATCGCATTAAAACTTACTTTAATCATAAAATATTTTATAGATATTCTCTAGTTCTGGAATGCCAACATCAAGAATAACAAAGGTTCTCAAGTTCATAGATAGTTAGAGCTAAATTTAGGCATACTTCTTCGTCTTCCACATTGACTTCTTCTTCCACATTGACATTTTCTTTAACGGTTTCTATTTGTTTTTGGTAATCGAACAAACGATCTCCACATGCTTCCTTTTCTAGTAGCACATTGATATTGCCTTTGGTGTCGATATCTCTTAATATTAAAGCGCAATCGTCTAAATCATTTTTAATAATTACTTATTCTTCTTCGTCAACTGGCAAATGCAAATGGAAATCACTTACCATTAGTAAGTGTAGTTTTACTAATACTGGACATTAGTAGTTTTACTAATACTGGACAAGACTGGTCAAGCAATTGGATAAGCTTCTATAGGGTTAAAAATGGTATCATTTAGAGCTTTTCATCTAAGATTAGACAGTATTAGGTATGATATATAAATATTAAATACGGTCAAATAAGACTAGATAAGGTTAAGTAAGACTAACCAAAACCATCCCTTTCACATATGTTTAAAGCTGAATTAAGCCACATTATCCAACATTATTAATGTCGATTCGTCGAAAAAGTTAACTGATGCCTATTGATCGACAGATTTAACTAATGCCTCTGAAAATGAAAATCACGTACTTGTTTTACTATTACTGAACAAAACTGGATATGATTTATTTATACTATTCTTCTTAATCGTATCGCTCGTCTCCGAGCATCGTGACAATGGTATGACCTAGGCATCATATTTGTTGTACTTGTTGTCTCCATTCTTCCTTGTTTTCAGCAGCTTTTGTGCAATCGTGAACAGTTGCGCCTATGGCTTTGGATATTTGATCCACATAGGACGAAGCTGATCTTCCTCGTAGTCTCTTACCCTCTATCTTTCCGTGGACTATCAATTTCTCAAGTGAGTCGTGCTTTCTTCGCATTGTGTGACCGAAATATCTTAGGATGGACTTTTGGATAGTTTTGCTCAGTCGATCGACGATGTTTAGTTCTCGTAGAATGGATTCATTAGTACGTTTTTCCGTCCATGATATCCTGAGCATGCGTCTCCAGGTGTACTTTTCAATCACGCATCAATTCGTCTTCTGTCTGCCATTTTTAGTGTCCAGGATTCCGCAGCGTATGTGACTATAGCAAATATAAGTGTCTTTATGACTGCCATCTTGGTTCCTTCAGAAATGCTGTGATCCTTCCAAATACGTGAAAGTTTGGCAATGGCGGTTTCACCCATAGCTATTCTTCTCCTTATTTCCTTTTCGCAGCTGCCAGTTCTTGAAATTTGTGAGCCCAAGTACACGAACTCCTTTACTACCTCGATTCCATCAATATGCGTTGGGCTTTGCAGTCTTTCTTGGTATCGGTCTATTATCATTATTTTGGTTTTGGCTTTATTCATTTCAACGCCCACCTCTCCGCTGATTTCTTTCACCTTCTAGAGCAGGTTCTTGATCTCTTCTTCCGTACTTCCTAGCAATGTTGTGTCATCTGCGTACCGTAAATTAAATATTTTGCTGCCTCCTATGGATATTCCTCCATCCCAGATGAGAGTTGCTTTGCGGACTATCCATTCTCCGTAGAGATTGAATAAAATGGGTGAAAGGATGCACCCCTGACGAGCTTCTTTGTATACTCTGAAGGGGTCACTGAGGCAATCCTCTATTCTGACCTTTGCTTCTGCAGATTGATATAGGTTGGTATTTATAGTATAATATGTTATAATTTAAAAGAAAAGGCAAAGGGTTTGTAATTACGGAGACGGGTGAAAAATTGGAATGAGCAAACAGATAATGGAGAATGGTAGAATGTAAAATGTATACTACTTTATTTTACTGTATTTAGTCTTTAGGTAAATAAATAAGAATTAGGTATAGAAATATAATAAGTTAGAGAATAGAAGTAGAGAAATAAATAAGAAATAGAAGGCTAAAGAAGATTTAGGCTTAATTTTGTTCATCCTATATTAAGCAGGAATAGGCAAGATTGGACAAAGCTAAACAAGACTAAACAAGGCTAAAGCTTATTAAACAAGACGAGAAAAGGCTAAAGAAAACTTAATAATATAAGATCGGATAAGATTTGACCAGACAGAACGAAGGAACGAGATCGGGAGAGACATTATATAAGGCAAAGCTTTGACAAAACCGCATTCAGTCATTGTTCTTGATAATTTCTAATGTATACCAAAATCGCACTAGGTAGTGGAAAACATTACAGAAATGTAAATTTTTTTTTTCTTTCAAACACTACTAGCACAGTATGAATATCAACGCAGATGAATCTCATATCACGCGATGTGACTTCATACTTCGATTCGGCCAATGGCGATGCCTTTAAGGTTAATTTAAGGTTTTATGGATTTAAATAGGAGCAAAATGATATAATAATAGTTTAGGTATAATCAAGACCATAAGGTATCGCGGGTAAAAAATCAAGTTAATTTAAATCACTTGCATATTCCCTATTGTCATGTAAAAACGAATTTAATTTCCGAAAAGTCCAGTAGTTATAGAGTAATCTCAAAACAGAGATTAACAAAATTATTTCACTAATTAATTAGTTTACATAAACAGAAGATAGAGTCCAGACATAATAGAGACAAATGTCAATTTGCATAAATATAATTACATTTCTAATCTACATTTATAATGGTTATAATATCATTTAAGAAATTAATTATAATTTTTTAATTTAATATAACTAAATACCTTTTTTATACAGGGTGATGTAGAATGGACGAAAGGAGAATATTCTAAAGACATGTGCAGGAAGGAAAAATAAGCAAAATATGCTCATATGTTCAAGTCCGAATTTCATTTGTTCCATAGATATTTTGAACAACAGTAATTTATAAAATTAAAGGAAAATGTATTACTGAACTTACAACAAAAAAAAAAACAACTAGCATTAATTCACGTTAAATTTTAGAAAACTGCACCACCCACTTTGATACACTTATTTGCGCGTTTATAAATGGACCTAGTAGCCAGTTTTAGTGAACGATGGTTCGCTCTAATTAACGCCGCTATCTTGTAGCGCATCCCTTCTGACCACTTTCATAGCATAAACTAGCGACTTCATCCATCCCCAAAGACAAAAATCTAGAGCTGTGACATCCGGTGATCTCAGTGGCCAAGGGTGCGGGCCTCCTCTGCCAATCCAGCAATCGCCGAAATGGGTATTTGAAAATTTCTCACAATATTTGCATTAAGAGGAGGTGCTCCATCATGCTGGAAGATATACGTCGTCGAATATTTAAAGGTACTTCGTCTAATATTTTCTCTAAATGGTCTTCCAAAAAATTGTGAACAACCTTCCTCAGTAAGACAGCCATCCAATACAAAAAAGACCAAACAATTAAACATTTAGAATGCCGCACCATACATTAATACTAAACCTATGTTGGAAATTGTGCTCTTGGGTAGCATAGGGTTTTTCGTGCATCAATGATTATTATGGCAATTGTTAATTCCATATCGAGTAATATGATCTGGATGCAAAAATGCATTTGAGTAATCTTCTATTTTCGCGAATCCATTGACAAAATTGTAGTCTTAATGGATAATCCTTTATCGTACGAAAAGTACAAAATCTCCTTCTTGGAGATTTTTTACTTTTAGCAGATGAAAAGCGTTTAAGCCTTGCCATTTTAATGTTTTCCAAACCATTGAAGGTTGAATTTTCAATTGGATTGCAATGCGCCTTGTACTTATCCCTGGATTATTTTCTACAACAACCAGAATATCTTCTTCAACTTTCAAACCCAGTCCTGGCTATTTTTCAGAAACAATGCGTGCACTTTCAAGTGCACATCATGTGCACTTGAACATTTAAGTTTGGCTAGCACGTGTAAAAACAGTGAAACACTTGCCTGTCAGGAATTCATCGATTCGTAAAACGACATCGATACTCTTCTATAGAACGAACAGAATTACTATTACAAAATCTATAAAAATCACAATATCTGCATATTCTCTATGACTGAAAATATGAGGTATTTTTAAAATCTCGTAATCTTCAAATTGCCATTTAGGACAACGTATTCAAATTTAAATTGATTGACTTTTTAAAAAGAAAAACATAATTACCTCATCATGCGTTTAAAAGATTTCCATTTCCTCCCGAATCACCCTGTATATTGTTTGAGTTGACATGAAATTTGCATTAGCCGGTTTGGTTTCGATTTCTATCGCTGTTGCAAAATAATTTATTTGGAAAATTTGTGACCGAATTTCGTTAACTGATTCGTTTATGTGGCCTATGAATTGGTGAGTTTATTAATTGCACGTCCGTTAATTAATTAGGTGAGTAATGTGCGCCAGACGCATTAATTAGAAACTGAGCGAGGATTTAGAAAAAAAAGTGAAAATAATCTACCTTGTTAGTTTGCTTTTACCTAAACGAATTTTTGTAGGGAAATCTAGTGTTAAAGGAATTATTAATAAAATTATTATTTTTATATATTTCATACATTCTGTTTCTAATCATTCTGGTTTTTGTACTTTTGATGATAATCAATCAATTAAAATCACATAAACTACATTACGTATTATACCAGATTTGATATAATTAATTTGATATTTTTATTTTGATGAAAAAAATGTTGTTATTATTTTAAATTATAAAGTGTTATTTCTAATTATTAGAAATAATCTAAATATGCAAATGCAAACACAAGGAAATTGAAACTTTAAAATAAATTAAATATTAAATAAATGCATTCTTTGAGCCAAAAATGGTTTTTATTTTTTTCTACTGTGGCCTGCCTTTTTTAAAAATCTGAAAAACCCATAAAGTTAAAGGATAATATATAAGACTTGAAAAAAAGAAAGTTTCATAATTGTACCAAATCTGTACCATGATTAAAAAAAATTTTTTTTTATTTTTATTCAAAACATTAAATTTTTAGATCAATCGATTAATGAAAAAAAAAATTTCGTTTTTGACACATTTCGTTTTTTCTCGAAAACCAATTGAGTTAGTGATCTGAAACTTTCAGGATCTTATTATTTAATTAGTACCAACATATCTTCCGAGTATCATATAAATATCTTTCCGGGGCCGAATCTCCATGCCTATACCCCTAGGGCCTTTGTTAAATAAAATTATTTTATTTCATCATAATTTAATAACCAAAATAAATCTATTTCACTACAACTTTTAATTTTATTTTTATAGCGTAGCAAATAATAATTATTTCTAAACAGATGGACAAATTACGACATAAAACGACAAACTTTAATATGAAATTTGTTTCAAGTTTAATAACCAATTCATAAGAAACAGTATATATAGCATGTAGCAAACAAGAATTCACTGTAAATTGTTTCTATACGGATGACAAAAATTATATGCACCCTAAAATGACTAATAATTCAGATAATTAAAAAATAATAATTTTGAGACTTCTTGTTCAAATTTTAATATTATTTAAAAGATAGGGTTAGTGAATCTGACACGGTATATATTTAAGTATCAGTTTTAAGTTTTCTGATCTCAAATTTAACCCGTCTGAGTTTTTTTTAAAAATAGAAAATAATCTTGAGAAAACCACTTTACAATTACATAGACTCTACATCAGACTTAAGCGACCGGACCGGTGATGATGATCTGTCTTGTGTTTATGATATTAAAACTTTTTAATTTATTAAAACAATAAAACCAATATATTTTAAAATAAAATCTAGGCAAAAATTACTAACTTTGTTCTCCATTCCTAATATAAAATACAATGATTTAAGTATCTCATAATTTATTTGAATCAATATTACCCAAAGATCTAGACCGTTCAAATGAGTTGAAATAGAGGTAATTATTGATTATTTTAGAATAAAAATCAATTACAATTATTTTATATTTTATTTGGCAAATTATTAAATAACTTTGCTGACTTTTTTGAATTAATTTAATTTTTTTTTAGATTAAATAAATTTTCCATTAGGATTTGTTTACAATAATATCTATTATTATTACTAATATTATTACTAATATTATCTATTTTCTTACAGCATAATTTTTGCGGTTATTAGTGGAAAATTATGTTTAGAAAATGACCTCCTTTACTCTCTTCTCATGTCACGATTCTTTTGCGAAAATTATCGATGCCATTTTCTCATACATCCTGTTCAATTTCGGCAAATGCATTGGGAATGTTATCCCTAAGCTGCTAAATTGATTGCAGATTATTAGTGTAAATAATTAGTTTTACAAACTCCAAAAGTAAAACCGCAATGAGTTAGGTCGCACAATTTAGACAGCCAAGTTACAACTTTACTAAAGACTTGACAGCCAAGTCTGGACAGACACGACTAGATACGCAAAACTAGACACACAAGATAAGGCTAGACAGACAAGTTAAGACGGACAATTATAATGTATTAATAATACAGTCAAGCCTAGATAGACAAGACTAGTCACACAAGACTAGACAGGCAAGAGTACACATACAATACTAGACAGACTAGACAGACACTAGACTAGACTAACTGTCTAGAGGTCTAGACAAACAAGACTAGACAGACAAAATTCGAGAAATAAGACTAGATAGACAAAACAAAACAGAAAAAACTAGAGAGACAAGACTACACGGACAAGGCTAAACGGAAAGGACTGGACGGACAAGACTGGAAGGATAGACGAATAAAACTACACAGGCAAGACTAAACGGAGAAGACAAGATCTGCAAGACTAGGCAGACAGGCCTAGATATAAGACTAGAGAAGCAAGCCTAGAGATACAAGACTAGAGACACATGAGCAAACTGACAAAACTGGACAGACAAGACTAGACAAGACGAGACCGACAGTACTAGACAAAGAGACTAGACTGACAAGACTAGACAGACAATATTACACAGATAAGACTACACAGACAAGATAAAATAGACAAGAATAGACTGACAAGACTAGACAGACAACATTAGAGAAATAAGACTAGACATATAAGACAAGGCAGACACGGCTAATAAGAAAACACTAGATAGAGAAGGCTAAACAGACAAGAGCAGACATGAGGCAGATATGGCTAGACAGACACGACTAGACAGACATGAATACATAGAAAAGACTAGACAAACAAGGCTAGACAGACAGACTAGACGGACAAGACTAGATGGACAAAGCTGGACGGTTTTCGAAAAGGAAAAGTTATGGAAAGTTATATGTGCCAATTCTAAAAGAAGTAGATGCCGGATAGCTCCCCTTTTCGGTGTTTTCACAGATTTATCTAAGGCTTTAGATTGCGTCTGCCACCCTCAGCTTGGAACGAATTTGGACGAACTTGGAATACGTGGGAAGATGGATAACCTAATCCAATCTTTTCTCCCCAACAGAAAACAATGCTTAAGAGTTACCGTTAATTATGAGACAGGAAAATTGGAGCCTCAAAATAAAATGTACGTGTCGCACCAGGAAACGTTCTGTCTCCCACTTTATTATATACAGCGGATCTAGTATCATTTATGCAGAAAAACCGATTTAATTTATACGCTAATGACTCTACATTTATTATATCCAGAGTCTATATTTATTTATTTATATAAACGGGCAAACCCCTCTTTACAAAAAATAGAACAATGTACAACAGTATAACATAATATAAAGACAAGACATCCACACTTTTCACAAGATATTACAGAGTAGCTACTCCATTAACAGATTTTTGCATAACAAGCTCACTCCAGTTATGCATATGTCGTACTCATATAATGAAATCCGTCAGATTGTGCAAAAAAGAGTCATTTCATGATCTGACGGCAGATCATGCAGTTCATGAAACCACCGATTTTAGGCGGCATTGTATATAACTACGATTAAACAATATGAATCCGGCTAGACAGACAAAACTAGATAGGCAAGATTAGACGGAGAAGACTAGGCAGACAAGACTAGACGGAAAAGACCAGACGGACAAGACTAGACGGACCAGACTAGATAGACAAGGATAGACAGACAAAACTAGATAGACAAGATTAGACGGAGAAGACTAGGCAGACAAGACTAGACGGAAAAGACCAGACGGACAAGACTAGACGGACCAGACTAGATAGACAAGGCTAGACAGACAATACTAGCTAGAATAGATTAGACGGATAAGACTAGACAGACAATACTAGATGTACATAACTAGACGGATAAGACTAGGTACACAAGACTAGCCAGTCAAGACTATACAGGTAATAGCATTGAAAACAACTAGAAACAATACAGACAGACTTGGATATTCTCCAAACAAAATAAACCATGTTTTGAGGAATGCCTAAAACGAGAATCATGGTCTGATGTATCTGCGGTTAGTTGCAATGAAAAAACAGCAACTCTAATAAGGATTCTACAATTTTATTATTACAATAGCTTCCCACTAACACGCGTCAACACATGCAACAAGAACTGGATCTCTAGGGAAGCAAAGACTTCTAGCAACAAACTAATAGACTTGTACGTTTTACAAAAACAATATCCATAATTAAGAGATCATTATTTAATAAGTAAGAAAAATCATATTAAAATGATAAACAACTGCAAAAAACATTCATTAGAGACGTTATCGAAAATTCTGACAATAAACAAAAAACTACGTGGAAAATTATAAATCAAAAAACCAATAAAACCTCGCGACATGATATTACAGAGATTAGAGTGGATAATTAATTGTACTCTACATGATCCCGATAAAATTGCCACAATATTTAATAGTTTTTTTTTTGCAAAAGCTCCAGAAGAAATCATTAGCAACAAACCCACTATTATTTGTAATAATCACGTCCCGTTTATTGAAGAAACAATATACCTGGACGAATTCACTGAAACCGAACTAATAAATATGCTTTTAAATAAATTAAAAAATAAAAATTCGCACGGACCCGATGGACTGTCCTGTCGTCTAGTAAACGAGAACTTGCAATATCTGGGCAAACCCTTACTAAATATTGTAAATTGTTCCTTCGAAACTGAAGAATTTCCAGAAATCTTAAAAGTTGCTAGAATAATACCAATTCATAAAAAGGGGAATACGACTGCGCCAAATAATTATAGATCTATTGCTCAACAAAACTGTTTCTTGTACAGGCTATTACCTTTTTCTATAAAACATAGAATTATACCACAAGAACAACATGCATTTCTAAATCGCAAATCTACAACTTCGGCCATTCTTCAGTTATACAGCAAAATATTAGCAGAAGTCGATAAAGGCAGATTCCCGATAGGTATCTTCTGTGATCTGAGCATGGCTTTTGATTGCATAGATCAGTGTTCTTCAACCGGTGTTCCATGGAACCCTAGGGTTCCACTAAAACATCTAGGGGTTCCGCGAATCAATGCTAAAAAAATCTGAACTTTAACCGGCGCGGCGTTTACAACTAGAGACGGTGCTCCGCTCTCTCGAATACTTGTGTCGATTAGAGTTTCATATTGGAACTATTCATTTCAGATAAGTCTTACGAATGCAAACGGTAGTAAGTTAATTATTTTATAATAAATTGAGTTTTGTTTTAACTTATCCTAAAATCCTTTAGAAGTATAATGCAGAATTGACTTAAAACTGGGAAATTGTAATCAAAATCCAAAGAACAAGTTTCTTGCTCTCTTGAAAATTTTGAAGAAGAAAACAAATCAGGATCTACTAGCCGAAAAATACGAAAAAATGTTGAAGATTATTTGAATTTTGGATTTACATGGATTAGTGACAAAAATGGGCCAAATGGGTTTTATGTGAGCAAGTAGACAACAACAGCAGTTTAAATCCTTCAAAGTTAAAGCGTCATTTACAAAATAAACATTCGACTTTAAAAGGTAAAAGCGAATATTTCAAAAGAAAATATCTTCAACTACAGCAGAAAAAGAATGCATTTGAAAGCATCTTATTTAGTTAGTTTGCGCGAAGCTCATACGATTGCAGAAAAATTAATTAAAGCTTGTATAAAAGATTTAATCAAATGCATAATCGGTCAAAAAATTGCAAACAAAATTGACCTTGTCCCATTGTCTGATACCACAATTTCGTGACGAATTAAAGATAAGTCAGATTACTGCGAAGTGAAACTAGTAAGTCATTTGAAAAATCCTAAAGATGGATTCACTCTGCAAATGGACGAATCTACAGATGTGGCTGAATTGGCAATTTTGTTAGTTTTCGTAAGATACATACACGAATCCAATTTTCAGGAAGATATGCTTTTTTGCTCAAAGCTCTGCCAACTTAAACAACAGGTGAAGAAATATTTAATTTACTTAATGCATATTTTGAAAAACATTCAATTTCTTGGAATTTATGTCACCTTATATGCACTGATGGAGCTAAAGCAATGGTTGGTTTTATAAAGGGCGTAATAGCACGTTTAAAGGAACTAGTTTCAGACATCAAAGCCAGCCATTGCTGTCTTCATCGTCATTCTCTCACTGTTAAACGAACATCAAAAGCATTGCAGAAGTTCGCAATGAGGCCGTTAAGATGGTTAATTTTATCAAATTCCCAGACCCCCAAGACCCCCTCAGACCCCCAAATACCAGGGTATTTGCCCTATTGTCCGATGATCTGGGAAACTCACATAAAAATCTCCTTCTTCATACTGAAGTAAGATGGTTATCCAGTGGAAAGGTCCTGACCAGACTGTGGGAATTGCATGATGAAATTCGAATGTTTTTATCTGAACGTGAATTTTCTGGAAAACTTAATGACACTAATTGGCTTCAAAATCTAGCCTACCTTGCAGATATATTTTCGTACATGAACGAAGTGTTTCTATCACGAAGTGAATCTATCACTTCAAGGACCATATACTGCTGTTTTTAAGGTCAATAGCAAAGTAAACTCAATCAAATCTAAAATCAAGCATTGGGAGGAATGCATCATAAAAAGTAATACCGAATGTTTTTCTAATTTAAATGATTTCCTGGCAAACAATGATATCGCGTTCGGCCAGAATTACATAATATAAAAAACATATTTTGGAACATTTAACGGGATTGCAAAAGATATTTTTCGAATATTTCCCCCCCACCCTTGATTTGCAATAATTTAAGTTAAATCGAAAGTCCTATTTTCTATTTTGCGTCTGTAATGGACTCATAACAGCAGTAATATGCGTGCGGCTATGGCTCGCCGAGTGCGATACAATTTTCTCAATATGTATCGGCGAGTTTTTATTTAGAAATGGCATAAAAGGGCGCAAAATAGAAAAAATACTATAAAATACTCGTTCCTAAGGCGTTTTTCAGCACGCGTCCAAGTTTGGAATGTTTCTACTGGACAAGCGCTGAAAACGCCTTACGAACGAGTATTTTATAGTATTTTTAAATAAATCGCGCTTACTGAACTCTTCCTTTAATATACTATTAATGAGTGTGGTAATGTGGATATCTTGACAATTAAGGAAAGAGAGCAATTTCTAGATATATGTACCGACACTGCATTACAATTTACATTTGGCCCGTTTTGGATAAAATTAATTGAAGAATATCCAGAAATTTCCTAACGGGCGGTTAAGGAATTGATGCATTTCGGAACAACCTATCCTATGAGAAATCCTTTTCTACATACGTCGCTACAAAAACTAAGTATAGAAATCGACTTGATGAATGATATGCGTCTCCAATTAACCAGAGATTGATAAATTATGCAGTTATAAACTAGCACAATGAGAAAAACAAGATTTCTTTCTTTCGATTATAATTTCATTTTTATGTATGTATAGTAGAAATATTTTATATGAAGTTATAATTTTGTTTGAATAAATGCAAATTTATTTATTATGAGACTTTTACAAAAGTTGTATAAGAAATGCAGGGACGAACCTGTTCATAACATGTTATGCGATTCCCCCCTTAATCAAAGTGCTACTAAACAGAGGGTTCCATAAAAAGAAAATTCTCAAAAAAGGGTTCCGCGGGATGACAAAGGTTGAAGAACACTGGTATAGATCATGGACAATTAATGAACAAAATATTTAGATATGGCATAAGGGGGAAGGCAGGAAACTGGTTACATTCCTTCCTAAAGGACAGAACCCAATATGTTCAAATAACATCGCATTTTAAAAGTAGCTCTTCTGCAAAATTGCCTATCAAAGCAGGTGTTCCCCAAGGAAGTGTGCTTTCGCCGAGACTCTTTCTACTTTACCTTGCTGATTTAGTTCCGTACATCAATGGCATTTTTTGCACTCTATATGCGGATGAGTCAAGTTTTCTTTTATCAGAATCCAACTTAATGGATAGCCAGCAAGAGTCAAATAACCTCTTTTCTTGGTTTTCAGCCAACGTCCCTCAACTTGGAAAAAACAGAAGTTGCCAAACACATATAGCCAAGTATGTAGAGGATACATCGATAGGATTTAATAACTCACAATTAAAAAGAGTTAAATACACCAATTTCCTTGGTTTAATTGTCCATGAACATTTATCTTGGCACAATCATGTTGATAATTTATGTAAATTGTTAACCAAAAAAGCATTCTGCCGTTGCTACCTGAAGAATTTTCTTGATATTCCTGAGCTAATAAATTATTATTATGCATATAATCCAATCCAAACTTAGTTATGGAATAATAGTGTGGTGAGCATCTCCAGAACTGGTGAAGATCTTAAAAACACAAAAGAGAATAATTCGGATTCTTCTAAGCCTGCCTACATACACTTCATGCAAACAGCGTTTTGTGCAACTGAAGATATTAACGGTCCTGGGCCTATACATTCTGGAAGCCAACACCCACATCCATAAAAAGAAACACAATATACCTAAAAATTTGGACCAGCACATGTATCCCACTAGAGGACACCTAAAACTATGTACTCCAAGATATAGACTGACATTATGCAGCAAGGCACCAGACATTCATGGAATTTATCTCTACAACAAACTTCCAGCTAGCCTTACAGAGGAAAATCCTACAAGCAGTTTAGGAGAAAGCTCAGGGAAATAATGGTTTCTTCAAGTGTGTACGACTACCAGAATTTTGAAAATTTAATGCATTCTTTGTGACGTACCTATATGTATTTTGTATATATATATATATATATATATATATATATATATATATATATATATACATCCTATGGTGAATAAATGAATTTGAATTTGACTATACAGGTAAGACTAGACAGACATGACTAGAGCGACAAGATTAGGGAGACAACACTGGGCAGTTGATTTGTTTAATTAATAGTTGATATACAAATTTGTTATCTGATATATTATCCAGCACTCCTTTTATAAGTAAACAGTTTTCACAATATTTCTCGTTAAAAAAAATCATTCAAATGTACGTATTTCTATTTAGATCATGGTTTCTTTAATTGTTTAGCATTATTGTCGAAAAGCAGCCACCATTTCCTATTTTTCTCAATAGTCTTTAAATCTTCTTCATTTCTCGGCCAAATAAAACCGGCTCTGTTCATAGCATATTTAATATTGAATGTTCACTGCTCAGAATATTTGAAATCGAATAGCAAATAAGCAGCAGTATCTTCTTGTCCATATATGCAAGTGGGTGACTCCCGTTTTCCAAATCTATTTAGATGGGCTTGTAAGTTCCCATGTTCGGGAATAATTTGGACAGCATGGTGTGGGAGATGTACATCATAGCTCCTCTACATAATGGCTCCTCTACACTATGGCTCATTGTGGGCCATCACGATAGTCACCATTATCATGGCCTATTATGATGGCCTGAATGGACGCATCTACACTATGGTCCATCTAGATGGACCATTCTAGTGGTGCATGATTGGGCCATAGTGGGCCATACATTGTTGATAAAAACTAATTTCAAATTTTGAATTGAAATTTTAGTTAATAGTTAAGTTAATATTCCGATAATTAATAATAAACAGCTATTTCTTGTTATAGAAAACTAATTATTTCAAAAAACTAATATCTCAATAAACTAAATATTTCGTTATAATTAAATAATAATAATTACTACAATCAGTGTTATCAGAACAAGCAGCAGGCACTGATAAGCGTGCGATAAAGGAAATAATCATGGCCCATGGTGTGGACATTCCACTTTAGCCACTGCGCAGCTTACTTGCGCTTGCTGGCCTCCTTTGATGTGTGTAGTAAGACCGCTCCCAACGCCATCCAAGGCCATCACCATCTCCATCATCCACTAATTAGGCCCCTACAGGCCTTCTACCCCTCTACACAATGGTGATGACTCACAGTGGCTCAGGATGGGCCATAGTGTAGAGTAGCCATTACAATTTGGCCACTACAGGCCATCTACCCCGCTACACAATGGTGCTGGCTCACAGTGGCTCAAGATGGGACAGAGTGTAGCGGAGCCATAAAGTTTTTCGTACATATAGCTGTTTCCACCTCTTCCCAGCGATATTGTCATATTCTTTGGTTTTAATAATTAACAATCGTTTAATTTAAAAGTTGGTAAAATGTTTTAAGGATACGAAATCGGTATATTGTTGAAATTCTCATTATCGGCACCTGAAGACTATTTAGCTAGGCTATCGGCTTTCTCATTTCCTTCTATCTCAATGTAATCTGTTAATAACCTGTTTATTTACTTCAATGTAATTTATGGTTTGCTTAATTGCAGAAGTTTCTGCCTGAAATAATGAGCAAAACTTTTCAAAACGAATTTATTGATAATAAACCTCACTATTTTGAATATAGATCACAAATTCTGCGCCCACACATTTTCAGATTTTGAATCGTCACTATATATTTGCATTGCGAAAGTATTAACATGATAATTTACAAGGTCAATTTCTGCAGGATGAATAAACTTTTGAATATTTTTTAATATTCGATAAGTATCTAAATACCTATCTATTTTTTAGTATTGCTTAAATATAAGACTCGATTAATTTTGGAGAAGCCTGCAAGCCCGTTATTTGCTTGAATAATGTTTCATCGAGATTATGTTTTAAATGCTTATAAGCTATTTCCTTTAGACTAGGATCAATTGGTAAAATACTAGAAATAACACACGCCGCCTCTCTAGATACTGTACGATATGCTTTTGCTACTGACATCGTGCTTTGAAGTTGTACACTTAATAATTTGTTTCTTTCTTTTACACCACACGAGTTATGGCAAATGGATACGCCGTATAATAATGCCGGTTCCACCGCTCCTCAGAAAGACCCCATTGATTTTTACATGCAAGTCCAATTCGAGAGATAAATAGTTTAACTATTCTGCATGCTTGTTTTATATGTTCTTTATAATTCACACGTCTATCTATTAAAACTCTTAACTATTTTATATAATCTTGAACTCTTATATAATCTTATTCTCTTCAAAACTAGACAGACAAGACAACGCAGACAAGACTAGACGGAAAAGACCTTAAATTTAAACAACTTTTACACAGACAATTGTGAAATGATGAATAATGATAACATTCCCATGTGTCTAATTAAACAGGTCTTCTAGTAGTTAGCGGATCCCCTATAATATATAATTAACTACTCGATTTCCGGGATTACCCAGAACTGCTGAAAATCTTTACAATCTCTGCAAGTTTTAAGAATGGTGATAGGAACAATATAGGCAACTATAGACCCATCGTATCCTGTCTGCTTCCTATAAAATTGTTGGAAAAGTTTTCCATTTAGTGTCATTACTCATTTTTCCATATTGTACCATTACTCAGTAAATATAATATTATCAGCATCTGCTAACATGGATTTGGTAAAGGGAAATCGGTGGAGTCGGCATGCTTTCAATACATCAGCAACATATACAACTTGACTGTATACTGTACAACACTTTTACGAGCAAAATATCCCCTCGAGTATTAAAGTCGACCTGTCGAAGGCTAGTAGATACTGTAGACCATAACATTTTATTATATAAAATTGAAAGATATGGAAATAGAGGAACGGCGGTTGATTTGATTAAGTCCTAAATATCCAATCGCAAGCAGCACACTAAAACCCAAACCGCTTATGAATGCCCTCATCTTTGATTCATATCAAAGATGAGGGCATTAACGTTGAGTATCCCTCAAGGTAGTCTCTTACTCTTAAACCAGACTATAGAGGAAGTCTACATTAATTCCATATCAGCAATAATGCTAATCTCAAGTTGGTTTAATAAAAATTGTCTAGTGATCAACAAAGACAAAACAAATTCTATAATATGCAGGACCATAAGAAGTCTGAGATTATATCCCGCTGAATTGTATATAGGTAGTCACCTTTTTGAAGTAAAAAAAATGTAAATTGCTTCTCTAATGCCTAAACTAAATAAGGCCACACATGCTTTCAGAGTCCTTCAACCTACAGTGTATTCAGTAGAAGTGTGAAAAAAAGTTTATTTCGTTAATTTTCACTCCATTTTGCGGTACGGCGTCATGTTTTGAGGTGGGACTTCAGACTACAAAAAAAAAAATTGAATACAAAAACAGGCTATCAGAATTATTTTCAAGCTAAATTTTAGAGACGTGCTGTGAAAAATGCATTAAAAGTACAGGGATATTAACAACAGTGGGCACGAATATCTATGAACTATTGGTTTTCATACATAAGCATAATAATTATTTCGAAAGTTATCTTGTATCTCATGAACAAAATACCAGGCATTTGTTACACTTCGCTTACACCCCAGCATCAGCTAACACTGACAGAGAAGAGTCCAATATATACATCGCCATAAAACTGTACCAAGGATCATCAAATTACCAAGGATCAGCAAACGTATCAATGCTAACAAGCAAAAAGTATTCGACCATATCAATAACACGAAACCATATTCATTGCAGGAAGATCTCACACCCTCATAATTATTTGTTTATTACAACTTTTTCTGTTTATTTACCTTTTATTTTGACACATTTGACAAGACTAGACCGGCAAGACCAGACAGACAACACTAGACGTATAAAACTAGACATATAAGACTAGACAGAGAAGACTAGATAGACAAGACAAGACTGGTGACATACTCGCTAGGTTTTCCTGATAATGATGGATCATTCACATGCAGAGAAATACACTATCCGGTACTCCTTGACGATGTGACTTTGGAAATCGATGCTAAAACCTGCTTCAACTCGCTCAAATCAATAAAGAGCTATATGCAAAAAAAAACAAGACGAAAATAGCCGTACCTGAGTTAGACGGAATAAGCGGGTTTATGTTCGCGAGGCAAATGCAGACTCTAATGTAGAAACTATAATGTTTAGAACAACGAAAGACAAATTGCGACTAGAAAATACATCAATATTCAACAAAATTAGAAGTAACCACCCCTTGGCAAACACTTCAAAAAAACCTAGAACGCAAGAAGCTCTTCTCATTAAAATGAATGGCAAGTCATATGCTGATCTGCTTAAAACAGTTAGACAAACAGTAAACCCTAGTGAAATCGATGTAGAAATTGAAGATATAATCAAAACTAAAAATGGGGAACTTCTGCCAACAGTGAAATACGGAGCTGATAAAGCCGAAATTCTGAAAATAGAAATTCATGGGAAAATACCAGGGGCGACCACATCTCTTCGAGTAAACAAAAAAATAATCCGTGTAAAAGGAATGGATGAGGTTGTAACAGAGGCGGAAATCAAAGAGGCTATTACAAAATCCACCTCCATTAAACCCGAAAATTTCGAGGTAAGAGCCCTACGACCAGCCTACGGAAACAAACAGAATGTCACAATTATAAAGTCTGAAACTGACGCCGTAAAATTCATTGGTCTCGAACAAATCAAAATAGGATGGACAAACTGCAAAATCGTAGAAAGAGAAAAAGAATTGTAATAAATGCTACAGATGCTAGGAGTATGGTCATGTTAAAACCCAATCTAAAGGTCCCAAATCGAATCTAAAGAGAACACATGTTCTTAAAGTGTGGAACAGATGGGCACCGAGTAATGGAATGCCCAAATAGGCCATTTTGTGTGCACTGTAAACAAGAGGGACATCAATCAGGAAATTCCAAATTCCCAATGAACAATGGAGCTAGGCGACAAGAACATAGAGAAAATAAGAATATTACAAATTAACACGATCAGGAGTCGGCCTGCTCACGATATGGCGCCTGCTACCTCCAAAGACATAGCGGCAGGAATCTTAGTTTTAAAAACAGATTGGACTGGTTATACGATGAACAAATGGACACAGCAATAAAAGTAGTAGACTGCGATCTTATAATTAAAAAACATGGAAAAGGCCCCCGGTTTACATATATTAAAAAATCAGACTTTACACTTTATTGTTGTTATTCCTCTGGAAATGACAACATTCAATCTCCAGTGGAAATGTTGCATACAATCGGAAGTGAAATTAAAAATACAAAAGAAAAATCTATTGTGGCCGGCTACTTCAACGCAAAATCACCGCAATAGGGTATGGATCTCTCAAACAAAAGTAGCCAAATCATTACAGAGTGGGTTGCAGCTAATAATTTAGTTATTCTCAATGATGGACAGAAACCTACGTTTCAGAGAAAGGACTACTCCTCAATTTTAGACCTGACAATAACAACAGAAGACGTTAGAACAAGTATTAACAGATGCGAAGTGAGTAAAAAAGAATCTCTAAGTGATCATAACTTTATTGTTTTTGATATCTCAACCAAGAAACAGATACATAACTTAAGGAGAAATTCAAGTTAGGGATGGCAAGTCAGCAGGATGGATCAACAGAAACTGCAACATGCATTAGACGGAATAGAGGAAAATTAAGACACAATATCTACAAGAGTCTTTTCCAATACCCTTGCAAGAATATGCGATAAATCTATGCCAAAACGTAGTACCCAAACCTGAAGAGCACCGGTATGCTAGTGGATGGAGGATATATCTGAACTGCGCAAAGAATGTGTTCGAAAAAGAAGGACCTACAGCAAAAACGCGGCAAGAAATTTACCCGAAGTTAACCGGCTCCTATGGGACGAATAGACAAAGAAGAAGAAAATTTTGAGAAACGCTATTAAAGCATCGAAAATAAAACACGGGAAAATTCTCTGTAAGAATATAGATAATGATGTCTGGGGGAATGGCTACAAAACGATCAAGAAAAGTGTAAGCCTTTTCTTGATCGTTTTGTAGCCATTCCCACAGACATCATCATTGAAACACAAACCTTCATTGAAACTAACTATCGAAACAGTAGAAAAACCTGTTCCCAGACCACGAGGAAGTAAATTTTATTTGTAATAAAGACTCTATTTTTGTCGACTTCACGTCGGATGAACTGCAGATAGCCTGCCAAAAATTGAAAAACAATAAAGCACCAGGGCCAGGATATATTCCAGTAGAATTGCTAAAGCGAGTTGTAGCGGAAAGACCGTATATAATAAACTGGCAGCCGAGGCGAAATTCCCAGCAGAGTGGAAGCGAGCGAAACCTGTTTGGTTAAGGAAGGGTAAAATGCCTTTAGAAAATGCTTCATCTTTTAGACCAATCTGCCTCTTGGACGTAGAGGGTAAATTATATGAGAAATTAATATTAGCTAGACTACAAAAAGAACTTAGTGGTATACGAACAGGGGACCTGTCTGACAATCAGTTTGGATTTAGAGAAGGTCGACAGACAGTGGATGCCATAATTAAAAGTGATTCAAATTGCCAGAGAAGCTGGTGCCTACTCAGCTCGACGCTGGAGACTGTGTGCCGTAATAACACTCGATGTGAAGAATGCCTTCAGTAGTGCCTCGTGGCAACAAATATTAAATGAATTGAGAAAGAGGAAGATAGAGGATAATAGCCTTATTAATATTTTAGTGGCATATCTATCAAAAAGTGAGCTCATCATAGAGGCAGAAGGAAAAATTAAAAAAATAAGGATAAACAGTGGTGTACCACAGGGATCAGTCTTGGCCCCCACCATGTGGAATATACTCTATGATGACCTGCTGAAAACGGAAATGCCGAGGGGAATAACCTCAATTGGATTCGCCGACGACGTGGTGATGGTGGTAACCGCAAAGGAAGAATCCATCCTAATGGATACAGGTAATACGGGGCTACAGAGAGTGCAAAACTGGCTTGAGCAGCGGCAACTTCAACTGGCACCAGAGAAGACGAAAGCAGTACTTTTAACACCCAAACGAACGACATCCCTGATCACTTTTTTTACGGGTTTTAAAGGTTTTACGGTAACCTCTACTACAGCTGTTAAATATCTGAGAGTATGGCTGGACACCAAGTTATCATTTGTGCATCACGTGAACAAAATTACCCAGAAGGCGGAAAAGACGGCAAATGCTCTCGCTAGTCTTCTGACAAATATCGGCGTACCCAAAGGATCCAAACGAAAACTACTTCTTAGCGTGGTACAGTCCCAATTATTGTATGGAGCACCAGCCTGGTAAATTGTTACAGAAACTAAAACAAGAATTCTGAGCCTTACTAGAATCGGGCGTTTGCTGTGTATCAGAGCATGCTGCGCATACAGGACAATATCAGCAGAAGAGGTGGGAGCTATAGCAGGAATTCCTCCGGTTGAACTCCAAATCAAAGAAAGACAGGAAAAGTATAACGGGATCGAAAAGGTAAAAGCCAGAGAAAATTTGATGAGGAGATGGCAAGAAAAAATGAAATAATGCAACTTATGGACGATGGACTTGGTCCTTAATTCCAGATATAGAAAAATGGACAAAGAGGAACTATGGTGAAACATTATTTATGAACTATGGTGGACTATTATTTAACTCAAGCTTTGTCAGGTCACGGGTGTTTCAGGAAATACCTGTATTATCGCAGGAGAGCAGAGACGGACGAATGTAATTACTGCGGTGAGATAGACGATGTAAACCATACGCTTTTTATTGCCCGAATTGGACACAAGACAGAACGAACTTCGCGCATACCACTGGAAGTACGTTTAATGCGTACAACATGATGGAGGGGCTAACAGGATCGGAGAAGTCATGGAAGGAAGTATATACCGTCGTTTGGAAGATTATTGAAACCAAGGAGAAAGGCAGCAGGAAGTAGAACGGACAGGCCCTTACACTGAAGAAATGCGAGAGCGGATTCCAATATAAAGTGCGACGCGATAGGAATGTTTTTTAGTAATTTGTCTTTATTTGCAAATAAATCGAAACTTTCCTTAAAAAAAAACGATAGACAAGACTAGGCAGACCAGAGTAGACGGACAAAACAAGACTAGGCGTACAAGACTAGGCGAACAACACTAAACGGACAGAACTAGATTAAGTGAATAAAACCAAAAAAATCGGAACATTAAAGGGTTGATTTTTTGGGTTCTTTTCAGAGTCTTTTTAAGTGCACATCAGATTTGGTCAATTAAATCCATAAAAATGTATTTAAATCTAGTGGTATCGAAAATACTTAATTGCAAAATTTTTAATTTTATCCAAAATTTCAAAAAGTGTCCCGATTTGGGTTATATAATCCATATGTACCCGATTTTGAGACCATCGTATTCCCGGGTAGTCAGAAGCAATGAAAATTCTATAAAAATTGCGCCTGAAAAATTGATTCCTGATTTTGAGAAATTTCGCGTCTTTTATTTTTTTATCAATAGATTTATCAGAGCAGCTATTTATGAAATAAACTCTACTAATAGTGATAACTGAATATCGCTCAAACTCATCTGTACGGTCATAATTTGTTAACTTATGTGAAAACTGAAGTTAAAATAAATAACTTCAACGGAAATGTGATGTGTTGGTTACCTTCTAAAAACTAGTTCGGATTCTTTATCATAAATAATTCTAAATATCATTAGTACCCAAAGAATTTACCGACAATGAGTTTATTGAAAGGGTACATGGATTAAAAGCGATTCACTTTAAAAGCAATTTCTCGCATTATTTTTTTGATCGATTTGCTTCAATCTCAATTTTATTTTAATAAGAGTAAGATTTGTCTTACTTGAACAGCATTCTTCTTTTTACAGTAATAAAAGCTCAAACTATTCCGAAAATTCTCGTTTTTTTTCCTCCTTTTAATATAATTCCAAAAACAAGTATACAGAATAATTTTCAAATAAATTATCAGCTGCCAAAATATATAACAACGATGTTGTTTAAAATGAAGTTTTTTGATGAATATTTCGTTGTGTTATTTCAAAATGTTGTTCATCAATTTCTCTCTAAAAATATCGTATTCAATAGAAAATCGATGAAAGTAAAAGCTTAACGAAACGATTACGTAATTAATTACTTAATACAAAATCTAGACTGAAACTATTTTTATTGTGTTTCTTTATCGAGTTACGTAACACGAATATATTTTATGAAATATAAAAAGAAGTGTGCAAGATATGTTTTCTTTGTTTCTTATTTTATTTCTGCACAAAAATGAAATCTAAAACGCGAAAAAGTCGATTGCCAACTCTCCGGTTTCGTATTAAATTCAACCAGTTTAAACTGGCTTTTGAAACTCAGGAACTCGCAATTAAAACAGAAAATTTGCATTACTAAACATCGACTGCGCACAGGTAAATTTTTTTTGAATGTTTTACTTGGATCAAAAATTACGAAAATCGATATTTAATTTCGCAATTATAGGTACCGCAAATAAATACTGAATTTTTTACAATACCACATTTTGTTACTTTGCCGAATATTTATTGGTCGGATCAAAATAAGATATGATTTTCCAATCTAATAACTACCTTCCGCATTCCGTAAATTATTTCTCCATTGAAAAAGTTTCTATTCGCATAATTATGGGAATCATTCATAAATTACGTAAAAAATAAGCAGACAAAATTCTACAATTTACGTTATGTTTTAGGTGATATCGAAGAGGAAGAAGAACAAAAATAACAATAATTTGTGTAAATATTATGAGTTACTATTACAACATCAAATTAATTGTGTTGTAAATAGTAATTATGGACAAATTTAACATAAATAATAGTCAGTTGACGTTGATTGGTGTCAGTCAAATGGATTTAAGAGGAAACGTTAATGGTGGAATTGAACACACCGAAAGAAATGAGAATGATAGGGTGCAAGGAGAGGAATTGAAACAGGAAGCTTGTCTAGGATGTCTAAAAAAGAGTAAGAAATACTAATATTATTATTATTTGGTTTCATTTAATTTTTTCATGATCATATTTTTTCATCTTACATATTCTTTTAGGAAATTTAACGCTCTACCAAAAAGGTCTGTAATGATTTTTCTCTACCAGTTCAAAAGTTATTCGAGGTCAAATTTATAGTCAACCTCTCGGTTTTTTTTTATTTTCATCATGATATAATGATTTAAAAATAAAAAACATACTTTAAGCAATAAATTTCACATGATATTTTCTTTGAGAAAGCATCCGGGGCATAACGCTCACCCAAAAAAATAATTCATAATTCAATTTATTGAAAAAAATATTAATATTAGCATCTTTGTATTTCTTCTTCTTCATATGGCGCTACAGCCCAAATTGGGCCCTATCATCCAGTATTTTGTGTCCTCCGTTCTTCCCTACCCTTTGCTGTTCTTCTCACCGCTCTTACTCCGAGTAGTTGGTATGCGTCTTCCCGAGTCTCTTCCTCCTACCGTTTTCTCGGCCGCCCTACCGGCCGCCTGCCTTGCGGTTGTCGTCCATCCTGAGTACGTGTCCTGCCCATTTTAGTTTTTGCAGTCTAATGAATGTAGAAATCGGTGGTTCTTGGTATATCTGGTATAACTCGTTATTGTACCTTTGCCTTCTGATGTTTCCGACCGTTAGAAAGCCCTTAGAAATCCTACTTAGCACCAATATTTCCATTGTTTTTATTTGTTCGATCATAGTCTATGTTTCGCTACAATATCATGCCATAGGTCGAATAATTATCTTGTATATAATAAATCATCAACATTTCAAAATAATTTCTTGAAAAATACGGCCGCGAAAAGCTCTGTATGTTCTAAAAATTTTAAGTACTTTTGCTAAACGAGGAATTTAGCCAATATTTGGCATGTCTCTGGTCAATTTTTTTTTAATTTTCATGCATTTATCTGTAAAATCAAAACCATAAAAAAATCTTGGAATTTGGATAAATATGACGCAGTCTCATAATTTTTCATTTGTCTATTACAGATGAACACACGAATTTTGATAAAATTTTGCACATTCATAGGCAATTGCCGACGGAATAATTGTGCCAAATTTCATAATTGTAGCTTGAAAATGAGGGCCGCGATAAGCTTTTAAAATTTGATAAATTCTGAGCGTACTTTGCTATTACTGACGAACGAACCAACGGATTTACAAAGCTCTAATATGTGGCACTCCATTTAAGACACTATATTTTGCCAATGTTTTTGAAAATTTCAGCAACATAGCTTTGAAGTTATAGGTGTGACTGAAATTTGAATAAATTTTATCACAGCAAACGGATGAACGACTTCGCTCGCGAGAATTTTAAGAGTTACCTTCTTTGTCTGTTTCGACGTTCTGAGCAATTATTTATTGCAGACTTAGGTTGCCTCAAAGCATCTCTTTGTTTTGTATTAAATGTAATATGTATTAAGATAATTTAACTACAGCTATGCAAAAAGTTTACTAATCTATCAAAACTACAGACGTTAGAAGCAATAAGTGGGCAAGTTAACTTACTTTATCATAAATAACTTAGCATGTTATTGATTTAAATGACCTCAGTGCAGCTTTGCATTTCATTTAAATCAATAACCTATTAAGTTCATGTCTCTCTCACGAAATGTCAAACTAAAAATATCGAACCCCAGTCATCTACGTAGGTTTCAAGTAGGTGGTTTACAAATTATTTTCATTATTCATAAAAAGCAAAGCTGCACTGAGGAAATCGCGAAACGCGTCTGCAGATGGCTATGCATTTAAGTTAATAGAAAGACATGATCTTAAAAAAAACCGGCCAAGTGCGAGTTGGAACTCGCGCACCGAGGGTTCCGTACAAACTTGTAAGTAAGGTATCTTTTTTTTGTGGAGGACGTAGCAAGCACATTCAGTTAACGTGACAAGTGGCTCTCCTGAAATCACGACCATCTTAGCACCGCTGCAAGCATAACCTCAAATGTCGCTGTCGTACGATGGAATTTTACCCTATATTTTATTACCATACATCACCCATTCACTATGAGTCCCTAGGGGTTCTGGAACTTCACTATTTGTTTTTACTGCTCAATTTTGCCTGTATACCTATATACCCTGTATAAAGGTATACAGGTATTTTTTTTTATATAACGCGAATATTTTTAAATTTGTAAAAAAAAAATTTTATTTTAGTATTACACTTATTCACTAACTTATATTAAGATCTAAATATTTCTAGATCTAATATAAACTAATATATTAACTATTTCTGGATCTATTTCGATACTCTTAACATTCAGTTGTTCAATTGAATGCTTTTGGGCAATTGACTACCAAAAAATATAGGGCGTACGTGATTTAAATATATGTAGATTATAAAGAAAAATTAGACGAAATATAATATATACAGGATGTTTCGGGACTTGAGTATGTCGCATGTCGGTTATAAAAAAGCAAAATTTAGACATAATATATACCCTGTATATATTCTGATATAGAGCGTACGTGATGAAATGCGTAACTAATATAAACAAAGAAAATTCAGAATAAAGAGCTTAGTGCCAACACATATTATTTAACCTTCGGACCTAACCGAGGAGGACCTAACTGTATGCAACCCATATGCTTCTGCTGCCTGACAATATCACGCAACAACACATTAGTGTATTTTCATAAGTTTCTAATAGTAAATTCGCATTTTTCTTGTAATTACACTACATATTTACAGCTTTCATTTTTCCCTTTACATGTGGTGTAAGACACCGCTTCTTGCCAAATTTCATGATTCTAGGTCAACGGGAAGTACTCCCGTATAGGTTTTGATTCCCTTGTGAAATCGCAAAATATGCGACATTAAAGGTCATATCTTTTGATCGCGTTGACTTACAAGTTTGATTTTTTCACAGCTAAAAGAGACCGCAGACCCGAGTATTTGGTACAAATTTCAACTTGTTACCCCTACGTGTTCCTGAGAAAAATGGTCTTGACCGACAGACAGACGGACAGACAGACGGACAGACAGACAGACAGACAGACGGACAACAAAGTGATCCTATAAGGGTTCCGTTTTCGGTACGGAATCCTAAAAAACAAGGTTATTTTTCTGGTTTTCGTTAAGTGCCACGAAGCTAGATTCACATCAGATTTGTTTTGGGAGTCTTAAAAAGACTCAATTGTGTGATACATTGCCGGAAATGTTGAATTTAGCCTAAATAAATTCAACATTTCCGACCGTGTTCCGACTTTATTAAGTTTGTTAAATGATTAGTTTTTTCAAGTTAATTCTAGTCGTTAGTTCAGAATCTAGTCGTCTCTAACTAGTCTTGTCTGCTCTAGTCTTGTCTGCTACAATTTTATCTGCTGTTGTACAGTCAGCACTAGTCTTGTCTGCCCCAATCTTCTTGTATTGTCTGTTCTTATATTGCCTGCGCAAGTCTTGTCAATACTAATCTTATCTGCTCTAGACTTCTCTACTCTAGTTTTGTCTACTCTAGTCTTCTCTACTCTAGTCTTATCTGCTCTGGTTTTTTTCTGCTCTAGTCTTGTCTGCTCTTGTCTTGTCTGATCTAGTTTTATCTGATCTAGTCTTGTCTGTACTAGTTTACTCTAGTTTTTTCTGCCCTAGTCTTGTCTGTTCTAGTCTTGTCTGCCCTAATCTTCTCTGCTCTAAGCGTGTCTGCTCTACTTTTGTCTGCTCTAATCTTGTACGCTCTAATCTTGTGTGTTATTAACTATTATTAACTATTCCTGTTATCTATCGTAATATCGAAACAAAAGATTGGGTAGATGAATCTGTCTAGTCTGTCTAGACTTGTCTGCCCTAATCATGTCTGTTCTACTTTTGTCTGCTCCTGTCTTGTCTGTTTTAGTCTTATCTCCAATAGTCTTTCCAGCGCAAGTTTTGTCTACTTTAGTCTTGTCTGCCCTAGTCTTGTCTGCCCTAGTCTTGTTTGCCCTAATCTTATCTGCTCTAGGCTTATCTGCTCTAATCTTGTCTGCTCTAATCTTATCTGCACTAGTCTTGTTATCAATCGTAATATCGAAACAAAAGATAAGCTGGATAGATCTATCTAGTCTTATCTATATGTTCTTGTCTGTTCTAGTCTTGTCAACTCTAGTCTTATATACTCTAGTATTGTCTGACCTAGTCTTGTCTGTCCTAATCTTCTCTGCGCTAGTCTCATCTGTTACAGTCTTGTCTGCTTAGGGCTTCAAACAAAAATGATATTTTTCTCGTCTAGTCTCGTCTTGTCTCGTCAACATCATAACTTTAATTAATTTTCTGCCCTAGTCTGTTCTGCCCCAGCCTTGTCTGCTCTAGTCTTGTCTGATCTACTTTTGTCTGCTCTAGTCTTGCCTGCACTAGCCCTGTTATCTATCCTAACATCGAAACAAAAAAAACGGTGGATATAGCTATGTTCTCTTGTCTGTCTAGTCTTCTCTTCCCTAGTCTTGTATGCTATAGTTTTGTGTGCTCTAGTTTTGTCTGCTATAGTCTTGTCAGCTCGAGTCTTGCTTGCTCTAATCTTGCCTGCTTTAGTCCTTTCAGACCTAGATTTGTCTGCACTTGTATTGTCTTTCCCAGTCTCGTCTGTTCTTGTTTTGTCTGCAATAGTCTTGTCTGCACTGGTATTGTTCTCTACCCTAATAAAATAATTTACCTTAAAATAATCAAAACAAAAAATACGGTGGATGAATCTATATTGTCTTGTTTGTCTGTTTTGTTTGGTCTTCTCTTTTCTAGTCTTGTCTGGTATGGTTTTGTGTGCTCTAGCCTTGTCTACTGTAATCTTGTCTGCACTAGCCTTGTCATCTATCGTAATATTGAAACAAAAGATACGGTTTATGAATCTAACTTTTATCTAGTCTTTTCTGTCTAGTCTTGTCTGTTCTAGTCTTGTTTGCTCTAGTCCTGTCTGATCTAATCTTGTTTGCTTTAGTCTTGTCTGCTCTAGTCTTGGTTGTTGTAAACTTGTCTGCTCTAGACTTCTCTGCTCTAATCTTGCTCAACATCATTCTGCTCAACATCATAACTTCATTTTCCAAATTTGGAACTCGGTAAATATTCTCTCGGTCTTGAAGTCATGAGCGATCTCACGGACGAGATGCTGGAAGGGAAGTTTGCGGATCAGAAGTTCCGTGCTTTCTGTTTGATATTTGTCGCAGTGCGACCGTGTCGGATCTGTAGCGATGCAGTTTCTTGATACCGCCGATAGCAGTCTTCCTGGCCGCTTTGGTGGCGACCTGCTTACGGGGTGTTTATAGCTCCCTTTCCGCCGGTGGACTTGCGAGCAGTCTGTTTCGTTCGGGCCATAGTTCAGGCCCTTCTTTTCCATTGGGCACTCTGGGCACGTACCCACGGCCCCGCGATCGGTAGGGCCCCCCTAGTTTGCCAGATTTGACCTGCCAGATCACTAAACGATAACCGATATTTATTACCGAAAAACATATTTATTTCCAAGGAATCTAACGATAATGACAGATTACAATACCTACTCGCTTATTAGCTTTTGCATGTGCGGAGCTACTCTACTCTAATCCGAAAATCAGGCTTTCCGATTTCAAGACACATTTCCAGTGAAAATCGTATTGAGAATCTATTATTAATGCAGTGCGGAACTGAAAAGAAATCTCTAAATTGAAAAGTAAAATGAATTAAATAGTACAATGAAGTACAATGAATCAAAAAGTAAAAGATTAACCAGTTTTTCGCCGAAGTCCATAGAATGTGATATGCTCAAAAATATAGATTTTATAAAAATTAATCAATTTTTAGAAGCTATTAACGATTTTGGCCAACCAAATCTGGCCTCTTCAATCAATGTAAGCTTTTGCAATAACCTGTGAATGTTAAAAGAGTTACTTTTGTAGATTATATTATATATTCATTTAATGTGACTGTTGAGAAATAAAACTAAATCTATAACTTTGCTTGTCTACTGTCTTTGTCTATTCTAACAAAAGAGTGCTATGTCAAGGTCCTAGGGGCCCATTATTCTAATATGCCTCCAATGGAATAAAGACGACTCTGCCCTCGTTCGAATATTTGTGTGCATCCTGTCTGTTCAACGTCGTGGATTATAATTGTCTGCCCTAATCTTGTCTGCTCCAGCCTTATCTGCTCCAGCCTTGTCTGCTCAAGTATTTTCTGCACTAGCCTTCTTATCTACTCTAACATCGATACAAAAAATACGGCGGATGAATCTATCTTCTCTTGTCTGTCTACTTTTCTCTTTTCTAGTCTTGACTGCTATTGTGTTCTGTGTTCTAATCTTGTCTGCTCTAGTCTTATTAGCTCGAGTCTTGTCTGCTCTAATCTTGTCTGCTTTAGTCTTTTCAGCACTACTCTTGTCTGCCCTTGTATTGTCTGTTCTAGTCTAGTCTATTCTTCTTTTGTCTGCAATAGTCTTGTCTGCACTAGTCTTTTTATCTACCCTGATATCAAAACAAAAAATACGGTTCTTGAATCTATATTGTCTTGTTTGTCTGGTCTTCCTTTTCCTAGTCTTGTTTGCTATAATTTTGTTTACTCAGTGCCGAGTGCCGTACCAAGCGTATGCAGCGCCTGTGGCAAGTGTCTAATCCAAATTTGTCTCTTTGTCTTTCTGTAATGGATCAGGGGACGAAAATCGGCAAATGAGATGACCGTGTTGCTTCATGTAGAATGGTTAAGTAAAATAACGGCCAAGTGCATTTCTCCAACCGGTCGATATCCTTTGTTAATCTTGTATGCACTAGCCTTGTGATCTATCGTAATATCGTAACAAAAGATCCGGTGACTGAATCTCTCTAGTCTTGTCTGTCTAGTCTTATCTGTACTAGTCTTGTCTGATGTAGCCGTGTTTGCTTTAGTCTTGTCTGCTCTAGACTTGTTTGCTCTAGTCTTGTCTGCTCTAGTCTTGTCTGCTCTAGTCTGATCAGCGCAAGTCTTGTTTACTCTAGTCTTGTCTGCCCCAGTCTTGTATGCTCTAGTCTTCTTTGTCTTAATCTTGTCTGCTCTAGACTTGTCTGCTCTAGTCTTATCTGCTCTAATCTTGTCTGCTCTTATCTTGCCTGCACTAGCCTTGTTATCTGTCGTAATATCGAAACAAAGGATACAATGGTTGAATCTATCTAGTCCTGTCTGTTTAGTCTTGTCTGTTCCAGTCTTGCCGGCTCAAGTCTTGTCTGCACTAGTTTTGCCTGCTCTAGTCTTGTATGCTCTTGTCTTATCAGCTCAAATCTTATCTGCTCTAGCATTCTCTGCCCTAGTCTTCTCTGTCCTAATCTTGTCTGCTCAAGTCTTGTTTGTTACAGACCTGCTTATGGCTTCACACGAGAACAATATTTTTGACGTCTCGTCTCGTCAACATCATTTCCCAAATTTGGAACAATTATAAACTTATTGCTAAAAAATGGACCTTACTCAATCCCATTTCAGAATCTCTTTTTAGATACATTTTTCTTAATTTTCTTACAATAGAGCTTTTTTATTATTGTGGTTTGGGGAAAGCTCTACCCTGCGTGTCAGGCTCTCACTCAGTAAACCCCCATTTCACTTGTCTTTTATTATGCGCTACCCGGTATCGCGCTTTTCGTATTCCTACAAAGTGAGCAGCTCGGACGGATAGTGCCGCCCTGATTGAAAATGCCTGCTCGGTTAGTCCCCAATCTAACCTCAGTATCCCGCATGACAGGTGGGTGTACTGACTATACTACCGATGATGACCATAGTAGACATGTTACAATTATGTATGGAATTCGACGTCGTTCATATGACCACCAGGAACACGACAGCAGCAATCATTCTTAGGTATAATTTCAATTTTCAATCACTCTCTCACACATATCAGCTGGAATGTTGATAATTTCGCGATCGATGTTGTTCCTGAGCTCCTCTAACGTTGTTGGATTGTTGACATAAACCTTCGACTTAAAGTAACTTTATAAGAAAAAATCCAACGACGTCAAATCGCATGAGCGAGATGGCGATTCGACTGGACGATTTCTCGAGATTAAATAATTAACAAATTTTGCTTGTAATAAATCAATTATTTGGCCAGGTGTGTGTGGCTTGTGGCACCATCTTGTTGAAACCACATATCGCTGATGTCAAGTCCATCCAATTCTGACCAAAAATAGTCTTCCAACATAGCACCATAGCGAACTCCATTGACCATAACATGGCGATTATCTTCTTCGACGAAAAAATACAGTCTGTCACATCTCCGGAATAAAATCTACACCACACGCTGGTCTTTTATGGATGCAATGTAGTCTCATGAACCATGATTTGGGTTTGTTGCGGTCCAATAACGCATATTCTGCTTATCGCTAAAGATAATTTTTCGATGAAATTCAAAATTTTGCAGAACAAAGTCGGATATGTTTCGGGGCTTTAAATGATCCAGAGATTTCAGTTCTTGAGTTAATTTAATCTTGTAAGGGTGTAGCAGAAGATCCTTACGCAAATATGGACTGGGAAAATCCCAAGTCTTGTGAACGGCGTGGAATCGAACTATTTGGTTCATTTTGATCTGAAGGTCTTACGACTGCAATATTTTCAGTACTTCTACCGGCACATTCAATAGTGAATATGATTATTCAAATTTATTCACCATCGCACGCACAGTTTGTCTGGTGGGACAATTATTGCGACGAAAAATTGGAGTAAGCGCTCTTAAAGTTGCGACTTCAATTTTGGTGGTAAGTTTTAACGACATCCAAATGTTGCTCGTTCGTGATCTTCACCAGGATTAAAATGTAAGCCTTTACTGACGTTTTGACCTTGACAGATCATAAAAAAATTGTAGATTATGTTCTGTATTATAAAACAAAATTGTTATGTTAAATAAATAAATGAAAACCCTTTATACTATAATTGGTTGCCAAACACTGTCGTTTTAGAAGGGAATGGAATGGTAGTGGAATATTGTGATATAATCTCCTCAATATGTTCCTCCAAATGTCACGCAGCTTCTGCCTTAGCTATCGATATAACAGCAATTAGATGAAAACACTAATTAGATGAAAGTTTGTAGTTATACTAATTTTGGGTATAATTTAAATCTTGTTCAATATCAGTTTCGTAATAATTTCGTCAATTAAAATGTTTGAAAATATTTAATTTATTTAAATAAATTAATATTCTTTTCTTGTAATTTCCAAAAATTTCTAAACATTTAATTTTTTATTATATAAAAAATACTTGGTATATCTTTATCCAACTTGGTACTTACGTATTAACGCCACCACCGCTATATATTGGATCGAGAGTTCGCGCTGCCCCACGTATGTTGTCTTGATTTATCTGTCCGCTTCGCGTCGGGCAATCTAATCTAACCGGGGTTAAAAAATAAAGTATTTTGAGTTTGAAAAATGTTTTAATTTGAAATAAAATGTTTTATTTTATAATTTATCATAAAAATTTTAAGTGTAGATTGGCGGCATTTAAAAATGTAGCGGTGGTGGTGTTAGCAAAAATTTAGTTTAAATTTTTCTGAATTAAACAGATATATTACAAATACTATGTAAGTTTGTACTTTACAAGTTTCCTATTACGAAATATTAGCATAAATTCTGAAACCATCCTAATTGTGCCTGAAGGCTCTACATATTACAAAAAAAATCAATGACTTCTTGTGTATCAATGACTTATTATCATGACCTTGTCATGCACACACTATAAATTTGTGTAAACTTAAAATCCATCTTACAAATGTTAAAAATATGTTTGCTATAAATTTTTCAAAATAATTTTCATTGATTTCACCAATTAACTAATCCAATATTTTTCTTACTAATTAGATGACGCAGTTTTATACATACCTGAAGAAAATTATATCCATCGACTGAAACAATCCCGACCGAGTGTAAAAGAATGGATCAAAATGAAAACGAACAAAAGCTACACGAAAAAGCTCATCCAGAAAAGAATACCAATCACCTCCTGGCTACCCGAATACAACCTAAACTGCGGTGTCTCAGACTTAGTGGCCGGAATTACGGTCGGCTTAACAGTAATCCCACAAGCAATAGCTTACTCCAACGTAGCTGGACTTCCACCACAAATCGGTCTATATTCCTCTTTCATGGCTTGTTTTGTCTACACGATATTTGGAAGTGTAAAAGATTCGGCTATTGGACCAACAGCTATTTCAGGTTTGTTAACGAGGGAAAACAATCACGGATTTGGAGTTGATGGTGCTATTTTGCTATGTTTACTTACTGGTCTCGTTCAATTACTCATGGGCGTCCTACAACTAGGTAACAAGCTATTTGTACTTCATTTGCAAATCAAACTAATTGAATTTGTGTTTAGGTTTTCTTATAGACTTTATTTCCGGACCTGTTTCTATTGGGTTCACATCAGCTGCGGCTATTATCATAGCGACTACTCAAGTTAAAGACATCTTAGGATTAAGTGTTGCGGGAGGAAACTTTTTAGATGTTTGGGAGAATATTTTTGGACATATCTCGGAAACAAGGCTATGGGACTTAATGTTAGGCTTCTGTTGCATGTTAATTATCTTATTCTTAAGGGTAAATATACTAATAATATTTTACTAAATTGAAACAATTAAATATTTTATTTCTTGCAATACAAATAACGTATTAACATTCCCATATGCGCGACACTCAGCTACGCGACGTCGTGCGACATCGCCTGTCAAATAATGACTACATTGTTTTAAATGGACACGTCGCGTAGCTGTCGCGTAGCCATAGTGAGAACGTGCCCATTTATAACAATTTAATCATTATTTGACAGGCGATGTCGCGTGACGTCGCGTAGCTGAGTGTCACGTATATGAGAATCGGCCTTAACATGGAAAGCTATTCAATGTATTCAATGTTTTACTGGTGTTTGCCATGTCGACAAATTGACTTATGTTTATTAAATCTCAATAAAATTTAACAAAAATAATGGCAACTATACCTAACAATTGATGTAATATGGTTTCTACGTTTGGATGCTCGGCCAACCACCGTAATTAAAGATATAGATTAAATTTAAAAAATACTGCAAGAAATAATATATTGTGCAACTAGTGCGGAAAGTTGTCAATTGCCCACGAGAGCAAAATTAGGCGCACCAACGAAGTGAGTGCGCTCATTCGCTCGAGTGGGCAATTGAATACCTCACAAGTTGCAGATAATATTTTTTATTACTCATGCGAATACGTGCCATCTTTCAAGTTTGGCGTCCAGGGGACATAAAAAAAATAAAAAATTTGCTTTTTCAATTCTCTGTGGTGTGGATTCGTCATAATAACTCTCATCAGTCTCCAGTATCACCATAGAATGAATGTACACTGATTCTAAAACTTTAAAAATTAAATTTCAATTTCTCAATTAAAAAAATTCTGTCAATATCACGACACGTTTTTAATTTTGATTGTCCTTTTTTTAGTTACCTATTCGATTTTCATTGAAAATTTGCCTGCGCCAAGCATAATTTTGCGTGCGACAAGTATACTTGTCTACTTGCAAATAATTGAATTGACAAACAGTCTTTTGTCGCACTAAAAAGCGTGCACCAAAATAGTACTTATCCCGCATGAGTAAAAAAAAATATTCATCCATAATGAGAATTATGAGGATGTGCATACCTCGGGCAACTTAACAATCACGTTGCCCTCAATAATTAACATCCTCATAATTCCCTTGATACATAAATATCTTTAAAATATAATAGTTTTTTTCTGAAAATTTAATTGATATAATAATTACATCTTTTGTAGAAATCCAAAGATTTTAGAATTGGACCCGACGATATCAAAGAGAGAAAACCATACCATGACTACATAGCGAAAACCGTGTGGCTTATCTCAACAGCAAGAAATATCATTGTAGTCGTCTTCTGTGCTATCATGGCTTATTGCTTCGAATCCAGAGGTCCTCAACCCTTCATCTTAACAGGCTTCGTGAAACCTGGACTGCCAGAATTCCAGCCACCACCGTTCTCAACAACAGTTGGCAACACCACATACAACTTCATCGACATGGCATCAACAATGGGATCGGCCTTGATTGTGGTACCTCTGCTTGGAATTTTAGAAAACATTGCTTTGGCGAAAGTTTTTTGTAAGTCATATACCATTTTCTGGAAAATATTCTTCTTTCTCTTCTGGCTATACAGACTAGGGTAAGCCTCCTTAAAAAATCCCTTCTACCTTTGGCGATCTTTAACGACACGTGTTCTTAGGTGAGTATTCGTATCTTCCTCTACCTTACCTTTCCACCTGGTTTTGCACTTCCTGGGTCTACCACTACCTCTTGAGGTACTAGAGGTACTTTATACGTGTGAGAAGCTCTTACGTTCGGCATTCTAATCATGTGACCCGCCCATGCAAGTTTCTAAGTCTTGATGAATATCATCAACCTTCTATTATATCTTCACCTTCTATTAGCTTAAATATCTTCACTTTCTATTAGCTCTAGGGGTTCGTAGTTCATGATAATTCCATATCCTTTTTCCCTCTTCAAATACACGAAGATCGACTTCTGACTCCACGATTCAGCTCCATAAATTAACGCTGGGCTATCAGAGTTATATATGTACAATGTATTGGAAAATGAACTCCCCAGTTTTATTCTGTCATAGAGTTTGTGCAAAGTGATAGGTATTATTCTAGTTTGTGGTACTTTATTCATCAATTGTCCAAGTTTTGCTCCCCTGCAGCTGACACGCCTGCTTGACTTTGAGACGTGGCCAAGGCTCAGTTTGCTTTATTCAGTTCAGGTGTGCAGTGCAGTGCTACTCCGCAAAAAAGCGTGTGTTATTTGACTTGAGCAAACTGAATCTGTTATAACAGTGCAACGTAATTTTAGGTGTCAGTATAGTGTTCAACCTCCTTCTGCAAAAACTATCCGTCATTAGCGACATTCTTTCAAGGAAACCGGTCGTGTTTTAAAAGGGAAATCGCCACGTAGACCGAGAACATCTGAAGATGTTGTTAAACAGATCGGTGTTTCGTGTGTTCGCAGCCGAAAGGAGTCATTGGCCACACGTAGTCTCCAATTACGATTTCCTAAAGCTACCGTGTACGATGCTATACGTAACAGTCTTCATTTGCATGCCTTAAAATTGCAACTGTTACGTGAAATAAAACATAGTGATAAAATCGAAAGATTAGAGATTGCTGTTGACTTTCTAAACATAATTGATGATGATAAGAATTGGTTGAAAAATGTTTTCTTTTCTGATGAGGCTACATTTAATGTTCTTCTTCTTCTGGCGCTACAGTACCACAACCAATTTGAGCCTTGGCCTCCCCTAACTTCCTCCTCCATTCCTCTCTTTCGCGGGGCACTTCCTTCCATCTTCCTTGTTTATGGCTTCGTCTGGCGTCCTAGTCTACTTCATCCTCCAATCTTTTTCTTGGTCTTCCTATCGGTCTCTACCCCTTCATTCGGCCGTTCAGGATTCTTTTGGGCAATCTACCATCTGATATTCTTATAATGTGGCCTCCCCACCAGAGGCGCTGGAGTTTCACGTATATCGACACTGGTTGGCATTTAAGGGCCTAATATACTTCCTTGTTATATCGCCTCCTATATTCTTCATTTTCCCGTACTGCTCCTAGGATCCTTCTTAATATTTTTCTCTTGAACGCGTCGATTTTTTCTTTGTTCTTGACGGTGAGGATCCACACTTCGCAGCCGTACGTGAGCATTGGTCGGATGATTATTTTGTACACCTTATTTTTTGTGTCTCTGTGTATCACATTGGACTTGCGTATATTCGCAAATGAGAAATACCCTTTATTTGCAATCAACACTCTGGCTCAAATTTCCGCGTCGTCCGGGCCTTTGCTATTGATGTTTGTACCCAGATACATAAAGTACTTGTTTCAAGGTGTCTTGTGTTTGTATTCTTGGTGCACCCGTTCTACTTTTCACTAGCGTCTTGATTTGGAGGCCGATTGTTTGGGCTGCTGCTTTTAGTGCTGTATAAGCTTCCTCCGTGGCTCGTTTTGTGTGTCCCATTATGTCAATGTCATCCGCGTATTCTGCAAGTTGTACGGATTTATTTATTAGAGAGTTGTCTCTCCCTATTCCAGCCTTTCTTTTTACATGGTGAGGTTGAACAGCGTCGGTGCCAGTCCATCGCCTTGTTTCAGCCATTGTCCACATGTAAAGCTTTCCGATAAATTTCCCTGCGCCCAAACCTCTGCGGTGCATTCTAACATGGTGAGTTGGTCAAGTCTTACCAGCTTTTCTGATGTGCCCAGTTCTTTCAGTATCACGTATAGCTCGTCTCTGTTTATGGAGTCGTATGCTTGTTTGTAATCGACCAACACACTGTATACGTCGACATTGTGTTCCCAGATTTTGGTGAGAGTACGTTTGACATTGTGTATTTGGTCTACTGTCAATCTTCCAGGTCTAAAACCTGCTTGGTACTCTCCTGGTACTCTCCTATTACATTTGAGGCAAGATATGTGAGTCTGTTGTTAATTATGTTCGTGAATATTGTGTGTCCGCTGCACACCAGTAATGCTCCTCTGTGGTTTGAGCATGTCATTTCGCTTTGTATTTCGTCCATGCCTGGAGATTTGCTAGCCTTTGGCGTGTTCATTGCTGTTACAATTTCTTCTATAGGTACCATCGTGTGTTCGTTGTCTTCCTGCATTGGCAGTAGCTCTGCTTGTCTTAGTGGTGTTACTGGAGCTATAGCTTGCAGTCTACTATCCGTAGTGCTGGGATTTAGAAACTTTTCGAAGTGCTTTTTTGAGGTGTCCTCTATCTCGCGTTGATCACTTACGATTTTTCCCGTTTCGTCTCTGCATAAACTTGTTTGGGGTTTGAAACCTTCTCTTCTCCGCATAAGGTATTTGTACGCATCTCTATCATTGTATGCTCGAAAATCTTTTACCATATTTACTATTTGTTCGTTTTCGAATTTGCGTTTCTTTTGTCTGCCGAGCTTATCCGATTTTTGTCGTGCTCGTTTGAATGTCTCCCTTCGTTCTCTTGTTTCTAGTTGATGCATTCCTTTATGGGCGTTCTTTCTTTGTTCAGCGCTTTCTCTAAATTCATCAGCATACCACTCAGGTCTCTATTGCTTATTCTCTCTAATTCCTACTACTTCCTGTGTCGAGTTCTTTACTATATTCTCCACTCTGTTCCACATCAGACTCACTATCTCTTCCTTCTTCTATATTTATATTTGTTATTTTTCATTTTTGCTCGTTGTTACTTTGTGATTCTTTTCTTCTATTCGTAACGCCTTCGTAAAGACTTGGCGCATGCTTGCGTTCTGATTCTGCATCGATATTTAATGCGTACTGGTGAGTGGTCTGAGCCACAACAGGCCCCTCTCTGTGCTCTTACGTCTAGTATATTTGTGGCCCATCGCCTGTGAATTAACCCATGGTCAATTTGGTTTTTTTTATATTTAATGATAGTGGAACAGTAAATCGTCACTACTGCAGAATTCGGGGGTCAGAACATCCACGAGAATTTATTCAGCATCATCGTGACTCTCCCAAAACTAATGTTGGGTGGAAGATCCTGTGATTGGTCCTCTCATTTTTACAGAACAAGCAATATATGGGGACAATTACTACGACATGTTAACAGAGGATGTCTTTCCCGAAATAGATGATTTTGAGGCGGAAAAAGGACTTAGTGTTTTTCCAACAAGATAACGCCCCACCTCATTAACCACGAGCGCGCGGCTCCAGACACTCGCTTTTCAGGAAGATGGATAGGCAGAACTGGTCCAATCTCTTGGTCACCACGGAGTCCGGACTTGATCCCATTGGACTTTTTCTTTTGGGGCCACATAAAAAAAGTTGTGTACAGTGAAAGATCCGAGACATCAATCATTTTCGCGAAAGAATCGTCGCGGCGGTTGAGACAGTTACACCTGATATGTTGTTGAATACGTGGCGAGATGTGGAATTTCGCCACGACGCCGACGTGTGCATGGCAACAAATGGATCCCACTTTGAAGTCCATTAATGTTAAAACGAAACTTGAAAGTACTCTCTTTTATTGTGTTGTTCTCGTTCTCGTTGAATTTGTTTTGCATTAATTTCAACATTATACTTATACTTAAAACTAGGGAGTTCTTTTTCAAACACACTGTATATTGGTAGTTTTGATTTACGTGAGATGATTTTTGATTTAAAAAACTTGCGATAAGTTGTTAGTGTTATTGAAAGTTACTCCGAGATAATTAACATTTTATACTTCTGCAAACCGAAGATCATTTAAAATGAAGTTCTGAAGATCCCTTCTTGGGTTATCATGTGATAGTTGTAGGTACTTTGTTTTAGCTACATATATTTCCAAGCTGACTTTTCTCGATTCCTCTACCATTTTTGAAAACAATTCTTCTAGTGTATTATTATTGTCTCTTGTCATAAGCAATATATCGTTCGCGTAGCACATATTTGAAATAATTTTGTTGTGATATTTCCCTTATTTCCCATAGCTTTCCAATTGCATTTTGTAATGTAAGGTTAAAGAGAACAGCTGACAAGACATCTCCCTGCCTAACACCAGTTCTTATTTCAAATTCCTTTGATGTTGCGTTTTGGATTGTTACTCTGGCCTTGGATTCATTCTGGCTACTTTGGCAAAATTATGTGGAATATCCATCAGAACAATGGCACTCCCTAGCATTTCTCTTTTAAAACTCCCAAAGCCTTTTTAAAATCAATTAACAGACAATGCAGGTCGGTGTTGATTTCATACCATTTTTCCATTACTTCACTTAGCCTAAACACCTGATCCAGAGTAGTGGAGCTACTTCATTCAAACGGTTAAAGTTCAGTTCAATGAAAACGGTCTTTTCCTATACAATCCTTGAAGAAACAAATGTAATTGCTATATATTCTGACCTGATCTAATAATGAACTAGAATTATTAATTTTAAGTAGAATTATAACCGAGCACGAAGAAAATATACGAATTTACTAAAACTTATAAAAGAACAACATTACCAGAGTAAAATTGAAGAAAATAATAATATCGTAAAAGCCACATGGGAGGCAGTTCATGAAATTACTAAACTGAAGCCAAAACTACAACAACTCGATCAACAAGATGTGGCACCGTTTTTCACGCGCAACAATATAAATAATTTTTATGCTGACACCCATAGAGATCACGAAACACTTATCAGAATACCCACATGTAATTAATCTGCAGAATAATCCACATTTAATGTTTATCAACCAGATAACCCAGGAAGAAATAGTACAAGTGATAAAGAGCTTAAAAAACACCAAAAGCACAGGAACAGATAAAATCCCTATCTTAACGTTAAAATATGCAGCGGAAGAACTAGCAATACTATTTGAAGAACTCATCAACAATGCTTTTAATGTAGGAGTGTGCCCAAAAGTGATGAAAGTATAAAAAACGATACCCATATTTAAAAAGAACGACATAAATAACTATAGACCAATAAACCTAGTGTAGTATTTTACTAAAGTAATGGAGAAACTAATATGTAGTGGACTGCTATCATTCATAGGCAAACACCGCCTGTTTAATCAGCGACAACACGGGTTTATCAATGGGTGAAATATGGAGACAGCACGTTTCCAGTTTCTAAAAGAAATCATTCAACATCTAGAGGAACATCGTATCTCATGCGGAATACTCATGGATCTAGCAAAGGCATAAGACACAGTGGACCATGTTATTCTAATAAAAAAAGCATACAGTTACGGAATTGTGGGTGTTGCTCTAGACCTAATTACACACTACCTACAAAATAGAACCCAAATAACAGAAATAGAAACATCACATGGAAAGGAGAGATCGACACCAATAATTATAAATAGGGGAATACCCTACAGGGTAGTACCTTGATTAATGACCTTCCTGAATTAAATCTACAACACACGCCAAGTATGACATTAAACTATGCAGATGACACAAGTATTATTATTGGAAATTGGTCAGAAGGTATAATATCAACAAAGGTCCACACCTCAATAGAGATAATGAAAACCTTGTGTGACGAGATCAGATTGATCCTAAAAAGTAAAGAGATAATTATAATAATATTTAAAACCAACCGAGATATAAGAACATGCAACACGTGTTGACAATGATTCAAGTTTAAATATTAATTTTGAGCTTCAGAAAAGTATAAAACTACTTGGTATCCATTTTGACGACACGCTAGGATGGGCAACGCATGTAGATGGGCAACGCTTGAGAATATTAATGCCGCATACTGAAAACAGCTACGCAAACTTCCATAGCCACCGTAGTATCGACATAATGTTCTGGGAGAGCGGGGTACAAGCAATTGATGTGTTCAAGAAGCATAAAGAGACTAAAGAACTATATTTTCCCTAAACTATCGAGAATTCTGCAGAGGAAAGTTTAGAACAGTCAGGATGCTAACTGCGACGGGCACTTACGTCTACGAATCGATATTATATTTAGCAGAAAATAAAAATCTTTTCGAAAAACTCTCAAGGAAACACGAAGTAATAACACCAATTATTGGAAACCAAAACACAGGTTAACTATGACGGAAAAGTTGCCTGCAGAATATCATGAAGCTGTACAATACGTTACCCAAATATATTAAATTACTCCCAACGACCAAACACCTTAAGAAGGAACTTCATCGAATCCTCGTCGACATAGAACCGTCCTCCGTAAAGGAATTTAATTTTATGAACAAATAAAATTCTACCAAGAATGAAGAAGGAACTGACACATTTCATTTAGTGAACATCAATGACCTGCGATTATATGTTATTCGTAATTATAAAAGCTATTCAAATGTTTGCTTACTTAATGAAATAAACTATTTCAATTAAATTCAATTTCATGGCTGTTTTAACTTCATCTAATGTAGGTATTTCTGTATTTTCTTTAGCTGTGTATAATAGTGTTTCGGGTCTTCTACGCCCTCCACGTGATCAGCATTTAATATCTCGGTGAAATACTGGCCCCGCCTATTCATCACATCCTTTTATTTCGTTAGAATGTTTCCCTGCTTATCCTTGCATATGTTAAATTTTGGCTTAATTGCTCTATAAAAATCTTTTACTTTTCGTTGATTATGCTTCTCTTCTATGGGAAATATTACGGTTTAGTAATTTTCTTTTGTGTTTTAGCTGAAGGGAAGGCAATTGATGCGACACAAGAAATGTTGGCTTTGGGAGTTTGTAACATTGCGTCCTCTTTCGTGAGCGCGATGCCGGTAACAGGAGCGTTATCAAGAGGGGCGGTGAATAACGCGAGCGGAGTAAAAACAACATTCGGAGGAATTTACACTGGAATTATAGTGATAGTATCTTTGCACTTATTTACTCCATATTTTTATTATATTCCCAAGGCGTCTTTGGCTGCTGTAATAATAGCAGCTGTGGTCTTTATGGTAGAACTGCACGTCGTTAAACCAATTTGGCGCACAAAGAGTAAATATTTCATTTCATATTAAGGATTGAATCTCTTATTAATTTAATTTTGATTGCAGAAAGTGATCTAATTCCGGCGACGGCGACATTTCTGTCTTGTTTATTTTTACGCCTAGAAATCGGAATCGCTATCGGCATCGGTATCAATTTGATTTCTCTTCTTTACGCATCCGCTCGTCCGTCCGTACATGTGGAAAAAGCCACGGTGAGTTGTAAATTGATGCTAATTACGTGTTTTATTTCTATTTCGAAAAAAAATGGAATTTTATAGGCGACGTCCGGATGCGAATACTTGCTGATTACACCCGATAGAAGTTTGGCTTTTCCTTCTGTCGAGTATGTCAGGTCAACGGTCACCAAGGCTGGAGTCAAACAAGGGTCAAGTTCCATTCCTGTTGTAATTGATGCAAGACATATTCAGGGAGCCGATTTCACTGTAGCAAAGGTAATAATTACATATGAAATACTCAATACACGACTATATAGCGTAGAGAAAGCAGAGAAGGCTAGTTAAATAAAACTAAATCCACAAGACCGAGTCTACGTTACATAAAAAAGCTAGACTGACAAGAATGAGATTAGAAAGATATGAAATTAGACCACTAACACAGACAAAACTATACTGCCAGGACTAAATAAACAAAAGAAGGCTGAAAGACTTTGTCACGATAGCAATTGGTTGTATTTTTGTATTATAAGCACAGAAATAAACATCTTTTATCATTATATACATATCATTATATACATACATTATAAAACTAGACAAATAAAATATTTTTATTTTTCTAGGGTATTAAATTGTTAATAGAAGATTTTATGAAGAGGAAGCAGCCGTTGTTGTTTTATAATTTGAAGCCTAGTGTGATATCAACATTTCAAGGGGTTCAGCCGCAGGGATTTATTTATTGTCAAACATATCATGAACTTGATGAGGTTTTGTTGCAATATATGAATTCAAGGTCGAACGAGTCGACGCCTAGAGAGAGTGCGGAAAGTGTAGATAAATTGTGATTTTAGTGATTCTAGTTTAGATGTATTTTTTATTGTGAAATTAGTTTGTATTAATTTAATTAGTATTTTTTTATTTTTAATTAAGAGATAAGTGAATGGATAATAATTTATTGATATTTGTGTTTTCAAATGCGCTTCGATTTTCAGTGGAAATTCCTTACCAATGTATTATTTTTAGTTTCTAATTGTAATCGAAATTTTCTATTATGAATAAATATTTTATTTTTTTTCGTTTATTTTCTATGCATTATTCTCATTAATCGAAATTCAAACAAAGCAAATACCTATATAATATTATCCATCCAAGAATTTTTAGTTCTACATTTAGAACTAAAAATTCTTGGATGGATAATATTATATAGGTACACAATTTCATATTTTGACAATAGAAACGTTTTAACTACAAACTATATTATAAAATAATAAAAACTAATGTATTTAAATAAAATACTAAATAATAATCTGTCGGTCGTTAAACAAACTAGTTCAAATCTAGTGGAAGAAAGCTGTTAGCTGTTAATTTGTGTTAATTATTGCGGTTTCTTTTAACCCTTTCATGCATGAATTTTTGAAATGGCGAATAAAAAAAGATTTTAAGTATTTTTAGGATATAAGATAAGAAGACACTGTAAACTTTTTTTGTTTTTTTTTTCTTAATACATTTAATCAGATTTTCGATAATTGCTACTGTATTGGACTACATGCATTTATGGCTACAACTTATTTTTCTGAATGGAAGCTGGCAAAGCAGTGCGGGCAAAATGGTTCATTGCACTTAGTACAAATGTACTTCGTCTCTCTTGAACAGTTCTTGTCATGGCATCTATGAACATTCTTTACATTTGTTAATTTCGGCCAGTGATAACTTTCATGGTATCCCACCTCAGGTGGAGCCTTCGCGACTGTACATTTCTACAAAGAATGTCCTCTTATTATTCTGCTCTGGTCATATGTGGCACAATTAATCAAAGCCCTGGCAATTGACGCTTTAAAATATAGAAGCGGTACATCCTTTCCGGCTTCCTGGTATAAAAACCAGGAGTTCACAACCGCCAGATCAATAAAATGAAAGGACACACGTAAGTACTGGAGATGGGCATAATTGAGTGACGATTATCGACCATTCGATTATTCTAAATCAGTGTTCTTCAACCTTTGTCATCCCGCGGAACCCTTTTTTGAGGTTTTTTTTTATGGAACCCTGTTTTTAGTAGCACTTTGGTTAAAGGGGGAAACGCATTACATGTTATGAACAAGATTCGTCCCTGCATTTGTTATAAAAATTGTGTATATGTCTCATAATAAATAAATATAATCTTTATGCAAACGAAATTATAAATTCCATACAAAATATAAAATATTTGTACTATACATACATAGAAATTAAATTGTAATCAAATCAAAAAACTATTTAAAAAATAATAACTTCGTTGTGCTTGTTTATGTCTGCATAATTTATCAATATCTGGATGGAAATTGGATCATTTTCGGCATCAAGTCGATACTTAGTTTTTGTAGCGACGTATGTGGAAAAGGACTTCTCACAGAGATATGTTATTACGAAAGGCATAATTTCTTAAGCGCGCGTATGAAAATTTCACGTTAATTTTATCCAAAACGAGCCCAATGCCATCCGGTCCAAATGTAGATATTAATGTAGCATCGGTACATCTATCTATAAATTGCTCTCTTTCCTTATTTGGCAAGGTATCCACATAAGAACACCCATTAAAAGGATTTTCGATCCAACTTAAATTATTGCAAATGGGGGGAAATATTCGAATAATGTCTTTTGCAAACGTTAAATAGTCTAAATTTTTGTAAAATGCGATATTATTGGTTTCCAGGATCTCATTTAAATTAGCAAAACATTCTGTATTATTTTTGGTGATGCATTCCTCCCAAAGCTTTATTTTCGATTTGATCGTGTTTACTTTGCTATGGATCACAAAACCTGTAGTATTTGGTCCTTGAAATGACAGTAAACTTGAAAAGAAAAAAACTTCAATCATGTACGAAAATATATCTACAGAAATTATATATGTGGGCTAGATTTTGAAGCCAATTAGTGTCAATAAGTTTTCCAGAAAATTCACCTTCAAATCATGCAATTCCCAGAGTCTGGTCAGAACCTTTCCCCTGGATAACCATCTTACTTCAGTATGAAGAACAAGATTTTTATGTAAGCTTCCCAGATCATCGCACAATAGGACAAATACCCTGGTATCTAGAGGTCTGGATTTGATAAAATTAGCCATCTTAACGGCCTCATTAAGAACTTTGTGTAATGCTTTTGGTATCCTTTTAACAGCAAGAGCATGACTATGAAGACAGCAATGACTGGCTTTGATGTCTGGAGCTAGTTTCTTTATAGGTGCTATTACGCCCTTTATAATACCAAACATAGCTTTGGCTCCATCAGTGCAGATATTGTGACATAAATTACAAAAAAATGACATTTTTCAAACTTTACTTGCATACTTACATTAAGTAAATTAAATATTTCTTCACCTGTTGTTTGAGTTAGCAGGAAATTGCAAAAAAAGCATATCTTACTGAAAATTGGATTCGTGTATGTATCTCAAGAAAACTAACAAAATTGATAATCCAGCAACATCTGTAGATTTGACCATTAACAGAGTAAATCCATCTTTAGTATTTTTCAAACGACTTACTAGTTCCACTTCGCAGTAATCTGACATATCGGTCAATTTTGCTTGGAATTTTTTCGAGGAATCGAAGCGCGAACGAAGCTCGACCGACACGTGCACGCATCTTTAAGTTTATCGTTTTAAGTCAAGTTAACCAGGGGTGTAATCACGAACCCAAAGGGCTGAAGCGGCATCCAACGTCTGGAAGACAACAATTTTAAGGAAATCCCTCCACTTACTATCCTCCCTTAAAAAAGACACCGGAAGGAAGATTACACGTGGCGAAGACGCGAGCAGGCCTAACAGGAAAGTGATTAGACTAGCCTTGTTTCAAACGGGAAAATTTGATTTTCGTGAGATACGGTGTAAACACAAGGTTTAATTTAATATTCGCTTTTCCAAATGACGCTTTAGCTCTGCAGGATTGACTACCTGCTCACATACCACACAAAACCCATTCAAATAATCTTCATCATATTGATGCAGATTAACCGTTATAAGTGAGGGTCGCGACACGATTCCGCGACGTCCAATTATGTGCGCCGAAAGCCAAAACACCGTTTTACAATCTACGGAAAAATCACAAAACATTCACCGGGGCACTGAAAAAATATTGCAGTTACTCTCGTCACTTGTTTTCTGCAATACGGCGAGTTTGGGCGGCCGTCGGGACGGCTGCAGACGACGCAGCGCGATGCCGCTTGTAGTAAAAGATGAAAGGTTCAATTCCCTGTGGGAATCGCTCGAAACCGTTCCCGCAGACCTCAAGGTGGCGGTACCTTAGGAGTTTTCCTGGACGTCCAAAAAACGTGGTATTTATGGCGTCACGACGCCATCTTCATCATAATCGGGACTAAACTCCCAAACAAACTAATAGATTCTATGCCCGATTGAACAGCGCCGGTCCCGTTCCGATCCGTCAATCGGTTCGGACGTTCTATCTACCGCGGCGAAACGCCACTGTTTTTTTTTTCATTTTTTGAGAATGCTCCTCTTTAAACTGCTGCAGATTCTCGAAAAGTAGTCGCAGTTTAAAAATTTGCCGGCAAGTGTTCTGAAGAGAACTAACCCAGCCGGCCACCTGGAATCCTTCAGATAAGTGAGGGGCGTCCTTGGAAGTGTTGGCAAAATTTGCAAAAAAAAAATTTCATTTTCTCTTGCACCAGGTGAACGGGACGTCGCAGGACGGCGAGCGAGGGCTCAGAAAATGTGGCGCGGCGGCGGCTAAAGCATCCGGGAAGAACTTTCGAGATTTGGCGAAAAATGCGCCTTGAAGGTAAATGAATAAAAATAATGATTTTATGTCTCGGTCTGGTGCATCCGAACCTGGGGGATTTGAATCGCGAAAACGGCACCGCTCGACGGGGCTCTCGGTTCTACACCAGAAAAATTTACAATCCCGTTTTGCGCCGCCGCCGCCGCTTACGTCGGGCCGTTTCCGCAAAAAAGGGTCGATTTTCGGGTGGGTTTTGGACCCCTGGAGGGACGCAGCAAGACGGAGGACGAAACTCGGAGATGCGCAACGTACGGACGGACATTCTCAGTTAAACCGTCGAAGACGCGCGGTTAAAATACCAAAATCTGCCGGCTCCAGTGGCACAAAGAAGTCAAGTTTGACCTTTTCAAAACTTCACGTGGCGCGGTTCCCCAGGTGAAATTCGGGAAACGCCACACGTCAGTCGTCTCAGAATTGATCGAAATTTACGATTCTGTCTTGACGATTCAGGCGATTAAGGGCGAACGCTTCCCCACACGGACCCCAAAATTTTACATAAAAAAATTACCACTTTTACGGAGCTCAGCGAAGATGCCCGGGGAAAAGGAAATTGACGAAAGGATTCAGGTAGAAAACTTTGACACGCGTCCTATGGCACCACTCTCGTCGCTGCGCGACTTTTATCGGCCACGTTATTCCCATATTTCTGCGAATCCGGGTCCCCTGACTAAAATGCCGCCTTCGGCGGACCCCTTGGTCCTGGAGAGTCGGTGCAACAGATTCTTGTAGCGAAAGAAAATACGAACAACCGCACGTACGGCGATTTTTGATTCGACTTCCGGATGGCGTCATTTAGGCGTCCAAAAAATGACGAAATTTTTGCAAGAAAATGTTTCGAGTTTTTTGGCAGAAAAATTAAGTAAAAATCTCGAAAAGTGAGGTGACCGTCGGACGTGTGGCGACGTCCCGGACACGCCGGTGCCGGAATCAGGTCCGTGCGACGAAAATTGTTCGTGTTCTGGATGAAATTGTGAAAAAAAATTTAAACTCGACCCAGCCGTCCCCGGAGGTGGTAGATGGTTGAAATTATTTTTAGAATGTAACTTAATCTTTTGCAATTCGATTGAGAGTAATTTCGTGATGATCCAACACTTTTTAACTTTTTAACACTTTTTTATTTTTTTTCAAAAAAATCATCATTTTTTTACCCCTTTTAACGTATTCATCATTTCGTATTGTTTCGGTTAGTATTTATTCCTGATTTATTTTCTTCTTCAATATTATCCGTCTGCTCCAATGTTGGCGGAAAACTGGTGGTATTTTCAAGAGAGCAAGCAAGAAGCTTGTTCTTTGGATTTTGATTCCAGTTTCCCAGCTTTAAGCAATTTCTGCAAGGATTTTAGGATAAATTAAAAGAAACTCAATTTATTATATAATAATTAACTTGCTACCGTTTAACAATAAATCTACTACACCAGATATTTGAAATTATTTATAAATGTGGGTCCTCCTCGTCCAATATAAGCGACTGAGCAAATGAATAGTTCCAATATGAAACTCCAATCGACACACGTGTTCCAGAAAGCGGCGCAATGCATCGTCTCTAGTTGTAAACGCAGCGCCGGCACCGATTAAAGCTCAGATTTTTTTAGCATTGATTCTCGGAACCCCTGAATGTTTTAGTGGAACCCTAGGGTTCCATGGAACACCGGTTGAAGAACACTGTTCTAAATCATTCGAGTGCTCGATTACTACACGTGCGGATGAGTGATGAATGATCACTCGGACTAGAGCTGAATCATTCGAATACTCGATTACCACTCATGCGCATGAGTTACGAATGATCACTCGGAGTTGAGAATCGGAATCAGCCGTTAGTAGTCGTCGGCTGTGCCGAGATGTGCATAATCGAAATATTTTAGTATTCGGCTGGAGTTCGTGCATTCGTATCTAGTTATGAATGATCATTCGGACTGGGAATTCGGAATTGGGCGTTAGTAGTCGTCGCAAGTGCCGAGATGCGCACAGTCGCAATTATTTCGTATGGAGTTACGAATGATTATTAGGACTGGGAAAGCGGAATCTGCGTTAATAGTCGTCGGCAGTGCCGAGATGCGCAATCGAATGACTAGTATTCGGAATCTGCAGGCGCCACCGCTAATACCTTTGTTACAGGTTTTTTGTTTGTGAATGAGGAAACAAATTCTAGTTTTTTAAGTAGAATCTTTTAAGCAGTGATGGGTCACATTATTTAAAAACTTTTTAACAAGTTTTAGTTTGAGTTTTTTAACAAGAACTAGATTGGTGATAAAGTAACAAAATTGAATTAAACAACAAAATATGAGTATTTATTAAAAATTAATATGGAGTATTACTGTTTAGGAACATAATTTGGTTTATATTTGTACTCTTCAACCTGCTCTTTCTATCTTTTGCAGGTTCGCCGGCTTTTGAAAATACCCGTCTTTTGAGAACACAAATACTTATTTGAAAGTTGGTACAATTCTGGAAAAATTTCTTTCTTTGATTCCCAAAATTGTAAGGGATTCAGTTTCCTTTCTATTAGCGGTAGTTCCAAATATTGTTTAACTTGAATGATAGCCGAAGTAGAGGGAGTCATAACTACATGATAGCATTTTGTTTTCATTTCAAAATGTTCCCATAGCAAACTTGATTGAATTTTATTTCCATCCGAACCTAAAAATACAATGAATATTACATAACCCAAATTCTACGAGATATTTTAATTGAATATTTTTTTTTAAATTATATTTTACCTGTAGATTGTTGAACTGCAGACATTCCAAGATCTAAATTCTGTTGATTCTGGTTAGCTGTCGCAACATTAGTTTCTCCATATCCTCAGTTATCCAATTTTGTGTTTATTCGGCATTTACTTCTTTACCAAAGCCCGGTTTGTTGAATCGAGGGTCCAAAAAATGTCGCTTTAATGTCACTAATTTTTAATTTTTCTAACGAACCGAATCTCCTCGAGATGACATCTCGCAGGTTTTTTTGCACATCTTTTGCTATGAGAGTTGTGGGTTTTATGCTATTGAGGGCGTGTTGTAGACTGTGAATTAGAGGAATGATCATTGATATCGTTATATATTTTTCTCCTGATAACTCTGTTGTCAGTGCTTCCGAGGGTCTAAGTATAGATGTACACTCTTTAAGGACGACCCAATCACCAGACGACAACAGAGGAAGTATGCCGGAAAGATTGAACATTGCAGCCGATAATGGAACTTTAATATCTTGCAGTCTTTCGATCATAAAAAAACAAGAATTCCATCTGGTTGAAACTTCTTGTTTGACTTTAAGTAGTGGAAAATTCATTTGGCGCTCCAGTTTCACCAATTCGCCAGACGCTACTGTACTTCTTTGTAAGTGAGCCACGATTTTCTTACACTTTTCGAACAATTGCTGGACATCGTCGTTCCTTAGGACGTTAATGATACTCAGATTGAGAGTATGTGCCACACATGGGTGATGATACTTATTAACCCTTAACCACCTGCCATACGTCTCAGGTGAGAAAATTACTGCTACTTTGGCTCTGAGAGACGTATGTCAGGTGGTTAGGTGTTAAGGTGTTCATTAACTGCATTTTTCATATTTGAAGCATCGTCTGTGACACTACTGACGACTTTATAAAAAATCTTCCATTCTTTCAAAAATCCTCGGAGGACACTGGCAACATTTTCTACTGAATGACGTTCAAATAATTGTCCTGTTTCCAACAAGGAGCTCATCATTTCGTTTTCTTTTATGTAATGGGCAGTAACCGCTAAAATCGATTTAGTAGAACATAATATATATCCTTTGTTATCGCCAAATGTGAATGTACAGCTAACTCGTTTTCAACTTTGGTCAATATCGACACGTATACATGTTTGGAATTAGAGAAGACATAATTTTTCGCCGGCTCGGGGGTTCATAAAGCGGGTTCAACTTCTTTGTGTATTTCAAGAAGCCTTTATTCTCGACGATGGATATAGTAGTCCAGTCATTATAGTAAGTTCACCTCGGAATTAAAAATACCCAGCTGTAAGTCTGTAAATACTTGTATATTGACACCCTAAAAGTTGTCTCAAAACCTACATATGTAGGTTTTGAGACAACTTTTAGGGTGTCAATATACAATTATTTACAGACTTACAGCTGGGTATCTCGAATTCCGAGATTCTTATCTAATTTAAGCTTAAATGACTGGACTATTGGCTGAAAATCAGAAACTATCATTTCGACTAAAATTTTATCAATTTCGGCCTGTTCATTCTCGGAAATATTAAAATCTTTCGTACTACCAAATAATTTGAGTTGACGTTTTCGTTTAGTGGCCGGTGGACGTAATGGTGGCCTGTGGACGGTATCAACAATTGACGATGTTGATGGCAACGATAAAAGTGTCTTCTGAATTAATTCACCTGGGTCATCAGCATCATCGTTTGAACTTTCAAGGTTGTCAGAAGGGTTTACTAAGAGAGAAGGATGCAATCTTTTAAGATGTTGGCTGAGATTAGTGGTATTGCATTCTATGGCCACGTCTCAAGATTGCCTCCAAACCGACTAACCAACCGTCTGTTCACCTTCTGGCAAAACAAGAAGGTTCGTACCACTTGGTTGACAGAAACTGAGAAAGATATTGAAGAACTGGGAATAACAGATCTCCAAAACAGACAGTCTATGAGACGCAATCTGAAGGAAGTCCGTGGATTTCAGCTAAAACCCCGAAGGAAAGGTACATCCTGGACAGAAGAGTGAAAGGAGTTACACCGGCAGAAGCTGCGACAATACTGGGCAAAGATGAAAGCCCAACAGTTAAATAAACGTGGTCCAAAGTAGGCCCATTCGAAACAAGAAGAAGAATATCAATAAAAACAACATTAAAAAGAAAATATCTTATACTTTACTTTTTCTGCTCTAAATCCAATTATCCTTCATTAGAATTTGATTAAAATAAAAGATATATGTTATGATAAATTTCATTCAAGGTTTCATAATTCCTAAAAAACACACAAAACAGATCCTACACATAGAGAGCATAAGCCCCAGAGTATGCTTTATAATACTGAAACTAAACCAAAGATATAACATAAAGATCATCCAAGTGTATGCCCCAACATCCACACACACAGAGGAAGAAATCGAGACCTTCTATGAAGACATCTACTCTGCAATGTCAAAAACTCCAACATACTACACACTAATTGTTGGAGATTTAAACGCCAAGCTGGGTAAGAAGCAAGACGACAGCGAAATTTCCCTGGGACAATACGGGATAGGAGAAAGAAATGATAGGGGAAACACCTTACTGAAATTCCTTTTAGAACATCGTATGAATGCTATGAATACCTTTTTTAAGAAAGCCGAACACCGGAAATGGACCTGGGCGAGCCCTGACGGAAATACACGAAACGAAATAGATTTCATCATCACGGATAAAAAACAAATCGTACAGGATGTCACAATACTCAACCGGGTGTCAGTGGGAAGCGACCACAGGATGCTAAGAGCAAAAGTTGTGCTACGATTGAAAAAGGAGAGAAGACTGCTTGCAACATCAAAGAGCAAAGAACAAACTACAGTGAACAATAACGGGGAATACAAGAAATCCATAGCAGAACGACTAGGACACGGTTAAATCGAGGAAATGAGTATAGAAACCTTGAGCAATGAAATCGTAACATCGATACAAGAGGCAAAACAGATACATGGTACGAAACTGAACAGGGAAGAAGGGAAACTATCAGCAAACACACGACAACTTATGAAACAAAGGCGAGAAAAACTACAAAAGCACCTACTAAATACAGACCAGCTGAGAACACTAAATAAAGAAATATCAAAGGCCGCAAGGAAAGATATTAGAAACTATAACAAAACACGGATAGCGAAGACTATCGAAGAGAACAAAAGCATGAAAGTACTGAGACAGAAAATAACACCTGGAAAAGCAGAAATTACCAAACTCGAGGACCAAAACGGGCAAACTATCAGGAACATAGAAGAGATCCTGGAAATCGTAAAACGCTTCTATTCAAATCTCTATAGCGCTCAAGAAACACCAGAGCCGGAATATACCCGTACCATCCCCCAAATTTTAAACCAAGGATCAGAAGATCTACCGGAGATAACCCAAGAGGAAATCTCAAAATCAATTACGGAAATGAAAAATAACAAGGCGCCTGGGGAGGATGATATTGCGATCGAACAGATTAAGGAAGGGGGAGTCGAGCTATTAGAAGCCATAAAGAGTTTATTCAACAAATGTCTCACGGAAGGAATAACACCAACAGCATGGGACAATGCAATCATTGTTATTATACACAAAAAGGGAAACACGGCTGACCTAAAAAACTACAGGCCAATAAGCCTGCTTTTGCACCTCTATAAACTCTTCACCAAAATCATAACTAGACGCCTCACAACCAAACTTGACTTTTATCAACCGCCTGAACAAGCAGGATTCAGAGCCGGATACGGAACGAACAACCACCTGCAAACCATCAAAACCGTAATAGAGAAATGTGTCGAATACAACAAGCCACTCGTCCTTGCCTTCGTGGACTACGAGAAGGCATTTGACTCTATCAACCACAATGAGATGTTTAAGGCACTGGCGAATTGCCGAATAGGCCATAGGTACTCGGAGACTCTACAGCACATATACAAAAATGCTACCGCATGCGTTAAACTACACGAAAAAACGGACAGATTCAGAATACAAGGCGGCGTCCGACAAGGTGACACCATCTCGCCTAAACTATTTACAAACCTCATGGAGTACATGTTCAAGACCATAGAACTAGAAGATATGGGCATAAACATCAATGGCGAAAACCTCAACCATCTACGGTTCGCAGACGACATTGTGCTAATTTCGGATAGCCTAGATAAGACTGAAAAAATGCTTAAGAAGCTGGCAGAACAATCACGAAAAGTCGGCCTTAAAATAAACATCTCGAAAACGGAATTTATGACCAACCTAGTACCTTCCCGAAACTTTATAATGGAAGGGATTGAGATCCGGCAAGTCACCTCATACAAGTATCTAGGCCACGAGATTAAAATCGGCAGAGACAACCAGACACATGGGATTGGAAGGAGGCTAAGACTGACGTGGGCAGCCTACGGAAAACTAAAACACATTTTTAAATCCGACTTCCCCAACTGCCTAAAACGCCATGGAACGTTCCATGCTCGGAATTACATTGCGAGATAAAGTGCGGAATGAAGTACTAAGACAGCGATCTGGGGTTAGCGATGCAATTGAAGTAATAACCAAACTAAAATGGAACTGGTCCGGGCATGTCGCAAGGATGCCAAACAACAGATGGACCAAAAAGATCCTGGAATGGCGACCTAGACAGGAGGCATACAGAAGTAGAGGACGCCCACCCACCCGATGGACAGACGATGTGAAACGCATCGCCACCAACTGGATACAAGAAGCACAAGATAGAAGTAGATGGAAGATGTTAAGAGAGGCCTATGTCCAGCAGTGGACGAGACAGGCTAAATAAAGAAGAAGATTATGATAAAATATATTTAGAATGATTTATAAGTATAAGCAATTCTTAAATGAAATATTAGTATAAGCAATTCTTTTTTGATATAACGTCCATCTCCTTTTAATGATTCGGGGAACTTAAATCAGGTGTTTGGGCAACTCTTGGAAATAATTTTATTAAAATTATGCCAACGTTTCGACCCACATTGGGTCTTTACAAATTATTTTTTAAGAAATTAGCCTTGAGAAAGACCCAATGTGGGTGGAAACGTTGGCATAATTTTAATAAAACTACTTACAAGAATTGTCCAAACACCTGATTTATGTTACCCGTATAAGTATAAGGTCTACATCATTGTTATTTAAGTAATAATTAATAAGTAATTAAGTAAAAAAACGGAATAATAGATTGGGATTTAGGATTTACCTTGCGCTAAGGTACCTATGGCTGAGCGCTACACTCTGCGCCCCCTATCTCAAAAACAGTTTAACGTATAAAAAAAGGATTCAGCTGACATTCGTAGAGAATATTATTCTCTACAACTTTCATAATAAATGAAAATACGATTGGAGGCAGAGCAAACTAAATATTCTCAAAAAACCATTGACTAATTGATACTAAGGAGTTAGTAGTATTCATAGGTCAATGCAAAAAACTGATTTTTGCGACCTTTGACCTTGAATATCTAAGGACGCTCATATGTAGGCATATGTGACTTTTGACACAACATTTGTAATGCTAGAATAAAGGTCTATACAATCATTCATCTTCTTCCGTTAGACTCCGGGGTGATATGCCTAGATGACTGGACTATACGGCATATTAGGTTGAATGAGAGGTCTTTGTCAAAAGGTGGACCAAAGAATATATTTAAAATATGTTATAATTGCAAATGATTATGACTCCGATAAAAATATGAATTACAAATTTTCATAAGTTATATTTTATTAGTTATATAAGTTATATTTTTGTGCAAACGAAAATGCTGATAATACCGATTTGGGTCATAAAAAGAATAAGATGTAATTGTTAAAAGAACGTTGCCCAACTCGATTTGATTTTATAATTCATAACATTATTTTTATTTAATTCCAATGATCATGATTCAGTTCGAAAGAAAGTGCCAAAACAAAATAGATCCCAAAGGTGTTCTGTTCTTAATAGCCCCGTTTAACCAAAAGAACGATCCCCTAAACATAAGCAGCTATAAATCTATAATACATTATACCTAATACATTAAAATAAATTTAAAGATCGATTTCTTTAATTTGAATAAACATATTTAGTTTCAAAAGAATAGTTTAAATGATTTAAACATTAAGGAAGTAAGTAGGCAGATTACTTTCTCTATAACTCAGAATGTTCATTGGATACTCAAGAGATGGTGCAATGAGTTAAATACTACTTAAATACAGTCTAGGATAATATTCAGTGAAAAATATTTAAAATAGAGAATTTTAAACACTCACTAACAAATTAAATAACATTGATAAATATGTACGAGGTCAGTAACAAAAGTATACAGATATGTTTCATATATTGTTTGATTGTTCTGATTGAGGAAATGTTTATATAGTATATTAATATAAGCATGTTCGCAAATTTTTATTATTTGCTGTTTTAACTAATATACCAAACTTATAATATAACACGAATAATAAGCAAAACAACGGACAGAAAAAATCTCATGATCGGTAGACCATTTTATGTAATATATACAGGGTGCGCCAGGGAAACGGAATATTTGGGATAGGTAGTACTGAAGCGGCAAGGGTCGCACAGGAGAGCCAAAGCCGTCAGCGCCCTCCCCTGACCTTGCAAGTTGTGAATGGTTATTGATTAGTTTCAATCATGCATCGTGGAGCATCGCGTTTTCGTGTATGACAGTTTTGTGAGGAGCGGCGAATCAGTCACGGAAGTTCAACGTCTTTTTCGTCGAAGGTTTAACGTTCCTCGTCATGGAGACATATCGAGCCGGAATATCATTTTGTGTTGGCTTAATGCCCTTCGTGGACGAGGCATTTTAATGAAAAATAAGCCGCTTGGACCACTTCGCACAGTTTGAACTCAGGAGAACGTGGAACATGTAAGGCAGGCTATGTTATGTAGCCCAAGGCGTTCAGATCATCGCCATTCTGCAACACAACGAATATCAGATACTTCAGTACGGCAATTCTCCACCAAAATTTACGTTTTCACCTATAAAATGGTTGTACACCAGTTGAAGGAGGCCCACTATCCACAACGTGCAGCTTTTGCTGAAGCTATGCTCCAAGTTTTGGAAATTGATCCTATTGCGATTTTGATAATGAGCGACGAGGCTCATTTTCATCTTAATGGTGTTGTGAATCGTCAAAACTTCTTATACTGGGCCTCTGAAAAACCACAGTCTCTATATGAACCATGACTACACATCCTCAAATTTACGGTGTGGTGCGGCATCCGGAAGTTTGGGGCCTACTTTTTTGTCAAAAACGGGAACACTGTGACCGTGACAGCTGATCGTTACGTGAATATGGTGAACAATTTCTTGAAAACTGAGCTGAGAGGACGACGAATCAATCTGCGAAATGTTTGGTTCCAACAGGATGGAGCTACAGCCCTTTCTGCCCGAGTGTCGATGGCTGCTGTTAGACAACTGTTCCTTAGTCGTATTATCTCCAGATTCGGTGATTTATAATAACCACCCCCCATCCCTTTTCCACACTAGTTATTCCAAAGTTACAATAGAGGAGGGTCGTCCACATTTTCGTCATCAATTTCTTAATCAACAATTTCTTCATCTTCTTATAATGAGGAGGAGGTCGCAATGGAGCAAGCATTGGTCGAAATGAAACTTTTAAAGTTGAAGTCATTGGTAGGAGGAATCTAAGGAAGTTTCGTAGATTTTAAAACCCTGTTTTGTTACATGGTGTATTTCAACACACTAAAAACGAATTTAAAAACAGAAATTGTCTCCCACGAAATAAAATCATCCACGAATTTTACTAACAAGTAAGAAGCATATTTATGTATATAAGTATGCACATATGCTGGATACTTTTGTCTAAATAAATTTCACACCACTTTGTGTAATATATTAGCTTCGGGTAATGACGATTAACACCGTGTTAAGTGTTTTTTTCTGTCTATAAGTTGCAAGAAATTCGCACTCCATAGTTCTTGTATCTGCTACTAAAATTTCCAAGAGCTAGTCAGGCTAAACCAAGGCAAATAGAGTCCTAGTTTGCTTGCTGATTACTGTTGGACATTAATCTAGTATGGCGCACGGACTAAATATTGCTCTAAAACATGCAAAACAACAGTTTGAAGACAGAAAATTATATATTTCAGTATCACATACTCCTTCACGCTTCCTAGCAAATAATCTATGATTGATCGAGAAAATCCAATGTCATTATCTGTTGTCTAGTGCAATTTTACATAACATACCTTATATTTTAGGATGTGGCTATTTATACATACAGTATGTATACGCAATTGGCTATTTATACATACAGTATGTATACGCAATTGTCTATTTATACATACAGTATGTACATGCAATTGGCTATTTATACATACAGTATGTATACGCAATTGGCTATTTATACATACAGTATGTATATGCAATTGGCTATTTATACATACAGTATGTATACGCAATTGGCTATTTATACATACAGTCTGCATTCGCAATTGACTATCTGCACATACTGACTGTGTATACAAATATTGGAGTTACTATTTTGGTAAAAACTACACAATTATAAGCAATTATAGTTTTATTTATAAAAGTTCATTTACAATCTTGCTCAATAAACTCGTAAATAAAATGCAAAGTATCACTAAATCAGTGAAATATAGGTTTAAATTACAATTAAAGTAGGTAAAATATGGTATAAAGTAAAATAAATACAGGTAGATCATTTTTTATTCTGTATTTTTTTTTAAAGTGGTGTGCTTAGTCTTTATCTTTGGACGTCGTTTGGATTTTATTTTAGATTTGAATTGTACGTTCTTATCTGATTAATTTAAGGGACTGGCTGGGCTCGATTGACTCGGTATTAGACCGAATTTGTTCTTCAGGTTCTGCTCGTTCGATTGCACTAACAATAAGTCCACTACTCTCAAGTTTTTTCCAATATAATCATCAATGTTTACATTTATAACATCTGTATCCATATTTAGTGCATCTTCAGTTGAAATATATCTTCTATGAAAACAAGTTTTTGAAAATATGTCCGAATTATTATATTTTCTTATCAAAAGAATATGACGATGTGGTGCACTAAAAGAATTCCAAAATGAATACAAACATGTTCTCACCGATGTATTATAAATTTTGATATTTTGCTATCAAGATTTTCCGCAATGCCATTGTTTTTAATTCCCATTTTGGACTCTAAAGTTTGAAATAATTTTAACTGTCTATGAAAAAAAAATATTCCTGTCTCTGTCTCATTACTGAGAGCTTCAGAAAACCGTTCAAGTATATTTATTTTTTCGATATCACTATTCATAATTTTAAAAACTTTTTGTTTATTTTTGGCTAATTTTATATTTATTCCTGAATCAATACAGTTTATGATTTCCATAATACATGCGTAAATTATTGGCAAACTATGTTATTTAGTTTGTTTTTTAGTTTTATTGTTTATCAATAAAGGGTAAAAATGATCATTCAATTATGTTTGTTGTAGTGCCTTCCATTAATGGTAAATATTTTTTAAAACAATGTAGGTACCCACATTTCTTTACAACTATCCCAATTTTTAAGGAAATTTTCCTTAAGTGAATTCTATTACATATTTATCTTTTGTTCCTATAAAAACTTGTACAGATTTACAAATTTCCAAAAAATCTTTTTTCTGCTCATCATATTCTTCATATGATTACAATGGGAATACAAGGATTTCTTGAATTCATACAATAATTTATGCTTCTCATCAATTATTATCATGAAGAAAACCTCATCACCCATCACTAACAGAAGAAGAAGTAATTAAATACCTAAGTCAAAAAGGGTTCACCAACATACAATGCATGAAACTGAAATCAAAATTTCCAGAAGCGTACTCATCTTTTAAAATCACGATTCGCTAGGATCCATAACTAACGTTATGGCATTGATGGAAAAGAACATGGACAAAATTTTCAACTTGCATGACGAAATAATAATAGTAGGAGATTTCAACATCCATTTCGAATCCAATACCAAAAATTCTATCTACTAAAACTCATGAGATCATATGGACTTAAAGATCAAATTTTCCAACATACACGAGTAACGCAAACATCAAGCAGCATTATTGACAATATTTTCACTCAAAAAAAACCAAAAGGAATCTCAGTTCATGATACAATATTATCAGACTACAGATTCATTCTCCTTGGCGAAAACATACAAAATCATACAGACAGAACACAATATGAGTTCTTTAAGAATCTTTAGCGAAACGAACAAATCTAAATTTATGTTAGCCTTACAAGAAGAATCTTGGGAAAGCAACTTAAATAAAGACGACTGCAATGAGAAAACAACATAATACATAAAAAATCTTCAAAAACATTTTTATAAAGCATTCCCAATCAAAAAACTTAAAATTATTACAAAACCATGGATAACGGAAGAAATCAAAAAGTAAAGAACTTCATAAGCTATACTCCGTAGAAAAAACAAATCAGATCTAAAAAGTGACTACCAGAACGCGAAGAAAAAACAAAAGAGTCTGATAATTCAAACAAAAAGAAAATTTTATAATGATAGAATCAATAACGCCACAAATAAAGAGAACTATGGCGTATCATTAACAAGGTAAAGAACAAACAAAACCTTGAAGAATCAATCACATTAATGGATTACAACTAAATCACCTCCAATGAGGAAGATATAGCAACAAAATTCAACAAATTTTTCAAAAATACACCGATACAAATAACGAAAAACACCGATAAACATAAATTTTGACCATAATCCATAATCCCCAAATTAGATAGCATATTTTTGGCAGAAATGATCGACTCAGAAATTACTCTCATATTTCAGAGATTAAAAAACAACAATGCAGGATCAGACAATCTGCCATGCAACATCATAAAAGTTGTTACCAGAAGTTCTAGTTTTGAACTTCTACAAGAATTGACACCATCAATTTAGATATTGTGAACTGTTTATTCAAAACAGACACTTTTCCCGAATCTTTGAAAACATCAATGATTATACCAATCCATAAGAGAGGCGATAAAACTGTCTTAGACAACTACAGGCCAGTAGCCTTAATACCAATAATAGCGAAAATACTGTATTGAAAGTAGAATCACATTCTTCGTATCAAAATAAAAATAATTTCGAATCAACAACATGGCTTTCGTAAAGACAAATCAACAATAACAGCAATAGAAAATGTATACACAAAATTAATAAACGAAATAGACAAAGGAAACTGCGCAGTGGGATTTGTTTGTGATTTGTCAAAGTCATTTGACTGTGTTGCTCACAATACACTACTAGAGAAACTATGAACTATGGATTTAGAAACAAAACACAACGCTGACTCCAATCATATCTAGCAAAGCGCAATCAATTTGTATAAAAGTCGTAGAACCACAAGAAACCATATTAGCTCCACTACTATTTGCGTTATACACAGTTGACCTTATCCACTACATTGGAGCAGATAACTGTATTATGTAGGCAGGCGACACTAGCATAATCATTACAGGCTCATCAATACAAGAAATCGAAAGTACAAACAAGCAGATATTAGACAAATTATAGCAATGGCGTTGCTGTATCATAATCATTTTTCTTCATTTTTTTTTTTGCTTTGCCATAATATCCATATTCTTTTTTACCGATTGTATGATTATGATTAAGTGACATTTTTATTAGTGTCCATTTTGTAGTTTTCCTCTATAAAAATTCAACACTATATCTGGTACAGACTGAATGAAGACTGTATGTATAAATAGTCAATTTCGTATACATACTAGATGTATAAATAGCCAATTGCCTCTACGTACTGTATGTATAAATAGCCAATTGCGTATACATACTGTATGTATAAATAGCCACATCCTATATTTTATCCATGCTACAAGATAAATATTAATAAAAAAATTATAAATAAATATTAATTACATAATAACACTGCAATACATCATTGTTCATGATTGCTTGAACTTTGTAAAATCGTTCAACAGTGTGATCCAGATTCTTAAAAGCAATTCTGGTTTCTTCAATTCAAATATTTCTAAGAAAGAAAAACCCTCAGCCATTAATTTTGTCAAATTTCTTTACAGGGACATGCTCATATTTTTCATCTGTTCGTTACGCTTTCTACAGGTCCACCAAATACCTATTTGTTAACTGCATCGAGTGTGTGAACCTCTTCGAAATACTCCTCTAACAATATGTCTAGTTCTCTAGACTGCCGAGAATTTTTTCGGACTCCTCCCCGTCACCAAATCCTCTAAAATGGCTTACAAACTGCAGAAATTTCCGAAATGCATTCATGTTCATTTGGGAAACCTGTACCTGATGCAGAATCAATATTCTTTATACTGGTAATGTTATCACTAGATAGAGATATTGTAGCTCTACCAAAAGTCACATAAGATCGCAATATCCTCATCATCAATTGCCATTTATAATTTCTAATATTAATGATAAAAATTAACAAATAATAATAGTAAATATGATTAGTGTTTATTATGTGCGACGTGTATAACACTTCTTGAAGGTTACAAATATACCTTCATCTATGGGTGATAGATGCAAAGTAGTGATAGATGCAACATTAAAATATTTATTTACAAGTGTGTTAATTCCTGGATAGTAGGACTGAGATGACTAGTAACGATAACGGTTGCTTATCTGCTTAGCAAGAATTTGGCTTGTTTTGAGAACCTCCAGCTCCATGAATGTCCTAGAAAGCGATTTATTGGGTCTAGAATACAGCTTTGGGGTTTATTCATGACCTACTTGTTTCCCTTTTGATCTTCCTCTTAGTAGTGGTTGTCTTTTCTTGTAACTATCCGTAGACTAGTTTTGGCTTTAACTAGAATGTGCTTTTGGCGCCAATGACATTGCTTCTTAGTTCTACCAGCACTAGAGACCCGCGTTTGCTTCAGACATGGTAGTTCTAATAAGCAAGTTTTAAAATACCGCAAAGTCAATTAACCTAAGACCATTATCATTGGAGTCAGTGTGGATGCAGTGTGGTCCATAGTTGTTTGCCTACTTTTGCATTGTTACTACCGTATTTATTTATTACTACTGTATTTTAAGAAATGTGTTGATCAAAAAACGAAGATATGATTGAAGGTAGTAAATAATCAAAACTTTGTAACTAAAAGCATTCTTCTTCGTGTAATCCTTCTCCGATCGGAGGTTGGACACCATCAAAACAATTCATATTTTATTCTGTGCTGTTTCTGTTGAACCACTCGCGCAAGTTCTTCAGCCAGGAGTATTTTTTTTTCTGAACACTATCTAGCATTTTTTTCTGTTTTTGGTAGCAGTACAAATGTGGTTAGAATCCATTGTTGCTTGTGTGGTAATGCGTGTGTCTCATATTGTCAGGTCCTTATCGAATGTTGTTTTTATTATCCCGGATGGTATTTTACATCTTGGACAACGCAAATATTGTCTCATACGGTGTTTTGTCTTTGTCATACTCGCGAGTAGTTCCTCATTCCTTCGGACCGATTCTTTCTCCTTTCTGCAGTTCATTCCCCTCGCTTAGGGGTTTGCTTTACACCCACAGGACGTTTAAGTTCATATATCATTTTGTACTTTTCTCGCTCCAAACAGTCTTCCTCTGTCTATTTGAATGTTTGTAGTCTCCTTTGATCTGCTTCAAGTAGATGGTTTGGGTACGATATTTATTAATTTTATTAAATATTTGTTTATTTCATCTATCAGGAGTCATTCGTACCATGTGGCCATAGAGCTGAAGTCTACGTTTCTTAATAAGGATTTCTAGATCTTCTATACTTTCATATTTTTTCCTACCATATACTCTCCGTCAACTATTCGTGGTCCTTATATTGTTCAAAGTAATTTTCTCTATATTTTGAGCAAGCCTTCCACACTACTGAGACTAATAGTTTCTCTACCATATAGAAGTACCGTTCTCACAACAGGGCAATAGTGTCTTAGTTTTGCATTGATTGGCAGACTTTGCTTATTATATAGGTTTCTGGTGACGAAGCGTAGTTGTTCAAATTTATGCTTCTTTAGTTCTATTGTCTGCTTATCTATTCCTCTTGGGTTGATTATTTCTCCAAGATATTTAAACTTACTTGTCGCTTTCATCGTTGTCGAGTTGACAACCTGCCCGTGGTTCATGGATACGTCTATATGTAACTAATAGTCAACAATCTAGTGCTGCTATACAGCGGATTATAACAAGAAGAACCTAAAACTGAAACTGTCACAAAACATTGCATAACTCAATGGTCAGAGGAAACCGCAATACAAAAATTCCACTTCGGGGCCAACTGAAGAGAGATGTCGGACCGAGTCTTAGAATTTGTCATCTAAACATCTAAGGTATATCTAGGCAAAAAAAGTGCTTACCTGTCGAAACTTGCAAGCGACCAAAAAATAGATGTTATTGCAATACAGGAGAGAAAGATACCGGGGTATTATCTAGTAGCATCGATAAATAACCGCGTACAAGGCATTGCAACGTACGCTAAGGCTGACATAGATAACACAGACTTAGTACAAGTAGCCGTATTAATAGAATTAATAGAAGTATTAATGGAATATATGTAACTAACGTGTATAAGTCTCCAAATGCTACTTGGCCAAGTCCGCCAATCTCAGTATGGCAATTCCCCACTGTGTACACTAGAGACTTCAACAGCCATAATGAATTTGTGGGATACAGGGATAGCGATAGAAACGGGGAGGTGATAGCTAATTGGATAGCTGCAAATGATTTGAGATTAAAGCTCCGGTTCTGATATAGCTGAAAGAACTGTTTTGGAAGATTTCCCCCATAGCCAACATCGGCCAGTTGGGATTGAATATGGATTGAAAATACCTGTCATCAGACCGGTCCCAAAGCCTCGCTGGAATTCCACCAAAGCGGACTGGCAGAGCTATGCAAAAGACCTTGATTACATTGTTCAACTTATACCGAAAACCGCCAAAGCTGTTATTTCAGTTGCACGCAAACACATCCCAATAGGTTATCAGACCGAATACATTCCTGGTTGGTCAAGGAAGTGCGACGAACTCTACTCCAACTATAAAAGTGACCCGAAGATTGAAACCGAAGATGCACTTTTCAGCGAATTAAACAGTAATCGAAAGAAGAACTGGGGGGAGAAGACCGCTTGAATGGACTTTACGCATAATAGTAGGAAAACGTGGGCATTAATAACGAAACTTGGCTCAGCACCTACATCTAGGAAACCCACTGCTCCTGTATCCCCCAATGAAATAGCTAAAATGCTACTGATAATCTAGAAGGTACCTATTAGCATTGGTCAAGTGAAAGAAGTCAAATCAGATATACGACCGAATGAGTCCTATTCATGTAACTTCACATACAGCCAACTATTGGACGCACTTCGCTATCTGAAACCAAATAAATCTGCTGGCACTGATAAAATCTACCCAGAGTTCTTAAATAATGCAGCTGACTCAACTAACAGATGCACACATGCACATAGGGATTAGGCATCACATTACAGACCGATTTCGCTGCTCAGTATGACTTACAAGCTACTGGACCGCCTTATACTGAACTGGGTCAAAAATGTTCTGGATTGTGCGTTCCCAATAGAACACCCGCCTGTTAACCAAAACCCAACCACTATTGCTGCGAACAAGTGTCGGCACTCACTTCGCACATAGTGGCAGACTTTCAACGTAAAATGAAATCTGCAGCGGCGTTCGTAGACCTTTCAGCGGCTTACGATACGGTTTGGCGCCATGGACTGCTCCAAAAGTTTGGCAAGGCTATCCCTCGTCCAAAACTGAAACTATTAGAGAATATGCTAGCTAATCGACGTTGCAAGGTATTGATGGGCGACAGCGAAAGCTGATGGCGCATAATAAACGACGGGTTCCACAAGGTTCAGTCCTTGTACCTACACTTTTAAACCTGTATGTTAGTGATATCTCCGAGACGACTGCATTGAAGTTCCAATAAGCCAATGACATTGCACTCGTATACCAACACACAGAGGTCACTGCCTGCGAAAAAGTGCTAACTTAAAATCATCAGAGTTTAGAAGCGTATTTTATAAAATGGAGGTTCAAACCTAACCCATGTAAGACAGAAGTGGCGCTATTCCACCTAAAAACCGCATGGCTGACTTGACGATTAGCTTGGAGTTTGAGGGGCAGACAATCATCAACAATCCAAGCCCCAAATATTTAGGTGTTACGCTCGACCGCACACTTACTTACAGAAAACACCTGCAGATACAGCGGCAAAGTTACGAACCAGAAACAATATCATCCATAAGCTGGAGTCCGGATGGGGCTCCAATGCCAAAGCGCTGCGAATCGCCTCACTGGGACTTGTATACTTCTCTGCAGAATATTGTGCACCTGGCTCGAGTCGCAGTGTACACATTCGCAAGGTCGATGTTCAGCTAAAGTGTACTATGAGACACATTACGTGCACTCCAAAACCTACACCGACAGAATGGCTCCCTGTTCTATCCAACATTGCACCGGCAGAGCTAAGAAGACGTGTTGCCACACTAAAGGAAAATAAAAAGGCCATGGAAAACGAATCGCTCCTAAAGTGTACTCTACAGGAGGAAAACATACTTGACAGTTTAAGGTCAAGAAATCCATTCTGGGAAGAAGCAAGAGAATTACTTGACGGTAATTTCTGCATCGATACGAAGTGGAGGCGCAATTGGGATAGTGCACATAACAACCAACTGATATCCGACCCGACTGCCACGCGGAGTGGCTTCATGTTGAGTCGACGCCAATGGAGAATCATTAACCGAATTCGAACCGTAGTAGGCAGATGTGCCCAACTGATACGATCCAACCCAATATGTGACTATGGAGCGACTGAACAAACAATAGCTGACATCATAGATGAATGTCCACTACGACAGTTCACTGGCGACAATGGTCAATTATCGGAATTGACTCCAGAAGCAATATGTTGGGTGATCAATTTGGTCATAGATTTGTGACGGTGCTAAATGTAATATATTAGCTAGTAAGTTTAAAGGAATGTTTGAACCCACCTTGTTATATGTACGTGTCAAACGATAATAATAACAACTTTCACCTTGCCGTACTTCGTTTTAATAGACATTTTTCTATTGTTCTCTACATTGGTCATAATTTCTGTTTTGGCGAAGGAAATCTAAAGGCCTGTATTCTGGGCTGCCTTCTTTAACTGGTTGATCTGTTCAATAGCCTCTTTATACGAAGAAGACCACATCGTCCGCAAACACTAAGCAATGGATTTTGACGTTTGTTTTTCTGTTCCAATTTTTTCACACGACTTGTTATGCTCCCAGAATGTTTTCATCTCCTTATCTAAGAGGGCGTTAAATAGAATTGGTGAGAAGCCATCTCCTTGTCTTACATCCGTTTTTATCTGGAAAGGCTCGCTAACTTCCCCTTGGCATTTGACTTTTGCTACGTTGTTGCTTAACGTTTGCTTAATTAAGTCAATGGTCTTTTGGTATACTTGGTATTCTTGTAGCATGTTAAAAACAGTTTCTCGTTCTATTGAGTCGTATGCCTTCTGAAAGTCGATAAATGAAACAAGCAAGTCAATTTTTCTGGAGTTGTAGTATTTCAATACCATTTTCAAGCTTAGAATTTGCTCTATACATTATCTGTTTCTCCTAAAGCCCCCTTGGTACTCGCCGAGTTTAGAATCGAGTTGTGGCACCAATCTATAATACTTAGCAGTAACTTGGTAAATGTTTTATAATTGACAGATATAAGGGAAATTCCCCTGAAGTTACTGACCTCTGCTCTTTAACCTTTCTTGTGTAACGGGTGAATTAAAGCCACGAGCCACTGTTCCGGGATAACTTCGTCCATCCAAACCTTTCGAAATAGTTTGGTTGTTTGTAAAATAAATTCTTCGCCCGCAAGCTTCCATAGTTCTGATATAACGCTATCTTCTTCCGGTGCTTTATTGATTTTGAGCTCTCGGATAGCTTTCCTAATTTCTTCTTCATCCGGCGGATTTTTTAGTTTGGTTTTTGTGTTAGTATTGGTGTGGAGTAGTTTCCCGTTGGTTTACCACAATTTAATAGCTGTTGAAAGTATTCTACTAGTAATTCACAGTTTTCCCTGTTACCCACAGCCAGTGTATCATTGGAGCGTTTAAAGTTGAGACTGGGTGCTGTGTACCCTTTTACTGTAATTTGAATGCTTTGTAAATCAGTTGTGTGTTGTTTTTCCGGAAATAGTTTTCCGTTTCTGAAATCTGCTCGTGCATGTATTATGTATGTACATTAGGAAAGCTAATAGCTTTAAATCGATAAATATATTAGAAAAGATAGATACAGTTACACATAAAAATATCTAAACATAAAAGTTATGATTTATAGTTTACAATGATTTTCTTAATTAAACTTAAATCTAGTGTATAAAATTCCAATACAAACAAGTTAATTAACTATCAAATTTCATGTAAATATTTACGAAACTTTGTTATAATTAAAAGACCGCATTCTTTATAAATCATAAAACATTTTTGCGTAATTTATTAAAAAAAAAACATGTAAATATCACAGTATTCAAATTATTTCTTCATTATAAAAAAAACTAAACTATATCCAATCTAAGATGGATTTCACAAGACCAAAAAACGATTGAATTCTATGTCGAAATTTCTACGCGACTATAATTTAAATCGCGGTATTTTCATCTATGTATTTGGAAGGTAGGAGAGAAAGTGCAAAATAAATGCATATTACTTAACTTCAAACATAAACTCGATCAAAATAAATTAACTTTATTTGGACATATTCAATAAAAATAGAAGAATCGTCGCGTCAATTTGTATTTGGAATATATTCAAGTTGAATATATATTATAACGGAAAGAATTTGATATTAATTTCTATTTCACAATAAACAATATTCTGTTATAATTTATGTACGAAGCTTATTTTTAAATTATTTCATTCATAGTTGGGACATACTTTATTTAACAAATAATCAAGTATAGAATGAATTTATTGAAAGGCAATACAAAACATGTTGTTGAGGATACTGCACACATTTGTGATTGTTTAAATAGTCAAATTTGCAATACAAAATGTAAGTTAAGAAATTTCGTAAATACAAATTAAATTAAACCGAATTGTAACAAAATCGATATAAATTTTTATTTGTTCGAGCAGTTTTCCAACTGAAACGATTTCGTGAAAGTGAATTGGCATTTTAAACTTGGCCAGATTACGACAGTTTAAACGTCTTGTTAAATGCTCGAGCAACATTTTAAATTACAAGACTGGGAACTCGTTGCGCTTTATAATCACTAGATATTGTTCGGATTTAATTAAATGCGTGGACTAATAACACATTTCCAAGTGAATTTTCATGTGTAAGTTTAATTTATTCATCAAGCTCAAGGATGAATAAATTACAAGTTAATAATCAGGGCAGACATAAAAATGTTAGATCAATACGATAATAATAAATACACAAAAACAAGAAAAATTTTAAAAACAAAAAAAGATTAATAATAATAATTATAATAATTTATTCACTTTGCAAATATAAAATTATAATTCTTTTACAATTTTTTGGATGTGATTGTTATAATGGTATTATACAATATCTTCGTAAAACGAACAAAACAATAATTGAACAAAAAAGCAGATAAAACAAGAATCAGAAATAAGAAAATATTGGTTTACAATGAATAAAGCTAGAATATATATTGTGTTACACTTAACAAATGTGTTTTTCAAGAAATTCATTGATACTATAGAATTTACCATTTATCAGTATTTCTTTAATGATTTTTTTAAATTGCTGAGAAGGTTAATTTTTAGTTTCTGTTGGTAAGTGATTGTGAAATTGTACACCCATACAAAAAAACAATTTTCCACAAAAGGCTGTGTTGTGTTTTACTTCCCTTAGATATGCTCCATGCCTTGTTGATCCATGCTCCATGCCTATGTTATTTTCTATGTAACACAAGCATTGAAAGATAATAATTGAAGGCGACGTTAATAACTTCTTATTCTTGAAGCAACTCCTACTGCTTTGTCTTTGCTTTAAATTAAAAATAACCCTTACAATTCCCTTTTTTACAATGAAACAACTATGCATATTACTCGAATTCCCCCACAGTAATACATTGAACGAAAGGTGTGACTAAAATAAAGCGTAGTAGAGGCTTAATAAGGTGCTAGAATCCATAGATTTCTTCATTTGCGATATTGAGAAATATGCACTTGCCAGTCTTTTACAGACCTTATCCGTGTGGTAAAACCATGTTAGTTTATAATCTACCAGCACCCCAAGATATCTAGTAGAACTGGATAGTTTGTAACTTTGTTTGTTAATAATTAATTGAAAATTTGCTGGTACAATTTTCCTTTTGCCAAATTGCAGACAAACGGTTTTGTTGCTGTTTAATATTAGCTTATTTTCGGTACACCAATTATTAAATTTTATTATAACCTCCACTACCTTCGCACTCCTGTAATTCCTCATAACTCTTTGCTTGTTGGCAATTGTTGTTGGCAAACAAAACAGTTTCAGCACCTAAAAATTCTGGGAGATCATTTATAAATAAAATTAATAAGAGAGGACCCAAAACATATCCTTGCAGTACCCTTATTGAGATATCCTTTGCATTAGAAAAGAAAGTATTTATTTTGACAATTAATTTGCGATTTGTTAGAAACGATCTTAACAGATTTGAAAAACATCCACGAAATCCAACACTCAATTTTGTTAATAAGAAAATCTGTATTCACTGTATCAAACTCCTTAGTTAAGTCAAAAAATAATCCAATAACTTGATCTCCCTTGTCCAGTTTCTCTAAAATAAATTTCACGAGGCTGCAGGAAGCTGTTTATACAGATTTTTTGTTCTGAAACCAAGCTGACATTTGGAAAGTAAATCGTTTTTGATAAGGTATGCCATCAATATATTGTAAATCAACCGTTCGAATATTTTTGAAAACGTAGACACTATAGATATTGGTCTATTGTTATCCAAAATACGCGGATCCGATTTTTTTAGCAATGGAACTACCAACGCTACTTTTAGGCAAGATGGATTCCCTTCATCTATCGACTTATTGTATAGATGTACAAGAGGATTTAATAGAAGGTCAAGATTGTTCTTGATTAATTTTATTGAGAAACCATCAATACCTGAAGATGTTTTAGAACATATTTTAGAGACAACATATTCTAGGTCCATTGTGTCTATGGGTGTCATATAGAATGAATGCATTGATTTAATACTTGATAGAGTATATTGCCGTGACGTTGGTGACGGAAAAAAATTATTGATAGTGTGCCACCCTACGCTGGAGAAATAGGTAGCAAACTCTTCCGCCACTTCACTTGCCGCCGTAATCAATTTTCCAATAATTTGTATACAAATGCTTTTGGTTTTCTATTTTTATTTAAACAATTATTTATAATATTCCAAGCTTCTTATGATCTATTGACGGCACAATAGATTCTGTTGATGTGATTTTCTGGCGGTGAATATGTTTACACGATGTTGTTTTTTCAATGCTTTGTACAAACTGTAGAGATTGGAGCTTCCTCCTCTGCACAATGTTGATGAAAGGTCCCGCAATCTTCTACCCTCGTTAATAATGTCAATTGAAACCCATTTATTGGTAGGTTTATAAGCTAATCTTTTAAGTTCAAAGGGAATACATTGGTCTAAACCAGATATTAAGATATTGAGGAAATGTTTAAAGCCTAATTCTGCATCAGTTAAAGTGACAAACGAAAGGTCTTCCTTTGAAATCCAGTGGTGTAATTTCTGGAGATTATCATCTGTGTATGCCCTGGATAATTTGTAAGTTGATTTATCATTGATTCGTGACTTAAAGAAGGCTAAATTCAAATGGAATATTAAGCTTATATGATCAGCAAAGATCGGGTCCACTGATCTGTTGGTTTAAGGTTGGTAACCATATAGTCGATAGCTGTTTTTGAATTCAATCTTGAATTCAATTTTTGAATTCCAATTCTTATTGGCTCAAAAGTACTGAGAAGTACAATTCTTTGTTTTGATTTTGTTAGATAATCATTGTTTAGGTCACCGAACAACAGAACAGATTTGTTATATTTTAAAACATCGATCAAAGTATCATTCAACCTATAATAAAAGGAATTAAAGTTCCACAAGGTAGACCACGCGTTTCCGATGAAACAGTGGAGGCAGTTAGAGAACGTTTCATGCGTAGGCCGCAATAGTCAACTTGCAGGATAGGTCGTGAACTTGGTATACCATATCAAACTGAAAAAATGATTTTGCGACGGCGATTACGATTCAAACCGTAACGTCTACAGATGGTGCAAAGTTTACGGCCCGACGACCATGTAAAGCGAACCAATTTTTGTATTTAAATGCAGAAATCGATGGAGGATGACGAATTGGATAACTCTCTAGTGTTCAGCGACGAGGCGGCATTTAAATGGAAAGGTGAACCGCTACAACATTCGGATATGGGGCACGGAAAATGCTCATATTATTCTTGAACATAAAAGGAATTCCCAAAAATGTAATGTCTTCTGTGCAGTCTCCAAAACAAAAGTGTAAGGACCCTTTTGCTTCAATGAGAACACTGTGACGCGCACAACATACCTCGATATGTTGCAATTTTGGTTGTTTCCGCAACTTTTTGACAGCGGATTTGACAGCGGATTCCAACAACTTCATATTCCAACAAGATATGGCTCCATCTCATTGTCATAATGAAGTGCGTCGCTATTTAATCGAGGAACTTCCTCGCCGCTGGATTGGGCGATGTGCTGTACAAGACTTGATTTTGTTCAGCTGACCTCCCAGGTCACCCGATCTTACGGTTTGCGGTTTTTTTCTTTGGGGGTACATTAAAGATAGGGTCCACGTGCCACCAATGCGATCAACACTTGGTGATCTCCGAAAACGCATTACTGCTGCTGTGAACAGCATCGATGGGAGCACATTGCAGCGTGCGTGGGCTGAACTGGACAACCATTTAGATGTGTGTCGTGTGACCCGAGGAGCCCACATCAAACATTTGTGATGGAATAATTTAAAACTTGGACATTTTCCCTTTATTTTCATGTGTCATTTAATATAATATAAGAAAATTTTTTTGAAATATATCTTTTTAAAGCCCGATGATTCTTTTGTAGACACCCTGTAGACTGGCAAGGCTCGATCAACAAGATAGGACAGACAAGACTTTTTTATGGGCACGTAGCAAACACATTCGGATAACGCCCCCTGGAAACTCACGGGCATCTTGGAACCGATTTTTGCATATCTTCAAGATGGCGTTGGCTTTGAATTTACTTGATGTCCTCACGTCCCCCATCCACAGAAGATGATTAGGGGTTCAGGTTGTTTTCAGTTTTCGTTGCCTATGTTGTTTTCTCCGCTCATCCTGTTCTCTCATGCTTAGTATGTCCCTTATCATGATTTCTGTTGCAGACCAGTCTTCGCCACTCCTAAGCACTATACTCCGTGAGTGTGCTAGTTTCTTAAATTCTTTTTGTTTTTGAAGTCGATATGTCCCTCTCTAAAAACCACCTGGGGCATTCGAAGGTTGTGTGATACACACTAGCTGTCTTATCACAATAAACGCACTGGTTGTCTGCTTCGTGCCCAATACTGTGCAGGTAGTTTTGAAGCACCCGTGGCCACTCAGTGCTATCGTCAGGTAGTAGGTAACTTCTCCGTGACTTCTCGTGACCCATGGATCTAATTTTGGAATCAAGAGTCTCGTCGACTCACCCCTCTCTGAATCTTCCCAGTACTCTTGCCAACTTTCGAGCGTTTGTGTCCTTGCCTTCTTTCTCAGTTCCTTTTTGTTTTCACTGCTCCTTTGTATATAAAGCGTGTCTCTCTCTCCAACAAGGAACTTTATAGCAGCTATTCCTGCAATAGCGAGAACAGCGTCATGCGCTAGACACGCATAGCGCCATTTTTCGTTGAATGGATTGCAGTTTATGCCTTATATTTGCTCTCTCCCTCCAGAGTTCATTTCCAGATTGGCGATGCGTAGAGCATAACATTCGACAACTGAGCACAAGAGCATTCGTTTAGTGCTCTTAGGGTCACCTACAGTTGCCATAAGTTTTCAAAGTGCTGCTGATATTTTTAATGCCTTCCCAGTAGCAAAAACAATGTGCTGTCGCAAGGAAAGATTTTTACCAATGGTTTCGCCTAAGTATTTAATAGCCCCTTTGATATTGTTGTTTCGCTTTTTATTTTAAATGTGACTGGTCCTACTTTCATTCTTCCTATCAATAAAACCTCTTCTGTTTTTTCGAAGCGAGCTTTTGGTGGTTTTTCTCCATCCAGTTGTGTATTAGTGCTATAGCTTTGCTTGCCATTTTGATAACACAGTTTTCTGTTTATCCGTAGACGATGAGGACCAAGTGTCGGCAAAACCGACAGCTTTCACTCCCTCTGGTAACTTCAGTCTAAGGACTCCATCATACAGGATGTTCCACAAAGTTGGTCCAACTACTGAGCCTTGTGGATCACCAGTCTAGATTTGTCTTTCTACGCTTTCACCTTCTACCTCTATAATATTTTTTTCGGTTGCAGGGGTAGCTGCTTACGTGCTTCAGGAGATATGGAGGAAATCTCTTAGCTTATTTTCTCTTTAGCTATTAGCTCCTCAAGAATATTTGGACAGACAAGAATGGTTAGACGAAACTGCACCAACAAGTCTGGACAATCAAAACTGGACATACAAGACTATATAGGCAACAATGAGAGACATAACTTTTTTTTATTACAAAAACTTGAGCACCCTGAGACCGCTTGTAGCATTACATTCACGGTGTCAGAAGTCATGACATTTTAAAAATACATGTACCTGTTATTTTTTTCTGTTCTAGGTGCTATTTGGGGGTTCGATTTCGGTTGTGTCCCTCTTTTTCCAGTGCCGTTCATCAGCTTCTTTTTCTGATATAATTTTGTTGATGCTTCTGTTTATGATGTCTCAATCTTCTGCTTCCCAGCGTTCTTTGTCCCATGTCGGGCAATGATACGCAGTCTATAACCGGTACCCTCCCATTGTTTGTGTAGGAATTCCTTAAAATACCCATAACCCGTTAGCAGCTGGGTTAAGTGATAATTTACATCTCCATGTTGTTGTCGGTACCAATTCTAAGTATTGAGGATTAGTATCCTTGTCCACTCGCCATTCGTTGTCGTATTCCAAGCTTTCACGTACTTAGTGTTTCATTATTTTAAGTTCGTTGTAGAAGCATTAGGAAAGCTAATAAGCTTTAAATCGAAAAATATTATAAATGTTAGATATACTTACACATAAAAATATCTAAACATAAAAGTTATGATTTATATACAACAATTTTCTTAATTAAACAAAAATCTAGTTTATAAAATTCCAATACAAACAAGTTAATTAACTATCAAATTTCATGTAAAATATTTACGAAACTTTGTTATAACTAAAAGATCGCACTCTTTGTATATCATAAAACTCAATATCATTAGCTTTTCATTTGCATTATTTCTTGTTCATTTGTCTTTGGCAGCACCATATAGGTATTTTCTCTGCTTGATCTTTAGTTCAATTGACGGAATGTCTGAAATTACTAGGGCAGCATCTCTTGATACGGTTCGATAAGCACTGCATACCCATAGGGCAAGCTTTCTCTAGTAGACTGCTAGTTTTTCGATATTGTTTCTGTTTACGGCCTCTGTCCAGATTGGAGCACCGCATAGCATTGCAGATGGGGCAACTGGGCACACTGTGCTGAGCAGCCTAAGTTTGCTTCTCTTCGGACCTCCGATATTGGGCATGAGATTTGCGAGTGCAGACGTGGTTTTCATTGCACGCTCTGTCGCCATTTCAAAGTATTCTCTGAAGAAGAGACTCTTATCGATAATAATCCCTAGGTATTTGATGTTGGGTTTAAGTCAATTTACAAGGTTGAACAAAACATTTTGACAGACAAGACTGGATACACAAGAATGGACAAACAAATCTGAACCGATAAAACTGGACAGATTAGATTATACAGGCCAGATTAGATAAACAGAACTAGAAAGACAAGACTGGACTCATAAGACTGGACAGGCGAAACCTGGTTTCATGACTTAACAGACAAGATTGCATAGACAATACTGGATAGACAAAACTACACAGATAAGACTGTACAGATAATACTGGACAGACAAGACCGAGCAGACAAAACTGGACAGATAGGGCAAAACAGGCACGACTGAATAGACAATACAGGACAGGCAAAACTGGACAATACTGGACAGACACGTCTGGACAGACTAGACTGTACCGACAAGACATGGTAGACTGGACAGACACAACTGGACGGATAATCTGGACTGGGCAGATTATACTGGAACGACAAGACTGAATGGAGAAGACTGGATACACAAAACTGAACAGACTTGACTAGACTGACAAGGCGCGACCAACAAGATTAAACAGACAAGACTGGACAGACAAGACTAGGCACACAAGACTTGACAGACGAGACTGGATACTCAAGACTGGATACACAAGACTTGACAGACTAGACCAGGCTGACAAGACGCGACCAATAAGATTGGATAGACAAGGGTGGATAGACAAGACAGCACAGAGAAGACTCGACAAACAGAATTAAACGGACAAGACTCCAGAATGAAGACCGGACATATACGACTGGATAGACAAGACACGATAGAAGGAGAAACAAGACTAAACGAAAACGACTTCACGGACAAGACTGGACCGGCAAGAAAGGATTGGCAAGACTAGACACACAAGACTGGACAGACAAGACGGAACAGACAACTCTAGGCAGACAGGATAACGCTGAATAGACAAGACTGCACAGATAAGACTGAACAGAAAATACTGGACAGACAAGACCAAACAGATAAAACTGGACGGACAAGAGTCGACAATCAAGACCTGACATACATGACTGGATAGACAAGACTAGATATACTAAACTGTATAAACAAGACTAAACGAAAAAGACTGGAAGGACAAGACTGGGCCGACAAAATAGGACTGGCGAGACTAGGCAGACAAGACTGGACGGACAAGACTGAACAGACAACTCTTGGCAGACAGGACTAAACAAATAACAGATAACAGACAAGAGTGGTGTATGTATAAGTCTGAACGGACAGGACTAGTCAGACAAGAGTGGACAGTCAGTACGGGACAGAGAGAACAGCATTGAAAAGACGGGGCAATGACATAAGTCTCTCACAAGTCACTTCATGAAGGTCTTTCTTAAGATTATTTACGAACGAATATATCAAAAACTAGAAGAAGACATTAGCGAGACGCAATTTGGGTTTAGGAGTGGATTGGGGACTAGAGATGCCCTTTTTGGTCTGAGTGTTCTGATTCAGAGAGCAAGAGACGTGAATTGCGATGTTTTCACGTGTTTTATCGACTTCGAAAAGGCATTCGATAGGGTTAACCATGATTTGCTAACAGAAACCATTAAGCAATCAGGAATAGATGACAGAGATGCACGAATAATCAACAATCTGTACAGACAACAAACAGCATGTGTTCGTGTGGAAAATATAATGTCAAAGGAATTTCCAGTAGAACAAGGTGTCAGACAGGGCTGCGTACTATCCACGCTACTGTTTAACCGATACGCAGAAAACCTTTTAAAGAATGCACTCGAAGAAGAACAGATTGGGATAAAGATAAACGGGGAAATAATTAATAACTTAAGGTATGCAGACGACTCTGTACTAATTGCCGACAGTGATTAGACTGATTGATATTTTATATCATACTGATTGATAAAGTAGTAGAGGCATGCGAACCACTTAATATGCGATTGAATGTGGCAAAGACAAAAATTCTAATAGTCAGCAAAAATGCGTCTAATGCCCAATTCCTGGTAAATGGGGCCCAACTACAGAGAGTACCATCAATATCGTACTTGGGTGTAAACCTCAATGACCAATGGGATCATAGTCGTGAAGTAAAGATCAACATAGAGAAGGCACGTTCTACATTTAACCAAATGAAGAATGTTTTGTGTAACATGCGCTTGAACATCCATCTTCGAACACGCATACTTAGATGCTTTGTCTTCTCTAAGCTTTTGTATGGAGTGGAGGCATGGACACTCTTCGAGGCAACTAGTAAGCGACTGGAGGCCTTCGAAGCATGGTGCTATCGTCGAATGCTTCGCGTTTCTTGGACCCACCATGTTAGCAACGAAACCATACTCCTACGCATGCAGAAGGACAGAGAACTGCTCACAACAGTCAAACACAGAAAACTGTCATACTTTGGCCATATCATGAGAAACAGCAACAGATATAGGCTACTTCAACTCATCATGCAGGGAAAAATCGAGGGGAAGAGGTCACAGGGAAGACGACGGATCTCCTGGTTGAAGAATCTGCGACAATGGACCGGAAGAACATCGGTTGACTTGTTCAGATCGGCTGAGGATCGAATCCGATGGGCCATATTGATCGCCAACGTCCACTGAGGATATGGCACAATAAGAAGAAGAATGACATACCACAGTTAACAGACAAGACTTTACAGAGAAAATTTCACAGACAAGATAGGACATAAAGGGCTGGAGAGACACGATTGGGTACACAAGGTTGGACAAGAAATCTTGATAGACAAGATCGGACACAGAAGAATGGACGAACAAGTGTGAGCCTATAAGACTGGACAAACGATATTAGACAAACAGGAGTAGATTAAAAGTGGTTTGGGAAAGCTCTCACTACTCACCCTATTCCAATTTGGATTTTAGTACGCGGCACCCCGGTATCGCGTATTTCGCATTCATTCAGGATAGGCAGCCCAAACGCTTAATGAAAACCGCCCTAGTTGTTACCTCCCCGACCGAGAATCGAACCCGGGTCTCCCGCATGTTTAACAAGACTAGACAAACAAGACGCGATTGATAAGACTTAACAGACAAAACGGCTGAACAGATAACATTGAATAGACAAGACTAGACAGATACGACTGTGTAGAAAATACTAGATAGACAAGACCAAACAGACATGACTGAACGGACAAAATAGACAGAGAAGAGAGACCAGGCAAGACTGGACAGACAAAACTGGACTTGACTGAACAGAGAAGATAAGTTAGACCAGAATGCACATATTAGACTGGTCAGACAAGACTGAACAGACAATTTAAGTTAGACCAGAATGCACGCATAAGACTGGTCGGACAAAATTAGATAGAGAAGACTGCACAGACTACACTTAACAGACAAGACCCGGCGGACTAGGCAAGACAGACATGACAGAACAAGCTAGACAGGACAGGCAAGACTCAACTGAGAAAACTGGATAGGCAAGACGAGGCAGACAACACTGGACAGACAAGACTAGACTGGTAAGACTGGACAGACAAGACTGGAGAGACTAAGCACCAGACTAAAACTAAGCAGAGATTTGACTTGGCAAGCACAACAATTGACTAAAGAAAAAGCCAGATTAGACAATGAATACACTTTATCTAGTTTATAAAAAAGTAAATAATTATGTGTTTTGTATCGTAAATTAAATGCAATTATAACAATATATTGCTTGAAAATTAAAATGATTCGTAACAATAATTCGAATGAATTTCAATTAGAAAAAAAAGATAATCGATAGAAACGCATGAGTTTAGGAAGCGTTTCTTTATTCATCAGAAAGTTATGCTAAATGCAAGTTTAAGAAAAAAAAAAACGTTTACCACCTGTAATTTCTCATTACAGACATCAAATCATTCAACTCGTACAATTCCTCTAAGTATAATTGCTGTGTTACAAATAAGTCGGATTGTAAGGAAAACCTGTGAATAAAATCAGATTATTATAAGTATAGGAAAACCGTTTTTTAATAACATAGTGTCCCCAATCATGTCTCTCCGTAGCTTTCTCCACACACAACAGCTTACGCTCATCGTATCTCAACCTGCAGTTCTTCGCAAACTTTCAAACAACTCGCCGCAACAGGTGTATACACACCTCAGTAATTCTTTATTGTTTAAGTTGTATTATATTAGGTTATAATGTCGGGTGAAGAAATTAATCAAGTCAAAGTGGAGAATATTGAGAAAATAAAGGACAATGAGAATAATTTAACAATTTCTACGAAGATGTCGACGGATCAGTTGATTTGTAAGACGCCGCAGAGGTCGAGAAGTTCGCCAGTGAAGAAGATTTCCAAGGAGTTTGGACTGAAAGATCTTAGTGAGAAACGTTGTTATAGTGCCGTTTTGTATTTAGGGGTTTTGCAAATACTTTTCGGGCTGTTGATGTCGGTTTTCGGTGTTCTTGTTATACTGCACGACGCTAGTTTATCACAGGTAAATATTTAAAGTTTTTTAAGTAAGAATCTAGTTTTAAAAGTTTGAAAATTGAATTGTTTTTTTAAAGAATGTTTGCAAATGTATTGCGAATGTTTTCAAATAATTTAATAAACTAATATTATTATTTATTATTTATTAAATTATTCGTTAAAAACAGTTTTCAAAAGTTAAAATGCAAAAGGTTTAATACATTTTATATGGAAAACTGTATCGAAAATTTGGTTTTAAAAATTAAATCATTCATACATTTTATTATTTGAAAACAGTTATTGCAGTGAGAATCTATGAATTATTCAAATTTATTTTAATAATTTTTGGAAAATTTTAATAAATTAAATTTGTCGTTTGAAAATCAAAATATTATGTTTAAATTGTTACAAATATATTTGTTTTAATGCGACACTTTAGATAATATATTCATATATAATAACAAATATGTTTTCTATAAATATTTTATTTAAGAATAATAATAAAAGTATTGGTAATATTAAAGAAAAAAAATGTCAAAAGACACAAAATATCTTTGCTCTATTCTTTCTTCTAAGCTCTTTTAATGAAATCTTGTGACGATTCTTAAAAATAAAGATAGAAAAATACATTTTTGTTCAATACCTAATTGCAGATGTACTGGAAGGAAGATTGTTGTATTTTAACTTGGTAATAATTTCTATCTATTGAATTTAATCTTTTTACAGCATTTGACAATAGCTTTTGTTTTTAAATTTACCAACATTAGACTAGTTTCAAATTTATATCAGACAATATGGAAAATAAATAAATGTATGAAAACATTGTTGGAAGCAATGCTATCATACAATTTTCTATAAACATCATAGTAAAACATGAAATTAAAATAAAATTAAATAAAAAATCATTTATCTCATTAATTTTCATCAAGTATTTAAAAGTTGTTTTTACTTATAAACAGTTTCATTTTCTTATTTGTTTGAATTATAATATAGTACAGTATAATCTCGGAAATGCGGCCGTTGGTAAATTAGATGACACGTTCAGTAATCCAGCGGTCTGGAGACCGCTCGCGCTCTTCCCTCCCACCACTCTTTCTTATAATCCGCCGGTTGTCTGGTTCCATATCTGTCGGATTATCGAGATTTTTTCGATATACTGTATGTCATATTTTTAATAAATGAAAATCTAATTTAATACCACATTGAAATATGGAAAATTAATATATTACTAAAGTGACCACATTTTCATTAAGGTATTTCTTGCTTCAGTTTTATTCCCACTAAAAAGTGGTCTGAATCCGCATCTGGCCTTCTATAACTTCTGATGTCTGTAATGCACTTTTCTTCGTCTTGTTCAATCAATACGTGATCTATTTGATTAATGTACGTTTCGTCCGGTGATCGCCAAGTGCCTTTGTAAATCTCCGTCTTTTCGAAGTATGTGCTTCTTACTCTCATGTCCCATTCTTTTGCAAATTGTATCAATAGTTGACCATTTTCATTGCTGTTTTCACGTTTGCTAAATCTACCTATTGTAGGTCTATACATTTCTTCTTTACCTATTTTCCCATTCGCGTCACCTGTAATTAATTTTAGATCGTATAGCGTATCACAGTAGGTTTCACTCCTATTTAGTTTCTTTCGTTGCTGCCTGTATATTAATTAGTGTTATAAGTATAATCTTGATAATCCGGCGGTTGGTTAATCTGGTCAGTTGAGTAATCCGGCGCTCTGGGGAAACAAGTGTCTTTTTTTTCCGTTGTTCCTTGTCGGATATAAATCTCGCGCTCATCTGAAATAAAGTAAAAAGGGACACCCTTAAACTCTGAAAACTTGATTCACGAATCTGACCCAGCTAACTCTATTGGCCTCTACTCTAAAATTGTCTTCGGGATTTTTAGAGCTTTCCAACAAATGTGAAGTGTATATTGCGCTGATAAACGGTGACATAGCTTGTCTTCAAGGCAGAAGCCAGGAAAATTTTCATTTCTTTTCTGACAAAGAAATCCTCTGCCTAATTTGTCCCACGGCTAACGATGAAGCTAACGATGATTGAATATTTGAACTCGACGAACTGTAGCAAACAGTGACGCGTTTAACGTACTCAATGTGTGTTGCCAGAGTGCGTTTTTGATAAAATGTTTAAGGCAATGAAACAAAAAGCAAAATAATTGTGTATAATATTTTTTCAGTTATTTTTATTTAATACTATGTAATCTTAGTTTGTACATATTTTTTTGTATGTACACGTTTACCTATATGGATTAAAGTGACCACATTTTCATTGAGACAAAGCGGGACAAATGGGATGAAATAAGAATTATAATTTAGTTATGACTCACACACCAAAATGAACACATGAATACATTATTGTATGTGAAGGACGCCATTATTATAATAGTGTGAAAAAGTATCCACATCGTGCGTAATAGTTCAATGTAAATCAAATGGAGGTTTATTATTAAACGATTTCTGTTTGTTGTTACTATGGCAATAACTTGCGTCATTAAACAAAAAAAGCCAACACCAGGTTCAATAGTCCACACCAGGCTAGGTAAATAAAACTACCCATTGTAGTGCAGACAAGTCTACGCTGCCAAGAGAAGACTGAGAAGATTAGGTAAGAGAAACAAAAGAAATCTAGACCAGGAGTCGGCAACCAGTTTTAAGTAAAGAGCCATTTTCCTTAAAAAAATATCAAATCTTATACAGCCGCAGGGATGATGGTATTAAGAAAAACAATCAGTGAGATTTTTTAGAGTGAATTTCTAGAATATCAGGTTGTTAATTTGAGGTCTTTAGAATTAAAGTTTTAAGCCTAATGTCGTAGAGCTGCTGGGCCCCAATTTTATGTTCAGGATATTCATGTCGTTAAAAATCTGTTCACAATAATATATAGAACCCCAAATTGATAAGATTTCAAATGCCACCGGCTTCAATTAATTGTAACTTTCAAGCTGTTCCAAATATAATTCCATATTTTAAGAAAGATTTCAAAAAGTATACTTTCTAAAAGTGAATTCGAAGTATGGTCTCGTGCTTCTCGCAACTTCTTACTGTGATTGTTAAGGAGGTTCGAGCGAATGTTATATATTTTTTATAAGTTTATGCTTTTAAACTTTTTATACATACATATCAACACATTATTTATGTCCTCTCAAGATTTGAAAGTGATCCCACATTTAGTATATCTGAAAAAAAAATTTACAATGATGTTTTTTCAATTCTTATACACATGCTCTTATGGCTGACAAGCTTCCGTCACGTCTTCATTTATTTGTTTCGATATTAATTTCGAAACATTAAGGAATAAAAAACTATATTCAATAAACTTAGATAATCGTAAAACACGATAACATTAAAGCAATGTGACATTACCGATGTAATTATTTAAATAATTACAGTTAAACTTTGTATTTTGAATCTTATTTATCTACAATAATTCATATGACGGATGGTTTGGCAACGTCGCGAGAACAGCTGAGAGAATTGAAAAAGATGGAAACATAGTTATATATAGAGAAAAAACACAATCCTATAGTATATAGAGAGAATAGTTATATAGAGAGAAAAATTACACTCCTTTTAATTACTATTATTTTCTCTCTATCTGTACTATAAACTTTCAAGACACAGTAAAGCGCTGTTGCCAGATCTTTTTATTACACCGTATAAGTAAAAAAATAACGAAGTAATTTAAGGAAGCTAGAGCGTAACAAATGAGTCAAAATAGTGCTTGAATTTTTCTATATTTTCAATTATCCTAATAGTTCTTAAAATGATTATTGAAGTGATAACTTCTTTAGCCGCGCTGAACGAGTTTTGGGTACAGGGCAAACTCATAGTTTTCCGTCATCGTCAGCATTTGCTGCGTTCAATAGAAAATTTCTATTACTCCTCTATTATACGCTATTTATACGCATGTGCGCAAAATAACACATCTATACGCATATATTTAAAGTTGGCTCTGAACGTCAAATTTAATAGTGAAAGTTTTTGGCTTTGTTGACAGAACGCAGCGCTTCTATCGACTTTTTTGTTCCTTTTTTAGAATATAATCATAGAATCATAGAATCAATCATAGCGGACTGAGCGGACCGCAATTTTCCCGAATTTGCGTTTATGGCATACTAGGGTAACAACACGTGTCAGTACACAAAAAACATAGACATAGTGAATATAAATTTTCTGACGTAAGTATATTAAAATTGAATTTTTCTTATTTTGAAAAAAATCGCGACCTCTCAGTCTGAATTTATGTGGCACTAATATAACTTAACCTAACCATAACCTAATATAGATTAAATCTAGGTTAGGTTATGTTGGGCTTAACTAGATTATGAATTTATGAACGAAGTTTTGATAACGACCAAATAGTGTTCCCGTCATTGTGCGTTTTTACTAGTTAGAAATTTCTTCCAAGGAGACTCATCGCGATTAGAGCATTTAAACTTCGCAACTCATGCACAAAAGCCCTTCACACACTTGTATCATAAACTACTATTTTAATCTTGACAGGAAATGTGTGCGTAAACAGCAGCACCTCTTGATGTATAATGCAATGAAAGGTGAATTATCTATCTCAAAACGCAAACGTAATTTCCTTGTGTAATTTAAACAATCGAATGTAATTTTTCTAAATGTCTCTCAATCTCCATTTTAATAAATGAAAGTTTTATTTGTTCAAATAAACTTAAAATACATGTTATGGACAAGTTGAAGGGCCATACAACATAAGTAAAAGAGCTGCATGCAGCTCGCGAGCCGCGGGTTGCCGACCCCTGATCTAGACATAATAGATTTGGAATACTAAACAAACAATATCTATCAGTTAGCAGTATAGAGAATTAATAACACAAATGAGACTAAACTTATGAGAGTAAAATGCCAAGCTAATCAAAAAAATATAAACATAAAAAATTAGCTTATATAAAGTAAGACTAAATAGTATATAATAGACATATAATATAAGACAAAACACAATGAACTAGCAGATTAATCGGATAAGTCTAGACAAGTAAAATTAGACATAAGAAGCCAGTATCAAAAGTCTAAAGAAATCCACAAAAAAGACAAAACAAACAAACAATACAGCACAGTACAGACTAGTCAGACCTATTCAGAAATCACTATTTAGATTAAACAGATAAAACTAGACAAAACTGGATAGAAAACTATAGACCAAGAAAACGGTCCATTAAACATGTTGTATTAAGCCATTGTAGATATGGCCATGATTGTGTTGTTGCCATGCCAACGATAAAATTGTTGATTAGTACGTCAAAATTTTGTGTAGAAGTTGTGTTTAATGTTTAGCACAATTAATATTTAAAGTTGTGTTGTTAGTTTGTGCTTTATTATTAAATTGACATATCAGAAGAGTTCTTGTTAGATGGTGACGCAATTGCGGAAAGATTATTTCCGCGTGAATCAAAAAAATTTAGGAAAAATAGTTTATAACAATTTTTGTGATTTGTGATTAAAGAAGAATATCAGCGAAGTTACCGAGACTACCTAGACAGAGTGAGTTATTTTTATGCGTTAACATAGATACTTTGAATGCACAAGTGCAATAATAGTATATTTTACAACGAGAGATAAAACGAGTTTTTTTGGTGAGATGAGAATTTGCTCACGAGCGCCAGCGATTTAGCAATCACACCGAACCAAAAAAACGCTTTCATCTCAAGTAGTAAATGCAATTTTTTCTACTAATATTCGGTTTCAGAATCCATAATTCGACTTTAATAAACCCAGTTCGACGCGAACTATCGGAACTGTCAATACAAATTTAATCCTTGATTTGTTCGTTTCCATGGCAATATTGTTGCATTCTCGTCGCAGGTGATACTTGTCAAGTCAAATGTCCTAATTTTATTTAGGTTTTTTAAATAGTTTCAGGCTCGTTTTTCGTTTGTACATAAAATATTCCATTGAAATTGATGTAATTAATAAGAAAGTCGATGCAAATTTGGTTAGTTAAGTGTTTTAATCGAGAAAATTCAAAATTTAAAATGCTCATTTTCCTCTCTAGATGTGAAAATATTTTAAACGAATGAAAAAATGTCACTTTCATGTAGGGTAAGCCGTGGAAAAAATTCCATTTTCACATATATTAGTAGAAAAATATTTTATTGCACTAGTCAATAAACCACTGCTTTATGATTGAACATGACTTTATAAGTCAAAATTTAATAAAAAAATATAAATAAAAATAGCAAAACACATGGAGTAAAAATAAACGATATTTTCTTTAAAAAATAAATAATAATGCTTTTGTTAATTTCTAAATCATTTTCACTGAAATTGTTTAGATCCATGCATATTTGCTTTTTGTGCTATATATTCCATAAAATTAGAGTTACGTAATTTTGTAAAGTAGATAATAACTTACAAAACTAGACGAAGCAGACTTACCCGACAAGCTCATGCAGAAAAAACTGGATAGATTAGAATAAAAAGATTTGCCCATATTTAGACAATAGAGATACAATGCTAGGAAGGAGTAAACCAAGAGACTAGACTATCTAAGAGACTAGACTATACACAAGACTATAAAATTAGTAGACTAAACTTGGCATATAAAATTACAGTAAACAGGCACGACTAGACATACACATATATTAGATGAGTTAAATCATAAAAATATGGGAAAAATAGTGGGTTTGAAAAGGGGATTTATTGTCTAAATTAATTTTAATCAAAAATAAATTATGGAGTAGACGTAAAAATAAAAACGGGTAACAGCAACAGAAAAAAAACTTTTCTGCGAGATTTTTAAATGTAATTTAATAATGTAAATAGTTATACAATATATGTAGTAAAAATATTTAATTATAGGACAATTAGAGAGACTGTTATCAGAACCTAATAAACAAGTTTATTTTCATTTTGAATTTTATTTTTTCCTATTTTCATTTAAAATATTATACAATAAATAATACTCATACTATGTAATATAATACCGATAATTTAAAATATTTCGTAATATTACTAATATATACTTTTTTCTAATTATTACTTTACAATCTTTTTTCTATGAAACGTATTAAATATCAAACATGAAATTATTTTACAGAAACAATTTTATCCAATAAATATGTAGCTTTATAACGTTAATTAATCTTATTATTGTAAATAAAACTCCTGATTTACTTGTTAGATTTACTAAGTGACCAATTAAATCTAAACTCTTTTTTATTGTTATTTATTGAGCCATCAAACAAAACAGGTTCGTGAAATAGCTCGCAGTTACCGCGAGTTTTATTATTATTTAAAATTCCAGACCTGCCTGTATCAAATTTCTATACCGATTAAATTAATTTGGACAAAATAAATAAAACGCAATTCGAACCAATCAACAATATATCAAATAAACATATTGCAAAAACAAAAAGTTTATTGCAATACAACACAGACAAGGCTAGGCAAACAATATTAGAAAGATAAGACTAGACTCACAACACTAAACAGATAAGACTGGACAGACAAGGCTGGACATACAAGATTAGACTGACAAGACTGGACAGACAATACTAGGGAGATCAGTCTAGACAGGCAAAACTAGACAGACAAGAGTAAACAGACTAGCCAGATGGGACTAGACACACAAGTGTAGACAGACAAAACTAGACATACAAGACTAGACGGACAAGAATGGATAGACAAGGCTTGACACACAAAACTAGACAGACAATACAAAAAGTTACGGCTGGACAGACAAGACTAGACAGATAAGACTAGACATACAAGACTAGACAGACAAGACTGGACATATAAGACTAGAGAGGAAAGCCTAGGCAGATAAAACTAGACAAACAATACTAGACGGACAAGACTTTTTTTGACATCGGCGTGCTGGTTATAATCAAATATTATTTAATATACACTATATTTTCTAGAGTTTATGTGCCATTTTTTCTCGTCTTCTTGTTTTGTGCTGATGATGAATTTGACAAGTTTGTGTATCTTGTCTCAGTTTTCCTTGCTCTCTAACATGTAGTCTATAAAACTTATGGGTTCGAAGCTTTTGCCCATATTTTGATTTTTGGAGTTCCCTTTCTGTGGTCCATCTACAGCATTCAAATACTGTGTGGGTAATTGAGTCTTCTTCACTGCAATATTCACACAGATTATCAGGTGATCTTCGTATTTTCTGTAAATAATCTTTATAGCAGCCATGCCCAGTAAGATATTGGGTTAGATTGTAATCAATTTCTCTGTTTTCTGCTTATCCACCGAACTATTTTGGGTATTAGCAGCCTCGTCCATTGCCCTTGATATGACACCCACCAGTTTCTCTGCCATTAATCGTACAGATTATCTCTAGAAATTTTCCTGGCATTTTTGCTAGAGACTGCTTCATATGGGTCGTTGCTCTCTTTGGCAAATAACTCTAATTTGGTGGTATACCAGAAATTACTAGGACAGCGTCGCCAGACACTGTTTTATATGCGCAGCAAATCCTTAGTGCTAGTTTTCTCTGGACTATCGAGAGTTTATCGATAGTTAGCTTAGATGTAAGGTGATGTGTCCATATTGGGGCCCCATATAGCATCACTGACTGGACCACGCAACTGAGTGCTTTCCTTTTACAGCTCCCCCCCCCCCCTTCGTTAGACATGAGTTTTTCCATTGCTGCCATTGCTTTCATACCTTTTGCTGCTGCTTCTTTTAGGTGGGGAATGAAGGAGAGCATCTTGTCTATGATGACACCTAGGTATTTTATCGACTCTTTTGGGACGATGCTAACGTTAGTAGGACCGCTTCTGTTTTCTCTGGTGCTAGATTTAATTTTGTTGATTGCAACAAACAGTTAAATTGTGATATTGCTTGGTTTGCAGTTAGCATCACCGTCTGTTCCGACTTTGCTATTATTACAAGAGCTAAATAGTCCGCAAAACCTATTAGCCTAGCTCCCTCCGGAAGTTTTAACCTGAGGATCCCATCATAAAGTATGTTCCACAGAGTGGGGCCCATAACCGATCCCTGTAGTGCGACATTACTAACTATTATTTCCGCGGTTTCGTCATTTGTTTGAAAAATGATCATTCTACTGGTAAAATAGCTTTGAATACTTCTTGGCAGGTGGGAAGCTATATTTCTTGCTATTAGATCATCGATAATGAGTTTCCAATCGAGTTTTCCAATCCAATCGGCTGTTATTAATGCACCTATTCTTCGGGATCTCTGGGTCCCTGATGTAGCATTTTTTGAGATCTTCATGACGGCTTCTATAGCATGGTTGGTGTATTTGTCTTCTCTGAAGCCGTATTGGTTACTCGACAATCCAGCTCCCGATTCAATATCTGTTTTCAGCCTATGCAATAGTAGGTGTTCTAAGAGCTTCCCCAAAGTATCTTACAGCCATAATGGCCTGTATGATTTAGGCTCCCCTATTGGTTTATCGTTTTTTCGAAGTAGCACTAGTTTCGCCCGTTTCCATCCATTCGGGAAGTTTCCGGCAGCTAGATGCTCGTTCATTACGCCTAGCAAGAACTGCTGTTCCGGCTCACCGGAGAGTTTTATTATTTCAGTAGTTATTCCGTCAGACGGACAAGACTAGACAAACAAGACCTGACACACAAGACTAGGCATACAATTCTAGATAGACAAGGCTAGTCACACAATACTAGACGGACAAGAATAGACAGACAAGAATGGACAGAGAAGAATAGACTAGACAGACAAGACTGGACAGACAAGACTAGATAGACAAGACTAGTAAGGCTGTCCAGACACCAAGGCTGTCCAGCACAAGACTAGACTCACAAGATTGGGCAAAGAAGACTAGACACACAAGACTAAGACAGACATGACTAGACAAATAAGACTAGATAGACAAGACTATACAGACAAAAGTAGGCTGCAAGGATTGGACAGTCAGACTAAGTAGACAATACTAGACAGACCAGACTAGACAGATAAGTCTCGACAGACAATACTAGACATGCAAGACTAGACAGATAAGACTAGACAGACAAGACTAGACAGACAAGATTAGGTAGACAGGACCAAATAGACAAGAATAGGTGTGATAGGTGTGTATAGGTGTGACAAGAAGACTAAACAAAGACTGGCTGAATACTGGACTTACAAAACTGAATGGAAACGAATAAACTGAATAGATGAGGCTATAGTTTTAAATAAACTAAGTTTTATTGGATAAATTTGGTTTATTTTCGTTTTTTGGAACAATTAATATAAAATAGTGCTGAGAATATATTATGCCAATGAACTTTCACATAAGGTAATTCTTGTATAATTCTTATTCATTAAATTGTTTATTTTGTTGGAGATCTGATAAAGGTGAGAAACTTTGTGATTTCCTGCAAAATTGTTTACTCTTGTACTTTCCCGACTGGTTGTGTTATTAATTTATTCTTATTGGCTAAATATATTGCATCATTTCCTCTAACTCCGCGTATATTCAATTGGTTAAGGTTCATTTTGTATACGACTGACTGCCTATTGGAATTATAATTAAAAACTGGAAATGAATATTTTAATTAATTAGTTGATTGTATGTTGTTTTTTTTTTAAGATCCATATATTAGTAAGAAAACAACGTCAAATGTATTCTAAAATATATTTCCAAACTTCCTTGCATTTACAAATTCGCAATTGTGTTAAACTGTCTTCTCTAAAAATGCAAGTTGACTGTCATAAATAAAAACTTGTAAAAATTTATATTATGTTTGGTAACATCTATTAGTGAAAATAAAATCGTGGAATTCATATTTTCTAAATTACTTCATTGTGGCCTGTCTATCAAGTTTTACCCAACAGATTTAAAACCATTTTCTTTATTGAATGTTTTAAAAAATGTTCTGTTAGACACGAAAAAACATATTTAGTATTATATTTCGAAACACCAGAACTTAGTTAGTTATATTAATATCCAATCAGTTTTTTGATAAAGAATTTTCTAAATTGGCACAAATAATCGATGGATGAAAGCATAATCACAAAATATCTCCATAAATTTGAGCCGTTTATTTTGAAAGTGGCCCAAGTCCATTTTTCAAAAATATCGAGTTAGCTACCTTTAGTTAGATTTTGACTTGATCTTTTTATTCTGAAGTAACTTTTTACTAATATATTTAAAATCATTACGATTTTGTAACACGAATTTGCTTAATGAAGTGATGAAAAGTTTATTTCGAAAGTGGCCTAAGTCCCATTGTGAGAGTTTCAAATCGATATGGAAAATATGCAATAAAATCTTACGTGATCTCGTAACAGCTTTATGTTCAATTATCAAAGCAGTGGTTGAATCAATGTACAATAAATTTATTTTAATCAATTTAATTCCAAATTTTAGTTTCGTTCCGCTAATGGATTCATACGTGTCTCCAGATATAACATTGTAATTTTCAGCAATTCGTTAATAATTTGTTTATAACAAATTAAATTGCAAAAAAACTGCATGAAAATATGAATATATTAAAATATCCCAAGAGAAAACTTATGCATTTTCGAATATGAATTTCAATGTAAAAATAAAAAAAAACGAGACTACTCACAAACGTCAAATACAAGGACTTTTTTATTACATTATGTAACCGACCTGCACATAATAATTATATTAAATCCCTCCCGCATACACAAACTGGAGAAGACTGAATAATAATTAATAAAACAATATTTTTAATGTAAAAAATATTTAACAACTGTTATTTAACTTTTTTGATTTTATAACATAAAAGTGTATACTTACATTTATTTTGATTTCAAGGAAAATTTACTTTATGAATGGACTTGTGCTTTCTTAATAATTTGAAACGTGATTTAATTGATTTTGAAAGTGGCCCAAGTCCATTTACAGCCACCAAAAATATTTATTTCTTAAATAACATTAATTATGCTAATAACGATGATAAATTTGACACCCTTAGAAACACCAAAACATTATTCAACTATGTTATCTGTTACCCATATTTTTAAATTTTATCCAACGCAAACCCTTCAATATCTCGATTCGAACACAAATGGAGTTTTATTAAATTTTATTTAAAATAGCAGTTACATCACCAAGAAGAGAAAATTCGCCAGTTGAATAGCTTTAGTACCAATGCTCCATATCACTAAATTGCTGGAGTCCTCTTTTCTGCGGTTTATAAATTGCGCTATAAAGCATTTATATTCCTTCCATGTTCTGCATCTGAATCAATTCATAAGTAATTCATAAGTTATTTAATTATCTGTATGAGGTTTAATAAAAATATTCTAAATATTATTATCCTCCTCCAATATCTATAAAAAATTCTACTATACTTAACCAAATAGAAATAAATGTACAATAATTCTACTAGGGTCTTGATTTGAGGACAGTCTATAGTATATTGCGTAACGAGTGTTGTAAGAAGTATATTACGTACGAGCGGAACAGTTACGCACGACCCGCGTAGCGGGAAGTGCGTAATTCTGCGAGTACATAATTGCCTTACAACTCGAGTTATGTACTATATTTTATCTACGACCACACTAATATGTTTCTATTTAATAATAAAAATATGTTTGATGTAACAAATTTATTTCTTATTAGGTTATGTTTATTTAATTAGCATTTTTTAACATTACAATAAACAAACAGTTGTATTTTCATATTTAACTGTTACTCGACATTACTTGATAGAAATGAAAATAAATACATTCTTAATGGTTACATACCTTATTATTTAGTACTTATTTGTAGTTTTCGTTAGATTTAAACAGGAAAAAACGAAATGACAGCTTCTATGTGAATGCGTGACGTTTCATGATTGTTTGAAAATCACAGAGTACTATATTTAACAATAGTAGCAGCTCTCAAGCAATAAACGAATCGTAAACCAAACGCACGTGTGTGTTATCAATCATAACTTATCATTAATCTCGGACTGTTACATGCGTGTGTATTATTACGTATTTACATAGTCCACGAACTGTACAATAATGGGCATTTACAATAGTGGTCGCGGAAAAAATAAATAACAACATCATAGGCTCAGTTATATATTTTTTATAGTTTCTATTAGCATTCATACGAATCCTTCAAAGTTTAAATTAACCCAGTAGCAGGAGATTTGCATTTTTTAAAGTCCATTACGTCCTCATAAGAACTTCCCCTATAGTTCTATAGTAGTTATAACTTCTTTTCTCTTTTAACCTGTTTTCGTCCACTCCTGAACATAGGACTTTTCCAAATTTTTCCATATCGATCTTCCCTGGGCTACTTTCATCCAGTTTTCTCCCGCGGAGCGTCGGATGTCGTCCCGCCATCTTGCCCGAGACCTCCAACACTTCCCTTTGATCTTCGCGGTCCCCATTGTAATAGAATTTTAGTCCACTTGATGTTGTCTCTAGCTATGTGACTGTCACAAGACTCACCACACTCCTGATTTCTCCTGTTCTCTGCCCTGCCCTGTTCTCCTCCTGATTTATTTATTTCTAGTTTTGTCCCTGAGGCTGATTTCCAGAATCGCACGCTCCATCGCTCGCTGGTAGACAAGAAGTTGATTTGCGCTGTACATCGTGAGAGTTACAGTCTCGAGCCCATACATTGCGACCGGCAAGATGCATGAGTCATAAACCTTCCATATGAGGTTTATAGGGATGCGTGGTTCCCGGAGAATGTAGCTGAGCCTGCCAAATGTCACCCAGATCAAGCCGTCTGTTGATTTCAGCTTTCAGATTGTTCTATCCCAACTTGATTTTGTGTCCCAAGTATACATACTCATCGACTTTACCAAGAGTATGATTATCGATGGAGACCATTATATTATTCGGACTCATGGTTTTAGTTTTCTGAAGATTCATTTGCAGCCTCACCGCATAGTACACTTCTTCGAGTGCACGTATCCCTAGTTCACCTGGCTCGCTGCTGGTAAGTACAATATCGTCGGCAAAGCTTAGGTGATTCAGGCGACTTCCGTCGATCTCCACTCCCTTTCGATCCCAAGAAATTTTTTTTAAATACGTTCTGCAACGCTAGGGTAAAAAGTTTGGGTGAGACGGTATCGCCTTGTCGGACGTCCCTCCTGACCGGTATTTCTTCCGTAACCAGAGGCGTATTTAATGTAGATGCAATCGGTGCGTAGCACCGACGGGCCCCAATACGAGCGGGCCCCTGTGTCAATACTTTACAATACACATGTTTGTCCATAAGAAAAGTCACAAAAAAAAATTATTTTCATTTTTCAATACAACAACGAGTTTATATTAATTGTTCCTCTTATGTATTATAATATATGTTATCTGAGTGCAGTGTGCAGTATTTGAAGTTTGAGTTTGTGCGAAAAGTTTTCTGACATTTTTAAATTTTCAATGGTAAAAACATTTTTCTTTATCATATTATCTATCCAAATGTAATATTTTTTTTGCTTTTAAGGATAAATCAAAGTATACACAAGTATACACAACATACATGGGGCGCTGAAAAATGTGCGGTAAAATTGAAGTAAATAAAGATTTTTTTGTCTTTTCACATTCATCTTCTATTTCTGCTGCTGTTTCAAATGAATCAGTTTTTCTGATGTTAGGTCAGACTCCGAATCAAGATACACAGGGTCAGAAAATGAATGTTTGCCTGTTTTTCTGTCACCTACACAATACTTGAATTCTACAGCCAGCGCTGAGTTCGAGTCTTGAGAATCTTTAGATAAGTTTACTACAAAAACAGAAAACACTTAAATTATTGAGGGAGGAACCAATAATACGGGGGAATCCAAGGAGGAAACTTTTAAAACAAAATTTCCCTCGGACTACGTCTTATTTAAAAGTGAAACACTTTCCGAAAGTAAAAAACTAGATTTAGTACTGTAGGGGCTTGCCAACGACGAGGTTATTGCCTACCCCAAAACCAAAAATCGCAATTTTTCAGGGAAATATTTCAACTTTAAGAATAGCCTAGATGAAAAACGTAGCAGATGGTGGCTTTCATATTCACCACAAATGGATTTAGCTTATTCCCATACATGTTGGTTATTTGGAAAGGAAAACGTGGTTTTGTGGAATGATTGGGGACATCTATCCACCAGAATTCATGAACATTCCCGAAGTAAATCTCATCTAATGGCTACAACTGGAATACAGGTATATTTGGAGGAAGAGTCAAGTGATACTGTCTTAAAAGACAGTATGACGCAGTGCAGAAAAGATGGAAAGAAGTTCTCACGTTGCAATTTGATCTCCTGCGGACAATTACATCACTAACTTTACCCTGACGAGGTCATTCTAGTGAATCGTGCCTGTGGTGTATACCTAACGTTTATAAAATTTCTTTCAAGATACTGTCCACAATTACAATATAATTTAGAAACTGAAACGAAAATAAAGTATTTGAGTACTTCAATAATGGAAGAATAAATTCGACTTTTGGCAGCTGCTACTAGGACTGCATTGTTGATAGTCATTGTTAATAGTACCACTGATTCATTGCTCCCACTGATGTCATTGTTATAGTACCATTTTGAAAACAGACTAAGTGGCTTTATTGATTCGTTATGTACAAATAGATATTCTAAATAATAAAATGTCAGTAAAAGAAGTATTTCTAGAATATTCGAATTTGGATTACCACCATGCTTCTGGATACGTTTCGTTATTGTTAGATGCATTTAAAAATCATAATTTAAATACGGACAACGTGGTTGGGTAAGCTTATGATGGAGCAAGTCTAATGAGTGGTGTTGAAAAAGCTGTCAAAAGCCTATTGCGTAAAGCTATGAGTAGGAAAAATCATAAAGCTTTTGCTCCCTACGTGCATTGCTCACCACATCAGTTAAACCTAGTATTAAGTCACACGGCTGAAAAAAAACGCCTCAACACAAATGCTTAGTTTTTTTGGAAATGTCCACAATTTTTTTGCTGACTCACCCCAACGCCGATGGGCTAGAGGCAGCTTTCAAAGATGCTAGAATCTTTTCGGGTGTGGAAACGGAACATAAACAAAATGAAGTAGGTGAAGTATTTTCAAGAAAGGGAAAACAACACACACTTAAAGCTCTGTCCAACACAAGGTGGTCTGCAAGAGAAAAGGCAACAAGCGCTTTATTACAAAATATTAAATCAGTTCTTTTGTGTTTAGAAACAATTGCAAAGATAAGGCACGACCACGATTAAGTGGCTACGGATTCAAGACTTTTAAATAATTTCACATTTGATTTTTTGATGAAATTAATTTCTTGGAATGATGTTCTGCAAACTATCGATATTGCATCTAAAATATTGCATAAAAAAAGACAGAAGAAGAATTGATTTATTTCAATTCGTTTTGTGCATGAAAAAAATCTAAAAATAGACTTGCATCACTAAGAACTGACGCTTATTTCAACCAAATTTTGAAATATCCAAGTCGAAATGGCTTCAATGTGATATGGACGAAGAACTTATGCATCTAAAAAGAAAAAGAATTCGAAGAGTTAAAAAATTTCACGATGAAGGCACCAGAGACCGATCCTGTTATAGATCCTGTAATCGATTTTAAAACTAATGTAATACATATAACTCTAAATGCATTGGTAAATGAAATGTCTGACAGAATTACGGGTCTGGAAGGTGTTACAGAATTATTTGGTTTTCTAAATCCAATCTTCATGAAAAACAGTGCAAATCAGATTTGGAAAAAAGTTGTACATTATAAAAAGATACATTTAAATTTATTTCCCATATCTTCTTCTGTGCACGTTTCTCTTCTCTGAGAGCGGGCCTCGCCAAAAACTTGCCGCTGAATAACTTAAAAACGCGCCTGCCCGTAACCCAATCTTTCTGATTGATATGCAAGGTAGGATGCTCGTAGATATTGTGAATCAAGCTTGAGTATCTAGTGTCTATACGAGAAGTATCCATCGCCCGAAGCACTGCCCAGGTTTCAATCAAGTCAAAGGCTTTCTAATAGTGCACAAATGCCACATGGAGAGGAATGTAATATTCCGTGCATCTTTCGATTAATGTGCGCACTGTTTGGATGTGGTGAATCGTGCTGAATCTCCTTCTGAAGCCAGCCTGTTCGATGGGCTGATAAAAGTCGAATTTCTGGATAAGACGATTGGTTATGATTTTGGAGAACGGCATATAATGCGTGGATAGTAGGCTGATTGTTCTATAATTATCGATATTCGTACAGTCGCTCTTTTTGAAGAACAAGATAACTTCTATGTTTAGCCAAGGAGCAGAGATTTTGGCCTGGGGGAGTCTGGAACCCCCTAAGAGCGCGTCCCCTGGGTGGCGGATTGGGGAAAGCTCTTCAGGCTTGCTTGAGGAGTAAGTGTGAAATAAAATAGCTCTCGTGGACCAACATGTACTCGCCAACACGCAAGGCAAGCGTGGCGTTTTAATGGCCAAAATCTACCAATGGAGATAACTTAAACAAGACAAAAATAAAATGGGAGTTATGGTTTTAAATTGTAACACTAAGTCACTTAGAAATGTCATTTATATTTGAAATCAAAAAAGCAAATTTAATTATAAACGATCTCGTAGAGAAAAACCGAATAAACATTTCATATTTGCTCACGAACGAAAAACGTTTTCCAAATTACGTAAATAGTAAAAATTATTTGGTTCAATTTCTATGGTTTGTTACAAATTAGTTTTGTTGTAGATTTAAAAAAAAAATTGACAAATCCAGAATTTTAATTATCTATTTAGTTAATAAATTGTTGTAGCCACAAAAACCATTTGAAAACCGCAAACTAAACAATGGGTGTTCAATGATGAAGTCACTATGTTTAAAAATATAGATTAATATTAGAAATATTAGAAATCAAGAAATATTACGAATATATTAATAATATTTAGCAATATTATACAAATCAAAAAATTATTTAACAACCATCTGCTACGACTTTATTAAAAGAAGATTAAAAGCAATTTTTCAATTTCTTTTCAAGATTTTCCAATCTAATTTTTATGCAAATCACAATTTTATTGAATCTTAAAAATACGATATCTCCATCGCCCGTCCCAAAAAAATCTCTAAAATTAGCTCGTCAATCATAAATCTCACTTTCTGACAAGCTAGAGAGAGTGCTGATTAAATAAAAAACTTGATCCTTAATTATTTACTTTCGATTTTAAACCGTATATTTTATAATTAACATAAATTCGAATATTCGTTTCAATTACAATTAAAAATAAAATCAGCAATCCAAAAAAATATACAAATATTCTATAACTTACAAATAAGTCAATCTACTATCACAATTACAATTCATTGAGAATATTGAATCAAAATCTAAACCCCATTAATACTTTCACAAATCTTTATCCATTATAATACGTTCCATTAACAGAAAAGTATATCTATACTTAATATTATTATTAACTGATCAAACTTTATTTTGAATTAAGATTTTGTAAAGGAATGAAACTATTTTATTCTCTTTAAATCTAGTAAACAAGGTCATCTTGATTGAAGAACTTCTAGTTTCACTATTTAATGATGCTTACAGCTTCCTATTAATAAAATGTTGGATTTGATCTCTATCGAATTAAGATGAGAATGGTTAAATAATTACTATTGTTATTGGTATGTAAATAAATGTGGTGTATATAATGAAACGCTAATGACCTTAATGTTTCAATTAATCAAACATATGTTGACATGATTTGTGAAAAGGGAAATGTATATAGTAGGAACAAATAAAATCAATGGTAAATATAATTAAACTTCACCGCAATTGAAACAATTTTCCTAATTTCGAAAAGCATAGGTTAACCTGATCAGGAAATTTCCAGCTAGAAGTATAATTAACAATATGTTAACTAACAACGCTAGATCAACAAACTTGTACACTTAAAGAATGTTTTGATAATCGAAGTGAATCGAACTATTATTTGTATTTGATAATTTTCTTTTTGTTAAACAATCAAAATGTATTCAAAAATAAATACATTTCTCTCGACCACTCATTGTTTGTGATAATTAAATTTAGTATGTTTGTCGCTAAGGTATAAACCTATTAAAACAATTTATCTACGACCACTATTATAATTGCCCAATATTGTACAGTTCGTGGATTATGTAAATACATCTTACAACACACGTATGTAACAGTCCGCGATTAATGTTATTTAATGATTCAATAACACACTAGTGCGTTTGGTTTACAATTCGTTGATTGGTTGAGAGCTGCTACTATCATTAATATAGGCAACCCAATACATTCCGTTATTTGTCAAAAAAAATTAAACGTCAAAATAATACATAAACACTATATTTTTTTTCAATTATAACAATTAAAGTCCAGTGATGTCCAGTGATAGCGAAATAGAAAATGCTACTCCGCCAGAAATTGTTGAAAAAGCGAAACAAGCTGCCCATAATTTGCTACGGATTAAATCTCGGGATTGATACGAGGATGCATATAGAAAATTTATGGACCGGAGAATGAAGCATAAAGTTAAATCCTTTTCAGAAAATGTTTTATTATACTTTGATGAGTTATCTCAAACAGTGATCTTCACTTTGGGCAATTTATTGAATGGTTCGGACATCAATTAATATAAAGCACAACATCGACATTTCAAAACATTCAAAGTTAATAGCTTTACTTAAGAGAAAATCTGATGGATTTAAAAGCAACAAATCAAAAATTTTAACCATTCAAGAAATTCAAAAGTTTCCTCAAAAATTCACCGGATAACAAATATTTATTGATGAAGGTATTCATTACTTTTTTATCTTATAATGCTCTCTAATGGGCATAACGACATATTTTTTTATATAATTTTAGATTATTCTTATCATTGGCATTAGTGGTGCCTGCAGAAAACAAGAACTACGAAATATCAAACCCTGCCATATAGAAGACACCGGAACATCTCTGATCATTAAAATTCCTGATTCCAAAACAAAAACTTAAAGATCTTTTGTGCTACCGAAAGAATTTTACCAAACCTGTAAAAAATATATTAACGTACGCCCACAAAATATGGACAAAACTCAGTCTTTTTTTTCTAAATTATCTAAATGAGAAATGCACTAAGCAATGGAATAAATAAAATTGGCTCTATTCCTAAACAAATTGCCAATTATCTTCATTTGCCGGAAGAAAATCTTTCTTTACACAGGACATTGTTACAGACGTTCGTCAGCCACCATTCTTGTGGATTCCGGTGTTGATTTATTGTCACTAAAAAGGCATGGTGGCTGGCGTTCGTCTGCAGTAGCAGAAGGCTATATAGACTGCTCCATGAAAAATCAAAACGATACTGCTACAACACAGTAGGTATTAATAGGTATTAATGAAATTAAACAAAGATTATAAATTATTAAGTAAATATAAATTATTTCATTTGACACTGACACTGCGTACATTGTGTTGCCTATATCGATGAATCACTATATCAGTTACATCAAACATAATTTTCTTAATAAATAATAAAAAAATAGTGTGGTCGTAGATAAAGTATAGTACATAATTCGAGTTGTAAGGCAATTACGTACTCGCGGAATTACGCGCTCCCCGCTACGCGGGTCGCGCGTAATTGTTCCGATCGCACGTAATATGCTTCTTACAACTCTCATTACGTAATATACTATTATTAATCCGAATATTGTTCAATTTACAATGTTTACAAACTGATATTGCGAAACCGTCATACATCTTATTTATTCATTTACATAAACAAATTGATACATAATCTTAAAATGTTAAGGTCGACAATAAATAAGAAACTATAAAATACAAAGCTAAGATTTTTATTTTATTAAGACGTAGTTGTTATGAAGAAAGAAAAATTTCTAATTATTATATTTTTTTTCAAAATGTATTTTCGAACAAAAACTAGGCCATTTAATATTAGCTTTCAAATATGGAAGGTTTTTTCTCTGCACAAATGCGGCTTAATTCATCCAAATGGAAAGAAATGCTTATTCGTCTTAAAACATGCATTATACATACCACAAGGTACTTACTAATACATTTGAATCCTAATTAAATTTCAGTTTAATTATTTTTAGAAAATAAAACTTTCACGTCTTTTATTGTTATTAGTGCATTTAATATTGCTCGCCTTCACAAAGTACAGAACAATAAGTATAGAACTTATTTATTTGAGTTTAAATAACGCAATTATATAATTTGCTTTATCTTATTTAGATTCAATTAAATAAATTCTCTCTTTGATGTTAGTTAATGCATGCCATTATAATACACAAAATTCTTTTAAAGTATTACTAAAGAAAGTTTATTTTCTTCGACGTACTTTTGACATTACTCATACTATTATTCATACTAAGGCGAAAATATGTAAATAATAGCGAACAAACAAGAGTCAAGAATGATTTCAATGTAAATATGGAATCACGACCAATTTACTAAATCAAACAATAAATTTTACTAGATATATTGATCTAATTCTAAAAGCTATATTCAGATGTTCTTAGCATAAGAAGTGGCAACTACTTGGAAGGATAATTGACGATCAATTCCATATTTAAAATAATAAAGTTTTGCCTAGTCTAATCTATCTATTCTTGTCTGTCTTGTCTGTATAGTCATATCTGTAGAGACATGTATCTGTATCGCTAGTATTGTTAGTATAAATTTCTGTACCCTCTCCCAATTTTGTTTATCTTCCAGCATATGTCCAATTTGTTCGTATCTATGTTTTTCACAACTTCATCCCTTTCGTTCTTCCATCTATAACAATCAAAAATTGTATGGTGTACTGAGTCTGTTTCACCACAGTATTCACACAGGCTATCCGCTGCTCTTCCGATCAGGTGTAAAAAGTCTCTGAAGCAACCGGGACCGGTTAGGAATTGTTTCAGGTGGTAACTGACTTATCCGTGTTCTCCCTTAGTCCTTGTATTTATGTCTGGAATTAATAGCCTAGTCCTTTCAACGTCCTTTCTCCGTGTTTGTCCATCTTTCTTGCCATTGTTGTAGTAGGCTTGTTCTTGCTTTCTTTCTAGCATATAAGTTGTTTTCCGATTTTTTTATTTCTCTCCTCTCTTTCGCCAGCAAATCAATAGGTGCAATGCCCGCGATAACTATTGCTGCTTCTCCGGACACAGTACGATATGCACTGCACACCCTCAATACAATCTTCCGTTGGACGTATGCTATTTTATCCATGTTGGTCCTTGTTTCCAATTTATTTGCCCACAATGGTGCTCCATATAGCATAGCTGATTGCGGTACAGCCAGTAACTTGCGTTTAGAGTTGCTGGCTCGTCCTACGTTTGGCAATATTTGCTCCAATGCTGCGAGAGTTATTATACCTTTTCCTGCAGCCTCAGTAAGGTGTACAGCAAATGTTAGCCCTTTATCAATTATAATACCCAGGTATTTAATATGTGGTTTGGAGACTATTTCTGTGCTTCCTACTTTAAATTTTATTGGTCTTAGTTTTCTTTGCCCTAGTAGCACTGACTAGACTAGAAAACGGAGGCTTTCTCGGGCGCCAATTTTAGCTTCTTAGTCACAATCCACTGTGATACTGTGCCTATTACACGATTTGCTGTACCCATTATTGCTTGTTCGGTTTTGGCAGTTACAACAAGCGCCAAGTCGTCTGCGAATCCAATTAATTTGGCGCCCTCTGGCAGTTTAGTTCTTAGGATGCCGTCGTATAAGAAAGGTTCCACAGTGTAGGACCCAATATAGAGCCCTAAGGAATCACACAACTTACTTCTATTTCGACTGTCTCATTTTGGGCTTGCATAAATAATTTCCTGTTGGTTAAGAAACTTTTTATCATTTGTAACAGATACGGAGCTATGCGTCTCTTTGTTAGTTCACGCATTATTATTTCCCAATTGATTGTATTAAACGCATTGCGCACATCAAAAGTTCTGAAAGCGCAGATTTTTCTTGTTTTCTTTGTGCCCGTTCTAGCTTTCTCTGCCATCTTTAAAACTGTATCGACTGCATCTATAGTTGACCTGCCTTTTCTAAAACCGTACTGCCTATCGAATAACCCCAGTCCGGCGTCCAGCTCCTAGTACTCTCGTTAGTAGGAGTGTTTCCAGCAATTTTCCTGACACGTCTAGTATAATCACTAGCCTGTATGACGATGGTTCCCCAATTTATTTCTCTCCCTTCTTAATGAGAACTAGTTTTGAACGTTTCCATTTGTCTGGAAAGTTTCCCGTAGTTAGGATAACGTTCATTACTTCAAGAATAAACGTAGAGTGATGCTGAGTGATGATCTTGATCACTTCTGGTGGCTCTGATGGCTTCCATCTAGTCCTTCTACTGTTTCGTTACGTATAGGATTTATTGCGTTAACCAATTCCTTTTCGTTGAATAGTGGTGTTTCCATTACTTCGGGTTGTTTCCAAAGGAAGGGCTCCTAGCGTGGGAAAAGAGCTTCATCCACCTGAAGCATTCTCTCCATCGTCATTTGTACACTTGGGGCATTGATTTTAAGCTTTTTGTTACAGATTTGGAAGGCGTCTCCCAATATATAATTGTCAAAATCCTCGCAGAGTTTCTTACAGTAGTCTCGTTTTGACTTGTTTATTAGGTCGCGCAAATCCTTTTTTGATTTTTTGTAGAGTCTTTTCAGGTCTTGGGCATCCTCTTCGTTTTTAATTCCTTTGCGCTGGAATTTCCTCCTTGCAGCGACACATGCTGCCCTCATGCTAGCAATTTCATCATTCCACCAATACACCAATTTTCTTCTTGATGGTCCCCCTTTCTTTATTTGAGTGACATCACAAGCCTTCGTCATTACGTCTACTGGCGTATCCGCGCTTCGTTTGTGTGTCCGTGCTATTTCTATTGCAAGATTTGTTGCCATTTTCTCCTTATCAAGATTCTTTATATTCCATCCTATAATTCTTCCCTGGCGTATCTGTTTTGTGTCTTCTTCTACGCTGTATAGAATGTATCGATGGTCACCTAGGCTTTCTTTCTCGAGCACTCTCGAATTGGATCATATTGGATAGGATTATTGTTGAGAAAGTAAGCTCTATTATGGATTGGGAATTTCCTCTAACGAGCGTGCAATCAGCTCCTTTCTTTTGTAAAACATGGTCTAGTTCACCTGCCCAGTCAATGACCAGGTCGCCTCTCATATCCACCTTTAGGGATCCCCAATATGGAGAGTTGGCGTTAAATTACCCAGCTATTAATACTTTTTTCCCTTTCCGTCTTATATCCTGGCCTAGTTCTCCTAGTGTTTCTGCTAGCTTTTTTATGTTTGCGTTTGGAGAGAAGTAGCAGCTGTATATAATAAACTGCGGTAACTCAACCCATACGAAAACAGGTCCGTTTCCGGTTTCTAAGACAGGTATCTTAGGGTTAATGATGACCAGTTAGGGTGATCGATAAACTTTTTGTTAGGCTCGCTTACGAGTAGTATGTTCCTCTGGAGTTCTGGAGCCGTCGCAATGCGCTAGTCAATGCTGCACGGCATCTCATTGTGTTCACTCGAATGATTTTAGTAATTTTTTCATAGCCATGTCGTACGCTTCCTGCCCCCGCCTCCGCCAAAGCTTTCTTGAAACCTGGACACGCTCCGGTATCAGCCCGATGACCGTCCGTATTGCATATTGGACAGTATAGTTGGTGGCTTTTACTTGTCTACGATTTATCTGTACAATCTTCTCTGCCTAGTCTTGACCGCATAGACCTTCGGATTCGAAACACCAGTGTGTTTGAAGACAAGCCTTCGTTTTGTTTCTTTCGTGATGCTATTTGATGATCTTTGCTTTTCATACTTTGGTTTACTTTGCTTTGGTTATGTGTCTTCTAATTTCTGTGGGCGTATTGTCGTCACTATTTTTGCAGGAGCCTAGATAAATTATGTTGACGTTTTCTACGTTCATTATATGCTGTGGATTTTCTCTCCTGTTGCCACGATCTACTACCATCAGCATTGTTTTCGGGCGATTTAGCTTAAGTCCGAATTTTGAGAGTTCTCTCTCGACTCTTCCCAGAAATTCGGTCATTTCTTCATCGCTTTGTGCAATGATTGTGGTATCGTCGGCAAACCGTAAGTTGTTTATTTTCCTACTGCCAATGACTATTCCGCCTTCCCAGTTCTTCAGAGCTCTTCTTAGTATAAATTCACCGTATATGTTGAATAGTAAGGGTAATAAGACGCATCCTTGCCGAACTCCTCGTCCTATCCTAAAGGATCTTTTTTCCTTCGATCTTGATGATTCCATTGCTGTTGTCATATAAAGATTTTAGCAGAACTACAAGGTGGGGACTAGTTCGATTGTCTAATAGGGCATTCCATAATTGGTGCTAGTTTACAGAGTCAAACGCTTTGCTGTAGTCGAGGAAGCATATATATTTGGGTTTTGCAAATTCTCTGACTTTTTAAATAATTTGCCGTATAGTCAAAATCTGCTCTAGAGTGCCTTTACCAACAACGAATCCAGCTTGTTCTCGTGGAATTTGTCGGTCTAAAAAGCTTCCGAGTGTGTAAAGTTTCTGAGTGAGCTTCTTTTTTCGTTGTAGCAGAATTCTGAGCATGACCTTGCTTGGGTGGGAGATTAATGCGGTAGTTCTGTAATTATTGCATTTCTGGCTTGTTTCTCTTTTTGTGCAGTGAAATGAGATGTATTCCAGTGAGTTAGCCCTTGCCCTGAGCGCCATTCCTTTTTGCAGCTTGCCTATAAGATGTGGATGCCTTTTGGGGACAGCTGTTCAAGCATTTCTCCACGGATATCATCTTCCTCTGTACTTTTGTTGTTTTTGAGCATGTTGATGGCTTAGTCAACTTCAACTTTTAAGATGTTAGGTTCCTGTTCTGTTTGTGTGATGGGTAGGAGACGAACTGTTGCCTGACGATGACCTTCCTCCGCGTAGAGGTCTTCACAGTATTGTCGACATACCTCTACTACGTCGTCGATGTTGGTTATGACTTTCCCATCCCCGGTTTCCACGATCTTGGTTTGAACTCTCTCGTGATTTCTTTGATTCCTTAGAATAGATCGCGTGTTTCGTTCGTGTTTGCCAATCTTTCAAGCTCTTTGCATGTTTGCCGGAAGTCTTTATATAGTCTTTGTATTTCGCGGATTATAATTCGATATTCTGTCTTATGTTCTTCGGTTACTGACGACCTGTCTAACTGGTGGATTTTCTTCTCTTTATTACATTCCAGATTTCGTCAATCATCCATTGCTTATTTTTACCCTCTCTAGCACTCTCGCGTAGGACTGTCTCTTTGGTTGTCCGCATGGTTTTTTTTATTCCATACCATAGTTCTTCAATCTGCATTTGACTTGTGTTGTCTGGAAACGCTTTTAAGTTGTCTTCTAATTTTTGCCTGAATTGGTCTATGTTGTCAGCAGGGTTTTCTACTCCCCTTTCTTTGTTTTGGTGTAAATCCTGATTTGTGCCTTAAGTAGTTTATGGTTGCTACCGCAGCCGAGCCCTGCTAGAGACATTATTGACGCTAGATCTCCATATTGGGTTTACAAGAAAATAGTCTATTTGATTTCTGTAGCGCCCGCCTCGAGAAATCCACGTATATAGGCGCCTTTAATGAAGTAGAAACATGCTGTTCGCAATAGTCAGATTGTTTAGGTCAGATCAGGTTTAGTCAGGTTGTTTCTATACAGAATTCGGGAGGTTTTTGTTCCGCCTCGTTCCTGATTCCTAGTCCATGTCGTCCAATCATATGTTTTATATGTTCATCTTCTTCGGTTTATCCGATTTTTGCTTTAAAGTCGCCTTGGATGGTTGTCATTTCCCTGGTGTATATCCTGTAGAGTTCTCTCAAGTTGTTCGTAGAACTCATTTCGCCTTCGCTTCTCGCTGTTGTAGGAGCATATACTTGAATAATGTTTAAGATACACGATCTCGCATTAATCCTAATTATCTTTATTCTGGAACTGATGGGATTGTAACATAGAATACTTGTTTGCATTTGTTTTGGAATCAGTATAGCCACCCCGTGCATTGAGTCGCTTGAATTCCCAGAAAAGCATAAAGTGTGACCATTCCTTGAGATGAAATGACCGCTGCCTTTCCAATGCGTTTCCCATATACCAATAATATTATATTTTTGACTTCCTGTTAAATGATGTCTGGCTTGTCAGGGTGTAGTACAAGACCGTGAATATTCCAAGTGGAGATTTAAACTTCTTTGCGAAGAGATAGTTTTGTTGTATATTGTGTCTTGTCGTTGTTAGGTCATCTCATAGTACGTCTCATCTCCCCCCCGGAAATCCGATTGGGGGAATATTTATACTCCGGATGTTATTTACTGTGAGATAATTCATGAGTCTTTTTTTTTGGTAGATACTGGAGGTAGTTCCCAATGCTTCCTCCAGGATTTGACTGGGTCTACTCCCACCGCTGATCCGTGAGATTCTCTTGGGAAGATACTAGTTTCCCGTTGCTTTCTTACAGGATTTGTTTCAGGTTTACTACCATGTTGAATTACATTTCCTTAATTGATATCTGTCGTTGTATGATTATACTGCCAATGTTCGGTCGACAGAGCTTCGTTTGTTCTCTAGCAGGGTGCACCGTGTGCAGGTGAGTTTGGCATAAGGGCCTTCTGGTGTTTATTGCGGCCCCTTGCATCCCATGTCTGTCTAATCCTGTCTATATAGTCCTATCTGTCTAGTTCTGTCTGTCTAGTGCTGTCTGTCCTATCATATTTTGGAAATTGAGTACCCTTTCTACTGTCAAAATATGCTGGATAAAAACCAATTTGGTTTCGGCATTGGAGTAGGTACAGTCGATGCCGTAGCCAAAGTTATTGATTTCATCAGGGATTCAATCAAGAAAAAACAATATTGCACAGCCATCGCTATGGATATTAGCGGAGCTTTTAACAACGATTGCTGGCCATTAATTATTCACAGACTGATTAAAAAACAATGCTCTAATAAGCTCAAAGGTTGACCGCAAGCCTCGAGGTCAGGGTCAGGATTTTGGAAGATCTTATACGAGCCCATTTTTTATAGAAATCTTCCAGAAGACTGTGAAATTGTGACTTATGCGGACGATATCGTGCTCCTAGTTAAGCAACACAATTACAGAGCTAAAACAAAAAGGAAACCAGGCATTAGAATCTCTCTGTCAATGGTCTTTCGAATGCAAACTTAAATTTAATGCCGCAAGCTAAATTTTTCGGAAAAATCCAATCAAAGAAATGAAATTAAATGCCAAGATTCTATTAAATATGTAGGTAGTGTATGTATAGCCAGTTGTTTAAACTTTAAAGAACACATTAAACAATCCTGCGGTAAGGCGTAGCAATGGAGTTTTTGAATTAGCAACTCCTCGAGAAAGGAAAGGTCCTTTCTCGGAGGGGTTGCTAATACTAAAACTCAATTGCTTCGCCTTACAAATCGGTCATAGCAGCCATTTACAAAGGGGTTTTGGAACCGGCACTTTTGTATGGAGTGTTCATTTGGCACAAATATGTTAAACCAAAGAGAACATGAAACTTATAATACAGAAAATACAGGATACTTATAATACAGAAACAATAAGCGTACAGCGTATATGTACGATTCCTACTGCTAAAGCTTATTGCACCGTTCATTTCACCGTTATTTCAATCAAAAGAGGTAGCCTGTGTTATTTAAGGCCTCCTTCCAATCGACATCCGGACAAAGCAAGTTGCATTAAACCTCACTATGCATGATCTGGACGAAGCAAGGTTTAGAGAATTAACGGGTATAATCGCCTATCCAAACCATATCGAGCGTAGAGTAAACCTTCTGGAACTCTTTCACCCCTCGGATATTGGCCACCTAAAATACCTCACCACTTTATCCAACACCCTTCAAATTCAACTTTTCACAAATTCCTCAAAAGCTAAAACTGAAATGGGATCAGCTTTTGTGGTTTACAAGGAAGGGATCGAAATATACTATGAAACATTACGACTCGAGAGCTACTGCACAACATTCCAAGCGGAAATTTTCGCACAAAAGCGATTCTACAGTAGATCCGAAACAATACCGACAACCTAGACGGTTATTCAATAATTTGTAATAGTCGGTCAGTGCACGATACCCTGAGAAACATGACGAGGCCTACGAAACTAGTAGAGAACTTGGGAAGCCGTAGAGAAATTTATGAGATGGTAAAACTACAATGGCATTGGTAGAAATCATACGCAGGAGTCGCAGGAAACGAACGAGCTGGTAGCATGGCAAATATATTGTAGCTGGTAATACAGTTATAGATAATTTGTTCGAAGACGTTTCTCATTCAACAAGATACCCAGCCAATCGATCAAGTCCAGACTGAGTTCATATTTATAAAAAGAATGGCAAACAATATGAGAGCCTGCGAGAACCGGCATATGGACCAAAATATTCATTCTCTCAGTACGTAACTGACTTAAAATGGACATCACCTTGTCACATAGTGCTGTCCATTTAATTACAGGGCACGGCAACCTTCAGGCCTATCTTATCAGATTCGGAAAAAGATATTCGCCATTATGCCTATGTGGAGAAAAAAGACACAGTAGCACGTGTCTTATTCAAGTGCCCTTTCACTAACCAGTAGAGAACTCACACCGACAAAATAATGGACTTACGTGGCCACAAAATGATGTTACCGTAACAATGGCCGCGAAAAACAATAAATGGTGGGAACTGTTTGATCATCAAACTAAACAATGACAGAGATTCGATCATGACGATTGAAAAAAAACGCAGTATGAGTGCATACTCAGTATGAGCAAACAAGCTGTACCACCAGCATAGTGGCTTATTGTCAGAGCGCAGATCGCTAGTGTTCACACATAGTGTTCAAACTAATAGGCTGGCTAGTTCGTCTGCGCAACCTGTACACAAACTGCGCCATATTAAAAAGATTTTATCACGACCTTAACTAAAATTTAACTTATCGTTTAAATTGTAAGGAATAATATAATGTAAATCTTCTTCTTCATCACTTCAGGTTTTAGGCACTATTTAAGTTTTTCTTCTTTGTCTTTGCTTCGGTCATAAAATATATGTATATAATGTAAATGTAACCTAAATAGCTAATTACATTAGCTATTTAGGTTGTTATGTAAAAATCTGTTTCATTCGGTTGTAATGTTTACAGAATAATGTAAACGTAGTGTAAATAGCTAAGAAAGCAGCATAGTGTCCATCTGGATGGATACATATGCCACTCTTGTGTGAATTAATAAATATCCTGTCTAGTCCTATCTGTCTAGCATTTTCTGTTTAATTTTGCCAGTCTAGTCTTGTCTGACTAATCTTGTATGTCCCGTTTTATGTGTCAAGACTTGCCTGTCTAGTCCTGTCTATCTAGTGTTGTCCGCCTAGTCTAGTCTGTCTAGTCTTGCCGGTCGGGTGTGTTGGCTTAGTCTTGTCTGTCTAGTCTTGCTTGTCTAGACTTGTTGATCTAATCTTGTCTGTCTAGTCTTGTGAGCCTAGTCTGATCTTGTCTGTCTTCTCTATCTAGACATATTTATCTAGTCTTTTCATTCTAGAATTTTCTGTCCAATCTTATCTGTCTAAAATTGTCTGTCTAGTCTTGTATGTCTAGAATTGTCTTTTTGGGGGACGTAGCAAGTACATTCAGTTGTGTCTAGTCTTATTTGTTTAGTCTAATCTATTTCGTCTTGTTTCTTTGGTCCTGCTTTTATGGCATGACCTGTCTAATTTTGTAGGTCTAGACTTATTTATATAATTTTATCTGTTTAGTCCTATCTGTCTAGACTTTTATGCACTGTCCATCATTATCACACTATTCTTGTACCTAATCGTACCTATCTAGATTCACCTATCTACATTTCTGTTAAGTTTTACGTAGCATGTGTTCTAATCTATATCTTCCGTTCTAACCACATGTAGCTTTTCTAAATACTTTATTCTATATATTTTTACTCCGTTGCAAATTTCTACTTATCATTTTACCTAATAGTAATGCTATGTAATTTCCTGCAATAAAGTCGCAAAACAACGGTTACTTGAAAAGAGCAAAATATCGTAATTTAATTCTAAGAAAATGATGCTTCATGCATGCTTTAATTATTTAAAGTTGAAATGAAATGTAATCTGTGGACAGACCTAGATATCACACTATTAAGTAACATCGTTTTGTTTCAATGTGTGGTAAGTTGAATTTATACAATTTCACGCCACATACATTTTAATTTCATCTAAATTCACGGAAGATATATGAAGAAATAATAAATTGTCTTTTAGGAAGACAATCAATCAATCTTCACTCAATTAGAGTTTCCAACAGTTGACGACAAAAAAGGACGTTTAAGAAACTAGAAATGGGTTCAAAGGGAACATTTGGAGAAAAAACGCATTTTACGCATTTCGTACTAAATCCTCATTTGTTATTTTTAACCTAGAACTTTCGTTTTAAATGAAAAAAATTGGAATTGTTATGTTAAACTTTAATGATTCAGGCAAATTGAAGCAAATAATAAAAAGAAACCAAATTATATTGCATTCTCGATGGCTTGGTCAGAATAAACTTTTCGACATCTTGCTGAATAATATCTATTAATTATTGTAAAGTCTGTCTCTTTACTACAATGATAGTAACATTTAGTAAATTAATGATTTTTGATAAAGAATGCAAAGGTGATTTTCACATTGAAGTGGAGGAAGAAATAGAAATAATTGAATAACCTTTCTTTAGTTTTAAAATCTTTATATAAATATATTGTCAATTATAATTTTGTTTAGATTATAGAAAATCGTATAAACTTAATAAAGTCGGAACACCTCCTGAATATATAAATATATTAAATCTTTCCGGAGCTCTATAACACAATTGAGTCTTTTTAAGACTACCAAAACAAATCTCATTTTAAATTTGCCAGCAATTTACTAGCTTTCAGATCACCTTCGTGGCACTTAACGAAAACCTTTTTGGTTGATTCAAACACATGTCAAAAATATACAACTTTTCACCGAAAACTGTTCAACGTAAAAGAGGTTTTCGTTTTCTTATGTGGGCTTCAAGAATTTTCAAAAACAATTAGTGTGTTTTATTATTTACGAAGGGATCTATCAAACGAGGTGTGACTTGATATACCTTTCCATTTGAAAAAGGTCGGAGGTGGCTGGGCACTTCCGGGAACAGATAAACAAACAACATATACATAGAAATGAGGGCAAGAAAAAACAATACTTAATGTGTTTCGGGATTTTTGCCCAAATTCGCCTGTATCGAAGTATTGAATTTTATTCCAGTTACAGTTTCCACACTGTATTGCAGTTTTAATGAACATTTTTAATGAATTTGAAAAGTTACTATAACTATAGTATAATTACTTATTCTAAATATTTAACTCGTTGTATATATTAGTTTTGTTCTAATTATTAATATTCTTTTTACAATTATTTTTAATGATAATCAACTTGTTTTTATAAGTGAAATAGGTTGAATGGATTTATGTTGAATATTGTTTATATACATAAATTGGCTATAATGCGGCGATGATTAACGCTTACACTAAAAAAACTTAAACTAACAAAGCGTGTTAACTTGCAGTGAAATTATATTCGGTCTACAATCTTATTCCACCTAGGTAGCAATAAATCAATTTAGAAAAAAAGAAAATCACTCAAAGTCGTCAATTACTTATGTAAACAGATATTTGGGATATATCTATTTTTTATCTTAATTTTTTCCTTAAATTACAAGAGAAACAGAAAACTAATATTTACTGATTTAACTTGAAATTTAATATTGGCAAAGAGATTAGAAGAATATGAATAAATAATACAAAATGTAGTTAATGAAAATTGCGAAGAACTTCAAAACTCGGGTTTTTGTTCAATTATGTTTTGGGCAGAAATAAGTTTGCTTTTAATACTAGATTAGATTCAATTTTTCCCGCAAAATTTACATAAAAGATAATTATTCATTTTTGTTTCGGACATTTCAATCTTTCAATCTGATATCAATGGAATAAGAGATTTGCCATAATTACAGGTAATTTTAACAAATTCTCATTACGGTGGGCTTGTAATGCAATAAAGCAGCAAAAATAACACGTACCGTATTAATAAAATTGTAATAATTAATTTTAAGACGGAGGAAGTTCGGATTGCCTACGCTTATAACACATTTGTAATATGCTAATGTTGATGTTTTCGTTTTATTAGAATTACGCAGGAATGTTGATTTATGGAAATTGCTTACTGAAGAGGAAAAGTGAAAATGGAATAATGTAAATGTTTCTTTTTATGCTTAAATATTTCTTTGTTCGCGTTGCATAGAAATCTTTTTAGAAATCTCTTAAGTTCTAAGAGTAAGCTATGCTTGTTTTAAAGCAATCAAAATTTATGCAGTTCAACTACTACTACTACTAATTTTGTAAATCACAATATAATTAATTACTCAGCAGCTTAAACTTAAAGGCAATTAGAAAAGAAATATTTACTTAACTCTAAGTTACCAAATTTGATTTAGCTACAAAAAAAAACTAGACAAACACAAGCAGATATTTAAGAATATATAGACAAGATGTGTACGGCTAAACTTACATATCTTGTTAATTAGAATACACAGAGAAGGTTTCTCACATAAGGTTAGCTATGCAATATAAAGAGATAAATCTTAAGATGAGACTACACATGCACCAGACAAGGAATAGGGGACTATATACAGAAATCAAAACCAACAAGCCAAAAGAGACAAAATTACATTAACGAAACAGGCAAAACTCTAATCCCATCATATCCATTTCGTCTATTGTGCTCACTTTATAATATTTCATCTCCTCCTGTATTCATTTGACGCACCCTTATCTCATCCATTTATCCGTCCTACCATCTCTTCCCAGTTGCAGCTTCAACAACACCATTTACGGCATATGGTAAGACTCACTTCTCATTCCTATTCCCATACCATTTATTTTCTGTCTTTATTTCCTGCATCATTTGTTTCAATTTGGCCCATAACCGAAGTTCCCGCTGATCCAATAAACGTATATTCTCCCTTCCACGCGTTCAACATATCCCATTGATTCTCTTTCACACATTCCTACCGCACTATTTCTTTTGAATTTTTAACTTTGTCTTTAGATTTTCTTTTTATCTCTTCTCCCGATTTATCTAGTATGCTGATTTGTTCTTCCCCTATTCTTGATTTCCAATTCTCTCCTAAACTTAATCTTCCTCCTGATTTGCCTTCAGTATTAGTGTTGACCATCTAGTTACTTGCTGTAAAACTGTTATTACTATATATTGCAGCCACTTGCTACCATTAACTTTCTAACTTCATTTCCCTCAGCATAATCCCTTCCGCGTATTTTAACGGGTATTCTTTTAGATTCACTTATTGCGTTTACCCCTGTAATATTTCCTTTCTCGCTGTACCAAATCCACTTCTTTTTTTCGTCAGTTGCATCTTTCATCTGTAATCGTTTGCTCCTGACTGTCCCCCAATCCTGTCCTGTATCCATGTCTCCACCAGTCCAATGAATTGAAAGTTCTAGCAGTCGCTACCAAATCTGCTACTTTTCTCCACCGGCTGCATCCTCCATCTGTAATGGTTTTAAAGATGTCACCGGTATGTCTCTCATTCCTTTTCCTGTAACCACGTTTCCACCAATCCGATGAAATGAAACTTCTGTAAGAACCTTGCGAACGTTTCGTCTCTTGTTTGCAAATTCTCTTTCAAACCCATCACATTCCAAAACAACATCATAATATTTTCATTTTCTCTTCCACACCTCTGGTGAAAATAGCAGCTTGCCACATTTCCGGTCGTATTGAATCGTCTCTGCATTCCTATACAACAAATAACATTGATTAAACTAAAATGACATTGAATTGACATCATATGACATTAGGAGGAGATTTATTTATTTATTAGGAGATTTATGGTCATCAAATGACAATGAATGACAATGAATGAAGTGACATGTGCTCATTGGCATTAAATGACGTTTTTTGCGCTGACATGACATTGATTACCATGGAATGACAATAATTAAATCACACACAGTTATCAAGTGAATATGTTTTAACATCAAATCACAATGTTCTATACTCTTACTGCCATGAAATGACAATCACAGTGATCAAGTGATGTTTCACATTTGTTTCACATTAATGAAGATGACATGACATTTACTTGCAATCAGAAATTAAATTCATCGACGAAAAGTGACATTAATCGCCATTAAATGACATGTTTGACTTCAAGTGACATTAAGTGACGTTTATTACGTTGACATGAGATTGACTGTTATGAAATGGCAATGATGCAATCTCAATGATCAAGTGATTATGTTTTATCATCAAATCACAATGATATTTACACTGAAATGAAATGACAATCACAGTGATAAAGTGATCACGGTGATTGTCATGTTCCATATTAGAAATTCATTTTCCATATTTGAAATCATAGTGAACAAGTGATTATGTTTCACATTTGTTTGACATTAATGAAGATGACATGACATTTACTTGCAATCAGACATTAAATTCAAAGACGTAAAGTGACATTAATTGCCGTCAAATCACAATGATTGACATCAAGTGACATTAAGTGACGTTTATTTCGTTGAACATTCATGAGATTGATTGTCATGACATGGCAATGATCAAGTGATTACGTTTCAATATCAAATCACAATGATCTTCAGACTGATTGCCATGAAATGACAATAACTAATGACAAATAAATAATTGATTGACATATACTTCATTGGTGGAGGATGCCATCGCGGCAGTTTCCAACTAGTGGATGCCACATCTGGCAACCTTAAACCTGGCCAGATATAGAGCTTTGGTGGCGCTCTGCATAGGCGTTCCTTCTTCATTCGGTTAACTGTTTTGATAACCAACTCTAATCCGGTGGCCACTTTCTTTTAGGAACTTGAGCTTTCTGAGCAATTATTTTTGAATGTCCTACTCTTTTGGGGTATAATCATCCTGTATAAAAACTATGGCTTTTTACCCATAATCTCCCACTTTTTCTCCCAAGTTTGTATCTTTGCCACAATTGGTCCTTTATTACGTCGATTGGTGCCAATTTTGAAAGCATTCACGAAATCCTCCTTAATTCCCAGTCTTTCTTCAAAGATTTTCTTTACCTTATCTCGCCACTCCTCTTCCAACTCAAAAAATTACGATATTATTTCCTATTTCTCTCTTTAAACTCTTCTCTTTAGTCTCTTTTAAGCTGCTCATTTCTGTCAGCTCGCCACATTCTTTCTCCCACCTACACTCGATTCTTTCATTCGATTCCTTAACTGACTTCGTTTAACCCTCCAACTTCAAAATCCTATTTTTCATTTCCTTATTGTCATCCCTAATTGCCGTCAATTGTCCTAACAATTCCTTTCTCCAATCCTTTTCCACTTGTTCCTGCTCATTCTGCCTCTTCACCACCCTATCCAGCTTTTCTTCTAACCTTTTGTTTTCCATTCTCAATTCTTTTAGCTTTGTGCGTAAGTATTTTCTAATTTCTCTTAACTCCTGGAAAATTTTATCCAGCTGCTCGTTGCGTCCTGTACTACTTTCTCCTCTTCCCCTATCGACACTCTCTTTCTATTTGGATCCTATAGCCGTGTGGGTTGGTGAGCGACTTAGTTGACAGACAAGACTGTGCAAATAAGACTGTTTAGACATGACTATGCAAAAAAGACTGGACAGACATGACTAGGTAGAATAGACTGGGAAGACTTACAGAGCAGACAAGACTAGGCAAACAAGGCTGCACAGAAAGTACTCAGCAGACTAGACTAGGCAAACAAGACTGTGCAAACAAGATTGCACACAAGACTAGGCAGACACGACTGGACAGACAACACTGGACAAACAAGACTTGCCAGCAAGACTTTTTTTATTTTATATTAAAATAATCCTAAAAGACAAACAAGACTTTAAAAATTTAAAAAAATATTAAAAAAGGAGAAGAAACATCCCGGAAACTTTAATTTTGTAAAGGTATGTTCCAAATACACCGTGCCCAGTGAAGGCCTGTGTAACATGGTAATCCATTTCACCCCACTTTCTCCTGCTCCACAACCTAACGTCTTTTATAAGATTTTTGGTTCAACCATTGTATTCTCCCCATCTTTGCTGCAACTCCTCCATGCATTTATCTTTAGCATCAGACCTACTGTTTTTTCCAAGTCGGTATATGTAAACCATCTCCTTGACTCTCAGTTCGAGAGGCGGCAGTGAGGCGATAGCGGTTGCTGCAGCAGTGGAGACGGTTCTATGTGCCGAAATTACTCTTAGTGCCATTTTTCGGTTTAGGGCTTCTAGTTTATTTTTATATAGAGAATGCTTAAGCGCTTGCGTCCAGATGGGTGAACCGTACAGGATGGCTGAAGACGCCGCGAACATTAGTCCCCAGATGTTTGGGGTGGTCCTAGTCAGAGCCATTAGTGACTTCTCGACTTTCTCGCATTTGATTTTGTTGTGGGTAGTCTTACGGGTATTTCTATCTAAGTATACCCCCAGGTACTTGATTGCCGGCTTGCTCGTTATTATGGCGTCGCCAATTTTTACCGACAGAGTCTTGAGTTTTCTTCTACCCACAAGGATTACCATTTCCGTCTTCGCGTGTGCCATTTTAAGCCCTAGTTCTGTTAAATGTTGGTGTATTATTGCTATGGCATTGTGCGCGGACTCTTCCAGTTGTGACTTATTTCTACCACAAACTGCTAATCACTGCTAGGTCGTCAGCGTATGCAACAGAGGTAACGTTTTTTCCTAAGTCGAGTTCTAAAATGCTGTTGTAGAAGATGTTCCATAATGTACGTCCTAGAATGAAGCCCTGTGGGACACCGCATGTTGTTTCTATTATTGAGCCTCTATTTGTGATGATATATCGATTGCTGAGGTACGACTGGACCATCTTAATCAGATATGGGCTAATTTCCGCTGTTTTTAGTGCGTCAATTATGAGGTCCCACGGAGCTAAATTAAAGGAATTTTCTATGTCAAGAGTAAGAAGTACCGCGAGCTCTTGATTCATGAAGGCCTTTTCTCTAATTTTGTTAGGTATCTCCATGACTTTGGACAGGGCATCTATCGTTGACCTGCCCGCTCGAAATCCGTATTGTCTGTCGTGTAGAATTCCTTTGCTTTCTAGCTCGTTCTCCAGGAGTGTCTTAACTAACATTTCTAACAGTTTACCTGGGGTATTTAGAATACAAATCGGCCGGAATGATGTTTTATCGGCTGGATCTTTTTTGGGTTTTTCAATGAGTACTAGACGTACTTCCTTCTAAATGTCTGGAAATTCTCCTTTAGTTAGACAGCTGTTCAAAACTCTCAAGACGATTTCAGGTCTCCTGGTAGATATTTCTTTGAGCACATCTGTAGGTATACTATCTGGACCTGGAGTTTTCCCGGTCTTGGTCCTCTGCGCAGTTTTTACAATATCTTCCAGGTCAAAGGTCTTTATTTCAGTTACTACGGGGACCATCCAGTTGATTTTGGATTTCTTCGGGAACAGTTTTTCTACCTGGCTACTTATCTCTTTCTCGCTTAGGCTAATGTTTGGTCTAAGATTTAGTTTGCCTGATATAATTTTAAAACCTTGGCCCCATACATCTTCTTCTAATTGATTGCAGAGATCCTTCCACAGTTTTTTCTTGCATGCGTATATAGCAATCTTGAATTCTTTTTTGGAGTTACTATAGTCGATTCTAGTCAGTTCATCAGTTGCGTTAGATTTGTTCCTTCTCACCATCACTCTCCTCTTTTTGATGCATGCGGCTCTCTTAGCGGCAATCGTTGTAGTCCACCAGGGGGTAGATTGGTGGCGGTGTTGTGGTCGACGTCGTCTTGAAAAGCATTCATCGCACAGTTTGGAAATATATTCGGCAAATTCTACAGGACTATTAAATGCTTGCGTATGGTCTTCGGGTGGTTCGCTGTCATGATCAGATTCCGAGTCTAATTTTGATTGTAATCTAGACTATCCCTCGGCTGTCAGTTTCCAGCTTAGCTGTTTTTGTGCTTCTTGGGCACGAGTTGTGTGTGGAAATTCCCGAACCTCGAAGGTAATTGTGCGGTGATCGCTTAGGTTTTCATGTTCTTGATCTACTTTCCATTCGCTAATTTTTCTGCTGATTGACGTGGTCGCTATTGTTATGTCAATCAGGGAAGAGCCATTGTGGTTTGAGAAGGTTGGTGTGTCTCCTTCATTAATAACTAAGAGGTCGTTTGTCTCAATCCACTCTGCTAGGATCATCCCTTTGATATCTTGGACTTTTGATCCGAAGATACGAGCTTTTGCATTTAAGTCCCCTTCCAGAATGACTTCCTTGTGTGCTGAATTGGCTTTTAGGTAAAGTTATAGGTGGTCTAGGTATTATTCGAACTCCTTGGGCGTTTTCCTTGGCGATTGATAACGACGATAGACGTAAAATCTTGATAGTTCGACACAGACAAAGCCTATGCAGATATTGTAAGACATCACGGGAGATGATTTGTTAATGCGATAAAGCTATCCCCGTCTAAGTCGAGGAAGGATTTATCAGCCATGTGTCTATTTGGCTCTTGACCTATAACAATATCTGTGTTTTTTTTCGAAGATGGTTTGTTCAAGTAAATTATGTGCAGCTTTACAGCGATTTAGGTTTAATTGTAGGATTTTGACTCCAAAGGGGATTACGAAGTGAGCTCCGAAGGTTATATAAGTAGGGCCCGGATTTATATGTAAATACATATTTTTAATTTAAATTATTTTCGGTCTTTATTTTGTTTTCTACACAAATTATGATATATATATTCATTCCTATGGCTCCAAGGAGGAGCAAAGGGCCTCCACGAAACATCTCCATCTTGTCCCGTTCGACGCCAAGCACTTGACCTCATTCCAGGACTTTCCATTTCTCCTGGCTTCGCTATCCACTGTGCGTTTCCAGGTAGAGCGAGGTCTACCTACCCTGCGTTGGCCTTGAGGGTTCCACTCTAATGCTTCCCTGGAGATATCTGAGCTGGGTTTCCTTAGCGTGTGGCCTATCCAACTCCATTTGCGCCTCTTGATTTCCTTGGAAATTAATTGTTGACCTGTTAACCTCCATAGAGTAACATTTGAGACAACCTCCGGCCAGCGTATGCCAAGAATGCGCCGCAGGCACTTGCTGACAAAGGTCTGAATCTTGGGAGTGACCGCTAGAGTGTCTTTCCAGATTTCGCAGGCATACAAAAGAACTGATTTGACGTTGCTGTTAAAGACCTTGATTTTGGTACTTCTTTTGATGCATGGGTTATTCCAGAAATTATTCAATAGAGCAAATGCGTATCCTGCTTTACGAATTCGTATTTTGACGTCCTCTCAAGCTCCCCCGTCTGGAGTAATCTGGCCGCCCAGGTAGCAAAAGTTGACAGTATTATCGATTGGGATGTTATTTATAGAGAGCGGGGTGTTATTACGAGCATTGATACGCATTTCCTTGGTCTTAGAGATGTTTATTTTGAGGCCAGTGAACGCCGCCTTATAGTCCAGTAGGTTTAGTTTTTCCTGCATATCTTGGTAGGTGTGCGTGAGGAGACACAAATCATCAGCGTAATCTAGGTCTTCCAACCGGGAGTTCAGACGCCATCTGATGCCGCGGGGACGCTCGTTAACTGCAGTCATTATGTGGTCCATGACGATTATAAATAGGAGAGGCGATAATGCACAACCTTGTTTGACCCCCGAGGAGACAGAAAATTCGTCACTTAGTTTGCCTTTGTGTTTGATACGGATAGAGCTGTTCGCGTACAATGCCCGGATGATGTTAACAATCTTTTGAGGGACGCCGTTCTGTGATAGGACTTTCCAGATGGCGTTGCGGCTAACAGAGTCGAAAGCTTTCTCGAAATCCACAAAAAGCATGTAAAGTGGAGAGCGCCATTCCACGGACTGCTCAATAATAATTCGGAGCGACTTGATCTGGTCGATACATGATTTTCTAGGCCTAAAACCAGCTTGTTCGCTCCTAATTGTAGGTTCGAGTGATTCTGTCAGTCGATGGACGATTGTTAATGTGGGCACCTTACTGGCTGTGTTGAGAAGAGTAAGACCCCTATAGTTGTTGCAGATCTTTTTGTCTCCCTTTTTATGGAGCTTGACAATTACCCCTTCCCTCCACTCTTTAGGAACTTATTCCGTTTCCCATATTTGCTTAATAATTGGGTTTAATAATTTTGCTGATGTTTCAGCATCGGCTTTCAATATTTCTGCGGGTAGACCATCTGAACCAATTGCCTTTCCGTCCTTTAGCTTCAAAATTGCATTTTAAATATCCTTGATGTTTAGAGGATTGGTATTCATTCCTAGAATGGGAGGGACGGAGTTTTCATCAGTGATGGAGTTGTCAGGCGATGGGTTATTTAGGACTTCTTGGAAGTGCTCCTTTCACCGTATTAGTTGTGCTTCGTCCGTAACTAGTAATTCTCCGCTTTTGCTTTTGAAGGGCGTGTCACCCAAAATTGATTTATTGGCTAGGCGTCTGGTGATCTGGTATAGAGCACGCATATTGTGACATTCACTGGCTGTTTGGGCTTGTTCGGCAAGGCCTTGATCCCATGCCCTCTTGTCTTTTCTGGCAGTGTTCTTTACCATCCTGTTACCATCCTGTGTTGAGGCAACTTTCATGCGCACTTTCGCAATTACCAGGTGGTGGTCACTATAAATGTCTGCTCCTCGTCGGGTTCTAACATCCAGCAGGGATCCTCGCCAGGTTTTACTAAAGGCAATGTGATCAATTTGATTTTGAGTGAGCCCATCGGGGAAAACCCAGGTTGCTTTATGGCAGTCCTTATGAGGGAACAGTGACCCGCCCACAATCAGATTGAAGGATCTGCACGTGTCCATAAATCGTTCACCATTGTCATTAATCACTCCCAGAGCATGCTTACCCTTGATGTCTTCGTATCCCGTGTTGTCAGATCCGATCATGGCATTGAGATCGCCAGTGATTATAGTCACATCGCCTTTTGGAATGTCCCGTATGGTCGTATGTAGTTGTCCATAGAATGCGTCTTTATCTGCCTCATCCGCTGCTTCAGTTGGAGCGTAGCATTGTATCAGGGAGACGTTTCTCAGCTGGGTTTTCAGACAAATAGAGATTAGCCTATCTGAGATAGGGTTCCAGGTGAGTAAGCTTCTTCTTGTTTGTTTATCTAGTAGTATTGCAACCCCACTAGAGCGAGCCCCACCCGCCGGCTTGCCAGAGTATATAAAAGTACAGCCGTCCGGTAAAGTATGCTCCTCACTGTCCGACCAGCGTACCTCGCTTAAACCCAGAATGCTAATGTTATAAGTGTGCATCTCTTTGTGTACCTGCGCTAGTTTTGAGGGTTCCAGTAGCGTCCTAACATTCCAGTATCCAATTCTAGTCCTTGATTTCATGCTAAATGTCGTGATCTTATATTTCCGTCCGGTATGTTTCGTGTAAGTTTCATTAATCAGTTAAGTCAGATATGCAGGTAATTAGCCCACAGTATCCTATCCTAGTGGCGGGGCTGCCACCTATGCCTCCAGGCCGGCAGGTTTTCTGTCAGGGTGTCCGTCCCTATTGTCATTTTTTCTCATTTTGTCGCCTTCTCGACACGCAGAGTCACTACCTAGTATCTCATCAAGGGGGACTCAGATGACAGCGAGAACCCCTTTTCGATCCGCCGCAACTTTGCATCAACAGCGCCGCCACGTGTAGGCGTTACGTACGGTCTTGACATCGTAGAGGCTGTATAAATTCGCATATCGATGTCCTGCTGCCTAGGCAGCTTTGGACCGAGCCTTACTAAATTCAGGCCCAGCGGAGCCACTACGAGGGTCTAGGGCTCCGGCCAAATTATGATATTGGAAATAAATATTACATTTTCTCGTTCCAAATGTCATAATTTGTGTGGAAAATAGAATAAGAAAATAATTTGAATAAAAAATATATATTTACATATAAATCCGGGCCCTAGTTATAAGGAAGTCAGTTTCATAGGAAAATGACTAGAAAAGGCGACCTGTAATTATTCGTGTTCGAATAAAAAAATTAAGAATGAAAGGTGTAAAGACAAAACTGCAGAGATATTAGAAAGTAAGAAAACTATTGGCAATTTCTATTTCGAATTAAATAATTAATTAACTGGCCGAACAAATTACTGGCCAACAAAAATAACACAATTTCTAAAACCGGAACGAATCCAGGCTGATTTTTTTAAATTTTTGTTTGTTTCTTCACCGACCGCATGAAGTTATTAACAGCATTGTTTCCATTTTGGGCGTTTTATTTTTTGGTTAAAAATAAATCAACAGTAAAAAATTTGGAATAAAGATTTTACAATGTACTTTCATCCGTGGCAATTTAAAATAACAACAACAATTTAATGGAATAGTCTTAAATGTCAAGTTAATTAAATTGTCTATTCGTTTGAGAAGATTTAATAAATTAATCTTGACAGCCAAAATTAACACAATGACAAATAATCACATTAAAGATCGCAATGACAAGTTATTCTAGAATATGTTGCCGCAACTGGACAAGACTAGATAATAGTAGAGTAGACTAAACAAGACCAGACTAATTATGTTGGAGTTTTTCTGTAATATCTTGATTTGGGGACTTGTAATTAGAAAATGGTCTGGAAAAGGGGTGGCAGGCTATAATAGACAAAAGCGGTCGGAGTTGGCCGCTCATGATTGTAAATATTCAGGGAAAAGAGAGCAAGAGTGGCCGAGCTCGGCTGTGGCGAGCCGTGAGCCTGTAATTTACACGTCGTTTATAAACTACCCGCCACCCACATATTATGTATAGACAGATAATGATGCCCTTATTTAAATGTAATGTCCTAATGACCTGTGAATATGACGATTGTCAAGCTCAAGGAATGTAAAAGATGTAAATAATTTATTCTGATAAAGAAAATGCTATACAGAAAATGGATGAATTTGAAAAGACAATTTTTTTAAGCCTTTGTTCATATATTAAACATTTTTCTTAAATTTGCACTAGCGCAACTCCTAAATATAAACATTTAGCGGAATCAAATTTGCGTAAAATCTAAGAATGCTAGCTAGAAATTTGAAATATTCGAATTCCAATTAAATTGTCTAATTTATTTCAAACAAAATTGCGCTCAGTTTTTGAAAATCATTTGTGAAACTCATTTTTATAAATTCCAACCTTTCGAAATCTTTCACAAAAGAACCACAGCTGCTGTAAAATTTCACGATTCTTGGAAGAAAATTTTCCCTCTAGACCAGCGGTCGGCAACCGGGGGTCCGTGACGAAATTTTAGGGGTCCGTAAATATATTCTTATAATATTAAATTCGTTGAGCTCATGTAATAAAATTTGTAATCAAAAATAATTTTTGTTAAGGCTCTATGTAAAAAGAACATTATATTGCGAAATGATTTCATACAAAATACTACTGTGACTTACCAAAATTCTACCTGAAAAGCGTTTAATCATCTCTTTTGCCTTTTTTGCCCTTTCCTGGAGAAAACACAATCATTCAAAACTGTCAACTTCCGTTACCAATTTTGCACACAGTAAAATCTAACTTTCAATTTAAACACATTTGACCTTGATAATATTCGACAAATTGGCTGCGGCGCTAATTAGATACGCGGAAGTTTCACTTGTGAATTTATTGGTCCACAATACCTAAAAGGTTTCCAACCGCTGATCTAAATAACCTTGCAATAATCACCCGATCCTAATAAAAGTTGCTCGAAGTTGCTCAGATTCCTTCAAAACCCGAAAATTTTTTACTGAAAAAGGGAACTCCATGACGTCATGACAATTTTTCCGAAAGTATCAACCGTCTAACGCAGCGGTCAGCAATCTATATCACGCGTGCCACTTGGTGGCACTTGGAAGGTTTTAAAATGACACAGCAGAGATACTGACAAGTATATGAATAATTACCTTGATTTACCTTGAGTAAATACTGCAGAAATCCGGCGACGGTAACATGACATGGCGAATAGTGCCGCTATTATATAAGCACACCCCTGGAATGGGCAGATGCGTTCCAGTATGATTATAGGTGGAGATTAACGTGTAATCGGTACAGCTGTAATCAAGACGACGAGAGCGATGATGAAACATTCATCCCAACCGGTCTGGTCACAGCGCATGGAAAGCAACGGAAAACTACCATGTATCAATTTCCTAGTATAATCATCAATATGGCTGAAAACAATCAAATAATGGGCCTTAGTTCCCGGCAGACCTTAAATGGTCAGAGGCTGCTAAGAATCTCCGGGCAGGCCACCTCAGCCACCCCAGCCATAATTAGTAATTGGAACGTGAGAAGTATGTTCGCAGCGGGTAAGATACAAAACACGACTACAGAAATGAAGCGCATGAAAGTAGAAATCATGGGGATCAGTGAAATGAAATGGAAAAGAGTGGGATAATGTATAGTAGATGATCACACTGTGTACTACTCAGGGTTAGATGAGAACCGGCACCAATACGGCGTAGGTATAATTCTTAATCAGAAAATTGCAATAGAGGTACGCAACTATACACCAGTTTCTGACCGAATAATGTTGGTACAACTAGCAACAGCGCCAATAAACATCAACTTAATATAGGTTTATGCACCAACTTCTGAAAAACCTGACGAAGAGAACTAAGAGTTTTACAGCGATTTGCTAAAAAAAAATGCAGAGTCTAAAGAAAAACGAGATTAATATTATTATGGGAGATTTCAACGCGAAAATAGGATGCGGAAAACGAGCTGATATAGTGTTCGCGTCTGGTCAGATTACTTGAGTTCTGCGTAGATGAAGAATATGTCGTACTAAACACTTTCTTCAAACTTCCACCACGTAGACTATATACATGGCGATCCCCCGCGGATATAGATATTTCCCAACTCAAGAATAATGATATAAGAGACCAAATACGATCCACGTTAACGACAGAATTCAGAAAAATAAAGAAACACTCCGACCATGAAGTTCAGAGCGAATGGGAAATGGTAAAAAACAGCACAGTTAAAACGACTGTAAAATTTCTAAAGCCCTAAATAATGAAAAAACGTGGAAAGTGCTGGATGACTGACGATATCCTAAGGCTCATGGAAGAAATAAGACTACACAAAAATACACACATATTCAAGGATTTAAACAAAACCATTAGGCAGCTAATAAGAAAAGCAAAAGAGAAAAGAATCCATGAAGAATGTTTGGAGATAGAAGCAAGGATGGTAAAGCAATGGGTCCAGATAACACGCATGCAGAAGTTTTGAAGCTGCTGGACGATGAAAGTATATCGGTAATAACAGCGGAGTGATACCAAGGGATTGGCTAAAATCTACCTTTGTGACTGCTAAAAAAACCAAATGCAAAACAATGCGAAGATTATCGAACTATCAGCCTAATGAGCCATATCTTAAAACTATTCCTGAAGATTATTCATGGTAGAATCTATAAGAAATGCGAGGAAAACATCAGCAGCAAGCAGTTTGGATTCCGAAACGCACTAGGAACAAGAGAAGCATTGTTATGCATCCAAGTACTGTTTCAAAGATGCAGAGATGTGAATTATGATATATACGCTTGTTTCATAGATTATCAAAAAGCATTCGATAAAATACACCCCGGTAAACTTATCAAGAAACTTCAGAAGATTGGACTAGATCAAAAAGATATTCGCGTAATAGCCAACTTATACTGGAACCAGACTGCTGTGGTAAATTTAGAGGCCCAGACCACCGACAATATTGAGATTAGGAGAGGAGAAAGCCAAGGATGTGTTTTATCACCTCTGCTATTTAACATCTACTCTGAAGAAATATGTAAAGAAACACTCTTAAATATCAACGAGGGGGTCGTGGTTAATGGTGAAATAATTAATAACATCAGATATGCCGATGATACGGTAGTCTTCGCGGATAGTCTCGAGGGTCTTCAGCGGTAGATGTCAGAAGTAGTAGCCTCTAGTAAAGAATTTGGTCTCTTACTGAATATCAACAAAACAAAATATATGATAATAAGTAAGGTCCAAGCACCACCCGGCCAACTCTTTATCGACGGTACAGTGGTCGAACGTGTAGCAACAACTACATATCTTGGTTGCATGGTAAATGACCAATGGGACCACTGGCTGGAGATAAGGAGAAAAATCGAAATAGCCAGAGCCGCATTTATAAAAATGAAGAAACTATTCAGCAGTCATGATCTCTCACTGAACATCAAGATTAGACATATTAGATGCTATATTTTCTCCATACTTTTATATGGTGTTGAGTCGTGGAACTTAACTGAAGCATCCTGCAAGAAATTAGAGGCATTTGAAATATGGCTTTATTGACGCTTGCTAAATATTAATTGGACGGATAAAGTTGCCAACATCGAGGTACTAAGAAAAATGAAGAAGGAACCAGAGTTACTGTTTACCATCAAAAAACGTAAAGTAGAATATTTCGGTCATATAATGAAAAACGGAGAACGATATCGACTGCTGCAGCTCATACTGCAGGGCAAAGTAATAGGACGCAGACGACCAGGCAGAAGAAGGATATCTTGGATGAAGAACCTGAGGCAATGGTTCAATTCAACAAATACGGGGTTTCTCTGAAATCCACGGATTTCCTTCAGGGTGCGTCTCACAGACTGTATGTTTAGGAGATCTTTTATTCCCAGTTCTTTAATATCCTTCTCGGTTTCTGTCAACCAAGTGGTACGGACCTTCTTGTTTTCTCAGAAGGTGAACAGACGGTTTGTTAGTCGGGTTGGAGACAATCTTGCAACGCGTCCATAGAAAGCTACCCTTCTTTTCCTTGCACAGTCAGAGAGCCTCTCAATATGTTTAAAAACGTTGCTGTTTTATTATATGCGTTCAAAGTACAATTGTTAATAGTAATATTGTTAGTAATTTAGTATTAATGACAATATCATGTCGTTTACAATAATGACCCACCTCGCTCGGACTTGACTCTCCGACTTATATACAATATTTATATATTCTAAAATATTAAATTGTAATGGTAATTGTAGTACTATGTATAATTTAATTGTAGTGCTAATTGTAGTACTATGTCCCATTTCTAAAAAAAACCTGAAAATGGATTTGATATTTTTTATGAAGTGGCACGTTCCCACGAACCAGTTGATGTTAAAATTCAAATAATTAAAACCAAACAAAGGTGGAAAGCTCTTTTAGAAACCCAAGAGGTTGACATTGTGTATTCACAAGCCTCTAAAATACGAACGCTAGTCAATATAAAAATTCAAATAATTAAAACCAAACGAACGTGGAAAGCTCTTTTAGAAACCCAAGAGGTTGACATGGGGTATGCACAAGCCTCTAAAAAACAACACTGGATGACGGAAGAAATTCGTCAACTTATGAACGAGAGAAGGATACACAAAGCCACAGACAATAACCGGTTGAACAGGGCGGTGCGATCACAGGGCGGCCGCGAAACAAAGGAAGGATAGCTAGCTGAAAAATGCAGACAAATGGAGACACTAAAAATGCACAACTCGTTTAATCTCCACAAAAAGATCAATGAATTCACAAACATACAACACAAGCACGGTATTTTGAAGGACACTAGTAACAAGAAGAGTTTAACGAGCGTTGAGAAAAGCTAAAAAGATGGAAGGAGTATGTTGAAGCTCTCTTCAATGACACAAGAACCCACCAACCACCTAGAGACGATGATATCAACGAGCCCAGTCCTGCTATCACGATGGAGGAAGTGAGACGTGCAATAAAACTTCAATAAAATGACTGTAAGCTGTAAAAATGGCAAAACAAGGCTGTAGGACCTTGAACCATGAGATTAATTGTCAATGCATATGATAGGGGCCTAAAACTTCTTACATCCTTGTTCAACTCAATATACAAAACTGGGAAAATACCAACAGACTGGCCGAGGTCGACGTTCATCACTTTACTCAATGCGACGACCACGGAATGATTAGGCTGATGTCTCATGACCCCAAGATCTTTCTTCGTATCGTCCACAGCCGCACATACGTTAAATACGAGGGACAGGTTGGAGAAACGCTATTTGGATTTAGGAATGGAGCGGGCAGGCGCGCGGCTCTCTTCTCTCTCAATGTTCTCACACAGCGATGCAGAGACATGAATTTCGATATATACACCTGCTTTATTAACTACTGAAAAGCTTTCTACTGTGTCTCGCACCAGAATATCATTGAGATTCAAAAATACACCGGAGCCGATGAAGGAGATCTGAACATCATCACGCAGCTGCACTTACATCAAACTATAGAGATTATGATAGAGAGTATAAGATCCAAAGAAAAAGAAATCAGGAGGGGTGTTGGACAAGGGTGTGTCCTGTCCCCTCTCCTCTTCAATATATACTCGGAGGCAGTGTTCCGAGAGGCACTTATGGATGTCAAAGAGGGCAGTAAGTTCAACAGCACCCTTATTAATACTATACGATTCGCTGACGATATGGTCGTGCTCGCCGGCAGCATCCCACATCTCCAGAATATGATGGACCTTATCGTTGAACATAGCATACAGTATAGTCTACACATGAACGTTGCGTAGACCAAGGTGATTGTGTTATCCCAAACACCAAGACGATCGGTTCTTCAAGTTAACAGCCAGGTCGTGGAACAAGTTCCGTCCGTGACAGTGACCCTAAAATGGAAATCAGATCAAGGATAGAACAGGCCAGAAGGACATTCATCTCCATGAAGATCTCCTTCTTCGCTAGTAGAGACCTGAACCCACAGCTCCGCATACGTATAGTGCGCTGCTATATTTTTCCAGTGCTACTCTATGGCTCCGAGATCTGGACATTCAGCCAATCAATGGAGAGCCACATTAAAGCATTTGAGATGTTCTGTATCGCCTTATAAAGAAAGGATTAAACGAGCAGGACTGGGCAAGGCTTTTGAAGGAACTTTGCATTTATGAAGCAAACACCTACTAAGGATTTTTTGGAAATTTCGTTTCTAAGAGGAAGAAAAGAGGAGTACAATTTTTTTAACAGAATGTTTATATATCAGAAACCGAAAATGTTACAGATATAAAACATGGAATTAAGATTTTCTTTTAAAAATAAAGAGAAATATGTTACACCATTTTCTGGAAATCCCATTAAAGAGGCTGAACATCGGGGGTTGAATATTTTTATAACCTCTACATCTATGAAACCAAATAAGCCACAAAATTAAAAATTGGCAGTTAGATTCGTCTTACATAATAGTGAAAAACAGATTTAACATTTTCCGAATATTTAGTCAAGGAGGCCGCAATTGCGGGATACTTATATCTCAAAAACTGGAGATGTGAGGGACTATGTTAGGGATGTGAAAATTGGTATTTAAATTATTCTTTAAATAAATGAAGAAACGAGTGTATTATAAAGAGGTAAAAAAATATTATTGCAAAAATAATGCTCATTTGCAGACAGTTGAGAGCTGAGATTTGAGTTATAGTTTATAATTATAGTTACAATTTAAAATGCAAATTGAAAATCGAAATGTTAACGGTTTGATGGCTCAGTCATACTCTTATAGGCGATGCATCGTGCCTATTCTTACTGAAGGTGTGGAAGTCAAAATCTAGATAATTTAGTTTTAGAGTAAATAGTTAATAGTGTTGAAACTGGGATGAATCCTATATAATACCTCATGATTGTAATGGTAACAATATACGAATTCCGTTACATATTTTAAAAATCAAACCCCTTAACTTTCGAAACCTTCAATAAAAAACATAATTGATCGTAGCCGTCGCCGTCGTCGGGATTTCTTCATTGCCGAAGATCCTTCCCTCATTGCCATCGCCGCCTCCTATCATGGGCCTGTTGGTTTCTCCAGAGACCAATGCAAGATCGGCTGTTACGTTGGCATTGAGAACATAGAAAATGTCTGGTTGTGTTGCGTGTAGATTGTTGGTGAAGAAGGGGTGGGGATGGTTGATGGCGAATGAGGGTGACTGTGCACAGAGTAACAGGGGGGCTTGCAAGTAATACCCCGCCTGCTTTTACATGTACAGGCTCTGATTCTAGTGTCACCGATAGCTCAGACAACTAGTGAGAGTAAATACCCTTAAGTAGCAAAGACAGCAGCCCCAATCTTTAGGGCGGAACGCAGTACTTTTAAGAGCCTGTCTCATTCCTCCGCCGTCCATAGAGTAGGTAACCTGTCCCTGTCCCTACCCAGTCAAGGAGGCCATTCCCCAACTACGCCAAGTATTAGCCTTACCTAGACCCCCCAACACTTTTCAGCTTGCTGACCTGGTTTCCCGCTAGGATTGGTTACCCAAACCTTCCACCAGGTTGCACAACGTAACAGGGGCACCACGTGTAGGTGAGTGTGAAGTTGGGATGGAGAGGCTATGTGGCCGCTGGTGACCATATATTGCGCATCACACCCAAGACAAAATCATGTTGAAGGTAACATCAGTAAAAGTTGGGACAATGCAGAGTGCACCATGTGCTTGACAGCGGTAACTTCTTCTGGGTATCAAAAGTTACTGCCCGTAAGACATTTGTTATAGGTGTTGTTTACAGTGCAAATAACAATGAGTTGTTACGAAGAGTTTGGTAAAGAATACTATTGTTGTTTTTGACGCCACACCATTCAGACTGTGGTATGAATGTTATGGTATGAACTTGATACATCCCAAAATTAATTTACCATTGAGGTAGAAACCAACAATAAATAAACTGCTTGGAGCTTAGTCCAATTAATAAAAACAGCAAAATAGTATTTGATACCATCATGTCAATTACTACAGAGAATGGTTTCCCAACAAAACTCATTCAAAATTTAATCAATAACAAACGAACTCAAATAACAATGTCTCAAATATATCCGGAAACCTCACATTCAGATAAAAGTTTCACACCTCTGACATATTTTGGCAAAACAAGTGTACGGTTGGCACTCACTTGCCACAGGTTTGTTCGGTGTGCTTCAGGCGTAAACTCCAGGGGTGTTGTCCGAGACTTAAGTATATGCGGTTATATTGGATGCCCATATAAGGGATGCCTCTGGTCGGTTCCTTATATTTTTCGCTCAGTCCCCGCGGCAACACACTTCCTGAATGTGGGTGGGATAATACCAACTATTGAGTAGATTTCCTCCACCGGGGTCGGTTTCAGGCAGCCAGACACCATGCACCACCTCGTTTAGTGTCACGACTTGAACCACACCATAGAAAAGCATAAAGCAAGAGCCAAAGTCCGGAGTGTATTAGGTTCTGCTCCCCATTCCGTGTTTGTTAGTTTTGATGCCTTGCCTAGTTGTATGTGTTTTTCTGGTTCTATCTATTCTGGTCCAGTCTTGTCTTATCGTATTCTGTATTGTCTGTTATTATTTACTACAATATTTGTCTTGGTAAACATAATATATAAGAAACTAATAGAAGTTAAATTTTCCATACGAGTACAATTTGAAATTAAATTTTCGGGTGATTTGAAATTATTGAAGGGTTAAACTATCGTTCCGAATGCAATAACGTGTACGTAGGTCATACTGGACGAAAGTGTTTCAACTCAATTTTTAGAACATTCTCGCGCTTTTCGTCTTAAAAAAGACACTAGTTCTTTTTTAAACCATTGTCTGGGATGTAATCATAAAAAAAATTTGCATAATTACAACAAAGGCCCGAAACTTAATCTTTTGGAGTCATTTGAAATTTTTAAACAGAGCCGTAACTCATCCGTTAATATCCTTAACGAACAAACCAACGAAACCTTTTCGCAACTTATTAATCTTGCACAATCGTCCCCAGATAATTCCCTAACATTCCTTTTATTTGCCATTCCTGACGCGTATTTTGCCTGACTGTTTCTTTTTTGACTTTGTCTCGGCCTGCTAGGTAGCAAGACTTTCGTTTTTGCGCAGTCAGCTCGATGGGGACGATACCGGCGATTACGAGGGCTGCGTCGCTAGATAGGAATTTCTTATTAAACCATTGTTTGCGATGTAATCATAAATTCCCGAAAATAGACAACCTCAAAAGTTTGCATAATTGCAATAAAGGCCGGAAACATAATCTTCTGGAGTCAATCGAAATTTTTAAACAAAGCCGTAACCCATCCGTTAATATCCTTAACGAGCAAACCAATGAAACCTTTTCGCAACTTCTTAATGTTGCACAATCGTCCCCAGATAATTCCCTAATTACAGAAAGGCACCCCCCTCGCGAATAAACCTTTAGTATGAATAAAATCAATCATCAATTTCTAATCCACTTGAAAATGACCTTCGCCAGTCGAAACTCGAGTCGTGTTAAGTGAAATAAATTTATATAACTTTGAATGAGTTATATAATATTTTTACATATTAAGTCTGGTTAAAACATAGTGAATTATTCAATTCTTTGTAAGTATAGATTACCACGTAGTAAATACCACGTATTCATTTACTATTTGGTAAACTTAGCTGACCCGAATGAATTTGTCTGATATAAACTCACATCGAGGCATCTTAAGTCTGCAATAGGTAATTTTCGATTCTTTCTACTTTCAAACTAATTTATTATTTTGCAATTTACTTTCGTTTGCTGAAACACTTTTTTAATTATCTCAGAAATAGAATCTTGCCTACAGCCTTAACTAATAAACTCGCTAATGAACGTAATTAAATTTATCTATTATTCAGACATGAAATATTAATTGCGAAACTTTATGAGAACTTGTTCAAACAAGTTTTTTTACTATTAAAAATTCGCTAAGCGACAGGTCACACAAATACGATTATTCAAATTTAGATTAAGTTTTAATTAAAAATGTTGTAAACATTATAAGAATAGATTTGCAAAATCATTATGAAGAACATAAAAGGCTATAATACAAGGTCCCTGCAAATTGATATTATAACTAACAATAAGAAAATTTTGTAATATTTCATTTGTTATGAACATATTACCCAAGAACAAGTTTGTTGGTTGATTTAAAACTAAATAAACATTTAATTTTCAACACCTACATCTTCTGTTCATTAGATACATACATTTAATGATTATTGTGCTAGTTAAACTTTCTTGGTAATTTCTTGTTGTTAATGGCAAATAAACTTTACAAAAGTATGTATTTAGAATTAGATGTTAAATAGCGATAAAAAATCTTCACCAAATAATTGATTTTTAAATAAGATTGAGCAATAAAATAAATATTGAACCTTTTAGTGCGCTACGTGACACACTTTTTCTAATTGTCTTGCTCACACACCATAGCCTAAATCCACTAAAATTGTTTTTGAAAGGAATTATTAAACCTGACGTAACAATTATATAACAAACCCCCTTGGGCAGAAAAAAAATTCTTTACATTATTTGTGTATTTGACCATCTTGAAATTTTAATATTTTTATTTTGTTATTTTATGCTTGATTTTCTTCAAGAAAATGGAGTTTTTATTTTTTTTTCAAAAGTTTTAGTTTTTATTTTCAAATATTAAAAGTTCTTATTGTTCCCTGATGATGGCTAATTTTTTAATATAAATAAAGAGTAATTATACAACTATAAAATAACAAAACAAAAAAAAACTTGTTATTAATTTATTAGTTTACCTATTTCATAATTTAAATGTTTTTTGTTTTGTTTTAGATTGGAGGCGGATTGTGGGGCGGATGTCTGGCAGTAGGAGCAGGAACCGCCGGAATTTTGGCAGCAGCCAAAGACTGGTGTCCCCTGAGAACGGGGGCTCAAAAGGTAGCGCAGACTATATTCCTAGCGCTGAGTCTCATCAGTCTGGCTATTTCGCAATTAGTGTTCGTGGTCGCCGCCACTGGTCTAGCCCGAGACGTCCACAAAGCAGAAATTAACGAAATCAACTCAGAGGTGAGGAATTCGTACAATTACTTTTGCTTATTGGGTGTAACAGGTATAACAGAAGATAATTTAGTAATCATGGAAAGATTAGTCCGGGATTCAAAATCTGGTCCATTGGCCCCTTTCTGTATGCTCCCATTTTCTTTGCCATTCCTTATGCGTATTTTGCCTGGCTGTTTCTTATTTGACTTTGTCTCGGCCTGCTAGGTAGCAAGACTTGCGTTCTCGCGCAGTCAGCTCATTGAGCAGAATGCCGGCGATTACTGTATGTCCTGTATGTACTGCAAACTAGAGATGAGCATGGGATGAGTTTCGCGTTCCAGATCCCATTCCGTGGGACAGATACCTGTCACTGTCCCATCCCATCACATTTTCGTCCCACTGTCCCATCCGACAAAACTTAAATTTTCATCCCATCCCATTCATCCCATCACAGTCGCACGGTCTGTCCCATTCATTCCAGTTTTTCATAAAGCAGATTTTCTTTTCGGTTTTTCGACAACGAGTAATTCTTTTTCGTCGCAAACGGATTTAAAGATTTTTCGGAAACTACACTGTTATGCCAGAAATCTCCTGGGCTGGATATAGTATTAAAAATTTGCGTATTGGCACGATAAACGATAATTTTGCTACTTGTCTATTTTTAATAAAATCATTAAAATCGTTAAAAACAAATCTGCACAATTTTTAGGGTTAAAATAGGACTTAGAAATACTAACTGAACTGCGCAAGCGCGATTAGGTAACCGACAAACTGCCGCGGCGCGTCGTGAAAAAACTTAACCAAAACATACAAAAAAAAGATATGCGCTGCCGAAAAACAAAATCTAGAAATAGGTAATGAAAATACAGTGATTTGTCTTCGGAAGCAACGTCTTTGATGTACGGAGCTTGAGAGGTTCAGATGCGGACTCAGGCCACATCCTAGTAATAGCAAAGGTGAGAATGCGCATCTCTAACCACAAACATAAAATAGCGGAAAGATCAAATAGGTGGGAAGTATGTAAACTAAATGAAAAAAGAACCAAAAACGAGTTTTAAAAACAAATATTGGAAAACCTTCCAGAAACCTATGAAGATGAGAACGTAAATGAGATCTGGGGTACAATACAGCGATCAATATCTAATGCTGCCAAGGAAATACTGGGTCCAACACAAAAGAAGAAGCATAAGAACTGGTTCGACGATGACTGTCGGAAGGTATTAGAACAGAGAGAAAAAACCAGAATGCTAACAATACAAGAGCCCAATGAGACAAACAGAAGATATCTCAATGAAATAAAAAGGGAAGCCAGAATACTAATAAGGACAAAGAAAAGGAAACATGAACAACAAATACTGGAAGAATTGGAAACCAATTTCAGAAGCAATCAACTAAAGGAATTCTATAGGAAGGCGGGCGAAGCAAAATCTGGATTCAGACCAAGAACAGGGAACATCCTGAAGAAGGATGATGTGACCCTAAATACAAATGAACAAGAAATTATAACGGAATGCAATCCACAACTACTTTAGTGGACTTCTTAATATTCAAGTAGGCGACAACCAAAATGCACAAGCTTACCACACGAAAGATTTTCCTGTAGAAGACCCCAGCCTGGAGGAGGTCCAAAATGTCATAATGAGGATTAAAAACTGCAAAGCGCCAGGAAAGACAACATACTAACGAAATGCATAAAACATGGAGGTGGAGATCGGCATCGGCATATACACCAGCTAGTTACCACAATCTAGAAAAAGGAAGAAATACCGAACAATTGGAAAGAAAGTATTGTAATCCCCATACACAAGAAGGGGATAAAATGAAGTGTACAAATTACACTATACTCATTGATAAATACGTCATACAAGATGCTATCGGTAATTAGCTTGCAGCGGCTAACACCTATAGTGGAAGGCGTCGTGGGGGACTACCAGTGCGGCTTTAGAAAAAACAGGTCTACAGTCGACCAAATATTCACATATTCGACAAATTCTGGAAAATTGCTGGGTGTTTAATCAAAAGTTGCATATATGCCATATACTTATCGACTTTAAACAAGCCTACGACAGTGTCTTGCGAGTAGAATTTTGGCAGGCAATGGCAGAACTATCAATCCCGCAAATGCTAATTAAACTTACCCAAATGTGTGTAAATGGATCCAAAAGAAGAGTTAGAATTGGAAGCATCGTCTCAAGCGCATTTGACATAAACAAAGGGCTGACGCAAGGAGACGCACTATCTCCACTACTCTTCAATATAGCGCTGGAGAAAGCCATAAGAGTGGCAAATATTAAAGTGCAGATGTACACTAATGATGGAGCAAAAATTCCACTTGCCTTTAATGACATCGATGTGATGGCCAGGTCAGTTCTTAAAGTCAAAGAACAGTTCATCAAGATTGAAAGGAAACACTTAAAATGGGATTAGCTATAAACGAAACTAACACCAAATAACCGTTCTTATCAAGCCAGGCTCAAAGAGATCGTATAGGCCAGAATGTGACGGTTGGAGATTTTAATTTCGAGAGGGTGAATAGCTTCAAATATCTAGGAGCGGTAATGACATAACGGCCGATAATGACATAAAAGAAGAGGTCAAAGCCAGAATTCAGAGTGGCAGTGGCATAAACAGATGTATGTATGGCTGTGAAACGTGAACACTCACATAAGGTAACGAAAATTGAGTTTTCGAGCGGAAGGTACTCCGGAGAGTGTTTGGGCCGATACTGCATCCAGTTCATCTTGTCCACAGAATTAGAAAAAATTGGGAACTCACTGAGTTGTACAAGGAACCCGATATTAAAAATGTGATCAAAGGGATGAGATTGAGATGGGCGGGACATGTCAAAAGATTGCCGAACGAACGAACGGCAAAATTGGCATGGAAGAACTACCCCGCTGGTAAACAACCGCTGGGAAGGCCGCGAATGATATGGCGCGATAACGTAATCAGCCACTTACGTACCATGGGATTGGACTACGACCCTCAGATGTTTATGCACCGGCGAGGGTGGAGACAGCCAGAACCCACATAGGGCTATAGTGCTACGGAAAAAATTAAGAACTAGATTTACTAGATTATCAAAACATGTCCCACTCCGTGCCATACAAAATTGTCGTCCCTTCCCATCCCACGCGACGTTCGTAACACTCATCCCATCCCGACGATGGGATGCCATTGGTCGATAGGATCCCATGCACATCTTTACTGCAAATCAGCAGGGCCACTGTGCTAAGCAGCCTACGCTCGCTGCATTTTGGACCTCCGACGTTTAGCATCAGTTTCTGTAGTGCGTATGCGGTTTTGTTGCTTTTGAAGCAGCGCAGGTTATGTGCAACTCGAAGTTTACCCTCTTTCTATGTCGATTCCCAGATATTTTACCCACTCCTTGTGTTTGATCTTCGTCTTTTGGATCCTAAAGGATATCGGTGACAGTTGGCTTTTACCGCTCATAAGCAAGTTTTAACCCCTTACTTGTCATCTATTTGTTTATTTTTTCGACCGCTATATTTGATTTCTGGGTTGTGTCATTTTGAGCACGTCCATCGTACATCACTCTCCAGAGTGTGGGGCCCAGGAGCGATCCCTGAGGGACCCCACTGGTGATACTGTATTCTCTTGCATCGTTTTCTATTTCGTGTATGATCTGACGGTTGTTTTGATAGCTCCTTATCATCCTTTGTAGATATGGGGACAGGTATATTTGAGATAGTATATAGATGAGCTATATATAGATATGGGGACAGGTATATAGGTAGCTCCTTATCATCCTTTGTAGATATGATGGGGACAGGTCTTCCAGATATTTCATACATCATGTGCTACCAGAACGCAGAGTTTAGGACGTTTCTCACGTCTAACGTCAGGAGTGCACATATTTGGCGGTTCCGTCCTTCCTTCTCGCTTTTACATTCTCGAAAATGTCTAGAATAGCCGTTACCGCGTGGTAAGTAGAGCGTCCTTCTCTGAATCCGTATTGCCTCGTAGATAATTCTTTTCCTGGAGCTTCCAACTCCTTTTTAATCCGTATCAGTAACAGCTATTCTTATAAAAGTTTTCCCATAGTGTCTAGAAAACATAAAGCTATGTACGACGTTGGCTCTCCCATTGTCTTATCGCCTTTTCTTAAAAGTATTAGTTTTGCTCTTTTCCAAGTCTCTGGGAAGGTTCCAGCCCTAATATTTTCATTCATCACTGCATGTACAGCTTGTGGGAATTGTTGTACCATTCTTTGAATCATCTCTGCAGGTAGGTTGTCCGGTCCTGCAGCTGTGGAAGTGTGAAGTCGATTGCAGGCGGTTTTCAGTTCTCCTTCTGTGAATTCTACGGTAGTATGAACTGTCGGTTGTTTCCACTGTAGCGTGTCGTGTGTTGGGAAGAGAACTCCTACTATCTCGTGTATTTTAGTGCTGGAAGCTGGAGGCGGCTGCCGTACTTTTAAATGTCTTTGAGTGATCTTATATGCGTCTCCCGACACATCCTCCCTGGATGAAGAGCCCCTGGAAAAGATGACATATTACCAGAGATGATCAAAAGCAACGACAAGGTACTTAGTGAAGCGCTGACAATCCCATTCACAAAGTGCATCCTGGAAGGTAAAGTACTTGCATTATGGCTTAGCGCAGTAATCACCCTAATCTACAAAAAAGGGGACATCAAGAAACTGGAAAACTACAGACCTATCAGTATACTGTCGTATGTCTACAAGCTCTTCTCTCGGGTTCTAGTTAACAGATTTGAAGGAAACTATAATTCTTTCAACCCAGAGAACAGGCAGGCTTTCGCTCAGGCCTCAGCACCAATCCACCTTGAAACTCAGGAGTACAGGAAACCACTTATCCTAGCCTTCATCGACTACGAGAAAGCGTTCGACTCCATAGAGTGGTGGACCATAGAGTAAGCTCTAGTTAAATGCCGTATCGATAAAAGGTACATTCATATCCTCAACCACCTGCATCAGAACGCAACTTCTTGTGTCTCCCTGCATAAGAATAGTAACAAATTTCATCTAGAGAGAGGTGTCAGCCAAGGGGATACAATATAACCGAAGCTCCTTACCCTAGCACCAGAATGTATATTCCAACAGATGCAATGGGCAGGAAAGGGGCTGTTGATTGATGGAGAGAGAATGACCAATCTGAGGTTTGCTGATGACCTGGTTCTGGTCTCAGAGAGCATTGGGGAGATGATGACGATGCTGGAGGATTTGAGAATGGAATCCGAGAAGACGAGTCTTAAAATGAACATGGGGAAAACCAAGATTATGACCAACATTCCCGAAATCATAGGCTACCAACGTCCAGTGGAGAAAGTAACCGAGTACATATATTTAGGGCATAAGGTTGCACTTGGCTTTGAGAACCAGGTAGCAGAAGTGGAAAGGTCGGATCTTGGGCAGCAGGCTTGGGCAGCGTTCGGTGCCAATAAGCAGATTCTACGTGGCAAAATATCCCTGGATCTCAAAGTGAAAGTCTTCGAGCAGTGTTTCATGCCGGTGCTCACCTACGGTACAGAAACCATGACCCTTATGTCATGTTCCGAGTCGCACAGAAGGGCATGGAGAGAGAGAGATGCTCGGGACCACCCTTCGTGACCGGAAACGTAACGAATGGATCCGAAATAAGACCAAGGTTAAAGACGTCATGGCTGTCATAGCAAGGAAAAAGTGGACATGGGCAGGACACATTGCGAAAATGAACGAGAGTCACAACTGGACGAGACGAGTCCTAGAATGGAGATCCAGAGCGGATACTCGAATGCGCGGCAGACCACCGCAGCGCTGTATGGACGACATTCGACGGCACGGAGGTCGAAACTGGATGGGACGGACACAAGATCAGCAAGAGTGGAAGAAGAGGGAAGAGGCCTACATGCAAGATTGGATCACCAAAAGGCCATGATGATGATGATACATCCTCGTTTATGTCATTGCACAGCTTCGCCCAGTGATTCCTTTTAGATTTGTTTATTTTTGTTTTTAGTTTTTTTTGTGGTCGCGTACTTCTTTTGTAGAGATACAACCTTGTCGTCTTCACTATGTCTACTTCATGCTCTTAGGTATTTTCTTCTATTATTTATACACTCTGGTCTTGTACGTGCAATGTTGTCGTTCCATCAGTATAAGTGTTTTCTGCCTGAGCTTGATTTTTTCCTGGGCGTAGATACATCGCATGCTCTGTTACTCTTTTTTTTTAATTAGTTCCTTCGCATTCACTGTAGGTTCCTTCATTTCGTGGGTCAGTTGACTTCTGAATTTTTCCTCGTTTATCTTTTTCAGGTTCCGACCAGTTTTACTTTTATGTTATATTACTTTTAATGTTTATCTTGTTTTGTCCAGAGTTCATTCGCCACTGCAAATACTATATATTTATAATCACAGAGGGATTCTTAGACGAGCACCCTCCATCCTGTAAATCTGTTAGCGATTTTCTCTGTCGTGAATCTTCTTCTTCTTCTTATTAGCCTTCATACTTCCATTGTAGGTTATAGGCCTCTTTCAATTTTTTCCATGCTTCTTTGTCATTTGCTGTTCTCATCTACTGTTTTCCTGCTATCGTCTTTATGTCATCTATCCATCTTGTTTGGGGTCTTACCGTGCTTCTTTTTGGTTCCCGGGGTCTCCAGAAGGTACATTTCCTGAAGGCTACTAGTTATAATTTTTGTTTTGTTTAGATTCATTTTTAAACCTATTTGCTTGGACAGGTTGCTTAGTTCTTCTACCATTGTTTTTAATTCTTCGATATTAGTGCTTATTAGAATTATGTCGTCCGCGAATCTTAAGTGACTTAAATATGTCCCGTCGATCTTCATGCCTTTCTCGTCCCAGTTTAGTTGTTTGAAAACCTTTTCTATGGCTGCAGTGAATCATTTTGGGGAGATCGGGTCCCCTTGCCGTACCCCTTTGCTGAGATTTAATTTCCCCGTGTGTAGGTCGTCGTTTATTTTTTCGTGAAAGATGGCCTCTTTGTAAATGTCCTCCATTACAGCGGTATATCTCGAGTCTATTCTTGCGTCGTTCATTTCCGACAGGAAAGCCCGACAAGAATGTCGCGAATGTCAGATCTATTATCCATCCGGATTTCCCCATCTCGAAGGTATGTTTGTCTCTTTCATCCTGGATAAAGACGTGAGTTTCAGTTGCCCAGTATGTTATCATATCACTTCATATCATAATATTGACTGCTTTTTGATTGGTTCGCTTAGCACTAAGATATCAGGTTGTAGTTCTTCTGCTGTGGTATTTAGCATGTCATGTGCTCCGCGACATCTGTTTATATTAATTATACACAACTAGCCTGAACTAGACAAAACCAAATATGATTATACAAGACTAAACCTGACAACACCTCGTTCGATTTTATCTTGACTTGTTAAACTATATCTAACCTAAACTAGATCTCTGTCAGGTATTGTCCATTATAATTTTGTCCGGTCTTATCTCTTATTGGCTGATTTTATGTAATTTTATCTGGTCCTTGTGTAAACTTATCTAGTCTTAAATGGTTTTGTTCTTGTCTAGCCTATTCCACCATTATTTCGTCCTCCCAAGTTTAACCAATCCTCCCTGGTCATGTCCCGTTTCCATCGTGTTGTCTGATCCCATCTGGTCTTGAACAATCTTGTCCACTACTACTACTCCAGATAGAAATAGAAAATATATTATTAGACAAGTCACGATTAGACAATACCTAAACTATCTGGTTTAGTTATGTCCGTTCTTATCTGGGCAGGTTTGAGCCTATCTGATCTAGTCTGATTTTATCTGGTTTGTCTGATCTTGTTTGTACTTCTCTAGTCCTGTCTGGCCTTGTCTGGTCTTGCCTGGTCTTGTCCGGCATTTTCTGGTCTTGCCTGGTCTTGTATGATCTTGTCTGGTCTTGTCTGACCTTGTTTGGTCTTGCCTGGTCTTGTCTGGTCTTACCTAATCTTGTCTGATTTGTCAGGTTTTCTCTGGTCTTGTCGGGCCTTGTCTAGTATTCTTTAGTTTTGTTTGGTATCTTGTTTGGTCTTGTCTGGTCTTGGCTAGTCTTGTCTGATTTATCATGGTGTAGCCTGGTCTTGTCTGGTTTTGTCTCGTCTTATCAAATCTTGTCTGGTCATTTTTAGTCTTGCCTGGCCTTTTCTGATCTTGTCTAGTTTTGTCTGGTCTTGTCTAGTCTTGCCTGGTCTTGCCTAGCCTTGTCTGATCTTGTCTAGTCTTGTATGGTCTTGCCTGGCCTTGTCTGGTCTTTTCTGGTCTTGCCTGATTTTATTTGGACTGGTCTGGTTTTGTTTGGTATTGTTTAGTTTTGTCTGGTGTCTTCTGCTCCTGTCTGACCTTGGCTGGCCTTTTATAGTCTTGTATGGTATTGCCTGGCATTGTCTGGTCTTGTCTGGTCTTGTGTGGTCTTGTCTGGTCTTGTCTGATCTTGTCTGATCTTGTCTGGTCTTGTCTGGTTTTATCTGGTCTTGTCTGCTCTTGTCTGGTCTTGTGTGTTCTTGTCTGTTCTTGTTTTGTTCTTGTCTGTTCTTGTCTGCTCTTGTCTGGTCTTGTCTACTCTAGTCTGGTCTTGTCTGGTCTTGTCTGGTATTGTCTGGTCTTGTGAGGTCTTGTCTGGTCTTGCTTGGCCTTGTCTGGTCTTGTCTAGTCTGTTCCTGTCTTGTCTGGTCTTGTCTCATCTTGTGTGGTCTTGTCTCATATTGTCTGCTCTTATCTGGTCTTGTTTGGTATTGTCTGGTATTATCTCTTATTGCCTGTTTTTATCTAATTTTATCTGGTCCTGTGTAAACCTACCTAGTCTTGTCTTGTATGCTTTGGTCCTGTCTAGCCTATTCCACTATTATTTGATGCTCCCTGATTTTATCAATCCTCCCTGGTTTTGTATGGTTTCCCTCGTATTGTCTAATCTTATTTGGTCAAGTCCAATCCTGTCCAGTACAGTCCAGATAAGAATAGATAATATTTAATAAGACAAGTCGCGATTAAATAATACCTATCCGATCTGATATAGTTATGTTCGTTCTTATCTGAACATATTTGAGCTTATCTTGTCTTGTCTGATCTTATATTATCTGGCCTTGCCTGACTCTGTCTGGTCTTGTCTGGTCTTGCCTGGTCTTGTCTGATTTTGTATGGTCTCTATTCTTTTAATTTGCGCATTAGGACGAGATAGTGATGTTCAGTAACATTGCAAGGATACCGAAGTCAAGATCACATTGGAAAAACTTAGTTAAAGACGTAAAGCGTGCTCGTGACTTCGGTGTCCTTCCAATATTACTGACGTCACTATGATCCTAATGCGCACTTCGCAGTTTTTTTCAACTTTAATTTCTTTTAATACATGGATTTTTTTTGTTGGTTTCTTTGTGCTGTACCAATCCGTTGGTGTCTGACGTATTGTTAATATAATAATTTTTAAACACCTTAATTAAATTGTTCATGAGGCTACCATGGCCCTCTTTACACAAGTAGTAATGTAATCTGCAACTTTTTGTCAATGTTATATGATGTTATACGTCCTCATAATTTGTTCATTACCCTCTTTGTATAAAAATAGTATATTTTACAACGAGAGATGAAAGGCGTTTTTTGGTGAGGTGAGAATTTGCTCACGTGCGCCAGCGAGTGAGAAATCGCACCGAAACAAAAAAACGCTTTCATCTCGAGTAGTAAATTCAATTTCTTCTTCTGATTTCGGTTACAGAATCCATAATTAGACTTTAATAAATCCAATTCGAAGCGAACTGTCAGAACTGTCAATACAAATTTAATTGTTGGTTTGGTAGTTTCCATGGTAACATATTGCATTCTCATAGAAGGTGATACTTTTCAAGTCAAATGTCCTAATTTTATTTCGATATTTTTAATAGGTTCGTTTTACGTTTGTACATAAAATATTCCATTGAAATTTATGTAATTAATAAGAAAGTCCATGCAAATTTGTTTAGTTTAGTGTTTTAATCGAGAAAATTATAAATTTAAATGCTCATTTTCATCTCTAGATGTGAAAATATTTTCATCTCTAGAAAGAAAAAAATTCACTTTCATCTAGGGTAAGCCGTGGAAAAATTGCCATTTTCATATATATCAGTAGAAACAATCTTTTACTTTGTTTTTTGTAACTTTTGTAACAATTTGAACGTCTGAACAAATATCAAATATATATATATATATATATATATATATATATATATATATATATATATATATATATATATATATATATATATATATAATATGGGATTAGAACGTTTTAATTAATTGTTGCAAAAAATACAGTTTTCTAATAAAAAATAATCATCTTTCTCTTGAGCAATAATTCCCAATAATTAAAATATCTCCTCACTTGATCCAATTACTAATTTAATCTCGACTAGCTGCTTCATTTCCGTTATTACTCATTAAATCATAATTAGTGATTTATAACATGGAGATGGATAGAGTTTTCTCATTTTGCCTTATATATTCAGAATAGGTCAAACGTGATCGACTAATACTACGTATTGTTACCAGGAGACTATTTGCCTCTCGATGCCATTTTAACTTTGAAATACCAAGACATATCTTATTTTGAAACACCAATGGAAAGATTAATAACAATAAAAAAGATTTATTAAGGTTTTCTAAGAACCATCCCCACAATGCATTTCTTTTAATTTAAAGATAATTCCTCAGCGGTTTAACAGGAAATTAGTTTTACTATGAGACAAAAATAGAAAATTACGATTCCTAACATTAGTTGTTATTATCTAGGTAATTATTATGTGTTTTTTACCATCACTTACTATTTTTCTTTAAAGAAAAAGTGATTGCAAGTAAATCTTGTCGCCGTTAGATATATTTCAAGGATGAATTTATAAAACCCATTCGAACGTACGCGTGTCTCACTCGAGTGTGTTGTAAAATCCATGTGCAACGTTTATCCGAATGCACGTTTCAGTGACTTGAAACGTGATCAAAATATTTCTGTGCCGTTACACATACATACATTCATTATCTATTTTAATTCAACATTTCGCGCGAAGGACGAAGAATTAATGCGAAAACAATTTTTTACACAAAAACTGAACACTCCTAGATTCTCTTTTAACAATATTCACATTGTTAGATTTGCATGAAGTTATGTAGTCACACAATAGAAAATAAAAAATTCGGCACCCAACATATAATTAAATTACTTAATCTAATTATGTGGTTGTTTCAGGACGATAAAAATATAAATCCGCAATTGACAATTTAACTATGTCTGTCTAAACCTGACTATTAAGTTTTGTCCGTCCAATTTTGTCTTTTTATTGTTGTCTTTTCTGTCTAGTCTTGTTTGTCTAGCCTTGTGTGTCTAGTCTTGTATTTGCAGTTTTGACTGCAAAGGTTTAACTGTCTTGTCTTGTAAAGCCTTACAAGACAAGAGTCTTGTTTCGTGTGTCTAGTTTTGTCTGTATAGTCTTGTCTATCTAGTCTTATCTGTTCCGTCTATCTAGTCTTATCTGCTCAGTCCGTTTGGTCTTGTCTACCAAGTCCAGTATGTCTAGTATAGTCTTCTATGTCTAGTGTCGTCTAGATACATCTATCCAGTCTAGTCTGTCCAGTCTAGTCTGTCCAGTCTTGTCTGTCCAGTCTTGACCGTCTAGTCTTGTCTGTCCAGTCTTTTCTGTCCAGTCAAATCAAATCAAATCAAAATATTTATTCCCAATGAGATAAAAAATATCTGTAGGGTATGTCAAAGAAATGAATAAATACAAAAATTTAAACAAGGTAATAAACAAAAATAATTATATAAAAGTAAATTCAACGATGTTGTAAATTGTTTTCGTGAGGAGCACGTCCTTCATTTTATATCGAAATTTCTTATAGGATCGTTCTTATGCTAAGCTGGCTGGTAATCGATTATATATAATAACCCCATGATTGATAGGACCTTTAGAACAAATCGTTTGATTTGTTTTGGGCCTGTATAAGAGATGTTTTCGTCTTGTGTTATGATTGAGTATATCTAAGTTTTTTTGGAAATGGTGTTTGTGCTTATAGATGCAGCAAGTGATTTCCAGTATGTCGAGGCTCGTAACTGTTTATGTGCCTAATTCTCTGAAATATGGTCTACAAGAGGTCTACAATTTTCTCAAGACCGCCAAACAGCAACGAAATCATTTTCATCACGGCACACAGAAACTACCCGACAAGACGAACAAGTCGATGTGTAAATTGTTCGGAAACATTCAATTATATTCATCGAGAAAATTCAAACTAAAATTTTACAATTCTCGATTTGATAAGTCAATATCTCAGAAACGGTGGCATATAATCAAAAACGGATTGCGGCATAGTTTTCAGAAGGTCATTTTCCATTAACACACTCAGATTATCCGCGGGAAATTTATTACTTTCCAAGATTTCTACTCAAGCGCCGAAATTTCTGCAAATTTTATTTTATTATTCTTTATTTTATTTTTATATTATATTTTATTATTTTCTAGCAAAATTGATTTTGTCGTATTTCGTCGTTTTCGAGGTATCGACTTCCATTGTCGATGGTATTTCTTAATCGTAAGCTGCCTAAGGAATATTATATACGTTTTCCGATTAATTTTGACGCGGAATTGATTGGTGAAGAGTATAAGTCTCTGTGGTGAGCCGTGTAAAAGTTATGACTCATAGCGTGAAATCTTCCAGAAATGCGTGATAGTGTATTTTAGTATATAGTGTATATATTGTATGTCTTATTAAATTTAGTATTTTTTGTTTTTGCGTGCTTTTATACACTATTATTGGAGACGAAGCTGTCTTTTTAGCCACGGGTGGCGCTAAGCGCGGTTATGCACGGAGCAAATACCTATCTGTCTACTCGCGTATATCTAGTCTTGTATCGCAGGTCTTAGTAGGCTTGTCTGTTCAATCTTGTCTGCATAATCTTGCTTTCCTCTATCTTCTCTACTCTGACTATTCACATTAGACTTGCCTTATATACCTAACAGTATATTGCTGGTCTTGTCTGTCTTACCTTGTTTGTCCAGTAAAGTCTAGCTCGTCCTGTCTGTCTTCTCGCTAAGTAAGCATCTCTCCTTAATCGTATCTGCATAATACACGCGACTAGACTAGACAGACTAGTTTGGACAAGCAAGGCTAGACGAGTGGACAAATAAGCCTAGACATTGTCTGTCTAGTCTTCACTTTTATGGTCCTGACAAATCCTAAGCGCATCACCATAGACCTATACCATATGTCAGCAATGGTTGAACTTCTGCAAAATAATAAGTTGGGAGGTTTTCTTTCCGTATCTTATTTGAAATATTTTGACAGGTTTGCTGGGAATACTTCCATAGCGAAGGATGCGTTTACTATATCTGTTATGGAATCTGCTAGGTCATGTCGGAATACCTTTATGATGTTGGCTGGAAGTGAGTCGAGTTCATTGGTTTTCGTATTTTTTAGAGACTCAATAATTTGTAGTATCTCATTCGACGAGAATTCTTCCAGGAACATTGTTTTGGGATTGAAAACTAATGTCATCGTTGCAGACTTTTATTGGTACGATGTTTTGACTGATCGATGTAGGAGCTGAAGATGGTCGCTGTTTGCTTCGGATCTGTAGCGAGCATGAAATTTTCCCAGATTTCAATTGATTCCGGATGATGTGCTTTGTTAGTTTGCTCCCTTATCACTTTCCAAAAATCACTTTTTGTTTATTCGCTGCCTCGATTATTCTTTGACGAAAGAAATTTTCTTTAGCACATTTGTTATGCTCCACTTTTTTTTTAAGTATAATTTATGTAATACTAGAAATTGCCTCTTAAGGATAAACATATCCCTTAGCTTGGAGCCCGAATTTTTTACCCAGTTAGTAATCCAAGATTTTAAATTGGCATTAATTTTCATCAAGGGAAAGCAGGAAAAGAAGTAGTGTTGCAGGATTTTGATGAAATATACTGCCTTTACAATCTGAATGTTTGTAGATCGCAGCCCATGATTCTTTCTGAAGATATTTGGCAAAACGTTTTTTGTGCAGAGTAGACATGTATATGGTGATTAAGTATTCTTTACTCTAATGGATCTTCATTCTGCTGCTGAATCTTATTAACCGGTGATAACGGAGATAACGGAGTATCTTCCACTGAGGCTGATAGGTATTGTCTTGTTATGGCAAAGATGTTATCGATTTTTGATCAAGTTGAAGTCGTTATTTTGGTGTAATGGTGTACATGTATACACCACCATTCCACAAACGGCAAATAAATTAATCAGCTGGGTTTTTCTTTTGAGTTGTCATAAAAGTTAACATTGAAGTCACAGACTACAACTTTTTTTTGCATTATTAGCATACTTATGGAGAATATTATCTAAAATTGCCATGAATGTGCGTATACAGCCTGTTGGTGTTCTATAGATATTCAAAATAATTGTGCAGTAGCCAATCATTTTCCATTCGATTCCACAAATTTCAATGATTTTCTCAATAGAATTTTCTTCAACTTATAATCTCTACACACCCATGTAGCTGTGATGTAATGTGGATCGGGTTCAAATAGCTACTCCACCTCCAGTTGATTGAGATCTGCTGTAATAGGTAATCAGTCTATAATTGTGGATGTGGAATAAAATAAGATGTTCTGAAAATAACCAAGTTTCACTGAGGCAGATGAAATATGGGTTGTTATCTTTTCTTTTGCTTTTCTTACGTAATGCCTGGATATTCAAATACATAAGAATGTTCGATTGGAAGTAATTATATGTCTTTACTTGGATGATTTATTCCTCTCCAGGTTGAGGAAAAAACGATTTATGTGTGTATAACGTGGGCAATATTCGGATTCCTAATGTCATCAAAATTTTCCATTAGAAGAGACACTTTAAAAGAAGAATACTCTTAGGGGTGGTTAGAGGATAGCTTTTTGCTATTGCTAAATCATTTTTAGTTAGTTGCGGTTCCAGTCTGGAAATATGCAAATGGGCGTATTTAGTGACAGCACTTATATTCGCACGCTCTGTATTAGAACCAATAATTAAATCAGAGCGACGAGTTCTTCGTGAGTCTTGTCTGTCCAGCTTTGTCTTTTCATTTCTATCTGTCCATTCTTGTATGTCCAGTCTTGCCTGTCCAGTCTTGTTTGTCTATTCCTGTCTGTCTAGTCTTGTATGTCCAGTCCTATCTGTCTAGCCTCTATAATCTTCTATAGCCTCTGTAATCTGTCTAGTCTTCCCTCTCTAGTCTTGTCTGTCTAGCCTTGTCTGTTTAGTCTTGTCTGTCCAGTCTTGCCTGTCCAGTCTTGTTTGTCTAGTCTGTCTAGTTTTGTCCCTCTAGTCCTGTTCCTCTGGTCCTGTCTGCCTATTCTAGTCATGTCTGCCTAGTCTAGTCTTGTATATCTATTCTTATCGATCTAGTCTGTCTAATCTGCCTAGTCTGTCTATTCCCTCTGGTCCGTCTCTTCCGTCTCATCCGTCTAGTCAGTTTAGTCCGTTTAGTCCGTATATTACGTCTAGTCCGTCGAGTCCGTCTGATCCATCCAGTCCGTCAAGTCCGTCTAGTCCGTCAAGTCCGCCTAGTCCGCCTGGTCCGTACGGTCCGTCTAGTCCTTCTAGTCCGTTTAGTCTATCTAGTCCGTCTAGCCCGTCTAGTCCTGAGGCTAAGGCCCATTTGCAAAATTATAGCACATGGAGCAAACTCCGGAATGTGTCCCGCATTCCAAAAGGCGCTGACGGAGGCGATGCGCAAACAAGTCATATCGCAGAGCTCAGAATATATCTATTAAACGCGATGAGATGTCGGGCGGCACATGACCTCCTTTAAGCCACAACACATGAACTAACAATAGATATCATTATATTAAATGAACCCAACAAAATTCGAACACAGGAGGGATGGTACACGGACGACAAACGGGATGCTGCAATAAAAACGATGAACAAAAGCACGTTGGTACTAGGCAGTGGATGTGAGCTTGGATTCGTATGGATTGTGTTACATCAGTGTGTAATTCTTAGCTATTATCTATCACCAAATGATAGCCTACAATATCTTTAAAAAACACTGGCCGAGCTCAGCTACCAAATAAGAGGACAAAAAGACAGACTTAAATTGAGGAGACTTTAATGCGAAATCTCCATATTGAGGATGCCCATTAATGTACAACCGTGGTGATATCGTAATGGACTGGATAGCTGAACTTGATTTACATATATGCAATAAAGGGGATACACCCACATTCGAAGATGGCAGATTTCATTCTATTCTAGACATTACCCTCACTACGGGAGAACTTGCAGTGAAAATTGCAAAGTGGGAAGTCTTGCCAACGGCGGAGGTGCCAGGGTTGGTCAACAAGGAAGATAGATGAGCATACGTTTGAAAACAAACTGGAAAACGTGTTTAGAAATATAAATCCAGAAACGCCAAAGGAACTGATAAAAGCGCTTACATTAGCTTGCGATGCCACCAAAAAAATATCAATGGGGAGAAAAAAGGTGGAAAAAAAAAGTACTGCTGGAACAATGAAATTGCCAGCTTGAGAGTGGACTGCATAACCGCAAGGCGCAAATATCAGAGACAGTGTAAAAAAAATTCTGACTTAATATTTAATAACCTTAACACTTCTCAAAATAATATATCGTAGGTCCAGATGAACAGGGTATTGACTCAAAAAAGCCTGGAGAGCGATTTGAAGTTTTCAAATCAATATATTTTCATTTCTGTAAATAATTGGTTAACCTCACTTAAAATATCTTTTAAACTAGTGATTAACGTTTATTGATAACGTTTTTGTTCACTTCATGACTTTGTCAATTTTGCTATTACTGAGAGAAAAAAATTCTACAGGCAAGAAAATAATGAGTTAATACCCTGTTCATCCAAATGAATGACATGCCGACTCAAAAAACGCTGCGGAGAGTAATAAATAACTCAAACAAAAAAACACGCGCGCGAGCTTTGTGAGAAGCTGGACCAAAATATATGGGGGGATGTATGTATGATTGCCAATAGTCACCTGAAAATAAAACATGCAAACCTTCAAATCAGCATGGAGAAAGCCAAGGAGGTAGTAGACGAACTTTTCTACCTCCACGAAGAACCGAGATAGGAATAACCACTAGTAAACCAGATTAATGAATTTTTTAGAGAACCCATCAAAATAGCTGTCATAAGATGCTCTAAATATATTCTAAATGTCATGAACAACATTTTGGCGGATGAAAAGTTTCCGACAATCCGGAAGAGAGCTAGGCTAGTCCTAATTAAAAAAGGGGACAAGCCCATAGGAAACCCATCGTCCTATCGACCATTGTGAATGCTCGATGTTGCAGGGAAACAGCTTGAACAATTAGTGCTACATAGGATAAAGATAGAGCTCAGTGAAGGGAAAAACCTCTCAGAAAAACAGCATGGATTTAGGGAGGACCGGTCAACAGTCGACGCTATTATGCGAATCCTGGACGTGGTGGAGAAGGCCTCAGCTGGTACGAGGTTAACAAGAAAGATTAGTGTGATCATTACTTTAGACGTTAAGAATGCTTCCAATACAGCAGCATAGGAAGATATTATAAAAGAGATTAGTGTGAGAGGCTTCCCCTTATACCTGCTGAGACTACTGCGCATTTATCTACATGATCGTGAGATCATACTCTAAGTAGACGGTGAAGTCGTGGAGCGAGAAGTGTACAGCTGTGTTTCACAGGGCTCAGTAATGAGTCCTACACTGTAGAACTGCCTGTACGATGGAGTACTTAAACTAAAGCTACCAGAAGGTGTTGAGATAATATGTTTTGCTGATGATATAGCTCTGGTAGTAGCAGGAAAAGATGTGGAGAGAGTAATGGAACGTGCAAATAGGGCGATTGCACATTTTGATAAATGGATGTAGAAAAAGCGCTTAAGGCTGGCCCTTGAAAAAACGGAAGCTGTTCTACTCACCGGAATATAGGGCCGATAGTATTTAAGGTCAGAGACGTAATTATAACGCCCAAGGAGGCAGTTAAATAACTTGGTGTGATTGTTGTTAAGAATCTCTGTTTTACACCACATATCATACGAACAGCGACAAAAGCCCTCAAGGTAACTGCAGCACTAGAAAAAATGATGCCCAATGTCGGCGGACCAAAAAGTAGCAAGAGAAAGATACTATGCTCAGTCGCTCACTCCGCATTGCTCTATGGTGCCCCGATCTGGGCAAACGCAGTCGAGAAAGAGACCATTAAAAATAAGCTGGTCACAGTGCAGAGAAAACTGGCACTACGTGTGTGCAGTGCTTACTAGACGGTCTCAACGGATGCAGTAGCATAAGAACTGTACAAAATGCGGAACGGCGGCCAGAAGAGAGAACTTAGCAAAATTGCCAAACAACATCTTTTCCAGGAGTGGTAAAAACACTGGACATGCTGTACAAACGGACAGTGGACAAAATTATTAATCCCACAAGTGGGAATTTGGATAGAACGAAAATATGGTGAGAATTACTACTATCTCACCCAAGCGTTCAGCGGCTACGGATGCTTCAGATAGTACCTGCACAATATCCGCAGGGCCTCTGACAATGTGTGTGTCTACTGTGGACAAACGGACAGTGCGGCGCACACGGTCTGGGAATGTGAAAAGTGGATTCCTAAGAGAGACTGGACAGCGAAGACAAAATCAGAACTGGGAGTGAAGACATTGTTGGAGGTCATGTTAAAGTCCGAAGACAACTGGACAGCAACGGATGATATAATAAAAAGCATTATGAGCATGACAGAGACAGACCAACGTGCCGGACAGAAAGCCAGGAACTAACCAAACTAAGAAAATATCTGAACCCATAAGCACATGATGTGAAATGGGGGATGTAAGGCAACAAATGCGTGACATAGCAAAGGCAATGGCATTCTGACGACATGCGAAAAGTGGTTCCGGGATGTTCGTGAATTCCAAGGGGGCGACTTGACAAGTTAACGCTAGTGCCTGCTAGGTCCCCATAAAAAAGAAAAAAAAAGTCCGTTGGTCTAGTTTCGAAATTAGCCAGGTCTAATGGAAATAAGCCAACGTCCTCCTGTGCATGGTTCTGGCAAGTAAGGCAAGACCATGACAGTAATCTGGCAAGAAACAAAACCTCCCCTAAAATAGGGGCTCACCACCCACGTTAAAAACTCTAAGGGTTCCCTGTACTAGTGTCTTAGATCTGAACTCTTCGGTCTAATGCAGTCTGTCTAGGTTTGCCTGTCTATTCTTGTCTGTCTAGCTTTGTCTGTCTATGTCTTGTCGGTCTAGTCTTGTCCGTCTAGTTTTGTCTCTCTAGTCTTGGCTATCTGTGGGGTAGTTGACAACATACCCGCCTTTTAATGCGGTAGACCCGGGTTCGAATCCTGGTCGGGGAGACAACAACTAGGGCGGTTTTCACTAACCGTCCGGGCTGCCCACCCTGAATGGATGCAATATATGCGATACCGGGGTGGCGCATACTAAAAGCCAAGGTCGAATTGTCTTGGCTATCTAGTGTTGTCTGTCTAGTCTTGTTTCACTAGCCTTGACTCTCTAATCTCTAGTTTTCTCGGTATAGTCGTGTCTATCTAATCTCGTTTGTCTAGTCTTGTCTGCCTAGTCTTATCTATTTAGTCAATTCAATTCAATTTGAAAAATTTATTTCAGCATCTAAGTTTACATAAGGAAAACAATTTTACATGTGAATGTAACAAAATAATCAAAATGTACACTAACTGAAATATGTCATGAACTCGATTTTGCCTTCACTGATGATAGGGTTTTATTCCATCATAATATTCCTGCATCGAGTAAGGCTCTATGTTGATAAGACTACGAAGAATATCTTTCTTATAATCGATAAGTATTGATTTCAATTTAATGGATCGTGGCACTACATTAAATAGTTTAATGTTTATATATGGGGGGATTCTCTCTGTCATTGTCAGGTTTTGCCTAGGCATATTGTAATTCAAATCAGTATACCGTGTCGCAGGGTTGCCGTTTCTGATTGTTGAATTTATATTGACTAAAAAGGCTTTTATGTTTAAAGAGAAACAGTAGCGCTGCGCAAATAAGAATTCCTGCTAGAATATTTGCGTTTTTGAACTTTTCTCTGCATGATTCTGTGTACTTTAGGTCCAGTACTATTCTTAATGCATATTTGTGAATTGTGAAGATATCATTTATGTTTGTTCCTCAACTCAAGAAGGGTTTTCCAAAACGTATATGGCTGTGAAAATTGGTATTGGTAAATATATCGTTCTTAAAACATCCCGATTTAGATAATCTTTCAGGATTCTAAGGGCATATACTGCTTTATTAAATATTTTAGACAGATATAATATATGCGAGCTCTTGTCTGTTTAGTCTTGTCTATCTAATCATGTCTGTCTAGTTTTGTCTGTCTAGTCTTGTCTGTCTATTTTCGTCTGTCTTATCTGTCGAGTCTTCTTTGTCCAGCCTACTCTGTCGATTCTTCTCTCCCTGGTCTTGTCTATCGAATATTGTCTGTCTAGTCTTGACTGTCTAGTCTTGCCTGTTCACTATTGGTTGTCTTTTTTTTAAAGAAAGTTTGGTTTAGTTGCAAATAGAATTTACAAAAATCCGCTCTGCAAAATACATGAGAACCTTCCTTTCGCGTCGCACATTATACTGGCATCCGCTCTCGCATTTCTTCAGTGTAAGGACCATCTGTTCTACTTCCTGGTGTCTCCTGGGTTCTCCTTAGTTTCAATAATCTTCCGAACGACGGTATACATTTCTTTTCATGACTTCTCCTCTCCTGTTAGACCCTCCATCATGCTGTACGTTGTATTAAACGTCCTTCCAGTAGTATGCACGAAGTTTGTTCTAACTTTTATCCAGTTCGGACATTCAGAGAGCGTATGGTTTACATCGTCTACCTACCTGCAGTTATTACAGTGGTCCCTGTCCGTTCTCCTGGGGCCATACAGCTATTTCCTGAAACAGGAATGGTTTGACAAAGCTTGAGTTAAAAAATAGTCTGTTTCGTCGTAGTTCCTCCTTGTCCATTTTTCTATAACTGGAATTAAGAACCAAGTTCAGCGTCCATACGTTGCGTTATTCCATTTTTCTTGCCATCTTCTCATCAAATTTTCTCTGGCTTTTAACCTTTCGATCCCGATATATGCTTTCTGTCTTTCTTTGATTTGGAGCTCTACCGGAGGAATTCCTGCTATAACTATAGTCTTGTCTGTCTAGTCTTGTCTTGTCTGACTTGTCCTGTCTGTCTGGTATTGTCCATCTAGTTTTGTCTGTCTAGTCTTTTCTGTCTAGTCCTGTATGTAAAATCTTGTCTATCTAGTCTTTTCTGGCTAGACTTGTCCCTCTAGTATTGCTTGTCTTGTCTAGTCTTCTCTGTCTAGTTTTGCCTGTCTTGTAAAGTCTACCTAATCTAGTCTGTCTAGTCTTGTATGTCTATTCCTATCTGTCTAGTCTTGTATATCTGGTATTGTGGTTTTGTCTGACTATCCTCATCTGTCTAGTTTTGTCTATCTAGTTGGGTCTGTGTAGCCTTGTCAGTCTAGTGCAATCTGTCTAGTTTTGCCTGTCTTGTATTGTCTGCCTAATCTAGTCGGTTTAGTCTTGTTTTGACAGTCTGTTTTGTCATGGCTGTCTAGTCCTGTCTGTCTAGTTTTGTATGTCTGGGTATAACTCACTAGTTTTGTCTGTGTAGTCTTATCAGTCCAGTCTTACTGTCAAATCTACTTATACATATTTTGCCCAGAAATGAAAATAAATTTACAATTATTTCTAATAATTGACTGAAACGAAACAAATAATCGATAAATCTTAGACATCCAATTAAAATTTTACTTCGTGTAAATGAATACATTAAAATATATTACTTCGAACAGGATCATAAGAACAAACTTTCATATAACTGATAAGATAATTAAATGTTTAACATAATTAATCTAGAGATGACTTTGATAAATACACTTTCGACTAGTTAAACAGCTTCAAATATAGAAAATAAAACTTGTTTAAGCAATAGATTAAATATATAAATGCAGCAATTGGTGACGGTTTAAATTGTAAATTACAGCACATGCATTTCCTGCTGTTACTTTTGCTTTACACACGACAAAAACTCTATAATTTTCTACTACAACTTCCGCAAATGTCGAATAGTTTTAGTCAAATTATATTTATAAATTATTATAATTTGTATAGTTTAAATTTCACTATGGCACTTAAATACAGTTAAGTATTACACAGATTTGGAGCTGAATAATTTATTCTAATTTGTCTCTCTCTTCAGTCCAAAAACCTAACCTAACCTAACCTTTCTGCAGGGTGTGGTGACATCAATTTGCTACGTTCGCAATGACTCCTTGCCAGCGCTCTCTATCTTGGGCAGATCTCATTACTTCCTACATCCCTTGTCCCGTCAGGGTTTTTGTCCGGTCTATCCATCGTGTCGGCGATCTTCCTCTTGGGCGGCCTTGGACTTACTATGAGTCGTTCAATATTGTCGAACCTCCGTGCCACATGACCCAGGTATCCTAAATACAGTTGGTTTATTGTCTTTATACCGAGTTGTTGAATAATAGAGTCGTTTGTTCGGTGGGCTGTCCATGGTATTTGCAGCATTTTTCTATAGCACCACGTTTCGCAGGCATAAGTTGCAATGGAGAAGATCAGGCTATGTATCAGCCGAAGTTTTGTGTTTTTGGTAATAGCTCGATCTTTCCAAATGTTCACTAGTTTTGCCATAGACGTTCTGGCAATCGCTATTCGTTTGCGGATTTCTTCCTCCGATCCACTTTTGTTCGTAACTACTGATCCTAGATAATCAAATCACCACTTCAAATCCAGCCACGGTGTCGCCTTGTGGCAGGTTTTCATTTTGTCTGTCTATTATCAAGATTTTTGTTTTGGCCCTATTAATCTCCAGTTCATATGAGCTACTCTCTTCTGTGAGTCTGGCCATTATAGCCTCCATTTCGGCTTCCTCCGAAGCCAGAATCACACTATCATCTGCACATCTCAAATTCGTTATCCGTTTGCCTCAAACAGAGATCCCTCTGTTCCAATCTTCTAGTACTTTTCGCATAATATATTATGTGTAAATGTTAAACAGTATTGGCCACAATATGCATCCTTGCCGCACTACCGCTAGTATTTTGAATGGTTCGGATCATGTGTTACTTACGCTGACGCATGCTGTTTAATCTTATTAGATGCAGTGGTGTTCCCATTTTCTCTAGTATTTGCCATAGTTTGCCACACTTCACTTTATCAAACGCTTTAATATAATCCGCGAAACACAGGTATGATTTCACTTGGAATTCTCTGGCCTTTTCAATTATTTGCCTTACGTTTTAGATCTGCGGGTGTACCCTTTCCCGGGACAAATCCTGATTGTTCGTCTGCAATCTCTAGCAGCAGGATGTATTTTAGTCTGGCATTAAGTATGTGTAGCATAATCTTGTGGCATGTGATACCAGCGCTCTGGTTTTATAGTTAGCACAGTCTGCAGGGGAACCTTTTTTGTATATGGGTATTAGCAGAGATTTTGCCCACTGTTCTGGCTATTTCCCAGATGTCCATAAGCATTGGCAAATAGTATGCATACCGTCTATTCCTGCTTCTCCCATTGCTTTAATTGTTTCAGCATTTCTAATTTATACTTTTCTGCAATTAATAAGATTTTTTCTAGATATTATAAAATATTTATTATAGATTTACTTATTATATTTTTTATTATAGCGTATTTACAAATATCTTCTTATATTAAGATTTGTTCACTAAATCGTTAAATACAGCCAAATAATAAAGTATTAAGGAATTATTATTTTTCGATGTAAATAATGATTACATAATGAAAACCGCATTACAATAATTTCGTAGTTTCATGTAATCAAAAGCAAATTGCGTTGTTACATCCATCACAGCATAGTTTCCTGTCGATTATGGTAATCGCATTTTAACTACTCTCTATGTCTATATCTTATACATTTCGCAACGGCTACGTGAAGAACGTACAACACTAACTAAACACCTATTACCTATAATTAAATAAATGTCGGTATTGCATATTTTATTAATTATGTTAAGTTAAATGTTTGCTACAAAATAAAATTACAATACATTATAAAGTTTTAATAACAATTTCTAATTAATTCAACGCTCTCAATTAATTAGTTACAAATTTTATTACATTAATTGGAAATTAGACCCTCTTATTTTATCAGTCTAGACTAAATTAGTTTTTCTGACTCGCATCATACTAGCATCAAACCTTAATATATTTTGGTAATTAAAGGTCCATAAAATCAGATAAATAATTTTAAAATAATCTTTAATTTTTTATATGTAATATGTCTTATTGTTAGCTTCTTTTTCTAACTAGTTTAAAAGGTTCAGTTTTATTTATTATCTGTATGATTTTAACTATAATATCATCAAGCTATAGTAGAAATTATATTTACAAATTATTACAATTAAAACCAGTATAGCTAATAATTACATCACACGCCTTCCCTCGATGTAAGTAACCACCAATGAGAGAAAGATCAACCGCTGATCACGCACCGCCGCTTGTTTACATCGCCTTTGGCTTTAACCTAAATAAAACATAGTTCATTTATTCCTGTTTAAAAATCACATTTTTTTTAAATAGAATTCGCATGCATCGATACAAGAAATTTATACAAATATTCAAGCTATCTGCATTTACATGATATTTTACAAACAAGCGGAATGTATGAATCACCAGTACCTTCCAATCATATTGAAATTAAAAGAAAGATTAATAAAAACATTCCTAACATCGCGTGTAACCCGTTTCAAAGTTCAAGGAAATTACTTGCAACAAAAAAGAAGAAACGGAGAAAACACAACTAAACTCCTGATCCACACGACGCGAAAAGAATCCCACAGTTTCGCATGACCATGAAATTCATTACGACAGCCCACAAAATTTATATCACCAATTACATAAAACATTTCGCACGAGAAGAATATAAAACCAAATTAAGTAATTTCCTCTAAAACAATAAATATTTTTTATAGGTCAATTCTTCTGATGATATTGTTGAGGTTTTGCCATCAAACTACCCTGCATTGCTGTCAAACATCGGGTTATTGGTCGTGTCTGCAGTCGAATGCATTGTTGCGGCCGTTGCGTCCTACAGGGCTGCAAGAGCAGTGTGTCCATGCTTCAGGAGTTCTGAAGAAAACCTCCACAACAACTTGAAAATTAGCAACCGCGAAGCCTTGGTGAACTCTTGGCTCGGAAAGCACAGCCCTGCGCCGCACATTTACGTAGTTCATGCGCCCCCGTCCAGCATTGGAACGCACAGCAAGGTAAGCGGAAACTATTAAGTATGGACGAAGTAAAATGTTGATTAGAACGGCTGTTGGGCAAGGAAGAGTGAGTTTCTCACTCAATTTATCACTTTCTTTGACTTCAGTCTCGTCCAAGCGTAAAGTATTCGTTTTATTAACTTTTAAGACTATTGGTCGTTAAATAATTATAGTTACGAATAATTATAAATCTAGCTTAAGTTAATGAGTATGACAGAAACAATAAATTGTGGAATAATGTCAAGATGGATTATAAACCAAATTGATGAAAGTCCAAAGGTATATGCTAAACAGGTAAACTCGAAGGTTAGAAGCTACAAAATACTTAAAAGACAAAACAATACAAGACAAAGATTAGACAAAACAAAATGTCTAGCCTTGACTGTCTAGTCTTATTTGACGACATTTGTCTCTCCAGTTTCTCTATTTGTGATGGTATTAGGGTAAAGTTTCTCTATTTGTGAAGAATTGTGAAGATTAGGGAAAAGAGCCCTTATCTCGCCGGGGTCAAAATTGAGTTAATGCCAGTTTCTATCTCTAGATAAACATATGAACAAAACGCTCATTTTCCCTCGCAAGAATTTCAAAAATGTAGACTGTAGATTTGGTTGTGCCTTGTACTGCGACCTTCATAGATTATACCCCACCCTCTTCCTCTAAACGTTGGTATACTTACCCATTTAGGGCGTCCTGATTCCTTTAAGAATTTCAGAATTTAGGTGGGATTAGCAGTGGACCCCAAGGTACTTTTGTCTCTTGCGGAGCAGTGCTCAGCAGTCTTTGAGGAGATTTATGGTGGTATCCTCTGCTGGGCCACAGCATCTGCATCTGTCATCTTCCTCTAGGCCTAGGGCCTTGAGGAGTTTCCTAAGTCTACAGTGTCCCGTTAGGTCTCCTGTCAGAATTCTAAGCTTGTTCCTCTTTAGTTTCAGGCAAAATTTTGTTCTTTTCTGGTTAAAAGATCCCAGCATTGCTTTGGATTGTCTTTGCCCTGGAAGTTCTTCAGCCCTGGAAGATTTTCATCCATTGTTCTCTTATTTCTTTATCTAAGCTTTTGTGGATGGTGTTCATACTGAAACCAAAAAATGCTTCCGGGCCTATACAGGTATTACTGGATCCCTTATTTTCTATGTGATCGGTTTCTTCGATTCTGTCTATACCAGAGTGTCCTGGTACCTAGTATAGCGTTACTTTATTTTTTCTGCCGAGCTTGTTTAGCTTCCCAACACAGTTCCATAGCAGTTTGGACCTGATGGTGTATGAGCTAATGGCCTTGATGGTTGTTTGGCTATCTTCGTTTTTTGCAGTAATTCCTGTCGAGGTTAAATTGTGCACATCTTTCGATTGCATGTACCTCTGTTTGGAAAATACTTGGGAATATTCCCATGGATTTAAAGTATTTGGTACAAGGTCAAAATACTAATGAATCAGTACCTTCCTTTGTCTTCGAACCATCCATACTGAGGAACCATCCATATTACAAAAATAGACTGAGTAGGGGAGAGTGATACAAAACAATCCCGCGGGGTAAAACGATTATCAACTGTTTTACCGAATTTAGTAGCGTTTTTTTGATGTTTGAGTGAAAATAGTCTTCGCCACAACGGTTTTAGCATTCTGTGAAAGTGTTATGGTCGTGGCAGCATTACGGAAGATTTTATTGAAAGAAAATAAAAAGAGTGTTGTATGATATAAGGTAGCATTAATTCAATATGAAGTTGCTTAAGTTTAAGTAATTATGTTGTAATAGGAGTTAGGAGGAGGAGATGTTATTTAACAATATAATCATCAATGATCGATTGTTTTAAATTAATACCATGAGGTTATGAGTTGTTGTTTTTTAAAGTTATGCATTTGGGGTAAAATTATTCTCTCGTAGGAGAGCAAAATTATCCCAACAGAACACACATGTCCACATTGTTATATTTATTGGTTGTTCTTCCATAACTATGGACTGTGGATTAAGGCTTCACACGAGACGAGATAGGGCGAGAGTTTGCAAAAAGTTCTGCAAAAAGTTACTCTCGTCTATTCAAGTATTGTATTCTACTCTAACCAATTCAAGAAGACGCTGATATATTGCACTTTTTTTAACTATTTTTACTACTATTTCTGTACATTTTATGTTTTTTTTTTTTTAAGACAAATATTTGTTGTATCCCATTAAAAATGCCCATTTATTAAAATTACTTGCGATACATTTTCACCAATATTTATTATAACTTAAAATGAGATGTCATGGTTTGAACCAAATTATTAATAGAATTGAAAGTAGGAGTTTATCTCTACTTTATTTATTATCTGTATGATTTTAACTATAATATCATCAAGCTATAGTAGATATTATATTTACAAATTATTACAATTGAAACCAGTATAGCTAATAATTAATAATAATTTTCTAGCTGTTTTGTAGAGATAAACTCCTACTTTCAATTCTATTTATTATAACGTTATGACTATGTGCCTATATGAGATTATTGAGCAAAGAATTGAGTCTCTTGAACGACGTGAATTGAAATGCCCAAGGTTGGGATGGGGTCCGAAAAAACAAAGTTGTTCAAAAGGACTACATAATTCTAGGACTACATAAGTTTAAGAAACCCTGCTTTAGATGCTGTGAAACGTGGCATGCCATATAAAACTGACAGTAAGCAATTCTCCGCGCCGATTATAGCCATTGGAGGTGCCAAAGTCTTGCACGGAAAAAAGTACACTTTAAAAATTACAGTTTTTATAGTATCAGCGGCCTTACGAATACAAATTTGTAAAAATTACAGTAATTTTTAAAACCTATTTACTAATAATATCGGAAACAATAATTTTATCAAAAGCAATTTCTAGTTTTTACAGTTTCAAATTCGTAAGACCGCTGCTACTATTTGAAACTGTAATTTTTAAAGTATAGTTTTTTCCGTGTGGGGAGCAAGCAAGTGTTCAGTCAAGAACAGGAGCTTCAACTCTGCGAACATATTAAAGACATGGAAGCCAGGAAGTAGGCGTTAACGAGTTGTACGGATTAACAAAGATATTCTTACACTCGCTTATCAATTAGCTGGAAGGAACTACATAAAACATCGAATTTCCTCAATAACAGGCAGACCAGGTAAGGATTGGTCAAGGGGGTTCCGAAAAAGACATCCCAACAACACAATGTGCGCACCTAAGTCTACGTCAGCTGCTCGTGTCCGCGCTTTTAATAAGCGTTTACGAGAAACATTAATTTCATCCCTATCTCATTTATAATGTCGATGAAACAAGTCTCATTACTGTTCTAATAATTCCAAAAATTGAAATTTTATTATTAATTTTACCTAACTTTAACCGCGGGTTTAAATCATCCAAGGGATCATATTACCCCAAGCCCAGAGATCATTTTAAACATCCGGGTGTACAAAATGATCATTTACTGTACCTTAACAAAGTTTTATATGTTTACAGATATTGCTAAAAGAATTGTATTCTACCCTTACTAAATTATAGACTGATTACTAGCCTCACAGAAGACATATAAATTTAAAAAAATTCAGTGTCTAGGTACTTTTTATAACTCTTTTCCCTTAGAGGGATCATTTTGTACCACTTTCCCCTAATGAATTTTTGAGTAATTAAAATTGAAAAAAGTAGTTTTGTGTTATAGCCTTTTATGAAAATGTATATCGCTAAATGAGAAAAAGTGTAGTTAAAATGCATTTATTAATATTTCTAGGTTTGAAATCCCCTAAAACCACTCGCAATCGAAAGATAAGATATCAGAACAGGTTTATATAAATATAAATCTATCACCGCGTTGTTCATGTCTTCTCCTCGGGTTCTTCCCAATAACGGCAAAAAAGCCAACATCTCATCAACAAAAGTTTCTCTCATTTGATCCAGGAAGCGTACAAAGATAAGCAGTTGTGCCTTCCTTATCAGTCACGTCGCATTATTCATCCATAGCCAAGGCGTAATAATTTGCATAATTTAACTGCCTTTTAACGTCACAATAATTTTCTTCTGACAAAACGTATGTATTTCTTATATTAGTAGACGCAGATAACGGAATTTGTCGAATAGTATCAACAATATCTTTTCTGTTCTCAAACAGAACATTGCCTGCCTCGACAAAGCATTCTTTAACTATGTCAGCATCACTAAATGGTTTCATATGCTTGGCAAGAGTCCAAGACACACGCAAAGAAGCCTCACCACATATTTCCTGCTCAGTCATTGAAGAGATCATGAGCCGGATCTGGGTCGAAGATGCGTAGCTCAATAATAAACTTGCAATTTTAGATTTCCGCAAGTTACTACCAAGTGGAAATTTTGTGAGAAAATCAGATTTATGTTTAGTATCATAAGAATTATAATAAATAATAAACACTAGATATAGTTTCACAAATTGATTTATTTATCACTTTATCGATTTCGGCATCTTAGGCCATCTTCAGAAGATTATGTACAATACAAAGAAGTTACATATTTATATACACTTTTTTATCATCTGTGACTGAGAATGGATTATTTTAGGAAATCCTTAATTAACATTTGGCAGACGTTGGAATGGATTAAAGCTATCTGGTCGTTTAAGATGTTTGTGCCTTTCATAATGGCACAAACATCTTAAACGACCAGGTAGCTTTAATCCATTCCATCGTCTGCCAAATGTTAATTAGGAATTTCCTAAAATAATCCCTTCTCCCTCACAGATGATAAAAAAGTGTATATAAATATGTAACATCTTTGTAAACATAGTGTTTATTATTTTTATAATGTTTCACCTAGTGCGTACAGCTGAATCTTTAAATTTTAATATCATAATGTAGTTTAATATTCCAGCTTTTAATTAATGCCACTGTTTGTTGACAAATGAAGATGGCAGCAAAGACAAAGCAAAATACATTTTATTAAGTTACTTACTCAGTAATACAAGTGACTGTTTACTTAAGGTCTGCACAAAATAGGTCGGCGGTCCCGATCCGGACCGCAGTCCGTCATTTGGTGACCCCTGATATAGACTATGTGACGAACAGATAGCCCCTAATCAGTTTGGGTTTCCTAATGCAGTGGGTACGAAAGAAGACTTGTTCAGTGTGCAAGTACTGTTGCAGAGATGAAGAGATGTAAATAAAAATGTAATAGCTTGCCCAATAGACTACCAGAAGGCTTTTGACCGCGTAAAACACGACAAATTGATGAAGATTTTGAGAAATATTGGAATGGAAGAAAGAGATTTGCGAATCACCAAGAATCTATATAGGAATCAAACAGAGGTATTGCGTGTTGATGAAGAAGACACGGAACAGTCAAAATTTTCGGTGTAAGACAGGGATGTATCTTCTCATCTATACTATGTAACATATATTCAGAATTCATATTTAGAGAAGCCCTGGAAGAAGCAAGAGGAAGGAATTTTGGTAAATGGAATGAGATTAAACAACATCCGGTATGCTGATGATACTAAGGTAATTGCTGATAGTATTTACCGTACAAGTATTAATCGATGGAATTGTAAGAATGGGCAGTCGGTATAGGCTTGAAATGAAACACCATAAAGACAAAACTCATGGTCATAAGAAAGGGAAATATTACAGGAGTAAATTTATTTATGAACAAAGAAACAAAGAAAGAATTTCTTCTATTTTTGGTTTAGCTTCTCCGTTGGAGGTATCTGATCAATATGGTTATTTTTATTTTTGATATTGCCGAACGGAACAGTTCCACCGATGACATTCTAAACCAATCTCGCAAGTTGCGCAGCCAAGATATGCAGCGTCGACCAGCACTTCGCTTGCCTTGGATCCTTGGATCTTGTTGATCCTTGGAGCTGTTGCAATCCATATATTTAGTTTCTGGAAATGTGGCCTAAGTATTTTAACTTTTGTTTCTTTATGCTGAAGAGTATATCAGTTTCTTTGTTCATTCTGCGACGTAGCTCTATGTTCGTTACTTTGTCAACCCACGGTATTAGCAGCATACGACGGTAGACCCGCATTTCAAAAGCCATTATCCTTTTTGTTGTTTCCTGGGTTAAGGTCCAACATTCCATCCCGTATAGCAGAATCGGGAAGACGTAGCAGCGGGTCATTCTTAGCCTCAGTTCTATGCTCATACCCGGAGAGTTCAGCATCTTTTTCATATGAATAAATACTGCTCTTGCCTGTTCGGTGCGTACTAAGACCTCTTGGCGGTCGGTCCACTCGTCAAATATCCAGGTTCCAAGGTATTTGGAGACCTGTTTTATACGTGTTCCCCGTCGACGTGCAGTTGGTTCTGCTGTTTAGTTTTTAAAATCAGCATGGCCTTTGTCTTTGCCGTGTTCAGTTCTAGTCCATAATCTCTACTTATTGCTGATATGTTGGTCATCATGCGTGTGAGACCTTCAATGTTGTTCACCAGCACGACCGTATTGTCCGCGTGTCTGATGTTGTTAATTCCTCTGCCGTTTACTATGATTATGAAGCACCATCCGTACTTTGGAACTATAATAAACGAAATTTGGGATAATTCGCAAGGAATCAAGATTCGTATCGGGGAAGCAAAAAATGACTTTCAGAAAATGAGTGCTGTCTTCAAAAGCCACAACCTAAGTCTAATAATAAAAATCAGACTTTTTCACTGCTATGTATATTCTGTTCTCCTATATGATGTTGAGACAAGAACCTAAAATGAAAACACAGAGAAGAAGCTAGAGGTCTTTTAAATGTGGCTTTATAGACGGATCTTGAGAATATCTTGGATCCAGAGCATGACGAACATAGAAGTAATGAGAAGAATTAATACAACACCTAAATTGTTCAAGATAGTGAAATGCCAAAAATTGCAATATGTCTTGCAATATACCGTTATGTTTTTTTTTTTTTTTTGGAGTTACATATCTTGCCTGTTCCAACAAATTATTGTAAGCTCTAAAAAATATTAAAACGTTTTTTTACAAATTAATTTTGTTGAAAATCAAACGGCCGGATACTCGCAATGTTATGTGATAGTATAAGCGCGAGAAATTATTAGTGCATTTGCCTAGTCTTACTACTTAGCAGACAATATCAAATTGGTTTGCCAAAGTTCGTACAAGTAACTTTGACCTCACAAATGACCCACACGGTCGTCCGGAATCAAGGATTAATAATGACGAACTAAAAATCACCGTTGGGGCTCATCCATCTCAGAGGGCCTATGACTTATCGTAAGCAACCAAATGGAGGAAATAGTGCAGAAACTTGAAATAGATTTCAATTTTATTGCATGATAACGTTAGATCACGTACTGATTATATGACTATGAAAAACGACAGCAATTTGAGTTGGAACTTCTACATTATCTTCCATACTCAGCAGACCTAGCCCCCACTAACAACCACTTCTTCAACAATTTAATTCACTGAGTCACTGACTCTCCGAAAATCTTATAGATATAAAATTTGTATATTAAGATTGTTTTTTAAAAGAAATAAACACGTTTTTAAATTTTTTGACAATTGACAATTTTTTTAAACTCCGGTTAATTGGGCTGAAAATTGGGGGTTGAATATTATTAAAAAACCTAGATTTGTACAAACGAATAGGCCACAATAGAAAAAAATCGCAGTTTGATTTCGCTTACAAAATAGAGATAAATGGATTTTTCGATTTTTCGAAAATCAAACTAACAATAAGATTGGAATTTAAATTCTTCTTAAGAAGTGGGTGTATTAGCGTTTTTCAAATAAAAGAGTGTAGAAAAGAATTATTTAAAAAAATAATGCTCATTTGCATATCTGACATTTAACAGCTGACATTTGAGTACTTAATAGTTTGTAATTACAATTTAAAATTCAAATTGAAATGTAAATGGTATGATGACTCCATATACAGTCGTACTATTGTAGGTAATGAATCGTGATTATTCCATATGTGTGGAAGTCAAAATGTAGATAAGGAAGTACATGAGCAAATAGTAGTTAGGGTTAAAAACTGTGTTGAATCCTCCAATAATGTAATATGCTAGTGATGGCAACACTATACGAGTGCGGTTGCATATCTCAAACTGCTTAAACTACGAAATTTTGAAGACGAAGTCTACACACTCGGCCTTATTTGATAAGATTTGAAAATTGTAATGAGGGCCGGATGATTTCAAAATGAAATGACGGATCTTGCCTGCGGGCCGTATCCACCGTTCAACTTTATTTTATCCAGCCCTTGTTACAAATTTCCACATCTTACTTAATGTCTATCTTAATATTAGTCTTCAAATTACAAACAAAATTATTATTATTTGATAAGCTTGGTTGACATGAATTAATTTGACTGATAGACTCTATAGAGTCTTCCAATAGAGACTCCAAAACTTTGACAGTTGGTAGCGGCCATAATGTTGAAGTCGAATTGTGTGTCATTTATTGAGCTTGTTTTGACAATTCAGCATGCACTCATATAGCGTTCAACGACACATGCGGATGATAAAATTCCTCCTCCTCCTCCTACTTCTTTTTAGGACATTGTCCTGTTTCCTTACGCATCTCTCGTCTCTTGCGACCTTGAGCACCATGACTCGTTCCATCGTTTCGGTGGTCTTCCTCATTTTGTGTTGGGTTTTCTACTTTGGCCCATTGTGCCAGTCGTTCTGGGCCCATCCGGTCGACGTGTCTGTCCCACTCTCTTCGTCTGGCTCTGGTCCATCGCACCACGTCCTGTACGTTCAGATTTTCCCTGATTTCTTAACTTCTTTTTCAATTAATAAGAATCACGCCTGATATTGCACATAGTGTCTTCATTTCGGTGGTGCGAACACATGGGACGAACACATGTTTTGTAAATTCTGGCTTTGCTGTGTGAGGACATATATTTGTTCATCCAAATGATGTTATGTAGTCCTCCGGATATTTATGCTGCTTTGGTTGTTGATCTTCTGACCTCCTCTTTAAGTCTTTTGCTGTCCGTAATGTCTACCCCAAGATACTTAAATGTGTTTACTTGTTCTATAATGTTATTCGCGGACTGCAGCTTGCATCTTATTGGTATTTTGCTGATGACCATGCATTTTGTTTTTCGGCTGAAATCTGCAAGTTATACTTTGCGGTTGATTGGGAGAACTTATATAGTAGATGCTGGAGATCGTCCTCGTTGTCCGCTAAGAGCACTGCGTCATCAGCGTAACAGATGATGTTTGTAGTTCTGCCTCCCATGCTATAGCCGATGTTTAGTGCTTTGATGGTTTGAATAATTTCGTCCATGACTAAGTTGATGATAAAATTGTTTTATCAAAATGGGTGGCCTGTTCGGGCATCTTTCCGCGCGCTGCTTCCATTTTACGGTCGCCATAATCGTCCTACCGAGAAGACTATTTGCAGTGTGGTGGATAAATTTAAGTCCACTGGTTCAGTAAATAATAAAACAACACCAGTACGACGACGGAACGCAAGATCTGCCGAAAACATCGCCGCTGTTCGTGAGAGTGCGCAGGAGAATCCGAGGCAGTCGATTCGGCGTCGCCCACAATAACTCGGCCTTTCGCAGACCACAACTTGGCGAATTTATGCGTCAACACTTGGGACTGCACCCGTACAAAATTCAATTCTGACCCATAAAGGGAGCTGAAGTTAAACGACCATAGACAACGACGTGTGTTGAATGGGCCCTGGGAGCAGTTGGAAACTGACCCTAATTTTTATAAAAAAATTATCTTCTGCATGAGACCCATTTCTAGATGAATAGGTACTTCAATAAAATTGTCGAATTTGGGACGATTCCAATCCACATGAGATTCAAGAGCGTCCAATGCATCCCGAAAAAGTCACTGATTGGTGAGGATTTTGGGCTGGCGGCGTCATCGGTCAATATTTCTTTATTTTTCTTTTGAACGACGTAGGCCAGGCCATCACCGTCAACGACGAGCGCTATAGGTCGTTGATTACCAACTTCTTTTGGCCTGAATTGGATAATATGGACACCAACGACATGTGGTTTCAACAGGACGGCGCTACGTACCGCATAGCACTTGACACATGTAGATTGTAGTTTTGGTGGTGGCGACTTTTACTGCGACCTTCGAATATCTATTGTACCCCACCATCTTCCTCTAAACGTTGCTATACTTACACATTTAGAGCGCCTCCTCTAGTCCTGCTTCCTTTAGGAATTTCAGGTTCTTGGTGGGATTCAAGGACTGCAACTCCTGTGCGTTCAAGCAACGGGCCCCAAGATACATTTCTCTCTTGCGGAACAGTGCTCCGCAATCTTTGAGCAGATGTAAGGGGTTTCCTGTGCTGAACTACAGAATCTGCATCTGTCATCTGCCTCTAGGCCTAGGGTCTTGAGGTGTTTTCTAAGTCTGCAGTGTACCATCAGGTCTCCTGTCAGAATTCTAAGCTTGTTCTTGTTTACTTGCTACATTGGACATTCTGCATGACCATGCCCTCAAACGGTCATCTCACGTCGAGGTGATCTGCAATCTGCATCATCTGTCATCTGCCTCTAGGCCTAGCGTCTTGAGGTGTTTTCTAAGTCTGCAGTGTCCAGTCAAGACTCCTGTCAGAATTCTAGGCTTGTTCTTGTTTACTTGCCACATTGGACATTCTGCACGACCATGCCCTCAAACGGTCATCTCACGTCAAGGTGAAGTGAAAAACTAATTACCGAGATCGAGCTTTTTGACCCCGTTAGATCTTTCTTGTGAGGTTTTCTTAAGTCGCATGTCTATGCAAATAAGCCACAAACCACAGCTGCTCTCTGAGTCAACATAGCTCATGCAATCGGTCTAATTCGTCATATCGGTCTACATATAGCCTGATTTATGCGCCAGTCATGGAAAATTGGACATTTCGTATGTGCCCCACCCAGCAAAGCCGCGGCGGATATTTGCAAGATTTTATATTGCGTACATAATGGCATCCATAGACCTTTCAACCAAATAAAAAATTGCTGATAGTGAAGATAATAAAGATGATAGATAATGAAGATGATAGCTCACACAAACTTGGTTTTATTTTAATTTAAAGATAGGAAGCGCTTAATGAAAGACTCATTATATCTATACACCTATATACACCTGAATTTCAAAAAGCGTACGTATTGGGAAGTAAAAATTGTGAATTTTCCTCAAAAAGTATGTTTACTTTCCCAATTTGTTGCTTCTAACCTTGGTGCATATATTATTACTCTTTTTGCCCATCTGATAGCTAAGTCATCTCAATATATCGAATATTGACAAAAAACAAGGATGACTTGAAGGTGACTTATGTCTGCAATAAATAATTGTTCAGGACGCTGAAACAATATAAATCTATGAATATGAGTAGAGCAGAGTATAAATCCTATGAATATGAGTAGAGCATATTCATAGGATTTATACAAAAAATCACTCTTAAAATCTACGCGAGCGAAGCCGCCGGCTATAGCAAGTTCCTAGGAGCAAAGTGCTATCGTCTACGAAGTATACCATTTTATATGACATAGGGTTTACATTTTCTGGTAGATCCTTTAGATATATGGTAAAAGCAAAGGACATAGTATAGTCCCTTGTGGTCAGGCGCATTTTTAAGCTATTCGGCGGCTCGGTGTAAGTTTTTGGCGGGGCCCGCTCTCATAGAAAAGAAACGTACATAGAAGAACCATCACCAAGAGTTCTGTTGGACAATTTTTTGGCACACATTGTGGCGTCACGTTGCTAGTTCTGTAAACTCCAAAATCAGATGGCGTTATAAAGCGTTGTACGGCCACGCATTGTAAAGTAACAAATTTAACACAAGGCATTTATTTTATCGGGATGAGAACTCATTTGTGATTCAGCTTGGAACTAGCCAAACACCTTAATGTTCAGTTTCTCATTACCTTGCCTCCTTACCGAAACACTTGCGTTCAAGCGTTCAAATGCTCCCATAAAGATGGTTCTTTTATAGATGTCTCTCATCTTTGCGTCTGACTCCGTAGTGGAGTGACCTAGCCAATAAAGCTATTAAAAATATAACAAATAATACATAATTCTCTGAAAATTTATTTTTCTTTTAAGTAAACACAAGTAAGCAATACAGCATAGACAAAATCAACAAAGGTTTAGAATAGTATATTAAAGAACGAGTTCCATAAGCTCGGTTTTGCAACACGCGTCCATGTTTAAAAAAACGACGAAGATGAAATAAATGAAAAAAACCTGAAATAATTCTGTAACATCTTCCAGACCCTTAATTCTGTTCGACATTTCGTTTGCATCTAGAGTTATATTTATTACATTTGTTTTAAAATGGATTACAGGATCTATAACAGGTTCGTCTCTGGTGCATTCATCGTGAAATTTTTTTTAAAACTCTTAGAATTCTTTTTATTTTTAGATGCATGTGTTCTTCGTCCATATCACATTGAAGCCATTTCGACTTAAAATTAAAATCATCAAATGTAAAAATTTAAAAGTCCTGAGGCCGTAGCCACTTTATCGTGGTCGTGCCTTATCTCTACAATTGTTTCTAGAAAACTGATTGACTGAAAAATATTGATTTCAAATTTTGTAATAAAGTACTTGTTGCCTTTGCTCTTGCAGACCACCTTGTGTTGGACAGATTTAAGTGTGTGTTGTTTTTCCTTTCTTGAAAATACTTCATCTTCTTCATTTTCCGAGGGAAATTTCGTTTTAAAAGTTTCCTCCTCGGCTTCCTCCGTATTATTGGTTCCTCCCTCACTAATTTCAGTGTTCTCGGTTTTTGTAGTAAACTTATCTAAAGATTCTAAAGACTCGAACGCAGCGCTGGATGTAGAATTCAACAATGGTGTAGGTGTGAGAAAAACAGGCAAACATTTATTTTCTGACCCTGTGTATTGTAAACCAAGTGTATTTATTGTACATGTGTATTGTCACTGGGGCCCGCTCGCATTGGGGCCCGTCGGTGTTACGCACAGATTGAACCTACGTTAAATGCGCCTCTGCTTGTGGTATACCTAATACCGTTTATATAACCTTCGATATTGCATAACCGTCTTTTGTAATTAATTTGGTTTGCTGAGTTCTTCCAGTAAGATATGATCTGAACCAGTTTAAAGCAATTCCTCTAATGCGTATTTGTTTAATTTTGTTAGATGGATTGTATGATCTAAGGTATCGTATGCTTTGGAAAGATGTAATAGAATACCACTTGGTATTTGTTAAGTTGAGTTTTATTTTAACACATTGTTTATAAAATAGAAACAAACAATATTTATATTTTTACCTCTTGTGAATCCATGTTGCGTTTCTGTTAGTAGGTTGTATTTATTTAAGAATTCTACAGTTCTATTGGCAATTATTTTTTCTAAAATTTTTGAAAACGAAGACAAAATGGTAATAGATCTGTAGTTTTCGAAAAGTTTTCTATCTCCCTTCTTGTAGATGGGTGTTATAATCGAGTGCTTGAGTTTATGAGGAAAAATTCCACAATGTATTGAATTATTGATAATATAGGTTAAAGGCTCTACAATTTTCTCAATTACATCTCTTATTACAGCTGTGGAAACCTCGTTATATCCGGCGATTTTTTTGTTTTTAAGCAACATTACAATATTAAAAATGTCTTGATCAGTAACATTTTGTATAAAGATAAAATTTCGGTTATAACTGTTTTTGTCCTTGTATGCCAGGCACGGGAGTTTTTCCTTATATTTTTCTTCCTTATTAGTTATCAACCAACTTTGCCTATGTTTTCCTACAAATTTCATCCATGACGACCTAATACAAGTGTTTCATGTGGTTCAAGTATAGTATTTATAAAGATTTGTATATAAATGGTTTGGTAACCTAATATTACTTTACATTTCAGTTGTATGGTTTCTTATTGGGGGTGTTTTATTTTATTATGTTATTTATATGCAAAAATACGTGTGAGAACGAAATTTTAGACATAAAAAACGTAGCCACCCACAAGGGAATCCTGCTAAACGTACGGTATTTAATTACCGTGTGCACAAGCAAGTAGAGCAAAGATAACTAAATGATATTAAGGAAACGAACATCAAAGGAAACATATGTCTCAATTAAAATCACATTATTAAGGAAAACGTTCAAAAGATTTTCAACATTATCTCATCCACTAACTAAATCTTCCTTACCCACACCAAACGAAATAAAACTAATAGAATTGATTGTAATATTTATCAATCCGAAAACAAATCTATAAGCGAAATGCTGAATTTTGAATTAGTAAAAAAAATAGATGTATAGAAAATTGTTTCAAATTACTTTAACTTTAATCTTATTATAACTAGTTAATTTAGTTTAGTTACTTTAGTTGGAGTATCTTATTACATTCGAACAGCGTGTACATTGTTGTATAATAAAATGCGTAACGATTTAGTATTCAGCTTGAAAACTAGGTAAAGATTTATAACCATCGAATAAATAATCACAGAAACTAAAAAATCTAAAAAAAAACAATAGCATTAGTTTACTAATCATGTTTGCTCCCATTCACCGATCAATCACGTCGCTGTTAAGTGCGGGTTTTACTAAAACTAAATTTGCATGCGTTCAGAGTAATCAAGATAATAAGGGATTTCTCGACTCGACTACATTTTTATTCATCCCAATTATTTTAGAGAAAGTTTCCACATCTTCGATTATTGAACCTCTTATCTCCACACGAATTTCTAATTTCAAATTTATTTTCGAACCGTGAAATGGAAACACTTAAACGAAGAAAATGGACGTAGAACTTTAGAAAGCGATTAGTTTATAATCACTTACTCAATTATTTTTTCACTAAACTCATTACTCCTCAACAAGCAGCTTATAACTATTGCTTGTTAGATAAATTAGTCTAGGTTTCGTAGTCTATATAATATAATTGCAATGAACTAAAGAAAAATCAAACAAGACTAAATTCGCTATTGGGTTATTCAGTAAGTAAATTCGTTTTTTATTCGTTATTTCGGTAATTCGTTTTTTTTTTCATGAATATGAATCACCAAGAAGACAAGGCAATACTAGACTCAAAAATGAACACGAAATGAACACCAATAGAAAAAAAACTAGTCTCTACAGACTTACTCTAGTCTCCACAGACAAAACTATATTAATTGAAAGTCAATTTATTTATTGACCACAAGATATCTATCATGATCATCATCAATTAGCCTATCGTAGTCCACTGCTGGACGTAGGCCTCCCGTGACTGCTTCCACATCTGTCGGTCTTGCGCTGCTTGAATCCAATTTGTATGGATATGTATCGTTGTCGAGTCGGACAGATGCTGTGGCATTTTTGTATATGTGTCTGATGATATTGATATACCGGTGATCTACACGGCAATCAACTAATGATTTTAGAATTTCGTGTTGGTCCACAGAGTCAAACGCCTTCTCATAATCTACGAATATTAGGACCAGTGGCTTGTTATACTCTATCATTTTCTCTATGGGGTTTTTTAGGGCTTGGAGCTTGTGCCAAACCCTGATCTAAATCCGGCTTGTTCTCTTGGCTGGTATGATTCTAGCTTAACAGTTATTCTCTTCGTGATTATTCTTGTCAACAGCAATAAATATATGTGACAACAGGCTGATGGGTCGGTAATTTCCAAGGTCGGTAATGTTTTCCTTTTTATGCAGGACGATGATTGTTGCATTGTTCCATTCTGAGGGCGTTATCCCTCTCATGAGACATTCGGTGAAGAGCACTCTGGGTAGAGAATGTAACTTGTATCCTCCCACTTTGATTGCTTCTATGCTGATTTCATCGCCCCAGGTGATTTGTTATTCTTCATCTCCGAGAGTGCTGTTGTTATTTCGGAGATAGTGACCTCTGGAATATCTTCCGACCCTTGGTTTGTAATTTTCGGAATTTGGTTCGCTTCTATTGCGCTTTGATGTGATTTATATAGTTCTTCATAAAATTCTCTCTCAACCCCGAGGATTTCTTCCCTATTTGATGTTATATTTCCCTGTCTATTTCTGAGTCTATGTATGTTTCTTCTGCCTGTTGAGATGTTCTGCATAAGTACTTTTATGCTTCTATTTGCCTCTATCGTTCTAGCAACCATATTCGTGTTGAATGTTCTGACGTCTTTCCGTATGCCTTTTGAGATGTCTTTGTTCAATTGTCTCAGTTCCGCAAAGTTTAGGTCGTATTTGTTTTTCAGCATTCTTTTTTCTTCCATTAGTTTTTTGGTGTTTTTGATTAGTTTCTGTTCTCTTTCGTTTGGTTTATCACAGTGTTTCTGTTCTATTGCCTGTTTTATTGCATTAGTTATGGATGTGTTTAGATCATCTATGTTGATACTTCCGTTAGTCGCCATTTGGTTTGCGAAAGAGTTATATAAGCGGTTTTATTTATCTATTTCTCTTTGGTAGAAGTCGATGTTGTCGGGTGGTGTCCATTTTTTGTTCGGTTTTTGGATCATCTTCAATCTTTTACTGCTGATGTTCACAGAAACTTTTGTTCGGATCATTCTATGGTCGCTACCTATGGAGAGTCTGTTCGGGACTTCTACGTCGTGAACTTTTTCTTTCATGTTTGTTATGATATAATCTATCTCGTTCTTAGTGTTCTGGCTGTCTGGCCATCTGGGCTGATCCAAGTCCCTTTCCGTTGTATGCAGATACATAGGGGTAGGTCCAAAAGAAAGAATGTTTACAGAAAAAGATTTATATAGAATTGAGAGAATTTACAAACTCATTGTAGTCGTAGGGACACTTTGAATTAAGTAATTCTCTAATTAGGCTTCTGAACCTCTTATATGAGGTCTTCTCAGTGAGGCTCGTTGGGAGTTTATTGTGCATATTGATGCCTTTAACATCCGGTGCTTTGCCCCAGATATCCAGTCTTAGTTTAGTAGGGTACAGCTTAAGGTGTCCTCGAGTGCAGTAGCCGTGCCTATCACTGTTATTCAGAAATCCTTAGTTTCATTTTGTGGATGTAGCACGTATAAATCCTTTATTGGTATAAATATAAATACACGACAGTTCGTACATTAGTGTGATGCCACATAAAAAAAGACACGAAAGACACAACAACAAAGAACGAGAAAGGGAAAAAAATCCAAATTAATACAAGAAAATAAACAGTTCATAAGTTCTTCCTGTTTAGGTTTTTAAAAAGAAAAAATAAAAAGAAACATAAAAAGCCTTTAACCCTATCCCTCTCCACACAAAACCCGAGCCACTTTCATCCATAACCTTCTTCCAGTTTTTCGCCACCGACGTTTCCTCTTAACTCCATTCACATTTTGACACACAACTTGACACCTAATGTTCCTACAGCTCCTCCAATTCTTACTTACTATTCAATATCTTTCCTCATTTCCGCACCTAAACCGGGCAATCGTTACCTGCGGGGCTTTAGGGTTGACTAGATACTTTGGATATCTGCCAAAAACTTTGGCAGATATCCAGAGTTTGTCCAGGATTTTTATGTAGTCTCTATTATAAGTACCCTCATCTGTGTGTCTTTGTCTCTCTTGCAGCTCTATCTCCAGTAGTCTATCTTCCAGAAACCTTTCCTCTATTCTTTCATCTCCCGCACTATTCACTTTCCTCTCAAATTTTATCAGTAGATTTACCTTTAACTTACGCTTCTTAAAAAACTATTCAATTTGTACCACTACCTGTTTCATTTCCGCTTTCGTTCTTGCTAAGACAACGACGTCGTCCGCATACGCTACACTCCAAATCTTTTTCATCCCTATTATTATCCCTCCCGCTTGACCCAAGCTTAGCGTTCTCTCGAGGTCCGCAGTATATAAATTAAATAGTATTGGACTTAACGGACACCTGACACCGGACACTTGTTTTAGCCCTTTCCTGACCTCAAATCTTTCAGATAGCATTCACCTATCTTCACTTTACAACATGTTCTCTCATATAGATGCTCAATACTCTCCCTGATCTCTTACGATATACCTTTCTTCCTCATATATTCCCATATTTTTTCCCTCACTACTGAGTCATATGCTGCTTTGTTATCATCAAATACAACATGCAATTTACCCTTTGGTTTACCTATTTCTCTTTGTATGATATAATTCAGTATGTATATCTTTTCGGTTGTTCCGCGTACTTTTCTGAATCCAGCTTGTACTTCTGGGATTAGATTCCTCTCCTCTGCCTCTTCCTGTAACTTTTTTTCCATTATCTTTGCATAGATCTTGTATGACGTGTCCATTAGAGTTATCCCCCTATAGTTTCCTAGTTCCTCCTTGTTGCCTTGCTTAGAAACCGGTACAATAATTCCTTCCCTCCAACTGTCCGTAATTTGTTTGCTGCCTTTGAAAAAGCTGTTAAGTTCGCCACGCAGTCTCTCCTTCACAATTGGTGTAGCTAGTCCATGCCTGAATTGGCACCGAGTCTGGGCCTGGAGCTTTATCCGTGCCGACATTTCTTCTAAGTGCCGACATAACCGTTCAACCTCTTCTTCTGTAATCTCTTGCAGTTGTGGTTCCACTGGTCTAAAATCTCTCCATCTTTGCTCCCTATTTTCTGTCTCTCCGACCAACAAGTCGCAAAAGTGATTTTTCCACTTTTCTGTTCTAATTAATGGTGAGATCTCTCTTTCTGGTTTCCTTGTGGCAATAAGTTTCCAAATGTCCGACTCTCTACTCAGCTGGCTGATTTTCTGTATTTGGCATACCTCCCACTCTCGTTTCTTTCTCATCTCTCCTTCTTTAATTTCTTTGTTCAACCTTTTGAGCTTCTCGAGTGTTGTTCTTCTTACAGGGTTCTAAATTCGGCTCAAGTTCTTTTCTTTATATCTATTATCTCCTCGTCCATTCAACCATTTCCGTGATTATTCTTTAGATGCGGTATTTAAAAAAAAATCAGTGCTTTCTTTATTACCCCGAAACGTGAGTTTCGGGGTAATAAGGAGTTTCGCACCTTCCACTTGTACTCCGTCTTGTCTAAGTTTCCCTGGTATCAGGTAATAGCCGACTCATTATACATCACCGTTTGTTTAACCACACCCTTGTCCACCCCTCCCCCCCCCGCCCCCCAGCTGTTTATCTCGTCATACAGGGTAATTTCTAGTGGTAGAAGTTCCGATTCCAGCCCTCATATTTTGAAAACATCGATACATCTTATGGCGTCTTCGTTGGCAATCCCGAAATCAATGACGATGTAGCACGCAGATTCAAGGATCTAAAGGCTAGTAACTGTTAGCAGATGTAGGTGTATAAAGTGCGACCTGCATGAAGCATATATGAAGCGAGTAAAGCACGAATAATCCTTTTTCAGTCTTTAAAATTTGAGGTATTTCGGATGACGACAATTAATTCGGTTTGCTTGAGAATTTTTCTTAGGAAACGAATGCAATATGCTTTCTGACTCAGTACTTTGCATATGCTCTAAGTTGTAGTATGCCAAATTAAGTGTTCTCTAATATATATTTCCAGATATTTTCTACATTTTGTTCGATTTAGTGCCGAGTTTCCGGCTATTATTAGGATATTTTCGACGCATTTGCTTTAGAACACCATGAACCCAGATTTTGTCCATATTAAGAAATATGGCATATACATTGCATCACAGATTCCATGATTGGTTAGTTTTTTGAATCGAGGATTGCAAATTATTATTTTTATTATTTATTTACCAGAAGTAAAACCTATAGACATGGGAGTACCATCTGTACATAGGACTGGTTATAAAAAGAACAAAATCAAAATATACAGAGAAATATTACAAATATAAAATATGGAAAAAAACAAATACAAAATATAAAATTCTTAAACATAACTTTTAACAAGTTCATAACACAAATATATAAATATCATTAATTATAATTAAAAATACATAGAAACAAATAAACAAACATAGAACAGTTACAAACAAAAAACAACCATACAATAGTTTAATCCACTTACTACACTAATCTTACAGTAATCCACCTACTAATTTTCTTTTTTAATACCTTCCTTGCACAAAAAAGAATTTTCAAATGGTTAGGAAGTAGATTAAAATATTTTATTGCCACATTATAAGAATTTTTGGTGCTAATCGTTTTGTTAATTTTGGGTAAAATAAGCTGCCTGGATCGCGTATTTGTCAATCTTTCTGAATGAAGTCGATTACAATCAAAATAGTAGTAAGATAAAGCACTAACAATGAAGGAATCCTTAATTTTTAAAGGTATCATTGAATCATTGGGTATATGCAATTTACTTATTAATTTATTTTGCATAGAAGCTAAAGATTTAACTGAATTGTTATATACCCCACCCCAAGCAATAATTCCATAGTTTATTATGCTTTCAAAGAGAATTTGATATATTGTTTTCAGAATAGAAGGTGGAAGGCAGTTACTTAATTTGTAGAACAAAAAAGTAAAATACTTGTTTTTTTTTCACAAGTTCAAGTACATGTTTATTCCATTTCATATGACAGTCAAAAAATAACCCAAGATATTTGCAATTTTCGACCCTTTTTAATTTTAAATCATTAATAAACAAACTAAAATTTATTGGAACACTATCAGCATAACTGCCAAATGTAATAAATGTAGACTTATTGATATTAAATGTTGAGTGAGAGCTGATCATCTCTTAACCAAATATTTAACCCTTTTAGCCAAAAATTCAAACTATCTCTAAACCTAAACCCACAACCTAAAACAGCAGTGTCATCAGCATAAAAGACCAGAGCATTTTCAGGTAGTACATTAAAGATATCATTAATATATAGAATAAATAAAAGCGGTCCAAGTATAGTTCCTTGAGGAACACCAATTTTGACAGATTTATATTCACTCACACAATTATTTACACATTGTTCTCTATTTGATAAGTAATTTTGAATTAACTGATGCGATAGTCCTCTAATTCCACATCTCCAAAGTTTCTCTAGCAAAATCTTATGATTAACAGTATCAAAGGCTTTTGCAAGGTCCATGAATACTAATACTGTTTTTAGATTTTTATCTATATAATTATACATAAAATTTGAGATAAAGGCAAGCGCATCATCAGTACCCCTATTCTTCATGAAACCAAATTATTTATTTGAGATTAAGTTATTTTTAGAACAGAAGCTATATAATCTGTTGTATTTAATTTTTTCAAAAACTTTTGCTAAATTGGAAATAAGTGAAATAGGTCTATAGTTAGTCGTTAAGTGCTTATTACCAGACTTAAAGATCGGAATTATATCAGCTTTTTTTAATGAAGTAGGCCCTATGGCTCTACTGATACATTTATTAAAAATATGTTCCAGTGGAAAACAAATATCATTGACTATGAAATTAAGAACTTTACTATTAATCCTATCAACCCCACCACCTTTATCCTTCATTGTCAGAACTATCTTTTTAATTTCAAATCTGTCTGTGGGCATTAGAAAGATACTATTGCAATTAAACTTAACTGTTTTTACAACATTAATTGTATTGTTACTTATTTTACTAGCTAATTTTTCACCAATATTACTAAAAAAAGTCCACAAAACTCTCTGCAATAAAATCACTTTCAGTAATAATTTCCTCATTACAAATAATGAAATCAATATCCTTTGCCACGTTATTATTCTTACCTAGTATACCATTAACATATTGCCAACGTTTTTTTCTGTCATTACCAATTTTTTTTACCCTATTACTTTCATAATTACATTTAGATAATTTAATCAACCTATAAAACACCTTACAATATGTGTAGTATTGGTTCTTAAGTTCATTATTATTTTTATCTAATTTCCAAATACTGTACAATAGTTCTTTGGTTTTGCTAGAAATCATTAGCCCCTTTGTAATCCACTTCGTAGTAGGTTTCATATTAATTTTTTTTTTTTTAACTTTAAACGTAGTTATTTATTAATGATTTTATTTTATCTGTAAAATCAAAAAAGAATTCATCTGGGTCTTGTATTTCTTGCAGAGAAGACCAGTTGAGTTTCTTACTCAGATTAACGAGGTGGTTGTAATCGATTTTAGATTCATCAAATTGTTTTCGGATATTAAAAAACTGGCCTCATCAGCATATAACGTGGAATCACATTCAACATATATGACACTAAATCCGCCAAAAACACGATAAATAGTATTGGTGAGAGCACACTACCCTGGGGAACCTCTGTTTTCGTCACAATTGTCGGTGATATTCCTATCTTGAGTGTATATCTACATAATGGGATCGATTGTATAGAAGGGAACATAACCAGTTTCTTAAGGCTTTACTTAGGTTACAGAAAATACCTATCGGGAAATTGTCCTTGTCTACATCATATAAGATTTTGTTATAAAGTCTTAGGATAGCTGTACTAGTAGATTTCCCGCTTTGAAAGCCATGTTGTGCCGGGGGTATTATTTTATGCTTCGCAACGAAAGGGCCAAGTCTCTGTAGGAAACAGTATTCATAGGTCACATGAGTAGGATACAGTTATCTTAGACAGTACTGATATTAAGCAATTGGTCTGTAGTTATTAAGGACCATTTTGGTTCCCTTTTTATTGATGTGTAGAATAGGGGCCACCTTTAAAATTGCCGTAAATTCTGAGGTATTGAAGGAGCAATTTATTATATTTAGTAGCGGCTTCGTTAGATGTTCTAAGTTCTCCTTAATTAAGCCACGGGGTAGACCATCTTGCCCTTGTTAATTTTTATTTTTTAAATTTTTGTTTAGAAGATTTAATAATTCTCCTTCACAAAAATCCTATAAATACATGATTTCCCCGATAAATTGGTTGTTTGTTATGCTAGTCGGCTTGATTTTTTTTAATTTGCTCTGAAGTTTCAGCAAAGAATGTTGGGCATTTTGCCATATACTTGGGATTTTTCCCTCTTCCAGGCATTTATTTAGGAGAATTTTTACGGCCTCTAAAATTGTATATCTTCGCCTCCTATTTTAAGCATTTAACTCGTTATCTTGTCTTCCCTTGGACTTTTGTACTTTTATTGATGTTTTTCAGTGCAGTTGTTATTTCCCAATTACTGATTTTAGGGATGTCTTCTGAACTTACATTTGTGATATTTTTTCTCTGCTGTTGTGGGTTTGGGGTGACAGTTTTGTGTAGCGATTCTTACAAGGCTTGTATAGCTGTCATGATTTTTTCCTATTTGTTCACTATTGTTCCTTGTTGATTTTCTATCGCTGTTATTCTAGCTTTGCCTCTGCATATATTTGATCTTCCACGCATCATGTGTTATCGACCATCATGTGTTATCCTCTATGGTGATTTGTATGAGTAGAGTATTATACATCCTTATGATTCTTCGGGTTTCTTTTTTAATAATCCTGTATAGTTCTATGTTTTCTGTGCTATCACGACTTGTTTGTCTTCTTTGTTCCATCAATATTTTATATTTCCACTGATTTTTCCGTTGCCTTGTTTTTGTTTTGTTTTTGCAAATACTTTTTTAGTTGCTACTTAGAGACTTCTAACGATTTTTGTGTCGAGTTTAAATTGAACCCATTATTTCGAAAAGGGCATGAGTCAATGAATTAAAAATTTTCAGAATCAACAAAAATATGTTTTTTGTAAAAAAGTCATTGATGCTGAGGAAACTGAATATAGAGGTTGTTAAATAAAAAACATACACGCTTTTTGGAATATTTATTTATTAAAAAGGAAACAATTTTCATCAAGATATTTTGAATTAAAATTTTTGGACTTATGCTTTTTTCGAACTGATAAAGAATTGATCATTTTTTTGTATTCCTTGTTTGCTGAAGTTGTTGGCCATGCAAAAACCTCTTCATAGAAACTTTGGTACTCTGCTGGGATATATTTTTCAGGGTCTAAAAGCATTTTCGGCAAGCTCACGATGCTCCATTTCCGTAACTAATAAAGTGATGTTTTGTCATATCTGACAGATGCGTTTCGTTTCACTTGAAAGGGACATAAGTCCAGGACTCGTGCCCTTTTCATTGCTTTTTAAGTTGACTTGTGGTGTATACACATGTGCTCTTTTCGCATGGAATATGTAAAACGCTTCAATGAATAAAATGGCGTAAAAAAGTGATATTTCAAAAAAGTGTGAGTCATGCCCTTTTCGAAATGACGGGTTCAATTGTTTTAGTGCTTCTGCATCGTGTAGTTTTGTTTTAAGTATTTTTTGGAATTCGTCTATTGTTATGAGTTAGTTCTTTAGCAGTTGGGGTCTTTGGTCTGTGAAGTAGTTTATTTCTTTCTAATTTTGTGTTCAAGACTATAGTAGCACGAATAAGTCGATAAAACGATTTATTACAAATTCATTTTGGTAGATCCTCTGATTGTTTGTTATTGTATAATCAATTTCGTTTTTGACCTGTCCATTTGAGCTCTTCCAGGTCCCTCTCCGCTGCTGGTTTCTTGAAAAAAGTATTCATGCAGAATAAATGTTCGTTTTTGAGATAATCAAGCATCATTTCACCTCTAGCGTTTCTAGTTCCTAATCCGAACTTTTCTGTTTTTCGGTAGTTATGTCTTTTGACCAATCTTCGTATTTAGATCGGCCATGGTTATAACGAAATGTGCATTTTCTGCTCGTTGTGCATTTGTAAATCTTCATATAGTTGTTCGATCTCTTCGTCATCTGCTGTGCAAGTTGGGGCATAGCATTGAATTACTTGTTCCTTATTATGGATATGGTTATACCTTGTTTTCACTGTCAGCCTAATGTAGATAACCCTATTTGAGATATGACTTGTGCTTTTACGACAAGTTGTTTTAGTTTTTTAATTACCGTTAGTGCTATTCCTCCAATATGCGACATTATTTCAGTTTTTTTGGTATAACAAGTGTTCTGATTATAATATAGTTGACTTTAGGCCTTTAGGTCTAGTTTCGCTTAGGCCTAGGATATCCCACTGTATGTTCTTTAGTTCTTGTTCAAGTATTTCTAGGTTCTTGTCGCTTTTCAAAGTTCTAATATTGTATATAGCTTTCATTAGTTTTCTCTGTTGATGCTTTCCTATTTTTTTGGTCTTGATTTTGTCGGCTTATTTTCCGCCGTCTTTTATCCTTTAACAAATTTGTGCCTCTCCCAGAATCCGATGTTTTGGAGCGAGATTTTGCGTTGATAGCTCTGCTCGTCTGGAGTACTATACTTTAAGAATTTTAGAATTTTATTAGAAGGTTGTAGGGTTTTAAAAGCCACGATATCTAGGCGGGTTGGCAAGTTTCGCACACATAACCATTTCAAACTGCTCCAGTCTTGCTTGTGGTAATCCAACTTATGAACCAGTCCAGGATCATTTCCTTTATGCTTCATCTTGGTACTGATGGTCGCTTCTGCCCTCCATCAGATGCTAGTTTTGGTCCGCCCCGGGTATTTTATTTCCCCGGTACCCACCATATCTGGTGAGCATTCCCCTATCCGCTACCTGGGGAGGCGCGCGATGGGGGATTAGCAACCCCGCAAGGGAGACATAATATCATCATCATGGCTTTTTGGCGATCCAATATTGGATGTAGGCCTCTTCTTCCACTCTTGGCGATCTGTGCCTGTCTCATCCAGTCGCGAGCTCCGTGCCGTCGAATGTCGTCCATCCAGCGGTGGTCTGCCTTGCCCTCGAGTATCAGGTCTGGGTCTCCATTCAAGGATTCAAGGTCTCGTCCAGCGACTCTCGTTCTTTCTCGCAATGTCTCCTGCCCATGTCCACTTTTTCCTTGCTATGACAGCCATGACAGCTATGACACGTCTTTCACCTTGGTCTTATTCCGGATACATTCGTTACGTTTCCGGTCACGAAGGGCATCCTGAGAATCGCTCTCTCCATGCCCCTCTGCGCGACTCGGAACTTCTCGGCGAACTTCTGCTTAATGGCTCGCGCACACCTAAATCAGCCGAAGTTTGCTCGGGCGCCGACGGCGATTGAATCAAACACTTACATAAAAGAATGAGAGCGCGAATACAAACACGACTGTCATTGTCCGATGACGCCCGAAAACGGCCGATCATCATGATCATCTTGTTGGGATTTCTCGCCAGTCTGCCGGCGTGTACACTGCAAATTGAGTGTATTTATAGTTAAATTTTGTTGTTATCTACCTTAAAGACTATGAATATTGAAACATTAATTAGTTGTGCTTATAATAGACCAACCCCGTGGGATAAACATTCAAAAAATTACAATAATCGATAGAATAGCACTGTTGGTAACACTGTTAGTAACACTGGTGGTAACACTGTTCCACTGTTGCAGTGTAAGCACATACACGTCCGAGTTACTCGTCCGGGTAGTTCTGTCCGCCATCGGCCGACAAAATCGGTTTTGGTGTACGCTTAGCATAAGGGTCATGGTCTCTGTACCGTAGGTGAGCACGGACATGACACACTGCTCGAAGACTTTCACTTTGAGATCCAGGGATATTTTGCCACGTAGAATCTGCTTATTGGCACCGAACGCTGCCCAAGATTTAGGGAATGTTGGTCATACTCAGAACGCAACTCCCTGTGTCTCCATTCTCAAGAAAACCAACAAATTTCATCTAGAAAGAGTTGTCAGGCAAGGGGACACAATATCACCGAAGCTGTTTACCCTAGTACTAGAATGTATATTCCAACAGATGCAATGGGCAGGGAAGGGGCTGATGATTGATGAAGAGAGAATGACCAATCTGAGGTTTGCTGACGACATGGTTCTGGTTTCAGAGAGCATTGGGGAGATGATGAAGATGCTGGAGGATTTGAGAGTGGAATCCGAGAAGACGGGTCTTAAAATAAACATGGGGAAAACCAAGATTACGACCAACAAGACATAATATACAGAACTTAAATACAGGACTACTCAAAAATTAAATAAAATAAATCAAACAATTCTGTTATGGATTGACTTTATAGATTGAATAGAACACTCAAAACTCGCAAATGAATTTTAGATTACACAAGTAAACATGATTTTTTACCTTAATATAAGATTTTGACTTTGTTTCAAAGTTAATTATTAGCAAATTGATAGACAAAAATCACAAGATTACAAGGTTTCTTATAGGAAATTTAATTCTCAAAAAGTTTAATTTAAATCATTTCTCAGAGTTTCTATCAGTTTCCGAGTTATTTTCTCATTTTTTGAGACGAGTGATGTTTAAAACGATTTTTTTTTTTACTTTGTTCAAGAATGATTATTAACAAATTAACAAACTAAAAATCACTAGATAACAAGGATTTTATAGTAAATTTAATTCTATACAAGTTTTATTGGAAATATTTTTCAAATTTCGCCTGGTTTCCGAATTATTTTCGCATTTTTTAGAGAAAAAAATATCACAACAAAGCTTTGTTCCATCATTTTTATGGACGATGTAAGAACATATAAAATAAACCCAAGCACAAGGAAAGATTTGTTTGTATAGTTCTATGAGATTTAAGTTTATTTTTGTGGAAATTGATTCCATAGGAATTGATGTTTTGTGTAAATAAGGCAATTTCTAGTCTAACACTAAATCAAGGTGTGTACGATAAGTGCATTTTGTAGGTTGCTTTATGCACCTGCTTTACATACATACATGAAATGGAGGCCGGAGTGCATACATATAGTGAGAGTGTTACAAAACCCAGAACACTCCCATTAAGTAAACTTAATGCAAATTTAACAATTGTAGAATTATAAATATTAAAATAAACAGAATGGAATTTATAAATAAACTTAACTAAATCGATTTGCTGTACCATTTAGACCAGACCAGGCTGTACCATTTGGACTAACTAATGAGCGACCTGCTTTTTAATTATAAGCTTATGATCACTTAAATCGCTAATAATGTTTTTTTAATCCGATTAATGCTCATTATTGTACAGTTCGTGGACTATGTAAATACATCATAACACACACGTATGTAACAGTCCGCGATTAATGATAAGTTATGATTGATAACTCAGACGTGCGTTTGATTTACGATTCGTTGATTGGTTGAGAGCTGCTACAACGTGCTCATACACGTTCAGCGCCCCCCGTGCCACAATTCAAACTAACGGAAATTGACATTGCGTACATTGAGTTGCCTATAGCTATAAGCGCTCTTATTCCAGTTTAAACCAAATAAGTAAGGTGGAGTGGGGTAAATGCGATATAGTTTTTAAATAGATGAACTTTGTAGTGTTACAAAATTTTAATCTTATTAACAAGAAATTATATATTTTTTATGGCATTGCTACAGGGTTGTGAATCGATATAGTACGGTAAAACCAATTATCAGATTTTTTTTTTTTGAAACGTGGTCTATATATCACATTTGCCCCTTGATTTAGGGCAAATGTGATAATGGAGTATATATTGGTATACGTAATTGCTACATAAAATAACGGGGCAAAGGCATAAAATTTATACAAAACTGTGCATTTTGGTTTTTTATTTATAAAAAAGCTGGAAGTGTAAAAAAGTTACAAACTTTTTATATTTCTGAACGAAAATATAGAAATAAAGAACGATTCTTAAATGATAAATAAATGCAACAATTTCTGAAACAACTAGAAAAATCATAACGTTGGGAAGATAAAGGAGCAAAAGTGACATAACATAATTTCCTGGTCATTGTATAACACATTTGCCCCATTATAATATTTTCAGGGGCAAATGTGACACAGACCCAAAAACCTAGAAAATATTTAAATCCTGATAAACTGAACATATCACCTTATACTTTACAGTTTTTAACCTATCCCTACTAAATAATTCTTATTCACCCATTGAGATAATGGTTTTATGGCACTAGATGCAAAAAACCTTCCACTCGTTATCAAAGTAAGAAACGTTCATCAACAAAGATCTGCAACGAATTGTGGCAAAAGCTCTGCATACACGAATTAAAGTGATGGGAGTGTAGACGGGTATGTTGCGCACCAATTGATATATATATATATATATATATATATATATATATATATATATATATATATATATATATGTTGTATTTGAGGTTTTCGCGCATACAGTATGCGTCTAACGGTTGACCCGCACGGACGCATATATCTCTTGAGAATGGCGAATGTTAGTTCGCCGAAACGTCGAGAATCCGGTTCTTTTCAGAGCCAACCCTCAGCATCAACGCGGAATCCCCGAGAAAACAATACAACATATATATATATATATATATATATATATATATATATATATATATATATATATATATATATGGCGCTATTGTAATGAATTGTTGCAAGTTTTTGGAAGAGACTAACACAATTGCCACGTTATCACATTTACCCCACTCCACCTTACTAAATAATAAGGTATGTAACCATTAAGAATTATTTCTTTTCATTTCTTTTCAAGTTAAATAATGTCGAGTAACAGTTATATAGTAGTATGAAAATACGACTGTTTGTTTATTATATGTGAAATAATGACAATTAAATAAATATAACCTAATAAAAAATATTTTTTTTACATCAAACATATTTTTCTTATTAAACAGAAACAAATTAGTGTGGTCGTAGGTAAAGTATAGTACATAACTCGAGTTGTAAGGCAATTACGTACTCGCGGAATTACGCACTCCCCGCTACAATAGCGTCGCTAGCGTCGGTCAGTCGGGCGAATGCCCGGGGCCCACGGACTAGGGGGGCCCCACAGTGGCTGCAGATCGATTCTGAGACGACTGACGTGTGGCGTTTCGCGAATTTCACATGGGGGACCGCACCACGTGGGTTTTAAAAAGGCTAAAATTTGACATTTTTATGCCGCTGAAGGCGGCAGATCTTGTGTATTTTAACCGCGCGTCTTCGATCACTTAACTGTGAATGTCCGTCCGCACGTTGCGCATCCCCAAGTTTCGTCCTCCGTCCTGCCGCGCCCCTCCGGGGATCCAAAACCCACCCTAAAATCGTGTTTTTTATGGAAACGGCCAGACAGAAGCGGCGGCGGCGGCGGTGCAATACGGGAATGTGCATTTTTAGTCGGAACTCATTTTTTTTCCGGATCCTCTAGCCGCCGCCGCGCTACGTTTTTAGAGCCCTCGCTCGCCGTCCTGCAACGTCCCGTTTACTTGGTGCAAGAGCAAATATTTCTTTTTTTGCCGATTTTGCAATCACTTCCTCGGACGCCCAGGACTTATTTGATGGGCTCCAGGTCGCCGGTTGGGTTCGTTCTCTTCAGAACACTCGCGCGCAACCATTCTGGCAAGAATTTTTAAACTGCGACTTTTTGCGAATCTGCGGCAGTTTGAAGAGAAAAATGCGCAAAAAAGTGAGAAAAACCAGAGGCGTTTTGCGGGGGTACATATAACTTCGGAACCAATTGACGGATCAGAACTGGACCGGTGCCGTTCGATCGGCCATAGAACCTTTTAGTTTGTTTGGGAGTTTAATCCAGATTGCGCCGAAGATGGCGTCGCGACGCCATAAAAACGACGTTTTTTGGACATCCAGGAAAACTCCCACGGAACCGCCAACCGCGCGATTCCCGCAGGGCATTGAACGTTTCATCTTTTACTGCAAGCGGCATCGCGCTGCGTCGTTTGCAACCGTCGCGACGCCCGCCCAAACTCGCCGTATTTTATTTACTGGGGGCCTCACCTCAATATATATATGCCCGGGGCCTCCAAATCCAAACGACGGAGCTGCCCCGCTATGGGGGTCGTGCGTAACTGTTCCGCTAGTACGTAATATGCTTCTTACAACTCTAGTTACGTAATATACTATTACAGTGAAACTTGTCTAACAATAAGACGGAACCTGTAAAAGACGGAAACCTGCATTAAACAGAAGTTTTTTGCTAACCGTTCATTTTCCCATTTAAAACAACTACACGGGTTGTTTTAAATGGGAAAATGAACGGTACAGAAATTTATTTAAAAAAAACGGAAAATAATTCTTAAGACGAAAACGGATTTTGTCATATTTAATGGTAGTGGTAGGCAATTCTCAATGCTAGAAGAGTTGTTTACCAATACGGAAGTAAGGGGTAGGAGTTCTCGTAGTCTGATTGGTGTCTTTTCGTCGGTATCATCTGAGCAAACAGATCAGCGAGAACCTAAGAAACATTCTAAATCGTTTTCCCGAAACAAGATACCAACAGCTAGTGTAAACAAAATTTTGACATTAAATTTGGCACAGTTTGTGGAGAAAGCGCGGTTTTCTGTCAACAAACAGTCGAGGATTAGAAAAAAAAAGAATTTGAGGGATATAAGGATAAAAGGAATTGAGGGAAATGAGGGATATACATAGCAAACGAGGATGAAACTGCGCTTTTTTCGTGCTTTGCCAAATAAAACTTTTGCACTAAAAAATGTGAAATGTGTCGGTGGTAAGCATTCAAAAGAATGAGTCACGTTATTTTTTGTGCTTTTGCTGATGGAAAATTCGAGAAATTCAAGAACCTTTGGTTATTGGCAAATCTTTGAAACTCAGGTGCTTAAATCAATTGATTATAAATGATTTACCTATTGAATGACATGCAAATAAGATTGTTTGGATGGCTGACAGTATTTTGTTAAGTTAGATCAAGGATTTCAATTGAGTAATGGAAAGAAAAAACTAAATATTAATAAACCAAATGTATTACATACATGCCCATACATTAAAAATTGAAAATAAAAGAAAAAAATGATTAACCCGTGTAAGACGGAAACCTGTTTAAGACGGAAATATTTCCCTTGAGATTCCGTCTTAGACAAGTTTCACTGTATAACCTATATCTCTGATGTCGAATATGCCACAATAGTATACGTTGGTAGTTAGATTCCCTTATTTAAAACCAAAAATAAGTTTTATCTTAAAATAAATACATATTCAATATCAAGTTACTTTAACCTTTAACTACCCTCGTCCTGAATATTCAAGTAATTATCCGAGTGGTGTATTCTATTCACGATTGTATCACTATATGACTGAGTACATACTTGGACTGGAGATTTGAAAATATATCGCCTTGATGAATCATGCTATTTATTAGGAATATAACCATAAATGACTATAATAATTGATTCATAATGGCGCGACGGACCGTGCGCGGTACTTGCCCTCCAATATACTTAGTCTCCAATCAAATTCAAAATTAAAGACATTTTAATTCACTATTTAAGCAAGTAAAGTAAGAATATTACAAATACATTCTAAAAGAAATGTGTCGGTAGTGTGAATATAATATAATACTCCTTGTGTTACACCTTCGAGAAAAACTCTTCTAAACCATATGGTTCATTGTTCATGTTATTTAGGAGCTGGAAAGCTGCTTCTTGAAACTCTTATTGCTATCTATTGGTTTGATTTCTCTTGAAAGAACGTTGAATAGTTTCATGCTCATATATGTAGGATTTCTTTTGGTCATCATGAGGACATGTTTAGGAAGCTGATACAGTTCCTTGTTAAACCTTGCTAGTCGTGATTTTCCAATCGTCGCTATTTTCCGACCTCTGCCTCCAGTTCGTGTATCCTAGCATCTCTCGGCAGATGTTTTGGATGGAGTCCTCCCACCCGTCCCTCGGCCGCCAAACTGGTCTTTTGCCTTCCATTCAGCGCTTTCTTTGGGATAGGCTTGGTTAACTTTCCTCGTGCGTTCTTTTACTTCGACTGTCTCATCTAGAATTCTTGTTAATGTAGTCAATGATGTCACCTAGGTACTTGAATTTCCCCACTGATTCGATATTATCGTGTCCTATCTAGACGTTCTGGCTGAGTCTTCGATTTTGTCTTCATTTATGACAACTCCAACTTCTTTAGCTGCAATTTCCATATGTACACTTCTTTGGCCGTCCGGAGGTCTCCGGCCATTATGTTTATGTCGTGTGCGTATCCTACTAAATGCTTCATTTTGTTTAGTAGTGTGCTCTATGTGGCCACTGGTAACTGCCTGATTACGTACTCGAGTGCCAGTTCGAATAGCGTTGGCGCCAGACCGCCCCCTTGCAAACCTCGGAGTGTGGTTAGTGGCTCCGTCAGGTTGTTTTCTACTTTAACTTTTAGGGTCGTGATTTCAATTCTTTCTTTAATGAGTTGAAGCAGCTTATTGGAGATGCCAAACTGTATCATGATCTCGGTCGATGCAATCATATGTTTGACGGAAGTCGATGAAGATTTTATATACATCGACATCAAATTCGTAGCATATTTCGAGTAATTGTTTAACAATGAACAGTTGATCGGAGGTGCATTTACCTAGTCCAACCCCCACCCCCCGCCCCCCCTGGTAGGCTCCAATGATGGTTGATGTAAATACTTCCAGTTTGTCTCTTACTATAGAGGTAAAGATTTTATAGGCTGTGCACAGAAGCGATATGTTTCTGTAGTTTCGACAGTTGAGTTTGTTCGCTTTCTTATATATCGGGAATTTGACGCATTTGCGCCACTCATTTGGGATTTTTTCCGCCTCCCATATCTGCATTATCAGTTCGTGAATCTGTTTAACAAATTCCGGGCTTCCGTCCTTTAGTAGCTCTACTGGGATGCCATCCGCTCCAGGTGCTTTGTTGTTTACTTGTCCGATGATGTTCCTAACTTCTGACACTCTTGGTGCTTCTACAAGGGTGTCGCTCGCCCTCGGGTAGGTTGGGCTGCGAAGTTCATTCGCTGCGGGTATCGTTGTGTTTTGCAGTTCTTATAAATATTTCTTCCATCTAGTTTTGATTGCCCCCGTGTCTGTTAGTAGGTTTAATTCCATGTCTTTACACATGTTCGTCCTTTGTTTATATGCGCTCTTGATGATTTTTAGCTGTACGTAGGCTGTTCTTATGTCGTTTTTATCGAAGTCTGCATTGAACTTAAGTAGGATCACGTTCTGGTATTTACGTTTCTTTTATCGGCATATCTTCTTGGCTTCCCTACGTAGTTCTTTATAGCGCGTTATGTCTCCCCGTGTTGTTCGTCTCCTTTGTATTTCCCTGTAGGCTTCGTTTATTCTTTCCACTACCTCTTTGCATTCTCCGTCATACCATTAGCGTTTATTTCTTTTTGGCATTTTATTTTTCTTTTCCTAAGGCGCTCTCTGCTGCGTTAAGAATGTTAATGTTGAGATTTTCCCATTTCGCATTTGTATCGTTCGTGTCCTGGGTGTTGTCGTGAGGAATGAGAGGAAATAATGTCCTGAGGATTTTGTACGTCAGTGTTCGTTCATACGTGTCCCTGATTGCTGGTTCTTTTAAGTTTTTGAGAATGATTTTTGTGGCCGATTCTGGTTTAGTGGGTATTTGCATCCGTATGCTTCATCTCAATTTCGTTTTGATCAGGTAATGAATCTCCTGGGGGTTCCCGGACGTTCCGTACGCCATTCATACTGTTTGCTGCTCGTTTGTCTATGATCACGTGGCCGATTTGGCTATATGTGCGATAGTCTGGTGATGCCCAGGTTCTTTAGTATATGTAGTATGTTCTTATTAGGGAAACAGCTAGAGCTTACTGGTTGTGAGGTCGATTAGCATCTCGCCATTTCTGCCATATTCGCTCCATTCGCTGCTTCGTTCGCTATTTTTGCAAGAACCGCATGTAATAACAGTGGTCATGTGTTGTTTGCATACTGATTTATTGCAACTGCCGCAAATGATTGTTGTACTACACATAACACCTCCTGCTCGTATATTTACAGGCGGCTCCTCTTCACTTCCTTCTTCTAGCCTCTTGTATTGTAACAGAAAACATTTTATGTCACTTGACAATGATACCATAGGGGCATGTTCAGAAATATAAGGCTTCGTCAAAGCTAGGGAAACCACTTTAAAAAATTCCCTTCTGTAGGCTGCAACAATATGAGTTGCATTATAAATCATTTCACTATTGATTCCCACTATATTTCTAAGTTGAAAGAATATAGCCGTCTCCTTGTTCTTCTGGTACGGCAGAACTAATATTGGCTTAAAAAAAATCAGAATTTCAGAAAAGTATTCATTCTGGAGTAGCTGTAGTTACAAGTTCTGAATTAGCTTTTATACAGACTTATTATGAACTTGTAAAACAGTAGACCTATCCCTCAGGGTATCCCTCAATTTACAGGGTACTCACTTTACACGGTTTCGCTTTTACATAGTTCTTTTAAAGCTGGATTACCCAACCAACCTTTTCAAAAACGTCATATGTTTCCGATCTAATGTAGTTAAGCAAGAGAAGACGTTTTTGGGAAAAAGGAACATGAAAAACAAAACGTCTAAGTAAATTCTAATAACAGGTAAAGAAGGCAGTTCTGGATTATTCCAGATACGTGTATATACCGAGTAAATCGAGGGATGATTGTACTTATATGATAAGTTATATGAGAGATTTGAGACACTGAAGAAATGCTCTTGTATTGGTTCAACAATTTCAAAACAAAATACGAAAATCCAGTATTCTACAAAATAAAATTCGTCGTAATTTAAATTTTGAGCAAAAATATGTTAATATTTTGAAGTCAAACTACTTTAGGCATGACTTGACAGTTACTCAAACTTAAGTTAAAGTACGTACCTACGTAAATAAAGATTATATTCTGCTTACACAGTGTCCGATTTTGACAATTTTAAATTTTGTAGAAATTGATCAATAGATCGCCTAAATATATAAATGTGTTTTCATGAATGTCAATTTTTGATGTAAGTAAAACTAAAACTTTTTCATCCACTGACTCCATAATTTCGAAAGTTTTATATGTACATATAACACATGATCAATGTTTTTATTTCAGTTTTTATAATGTTTAATACTAATAATTACATTACTTTACTTACCTATTCATATTTTATTTAAATAATTAATTAAAAATTTATTTTAAGTTTAATCTTTCTAGTAATACGTGCCACAACCGTCAAATAAGTTTTACTTCAACCGCGCGTAAGGCGTACACACTGTAAAACACTTAATTAATTTAACAGGAATAATAATTTCGAAAATCTACATAAATATAATGTGTACGATCTATACTTAGTTTTAAAATATCTAAATAATGATTAATTTATATTTCAGCATTTTGCGTGAACAAACTACAACTTGGAGATTTCAATAAAAACGTAGTTAAACACTTAATTTTGTGAGAAGTTTTGAATCCATTGTTATAAATGCGATTAGTTCTAAATATGTTCCAAATATTATCCAAATTTAAATTATATATTTATTCTTGTATATTTTATAAATAAAAATATATTATTAACTGAACATAATCACATTTTCAGTTGATATATTTTTTTTTCAACTGTTATTTAATCGAATTAAGATTGGCAAACATTTACTTTTTTATTTGGTTTGGCAATACGGTAATGGAACTACAATAGCACGTACAAAATTAAATTTGCAAACACAAAGCTCTGCATTTCTATTCTACGGTTTTACCTCGAATTACGCAACATAAAATAAAATAAGTCAATTGCACAAAAAATCTCAGATCACGTTCGAACAAATACTGCTTTTACTTATAACTCAATAATTACATATATACATTTCAATTACCTGCTTAACATTACAATCCAGAGATATATAAATAATATATAATAATATATAATGAATATTAAAACAGACTGGACACATAAAACTAGACACGGAAGACCGAAGGAACAAGACTGCAGAGGAAAGATTGGACAGAGAAGACTAGACAGATAAGACTAGTCAGAAAACACTAAACAGATAAGACTAGATAGACACGACTAGTCATACAAGACTAGACAGGCTATACTAGTCTGTTCCCGACTTTATTAATTAATTTTACAGTAGATTTATTTTTATTTTGTAAAAGTTGTAATAAATAAAGTTGTAATGTAATATTAAATAAAATAAGAGTAGTAGTTTTCTTGTTACAGTGTCAAGTTGTATTGTTATTAAATCGTACTATACTAGTACATATACTAATGAAAAAAAATACTTATTATCTTTTGATAAATCTCTTATTTTTTATGTAAACTAAAATATTTTTCTTTTAAAAATAAACACTTTTTTAATTTTTCTTTAATATATTTTAATAAGAAGTAATAAACTCTTAATAAAGTGGATTAATACCATGCATCTAACAAGATGGCAACTGTAAACAACATCGAAAAATACGTGTATTCCGCGCATGAGCATTTCGACCCAAAGAAATAGAATGAGACTTTGCATCTCACTTCTTGGACACAATTTTATGATTTCTATTCCTGTTCCATAAGTATATGTTCTAAGGTCGCAGTGCACGTTGTCATTCTTTGTTGTTTACTATTTGCATAAACTGTTTATTGTACTATTTGCATAGACAGGATTTTCAGTTTAAATTGCTATTTCGATAGTAGAAAAAGCTAAAAAAACATTTTATAGATATTGGCTAGTATCGGAAAGCAAAAACATTATTATAAGTACACCAGATAAAGTGTTTGATAAAGTCCCAATCGAGGTGTATAGTAAGTAGGGTGGAGCACGGATGTATGTAAAAATATTTTTTTTAAGATTTAAAGTTGTAATAGGGGGGGATTAGTGCATTATATTAAAGTTAAAATAAATATAATTTTTGAATTAATTTGATGAATATCTTCTGCCTCCGCACGGACCTCAGAAATTAAAATTTAATGATAAAAGTCTAGTACAGTTATGGCAAAATATTAAGCTTAATTTAATGATAAATGGGTGATAAATGATACGCAATATATAATTCAGTTATATATTACTCACCTTTAATAAAAAATATAACGATTTTTTTATAATAATGTTAAAAAAAAAATTAACTTGCTAGAAAACCTCTTTTTGTGTCAAATTTAGGCATTTCGTTCCGTGATTCCAATTGGGCTTTTATTGCACCTAATCGTGACTTTTTTGTGCATTGAGAAGTGGCAGGTTCTATCATCGTCAATTTTACAGCCCTTTCAACAGCTCCAGTATGGCATGGAAGCCTTAAAAAAAACATTTCACCCTTACCACCTGATTCAACAATAGACTGAATTTCTTGGTCAGGCAAGTTTTTCAGAATCGGTGGTTCACTTAATATTTCTTGCCAATTTATTAAATCAATCAACATATGTTGCATTGAAGCATTGCAATTTATAGGCGGCACTTCAAACATTCTAGGTGTTGAAGGTGGAGGAATCCTGCGTGCCTTTAATATGCGCCGGGCTGCCAGTTCTCGAATGTGCTTTCCGTCATCAGTTATCATTGCAAGAAGTATGCTCTCGGGATATGCAAAATAACCATTGCGTTGAATCATAGAATCAATAACCTTTTTTAGATCCTCTGACAGGTGCCTGGAGGCCTTAATTATGTTAAAATGTTCTTGCATGAAGGTTTATTTTTAATGTAGAACGAAGATGGTGCGTAAAATTTTACAACAAATGTAGCCAAAGTTGTCTAGTTTTCTGATGGTCTCTCTGTTGTTACATAAAAAACGTAGTATTCGGTTGACACGTGTGTTATATGAGCCAACGGGCATGTGACATTTTACCTGGAGATTTGTTTTCCAAATCTTCTAGGAAATCACCTAAAAGTACCTCTGAGACAATCTTGTGCAGGCACTGTTGATCTGTACTTAAATCTTGAGCCATTACTGAAAGCAATTCTCTCTCAATGTGCTGCAATTTTTTAACAGACAGTTGTTCACAAATCTCGAGTGCTTTCCCTAATGTCCCAGTGTAAGCTCCGAAGTACCACCGTCAAGACGAAAAATCAAGTGTCTCAAAGGAAGTTAGTTTATGGGAGTAAACACTGTTATGAAACTGTTATGTTATAAAATTATCCACTAGAGTGGTTTTTGTAGCCTTTTATGAAGCATTCTTATAACACCACCATACCTGCCAGTATTTACATTGGTAGCATCACAACCGATTGCCATAAGATGATGTTGGGGAATTCCTGCATGTGATAGAAACCTTGTCATGGCAGTTTCTATTTCTTTAGCTGAACCAACGTTAAGTACTACGTACCCCATGTAAATAGATCCTGGCTCTTGAATTTGTGAGATGTGCTCCTCAAATGTCATAGTCCTGTAGCATTTACCACCTTTTTTAATAATCTTCAACGTTTTGTCTTTTCCTCCATCAAAATATAAAGCAGACAGTTTTGGGATCTCCTTCATTAACTTTTGCCTAGTTTTAGTTCTCTCTCTTCGTACTTTATGTCTGTCAATGCGCTCGAAGTCAAACTTAATGTCGAATAAAACAGATGACGCAATCGCTGCTGTTGCTCTATCTGATGCACCATACCTGTCGCAGGTCTTCGATAACGTAGGAAAATCGACTGCCAACTACAGCCTTAATACTTCGTTATCTGTTATAGAAGTTAGTACTTCTCGTAGTAGTCTCTAGTTAGCCTCTAGTTAGTAAGCGCCCAACTGAGCCTTAAATGCTTCGTTATCTGTTATAGAAAGAAGCTAGTACTTCTCCGGTATCGTCAGCGTCTGAAAGTCGTAGTAGTTCAGATAATTCCAATAACACCATAAACAAAAACATTCTGAACTACGACTTTCAGACGCTGACGATACCGGAGAAGTACTAGCTTCTTTCTATAACAGATAACGAGGATTTAACATTAACGAACATTTAAGGCTCAGTTGGGCGCTTTTCTCGTTCCTGTTTTCCTTCTTCGCAACACTTATTCTAAATATTATCATACTACGATTTAATCGATCTTTGATCAATTAAAAAAGTATGTTCTTGTTTGGGAACCTTTTTATCCTTGCGGCAGATACATTGAGGGAAATCTTTACACTTGCATGCTGCAATATCGAAAAGTACCTTACTACTTTGTCGAAAACTTTCTAACTTTTCTGGAGAGAGCCTTTTGACAGACTTCAGTAGGTTTTTGCATTTAAAATGGTAATCTTTTAACATCTGTAGGACCCTTGTTCGTGTTACTATCGGAATAGATGGAGTTTGCCATATATTTTCAATTCCATTTGTCATTATATTTCTATATTTGCTATTTCTGAAAATGTGGGCCCTTTTGTAGTTTCCAATTGCAACTTTAGTTGATATCTTGTCCATTCATAGTATTTTATATCCTCTTCGTATGAAGAATATTGTCTTTTATTTCACAAATATCACCAAAAATAGGACATTTATAGACACACTTTGCGTGTTCTTTGCATGCTTGTTGCGAAGCAAAATTGAGGTTAGGTTACTTGTTAAATAACTAGCGCAAGTCTAATTCGAGCCAAAACCCATAGTACACTGACGACGCGACAAGTGTTCTATTTGTCCCCTCCTACGCTCTCTCACTCCCCTTATTTTGTATTATAAACTTAAGATCATGATGCATTTTTTTTTCTATCTAAAATAAACTGTAGTTGTAATAATTTCTGGTAATAAAATGCGTCTACTAAAAATTTCAATTAGTCTAAAAAGCATTTTTTTTCAAAAATTCAATGACGTTGCGGAGGCTATTACTATAAATCAAATGAAATAATATTTTGCATGGATTAATTTGACTCTAAAAGGCACCGCTTTTTCACTATTAGATTGTATCTATTTTTAATTTTTTTTTGCCATATATCTATTTTTGGTAGATTGTCCAATTGTATTAAAAAAAAACACTTTCATTTTTCTTGATAATTTATAATCTCACTATATACCAAAATCGCACTAGGTATTGGAAAATACTGCAGAAATATTGCACAGCAAAACAGTACAGTGAATATCGACGCCGATAAATGTCATAACGTGCACGTCAATTTGAATTTCCCTCGACTTATATTTTGGACTTTTTGATGTAAATTTTTGGAATTAAATACAAACTAAATGAGAAAATAATGTTATAGGTGTAATGTATAGATCATAAAGTATCGGGGGTAAAAATCGTTTAGTAAAAAAATCAAGTAAACCTAAATCTCTTGCATATTTCCTATTAATTGTACCGCGTGATATGATAACGTAATTTCAATTTAGTGCTAAGCATGGATTGAGGAGATAAATAATATTGTCCACAATCCTATTTTGGCTGCTTTCCATCTCAATTGCCATTTTTAATGCATGTATGCCGACAGTGAGTTTAGTATAGTTTGTCTGAGTATTTTATTATACGTTATTGGTATCGGTTGTGTATCTACGTAATGATTCCACCCGATGCTTGCTTTACAAGGCTATCAGCTTTTTCATTCCCCTACACACCAACATGAGCCTTAACGCAGTGCCATCGTATTTTAACGCACTCGGATGACTTTGACCTTTTTCCATGTACCTACTAGCAACTCCGTGGGCTTGGACACAAGTTGTAGAGCTTCTAACACTGATCGGCTATCACTGATTATGGACCAAGTTTTAGTGGGATTTGTATTTCCTACATAATCTAGTGCCTTTCTAATGGCGACAAGTTCGGCCAGAAAGATTGAGCAGTAGCTCTCCAGCCGAAACAGTTCCTACACCTCCACTTTGAGATTTCGAGCCGTCTGTGTACACTCTGGTATGTAGGGTATTGGACAAAGTTAGGTGTTATTTAAACCATCCGATGTCTGCGGGATGGATACTGTTTGCGATATTGACTATGGGTTCAATTAGTTTTGGAGAAACATCCAGACCGGTAACGTCTCTCTAATGTTATGTAGGTTTATGTCTTAATGTAATGTTCTTTCGTCAACATTTCCTATTTGAGGAGACGGAGCTATTTGTTTTGCTCGCAAGTCAATTGGCATCAAACCTGTTATATCGCACTTACCTCTTATAAGCCTTAGCTGCGCGAAGTGTAGTTAAACGCTGTACTCCTAAAAGTTTAATTTTCTTTATTATAACAAGATTCGTGCACTAATGATACCTCATATAATAATGCAGGTACCACAGCTCCTCTAAAAAATTCCGATATTACCGATTTATCTAGACCCCATTCAGTTCTGGAAACATGCCCAATTTGTAAACTCCATTGATTCACCTTGCCGCAAGTTTCTTTTAGATGTTCCTGAAAGTTTAAAACACATAAATTATGACGCTAAGGTACTTTATATGGTCCTGGCATTTAATTAGATTGTTTTCCAAATTAAAGGTGGGTATTCTTTGCTTAGGTGATTTCCCTAAAGAAAGAGCTTCAGTCTTTGCAGGATCAAAATTAAACTTCTAAGGTAGTGGCCAAAACATCCATGCCCCGTCAATACGTGTGTCAGTTAATAGTCCACTTCACCATGCTCTCGGTTTATCCAATTTTTTACATTTGGTATGAGCTTTCGCACCCATTCCGCCTTTTCCTTAAAGTTCTAACATCTTTTCTGCCACAGGTTAGTTATCTGTGTCCTGCTCTCTGATGCGGATGGTTTCTTGCTTGTATCTTCCAGCCTTCTACATCTCCCTTCTATTATTAGATCGATGGGTGGCCTTTCCGCCACCACTCGCAATGCAGCGCTAGATACTCTCGGGTATGCGCAACAGACTCTAATCATATAGTATTTTTCGCTGGATCCGTTCTAAAATTTGGTTATATTTTTTCTCTGCCATGATCTTTTCTTTGACTTCATGACCTTGCCATTTGTCTCAGTTACTCTTTCGCCTATGCGTTCGGTCATTTTTTGCTTTTGCGCTTCCCATCTTGGACATTCGAATAATCTTATATGTTTCGCTCTATCGTCCTCCCCACAGTAGTAACAGTCCACCGTTTCTGCTAGTTTGAACCTTTTAAGGCAGTGGTCAAAGCATTCATGCCCCGTCAATAGTTCACTTCACCATGCAGCCGCTTTATCCAATTTTTTTACATTTGGTATGAGCTTTCGCGTCTATTCCACCGTTCCCTTCAAGTTCTCCCATATTTTCTGCCAGAGGTGAGTTATCTATGTCCTGCTTTCTGATGCGGATGGTGTCTTGCTTGCGTCTTCCAGCCTTCTACATCTCCCATCTATTATTAGATAGATGGGTGAGCTTTCCGCCTCCACTCGCAATGCACCGCTAGATACAGTCCGGTATGCGCAACAGACTCTAATTAGTATTTTTCGCTGAATCCGTTCTAAAATTTGGTTATAATTTCTCTCTGTCATGACCTTTCGGTATATAGGTGCACTATAGAGTATGATGAAGTATGATGAAGTAAACTACCGATGCGATTAACCGCCGTTTGCTACATTGTGGTCCTCCTATGTTTTGTATTAGTCGCCCTAGGTTGGCCGCCACGGCCTCCGCTTTCATAGATATTTGTATCACGTGCTGTGTCATACTCATATTTCTGTTGAATATGACTCCAAGATACCTCAATGTCTCTGATGTCGTTATTATTGCATCTTCTACTTTGATTTTCATTTTTGAGAGCTTTCTCCTTCCTATTAATATTATAGCTTCCGTTTTAGTCGGTGCCAGTTTTAGGCTTTTGGAGTTCATCCACCGGCTCACTCTCTGTATCGCTTCGTTTATTTTAATAGACAGCTTCTCTTCTTTCTTGCCTCTTGCGATCACAGCCAAGTCATCCGCATAATCTATTAGGGTTACTCCTGCAGGCATGCGCAGCCATAGTACCTGATCGTAGAAGATATTCGAAAGTAATGGTCCTAGCATAGATCCCTGAGGGACCATCCTTGATATATTTATCTTGGCAGTCTTTCGTACCATTAGGTCTCGTTCACTAAGGTAACTGCATACCATCTGTACTAGGTACGGTGGTATCTTACGCCTGACTAGTTCTAGAACAATTTCCATCCATGGAACAGAGTTGAATGCATTTTGCACGTCACGTTACTGTCTACGCGCATTGCAACGATTGTAGATTTTCCTTTCCGGAAGCCGAATTGCCTTTCTTATGAATTTCCTGATTTTACGATATTTTCCTTCTTTCTGTTGCTTAATAGTTGCTCCAGCATTTTTACCATTATGTATAGCATACATAGTGGCCTCTATCTTACTTCCGCATTTTCTTCACATCCTCACATCCATCAAAGCCTTCACGACCTCCACCGGTATCCCGTCTCTGGTTCTGGGGCCCATCTGTTTTTTCCGGCCGCCGCTCTCATTTTGTTCTATTTGACCTACAAGACAAGACTAGACCGACAAGACTAGACAGACAAGACTAGACAGACAAGACTAGACAGACAAGACTAGACAGACAAGACTAGACAGACAAGACTAGACAGACAAGACTAGACAGACAACACTAGACAAACAAGACTACACAGACGAGACTACACAGACAAGACTAGACAGACAAAACTAGACAGACAAGACTAGACAGAGAAAACTAAACAGACAAGACTAAACATACAAGACTAGACAAACAAGACTAGACAGACAATAACTTTAGACGCATTTATCTTATTATTCTTTTTATGTTAGTCTTTTTGTTAACTACGTATTGCACAAATATAATATGTATGAGCTAAGTGTAGATAAATAATAATTAAATTTTATTACTTGTTTTTTTTTATAAATCAACTTTTTCTTTCAAAGCAGTACTAAAATTATTTTACAAAATCGAAATAACTCCTTACGTAAATGTATGCAAAGAAAGCAATATGAATAAAAATAATGTAAGAAACTCGTTCTTTAAGTATTTGCATATTAAAATATTATTATCAAATTCACTTTCTCGTATCGTCTCAAAATTGTTGTATTTTTAACAAATTTTGTTACAACTGCTCAAGAGGAGGGAAAACATTTAAAATCCGTAAATGTAACATTTCACTTTCTTTTTTGTTGCTTTAATATACCAGAATCCACTCAATTAATACATTTTTTTTGTCGATTTTTTTTCATTTCGCCTCGGGCAAATCTTTTCCCTTCATTGAAGTCTTAATGCTAAGTCATAAATTGCGTGCCACTCCTAAAAATCCATGAAATAAATAAACACTTTCAATATGACACACTTTTTGAACAAAACAGAGAGTTCAGTCATATAAATGCCGGAGTTAATCAACGTTATTAATTACATTAGCTAATTATACTGGCATCAAATTTAATAATTTTTCCAATTTCTTCTTGATAGATTGTTGATTAAACGCTCAATGGAATCTGCCTAAACAAAATTCTTATTATAAGTTAAAGGACAAAACACCGATACCGAAGAGTTAATTTACAGTATCCCTATAAGGTTTGCGTATATTACATTGTTTGCGTATATTATTATTGCGTTATATTACTTGTATATACTGGAGAAACATCACAATATCTAGAGAAAAGAGTCCAACAACACAAGAATAACTGCAAAATCACTGCGGTCACAAACACAATAAAAACGGCTTTAACCAAACACAGATTCACACAAAACACCGTCTAGATTTCGACAATTACGAAATTGTAGAGAAATAACTTTAGTAAAACGTATATTCCAATAATAAATAATGTAACAACAACAAAAGTTAAATTGATATAAAATAGGTAAACTGTGTAAATTAAAGAATTTTTTTATAAAACAATCCAAATGAAGTCTCAAAACTTTTGTTTTTAATCAGTAAAAACCTTTGTTACCCTAAGGTGTAAAAGTACTTATTACAATCTTAATATACCGTACCACATCTTAATATACCATACAATAAATCAAGTTAAATCTATAAAATAACATCATCCCATTTCATGCATAAATAAATTTTGCCCATTCTTTCTTGTTTTTTGCCATCTTCAACCCAAAAGTTTAATTTATTTAATTTCATCGTATCATTAATTCAAATTAATTTTTAATTACTCATTCGTTAAAAGTATTATCTTGGCGCATGTTTTGGCGAAAATATGCAAACAGACACCACTCGGCCCGTGCCGTGGTAGTTTCTATCTTGCCGTGGTAGTTTCTTTCCATCTCCGATGGCCACCCATCGAGTGGTAGTTTGGGGCTCCAGTGAGCGACCCACTAAAAACCTTCCACCATGCTTTCCCCCCCAGCCCAAAAACCAGAGAAGCGTGTTGGAATCCAGAATTGGCATCACTTCATCACGCTCCTCCTCCTTACATTTCCAAAGCAGTCATCGGCATTCATTCATTTTGCCGGGCGCGCTGTCAATCGCAGTGCCCCCCCCCCCCTTTACATCAAGTTTACAGTAAATTTGTGCGCCCCCTTCGCACTAAGAGGGACCCGGCGACTGGCACGCGCGGCTTGCACGTGGTAACCCCTCGGCCCGTCTCGCGCTCATGCCTTTCATCCTTCTCTTTTCTCTTCATTATATACCCAATCATACCTGTCAGAACGCCCTATTCATACTCACTGCGGAGCATGATCCTCACCATGCTCTCCTTGTTAACATTCTTCCCCACGCTGCGTTCTGCCTCGCTCCTCGTTTGCACCCACCTCATACACTCAAAGACTGTATGCTCAGCTGTGTCCTCATTAGCTCCACAATACTTACAGTGCGCCTCAGTCAGTTTGCCGATGCGCGCCAGGTAAGAGCCAAAACAACCATGCCCCGTCAGCGCCTGGGTGAGGTGATAATTCACCTCCCCGTGCCCACGGTTGACCCATTTATCAATAGCCGGAATCAGTTGCCTGGTCCAGGCTCCCTTTTCCGACTCCCATCGCTCTTGCCATAGGCGCATAGTTTCATTCCTTTCAGTTTTTGGATCATTACCTTCACTCACTCTTACCCTTTCCTCCGCCAGTAGGTCTAGGGGGATGACTCCAGCGACGACCGCCACGGCGTCCCCAGAAACAATCCTGTATGCACTGCACACACGCGGCAGCATACACCGACAATAGTGCGACAATATACTATAATGACACGTGTCATAACGTTACTTATTTAGACGTATGAACTAATAATTATTTTATTTATACTACGTAACCAAATTTTGTTTCCTTCAACTTTGTATTCCTTCTACTGTTGTTTCTATTTTGTAACCTATGATTAAGGTGAGTCACCCAAACTTGTCAGGTAAATAAATACTTATATTATAGAAGCCGTTTAATAATTCCCCATTAACAAGAACAAAATGAATAATAGGGATGTTAACAATCAACAGTTAATAATTAATAATACGTTTATATTTAAGTTTAAATTATTTTAAAATCTTGTCTACATTTGAAAAATATTATTTTATTTGCAAAATAAACTTGTGTTATTGGAATAATACTTAATTCAAAATCTAAATATTTAAAAAAATATATTTTTAATAAACTTTATTTGCATCTTTTCAGATGTCTGGAGGATTGCCAATGACACCAATTTTTGCTCTGCCTCAACCTGTCTTTACCCAAAAAGTTTACCCCCTAATTCCAGCCCCACTTGGCCCTGTACCTTCGCCAATCATACCAACACGCCCAAAGGAAGTAAGTAAACACCAGACTAATTATTAAGTACCAATCTAATTATTAGCTGTGTATTCAATATTTATAATTAAAATGTGTACTAATTAGAGAAGTCGTGCGTATTTGACGTGATAGATTCTAAAATGGTAAATATTTTATTATTCGTAGTTGCGAGTAATTAAAACATTGCAGACTAATTAGTTATAATCATTTAAGATTGAATTTTAAAGTGTATTAGAAAGTTTTGGTTTGTAGAATATTTATAAGAAGTTAATAAGTTAAAGAGTTACATTATTGGAAATTAAGTTATAACAAACGGATATGTTAAAGCTAAAGTATATCAAGATTTGATGGTACTTACGTAATAATTATTACATATTAATAACCCAGTAACATAACCTAATTTAACCATCCATTTTGGTCAAATCTGTAGCTGCGGATTTTTAGAAAACGAAATATTTTCTGATGATTTTAAATTTTATAGCTTACAAAAAATGATAATAATTTTTCATTCAATAAAAAAATCGTTCCGCATTCCACGAGTCATTAATTTGCTCATTTTTTCCCTGCAAAAACAATTATAGATAGATTGAAAGTAATTTGTTTTTCATAATCAGGAAATAATTTGCTGGTTCATGGCGAGCTTACAGTGTTTTATAAAATACTCGTGACAGTCCAATAATAAACTAAATAAACTCTTCGCTTTGATTTGTAAATTATACGGTTGTATCTATTACTGTTTATGAAAAAAAGCGCATATACAAAAAGACAAACTGATAGGAATGTAAGAGGTGGGAAACTCAGAGTGAAAGCGGGGAAGAAAGTCACTAAGTTTGAAGATAGAACGAACGGAAGGGAAGAGATTCAGGTTTCTGACCGAATGCTGGAAAGAAAAAACAAGGCTATAGAAATAAATGAATGGAGAGAATTGTTACCGAAGAAATGGATACGCGAGTAAGGAAATAGAGGAATTAAGGGCCGAAGGCTAGTGGATGAATGAGGAGACGAGCGAAAGAGACAAGGGCGTAGACATGCAGGAAAGAAGAAAAAGAGTAAGGGAATCCGGATACAATATGAAGTATAAGAGTTGTGTGATAGAAGGGATTCCGAAGTACCTAAGAAGAGCAAGTGTGAAAGAAAGGTTGATAATGGCGAGATTCAGATGTGGAAACGAGGATAAAGAAAATAGATATTGGATGGAAGGAGAAAAAACAATATGTAGGATGTGCTACGAGGAGAGAGAGACAGTGGAGCATATTTGGAATGAATGTGTAGAGATGAAAGAATGAGAAGGAAGGAAAAAAAAAGAAATACTGAATGAAGATAGAATAGATAGATAGAGTGGATGAAAGAAGTATGGAAGAGGAGGGAAGGCTTGGATAGGGAAACGAAGTAACAGGAGCATTTTTATTAATTTTTTTATGTAAAGACAGGAATCCAGAAACCCCATAGGGGAAATAAAGATTTTTACTACAGAAAGGCAAACTTTCAATAAATCAAGATTACTACAGAGAAACTGTCAGCACAAAATTTGGACTGGAAAATCAAGATTTCTTATAAGGGTGAACAGTACAGTGATCGATCCTTTAGAATTAGAAATTGATCAAAGAAAATAATAAAAACATTCTTGTGCAAAACAAATTTATGTATTATTATATTGCCAGTAATTGTAAGAAACGACACTTTTCTATTTAAATAATAATTCGAATCAGAAATTCAAAATTTTATACAAAATAAAAAGATAAAGGTTTGATTCATCCAAAAATATAGTTATCGGTCACATAAATATAGTAGTTGTCCAGTGCATTTACAGTAATTGGCCGTAATGCTTTATAATAAATAAAAATAATTAAAAAAATATTTAAAACAGTATTTTATAAAGTCCTACGATATGTCTGTATAGTTTTGAATTAAAATCATTTTATGTTATGGTTTTGCAAATTAAATTATGCAATTTCTTTTGAAATTTCTCTGTTTCTTGTCGTAAAACGATTTTTACGACACATTTTTGTTTAGATGTAGAGATATACCATACCAGAAATGTTTTCACTTCCCATATTTTCTTAATGCGAAAAGAAAATGTTACCTGAACAAGTTTACGAGAAAGTAATGAAAATATTTACTTGAATAACTCAATTTATATACGCGAATGTGGAAAGACGTCGCTCGTAAATTTTCTGCATTCAGTTCTTCTTGGCCCAATTGCAGCTTGATAGCTTCTACGCAAAATATAGAAATGTAGCAAATTCTTGATTGGTACAAAAAAAAAATCTTCAATTGCATTATAATTTTTCTCAATAAACAAAAATTTCAGCAATTAACTTTCTTTAGAAACATTTTCAAAGAAAATTTTAAATGGATCCAATTTAATCTAAACTCTTTTTATGTATAATAATTTGAAAATTTGAAATATTAACAATTATTATATATAATTATTATATATTTGAAATATTAACAAGTTTGTGAAGGCTTTTGTGCATAAGTTGCGAATTTTAAATTTAAACTTTAATTGCAATAAGTGCACAAAAGCCTTTCACACACGCGTATCATAGATTATTTTATTTACGAAGCATCTTAAAATACTGTTGAAAAAAAAAATAATTATTTCTTACCAATAATTTAGAAAAATTGTAATTGGGACAGACAACCCTGCTTAAACATTCCTATTGGGAAAGGTTAAATCCTATAGGCTTTTTCAGAATTTGAATAGGAAACATCATATTTGAATAGGAAAAGTTAAGAAATTTCTGGCAACCGGAAAAAGCCCAATATGATAATACAAATCTGAATAGGAAATAAAATGATGATCGTTAACCTATAGGATTTAGAGCTTTCCTATTGACACAACTGAATAGGATAATGATGATTCTAAAAGAAAGTTAGCGATTCTATAGGAAATGAAGAGTTTTTATTGGAAATTAAAGTAAAGGTCTAAATAGGACACCAAGTGATTCAATAGGATAATGCGACTTTATGCGAAAATTTATCTTTATTTCAAAATTTCGCAATGGGATTCTGCATTATTCAATAGGTTTGGCTTCACCAATGTCCAATAGGAGATGAATAGTTGTCAATAGGGAAATATGAGTTAGAAATTATTTTTATTTTATGATCCTCAATAGGATTTAGGTTAGGTTAGGTTAGGTTAGGTTAGGGTATCCATTATTCAATAGGATGGACTCCTCCAACATCCAATAGGAGATGAATAGATGTCATTAGTGAAATACGAGTTAGAAATTATTGTTTATAATTTATTAAAATCCTATTCAAGAATCGAATAGGATTCTGGATTATTCTATAGAGCGTTATTATTGTGTAATGAAAAAAAAATTCTGACATTTCACGTCACTTTTTTTAATATCGCGGTCATGATTCTGTTCATTTTAGTTTTATTTATTTGTTTATTTTAATGTAACCTAGCGATATTGAATATTTGCGTGTGTTACCCGGGTTATGTGGAAATACAAGGAGAGGTGACATTTTTCGTATTAAATAATCTACGTGAAGAAGTACTTTTCGCGCATGAGTAATAAAAAATATTTTACCATACTGTAGTACTTTTATTAAAATTGTTCAAAGATTATTTAACAATTTTTTCACGAATAAAATGCAAAAATTGTTTTAATGTCTAATTCGTCTTAAAAAATATCTAAATATATATTTTTATGTAATCGTAACTTTGTTATTGACTATTTTACATACGTCAGTGAATTCTCACTGAATTTTTTTTTCTACTGGAATTTTGTGGTTTTTAAAGCTGCATTAATAAGGTATGGTGAAAGAACATGACTTGTGGCAGCAGCCAAGTCATCACTGAGTTGAGGCGTATGAGAATTGATCTCGGCCCGGCTCAACATCAGATAGTTAGAGGCACGGCCGAAACCGCATCAAGTGGCTCTGATACTGCGGTGCGAAAAACAACGGAAAACTATCGCACTACAACTTCCCAAGACAAACTTCATTATGGCAAATATATACACAAAAACGACTGCCAGTCAGGGGCACCTCTCAAATGGGGAGGCGGTGCTAAGAATCCCCTCATGGAATCAAGCAAATACACTAAAAATAAATCGCGAACATCGCGACATGGAATGTTCAAGGAAGGAAAACTGGAAAATGTTACATCAGAGATGCAAAGAATGCAAATAGATATATTAGGCATAAGTGAAGTAAGATGGCTAGAATCAGGAAAATGTGACACCGAAAACGGCACACTGTATTACGCAGGTAGAAATGACAACCAACGTCAACACGGAGTAGGAATAATGTTAAGCAAGGAACTAAACAAACACGCAATAAATGCCTTACACTTCTCAGAACGGCTAATACTACTCCAACTACAGACCGTCATGGGGAAAATGAACATAATACAAGCATATGCACCGACTGCAGATAAAGACGATACTAAAATTGAAGCATTCTATAATCAGCTCGACGAGATCCTAGCACTTCTGAAACCTAGAGACCTCACAATAATCATGGGCGATTTCAACGCCAAGATAGGCCAAAGCGAAGCGGGTGAATGGGTTGGTAAATATGGATTAGGCATAAGAAATGAGCGTGGCGATAGGCTTCTGCAATTCTGCATCGAGAAAGATTTAATAGTGACAAACACACACTTTAAACTTCACCCTCGAAGATTATTCACTTGGAGATCTCCTAGTGACGGCGCAGATAACATAGTCCGTAACCAGATAGATTACATATTGATACGCAAACAATTTAAAAACGGGGTAACATCGGTAAAAACTTACCCGGGCGCAGACGTAGCTTCCGACCATAATCCAGTAGTAATGAAACTAAGAGTAAGACTTAAAGCCAGAAACTCAACAACACCTACTAACAAAAAGATAGACATCTGCAAGCTACGAGACCCGAAAGTATTACAGAGAGCCACAACTAAAATAAACGAAGGACTTAGTAGGCTAACAATCAATATAGAACTATACAGCAGCACAGAGAAAGGAAATAACATCTGGAGTAGCGTCAAAGACGTCTTCCATGCAACCCAGAACGAAGTTGTTGGAACCAGAGATCATGTAAAAAAGAAGAAATGGATGACAACCGAGATCCTTACATTAATAGAAAAACGACGGTTATATAAAACCACAAAAGAAAGGGATTATCGTGACACTCAAAAAGTTATAAAAAAGAAAATACGTCAAGCTAAAGAAGAACAGCTGAGAGAACAGTGTATCGAAATCGAGGATCGAGAAAAAACACAAAAACAGGCAAAGCTGCAGGTCCAGACGGTATATACAGTGAAATGCTCAAGCTGGTCGAAGACGATCAAATCAACATCCTCACAGATCTTATGAACACAATATACAAAACTGGCATCATACCACAGGAATGGCTTGCATCTACGTTCACCCTACCAAAGAAACCGCATGCGACAGACTGCAATGATTACCGCATGATAAGTTAAATGGGACACACACTAAAGGTATTCCTCAAGATTATACATACCAGAATATATAGAAAATGTGAGGCGGAAATAACAGACTCGCAATTTGGATTTCGCAATGGATTTGTAACGAGGGAAGCACTTCATTCATTATGGGTACTGGTTCAACGCTGTCAGGATGTAAACAGGGATGTATATATCTGCTATATTGACTATAGCAAAGCTTTCGACAATGTAAAACACGAAAAACTCATAAACATTTTAGCAGGCATGGATATCGACTACCGCGACATAAGAATAGTATCAAACCTTTATTGGGGCCAGACAGCAAAAATAGAGATCGAAAACGAACTGTCAGATGATATTAATATACGAAAGGGTGTCAGACATGGATGTGTCCTCTCCCCAATGCTATTTAATATCTATTCTGAAGCAATATTTAAGGAAACACTCACAGAAGACCCCGCAGGAATCGTTGTAAATGGTAGAACAATAAATAACATCCGCTATGCAGACGACACGGTCGTGTTAGCGGACAATATGATAGATCTCACTCGCATGATGAACAACATAGTGGCGAAAAGCAAAGAATACGGTCTCCAAATTAATTTAACGAAAACAAAATTCATGTTAATTTCAAAAACCAAACAACAAATTCATTTAGTAGTAAACGGGGAGCGCATTAAACAAGTCTCGAAATTTAAATATCTTGGAACCTGGATGAATGACGGATGGACATATCAACAAGAAATTCTAGCGTGCATAGAACAGGCTAGAGCAGCATTCGTCAAAATGAAGAAAATGCTAACTTCTCCAGACCTAAGCCTAGACCTAAGGCTGAGAATGGCCCGTTATTACATTTTTCCAGTACTACTTTATGGAATGGAAAGCTGGACCTTAAAACAGCAAACAACGAAAAGGATAGAGGCTTTCGAGATGTCGGTTTATCGCCGCATGCTGCGCATACCATGGACCGACAAAATCACAAACGTTGAAGTGCTGCGGAGGATGAGCAAAGTACCAGAAATTGTCTTTACTTTAAAGAAGCGAAAACTGGAGTATCTAGGCCGCATATCTAGAAACGAAAAATATGGATTACTACAACTTATAATCCAAGGTAAAATTGAGGGGAAACGAAGTGCAGGGAGACGGCGTATATCCTGGCTGTGTAACCTGCGAGAATGGTTTGGAGTATCGTCGACGGACCTGTTTCGTTCGGCTATCTCCAAAGCTAAAATTGCCACGATGGTCAGCAACCTCCGGCGGAAAAGCTGAACCAAGAAGAAGAACTTTGTTATTGAATATTTTTTTGACTGAAGATTATCAAAAATTCATACTTTGTAGATTTGAATTTATAGTGATGACCCGGTATACTGCGACTTTTACTGATATATAATACCCCCCACCTAGTATTCATATACTAATTGCTAATATAGCTAGCATTATAAGTAGGCAGAGGGCAAAGGTCAAGGTCCAGGATAACTGTAGTACCACAGGAAGAAGAATTGCATAATAAATATAATTACCATTTAGAATTTCTCTTACAACCCGGGAAAACAAAATAGAAAAACTGCGTTTTTTTGTACGTACATATTAGTTGTATGTTGAGATTGAGGAAAATAGAAAAATATTTTTTAAAGGTCACTTAGTACATGAAATAAGTGATAAATGGCGATTCTTTTACTTTTAATTTATATTTTGCCTTGTAGCAATAGATGAAACCAAATAAGGTCAACAATAAGATATCTGATAAATATTATTGGAAATCTTGAGAAAATGTTCGAACAAAGAAATATAAATTTCTGGAAAATGATTCAGTTGATGAATTCAATCTGCATTCACCGCAGATGCATCATTATCATTTGAAGATAAAATAATTAATCTAGTCCAGTAAAAACATTATATCCAACTGGCATAGAATCTTAACAAACACAATTCAAAGTTCACATTGCATAAAAGCAAAATTATTCACTTTTCTATCTCGTTTACTTAAATTAAATTTATTCTTGGTTGAATTGAACAAGTAAACACAAATTCGTTAATTCTATATTGAACAACAATTAACAAATTCGTTAATTCTATAGCCTTAAACTTGTCGTCAAATTTAATATAATTTAAAATTTAATATAAAGCTTAATTTTAATGTTAATGTAAATTTTAATGTTTATTTTAATGTATTTGTTTTTGTTTTTAGCGCAATTATCGAAGAAATCCAAAGGAAAGACAAATGGTTCCAATCCTGCCAATGCAAATGAAATCAAAGAGTAGATCACGAAGCAAATCCAAGGAAAAGGTTGTAACAACCGAAGACGTCACCAAAACTTACACAGGTTTGGATAGAACAATAGCAGAAGAATTTATCGAAATCTGCGACTCAAGAAACAATAGTTTATGCAGCGAGTCCAGTCAAAGTTCTTGTCAATGCGGCAGCCAAAGCGGCTGCACAACCTGTACCAGCGATATTGGTTCACGAGATTATCTGATTGATAAAATCTAAACGTTTGAATTATTTTATTAACAATTTCATTTTTGTTGACTGAAATCGATGTAAATATTTCATTAGGAGTTTCTGGAAGGAAAAGTCAAATTACCATTAGTTTACTAACAAGATAAGTTGAACGTTAAACTCAATGCTAAATTTGAAAACAACTTTCTTCTGACTGCAGAAGAAAGCGAATATTTTCGTTACAAATTAAAAAGTATATACAAAAGATATTCAAATGTTCTTTAGATAAAGCAAATATTTTTCTTAGGATTAACAAAAATCTAAATAATTTCTATTAAGGTTCATACCATGTCAATTCAACACGGAAAAATATCATTTTCGTTCTTACCATCTCAGATTTTATTTTTATTTGTCACAGGTCACTATAGGAATTGACTTGAAAATATTAAATTTTACTGAGATGTGTCAACTCGTTTTTTAATTATAATGCTGTAAAGTTCTCATAAATGGGTGTAAAAACAGGCTATACCATTTCTTTGAAACGTTGTAACAGCCTTTTTAATCGAGCTATAAACCTGGAGCTGGTGTTATTTGACAGCATTTGTCACGCTCTTTTCTATGACATACAACACTTAATATATGAAAAAAAAAATTCAAAACCTAATATAAAATTTAATTTTTTAAGTACATATTCCAAAATTTTCAAATTAATTCTAGTGTTGTAAATCATAGGAAAGAGCATGAAAAATGCTGTAAAGTGCCACCAATTCTAGGTCTCTAGCTCAATTAAGAAATATTCCGCCGCAAAAGTTGTTGTTCCCTGCTTTTGTGTCCATTCTTGAGAACTTGTAATTCTAACAAGCTATGTAATTCTAAAACAAGCTGACACATCCCAGTAAAATTTTTCCAAGTCTATACTAATAGTACACCTGCGCCAAATGACAATCTGAGATCGTTAGGTTTAGACCATGTGTTGAGTTGATATGGAATGACTCTTAATTAACTTTCCAAACTATAAGGAATATCAAATATTAACTGTAATATGTATCTATAATTATCTATTCACAAAAATCTATAGATAAAAAATACTGATAGGTCAGAAATCTTACAATAGTAGAATAATCCAATATTTATAATATATTCTGTTTAATCACCGATAATATCAAATTTAGCAATAAATGCAATAAATTAAAAGCATATCAAAAATAATTTTAAGAAAAATTGGATTCTAGGGTTATTTTCTAATTATCTTATTAGATTTTCTAGAATTAAGACAATTTCATATAAAACCCCATATTTCCTTAAAAAAAACTTATTAATCGTCAATTAATCAAAAAACAATTAAATATACATAAAACATGTTAATATATCTATTTTAATATATTTTAAATGTTACATTTCTTACTCTAATGAAGTTTCTTTTACCTATTACAAGTAATTTTTGTACCAAAAATATTTGTAATTCGTATAGAATTAATTAAATATTGTTGTAATAATTTGTAAAATATTATTTTTATCATGTGATATGTGTAATATATTTTGTATAAATAATAAATACTGTACAAAAAATATTACAAGTGATTTCTTTGATTCGTTTCCTTAACTAAATCTCCCTGAAACATACCATAAATATACAAATTAAAAATGTAATTGATATTATTTTTAATAATGCATATTTATTTTTCTTAGTGGAATAATTGTTTGAGATGTATTAGACAGCAAAGTGTGTTCTCTCAAATCCTTGTCCTAGAAAAAGAAATAAAATAAATGTTACTCTATTTTAGGTAAATTATAGACTTGCCTATTCCTTGTAAAATAGTATAAGCATCCTCTTCGTTTCTAGCCATAAATAAATAGCATTTAAAATTAGTAGCTACATCACAATATTCTTCCCTAAAATTGAGACACAATAAATATCATTGATAACAAATAGTCTAAAATTTAAGTAAGTATGAGTGTTTGAAAAAGAAATTCCTAGTTTTAAGTATAAATTTAATATTGAAATTAATGAATAACTACTAAACTAATCAACGAGTACATGCAATAAAAGAGAATACTTTCAAGTTTTGTTTTAACATTAATGGACTTCAACGTGGAATCTATGTGTAACCCTGTACACAACCCCCTGCACCCAACCGCTGCGACGATTATTTCGCGTAAATGATTGATGTCTCGGATCTTTCTAGTGTGCACATTTTTTATATGGCCCCAAAAGAAAAGTCCACTAGGGTTAAGTCCGAGTTTCGTGGTGGCCAAGAAATTGGGCCAGTTCTGCCTATCCGCCTTCACGTAAAGCGAATGTCTAGAGCCGCGCGCACGTGGTTACTGTAATGAGGTGGGGCGCCATCTTTTTGGAAAAACTAGCCCATTTTTCGGCCTCAATATCATCAATTTGGAGAAAGACATACGCTGTAAACATGTCGTAGTAATTGTCCCCATTTATTGTGTGTTCTACAAAAATGAAAGAATCACACGATCTTGATCTTCCATCAAGGCGCACCAAATATTAACTTTGTCACGTTGATGCTGAATAAATTCATGTGGATGTTCTGACCCATAAATTCTGAAGTTGTGACGATTTACTGCTTCAATAACATGAAATGTAGCCTCATCAGAAAAGAAAACATTTTTCAACAAATTGTCATTATCATCAATTCTATTTAGAAGGTATAGGTTTTTTATAGGAAGTAGGTTTTATTTCATGTAATAGTTGCAATTTTTAGGCACGCAAATGAAGTCTTTTACGCATAATATCATACAAGGCACCTTTAGGCAATACTAATTGGAGACTACGTCTGGCCAATGACTCCTTTGGGCTCCGAACACACGAAACACGGATCTTTTTAAAATCATCTTTAGAAGTTCTCGGTCTATCTGGCGATTTCCCTTTTAAAACACTACTGGTTTCCTTGAAAGAATGTAGCCAATGACGGATAGTTTTTGCTGCAGGAGGGTCAACACCATACTGACGTATAAAATTACGGTTCACTGTTATAAAAGATTCAGTTTGCACAAGCCAAATAACACGCTGCGCTTTATATTGCGGAGTAGCCATTGCACTGCACTGCACGCCTGAACTGAATTAAGCGAACTGATTGTGAGTCAAAAGCAAAACTTTGACAGTTTATGAATCAAACACAACAAACTCGAATAGTGTGTATCACTTTGTACAATATCTATGACACAAAAAAACTAGAGAGTTCTTTTTCAAACGCACTGTACATATATTAATATTTCGACTTGAAATTCAATTTTTTGCTGAATAATAATAATAACAATAATCTTTCGGTTCTTCTATCTATCGGTCTTTCTGTCAGGGAGTACAATTCGTTTATGTAATATATAATTTGAAAAAATATATGAGGTGATATGGGATATGATTTATTATGGTCGTCCAGATAGTGTTTCGTCTACAGTCTTCGAAGGATGAGTGACAAAGTGAGTCATTGAATGTCCGATGAATGTCTCTGTCTTTAAATCCGATTAATAGGTGTTTATGTCTGAGATATTTGGAATTTTGGTCAGAGTCTATAAGAAATCTTTGGGTAGGTTAACTTCCTTATTACACGTAACAATATACGTTTTACGTGCGTTAGTCATAACTATATGTTAATAGTCTAGGATAGGTCTGTATATAGCTTTATATAATTTCGTGGCAGTTTGTATGGAGATTACGTTGTTACCAGAAGACAAACATCGAAAATATTTGCTTCTTTGCAATGTCTTTATTTTCGTAGTGTAGCGTCGGTCTTGGAGATAAGTCTATAGTCGAGAGTCAATGCTATTTTACAATACAATTATACAATGCAAAGTATTTAACATGTGTCGGTGCTATGTACATGGTGTCTAGGTGGAGTTAAGGACAGTTAGGAGATATTCTACGGTTGCGGATATGGATTTGGCATTTGTAGTGGTTAGCAGAAAGTCTCCATCGATTAAACAATGAGGGTTTTGTCTGTGAGGACTTGTAGTTAGTCCATGGTCTTTTCGAGGTTACTGTAGTGGCATTTAAGTACGGTACATGATAAGTCGGCACTGGATATGTCGGCACCGGACCACTCGGCACTTCCAACTCGGCACCGGGAAAACTCGACACCGGGAAAACTAGGCACCGGATAAGTCGGCACCGGTTAAGTCTGCACCGGATAAGTCGGCACCGGGCAAATCAGCACCAGTCATCAATATATAAATTTTCTAGTATAACATAGGTTTTGGTAATACCAAAAACAAAAGAAATCTTTGTATAATTAAAAGTAACGCACGCCCCTTGAAAGATGAAGGAAATTGTAAACTATTTATTTAGTCACCTTCTAGCCAACAGTAGAATTCATGTTGACATAAAAACAGTGTTAAATTAAGAACTAATAATAAAACATAAATAACTTAATTAAAGGCTAATATGATAAAAGAAAATTAAAAATACGAGTGCTGAAATATCAGTGCTGATTTGTCCGGGGCCGACTTATCCGGTGCCGACTTTTCCCGGTGCCGTGTTGTCCGGTGCAGACTTATCCGGTGCCGACTTTTCGCGGTGCCGAGTTGTCAGGTGTCCACTTATCCGGGGCCGACTTATCCGGTGCCGAGTTGGAAGTGCCGAGTCGTCCAGGTCCGTTTAAGTATTGTAGGACATATGAGGCAAGGTTAATTTGGATTTTGTCGCCACAGTAGAAATTATAGATGGGGTGGGAATAGCTTCGCTAACAAGATTAAAACTTTCCAGGAAAAGATGAAGACAAGCCCCATGGGTGAAAGAAGTTCAGCTGGATCACGAAAAGTGGGAAAACAGGACAAAAACCAAGAAATCTTCAGAAGAAAAGTTGTGGAGGTGAAGGATGTTGTTTTAACGCTTCTACAGTTGGCGAAAACACTACGTTTAATAACATAGGGAAGATAGTCTGAAGAACATAATCATATTTGACGGGCGAGTTCTCCTCATCCTAGAATAGTCTGTGAATGAAACCAAGAGCAAACGATAACCCATTTGCTCATCTGTCCAAACCTGAAAGATTCATGCGCTAGAGATGAGCATGGAACGACTTGTTCGTTGTATATCCCATCCTATGGGACGTATCTAATCCCTGTCATTATCCTATTACATTTCGTCATATCGTCATTTTGTCCCAATGTCCCATCCCACAAACCCAAATTTTTCGTCTAACATTATAGAAATAAATACACATTATTTTGAAACCAAGTTGATATGGAAAAACATCGAATTATTCACTGTGTCATATTTTGATAATGATGAAAACTTTCTTAACCCTTAACCACCTGCCATATGTCTCAGGTGAGAAAATTACTGCTACTTCGGGTCTGAGACACGTATGTCAGGTGGTTAGGTGTTAATAATTGTAATATTGTTTCTGACAAACTATTAGGATTTATAAAAAATAGGAGCACTAGTGATGCACTAGCTTTTGTAACAAATTTTACAAACATATGATAATGTGCCTTTGACAAAGTTAATCACAAGATTCTTCTTATGCACTGCTCTCCTATGGTATTATTTACGATTTACTAGAAAATTATCTTACAAATAGAACACAGACAATAAAAATTAGTAAATGGTAATTAGGGTTTGTCGGTTTTTCAAACCCGGTTTAAAAAAACAGTTTTTAAAGTAAATTTGTCAAATGTAAATTTGTGTAATTTGAAAACCGGTTTTTAAACTAAGAAAACTTTTAGAAAATTTTTACATAACTTATTTGATTTGCTGTGCAATCCGTCATGAGTCTCGACAGGTTATACAGGAAATAGGTTTTCTTTGAAAATGAAAACTGGAAACAAAAATCGTCAAAAAAGTCATCATAGTTGATAAAAATTTCGTCTCTCAAAATTTAATGTGAAATAAAAAGTTGTGGCTTCTTTAACACAGGGAATTAAAATAATCCGTATTTTCTTTCTCAACGTTTCGTCATAAATTATGTCTTTATGAAGCACCGGAATTAGATTAACTTTTTTCAAAATTCCTAAAACATCTTTAAAGTTTTTTCTTTAAATTACTGTAATATTAATAGTTAAAATAATTAATATTAATAATCAAAAATATCGATTGAACTACTTTAATTTCATGTTTAGATAAAATGAATAAGTCGGGGTTTCAGAAAGTTAGGGATGGACAAGGGAATCTGAAATTATTTTAATAAAATGTTGAGCTGCAATCGATCATCTACGAGCAATCTACATAATTATTTTAAAACAGCTCGTAAAATAATTATCGGAAAGAAATCAAAAACGATCGGCGAAGAAGAAACGCCTGCTTCTTCCTCTTCAAAAAAACAAACGAATATTTTGAATTTTATGAAAGTGAAAAAGAGTAGTTTAGAAGAAATTATTTCGCTGCTTAAACTTGCTGCAATGGATGGATTTTCTACTAATAGCATTACAAATAGCTCACTTGTACGGGCGTCTCTTCAAGAATAAGGATATTCATTACAAAATTTCTACTTGAATCTTAAAACTGACATAGTTGCATCAACAATGTCAATTACCAACAATCAGTTTCACAAATTAGAAAACATTGCAAGTTCATTGCAAGAAAATCTCCAGTAAAAAACATCATTCTTCAAAATTATATCAAACATGAAAAGGGAAAGATTCTTGACTGCAAAACAAGGTGGAATAGTATAGAGGACATTATTGGAAAAGAATGTGTTTCTGTTGACATCGAATGATATTGGTTCTTCTTATATGTGGAACGAAGCTCAATATCCTAAACTTTTGGAACTTCGGGGCGACGAGATGCCAATTTATTAACAAGTGAAGGTACACATTTCAAAAATAAGAACAAGACGTTCAGTGGATACTTTAAGTTTTTTAAAATACTATTTTCTTAGGAGAAATTAATGTTAGTGAAATAAACATAAATACTATTTGAAATTTTTGTTTGAATTTTCGTTATTTTGTATAAGTAATGTGTAGGGCAAGCAAAAATATCCAAATGCATATATTTTCTAATTCCACTTATAAAAGAATGGACTGGAAATGTGTTTCTGACTACTAACTAACCTATTTGGTGTTTAGGGTTAGATGCTTAAAATTTTGACATTTTGTGAGAGAGACATGAACTTAGATGCAATCATTCATTTATTTGTCATTTATTGTAATAAAAATTTAATAAATTATTTTTAAGTTTAGCAGCATTTTTCTTTATTTTGTACATGTTATTTTGTATTTGTAAAATATTTTGTATTTTTCTATATTTGTATTTTATGTCAGATTTAAGAGCATATATTTTTTAAACGCATATTTTTATTTTTATAGAGCCTATTTTCATTTTTATGGAGCAAATTATCATTTTTATAGAGCATATTTTCATTTTTATAAAGCAAATGTTCATTTTTATAGAGCATATTTTTTTATAGAGCATAGTTTCATTTTTATAGACCATATTTTAAGCGCTTAAAGTAGTTTTTAAGAGCATATTTTTGGTTGTCCTAGTAATGTGTAATCCTAAAATTTTTCTTTTTATTTTGACGTTGATATTGATATCGTTTTTTGTTATGAAAAATAAATTTGTGTGTAAATTATATGACGCAATAACGGAAGCTATACAAAAAAGTCAAGATACCAACTGCCGTAAATCCAAGAAAGAAGAAAGGATCAGCCAAGATGCTAAAAACAATGCCTAAACGAAGCGAAATGAGAAGCAACTCAGATACAACAAGGGAGGAACTAGAAGAAATAAACATGAAAATCTCCAAAACAATTAAGCGGGACACCAGAAGATATCGTAGCGGAAAAATCCAACGAACATTAGAGCAAAACCAACGTATGAAGGTGTTATGCAGTAACCTTGGTGAAGGAAGGAAAGAAATAACAAAAGTAAAGATGAATATCTTTATCTCATGCAAGAGAATAACACAACGAACAGAGAGGAAATACCGTCAAGTAGAAAATCTAGAAATAACAACACTACAAGAAAACATCGTCAACCAAGGATCCGAGCTTCTAGGCGAGCTCGCGCTGTCAAAAACATAAAACAACAAATTTCCGGGCGAAGACAAAATAGTTAAAGAAGCAATGCAAGCAGGAGGCACGTTCCTGTTGAAGAAAATACGAACAGTATTTAACCTCTGTCTACGCGATAGCACAATTCCAGACAAGTGGTGCAACGCAAGTACCACCCTGCTCCACAAAAAAAGGTGACAAGGCTGATTTACAAAACAACAGACCGATAACACTTTTAAGCCAACTCTACAAACTATTCACAAAAGTAGTAACATCAAGATTAGAGAAGAAATTAGATTTTTACCAACCAAACGAACAAGCTGGATTCCGCTCTGGGTTTGGAACAAACGACCATTTGTAAAGCATCAAGGTCCTAATCGAAAAGTTAGTGGAGTACAACATACCACTGGCCGTTGCATTCCTGGACTTCCACAAAGCTTTCGATACTGTAGAGATAAACGTTCAGATACTCAGAACTAATCTATAACATATACCAGCATGCTACAATATCTGTAAAGTTACATGGAAACACCAACCCCATTGAATGTGGAAGAGGAGTAAGACAGGGGGATACCATGTCCCCAAAACTATTTATAACGGTCCTACAGTATGTCCTCAACAAGCTAAATTGGGAAACAAGAGGCATTAACATAGATGGAAAAAAACTAAACCACGTTCGTTTTGCGGACGACATAGTCCTCACAACCGACAACCTGGGAGAGTTAAGGCGAATGCTGGAAGAACTTCAAATCGTATGCTTGAAATTTGGATTGGAGATCAACTTTTCGAAAACAAAAGTAATTGGACTAATTTGGTACCAAGCGAACACTTTAATATCGGAAACACAAACGTAGATTTATTCTACAAATACATATACCTTGGTCATGAAATCAGAATTTCTAGAGATAACCAGACATCCTAATTACAAAGAAGAACCAACCTCCCTTGGGCAGCATATGGGAAACTCATCTATATCTTTAAAATCAAAATTCCAACATGTCTGAAAATGAAAGTACATGACCAATGTATTCTGCTGTGCCTGTCCTTACATATGGGGCGGAGACCTTAACTCAAACCGCCAATACGGCAAGAAAACTTAAAATAATCCAACGAAAAATGGAAAGATCACCGATCGGAATAACCCTACACCACCATACTACCAATGAGGACCTATGGAGGAAAACTAGAGTGCCAGACTTGATCGAGCGTATAACTAAACTCAAATGGAGATGGGCTGGCCACGTGGGTCGAATTAAGGACGTAATATGGACTAAGAAAATATTATATTGGATACAAAGAGCCGATAAGCGTAGCAGAAGAAGACCACCGACACGTTGGACCGATGTCCTAAAAAGGATCGCAAACAACTGGATCTACGAATCTCAAGACTGAAGAAGATAGAGTGCTATGGATTAGGCCAATGTCCAGCAGTGAACGAAACGGGCTGGTTGGTGATGATGATAATATATATTTTATATCTTTTATTGGAAATAAATAAATTGTTAAAATTCTCAAACATTGGCTTAGACACGAATAAATAAATGAATCCTAGAATAGGCCTAGGCAAACAAAGAAACTTTATACTTTACCCAGCAATATAAGCAAAATAATGTGGTAGAGGAACCGTCGATCCACAAGCTGAAATCTCCATAAAAGAATGTTCCAAAATCATCTATAATACAAAAATATATTAATAAAAAATAAAAGCATAAAATACTTAATATCCAATACCTCAGTGGTATTAGCATCGTAGCATTTAACTCCCAATTCTCCAACTTCAAAAATCACGTCAGTCTTGAACTTTGTTAATCGACAAGCGTGATAACTCGCATTATTAGCTAAGTAGATATTAAAAGCTTTATCAATCAACTTCACGTCACCACACCTACCTACATCTACCGATGCCACATAAACACTTTTAAATCCATTTCTAAAATATCAAAACCTAACAATAAAAATTCAATACACTCTAAGTAAGATTAATATTAAAAAGTCTACGTAACTTTCCTTACATACCTAATTTTCATCGAATTAATTTTATTTGGAGAATTAAATGATGTGATTGGAGTTTTGATTCCCTCCTGCATGATATCAATATTTTTTTCTTTGATTAAATCTGGATCTAAATCTACTTCTTTGAACAAATTCAAAATTGGTGGATAATAATCTTTTGTATTAGCATAAACCGCTTTTATGATAGTTAAAGTTACAGGCAGGTTTTTGTGGCACTTCAAAATTGAACTTAATCGACCGCGTGTCGCTGAACAAATACAAATTCCATTCATACTGTCCAATACGTCACCAATTGATATTTTTTTCTAAAAAAATATTTAATAATTCGTTAGCTTCAATGGAAAAAGAATAATTTCCATTGTAGTTAAAATACTTACAGATTCAGCAGTAACACTATTAGATTTGATATTTATAATCACAGCCTTTTCACCGGAGAAACTAAAAAAATATGAGTGCATTTCAATTTAAGGTTACCAGTTAATTTGTTACGTGATGCTACCTGATTGTCAATCCTAAATTTTGAGACGGAACTAAATCAATTTGATAAACGTCTGGTATTAACCAAGATAGGTCAAGAAAAGAGGCATTTTTTAAATCAAGATTAAAATTAAATTTGCTGCATTGATACAGCACTGACAGAAAAATCTCATTTAAAATATCATCACCTATTATTGAAATTACGTTGTAATAACTAGAAAATTTACCAGATTGTATCTAAAAAATAATAATATTATGAAGCTTCCTATAATTATCAAATTGTTACCAAGTATTCTATAGGTACGTATAAACATTTTCTAACTAAACAAAATCTGATGAATAATCTCAATCTGCCTTTGTTAGTGAAAACATTTTTTCTCTCCGATACGTTTTCAACAGAACTTATGAAGTTGTAATTGGATATTTCGTATTTTGCGCTCGAGATTTTCTCGATCCAGTTCCACGGATCATTTTGACGGATGAATCCAAAGGAATTTGGTGTGCTCAGAATGCCGGAATAAAATATTCTTTCCAGACATTTGCAGAATGGTTGTAGGTGCTTGTTGGAGTCGACTATTGTTCCATTTTTGTTAAGAATATCCAAAAATTTTGACGTACATACTAAAATAAATTTACAGATGAGAGGAAAATTAGTAAATGAGGAAGAAAGTATGAAAAGGATTTAACTAGGATCTACTAATGTAATATTTTCCATATTAATTACATAAACCCAATTTTCTTTAACATTTTGAAAATTTTATTGCATATCTAATAAATACTATTCTGTAGCAGAAACCAGTACAAAAAGAAAATTATTGTATGCACAAGGTGATCGAAACTCGATATTGACACATTTAACATTTTTTTAAATTTTTATCCGTAGATTTATAGCCCTATGAGGGTTCTGGCTGACTGCGCAAGGCGTCTACACCCCTGCCGGTCCATCATCATCTGAGGGTCGTAGTCCAATCCCATGGTCCGTAGGTCGCAGATTACGTTATCGCGCCATATCATTTGCGGCCTTCCTAGCGGCCGTTTACCAGCGGCGTAGTTATCCCATGCCAATTTTGCCGTTCGTTCGTTTGGCAATCTTTGGACATGTCCCGCCCATCTCAATCTCCTCCGTTTGATCACATTTACAATATCGAGTTCCTTGTACAACTCAGTCAGTTCCCTATTATTTATAGTTCTGTGTATTATTTATAGTTCATCCAGTATCGGTCCAAACACTCTCCGGAGTGTTTGGACCGATACCTTCCGCTCGAAAACTCTCAATTTTCGTTCGCTATCTTTTGTGAGTGTCCGCGTTTCACAGCCATACATAACCACCGGTCGTATTATCGATTTGTAGATTCGCATTTTGGCTCTTCTACAAATACATTTGGACCTCAGTGTTTTGTCCAAAGCATACATACATCTGTTGCCACTCTGAATTCTGGCTTTGACCTCTTCTGTTATGTCATTATCGGCCGTTATTACCGCTCCTAGATATTTGAAGCTATTCACCCTCTCGAAATTAAAATCTCCAATCGTCAAATTCTGACCTATACGATCTCTTTGAGCCTGCCTTGATACGTATATGTATTTGGTCTTAGTTTCGTTTATGGGTAATCCCATTTTAAATGTTTCCTTTTCTATCTTGAAGAACTGTTCTTTGATTTTAAGAACTGACCTGGCCATCACATCGATGTCAACCGCAAAGGCAAGTGCAAGTTTTATTCTATCATTAGTGTACATCTCCACTTTAATATTTGCCGCTCTTAAGGCTTTCTCCAGCGCTATATTGAAGAGCAGTGGAGATAATGCGTTTCATGTTTCTTTCTCTTTGTCCTTATTAGTATTCTGGCTTCCCTTTTTATTTCACTGAGATATCTTCTGTTTGTCTCATTGGGCTCTTGTATTTTTAGTATTCTGTCTTTTTCTCTCTGTTCTAATATCCTCCGACAGTCATCGTCGAACCAGTTCTTATGCTTCTTCTTTTGTGTTGGACCCAGTATTTCCTTGGCAGCATTAGATATTGATCGCTCTATTGTACGCCAGATCTCATTTACGTTCTCATCTTCATAGGTTTCTGGAAGGTTTTCCAATATTTATTTTTGAAACTCGTTTTTTGTTTTGTCATCATTTATTTGACATACTTCCCACCTATTTAATCTTTCCGCTCTTTTATTTTTGTGGTTAGAGATGCGCATTCTCACCTTTGCTCTTACTAGGATGTGGTCCGGGTCCGCATCTGCACCTCTCAAGCCCCGTACATCAAGCGTCTATATGCGTCTACATGTATCGCGTCTACTAAAATGTGGTCTATCTGATTCCATGTGATACCATCATTTGTTATCTAAGTCTGTTTGTGAATGTCCTTGTGTTCAAATATTGTAGACTTGACTAGCAAGTTATTGCTAGCCGCTAGTTGGATGAACCTCATACCATTGTCGTTACTGGTGTTGTGTAGGCTGTGTATCACAGAGTAGTATCATGTCTTGTTTAGGCATTTGCATAATTACTGTTTCTAGTTGGTGTGAGAAATCTTATTTGGTGTCTTCATCCTTCTTTACCGTAGGGGCATGAACTGATATGATAGAATAGTCGTGCAATGGTCCCTTTAGTCGGATACCGCAAATGTGTTCACTTATTGGGTTGAAGCCTATTTCGCTGTTAAAGATCTTCTCTGAAACTACAAAGCCAGTTCCAAATTCATGTTTTCCATTTTGGCCTCTGCTGTAAAAAAATGTTAATGTAAAAAATGACTAGCTAATTCTAAGCTCCCCACTGTCGAGCCATCTGATTTCTTGGACTGCTGTGATGTCCATTCCTAATTTTTCCAGTTGTCTTACGGCGTGAATGGATGCTCCTGTTCGGTGCTAGCTAAGAATATTCCACGTACCGATACTCATATTCCTTTTTCGATGCTTATGTCGTTTTCCTGTGTGATCCGTCCGGTCCCGAGGCGCATTCGTAGTTTTCATAACTGTTGTTTGTTTCCCGAGGCAGGGTAGTTAACCTTACGCTCAACCTTTATTTTGATTCGCGGGGGATATTTTATATCACCCCATTTATATATATATATATATATATATATATATATATATATATATATATATATATATATATATATATTTGTGTGTGTGTGTGTCAGTTTGAAAAATCACATTTAACATGATTCATTGAAAAAATGATGATAACATTGAAAAAATTATAAGCGTATTTGTAAAAAAGTATATATTATCAAAAATTCGCAATCGTCACGAGTTAACCCTCCGTCAAGCGATGAAATCGGCACAGCAAAAATTTTGCGGTACTCTTCTTCTCCCTAGGGGCAGCGAATCCTTAAATCTTGAATAGCTTATTAACACCTTGCCCGGAGTTGTTTGTTTACGGAAATAGTATTTCTACTTTTTTTTCATTAAAATCGTTAACTCTAAGAGAATCGCAAACTCAAAGAAATTATAGATGAAATCTGGCAAACTGAAAAAATTCCTCCAGATTGGAACATGGATCATCCATCCAGTATACAAGAAAGGTATCAAAACGAATCCAAACAATTACCGAGGGATCTCATTACTCTCGGTAACTTACAAAGTTTTATCCAAAGCCTTTTCAAACCGTGGCTATCTTCAACTGCATCCGCAGATTGGTGAATACCAAGATGGGTTCCGGAAAGGCCGATCGTGTATAGAGCAAGTTCTCAATTTGAAAAACTCAATGTATAACCTCCGTAAAATGTCAAACAAAAATCATGTCATAACTTTTGTTGACTTTGCAAACGCTTATGACAGCATTGACCGTGAATTCCTTGTTGCTGTACTCTCACAATTTGGATTAGATCGCAAGACAACATCAATCATAAAAGATACCCTCTTCAATACAAGTTAAAAGGTTAAATTTATGGGAGGACTGAGCACAAAATTTTCCATTGCTATAGAAGTGCGTCAAGGAGATGGATTATCTCCATTGTTGTTTTATTGTGCGCTTGAAAAAGTCGTCCGAGAATGGAAACGAGCACCATCCCATAGACTAGGACCAAAACTCAAAGGGATGACACTCGGCGGCTTGGCATTTGCGGATGACATGGTATTAATTGCTCCAAACATTTCTGATGCCCAGAAACAACTTGAATTACTCCAGGAACATGCAGCAAAAATCGGCTTAAGTATTTGTTTTGACAAAACCAAATTTATGATGGATATTAAAACAGCTCCAAATACACTCCGCATTGGAAATTGTAAGGTATCTCGAGTGAAAGACTTGACAAGCATTTAGGTGAATAGATCAATGAAACTGGCAACGAAAGAAAATCTATAGAAGCAAGATTACAGAAAATGGAAACTGCTTTCCATTTGACAAAACAAGTTTATAAGAAACATTGCCTCATGGAATTGTAAAATTCAACATTATAAAACAGTAGTCTTACTTGCAGCCCTTTATGCAGCCGATACACTTAATCTACAACATAAAACACGGAGAAGTTGATTGGAGATTAACGAACGTAAAATCAAACGAAAAATTTTGGGACCAAGAATCAAAGATGGCATTCACCGTCCAAAACTTAATACTGATGTCTATTTAAAAATTACTAAAATCACAGACACAATCCGAATGAGAAGGATCCAATTCATGGGACATTTGGACAGAATGGACCCAACTAGGTTAACAAATAAAATCGATATGTTTTTGCAGAAAAAAGCAACACGGTTCAATTGGTACAAACAGGCGGAAAATGACTTGGCTGAATTAGGTTTTACCAATCTCAAGGATCGAGAGGAAATTAAGAAAATTACTCATACACGGGATTTTGAGGGAGAAGACCTACCAGACACATCTAGTCGCAGCAGCGAAGACTCGCTCAATCGTTGCGCATGAAGAGTTATTGGACAAACATCAAGGCCAATAAATGTTGATTTCGCGTGGTCCTAGGAGACCCATTCTCGCAGTAGAATAAAATCGTTGACGAGCGCTTCGGGAAAAATATGAATACAAATTAATAAAATACCACGAACTATTTATTTTAGTAGTGGATTTTTATCGGATTATAAAATAAACGCTATCCCACGAACGATTTAGTTCCGGACTATCGGACTTGAAGTGTACACAGGTCGAACGAAACTTGGAAATTTGAGGAAAAACAGGATAACAACCTGCCGTTTCAACTCGTAGCGTCCAAAGGGCGGAACACCAAATTTTCAGAAAATCCGTTTTGTCCGTTTCCGGGGCCAAAATGCCGAAAAAATTACGATTTTATCGACAAAGAGATGTTGTCGATGAGACAAGTGAGATTGTTGTAGTTTTAAGAAAAGGACTAACATTTAACACAGTTAACAGATGTTACGTAGCATTTGGGTGTTACGTAGTGGCAATAATAAGGGACCAATGGTACTGAAATAAAAATTTAAAAAAAGCAAAACAGTTCTGTTTGCAGTTCCCGGTAGAACTCTTCGATCGTTCGATCGAAAATCCTTATAACATTTTTCAGTAAAGTTAAAAATTAGAAAGATATGCGTAAAATTAGACTTCTAGAAAACAACAAGACGCAAACTGCATTTTAGATCCATTTTTCGTAATTTTCAAAAATCAGCCTTTCCAGACTAAAGGGATATCAGTGGCTCCTTACTCGCTTAATAATTAATAATTAATAATTGCACATCTAAGTTGAGTTATCTAGTCTGAATCCAGGTACGTTACAATTACAATTGGATAATTAATACCTAGTCTAACACACTCATATTTCATTGTTCATAGCCTCCCCTTATGACATTGTATTAAAATATGAAACGAGAAATTGTGAATTATTAACTAAATTAATAGTTCTTCCAATACGAGGTTTCATTTTGATATGTAAAAAAAAACGAGTAATTTTAAGCGAAATCATCGGATGTTTATTTAATTCTAAAGAGGAGGGTATGCCATTAATCATGGAAAACAATATTAGCCAAATGCAGAATATAATCTTTTCGTGAAATTGGTGTTATAAGTTTAACGTGTCTGTGTGTCAGTCTGTCCATCTGTCCGTCTGTCCGTATATATGGTTGTTTGTGGAATCGTAGCTCCTAAACGAATGGACCGATTTTCATGCGTTTTTTTTTTAAAGCTGACATGAACGAGGAGGTTCTTAGCTATGATTTATAAAGATCTGTTCATGCGTTTGATGACCATCAACTCATTTCATACTTGATAAAATTAATCTGCAACCAATTTGACGCAAATGTTTGTCTAGCTCCGTATATCCAAACTTGTCTTTGAAAGCTGACGTGGCGATAGAGAAGGTTCCTAGCTATAGTTTATGAAGATCTATTCAGGCATTTGATGATCATCAGCTCATTTTCTACTTGACAAAACTTAATCTTTTTTTTGTAAACAATTTCACGAATTTTGTAAACTTATAAATTTACTTATTTACGTAATTTTGTGAACAAAATCACGTATTTGCGAACGTAATTTCAAAGAGGTAACATTAATCACGTATTTATAAACAAATTATTAAAGAAAAGAAAAAGTTCAAATAATAAAATACAAAAAAAAAACTAAAAAAAAATAAAATAATAAATTTTCTCTCTTGCCCTTTTAATTTCATTAAAGGTAGAGGTTCAACTCCTCAGAGCGAAGGCTTTAGCCGCGGTGAGGCTTTTTTGTTTTGCCGCTGTCAAAAAACTTTTAATGTTTCGAAAAAAATCAGTATTTTTTGTAATGTAATTGGAAATAGTATTACATTTATGTAATTGGAAATAGTATTACATATAGTATGCATTGTCTAAATGTTCGTTTGAAAGTATTAAAGGTTTTTTATTGCATTGTTTTGTTTTTATTGCATTGTTTAAAAATATGAATATAAGCATAAATTCGTTAGAAATGCCAAATATGGGCAGTTCGCGGTATCCAAATATGGACCATTCCATATTTGGATCCCAAAACATCAGCTGACTGGATATCTATTTAAATTTATTTAGCAAGACCATAACTGATAGAGGCTCATTAGTGACAATCGTTGTTGCAAGAACGTCAATGGCCATTTTGTGCGTCCCTTCATTATTTTTCATAGGAAAAACATGAGTGAACAGCTAATGTGAGGCAGTCCCCATGAGCTGTTATCGTTGCACATCCATCAGAGTGGATACAAATGAAAATATTTACTGATTGGTTCAAACATTTCATCAACACTCACACTCACTTTCTCACACTCACACTCGTAAGATCGATGTTATAGAACTTGCGAGAGAAAACAATGTAGAAATGGTGTCCATACCTCCGCACACAACCCACAAGCTCCAGCCACTTGAAAAAATTTTATGGGACCACAAAAGTCTTATTACAGTGAAGAAATGCGAAAGTGGATTAGAAATAATAACAGGCCACTAAGTCCTTATGACATCGTCGAGCTATTTGGTAAGGCTTACCTAAAAGTACAGACAGGTGAGATTACAGCGAATGGGTTTCATGTCACAGGACTATGGCCACTGAATAAACATATTTAGCGGGGTCGACTATCTAGCTGCACAACAAGATGCAGTTCAAGAAAACCTTCAAACAGGGGAAGGAAAGCATCCGTTGCAGCATCATCACGTCTTCACCTTACAAAAACCGACCTCATTGACAAAAGAAAGAAGAAAAAGAAAATAGATTGAGTAGGGCTAAGAATAACAAAAAGAACGAAAAGTAACAAAAACAGAAAACCAAGGTTAAGAATAATCCTCAAAATTACTGTTTGACACAGACAGTCGGAGACAGTCACCGGACGCCTTGATAAGAAATGAAGATGCTGCCTTGGAAGATACAGAATGAATATTTTATCATATGATGTTTGCTGAAGATACTCGACGAGAAACCTGGATCAAATTCCTCATGTGCGAGGTCTGGGCACATAATGATTGCGCTCGTGCAGAATTAGACACCTGGATTAGCGATTATTGCAAGTAGTTTAAGTTATATTTTGTATTTGACCAAAGTTCCTAAAGTATCTCATAGAAATTAAGGTTGATTTTGGATAGTTTTTCTAGTGTTCCATATTTGGGGTACCTATTCCATAATTAGATAGCTTTGTGTCGATTTTGTTTGAGAGAAATTATAGTACTTATAATTAATAAATATAACACAAGACTGTTAAAATCTAAAGCGCAAATGTATCTGTTCATAATTGCGAATTAAAAGCTTTTTATTTTTAAAATTTGTTTTTATACGTAAAATATAAAACAGTATTCCATATTTGTTACTTTCCTCTACCTAATTAATATTTTGATGATGAGCGACGCGTCGGAGGACTGCTAAGTAAATGAAATAATAAAACCATAATACAAAAGAATTGGGGTTTCAAATGGGGTAGTGCATGCGCACCACACGACAATCGCACAGGAAGAGATTGTCGCATAGCCTCTCCTAGCCAATCCCGACTCTCACCTCCACGAAACCTCAAAGAGGTGGTGAACCCTGAAAACCTGAGTAACCTGGTCTGAGATGCGGTAAACAACTCGTATGGAAGGCTAGGTCAGGGCAAAAGAGAGCGGAAGAAATGGTCCCCCGAAAAGGGGGTTGGGCGACGGACCAACTATTCATCCTCGTGAAAAAAACTTAATGTTCAGAAAAACTCAACGATAGAACAACTAGCAAGAGAACGTAACAACAACCTACAACCCATAAACATAGAAGAATACAACTTCGAGTTTGTCAACAACTTCTGTTCTCATTTTCTACTTGACAAAACTTAATCTTTTTTTTGTAAACAATCACGAATTTTGTAAACTTATAAATTTACTTATTTACGTAATTTTGTGAACAAAATCACGTATTTGCGAACGAAATTTCAAAGAGGTAACATTAATCACGTATTTATAAACAAATTATTAAATAAAAGAAAAAGTTCAAATAATAAAATACAAAAAAAAACTCAAAAAAAATAAAATAATAAATTTTCTCTCTTGCCCTTTTAATTTCATTAAAGGTAGAGGTTCAACTCCTCAGAGCGAAGGCTTTAGCCGCGGTGAGGCTGTTTTGTTTTGCCGCTGTCAAAAAAACGTTTAATGTTTCGAAAAAAATCAGAATTTTTTGTAATGTAATTGGAAATAGTATTACATTTATGTAATTGGAAATAGTATTACATATAGTATGCATTGTCTAAATGTTCGTTTGAAAGTATTAAAGGTTTTTTATTGCAATGTTTTGTTTTTATTGCATTGTTTAAAAATATGAATATAAGCATAAATTATACAACCCATAAACATAGAAGAATACAACTTCGAGTTTGTCAACAACTTCTGTTATCTTGGCGCACAATGGAACACACAAAATCAAACAAGCGAAGAGATTAAGAGCAGGATAGTAGCAGGAAACAGAAGTTATGTATAAAAAACTACTAACGTGAAGACTGCTAAACAGCGTAACCAAACTAAGAATATATAAAATAATAATTAGACCTGTGGTTACATACGGCTGCGAAACGTAGTCTTTATCGAAGAACGACGAGACCAAGCTTAGAATTTTCGAACGAAAAATTCTAAGGAAAGTGTGCCGATACAGGAAGAAAACGGAATGTTCAGAATTCATATGAACCATGAACTGAACATCTGTATAAATAATGCGGATATTGTACGATTTATAAAAGCACAAAGAATCAGATGGCTGTGACATGTAGAGAGAATGAAACACACAAGGGAAACTAAGATAATAACAGACTGGAAGCCAGTGGTAAGCAGAGTAAGAGGAAGACCTAGAAAAATATCGATACATGGAGTAAAGGAAGATCTCAAAACACTCGGAATGAGAAATTGGAAAGAAGCGACAAATGATAGAGCGGATTGGAAAAAGATCGGCGATCAGGCTAAAACTCACACAGGGTTGTAACGCCAAAGGAAAAAATACAAAAGAATAAAAAGAAGATTGATACAAATGATACAAAGACCTACTTTGTGTAAGCAACGTACGTAAGTAACAAAGCAACAATATCCGTTCGTTTAGTTTTCAATATTGATTAAATAATTTACTCCGAAAAATTAACAAAATAAACACAAACGTCCCCGTGCCGCATACCATATCGAAACTCTGCAGGAACATAGTAGACCTTGTACGATAGATTGATACATCTAAGTTCATATGTACAATTTTAAACTAGTAGGTATTTTCTATTCATTATACCTATGTAGGTATAACTATAATTATAATTCTTCACATAGCGGTCCTCCGACGCGCCGACGCTCATCATATTAATAAGTACTTTTAATAAAGTTAAAAGGGCAAGAAAGAAACCTTATTTTTTTTATTTTTTAGAGGTTTTCTGTGTCGAAATGTGTAGAAATTTATATAACTGTGAATAACAATAACAACTATAACATTTACAACTATAACAACAAAATACAACTATAACATTTTTACATAGTACAAGTGTGATAAAAACATATTGAATTTTTCAATTCAATGTAAGTATGAATTACCACGTAGTAACTGTCGCAACCATCCTATTCACAAAATCAAAGAGTTAATTTTTTAAATATTTCTAAATTTAATATGCTAGTGTCAATTTGGATAGTTAGTTCAGTTTGGTTTATTACTAAATTTCTAGAAATCAACTGAAAATATTCACGAGCCATTTTAAAATAAGGTTAAGGACCAAACCAGGACAACATAAAATTAAAAAAAACCTTGGACAAAAAAATCATTATATTTTGGAAGTGAAATCAAACTTCGATTTCCCAAAACTCTCGTTTACTGCAAAACCCCATTTGTGCGCGCGCCCACGATTTTTAAAATATAATTTTAAATACATATTTCAAAATTTAATCAAGGAAATTGAATTCAAAAATTACATTGAATTTTGAAAATTTTTTAAAAACACATTTTTAACGAACCTACTTTTCCTATTACATATTTATCTAAGTATATAATTTCTATTTTTTAACATATTTTACATTGGGTACTTAAATTAATTTAATTTTTAATGCATAATTTATTTCTAGATAAAATGTTATCAAACTAAGTTTAATATTATCTATTAAGGAAATAACAACATATTTTACGGGAATATAAAAAAGCCCAGCGGCCACGTTTATTGATTTTCCCCTTTAACAGCAAATATGTTCTACAAAATGTAACCTAAATCTACAACCAGAATATTGAACTGAACCAAAAATTAACAATAAAAAACCATCTACAAATTCAATTATTTGATATTTCATTATAAACATATTGACAGTGTCAATATTATGACATCTCAAACTCAAAAATATTTACCTTTCAATTCCCTGATTAAAGGATCACTTACTGACATAATCCCTAATTATAACCAATTTATATCCTTGATAATTTTCAAATTTTCTTCGTTCATTGAATTTTCTTTCTTTTTTAATTGTAACTTCATCACAGAGTATAAAATATCAGCAACGCGACATAATTGCTGCTCTCACAGCAAGTTAACTTCACATAAGCTGTCACAGTAGCAGGGTTGATAGGGAAACGGAAATAAAATCATAACAATATTAATTTAACAATATAATCTAGATATTGTAATAAAGTTTTAACGAAAATTGAAATATAAATAACATTTTTTTTTTAATTAAATGTAATAATAATTAAATTCTTTCCAAAAATATTTTTATAAAAATAATTTAATTCTCAGTTTTATTATCAGTTTACTCATCTAGACTAAATTTGTGAAAATCTAGTTTGATCGTGTAGACCTGTGATTTCCAAGGTGGAAAGGACCTGAAATTTCCAAGGTGGTCCACGGGAGTTTCCACGCGGGTTTACGTTGGTCCCCAAAAAAAAATGGGGATCAACAAATTGTAATTGGGGGTCCACGAAAATTTATCTGGTTTCGATATTAAAGAACAAAAATGTTGTTAAATGTTGGCAGCTAATAAACTACTCCAAAAAATTAAGGATGTGGCTATTTATACATACAGTATGTATGCGCAATTGGCTATTTATACATACAGTATGTATATGCAATTGGCTATTTATACATATAATACTCATTCGCAATTGACTATTTGCACATACTGACTGTATATACAAATATTGGAGTTACTATTTTGGTAATAACTACACAATTAAAAATAATTATAGTTTTATTTATTAAAGTTCATTTACAATCTCGCTCAACAAACTCATAAATAAAATTCAAAGTATCACAAGATGTGTGAAATATAGGTTTAAATTATTTTTTATTCTGTATTTTTTTTTTTTTAAAGTGGTGTGCTTCTTAGTCTTTATCTTTGGACATCCTTTGGATTTTATTTTAGATTTGAATTGTAAGTTTTTATTTGATTGATTTGAGGGGCTGGCAGGGTACGATTGACTCGGCATTAGACCGAATTTGTTCTTCAGATTCTTCTCGTTTAATTGCACTAAGGCCCACTACTCTCTAGTTCATTTTCAATAAAATCATCAATGTTTACATTTAAAACATCTGTATCCATATTTAGTGCAATTTCAGTTGAAATATATCTTGCATGAAAACAAGTTTATGAAAATATGTCCAAATTATTATATTTTCTTGTCAAAAGAATATGACGACGTGGTGCACTAAAAGAATTCCAAAATGAATACAAACATGTTTCCACCGATGTATTATAAAATTTTGATATTTTGCTATCGAGATTTTCCTCAATGCCATTGTTTTTAATTCTCATTTTGGACTATAAAGTTTGAAATAATTTTAACTGTTTATGAAAAAAATTTATTCCTGTCTCTGTGAGGGCTTCAGAACATCCTTCAAGTATATTTCTTATTTCGATATCACTATCCATAATTTAAAAAACTGTTTGTTTATTTTTGGATAATTTTATATTTATTCTTGAATCAATACAGTTTATGATTTACATAATACATACGTAAATTATTGGCAAACTATGATATTTAGTTTGTATGTATTATTTAAGAGTCCAAAATGATCCTTCAATTCTGTTTGTTGTAGTGCCTCCCATTAATGGTAAATGTTTTCTAAAATAATGTACCCACATTTCTTAACAACTAACCCAATTTTTAAGGAATTGTTCCTTAAGTGTTACATATTTATCTTTTGTTCCTATAAAAACTTTACAAATTACAGATTTACAAATTTGCAAAAATTGTTTTTTCTGCTCTTCATATTCCTCATGTGATTAGGAATACAAGCATTTTTTGAAATCATACAATAATTTATGCTTCTCATCAATTATTATCATCAACAAAATCTCATCACACAACACTAACAGAAGAAGAAGTAATTAAATACCTAAGTAATAAAGGGTTCACCAACATACAATGCATGAAACTGTATTCAAAATTTCCAGAAGCACACACATCTTTTAAAATCACGATTCCCTTTGAACAAGTAACTGAAATAAAATACCCTCAAACATGGCCCAAATACGTACGCGTCAATCGTTTTTTTTGCCAAAGCTAAGAAAACCATGGACTACGTAATAAATATACCAATATACAAAGAGTTCTAGAAAAAAATCACAACTTATCATTATACATGAATATCCAAAGCTTAAAAGAAAAAACCAACCAAATCGAAATTTTAAGCGTTGATTTGAAACCAGATTTTATGTTGACCGAAACATGGCTAAATGACATCAGCTCATTCACTTATCAGCTCATTCCACCGCACAGTTACCACGGGAGGCGGGGTACCAATTTGGGCCAAAAAAAATATAATTTTCAAACCTAATGTCAATAGAAAAACAAATAGAAATATGTGGGATCCATTGGATAAATTCGACAAATAAAAATAAAATAAAACTAGTTTGCTTATACAGACCCCCGCTAGGATCCTTAACCACTTGTATGACATTGTTGGAAAAGAACATGGACAAAATTTTCAACATGCATGACGAAATAATAATAGTAGGAGATTTCAACATCCATTTCGAATCCAATACCAAAGAAAGATTCTATCTAGTAGAACTCATGAGATCATATGGACTTAAAGATCAAATTTTCCAACATACTCGAGTAACGCAAACATCAAGCAGCATTATTGACAATATTTTCACTCAAAAAAAACAAAAAAGTATATCAGTAAATAATATCAGACCACAGATTCATTCTCCTTGGCGGAAACATACAAAATCATACAGGCAGAACACAATATGAATTCAAAAGAATATTTAGCGAAACAGTTTTTAAACAAATCTAGATTTAAGGTAGCCTTACAAGAAGAATCTTGGCAAAACAACTTAACTAAAGACGACTGCAATGAGAAAACAACAGAATTCATAAAAAAATCTTCAAAATCATTTTTATAAAGCATTCCCAATCAAAAAAGTTAAAATTATTACAAAACCATGGATAACGGAAGAAATCAAAAAGTCAAACAAAGAACTTCATAAGCTATACTCAATACAAAAAAAAATCAGATCTAAAAAGTGACTACCAGAACGCGAAGAAAAAACATAGAGACTATATAGAGACTATAATTCAAATAAAAAGAAATTTTTATAATGATAAAATCAATTACACCACAAATAAACAAAGAGAACTATGGCGTATCATTAACAAAGTAAAGAACAAACAAAATCTTGAAGAATCAATCAAATTATTATATAATAGCATGTTTTTGGCAGAAATGACTCTCATATTTCAGAGATTAAAAAACAACAGGATGAGACAATCTGCCATGCAACATTATAAAAGAAGTTCTACAAGAATTGACACCATCAATTTTAGACATTGTGAACTGTTCATTCAAAACAGACACTTTTCCCGAATGTTTGAAAACATCAATAATTATACCAATCCATAAGAAAGGCGATAAAACTGTCTTATACAACTACAGGCCAGTAGTCTTAATATCAATAATAACGAAAATAATAGAATACTGTATTTAAAGAGAATCACATTCTTCATAACAAAATACAAAATAAGTCCGAATCAACAACATGGCTTCCGTAAAGACAAATCAACAATAACAGCGATAGAAAATGTATACACAAAATTAATAAATTGAATATACAAAGGAAACTGCGCAGTGGGAATTTTCTGTGATTTGTCAAAAACATTTGACTGTGTTGCGCACAATACACTAAGTACTAGAGAAACTAGAACGATATGGATTTAGAGACAAAACACAACGCTGGCTCCCATCATACCTAGCAAACCGAAATCATTTTTTTTAAATATGGAATACTAGATCGAGTACAACCAACACATCAGTCGAGGTACCACAAGGAACCATATGCCCCACTACTATTTGCGTTATACACAGTTGACCTTATCCACTACATTGGAGCAGATAACTGTATTATGTACGTAGGCGACACTAGCATAATCATTACAGGCTCGTCAATACAAGAAATCGAAAGTACAACCAAGCAGATATTAGACAAATTATATCAATGGCGTTGTTGTGTGATAAGCATTTTCCTTTTTTGTTTCCTTTGCCATATTATCCATATTCTTCTTTACCGATTGTATGATTATGATTGTGACATTTTTATTAGTGTCCATTTTGTTTTTTTCCTCTATAAAAATTCAACACTATATCTGGTACAGACTGAATGCAGACTGTATGTATAAATATCCAATTGCGTATACATACTGTATGTATAAATAGCCAATTGCGTATACATACTGTATGTATAAATAGCCAAGTGCTTATACATACTGTATGTATAAATAGCCACATCCAAAAATTAAAGGAACAAAATCTCAGAACAGTTCCAAAAATATTTTTATTGCGTACGAGGATGTGCGAGGATTAAACTATAATCCTCGCACAATTTCTAAAACATACTTTTCTTCCGGTGGTGGAGGGATTGGCCACTGTCTGGTGGGACAATGTTACCAGGGGGCGCCGGCATGTTCTGCATATACAGGAGGAAATGCACTCGTGGAGGCTCCTTCCGTGCCCACCAATTTCTAAAAATGATTCGTTTGTTTATGACAGGGCTCGTATCGTAAAACCCGAACAGTTAAAAAAATATTTCATTTGAATATTTTATGATCAATATTTTAATCCCCGAACAATTCTAAAATTAACCGAGACATACACCAGCGGGTCTTTTGTTTCACGTTTTATTTTCACGTTTTTTTGTTTCACGTTTCGAACCTCTGGTGTAGTCTATACTTGGTCTACAAGGTTTGATCATGACTAGATTTTTAATAATCTAGACCAGTATTTTTCGACCTTTTTCGTGCCGCGACCCCCTTAGTATGGAAACATATTTCGCGACCCCCTATCCTACCCTCCGCTGTTTTTAGCATGTATTTTTTATGATAGAAATATCGAATCCGTACATCATTTTTACATATTTTTATAATTAGATATCGGCCAAATATGTAATTACTTACATATAACAAACATATTTTTACCGCATCGGCAAACGCCTCCACGGAGAAGCTATACGACAATTGCAATGCAATTTCTCATATTTGTGTTAATAATATAATTTGTCATAGAGGGATTATTTCCAATATATGTATATAAACATACATATATACCAACATATATGTTATAAAAATTAAAAGAATGTCCATATATAACCCAAAATGGTAACTCAACACCAAACATCCAAATGAAAAAATCAAGCCGTTGCAATTTTTTGAAAGAAAATCGAAGGGCCTTAATCATCAAAAATTGCTGTCCAATACAGATGGTCAATACAAATGAAAAAGCGTTGTTAGCTAGTTATCGAGTAGCTTTTCGTGCGGCTAAAGCTGGAAAACCTCATACGATTTCCAAAAATTGTATTTTACCTGCGGCTTTAGATATAGCATAGATTATGTTTGGTAAACAAGAGGTAGAAAAGTTTAAAAGTATACCACTCTCTGGCAATACCATTCAACGCAGAATAAGCGATATGGCGACTGACATGCGTGATCAAGTCATAGAAAAAAGTACTTTGTATCCCTGCAGTTTGATGAATCTACTGATATTGCAGTTTTACGCAGTTTGTGGCTTTTGTGCGTTTTGAATCCAACGAGAGATTGATAGAAGAAATACTGTTTTGTAAAGCTTTGCATACGAATACAACAGATCAGTTCTTATATAACATGTATCTTGAACCTACACAAGACTTCCATATCGATTAGGCGAAGAGATGCATAGCTATTTGTAATGACGTAGAGCGACTTTATTACGTACACTTAAAGCACTGATGCCACACGCTTGTTTGCATTGCTTTCTCATCGCCAAGCTCTTGCGTCCAAAACCTTGCTACAGGAATATAATAACGTTCTTATTATCATAAATTATTATAAAATTAGTAAATTATATTAAAGGAAAAGTGTTACTGACAGGTTTATTTCGAAACATTTATGAGGATATGGGTTCACTGCACCAAAGTTTCCTTTACGTTTATCGAGAAGGCAAAGTAATGACAAGAGTTTTCGAACTTCGAGCTGAACTTTTGGTGTATTTGCAGCTGGTCAAATCCAAATATACCAAATTTATTTGTGACCCCGGAATTCCTTTTGAAACTGGATTTTCTTTAGAGCCATATTCGAGCTTTTAAACACTTTGAATAAAAGCCTTCAAGGGAGGGATATACAAATTCATTAAAGATAGAATCCATGGCTTTACGAAAAAAATAAACCTGTGGTTATCATCCATAAAGCAAGACAACTTTGATTAATTTTGTTCTACTCAGTCTTATATTGTAGAAGTGCGATCTGAGATAAACATCAAATGATATATACCTGGTATGAAAATTGTATTTCAGAATTTGAATTTGAAGAAGAATTGTGACATTATTTCTCGGTGGAATTACTTTCAGAAACACTTGGAAAAGGTGGATCATAAATCTGTTTTTAAAAGCAGCTACAGTCGGGGCATTTTGGGAACCAATCTAAAAGAAAACCTGTTGGAACTATCTGCTGATGGAATGTTACACATGTTTTTGGCTAAAGAGAAAAAACACAATATCCACTATTACCCAGAGAAGCATTAAAGTGTTTGATTCCATTTGCCACCTCTTATTTCTGCGAGTAGACGTTTTCGTCGAAGGCTCAAATAAAAGGCAAACAGAGAAATCGCTTAAATTTAGAAAGCGATTTAGATGTGTAGCAAAAGCGGATCCGGGATGGGAAAAATTGATTAACAAGAAAAAGGTCCAACCATCACATTAACGTGAATGTGTGGCCTATTCCTTGTAACATTAATGATTCATGTGACTCGAAGGTATTTGTTGATTTGTTTTAACCTAATTTGTGCTCTAACTAACCTTTAATTAACCTTTTCTGAATAAATATTACATTTTTAAATAGAATAATTTTAGTTTTTGTACTTTGAATGCCTCTTTAAGGTGTTAGGCCACTCTACAGGCCGAAAAAATAGACGTTTTGTGATTTTTTTTCTTTCAGTGGAAATATTAAATAAATCGAGATACAAAGTTATAAGATTTTTGTACATATGATAAAACTAAATTTTTATAGAATAATTTACTTAAAAATGGCGGCTGTGCAGCGTTTCTCAAATGGCCTCTCTATTTTGGAAGGGTCCACGGCTGTACCAACATCTATTGTAAATTTTGATTTATGATGAAACACTAAATTTTTCTTTATTGTACATTACAACAGCTAGAGAAGTGCGTAGGATATTTTTGATGTATTGATTTTTTGCCGAATGGACATCCAAAGTCAAACTTTCAAAATTCTCGGAAAAATCGCCAAAAAATTGTTAATAACAAATGAACTATGCCATATAAAAAATAAATCCTACGTATTTATTTAGACAATATATTTTTTAAGATCCAATTAAAATTTGAAGTGTATTGGTTGAAAATTGTACGAGTTTTGGCTACGGCCAACATGAAAAATCGAGTTTTGAGATAAACGCGTTGCTAATAGTGACAAAAACATCAACCGCATAATTACTTTCATTCTGTACTTCGAAAAACAAGTAGCTAGAGATATTTCCAGGCCATAATCTTTTGAGATATCATTTTTAGGACCTAAGGGGCCCTTTAATGCAATAAAAAAAATCGATTTTTTGAAAATTCTAGAGTGAATTGGTCTATAATTGATAATTCAATTATAGACCATTCCGTGTATATATTTTCGACGTTATACGACGCCGACGTTATAAGTTTAGACGTCTACAGTCTCCTACAAAAAGAATATTTTCAAACATTGAAAAACTTTGATACTCAATATAAGACGATGTTTTTGTCTACTACTGTCACAAGTGAACTACCTTAAGAGCTCTTTAGTTTTAATTTTAAAATAACTGCGATCCCTTTAGAGAGGCTTCGCGACCCCCTTAGAAAGTCTTCGCGACCCCCCAGGGGGTCGCGACCCACACGTTGAAAAACACTGATCTAGGCTGATAGTGTAAACATGGCTTGTTTTCAAGGTTTTATCTAGACTAGATTTTTATAATCAAAAAAAAAATATTCACAAAGCCACATGGAAATCACCAGGTGGTAGAGTATTGAACCAGATAGACCATGTGATGATAGATGGGAGACACTGTTCAAATATCCTGGATGTAAGAGCCTGTCGAGGCCTCAATGTGGATTCGGATCACTATTTGGTAAGGGCGGTGCTTAGGGCTAGAATTGATTGTCAACGCACACAACAGCCGGCAGTTAAGAGGTACGATCTGGAAAAATTCAAAACCGATGAGATGAAAGAGAGATTTCAGTACCAAATGCAGGAACGAATATCCAAACGGCCAGAAAACGCTCTAGTAGAGGTCAATGAAGCGTGGCAAAAGATCAAGCAGGACATCGAAGATACAGCAGCAGAGGTTGTGGGGTGGAAGGAGGGACAAAGGCGTAATAACTGGTTCGATGAAGAATGCAAGGAAGCTCTGACAGAGAAGAACAAAGCCAGAGAAAAAGTACTACAACGAAATACTAAAGGGTCCGCCAATTAGCGCGCTCGATCTTTAACAGCTGATGGCGGCCATGTTGTTTGTGGTAGAGTTTCCAAACCTAGTAGTTATTATTCAGTGTATCTTCACAAATTACCATGAACCAATTCAGCCGCGAGCAACATGTGCAAATCATTAAAATGTATTACGAAAATCATTCATCGGTTCGGGCAACGTTCCGCGCGCTCCGCCAATTTTACGGTGCAATTGGTCGTCCTACTGAGTCGACTATCCGTCGTTTGATAAACAAATTCGAGGCAACCGGTTCGGTGAACAATAAGCCAACACTGACGCGTCGTCGCAACGTCCGATCTGCCGCGAATGTCGCCGCTGTGCGCGATAGTGTGCGTGAAAATCCGCGACAGTCAATTTCACGTCGCGCACAGGAACTCAGCCTTTCGGAAACATCACTTCGCCGAATCTTGCATCTGGATTTGGGCATGCATCCGTACAAGATCCAGCTGACACAAGAGCTCAAAATAAACGACCATAGACAGCGCCGTATCTTCGCTGATTGGGCTTTAGAGCAGTTGGAAGTCGACCCCGAGTTTGGTCGCAAAATCATCTTCAGCGATGAGGCACATTTTTGGATAAATGGGAATGTCAACAAGCAGAATTGCCGTTATTGGGCCGAGAAAAATCCACAGGAGGTCCACCAGGTCGCAATGCACCCAGCAAAGGTAACTGTTTGGTGTGGATTTTGGCCCGGAGGCATCATCGGGCCGTATTTCTTCGAGAACGACGATGGTGTGGCCATCACGGTAAACGGCGAACGATACAGATCCATGATAACGAACTTTTTCTGGCATGAAATCGACAATATGGATGTCGAGGATATGTGGTTTCAGCAGGACGACGCTACGAGGCACACAGCGCGCGCCACAATGGATCTTCTGCACGAGCGCTTCGGAGGAATGGTTATCTCGCGCGGAGGCGACATCAACTGGCCACCGAGATCCTGCGATTTAACCCCACTAGACTATTTCTTGTGGGGTTTTCTTAAATCACAGGTCTACGCAAACCAACCACAAAACACTGATGACCTCAAAGTCAACATACGCCACGCCATCGATGAAATACAGCCCGATTTGTGCGCCAGAGTCATTGGAAATTGGACTTCTCGTATGCGCGCCACCAAGCAAAGCCGAGGTGGCCATTTGAACGATATTATTTTCCATACATAATGCCTTCGAATACTCTTTCAAACAAAAAATAAATTTCATTTATACCTCTCACACAACTTGCTTTATTTTATTTTAAAGATCGAGCGCGCTTATTGGCGGACCCTTTAGAGCGAATGTAGAGGATTATCGAAACAAACGGAAAGTTGAGAAAAAACTCTTCCGAAGAAAGAAATCTGAAAAAGATGAAGAATATTTCGCGGAAATAGAAAGAATGAGTAATGCCAACGAAACTCGGGGACTCTATCAAAAGGTCAGAAATGCGAGACTTGGCTACAAAGAGCTGCCACTTCTGTGTAAGGATAAGGACGGCAGAGTAATCGGACACACAGAAAAGTGTAGTAGTGTAGTCCAAGAGGAAAGTATAACGCCAACATCAACATCAATATTAGGAACTGAGCAAGTGGAGGAACCCACCTTAGAAGAAGTAGAGACTGCAGTGCGCAGGATCAAGAACAATAAGGCGCCAGGTGCAGATGGCATTCCAGGAGAATTGTTGAAGTATGGAGGTAGAGCCCTAATATCGTGCATGCATGATCTCATATTAAACATATGGAGAACGGAAAAGCTACCGGATGAATGGAAGCTAGGGATAATATGCCCATTGTACAAGAAAGGTAATAAGTTAGATTGTTCTAACTACAGGGGGATAACGCTGCTAAACATTGCATACAAGGTCTTCGCTAATGTGTTGTACCGTCGCTTACTACCATACGCAGAAGAGAATATCGGTGAATACCAGTGCGGTTTCCGCACAAACAGGTCAACCACAGACCAACTGTTTGGCATTAGGCAGATCCTGGAGAAATGTAATGAGTTCAATATCACGACACACCATCTATTCGTGGACTTGAGAGCAGCATACGACAGCGTTATAAGACACAAACTGTGGGGGATAATGACAAGTTTCGGATTCCCTGAAAAACTGACAGCCCTAACCAGAGTAACACTGTCTGAAGTATCGTCTGTAGTAAGAATACGAAACAAGTTGTCTGAGACTTTTATAACAGAGGAAGGACTACGACAGGGAGACCCACTGGCAACTTTACTGTTTAACATCGTACTAGAAAAGGCCGTTAGGAGTAGTGGAGTGGATACTAACGGCACTGTGTACTTTAAGTCAACACAACTATTGGCTTACGCAGACGACATTGATATAATTTGCAGAAGCGAACAAGCGACCAAAACTACTTACTCGCTGCTGGGGAAGGAAGCAAGTAACCTAGGACTCACTGTCAACGTAAACAAAACGAAATACATGGTGGCTAACGAAACTCATCGGAAGGTAGGACCAACGCTAGAACTAGACGGAAAGCACTTTGACACAGTAGATACATTTGTGTACCTGGGCTCGCAACTGAACAGCGTAAACCGGATGGGCGAGGAGATTAGAAAGCGGATAACTCTTGGTAACAGGTGCTATTATGGGCTACTTAAACTTTTTAGGTCAAAAACAATCCACCCCAAGCATAAGTGCACACTGTACAGGTCACTGATAAGACCGGTGGTAACCTATGGTGCAGAAGCATGGAGCTTAACACAGAGCGAAGAACAGGCTTTAAGTGTATTTGAGAGAAGAATGCTACGTGCAATATTTGGAGCGACCCAAGAACGAGGAATCTGGCGCCGAAGATATAATCACGAACTATATCAGCTCTACAATCAACCAGATATTGTGAGTTTCATCAAGGTGGCAAGATTGAGATGGCTCGGACACATGCAGAGAATGGGTGATCATAGGGTTCCGAAAAAGTTGTTCAATGGCCAACCAGAGGGAAGGAGAAAGGCCGGAAGGCCAAGAGGGAGATGGAAGGATGCGGTAACAACTGACCTACAAAAACTTCAAGTACGGGACTGGAGAACGTTGGCGAGTGATAGGTCCGCTTGGAGAAACATGCTGAAGGAGGCCCAGACCGGCAATCGGTTGTAGTGCCATTAAGAAGAAGAAGATTTTTATAATCTAATCTGATTGTGTAGACTAGACTTGGTGTACAAGGTTTCATGATGACAATATTTCTAGATTTTTAATTATCTAGTCCGATTGTATAGACTAGACTTCGTTTTCAAGATTTTATCGTGACAATAGTTATAGAATTTTTAATAATCTAGTCTGATTATATAGAGTAGATTTGGTCTTCAATATTTCATTGTGACTATATTTATAGATTTTTAATAATCTAGTCTGACTGTGTAGACTAGACTTTATCTTCAAGGTTTCATCTTAAGTAGATTTTGTATAATCTAGTCTGATTGTGTAGACTTGCTTTTCAAAGTTTCATCTAGACTAGAGTTATAATAATCTAGTCTGATTGTGTAAACTAGACTTTGTCTTCAAATGGTAAACGCATTACAACGAAAAGTTGATCATGGTTAATAAACATTTATGTAATATACTCGTACTTATATTTTCATAACAAATCTAAATGTATCTACTGTTAAAATTCTATCTAATCCGAAAACAATTTGTTTTATTTTTTTATTTAAGCTTTAAATAACATTTTTTTGTTTTGAAAATTAATTTTAAACTAACGAATATATAGGAGATTAAACCAGTTTCAACCACATTCTTGTTTCTTTGCCAAGCAAGTAGAGAACTTTACAAACTCAAAAGTTAAATACACGATTATATACGAGCATGCATTAAATAAAACTAAATATTTATAAAATTATATTAAATAAACAATTTTCTATTTACAACATTTGTTATCAGAAAACATTGTAGCACGGCTTATCGCGTCTCAATGCCAGATTAATTTACGGGGACATCGCACTGGTTGTTTATTATCAATTAGTCTGGCTACGTGAGTGTGTTGTGTTATAAACTTTGTTTGAAATGTCTGTGGAAATACCGTCGGTGGAAAGGTTAATTTTGGAGGCAAAGGAGAAATTTAAGAAGGAATTTAATCGAGAAGCCGAAGTCGCTGTTTTTGCGCCCGGCAGGGTTAATCTTATTGGAGAACATACTGATTATAATGAAGGATTTGTTCTGCCTATGGTAAGATAAAAACATCTAAATAAACTTTTCATATGAAACACATCAATACAAACAATCTAATGTAGTTTATTTATTTATTGCGCTTTACCTGTATACAGTGTGTATATATACAGTGTGTCCGCGGATGGGAGTACCCAATAGAGTAAAACTTTTCATTTTTCTTTTTATGACCAAAATGCATTCTTTACAACAAGTTCTGCTTGTTGAGAAAATAAATTGACGATAAGAAAATTTTAGATCAAATGTACAGGGTGTTAATGAATTACGAATGTATGAAAATGCTTCAAGTACAATAATTTATTATTTTTTACAAAAAAAATATTAAATAAAGTTGTTTATAAACTAACGTAGAGTCTGAATACAAATTTTGAAATAAAAATTCCAATTTTTAATAATAAATTAATAACACATTTTTATTTATTTGCATTTTACAAAAAAATGATCGGATAATGGTCCCATATTTTATAAAGGGAAATTTAAATCAGCGTTATTTGAACATTTTGGAACATTTTGTCTTACCATTTCTTATTACATTACAGCCAGAAGTACGTAATTTGTTTTGGGTACAATACGGCTGCCCTGTACATTGCACAGCCTTGGTCAGACAATGGTTACATAATCATTTTGGTAAAAGGTAGAGAGGGAGGTTTGGCCCAAACCATTACCCAGCTAGGTCGCCTGACCTTTCATTATTAGATTTCTTTTTGTGGGGTGCTTTAAAACAAAAGGTTTATTCAAATGATCTTCCACATGATAGGGATATATTAAAACAACGCATAGAAGAACCAATCCATGAACTTAATGGGCCATATCCATAGTAATTCATAACCATTCATAACATAATCATTCGTAAAGTGTACGGTAGATTTATTAAGTTAGCGGAAAAGTGTGTCGAGTTGGGAGGTAGCTATATAGAATAATTATTAAAAATTCGAATTTTTATTTCAAAATTTGTATTATGACTTTAGGTTAGTTTATAAACAACTTTGTATTATAAAATTTTTGTAAAAAATAATAAATAATGCAACTCATCCCTTGAAGCATTTTCATACTTTCCTAATTTATTACTACCCTGTACTTTTGATCTAAATTTTTTTCGTCAATACGTTTTCTCAACAAGCAGAACTTTTTATAAAGAAAGACTTTTGCTCCTAAAATGAAAAATGAAGGTTATTCCCTATTGGGTACCCCCATCCGCGGACACACTGTATATACAGGGTGGGCCATTTAACGTGGCCACCCCAAATATCTCCGTTATCTTAAGAGTGACTAAAAAAATGTCAAAAGGGAATTTTATTGATTTCGAAGGGCTGACACAGTGGTTAAAAATCTTTTTTGTCAAGATCATAGTTTATACGCCCTCAAGGTCATCAATGATTTTTCAAATGGGAACATGTTATTTTCAAACAAATCCCGTGACCTTTGATATCATGACCTTGAAATGATTTGACAAGTGTATCCATTGAAAATAACTTTGAATAACCCTATCGAAAATGGTATTGTACAGTCAAGCAGAGATAGTGGATATGATTCTGATTTAAGGTGAGACCGGAAGAATCTCTGTGCGAGCGTAGGAACTTTATGCACAATGTTATCCTCTCAGAAATCATCCTTCCCGTCATTTATTCCGTGAAACGGGCGATGTTAATCCACGCTGTTTGCGTGGGTTAACACTGCCGTGTTACGTCACGTCGCAAGACTAATACAAACGAAGAAGCAGAGATTGCCGTTCTAGCTGCACTAGTTCATTGTAGATTATAGATGTGGTGGTGACGACCTGTACGGCGACCTTTATAGATCTATTGTGCCCACCCCTATCCTCTTCCTCTAAGCGTTGGTATACTTACCCTGAAAATATGAGAAATATTATATGCAGAAATATTGCAGAAATGCAGAAATATTATATCTTCCAATAAGAGGTTTAATATTCAATAGCCCGTGATTTTAACAGTTGTCACGAGTCAACCTGTAACTACTTGACAGATGAAAAGTAAACACTACGCCATTAATAAAAATAGAATCATAATAGCTACAACAATGCATTGAAATTATTAAAATTCACCACTAAAACTTTGAAAATGTCACTGTTCGTGAAAAGCATTTACTCGGCCGGCAATTGTGAAACTGGTGGAAAAGTTTGAGCTGTTGGGACAAGTTAGTGATGTGAAGAACCGAACTCGTGCACGTCGCTCAAGAACAACTGAAAATATTGCTGTTGTAGTCCATATTGTTGAAGAAAACCCAGGTTTGTCCATTTCTCGTCAACCTATAGAATTGGGCATTCCACAAACGACATTACACCGTATTGCATAAAGACTTAGGTCTTAAGGCTTTTAAAGTACAGTTAACACCAAAACTTACGCTTACCGACCATCAACAACGTCGTGTCTTTACTGATTCGGTCCTTGAAATGCATCAAACGTATCTGTAATTTCACGGATAAATCATATTAAGTGATAAGGTCCATTTTCACCTCGGAGGCTACGTTAACAAGCAAACTTGTCGCATTTGGGGCTCGGAAAACCCAATAATTATTGTTGAAAAGCCTCTCCATCCTCAACGTGTGACTGTTTGGTGCGGTTTTTGGTCTGGCGGGGTCATTTTACCTTACGTTTTCGAAAATGAGGCTGGAGCAACTGTTACGGTGAATGGATATCGTACGATAATTAATGATTTTGTATGACCGGAATTGGAAGATATTGATGTGGACGACGTTTATTTTCAACAAAACGGCGTTACGCGCCACACAAGTAACGACACCATCGCTCTTTTGCGTGAAAAGTTTCCAGGCTGTGTGATTTCTCGAAGGGGCGATCACATTTGGCTAGCGAGATCTTGTGATTTAACACCTCTCGACTTTTTTCTTTGGGGCTACGTGAAAGATAAGGTCCATTCCAATTTTCATGAAAACTGGCTTCAACATGATTCATGGCTTCTCCAGAAGTTTCTACAGTTACAGTCTCTCCTAAAACTGCAGTTTTAGTTACAGAATCTTCAATCTATCTATATATGTTACGCAACCTCATAGTTCCACAGTAACCCCATTCTTGTACTAAATAGTAATCGGCGAGATACCGCTTCGTTCTTATATTGTAAATTATGTCGTAAGTCCAACTACCAGTCGTAGATTCGTTCAATTTATCCACCTCTAGTCAATTCTGATGCTTCATTTATACTAAGTCATTGTTCGTAACTTCTCAGTCGTTAATCGACTAAGATGCCAATTGGTGGAAGACCACTAATAATAACTGCCGCATCTTCAGAGACAGTGCGATAAGCACAAGGTATCCTTACCACACTCTTGCAATGAAAGACTGCCATTTTCCTTCTATCAAGAAGATTCCTTTTATAAAGAAGAACAAATGTTACCACAGCTTTTTTGCTATGATGCACCTACATTCGGGATAAGGCGTTCAATTCAATAGATTAGACAGCATTATCACCTTTATAAAAAAATATATATCACGTCACGAGAGGGCCGTCATACTGGACCACTCTATTTTTTTATCGGTGGAGGCGCGAAGCTACGTCAGGTCACCTCCACTTTTTTAAATGGAATCATGTATTTTTTTTTTCGATAATATTATTGCCGATTTTAAGACGAATTCAACGACCTGCAAAACAAGGTCAAAGGAACGAATGAAAAAGGCACATGAGAATTAAAAAGGCACATAAAGTGTTACAGAGCAATAACACACAATTTATTAATAATATCCAAAAATGTTTCATATTAAAGTTTAAGTGTTCGAGAAGGCCGTCATACTGGGCCACACTATTTTTTTATCGGTGGAGGCGCTGAAGCTACGTCAAGGTCAACTCCACTTTTTTAAATGGAATCATGTATTTCTTTTCGATAATTATTGCCGATTTTAAGACGAATTCAACGACCTGCAACACAAGGTCATTCTAGTCATGCAAAGTATGAAAATAGTCGAAAATATCGAAAAATATCGGAATAATCACTTTCAAAGGATCGACTAACCTTGGTTTCGGTCTACCTACAGAAGATGCTCGAAGTGGCGACTCTCGACTTGTAAACACTTATTAATCCGCTGGTGAAAAGACAGTCTAACTTCAACAAACATTTGTGGTGTAATTTCGGTACAAGCTCGGCGGATTCTTTCCTTCATGTCATCAGGCGTGGTAGGTGCTACCGCCATTACGCGATCTTTGATAAACCCCTTTTTTTTGGGGAGGGGCGTAGCAAGCACCCCCGGGTTAACTTGGCAAGTGGTCCCCCTGAAACCCACACATCTTGGCACTGCTCTACGCATAACTTTAAGATGCCGGTTGTTTTTCAATGTTGTCTATGATGTACCTTACTTCCCCCATCCAGTCATGCTGATTAGGGGTTCAGGTTTAGCCGTAGTCTTTCAGCAATCTTCCTTTTCTTCTCATCCTGCTCTTTATTGCTGATTATTTCAGTTATAGTTTTTTTGACTAAGTTCCAGTTGTGTTCTGATTCTAACATGAAGGGTATAGTGGTTCTAGGTTCTAGGTCCTTTGGTAGGATGTCCCTCTCTGTGTTCCACCTGCTACATATGTAGATGGTGTGAATCACGCTTCGATATCCTTTATTAGCAGCCTCGTCCATTGTCCCTTATCGCTTGCTACCCATTCCTTCTGCCATGCCCGTAGTAGTTCAGTCCTTGCAATCCTCTTGGCTTCTTTTTTATCAGTAATTGTTTTGATTTCTTTAGCTGAGTAGATGCTAAGCCTCTCCTGCACTAGTAACTCTATTGGGGGTATGCCTGCTATTACCAGGGACGCCTCTCTTGATATAGTTCTCTAAGCGCTACTAGTTCTAATTGCTAGCATTCTCTGGACCGCTGCCAGTCTTTGGTGGCGTTCACCTTGTCTTTGGTTCAACGTTCACGTTGATAGCCCTGGCCCATACAGGGGCTGCATAAAGCATTGCGGAGTGGGCCACTGAGCACAACAGTTTTCTCTTACTAGTCCTGGGTCCTCCTACGTTAGGCATGAGCCTCTCCAGTGCAGAAAAAGTTTTATAAGCTTTGTCGGCAGATTTTGGACATGGTCCCTAAATGACAGGTTTTTATCTATTATTACGCCTAAATACTTTATGATCCCCTTTGGTATGATAGTAGCGTCTCTAAGTTAAGTTTCTCTAAGAAGGTTACGTCGGCAATTCTTCTCATGCCAGTTAATATGCCTCCGTTTTTTCAGGTGCCACCTTGAGCTGTTTACCTTTCATCCATTTGTTTATTAGTAGCAATGATTCATTTGCTCTCCGCTTTAGCTCATCGTCGGTTCTGCCGCATACCACCAGGGCAAGATCGTCTGCGAAGCCAACAGTCTCTACTCCTTCTGGCATCTTGAGTCTGAGAACCCCATCGTACATTATATTCCACAAGGTTGGGCCCATGACTGATCCCTGTGGAACATAGCTATGGATCTTCCTCGTAGAGCGGTGGCTGTCTGATTCGATGACAATTGTCCTTTCAGATATATATTCAGACAGCATATTCTTCTAGTTCTCCTGGTTCCCTTTTTTGCAGCGTCTGCAATGGCTACAACTTTGTTGAGAGCGTAAATTGTTGATCGCCCTTCCCTAAAACCGACCCGATTATTTGAGAGGTCTTTGCCGGTCTTCAGTTCTCTTTTAATTCGTTGCAGCAGCAGCTGCTTCAGTAGTTTACCTGCAGTGTCCATCAGGCATAGCAGCCTGAACGATGTTGCTTCGTTGGGCGGCTTGTCTCCTTTCCTTAGCAGTATCAGCCTAGCCATTTTCCAGATCTGCGGGAAAACACCTTCTTGTAGGGCCCTATTCATGACGCTTAGGACGTACTGGGGTACAACATTGCACGCAATTTTAATGATTTCGGAAGGAATCATGTCCGGACCAGGTGCTCTGCCTTTGTTAAGCCGATTACTTGCCACTACGAGTTCTTCTGTTGTAAATTCCAAGACTTTACTGCATATAGGTTTCTCCCAAATCCGTGCCGGGTGGATTGGGAATAGGGCACGGACAATTTCTTCTATCAAGTCAGGGTGCGGATACATGTTTGATCTCCGGGGCTTTAGGTGTCTAGTTGCAATTTCGTAAGCATCTCCCCAGGGGTTCTCATCGATTTTCTCGCAGAGGTTTGCCCAACATCTCCTCTTCTCGCTACTTATCATTCTCCGCAGCGTTTTCCTGGACTACAAACGTACATACATACACACATACTTTAGTCTGAGCGCTTCTTTCTTTGCCGTCGTATCTGCGTCCTTCTTTTTACATCTCTGGTAGGTACGCCTGCTCAGCCCACAGATCTTTCTGGCAATATTGATCTCATCGGTCCACAAGTACACTTTCTTTTTTTTTTGCAGAGTTCTTCTTCGTCGGTAGACATTCCTTGCATATGTTGGTAAGGTTAGCGAGCATCCGTGCTGGCGTGTCAGTTAGTCGGTTCTTTGTCTGTCGTGCAAGTGCATCTGCAACTTTTTCCGCATTCATATTCTTTGTTGACCATCCCCTGTGGTATCTGCTTCCAGCTGGATTGCGGCCCGGTTTGTCATGGACTTCATAATAGATATAGTTGTGGTCGCTAAGTGTTTCTCGTTCAAGGACTTCCCACTTCTTGACCCTGCCTACTAGAGAGACGGTAGCAAGCGTAAGGTCAATTATCGAGCTCGACTCCCGCCTCTGAAACGTTGGTTGTTCACCTTTGTTTATTACACCCAAGTCTAGTTCCGAGATCCATTCCGCGACAATGTTCCCCCTTTTATCATTTTTTCTGCTTCCCCAGAGCATTGATTTGGCATTAAAATCTCCTGCGATTATTATGGCCTTGCTGGTTTGTCCTCTTATGCTATTTCCCAGCTCGCATAGTGAGGCTTCGAGCCGTGTAGGAGTATCATTGTGTGAGTAGTAGCAGCTGTATATTACCACTTCCTTGAGTGCTACCCAGACAAAACCAGGGCCAGTGTCACTGTTTGTTACTATTTCTTTGGTGTTATATATTTTTATGGCTGCGTCACAGTTATGATCTTTGTACCAGTCTCTTCCCGAAACTTTTTTCTTGTTCGGTTCGCTAATGATGGCGATGTCTATGGATAGTTCTGCAGCCGTAGCTTCTATCATATCTTGAGCTGTTTTGCAGCGCATTGAATTGACTTGGAGTATTTTAGCCATTTCTGGTTCGTTGGGAACGCCTAGCCTCCGAAAGCGCTTTCTTGAAAGCTGGGCACGCTCCAGTGTCAGCTCTATGCCCGATGGTCTGGCCGATAAGGCAATATGCTTCACCTGTGCATTCTGTTGCTCGGTGTCCTTCTTTACCACATCTGTAACATGCTTTTTGTCTGTCTGGGCCGTTGCAGTTGCTGGCCGTGTGGTCAGCCAGCATCTGCGGCACTTTACAATCTGAATTCTTTCAGTGACCCGGCAGTACGTGAGTCCTACTCTAATCCTGCGGGCTGCTACCAAGTGGGCAGCTTCCTTTTTTGAACCAATGACTGTGGCCATTTGGTTTTCCCCATACGCCGGTCGGAGATTTGTGACATTTATCGCAGCCTCTGGGTCGTCTAGTTCCTTCCTTATTGCATTAGCCAGTTCTATTTTAGTTGTGATAAGGTCCAGGTCTCTGATGTGGAGTACTACAGTATTCGTCTTAACCCGGACTTTGGCTAGTGGGCATTTCTTTTGAAGTTCCTCCTGAAGTTCCTTGGCCTTGCCGGGTTTGACTTCTAGGAGTAGGTCCCCTGCATTTGTCTTTCTCACCTTTTCAATGGCGCTGACATTGTCCGTTGAAAGGTCTGACTCCGTTCTCACCATTTTCAAGAGATCAGCATATGATTTGTCATCTGCGTTAATGAGAACAGCTTCTGTGTTTGGAGGCCTGCCGGTGTTTTTAGGTGCCGCTAGTTTATGTCCGCCTAAGCCCTCGGTCCATAGAGATTTGCTCTCACTAGTTTGGTTTGCAGTCGCTGCTGGCTTGCCGGTGCTTCCCTTGGGATTATATATTCTAATATCCACGTTGGTCTTGGCAAAGATGAATTCTATGGCCTTCTTAATCACTACCCAGTCATTTGTTTGTGGCTTAAGTATAGCAAGTTTGTTTTTATTTATCTTTTCCATCTGGATTTTTAGTTTTTGCAGGCCATCGAATAGGTGTCGGATGTCTATTGGATCTGTACTTACTTTACGGGTTACTAGCTGGTACATGTAACGATCAATGTTTGTGAAGTCCCCGTTTTCGTCAGGTGCTCCTATGGAGTGCCGTAGAAAAACCACGTTTCCTGCTATTACCTTTTGCTTTGCCATTTCGGTAGGGCACGCATAAGCGTCGGCTACAGATTTATGTACGCTTTTGTCGGCTTGCAGATCCTATGCAATGCACCACGCCACGTCCCATTCATCTGTGGTCGCCATAGCGTTTCCAGTTCCTTCCTTCGCTATTTTGTAGGCTTGTGGTGGCCAATCCTTTTTAGCCAGTTGTTCGAAGGCATCATACGAGGTCTCTTCTTTTATTTTGCTTAATAGTTCATTGAGGCTCTCGCCGTCGGGCGCTGTCTGGTTTGTTTGAGTACTTGCATCACAGGTCTGAGTTGTTACTCCATTTCCTCGCGGGACATCTGGGGTTATTTCCACATCCGTTTGAACGTCCTGGTCATATGTTGGTATTTCTACATGTTACCACTTGTGTGTTTGTAACCATTCTTGAACGGAGGTCCTGTTCATTGTATTGATATTTCGTCTCATTTTACCAACAATGTCCTGATCTCTCTTTTTGTGTTATGGTTTTCAGCTATAAGTTTCTCTAAGCTGTTCATTTGTTTAGTGATGGTTTCCATTGCTTCTATAAGCGTGTATACTATGGGACTTTCCGTTTTCCTTATCGGGTCAGGTTCTGTATCCTTGAATGAGGTATTCAACAGTTTCCTTTTTTTGGTGGCGTCACCACCTAGGGAATTACACCTCTGGTGGCCACTTTTCATGTTGAGTCTACTATGTACTAGCAGTTTACTGTCTTCGCCTTCGAAAACCATTGTTTCGGAGCTTATGTTGCTTCCTGCTCGGCCACTTGTCACTTGTTTTGACATGTCACCGGTCTGGAACAGAAACAAAATAAGGGCTCTTGTGTTGACGAACCGCTATGTCCTGTATCAGGTTGCGAGAGCTCGCGACAGACTGATAAACCCCTATAAAAAGTAATCGGGTGATGTTAGATCTGGCGAACGAGGACAATGCTACTTCCACTTTTCGCCAAAAATCTCATTCATCACTTGTCTTGAACACAGAGCATAATGGGGTGGTGCACCGTCGTGTTGCATCCACATGTTCATGCGAAGATACAAGGGCACGTCTTCTAGTAATTCAGGCAGTACGTATTGCAGGAAAATTGCGTAAACTTGCCCAGTTAAGCAACCTTCAAAAAAATATGAACCAAAGACGTGATCGCTGACAATGCCGCACCAACAATTAACGGACCACGGATGTTGAAATGGTACAGCTCTCATCCATAGAGGATTCTCATTTGCCCAGTAATGCATGTGATGCCTATTCACATTTCCCGTATTTCTGAAGTTAGATTCGTCAGAAAAAAGCACGTGACTCAAAAATGAAACATCTGTGCGCATTTTTCTACGAATCCAATTACAGAAATTAAAGCGATTTAGGAAGTCATTGCCGTACAATTCCTGGTGTAATGACATACGATACGGATGGAACTTGTGTTTATGCAAGATCCTTAACACAGATCGCCGACTAATTCCACTCTCTCTTTCCATTTGCCTTTCCATTTTTAGTGCAACAAAAGCTAACATAGCAGCCGCATTATTTTCATTAGTAATCGGTGGACGTTTCACTAGTGCTTGTTTCACTGTACCGAAGCTAAAGAAATTGTCAGCTAAACGCTTAAAAGCCATGTGCGATTTTTGTCGCCTATCCGGATAACGAGCCGCATACAAATCTCGGGCGTTTCTGTAATTTTTACGGCATTCGCCCAACACCATCAACATATCAAAAGGGTCTTGAAATTCGTTCATTTTCGCGATTCAATGTTCTCACATTAGAAGGTAAACCGTGACTAACTGATATGTCAACAGAAAACCAAGGTTAGTCGATCCTTTGAAAATGATTATTCCGATCTTTTTCGATATTTTCGACTATTTCCATACTTTGCATGACCAGAATGACCTTGTGTTGCAGGTCCTTGAATTCGTCTTAAAATCGGCAATAATATTATCGAAAAAAAATACATAAATGATTCCATTTAAAAAAGTGGAGGTGACCTTGACGTAGCTTCAGCGCTTCCACCGATAAAAAAATAGAGTGGTCCAGTATGACGGCCCTCTCGATCCCTAAAACATTTGTCTAAAACTTTTTTTAATATAATCAATAGTTTGACTGTTATTGTTCTGTAACACTTTATGTGCCCCTCCCTGTATATATATATATACATTATAAGACTGATACTGATCTTGCGTCAGATGTTGGCTGGAATCATTTAATTCCGGATACTTAGGGAATAGTTTTCTCACGATTTCTTGCCTAGTACATCTGTACTTACACCAGCGCGACCCAATTCTAGGAGCAGATCTTCTTTCTATGTCCTCATTTTTGTGACTCCACGAGCTAAAACAGAGAGTAGCGTGCTATAGATCTTAGTATTGTCATCTCAGTTCTACACCATTCATAAAACTTTAGATAACGAAATAGGAGAACAATGGATGAAAACCTGGAAAGAACTTCCAGGACTAAGACAATCCAAAGTAATGCTGGGATCTTTTAACCAGAAAAAAAACATAAGCTTGCCTGAAACTAAACAGGAACAAGCTTAGAATTCTGACAAGAGTTCTGACGGGCCGCCACAAACTTAGAAAGCACCTCAAGGCCCTAGGCCGCATACATCCGCTCAGACTGTAGAACACTGCTCCAAGAGACAAATGTACCTTGGGGATCACTGCTTGAACGCAGAGGAGTTGCAGTCCTTCAATCGCACCCAAATCTTGAAATTCCTAAAGGAATCAGGTCTAGAGGAGGCGCTATAAATGGGTAAGCATAGGTGGGCACAGTTAATCCAAAAGTTAACTTCGTTAATCGTTAACTCGTTAATACAAAAGTTAACTTCGTTAATGGTTAAAGCGTTAAAATTTCGAAAATTTAACGCAAGTTAAAGTTAACCGTTAAAAGTTAACCATCCAAAACGTATACTGCTTTTGGTACCTTTTGGGATGGGATACATTGGTAAATAAAACAAAAACAAGTAGATAGATTAATTGAATTATTTATTACAAGCGTCAGTAGCGACCAATAGCAGATACAAGTGTCAATAGCATATACCTACATGGAACACCTACTATGGAAGACTAACTAATATGGAAGAAACAGGCTATCTATTGTAATGTTGCTAATTTGTCATTAGTTGTACGTTTATGTTGCCTTTCATAATTGAACATAAGCAGATTAAAATTGTCATCTGACAGTGATGAGCGTTTAGCTCAGAAAATATCTTTCCGTGTTGAAAAGAGCGGTTCTACTGTGGCGCTTGATGGGATTGCAGTACTATATATTTAAAAAAAGATTCTTTTGAATTTAAGTCTAGCCAATTTCTCACGAAATTCTGCGTCTTGTTTTTGAGAGATTTTTGGCGTCCACTAGACTTATCTTCTTCAGACTGAGTAACAGCTGAAAATCTACTTCTTCTTCTTCTTCATTATTGCTGCTTCCGCTAATACTGGCCACATCATTTTCATTTCCATTTGCTTCCCTTTCTCAATACAGAGCGGCATGGGCGTAGCCAGGGGGGTTTTGGGGGTTCAAACCCCCCAGCATGGTAGATATGGAGTTTAGGAACTCTTGTGTTTCACTTTTAGAAAGTAAATTGGTACATTTATTTAAACCCTTTCCTGACGAAATCTGAAGCAAAACTAAAAATTTAGAAGCAACATGTTAAATTTAGAAGCAACATTTTCAAATCTGATCCAAAATTTAGAAGCAAAATTTTCAAATCTGAAACAAAATTTAAGAAGCAAAATTTTCAAATTTGGATGCAAAATGTTCAGTTTATAAACAACATTTAAAATTTACAAGCAAAATGTTCTATTTGGAGCTAAATTTTCAAATCTGAATTTTGTCCTTTTAAATCATAACTTTGTGTTTTTAAGTGCAATTTTGTCCATTTTGAAAAAGGGAAAACCTTCAAATGTCAATCATTCGTTAAAACAAAATAAAAGGTTAGAAAATATTTTCTAAACCCCCCCCACCCCCCCCCGAAACTAAACCCTGACTACACCCGTGCGGTGCGAGTCTTCAACTTTTGCTTCCATAAGTTTCTTGACTTTTGATAACTTGCTGCTATTATACTTTTACAGCCACAGTAGTCGCAACTTCGGGTGAAAGGTTGTTTTCTTGATTCTTCACCTTCCATAAACCGTTCAAATCTTTTTTTATGCCAGATAATAGAGCATTTGCCAAAGGGTTACAACAATGAACCAGGTGACTAAGATCTTGCAGTTTGAACACTGTTGTCGCAAATAATTTGTAATAGAGTTCCAAGATATGCTTGAGATTCAGCTTGAATTAAGGCAAGCACTCTAGCCACTGGTAACATGACCTGCAAGTAGCCGCGATGCCAAAAGATTCACCAATGCTTTGTTCACGTAATCTTTTAACAGGTTGAGGTGAAAGGTGCTAATGCTATCTGCATCAACATCAGAAGAATTCAAATTCGCAGCACTTGATGAGGGCTGAAAAGAAAACCGTTCTGAAGGTTTTCTTTTTCCGACGAGTTGACGCTGCTTTATCAAGTACTTTTTCTTCAAACTGCACATATTTGAATGCATGCGTCGTTTTCACATGTTGTTTCAGATTATTAAGACTAGACACGTGAGCCTTTATTGTACAAACGTTAGGCAAACACAGTTTGCATTCATAAATCATCTTATGTTCTCCAAGCTTTGATTGGAATACAAAGTAATCACTAAAGTGTGGCCAAGGATTTGATTCAGTTTCACTTTCAGAGCTATGCGTACTTTGAGTAGAAGTAGTAGTGTCCATGATGTAATCTTGTAAATGTTACACCATCAACTATTACCACCAAGAACCAACACAAGCGAAAAGATAAATAAATGAAGAATGATAAAATATAAATGAAGTCGGTTAAAAATGACACTAACGCTAAAAAAGGCAGGTTATAATAACTTGTCATATTCACTCGCAAAGAGCAAATAATCAACAGGATCGCTTTTTTTTCGGCTCTGTAGTTTCTCGGCTCTGAATTTTTTCTCTTTTGAGCTGTTGCTGGTATGCCCGCGTAGCGCGTAATTCAAACAAAAAATGACAACAAACAACCAATGTAACGGACTAAAGTTAACGGAAGTTCAATTTAACGGAAGTTAACAAGAGTGTTAACATTTTTTTGAGTTAACTTAAAAGTTAATCAGTTAAGCATTTTGTTAACGTCGTTAATTAACGATTAACGGATTAACGAGTTAATGCCCACTTATGTGGGTAAGTATGTCAACGTTTAGAGGAAGAGGGTGGGGTACAATAGATCTATGAAGATCGCAATACAAGTCACCGCTAAATCTACAAATCTAATCTAATCTCAGTTCTTTTTAGAAGGAATTATGGTGTAGGTACTGTGCATGACTCAATAGCATATGTCATGAGGGGCCCTATACAAGGCCCTTGTAAGTTCTGCAAATTATATCACAGTATTAACTTTTCCATAGAGACTATGTTTTTGAACAGAGATAATCATGTTGAATGTGTTAGCCGTTATTTCAAATTTATATAACATCTGTTGTAGGCTTTTGTAAGTTTTCGTTCTCAGATATTATTACAGCGTCGTCGGCGTAACATACTATTTTGATTTGCGCACTCCCATTCGATAACCATTGCCGGTAATGCGCCAATGAAGTGTAGTCAAAGTGTCATGGAAATGTCTTTTGGAATACTAAAATTTGACAGTGAAGTTTCGCTGAACTGATTTTCTGTGTAGTGTCGTCGAAGTGTGAACATTCGCGTAATCGTAAGTATCAGTGGAGTGTCGGTAGGCTGTTTTATTGTGAAATGTCGTTGGAGTGTCGGGAAAGTGTTAACATTTGTGCCGTCCGACACTTTCGTGCGTTTCGAAAACACTTCGTTGCACTTTGACGACACTTCATACGACACCTTTTCAGAAGGGTTGTTGATGTTCAATTCCTTAATAACTGTTGGTATGTGATAACCAGTATTTATCCTCTTTAAGGGTTCTAATACGTCAGTGAGTCTCATTTTATCGAATGCCTGACTAAGTTCTATAAAACACATAAAAACTGCGATACCAAATTCAACATAATTTTCGGTAATTTGGCGAATAAGTTATCTATGATGATACAAGTATGAATAAGGCAATAAGGCCCATTTTAAAAGATTAGGTAAGGGCCGCTATACATCATCTCAAAAACCGCAAATCAGTGGGCACTGACGAGATACCTATAGAGGTCATCAAAGCTATGGGAGACTTCGGAGTAGATATAATGCATTGCATCTGCTTCAAGAACTGGGAGTATGGAGAATGGCCGAAGGAATGGGCAAAGTCACTATTTATACCTCTCCATAAAAAGGGATCAACCAAAAAGTGCAATAACCATCGTCTGATTTCCCTGATATCACATAGCAGCAAAATTCTTTTACATATATTGAATACAAGAATTCAAGCTTACTTGAACAGCGAAATTGCACCAGAACAGGCAGGTTTTCTCAGGCCGAGGAACTCGGGAGCAAATACTCATCTTGAGACAATCAGACAAATCATCGAAAAGGCCCGAGAGTTTAATAAAAAGCTGTACATTTCTTTTATCGACTTTAGCAAAGCCTTCGACACCGTTGTCTGATCCAAATTATGGGAAGTACTGCTGGAGATTGGCGTTCCGCGCTATTTAGTACATCTGATCGAGAGGATCTATAAGGACGGCACAGCATGTGTGCGCTTGGAAGGAGTAGACTCTGAATCCCTTAAAACATAAGCCGGTGTCAGACAAGCATGTATATTATCACCGTTACTTTTTAACATCTGCACCGAATACATTATGCGTATTGTTCTAGAGAAATGGGATAAAAGTGTATCGATCGGAGGTATGAACATATAATTTGAAGTATGCTGGCCATACAACGCTTCTGGCTTCATCTAAGGACGATATCAGTAACATGCTGCGGATACTGGAAACCACTAGCCTAGAGTTTCGACTCGCCTTGAAACGCGAAAAACCAAAGATGGTTGATAGAGCCAAGAGAGCAATCCAGATACTTCATCCATTGCCAACTGAGAGGTTGTCGGCAGCTACATTTACTTGGGCTCCACTATCACCAATAGCCACCCATAGGGGATGTGACCTAGAGTGCCATGACACGGTCCGCTGCACAAAGGCTAGACAAGATATGGAGAGACCGCCGAATCACGAAAAATACCAAAATACGCCTTATGAACAGCCAGGTTTTTAACGATATTTTGGTATGGAGCGGAAACATGGACCTTGCGGATGAAGGATCGACGCCCTAGAAATGTGGTGTTGGAGGCGCATGCTAGGAATCAGCTGGAACGCTCACCGGACTAACGTGTCCATACTCAAGGAATTAAAAATTGACCAGCGTATCTCGTCGCTTGTTTAGTTACGAATCGTCAGATTCTTTGGACACGTTACCCGCAAAAGTGACTCGATGGAGCGGCTGGTGATTCAGGGCAGAGTTGAAGGTAGCAGACCTCGTAGCCGATCACCAACTCGATGGACAGACACCATCAAATCTGTCACTGAGACCCCTGTGGCAGAATGCGCGCGCCATGCGACCAACAGGAATCTATGGAGAAGATTGGCTAAGGCAGCAGTGAAAAAAGCAGACGACTCCCCATGACCACGACGTTCACTCTGTCAAGAGTGAACGACTCAGAAGAAGGCATCTATTACGAATCTGTTCTGCTGGAAGCCCTGTTGTTCCCCATTGATTCTCAATCTTGAAATTTATTCTGCTATTTTTTGCTTTTGGCTTAGGTTAGGTCAGGTTAGCCTTTGTGCCCTTTTTGAATACAGGTACCGTTATAGTTTCTTTCCCTTCTTCTAGGATTTGTTTAAGTGTAAGTATTGTATTTTATTGCATAAATCATATAGTTGATCAAACAGTTTGTATCCCCATATTTTAGCTTTTTCACAGCTGTTATCAAATATTTCTTGTAATGGATCAATTAGATATGTTTTCTCTTTTAATTTCATTCCTTTAAATGTATTTTTCGTGATGAGGAATTTTATCGTTGTTGAGTTACTTTGTAGTTCTAGCGCTAATGTCGCTACATTTATATATAAAAAAAGAGAGGTGCCTGTATTAAAAAAGCATCAAAACCTCTTCTTGTTGTCTAATAAAAATGATGACTGTTTTCAATTCACACATACATATTATATAAGTTGATATTGTTATTATAATTTCCTATTGAAATACCGATACTGAGATTCATATGAATAACTGTTGAGTTTTAGAATTGTTCTAACTCGAAATAAAAACACAGAGTACAAAAAGACAGTGGAAAATGTATTTGATATTGAAAGTAAAACAAAATACACATGTTTATATAGTTATATATAACACGATGTTTTAAATAAAATAAAGTAAGTAAAAAGGTAGAGCTTGTAGTGTATCTGAAGGATATAAAACAACGCCTGTGTCTCTATAGCGCTGCAGGAGACAGGAAACTAATATATAAGCAGAAGCGTACTAAATTCCAATTCTCAACAAAAACGTTATGATTAATTTTATTAGCGGTTGCAAATTATAACTCTTTTTTCGCTTAGGCTTTGCCACTGGTGACTGTAATCGTTGGGACGAAAACGGAATCCACCAAATCAATTATTGTAACTACAAACCAAGATTTGCCTGAACATGAAAGACGAGTTCAAATTGTTATGTCAAACGAACAATATTCGATATCCAATTGCAAACCAGGAGAACCGAAATGGGCCAATTATGTCAAAGGTAGAAATAAAAATAGTATAAGGAGCAAAACTTTTTATGCGAATCTGTAAATAAATGAACAATCTAAATTACTGAGTTATTAGAGAGATATTAATCGATATTAAACCAATTAAATACAAATAGGGATAAATTCGTTCTCAATATTTAAAATTAATCAATCAGAAAACAGTAAGTCAATTTTGACTACAAAATTGAAATTATTATTGTAGGTGTATTAGCAAACTATATAGGAAATCTACAATCGTTCCTAGCCGTAATTCACTCCAGTGTTCCAACCGGCGGAGGATTATCTAGCAGTGCAGCCCTAGAAGTAGCATCTTACACTTTTCTGGATGCTTTAAACGGTACTGCAAATGATGTTTTGTAAGTTTAAATATTTATTGGATCATACAATTATAATATTATTTATTTAATTTTAGACCCACTGATAAAGCTTTGGCCTGTCAAAGAGCAGAACATGAATTCGCTGGAATGCCTTGTGGAATCATGGATCAGTTTATTTCATTTCTGGGAAAAAAAGATCATGCCTTGCTAATTGATTGCAGGTAATATTGTAGAAAGACAAGACTAATTAGACAAAACTAGATAAACATGTCTAGAGAGACGAAACTAGGCAGATAAATACAGAGAATACACGTGCCGAGTATGGCACAAGAGATTTTCTATTGCACACCATAGATTTTTCCTTTCATATTTTGTTGAAACTCTATATATAAATATCGCTTTTTTTCCTTGTTATTTATTTTCGTAACATACAAAAAACAAAATTAAGTAATACCCCCTTAGGAGCATAGGGCGGAAAGAAACTAACTCCATCGCCGTCGATCCTGTGCCAGTCGCTTGATCTCTCGCCACGGTGCTGTTGTTCTCGATCTCATCCATGTAATTTGCGGGCGGCCAGTGCGGCGCATACCTTGGGGGGTTCCATTTGAAGGTCATTTTTCCAATGCCATTGTCCGGCTTCTTCAGCATGGGGCCCATTGTCATTTTCTCCGTCGGATCTCAGTAGCTACCGGCTGGCCGGATGCCAATACCACCAGATCCACATTCGAAATCAAGTTAGGCCAGATGATATTAAGATCTCCACAACTCGAGGGTGCCCAAAGGGAGGTGTGCTATGACCACTGATGTGGAGCCTTTTAGTTGATGAATTACTGGCTAGGCTGAACGACCTAGAGATCAAATGTCAACGTTATGAACAAATGTCAACGCCGATGACATAGTCATCATAGCCAGAGGGAAGTTTTAGGGAACGCTCTGTGAAATCGTACAGAGAGGTCTCCAAGTAACTAGTAGATGGTGTCAAACAGTGGAACTGAGACTCAACGCGAGCAAAATCACGGTGATACCATTTACTAGAAAGAGAAAACTAAACTCCCTACAGCCATACTGTTAGATGGGAGGGCAGTAGAATACAAACAGGAGATGAGGTATCTGGGTATAACACTAGATAGCAAACTGCTATGAAATAGACACGCTGAAGCAGTGGTAGGAAAAGCCAAACGCGCTCTAATGGTGTGCAGAAATCTGATAGGGAAAATGTGGGGTTGTAATCCCACAATCCTGCGATGGATGTACACTATGATAGTGAGACCTGCAATCACTTACGGCGCAGTTGCGTGGTGAAGTAGAATCTAGCTGGCCTCTAAGAGGAAGCAGCTTGAAAAGATTCAAAGACTGGCGGGCGTCTGCTTCACGGGGGCGATGGGGCCGTGCCCGACAGCAGCAATGGATTTGCTGCTGGATCTGAGTCCGTTGCACCTTGTGGTGGAGAGGGTCGCCAGATCGGCCATTATAAGGTTCAGCAAGGAAGGAATAGGCAAAGGAAAAATAATCGGGAGCACAGACTGGAACAGCCTCGCTGCCAAAATCCCCTGGCTGGAAGTACCAAAAGACGAAATGGTATGCAAATGCCATTTAGACAAAAACTACACTGCAATATGTAGTAGTAAAGCCGATTGGAGCGACCAATCCTCAACATGCCACGTAGAGCAAGATGCTATCAAGTGGTATACAGATGGTTCGAAGACAAAGGAAGTTACTCGCCCAGGAGTGTTTGGACCTCGTACCAAATACTTTGAATCCATGGGAACATTCCCAAGTATCTTCCAAGCAGAGGTACACGCAATCGAAAGTTCTGCACAATTCAACCTGGCCAGGAATTATCGCAAAAAACGAATTGCTATCCTGTCAGACAGCCAAGCAGCCATTAAGTTCATTAGCTCTTACACCATCAGATCCAAACTGGTATGGGACTGTGTGGGAAAGCTAAACAAGCTTAGGGAAAATAAAGTAACGCTATACTGTGTACCAAGACACAATGGTATAGACGGAAACGAAGAAGCCGATCACCTAGCTAACAAGGCCTTAATAGGTCCGGAACCGTTTTGCGGTATGAGTTTGAACACCATCCACAAAAGTTTAGATGAAGAAATAAGAGAACAATGGATGAAAACCGGGAAAGAACTTCCAGGGTTGAGACAATCCAAAGTAAGGGGTTTGTTAACCAGAAAAGAACAAAAGCTTGCCTGAGAAACAGGAACAAGCTTAGAATTCTAGCAGGGGTCCTGACGGGACACTGCAGACTAAGAAAACACCTCATGACTCTAGGCCAAGAGGAAGATGACAGATGCAGATTCTGTGTTTTTTGGCAGAGGAAACCCCCATACATCTGCTCAAAGACTGCGGAGCACTGCTCCGCAAGAGACAGATGTATCTAGGGGCCCACTGCTTGAACGCACAGGAGTTGCAGTCCTTGAATCCCACCCAGATCCTGAAATTCCTAAAGGAACCAGGACTAGAGGAGGCGCTCTAAATGGGTAAGTATACCAACGTGTAGAGGATGAGGGTGGGGTACAATAGATCTACGAAGGTCGCAGCACAAGTCGTCACCACCAATACTTCAATCTACAATCTAGGCCAGATGAAGCAACACACTCTCCTCAGACACTTGTGTACAAAAAACTGGAGTCTTCTCGATATTGAGTCTGTGACTCTCCATGTCCCACAACCGTAGAGTAAGACTGATCTCACGCTTGCGTTGAAGATGTTCAGCTTGGTACGCCTCGAGAGGTTGCGTGAGCGCCAAATGTTGTTGAGCCTGAAATAGGCATGGCGAGCTTTGTTCATTCGAGACGTTATGTCCTCCTCGGAGCCGCCATTGTTCGTTATCACAGTGCACGTTATCACGTGCGATATCACATTCGATATCACGTTATCCAGATAGCTGAACTCTTCAACTTCGTCGATGATTATCGCAATCGAGAGAGGTGCCAAGCTTCTGCTTTCGATTCGTATTACTTCCGTTCTGCTCATGTTCACTTTCAGCCCGCTTTGAGAATAGGATAGCGATTAATGACCAAATAATCCAGTCGCGTTCACAGAAGGAGCGAGCTTCAAGGAGAGTACAACCACGCGGAACTAGAAGTGAGAAGGAAGGTACGCGCGCATAGTCAACACTTCACAAGCACCATCGCTAGTGAGGCGGAGAGTGCAGCCCGGCGTGGTGACATGCACGGAATGTACTCTGCAATAAACAAGCTAAGTGGAGAGGGGTTTAAACAATCGCTCTCGATTAAGGATCGCAACGGTACCGTTCGTGACACTGAAGAAGAACAACTCTGCGGTGAAAGTAGTTTTTCGATGATTCGTCTAACGACGTCGCTGACCACCCCCTTCTTCGTCAAGTACGCAGCAACTCGAGACACAACATCTCCACCGAACCACCTGATAAAACAGAGATCGATATTGGGATAAGAAAACTTAAAAATCACAAGTCACCAGAGCCGTATAATCTAGCAGAGGAGCTTCTGAAAAGCAACTCGGGCGACCTGACGAACGTGCTAAGCCCAATCATTCGTGGAGCGTGATTAACCTGCAGAATCCCCGACAGTTGGAAGCAAGGTGTCATCGTGACAATATCCAAGAACGTCGACCTAAGCGATTGAAAGAATTGGCGAGACATCACCCTCCTCAACTCGATAGAGAAAGTCTTGGCTTTTCTAATACTTGGTCGTATTTCGCCAACTGTTAACAACCTTCTGCGAAAAAAACCAGGATTTAGGCAAAACCGTTCATGTGTGGACCACATCAACACGCTCCGAATCATAGTTGAGCAATCTGTGGAATGGTGGTTGCCTCTCTTCCTTCTCTTTGTCTTCGAACGAGCCTTTGACACTATATCCAGAATCGCCATTTGGAACGCGCTGCAAAACTTAGGCGTACCGGAAGCGATTGAGGAACTCATCCGTGAGCTCTACAGATACGCCGCCTGCAGTGTTCGGGTCAAGGGCAAACATAGCGTCAAAGTCAACATCACCGGAGGAGTACATCAAGGATGTGTCCTGTCACGTCTGCTTTTTCTGGTCGTCCTCGATAGTGTGATGGTGCAAACCAACATCGAAGCACCACATGGTATAAAATAGCGTCCATTCCAACGGCTCAACGATCTCGACTACGCTGATGACATCTTTTTTTTTCAGGGGGGATGCATTATTGCACGCACATCTCTGTGTTATGTGGGTCTCTCTGTCCAAGTTCTTAATGGCCAGCATAACTTCTCCGCCTAGATCAACTCGGTATCGTTTAACACATGCTTCGAGTGATCGCTCCAAGCTTTTTGTGTACATCTACGCTCATAGCCCTTGTCCATACGGGGGACACGTAGAACATTGCAGAGTAGGCCACTGAGTATAGCAGTTTTCTCTTGCTACTTCGAGGTCCTCCTACATTAGGCATAAGCCGTGCCAGCGCAGACAGGGATTTTTGGGCTTTTCGAGCAGCTTCTATGACGTGCTCTCTAAATACCATATTCTTATCAATCAGTATGCCTAGAAAATTAATTGAACAAATATTTGAATAATTTGTCATAGAGCAAATATTTAAAAGGATATAAAAAGAATGAAAGCTAAAGATACAAGAGAAGACAAGGCTAAAGAAACCAATAAATGCAAACAAACAAGATTAGACAAATAGGACTAAGCATATAAAACTTGACAAAGCAAACAATACAAACTAGACAATTAAGACGAAACAGACAAATCCAAATACCCTGATAAAAATGAAATCTAGTCCAAGTATCCACGAAGTGTCGGTATTACGTCAACGAAGTGTCGTCAAAATGCCAGGGAAATGTCTTTTGGAACACTGAAAATCAGTAAAGTTTCGCTGAATTGATTTTCTGTGAAGTATCGTTGAAGTGTACCACTCGAAGTATCAATGTGTCCTTGAACTGTTTCATTGTGAAGTGTCGCGGAAATGTTGACATTTGTGTCGCCCGATCCTCCGCTTGTCTCGAATACAGTTCGTAGCAATATCGTCGATGTTCAACAAAGTGTTTCCAAGACAAACGAAGTGCCGGGTGGCAAAAATGTCAACATCTCCCCGACACTTCGACGACACTTCAATATAAAACAGTTCACCGATACTTCTACTCATGTTTCACTGAGACTTCGATTGCGCGAATATCAATGTCAACAGTTCCCCGAAACTTCGATAGACTTAATTAAGGAGTAGACAGACTACGCAGACTACGACTACGCAGAATAATGTTGTGTGCACTAGACTAAACTGCGTCAAGACTATTAAAGACTAATAATGTTACAAAGACTAGTGTTAGGTATATTAAACAGTGCTAAACTAGAAAATTGACTAATTTTCTTAAAACTTCAGATCCATGTCATATCAGTTAATTCAATTTTTGGAACCAAATTTGGTAATTTTAATAACAAATTCAAATGTAAAACATGAACTAACGGGAAGCGAGTACAGTTCAAGAAGAGATCAATGCAAACATGCATCAAATTTGTTAAAAAAAAGCCTGAGAGATTCTGATATGAATAATGTTATTGCCCGTAAGTAATATTTAAAAATAAGAAAAGTCTTATTAAAATGAATTATATGTTATTATGTCTATTTAATCTAAACTTTCTATATTCTTGCAGTTTTGAAAGGTGAGGATGAAGATATAATTAAACGTGCAAGACATGTTGTAAGCGAAATTAAAAGGACCGAAAATGCTGCAAAGTTTTTGCAAGAAAGGAATTTCGAAAAGTTCGGAGAGCTTATGACACAAAGTCACAAATCTTTAAAAGAAGACTTTGAAGTATCTTGTCCAGAACTAGACCAACTGGTTGAGCTTGCTTTGGAAGTTGAAGGAGTTTTAGGCAGCAGAATGACTGGAGGAGGATTTGGTGGATGCACAGTTACAATGGTAGATATTGAGAACAAATGAGATAATGTATATATGTAGTTAGATATATACTCGGGCCGGTGAGAGATTGCAGCTGTATTGAATGCGCCGAGGTATGAGGTATGAGGGGAGATGGACGCGCCGAGGTACGCGCAGGTTATTTTGAGTTAAGAAATATGCGTCAGTTTTTTCAAATACGGACAACTAAACACCGCGCGCTCGGAATAATGTGGGGGTATGCGCAGAACAATGCTAAATTCGTCGAGATAAGATGCATTCTCTCGCCGGCCCGAATATAGTGGTATAGTGACGCAAGGGGTTGCCGCTCCTGTACTTTTGACTCCCCTGGTGAAAATGAAATGTCGTTTGAGCGAAGTGTCGGTAATACGTTAAAACAAAGTGTCGTCAGTGTGAGGAAAGTGTTATTTGAAACACTAAAATTAAAAGTGTGAAGCTTCGCTGAACTGATTTTCTGTGCAGTGTTGTCAAAATGTCGGAGAAGACAAAGGACATTTGTGCCGCCGGATAATACATTTCTCCCGGAAACACTTCGTCAACACTTTGTTGCACTTCGACGACACTACGGAAACCCTTCGATGCACTTCGACGATAATTTATTTTCACCAAAATCCCCGGAGTTTTAACTTCAGCTACTTAAGAAATCCAACGCCTGAAATTACTTGAAATCGATATAACTAGTATTAAAGCTCCTTTTCTTTAATTACCTTGAAAGGTAATTAAGATAATAGAGGATTAAATCGAAATTTACAATTCATGCAGAAGTTTGTGCGTGAAACTAGGACACAATTGCGTGTTTCCTAGATGGTGCTTCTAAGTTCATGTACTTAGAACTCGAAGAATCAGCTGTTTGATATTATTGTTCCTTTGTAGTTTGTGCTAGTGGCACATCATTGCCCATGTTTTCTTTATTTCAAAAACTTTCAAACGCTATACAGTATAATCCTGATAATCCGGTTAATTCGGCATTTAGTAATCCGGCGCTCTGGGGAAACACATGTCTTTTCTTTACGCTGCCCCACGCCGAATATAAACCTTGCGCACAGAAGAAATAAAGTCAAAAACAACACCAGCCAGTGTTCTTGGAAGAAGGTCTGGCCAACACAACCTGCTTTTTACTCTGAAAGCTTGATTGACGATTCTGACCAAACTCACTCCACTCTATATTTGTCTTACTATCTATTCTAAGTGTGTACATATTTTTTTGTATGTAGGTACACGTTTAGCTATATATAATAGATACATATTTGATTCTTTCTGTAATACCATTGTACATAAATATGTAAAATTGTTATTGTTTTCTTTTAATCCTGATAATCCGGATTTTTTTTGATTATCACGATTATGTGTCGGATTATCAAGATTATAATGTTATTTACTTGTTTACATAGTTTACGCCCACATGGAAGCACTTAAATCAAACCCAAATATATTTATGTCGTGAGAAGACTAATCATATTTGGCCGATTATCTGATCAATGATCAATATTTTTGATCCTGGTCAGGGTTTACCATTCCAGATGTGATCTGGAAGGATGATTAATGAAGTATGGATTGATGAATGATGAATTTGTGGAGTGGGTTTTTAATGGAGTGGTTTCCCGTTGCCTTCTCCATCCTATGCCGTTGGCCATCTAGTCAAGTTGACAGTGACGCCCGACCTCTCTAAATTACACTGTATAAGTATTTTAAGTAGATTATACTGTACAAGTATTTTAAATATTAAAATTGGAACAGAAATAAAAAATCTATCCACGAATTAGATATAGCTAAGTTTGCAAAAATCAGTTATCAATCATGTCCAAATATGAACACCACAGGGTTCTAGTGTGTCTAAAGAATGGAGCTCGATTTTAATATCAGCCAAAGGGAGTACCAAATCAGCCCAAGTAATATCACTAAGAAAAAAATTATACTGCAGGAATCCTTAATATGTAAAATTTTCTTAAGAAAGTAAACTATGTAAACAAGTAAATAACATTATAATCTAGATAATCCGACACATAATCGTGATAATCAAAAACATTCCGGATTATCAGGATTAAAAGAAAACAATAACAGTTTTACATATTAAGTTATATAGACCCTTATTTCCATTCCTTCCAATAAAAAAAGAAAGTTATTTAGACCCATAAAGGTAGTTAGACCCATTGTGACTTATGGTTACACGATATGGTGGACCAGACTGAAGCAAAAACAGGCCATAAGGAATTATCAAGCGTTCAAAGATTAGCCGACTTAGGAATTACGGGATCGCAACAAATGCAGCACTAGAGGTTATGATAGGCATTCCTCCCCTAGATATCTTCATCATGGGTGAGGCAAGGATGGGAGCCTTTAAATGCAGGTGTAATGGCACTTGGGAGGTTCTGGAGAGGTCAGGGCACACCATGATAACGAATGTAATATCAGAGCCAAGCTTGAATATTGAAAGACTTAATGGCAAAAGGCTATCATTCGATCTACCCTTCAAAACACAACTACGTTGGACAGAACGCAAGAAACCAATCACATGTCAAGGTGGGCTGTACTGGTATACAGACGGCTTCAAAAAGGACAGTGGAACTGGCGCAGGAAACTGCGAACCATCCTTGGGGTATAGTGTAGCTGTGTCCCTGGGATCACAGGCCACGACATTCCGAGCGAAAGTATACCATCTCGATCTGTGCCCGTGAAAATCTAAAGATGGACTACAAAAGTAGAAACATCCGAATTTTCATGGACAGTCAGGATGCTATAAATGCTTTAGCGTGGCATGGAATTAAATCTTAAACAACATGGAACTGCCCTCAGCACCTTAAGGCTCTGACAAGACAGAACGAGCTCGCGCTTGCTTGGTTACCGAGCCACAGGGGACTGGTAGGAAACGAAATGGCGTAAAGTTATCGAAGGATGGTGCTAACAAAGCAAACATCAGTGCTAGGACGGACTCCTACATTACCAAAACAATGGCACGAAATGAAATATGTAAATGGATAGCTACTAAGGGTTTCTTTAACTGTTGAAGTCCTGCAACTGTCGAAGAAGCAGAATACAATTGTGGCAGGTATCCTCACAGGACATTGCCCTATACGAAATATCTGCACAAAATGGAGATCTGGAGAGATGAACCACTCTGCAGACTATGCTATGAGGAGGATGAAACTGTCTCCCATATAACCTTCCATTACGAAGCAAATGCACGAAGGAGACATGGACTTAGCATTACAGAAAATGTGATCCCCGTGAATAACATGGCGCATAGACTCCTAGAACTAATACATGGACCTATTTACATGAATGAAACAATTTGGAGAAATACAATATTGACTTAATTTTATCCCACTATAGCTGGTGCTTAGTAGCTACCCATTTACAGATTTCATTTCGTGCCAAAGTTTTGGTAATGTAGGAGTCCCTGCTAGCACCAATGTTTCCTTTGTTAGGACCATCCTTTGCTAACTTGTCCGCCATTTCGTTTTCTACTAGTCTTCTGTGGCTCAGTACTTGATTTTCCCAATAGGCCGTAATGTTTTAAGGGTTTGCCCCTCTGGACCCACATTGGTTGAGGAGAAAAAAAAATTCTTAAACCTAAAAATTGAGAAAAACGGCTTTGTAACTTCTTTATAAAGGGGAACAAATTAAGAGCGTCTTGTTTTTACTTTTCATTTTGCAGAGTCGCCAAATTGCAGGACAATTGCAAGATAGGTCGAAAAATATCGTCGAACAGGTTTTCCTAAGATCACTAAACTTGAAGGGAGGAAAAAAACTGCTAGAACAGAAAAGTGTTTCGAGAGTTCTTTCCCGAGAGTGGGGATTAGTTGTGGCCTCCTCACTCTGCGGATTTGTCGGCTTTGGATTATTAAGTTAGGGATCCCCTGTTGTGGTACAACACGACAAATCAATTTGGAAAATAATCCAACTTATAGAATCATTCAAGTAAAAACATGAAACAGATGAAACATAAATTTTACAGATAATAGCGGTAATAATCGGTTCAGTAAATCCAATCCAAAAGACCAATTTTGAATTAGCATTGTAACTAATTTCAAGAAACAATTGCTGGAGCGCACAATTTCATTAAATGAACCTATTTTTTAAGAGGACCAAATTTCAAATTTAGTGGACGCATTGGTTGTGCTAGAAATATCTAGTTATCTAATATGTAATCTAAATTTGAAATTTGGTCTTGAAAAGGTATTTGGTGTAAAAAATCATTTAATTAATTAAAAAATTTCATTAATAAAGTAGCCTCAAATGATTTAGGCATTTCCAAAAACACATTGACTACAGTAGACAAAACATTCCAGCTGATTTAAATTCATTACACCAGTGTTATAAGACAATACCATGTGATTCTGCTAGGTATAAAATTTAATATTAATAAATCTGCATGGTCATCAAATCGAAATTTAGAAACCACAAAATTGAGTGCAAAATTAGATCAATCAAAAACAATCGTTCATCTACAGATACAGAAACACAGTATATAATATACAGTATTATAACAGTATTTGTAAGATACAGTACAGATACAGTATTTGTAAAGTTAAAAAGTTGAAGAGAATCTGCAAGTCATCTATTTTCTCTCCACCACCTTTAATCTCCTTCACCATTATGTTCTAGGGCTTTCCCTGTTCCTTCTGTTAGTTGGAATGTAAGAGATCATTTTTCTTGGCCATCTTTCACTCCTCATTCTCATCATATGGCCGAACCATATTAGTTGTCGCCTTTCTATCCGATCCATAATGGTATCTTCCACATGTGCCCTTTGCCTAATATCGTCATTTCGGACATGGTCTAAACTGGATATTCTACACGATCGGCGTAAAAAGTCCATCTCTACTGCTTTCAGCTAGTTCCTTATTTTTGATGTTGCCAGCACTCTGCCCCATATGTTGTTATTGGTTCTAAACTAGACTTTTGTATTTATGTGAATTTTAGAGGACCATAGAATTGAGTTCAGGTTCTGAATTGCCGTTTTTTTCCTGAACAATCCTGTTTTGAATATCTTTTCGCGTTAAACTTTCAGAAGATGTTCCCAAGTACTTGAATTCATTAGTGCTTTTTATAACATCGTTGTTAACTTGAAGATGATTTGGTTTTTCTCCAATAACTGTGTATTCGGTTTTACTGACATTGATGTTCAGCCCCCATGTTCCTCAATCAGCTTTCTTGTCATGTATGTAATGTCTTCTTCGACTTTTGCTATCAGTACTTGATCATCTGCAAACAGTAGTGTATAAAAACAGGTATTTTCAACTTCGATTCCCATTCTATGACATTTTTTTATGCAGGTAATCAAGGCTTTTTGTAGATATACTTTAAAAATGGTCGGGGATAGACTACATCCTTGTTATAATCCCTTGTTAACTTTAAACGGCGCGGATATTATTATTATTACCGGGCCTAGAATCTTCCTGAGGATTCTCCTCTCTCTGATTTCCAATTTCTCTATTAGACCCCTTCGGTTCAAGGAAAGACACTCCATGGCATATAGGGCTTCTGGTCGTAAGACTGATGTGTAGTGCTTAAGTTTTAGGTTGCGTGACAGGCATTTCTTATTGTAGGTGTTCTTAGTCAGCCGATAGGCTAGTTCTAACTTGCTGACTCTCTTGGATAATGATACTCTTTCTGATAAGTTGGGTTCAATCCATTGGCCGAGATACTTAAATTTCTCAGTCCTCTTGATGTTTCCCTGTTCTAGTAACATCTCTCTGTTTGCTTCTCTAATGTTGGTGAAGAATTCTGTTTTCTCCAGCGACACTTGAAGACCCACTTTGGCAGCCTATTTTCTGAGACAGTTTACCTGCATTGTTGCCATCTCAAGAGAATCAGCAAACAGTGCCATGTCATCTGCAAAAGCCAGGCAATCTAGGACCAGTCCATCCTTCTTACGTCCCAGGTAGATACCACTCTGAGCACCCAAATTTTTCAGTTCCTTGCGCCATTCTCTCATAACCTTTTCAAGGACACAGTTGAAGAGAAGTGGGGAAAGTCCATCTCCTTGTCTCACTCCAGTTTTTATTTCGAAGCTTTCTGAAATCTCGCCTCTAAATTTAACCTTGGAATGGGTGTTGGTCAAAGTTTCTATGATTAGTCTGCGGGTTTTGTTGTCTAGTGCTAGTTCCTGGAGTACTTTTTTAAGCGTTTCTCTATCGATGGAATCGTAGGCCTTCCTTAAATCAACAAAAGTGACGACCACCTTGCGGTTTCTCATCTTGGAGTATGCAAGTACAGTTTTAAGGTTGAGGATCTGTTCAACACAGGATCGGGTCTTCCTAAAGCCCCCCTGGTATTCTCACAGTTGACTATCAAACTGATTTTCTGCCCTTGTTTGTAACGCCTTCGAGAGAATCTTGTATGTTACCGGGACGAGAGAAATTCCACGGTAGTTGTTTAGATCCGTAAAATCTCCCTTTTTGTGAAGCGGATGGATCAAAGCAGATTTCCAATCGGGTGGTAATTTCTCTGTTTCCCAGATGTCCTGGATGATCTCGGTTAGCTTGCGCACGGCATTGTTTCCAGCACCTTTCCACAATTCAGCAACGATAGAGTCCACTCCAGCTGCCTTATTATTCTTAAGAAGTTGAATGATCTGGCCAACTTCTTCCAATGAAGGGGGAAGCGAGTCCGGGTTTGGTGTGGTTTGTTTATAGTCGAAGTCTTCACTGGGTGGGTCACAGTTGAGTAGATTTTTAAAGTACTGAGCCAAAAGGTGGCAGTTGTCCTTGTCGTTATAAGCCAGTTTGCCTTGTGAGTCCCTGAAGTGGAGGCTTGGCGGAGTGTATTTTCTGAGTACCTGCTTAAAGGTTCCAAAGAAATCTCTGGAATTATTCTTAGCAAAGCTGTCTTCGATTTGTGTTAGTTGGTTTCGTGTAAAGGTTCGTTTGGTTCCTCGAATTATCTTGGCTGTAACCTTTCTTTGTTCCAAAAATGTATGCCAACTTTCCTAGGCTTTTTTGGAATTCCACTTCAGCCAGGCTATCTGTCCTTGGGCTATTGTATTGTCACAGTCTTCAGTCCACCACGGATGCTTCCTTCTTCTAGCCAGAGGGGCGAGTTCATTGGCCGCCTTGACAAGAGTCTCCTTCAGTTAGTGCCAGTTGTTTAGGTCTGTGTTGTTCAGTCTCTGACTTGACTATTCTTGACTATTCTTGAGTCGATCGACGTCAAATTTTACCATTTTTGAGGTTCTGTGTAATCTAGTGTTTCTAGGCTGGAGTCTTATTTTGATCTTTGAGAGGTAGTGATCTGAGTCCAGATTGGCGCTTCTTAGTACCTTCATGTTTTGTATTTCCTTTTGAGATTTGCGTGAAATGGCCACATGATCTATCTGGAATTCACCCAGGTGGGTATTAGGTGAAATCCAAGTCTTCTGCTTCCTTGGCAAGTGTTTGAAGGCAGTAGACTTCATGATCAACCCAAAAGTCCTACACAGATCCACCAATCGTTCTCCGTTGCGGTTGGTTCGCTTATGCGCTGGATAATTGCCCACTATGTTTCTGTATTTTTTCTCTCTTACCAATTGAGCATTGAAGTCACCAAGCAGTATGACGGTGTGTCTCTCTGGAAGTTTAGAGATAATATCTTCTAAGTCTTCCCAGAATTTATCAGTTCTGTCTGGATTGCATCTGTTGTCCTGGTTGATTGGGGCATGTACATTGACTATACTGTAGCCCTTGTTTGCGCATTTGAGAGAGAGGATGGATACACGACTACTAGGGGAGGTAAAGTCGGTGACTGAATCCAGTATCCTGTGACTGATTATAAATCCTGTACCTAAGTGGGGTACGTTCTTCATTACCCGCTGACCCACTTTTCCTTTGAGGATTCTGTAGCCTTGGGACTCGAAGGCATGTTCGTCCGTAAATCTGGTTTCCTGTACTGCTGTCAGTATTATGTTGTGTCGTGTTAGTGAATCAGTCAAATGTTTCAGTTTTCCCACTTTTAGCAATGAGTTGGCATTAAATGTTGCGAAGAAGCTTTGCCGTCTTGGTCTGAGTTTACGTCCGGTGATTTCGATATAAAACATTGGTCCGGACTCCCCAGAATCGGAAGGTCCGCTAACGTCACCATAGCTGACGGTGGATTGGTTACCACCTGGGGTAGTGCATTTAGCGAGATTTTCCTTCATGCTTAGTTGAAGAATATTCTTCATGGGACAGTGGCGAGCCACTGTCCAAGATACTACCCAAGTTGTTAGCTTGGGAGGCTTATTATTCGGGGTTGTCACCCCTAGACAGGTCGCCTTCTCTACGGCTAAGGAGTTGATTTATTGTTTGTTGTATTGTTCTTCTTTTTTTATGAATGTTGTAATTAAATGAATCAAAATAGGTTTTTATTAATGTGTTTTATGCATTCCCACATTGGCAGTTGATTCCATAATAAAATACCCCAAAATATTCAATTTTGCATTCCTAAGGACGTGGGAGTTTCACAATTTCCCAATTCACATTGCGCAGATTAGAATCTACGCAATCTACTTTCGCTCTCTCTCTCTCTCTCTTTCCTATGTCAAAGTGATTGACACCTTTTGACACACGCCATAGATATAATAATCTGTAATGAATGAATTGGAAGTTCAGTACTGCTTGTGTCTCTTTTGAACCTCTTTTCATGAATGGAGAAGCTTCCCTACTTTTTGATTTATCACTACACCACTGGTTACACAGTAGTTAAACTATAAAATAAATTAAATCAAATTCGTTAGTAAAATCTTTAAATCAAAATTAAATTTGCCATTACCAAACTTGCGTGAATATAAATCGGCCCACTATAAACTTTTGACTTTAACTATTTTTTTTTAAACCATTTATGAGATCAAATAAAGAAATATACCTCAGCAAAAGTAAAGCTCAGCAAAAGTAAATTCAGACCACAAACTAATACTCTGCAAAACCAAAATATATCCTATCAAAAATAAAGAAGAACCATGTGAACCAAAATATTTAACTTTGAATCGCTCGAAAACCGCTGCACACAGCAGCTATACCAGAACCGTCTAAAAGAACACATAAACCGGCAACCAATTACAACCAATCAGTCAGTAGAAGATGCATGGGGAAAAGTCCTAACCAGCATCAAAAAGGCAGCAACATAAGCCATGGGCACTAGAATAGTGAAGACGACACATCGTAAACAGGCCAAACCATAGCTTCTTCACACCAGAAGTCAAAGCAGTAGCTGCCGAAAAAAAGAAGGCATACATACAATTTCGAAACAACCCGTCACCAGAGACGATCCGGCACTACAAACAACTCAGACACAAATCTAACAATACGTAATATCAAGAAAGAATTTTGGGAGCAATTCAGTAGCGAAATGGAGATAGATGTCTATGGAGGACAAAAACTTTGGAAGACGATAAGATCAATGAAAAGACATCAACGAGCACACTACTATAAGTAACATCAGTGAAAAACTTTAAGCAACTATGCCGTGAACACGATATCAACGAACAGCCAGAGTCACTTGAAACCAGTGACTCACACTGAGAATTTGACGAATACCGAATAGGATGGTTGCGACTGTTACTACGTGATAATTCATACTTACATTGAATTGAAAAAATAATGAACTATACAATTAAATGATGAAGACCGAATAACAAGAGCAGTGAAAAGGCTGAAAAATCGTAAAACAACGGACGAAGTGGGTATCAGCAATGAACCCATCAAGTATGGGGGTAATACTCTAAGAGAAAATTTAGGGAGACTATTTATTATTAATAATATTAAATCATCAAATACGAAGCTGTCCCAAATGCCTGGAAAACAAGCAACACGATCCCTATATATAAAAAAGGCAGTAAAGAGGATCCGTCAAACTATAGAGGCATCACTATATTAAACAAAATCTTGCATGAAACCATCCCCCTAAATGAAGAACAGCTAGGCTTTAGGAAAAACAGATCCATCAGACGCGATCTTCATAATACGTCAACTAATTGAAAAGGCCCTCGAATTGAATACACTCCTGTTCGTCTGCTTCTTAGACCTGACACAAAAAAAAAAAAGCTAGCCGTAAAGCTAGCCGATGTCATCAACACTCTAAAAGAAGAAGGCATACAAAACAAACTGATAAGAGTAATAAAGTTACTAAACACAAGAAACTCAACAACGATACAACTAAAAAACAAACTCACAAAGTGAATCCAAATAGCAGGTTAATCAGGCAGAGCGACAGCCTTAGCCCGATACTTTTTAACACAATCATGAATCAGATCAAGGAAATTACAGACCAAGGAAATTACAGCTGGATACCGAATACGCAATAACACAATCGAATGTGTCTGCGATGTCACCCTATTCGCGGACAGTGAATATTGGCTGCAAAAACTAGTTCACGAATTCTACAAACTAGCGACGAAATACAACATAAAAATCTCCACCAAGAAAACAAAGAGCATGACAATACGCAAAGAACCCACGAAATGCAAGATTGTAATCAACGATGAAATTATTGAACAAGTGATCTCGAACAAGTCTTTCGATTTCATAGGAATTCGACGACTATGCAGTAGGGCAAACCTGCAACAAGACATCAAACAAATCAATCATCAAACAAAACCAAGCAAACAAAGCTGCAAAGATATCAGGATGCTTGCGCCACGCCATATGTCAGAGGTAGATTGTAGTATTGGTGGTGACGATATGTAGTGCGACCTTCGTAGATCTATTGTACCCCACCCTCTTCCTCTAAACGTTAGTATACTTACACATTTAGAGCGCCTCCACAAGTCTTGATTTCTTTTTGAATTCCAGGATCTGGGTGGGATTCAAGTACTGCAACTCCTGTGCGTTCAACCAGTGGGCCCCAAGATGGGGCTTCCTCTGCCGAACCACAGAATCTGCATATGTCATATTCCTCTAGGCCTAGGGTCTTGAGGTGTTTGCTAAGTCTGCAGTGTCCCGTCAGGACTCCTGCCAGAATTCTAAGCTTGTTTCTGTTTAGTTTCAGACAAGCTTTTGTTCTTTTCTGGTTAAGTTCTTTCCAGGTTTCATCCATTCTTCTCTTATTTCTTCATCTAAACTTTTATGGATGGTGTTCACACTCATACCGCAAAAGAGTTCCGGACCTATAAAGGGATTACTAGATCCCTTGTTTGCTAACCATTTCGTCTTTTGGTGCTTCCGGCTAGGGGATTTTGGCAGCAAGGCTGTTCCGGTCTCTGCTCCCGATTATTTTACCTCCGCCTATTCCTTTCTTGCTGAACCTCACAATCGCCGATCTGGCGGCCCTCTCCACGACAAGGTGCAACGGAGTCAGATCCAGCAGCAGTTCGATTGCTGCTGTCGGGCACGACCACATCGCCCCCGTGATGTAGACACGCCAGTCTTTGTTGAGTCTTCGTTGAATCATTTAAAGCTGCTTCCTCATAGAGGCCAGCTTGGTTCTACTTCCCAACGCAACTGTCCCGTAAGTGATCGCAGGTCTCACTATCATAGTGTTCATCCATCGCAGTATTGTGGGGTTACAACCGCACGTTGTCCCTGTCAGATTTCGGCACACCATTAGAGCGCGTTTGGCTTTTTCTACCACTGCTTCAGCGTATCTATTCCATAGAAGTTTGCTATCTAGTGTTATACCCAGATACCTCGTCTCCTGTTTGTATTCTACTGTCCTCCCATCTAACAGTATGGGTTGTAGGCAGTTTAGTTTTCTCTTTCAGTAAATGGTATCACCGTAGTTTTTCTCCGGTTGAGTCTCAGTCCCACTGTTTGACACCATCTACTAGTTACTTTGAGGCCTCTCTGTACGATTTCACACAGCGTTCCCTCTGGCTATGATGACTATGTCATCGGCGTAAACTTGACATTTGATGTCTAGGTCGTTCTCCCTAACCAGTAATTCTTCAACAACCAGTCTCCACATCAGTGGTGATAGCACACCTCCCTGTGGGCACCCTCGAGTTGTGGAGATCTAGATGGTGTCTCTTCCCAATTGTGCCTCCGCCGTTCTGGTTCTCAGCATTTCTCTCATCCACTTTAGGATACTGCTGTCGTTATTTCTTCTTTCGAGAGCCGCTTTGACAGCCTCGTGCGAGGTGTTGTCAAAGGCTTCTTCTATATCCAAGAAGACACATATCGCTACTTCCTTTGTCTCTACTGCTGATTCTATTTCATTTGTCAGCTGATACAGGGCGGTTTCTGTGGATTTCCCCGCTCTGTATGCATGCTGACAGTTGTGTAGTGGTGCACCTACTAGCACTACCAGTTCTAAGGTAATTGTCAATTACCTTCTCCATTGTCTTTAACATAAAAGATAGAGGACTAATGGGTCTAAATAAAAGACTAATGGGTCTAAATGACTTCGGTTGAGTGGTGTCTTTCTTCCCCACCTTCGGTATTAATGGTGGTATCCATACCAAAGGTGGGGAAGAAAGACACCCTTTGACCCTTTTCCATAGCTCTGGTATGTATCCGAGGGCTAAACTACTTCTAAAGATTTTTAGAAGGTACGGCATTAGTTTTCTCCCTCCTTTTTGTAGGAAGGAGGGAATTAGTCCGTCCACACCTGGGCAGTGCCGTCTTTAACCTATTGGAGGCCCTGGGCATATTTAGATAATGGGACCCCTATTGCCTTGGCTTTGAGAAGACCTTGCGAATAGACCAAGAAAATAACAATTTACAAAAGTAACTCTTTTAGCATTCACAGGTTAGGTTTAAACTTAAAACTTAAAAATCTATAATGATTAAAGAGGTTCTATTCTAATTTGACATGGGCAAAACCGTTAATCACCTCTTCAAAATCTATGTTTTTGAGCGACAAACTAATCTTTCTTGAAGCTTCCTACTTCTAACTTAATTTTTCACATTGAAGAAGGAGCATTCCCCACTGCAGTTAGTTACCATCATGCTTAAAAAGATTCTCAATGCGATTTCTACATTTGGAAATGTGTCAATTTTCTTTTCTTTCAAAAGATGATGTACCTATTTTCAAAATATTATTAGCTCCTTCATTTTCACTATGAACAAATTTCAATTATTCTGTTAAATTTTCATTCCATTTCCAACTTTTTCTCGTTAACGTCTTCATAATAGATCGGAAAATAATTGTAACTTCGTCTCAAATCCTCGGAATTTAGAGTTTTCAAGCGAAAAAATGAACCGTTGTTGAAACGTAGACTAATGTTCTTATACGAACTTAATCGCTGTTTTAGATGAATGCTCAGGATATCAATTATGGGAAGAAAACCTCTATTTTCAATTTCTCCTTTCGCTCTGCAGAGCAATCAAAAAAAACTCTGGCTTCAGCTTCTAGGTCTTGTTTTTTGAGATAAGTCCTTTTAGTCAGATTCTAAATCAGAACCTGGAGACAGATTCTGGATTTCTTTCCTTGGTGGACGATTCGAAGTAGTCACATTTATCTCAGAGGTTAATAATAAAATAATCAAGTGAAACTAATTAGTTGCAAGATCCAGTCTTATTGTTTTTAGGGTTCCGTACCGAAAACGGAACCCTTATAGGATCATATTGTTGTCCGTCTGTCTGTCTATGCGTCCGTCCGTCCGTCCGTCCGGTAACAAGTTGAAATTTGTATCAAATATTCGGGTCTGCGGTCTCTTTCAGCTGTGAAAAAATCAAACTTGTAAGTCAACGCGATCAAAAGATATGACCGTTTATGTCGCATATTTTGCAATTTCACGAGGGAATCAAAACCTATAGGGTACTTCCCGTTGACCTAGAATCATGAAATTTGGCAAGAAGCGGTGTCTTACAGCACATGTCAAGGGAAAAATTACTGAAAACCGTAAATATGTAGTTTAATTACAAGAAAAATGCGAATTTACTATTAGAAACTTATGAAAATACACTAATGTGTTGCGTGGTATTGTCAGGCACCAAAAGCATATGGGTTGCATACAGTTAGGTCCTCCTAAAGATACTTGACTTACAAGTTTGTACGGAACCCTCGGTGCGCGAGTCACAACTCGCACTTGGCCGATTTTTCTAAAGATAATACTTGTTTTGTTTATTCTTACCTACATAGAGCTCCAAATTTCCGTTAGTGTAGTCTCTAGTTCCTGTGCCTGTTCTGTATCTTTTGCGATGGGCACCAATGCTTCTATATTTTGTTTATGACCTTCATGCAAGAAGCTTACTCCAGAGGCTGAGGCTGACTATTTGGTTTGTGAAAAACTGAAAAACAATTTTTCTTGAACCTAAATGTACTGTCAATATGTTCCAACAGTGGGTAAAGCCCAAAAAAAAGTTGTACACTTTCTGAACCAATTCAAAAAACTTTGTTGCTGATACACACCCAGCAGAATGAACATATATCAAGTTCAGTGAATGTCCCGCACATGATACACAGGTGACAAATTGACTATTCTCCTTGATTATTGCTTCTAGACCAATATACTTCCCTGACATATTTGAAGCATTGTTGTAGCTAATTCGCTTCGTTCGGTTTTTTTGTGATCTAGGCGGGCCCTAGAAGCTAGGGGGGGCTATAGATCGCGGGGCCCTGGGCACGTGCCCAGAGTGAAAGAGGGGCCTGCACCTGGGGCTTTAAATGGCTGGAAAGTGCCGACGCTATATGAAAGAACAACATGCTATCAATACCCAGCAAAACTCGGATCTATAAGGCCTGCATACGTCCCTTCTTAACGTATGCGGCAGAAACCCGAGTGGATACGTCTATTACCACGCTCTAAGAACCACAGAGATGCGAACGCTAAGAGCCATCAGTGGACACACACTTCGGGATCGAAAGCGAAACACCAAAATCAGAATGGAATGTGGAGTGGTTCTACGCTGGGCTCACAGAAGAAGAAAAATGTGAAACAAACATGTCGCGAGAATGGATGAGCACAGAATTGCGAAAATCGTCAGAGATGGCAAACCAACAGGCAGAAGAACAACGAGCCTTCCCAAAAGGTTAATTCCCTAAAGGTAGAAAGATAGTTGGACTTCTATGTCACATTAGAAGCTTCAGGATAATACAGGCAATGCTGCCTAAAATAAGCAGAAGAAGTTTTTGGGTTATGGAGTGGCTAGAAATTTTAATAAATTTAAACTCATAAAAGCATATTAAATTGTCTTTCTAACGGATTATTTCTTTACTTCATCTCATAAATAGTTTCTAAAAAATAGTTACAGCCAAAAGCTTACAGTGATTTAGCTGATTTCTATGCAGGCAAGTTTAGTTGTATATATAAGTAATTATGTTTTTTTTTTAGGTTTACAGCCATTGTGTTGAGAAGTTAATAGATAATATCAAAGACAAATATAAAGGAACACCAACATTCTATGTATGTAAGGCAGGAGATGGTGCACAAATCGTTACATTATAAGATTTAAGGGCGAGGCCGCACTACGGTTTCTTCCAGTGAGCGGTTAGTAGCTATAACCGCATATCCGCTCGAGAAGCACACACTACGCTATTAAAATCAATCGCGGGAAAAAACGGCAAGTGAGTCCGCTTGTATTAGCTTACTTGACTTACAAAATCAAACGATTAAAAACTGCGGCAGTTTAGCCACAGTGCGGCCTAGGCCTTAGTGTCTTAAAATTTATTTCAAAAATATCTATTTTATATATAAAACTGAGATGAATAAAAACTATTTTACCTCTATTTCATTTAGGTACATTTTATAATTCCATTGAAAATCCATTTCTAAATCTAAGTTTCCCTAACATATGCTAATATTAAACATACTAAAATGACTAAAGAATATCAACTTTTTTTTCTCATTCTAATTTCATGCAACAAGAACGCCTTCAAACTCTCATCAGTAATTTTTTCGTGAATTTCCTTAATAGCCTTATCACCCCCATCTTTAAAATATTCGCTAAGTTTGTCCACATAGTCGAGCCAAACACAATTCGCACATGCAGACATGCAACAAGTTGTTGGTGCTTCCGGGTACGTTTTAACAATATCTGTAGTAATTTTTTTGACATCTACATCAGTTTTGGGCTCGCTTTGTGTCTCATTTTTCTTTGAGTTAAATAACTCATTTGCTATGTCTTTTGCAGATTTATTTGGACGTAGGAGATAAGTTTGTGATTTAACAATATCTGTAGCAATTTTTGTAAGATCTTCATCAGTTTTGGACTCACTTTGTGTCACATTTTCAGAGTTAAATAATTTATTTGCTATGTCTTTTGCAGATTTATCTGAATGTTGGAGATAAGTTTGTGATTTAACGATATCTGTAGCAATTTTTTTAACATCTACATCAGTTTTGGGCTCCGTTTGTGTTACATTTTCAGAGGTAAATAATTTATTTGCAATGTCTCTTGCACATTTATCTGAAGATTGAAGATAAGTTTTTGAATGGAATTTCTGAACATTTCCTAAAAACGTTTAATTGAATGTTTCTAATATATTGTTTCTTTAATTTAAATACATACCTAAACTAAGGCGTATTGAAAACATTTATAAAAGATTTGTAATATATTTGGCATGTTTGCAATGACAACAGGTCAAAGTCAAAACTAATAACAAAAGTAGATCTTTTAAACACATTGATGAACTAATTGTCTTATACACAAACATTAATATTTAGTCTCATAACAATCCAAATAAAAAATAACTTTTTGTTTGTTACTATTAACATTATGATTATTTAACTGTTCGAAACATAATAGAAATAAATAACCGATTTGAAATTTTAAATAGTAGTTCCAATTATGCAGTTATAGATGTAGTTCATATGGATTTATTTCCATAACCTTATTATTTATAGCAACAAAACGTGTTTTCTATTGAGTTTGTGTTTAATATAAAAATGGGACGAAAAATTCCAGGACGAAAACACAGAGGTGTTCGTGACCCAGAAAAGCAACAACAAGTCAGATTAGACAAGTAAATGTTAAATTTACCTAATTCTTCAGTAAATTGTAATTAACCAAATTTTAGGATAAAATCAAAAATTAATGCTCCTCCAACAAATTCAGAGCAACAAGACATTCCTAAAAGTCTTGCCCACTTAATTACTTTAAAAGAACAAGTAAAATCTGGAGAATATTCAAGTAAAAAGAAACGGAAACTGGACGCTGATGTTTCAAATCCAAAATATAATAGAGAAAAACCATTTAAAAAAGGTCCGATATTTAAGAGAAGGATAGGAGAATCAGAAAGTAATTTTTTAGAAAGGATGGAGGAAGTTTGTCAAACAGTTATGGAAGATAATGAATATGATAACAAAATTAGGGATGAGATTGAGAATGGGGTGAGAAGACCAAAGAAGGAGAGGAAGGAAAAAGAAGGGAAATTTAAGAAGAAGAAAGGGAGTGTTCAGTTGGAGTCAAAGCCACAGTTGTCAAAATCACAGAAAAGGAGGATCAAAATTAATGAGAGGAAAGAAGCAAAGGAGTATATTGCAATGGATGAATTTAAAAATTATCAGGATAAAGTAGCATTTGGAGAAGTGGCACATGCCCCTCCAACTTTAGTTACTCCTAGAAGGGCTGATAAAAATGATGGAGCACCTAGAGTAAGTTAATAATAAAATATTTTACAATTAAAATTTAATTTCTGCAGACAGTGCCAAATTATTAAGGTTTATAAAATATGCATTTTATTTATTTATTTAGGCGGTAAAACTCCCATGAAGGAAAACGCTAAGCACTGATGACTCATTTTATGTCTTTCTTACCAGCATTGTTTCATTATCTGGCTGAACTCTTTTTTTGTTTGATTTTACCATTTGGGTTTGTATTGTTTCGGTATGCCAGTCTCTGGTTCAAGTGTCCATTCCTATAACTTGTTCCTGAATGTGTTTCTGTCTAAGATGTCTTCTTGTTTTATGTTCGCTTTTTGGAGGTCTTTTTGTATTTGTATTACCCAGTTGGTTGTGCTATTTAGGGTTGTTGTTATATCATGTATCTGTTTCATCAGTCAGGTTTTTGGTAGTCTTTGTATGTGTCCATAGAATTTTGCCCCTCTTTTCTTTATGTCTATTTCAATGTTTGAGTGTTTTTCTGTTCTTCTTGTTTGTAATCTATATCCTTCTTCTGATTTTCTCAGGACTAATATTTTTCAAATGATTTTCCTTTCTTCTTTCTTCAGTTCTTATAATTGCCCTTTCAGGTTGAGTGCTTTTCACTTGCGTATAGAGCTATTGGTTCAATTACTGTTTTGTAGTGTTATTTAGTGATATTGTGATATAGTGATATTGATTTCTTGTTGTAGATATTGTCATTGCTAATGCTCTTTTAACTTTTTGTATTCTCACGTTCTGTGCTTGCTTTTCCAATCCTGTTGGTTCGATTATTTCTTCTAAGATTTAAAATGATTGACTTTATGTATTTTCCCATACTTTGTTTTCGGTTCTTTGGTGTTTGTTTTTGTTGCAAAAAATTCTGTTTTTTTGAAAGGAAATTTGTAGTACTTTTTCAGCACATTCCTTTAATGTTTCTATCCATTCAATCACTTCCTTTGGGCCTGTCGTTATTATTGTTAGGTTGTCAGCAAAGGCCAGGTAGGCCTATCTTGACTGCTTCGTTTCCTCTTCCCAGGGGTATCAGAGTTCACTTCGATTTATTCTTTAGTTCTTTCTACCATTCTCTCATCGCTTTGTCCAGTATTATGGCGAACAGTAGTGGTGATAGTCCATCCCATTGTCTTATTCCAGTTTTTATTTCAAATGCACTTGAGATTTTGCCTACAAATTTCACTTTGGATTGTGTGTCCGAGTGTCTGTCAGTGTTTGTTCAATCAATCATCTTGTTTTTTCATCTAGTTTATATTCCTCCAGCGAGTTGAAGAGTGATTGTCGATGGAGTTGTATGCTTTCTTGAAGTCTACTAATGTGCATGTGATTGGTTGTGTTCTTATTGCCTTGATTTTGAGTATTGTTTTAAGGTTGTGAATTTGTTCTGGACACGATCTGTTTGGTCTGAACCCTGCTTGAAATTCAGCTATTTTTGCTTCCAATTGTTCTCCTTCGAATTGTGTTCTTTTGAGGAGGCATGATGATAGGATCTTGTATGTTACCGGAAGTAGTGAGATCCCTCTGTAATTGTTTATGTCTGTTTTGTTGCCTTTTTTGTGTAATGTAATGTAATGTAATTTTTGTGTTGCCTTAAGTCTTGTAATGATTTTGGTCCTAAATTCTTCAATAATTCTGCTACAATTCCGTCTTCTCCTGATGTTTGGCTCTTTAGCTTTTGGATGAGTTTTTGGATTTCTTCCTTAGTTGGTGGTGGTGATTCTGGGTGTTTTTTTTTACAGAGGATATCTTTGGGAATCTTTCTGCTGGTTGAAGGCAAAGAAATTGTTTGAAATATCTTGCAAGTTCTTGACAATTTTCTCTGTTTGTCAATGCTAGTTTGCAATTAGCGTTTCTGAAACAAGGGTTTTGTGGGCTATATCTTTTGAGCTGATTGGAAAATATTTTGTAGAACTCGTGAGTGATTTCTAAAGTTTTCCTCTTTTGAGTTTAGTTGTTCGTTGATGTATTTTCTTTTGTTTTGTCGAATGATTTTGTTTGCCAGTCTTTTTAGTAGTTTTCATTCATTTTTTTTTCTGTTTTGTGAGAGTTGTATGTTGAGTATGTTTTTCTTTTAATTTCTAGTGCGTGTTCACAGTCTTTGTACCACCATGCGAGTTTCGGTGTTTTTTTCAGTGGCATCATTTCTTTGACAGTGTTGATAGTTTTTTCTTTGAATTCTTGCCAATTTTTCGTTACGTTTCTCTCCCATCGTTCTGCGAGTTTTGTGTCCTTGATTTTCTTCAGTGAGTTTCATTTTGATGCCTGTGAGGTAATGGTCTGAATCTATGTTGGCTCCTCTTTGTACTTGCATGTTGTGGATCTCTCTTTGGTAGTTGTATGAGATTGCGACATGGTTTATTTGGAATTCTCCTAGTAGGTGTATTGGTGATCTCCACATTTCCTCTTTCTTTGGTGCCTTCATTAGGGATGTCGACATGATTTTCAGGTTGAATTGTTTACAGATGTCAATCAGTCTTATTCCATTTTTTTTGTGTGTATGTGTCCTGGGAATTGACCTACTGTTTTTCTGTATTTGTGTTCTCTGCCAATTTGTGCTTTAAAGTCTCTTAGCAAGATTGTGACATCATGCATAATTCGGTGTTTTTGCCATCGTATTTTCAAGATTTTCCCAGTATTTCTCAGTTTCTTTTTATTGGCTTCATTCGTGGGCGCATTTACGTTGATCAGCTTGTATTTTTTGTTTTTATGTTTGTCTCATTGTCATCAATCTTCCGTTGATTGGGTTTGCGTCTGTGATTGAGTCTATGATTGTTTTATCGACTAGAAATGCTATTCCTAATGCTGGTGTGTTTCTGCCAACTTTTTATACGTGGTTCTACTTTTGCGTTTTACTGCGTTTTATTCATTTAAATTATTTTGAAAATTCCACAGTATGGAAACTTGCACAGTACAGTTAATTGGTGCCACTGATTAATTTATTATGAAAATAATCGCTTTAAAATATCATCCCATATGCTTATATTATGCATGATAGATTATATTATTGTCTTATGATATTTAAAACCAAATAAACTTAAATAAATAATTAAATATCTAATTGGAGGTATGAAACTGTTCCTTATTTTTCATCAATTGGTTGATATCAAATCAAAATAATTTGGTACAATTAAACACCTAATACTAAGGTACAAGGCAAAACAAGAATATACACGACAGCTAATGTAAATAACTACACCCATGCATGTATATGTTACCGTGAAAGACCGAAATTGGAGAATGTCGACTTTCACCGGTGAACGTCAACATTCACATAGTCGCTTGGTGTATGCCTGAAATATTTGCTAAATACCCTTATTTCTCACTTACACCGGTAAATGTCGACAGTCACCATGCAATAATGGTGAATGTTGCCATTCACTCTTATGTTGGAGATTTATATTTCTTCTCCATAATTCAGTCGCTATAAAACATCACAAGGGTGATGTAACTTTTTCGCCTCTCTTTATGAGGGGGGTAACCAAGAATTTAAAACCCACAGTACATTCTAAATGAGAAAAGAAAACAATAGTTATAAAAACATTACTTAATAATGTGATTCAAATCTTATTTATTGTAACAACTTAAACTATTATAACACTTTGAATTGCACAAGAGTTCTTTGCTTTTACAACTGCATTTCTTTTTGGAACACTTCCTTTTACAATGACAGCGTGTATAGCCTTGCCCCCCCGCTTCTCGAATTAGCTGCAGCTGGGAGTAGAAGTGGAATAGAAGTCCAACAACAACAGCCAACACATTTCGGCTATCTGTACGACCACGGTCAACATCAGGGATTTGTATTCCTACAGTATCACCAATTTGAGCAGGAAGAAATTGATTTTGTATGGTTCGCAACATTCGTGTTGCTTGCAGTAGAAGAGTCTTTTTCGCGGCCGCTCTTTTTATAGAAATTAGCTAGTGTTTTTCAGCCAGAAAGTATTAACAGTTTCTTCAAGCTGTTCTTCGGTTTCAAAAGCATTGGCAATTTCTTCGAGCTGTTCTTCAGTGTCAATATTTGCGATTTGTTCGCTAGGCAAAAAAAAAGCGATGCTATGCCTCTTTTTACTTTAACACCAAACAAAGCTTCATATGGAGTTTGGACTATTTACTTCGTGTTCTTGTCAAATTGAACAAATGGTAAACCATCTGACCATTTATTTGCATCGTTATCGTTCATCCATGCAGTTAGCATATTATGTATATCCTGTGTGTTTGACTGTGACGAGGCTTTCTATGAACTTAATATCTTAACATCTTTCCACATAGCGCATATTTCGGATATTATTTGATTACTGAATTTTCAACCATTATCTGATTGCAATATTGCTGGTGCACTAAATGTTAAGAATTTTTAAAGAGCGTGATACGCTACTTCTTCACCCTCTTTTAGTTTTCAAAGGTCGTAGCTGGACAAACTTGGTTAAATGATCTATCAGATCAACTTAACATCTTGAGTTTAACTCAAAACTGACCATTGGTTTTACGAAAATACTCTTCTTATAATTCAACCTAACCTGCAGAAAGTATTTTTGATTACTTTTCTTGAGAAAAATAAAAACAGTTGTATTCTCATTTACCCATAATTAATGCATTTAACAACGAAAATGATCACGATTTACTGCAGTATCTATTCTGTATAAATTAGGGTATTGGAAAAAAATATGTAAACGTTGCTCACATTATCAAAACTTACATAAGACTGATAAATCTGATTGACTCCCAGCAGAACAAAGGATTTGGCGCGAGAGAGCTAGTCGCCTCTTTGTCGGCTCCTCCCTTTTGGACCTCCACCAGAGCGTATCGGTGATTGTCGACATACACCGGTGAGGGTCCGAATGTACAGAAATATTCGATTTTTCACCGACGTATTTGGTATGTGTTGACATTCACCGGTGAAAATCGACATTCTCCAATTTCGGTCTTTCACGGTAGCATATACACATAAGTTCACAGAGTACTCTCAATGAAATGTGTTATGAAACGGTTTTTAGTTTTAAGAAAAACTTAAGTATTGCCACGTAGTTTGATCTTCTGGTAATATTCTTCTATGTTATATGGTTTTATTTCTATGAGTACAGCTTTTATTTCTTTTATTTATAGCGATTTTATTTGTTTGTCATCAATTTTATGTAAAGGGGCAGTGTATTTTATAATTTCATATTAATGGACAAAATAAAAAATATGGACAAAATGAGTCAATTGTTAAAACGCTGAACCAAGCCAATAAGTACAGTTCTAAAATAGATTTCATCAATATGTCAAACATCTCTATCAAAAGAGTTCTAAAAACATTATGAATATAAACTTAATAAAGTCAGAACACAGCCTGAATAAATAAATATGTATATTCAACCTTTCCAGAGCTCTTTAATACAATTGTCTTTTTAGGACTACCAAAAACAAATCTCATGTGAAATTTGTCAGTTATTTTATAGCTTACAGTCCACCTCCATGGCACTCAACAAAAAACAGAAAAATAACACTATTTTTTAAGAGCATTTCTTTCCGACACCTTAAGTGGATAGCCATCTGTAGACGCGTTTCGAGATTTATCTCTCATCAGTAGAGCTTTGCTTTTATGAACAACAATGTGTAAACCACTTACTTGAAACCCATGTGGATGATTAGGGTTAGATATTTTTAATTTGACAATTTCGTGTGACAGACATGAACTTAGCAGGTTATTGATATAAATGATAATTTAGAATTGGTAAAACCATACGGTAATATAAAACCATATGGTAAAACCTTTTTTATAAAAAAGTTCATGTCTGCCATACAATTTCATGCAAATGCCACATGACTGCCTGTACCTGTAACTCATATTGTATATTAATCTGATTGTGAGTGCGCGTTTTTGTATTTTGAATATGTTGTCAATATGCCTTCAGCCTCCCCAGAATGATATACCAAAGCGTAGATGAGAGTGGAAATTTGCATAATATACTATTTTTAAGGTTTCTATGCTGAAGCAACTTTGCAGTAGCGTGTTGAAAGTAGGAGTTTATCCAATTGAAGGTAGTCCAATTTGTTTGAATAAAAGGGAATGTAACTGACATCATTTCGCGGGCAATACTCTTGTAAATTCGCCAACGGCATTCTCCCATTTAATTATGACTCCAATTTAATTTCATCAATAGTCACATTGTGCCAAGTTCGCCATATCGAGTACGGTGATAGCGTCTTGTTCTCTAACTTTGTTTTAGCGTAATTATTTGTTTCAGTAACTATTTCATTTAAGAGCTCATTGGTAAAAAACAGTTTGAAAAATCCAACGGTTCTTGTCTGCCTGTATGTGCGGTCCTGCAGGAGTGTCGTCGGCTATAAACGGTGTTCTCGTGGGTATTACTTCGGATTCTGTACAACTAATCCTTTCAGAACTGTCGCTCTTCTACAGCCATCACTTTCGCTGTCGCATTCACTGTTTATTATTCTAATCTTTCATCTTCTTACACCTCTTACTTCATCACTGCTCGTGTTCTCTCTATCGTTAAGCTTTCTGTGTATAGCTGTAATTTATTCGTTAAGCAACTCTAAATCAAACTCATTTTTACTCGAGCTTATTTTATCACTAAGTTCCATGGTAATGGGCATCAGAAATTTCAATTTTTCTGTACCTTCTCCCAAGACTGTCATGTCGTGTTCAAACTGATGCCGAAAATGCAGTCCGCTTCATGGTACTGCACTAATCTCAGATAGGAAAATATTACATAGTTTTAAAGGGAGATTACATCATCTCTGTGAGATTATATACGCAGTACTTAGGAACGAACTTCAAAGAACAAGATTACAAACATAAACAAGATATCACTAGATAAGAAAACATAAATAGTTATCACCGCTCATCGAATTTCCGCACCAAACAAAGTGGTGAGCGAGTCATCTCTCAAGTTGCGGCATTAAATCATATGGTGAGTAAGAGTCACCTCTCGAGTGCAAAGGGTTAATAATTTGAATATGGAGTAAAGACGAACAAAATAATATTTTCACGACTTCAAAACAACAAACACGATATTGCGCAAAACACACGACGTGAATGACCAGTGAATGACGAACGTACGGCTCGGCATAGCGAAAAACACTGTTCGGCTAGCTCCGCTGCGCCTCATGTTCCGTCGCGTCGCGTCAAACGATGTCGCGATCGCGCGCGTTGCGTCCGTAGATACGAGGAGTTTTTTTTTCTCATTATTGTCAGTATTCTCGTGGAGCCCCCACAGAGGCTTTGCGGCCCCCATAGAACCCTAGTGCTCGGTGGAGCACATTTGAGTATGGCTGGACTAGGAGAACCCCAACTTTATTCTAGATGCTCTTTTTGAAACTTTTATTACACAGTACCATACCTGTATGTCAGCATATTACTAGACAAAATTCCGAACTTGTGTGAATTTTGTAATTTTTCAGAAGGGGGGGGTTCAGAAGATTTCAACTCTATTATGAATCTCTGCACTAAATTGTTTTCGAATGTATTAATTTTTGAAATCATAAAATTTATTAACATGCTTTATTTTGATAATATTATTTTATTGTGTTTTTAGCCTGGTAGAAAAGATTTGCTATTGAAATCTCTGTTGCCCCAAAATAAGGAAAATAAGAAGAGTATATCAATTGTGAAGAAGAAGGGTCCTATGAAAATTGTGGATAAAAAGATTGACAAGAAAGGCAAACGTAAAGATTTACCAAACGCTATGAGAAGACAATTGGATAAACAACAGTCGGAAATTATTCAAGCCTACAAAGACTTGAAGAAAAAGAAGTATAATAATCTTAATAAATAAAGTTTTCTATGTTTATATTCTATTATTTTATCCGACTCAAAATACCGATAAATCAAAATCTCATCTGAAAATTAATCCAATTAATACTGGGTTAAAACAAATCTAGTTTATCATTAACATTTCGAGATGTTATTGTATCAATTTAATAGTTTAATTTGGGTTTTACAAGAATTTTATTTATTAGCAAAATATATAAGTATGGAGGTGGTTCAACTTTTAGGTATTTTGATGATTTTAGAATACTGTTTAAGTTGTTTAGCTGTTAAGTCTCATGCAGGCCCTTCAAAACAGTCATCTTTGTCTTCATCAAGAGCATTAATTAGCTTGTAGCGTCCATTGCTGGACATAAGCTTCCCTTAATTCCTTCCATTCGTCTCGTTGCGATGCTTGTATCCAATTAGATGTGATACGCTTTATATCGTCACTCCATCTCGTCGGTGGACGTCACTCCATCTCTGCTTCGGTATGCCACACAAGAGTGTCCAGGCCTACATTCAATGAAACGTTTCGTCCATCTTCCATCCGTCATTCTTGCTACGTAGCCTGCCCAATTCCACTTTATGGTGTGATAACTCTATGGGTGATCCTCTCTACCGCATCTGCAACTCCCATTCTATGCCGTATGGTAACATTTGGGATTTTGTCACGAATGTTTATTCCTAACATGGACCGCTCGGATGCTCCGTTGTGTTACCCTGATATTGTTTATAACTTTCTTTGTTAATGTAAGCGTCTCCGCTACATTTGTTAGCATAGACAGGACACATTGGACGTACACCTTTCTTTTCAAACAGATGGGTAAATCAGCCTTAAACACGTGTTTCAGCTTACTAAAAGCGGTCCAGGTTAGTCCTACTCGGCTGTAGAATTCGTTCTTTTGATTATCTCTACCAATTCGAATCTGGTGTCTTAGATATTTATATGTGGCAGTCTGTTCTATTTTGATATAATCCACTGAAATGGTTTCAGTCAGTACAAGGTTGGTCATTATTTGCGTTTTCGAGTAGTTGATCCTTAGGCCTACTTGGTGTGAGGCAGCTTTCAATTTTTCGAGCATTTTTCTAGCTTCATCAATACAGTCTGTTATAAGCACAATATCATCGGCGAAGCGCAGGTGACTTAGTTTTTCGCCGACTATTTGACTACCATGTGTTCAAAGTCGACCTTTTTAAACATGTACTCCAGAAGTGTTGCGAATAATTTGGGCGAGATGTTATTTCCTTGTCGTACCCCTGTGCGTACTTCTATGAAACACTAACGAAAGCAAAATAACTGGTAATATTCTTCTATGTTATATGTTTCTATTTCTATGAGTATACAAAATAAATATATGGACTAAAAATAATAATATGGACTAAGTCTTATTCTTATTGTACTTATTACTATTTAACTTAAATGAAAAATAACGAAAGCAAAGTATCACCGAGCCAGCCACTGGCAGCTCAAGGGCAAACACGACCACCTATTGAAAACATCGGATCCGAAGAAATTCCGGATGTCATTCCTGAGGAAATAATGTTCGCTATACAACAACTTAAGAATAGAAGAGCCCATAGGGAAGATGACATATTACCAGAGATGATCAAAAGCAAGGACAAGGTACGTGAAGTGCTGGTAATCCTATTCACAAAGTGCATCCTGGAAGGCAAAGTACCTGCATCATGGCATAACGAATTAATCAACCTAATCCACAAAAAATGGGACATCAAGAAGCTGGAAAACTACAGTCTACTTTCGCATGTCTACAAGCTCTTCTCTCGGGTTCTAGTTAACAGACTTGACAGGAAGCTAGAATTCTTTCAACCCAGAGAACAGGCAGGCTTTTGCTCAGGTTTCAGCACCAATGTGGTTTTTTGCTTCAGCACCAATGACCACCTTCAAAGTCTCAACACAGTCGTGGAGAAATGCAATGAGTACAGGAAACCACTTTTCATAGCCTTCATCGACTACGAGAAAGCGTTCGACCCCATAGAGTGGTGGGTTTTTATGGTGGGTAGAGCAAGCTCTAGCTAAATACCGTATCGATAAAAAGTACATACAGATCCTCAACCACCTGCATCAGAACGCAACTGCCTGTGTGACCCTGTACAAGAAAACCAAAAAATTTCACCTAGAGAGAGGTGCAATGGGCATCCAACAGATGCAATGGGCAGGAAAGGGGCTGATGATTGATGGAGAGAGAATGGCCAATCTGAAGTTTGCTGATGACCTGGTTTTGGTCTCAGAGAGCATTGGGGAGATGAAGACGATGCTGGAGAACTTGAGAGTGGAATCCGAGAAAACGGGTCTTTAAATTGTACATGGGGAAAACCAAGATTATGACCAACATTCCCGAAATCACAAACTAACAGCTTCCAGTGGAATAAGTAACGTTTTTGTTTATGCAAGATAACACATGACCACATACTGCGCGAATCACAGAGTTCCTACAAGATCTGGAAATTCAAACAATGGTGAGGCCTGCGTTAAATGCTGATTTAAATCCCATAGAGCATGTTTGGGATATGCTCAACAAATGTGTTCGTGGTCGCCTGCATCTTCCTCAGACCATCCAGCAGCTAACGGCGACTTTAATAGAAGAATGGGACGCTGTACCACAAGAACACCTTCGAAGACTTTTGTGAAGCATGACAAGATGGTGTAATGCCATTATTATTGCTATGAGAGCACATACTCACATTATTAACACTTATGTTACCCGGGGTACCCGCATGGGTTATTCATTCAATAAAATAATTTTAATACCCGGAAACTTTCACATTACAAGTCGGGATTACCCATAGAGTATTCCACTACCCGAAAACCCTATTTCTATAAATAAAACCGCCGGGTGAGCGGGGGTTTTTCTCTATGCGGGGTAGCCTTAGTTTGAGTCACTTAAAATGGTTAATATCAAACTAGGCTTTAATTAGAGCGGACGTTTGAATATTTTGTGAACACTGTGTGTATATGTGGACAATGTTGAATGTCAATTTATCAGCACTTTATAAACCAACAGTGTTTGACAGTCGAGCAACTTTTTCCATACAGAGGGCGAGCTAAATTCACCCAATATATATATATAATCGAATCCAGCAAAGTATGGAATCAAAATATGGTGGAAATGCTACGCCGAAAATTCATATCCATTGAAAGATCAAATTTACACTGGCAAAATAACAACTGGCCGTGAAATAAATCAAGGTGAAAAAGTAGTAAAAGATTTAGCTGCAAAATATAAAGGATCCGGAAGAAATATTACAATACATATTTTTTTACTACTTCACCTTTAGCAATGCATTTATTGTCATGGAACCTAACAAATGTAGGAACATTGAAAAACAATAAAAAATCCATTCCAGTAGACATGCTATAGCATCTAAAGATCGTGAATAATTCTCTTCTCTATTTGGGTTTCATGAAAAAGTTAATCTATGCTCTTATGTTCCTAAAAGAAAGTTGATACTTCTATCTATGATGCACTCAAATGCAGCAATTTGCAGCGAAGACAAAAAAAAGAAACCAGAAATTGTTCAGTATAATAATAACACAAAAATTGGTGTGGATATAATGGATCAGATGTTAGGCCGTTAGATAACCAACAGACGGACTAACCGATGGCCTCTCGCATTTTTATTAATATTTTGGATATCGCCAGTCCTGCCAGCTATATCATTTTTATCAAATAAATAACAAAATGGTAAAAAAAGACAAACGAGCGCCGATTATTTTTACGAAAATTAAGTGAAGAATTATGTATGCCCAAGGGCGTACCCAGCGAGGGGCAGGGGGTGGCAGCTGCCCCCCCCCCCTAGAATCCACCGTAAATATCTGTTTTGATGTGCTCCCAACGAATCCGATCGTTTTTGGAAAATGTCTGTTTGTGTGTAGTGTGTGTCCACCCGCGCGGATAAAGTTACATGTTGGCCACCTCAAAATTTTACAATAGACACAAATGAGATTTATTTTTCAGGAATTTTAATAATAATAATAATAATAATAATACTTTATTGTCCAACAGAGCGAACCCCAATGACAGAACAATAATAATAATAATATATATATACATACATACACATACAAGACACACACATGCATACACATATACAAACACACGTACATAGATACACCTATATACATACATATACACATATAAATACATAAACAAATGGTGTAAACCCATACAAGTAATACAAGTAATAAATATCAATATACAAAACAGTAAAAATGATTACATAGAACAAGTAAATAAGTATATAAATATTAGTCTTAAAATATATCCTGAGATGCTTCGTTAGCAGCTTTACACATTACGAAGATAGGTGCTCTACGTAGTACGTTAGTCCTTGGAATCGGCAGACGAAAACTGGCGGTAGATCTAGACGATGATCTGGGAATATTGATTGGAATTTTGCCCAAGAGAAATGAACAGTCTATCTGACTATGCAAGAGCTTAGAGGTATACTGTGCACAGCAATGACTCCTTCTGTCTTCTAGAGAAACCATGTTATGTCTAATTAACAATTGTTCGAGACTAGTTCCTATCTCAGGATAAACTCCATCAAGTCTGTAGGACAGGTATTTCAAAAAACGTCTATGAATTCTGTCAAGTTTGAACGCGTGTGATGTATATAAAGGATACCACACGAGAATAGCGTACTCCAGTTTGCAGAGGACGTATGTACAAAAAAGTTGCTTCATTAGGTTAGTATCGGTGAAGTTGCGACTAACGCGCATTACAAATCCTAAGGACTTCGATGCAGAGGAGCACACGCTATCGAGGTGGTCGAGAAATGTTAGGCGAGAATCAAATATGACACCGAGATCTTTCATTATTTCCTTCTTGGCAATAGGGCTACCATCAATTGTATAGGTAGTTTGTATTGGAGAAAGAGTTTTTGAGTACGAAACATAACAACACTTGGTGGTATTAAGTAATAATTTGTGTTTAACACACCATCTCACAAATGAGTCCATGTTATTTTGTAAGTGTAACATATCCCCATGGCACTTAATCGATTTATATAATTTTATGTCATCAGCAAATGCTAATACGGGACACGATATCGTGGACAGTAGGTCATTAATGAAGATAATGAATAATAAGGGACCCAAGTTAGAGCCTTGGGGGACACCCGATGTTGCTAGAAATTCAGTTGATACGAACCCATTATAGTATACGTAACAAACTCTATTTTCTAAATAGGACTTAAGTAGTGCTAAAGCTTCACGGTTTAAGCCTAGGTTGTAAAGTTTTTGTAAAATTAGGTTGTGTTGAATCTTGTCGAAAGCTTTAGATAAATCAGTATATATCACATCAACATGTCCGCGGTTATCAATTTCTTCCGATACGTATTGTGCAAATGTTGCTAAATTAGTACATGTGGAACGACCATTCACAAATCCATGTTGTTTAGGAGAAATAAAACTTTTTACTTTATTATAAATAACACGGTAGAGGAAAATTTCAAAAACTTTGGCAAAGTTGGATAAAATGGATATCGGCCTATAGTTGGAGATACAAGACTTGTCACCATTCTTGAAGATTGGTGAGATGCGAGCGCGTTTCCACCTATTCGGGAATGTGCAAGTTTTAATGGATAGATTAAAAAGAATCATTAAGGGTTGAGCGAAAACAAACCTACAATCACGTACTAAAAATGAAGGTATAGAATCATCACCAGCTGTAAATTTATTAGATAATTGGGACATAATTAGTAGAAGGTCCTTTTCATTAACTTCAGGAAAGTTAAAAGGAACAATGTTATTTAAATATTCAGTAGGAGCAGTAGCATCAATTGAAGAGAACGAACTTGAGAAAAAGTCAGCAAAAGCGTTAACTATGGTGTTAGGCTCAGAAAACTCGGAATCTTCATTATGAAGCGTACCAGGAATTCTTGAGTGACCACGCTTGTTATTTAAATATTTCCACACGTCAGTTGGATTTTTCTTAATATTGCTTTCCATCCTAAGGATATAAGTTTTATAGCAATTCGCAATTTTAGCTTTACTTTGTCTGCGTAGTTGACTGTATTTGTCATAAAATAGGCGATCACCAGTTCTTGACCATTGCTTCCTATATTTTTCTTTCAATCGTAAGAGAGACCTAATTTCGGGGGAATACCATATAGGATACTTTGCAACAGAGTAAGATTTCTTAGGCACAAACTCATCCAAGCATTGATATAATGTGGTATAAAAGGAATCAACAGCATCATTGATGTTATTATACTGTTCCAATGAAGATGACCAATCAATATCGCAAAGGGATTGATACAATAACATTAAATTAGATTTACGAAAATTATACGCCATTTGGCTATTAGACGGAAACGAACGAAAATGATGTGATTCGAGAATACATATATTAATGTCTAGCGCAGGATGATAATTATCTTCCTTAACTAGGGGAGATATGGAGTGTAAAACAGACAAATTGTGATTTATATTGGCTAGCACTAAATCTAACAAATTATTGCTTAAGTTACTGACGTTATTATATTGGGTAATGTCGAGAGCATTGTTAAATTGTTGCAAACAGTGAGCTTTATTCGAAGCTGGAGTACCAGCTCTTGAAACATCAGGAATGTTAAAATCGCCAACAATAATTAACTGATGATCAACAAGGAGTGTTTCCAAGGCGGACATGAAGGTCTCGAAGTCTTCATTTGGAATATCAGGGGGTATGTAAACTACACCAATAATAAGCTTCAGTGAGCCGATGAAGCACTTGCATAATACAATATCAACGAGGGGAACAATATTAATAAGCCTGGAAATATCCACTGGTATGATCTTGATTTTATCACTAAATGCTGCTAACACTCCTCCACCTCTAGTTCGACTAACTTGCTTAAATTTGCGGTCGCAGCGCACTATCTGATAATTAGACGGAAATAATTCAAAATCGAATACAGAATCATTAAGCCACGTTTCACTCAGCAGAATAATATCAAAATCAGAGCTACAGGAGTTACAATAAAAGTTATCAGTCTTAGAGTTCAAACCTCTTACATTTTGATAGTAAATTGAACACATCTCAGATTTTGATGCGCTGTTGGACACCTGTTGGTTTTGTTTTGAATGTTTCAAGAGATGGTTCTCAGCTTCCTTGATTATTTGAGTATCTGTTGGGGATTTTATATTTATTTTAGCATTTTCGCTGGGGCCCTTTCTAATCTTAATAAAAAATTAATTACTACACATAAGAGGAAAAAGGATCGAGACAGTAGCGGTGGAAGCGGAAGCGATCATAACCATGACAACACTGAAGTGCCACGATTATTTAAATCACTGTGACACCAGACAAGTCGGGCAACAACCAAATTCTACAGCAGTACCTGTCAACATAGCTGCCCCTGTCGATTATTCTCCATTAACATGTCAACAAGCCTGTGTCAATCCCGAACTTACAATTAATGATTGCTATCACGAAAATGATATTGGTCGTTATGTTGGGCTGGCTACCCAGATATCAGACAAAAAGAAGAAGAATTTGTTAGAAAATCCCAGGGTTCCACCAAGGAATTACGATTTTGAAACTGATGCAAGTCATTTGATAAGAAAATTCAACCATACTTGGTTAGATCAATATGAACCGTGGCTAGTATATTCAAAGCGACTAAAAGGTGCTTTTTGCAAGCACGGTGTACTGTTTCCTCCCGTCACTGGCACTGTTAGAGGAGTTTTAGGATTATTTGTGATCAGGTCATTCACAAAATTCAAAAATATGCACGAATACTGCCGAAATCATGCCACCACCAACCTTTACTTATCTGCAACAGCTGCTGCAAAGGCTTTTCTTCAAAATATACCTGTGGATGTTTGAACTGCAAAGTGGCCACCAAAAAGCAATCGAAGAAAACAGGCAAATATTGTCATTAATTATTTCTTGTATAGTATTTTGCGGTATGCATGATATGCCTGATAGAGGAAAGGAAGCAGACGGAGGAGTTTTATTAGATTTATTGAATTTACGAATTTTTTCTGGCGATAAGAAATTGAAGACTCATCTGGAAAAGTGTTGCCGTAATGCAGTTTATACGTCGCCAAAAAAACAAAATGAATTAATTTATTTTTGTGGCGAAGTTATTAGAGAAAGTATTCTCTAATAACTCTAGCTCTCTAGCTGATGAAACAGCGGACATAGCTGAGAAAGAACAGCTATCAATTGGCTTGCGGTTCTACGATGCATGCAAGGGGATATTCCGAGAATAATATGTAGGTTTTGTGGAACCAAAGGCACAGGATGCCTCATCAATCGCTGAAGCAATTCACAATTTTTTGATTAGCTGTAATCTATCACCAGAATATTGCGTAGGACTGGGTTTCGATGGCTGCTCTTCAATGGCAGGCAAAGAGGGCGGTGTACAAACAATTTTAAGGAAGAAATATTCTCGAGCATTATATTTTTATTGCTCAAGCCACAAACTAAATCTTGTAGTGAACGATTCAAACGAGATACCGGAAATAGAAATACTATTTCCACTATAAAGGACACAATAAACTTTTTCAGAGAATCGACTGCTCATAGGAATTGCGCTCCCAATCTATTACGAATGAGTGAGACGAGATGGTCGGAAAAATATAAATCTATCCGAAAATTTTCTCAAAATTTCCCGGAGCTTGTAAAAGCGCAAGAAAAATTATCTACATAAGGAAACTATGCTACAAGAAAATCTGCATTCCAGATTCATTCAACGGGTACAAAACCAGTGTTTATAGTAGCCTTAGTTACAATAGCTAAATACTCGGCAGTGTTGGAACCAGTAGTTAACGCCTTGCAAGAAAAGAGCATGGATTTGATTGCTGTAGGAGAACACATTACAAGAATCCTTAAAGTTCTCAAAAGAGACCGTCGCAGATCGAATCACTGACCAATTACTCAAAAAAGCGCAAGACAATACAATGGAATTGGAAATTTCTGTCCCACTTTTTGCTCAAAAGCAAAAACACAGGAGCAATCCTCCATCAGACAATGATAATGAATACTGGCGACATGCACTTATTATTCCATATCTTAATTCATTTACGTCATCGTTAAATATTCGATTTTCCCAGGAAAATACCCCAGCTTTTGCTTTAACAAAAGCAAGAGCTGGGGTATTTTTTTATAATTTTCTTTTTATACATTTTTTTTTATAAAAACCGTATCAGTTGTAGCATGGCATGTCTAGTGGTTAATACAATTTCTCGGTAGTTTTTAGTTCCCCATTCTTTCCTTGAAACAAAGATGGGCTGCCCTCCCCTAGTTCAGATCCTAGGTACGCCCTTGGTACGCCAGCGATTCAAGAACTTATGAGAAATTTCACCACCAGGATTACCATAGAAAGCATCTATGCAAAATAAAATATTTTGAGTTTTAAAAATGTTTTAATTTTAAATAAAATGTTTCATTTTATGATTTATCATAAAAATTTTAGGTGTAGATTGACGGCATTAAAATGTAGCGGTGGTGGCGTTAATAGGTAAGTACCTATTTTTTATTCTTAGAAATAAGTTTAATTATATATTTATATATGGGTACCCGGGTATTGAAGAACGGGGTATTTGACTTTAAGTTCAAAAAGTTTATATATTTTTTTGCATATTTTATTATTAATTTATAATGAATGTCAATTAATGGATCGATTGATGGATGTCAATAGACTCAAATAACGAGGATCTGAAAGGATTTGATAATTTTTCGTTAAATACAAAAGATGTGAAAGTAAGAACATGCAAAAGGATACCCGAGTATTGACATAAGTGTTAAATAAATTAAATTGTTTAAACAAATCAATCTAAATCTAAAATATTTAAATGAAGTTACTTGGTTTCAAATCAAAACTAAAACCCGGATAAAGCTAGACGAATTCGCAACAAATTAAGTTTCGCAACAAATTTATCCATTAGCGAATGATTATAAAATAATCAAAACTAAACAATTTATTTGCAAATTGTTGTGAAAAGAATGCGTGAAAATTTACAAGTTTAAAACGGATTTTCAAAAAAAAAAAAATTAAATTATATTTTTTATTTATTAAACTACGATTTATTATTTAAATAATCAATTCATAATAACGCTATATTATTAAATATAAAGTAAAAACTCACATGTGATTAATAATTTATCTAAACTAGCAATTTTGTTCTAAATCCTGCGGAACAAACGTACACATTACACAACACTAACACCTCCTCGCTCTCTCGCTGCTGCACTAATACTAACCATATTCAAGCGGACTAGATTAATCGTAATTTCTGCGCTCTCCCCTCTCCTTTTTTAGTTTTAATTTAATTTAATAAGAATGTTTATCGCAAATAATTTAAATAAAAATAAACCAAAACAAATATAAAAATAAAAACAAACCAAAGCAAGACAAACGAGAGCAAACAAAAGTAAGCCAAAGTAAACCAAAGCAAACCAAAACATAGCAAGTCAAAGGAAGACAAACCAAGGAAAACCAAGATAAACCAAGATTGTAGATATGGTGGTGACGACTTGTACTGCGACCTTTATAGATCTATTGTACCCCACCCTCCTCCTCCAAGCGTTGGTGTACTTACCCATTTAGAGCGCCTCCTCTAATCCAGATTCCTTTAGGAATTTCAGGATCTAGATGGGATTCAAGGCCTGCTGCTCATCTGTGTTCAAGCAGTGAGCCCCGAGGTACATCTGTCTCTTGCGGAGTAGTGCTCCGCAGTCTTTGAGCAGATGTATGGGGGTTTCCTCTGCTGAGCCACAGAATCTGCATCCGTCATCCTCCTCTAGGCCTAGGGCCTTGAGATGTTTCCTAACTCTGCAGTGTTCCGTCAGGACTCCTGTCGGAATTCTAAGCTCTTTCCTGCTTAGTTTCAGGCAAGCTTTTGTTCTTTTCTGGTTAAAAGATCCCAGCATCACTTTGGACTGCCTTAGCCCTGGAAGTTCTTTCCAGATTTTCATCCATTGTTCTCTTGTTTCTTCATCTAAACTTTTGTGGATGGTGTTCACACTCATGCCGCATGAGGGTTCCGGACATATAAAGGGACTACTCGATCCCTTGTTTGCTAGGCTTCTTCGTTTCCGTCTATAGCAGTGTGTCCTGGTACCCAGTATAGCGTTTCTTTATTGTTTAGCTTTCTTTCTTTATTGTTAAGCTTGTTTAGCTTTCCCACACAGTCCCATACCAGTTTGGATCTGATGGTGTATGAGCTAATGGCCTTGATGGCTGATTGGCTGTCTGACAGGATAGCAATTCGTTTTTTTGCGATAATTCCTGTCGAGGTTAAATGGTGCACATCTTTCGATTGCGTGTACCTCTTCTTGGGAGATACTTGGGAATGTTCCCATGGATTCGACGTGTTTGGTACGAGGTCCAAACACTCCTGCAATAGTACCTTCCTTTGTCTTCGAAGCATCTGTATACCACTTGATAGCACTTTGCTCTATGTGGTATGCTGAGGATTTGTCGCTCCAATCGGCTTTACTACTACACATGGCTGTGTAGTTTTTCTCGAAGTGGTATTTGCATACCATTTCGTCTTTTGGTGCATCCAGCCAGGGGATCTGGGCAACGAGGCTGTTTCGGTCTCTGCTCCCGATTATTTTACCTTTGCCTATTCTTTCCTTGCTGAACCTTATAATAGCCGATCTGGCGGAGTCAGATCCAGCAGCAGCTCCATTGCTGCTGTCGGACACGAACCCATCGCCCCTGTGATGCAGACACACGCCAGTCTTTGAATCTTCTCAAGCTGTTTCCTCATAGAGGCCAGTTTGGTTCTACTTCCCCACGCAAATGCCCCATAAGTGATCGCAGGTCTCATTATCATGGTGCACATCCATCGCAGGATTGTTGGGTTACAACCCTACGTTTTTTCTGCCAGATTTCTGCACACCATTTGAGCGCGTTTGGCTTTACCTACCGCTGCCTCAGCGTGTCTATTCCATAGGAGTTTGCTATCTAGTGTGATACCCAGATACCTTATCTCCTGTTTGTATTCTAATGCCCACCTAACAGTATGGGCTGTAGGCAGTTTAGTTTTCTCCTTCTAGTAAATGGTATCCGTTGTTTTGCTCGGGTTGATTCTCAGTCCAACTGTTTGACACCATCTACTAGTTACTTTGAGGCCTCTCTGAACGATTTCACAGAGCGTTCCCTCAAACTTCCCTCTAGCTATTATGACTATGTCATCGTCGAAACCTTGACATTTGATGTCTAGGTCGTTCAGCCTAGCCAGTAGTTCATCAACTACCAGGCTCCACATTAGTGGTGATAGCACACCTCCCTGTGGGCACGCTCGAGTTGTGGAGATCTTATTGATGTCTCTTCCCATTTTTTTCTCCGCCAAGACCACAAAGATAAACCAAGACAAATCAAAGCGAAACGAAGCAAACCTGAGCAAACCACAGTGCAAGTACAATGCAAAGTAAACCAAACCAAAGCACATTAAATCAAACCAAAGCAAACTAAAGCAAACCAATACAAAGGAGGAAAAACCAAGACAAATCAAGATAAACCAAGGCAAACCAAAGCGAATCAAAGCAAACAAGAGCAAACTAAAGCAAGGCAAAGTAAACCAAAGCAAAGTATACCAAACCAAAACAAACTAAAGTAAACCAAGACTAAGCAATGCAAAGGAAGACAAACTAAGGAAAACCAAGATATACCATGACAAACCATAGCAATCCATAGCAAATTAAAGCAAACCAAAGCAAGGTAAAGCAAAGTAAACCAAACCAAAGCACAGTAAACCAAACCAAAGCAAACTAAAGCAAAGAAACGCAAAGGAGGACAAACCAAGATAAACCAAGACAAGTCAATGCGAATCAAAGCACACCAAAGCAAAGTAAACCAAACCAAAGTAAACTAAAGCAAACTAAGTAAAGGCAAGGCAAACGAAGACAAGCCAAGATATACCAAGACAACCCAAAGCGAATCAAAGCAAACCAAAGCAAGGCAAAGTAAATCAAACCAAAGCAAAGTAAACCAAAGCAAACTAAATTAAAGCAAGACAAAGCAAGGCAAAGGATGATAAACCTAGAGAAACCAAGACAAACCAAAGCAAATCGACCAAACCAAAGCAAACTAAAACAAAGCAATGCAAACTAGAGTAAACCAAGACAAAGCAAGGCAAAGGAGGATACACCAAGGAAAAGCTAGAAAAAACCAAAGCAAACCAGAGCAAACAAGAGGAAACCAAAGCAAGGTAAAGCAAAGTAAACCAAACCAAAGTACAGTAAACCAAACCAAAGGAAACCAAGATAAAGCAAGGCAAAGGAGGACAAACCAAGATAAACCAATGCAAATCAAAGCAAAGCAAAGCAAACCAGAGCAAAGCAAAGTAAACCAAACTACAGCAATCTAAAGCAAATCAAGACAAAGGAAGACAAACCAAGGCAAACCAAGATAAACCAAGACAAACCAAAGGAAATCAAAGCAAACCAAAGCAAACCAGAGCAAAGCAAGGCAAGGCAAAGTGAACCAAACCGAAGCAAACTAAAGCAAACCAAGGCAAAGCAAGGCAAAGGAAGGAAGACAAACCTAGAGAAACAAGATACACCAAGACAAACCAAAGCAAATCAAAGCAAACCAGAATTATTCAAACCAAATTAATTTAATAAATTGATTTCGATAAATTGTTTAAGAAGCAGAAATTAAAAAAAATATTTGAAAATAAATTGTAAATAATTTGCTAAACTAAAAAAAAAATGTCTGGGTAAAAATCTTAAAATCCAATTAACGAGAACTGTTTGAGTAGTCTTGTGTGTCTAGCCTTGTTTGTCTAGTCTTGTCTGTCTAGTCTTGTCTGTCTAATATTGTCTGCCTAGTCTAGTCTTTTCTGTCTAGTCTTTTATCTGTCTAGTCTTCTCTGTCTAGTTTTTTCTGTCTAGTCTTTTCCGTCCAGTCTTTTCTGTCTAGCTTTTTCTGTCAAGTCCTGTCTGTCTAGTTTAAAGAGGTGCGCTTAAATACTTACCTACATACTTAAATTCATACTTACAGCTTCCGAAGCTCGCCCGTCTACTTGATTAAATACTCCTACATCGCCCGAACTCGTAATAGAAGTTGGTCCAATAAAACTGCCTAGGGCGCTGTCTACATTTAATCCACTTCTAGTCTTGTCAGTTTAGTCTTGTCTGTCTATTCTTGTCAGAAAGATGCAACATTCTCCATTATCAGTGACTTATGCCCGGCATACACGTTACGGTCTACCGAACAGGTTACCTGCGCAGGTCAACCGTACACAAGAAACTGCACAGGTCTATTCCCACACACGCTCCGGTCTACCTGCGCAGGCAAACCTGCACAGGTAGACCTGTCATGTGGACCGTTGTGTGTATGGCGGGCATTATGAATACTAGTATTCATGTCAATGTATTCTGTATAAAAAGGTTTAAAAACTTGCTATAACTACTACAAATATTTAACACTAGATGGCGCTATATGAGTAGAAAAAAGTATTTAATCTCAACAAAAGCAATTTAATATTTTTGAAGGGATTAGAAAGAGAACCAATAATGTAGATATTCTACATAATTCACATATTTCCATAAAACCGTTAAGTACAGATCGATTTCAATCTATTTCAACAGTTTGATTTGTTGCATTACATGTCAGTGCCTGTAGTAACAACTATGGAAGCACTATTTGCCTCAAATAAAAAGTACGGGAACGTCGCCCCTTTCTGCGACCGGCATCGCCAATACATTTTTAATTATATTGTTTTAAAACTTGTAATGTAATATGTATGTAATATTAATAATGTAATTAAATTCATATTTGAAATTTATTTTAAAGTTTCGTTTTAATGTCACCAGAGGGAAATTTGCAAAAGTAAACTTACAAGTAAAACATTGACATAACCTGTGTGTGAAACACGTGTGGAAATCACGTAAGTTTAAAGGATTTATAAACTCTTTATAAACATGGGAAAAGTAGTAAAAAAACGTGCGGCAAGTGCTGAAGGTGATTCATCTCCACCCAAAAAAACAAAAATTGATTTAAAGAATCCAAAAGTTAATGGATATAAACCCAACAAAAAAAATCCAATTAAGTCTCCACAAAAAACAGAAAAAGGTCCACAGAATACAAACAAAAGTCCACAGAATGTAGGTAAATCTCCTAAACCAGATAAACCAAAGTTTTCAAAGCCAGAGAAACCCAAAACTTTCCAAAAAGGAGCAAAACCTGGTTTTAAAAAGCCAGGTTTGAATAAATCTAAACCCTTCAAAAAACCCGAAGAAAAACCAGCAGATTGGAATGAGTTCAAGAAGAAGAAGAAGGAAGTTAGAGAGAAACGTAAACAGTCCAAAAGCCTTTACGAAGTCATAACAAAAGCCAAGGCAATAGGAGAAAAATTAAGGATGAAAAAATTGACGGGAGGAACCGAAGAACGGAACAAACTTGTAACTGAATTACACACTTTAATGGGCAATCAAGGCAATTATGTCAAGTTTGTTTTGGCCCATGACATGGCAAGAATTGTACAATATATGTTGAAGTTTGGCAATCCCAGCATTAGAGAAGAAATTTCCAAAGTAAGTCAAAATGTCATAAAACATCACTCTTCAGTACAGTAGTATACAGCAGTGGTTCTTAACCTTTTTAAGCCATGACCCAATTTTGAGGAATTTGTTTATAGTGGGACCCAAAAAACCAAACCAAAGAATATTTTAGACCATATTTAAAAAAAATCTTTAAATTTAAAATAATTACCATTTTAACTCACATATCATGGTTGTACTGCCAAAAGTGACCAAGTCCAAAATTGGCAAACATGAGATAATCTCCCCAGTCATTTTAACATCTGCTTTATGGAAAAAAATGTTCCAAGCCAAAATACCTTAACATAACCTTCTGAAAATGATCAATTCTTAGACCAAAATCTCTCATGTTTAAGAATTTTTGACTAGGTTATTTTTAAAGATAACTTATAAAGTTAAAATTATTATAGTTAAAATTATAGTTAAAATTAAACTTATAAAATCTACACACTTTACATGATTCGAGTTTCGACTGTTGAAGGTCATTTTCAAGTGAAAGATAAATGAATAATTTAATAAATAACCTAATGAATATTAATAGCTGGTTACATAGTTCCTATACCTAATTTTTTCTCATAAAATTAGGGGTAAAAACTTCTGGTTGGAACACCTCTTGGTCCGACCCAAGAAATATGTTTCACAACCCAGTTTTGGGTCACAACCCATAGGTTAAGAACCACTGGTATATAGTATCACTGCATAATTACTAGGAATTCATAAAAAATATAATAAAAACTTTGAATATTGGGTTTCCTTAAGTTTACTAGATTTATCAGAAATATAGTAAATTGCCAAATACTTGGTGAATACTAAATTTTACAATTAGAGCCACCATTAGTTCATAATAATTGAACAAAATCACTATATTACTTTTTTTCTGTTTATTTACTTTATTTTATAACCAGTTCCACAAATTAATGTATGCATGATGGGTTGTCTGGTCCTATCCTTGAAATGGTCTTCTCTGTTTGTTGTAAGATTGGTTTTGGCAACACTCTCATAGTATTAGAGATTTGTGGAACGCTTTTCAAACAAATTCTTGAATGGTTTGTATGTTTAGTTTTTTGTGTATTTGTTTATTTCAGGTGAACCATGGTCCATTGATGATCATGCATGGGGCTTTGTATTGTAGTGTTTGAATTTTTTTGTGGTTGTCTAAGAAATGTCTGCCCATAACAGGCACCCCTTAGGTTATTAGTGGGTACAACTGCTTTGTGCTTCATAATTTGATATAGTTGATTGACTAAGGGGTAACATTGGTTCCTCGTTTTGTTGACTTAATAATGCGAGGAGTGTCTGGAATCCATGTATATTCAATTATAATATCACAAGAGCATCGAAAATAATCGATTATTTTTCGAGTAACGAGACGTAATCTGCGAAAAGCACGAGAGTGTAGCTCGAGTTATGTCGAGATAGAAGTGAAAAATAATCATTATTTTCTATTGCTCGAATACCACTCGTTACGATTAGATAACGAATAGACCGATAATAGTAAACTAAGCAATTTATAACGAATTTAAATTGACATTTAGTAATAAATACAAAACTTTTTGTCATGACAATTATTAAATCATGGCTCTAGATTTACATTATTAAGTTTTTTTTTTGATCGCGGACAGGCCAACAAGGACCGCGCAAATATCATTTCTTTGTAGGTCTAGTTTCCTTCTTTCTCTTCCAGAAGTATTTCATCCTGGTCGACTGCGCAGCTCTTCTTTCAGCAGTCCATTCTCCTCTGTTGAGATTCTTCTCCCCGGCAAGAATTTTGAGGCCAATTTTTTTTTTCTGTACTCTATTCGGTTTAGACAATCTTCTTTAGTAATTTTGAATTTTTGAAGTTCTTCCTTCAATTTGTTTTACATAGCCCCCTTGCCCTTTATAGTTCCAAATTTTATCAAAAATTTGTTTGTTTAACCTTGAGCAATCCATGCGGACCATATGTCCGTAGAAGTGAAATCGCCGTTTTCTGATCATCACTTCAAGGTTGTCAATTGTACTATAAATTTCTGCATTGGATCTGTCTATAACCTTCCTGTGTTTTCCTAGGTCCATAAATCCTTCTTAAAATTCTTCTTTCTATCTTGAGCAAATTCTCCATTCCAGTTATATTTGTAGTTTCCATGCCGTACAAGATGACTGGTCTAACAGCTGTATTAAAATGTCGTAATTTTGCATTGATAGACAGGTTCTTTTTACTGTATATATTTTTTGTACAAAAATTTAATCTTTCCAATTTCCCTTTTTTGTTCTCAATTGCTAATTTATCTGTCCCATTGCTACTAATTATTTCTCCAGGATATTTAAATCGGTCAGTGACCCTGATGCTCCCATAATTTGTTTTTATCATTTTCCTAGTATATTTCTGATCACTTGTCATCATCTCTGTTTTTACCAACGAAATCTGTAAGCCCGCTTTTTCTGCCGTTTCTTTTAACTGATCAATTTGGTTAATTGCTTCTTGTTCAGATTCAGCAAACATCGCTATGTCGTCAGCAAATGCTAAACCTTTGACTTTGAGGTTCTGATTCTTTCTACCAATTTTAGCACTTGAATCGTTCTTCTCCTAAAACGTCCTCATGACTTTATCCAAGACCAAATTGAAAAGCAGTGGTGATAGACTGTCCCCTTGTCTTAGCCCTATTTTAACCGCGAAGGGCTCGCTAACTTCACTTAAAAATTTGACTCTGGAAATCGTATTAGTTAACGTAAGTTTTATTAAATTTATGGTTTTTTGATCAACTTGGTATTCCTTCAATGTGTCAAAAACTGTATTCCTATCCACTGAATCATACGCTTTCTGAAAATCAACGAATGAGATAAAGATATTTTTTGGCCTGTTGTTGTAATATTTTAATATCATTTTTAAACTAAGAATTTGTTCTGCACACGATCTATTCCTTCTGAAACCACCTTGGAACTCACCAAGCCAACTCAACCAAGTCTGTTTAGAAGTAATTTGGCAAATATTTTATATGTGACAGACAACAATGAGATCCCCCCTATAACTATTGACATCAATTTTTGAGCCTTTTTTTATGTAGTGGATGAATTAAGGCGATTAACCAGTATTCTGGAATTGCTTCCTCAATCCAAATTTTCTGAAATAGATTTGTCGTCGCTATTAAAATTCATCATCTACAAGTTTCCATATCTCTGCAATTATCCCATCCTCGCCTGAGGCTTTATTATTTTTAAGTGAGTTGATAATACCTTTAACTTCGTTTACATCTGGTGGCGTAGAGTCTGAATTTTGTTTTGTAAATTTGAAACTCAACTTGTCTGTCGGTTTTGGACAGTTTAAAAACTTCTCAAAATACGCAGCCAGGATATAACAATTTTTCTTGTTGTTTAATCGCTTTAAAAACCATCTTCCCTTTTGAAGTTTAAACTCGGCGATGAATATCCAGTGATTTCATTCTTAAATGCTCTATAAAATAATCGTGTGTCATTTTTCTTAAAATTGTCGACCATTTCCATTATTAAGTTTATGTTTATAGCTGACCCAAAAAACCTAACGAAAGAATATTTTAGACCATATTTAAAAAAAATGTTCAAATTTAAAATAATTACCATTTAACTCAAATATCATGGGTGTGCTGAGTGACCAAGTCCAAAATTGATAAAAATGAGATAATCTCCCCAGTCGTTTTAACATCTACTACCATTATGGAAAAAAATAGTCCGGCCAAAAATGATTTTTGAGTAGGTCATTTTTAAAGATAACATGTGAAGTTATATAAATCTACACACTTTACACCAGTGGTGCTCAAACTATTTTCATTTGCGACCCAACATTTTATGTATAATTTTATCGCGACCCTTGGATAGAAAGTAGACGTTTTTTTAAATTTGTTTATATTGACATTCTACTGCTACAGAATCTCGAGTTTATAACGTTATATCTCGAGCACGGTTGCAAATAATTAAAAACGGATTGCGCAATCGTTTTCAGGTGGTAATTTCTCTACGGATGCACTTAGATTTCCTTAAAAATATTTATTAGTTTCCCAGTTCTTTGCTCGGGCGACCAAATTTCGCACAAGTTTTCCAATTATATCAAGTTATAGCTCACGAGCTGAAGCAGCTAACAAAATGCAATTTATATATTTACAACCAGCAGGGAAAATACTTTCAGAGGTACTTTGAAATTCACTTGATAAATAATGATTTTAAGATTTACTTTATTAATTAATGATTTACTTTTGAACGGCTTATCACAGAGACTTCTAGTTTTTACCAATCGATTCAGCATCCTAATATTAGTCGAAAAACATATATCCCGTCCTGGAAGTTTTTAATTAAAAAATACCATCGAACCAGCCATCAATGCGCTGAAGGACTGTTTAGTTTTTTTAAGATTCCTTAACATATTGTAAACTAAATAGAATAATGATTTATATGAACTTAATCTGTGTAAAATCCTGCGTGTTTTGATATATAATATCTTCTTTTGTTCGAAATCGCGAATTTTGACATGTCGTGGATATTGACATATAATACATCAAAAGTCGGGAAATGTCGTGTAGAACAAACTAATTCTACTACTTCTTGACGTAGATTATTTAATACGAAAAATATCACATCTCGTTGTATTTTCACATAACCTGGGTAACGCACGCAAATATTCAATATCGCTAGCTTACATTAAAATAAACAAATAAATAAAAATAAAATTAACACAATCAAGACCGCGATATTAGAAAAAAAAATTCATTACAAGATAATAATAAAAAATAAAAAAAAACGTTTTAAAAGAGTGTAAATTCTATGATGATGGCAGAGACTGACTCTCCTCAGTCTCTGGCTCTAATGACGAATCCACACCTACGTCTCTAATGACGAATCCACACCAACGTCTCTAATGACGAATCCACACCACCGGAGACAATTGAAAAAGAAAATTATTCATTTTTGATTCCATTTTTTCTTTTGGATGGCCCCTGGATCCCAAACTTGTAAGATACATCCCATCGCATGAGTTATAAAAAATATTGTTTTTAACACGGGCGAAATTGTCAATTTCTGTGCACAATTTCGCTCTCGCGAAAAATTTCCAACCTCGCCTTAGTTACAAAATATAATATTTTCTGTTTTGTTGAAACGTAAGCCTGAGATTTGTGGTTATAAAAAGGCGGAAAATAGCGTACTTTCAGATTTTTGTCCGAAACTTTTTCCAAAATGATCTAAATTGAGTGAATCTTTTTCTAAATTATTCTAAATTAAATGCAGATTAAAACTATGCACGATGCTTTGCCGTTGCAATAAGAATAAACCTCTCAAATTTTCTATAAAACGATTCGATAACGTTTTGAGAAACTCGTAACTTTGATTTCGTTTACTTCGTGAATACTACATTTTACAATTAGAGCCACCATTAGAGCCATCATAATAATTGAACAAAATCACTATATTACTTTTTTTCTGTTTATTTACTTTATTTTATAATCAGTTCCACAAATTAATGTATGCATGATAGGGTTGTCTGGTCCTATCATTGAAATGGTCTTCTCTGTCTATTGTAAGATTGGTTTTGGCAACACTGTCATAGCATTAGAGATTTGTGGAAAGTTTTTCACACAAATTCTTGAATGGTTTGTATGTTTGTAGTTTTTTGTATATTTGTTCATTTCAGGTGAACCAAGGTGCGTTGATGATTGTGCATGGGGCTTTGTTTTGTAGTGTTTGAACTTTTTAGTGGTTTGTCTAAGAAATGTCTGCCCATAACAGGCACCCCTTAGGTTATTAGTGGGTACAACTGATTTGTGCTTCATAATTTGATATAGTTGATTGAGTCAGGGGTAACATTTGTTCCACTTTTTGTTGACTTAATAATCCCAGGAGAGTCTGGAATCCATGTATTATTCAGTTATAATATCAGAAGAGCATCGAAAATAATCGATTATTTGAGTCACGAGAAGTAATCTACGGAAAACGACGAGAGCCTAGCTCCTCATTAAGGATTATGTCGAGTTAGGAGTGAAAAATAATCGATTATTTTCGATTGCTCGAGTGGTATTCGTTACGATTATATAATGAATAGACCGATAATTAACTAAGCGGTTTATAAAGAATTAAATTGACATTTGTTTATAAACATAAAATTTTTTCCGTGTCCCTCCCTTGATTTAATTAGTAAAGCTGTCCCAAAGTGGATGTTATTAAAACTTTTCAATTTTGAGTAGGCATTGTCTATGTGACTGTTATAAATAGTTGTCAAATAAAACTTTTTTGTCCTGACAATTATTAAATCATGGCTCTAGAGAGAGAGAGAATATATTTATTGTATACTTTATACAAAGGGCTATCGACCAACAAGGTCCTTCTGCCTGGCTCTAGATTTACATTATTATTCATTATTTTTGCTTTATTGAACCCATCAAATAACCGAGGTGATTATACCACGTCGTCAAGGGTATATCCGTTTATCTATACCCGGTAACTAAGTAAAATTCTCAATTGCTATTGGCCAATTTTATATTAGTTATATAACCATAGATACCTTACTGTATTGTCTTTTGGATTCCATGTACTTTCCATTGATGATGAGTTCTTTTATATCTGTGTTGTGATTGCAGGTGAATATTTTGACTTCTGTTTTGCCTTCATCGATAGTGATGCATCATTTTTTGTATCATCTTTCCAGTTGATTATAATTTATCATAGGTCAATGCTGGCATCTCAACCTCTTCAAAATTCAAATTTGGATCTTTTCTTTTCAATCATATGGTTCAGGGTGAATTTCTCTCTGAAGGGTGCGAGCACAAAAATCGCGAATAGGATATTTCAAGATCACATAATTATTAAATTTATTTTATTTTTTTGCACAAGGGGTTGAGTTAAGCAAATTCGCTTCAAGGTACTTGGAAAGGGTACATAAGAAGTACATAATTATAGTGCTCATCTGTTCTCGGTATCACAATTTTTCAGATGGGTGGGTGGCTTGATAGTAACTTAGGGCCCCCAACACTCAAATTTATTTTTTTTCATTAACCGCTTCAAGCATAAAAATCTTAATTGCGGCACAAATTAGCACAAAGAACATATAATTATCATGTAATCAAATTTTGATTTTGAAGAGGTGTGAAAGCTTTTTAGAACTGTCTATCATGTGTATATTTACAGGTTTTTCAAATGAAATTCACCCTGTTTGGAAATGAAAAAATTTTTCAAAATTAAATCCATACTTTTGCAAATGGAATTCCCCTTTTTGCAAAACAAATACTTTTACATTTATATTATATTTAAACATCTATCAAATATATCAAATAATGATAACAATTAGGTTTTTTTATGTATGAAAACAGTGTGCAGATAATTCAATAATAATAATATTTAATTCAATAATAATATACATACAATAGTATGGCATGAACCACCATTTGCAAAATTTGCAAGGTTTTCAAAAGGATTATATTATATATTATATAAGGATTTGCAAAAGGGAAAATTCAATTTACAAAACAATTAATTTAATTTGCAAAAGGGTAAATTTTATTTGCAAAAGGGTTAATTTCATTTGTAAAATGGTGAATTTATTTTGCAAATGTATTCATTTTATTTGCCAAAAGGTGAACTTAATTTGAAAAAAAAAAACTGTATTACATAAGGTTGGGCTGAGAACACTTCCTTGGTGACACCTGCTTTGATGGTTTTCTGTTGGAGGTGGCATTGTTTAGTGTAACTGAGATGGTTCTATTATCGAGGAAGGAGTATATAATTGATATTAGGTGACTTGATAGATCAAATTTTAGCCCACTCAGGTTTAATTTGTCAAAGGCTTTGGTGATGTCTAAGTAGAGGCTGATTGTGTATTTTTGTCTTCATAGTCTTTCTCAATAATTTCAGTTGGCTTTTGCAGTTGGTCTAGAACAGGAGTCGGCAATCCGCGGCTCGCGAGCCACATGCGGCTCTTCAGACCGTCCAAAATATATATTTTAAGTTTATTGAAACAAATTAAAATTTATTTTTTTCCTGAAAATTTGATTATCTCCAAAGATAATTCATGATGGAATGCTCAAAATGACAGAGAATTAGCGTGTGACGAGCCGAAAAAATATAAAACGTTATTAAATATTTTTAAATATATAAAAGTTGTGAATAGAAATATTCTACAATGCTTTTTAATACTATCATCTATGCGGCTCTTCTGTGAGATTTGTTAAATTTGTTCAAAGAAAATGGCTATTTTCGTAAATCCAGTTGCCGACCCCTGGTCTAGAATTGAATGGCATTTTCTGAATCCACATTGTGTAGGAGGTATGCTTTTTCTGTGTTTTTGGCACTCGTTTTCATTTAACATTTGAGTCTTGGTTTTCTGTAGAGTTTTGACATTATAGGAAGCAGGCTTATTAGCCTGTTGCTATCTATGGAGTTTTGGTTTTTAACGTGTTTGTACAATAGGATTATGTGCGCGCGTTTTCTAGGAAAGTATTGTTGCCCGTAGCTTGGGGTAAAGTCTATTCTTGTGTTTTATTTCTCTTTGGGTTCAATTTTTTATTATTCGATTCATTCCTAATACTATATCGTTACCAGATTCTTTGCTCTTAGGTAGGGTTTTGGTCATTACTGGCAGGAGTATCATTTTTATATATTGTTTGATTTGTGTTGTGTATTGTTCGATTTGTCTCCTGTTTATGTCAGTAGTTATTGGTATCAGTAATTGTGTCAGTAATTTTTTTATCGTTCGATATATCTTAGCTTAGTTTGTAAGCATGATTGTTAATACATCCATTTCCCATTTCCAATTTTTGGTAATTAGCTTGAGTATGTGGTGTGGAATTTGCTAGGCAGTTGGTAGGGTTCCAAAAATTGAGCTAATGTTGACCCAGATAAAGATTTTATAACAGAAACAGGTCGAAAAAACTTTTCGTTTCTAAAAAAAAACGTCATAAAACCAAACTAAAACTTTGTCTTGTCCCTCTGGTCTTTCCTGTACAATCTGACTAATTTAGGTTAGGTTAGTTTATTTAGAGAGTAAAATGAGTCGTCAGGAATTCTTAAAGAATTCTTATTGCCATAATGGAGCCTTTAAGAAGTCAAGACGTCGAATGCTCCTGAAGAGGTTTTTCTTCTGAATAGGCCAGAAAAATGTTACCATAGTCTAAGAAAACTCATTTCTTCTTGCACTGCGAAACGGGAAGATATCATTTTCCGGCGTAGGACAAAATGGGCTTTTCATCAGTGTCAGTCTTCCGCGCACAGGTCTCACACAGCGTCTACCAGGTACGAAAAACTAAAATCCGCCAGGAAAACTCGCACAGAATTGCTAACTTAAACTATGCGATGAGGTTTTTGTAATGGACTTAGTCCATTATTGTTCGTTAGTCCTCCTCCAGAGTGTATTGTATTTTAAGAGATAAGAGTTTATGTATGTTTTAATTCACTGCACTGCAAAAAATAACTGATAAAATTAAGGTCCATATTTAATTAAACGTCCATATTTTGGCAACCCTCTGCTGAATGTTTTGGATTTTGCAGTGGATTGTAGAACGATCTGTCTTTCCGCACCAACAATTGGATAAGGCCGATTCTCATATACGCGACACTCAGCTATAGTTCTCACTATGGCTACGCGACGTGCCCATTTAAAACAATGTAATCATTATTTGACAGGCGATGTCGCACGACGTCGCGTAGTTGAGTGTCGCGAATATGGGAATCGAATTTTAATCTGCACAGACAGAAATTTTATCGTCGATTTAGAGCAACAGGATATCGTCTTTTTCACATTCCAATATAACCGCCACGTGGACCTCGTATCAACTATAATAAAATAGCGCTGTCGAGACCATTCATAACACAGAGGGCATATGTGTTTCTAGTTGTCTTGTCTGGTTTTGTCTGGTCTTGTCTGGTCCTGTCTGATCTTGTGTCTATTACTTGGTCTTGTCTGGTCCTCTCTGGGTCTAGTCAGATTTTGTCTGGTCTGGTCGTGTAGGGTCTTTCTTGTCTTGCAGATCTTGTCTAGTAAACCTAGCAGTTGGTTTGCTTGAATGTTTTTAGTTTGATTGTTGGATTGTTGATCATTGATTGTTTTATTGAGATGTGCAAATGCTATATCAATTGCTTTATATTTTCGTTTTGGAATTTAGTTTTTCGCTGAGGTCTTCAGTTTCAGGCCTTTTGGAATGCCTTTCAGTCTATTTTCCCTTTGATTAGTACTTGAAGAGGCAGGTGTGTGTTAGTGTGGCTATAAATGCTATGAGGATTAGTAGTTGATTTCAGATTTCAGTTTGGGGATAACATCTAGTATGTTGGATTTGATTGTTCTTCAGAGGCTTTTACTATGTTGAGGTGTTCTGCTAGTATTTCTATTACATTTGCGACAATTTTTTCTGAACCAAATAGTGCAATTTAGCTCAAAATATTAAAATTAACAACTTTTTTTTTTTTTTTTGTAGGAACTTATTCCATCAACTGTTCTTATGTTACAATCAAAGTATGGAAAATTCTGTGTGAAACGTATGTTCAAATATGGGAATGCAACAATCCGAGCTAATTGTATGGAAGCAATGTATGGAAATGCAGTTAAACTTACATCTCACGCAGTTAGTGCCCCAGTTTTTGAATTTGCATATTCAGAATGGGCTTCACCTCAAGACAAAATTAGCATGATCCAAGAATTCTTTGGCGACATTTACAAACAAACCAAAGACATGAAAATCAAACATCTTAAAGATGTTTATGCAGACAGTCCTGACATGAAGGCTGCAGCTTTGGGAGCAACGAAAGCTAATTTATTGAGAATTTTAAATAAGAATTTGTTGGATTCCGGATTGATTCAAACTGTTTGTTCACAATTTTTGTCAGAATGTAGCAAAGAAGATAAAACTGAATTAATTACTCAACTAGCTCCACATGTTGTGGTTTTAAGTAATAGTAAAGATGGAGCTAGGGTTGTTATGCAATGCATTTGGCATGGAACAAATAAAGACAGAAAAGTAATAAATCTTATATTCACAATATTATAGGACTTAATTTCATTTTTTGTATTAGGTTGCCATGAAAGCACTTAAAGAACATGTTGTTGAACTTTGCAAACACGAATATGGTTATGAAGCAATTATTGCTCTTTTGGATGCAGCTGATGACACTGTTTTGGTACAAAAGATGATTTTGTCTGAAATTTTAAACCAGGTGCAGGAATTGGTTGTCAGTGATTCAGGTAGAAAAGTAAGTAGTTTCATAAATAAAAATATTACTAAACACTTTCGATACTGTTTTTTTAAGTTAATAAAATGTTATTGTTAGGTTCTGTTGTGGTTAGTAAATCCGGCAAATCAAACTTATTTCCATCCACATTTTATTAAAGAATTAAATGCTGGACGAGAGGGTTCTACTTGTAAAAAGGAGCCCGTTGTTCGTAGAAAGGAATTATTACATTATTGTAGCAAAATATTGTTAAAAGCTATTGCACAAGATGTTAAATTTTGGTTGGAGGAAGGAAGTAGATCAGTGGTTGCTTTAGCCATTCTAAAAACAGGTTTTATTTTATTATTAAATTATAAGTAAAAAATAATTATAAATAATATTTTTTATTACTCATGCATTAAAACTACTATCTTGCAGCACGTTTTTTAGTACGAGAAATGCCACTTCTGGTTGTATTACCACATAACTTGGGTAAAGCACGTAAATATTCAATATCGCTAGGTTACATTAAAAAAAAAAACAATTAAATAAACACAATCAAGACCTCAATATTAAAAAAGTAACATGAAAGCGGCAGGATTTTTTTTTTACAAAATAAAGATGAAACTTAAAGAAAACGTTTTAAAATGAGTGTAAATTCTATGGTGATACCGGAGACTCGGGAGAGTTCTTATGACGAATCTACACCACCGGACACAATTGAAAATGCAAATTCTTCATTTTTTGTTCTGTTTTTTTTTTATGACACCTGGATCCCTAACTTGTAAGATACATCTCCTCGCATGGGTAATAAAAAATATTGTTTGCAACACGGGCGGTATTGCCAATTGGACACGAAAGCGAAACTGGCTCAAGAGGCCCTACATTCGCTCGAGAGACCCTATCTGATTTTTTATTTTATTTAATAGGATCTGGAAAGCAACTGCAGGAAACTTTGAAAATAATTGCTGAAACTATTGTTGATTTAGACTGGAAATTAAAAGATGGATCAAATGAAGTTCCAGCTGTAGAACATGCTGGTTTACATATGACTTTGAAGAAATTGGCTGTAAACGACAAAAGGTTACAAGAAAACAATGAAACTACATTTGCTAAAAATCTAATTGACTTATTAAACGAGGATGTGGTAAGTAAACATTTAAAAATATATATTTATTTATTGCGAAATATTTTCTATTATTCAGATTGAATTTATTTCTGTTAATATTTTGTTTAAGATTAAATGTTGGGTGAAGTTCAATAGAGGATGTTTCTTCTTATTAATGTTATATGAAAATAATTGTGAAGAAGTCCAGAGAGAGCTAAAGGCAAAACTATCAAGCAGTACAGCATTAATTAAGAAGCAAACCAGTAAAGGTGCGAGTATACTGTTCAAGAAATTTGGTTTATAATTTTTTTTAAAATAAAATGACTTCTATCCATATTAATGTTAAAATACCCAGAGAAATCCAATCATCCAATCTAAAAATAATCTGATACAAATAACAATAAGTTAATAATAAATTTCCTTGAAAAGGTCCTTGAATAAAACTTTAAAAGGCAGAAGCCAAAAACAGATTTTTATTTAACTAGTATTTTTTGCAAAGAGATAAGAAATTGATATTGGAACTGAGTGGAATTTAAAAACAAATATACATTTAAAAAAGTCAATAAAACATTAATACAAATAACGAAATAAAATAGGATAGATATATCTAGATATTAAAGATTGAGGAAAATTAAATATTTTTAAAGGATAATTATTAAATAAATATTTCTACAATATTATTAATTTATATTTTAACGTCATATTCTTAATATTAAGAATTATTAATAATATTTTCTTTTAAAAATATCAAGATGAAACAATAAAAAAATTTACCACAATCGTGAAACATGTTAATTAGCGTAAGAAAGAAATTGTATTTTGTTTTCGTGAAGAAATAATCGATACAAATTTTTAAGTATACCTTTTGTTAATAATTTGTTTTTTCTTATTTCTTCTTTCCTAACGCTTTATTCGTTTGGGCAGTTTTCTGTTTGACAGCATCTTCTCTTTCTGCAAAAAATATTAAAATTAGTAAAATGAAAATATAAGGGAAAAAGCGGTTTATGGTCAATTATTTCCACCCACTATTCGGAATTTAATAAAACGCTCTTTAAACCTTAATTTTATCCGCGTGTATAATAAATAACTATGATTTTAATCTAAATACTTCTCAATTAAAGGAAATAATTATTTTATAGGTTCAAAAATAATGCGAAAAAAATTATGATAACAAAACAATAATAAAACTTGTTTATTGCTGTACTTATAATACCAAAAACACCACAAATGGCTAGCGACCCGTAGTCTTTCTGCGGGAATAAATAAATATAGAGCAAAAAAGTATAAAAAAGAGAAAAAACTAAATGTGGATCAGTCGACATTTACAGATTCGAGGAGGGTTCAGGAGGAATATTTTCTGTTCGAATGTCTAGTTTTAGAATGTTTGAATGTCTAGTCGTTTTAAACAGAGTTCGTCAATAATGTTATACGTCACAGGGTTGTCTTTAAATTTCTTTGTGAGCCTGTCATGTATGTCTGCAATTGGTGGGACCAGTTTTCTATAGGGGGGTTCGTTAGAGGGGTTGTGGAGAGGATGTCTAAGTTTGGTGAATCGTAATAACCGCATTACGATTCATTAAAACGAAGCAATTGCATCAGTTCTCTATCGGAAGGAAAAGTACTGATCCTGCAGTTTATTACAGCAGAAGAAGTAATTTTATGCGGTTCTAGTTAATTAGATAATAGAAATATTAGAATATGCCCTTGTTTTATTAATTTGAACTAAGCTACTAATTTTACGGTTTTATTTGGCAAATAGTAAATGGTGATTTGTAGCGCTTCTTGACCTTGGGGATGCAAAAAGCGAGCGTAATCAGTATAAATGGGGTGAGTTTAAACAGATTGTGAACGTTTTTAGTTATTAGTCGTGCGGTTGTCGGATGTGGATGAATTTTCTTGTGAACAAAAATTGCACAAATTCAGTTAAAAATGTATTGAAAGATTGTGGTGGTGATTGTTTTTGAGATTCATATGAGAACGTTTCATAAATTGTTGAAAATTCTGGTTTGGTGAGTTTTTGCATTGAAAAAACCAGAGTCGTAATGCGGTCCCCGTTCAGCGACCTTAAGAGTTCGTTTGCTTTGTTCCTTGCTTTATTGATAGGTGCTAGTTAGTAAGTGCCAGTAGGGTTTTTCAGGTCCGAGTACTCGGACTCGACGAGTCCAAGGGTAAATACCCGGTACTTGATACCCTATATAAGAATCGACGAGTCTCGAGTTTTGAATTGCCGGACATTGTCTAGTACGCCGCGCCGCGCTGTATCCCTTCCGTTTCTAGAACAAACAGTACATAGGGTTTGGGAATATTTTTAGTCAACTTTATGTTGACCTTTTGACCGTTTATTAACCTGATGAGCAATAATAAGCGTAGATAAATTATTTTTTCTAAAACTCTGTAAAAGTATAGTGCTTGAATTATATCAAGAGACAAGGATCACGAGGTTGCGTTTACGTGTTCTGTGTTTTGTTGTGATATATGCAGTGGCGGCTCGTGGATGATGTTTGTGGGAGGGCTGGAAAAAAGTATTTCTACGAGTTGAAAAACCCGCATTTTCATTGTCATATACAGAAACATATAGAATTTTTTGATTCAGTGACAACCGGTTAACAGGTTGTATACAGTAATTATGCTTCATATAAATCTTGAAATTAAATTTTCGGTCATAATTATTTGAACGACTTTGTGAGACTGGACAAATATTTAAATCTGGAGTTAACCATCCTAATGATTTAATTTCAATTTTTTCTTGAAATTCCAGTCGTGCAAAGTTGATCTTTTGCAAATGCATAACTGAATTTTTTGCTTCGTTCATTTCTATAAAAATGTAATTAAAATTTAATTCAATAAATAAATTCAAAATAACTATCTTACTTTCTATGTGTATATCTAAGAACTACTTTATTTATACTATCTATATATCTACTTTGTTTAAAATTGAACACTTTTTAAGTTCTTAGAAACAAACTCATAAAATGCCTAAAATACAGAGTGCGAACTGCAATGTTTGCAGCCCACGATATGCATATTACAAAAACGTATATCGCGGGTGGGGGTAACCAGCTCAATACAACGACGAATGAATACTACATTTTAAAAGAAATAATAAATTTTAAAATCCTATCCCTCCATGTCGAAGAATTTAAAAGTACTTCATGTTATTGTTAAAATTACGAAACGGATTAGACCCGGATCCGTAAAATAATCGTCGACTCGCCCATTCCCAAACGCTAAGTGTCAGTCAAGTATTGGTCTACAGATCGATTTATATATTTTTGCCGCCGTCTTTGTTGAAATACCCTGATTCCCGTATGTTAAGGCTCTAAAATGTTTGCAACGTATGATGATCTGGAACTTTTTTGCGTTTATTATGAATTTATGTTTAGTGTCGATAGTAATTACGAATTACATTTAATGTTGCTGGTCGGTTAAACATTTATGGTGGATGTGAGGGGAATTTAAGGAGATTTTGTGGTTTGGAATGAGGCGTTGGAATTTGGACATAATCTCCACAAGTTAAACGATCTAAGAGTCTTGTTGATGAGAATCTGGAGTAGGTCGAAGGTACTTTTTAGGGAGTTGTTATGGGAAATCAGTGCTGTGTCGTCAGCGTATTGCAGGACGATAAGTCAATATGGGATATTTTTTTTTGCTGTTGTCTGCCCATTCGGCACAAGTTGCTCTTCCACGTAGTCCTGTTCTAGGCCGCTTGGTACCAGTTAATTAATTCCGTTCGTTTCAGGTCGTTGTTCCATCGCATCTGTGGTCTTCCTACGCTTTTGTTGTTCCATGGTCTCCATCTTATGATTTTTCCGCTCCATTTATCTTCATTTCTTGCGACATGGCCGGCCCAATTCCATTTCATTCATCCCTTACTTTTGTCTTCTATCTGATCCAATCGTTTCTTTTCTTGTCTCTCAGTGATATTCCTAGTATACGTATTTCGATAGCTCTTTGATTGACACTTAGCTTTTCCATTATTGTTTCGGTAATTGCCCAGGTTTGTGATCCATAAGTGTTCACGGGTAGTATGCACTGATTGTATAGGACGCTTTTTAACTCGAGAGGGATGTCCAGCGCTAGGATATCTTTTATCTTGCTGTAGGCCGCCCAGGTTTGTCTGATCCTCTTGTTTGCCTCTAGTTCTTGATTTGCCTTACCTATTGTTAGTGTTTGCCCAGATACTTATATGTTTGTACTTTCTCAATTAAGTTGCCTTCGATGGTAATTTGTTCTTCATCTTCTCTATCTGACGCCATGTGCTTAGTTTTTCCAAAGCTAATTTCCAGTCCTATGCGTTTCGTCGCTTTGTAGATAACGTCGATGAGTGTGATGAGTTATTCCTTGTTGCTGGCTATCAGTGCTATATCGTCGGCAAACATTAGTCGGCTGAGTTTCTCGCACGTTCTGTTAATACCTCGGTTACTGTTATCAATTGTTTTTAGTGCATCTTCCATGACCAAGGTAAATAGTTTCGGCGATAAAGGATCTCCCTGCCGTACACCTCTCTTGATTCTCACTTTTTCGGATGGTTCGTGCAGTTGCATTTGTAGTGTGGCGTTGCGGTAGAGATTGTTGATCAAGTGTGCGTACCTATGGTCAATTCTGGATTTTTTTTAGGGCTTGTTGGAGTGCCCATATTTCTACTGTGTCGAGCGTTTCGGAAATCTATGTACGCTAGCCAACCTCTATGGCTAGCGTTCATAGATTTCCGAAACGGCACATTGTATTCTATGGTCTTCTCAATGAGTACTCTCATAGCTTGTAGGTGCTCGGTTGTACTGAATCCCTTGCGAAATCCTGCCTGTTCGCTGGGTTGGTAGTAGTTCCGTTACCCCGAAACTGGTATATATATATATATATATATATATATATATATATATATATATATATATATATATATATATATATATATATATATATATATATATATATATATATATATATATATATATTAACAGTAACCAGATATATGTTGTATTTAAGGTTTTCGCGGATAGATACCTGTGTTGTATTGTTTTCTCGGGGATTCCGCGTTGATGCTGAGGGTTGGCTCTGAAAAGAACCGGTTTCTCGACGTTTCGGCGAACTAACATTCGCCATTCTCAAGAGATATATGCGTCCGTGCGGGTCAACCGTTAGACGCATACTCGTCTAACGGAATATAAGTATGCGTCTAACGGTTGACCCGCCCGGACGCATATATCTCTTGAGAATGGCGAATGTTAGGTTTTTTGGAAACGTCGAGAATCCGGTTCTTTTCAGAGCCAACCCTCAGCATCAACGTGGAATCCCCAAGAAACCAATACAACACAGGTATCTATCCGCGAAAACCTCAAATACAACATATATATATATATATATATATATATATATATATATATATATATATATATATATATATATATATATATATATATACACCCCGAAACTAATCAGAGTGGATATTAACAGTTTGAAAGTTTAGGACAGTAAGCTGATCAGTCTGTAGTTCTCCAGGTTTTCTGTGTCTCCCGTTTTGTGAGTCAGTACCACTAACGCGTTTGTTGTCCAGTCTTCCGGAATGTTTTATTCTTCCAGGCTTTTGTTAAATAGCAATAGCAGTTGTGTAGTTAACGTGTCTCCCCCTTGTTCAGCTTCTCCCCTATTATCCCGTCGTCGCCGGGCGCTTTCCCGTTCTTTGTGTGGTGTAGCGCAGCTCTAATTTCGGCCTGTGTAATTTCTGGCATGTCCTCGGAGTTTACGTTAATGATTTTCTTTCGTCTATCTTGTTCTGATATGTCGCTCTCTACTTTTGATTCGTACAAGTTTCTGTAAAATACTTGCTCTTATGATATCTTGCCTTCTATGCCTTTGCTTTCATTGCCTGTCCTCGATTTTAGCTATTTCCTTTTTTGTGTCTGTTGCCAGCATCCTGAACACCTTCGGGCCTTTGTGTTGTTCTAAGACTTTTTGTGCTATTCAGATTTTATTATTCCTGATGCCTTCCTTTGCTATTCGCCTTGATGCTTTGTTTGTCTCGGTGTATTCTGTTTGTCGGCTTTTTCCGCATACAATCCTTTCTACGCTCCACCATTGCGAGAGTTGGGTGCTCAGTTTGTTTGTCGTTTTGGATTTCTTTACAGCGTAACTTTCAGCTGCCTGATGCAAGTGTGTGATCTATTTGTTAAGGTGGTTTATGTCAGTTATTGCAGTTGTATGGTTGTTTATGAAGATGCTTTCTAGTCGGGATTCGAATTTCTCTGGGTTTTGTTTTAGTTTTTCTCTATCAACCTACTCTAGTGTGGTTTTCTTCATTCTCCTGTTTCTTTCTAGCTTTTGGTTAATGTGAATTGTTGCTCTTACAAGGCAGTGATCGCTTCCGGTGGTAAACCGGTTAAGTACTTCGACATTCTGTACTACCCGAATGTGCGTTGTCAGAATGTAGTCTACTTGGTTGAAGGTTCTGCCATCCGGGCTTGCCCAAGTCCATTTCCCGTTTTGTTTTTTTTTGGAAAAAAGTGAATGTATGTATGTAATATGTATATAAGTGTTCTTCCTCGAGGAAATTTGCCATCATTGCGTCCTGGTGGTTTCTTTCTCCTAGTTCATGCTTGTTCACGTACGCTTCGTCCTGGCTTGCCTGCTTCCCGATCTTGTTGAAATCTCCAAAGGCTAAAGTTTAATGTTTTATTTTCGCGTATTCCTTTGGAGATGTCCTCGTAGAATTTGTCAATCTCCCCGTGTCATTTGTCAATCTCCACACTTTCGGCTTTGCTTGTAGGAGCATAGCCCTGTATTATTTTTAGTGTTTCCAGTTTGTTTATTCTTATTGTAATGTAGATGTACTCTTTCGGAGATGGCTTTATGTTCTTATACCGTTAATCAGTCGCTTGTGGACGAATATGCCTACTCTACCTACGCTGGAGGTGTTGGAATAAGACTTGTCTGGTTGGTCGTAATTATAAATGTCATGGCAGAAGATGTTGTATAGGAGAGCAGTCTATAGTCTAAGCGTTGAGGGAGACCCTGCAGAGGGCTAATTGTGGGAGATGTGGAAGTATTGATTTTTACTGTTAAGGATTTGTTATAAAGGAAGCTCTTGATTAAATTTTGTATAGAAGTCCAGCATGCCAAACACAGTCAAAAAAAAGCCTTGTTAATGTCCAGGAAAATGGCTGCAGATTTTTAATTTTGAAGGTATGATGCTCAGATGTTGTTGGTTAGAATGAATAGGGGATGAATAATGGAATGGGAGGCTTAAAACAGAATTGATGTTTGGGGATGTAGTTTGATATGGAATAACATAATTTGGTTTTAAGGATGTGTTCAAGGATTTCGCCATTTTGTAAGGACAGGAAGGAGGGTTACAGAAGTAGCAAATTTTGACTATAAAGGAGTAATGTCTTCAGAGTGGTGCCTTCACAGTTATTTGGTAACCAATATTCAGATATTTGGTAACCAATTCAAAACCAGGAGAAGAATTTTTACCAAGGGAGAGAGTACTAAGGAATTCAAGGGATATTTCATCAAAGTTGTATTAGGGATTTGTCTTGAGGAAGTCAGTGAACCAGTGGTTTATTCGGTCAAAGTTATGTTTATCAAAGTTGGGTCAGGTAGATGGTGAGAATGATTTTATGAAATTGTTGGTGAAAAGTTGTATCTTGTCTGTGTCTGTGGAGTAGGTTTGATTGTTGAAATGGATCTTGGGTATTTGTGTGGTTGGTTTATATTGGGAAAGTTTTTTAATTTTGTGGTCTTTTCGATTTCCTGACAAACTGTGAGCCAATTTTGTGAGCAGAACTGTCTAATAAGGTGGTGTATGTCTTTGTTGATTCTGTTTTTTTCTGTTTTGATGTCAGTATTTTCTGTATGTCTATAGTCTCTGTATAGCTGTCTATTTACTTTGATAACATTGAGGTTTGATGAGGATGAACGGGGGAAGTTGTTGGTTGTGGAATTTGGGCGACAATGGGGGAGAGTGTTTTACTGTAATGTTAAGTAAGGAGGATTGGCTTTACCAGGATGGAATTTGGGATTGATGTGCACTAATGTACTGCTCCTGGTCTTGTTAGTCATGGCATGTTTCCATATAGTTTTCCAGTTTTTGTAAGTGCTAGTGGTGTTTTGTCTCATCTTAGTCTCGACAAACATATGTCCATCTGTATTGTAGGCTTCGGCAAAGTGTTCGACCAATGAACGTTTGCAAGCGTAACTGTTGATGTTTGCGTAGACAAACCGCATTTTATTCATTAATATGTATTATGGATTGTGTAACGTCATCAGTAGGGAGTGTCGGAAGAAGGAAAGGAGAGATCGAACATGAGAATATACATACGGTTGCCAGAAAAGAAGGCGTGGGTGTCGATTTGGAAGACAGATGTGAAGCGTTGGTTTAGCTTTTTGAGCAGTTAACCGCGATTGGTGTGGTTTTTTGAGGGAGTTATGGAGTACATGAAGTTGTATGGTTTGTGTGGTTTATATGTAAGAGTGTGCTGTGTAGAAGGGATTGAAGGGGTATAGATTATGATTATTAAAGGAATTTTTTTAATATTTCTACATTTTTAAATTATTCATCTAATTTGCTAGGGTTGGATTATATGAAAAATGCATATTTCGTATTAAGAGGTATATCAACAAAAATTGTAAGTTCTCTATGCAAATCTAATGTTTTTCATTAAAATGAGCCAATTAAAAAATGGATATTTTGGCAACTTTGTGCATATTTTAGGGAATATTGCATATTTGTGCATATTTTCTTCAAACCACAAACTTCTGATTTAAAGTTTCAGTTCATGTTATAAATTGGAAAATGGATGGAAAATGATCCAATTACAAAATGTTAAAAGAAAAAAAAAGGTAATTCCTAGGCTGGACTCGAAAATTTTTATCCTTCAATAAGATATCCTTCGAGTGTTTCCTTCTTAAATTTGTTTTGTTTAATAATTCTTACATTCTGAAAACTACAGATTTCTGAAAAAGGCTTAATTACTAGGTTTTTAAAATGGCTTTGCCTGAGACAAAACCTTTTTTTTATCTCTTTCGTTCGTATGCAGTTCAATCTGCCGAAAATAATTTAGTGTACTCGTGGATAAAAAGTTATCCCGATTTGGTGTACAACAAGGACCAAGCACACAATAAACTGTTTTGTAAAGCATTCGGAAAAATGTACATGTTTTTTTTTAACAAAACGTCTACAAACATGTACAGTATAATCTTGATAATCCGCCAGTTAGTTAATCCGATACGTTCCGTAATCCGGCGCTCTGGGGAAACACTTCTAACTACAAGGACACACTAAGGAAAGACTCTGGGGTCTTTTCCTTATGCTGCCCCGGATATAAACCTCGCGTACGGAAGAAATAAAGTAAAAAACAACACCATCCAGTGTTCTTGGAGAAAGGTCTGGCCAACACACCCTGCTTTTAACTCTGAAAACTTGATTGTCGATTCTGACCAAGCTAACTCCACTCAACAATTGTTTTACTATCTGTTCTAATTTCATTTTTATTGAGCTATTTATCTGGAAAGCTTTGTTGTGACTTCCCTAAAAAAACTTGGTGTAGTCAGTGATGAGCAAGGTGAATGATACACCAAGATTTTTCACAGGATCACAAGTCACATATCACACATGATATGTTTGGCTAACTATTGAAGCATCAAGCATCATTTTTTGTATTCAGATGTATAACTTTAGCTAAAAACAAGTGTCAGATCTAACATAACAAAAATTGTGTTGCAGTGTAATTATTAAGAAAACTAAATAAATTCAACTTATTCTAAACAAAATAAAAATTATTTTCTTACCTTTCTTTTCTAGTTCACGTCGTTTCTGCGCTTCTTGTCTTTGCTGTTTAATTATTGCTAATCTAGCTAAATCGGCTCTAGCTTGTTCTGTTTTACCCTCAGCATGTAACTTTTGGTAATGAGCTTGAGCACGTTGCTTTTCAATCTCCTCTCGCTCGCGTCTCGACAGCTCTGGTTTGACTGCCAGATCATCCGTCTTTGTCGTTGAAGTCAATTTTTTTGTTTTCTTTTGCACTCGATTCGGATTTTCTACTTGTATTAAGTTAGATACTCCTTTGGCCTTCGCATTCTAGAATAAAAATATATTATTATATTTCAAACCTATACAGCACTTTCAATTGAAACTAAAGAAGAACAATGGAAAGACACCACCATGGAAGCCTTTTCAACATTGTTTTAATAACCTCTGATTTGGAAATTGCACATTTTTATAACTACACTGCTCAAAACAATTAGCGGACAGTAATTTGTGCCTCCATAAAATTCAAACGGTAAATTACATGCAAATAAAAGAAGAACATCTGAAAAACGCTCTTTTAAATTGTTTTAATTGGCACATATGGAAGTGTCAGCATCACGTACTTTTAAAGTACCACCAAATTAACAAGTTCGGTTCTACTGTCGATACTAATCCCACCCCAAACCATAACTAAACCACCTCCAAATCGTTTGACTTCCTGGACAGCTTCCACACAGCTGCGTAGCGTTTTTCTGGCCGTCTATAAACACGTACTCGGGCAACGCCATGAGTAATGCGGAACACTGATTCATCCGTGAAGTGTACATATGTGTCGAAGTTGTCATGCGACATGTTCACGAGCAACTTATTTTGACCTATTACATTAAATTAAAGCTAAAAATTCAAAAACACTTTTAGGATATTTTACGAAAATCTTATCGGCGGTCAACGTGTTAATAGACACGTAACACAAATTTTGGCTCACAACTTGATGCAAAAACTCAGCTGAGAAGCAACTCGAACCTCAGAAACCTCGTAAGTTGAGGTACCACGGTAGTATATTAGAGTTCTTGGTCTTTGCGAAATTGTAACAGTTTTTCTATTTCTCCAAGTTTCCTTCTATCAAAAATGTATATGTAATCCCAGAAATAAATATATCAAACTTGTAAATTTTAGGCCACAATACTTCATCACTATGATTATCACTTTCTGCTTCTTCTTCTTCGTAGAGTTTGTCCCGCCTGGTGGCAGAGTCCGCTGTGAGGATTCGTTGTCTCCATTTCTTTCGGTCTTGAGCCATATCTGGATGTAGATGTGCAGTCTTCAGGTCATTATGGATCGTATCAACCCACCTTTGCCTTGGTCGTCCCTTGGGCCTCTTTCCCGTGACTTCCAGGGTATATGGTGACTTAGCTATTCTATTATGTCTTCTTATGCACGCAGCACATGACCAAACCAGCGTAAACGGCCTTCCCGCATTTTCTGATGAATCGACACCACTCCCAAATGTGTCCGTTTTTGTGATCAACATTGATAACATGATCCATTCTACTGACGCCGCCTGTCCACCTAAACATCCTTGTCTCCATGACGCTTAGCCACCTCTTTTGTAGTGGGCCAACACTCGGTACCATAGAGTGTGACTGGACGGATAACAGTTCGGTAGATCTTGGATTTAAGGTGGTCTTTCATCCGGCGGTCGCAGGTGACACCTGTCGTCGCACGCCATTTCAAACAAGATGCCTGCGTCGTTGCGTTGACCTTGTCAATGATTCTTCCATTGTCAGAGACAGAGGATCCAAGATATTTGAATTTTGTTACACGAGGGAGATCTTCTTCATCAACGCTGATGGTCCCAACTTCTTGGGGATCTAAAGTCATATACTCCGTCTGCAGTGGCGACAAGGCAGAGCACTGGTGAACCCCTACCATAATGTTGAAACCATTGGTTGCTCTAGAAGCAGCTTAAACATAACTCGTCGGTCCTTTGTACAGAAGCTGAACCCAGTTAACAAGATATTCTGGAATTCCGTGCTCTCGGAGTGCCAACCAGATTACATCATGAGGCACCCGATAGAAGGCCTTCTCCAGGTCTAGAAAAGCGAGATGCAGTGGCTTATTCTTTTCACGATGCTTCTCGACCAGCAACCTTGCTGCGTAGATTGCATCCGTTGAACCGCAGTTTTTCATAAACCCAGCTTGGTTCTTTGTGAGTTTTGCTATCTTGCGAATCCTTTTGTCCAGAATGCGTTCGAAGATCTTCATCGCGTGGCTCAGAAGTCCGATTGGGCGATAGTTTAAACACTCAGCAGAGCTTCCTTTCTTCTTTTTGACGATTGGGACAGTGATGCTCCGCTGCCAGTCTGTTGGTATCCGACCTTCTTTGATGATCTGGTTGAAGAACTGCTTTAACCATCTTGCTGCATCCCAATGTTGAGAGCGCCAAAACTCGGCTGAAATATCATCAGGGCCAGTGGCTTTCCCCAGTTTCATCTCTTTCAGAACAGCCTCAACTTCGGCGATCTCGACTTCCTTTATTGGTCCTTCAACAAGAGAGGTGGGTGGAATTGGTGGATGGGGAAATTCCTCGGTCGACATTTTCTCGAAATAGCTCCGCCAGCGTTCCCTCGCCTATGATTATCATTATATCAAGATATATTATCACTACTTTCAAAAACATGTTCTTCTGCATCACTATCAATATCTATAGAATGCAGTTCTTATTCTGTAACTCTTTTTTGAAGCATGAGAAGTTGATGGCTGTTATTTCTAGAGGAACTATTATGTAAAATAAAAAATTTGTGCTGATGACCTGGTAATATTTGCGAAAAATGAACAAGATCAGCAAACTTAATATATGGAAAAATGCTCTAATAGATAGAAATTTGAGATCGAATGCAGGAAAAACCAAGGTAATGGTGATAGGAAAGGAAGACTTGGAAATATCAATCAAACTAGAAGAAAAACGGATAGAGCAAGTGCAAACATTTAAATATTTGGGGGTGGAAAGATGATTCGTTCGGAACCGCCTCCCGACCTTGACACTTCTGGTTTCAGGTTTCGACTTCCGCTTCCGGTATCGACTTCCTGTTTCTACTTCCGGTCCGGTTTCAATTTCCTGTTTCAACTTCGGGGTGCGCGGGAAAATTCAAAATTAGGTGCCAACGGGGGGATTCAAATGAGGTGTGTAGTTGGCTGCATAAGAAGAGGCTAGACGTGACAAGCCTGACGAAACTATACACATGAGACTAGAAACAAGTCCTACGAAACCAGCGAGGCTAGACATAAAACCAGCGAGGCATACATATGAGACTAGACAAACGGAATTAGAAATAAGCCCGACGAAACCAGAGACTAGAAACAAGCCCGACGAAACCAACGAGGCTAGATATATGAGACTATAGTCCATTTTTTTTAAGAATGCAGTACAGGGAAGATAGGGCTTATTTGACCTTGTTCTCTGAATGGCTTAAATCGAGGAGAAGTTCACATCTCAACCTCTTTTCTCTCTTTCTTTTCACATACATTTGCAGCCTTTAGTTGTCAATGGCTGCCGTGTCAATTCACAATTGTCATCTGATTGTTGCCATTTGTTGTATTTTTCAATACAAACAATAGTAGTATTCGTTCTTTCTGGTTTTGTTGTTTTCTCTCATTGAAGAAAGTGTGCACCGTCGTGTAATTTTGATTTTTATACCATGGCTGATAAGGAGGTGCAGTACTTTCAAAGGTATAAAGCAAAATCCGAATGGAAAACTTTTAAAAAGTGGACAAAAATAAATGGCCTATAACAGTTATTTGATCCATAAAAATAAGGGTGCTACAAAAACAAGCAGTGGCACTTACTGCAGCAGCTGTTGCTCAATTTCTATAATTTTTATAATAAGTTATTCAATAATAATAAGATATTCAATCAAACCATTAATATATTTGAATTTAGCGCCATTTTGTAACTAGATTGAACATTTATAATAGTGTAAATCAGGTCTCTAGTTACTGCATTCTTAAGAAAAATGGACTATAGACAGACGGGGTTATAAACAAGCCCGACGAGACTAGACACATGGGACTAGACATATGAGACTAGACAGGCGGGATTAGAAATATGGAGGACTAGACATATGATACTAGACAGACGGGGTTAGAAACATAGGGGACTAGATATATGAGACTAGACAGACGGGGTTAGAAACATAGGAGGCTAGACATATGAGACTAGATCGACGGGGCTAGAAACAAGTCCAACAAAACCAGCGAGGCTAGACACATGAGACTAGACAGACGGGGTTAGAAACACGGGGGACTAGACTAGACAAACGGGGTTAGAAACCAGACAGACAGAAACATGGAGGAGTAGACAGACGGGGTTAGAAACAAGTCCGACGAGACTAGGTACACGACACTAGACACATGGGACTAGACATATGAGACTAGACAGACGCAGTTAGAAACCAGACAGATGAAACTAAAATCAGTCTAGATTAGCTAAGACCGGATAAGATCAGTCTAAGCCGAACTAGATTAGCTAAAACCGGACTAGACTAGACAAGACTGAACTAAAATAGATAATTATAGAGACTTTCTTTGACACTAATCCCACCTGATTATATGCATAGAAACAAATCCAATAACCGAATGAGTTCTGACCCATCACTAATCCCTCTAATTGTATGTAAAAGAAATTCGAATTAATCATAGATGTTTCTTAAATAGTTAGAAACGTTGCGATGGTTAAGAAAATTTTACCGTCACAGGAAATGATGATAAAAAACGCTGCGTAATCAGTTTCCGGTTTAATTTATCGCTATACATTCAGATATTCGAACGTTTTGTTTTAAATATTTATTAGTTAGTTCTTGACTAGACCCCATCACGACAAGTCGGCATCAAGCTTAAAAAATGTTCTCCTGCAGTAAATGTAAAAAAGTTTTTGCAAGAAAAGATATTCTTTTCCGACATTCGAAAGTCTGCGGTGAAAATGAAATAGTAGATTATAAATGTGAATGTAAAATAGATAACTAACTAAAAGTAAAACTATTATGCCCATGTGAGCATAAGTTCACTTTCTCACCAGAAAGGTCCGCATGATAAATTTTTATGGCTCTTTAAGATTAGAACCATAGATAACACACATTTTCTATGGGTGGAGGATGATGCGGTCTGAAAATGTAAGTTAAACTTTTTAAATTATAATGTATAATAAAATTAATATCTTTCATTTACAGCCCACCATCGCCCCATCGTAGATCCGCTTTTAGTTTCTATCGGTGGAGGATGATGCGGGGATGATATGAAAATGTAAGTTGAACTTTTTAAATTATAATATAATAAAATTAGTTAATATATTTCATTTACAGCCCGCCATCGACCCATCGTAGATCCACATTTACAGTAGAATGTATTTCCGATACACGTAAAATGATACATCAAATTGTCGTTGATATTCAGGGGTTTATGGTCAATAGAAAGTTTATACCTAAAGAACTTTCATTAACAGAGTGTTCCTTTTAATTCACTGAACAATGTTGACAAGGAGCAGGTGAGATGATTAGAGAGTCATCATTATGAAATTAGATATAATTCTGGAAACTTCCGTGCAGAATTATTCAAAGATATTTTAATGTTTCATGCTGGAATTAAAAAGTGTAGTATTTCTGTTAAAGGTTCATTTAAACGGTGATCATAATGTAGTTGCGAATTTTATGATTATCCTTCTTTAAATAAAAGTTTACATATTTGTTTAAATCATTTTAATAAATATTCTGAATGTAGCGCTAAAATTGTGCTAACAAAACATTTAAATGAATAATGAAAACTGTTACCTTATTATTACCTTAATTTGACTACCGTCTTTTTCGGAAAATAAGACATCCCCCGAAAATAAACCCTAGCGCGATTTTCGGGACTTTGGGATTGTCCATTAATCACGTGAGGCTCGAGAGGGGGGGGGGGGGTATCACGTGTATTTATTTTTTCCTTGAACGCGCGATATTTAAACCGAAAAGCGCGACTCGCTACCACTCCCAGTAGAAGTCTGTGATTTTGAGGCCGAATACACCAGCAGGCTGAGTAGGCTGGAGCCTAGGGCGGCAAATTTTCTTCTTCTTCTTCGTGGCGCTACAATCCTATCTGGACCTGGGCCTCCCGTATTTTCTGCCTCCAGTCGTCTCGTTGCCTTGCTGTTGTTTTCCAATTATGAACTTTTAATATTTGTTTGGAGTCCTCTTCAATGTTGTTTATCCATGTCCTCTGTCTTGGTCGTCCTCTTCCCCTTGCACCCTCCATCCGCCCATTATATACTTTCTTTGGTATTCGGTTCTCATCCATTCTCTTCAAGTGTCTCTCCCGCCCATTTTAATCTTTGTAATTTTATAAATTCGACAACGAATATCTGGCTGGTTATATTTCTGTTTTAATTCGAAATTATATCGGATTGTCCATTCCGCATTCTCTACTACTGGTCCATATATTTTCCTTAGGATTCGTAGTTCCCATCTTGCTAATATTTCCTCCGAGTATTTGGTGATTGTCCATGTCTCACTTCCATATGTCACCACTGGCCTTATAATGGCTTTGTAAATTGTGATTTTTGTTTTTCTTGACTGATTTGGATTTAAATATATGTGAAAGTGAAAAGTAGGCTCTGTTTACAGCTAGTATGCGTTGTTGTATTTCCTGTTTCATATCATTTTCACTGTTGATTTGGGATCCCAGATATTTGAATTGTTGCAATACTTCGAAGTTGTTATCTAGTATTGTGTAATTATGGCCAAGTCTTTTTCTTGGTTTCATCGGCAGTAGTTTGGTCTTTGTTTCGTTGACCTTCAGTCCGATTTTACTGGTCTGTGTTTCCTGTGTGCCATTGATTTCCCGAGGGCAGCAAATTTCAGGGCCGGAAAATTTGGGGCCAACATTTTTTTGTCGTACGGAAATTAAAAAGATTTTTTTTTATAAACCTTAATGTAAATGTTATTAGGTCCATACAAACAATTCAACATTTAATATGTTTCACCATATATTGTTAAATTATTTTTTCTACAATTTGCGTAGTAGTGGTCCGAAACAGGATCGACGGGGCCGAGCTGTTAGTGGCATACGCCGCGTAGTGGCATTGAGACAGATATAGAGCGGCGATACAAACGAAAAAGCCGCCGAAAAGAAAACCCAACTCTGTTGATTGAGTCATCAGGGTTCCCAACTTAGGGGGTTTCCCCCGAAATTTAGGGGGTAAATAAGTGGGATGGGGTTTTATATTTTTAGGGATTTATTTATTGTTATTAATTTTTTTATAGAAAAATAAGGGTTTAAAAATATATGCCCTAGGATAACTCAAGCTAGCCAATCATAGTTATATAATTGTTGACCTGGTGACTTACCGACATCTAGTACAGTTTCTCGTTACTAAGATTTCGGAATTAAATGAAAAACATAATGATTGTGACGCAGATGGCTGTAAACGTTTTGAAAATGTCTCAAAATTCGGACTAGCATTTTTCACGGTGCCAATTTCAAACGCAAATGTCGAACAATGCGCGTTCGACCATCTACAATATTGTGAAAAATAAGTTGCGGAATAGACTATCTATTGAAATGTTACAAAGTATGATGATAGTCCGTTTCAAATTGCAACGAAATGGTGGATCTTGCACATTTAATCCATTCCCTAACATGTTAAGTTTATTTAATATCAATATGTACCTATGATATCAAAAAGTCAGAACCAGATGAAAATGAAATTATTTTTGAAGTATTAAGTGATTTATAAATAAAGAATATTAAAAAATATTACAAAATATTAATTATTATTAATTTATTATTTTTTTCAAAATAGTATTTTTTTAGGGGGATTTTCAAGTCATTGTGGCAATTTTAGGGGTTTTTGACTGGTTTTAGGGGTAAATATTTTTGGGGGTTGGTAACACTGTGAGTCATGCAATTTAATGTATTAATTTTTCTTTGGTTGTGTGCTACAGAGGGAAAAATGAAAAGTTCAGTGATCCGAATAACGGAAATTATTGTGATTATGATTTTGGAACTGTTAGCTGAATTCGATCCTTTTTTAACGAGTCATGTCAAATAATAATTTCACTGTATAAGCTTACAACAGAAACCTTAATTATAGAAAAAAAAACATAATGGTGAACATTTTGTATGCTAAGTGAAATTTGTCAGGTTAGCTTTTAACCCTTGTGAGATTTTCCTACTACTCCTATGAGTAGGAGCCATACTCCTGCAAGGAGTATGGCTCGATATCGATGAGAAGGCTGTTTCTAAAAATTCTTTACGCTAATGAAAACTTTTATATTTTTTGGTAGTCTATTATATAAATCAATGTTATTATCTTGTATTCATGTTGTTGTTGATAGTGAAATGATCAAATAGGGATTTATTTTTGAATAAAAATAATATTGTTTCATATACATATGTATCACAGAGGTTAGGATGTTGGCTTCGCTGAATTTACCTCTACCCGATTCCCTAAAATTCAAGTCGTATATAATCCTTATTGCTTCTTTTTGGCTTTTTAAAATATCCGTTATTAATGCGCCGTTGCCCCAAAACATTATTCCGAATCTAAGATGGCTGTGGAGATTTAAGTATCATTTCAATATTCGTAAGGCATAAACTGTCCTGTTAAGCTGTTTCGAAAGCTTAATTATGTGTTCCAAATTTTCATCAATATAGATTCCCAGTAGCCTAACATTATTTTGAACTTTTATTATACTACTGCCTATTTTTAGTTCGTTATTGTATGCTCTCCTGTCTCTTTTTGTTTTAAAGTAAATCACATTTGTTTTTCTTTATTTATAATTAATCTGTAGATATTAAACCAGGTGGTCATTGTTGCCATTGCAGCTTTGAAATTCGCTACAATATCATCTAATGACCTGTTCCCTATTATTATGCTCATATCATCTGCAAAGTTGAGTATCTTGCTACCTGTGTTAATTAAATTTAATTCGGGCAGGTCATTTATGTACAGTGTAAAGAGTAAGGGACCTAATGTACTGCCCTGTGGGATCCCCATATTAATGATCCTTGGCATATATTTGGTCTTGCCTTCTGGGGTAGATATTTCCGAAATTTGTACTCTGTTAGTTAGGTACTGTGTAAGTAGGTCAATATCTAAGAGTAAATTTTTATAAATTCGACACAACGCAGGCAAAAGTTAATGACTGAAAATGGGAAAGAGAAAACGCTAAATAGAGTAAATTTGACACGTTGGTCAGCTAGAGTGGACGCATCTAGAAGTTTGATTGTTTCCTGGCACGTTCTTAAGTTCTTAAAACTTTGGAATAAATCAAGGATAATTGTACCGAAAAACCGGTAACGCGAAACGAAGCGAAGATACTTTTAAATTTAGAAAAACTGGAAACGGCGGTAATGGTTGTTGTGTGTTGTGTTTTTATTTGGAAAGAATAAACAAAGTGAATATTCAAATGCAGGCTTTTACCGTAGATGTGTTCACTGTTGCCGATCTTTACGAATCCCATTGCTAGTTTTTCCCAAAACCTCACCACGTATCGCCAAGGGGGAGGGGGGAGTTAAAAAGTTGCTAAAAAACATCACGTGTTTAATGGACGACCCTTTTTTGGAATATAAGTCCTTCCCCGAAAATGAGCCCTAGTTAAAATAATGTGAAAAATATAATTCTTTAAAAAATGCTATTGAATTTAGAAGGTATTATAGACGAAGCCTCGTGGTGAACCGTCGTTTGAGCTCCTTGGCCTAGAAATACCGCGGTCTCATCCATAGCAATCATGTTGGAGAGTTGTTTTTTCGAGAAGTCGATGCCAACAAAAAGCTTAAATGCAAGTGCACGTTTAACAACTTCATTGTCTTCCAGCTTAAACATTGTTGTTGATCTTCTGTTTGCTGATGATCTTAAAATGTTCCTAATTAAATAATTTATATAATAATTAATAATATAATATAATAATTTATATTAAATAATTGATAGTTTAAGAGATGTCGAATCATTGCAATATGACCTAAATAATATTTCACGGTGCGATATTAATATATTACAGTTGAACACTGATAAATGTCATAAGATCACTTTCAGCAGATTAAAACATTCTATGAATCAAGTCTGAATATAAAATCAAAGGAACAGTTCTTGTTGAAACAGAAAATGTCAAGGATCTAGGAATTATATTTGATTAAAAAATGTCCTTCAAACAGCACATAAATGATGTGGCTTCATGCTCTTTGAAAATGTTGGAATTCATTCTCAGGAACTAGAAATCATTCAATGTAACCATTGTCAAACTGTTATATTGCTCACTGGTAAGGTCAATTATGGAATACAACTCTACAGTATGGAGCCCATGCTATAGTACTGATAGTGACTTGCTTGATGGCATTCAGAACAAGTTTTTGAGGTACTGTGCTCATAGGTTAGGCTACGCTAGAGGAGAGTATGAATATAAAACAATCATGGAAAATCTGAATTTGAAAGATTAGAACATAGAAGGTTGGGAGCAAATCTCATATTGTTACACAAAATCATAAATGGGAAAATAAATTCACCGAAAACTCGTAAAATTTAATGTAAAGAGACACGAAATTCGGAAATATTTTATATTCGATTTTACCACACTAACAATAAGTATGGACAAATTGAGTCAATTGTTAAAATGCTGAACCAAGTCGATAAGCACAGTTCTAATTTCTTCAATATATCAAACATCTCCATCAAAAGAGTTGTAAAAACGTTATGAATACATACATTTTTAGTTAGTTTTTCAATAGTATTATTTTGTCATTAGCATTTTGTTGAATAGTATTGTTATTTTTATTTATTTTATATTTTGTAGCAGAATTAAGTAGTAAATAAGGCAGTAGATATTTTGTACTGTGATTATAATGTATGAAGATTTTTTTGAAAATTGACAATGTCGTGAATAAATAAATAAAATCTGCACTAAATAATGAAAGGTTTTTGAATTTGAATTGAAAGGCAAGGGGATCATAAGACCTGTTAATCATATATTTTATGGGTCTTGGATATGTTGTAGGAATAGTTCAGAGTAGTAATTGGATAGCGGCTTTTCATTCAACGGCCCTTAGAAAAGAAAATCACTGTTAAAGTTTTATATCTTAAAATTTTAACAAACAATAGTAGTGCAGTTGGTAAGGTTGACGAATGCATTCTGGATAATACACTGGTGATACGGGTTCAAAACCTATCTAAGTACATCTTTCTCTTGCAAATCAGTGCTCCACAGACCTTTAGAGGATGTGCTAAAATTTCCTCTACTTTTCAATATTATCATACAGGATATCAAAAAGTAATATAGATTTTGCAAAATGAATTAAAAATAGTTATTTTCGCCACAGTAAGTTTATTTATAAATGAATAATTACATCATCTTACTGTAATGAACTTCAATGTGAACAACATATATTTGATCATAAGGGAGAATTTTCCCTAGAAGGGATTTTCTAATATTTCTCTAATATACAGTTGCATGCAAAAGTGTCCGGCCAAAGATAATTTTATAATGAAGTAACGTTTAAAGAATGCAAAATTAAAACACAAATATATCATTGTAAAGTTCTTTTATTAAGCAATCAAAACGTGTAATTGAAAAAATATATAAAACTATTCATAATTATTTATAACAAAATTAAAAATTTTCGCTTTTTCATAACTATGCGGCCAAGTAGATATCATTCACATAACATTCAAATATTTTAGTTTACACCCTAGCAGGTAGAAAGCAATTTTGAATATATATATATATATATATATATATATATATATATAAATATCATTCAAATATACAAAGAAAAAAAAATTAAAACAGGTTATAAATGTAAGATTTTCATCAATACTTGGTAGCCATACCCTGAGAGAGGCCATATCTTGAGAGATATTTTTCCACTCTTCTTGAACTTTTTCCCACAAAGCAGCTTTATTGGCACAATTTTCAGTTCCTACTCTTGGTTTCAACTCTTGCCATTAATGTTCTATGGGATTCAAGTCCAGAGATTGACTCAGCCACCCTAAAACTCGAATATTTTTCTTGCTAAAAACCTGCTGAAGTAGCTGTGATCTATGCTTTGGATCATTATCTTGCTGAAAAATCCATCCTCGTGGCATGTTCTGACGAGCATAAGGCAGCATTTCTTCTAATATAATATCTCTATACATAGCAGAGTTAATAATGCCTTCAATTTTAAAGATTGGACCGACGCCTTTCCAAGAGAATGCACCCCATAGCATAATGCTAACTCGATAATGCCACTGTGTTTCACAGTTGGTGTTTGATATCGTGAATCATTTCTAGTACTTGTCGAACGTACCTTCTCCCATCATTTCCAAACAAATTAATTTTAGTTTCGTCTGAAAACATCACTTTCTTCCAATCTTCAACAGTCCAGTTCTGGTATTTTTTTGCGAATTCGAATCTGGCCTTATTTTTTTTACTGATGAGCGGTTTTTTAACTCCAACACGTCCAAAAAGTACCTCTTCTGTCAGTCTACGTGAAACAGTACTTTGGCTAATGTCAGCCAAATTTTCATCGCGTAATTCACGTGCGATGATTGCAGCATTCTTTTTTACGTCTGCGACAGCCTTTCTTTTAATCACTTTATCGACAGGATTAGTTGTTTCCGAGGTCTCCCAGGACAGTATTTATCTTTAAGAGTACCCGTAGTCTTGAATTTGTTTATTATATCGTTAACAGTCGATTTTCCAAGAGTCAAAATTTTAGCTATTTCACGTGAAACTTTTCCTTCATTTTCCTTCTCCTGCAAATTGATAATCACTTTACGCATGTCTAAAGACGTGCGTTTCGGCATCTTGACTTAGTGCTACTGATCATACAAAAGGAACAGAGCTCTTAATCTTTACATACCATCCTAACGTAAACAAAGTGAAGCGAATTATATCTTCTTGGAATTTGGCCGGACATTTATGAAAAGGCGAAAATTGTTATTTTTGTTATAAATAATTATGAATAGTTAAATATAATTTTTCAATTACACGTTTTGATTGCATAATAAAAGAACTTTACGATGATATATGTGTTTCCATTTTGCATCTTTTAAACGTTATTTCATCACAAAATTATCTTTGGCCGGACACTTTTGCAAGCAACTGTAGCCTGTTAGGAAGGTTTTGAATATTTTGTGATGACGGTAATTTGACTACTGTCTTTTTCCGAAAATAAGACATCCCCCGAAAATAAGCCCTATCGTGATTTTCGAGACTTTTTGGAATATAAGCCCTTCCGCAAAAAGGGCCCTGGCATTTCAGTCTTGTAAGTCTGATTATTACCTAACACATAATTTTATTTTTTATAAAGTGAATTGAATATAAAAAGGGAATTGTGGGTTACTCCAGGGATGTAGATCTTGTAGCCTTCTGTAAAGAAAAGATGTTGGATCTATGTATGGTTTGAAAATGGCATGCAGACTACGATAACCTGTATCAACAAGAGGATCAATGAAATGGGAAAAAATGCAGGGTTGGATCAGGTTGGCAGCCGTTATTTTCTGAGTTGGAAGAAGTTGCATCTGCGAATGGATTGCTGACAGGAGAGCAATGGTTTTGGTTGTGGGCAGGGCTGATATTCAAAAATTTGCCCTTGAAATAGCAATTGAATATGATATATCCACAGAAGAATTTAAAGCATCATCACATTGGATGGATAACATCCTTCAACGACATGAACTGTCTCTAAGGAGATCAACAACATTGTTTAAGCTGGAAGACAATGAAGTTGTTAAACATGCACTTGCATTTAAGCTTTTTGTTAATGGCATCGACTTTTCAAAATACCAACTCTGCAACATGATTGCTATGGATGACACCACCGGTGTCACCAGTGTTACCTGTATTTTGGCGATTCGTCTAGATGGCAAGAATCACGATTTATCATCACTACAGGTAAAAAAGATAAGATTGAACGTGTTTCAGGAATTTATGTCCTTGAAAGTGAAAAAGCCTGGTGAACCCAAGCAGTTATAAAAAAGTGGGTCGATTTAATGCTGCCACCACTGTTGAGGGGTCAAAATAGAGGTTTACTAGTATGGGATTCAGCCAGAACTCACTGTGCTAAAGACATGAAAAATTTTCTTGCTGAGAGGAAGATTGATCAAATAATGATTCCAGCAAGAATGACTGGCTACCTCCAGACACTTGACATTGTAATAAACAAGCCATTTAAGGATCATTTGCGGATGGAAATCAATGAATATATTGAAAACAGAATGGTGAGAAATCAATGAGGTGATTTTGTAAAGCCAGGCTTACAAGAAGTTGTGAAATTGGGTAAAAAATTCATGGGACAAAATAACTGACAGTTGTGTACCAATGCACTACAAACAGGCTATACTATACCTTTTCAACTTCAAATTGGGAGCAAACAACTTCAAATTGGGAACAGACAATTTCAAATTAGGAACAAACAACTTCAAATTGGGAACAAACAACTTCAAATTGGGAACAATCAATTTCAAGTTGGGAACAAATAATTTAAAAATGAGAATAAAAAATTTCAAAATGGGAATAAACAACTGGAATGATGTTTATATTAAAACACATTCACAATGAGCCGGAAAAAGCAAATACGGAAGAAAATAAAATAAAAAGATGTGAAAATGCTCAGAAACTTTTACAATATCAAGCCAAAATATTTCTATAATTTATATGGGTGAAACCAATTTTAATTTATTTATATCAAGAAAAAGGGCACCAAAGAAATTAACTCATTGCTCATATATTTCTGCTAACTATAGAGCAGCAAACATTTATGTCATCACATGTATAGGGAATATTGGGTTGATTTATCAGGGGATTAGAAGAGGAGCAAGCAAGAGACCAGAAGCAAATGAGTTTGTCCAACATTGCCTTCGTATTGCTGAAAATATGTATCCATTAAAAGTTATTGGTAATTGACAATGCTTCTTGTCATAATTCAATCGAAGAAGTTTTTCATGAAGATGAATTTAATGGTCATCAAATACTGAGGCTTGGTCCATACAGTCCAATGATTAATGAAATTGAACATGCATGGTCAGCCTTAAAAGCCAATGTTAAAAGAGATTTGGCAGTTCAAATGCCAAATATTCTGGCTGGCGAGGACAGAGCAAATATTACTCAAATCGAGTAGCAGCTAGTTGCTATTTTAATTGATAATTAACTGAACCTGACTGTGGCTGAATGCGCCACAAATACGTTGCACATATTCAAAGGCAGACATCTTGCTTGATGCTTTAAATATGATGGACGCTAATTTCTAATCATTATTATTAGGTAAGTAAATTCTGTCCCTTCTTTATAATTCAGTGAAAAAATGTATCACAAGAAACATAATAAAATATGGAAACACAATTTGAAATTGTTTGTTGCCAATTTGAAGTTGAAAAGGTAAAGACAAGAAGTACTCATTTAACGATAGCTATATTGCAATGATTGCAAACATGAGAGATTTGGACGAATGATTCTACAGGAAATGGATTTGAAGGAAAATCAGAACAGAATTCAAAATTTGATAATTGAATAAATTTAAATTTCTGTACATAAATAAATATTAAACAAAAATAGATTTTGGAATATAAGCCCACCCACAAAAATAAACCCTAGCATGTATTTTGGACCAAAAAAGAAAATGATACATGGAAATATTATGGTAATGGTATTAAAAGATATATGATAAATCGTATATGATAAAATATGGTATATCGACGCCCCCAACGAAAACTATAGTAACTCATAAAAATGTGTTTTTGAGTTACGATGGTGAAAGAATCGGGTATGGATGTAAAATTTCCTTATAAAAGTATCATAGCTCAATATCCATTGTGGGCAACCAATAAAACACATTGAAATATAATAGTAAGTCCAAAGTTAAATTTATTTCCGATGAAGAATATCTCAACTCAGTTACTATAGCTTTTATAATCACAGACTCCCCACCACTTCTAAAGAGAAATGTCGTATGTTGAGTTACTATAGTGTTAGTAGTTTTAAAATCCTGGAGTGTTTTGGTTATTACTCAAAGTTACGATATTGTTGGTGCTTAGCATATTGTTAACTGTTATTAAAAATGATATCAAGCAGAACAAAATATATCTTGCAACTCGTTGATAGTGATCATAATTTCAGTTAAAAATAACCCAGGTAGAAAGCGTTCTAGAAATGAAAATGAATGGATAGATGTCAAAGCCCAAAAAGACTTGAATAATGGTATTGAACATGAAAACAGGTCAGGCAAAAAAAAATTGTCTAAAAGTATACGACCAGCATGCAAAATATCTTGTAGGCAAAAATGTCAAGAACGCCTTACTGAAGATCAACGAAAGTCTATTTTTACCGCATTTTGGGCTTTTGGAGATCATACCAGACAATGGGATTTTATTGCAAGATGTGTGAGGACTGTTGAAAAAAAACAAGTGACCATTGGCGCAGGGATTTCAAGAAGAAAAGTTTCAAGGCAGTATTATTTTCTCATGGACAATGAGGAGAAGCTGGTATGTAAAACAATGTTCTTAAATACATTGGCCATATCTGAAATGTATGTCACAACTACTTTGAAGAAGCTCAAGGATAATGATAATACAACAGTCGCTTTTGATCAAAGAGGAAAACATCATAACAGGCCAAATAAAATTGATCCTAAAGTGCAACTTTTTCCTTTAGTGCCGTCACACTACATTCGGAAAGACTCTAAGCGAATGTATTTAGAGAAAGGTCTGAGTATCCGGAAGATGTTTAGGTTATATAAAGAATGGGCGGACGACAAACAGATAAAAATTAAGGCAACTGAACGGCAATATCGAGACATTTTTACCTTAGAATTTAATATTGGTTTTCATAAGCCGAAGAGAGACCAATGCGAAATATGCAATGCATATGAAATGGATGATGAGCAACTGAAATCAAAATTACAATTAAACTATGAAAATCATCAGAAAAATAAGGATGCTCGATCTCTAAAAAATTCTGATAAAGAATTAGCACTTAATGACAAAACAATTTTAGTAGCTTGTTTTGACCTCCAAAAGGTTCTTATAACTCCAATGTAGGAAGTGAGTGTCTTCTATTACAAAAGCAAATATGCTATCTACAAATTTACTGTCTATGATGTAGGAAACAATAGTGGTTTTTGCTATACGTGGCATGAACAAATATCTGGAAGAGGTCCACAGGAACTTGGCAGCTGTGTATTTGATTTTATGAAGTTGCATGCAAATAAAGGAGTGAAAAAGTTCATTTTCTATTCGGATAACTGTGGTTGGCAGAATAGAAATCGCTTTCTGTTTTCAATGTTCACTTGTGCGACGACTGCTCTAAAAGTTGACATTACCCACCGATTTTTAGAGAAGGGGCATACACAGAATGAGGGTGATAGTATGCACGCAGTAATAGAGAACGCAAAAAAGCGTCAGACTGCCATCTATACGTCCGAGCAATGGGTGACTTTAATCAGGATGGCAAAAACAACAGGGAAACCGTACATCCTAAAGGAAATGAGCCAAGAAAACTTTTTTTGTACTAAAAGCTTAGTTGAAAAACAAAACTGGAAAACTGATAATAATCGGGATAAAGTAACTATCAGTAAAATCAGAGAGATCAATTTCACCTCTGCAAATCCCAATACAGTTACTTTCAGATATTCGTATGGAGGAGAAATTAAGTCTTTGTAATTGAGAAAAGAGATACGAGGTAGACTTCCAATTATTCAAAACATTGAAGACCTGCCTCAGCTTCATACTCAATATTTGCCAATAGAGAAAAAGAAATTAGAAGGCCTACTGGCACTTTGTAAAAGTAATAATATCCATTCTATGTATCACGGATTTTATAAATATCTCACTGCAAAAAGCAATGAAGCAAAAAGTGTGAAGACCAAAAATTCTAGGAATGGATCTAAAAATGCAAAAAAATCACTAATTAATGCGCAAGGTAATGAAATCAGATCTGATGAGGAACTTCCAGATTCCTATTTCTCCTATTCCTTAGCAGAAAATATATTTTCTTTCTAATAGTATATTTTATTTATTAAAGAAAATCCAATGAAAACTATAGTAACTCAGATAGGGCCTTAGTACAAAAAGCAAGGAGAAAATTTTACTTTTAATAAACAATTATTTACCAAAAATTAGACAGTTAACAGTTTTCGATAATATTAAACAATTCCTTGATTTTATATTAACATTCAAAGATTCTCTCGAAACAGTAATTTTTGAGTTACTATAGTTTTCGCTGGGGCCGTCGATATCACAAAATTGAAAAAAAAATTGACAGGCTAGGATTAAACCCATACTGCCAGCTGGTATCTCAAACAGAGTACTCAACCTTGCTTGCTCCTCTACAATTGCTTGGTTGAAATTTCCAGCTGCACGTAATAAGAAGTACAAATTAAACTTAAACATCAATTTTCTTGGAAACCAAGGGCCATTGAATGAAAAGCCCCTAGTTAGGTTCTCAAGATAGCTTCCACTACAACATATCCAAGACCCATTAAAATCCATGATTAACAGGCCTGATGGTCCCCTTGTAGGTAGTTATAAAATATACACAAATTATTCTTCACACTTCGAAATATCTTACCAAAATATATTTTAAAATGTATTTGTCAATCGTTTTATTGATGGACTTGGTAGTTAAAGGGTAAATGAAATAAATTTGGGTATAACTATACTTTGGGCTCAATATCAGTGCCATACTTAGTTCCTATTTGTATATGTATTTTCACAACTAAATGTAACCTATAAATGTTATTTGAAATTTCAAGCCAAATTTATTATTTCAACCCAAAGTTGATGAATAAGTAAAATTAAATGAATTTACCTCATCTTCGCTACTAGATTCTTCACTATTGACAGGTGATAATTTGTCTCCAGCTGCTGAGCTGCCCTCCGATTCACTATCTTCCTCCTCACTGCTGCTCTCATCTCCTCGTTGTTGCTTCCACCGTTTCTGCTCTTCAGCTTTCTTTCGTTCTAACTCCAACTCTTCAGGATTTGTGAACCTCCTATTGCGTCCTTTGTGGTTTATAAACTTACCTAAAAAACAAAACCTTAACATGTGCTATGTAATGAAATCACCCAAAAAAATATTTCATCAGAATGGTGAAATAGTGATTGTGAATTGAATTGGTTTTTAATTACTTTTAGGCATTTTTCTTTGTACTAACTGTGATTATTATACGATCTAATTAAATTGGGAGATTTTAATTAGAATTGCACGATAAAAGTATACAAAAATTTGACAGATCCTTTTCTTCAGACCAGTTTTTCCCCTGACAAATATGCAGACTCCTTACAACGTTGCGAGTTTCTTATTCTACTCACTTCGTATTATTTCAATAATAAATTTTATTTTGAATTGTAATTACAAAGTATTTAAAGGAAATCAGTCAAAATATATTTAAAAAATTGAAGAAAAATTTCCCTCGCTACACATTCGATATGACTGATTAATCCCTTTCAAAAATATTTTCAAATTGTATTTATGACAATCAATTAAAATTTATTAAATTTAATATCAATTTGGTTTTCAGTATAAAATGAGACGATAACTTTTAATTTAGACATTTGGGAATTATTGAATTCTTAAAAAATGTATTTCTTTTTACAAATTCCTAATTTATTGCTAATGTCAGGTCGGTGGTGTTGCAATGTCGCAATAAATGGTAACCTAAACAAATATTGTGGACAAAATTGTTAAAGATTTCATTTAATTGTGATAAAAATGCCTAAAGTGAGAAGAAGTAAGAAAGCACCTCCAGAAGGCTGGGAATTGATTGAACCAACCCTTGATGAACTTGACCAAAAAATGAGGGAAGGTAATTTTATTGTATAAATTAAATAATTTTCTTTAATTCCCTTGCTACATTTACTAAAATTGCATTTTTTGCCTGAAATAATATATTTTTCCTTATAACTACTATTTTTAGCGGAGACTGAGTCACATGAGGGGAAACGTAAACAGGAATCTCTTTGGCCAATATTTAAAATTCACCATCAAAAATCAAGATATATTTATGATTTGTTTTATAGAAGAAAGGCTATTAGTAGGGAGCTGTATAATTTCTGTTTGGACGAAAAGATTGCTGACAAAAATTTAATTGCCAAGTGGAAGAAAACGGGTTACGAAAATCTTTGTTGCTTAAGATGTATACAGACCAGAGATACTAATTTTGGCACAAATTGTATCTGTCGAGTACCTAAGGGAAAATTAGAAGAAGTAAGTGAAACGTATATTTATTTTGATACCAATCATTCAATATATCAACAATTTTATATTTAGCATTGTAAGTTATTATATAAGAGTTAAGATGAAAACATTACAATTGTTTGTTTTGTATATTCTTTATTTAATTCGATTAAAACATTTTTAGTTTAGCAACATTTTAGTATCTGTGTCCTCAGAAATGTGCTAGTGTTTCAATATACTATGTAACATAAAAATACAACACTAAGAAGGGGTAGGAATTTTTGAACCCAACTTGGCAGAAATGTTTACCTTGTCACAGGTAGTATTTGATTAAAATTTCATTTAAAATAATCCAATAACTATGGCAAATTTGATATTTTACTTGTTACAATCGAAATTATGGGGTGTATTTCTTGTAAGATTAAGTCAATTTTGATATTATTTTTGGTTGCAATTTTTTCCTTTTTGAGATCTTTGATCAACTTGAAAATTAGTGACAACTAAGTGAATCAAAAGTGGTCGCATTATTGGCTTACATGAAGGTAGTTTTTCATTCAGAGAAATTGCTAATCTTCTTAACCTTAACCAATCCTCTCTAGTATGATGTTATCAAGCATGGTATACAGAAGGTCAAGAATGTCATAGAAGAGGAAGTGGACGGCCAAGACAAATGTGGTCCAACAAGACCATCTCCAATGAATAGTAATAATAATAATAATTTATTTACAGTTACCCATTTAAGAACATAAAATAATAAAACAATAACAATAAATTATAAGATACAGACTGTGTCCTTGAAAAGGTTATGAGAGAATGTTGCAAGGAACTGATCAACTTGGGTGTTCAGAGTGGTATCTACCTGGGACATAAGAACGATGGACTGGTTGTTGATTGCCTGACCTTTGCAGATGACATGGCACTGATTGCTGATTCTTTTGAGATGGCAACAATGCCGGTAAATTGCCTCAGAAAACAGGCTGCCAAAGTTGGTCTTCAAGTGTCGCTGGAGAAAACAGAATTTTTCACCAACATCAAAGAAGCAAACAGATAGATGTTACTAGAACATGGAAACATCAAGAGGACTGAGAAATTTAAGTATCTCGGCGTATGGATTGAACCAAACTTATCCAAAAGAGCATCATTGTTCATGAGAGTCAACAAGTTAAAACTATCGACTGACTAAGAACACCTACAACAAGAAATGCGTGTCACGCAACCTGAAACTTAAACACTATACATCCATCTTACGACCAGAAGCCCTGTATGCCATGGAGTGTCTTTCCTTGAACCGAAGAGGTCTGGTAGAGAAATTGGAAATCAGGGAGAGGCGAATCTTCGGGAAGATCCTAGGCCCAGTAAAGGAAGATGGGGAATTTCTAAGAAGACATGAGATCTGAGATCACTCTGAGATCTATGAACATATTGAGAGGCTCTCTGACTGTGCAAGAAAAAGAAGGGTAGCTTTCTATTGTCATGTTGCAAGATTGCCTCCAAACCAACTAACCCACTGTCTGTTCACCTTCTGGAAAAACAAGAAGGTTTGTACCTCTAGGTTGACAGAAACCAAGAAGGATATTAAAGAACTGGGAATAACAGAACTCCAAAACAGACAGTCTGTGAGACTCATCCTGAAGGAAGTCCGTGGATTTCAGGAAAAACCCTGAAGGAAAGGTACCCCCTGGACAGAAGAGAAAAAGGAGTTACACCAGCAGAAGATGCGACAATACTGTGCAAAGATCAAAGCCCAACAGTTGAACAAATGTGGTTCCAAAGTAGGTCTATTCGAAACAAAAAGAAAAAGAATAAAACAATAACAATAAATTATAAGATGCAGACAATTTTAAAGTAGCAGTAGCAAACAAACATCACTATCAGCAACAGCACCATCAATATAAAATACTTATAAGCCGGAAACACTGTGTGAACAGATCAACTACTCCGACGCCAAAACATCGCCCAAATTGGACCAACCAAAACCAGACGAGACTCAGCTCCTGAAGGATCTTAAAATTAGATTAAGGAAGTCCAAATCACTACACTTATTTCCCAGTCTGCACATTCTTGAGACAGATCTGTTCATACTGTAATTTGTTCAGTGAAATGGTACATAAAATAAGAAGTCCTCTAGTAGCACGTTGGGTACATTTAAAGACATTAGAGAGAGAAGCTCTGGGGACATTACTGAGCCACTAACAATTTTCAACAGTGTACATTCATCAGCGTTGGCGTACATTTCAAGATATTAGAGAGAGAACCTCTGGGGACTTTACTGAGCCATAAACGATTTTAAACAGGGTACATACATCAAGTACATCTCGTCTATTCTTTAGTCCGTCCAACCCAGCAGCTCAAGGTCAGAATAACTAATCTGCTCACATGGAATCCCCAGCTTATATGCTATAATTCTTAAATTGAAAACTATTTTTTTTTTTCCTCAGGGAAACACTATTATTGGAACGGTAACTTTGTAGGGAGAAGGTTTTTTGTGTTAAAACAAAATTATGATTTACTCATCGACGTTTCGCCTTTATTAATTTAGGCCTCTACAGGATGCTAGTACGGAACAATACTCATTTATTTTATCAATTCTTAAAAAAATCTATTACTCTTACCTATCTTCTAAAACTACAAATTATTAATAACATTAAAAATTACAAATTAAAAAGTTAAAACTTAAAACCATGTTTCTTATAAATGTGGTAGTCATCATTAAATGTGAGTTAGCAATCAAAATTCCTTCTAATATTTGAACATAATTGACGGATATTTATTGTATATAGGCTGCACACCTTCCTTTTGTGACAACACACACAACACAAATTAATTAATATACATGGAATTGAAAAATTCACTTTGTTTTTTACCACACTTATATTATGTAAAAATGTTGTATAACTTATTATTCACATTTATATAAATTTCTACACATATCACTGTGTCACTGTATATAACTGTGAATAATAAGTTATATAACATTTTTACATAATATAAGTGTGGTAAATTTAACATAATCACTGAGGAAACCATTTTCTTTCCAAGCTTTACGAACAACTTTTTTATTAATAATCAATAACATTAAAAGACCGATTCTCAGGTACAAGATCAATAGCCAATCAATGATTTGCAAATGAAAGACGTCCTGTAACCCTTCGTACAGTTTACCGACGAATTAGAGCTTTTGGCTTGCAGCACTATCGACTACATCTTGTGCTTTCGCTGACGGCTCGTCATCGACAGCAACGTTTGGAGTGGTGTACCTTGTGGAATGGCATAGTGTTCTTCAGTGACGAATCCCAATTCTGCTTGGGAATGCACGATGGTCGCATGAGGGTCAGACGTAGACGTGGAGAACATCGCCATGTGCAGTTTTCTGTTGAGCGGCATGTGCACCACACAGTGGGGGTTATGGTTTGGGATGCTATTGTTTATGGAAGCAGGTCTTGGTTGGTATTCATCCGAGGCCATATAAATGTCCACTGATATGTTGATGAAGTGGTAGAACCCCATATCTTTTCATTTCTCAAGCTCTCTGGCATGAACTACAGATTTCATGGGATGCAATACCTCAGGGAGAAATCAACAATCTGCACCTTTCTGGACATGGATTCCACCATGTCCAGAAGGGTGCAGGAAGCCATGCCCAGAAGGGTGCAGTGTGAAACTAATAGAGGTGGTCCAACAAATTATTAACCCATTTGCTATGGCGTGCTTTTCTAAAAGTTGTGTCCTGTGTACGGCAAGCCGAGGGTAGTGCCGATTCGTACGGTTTCCGCAGTTAGGTACTTACTCTTTACGTTTAATTACGGTCCCCTCAGTTATAAATTCATTTATAACATTTTTAGTACTGTATATGATAATTATAATACAACGGATGAGTTGATTTCCCATATAAAGTACAAAAAAAAAGCTTGCGTATTAATCCGGTTCCAGTACACGTGACACAAAAATATTTTACGGCTCTCGGTTCTCGTAGCAAAATGGTTAATAAAAAATACCTTTATTTTTTGTACCTTTGACTAGTAAAATATTTTTGCCATGTTTGGTCCAAAAATTCCTACCCCTTATTGGTGTTACATTTTTTATGTCACAGAGTATATTTATGTTTCGAACAAAGTAGAAAATGTCTTCTCATTGAAACCCTTTTTGAGGCATTGATTTTACTGAGTTAGCTTAAAGAAATGCTAAATCATGTTTAAATGCAAAATATTTGGCAATATAAAAATCTTTTCAACTGCACTTTCTAGGTGTTGAGCTGGTTTGTATGGTACATTTGAATAAGTACAGTTGAATTAAATAAGGTACATTTGAATAAGGCCACTCTACGGGTCGAAAAAATAGGCTTTTTTTTCAGAGTTTACAAAGGTGAAGTTTTTTGTACATGATTAAATCTAAAACATAATTTTTATAGAATAATTTATTTAAAAATGGCGCCTGTGCAGCGTTTCTTAAATAACCCCTCTATTTCGGAAGGGTCAACGGCCGTACCAACAGCTATTGTAAATTTTGAATTATGATGAGTCACTAATTTTTTTTTTTTTTATTGTACATAACATATTAAAATAATTATTGTACATATTGTGACTTTTTGGCGGTTTATTTCCTAAATCAAACTTGCAAAATTCGCAGAAAAATCGCCAGAAAATTGTTTCAACAACAACAAATGAACTATCCTTATATTTTTAAGGATCTAGTTAAAATTTGGTGGCCAAACCCCTTAATACATATTGAACATGGATTTCATAGGGATAGGGATTAATATTTATTATTAGATTTGACATTCAAACACTAAACCTACCACTTCCAATCAATTTGCCCGTTTTTAAACTTTTGCATAACTTTCATATTTATAGAGAGATATATTTCATATATTTAAATGTTAACACCCCTAACATGCATACAGAGTGTTTTTAATATTTACTTCTCGTTTCCTTTTTTTTCTGGAGGAATATAACGGGTGTGTCAGAACTCCACCGAACAAACTTTCAGGGGTGATTCTATGATCCAAAATAAGCATAAAACTCTTAATACATATAGGGTAAAAAAACGCTTAGTTTGCGATATACTCGACAAAAAAAAAACGGAAAAACAATTGCGTTAAAGAAAAACGGACAATAATACACAAAACATAATGTGAAGTGATTAATTTGTACCAAAAAATAATTGGAGTTTCTTTCCTGAAGTATAATACCCGCAGAGTGGTCATTAAAAGCCCTTTGGATAAGGTAAATCAAGAAATTTACCCTTTTTACTAGTTTAGTGATGTGGCACTCCCATTTAAGGTCCTGGGTCATTGTAACACCCAGGTCTTTTTGATGCTTTACAGCAGTGAGTGGGCTACCATTTAGGGTGTAGATAGTGTTGGGGTTATTGGGTCCTATGTGCAGTATGGTGCACTTAGCCATATTCAGAGACATGAGCGACATGTCAGTCCACCTCTCGATTGAAGTAAGATCTTCCTGAACTGTTACAGCACTTTCCAGCAGGTTGCTGTATAATTTCGTGGCGTCTGCAAAAAAAAAACATATTTGACTTGATGTTGACTGACATGTTGCTGATGTAGACCAGAAATAGCATGGGGGCCCATGACGGAACACTTCGGCACTGCGGTATTAACTGCTCTAATATCTGCCAACGATCCACCGCCTCTGACTTAAAATCTGCGTTTAAAGAGAAAGCCAGTTATCCAGCGCAGCAAGGAACCCCTCACTCCAAGAACTTTGTCGAATGCCTTCTTGAAGTCCAAGTAGATAGTGTCGACAGGACGACCTTGGTTGTGAAGATGAGTCCAATCATTGAGGCAGGAGACCATGCTGATTGATTGGAATAATGTTGTTTTGGAGAAGGAAGTTAGTTAGCTCTATTATAATGATCTTCTCCATGCACTTTGACAGGGTTGATGTCAGACTAATCGGTCTGTAATTTTGGGGTTGGTATCTGTCTCCTTTTTAAAGATGTGCGTAACGCACACGGCATGGGACCATTTGCAAGGGCTCGAGACATCAATGCAGCTAGTGGGGCGCTTATTATCCCAGAGCAGTTCTTCAGGTTCAGCAATTCTTCGATACCGGGTGATGCGTTGTTCTTTAGTGAGGCAATTGCATCTTGAACCTTTTCTTCTGTGGAATCAATTGTGTCCAGGGAGTTAGGATTTCGAGTAATCGCTGGAAGGGCCGGCAGGATTCCGTCTGGTTCCTTGATAAATACATCGTCAAAGTGCTGTGCAACAGCACCAGCTTTACAGTGTATAAACCAAATAAAAAAGTGCTTCTGTCAAGTTCAATGTATAATTCAATAAAAATAGAAAAGTGACAAGGGTATAACAAAAAGGATTAAATTTTATAATAATACAAAATTTGGTGTAAATATTTGACGATTATCTACATTTTATTTGAACACAGTAACTTACTTTTAAACGACTCATTTTGACCAGCTATGAATGGAATATAAGAAGTGTTAGTAGGTTTAGTGTTAATGGATTCAATTCATTTGTCTGTGAATACTGGTGGGGGTAAAATTCGAGCTCTATAGCATTGAAATTAGAATTATCTAATTTTTAAGAACATTACATGAAAAATACTATCACTTAATCTAAAGACTCTAAAGACTTAGATCACTTAATCTAAAGAGTCAAATGCATTAACAATAGCAGAAGTTAAGTAGAGGAGCCCAAACTTCAATAAAGCACCTCAAAATTAAAAGTTAAGGTGCAGTCAGTCTATGCAAGCGCTTTCAGAAAGTGCTTTACATTGTGAAAGTAAAACTTGCATAGTCTTGACTGCTCATGAAAGCATTTTGAAACATTCTTTGCTAGGAAACATTTTCTGAAAGAGAACTTGCATAGTCTGACTGCATATTTTAATCAGATAAATTCTTTAAATTATTGTTTTGTTATTTTATACTTATTTACTTCAAGAATTAAGTATAAAATAACAAAACAATAATATCAAACTTCAAGATGGTCAAATACACAAATATTGTAAATTCTTTAAACAATTTTGCATCTCAAATTACTTGAAATGTTGCCATTTGACAAAAAAAAACTTTTATTTTGATTATGTAGATAAAGCTATTACTGATCCAAGATTACATTTATAGATTTTTTTTAGAATTGTAGGTCACTATGTAATTGTGTACACTACAATAAATGATTTATACTCTTCAAACAACAATGTAAAGGGTATTTTCTTCGAGGTATAAAATTTTACTGGCTTTACTGGATAGATAAATTTATGCCATTAATGTTTAAATATAATTTCGGAAACATGAGCCAGCCAAGGCTCGAATATAGTGCAATCTAGAAGTCCAATTTTCGAACACTTTTTTAAGCAATTGTGTATTAGCAATACACAATTTATATTTGGTACTTACATATTAACGCCACCGCAGCAGAAGTTGCATGTACATTGTAGTGACATGGGCGTTAATAAACCCTAAATAATTTGATAATATTTTGTGAAGGTTATATAACTAGAAAGTGCAATATTTCGCTTATTTCGGATCGACAGGTCGCGCTACCGCGCGATATGTGCTCTGGATTTATCTGCTCTAATATAACCTAATCTAACCCTTCTTTTGAAAGAAGTAAGTTCAGTACCAAACTGTCTACTTGTGTGCCACTGTATGTTTTAAGTTAGTTCAATTTGAGGGAAGCAGAATTCCATTTTGTTCAAATATGTAGCTGCGGTGGCGTTAATACGTAAGTTCCTTATATTTTAATGTATGATTTTATGTAATGAAGTTTTTTACTACCATCATTTAACTTTAAATTTTTTAACTTCAAACTAATTATTATATAATATTTTTTTTTTTGTGAATAATTTATGTTATCCTTTTCATTCTTTAGGGGAGAATAGTAGAATGTGTTCATTGTGGCTGCAGAGGATGTTCTGGGTAATTTACAAAGAAAAAATAAATTATTATTTCCATAATTTAAGTTTTTAAAATAATAAATATGTATTGATAATTAAATTGTACTTTTTATTACTTTTACTAAACAAAATATATTATAATTTTTTTTATAAATATATTATATATTCTAGAAAAAATATTTGGAAACTTGAGAAATATAGAAAATTTATTTAAGCATTATTTTTTTTTCCCAAAAGTAACAAAACATTAACAAACAAGCCAATTGTATCAAAGCAATTTGTTTGTTTTTTATTTAATTCAAACAGATAAAACTAAAACGTTTAACAAGAACAAAGAACAAAAACTACTTATATTTAAGTACATTACATAATAAATTATTTATAAAGCAATAGTAACCTCAGCATTAAAAACTGGAAGTTCTTTCTCCATCAAACAATTTGCAACTCCTGTAACCATTTCTTTATAACTGATTGGATTCATATTTTTCCCCAACAAGTCTAAGAAAAACATATCACCAAAAGTCAACTTCTTCATGATAACATCAGAATGTTTTTCTGAAATATACCTACACCTAGCTCTAAGTATCTTTGATCTAAATTTAGGTGAAGAAAATACAACTGCACGATAAATTAATTGATAAAAGGACAATAAAGTTAAAATAGCAAACCAAAACCACAGAAACAGAAAGAGTTTTTCGTTAACAATGTTTAAAGGAAGGATGCAAAGTGCGTCAATGGATGATATTGAGCCTGAGGGTCCAAAATGGTAATAAGTGCACTTTGTTATTTTGGGGAAAACTGCTGTCATCGGATTTATATTGTGATAGGTTGCAACTCCAATACCATAACCAGTGAATTCTCCCGTTAAAAACCAGTCCATTAAAATTATTTGAAATAACTAAAGCAAAAAATAAAATAAATTTCTATTTATAATTAACCTGTTAACCGGGTATGACGAAACATTTCGTCATGCCAGAATTTATTTTTAAAAATATCATACCGCGAAATAATTATTTAAATTTGTTTAATGAATTCTTTGTAAATTGAAAATATAGGGTCTTTTCAACTTGAGCGCGTGACTTGACCGCGTCAACTTTCACAATTAATTGTGGTTCGGTTTTGAAACGCTGTGTTCTTATTTAGCTACGTTTGTAATTTGTTATAGCCACCATTTAATTCATTAGAGTCAGAAGTACACGTTTCAACAACGCACACAAATTGTGAACATGAATTATCATAATTTGTGCTCTGTTAGTCAGACGCAGCGCGTACTCGTGATGTTTCGGCTCATAATGATGTCCAAACAAGACCACGATTGAACGATTGATGAAGAGATTTGAGGAAACTGTGTCGCTTTGTGATCGAGTAAAGCCTATACGTGGTCGTCCGTGGATTATTGCTGCTGTCGCTCAAAGTGTACATGAAGACCAAAATCTGTCCATTTTTCGTCGTTCACAACAATTTGGTCTTTCTGAGACCTTTTCTTACGTCTGTACCCGTACAAGATTTTATTGTTACTTGAATTGAAGCGACGAGACAATGGCTTTTGTCGCACCTTTACAGACTGGGCTTTGGAACGGCTGGAGGCGGATCCTCGTTTTGTCGAAAGAATCATCTTCAGGGACGAAGCGCATTTTTGGCTAAATGAATACTTAAAAATAAACACAACTGCTGCATTTGGGGCGACAGCCATCCACGGGAGATACTGGAGACTCACTTGTATCCTGAGAAACTGACTGGTGCGGATTGTGGGTGTGCAGAGACTGTTAACGGCGTAAACACCTTTAGTGGCCCGCAGTGGACGATATGAGCATAGACGACATGTAGTTCTAGCAAGATGGTGTCATATGCCATAGAGCGGGTGATACGCCTGTTATTGCAAGAGAAGTTCCCCTTATTTCGAAAAGAACTAACGTCGAGTGGCCACCAAGATCGTGGGATCTAACGTCCTTAGACTTTTTCCTTTGGGGCTACGTCGTTGGTATACGCCAAAAAACCAAACAACTCTTGTTCAACTGGAGAACAAAATTAGTCGAACAATTGCCGAAATCCCCGACTTGGGTCATCCAAACTCCAGAATTGAGTCATCCAAAAATGGGCCTTGCGAATCGACCAATGCAAACGCAGCCGTGGAGGTCATTTGCATAATGTAATTTTTAAAACAAAATGGTATCGAATGTTGTTGCATATATTAAAAAAAATATATTATTTATTAAAATCTATATATTTTTTTAATTTCAAAGTGGACTGGCGCTTGTTGAAAGACCCGCTACTTGATTTACATATTCCCTAAATGTATGATAAAATATTTTGTCAAAAGTGAAGTGAAGTGACTTTTTTAGTTTTGAGCAACAAAATTTAATTCCCCGGTTAAAAGGTTAAAATAATTTTTAGGTGCGTGGAAGGAGTTAAATAAATAAAGTGAATTAATTGAAAATTTGATAAAATTACTTACGACATTCAAGAAGTTCAATATTTCACAAAATGTGAATCTTATAGCATAACAATTGTGAGAATACTTTCCACAGATAACATAATTTATCAAACGTTCTCTGTTTTCACTGTTCCAACTAGGTGATACCAATGGTCCTCCTGTATTGTAAAAAAAAAAAACAAAAATAAAGTACAAAGTCATATGAAAGAAGGAAAGCATGATCAAACTGATCTTAGTACAAAATAATATATAATTATTACTCATTATGTAATAATTTTGGTCTAGTCAATATTTGGTCTCTCTAGAACAGTGGTTCTCAACCGGTAGTCCGCGGACCACTGGTGGTCTCTGGAAGCACCCGAAGTGGTCCGCGAAGCCATTCTCAAAATATTAAATAATCCTCTCGTAACTAATCCTATGTAGTACGGTGTTGATCAAGCATGGTCTATGAACGTCAAGAACGTCGTAGAAGAGAAAGTGGACGGAGAAGACAAACAAATGTGGTCCAGGACCGCCATCTCCGATTAATGGCATTAAGAGACCGATTCTCGAGTACAAGATCAATAGTCGATCAATGGTTTGGAAAATAAGGGCGTTCTGTAACCCTTCGTACCGATTAATTAGAGCTTTTGGCTTGAAATCCTATCGACCACATCTTGTGCTTCCGCTGACGACTCATTATCGACAGCAACGTTTCGAGTGGTGTACCTTGTGATTAGATTGGAACGTGGAATGGCATAGAGTGGTCTTCAGTGACTAATCCTGATTCTCGCATATGAGTCAGACGTAATGGGGATCCGTCTTCGTGGGACGGATCCCTGTCACTGTCCCATCTCCTCACATATTCGTCCCACTCTACAAACCTAAAATTTTCGTCCCATCCCATCCCAAAAGGGTCGCGCGGCCCGTCCCATTCATTCCATTTTTCCCATACAGCAGACTTCTCGATTTAAACTTTCTTAACAAAAATTCGTTCAAATTTAATTTTTCCGTAATTTCTTTATCTGACAGTGAGTAATCTTTTTTCGTAGAAAATGGATTATAAGACTTTTCAGGAAATACATCGTTATCACAGAAATCTCCTGGGCTGGACTGGATTTTATGGAAAATGTGCTTATTGGCACGATAAGAGGTTATTTACGAAGACGCTACTAGATTATCAAAACTCGTCCCACTCCGTCCCATACAAAATTGTCGTCACATCCCATCCCACGCGACGTTCATATCACTCATCCCATCCCATGGGATGGGTTGGGTCAATGGGATCCCATGCTCATCTCTAATGTGCAGTTATCTGTTGAGCGCCATGTGCACCACACAGTGAGGGTTATGGTATGGGGTGCTATTGTTTCGTGAAGCAGGTCTCAGTTGGTATTCCACCGATAGTCCACCGATATGTTGATGAAGTGGTAGAACCCTATATCCTTGCATTCCTCCAGGAGCTGGAGGACCAGCAGGAGCTGGTGCAATCCTTTATCCCTTTCCAACAGGATAATGCCCGTTCCTAAATTGCAAGGCATTCTATGGAGCACTTTGAAGAGGCTAATGTCAATATCTTGCCATGGCCACCCAGATCTCTCGACCTTTCGCCCATCGAACATGTGTGGGACATGATGGGTAGAAAACTCAAGCAATTAGCCATCCTCCACAGACACTAGAAGCTCTCTGGCATGAAATACATATTTCCTGGGATGCAATACCTGAGAGAGAAATAGACAACCTGGTGGAATCCATGCCGAGAAGGGGTAGGAGTATGAAACTAATAAGGGTGGTCCAACATATTATTAAAAAATGCCTATATCTTTTGTTTAATTTCTTTGAAATTTTAATCAATTACTAGCTTTGACTAGTTATACATTTTTGCTAACTTTGGTCCAAAAATTCCTACCCCTTCTTGGTGTTAATTAGGGGCGAAAATCACTCATAACTGAATGCCTTTCTTATTGGGTCTAAACTAAAGTGACCACACTTCCCGATTTTGGCGGGACAGTCCCGATTTTTGGAGGACAGTCCCGCGTGCCGCCGATTTTTACAAATGTCCCTCTTAGTCCCTCTTAGAAATTATTTTTTTATTTTAAATGAACTGTAATATATAAATAAGATTACATATATATACATATATATACATATTCCCATAAAATCTCCTTTTTTTAGTGTCACGCAATGAAATTTTTTAATATCGTCGAATTGAACTGTCTATTCTTCAAAATATTCCAAGCAGCTATTATAAAAATATCTGACTTCTTTCAGAAAATCCGATCGTTAAATGGCACCTTGTTCTGAAATTTTCATTGGGTGACATTAAAAAAGGAGATTGTATGGGAATATGTGAAAAAATCTTTTGAATATATTAGTAACCATTTTCCGAAAAATAATATTTGCGAAAATGATCTTTTTTGATGAGGCGTTATTGGTAAAAAGATACGTGGCGCACTACGTTGCGAGTGCACGTCAAAAAATTTATTTTCACTACGTCTATGTTCTTTGTTTAATGACGCAAGTTGTAGCCATAGTAACAACAAACAGAAATCGTTTAATAATAAAACTCTATTTGATTTACTTTGAACTTTTACGCACGATTTGGATACTTTTACAACCTATAATAATAACGGCATCCTTCACATACCATAATGTATTAATGTGCTCATTTTGGTGTATGAGTGGATAAAATATATATATTTTTAATTATTGGTGTGCTTTCATAATTAAATTATAATTCTCATTTCATCCCATTTGTCCAGCTTTGTCTCAATGAAAATGTGGTCACTTTAGTTTAAACAGAATATATTATTTGAAGACATGGAGAACTAAGTTCTCGATAAGAACTCGATTTTTAATTTGAAACTCAGCAGTGCCTTGTACCACTGTATTTAAAATATCACTGTACAACTGTATTTTTAATAAGTGAGATGTGCTTGAAACTTTATTTGACATTTTTGTAAAAGGTTCCATGAATCAGTTCTCTATACTAAATTGCTGACTGCTAGTCTGTACCATTTGGTTACAATTTGGCTATTTTTGTTTGTAATTTTTGCAGCAACAATTTCCTTTTTAACTAACATGTTTCGGGATTTGATCCTAGTACTCCAGGTTGGGGGTTCTGCTTAGGGTTAATAACCCTCTCACTTAAAAAAGAATTATTATGAATCTCTCACTTAAGCCTCAGAACGATTTAAGAATTGATACCCTATGATGGCATGACAAACGAAATATGGACTTACGAATTGGTACATGGAATGCACAGAGCCTCTATAAGCCTGGACACATTCAAAGATTGCAAGCTGAGCTCAAGAAGCATATAATACAAATTGCTGCCATTCAAGACATAAGATTTCCAGGACGAGACATACAGAACCTTGGAAAGTGGAACTAAATCTGGAAAGCATGAATTCGGAATAGCATTTCTCATATCAAAGGAATGTGTTGAAACACTAATGAGACTTGAAGCAATCAATGAAAGGATGAGCTACATACAAGTGAAAGGCCGACGGTTTAATATATGCATAATCAATGTACATGCAGCTTCTATGAACTACTGGAGAGTGTGTATGAAAGCCTGCCACAATATGATAAATATTGTACTAAGAAACTTTAATGCCAAAGTACAACTTTCCCCCACAAAGATATACACAAAGAAAGATGGTATGTACCAGATGGAAAGACAGCAAACCAAATTGACCACTTACTAATATCAAACCGACACAGAAGCGCCATCACTGATATTTGTTGGGGATTGTTGCGATGAACAATTGGGGAACTGACATAGGCTCTGACCACAAGTAGGTGGTTAAAACTGAAAACAGACCACAAACAACAAGGGCACACAATGCAGTATGATCTACAAGCATTAAAGGAAAATTCTGAAACTTGTCAATATCAAGTGGAAGTGAGCAACAGATTTGACGTTCTAATAAAGCAGGAGAAGTGGATGAAGGTGAAACTACAGATATCGATAGACTGTGGACGGATATCAAAGAGGTGATTTAGGTGATTTGAAAAATCAGCTAAAACTACACTACCAAAAGTGGAACGCAAGAAGAAGAAATGGTTCAACAATACATGCAGTACAGCCGGCCCAGGGTAAAAAATAATTTTGGGGCCCGTTAAACAATAATAATATTGGGTTTTGAAATTTAATTGTATTGACAAAACAAGAATAATATATGAAGCCGAAATATGGAGTGCGACCAGAGGGAGGAACACCAGCTTACTGTCTTCGAAAATAAGGTGTACAGGAAAATTTTCAGACCCACTTTTGACCAGGAAACTCAAAGATGGGTTCTGTTAGCAAATCAACCCAGGGTAATGAACATAATGAATGCGAGTCTGCAATGGGCAGGACATGTGATCAGAATGGATGCTCCCAGAATAGTTCACCAGATCTATGAGAAGAAGATGGAAGGCTCAAGACCCCCTGGAAGATGGAGGAGTAGATGTCAAGATGAAGTGACCTCTGACTGCAGACAGATGGGCGTCACTGGATGGGAGGATGCGGCGCTGGATAGGAAAGAATGGAGACAGATAGAAGCCAATGGAGTCCCAAGGAAGCCAACAGAGTGAGTGAGTGAGTATTGTGTAATCCAATTCTCACCTACTAAAATTTTTCCTTTCATGAACTCACAATAGATCCCAATTGGTCCAAGCCAAGAAACAAATTAGACAGTTAATAAAATTAATATGAACTAATTAGCATTAGTTAGAAAGCAAAAAGGGTTACTTATTATCTCCTTATCAATTTAAAATTAAAGATGTTTCAGAATTCCATTTTCAATATTGAGACAACAAATCTTAGTTTTAATTTGATATTGTTTGATAATTATATAATTAATATATGAAGATATCTCTTTGGAACCTTCAAGCAGGCACTCAGAAAATACGCTCCACCAAGCCTCCACTTCAGAGACACACAAGGCAAACTGGCTTATAACGACAAGGACAACAGCCACCTTTTGGCTCAGTACTTTAAAAATCTACTCAACTGTGACCCCCTAGCGAAGACTTCGACTATAAACAAAGTACACCAAACCCGGACTCGCATCCCCCTTCATTGGAAGAAGTCAGCCAGATCATTGAACTTTTTAAGAATAATAAGGCAGTGGGAGAGGACTCTATTGTTGCTGAACTGTGGAAAGGTGCTGGAAACAATGCCGTGCGCAAGCTAACCGAGATCATCCAGGACATCTGGGAAACAGAGAAGATCCTCAATCTTAAAACTGTTATATGAGTATATAACTTGCATACTCCAAGATGAGAAACCGCAAGGTGGTCGTCACCTTTGTTGATTTTAGGAAGGCCTACGATTCCATTGATAGAGAAACGCTTAACAAAGTACTCCAGGAACTAGGGCTAGACAACAAAACCCACAGACTCATCCTAGAAACTGACCAACACCCATTCCAAGGTTAAATTAAGAGGCGAGATTTCAGAAAGCTTCAAAATAAAAACTGGAGTGAGGCAAGGAGATGGACTTTCCCCATTTCACTTCAACTCTGTCCTTGAAAAGGTTATGAGAGAATGGCACAAGGAACTGAACAATTTGGGTGCTCAGAGTGGTATCTACCTGGGATGTAAGAACAATGGACTGGTTGTAGATTGCCTGGCCTTTGCAGATGACATGGCACTGTTTGCTGATTCTCTTGAGATGGCAACAATGCAGGTAAACTGCCTCAGAAAACAGACTGCCAAAGTGGGTCTTCATGTGTCGCTGGGGAAAACAGAATTCTTCACCAACATCAGAGAAGCAAACAGAGAGATGTTACTAGAACAGGGCAACATCAAGAGGACTGACAAATTTAAGTATCTCGGCAAATGGATTGAACCCAACTTGAAAATATATTTGACATTTTTGTAAAATGTTCCACAAATCAGTTCTCTATACTAAATTGCTGACTGCTAGTCTGTACCATTTGGTTACAATTTGGCTATTTTTGTTTGTAATTTTTGCAGCAACATTTTCCTTTTTCCTTTTTGTCCTCCAGGTTTGGGGTTCTGCTAAGGCTTAACAACCCTCTCACTTAAAAAAGAATTGTTATGAATCTCTCACTTAAGCCTCAGAACGATTTAAGAATTGATACCCTACGATGGCATGACAAATGAAATATGGACTTACGAATTGGTACATGGAATGCATGGGGCCTCTATAAGCCTGGACACATTGAAAGATTGCAAGCTGAGCTCAAGAAGTATGTAATACAAATTGCTGCTATTCAAGACACAAGATTTCCAGGAGGAGACATACAGAACCTTGGAAAGTGGAACTATATCTGGAAAGCATGAATTCGGAATAGCCTTTCTCATATCAAAGGAATGTGTTGAAACAGTAAGGAGACTTGAAGCAATCAATGAAAGGATGAGCTACATATGAGTGAAAGGTCGACGGTTTAATATATGCATAATCAATGTACATGCAGCTTCTATGAACTACTGGAGAGTGTGTATGAAAGCCTGCCACAATATGATAAATATTGTACTAAGAAACTTTAATGCCAAAGTATGACTTTCCCCCACAAAGATATACACAAAGAAACATGGTATGTACCAGATGGAAAGACAGCAAACCAAATTGACCACTTACTAATATCAAACCGACACAGAAGCGCCATCACTGATATTTGTTGGGGATTGTTGGGTTGAACAATTGGGGAACTGACATAAGCTCTGACCACAAGTAGGTGGTTAAAAAAAGTGGAATGCAAGAAGAAGAAATGGTTCAACAATACATGCAGTACAGCCGTCCCTAGCAAGTGCGGGGCCCAGGGTAAAAAATAATTTTGGGGCCCCTTAAACAATAATAATATTGGGTTTTGAAATTCAATTGTTGTTAATTTAATGACAAAACAAGAATAATGTATGAAGCCGAAATATGGAGTGCGACCAGAGGGAGGAACACCAGCTTACTGTCTTCGAAAATAAGGTGTACAGGAAAATTTTCAGACCCACTTTTGACCAGGAAACTCAAAGATGAGTTCTATTAGCAAATCAACCCAGGGTAATGAACATCATGAAAGCGAGACGTCTGCAATGGGCAGGACATGTGATCAGAATGGATGCTCCCAGAATAGTTCACCAGATCTATGAGAAGAAGATGGAAGGCTCAAGACCCCCTGGAAGATCGAGGAGTAGATGTCAAGATGAGGTGACCTCTGACTGCAGACAGATGGGCGTCACTGGATGGGAGGATGCGGCGCTGGATAGGAAAGAATGGAGACAGATAGAAGCCAACGGAGTCCCAAGGAAGCCAACAGAGTGAGTATTGTGTAATCCAATTCTCACCTACTAAAATTTTTCCTTTCATGAACTCACAATAGATCCCAATTGGTCCAAGTCGAGAAATAAATTAGACAGTTAATAAAATTAATATGAACTAATTATCATTAGTTAGAGAGCAAAAAGGGTTACTTATTATCTCCTTATCAATTTAAAATTAAAGATGTTCCAGAATTCCATTTTCAATATTGAAACAACAAATCTTAGTTTTAATTTGATATTGTTTGATAATTATATAATTAATATATGAAGATATCTCTTTGGAACCTTCAAGTAGGCACTCAGAAAATACGCTCCGCCAAGCCTCCACTTCAGGGACTCACAAGGCAAACTGGGTTATAACGACAAGGACAACAGCCACCTTTTGGCTCAGTACTTTAAAAATCCACTCAACTCTGACCCCCCCAGCGAAGACTTCGACTATAAACAAACTTCTCCAAACCTGGACTCACATCCCCCTTCATTGGAAGAAGTCAGCCAGATCATTCAACTTCTTAGGAATAATAAGGCAGCTAAAGAGGACTCTATCGTTGCTGAATTGTAGAAAGGTGCTGGAAACAATGCCGTGCGCAAGCTAACCGAGATCATCCAGGACATCTGGGAAACAGAGATGATCCTCAATCTTAAAACTGTACTTGCATACACCAAGATGAGAAACCGCAAAGTGGTCGTCACCTTTGTTGATTTTAGGAAGGCCTACGATTCCATTGATAAAGAAACGCTTAACAAAGTACTCCAGGAACTAGGGCTAGACAACAAAACCCACAAAACCTTGGACTTTTTGTCAAACCTTGGAATGGGTGTTGGTCAAAGTTCCTAGGATAAGTCTCCTACAAACTTTGACCAACACCCATTCCAAGGTTAAATTAAGAGGTGAGATTTCAGAAAGCTTGGAAATAAAAACTGGAGTGAGATAAGGAGATGGACTTTCCCCACTTCTCTTCAAGTCTGTCCTTGAAAAGGTTATGAGAGAATGGCGCAAGGAACTGAAGAATTTGGGTGCTCAGAGTGGTATCTACCTGGGACGTAAGAATGATGGACTGGTTGTAGATTGCCTGGCCATTGCAGATGACATGGCACTGTTTGCTGATTCTCTTGAGATGGCAACAATGCAGGTAAATTGCCTCAGAAAACAGGCTGCCAAAGTGGGTCTTCAAGTGTCGCTAGAGAAAACAGAATTCTTCACCAACATCAGAGAAGCAAACAGAGAGATGTTACTAGAACAGGGAAACATCAAGAGGACTGAGAAATTTAAGTATCTCGGCGAATGGATTGAACCCAACTTATCCGAAAGAGCATCATTATCCAAGAGAGTGAACAAGTTAGAACTAGCCTATCGACTGACTAAGAACACTTACAATAAGAAATGCTTGTCACGCAACCTGAAACTTAAGCACAACACATCAGTCCTACGACCAGAAGCCCTGTATGTCATGGAGTGTCTTTCCTTTAACCAAAGAGGTCTAGTAGAGAAATTGGAAAGAGAGAGGAGAATCCTCAGGAAGATCCTAGGCCCGGTAAAGGACGATGGGGAATTCCGAAGGCAGCATAAATCTGGGCTCTACAAACATATTGAGATGCTCTCTGACTGTGCAAGGAAAAAAAGGGTAGCTTTTTATCACCACGTAAAAAAGGATATTAAAGAACTGGGAATAACAGATCTCCAAAACAGACAGTCTGTGAGATGCACCCTGAAGGAACTACATGTATTTCAGGAAAAACCCTGTAGGAAAGGTACCCCCTGGACAGAAGAGAGAAAGGAGTTACACCTACAGAAGTTGCGACAATACTGGGCAAAGGTCAAAGCCCAACAGTTGAACAAGCGTAGTCCAAAGTAGGCCTTTTCGAAAGTAGAAGAAGAAGTATTATTATTCGTTCGTTCAGTTAATATTTAATATAGGGTATTCTAAATGAAATATGTTTGGTGTAAATGGTCAAAACATTCAATGGTTTTAGAAAAAGTAAAAATGAGTTAAATATTATTACCTAAGTCTTTAACAATAAGTCTCAGTCTTCCAGCCTCCCATGATTTCCACAAATACCTGGGAATGTAAAACAGCAGGGCTTGGAAACAAAATACAATGCAAACCCATTGGTAGTATTTTTGTGTGATAATTTCATCATTATCCCGATAAGTCATAACTCTTTGCCAATATGGTGTTGCCTTTTCCCCAACATAATTCCCCAGTCCAGACAAAATCTCTTCTACAAAGAAACAAATAATTACAAAATGGTAAGTAACAATTATCTTTTAATACCTGTTAGTGATTTTTTTATAATGAAAGTTCCATAAATCCAACAGTAAGTGTTAACAACAGTTTTACGGGATGCCACATCACAATCAATTGGGTCCCCAAAATATTGTTTCGATGTTAATAGAATTGAAAAGACAATTAACAGAATTACAGTGAACTTGTAATGCAACTTGAATATATTGTTGTCTGTGTGAATCTTTTCAACCTTAATCAGCGACTTGAACGAGTTTAGAAAATCTATCATCTTATCAACTTACTTTTTCATAAAACAAATTCAATTTATTAATATATTTATGCCAATAAATTAGAAGAATTTTTGTCAAACTGGATGGATTGTTGGAAAGACAAACGTCGTTTTTGGTGCGTTCGCTCTTTTTTGTTTCGAAGTTTTTATCCTTTGTATGCCTATTGGTCCGTTTGAAAAAGTAATTTACCCGCCACTATATTATCATTTTGAATGATTTCTAAATAAACAGTGAATTATCAGAATCAACGCGAATTTCTTCCGAGAGCGTCAGATGCATTAAGAATTAAAATTATATATTTATATTCTCCGAAAAGTTTATTAAACACACACACCAATATATACACTAGAACCGAGGATTACATAATTTGTCTCGGGAAAAGTGCTCGTAGTACAAAGCAGTCGTATATCAAAGCAAATTTCACTATAAGACGTAATGAAAATAAGTGGTTCCAGAAGCCAAAAATATTCGATTTGATTAATTCAAATTATCTACATCATGTTTTTCATATTTTTATTATTTGCCTAGGCAGTGCTCCACACGGTCGTTAACGTAAATAATTTAATAATTTTAAGAACACGTAAATAATTTAATAATTTGGGGCTACACCAAGAATCAAAAGTTACAAAATGAATAAGATATTGTCATTTGATATAGACAAAACATAATTTGAAGATTGCATGAGCGAGTAGAACGCATGTGCAGTAGAAAAAAATCGCTAAGTTTGTTTGATGTAAAGTTTGCTACGTTTCTTTGTAATCATGCGCTTGCGGGGTAGTGGGTATTCAACAAAGTAAACAAAGATTGCGGCATATTGTTGCATTTTACGTTTTTATTATAGAAACTGCTACAAAATACATAAATGGTTTGTGTGTGAATGAAACATAAATGATTGTTAAAGTTCATTGCGGCATTGGAGGCATATATTTTTTAATAAGTAACAGCTTCAGAAAAGGTTAGTGTTTACTTATCTATTTCACTCTTTCCTAAATACAGAGTCGTCCCTAGCAAGTGCGTGGCCCAGGGCAAAAAGTAATTTCGGGGGCCCTTAAACATTTTTTTTAGGCTTGGATTTTTTGCGTACAATAAATAGATGTATTTTTAGAAATTATAGCTGGAAAAATACAAAATTCGATTTATTCATACAAAAAGCGATTACTTCATCCAAAAAAAGGTTACTTCGTCCAAAATAAAAGGCTTGGATTTTTGCATACAATAAATAAATGTTTTTTTTACAAATAAGTGCTGGAAAAATACAAAATTCTGTTTATTCATACAAAATAAGATTTCTTCATCCAAAAAAGGTTACTTCGTCCAAAATAAAATATAAACACCCAATAATCTGTTGATTCTTACAAATAATAATGGTTTAGTACAATAAATGATGGATTTGTACAAAATAAAATCAATTCACCCAAAAAGGTTTAACTGTACAAAAAAGGTTGATCCATCCAAAATTTGATTGCTCTTTACAAGCAATTTTTTTATACAAAATACAATTATTTCTTCCAAATACACGAATTTTTCAAACAACGACTTGATTCCTTCAAATTTTTTTTCAAACTAACGCGGCGTATAACGAAAGAGAGAGCACAATCAGCGCAAACACATCAGTCTTACGACCAGAAGCACTGTATGCCATGGAGTGTCTTTTCTTGAACCGAAGAGGTCAGGTAGAAATTGGAAATCAAAGAATGGAGAATTCTCAGGAAGATCCTGGGTCCGGTAAAGGAAGATGGACAATTCCGAAGACGACATAACTCAGAGCTCTACGAACATATTGAGAGGCTCTCTGACTGTGCAAGGAAAATAAGAGTAGCTTTCTATGGCCACGTTGCAAGATTGCCTACAAACCGACTAACCAACCGTTTGTTCAAAGTTTAGCTCAAATAAGCTTTTTTAATATATTTATTTAATATTTATTCAATATTTATTCAATATGTTATTATTGTAGATTTTCTTTTTGTTTATTTGTTATTGTGACACATTTCTGTTGGCTACATGTATTTTATGTACTATAGCTTGATTATGGAAATAAATTGAATTTGAATTTGTTCACCTTCTGGCAAAAGGTTCGTACCACTTGGTTTACAGAAACCGAGAAGGATATTAAAAAACTGGGAGTAACAGGTCTTCAAAACAGACAGTCTGTGAGACGCACCTTGAACTTTCCGTGGATTTCAGGAAAAAAAAAGGAAAGGTACCCCCCTGGAAAGTAAAGAGAGAAAGGTGCTAGACCGGCAGAAGATGCGACAATACTGTGCAAAGATCAAAGCCCAACAGTTGAACAAGCGTGGTCCAAAGTAGGCCTATTCGAAAGAAGAAGAAGAAAGAGAGAGAGCGCGCGGTATATAAATATACGCTGAGAGAAAGAGAAAGAAACTAACGCCGCATATAAAGTTTTCTGGCGGATCACTCTTATCGAGACCTCCTAAAGAAACTTCGTTCCAAAAATAGAAAGTAGTTAACCGACGCACAGTGGACTGGATTGCCGAAAAAGTGGACAAAAATAGAATGGCTCTTCCTACATATTTGAAATTTTGGTTACAAAAATGAATCTGTTATAAAAATGTTCAAAAACAAAATGACGCACCCAATATGGCGGACAATTTTTTGAAAACTTATGGAATTTTTACAAAAGTTTGTACTTACCGATTTTTTTACGTCGCTGACTACGAATCAATTATTAGGATTTTTACAAACAAAATGGCGGCGGATCCAATATGGCCGACAGTTTTTCGAAAAACTTTTTACAGGATTGCGTATTTAGAAGTTTTTAGACGTCGTTGATCAGGAATCAATTGTAGGCATTTTAAAAAACAGTATGGCTTGTCCAATATGACGGACAATTGTGCATTAGGAGTTCCTCAAGACTCTGATTATGAATATAGAAATTCTTTAAACACACAACAATGTCAAAGCTTCAGCAGACAAACTTTTACTACTTTTAGGGTATTTACGGCCCATGCTCGACATATAAGGGTCGGATGTAACAAGGCACCTATTAAATACATCCTCCAATGTAGCTCTTCTACAATTTTTCTTGCGAAATTTTCTCGATATTTTCTATTATGTACTTCTTGGGCGTTTTCCGACATCTGACCACTCGAGAGCGTGGCCAATTATTTCAGGCCCACGTATATGTACTTTATGAATTGTAGTCGGCATACAATACCATGCGTACTTCTCGACAAAAAATTCCGCAGTTTCCAAACAATTCGTTTTGAAAGCAGCAACACTAATCGCAAATCCACAAGATATAACTTGCAATATTGTACAACACCTAATTAAATTTTTATCTATTTTCAAAATTTCTGCAAAAAGAGAAACATTTTCAAAAAAGCGTCTTGCGGTGTCAAAACTTTTTTGAAGCCTTGTCTTGGTTGATCGACATTTAAATACATTTCCTTTTTGAACCTTTCCTGAATTCTTCACTACCGCTCTTTCACAAATTCCTGCTCAGATCCTTTACACGACTGCCATTTATCAATTCCTATTTTATAACAACATGCAAAAAAGCTAAAAGTAAGCTTTGGGTAAGGGAGCTTTGTAACGTCTACATATACTGCTTTCATTAATTCATCATCGTTGAATTGTTTTAAAGTCGACATAAATAAATAACATCGCATAGTCGATGTAGTCCCCATAGAAGGTACTCACTTTAAATGTAACTGTAGTATTTCACAACTCTAAATGTTTCTTTTATTTGATATCTTTTATTAGAAATTTACATTGAAATCTGTCCACTTTGATTTCAATTTTGACAAAAAAATTCTTACGTTATCTTTGTCACATTGATGAATTATAAAAGTAGAGTAATACTTTTCAATCAAAACTTCTTCTAAAATGTGCAACATATCTGCCGGGTCAGTATGAAGAAAAAGTATCAAAAATTTCCAACTTTGTTAATGGCCACTTGGCCGTGCCTGGTCATATTCGGTTTTGTAATACAATACAAAAATCACATCGAATGTTTTACGGCTATGTACCCTTTTCTCTCACTTCTCCAGACTTTGCACTGCGTATAGTAGTGATTCACACGGTACCAAACATGTATAGGCACGTTTCGGCATGCAACTCTTAAGAATTTTGGTTTCATAGAGTATCACCCCTACGCGACAAAAGTGAAACTAGCCCGGGATGTATTGGGCGATTAACTCTTTTTACAATTTTCTGTCAGTAAATTATTTAAAAAAAGTTTTCTACTCGCAATTATCAGTCAGCCCGTGAATTAGCATAAACTATTATTTAGTAATGTAAAAAATATACAAATATTCTACATACTTTTAGGATCATCCTGCATTGAGCAGATTTGATATTACATACTCAAACAAAAAATTAGCTGCACTTTAAGCGTTCTCCGTTTCTCATAACGGATTCACTAGTCATATATACGTCAAAAGTATGTAACTTCGGGATGTTCTGTAGCCGAAGGTATTGAGGCCAGCTACTTTATTTTTCATTAAGACATGCACAGAGGCTTCATCTAGAAGATAATCTAAGAAAAAAGGTATTTTTCAAGTTTTGATTTCTTGATTTTTGTCCACTTTTTCGACAATCCACTGTTTAAGCATAAAGCTGTCTTCTTTCTGTCGCCTTGTTTAAAAAGGTGAGATAGAAATCCAAGAGAAACGGATGATTTTACAATTACTATGATTCACAGTTATTTAGTGTTATATTTATTGACCTTTAGTAATTTTACAGTGTTAACTCTGATACATAATTTAAATCCGAGCTAATCCACTCATCAATAAGGTAAACAGTTTTTTCCTTTCAGTATTTTTATGCACACCTATGTATACCTATGTACACATATTATATAATAAAAGTGTGAAGATTATTAAATACACTCGTAAATTTGCATTTTGCACTGCTTAAGTAAAATAAAAAACACTTTTTGGGCGAATTGCGAATATGTTGAACGATTCAGTCGATTATTGTAAGGAAAAATCATAGTTTCTTCTTCTAAATCATAGTTCGAAAAAAACAATTATTGGATGATTATATTTTATTTTGGATGAATTAACCTTTTTTTGGATTAAGTAATTTATTTTGTACGAAGTAACCGAATTTTGGATTGATTATTTTATTTTGTATTTATCTGCTATTTATTGTAGAACTTCATCCATTTATTGTATGTTGAGTTTTGTATACTTCTAATCGAATATTGGATGAATAAATTTTAAGCGTTTTTTTTAAATTTAAAATCTGCAAAATAATATTGGATTTTGAAATTTATTTGTAATGACAAAACAAGAATAATGTTTATTTGTTTTGCACAAGAACAATAAAAGAAAGTGAAATAGACATTTACTTAGTAGTAAAGCAAAAAATTATGAAAAACAATGTAAAATGTAAACAAGTACAAGATTAAAAATTCAAAAATTTAACAAAAATAAAAACAAAATATAGCCAAAACATATAACATAAATATGATCAATAAAATCATAAAAATCAAAATAAAATACAAATATTATATGGTCCGTTTATTTTGAAAGTGGTGTAAGTCCATTTTTTGTTGTTTCGAGAAAATTGAAGTTAAACATATTAGTTGCTATGCAATTTTCTATATTGTCCACTTTTAAATTAAACAAAACATTAACATATTTAAAGATATTAAATACTTATTAGTAATAAATAAAAAGTTTACACTGAATTAAGCATAAATTGCCTAATATCTGATTTTTTTATTAAATGGACTTGTAGATTGTAGAGATGGTGGTGACGACTTGTACTGCGACCTTTATAGATCTATTGTACCCCACCCTCCTCCTCCAAGTGTTGGTGTACTTACCCATTTAGAGCGCCTCCTCTAATCCTGATTCCTTTAGGAATCTCAGGATCTGGGTGGGATTCAAGGCCTGCAGCTCCTCTGTGTTCAAGCAGTGAGCCCCAAGGTACATCTGTCTCTTGCGGAGTAATGCTCCGCAGTCTTTGAACAGATGTATGGGGGTTTCCTCTGCTGAGCCACAGAATCTGCATCCATTATCCTCCTCTAGGCCTAGGGCCTTGAGATGTTTCCTAAGTCTGCAGTGTCCCGTCAGGGCTCCTGTCAGAATTCTGAGCTTGTTCCTGCTTAGTTTCAAGCAAGCTCCCGTTCTCTTCTGGTTAAAAGATCCCAGCATCACGTTGGATTGCCTTAGCCCTGGAAGTTCTTTCCAGGTTTTCATCCATTTTCCTCTTATTTCTTCATCTAAACTTTTCACGCTCATACCGCAAAAGGGTTCCGGACCTATAAAGGGGCTACTGGATCCCTTGTTTGCTAGGTGATCGGCTTCTTCGCTTCCGTCTATACCAGTGTGTCCTGGTACCCAGTATAGCGTTACTTTATTATCCCTGTCAAGCTTGTTCAGCTTCCCCACACAGTCCCATACCAGTTTGGATCTGATGGTGTATGAGCTAATGGCCTTGATGGCTGCTTGGCTATCTGACAGGATAGCAATTCGTTTTTTGCGGTAATTCCTGTCGAGGTTAAACTGTGCACATCTTTCGATTGCGTGTACCTCCGCTTGGAAGATACTTGGGGATGTTCCCATGGATTCGAAGTATCTGGTACGAGGTCCAAACACTCCTGCACCAGTGCCTTCCTTTGTCTTCGAACCATCTGTATACCACTTGATGGCATTTTGCTCTATGTGGTATGCTGAGGATTCGTCGCTCCAATCGGCTTTACTACTGCACATTGCTGTGTAGTTTTTCTCGAAGTGGTATTTGCATACCATTTCGTCTTTTGGTACTTCCAGCCAGGGGATCTTGGCAGCGAGGCTGTTTCGGTCTCTGCTCCCGATTATTTTACCTCTGCCCATTCCTTCCTTGCTGAATCTTACGATCGCCGATCTGGCGGCGCTCTCCACCACAAGGTGCAGCGGAGTCAGATCCAGCAGCAGCTCCAATGCTGCTGTCGGACACGACCCCATCGCCCCCGTGATGCAGACACACGCCAGTCTTTGAATCTTCTCAAGCTGTTTCCTCATAGAGGCCAGCTTGATTCTACTTCCCCACGCAACTGCCCCATAAGTGATTGCAGGTCTCACTATCATGGTGTACATCCATCGCAGGATAGTGGGGTTACAACCCCACGTTTTTCCTGCCAGATTTCTGCACACCATTAGGGCGCGTTTGGCTTTACCTACCACTGCGTCAGCGTGTCTATTCCATAGGAGTTTGCTATCTAGTGTGATACCCAGATACCTTATCTACTGTTGGTATTCTACTGCCTTCCCATCTATGAGTATGGGATGTAGGCAGTTTAGTTTTCTCCTTCTAGTAAATGGTATCACCGTGGTTTTGCTCGGGTTGAGTTTCAGTCCCACTGTTTGACACCATCTACTAGTTACATTGAGGCCTCTCTGAACAATTTCACAGAGCGTTCCCTCAAATTTCCCTCTAGCCATTATGACTATGTCATCGGCGTAACCTTGACATTTGATGTCTAGGTCGTTTAGCCTAACCAGTAGTTCATCAACTACCAGGCTCCACATTAGCGGTGATAGTACACCTCCCTGTGGGCACCCTCGAGTTGTGGAGATCTTAATGGTGTCTTTTCCCACTTGTGTCTCCGCCGTTCTAGTTCTCAGCATTTCTCCCATCCACTTTGAGCTAGTGCTGTCGATAATCCTTCTTTCAAGGGCCGCCCTGACAGCCTCGTGTGAGGTGTTGTCAAAAGCTCCCTCTATATCCAAGAAGGCACATATCGTGTTACCCTTCCTAAAATCTAAATTCTAAAAAAATCTACTTCCTTTGTCTCTAGTGCTGCTTCTATTTCGTTTGTCAGCTGATACAGGGCGGTTTCTGTGGATTTCCCTGCTCTGTAAGTATGCTGACTCCTGTGTAGTGGTGTACCTACCAGCACTATAGTCCTAAGGTAATTATCAATCACCTTCTCCATTGTCTTTAGCATAAAAGATGTTAGACTAATGGGTCTAAATGACTTCGGTTGAGTGGTGTCTTTCTTCCCCACCTTCGGTATAAATACCACCTTAGCCATTCTCCATAGCTCCGGTATATATCCGAGCGCTAAGCTACTTCTAAAGATATTTAGAAGATACGGCATTAGTTCTCTCTCTCTTTTTTGTAGGAAGGCAGGAACTAGTCCGTCCACACCTGGGGCCTTAAAAGGCTGGAAAGTGCCGATAGCCCATCTGATTCGGTTTTCCGTACAGATGGACGTTGCCCTCTTCCAGTCGGCCCGACTTGGTTTCCGTGGTTGCATCAAGCCCTCGGTCTCCCTGTATCCTCTACATCCCGGAAAATGGGTTTCTAGTAGGAGGAGAGCTCTTTGCTCTTTATCCTCCGTGAAGGTCCCATCCGGTTTCTTGAGAGTGGTTGTCATTTCCACTCTATCCTTCGCTAGTGCTTTGTGCAGTCTAACTGCCACCGGCGTGGATTCTATGTTTTCACAGAAGGTCCTAAAGTTTTCCCTTTTTGCCCTTCTGATATCTTTGTTGTAGGTGGTAAGCACCTCAGAGTATTCTAGCCAATTTCCGTATTGCTTGGCTTTGTTGAAAAGCGTACGTACTTTTGCTCTTAATGTAGACAAATTTTTGTTCCACCATTTTTCGTCCTTATGCTCCTTTACGGTTTTTACCGGGCAGCTGGATTCAAATGCCGTGGTGATTGCTACATTTATTTCTCCTACAGCCTGCTCCAGCACGGTGTAGTGTTTGATACTACCCCGCACTGTCACCTGCTCTAGGTTTTCTTTTAGTTGGGAACTAAACATAGGCCACACAGTTTGTCTGGGGTTTCGAATGGGGGTGTTTTCCTCACTCGCTCCTTCCAGCTCAAACTCTATGATCCTATGATCTGACATTGAGGGTTCACTTGAAACCCTCCACTTTTTAATTAGTTTACTTACGTTAGCGCTACCTACCGTAATATCCAGTACCTCATTTCTGACTTTAGTGACAAATGTTGGTGTGTTCCCAACGTTGTACACAATTAAGTTCTCTTTAATGAGGTATTCTAAAAGGTACTCACCCCTCTTATTAGTGTCCGTGCTGCCCCACATCTCATTGTGTGCGTTCGCGTCACATCCCAGGATGAGTGGCAGCCTTCTCATAATACAGTGTTCCACCAGCTTTTGTACTTCAATGGGTGGTATGCTGTTACCATCGCCAGGGAAGTATGCTGATGCGATCACTACTTCGCGGTGGAGACCCTCGATCTTGATGAGGGCCTGAATCGGTACTAAATCCCGCGTTAAAAATTCTGAAAGACATAACTAATTTATGCCATTTCTTACCTGACGGAGACCTCACGGCTGTCCCATACCAACTTACATTCCCTGTTGCTAAGGCCTCTGATCTTACCTCCGTAGGTCCAGGGTTCTTGAAGCAGCGCTAGCCCTAGGTGCTGCTTGGTGAACATCCTAGCCATCACAGCTGAAGCTGCTTTGGCATGATGGATGTTCACTTGGGCTATTTTGGTGCGCCTGCTGGTCATTCTTGTTTTGTGACAGGAGGCGGCAAGTCCTCCTCTGTCCCTACAAGAACATGTACCTCTGCCTCTGTAGACATGGCTGGACTGCTCATGTCTACGAGTGTGAGGTCAAGGTCGTCTTCCCGGGAATCCGGGCTGACTTCCTTGTTCTCTGTGTCGGTTAGGTCCCGTACACATGGATTATTTTTACTTTTGGAATTCATATAAATCCCACGAGTCGCAAGGGAACTAAAGGTCCACCACATCAGAGCCCCGCTTGATAGTGGTAAGGCTGGGTACCCTCTGAGGTCGCCAGGTATCAGAGGGGCTCCGTAAGCGATGGCCGGTTGCCCTTGGCCATCAACCAGTCCCTTTGGCACGGGTCGCATGACACCTTGGGATTAAGGGTTTGGAAGTTCTTGGTTGTTCGCCCTCCGCCGAACGCCCCGACCGGAGTTGTTCCAGTCGTGACGTCCAACGGTATGTTGCGAAACTAAGCCCTCACACCGCGACAAGGTGACTTCCACGTGAGGGTAAATGGACTTACACCACGTTCAAAATAAACGGTCTATATATCTGACAATATATTTTTTAGCTATATCTAAAATTATTGTCCTAGTCCTAAACTAACTAAACTAAACGAAATTAATTTTTCGTGCCTTTATTTCTGAAAATGCATGATTTCATGATTTCATCAAAATTTAAACTTTCACATAACTCGTGCTCAATCGACAGTAATGATAAATTGTTTTCTTTCCTGGCTCATACTGGTTCTCAAATATTTTTTGACTAATTTTAACTTTGAAAAACTACTTTCCGATGCGGCCGATGTTGAGTTCTGAGAAGTTAGCAACCGAATTTGCAAAAATATAATATTACATCTGAGTTCCCGGTAGATATGAAATAGTTCTAGAGTACTTTGTGCAAAATTTCAATGGTTCTGCAGAATTTCGCGAAAAAAATTGACACCAAAATTGAGCTAGTAACCACTTTTGAGGAAACTGTGCATTTTTTACATATTCCTGCACCTCGACCATAGTTCTGGAGTACTTGATCGATTTTGCAAAAAGTTTTGAAAAAATTTACATTTTGCAAAAAAATTGAACTTTGAAAGTTGCAAAAACAGTTTTATTCACGGATCTGAATAGCACCCTTTCTAGGAGTTCTATCGAAGATCCCTTTGTCATTTTTTGATAAAAAACTTAGTTCAAAAGATATTTGCAATAATAAGGGACGCATTATTTTGAATGAAAATTTAAAAAAATCGCGCAACAGTTCTGTTTGCAGTTTCCGATAGAACTCTTAGAGTTCTATCTCCCGATAGAACTCTTAGAGTTCTATCGAAAATCCTTATAACTTTTTTCTGTAAAGTTATAAATTGGAAAGATATGCGAAAAATTAGACTTCACCGACGCAACGAAGTGAAGAGAAAAAAATCGCGCAACAGTTCTGTTTGTAGTTCCCGGTAGAACTCTTTGAGTTCTATCGAAAATCTTGATAACCTTCTTCTTTAAAATTAAATATTAGAAAAAAATGCGAGAAATTAGACTTCTCCGATCCGACGAAGCAAAGAGAGAAAAATCGGACAATAGTTCTGTTTGCAGTTCCTGGTAGAACTCTTAGAGTTCTATCGGCAATTCTTATAACGTTTTTCTTTAAAGTTAAAAATTCGAAAGATATGCGGAAAATTGCACTTCTGCACACCTTTTGCGAAGAAGTTTAGAAAAAAAAATGGAGCTGTAGTTCTGTTTGCAGTTCTCGGTAGAACTTTTAGGCTTCTTTCACACGGGACACTCTGTGTTCGGATTCGGTGTCCGGACACAGAATCTTGAGTCATCCAATAGTCTTTTTATCCGAATTTCTTCACTCGTCAGTCATGCTTGAGCCAGAGGAGATGGCTGCACTTGTATGTGTTATTTCAAATAGTTAAAATAAAATAAAATAAATAAACGTATAAGAAAACTATGGGTACATCCAATTATATCCAGCAGACAGGAAAAAGGGATGTTTTATACTCTTTTTGATGAAGTATTGCTAGACGAAAAAAAAAATTTCAATTAGTTTAGAATGTCAATTTCATCATTTTCTGAACTGTATGAGAAATTAAGGATTCCGCTGACATTTCAAGATACAAATATGAGAAAATGTATCCCTGGAAAAGAGAGACTAGCTGTGACTATTCGGTAAGTAAAAATACTAATACTTGTTTAATTCAAAAACTTTTATTATAAAATAATAAACAAATAGAATAATAGATACATAAGTATTGAAAACTGTGCATTAATTAAGTAGGGAAATTATAGAATCATCAGACTCAGCATGCATTGGCGATAGTGTATATCTAGGCTGAACAGAACTGATATCGTGAATTCCAGTCTGTGGATAGTAAACCCTATTTCCAGGTTCATCAGAATGAGCAAGAGGCGCAGGTTGCGATTGATGAGGCACTTTTGCAGAGTAATTAATATTAAATGGAGGTGAATTTATAGGAAAAGATGGAAAATGTGTTGGTGTGGGAGGGACGGGAGTACTAGGTGCGTTATATTTAGAAGAAGCTTTAAGCTTCTTTCACACGGGACACTGTGTGTCCGGATTCTGTGTCTCAAGCCACTGTCTCGATATAGAAGTAGATGGGGGCGTTCAGACAGAATTCAGTCTGTGGCGACACTGAATTCAGTGTCTGTCGGCGTCCCGAATTGGAGGTGTCCGGGACACTGTCTGATTCTCTCGGCCACTCTCGTACATTTAGTTCTATGAGAGCATTCACACGGGACACAATTCTTTCATTCGCTTTTTAAATATTTTTTCTACTGATATATGTGAAAATGACATTTTTTTCACGGCTTATCCTACATGAAAATGACATTTTTTCAATCTAGAGATGAAAATATTTTCACATTTAGAGACGAAAATGAGCATTTTAAATTTATGATTTTCTCGATTAAAACACTAAAGTAACCAAATTTGCATGGACTTTCTTATTAATTACATCAATTTCAATGATAGTATTCAGAGATAGTATTCTAAAAGGAGCTGAAAAGATAGGAGAAAAGCAAAAAATACGAAACGAAGAATGGTTTGACGAGGAGTGCAGGAAGAAGATAGACATAAAAGATGAAGCAAGAAACAAGTGCCTCCAGCGTGAATCGAGAAGCCAAAGGAAAGACTATGAAAGAAAAAGAACAGAAGCATACCGAACGTGTCGAAGAAAGAAAAGAGAATACTATAACAAGGAAATAGAAGAAATAGACGAGAGCAATAACAGAAAAAATTACAAAAAGTTCTACCGAGAAATAAAACTACATTCTTCAGAGTACAAAGCGAAAGAAATGTTGTGCGACGACAAAAATGGAACGATCCTAACAGAGAAATCAGACGTCCTGAAACGATGGCAGGAATATTTCTGCGACCTGCTTAATAATAAAAATGAAACAAACTCAGAAGAAGAACTAACTCAGTACAAAACAGCTGAACCAAAAGTTGAAACACCGACACTGGAAGAAACAACTGAGATCATAATTGCCTTTAAGAATAACAAGGCGCCTGGTAGCGATAACATTACAGCAGACCTACTAAAGGCAGGAGGCCCAGAACTGTGGGCCCGTATCCACCAATTAACCAATCGAATCTGGGAGGAAGAAACAATGCCAGAAGAGTGGAATTTAGGCCTTATACATCCTATTCACAAGAAAGGAAGCAAAAGAGATTGTAAAAATTACAGAGGAATTACATTATTAAATGTAACATATAAAATCATTTCATGCCTCATTCACAAAAGGTTTAACGTATATGCAGAAGATATACTAGATGACTATCAATGTGGATTTCGACCTAACCGATCAACAACAGATCAAATACACCAAATGCGACTGCTGCTAGAAAAGGGATACGAACACAATTTTGATTCAGTCAATAGAAATAAGTTATACCTGAACTTAATACATATGGGCATACCAAAAAAGATTGTCAATCTAATTAAACTAACATTAGAAAGAACGTCAGCGGCAGTAGTAATACAAAACGATAAAACCGAAAAATTCGCCATTACGTCTGGAGTCAGACAAGGTGATGCGCTGCTATCCGCTCTACTTTTCAACGTAACATTACATGCGGCTATAGAAAAACTAAAGATAACAGGAAACTTAACATCAAAAAGTAGACAAATCGGAGCCTATGCAGATGACATAGTAATCACGGGGCGCATGGCAAATACAGTAAATGACACATTTAAGACAGTCAATCAAGAAAAAACAAAATATATGATGATGTCCAGAACTGCACCACAAAATGAAGATAGATACATAGTAGGCGACCACAGCTTTGAAAAAGTTAAAAATTTCACGTATTTGGGATCTCAACTAAATCAAACCAACGACGAGAGTGAAGAAATAAAGATACGAATATTAAAAGGAAATAGAACCTACTATGCGAACAGAAAACTACTTACCAGCAAACTACTAAGTCACAAATCCAAGATAACAATATATAAGTGCCTAATACGACCGGTAGTTACCTATGGCTGTGAAACATGGACCCTCCTTAAGAAAAGTGAGGAAGAACTAAAGACATTTGAAAGAAAAATATTAAGAAAAGTATATGGTCCGATAAGGGAACAGGACGGAACATACAGGATAAGAATGAATCACGAACTAGAGTCTCTAATTGGAAACAACAACATAGTAAAACATGTAAAGGCACAGAGACTGAGGTGGATAGGCCATGTGCAAAGAATGGAAAAAGATCGAAACACCAAGCTTATCATGGAATGGAAACCCACCAATAGCCGACCAAGAGGAAGACCACGTAAAAGATGGAAGGAAAGCGTGGAAGAAGACATAAAAGCACTAGGAGTAAGGAATTGGAAAAGATCAGCAGAAGATCGTGGAGAATGGCATAAAATAGTAGAGGAGGCCAAAACCCATAAAGGGTTGTAGAGCCAAAGGAAGAAGAAGAAGAAGAATTTCAATGAAATATTTTTTGTACAAACGTAAAAAGAGCCTGAAACTATTTAAAAAACCGAAATAAAATTAGGACATTTGACTTGAAAAGTATCACCTTCTATGAGAATATGTTACCGTGGAAACGACTAAACCAACAATTAAATTTGTATTGACCGTTCTGACAGTTCGCTTCTAATTGGATTTATTAAAGTCGAATTATGGATTCTACAACCGAAATCAGTAGAAAAAAAATGCATTTACTACACGAGATGTTCGGTGAGAGGTTCGGTGTGATTGCTAACTCGCTGGCGCTCGTGAGCAAACTCCCACCTCACCAAAAAGCGCCAATTTTATCTCTTGCTGTAAAATATACTATATTTTGTTTTCATTTTATTTATTTTCTACATTAAGGCGAGTTTCGAAGTAGAAAAGTTTATTGAAGTGGTTCGGGAAAGACCAGCGATATGGAATAATATTTTAGCTGATTACAGCAATAAAATAATTAAGCAGAAGTGCTGGCTAGAAGTTTTTGTTGAGATGGAAGAAGAACTTCAAGACGAGAAAGCGTTTTTTGTTGATTTTTTATTTAAATATAAGTAAATAAACTTTAATAATAAAATGAAAATTACATCAGGAATGTTATAAGTAAAGAAAGAAACATATTTTTAATTATTTGCATAAAATACCATTTACATTACCTACTTAGTAAAATTACGTAGACTAAATAAATGCAAAATTTTGAAATAAAAATACATAAAAATAGTCAAATTCTGTTGTCCTGCCATGGCAAATTCACCTACAAATTAGTCTGCAAACGATTCTCTGATTTTTATTGGTTGCACCCGGCGGTTACCATTGTCGGGTTCATCTGGAATATCTAATTACCCTGGGTAGGTTAGGGTATCATCAAAGTTAAACCCATGTATTGTTCTCACAAAATTGTGTAAGACAACGCATGCTTTAATTATATATTTAGCGAAATCTACTTCTACGTTTATCGGCCGGTGAAAAATGTGCCATTTATTGGAAAGTATTCCAAAGGCACATTCAATATGTCTTCGTGCTCTACTTAAACGGTAATTAAAAACCCTTTTCTTCACACTTACGCATTTTCCCGAATAAGGTCTCATAACATGTTTAGATAAACCAAATGCCTCATCTCCTACAAAAACAAATGGCATTTTTTCATTTTGATTACTTCCTATAGCTACTGATGCAGGAATATTCAATGTATTTGATTGTATTTTTCGCCAAAGATCGGATTCTTGAAATATACCTCAGTCCGAATCCTTTCCATACGACCCAATGTCGACGTAAGTAAAAAGATAGTTGCTGTCACAAGCTGCGAGTAAAACAATTGAACAATATTTTTTTATAATTATCGTACAGAGACCCGAATTAGCGGGTTTAATTATCCTAACGTGTTTACCATCTAGTGCTCCTATACAATTTGGATAATTAGCATTTCGCTTGAACCCCTCAGCAATTTCCCGAAACGTTTCTTCAGTTGGCAAAGTAATCCATTCAGATCTTAAATTCTAGATCAGTAGACACGTGTGGTGCACCATTTCGGAAATTGTTGATATGCCAATTCTGTAGTTGTAGAACATGTCCGAAAAGTAACACCCGACAGCCAAATATCTGAAACAAAAGGATTGAGAATTGCGTCAAAACGCAGTTAGCAGAAAGAGGGGATAATGTTTGATAACCAAGCCACGTCACCTCCCCCCGCACCGCGAGCAACACTTTGTATAAACTTGTCTTGATTTTAATTGTAAAAAAAATTCAATATTTTTTAGGTGCTGATATACAAAGAAAGTGGAAGAGTCTGAGAAATAGTTACTCAAGGGAACTAGCAAAAAAATACTGAGGTGATGCAGCATCGAGCCGAAAAACTTATGTATATTTCGACATTCTAAGCTTTTTAAAACCTGCAGTTCAGAAAAGTAGTACTGAATCAAGTTTGGAACCAGTGGACGAAGGAACTGATGAGAATTATGAGCAGTCTACACAATTTCCTCAGGACGACACTGCAAGTAATTCTCATTCAGGGACGTCTACAGATAAGCCTGAAAGCTCTTCTGCGGGAAGTAAAAGTAGAAAAAGGAAACAAAATGTGGTTGAGAGCGAGGATCAATAAGCAATTCTCAACAAAACTTTAAGGGAGTCGATCAATTTACGTTTGCGGAAAAACGAGGAAAATGATGATAAATTATTTTTGCTCTCACTTCATGCTCATTTGAAATCTCTTCCAGAACATAAATTTTTGGCAAAATATAACGCACCTAGTACCCCCCTCCCTCCCACACCAACACATTTTCCATCTTTTCTTGTAAATTCACCTCCATTTAATATTAACTATTCTGCAAAAGTGCCTGATCAATCGCAACCTGCGCCTCTTGCTCATTCAGATGAACCTGGAAATAGGGTGTACTATCCACAGACTGGTATTTACGATATCAGTTCTGTTCAGCCTAGATATACACTATCGCCAATGCATGCTGAGTCTGATGATTCTATAATTTCCCTACTTAATTAATGCACAGTTTTCAATACTTATCTATCTATTTGTTTATTATTTTATAATAAAAGTTTTTGAATTAAACAAGTATTAGTATTTTTACTTACCGAATAGTCACAGCTAGTCTCTCTTTTCCAGGGATACATTTTCTCATATTTGTATCTTGAAATGTCAGCGGAATCCTTAATTTCTCATACAGTTCAGAAAATGATGAAATTTACATTCTAAACTAATTGAAAAATTTTTTTTCGTCTAGCAATACTTCATTAAAAAGAGTATAAAAAATCCCTTTTTCCTGTCTGCTGGATATAATTGGATGTACTCATAATTTTCGTTTTATTTATTTTATTTTTTTAACTATTTGAAATAACACATACAAGTGCATCTCCTCTGGCTCAAGCATGACTGACGAGTGAAGAAATTCGGATAAAAAGACTATTGGATGACGCCAGAGCCACAGAGTATCTCTGCAGTGTCCGGCGGAATTGGGTGCCCAGTGGCTCTAGATTCTGTGTCCGGACACAGAATCCGGACACAGAGTGTCCCATGTAAAAGAAGCCTTAGAGTTCTATCGAAAATCCTTATAACATTTTTCTGTAAAATTATAAATTAGAAAAATATGCGAAAATTTGGACTTCACCGATGTGACGAAGAAATAAGACTTCTCCGATGCGACGAGAAAAGCGTAAAAATCGCGCAATAGTTCTGTTTGCAGTTCCCGGTGGAACTCTTAAATTTCTATCGAAAATCCTTATAACATTTTTCTTTAAAATTGAAGATTAAAAATATATACGAAAGAGTTTTCACTAACGAAGTGAAAAGAGCGAAAAATCGTTCATTTTTCTCTCAAATATTCTTAATTTTTGAAGGTCATTAGAAGCAATGTATAGATTCAAAACTTTCATCTCTGATTTATTCACAGCATTATCAAAGTTTAATTTTAAAAATAAATGGGATTTATAGAAAAATAAATAATTATTTAGAAGAAAAAGGATTTTCGATAGAACTCGTAAGAACGTAACTATATTTAAATATATATATATATATATATATATATATATATATATATATATATATATATATATATATATAAAATTACTTTTACCACAAATCCTAGAAAATCGAAGGAATATTCGTTGTGTTTTATTGTTATGTTTATTATTCATAGAAACAGATATGTCATCACAATAAACAAATGTTCTAACAGGAAGAACGAAGGTAATGCGATAATTTTTTTATATTTTTTTAGAGATTTATTTTTTAGAGTGAATATTCAAAGCTAAAAAAGTGAGCACTACGTTTTTTCAGTATTTTCCAAGAACTGTATAAATTTATTAGTGTTTCAATGCAAATATAGGTTGTATTCAAATTACACACTAAAATTACACACAAAACGTTGTCAACCACAAGATGGGTATCAAGAATTGATGTACTTCGCCACAATATCGGAGAAATTTATGATGCACTACTTGAAATATTAGAAAAGAAAGATAACGACAATAATATACTACTTGAGGCAAAGTCAATGGCTATAAAAATTATAATTTTTTTTGTTCGATTATTCTTTGGTTTGGCATTATAGAGTAAATGTTCTAAGTAGAATGCTTCAGAATCTTAGACATTCATAATTCTACAGTTTCTATTCAAAACTTAATTACTCATTTTCAAGAAAAAACGTTCGGATGACAGTTTAAATGCTATTTTGGAATATAATTAAGTAGTAACTAATAGTAGTAAGTTGTGACTAGGGCTTCACACGAGAGTCTGATTTCTTAACTCGTTCCGGGCAGCCGTAACATTTTCTTCATAAATTTGAAACCGAGCAATCCGAACGCGGCCGAGCCCAGAACGAGCATAACATTTTCTTCATACAGTCTTTTTCTTTTGGTTTTCCTCTTTTGTCAATTGTATTTCCCTATTTCTCAAAACTATTTCTTATCTATATTAAACAGAGTGCTGTATTTGTAAAACAATTTCCTTTTTTGTCGGAAGTGTTTCCTTATTTGTTAAATCAATTTCTCATTATTATTAAATCACAATGAATGCTGAAAGAAGACAGAACAACAAAATTTCCAACGAGGTACGTACTCTTATTATCAGAGCAATGAACGATGGTAGTTCGGCAGTCCAAATAGGACAGCAATTCAATGTTTTGCCAGACACAGCAAGGAAAATTTACCAAGTGTATAAAAAAGCAACGAGATGAATAAGGAAAGTGTTGGGCATCGCCCCAAAAAAATTTACTCGAGAGGAGCAAGAAGAAATCTGCAATTTGATTGATGAGGACTGCACCTTGACACTAAAACAAATAAAAACCAAATTATTGGAGCAAAATTCACAACTAGAGGTAAGCTTATCTCGACCATTGACAGAGCGTTAAAAGAATTTCACTATTCTGTAAAACGCATTTCCTTTGTGCCAGAAAGGCGTAACAGCCCATATACTATGCAAAGTAGGTTTGACTATGCTGTTCAATATAACATTGAACAGAGAAAAAATATTTTTTATTGATGAATTTGGAATTCAAGTGAATTCTAGGAGATCGTATGGAAGATCACAGAAAAATAATAGAGCCAACAAAGTCAAGGCCCAATTAAGAGGTCGTAATTATTCGATTGCTGCTGCAAAGTGTACGAGTTCATTATATTTGTTCACCATTCAAGATAGGTCTTACAATGGAGAACACTTTGGGGAATTCTTGACAACTTTAATTGACCACTTAGGCGAAGATCATATAGGAGGAGCATATTTTGTAATGGACAACGTCAGATTTCATAGAACGGAGGAAATTCAACAATTGATAAGAGCACATGGACATGTTCCAGTATTTCTGCCACCGTACAATCCTTTTTTAAGCCTCATTGAAGAGCTATTTAACCAATCAGCCCATCAGTCAGCCCACGGATGAAGATCAACTGTATGCACGAATTCATAATACTTCTGAAGCTATAACGCAAGAGCATTGCCAAAATTATGTTCGACATATGGAGACATATTTAGGGGATTGCCTCAAGAGAACTGAAATTTTGAACTAATTATGAAACATTTCTTTTCTAAGTATTACGTTAGTATTAGTATAGTTATTATTTTTGTTATCCTCTTTTTTTCTAATAAAATTATGTCTTCAACTGTTTGTGTTATTGTTTGTTTAAATTTAAAAAATAGAAGAAAATCATTTGCAATAACGAGAAAAAGTTTTAACAAATAGTGAATTTCATTTGACATATTACTTTCAAAGTGACGTAAATAAGAAATACTTTTGAGAAATAGTGAAATACATTTGACAAAAGAGGAAAACCAAAAGAAAAACACTGTAAATTTGAACCCGAAGTTGCCCGAGCCCAGAACGAACAGTTCAATTGTATGAAGAAAATGTTACGTCTGCCCGTTTTAGTGTCAAAGATTGAAGACGAGATCAGAAACGAGACTCTCGTGTGAAACGCTAGTAGTGACTTATAGTAGTATGTGGCAACTAGTGAGTCAAATAAATCAACAAATATATAGTATTAATTTTTATATATTTTTATACATAGTTTAACAATATGTTTACCAAACTAATCCAGCTATCATTTGCAAATATAAAAACAACATGAAACTCTGGATGACAGCCTTGTGGTTTCCGAAACAAAAACGTAATTACAATTAGTAATGATATTCATGAGAAGCCGTGGCGTGGGCAGCTAAATGGGCAGCTCTGGCGTGTTGTACTTCAGCCGTGTCCATTGGAACACCTCCCTTAATAATTACTGGAACATGTTGTTCATATCCTACATTGTGAGATTTAACTGGAGTATGGATGATGTGAGTAGAATATCCATGGCTTGGTACTTTGCCGACTGTAACTTCATGGTCATAATTAATGTAAGCAACTGAAGAGTCATCTGTTGAGTATTTGTAGTCAACACCACGGGCTTCAACTTCAGCTTTCTGCAAAAGATGTTCGGCTCTAGCATGTTGAACTTCCACTGTGTCTACTGGAACTCCATCTTTACCAATTACTGCAAGATGTTGAGGACCATGGTAGGCTGGTGCTACATATTTTACATCATGCGATATAGTTGGAGTTTCATCAGCATGGTTTGAGTATTCATATCCATGTGATTCAACCGCAGCTACTTGTGCTAAGTGGTCAGCCCTAGCATGTTGAACTTCCAGTGTATCTTCTGGAACTCCGTCCTTTCCAATAACTGGAATGTGTTGTGGTCCATGGTAAATATAATGAGCTGAGACCGCAGCCAAAGCGCAAGCAAATACAACCTAAGAGACATAAATACAATAAATATATTTATTTACAAAACATTAAATGTTACTTACGAACATTTTCATAGTTCAATTTTGTTGCAACCTCCTGAGTAAGGACTGTTGTTAGACTGTGCGCAATGTTTGATTTGTTTGACTATTTATACAATCGGTTGGCTCTTTCTTGCGTATCTAATTAGTTTGTAATATTTTACAAGCATCGCCGATTTGTTAATGATGATGATTGTCTTATGTCTCTCTAAATTACATTGAAAATTAATCCTTTATTGCAATATACAGGGTGTTTCAAAAAGAATGTACGTACTTTGCATGCATATATTTATTAAACTTTAAGACATACGAATATGAAACTTTACACACATATTTACGAACCTCTCAAGTTCAGATTGCAGATGTTCAGTATGTTCTCCATCAGCGACACGAACAATATTACACCGATTCTCAAATTACTCACATACTCGGACAAGCATTTCCTTCGTCACTGATGTTATGGCAGTACGAATCCGGTTCTTCAACACTTCCAGGTTCTGTGGAAGTCATTGTACATAAATGTCGTCTTAATGAAACCCCAGAGGAAGAAGTCAGGTCAAATGCGTGTCAAATCCGGTAACCGTGGAGCCCAGCTGAGACATGCTAAGTCGTCAGCTCCTTGGCGACCAATCCAACGGTTCGGTAGAGTTTCATTCAGATTTTCATGCACTTGGCGACTATAGTGAGGGGGTGCCCCGTCTTTCTGAAAAATGAAGTTGTATTCGTGCAGCCTCGGAAACAACGAGTTTTGTAACATAGCGAGATACTGCTGTTCGTTATCCGTGTTTCCACCAAAGAAGAATGGCCCGTAAACAGATGATCGGGATAATGCACAAGACACATTGACTTTGGTCGATTCCTGTACATGTTCAATGACTGCATGTGGGTTCTGTTGGCCCCAAATTCGAACATTGTGTTTCTTTACCTGACCACCAATATGGAAAGTCGCTTCATCACAGAACACGATGCATTTTGCGTAAGTGTTATCATGTTAATAGCATCATGAATCTCGTTACGAAATAGCTTTTAATATGAACTAGACTATGTATTCGTTTCTTCAATAGCCGAGCCGAGGCGCAGCGATCGTTAGTTTGAACAAAATATTACTTTGTAATAAGTATATTCTTTTTGAAACACCCTGTATTGTGTATAACATTCAGTTGTTTGTGGGAAAGCCCAGTCGAATCGGTTTCCAAGTCTCACATTTCATGAGTTCTTTCTACCATTCTTCCATAACCTTGTCTAACACGATATTGAACAGAATAGGAGAAAGTCTCACACCTGTTCGAATGTCAAAGGGTTCTGAAATTTCCCCAAAAAAATTCAAAAAACTTAACTTGTCCGTATTCTTCGATATCATAGACGCTCTCGTCAGAATAATAATTTTCATCTTTATCGTCATCAATACCATCTAGACTCTAGACGATGGTCATCTTCATCTTGGATGCTGATAATATTTTTCTTTTTATATACTACCAATCCAATTGTATTTACTACCAATCAACAACAGATAAGTAAGTGTATAGTTTGATTAAAACATTGATTATAAAGACTAGAAGATTCTCGTCCAAATTTCATCATTACACTTGCACCGTCCCCGGTTGAACCACCTATATGTTTTTTCAAATTTACATTAAATTTGTGTAACTGTTGTTCTACTTTTTTGACTAATTGTATAGCAGTACATGAGTTAAAAATTCTCAATAAACCCAGATTATACACTTCAGAGTCAATTCCATGCAAATTGATATTTAGATATGTTCGAATTTTCATACTCGTCCATTTATCAAGAGTAATGTTAAATCGTCGATCTTCTTTACGACGCGGTGTACTAGACAATGCCAAACAATCAAGACCCGAGACTCGTCGAGTTTTAGATCGGGTATCGGGTACTGGGTATTTACCCTAGGACTCGTCGAGTCCAGGTCCGGGTACTCGGACCTGAAAAACCCTAGTTTTAATGCCCAATTTCTGTCTGTCTTGACATCGATTTTTTATTATAGATGTCTTGGACTAACCATAATGCCTTCTTAATTGGAGACGGTTTTGCTGTGAGATTTTCTCAAGGCCTGTCGGTTCCATGAATTCTCCGAGGTATTTAAAGTACGGTACCTTGTCGATTTTACCGTAATTTATTCTCGGGCTCGCGATATCAGTTTTTGAACAAAAGAATTTAATTTTCTCAATTGAGATCTGTAGTCCCACTTTTTCTGCACATTCCTTAAGTATCTCAAGCTGTTTGGCGGCAGTCTCCTCATCCTCTGTTAGTATCGCCAGATCATCCGCAAAATGTATGGTTAAAGTGGGACGGTTTGGGTGGGACAGTCCCGCTTTCAGGCTGTCTGTCCCGCTGTCCCCATCGAGGGCAAAGACGTCCCGCTTTCGCGTTAGAAAGAGAGAGCGAGAGCGAATGCCGCTGGACTCACTCAACGTACAACGCAGTGCTTTAAATCCTCATCGGACGGGGTGTGTGATTGTACAATAACAAAAATGCCTAAACGCCAGTCAGTGTACCTTTAAAATTATTTTGCAAAACAAGTATCCGTTTATAAACAAAGGAGTAGTACATCTGCAGCAAACGTTACATGCGAAAAGTGTTGAACTGATTCTAGTATTAGTTACGGTGCGGTGGTCCCTACGATATCGAGTAACAATTAAAATCGGAAAAACACAGGCTTTCTGATCAAGCTGCCGCGTCAAGCTTGTAAATGCTTACGTTATTTAAAAGAACCGATTTGCTGACTGGAAAAGATTTGGATATAGCTGCAGGAGAGGGTGCGTGGGTGTTTCATACGGTGCAAGAAAATCACACCTTTCGCTCAAATTACTGTACTTTTCATTTATTTCAAACATGTTTTGAGCAAAAATGTAGATGTGCTCATGTAAAATCTCAGGCTATTGTTGTAAATGGGTTGGCCTCTGTGGCACCCTACGAATTGAAAGAGGTACTTCGCAAAGCGCACTGCATAACTTTATTAACAGATGCTTCAAATTGCCACGATAAAATTATTCCCAGTTTTAATTCGCTATTTTTTACCACACGAAGGCGTCAAAGTCAAGGTTTTAGAGTTTCGAGAACAGCCAGGTGATACATCGGATATAATTGTTGATTATTTGAAGGAAGACCAATTTACCAAAGTTTTATTGTCTTGCAGAAATGTGAATTAGAAAATTGTGGGATTTTGGGGAGATAATAGAGAGAAGATGAATAATGTTTACACAAAATTGAACAAATCACACGGAAGACAGCTCATTGGGATTGGATGTGGAGCCTACATAGTTCACAGCGCGATCAAAACAACCGCAGATTGTCATGTATTTTGTTCATATTTTTTCTATATCTACAGCGTTAGAGTAGAAACTTTGAAGGAGTTCTACAAGCTTTTGAAAAGCTATTTTCTAAGCATCGACAAATTCCCAAATATTTTGAAAATGTTTTTCGAAAATCCCAGTTCTGAATTGTGGTTACATTTTTTGCATGCACAGGCAGCGAATTTCCCTCAAGCCGTGTTGAAAATCGAGGGACAATACGTATCTGCAATTGAGTCTGCGAAAGAAATTAATCGTACGTGCGACTGAACCTGGCACTTAAGTAGAATTCGCTTTTTCTTCCTCACACTGTCCGTAATATTTTAATAAACCTGCAAGTAACTTACACTGTAATACCAAAAAGGTTTTTTTACATAATTCCGCGGGTGTCCGGCTCTGAAGAAACAAATAAATGGTCACGTTAGGTATGGTACGTAGAGGTTGTTTTTGGGTAAGCCCAGTCGAATCGGTTTCCAAGTCTCACATTTCTTGAGTTCTTTCTACCATTCTTCCATAACCTTGTCTAACACGATATTGAACAGAAAAGGAGAGAGTCCATCACCTTGTCTCATACCTGTTCGAATCTCAATGGGTTCTGAAATTTCCCCAATAAATTTCACTTTAGATTTTGTGCCAGTGAGTGTTTGTTTTTTAAGTTCTAGGGTTTTGGAATTTAGTCCTCTCTCTTCTAGAATTTGGAATAGTGAGGATTTGTTTATCCAATCGTATGCCTTTTTGAAGTCTACAAATGTGCATACTGTGGGCTTTATTTGTACCCTGTATTTGTGTATGTATACGATACAATATTGTACGCGCACAGCTCTAGCCGTATCAAACACAAAGGCAAACTAAGTGACGAATTTGCTGTCTCCTCGGGGGTCAAACAAGGTTGTGCATTATCGCCTCTCCTATTTATAATCGTCATGGACCACATAATGACTGCAGTTAACGAGCGTCCCCGCGGCATCAGATGGCGTCTGAACTCTCGGTTGGAAGACCTGGATTACGCTGATGATTTGTGTCTCCTCACGCACACCTACCAAGATATGCAGGAAAAACTAAACCTACTGGACTTTAACGCAGCGTTCACTGGCCTCAAAATAAACATCTCTAAGACCATGGAAATGCGTATCAATGCTCGTAATAACACCCCGCTCTGTTTAAATAACATCCCAATCGATAATACTGTCAACTTTTGCTACCTTGGCAGCCAGATTACTCCAGACGGAGGAGCTTCAGAGGATGTCAAAATACGAATTCGTAAAGCAGGATACGCATTTGCTATATTGAATAATTTCTGGAATAACCCATGCATCAAAAGAAGTACCAAAATCAAGGTCTTTAACAGCAACGTCAAATCAGTTCTTTTGTATGCCTGCGAAACCTGGAAAGACACTCTAGCGGTTACTCCCAAGATTCAGACTTTTGTCAACAAGTGCCTGCGGCGCATTCTTGGCATACGCTGGCCGGAGGTTGTCTCAAATGTTACTCTATGGAGGTTAACAGGTCAAGAATCAATTGCCAAGGAGATCAAGAGGCGCAAATGGGGTTGGATAGGCCACACGCTAAGGAAACCCAGCTCAGATATCTCCAGGGAAGCATTAGAGTGGAACCCTCAAGGCCAACGCAGGGTAGGTAGACCTCGCTCTACCTGGAAACGCACCGTGGATAGCGAAGCCAGGAGAAATGGAAAGTCCTGGAATGAGGTCAAGTGCTTGGCGTCGAACAGGACAAGATGGAGATGTTTCGTGGAGGCCCTTTGCTCCTCCTTAGAGCTATAGGAATCAATTTATATATTTGTGTATTACATTCAGTGTTTTGGCCGTTTTCTAAATTTAATTCAATATATTAATTGTTAAACAAAAATATTATTATTAGCGTATTCTCCCAATAATGGAAGACGTTAAGCAAACAACTTAATCAAGTTTTCTTGGCGTTCTTATTGTTTCTCCAATAAGCTTTCATTCTTTCCGAAAAGGCTTTTTTACGTTCTTCCGATCTCTTCGGTCTGATCTAATGTGTAAATGCCCATTTGTTTACTTTGTGTCTGAAGGTGTCTCTTTCTAAAATGCCTGTTGTACATATGTATGCATTTCTGGTGTCCTTTCGTTCTAACAAAGTTCGTCTAACCAAGGTGTCGAATTCTTTAGTGAGCTAACATAATCTAATATTCTTTTTGACAGTCGATTTGCTGGTAGTCTCGTTAGATGTCCAAAGAATTTCATTCGTCTTCTCTTAATGTCAATTTCAATGTTTGAAAACTTTTCTGATGTTTTGATTGATTGTAGCCTGTAGCCGTCTTGGGTATTTCTTGCTCCTAGGATTTTTCTGATGATCTTCCTCTCTTCCTTTTTGATTTTTTCAAGTTCTTGTTTTCTGTTAAGTGTCAATGTTTCGCTTGCGTAAAGGACTGTTGGTTTTATATCTGTGTTGTAATGCAGAATTTTTGTCTGTCTTGACATAGATTCTTTATTATAGATGTCTTGGACCAACCATAATACCCTCTTGATTTTTTGAAGACGGTTTTGCTGTGAGATTTTCTCCTATCGGCTCGATGAATTCTCCGAGGTATTTAAAGTACGGGACCTGGTCGATTTTACCGTAATTTGTTCTCAGGCTCGCGATATCAGTTTTTGAACAAAGAATTTAGTTTTAATTTTCTCAAATGAGATGTATAGTCCCACTTTTTCTGCACATTCCTTAAGTATTTCAAGCTGTTTGCCGGCAGTCTCCTCATCCTCTGTTAGTATCGCCAGATCACCCGCAAAAGCGAGGTATGGTACGTAGAGGTTGTTTTTGGGAAGGTCCAGTCGGATGGGTTTCCAAAACTCACATTTCTTGAGTTCCCTCTCCCAATCTTCCATAACCTTGTCTAGCACGATATTGAACAAAATAGGAGAGAGTCCATCACCTTGTCCCACACCTGCTCGAATGTCATAGGGTTCTGAAATTTCCCCCATACATTTCACTTTAGATTTTGTGCCAGTGAGTGTTTCTTTTATGAGTTCTAGGGTTTTCGGATATAGTTCTCTCTCTTCTAGAATTTGGAATAGTGAGGATCTGTCTATCGAATCGTATGCCTTTTTGAAGTCTACAAATGTGCATACTGTGGACTTTTGTCTCAGGGCTCGTAATTTGAGTATGGTTTGGTTGATAATTTGTTCTGGGCAGGACCTGTTTGGTCTGAGTCCTGCTTGGTATTCTGTTAATTTGGGTACTAATTGCTTTTGTGTTCTACTCAAGAGACAGGTTGATAGTATTTTGTAGGTGACAGATAAAAGGGTTTTAAAAACTCTATAGTTGTTTACATCTAACTTTCTGCCTTTTTTATGTAGTGGATTGGATTAGAGCAATCTTCCAGTCATCCGGGAACTTTTCGGTTTGCCAAATGTGTTGGATTATTTGTGTAATTTCTTTGAGTGAATTTGGGCTTAAATTTTTCAGAAGTTCAGCAACAATCCCTTCTTCCCCTGATGCTTTGTTGTTTTTAAGTGTCTTGATGTGATAAATTTATTCTTGCGTTGGTGGTGATGAATTTTGCGGTGTGATTTCTGATTGTACTTTCTGGAATCTCTCTTTGGGTTCTGGACAATTTAAAAGCCGTGAAAAATATGTAGCTAATTCTTTGCAATTTTCCTTATTTGTGAAGGCTAGTTTACCATCTTGCTTCTGAAAGGAAAGGTTCTGTGGGGAATACCCTTTAATTTGGTTCGCAAAGTTTTTCTAGAAATCGTGTGTTGTAATTTTTGAAGTTGTCTTCAATTGACTTCAGTTGGTCGTTTATGTATTTCCGTTTATTTTGTCTTAAAATCATAGATACTTGCTTGCGAAGATACATGCATGCTTCGAAAAATTTTCTCTGTGTTTCTTCTGATTTGTTTCAATTGTAGTTTTGAAACGCCTTTTTCCTTTCTTCTAGTGCTTTCTCACATTCTTGATTCCACCAAGGACGTTTTGGTTTCTTGCTAAGAGGGCTTAGTTTTTTCGCAGTTTCGATGATTTTAGTTTGAAAATTTTCCCAGTTCTCTGCAGGTTGTTCTTCCCATTCTTCTGTTATTTTGGAGTAATTTTGTGTAGATAAAATTTTGGAATCACCGGAGCTTTCTTTCCTATTGAATATCATTTTGGGTGTGAATTTAATTTTGATTCTGGTTAAATAATGATCTGAATTGATATTAGCACCTGTGTTCCCTCTAATTTTTATTAGTGCTGCGCGGTCCAAAGTCTAGGGTGAGCAAAAACTTAAAATTAAAAACATAATTGCGCAATTTTTTTATACTTATTTATTCAAACCATAATATCAAATAGTCTGAACTCTAGACGAGCGGCTACAAACAGCGTAGGTCTTCTATGTTAGGAGCGGCTGAATACACACTGGAACTTACAATCCCAGTTTTAACCTCGAAATGGCCCAAAAAGCCATTTCCCCCCTGACTTTAAAAAAACTATGCATGATGTCAATATCTCTGAATGGAGACAACAACAACAACAGTGGCGCAATCAAGCCTAAGGATTTTGCAGAGCCTGAAACACCATGTAGTTCAAGAAATTCAAAATCCCCTGAACCAAAGAAAAACAACATACATTTCTTTGGAACTATAAATATTAACCCGCTCTTGAACCCCGGCAAACTGAAGCAGCTCACCAAAGTTTCGAAAAAAGTGGGAGATACTATGAGGAAGAGAAGGGTAAGAAGCTTCTATGCCCATTTGAAAAAAATGAATGATGAAAGGCTGACCTAGAAAATATACATGTTTTTTTGACAAAAAAACCCAGAACCCAAATCACATGGTTCAAAGAAGTCAAAGCAGACTTAGTGGAGGTGGATTTTGGAGAAGGAGGCTTAACATACAGAGACCTGATGAGAGTAAAATTTCTCAATTTTGAAGGATTTGAGGCGAAGAAGAGAAAAACTGGAGGAACAGTGTGAACAGAAGACCGAAGGGAGCAGCAAAGAAAGAGGATGAAGATATATTGGCAAAAGAGAAAAGAGGATGAACGCAGTAGGAGAAATGTACAAAGTGTATAAGAAAAGTACAATAGTTGTTTAACGAGGTCCCTGGGTGGCCAAGATCGAAAAAAAATCTCAAATAGCAAAATAATAGTTTGGATATTTCCAATGAAACTTTAATTTATTGCTCTTTTGTACTAACCCACTCTTTATAAATTTCTTCGATGTTAATTTTTTGCCCATATGATAAATTAATGTAATTTTATTCCAATTAGATCACCGATAGGTTTATTTCTTTTAAAGCCAGCTCCACACATTGGCCATGTGATGTGGCATACATCACATGGCCAATGTGTGGATGAAGAAGTTGGCGCTTGTGAATGGGCTGGTGGAGGTTGACACATGCATTGGCGGCTGGCCATAGGGTTGTCGGTTTTCTGTCCCGCTTCAAAGGAATTGGCGCATGCTCCCACATGACAAGTTCTCTCTCCACACATTGGCCTTAATAGTTGTACATTGTGTGCAGCAGATGCTATATAAAAAGCAGCAACCGCTAGTTCAAGATCAAGATCCCCAGACATGTTACCATTGGCTCTACAACTTGTGAACTGAGAAGTTGGAACTTGTGAGCCAATATGAGCCCACTTGTGGTGTGTGAAAGAACAGCAAATGTCGGAACACACATTGGCCTGGCCGTGTGAGCCAATGTGTGGAGCTGACTTAAGTTCGCATATACATCGGCATGTCCAAAGGGTTGTTCGACAGAACTCACCCGGCGCGGCGTTGTATGGCGCTGCAGGTCTTGCAGGTTTGTTGATCATAGTATTATGTTGCTGGTTAAAATAACATATTAATTAATCTAATATTCCCATTTTCGAAGAAGAAATCAACTCCTTATAATTTAAGTGCGCGGAAAATAAATTTATCTGCGCAAATTTTAAAATGTCACGAAAACTACTGCACATCCGCGCAACCGCGCAGCTTACAGGGAACATTGATTAGCACCTCTGCGCACTTGCACATCGTGTATTTCCTTTTGGTAGTCGTATGATATTGCCACATGATCAATCTAAAAATTCTCCTAAATAATGGATGGGTGATCGCCAGGTTTTTTGTTTTTTGGGATTCTTCTGGAGTGATGTTGACATAATTTTGAGGTTGTTTTGTTGGCATAACTCAATGAGACGTGTGCCATTTTTATTGGTGAACCTGTGGGGCGGATAGTCTCCCACTGTCCTCTCGTATTTGTGTTCCTTGCCAATCTGTGCATTGAAATCACGGAGTCAAATTTTCACATCATTTTTAGGTATTTTGGCCATCTCAGTTCCAAGTTTTTCCCAGAATCTTTCTCTTTTTTCAGGCTCTTTTTTATTGTCACCATTTGTTAGTGTATGTGCATTAATAAAGGTGTAGCTTTTATTTATGTGTTTGATTCTTAAAGTCATAAGCCTATATTGTTGATGGGTTTCACCTCTATTACTGAATCCAAAACTTTTTGTCTACACACAAGGCCATTCCCAATAGTGCTGCTCTTTTACCAATTCTTTTGTTTGTTCCACTTTTAAAGATCCTGTAATTATTGTAATCCATCGTTTCTGAATCGGTGAAGCGTGTTTCTTGTAGGGCTAGAATTTGTATTTTCTGCTTCGTGAGTTCTTTTGTGAGATTGTACAGTTTTCCTGTTTGAATCGATGTCTGAATGTTGAATGTGCCAATGAAAGTGTGTCTCTTTCGTGGAAGTTTACCAGAGCACGCCGACTTGCTCTCTCGTATACGCCCAAGCTCCCCAGAATCCAAATGCTTGGTTGCCATGTTAGAGTGGGTGGATCGTCCACCTGGGGTAATTTTGTCTTTACTTGTACGAGTCATGTCTGTTTTTATGTAATCTTCTAGGTTTCGCCAGTGGTTTAGAACAAAGGATAACAAAAAATGTTATTATTAACAAACTAAATATTGGGAATATATTGGTTATATAACATATTGATTGAATTTATAAAAACTGTCAAACGCAATTGATACATAATACATAAATGTTAATATATAAGTATAATATATGTATAATTCCTAAAATATAATATAAGATTGTATTCTTAAAAATACTTTAAAGAGAAGCAAAAAAACAAATGCCACCTATGGTCTGGAAACGATGGCTATCACTAAAAAATTAGCAGCAAAACTTAGAGTGACTCAAAAAGCAATGGAACGTGCGATGCTGGGAATCACTCTAAGAGACAAAATGCGCAACACAGATATCCGGACAAAAACAAAAATAATAGATGTCATGGAGAGAACAGCGGATCTCAAGTGGCAATGGGCAGGACACGTACCCAGAAAGAATACAGAAGACTGGAGCCACAAGATTACCTTCTGGAGACCCCGGACGCACGGGAAGACCCCAAACGAGATGGATCGATGACATAAAGGCGATAGCAGGAAAACAGTGGATGAGAACAGCAAATGACAAAGAAGCTTGGAAAAAAATGAAAGAGGCCTATATACAACAATGGAAGTATGAAGGCTAGTAAGAAGAAGAAGAAGATAAAAAACAAAGAAATGAATTTTGTGTATAATACTAGAAATTTATATTTTTAAGAATTCAATCTTATATCATATTTTCAAATTCATATATTTATACTTATATATTATTATTTGCATGCTACATAGCCAATATATTCCAAATATTTACTTTGTTAATAATAATGTTTTTTGCATAACAATTAATATGTTGAATTAAATTTAGAAAACGGCTGAAGCAATCAATATTATACACAAATATACTCTATACTCAATAAAAAATGCAATATACTCAATTAAAAATGCATTATTAATTTACAATGTAATTCAAAGAAGACTTACTAATTAACAAATCGGCGTTTTTCGTAAAATATTTGCTAATTAGATACGCAAGAAAGAGCGAACCGATTGTATAAATAGTCAAACAAGTCAAACATTGACCACAGTCTAACAACAGTCCTTATTCAGGAGGTTGTAACAAAATTGAACTATGAAATTTTTCGTAAGTAAAATTTGATGTTTGGTAAATAAATACATTTATTGTATTTATGTTTCTCTTAGGTTGTATTTGCTTGCGCTTTGGCTGCGGTCGCAGCTCATTACACCCAGATTTACCATGGGCCACAACATGTTCCAGTTATTGGAAAGGATGGAGTTCCAGAAGATACATTGGAAGTTCAGCATGCTAGAGCTGACCACTTAGCACAAGTAGCCGCTGCTCAGTCACATGGATATGAATACTCTAGCTATGCTGATGAAACTCCAAATGTATCCCATGATATGAAGTATGTAGCACCAGCCTACCATGGTCCTCAACATCTTGCAGTTATTGGTAAAGATGGAGTTCCAGTTGACACCGTGGAAGTTCAACATGCTAGAGCCGAGCATCTTTTGCAGAAAGCTCAAGCTGAAGCCCGTGCTGTTGACTACACGTATTTAACAGATGATTCCTCAGTTACTTACAATGATTACGAAGATGAAGTTCCAGCGACTAAAGTTCCAAGCCATGGATATTCTACCCATATCATCCATAATCCAGTTAAATCTCACAATGTAGAATATGTACAACATGTTCCAGTTATTATTAAGGGAGGAGTTCCAATGGACACGGCTGAAGTACAGCACGCCAGAGCTGCCCATTTAGCTGCCCATGCTGCGGCTTCTCATAAATATCATTACTAATTGTATTTACGTTTTTTGTTTCGGAAAACACAAGGCTGTTGTCCAGAGTTTCACATTGTTTTGATATTTGAAAATGATAGCTGGATTAGTTTGTAAAATATCTTGTTAAACTAAATGTCATCTTAATGGAAATAAAAAGAAAAAAAGCAAAATAAGCTTATATGTTCAAGTCCGATTTTCATTTGTTTCATAGATATTTTGACCAATAGTACTTTACAAAATTAAAGGAATATGTTTTACTGAACTTACAATCTCGATTTAGTAGCGCATCCCTTGTGTCCACTTTCATAGCATCAAAATTTATTCATTCTACGATGTACAAAGAAAAATTACATATCGAATTTGTCACTAAAAAAATCATTAAGGCTATAGTAGCACTTCTCTATTAACATTATTTTAAGTTTATTCCTAAAAGATTTTCGGTAAGTTTCTTGAGCCAGCATATTTGGAAGTTTGCTATAGATTTGGATTCCAATTTTGTTCGGTGCTTTGCTGCAAATTGTTAGATTTGATATTGAAGTTCGTAGATGCTTTTGACCTCTTATATAGTGATGGTGTTGGTCTATTTTTTTTATAATTGAGGCCTTATTCTTGTGAATACGGCATGCAGTTTCCTATATGAATATGGATGGTAACGTAAGGAGGTTTAACTTTTTGAAATAGGGCATACAAGATGTTGTTCTACCTATACCTATGATTGCCCGAATGATCCTCTTTTGGGCTTTGAAGAGCCTTTGAGTTTGTGGAGAGGGCCCCCATACTATAATCCCGTACGAGATGACAAATTGTACCTCCGCGTGGTATATATTTAGCAGCACAGATTGTTCTACTAAACTGCGGATACTTCTAATGAGGTAGGCTTTATAATTTATTTTCTTGGTTATGCGATTAAAATGGATATTCCAGGTTAAATTTTATTCAAAATTTACTCCTAGAAATTGAACTGTGTTGGTCTTGTAGGGATTGTAATCCGGAAAACCGGATCCCGTAATTCGGCGGATTCGGCATCACTAAACGTTTATCGGATCTGGTGAAGCTAATATTTTGTAAAATAATCGCGCTGTTGCATGAGTAGGTACTTTAAATGCGTGGTGCGCATGGCGCCACATAGTTTTTTCAAAACCAAAATTGATTTTGTGATAAATATTGTATACTTAAAATAATTAACGTATTTACCGGTATATAACCCACCCCTTTTTTACAAAAAAATGCCTCTAAAACTTGGGTGTGTCTTATACACCGACAAATACGGTATTTATAGTAAATTGATTAAATTAAATAGTTATACTCATTCTTGTGATAATTGTGCCATTCATTAGACAGATTCCTCATGATGTCTGTCATAAATATAAGTATAAGCCTTGTTAGCATGCTCAAATACCTAATTGTTGTGATCTCAGTATATTATGCAAAGTTTATTATGTTAGATTTAATAAAGTAAAATACTAAAATTCTATCAGTGACATTTAACTAACTACCTACACTGTATTAGATTTTAAATTTTTTGTATAATTATAAATATGTGTGTGTGTGTGTGTGTAAACTACCTATATAATATACACACACTCAATTTCCTTGAAAACAGTCCATTTTGAACGAAAACGGAAAATTATCCTGATCAAATCAACCAAATTGCCATCGATCAGGATCCGGCCGGATCGATGGCAATCCGGCCGGATCCGGCCGAATTGAACATGACACCAGATTGCAATCCCTAGTAGGTCGTTGGTCCTTTGAACGGTTGCGTTGCCTAGTTTTAGTGTTAAATCGTCTTCTCGCAAATTACGGGTTGTTTGAAATACAAAATACAGGGTTACTATAAAAGAAATAGACACCTTTGGTATTGTTTAAAACAAAAGATATTTGTGATATTGCCATGCATTTTGCGCTGTCAGATTGAGGAACTGTAGAAGTTTCGATAGTACAGTTGGTAGTACTGCGCAAGCATAATCACTAGAATGGCAGCAAACTCTACTGAGAAAGCATATTGTGTGCTTGAATTTGCCAAAACGAACTCCGTAACTATTGTACAACGACATTTTCGAACACGTTTTGGAAAATCACCACCTACTGGACAGTCGATCTACGATTGGTACAATAAATTTGAAACGATAGGGTGTTTATGTAAAGCTATCCCGAGCTATAAGTCCGGGAAGACCTCGTGTGTCACAAGAAACAGTGGAACGTGTTCGTGCTATTTACCAACGAAAATCAACCAAGTCCACAAAAGACCAACTTTGTGGAAAATTTTACGTAAACGACTAAAACTGACGCCTTAAACATTGCAGTTGGTACAGCATCTACGTGAAGATGGCAAGCTTAAACGTAAAGATTTTTGCAATGAAATGCTGCAACTTAATGAAGAAGATGAGTTTTGCGAGCGGATAATTTTCAGTGACGAGTCAACGTTCCACATAAATGGCTAGGTGAATAAACACAACGTCCGAATATGGGGGACTGAACCTCCGAGAGTGTTGGTGGAGCATTTGCGTGATTTTCCAAAAGTGAACTTTATCTTCTAACAAGATGGAGCGCCTCCTCACTGGCACCTGTGTTGTTGAAATTATCTGGACGAACACTTCTACAGCGCTGGATAGGCCGTGCAACAGCCGCCAACCGCGTTCTCGTACGGTGGCCACCAAGGAGCCCCCCTTACACCGTGCGATTTTGTTATATGGAGATTTGTGAAAGGTCTGGTTTACGTCCCTCTGCTTCCTAGTGATTTAGATGAGTTAAAATAACGCATCACGAGAGCTGTGGAAAGTGTCAATGCAGATATGTTACACCGGGTTTAGAAAGAACTAGACTATCGCCTTGATGTGTGTCGTGTGACAGGAGGAGCCTATATTGAGCACCTATGAGTTCCCAAAGTAAACTTTAAGAATCACTGTGTTAAATAGTTTAAACGAATTCATAATAACGTTATTAGTTGTGGATTAATAAAACATTGAAAGTGTCTATTTTTTTATACTATAAAGCTGGAAATGTCTGCGCAGCGAATGCATTCCGATTATACTGATATCTGTTGTTAATTGCGCAGAGGTTTTTGTTTGATTGGCAGATTTGCACATATTGCTTTCTTTTATGTAAAAATGTTTCGAACCATCTACCAATTTTGCCTCGAATTCCGCACCTATATAGTTTTTCTATGAGTTTTTTATGCAACACACAATCAAAAGCTTTGGAGATATCACACAAAATCCCCACATGATGTTTCCCTTTATCCAACTCCCCTATTATTATTTCATAAAAAGCGCTGTTTGCTGTTGTAGTGGATCTTTCAGCCATGTTGTTGGGTTGCATAAACTAACGACTTCATCCATCCCTACAGACAAAAATCTAGGGGAGTGAGATCCGGTGATCTCGGTGGCCAGGGGTGCGCGCTTTCTCTGCCAATCCAGTTATCGCCGAAATGGGTATTTAGAAAATTTCCCACAATATTTGCATAATAGGGAGGTGCTCCATGATATTGAAAGATAATTCGTGGGCGAATATTCAGAAGTACTTCGTCCAATATTTCCTCTAAATGGTCTTCCAAAAAATGTAAATAACCTTCTCCAGTAAGACGACCATCCAATACGAAAGGACTAAACAATTGATCATTTAGAATGCCGCACCATACATTAATACTAAACCGAAGTTGGAAATTTCGATGATTATTATGGCAATTGTTAATTCCATCTCGAGTAAAATGAGCTTCATCAGTAAATAAAATGCATTTGAGTAAGCATTTCACGAATCCATTGACAAAATTGTAGTCTTAATGGATAATCGCCTTCTTGGAGATTTGGTACTTTCTGCAGATGAAAAGGGTTTAAACCTTGCCGTTTTAATGTTTTCTAAACCATTGTTTGTAGAATTTCTAATTGGATTACAATGCGCCTTGTACTTATCCCTGGATTATTTCCAATGTACAACATCCAAAATATCTTCTTCAAGTTCTAAACTGAGCCCTTGCTGTTTTTCAGAAACAATACTTGCATTTGGGAACATTCCAGTTTCGCTAGCCCGTGTAAAAACAGTTTGAAATACTTGCCTATTAGGAATTCTTTGATTCGAAAAATGACGTCCAAACTAGTGTTTTCTACCCGGGTACTTGGATCCGAGTATATCGGTATATAGGTATATGAAATTTTCAGTACCCGGGTACTATTTCATTATTAAACCCGGGTACCCACTTTAATCAAACAATTCATTAAAATTCTCGGAAAATTATTACTAAGTAGCTAGCGCCTTAAAAATAATATTAGCAAATTTGCACTACAAACAATTAAAATAATTCTACAGAAGGCGTTGAGTTTTTTACGAAAATGCAGTAAACTTGAGGTTAGATTTGGATATGTCGCATATTTTGTTTTTATTTCGTTGGAGTTTGATTAAAATATTGTTCGGTGAACGGTGAGTAATTGAATTAAATATTATACCTATAAAATTTTACTGAACGATGGTTTACTTCTCGTAGGTAAAATGGATAGACCTGTTTCTGGAGTATGGAAATATTTAAAAAAATATAGAATAAGGAATCAGTACAATGTTCAATATGCCCAAAAATATTATGCTATAAAGGCTCTTCAACAAGTTTTTTATTGAAACATTTAGATAAAGTAAATAAAATTAAGATAGAAAACCAGAACTTCCGTGTGAAAAAAAAGTTCCATCGGCATCGTCTTCTAAATCTGAATCTGAACAAAGTTCAAACCTAGTTCCAAAAAGACCGCGAATTACATTTTTTTTCGACTTTGTACTAAAATTTCCGAGATTGTTGCACGCTTGGTTGCACAAGACGGTATTTCCATTCGGCCCGTCACTCGTAGTAAATTCATTTGAAAAGCTCTTCATCATAAACAGCTAACTCTACCGAAAAGCGAAGACAGGACAATGGAACTAGTTCCTAATTAGTTAATGAGAACAAGACTGTTTAACTGTGTGACTGATTGTACTATAAGTTAAGGAGACTTATTGACATACTTCACTCTTTCTTAATAAAATAGAACATTATTGTAAGAACATTTTCTCTTTTTCTGCAAAATTCGCAAATGCCCGGGTACCGGGGTATATGAATAAATAATACCGGACACCCGGGTATTAAAAAAAGGCGGGTACGCGAAAACCCTAGTCCATACTCTTCTACTGAACGAACAGAAATACCATTACAAAATCCACAAACAAACAACATATCTGGATATTCTCTATGATTGAAAATATGAGGCATTTTTAGGGTTCTGTTGTTATAAACTAGGAACCCTTATAGTTTCGGTATGTCCGTCCGTCTATCCGCAGTTTAGCACAGAGACTATTAGAAGTATAAAGCTGTAATTTGGCATGAATAGGTATATACATATTTGTCACGCCGACAAAGTGTTAAAGTATATTTTTTTTAGGGTACCTCCTCTACACGCTTTTTTTTCTCGCCTACCCCATGGTGTGGGGTGTCGTTGGATAGGTCTTTCAAAAATATTACAGATTTGTGAAAACAATATTTCGATTAAGAGATCCGTTTGTGAAATATTAAGCTTTAAGGTGCTAATTTTTGTTGGAGTCAAGTGTCCTTTTTTAGACACATGAGTCTTAAGTCATAAGAGTAAGAATGGCAACTACGGAACCCTACATTGCGCGTGGCCCGACACGCACTTGGCCGTTTTTATTGTAATCTCGTAAAACAACTACAACTGTCACTTTTTATGACATTTACCTATTTAACACATTTTGAGGGGGTATACTAAGATATGCAACAATATTGCGTAGCGGGTGTAATTTTCGACGCCTTGTTTTATCGAAAGTTGGGTATTTGAACGATTGCATCCTGATAAAGGACATAAAAAACTTGAAAGGGATAAAATAGGGGATGAAAGTTAGTTTTTTGTAACCCATCATTTCTCAAGTTAGGGATGTCAATTTCCAATTTTTTTTTTGGCAGCCAAACAGTATTATGAGTTTCTACAAAATCGGCTGAATGTATTGTCGAAATCATTCGGACGGGTCTTTTGTATTGCCAACATTGCCAAAATTGCAATAAAACGTTTTTACGGCGACGAAACATAGATTCCCCCTTTTTTATTTATGCATTTTTCAAACAAAGAGGGTTTGTGCGAATAGTGCCACAAGTCCTGAATCTATGTTGTAATAGTGTTTGTCAACAGTATTATAATAATTATTCATGTACATGTGATGTCATAATTTAAAATATGGTTGCAGAAAATTTTAAATTGTTTCTTGTAATCGGCTTCCTTCTCCACAGTAAATACGAAAATTACAAATGTAGCCGCTTTTAGCTTCACAAACCATTCATACGAGCAGTGGCAGATTTAAGTCAGTTGAGACCTGACAAATTTTGCACGAATAAAAAATATCTGGACGCATTACTACAACTCTGCAGCAACATTACCAACAAAATTAAGTGAATAACTAGAGCACGGAATAAACGTTGCTGATAGAGCATGTTGTCTTATTCTTGTTAACAGACCATTGTACTTGCACGAAATATTTGCTGCATTGTCGTACGATTGTCCACGACAATATTTTATATCTACTTGCAAATTTTGCAAACTGTCTCTTCTAGATACTCCGCATCATGTCTTTCTATAGGAAAGAACATCTTTCAAAATCCTTACTTAATATCCCCATTTTCTGATGAATTGCGCAATACGAAGGTAAGTTGATCCACATGCACAACATCGGATGTAGAATCTAAAATGATACTATAATATTTTGCGTATTTTATTTCCTCCACAATGTGTGACATAAGAGAATCGGCAGTTATTTTCATGGGGTTCATCATTCAAAACGTCTGATGTGATAAGTAATTCACATGTCTGCTACCTTGATTACCATACTTTTGTAAGTGCAACTTTAAAAAATCGTCATATTCGCTCAAGTACTCTAAACTAGTCAAATAATTGCCTTTTCTCGAAGATGTTGCACTCTCATTATGGCCTCTAAAAGCAAGTTGGGCACTTGCACGAGGAATTTTATTGAGGATACAATTCTTAGCACAACCTGTTTCCAATAATTTTCTTTTTGTAATGTAATATGCTGTAATTTGAAGCGATGTGCTCCTCTGACATTTCATGCTCGGACAAAGTTATTCCAATATGGTTCCAATTTTGGAATCCTGTAATTATCCTAAGCCCGAAAACATTTCGCATGGGTAACAATAAATTGATTTCGATGTTTCGGAAAAAATAGCCGTTCCTTTCTTCTATATCTTTACATAGAAACAGTTCGGGTTCTTATCCAGTAAAAGTTTGAGAGATGCCATATTCTCTGTTTTTAGTGATATCTACCACAATCTTAACAACAAGCTTTTATACAACATTGCATGCATTATACAAACATCCATTATACAACAGGTATTAGTACATTGCTGCCAGTGGCCCGCCAGATTTCATAGTTTCCCGGAAATTGAACCTGGGACTTGTGGTTTAGTAATCTTATGTCTTGTCTATTACCCCTCCACCGCCTCATATTATTGTAATATAAATGTAAAATGTTTTACTGCTAGGAATCCAATGTTATTGGAGTAAAATTCTTAAAATCTTTAAAAATCCTTAAAATCCCAATTTGTAAGTAAATTAAAACAACACAGTTATAGCTGACGATTCCGAAATCTGTTTATTATCTTTACAATGCAGTTTAATGAAATTTTGCTGCCACGTATTTGTATTATTTATATGACAGATTAATTTCGACGAATATGTTCAAATTTATATTGCGATTTATGATTTATATTGCGATTATTGCGATATTTATTTATATCTGAATTCGGTGGTATAATACGCGCTCTTCATGGAATGTCACTGATGCAGCCGAACGATTTATGTCTATCAGGGCGATTACCGTCCTTGTAAGGCGAAAATCATCTACGAACTATCTTCTTATTCATAGTATCTTTACCTTATACTGCACATATATAAGAAGCATATTTTCCAGTTTCCTTCCCTTGTTTGAACGCGAAAAGATTGAGGTGTCGAGAGTGCTCACTTTTGTCTACTTGACGTTCCATTTAGAGGGTCTGTATTGAATAAAATGATAGATGTAACGTAAAAGCAAACACGATATCTTATGGAGCAGAAAATTTTCTTTCGATTAACGTTCACCAATTTGTTTTACTCTTGGTGCGCATATTTAAATTCAAAAAAAGACTGGGCATTACTTATGCTAACAACTAATATTGTTCGGGCAATTTTTATTGGTTTTGCGGGCTATTAAAGGAGGGCGTACAAATGTCGATAGCGCGATCAATTAATTCCGACACGTGTAGATCCCGCGCAAAGAATTAGAAAACCGCGCAGCGGTTTTAGATTAGTATTAATGTAAAAAATTGCGCTGCGCGATTTAGATAGAATTAGTAGTGTGATTAGAGTCGCAGCGAGAGAAGCACGGCCAATGTTTTTGAGTTTTTGCACGTTTTGTCTCGGCCGGCACGCGACCACGCTCATCTTGTTGATGGGAACTTTTCGGGGATTTTGCCCATTCTAGAAGATCTGCGTTGCAAGGGTTCTCCGCCAAATATCCTTCTTGTCTTTATTCCTTCCCGCTTTCTCCCTTCTTATCCCCATTTTAAGCCTTAACCACCTGCCATACGTCTCAGGTGAGAAAATTACCGCAACTTTGGGTCTGAGAGACGTATGTCAGACGGTTAGGTGTTTATTTGTCGATGTCATACACAGTCCAATCAAATATAATAATCATTTTATAAATGTGTCCTTGAATTTGCAACATTGACTTCTAAGTTGTAACTAACAGAAGTAAGTAGTAGTAACACAAAAGTAACTGAAGAGTTAAATAAATCAACAAATACATAGTATTCATATATTTTATTTTTATACATAGCTTAACAAAAAAAAATTACAAACTAATCCAGCTATCATTTGCACATATGTTAAAACAACTTGAAACTCTGGATGACAGCCTTGTGGTTTCCGAAAGAAAAAACGTAATTACAATTAGTAGTGATATTTATGAGAAGCCGCAGCATGGGCAGCTAAATGAGCAGCTCTGGCATGTTGTACTTCAGCCGTGTCCATTGGTACTCCTCCCTTAATAATTACTGGAACATGTTGTTCATATCCTCCGTTGTGAGATTTAACTGGAGTATGGATGATGTGAGTAGAATATCCATGGCTTGAAACTTTAGCGACTGGAACTTCATGTTCGTAATCAATGTAAGCAGCTGAGGAATCATCTGTTGAGTATTTGTAGTCAACAGCATGAGCTTCAGCATGAGCTTTATGCAAAAGATGTTCGGCTCTAGCATGTTGAACTTCCTCGGTGTCTACTGGAACTCCATCTTTACCAATTACTGCAAGATGCTGAGGACCATGGTAGGCTGGTGCTACATACTTCATATGATGGGATACAGTTGGAGTTTCATCAGAATAGTATTCATATCCATGCGATTGAGCCGCATCTACTTGTGCTAAGTGGTCAGCCCTAGCATGCTGAACTTCCAATGTATCTTCTGGAACTCCATCCTTTCCAATAACTGGAATATGTTGTGGTCCATGGTAAAGCTGGGTGTAATGAGCTGAGACAGCAGCCAAAGCGCAAGCAAATAAAATCTAAGAGACACATAAATTTAATAAATGAATTTAGTTACAAAACAATTTTTACTTACCAAAAATTTCATAGTGCAATTTTGTTGTAACCTCCAGAGTAAGGACTGTTGTTAGACTGTGCTCATTGTTTGACTTGTTGTACTATTTATACTATCACTTTGTTCTTTCTTGCGTATCTAATTAACAAATATTTTACGAAAAACTCCAATTTGTTAACTGTTACGTCTACTCTAAATTACACTGTAAATTAATAATGCATATTTAATTGGAATATATTTGTGTATATTTGTGTATATTTGTGTACATTCATTGCTTTGGCCGTTTTCTAAATTTAATTCAACAAATTAATTGTTAATCAAAAGACATTATTATTAACAAAGTAAATATTTCGGATATATTGGCTATATAACATATTTATTGATTTAAAAAAAATTGTGAAACACAACTGATACGAATGATAATATAGATGTATACATGTATGAATTAGAAAATATCATGATTGAAGACTAAATTCTTAAAAATACCAACTTATTACAGCGGAACACAGCTTGAATATATAAATACATTCAACCTTTTCGAATCTCTTATAACCTTTATATAATATTTATAATACTTATAACCTTTTTATAATATTCATAAGTCTTTTTAGGACTATAAAACATATATCCTAAAAAGTCCTAAAAAGACTTATGAATATTACAGAGATTCGGAAAGGTTGAATATATTTATATATTCAAGCAGTGTTCCGCTGTAATAAGTTGGTATGATTGTATCTGTAATTAGTTAGTTTCACCTTATATTTAATTCTTAAAATTCTTATATAATTTCTTTTAATAATTTATTAGATATTATTATTACTCATGCGTTAAATGTACTATCTTGGAGCACGTTTTTTAGTGCGAAAAATGCTTTTGGCAAAATTACCACATAACTTGGGTAACGCACGCAAATAGTAAATAAATAAATAAATTAAACACAATCAAGACCTCAATATTAAAAAATGACGGAAATTTGTTTTCATTACTAAATAAAAATTAAAGAAAATGTTTTAAAATGAGTGTAAATTCTTTGGCGAGTCCACACCCTCCGGTGGTGTAGTGATGTGGACAATTGAAAAATCAAATTCTTCATTTTTTATTCTATTTTTTTTATGGCCCCTGGATCCCCAAACTTGTAAGATACTCCCCCTCGCATGAGTAATAAAAAATATTATTTGCAACACGGGCTGTATTGTCAATTGCCCTCTCTAACGAATGTGCGCACTGTGCAAATTGTGCGCACTCACTCCGTTCGTGCGCCCAATTTCGCTCTCGTGGCCAATTGACAACTTACAGCCCTAGTTGCAAAATATACTGATTGTTATGCGATGGGTTTCTTTTTTGCCACGTCATCAATCTACAAAAATGAGTTTAAATAAAAAAAATATGAAAATATCATATGATAAGGTGAGTATTTTTACATTATATTTCCAGTCGAGTCCAGATCTATATTGGGAAAAGTTTTCAAAAAATATAAAAACTAAAACAACCCATGGCCGAGATTCCTTGCCTGCTAGTATCATTAAGGAGTTCGAAATTGAACTGATAGAGCCTATTGCCGATATTACCAATTGCTAGATCGCTTCTGAAAAGGTACCTGATGCTCTAAAAATCGCAGTAGTCTCACGTGTATTCAAAAAGAAGACAGAACTGATTCAAACATTTATAGACCGATCTAGCTCGTATCGATTCTGGCAAAGATCCTTGAATATTCTATGGAAAGGAGATAAATTCCTCGTCAGCAGCATTCTGCAAATAAAAATCCACCTACGCAGCAATTAGTGAATTTTACATCAAAATCGTTAATGAGGTAGACGAAGGGAAAGGACCCACCGGATAGGTGGGATTCTTTTGCGACTTGTCTAAAGCTTTTGACTGCATCGCACTTGAAACTACTTATATAATTTCTAAATTTAATTCAACAAATTAATTGTTAATGAAAAGACATTATTATTAAAAAAAGCTCCTGTACAAACTATATACCTATGGAATTAGAGGATAGGCTGGTCGTTGGTTCGAGTCCTACTTAAATAATAGAAGACAACACGTCAGAATATATTCAGGAGGGAAGACAGTATACTCCAATACTAAAGTTCTGAGAATTGGGTTGCCGCAAGGTAGTATCTTAGCGCCGGTGCTGTTTTCTTTCTATACAGTTGACATGATACATTTTATTGGCCCTAGTCACTGCATCCTGTATGCGGACGAGTTGAGCATCCTATTTTCGGAGCGTTCACCTGAAGCAACGGCAGCACAATTGAACTTTATCCTGATAAAACTTTACACATGGTTCTGTGCCAATAACTTATACCTTAATATTGGAAAAACTAGCTTGTTATTTTTCAATGCAGTCGAAGAAACCCCATTGACGACATTCCTCTTAAAATTGGCAACTACAAGCTAACTTGTCAGGAAAAAGTAAAATTTCTAGGTATTTACCTAGAGCAGGGGTCGGCAAACTCTATAAACTTAAGAGCCATTTTTTTATTTAAAATGATTTCAAGCTGGATCAAGAGTCACGTATAATTTTTTTCCATAAAGTGATATTTTTAAATTTTCTTCATAATCGGCGATGATTAGTCGCCTTTGCAATAATATTATTGGTGGCCTTGACTACCAAATCAATAATTTTGTCCATATCTTCTGGAAATCTTTGTACGCAAAGTGCTTCCAGGTGAATTGTGCAATGGAATGGTAAGACATCATGATCATTTTTGTCTTTTGAAATTGTGACAAAAGTATATTATGCAAGTAGGGCAGTAAATTGTCAATTGCTCACAAGAGCGAAATTGGGCGCACGAACTCTTTCGCTCGAGAATTTTTTTTCGCTTCGTTTTACTCGCTTTTTCAATTGTCTCCGATGGTGTGGATTCGTCATAAGGAGTCTCATCTCACGTCTCCGGTATCAACATTTACACTCATTTTTATATGTTTTCTTTAATTTCTATTTTTATTTTGTAATAAAAAAAAACCACTTAAAAGTCACTCTCGAATTGTTTTTTTAATGTAACTTTATTTTTTTATCTAATGCGATTTTTATTGAATATTTGCGTGCGTTACCTAAGTTAGGTGGTAATACAGCCAAAAACGGTCATTTGTCGCACTAAAAAACGGACGCCAAGATAGTACTTATCCTGCATGAGTAATAATTTTTTTCTTTATTAGCTACCATTTTAAGTTTGGTGGATCCAATGTACCGGGTTATTAACTCTTCAAACACTGCGGCCCAGTCATCATCATCATATAGTAGCTTGTCTCGTCCACTGCTGGACATAAGCCTCTCTTAACTCAGCTTGCTCGGTCTTGGACATACTGGATCCAGTTCGGGGAAATCCTTCTTAAATCGTCCGTACATCGGGTCGGTGGTCGTCCTCTATGCTGCGTCTCTGAGGTGCCATTCCAGTATTCTCTTCGTCCATCTAGTGTCCGACATTCTACCGATGTGACCAGCCCAGTTCCATTTTAGGTGTATGAATTTCAATTTCATCCGTAACTTTTGTTCTTCTGCGTAGTTCTTCATTTCTGATTTTGTCTCGCAATGTTACTTCTAACATGGACCTCTCCATGGTTCGTTGAGTTATTCTTATTTTATTAACAGTTCTCTGTGTTAATGTTAGTGTTTCCGAGCCATATGTCAATACCGGGAGAACACACTGGTCGAACACCTTTCTTTTGAGGCACATCGGTATTTCTGTTTCAATATGTGTCTCAGCTAGCCAAAGGCAGCCCAAGTCAGGGCTGGGCTTGGGCGGCCTAGTGGCCTACTGTATTTTGCCTACATTTTTCTCTTATAGGCCCAAATACCTAGATGTGTTTATAAATCTGCGCTAATTAATTACACGATTGTCTTCTGGTACAAATGCGGTGGATTCTCGGAATAGAACTCGGGACCTCCAGATTTGTTAGTTTGCGCTCTAACCCTAGACCACGAGAGCCGACCCACGATAACCCACTATACTTTTAGCTCCATTTATCTCCACTATTTTATTAAGTGGGATGTGAGTTTTATTCAGACATTCCGTCACTGAATTTTCAACATCTTCTTCTCGTGTTTGACCCTTGAGGGCAATAATCCCAGGAGTTCTTCTTTGGTACCATATGATGAAATATATAGCGAACAAAGAGGACAACTTGTCACAAGACTCACCGACCGCTATTGATATGGCTGATCCTAATTTAACGTCCTCAACTTGTAGTTGGTATACATTTATAAATATCCAGAAGATTTAGCGAATTTTTTTTGTCCTGTCTGTTACAGTTTTGTCAGACAATGGTAAGGTTTTGATTTTATTCACAAGAAATGAAAATTTCTTTATTATTAAAATTTTGAAAAATTGTGTCAGCCACATTTATAAGACAAATTTTTTTGTATTCATCATCAGTGAATAGTTTTCAGTTTTTGACGATTTCGTGACTCACCACAAAGTTTGCCAAGTTAGCATTATTTACAGACTGCATACATCAGTTAAAAGAGGAACAGAAAAAGAGGATTTTTTTTGGAAAGTTGGAAAACCAGAATTCACGATGTCGATCGGCTACTTATATTTTGAGAGGAATGTAGAGTTTTTGAATTATGTCCAAAAAAAGCATAATTTTGAACTATGCACTGACTTGACTAAAAGAAACAACTGAGATTCGCGCTGTGACTGTGAGTTATGAACTTAGCGGCGGCGATTGTAAGACTTCCGAAAAGGAGTTCCCAAAAAGTTCTGTTTCTTTTTTTGTATTTTTTTTTAATGTTTCAATATATTTCTGGAGAGCCATAAGCTCACACCAAAAGAGCTCCATGTGGCTCGCGAGCCACACTTTGCGGACCCCTGACCTAGAGGAACACCTGACATGACTGCAACTATTGATGCAATAATTCATAAGCTGAACTATGTATAAGTATACTATGTCGAAATTCATTCACGGTTCTGGCTTATGGCATGTTTGTGTGGAAAGTTGCTTCCCCTAGTCAAGTATTTCTTCTCACTGTTCCATGTATTTAAATATTGGAGTTAGCATGTCATATTTTAAAAAATAGGAATGTAATTGGAGTAAGAGATGACCGCCATGGATATGATACCAGAAATTACTTGAACCTAAGACCGGTGAAAAGTAATCTCACCATTTGCAAAGGTGCTCCTAATCGAATAGGTATTCAAATCTATAAACAGTTACCGTTGGCTATTAGCGATCAAGCCAGTTATGGGAGTTTCCGAATACGCCTTAAAACTTACCTCCTACATAAATGCTATTATAGCGTCAGTGAATTTTTTAATGTCTAATAATTTTTTTTTAATATTTTGTGTGCCTATGTATTTTAACTGTGACTTGTCTAATATGTATAAATCTTACATCTATAGATTAATAAATTGAATTTGAATTTGAAATCATTCCTGAAGACGGAAGGGCATTAATTTTGGTCCAGCCAGAGCTTTTCATGATATAAATTGTGTGTCACTGTTTTTCCCTAATTTCAGTAATATTAATAACAATAATCTTTATTGTCACCAACTAGGGTTTTCGCGTACCCGACTATTTTTAATACCCGGGTATCAGGTACTATTTTTTCATATACCCGGGTACCCGGGTATTTGCAATTTTTGCAGAAAAAGAGGCAATTTTCTTATAATAATGTTTTATGTTACTACGAAAGAGTGAAGAATGTCAATAAGTCTTAACTTATAGTAAAATCAGTCACACAGTTAAACATTCTTCTTCTCATTAACTAATTGGGAACTAAAATAGCTTTTTACTACAATAAATTCTGTTATAAAATAACAAAAATATTACTAAATAAACTTTCTTTTCTGACACATAAACCACATCAACTTATTTGATTTGATACACGAGGAAAGACTTTCCGGATTATGTAAATATTTGACAAGAGAAAATAAACGCACATCTCTTTTCTTTCTTTGACTCTTTGATCGAGGGCTGCGAAAAATTCGTCAGATCAAGTAGTTCCGTTTTTTTGGATAGTATCCAGAGAAACTGACGAAAATGGCATCGCAGGTAAGAATGGTAGCATATTTCTGATTGAGTAATTTTGTAAGTGCTCCCACCGCTAATTTAAGAGGGTTCAATGTTTGCAGTAAATTTTCTAAACCTTGTTGATTTACCTTATTCCAGCAATAATTTATATCAGCGAGTGCATGTTTGATGTTGTTTCTTCTTCTTCTTTCGAATAGGCTTACTTTGGTCCACGCTTCTTCAACTGTTGGGCTTTGATATTTGTCCAGTATTATCGCATCTTCTGCCGGTGTAACTCCTTTCTCTCTTCTGTCCACTTTACTTTACTTCGGGGTTTTTCCTGAAATCCACGGACTTCCTTGGGGGGGGGGGGGGGGGGTTGCGTCTCAGAGACAGTCTGTTTTGGAGATTTGTTATAACCAGTTTTTTAATATTCTTCTGGGTTTCTGTCAACCAAGTGATACCTTCTTGTTTTGCTAGAAGGGGAACAGACGATAGGTTAGTCGGTTTGGAGGCAATCTTGGAGGCTATGGCAATGTGGCTATAGGGGCCCCGTTTGAGGCTGTTTATTAATTTTAGAAATCTTTCTACAATTATCAGGTACTCTCTAGTGACCCACTGTCGCTGTCACTAGAAAAATATTCTAATCACATTGTTCTTCAATATACTCGTAAGTTTTGTCTTCATCTTCTGTAATAGTTTTCCTTTTGTATATAACATCTATCACAGCTAAGTGCACAGCATGATTTATGCAGATCTCTGTTGGGCATCATCTCTGTTGTGCTTTCTCTGCCAAACTTTTGCAAAACCGCTGCGCCATCAGTACTACAAGCCACAATGTGACGTTCAAGTTTTAAACCGAATTTGTCCAGATGTCTAAGAACCATATCTCTGCATTTTCCAGGTTTAAAAACCAGCCCTAGCTTGAATACTGTTCTGTCATCAGAATGCAAGTTTATGTTTAAGTAACGACGGCTTTTTAAGCTTGTCCATTCATCAAGAGTTAGACTGAATCTACTATCAGAGTTTGTTATCGTTTGCAACTCGTTAACCACACTTGATTCTTGTTGTTCATAATACTCTAGAACCAGTTCCATTGTCCTGCCTTCGCTTTTCGGGAGAGTTAGCTGTTTATGATGAAAAGCTTCTCGGATGAATTTATAGCACTTCTTCGATAGCACTTCTTTTTCGCACGTAAAGTTCTGTTTTTCGACCTCTCTTTTATGTACTTTAGCTAAATGTTTTAATAAAACATTTTTTGAGCCTTTATAGGATAATATTGTTTGTAGTGCAAATTTGCTGATATAATTTCTAAGGCGCTACTTAGTAATAATTTTCCGAGAATTTTGATGAATTCTGTGAACAAAGTGGGTACCCGGGTACCCGGGTCTGACAATTAAATAGTACCCGGGTACTAAAAATTTCATATACCCGGGTATACCCGGATCCGGGTACCCGGGTAGAAAACCCTATCACCAACAGTGACATATGGTTATCAACCACTATGTTGCAGTATTTTGCTAATAGCTTATATTTCTGGTTACATATTTCACACTTTGTAAGCGATCAATTTATTGTTATTATTTAGTTGTGCGTACGCGAATTTTACAAAAGTGGTAATTCTGCGACTGCAATTGCAATTCTGCACCAATTGATTTTTATAGGAGTGTAGTCTTAGATCTTTGTTCAAAATGCGGTGTAGTGATGATCTATGCACATTCAAAGCACTTGAACGCTTCCGAATGGAGAGGTCCGGTTCATCACGAACAGACCGATTAAGCCGTTCCACGTTCTCTTCCGCTCTCAATAACCTTGGGAGTCCGGGTTTTGGTTTATCCTGTGTTGTCTCCTGGTCTCCTGAAACTTGTTTACCCATTTCTGAATGAGAGGAATGCTTGGCGCATTATTTATTTGACGAAAACCTCGAATATTGGAGAAATTTCTTCTTTCCAGAAGAAATCCATTCTTTCCAGAATGACCACTTTTGTAAAATACACGTACAATACGCGCGTTGTGCGCGCGATCCGCTCCGGAGAAACGCTCCATAGCGACTAAATTCCCAAGAGCCAGGCTACCGATTGACATATCAACCGCGCCCTTCCGAATCGTTGCGTTCACGCAGTAAGCTAAACAAATATAAACTTTCTTTTGAGACAACCTATGTTATGTCTATGTGCTTATTATTTCTGTATGGTCTTCCAATGGAGACTTCCGCACTTTGACGGTTGGTAGCGGCCATAATACACACATAATACACTTGTCGATTTGGTTGTCATTTATTCATTTTGTTTTGCCAAATCACCATAAACGGATATAGCGTTCAAAAACACATGCAAATGATAACATTGTTTTATCAAGATGGGTGTTCTGCTCTGGCAGAACGTTCCGCGCACTGCCCCCATTTTACAGTAGCCATAATAGTCCTACCGAGAGGACGACGAGTGGTGCATAAATTTGAGTCCATTGGTTCAGTAAATAATAAACCATCACCAGTACGACGACGAAACGCAAGATCTGCTGAAAACATCGCCGCTGTCCGTGAGAGTGCGCATGAGAATCCGGGGCAGTCGATTTCGCGTCATTCACAAGAACTCAGTCTGTTGCAGAGCACATCTTGGCGAATTTTGCGTTGTAAATTGGGCCTGCAACCGTAGAAAATTCAAGTAACCCAGGAGCTGAAGGTAAACGACCATAGACGTAGACGTAGACCATAAACGTGTGCTCGCTGAACCTGGAGCAGTTAGAAAGTGGCCCTAATTTTCATAAAAAATCATCTACAGCGATGAGACACATTTCTGGATGAATGGGTACGTTAATAAAAAAAAATGTGGAATTTGGGACTATACCAATACACATGAGAACGTCCAATGCATCTCGAAAATGACACTTGTGGTGGGGCTTTTGGGCTGGCGGCGTCAACGGTCCATATTTCTTTGAGAATGACGTTGGTCAGGCCATGAGCGCCCAATGCATCCCGACAATGTCACTGTTGGTGGGGTTTTTGGGCCGGCGGCGTCATCGGTCCATATTTCTTTGAGAACGACGTTGGCCAGGCCATCACCGTCAACGGCGAGCTCTATAGGTCGCTAATTACCAATTTCTTTTGGCCTGAATTGGATAATATGGACACCAACGATATATGGTTTCAACATGACGACGCTACGGGCAACGCAGCTGTTGCCACATTGAATATTCTGCACGATCGATTTCATGGCATGGTCATCTCACGTGGAGGTGATGTGAAGTGTCCACCGAGATCGTGCCATTTTATACCGTCACATTTTTTCTTGTGGGGTTTTGCTTAAGTAGCATGTCTATACGAATAAGCCAATAACTACAGCGGCACAATCTCAAAGCCAACATAACTCATGCCATCGGTCAAATTCAGCCCGATTTATGCGCCAGGGTCATGGAAAATTGGACATTTCGTATACGCGCCACCCAGCGAAGCCGCGGCGAACATGTGCAGGATGTTATATTCCATACATAATGGCATCGATAAGCATTTCAAACAAAAATTTAAAAAAAATCGATGATATCTCTCACACACACTTTGTTTTATTTAAAATTAAAAATAGGAAGCGCTCAATGAAAGACCAGACCCTATGTGGTGTTGCTGGCGTAATACCTTTTAATTTGTAACTGATATTTAAAACAACATAGCTATAGCAGTTCTCGGGCATTTCTCTCGGTTATTTGTTCCCTGGTAATTTGTTTCGCATAATTAGGTACCCAGTTATTTGTTCTGCGTACATATTTTTCTTTGCAATCTTGCTAATAAATATACACTATAATTAACTTACTAATAATTATTTCGTTACAAACATGTAAATTTTGTAGTTTTAATATGTATTTAGTTTTATTATTAAAATAATATTATGAACAAAGGAAAACAAACACAGAATACACAATGCAATAATTAAAAGTATAATAACCTACGGTAGTGAAATGTGATCATTTCACTACCGTAGGATCAGGAATGAAAGGATAAGGGAAATAATAGAAGTAAAGCACGACATCGTGGATGACATAAGAACTGGACAACTCAGATGGTACGGTCGTGTACAGAGAATGGACCAAGACCGACTCCCGAAGAAAGTAATACACTGGACACCGCAGTGAAGAAGAAGGAGAGGAAGACCCCGGAAAATCTGGAGAGAGGGAATAGACGGAGAGATCCGGACGAGAGGATTGGAGGAAGAGGCGTGGAAAAACCGAGATAGTTGGAGATTAGGAATCGGAAGACGAATAACGTTCGACGTTTCGACGAATATATATATATATATATATATATATATATATATATATATATATATATATATATATATATATTCACAGCTGGCTTCCGCAGATGAATATTGTATTAGAAGGCTGACATCGGGGCTATTATCGAATGATCGGCGCCTATCATTTATCGATCTTGAGGTTTATAAAATTTTTAGGCAAGGATCAATGCTTAACCGAGCTCATGTTCGAGGAGTACGTTGTTCGAAGGGTAGACCAGCACAGAAAAGAAAGAGGTATTCCAAGTATCCGGACTCTAGCTCCAGAATAGCATATTTTATAAAAGACTTGAATTTGCTTTGTATTTGTAGACTTTCCTTCGCGGAATTCATTTTAGCTTTCAGTTGTGTTTTATTTGTCATTTTATTTATTTTTTTATTTATCAATTTAGAGAATAACATTAAAGCAATAAGTTTTGAAGCATTTAATTTTCTCGCATCTGGTAGTACTTGGCGGATGTAAGTATTCTAATTGCAGTAATTTTCTTGTTGGGCAACAAATGACTGAGGAACAAATTAATCGGGAACAATTATATCGGGGAACAAATGACCGGGAACAAATGTTCGGATACCAGTCATTTTCGGTTTTATTATTTTTCCTACTAATTTTAATGAAATATGCAGCTATGTATTTGTATTATATATTATAATACCTGAATAAAGGTGGCATAAGCGGTTTTCAACGAATGTCACTGATCGTCCGGAACGATTTATTACCTTCAAGGTGACATTACCGTATTTGAGAAAACGAAAATCATCGACGAGGTATTCTTTCATTTAAAGTATCTTGACAGTACAATAGGCACATATCACGAACAGCTTTACCAGCTTTCTTCCCTTGATTGAACGCGAACAGAATGAGGTGCCAAAAGTGCTCACTTTTTTCTACCTGACGTTCAATTTAGAAGGTATGTATTGAAATATTAAATGTACCGTAAAACCAAACGCGTTATCTCATGGAGAAGAAAATTTTCTTTCGTTTGTGGTTTACCAAATTGTTTTACTTTTGGTGCGCAAATTTAAATTTAGAAAATAGACTGGCATTACCTATGTTAACACATGCAATAGTAGTAGTATATTTATAAATGTGTCCCTGAATAAGTAAAATTAACTTTTAAGTGGTAAGTACTAACTAATAGAAATAAGTATTAATATTACAGAAGTAAGTAGTAACTAAAGAGTTAAATAAAGCAACAAATACATGGTATATTAATATATTTTAACATATAGCATAACGAAAAAAATTACAACCTAATCCAGCTATCATTTGCAAATATCAAAACGACTTGAAACTCTGGATGACAGCCTTATGGTTTCCGAAACAAAAAACGAATTAAAATTAGTAATGATATTTATGAGAAGCCGCAGCATGGGCAGCTAAATGGGCAGCTCTGGCGTGTTGTACTTCAGCCGTGTCCATTGGAACTCCTCCCTTAGTAATTACTGGAACGTGATGTTTATATCCTACATTGTGAGATTTAACTGGAGTATGGATGATATGCGTAGAATATCCATGGCTTGGAACTTTGCCGACTGGAACTTCATGTTCGTAATCATTGTAAGCAGCTGAGGAGTCGTCTGTTGAGTGTTTGTAGTCAACCGCACGGGCTTCAGCTTGAGCTTTTTGCAAAAGATGTTCGGCTCTGGCATGTTGAACTTCCACTGTGTCTATTGGAACTCCATCTTTACCAATTACTGCAAGATGTTGAGGACCATGGTAGGCTGGCGCTACATATTTTACATCATGCGATACAGTTGGAGTTTCATCAGCATAGTTTGAGTATTCATATCCATGTGATTGAGCCGCAGATACTTGTGCTAAGTGGTCAGCCCTAGCATGTTGAACTTCCAATGTATCTTCTGGAACTCCATCCTTTCCAATAACTGGAATATGTTGTGGGCCATGGTAAATGTAATGAGCTGAGACGGCAGCCAAAGCGCAAGCAAATACAACCTAAGAGACATAAACACTAAATGTATTTATTTACAAAACATCAAATATTACTTACGAAAAATTTCATAGTTCAATTTTGTTGCAACCTCCTGAGTAAGGACTGTTGTTAGACTGTGTTCAATGTTTGACTTGTTTGACTATTTATACTAAAAGTGCGCTCTGTCTTGCGTATCTAATTAACAAATATTTTATGAAAAACGCCGATTTGTTAATTATTTCGTCTTTTCTAAACTACATTGTAAATTAATAATGTATCTATAATTTAAATATATTTCTGTATAACATCATTGCTTTGACTGTTTTATAAATTTTATTCAATTTACTACTTGTTAGACAATAAACATTTTTATTTAATATTATGTGATATTATATAATATACCTTATTTTTTGAGTTTATAGAAGTTATCAAACACAACTGATACAAATGATAATATAGATGTATAAATGTATCAGAAAATATCATGATTGAATTCGAAAAGGAGAAGCAGAAGCAAGAAAATAAATTTTGCATGTAGTAATGAAAATGAATATTCTTATGCGATGGGTTTCTTCTTTGCCGCGTCATCAATTCATAAAAAAAAACGCGGATATTCTTGCGTCATATCTACAAAAATATGTTGAAATAAAAAAATAACATAATATGTTATTGAACATAAAAATAACAAAATATATTATCAATTTATGATAATGTCAATATTTTTCCATTAATATATGTGTCGCTCATTGTAAAAGTGAATTATCTCCTTGAAACTGAATTTTAAAATAACGAGCTTTTTGCGAATTAAAGTGTAGGAAAAAATATAGGCATTCATTCAATGTTTTCTCTTTTTTATTGTTTAATACAAATCAAAGATATAATAATTTGAAGTAACGTAGAAAATCAAAATAAAACTAATTTAATAAATGAACTTAAACTTTTTTTGGAGTTACATCACTGTTATGGTGACATGTGTATAGTGTTTTAATCATATGTAATTTCGTCATCAGATGAACGCCCACCAGCTTTAAGTGTGCTTGAACGATTTGGAATATATATGGGCAGATTTTTGTAGTTATGGTGGTAAATTGGCGGAATGTATGGTAGAAGATCAAGAATATCTTTCTTCTTTGCGTTAGTAACTAGTCGTTATATGGATAGAGTGGGTCTTGTCGAATATTGTTCTTGCTTTTTTGCATAAATCTACTTTATATAAGAGTGTGTCGGGATTTAGTGTTTCTTTAAACTGAAATTGTAGAGGATAATTTCTCTCAAACCTCAGCCATCTAATATTTAGCCAATTAAAGTCGTAACCGCAAGTTGTTTTTATCTATTTGTAATAGAAATTTCTAAGACAGTGGTACTTAAAAATTAGGCGTTTTTCATTTCAGTAACAACAAAATAAGTTTTTTTTTGCATTTAGCTGTTTTTATAATAGCGACCCATTAGACCAATGGGCTATAAATTTTCCACGACGGCGACTAGCGCTCTCTATTATTCCAAATTCCTCATCATTTGGTGATAAGAATGTCCAGATACCATGAACTTGTAATCAGTGGTGTCAATACTAGTGTCAGGGTCTTGTACAAGCTTCAAGAGGGAAAAATAATGTCCTAAAATTCCGGTTTTGTCTAATGCCAGAATCGGAATGCATAATGACATGCTTTTCTAAAGCCGCATGAGTTTTTAAGAGCTTAAGAAGAAAATTAAGAAGAAAAATCCTCTAAATCCATCAAAATAAACTATTAAAACACTTATAACAAACACACAGTGTCCGTGTTTAGCGTTGTAGTCACCTGCCACTAAGTATTTGCTTCCTAGTATCTTGAAGAAGTTCTTGTATTGTTCCTGGGCGATTTTGTGTTTTAGGGGACAGTATGTAACTGAAAGTTGTATTGTTCCATTTGCTGTTTCTAATGTAATTGTGGTTGCTTGGAGGTAGTCGTGATTAGTAGTGCTGTGTAAATAGTGTTTATTGCTATTTTTTAATGATGATCGCGGTTCCTCCTGGTGCTTTCCCTGATGGATATTTCGTGTCGTATATAGTGTAGTTAGGAGTTTTTGCGTTAGTTTCTATTTGTTAAACGTGATTCAGAGATCATCATGATATCAATGTCATACATATGTACATATGTATAAATATTTTAAGTTCTTGCAGTCTTTGTTGTAATTCGTTGCAGTTCCATACTACTATTTTGGTTGGGCTTTCCATTATTTGCTACTGTTTGCGATTTTGGTTAATATTTCTGTCATGGAAGTTATTTGATGTGTTTGTTGTTGTAGCAGTGTGGTTTGGGTTTGTTAACATGCTAATTATGTGTTGTGAGATTTTCATTGATTGGGTTAATATTTGTTTCAGTTCTGTATTTTCGTTTGTAGTCTGGTAGTTTTTGGATGAGTCTTGATTTAATAGTGGTGTGTGTAAGGTAGCATGCTCTGTGGTAATTTGTGCATAACTTTTGTTAGTGTTAATGTGCGCTTGTGTGTTTGTGCTTCGGTATTAGGTAGGTTATTGTTCACTTCCATTGAGAGTAGTTCAGTTCTATTTCTTAACTTAGGACACCTAACTTAAAACACTTATACGAATTTTAAAAACATGGAGTTACACCACTTATACAATGAACGACACAATGATGACCCAAGCGATGACCCAAAAATGTCAATAGTTTTGCGAACTGTGACCGCGAAATTTGCACCATTTTTGTAGTGAATTTTAATAACTTCAGTGCGTTGTTGAAGCGTATCTTGTTCCATTTTTATTTATGGCGTTGTTTTTACTTTTCATTTGTCAAGTAGTTATAGGTTGACTCAAGACAACTGTTAAAATGGCGGGCTATTGAAAATGAAACCTCTTATTGCAAGACCCTATATAAAAAGACTTGAATGTGCTTGTTGACTTTACTTTGCGGAATTCATTTTAGCTTTTATTTGTGTTCAGTATTTCTTCTCCTATTTTATTTATTTTTTCAATTTAGAGAATAAAATTAAAGCAATAATTTTTGAAACATTTTATTGGTCCAAGATATGATGTCTTTCGGCATTTTATGTTCGTCAAAAGTTGCCTTTCGATGTTTGCTCTTCGTAGTACATTCTAGTTTTTAACATATTGTGTCCACGGAATACGAAGCATTCTTCTGTGAAGCCACATTCGAATGCCTCCAGTTGGTTCATCGTCCTGACCTTCAGAGTCCATGTCTCTACTTCGTACAGCAATACCGACCATACATAGCATTCAACTATGCGTTGTCTTAGTTTCAGATTCAGGTTGTCATTGCAAAGAAAGGATCTCATATTATTAAAAGTTGCCCGAGCAATCTCTATTCGGCAATTTATATCGCAGTCCGGGTTTAGATCCTATGTAATAATACTACCAAGATATTTGAAGTTAGAGACACGTTCAATTTGGCTTCCATTGGGTTCTAGGGTAGTGCCATTGTGTGGCTGCCTGCTGAATATCCAGCTTTCCAGCCTTGCTTTCGCATGCTTTTTTGAAAAAACAAAAGTCATTTCAAGATGAATAATGTCAACCATACGTACAATACTAGAAGCTGCTTACAACTCTATACACCGAGGAGCAACCTAACTCTATGTTCTAAAACAGGTAATAGATTAGGAATTAAAATATATAATTGTATACCAGACGGTATAAAAGATGAAAGAGTATACAAAGTTATCCGAAACAAATTAAAAATACATTTAATTGAAAGGATTTACTATGACATCGATGAATTTTTAAAGAATAAATGAACTTCTATAAAATGCCTATATTAGCTGTATACTAACTATACTCATTTAAGTTTTAGTATTTGTTATTTTCTGCTATTTTTTGTGTCGTGTAAGAACACACCCCTTCTTTTTTTTCTTGACGTACCAATATGTATAACAATGTATATCCTATGGATAAATAAATAATATTTTAATTTGATTTGAAAATATTAAATGTACCGTAAAATCAAACGCGATATCTTATGGAGAAGAAAATTTTTCTTTCGATTGACGTTTACCAATTTGTTTTATTTTTGGTGCGCATATTAAAATTTGGAAAAAAGACTGGCATGACTTATGTTAACACATGTAACAGGAGTAATATTTTTTATAAATGTTTCCTTGATTTTGTAAAATTGACTTCTAAGTTGTAAGTACTAACTAATATCAAATATTTTCAAATATCAAATATTTTTATTCCATTATTTAGGCGTACAGAAAATGTGAGATTAATATAAATAATAAATGTTACATTTGTAGGCTAAAATGGAATTTATCAAATTGTTCTTAACTTTTGTAGGATTCTATTCTAGTATAAAATTCTTGAAGGGAGTATGGTTCAATTTCTATGACGATGCGTTTGAGTTCCTTCTTAAACTCTTTAAATTTTGTTAACGATTTTATATATAGTGGTAGCTTGTTATATAATTCTATATTGCTATATGGTGGTAACTTTTCTGTCAGGGTTAGCTTGTGTGGAAGTTTCTTATGAATTGTATTTTTATTTGTTGTCTCCTTTGTGTGATTAAATTGATGTTCCTCAAATAACGGTGTATTCTTGACCAAAAATAATAAAGATTCATACACATGCGTGCCGCTCACTGTTAATATGTTAGCTGTTTTAAAGACATATCTGCATGTTTCTGTGTTGTCTAAATTGTATATTGTCCTAAGTGCCGCCTTTTGGATCTTGAAGACCTCACTAATTTTTGTACCGCGCCCCCAGAACATGATATCAAATCAGTGGCTGTGAAAATTAGCAAAGTAAACCATTTTTAATACATCCTGGTTTAAGTATCGTGTTCGGATTCTAAGAGCATAAAGTCCCTTATTTAGTCGCTTAGTCAGGTTTAATATGTGGGTTGTCCAGTCAAGTGTATCGTTATTGTATAACCCAAGTAGTCTTCCGTCATGTTGAACTGTTATAAACTTGTCAATTGAACTGTTGTGCTATCATTCAAGTTTTGAATAATAATAATTTCTTTATTTCCATAATAATTATTACAAATATATTTATATATATATATATATATATATATATATATATATATATATATATATATATATATATATATATATATATAAATATATATATATATATATATATATATATATATATATATATAATATATTCACTCATACATTACAATGGAAATTACCCCCCGCAAAGGCATAGCCAGAGCGCGGGAGGGGCGTTCAGTTCGTTATTTCAAATACAGTAACTTTTTTTTTTTAATACAGTACTTTGTTTGTTTCTTTCTTGTTTCAAAGTGCTTTCGGTGGTAGGCTCAGTAAGTGGTTAATAATATTGCTTCGGATTTGTATGGAGTTAGCCAGAATGTTGGGAGGGAGGTCAGCGCACCAGACAGGACCCCGGTACGACCAGTGTCTCATGCCCTGTGTGGTTAGTTTCCTGGGAGCCCTGGGCAGTCCTCTGCCCACTTCCCTGGTCCTGTGCCCATGATCTACCATTCCCAAACACTCCCTGCTCTTATGGACTTTCATTAAAACTGTCGATTTATAAAGATTATTTATGATTAGAACTGATAAGTCCTTGTACAACGCCCCGGCCGAATCGAGCCTTCCTTTCTTTATTATATTCTTTATATATATATATATATATATATATATATATATATATATATATATATATATTCTTTAAATTTTTCTAAGCAAATTATTTTGTGAAACGATTGCATGTCTTAATGTTGTGGGACAAGCCCCACCCCAGGATAGTATTCCATAAGTTAGGATCGATTGGGCCAAGGCGAAGTACACGGTCTTTAAGGTGTTTTGGTCCAAAATATTTGTTAGTCTGGAAAACACATAGATCAACTGATTTATTCGTTTAGTTAGAGTTTCCGAATGTGATTTCCAGTTCAGATGCTGGTCTATCTGAATACCTAAATATTTAATACTTTGAACTCTTTCTATTGTATTGTTTCCTAATTTTATATAAAATAAATTACTAGGTTGAGAATTCTTATAGATTGAGAATGTAATATATTTGGTTTTGTCAGGATTTAATGAGAGTCGGTTGAGGTCCATCCACCGTTTCACTCTTTCGATCCCCTTTGAGGCAACATTGAAATTGCTGGACCATGACGGGGTGGAGAAGAGAAGCACTATTTCTCGTTCAAGTTTTGGCAGGTCGTTAATAAATGTCAGGAATAATACAGGTCCCAAGACTGTACCTTCTGGGATTTCATAGCAAGTACCATACATAGTAGCGCTGAGAACATTCCCCAATCTAACCTGCTGAGGTCTACATGCAAGGTAGCTAATGAACCAACTTAAAGCTGCTCCTTTCACCCCCATACGGCTAAGTTTTTTAATCAACAGGACACGAGACACCGTGTCGAACGCGTTTGCTAAATCAAGGAAGATTCCTATGGTCTTGGTGCTTTGGTCTGAAGATTCATTTATTTCTGAAGTGTCTGCATCTGCTCATGAGTACCCTGCCCTGGTCGGAAACCAAACTGTCTAGGGGTTATTAGGCTATTTGTTTCCAGGTATCCAACAAGTTGTTTTTTAACCATTTTTTCTATTATTCTCGCTATGTTGGATAACATAGAAATAGGTCGGTAGTTACCAACTAAGGAACGATTTTTATTTTTATACAAAGACAGCAAGAAGTCCTAGATAATCTTCTATTATTTTAGATTTATTTGTACTGATTATGTTTAGGTTAACATCACCAATTAGAATTGTACTGGGGTTCAAGAACAGTTCTAATTCAGACAAAAATAATTCCGCATTTCTCGACGGTGACCTATAGACACGGCTAAAATTGTGTAAGTTAATTTGTTATAGTTAACATTAAATGACAAACAGCCACATTCAGTCATAATGAGTTCAGATACTTCAATATTGTATATGTATTGTTTTTTAATATAAACAACCAGACCACTATTTTGGTTAAAATTATTTTTTGTACTAAATTGTGTATAATTTGGCAACTTAAAGAGATTTAGAGGTAACCTCCCCACCCTCCCAACCAGGCTTCGCCCAATATTATGTCAAAGGAAAATTTGAGGTCAGCCAATAAAACCGAGAGCTCGTCAAAATTCTTATTTATACTTCTGATATTAATATAGAAACATGAAAAACCGCTTGAAAAAACACCCTGGGTCTCCACCATTTCCACAAACTCATTACTTGTGAGCAATGGACTTTCTATTATTAAATTATCAACATTTTCGAATATATCCATGAAAGAAAATTGTTACTTAATATACAAATTACCTTTAATCACTACAAATAAAATTAAATAAACATAAATTCTTCTGTACATTTCAATATAAGGAATCAAAGAACAATAATTATAGTGAGAAAAAAGATGTTCCTGATGTTCTTGTCCTGGTCTTCTTTTTTGACTAATATTTTACCATCTTTATACCAAGTATACTTGTAGTTTTTTTCCCGACAAATGTTCCTGGTTTTGTCCAATAAACGCACCATAAAGATAGTTAAATGCTCATGGGCATTTATTCTACCGTGGATAAGATTCTTGTGTAGTAAGACAGAGGCTATTGATCGAAACGAGCCAGTTTTCTTATCTCCAACCACTGCACTTTGTCCATATGTCGAACGAACTTTACAATGATTGGTTTCACTTGGTTGTTGTAAGGCCCGACAAGAGGGGGGGGGGGGGTTGATGGTGAAAATACCCGGGGCCCCTGGGTTCTAGAGGCCCCGGAGGCGTTGGGCTACAAAGCATTTCTTTACCGGTGCTGGAGTGCTGGAGTCTAATTTTCGATTATTAGTAATTAGCAGTCAATGGGAGACCGCCATCATCTCCGATATTCGCGACGTAGATATTTTGCACAAAATAAACATTCAGTCCGTGCAAGTCAACGCGGCGCAGCTGCCCACAAAGGGACCGCCGCGCCGACGACTCAGCATCGCGCGGCGTGGAATCAAATGCAATGCTCTCCCTTCTAAATAATTCCCAAAACACTTTTTTCCGCGCGATATCTGAGTCGTCGGCGGTCCCTTTGTAAGCAGCTGCACCGCGTTGACTTGCACGGACTGTATGTTTATTTTGTGCAAAATATCTACGTCGCGAATAATAATCGAAAATTAGACTCCAGCACCGGTAAAGAAATGCTCGCCGCGAATATCGGAGTCGTTGGCGGTCCCCTAATCGAAATCGATAATCAAATTAGACTCCAGCACTCCAGCACCGGTAGAGAAACGCTTGTAGCCCTACGCTAAGGTAAGTGAATTTAAATATTTTTAATATTGTGGGTTTGTTGTGCGCAATTAACAAATCCTGTGATGTTTTAACAGTAATTGGTTTATTCTTAATTCAATCCGTTTCAATCTTTACATCGACAATCTTAAACTCTTAATTCAATCTGTTTCAATCTTTACATAAATCTTAAAATCTTAAATCGTGTGGATCGCGTGACTTAAAAAGCGACTTGAAGCGACTGTCGCACGTCGCAGTTGCCAAGGGCATCGTCGCACTTTGGGGGGGTACGTCCCGTTCCCTCTTTCCTGCATGCCGGTGCATGCGGACGCGAACTTCGGCCAGCTCACGCCGCACAACTGGCCACGCAAATACGCGAATTCACACACTCACGCTATTGTTAATGCATTTATATCAGTGGTGTCCATAACGTCGATCGCGAAAACTTTAAACCTTTAAATGAAGATAAATATGTGGGAAGAAGAATAAGATTTTTTTTTCTCTTCACATTTAGTCGATCTTGGCAAGACATTTTTATAATCGATCTTCGAAAAGTCGATCGGTCAAAAATTAGTGGACACCACTGATTTATATGATTGAAACGTGAAACGTGTCGACCTTATTAGCAAAGCGATAATTTGCTTATCAACATGCAGCATCATTAAAAAAAATTAATTAAATTTAAAAAAAATTAATAAATGATATTAATGTATGTGCAGAGCATAATGAGTCAGCGTTATAAATCCGGATGCGAAAAGCGTAAAGAACGACAAAAGAAGCTTGAAGAAAATGCTAGAGGAAGAAGAACATTGGAAAATTTGGGTTTCATAACTTTATCGAAATCCCAACAAGATGAAAAACAAAACCCTTCCGAATCAATAAATGCAAAGGAATCTGATGGAATTCCTACACTTTCCTTGTCTACGGATGTTGCGGATCCTTCAAGTTCAAGAACTGAAGAAACAACATTTCCCTTGTCTGAAGAATCGGCCAACTGTGAAATGGAAGAAGCATCCACCAGTGAATCTATGGATGTGAATTTACTAAACATCGACATTGGATTGTTGAAATTAAATTTAATGAGAAAGGATGTAGAAGAGGCTATTCAACGAGGTCCAGAATCACACCCAGCAACATTTCCTGTTGATAAACAGGGCAATCAATTTCCAGTAAATTTGTTAAAATTGCGTTTAAAAAATAATGAAATTGTTGCTCGAGATTGGCTTGCTTGGAGCAAATCGAAAAATGCTCTGTTTTGTTTTCCTTGTCGTTTATTTTATAATTTTCGAGAAGATCAAAGATCAGTTTTGGCTACGGAATTGGGTTGGCAGCCTGATAGAGGATATAAAAAACTATATGATAGAATACCTGAGCATGAAAAATCAACCCACCATAAATCTTGTTATACCCAGTGGCGAACTGTAGAAATTAATATTAGTAAAAATAGAACAATTGATTGCCTTTTAGTACAACAAATACGAAATGAGATACAAAAATGGACAGATTTATTAAAACGATTCTTAGATGTAACTTTATTTTTGGCTGAACGAGGTTTGGCTTTCAGGGGCAGTTCACATTTGATTGGAGATTCAAACAATGGAAATTTTCTCGGAATATTAGAACTTGTCAGTCGTTATGATCCACTTTTGGAAGCACATTTAAAAATGGTGAAACAATCACAAATCGAGAAACAGAGATTGCAAGTACATTATTTATCGGCAGACATTCAAAATGAATTCATATCATGCTGTGCCGATTATTTGAGAACTTGCGTTTTGAGGGAAAGAGAAACTGTAAAATATTATTCTGTAATTGTAGATGCAACTCCCGATTCCGCCCATATAGAACAAACTACATTTATTTTACGATACGTCTCTGTAAATAATCATTCAGATGAATACGAAATTAAGGAAAGATTTCTTGCATTTGTAAACTGCAATAAGAAGACTGGAGAAGATATTGCAAATTTAATTCTCGAAACGCTTGAAAAATATAATATTCCTATAAGCGAATGTCGTGGACAAGGGTACGATAATGGATCCAATATGAGTGGCTCATATAAAGGTGCTCAAGCTCGTATTTTGCAAATCAATCCACTGGCAATATTTTCCCCTTGTGCATGTCATAGTTTAAATTTGTGTGGTGTTCATGCAGCAGAATCTTGTCATGAGGTTGTAACGTTTTTTGGTACGGTACAAAAATTATACAATATTTTTAGCAGTAGCCCTCAAAGATGGGAAATATTAAAAAATAATACTGGACGTTCACTCTATGTCAAATACACGTTGGTCTGCTAGAATTGAATGTATTAAACCAATTGCTGAAAATATTCCTGCAATTAAAAGTGCCATAGATTCTGTTCTAGAATTAAACTTAACATGAGAAATTCGTTCTGATCTGAACGGAATAAAAATATATTAGGAATCGTTTGAATTTTTAGTAATGGCTAAAAGTCCTTCAAGCTATAAATTATAGAAATATTGTTTTACAAGCTCGTGATGCGACAATTGATGTAGAAGTAGCGAATTTGTCAAGTCTTCTTGATGAATTACAAACAATAAGAGATAGTTGGGAAACTCTCTTCAATGAATGTAAATTGTTTGGTTCATCTTTAGAGATAAATACAGATTTTGAAACAAAACGTAGTAAAAGGAAAAAATGGGGGAACGAATTAGAAATGACACCAAGTGACGAATTCAGAACAAATGTCTTCATGTTTTCTTAGATTGTATTATTGGAAATATTGCAAGAAGATTTAATGCGGCTAAAGAAATTGATTCGTTATTCAATGTATTATGGTTATTTCATAACCTTAATGATGAAGAAATACAAAAGAAGTCCGAAAAATTACAAAAAGTATATGAAAATGATATTGACCATAACCTTGGTGAAGAAATACTCCATTTAAAATCAATTTATGATGCCAATATACAAAACAAATCTCTCTCGCCCATTGAGTTACTAAACATCATTAAAAAAATGAAATTGGATGTATTGTTTCCCAACATAATAATAGCAATAAGATTATTTTGTACGATCCCTGTAACCGTTGCTGAAGCAGAACGATCCTTTAGTGTTTTAAAAAGGATAAAAGATGTTTTGAGACCCACAACACCGATTGAATGATTTAGGAATGTTGTCGATTGAATCTGAAATGGCTAAGAAAATTGATTTTCAAGACGTAATTAATTTGTTTGCTAGGCGTAAGGTTCGGAAAGCAACATTCTAAAAAATAATTTGTTTTTTGTACTTTTTTTGTAATTTTAGTTGTAAACGTTTTCATTTTTGTAAGAGAATTATTGATGAATACATTGTTCCAATAACAATTAGGATATTTTTCGGTTTCCCGCTTCGTTTACAAATAGCCCAAAGTCCGAGGGGAAAATTTTTTTTTCGCGCTCTTGGCAGGGCCCCCCACAAGAAGTATATCCCCGGGCCCCAAAAGTCCTCTCGGCGGCCCTGGTTGTTGTCCATGGTAGGCATTCGATGAGTCACACAGATATCATTGATTGTGATTTTATTGTTTATCAACTTAGAGAGTGAAAGAACAATATTCTTTACAGACTCACCTGGAGTTTCAGGGACCCCAGTAATAACTAGATTGTCTCGCCTGCTACATTGTTGTAAATCCTGTATTTCTCTTCTTAGTGTTCTGTTTTCAGTTGTGAGATTTTCTATTTTTTGTTTTATCTCTTTTTTATCCTCGTCATTTTTACCAAGACGCACTTTAAAACCATCAAATATATCCGACAGACCCTTCACTGAGTTTTCCAATTGCTGGATTTCCGATTTAAGAGTGGACTGAACTGTCATTTTAATTTCATCTATTAATGTTAATTTAAGGGTATCCACTATCATTTTAAAATCGTTTTGCGACGAGAGATTCTTTGACTACCAGCTTCAGTACCATTATCCTGATCAATATCTAATTGGGATGAGTCGAATCCAACTATACTTTTCCTTTGATTTTTAATGCATGAGGCGCACTTCCATTAATTTAATTGATTGAACATTTTAAGACAAGTGTAATCTTCGGTTTTCATATTAGCACACTTGCAGTATAGTAGAACGGTCTCGCTAAAAATATTAATAGTTTTTATTAAAAATTTAATTATTGAGTGCAGTCGGCATTGTAGTGTGGTGCTGCGAGTAAACCGTGTAGTGGGGATCTAAATCGTTATCTTATCCCAGAACTCTTATCTACAAAAAATATTCTTATCTGTGGGTGATAGTTGTTCCTCTTCTGCTTTTTTATCTCGGCACTTTTGTTCTACTTAAAACAAATCTACTAAAATAATTAATATATTTACAAATTTAAATATAATACATTATGCCGGTTTGTAATGTTTGTAACCAGCGTCCCAAAAGGTCTCAGCAGATAATTCAATGTACAGCTTCATTGAATTATCTGCTGAGACCTTTTGGGACGCTGGTTACAAACATTACAAACCGGCATAATGTATTATATTTATATTTGTAAATATATTAATTATTTTAGTAGATTTGTTTTCAGTAGAACAAAAGTGCCGAGCTAAAAAAGCAGAAGAGGAACAACTATCACCCACAGATAAGAAATTTTTTTGTAGATAAGAGTTCTGGGATAAGATAACGATTTAGATCCCCACTACACGGTTTACTCGCAGCACCGCACTACAATGCCGACTGCACTCAATAATTAAATTTTTAATAAAAACTATTCATATATTTAGCGAGACCGATATACAGTTTTAAAGCCCAAAATTCACTTTATACTTAGGCACTATCCCTTTTTTTAATAACAAGCAACAATTAAGTAAATTCGAGCAAACAAGAGCTACGTTCTCAACGATGCAAGCACTCACATGCTCACAGCTGAACTGAATATTGATATGTTCTTCTTCGCGTTGTTTAAAACCATTCTGTTTTGGTTGAACCATGTTCTAACTGTTGTGATTGTTGATTTGATGTTAGGTTCAATATCTTTAACTGACTTATTAGCTGATATCAGGGTAGTGTCATCTGCATACATAACCATTTTAGAGGAATTATTTAGGGAAATATTTGGCAGGTCATTAAAGTATAGAGTAAATAGAAGAGGCCATAAAATGCTGCCTTGGGGGATGTATAATTAATACTTATTTCGTAATAGAAATAAGTATTAATAATACAGAAGAAAGTAATGACAAAAGAGTTAAATAAATCAACAAATACATGGTATGCATATTAATATATTTTCACATATAGCATAACGAAAAAAATACAAACTAATCCAGCTATCATTTGCTAATATCCAAACGACGTGAAACTCTGGATGACAGCCTTAGGGTTTCCGAAACAAAAAACGAATTGCAATTAGTAATGATATTTATGAGAAGCCGCAGCATGTGCAGCTAAATGGGCAGCTCTGGCGTGTTGTACTTCAGCCGTGTCCATTGGAACTCCTCCCTTAATAATTACTGGAACATGATGTTTATATCCTACATTGTGAGATTTAACTGGAGTATGGATGATGTGAGTAGAATATCCATAGCTTGTAACTTTGCCGACTGGAACTTCATGTTCGTAATCATTGTAAGCAGCTGAGGAGTCGTCTGTTGAGTATTTGTAGTCAACAGCACGGGCTTCAGCTTCAGCTTTCTGCAAAAGATGTTCGGCTCTAGCATGTTGAACTTCCACTGTGTCTACTGGAACTCCATCTTTACCAATTACTGCAAGATGTTGAGGACCATGGTAGGCTGGTGCTACATATTTTACATCATGGGATACAGTTGGAGTTTCATCAGCATAGTTTGAGTATTCATGTCCATATGATTGAGCCGCAGCTACGTGTGCTAAGTGGTCAGCCCTAGCATGTTGAACTTCCAATGTATCTTCTGGAACTCCATGCTTTCCAATTACGGGAATATGCTGTGGTCCATGGTAAAGCTGGGTGTAATGAGCTGAGACCGCAGCCAAAGCGCAAGCAAATACAACCTAAGAGACACATAAATACAAGTAAATGTATTTAATTGCAAAACATCAATTTTTACTTACGAAAAATTTCATAGTTTAATTTTGATGCAACCTCCTGAGTAAGGACTGTTGTTAGACTGTGGTCAATATTTGACTTGTGTGACTATTTATACTACAAGTTCGCTCTTTCTTGCATATCTAATTATCAGGTATTTTACGAAGTTAAACACCGGTTTGTTAATTATATTACGTCTTCTCTAAATTACATTGTAAATTAATAATGCTTCTTTAATTGGAATATATTTGTGTATAACATTCATTGCTTTGGCCGTTTTATTAACTAAATTCAACATATTATTTGTTAAACAAAAAACATTTATTAATAAACAATTAACAAAGTAAATATATTTAATACATTAGCTGTAAACAAATAAATATATGAATCAGAACATATTATGATTGAAGATTAAAATTTTAAAAACACTTTAAAGAGAAGCAGTTTATAGTATCAGTTGTTAGTATATACTAACAGTTTATCCCTTTAAAGTGTTTTTAAAATTTTAATCTTCAATCATAATATGTTCTGATTCATATATTTATTTGTTTACAGCCAATGTATTAAATATATTTACTTTGTTAATTCTTTGTTAATAAATGTTTTTTGTTTAACAAATAATATGTTGAATTCAATTAATAAAACGGCCAAAGCAATGAATGTTATACACAAATATATTCCAATTAAAGAAGCATTATTAATTTACAATGTAATTTAGAGAAGACGTAATATAATTAACAAATCGGTGTTCTTCGTAAAATACCTGATAATTAGATATGCAAGAAAGAGCGAACTTGTAGTATAAATAGTCACACAAGTCAAACATTGACCACAGTCTAACAACAGTCCTTACTCAGGAGGTTGCATCAAAATTAAACTATGAAATTTTTCGTAAGTAAAAATTGATGTTTTGCAATTAAATACATTTACTTGTATTTATGTGTCTCTTAGGTTGTATTTGCTTGCGCTTTGGCTGCGGTCTCAGCTCATTACACCCAGCTTTACCATGGACCACAGCATATTCCCGTTATTGGAAAGCATGGAGTTCCAGAAGATACATTGGAAGTTCAGCATGCTAGGGCTGACCACTTAGCACAAGTAGCTGCGGCTCAATCATATGGACATGAATACTCAAACTATGCTGATGAAACTCCAACTGTATCCCATGATGTAAAATATGTAGCACCAGCCTACCATGGTCCTCAACATCTTGCAGTAATTGGTAAAGATGGAGTTCCAGTAGACACAGTGGAAGTTCAACATGCTAGAGCCGAACATCTTTTGCAGAAAGCTGAAGCTGAAGCCCGTGCTGTTGACTACAAATACTCAACAGACGACTCCTCAGCTGCTTACAATGATTACGAACATGAAGTTCCAGTCGGAAAAATTCCAAGCCATGGATATTCTACTCACATCATCCATACTCCAGTTAAATCTTACAATGTAGGATATAAACATCATGTTCCAGTAATTATTAAGGGAGGAGTTCCAATGGACACGGCTGAAGTACAACACGCCAGAGCAGCCCATTTAGCTGCACATGCTGCGGTTTCTCATAAATATCATTACTAATTGCAATTCGTTTTTTGTTTCGGAAACCCTAAGGCTGTCATCCAGAGTTTCACGTCGTTTGGATATTAGCAAATGATAGCTGGATTAGTTTGTATTTTTTAAGTTATACTATATGTGAAAATATATTAATATGCATACCATATGTATTTGTTGATTTATTTAACTCTTTTGTCATTACTTTCTTCTGTATTATTAATACTTATTTCTATTACGAAATAAGTATTAATAATACATCCTCCAAGGCAGCATTTTATGGCCTCTTTTATTTACTCTATACATTAATGACCTGCCAAATGTTTCTCTAAATAATTCCTCTAAAATGGTTATGTATGCAGATGACACTACCCTGATATCAGCTAATAAGTCAGTTAAAGATATTGAACCTAACATCAAATCAACAATCACAACAGTTAGAACATGGTTCAACCAAAACAGAATGGTTTTAAACAACGCGAAGACGAACATATCAATATTCAGTTCAGCTGTGAGCATGTGAGTGCTTGCATCGTTGAGAACGTAGCTCTTGTTTGCTCGAATTTACTTAATTGTTGCTTGTTATTAAAAAAAAAGGATAGTGCCTAAGTATAATGTGAATTTTGGGCTTTAAAACTGTGTATCGGTCTCGCTAAAAATATTAATAGTTTTTATTAAAAATTTAATTATTGAGTGCAGTTGGCATTGTAGTGCGGTGCTGCGAGTAAACCGTGTAGTGGGGATCTAAATCGTTATCTTATCAAAGAACTCTTATCTACAAAAAATATTCTTATCTGTGGGTGATAGTTATTCGTCTTCTGCTTTTTTAGCCCGGCTCTTTTGTTCTACTTAAAACAAATCTACTAAAATAATTAATATATTTACAAATATAAATATATTTCATTATGCTGGTTTGTAATGTTTGTAACCAGCCTCCCAAAAGGTCTCAGCAGATAATTCAATGTACAGCTTGTTCTACTATACTGCATGTAAAGTGTGCTAATATGAAAACCGAAGATTACACTTATCTTAAAACGTTCAATAAATTAAATGAAGTGCGCCTCATGCATTAAAAATCAAAGGAAATGGCAAATATAGTTGGATTCGACTCATCCCAATTAGATATTGATCAGGATAATGGTACTGAAGCTGGTAGTCAAAGAATCTTGTCGCAAAACGATATTAAAATGATAGTGGATACCCTTAAATTAGCATTAATAGATGAAATTAAAATAACAGTTCAGTCCACTCTTAAAGCGGAAATCCAGCAATTGGAAAACTCAGTGAAGGGTCTGTCAGATATATTTGATGGTTTTAAACTGCGTCTTGATAAAAATGACGAGGATAAAAAAAATATAAAACAAAAAATAGAAAATCTCACAACTGAAAACAGAACACTAAGAAGATAAATACAGGATTTACAACTATATAGCAGGCGAGACTATCTAGTTATTACTGGGGTCCCTGAAACTCCAGGTGAGTCTGTAAAGGATATTGTTCTTTCACTCTCTAAGTTGATAAACAATAAAATCACAATCAATGATATCTGTGTGACTCGTCGGATGAATACCATGGACAACAACAAGGTGAAACCAATCATTGTAAAGTTCGTTCGACATATGAACAAAGTGCAGTGGTTGGAAGATAAAAAAACTGGCTCGTTCCGACCAAAATGGACCAGGGATAGCCTCTGTCTTACTACACAAGAATATTATCCACGGTAGAATAAATGCCCATGAGCATTTAACTATCTTTATGGCGCGTTTATTGGACAAAACCAGGAACATTTGTCGGGAAAAAAACTACAAGTATACTTGGTATAAAGATGGTAAAATATTAGTCAAAAAAGAAGACCAGGACAGGTAAGAAGATCATCTTTTTTCTCACAATAATTATTGTTCTTTGATTCCTTATATTGAAATGTACAGAAGAATTTATGTTTATTATATTTTATTTGTAGTGATTAAAGTTAATTTGTATATTAAAATTTTGAACTTAAAAATTGTAATCACTTTTGAAATTATAAGTAACAATTTTCTTTCATGGATATATTCGAAAATGTTGATAATTTAATAATAGAAAGTCCATTGCTCACAAGTAATGAGTTTGTGGAAATGGTGGAGACCCAGGGTGGTTTTTCAAGCGGTTTTTCATGTTTCTATATTAATATCAGAAGTATAAATAAGAATTTTGACGAGCTTTCGGTTTTGTAGGCTGATCTCAAATTTTCCTTTGACATTATAATATTGGGGGAGCCTTGTTGGGAGGGGGGGGTACCTCTAAATCTCTTTAAGTTGCCAAATTATACACAATTTAGTACAAAAAATAATTTTAACCAAAATAGTGGTCTGGTTGTTTATATTAAAAAACAATACATATACAATATTGAAGTATCTGAACTCATTATGACTGAATGTGTCTGTTTGTCACTTAATGTTAACTATAACAAATTAACTTACACAATTTTAGCCGTCTATAGGTCACCGTCGAGAAATGGGGAATTATTTTTGTCTGAATTAGAACTGTTCTTGAACCCCAGTACAATTCTAATTGGTGATGTTAACCTAAACATAATCAGTACAAATAAATCTAAAATAATAGAAGATTATCTAGGACTTCTTGCTGTCAGGGGATTCCTATCACGAGTCACTTGCGCCACTAGGATAGACGATGGTCCAGCTGGGTAGGGCCGTGTCACCCAACCTTCATGTATTGATCACATAGCTTAAAATATTCAATATCAGCACTCATTAACTACCGTGGTTATATATACCAACATCACTAGTCACAGAGTAGTCTGTTTCTCTATTGCTGGTGGGGTAGGAGGTAACCCTGCACCTGCAATGGCCAGACCTTAAAAATGGAAGGTATGATGAATTCATTGATAAGATTAAAAGTCACAATTGGGATGAGGTTTATTCATTCACATCTGTAGATAAAGCTACTCAATACTTGATTCACATTTTACAATCTAATCTAGAAATTTGCTCTGAAACTAAAATTATCAAAAAGCCCTGTAAATACAAAAGTAAGAAGGCCTGGATTACCCAAGGCTTAATGATAGCATTAAGGAAGAGGGATTATTTGTATAAGAGGTTGGAAAAAGAGCCTTTCAATGGAAAATTAAGAGAATACTATATAAGGTACAGGAATAAATTTAGACAGTTAATTAGGATTGCTAAGGAGGAAGATTATAGAAAACAGATTTCAGAGGCAGGAAAAGACACTAAAAGAGTTTGGGTAACTATTTCTGAAATAATTAATAACAAAGATAGGGACTCTAACATATCAAAATTGAACGTTGATGGTGATCTTATTGAAATCCAAAATTATCCAGATAGGTGTTCTGATCATTTTAAACAATTCTTTCGAAATATTGGTGAAAAAATGGCTGCAAAAATTACATCCACATCAGACGAACAACCTGATTTTGGGGAAGATAGGAATACCATCTTCCTCAAAATCAAAATCATTCTTCGAGTTTATCCAGGTTAATGAAAGTAGCATTATTAAAACAATTGATGAACTAAGAGGAGGGTCCTGTCCTGGTTGGGACAACATTTTAGTAAACTAATATTAATTAAAACTTACATTGCATCAACTTTGACTTACATAACTAATCTTAGTCTTAGTACAGGAAAATTTCCAGAAATTCTAAAAAAATCTATAATTATCCCTTTGTATAAAAATAAAAATCGTTCTTTAGTTGGTAACTACCGCCCTGTGTATGTTATCCAACATAGCGAAAATAATAGAAAAAATGGTTAAAAAACAACTTGTTGGATACCTGGAAACAAATAGCCTAATAACCCCTAGACAGTTTGGTTTCCGACCAGGGCAGGGTACTCCTGATGCTTTAAATGCAGTCACTTCAGAAATAAATGAATCTTTAGATTGTAACCATATGAATCTTCCTTGATTTAGAAAAGGCGTTCGACACGGTGTCTCATGTCCTGTTGATTAAGAAACAGCCGTATGGGGGTGAAAGGAGCAGCTTTAAGTTGGTTCATTAGCTACCTTGCATGTAGACCTCAGCAGGTTAGATTGGGGAATGTTCTCAGCGCTACTATGTATGGTACTTGCTATGTAATCCCACAAGGTACAGTCTTGGGCCCTGTATTATTCCTGACATTTATTAACGACCTGCCAAAACTTGAACGAGAAATAGAAGGACACACCTACTTATTTGCAGACGATACCGTGCTTCTCTTCTCCACCCCGTCATGGCCCAGCACCTTCAATGTTGCCTCAAAGGGGATCGAAAGAGTGAAACCGTGGATCGACCTTAACCGACTCTCATTAAATTCTGACAAAACCAAATATATTACATTCTCAATCTATAAGAATTCTCAACCTAGTAATTTATTTAATATAAAATTAGGAAACAATACAATAGAAAGAGTTCAAAGTATTAAATATTTAGGTATTCAGATAGACCAGCATCTGAACTGGAAATCACTATCGGAAACTCTAACTAAACGAATAAATCAGTTGATCTCAGATGTGTTTTCCAGACTAACAAATATTTTGGACCAAAACACCTTAAAGACCGTGTACTTCGCCTTGGCCCAATCGATCCTAACTTATGAAATACTATCATGGGGTGGGGCTTGTCCCACAACATTAAGACCTGCAATCGTTAATTAACTTGCTTAGAAGAATTTTAAAGAGAGGAAGGCTCGATTCGGCCGGGGCGTTGTACAAGGACTTATCAGTTCTAACCATGAATAATCTTTATAAATTGACAATTTGGGTAATTTCCATTGTAATGTGTGACTGAATATATATATATATATATATATATATATATATATTTGTAATAATTATTAAGGAAATAAATAAATTATTATTATTTAAAACTAAAAGAGACAATCACATATATAATAATGAAATATATTTGAATGATAGTACTATAATAGTTCAACATGACGGAAGACAACTTGGGTTATACAATAACGATACACTTGACTGGACAACCCACATATTAAACCTGACTAAGCGACTAAATAAGGGACTTTATGCTCTTAGAACCCTAACACGATACTTAAACCAGGTGCTTTAAGTTTAAGCGTTTGTTGATTGGATGTATTAAAAATGGTTTATTTTGCTAATTTTCACAGCCACTGATTTGATATCATGTTCTGGGGGCGCGGTACACTAATTAGTGACGTCTTCAAGATCCAAAAGGCGGCACTTAGAACAATATACAATTTAGACTACACTGAAACATGCAGAGATGTCTTTAAAACAGCTAACATTTAACAGTGAGGTGCCGCTCACATAGTGAAAATAATAGAAAAAAATGGTTAAAAAACAACTTGTTGGATACCTGGAAACAAATAGCCTAATAACCCCTAGACAGTTTTGGCGTATGTGTATGAATCTTTATTATTTTTGGTCAAGAATAAACCGTTATTTGAGGAACATCAATTTAATCACACAAAGGAGACAACAAATAAAAATACAATTTATAAGAAACTTCCACACAACCCTGGCAGAAAAGTTACCACCATATAGCAATATAGAATTATATAACAAGCTACCACTAAAATCGTTAACCAAATTTAAAGAGTTTAAGAAGGAACTCAAACGCATCCTCATAGAAATTGAACCATACTCCCTTCTAGATTTTTATACTAGAATAGAATCCTACAAAAGTTAAGAACAATTTGATAAATTCCATTTTAGCCTACAAATGTAACATTTATTATTTATATTATTCACACATTCTCTGTACGCTTAAATAATGGAATAAAAATATTTGATATTTGAAAATATTTGATATTAGTTAGTACTTACAACTTAGAAGTCAATTTTACAAAATCAAGGAAACATTTATAAAAAATATTACTCCTGTTACATGTGTTAACATAAGTGATGCCAGTCTTTTTTTCAAATTTAAATATGCGCACCAAAAATAAAACAAATTGGTAAACGTCAATCGAAAGAAAAATTTTCTTCTCCATAAGATATCGCGTTTGCTTTTACGGTACATTTAATATTTTCAAATCAAATTAAAATATTATTTATTTATTCATAGGATGTACATTGTTATACATATTGGTACGTCAAGAAAAAAAAAAGAAGGGGTGTGTTCTTACACGACACAAAAAATATCAGAAAATAACAAATACTAAAAGTTAAATGAGTATAGTATACAGTTAATATATGCATTTTATAGAAGTTCATTTATTCTTTAAAAATTCATCGATGTCATAGTAAAGCCTTTCAATTAAATGTATTTTTAATTAGTTTCGGATAACCTTGTATACTCTTTTATCTTTTATACCGTCTGGTATACAATTATATATTATACTACACGTCTCGTTGTCGATGATTTGTAGTATGCTCGTCATTGCTTACATTTCACACTTTTTAGAGTTTGAAATTTGGCGCCTTGGCTAGTGTGGACTAGCTGGCCCGGACCTGTACAGTCATATTTGTTCGTTGAGTTTGACGTTTCACACGTACTGAGTACTTTTAGTATACAAAAATTACCAAATCTAAATAAGAATAGAAGGTTTAAATGTCAGGAGATAAGAAGAAGAGAAAATCATGTTCACGACCACGAAAAGAGATAGGAAGAAACCAAAAACGGATGGAAGACTGGAAAAAATTGGATAACCTCAACAAAATTGGATAACGAAACAGATCGATAACCTCAAAAACATCATTTGTAAACTGTCAGAATTAAATAAAAACCACTGATAAAATCAGAATGGAAATGCAGGTATCACATAAAAAGTATTTAGCCTCCTTACGAGACAATTAAAAAATGATTAAGTGTGGATTCATTCACACTTAAATATGTTTTTTTTATTTTTTCTTTGTACAAAAGCAACATGTACAAAATTATATAATTTATTATAAAATCAGTAGATTTTAGACTTGTGTTGACAGACGGCAGCTTGCCCAGGGGTGGCATATTGATCCATCTACTGTAAAAGACTAGTAAGGCTAAAATAACTAGCCTTTAATTTTAAGTGACAACGACTACGACAGTAGAAATAATGTCAATAAACTAATAATGGAAGTACTGTATTGGTGGAAAATAAATACACCAACAGGTTCTAACCTAAATAGAACACTTCAGTTTAAACTTGAAATATCTTCAGATGCATCTCTGACCGGGTGGAGTGCACACTGTAATGACGTAAACGCTCATGGTTTCTGGACGAAAGTGGAAAGAAAATTTATCATAAACTATCTACAAGTATTAGCAACGTTCTTTGGTCTAAGATGTTTCGCGAACAAAGTATCAGACGGCAAAATTCTCTTAAGAATTGATAATACGTCTCCAATTCCTATATCAATAGGACAGGCGTCATTCAATATCCCCACTTAAATGCATTAACAATAGAGGTCTGGCAATGGTGCGAGAGCAGAAAAATCTGGATTTACGCGTCATACATCCCGTCAGTTATGAATAAAGAGGATGGTTTAGCATCGAGAATCACTAATATAGATACTGAATGGGAACTATGTAAAGAGTCATTTCTACATCAGTCTCTTTTAATAAAATAAATCAGTCCTTTTTACATCAAGGTTGAATAAAAAATGTCCAAGATTTTGTTCTCGTTTCCCAGATCCAAACGTGATGACAGTAGATGTATTTACTATTATGTGAACCAATGAAAAATCTATGTTTTTTCCTCCTTTCGCACTTACCCTTAGAACTCGCGAAAAATAATAACCGATAAAGCTGAGGGATCAGTCATGGTACCATTGTGGTCAACCCACCCTTGGAACCCGCTCTTTAAATCACTACTTACCGAACAGCGTTTAGTTAAAACCTCACAAAAATTTATTATTGTCTCCTTCCAAGAAAGAAATACATCCACTGGCACACAAACTTTCATTGGTTGCAGGTAACTTGTCCGCAAAGCGCTCGTAAGTAAAGGAATAAATGAAGCATCTACAGAAATCATGATCAACGCCATAAAACCATCAACACTCAAACAATACCAAGGTACTCTAAAGCTATGGCGGAAATTTTCTACATCAAAAAATATTCCAATATTTAAATAACGCAATTAAAGTAAATATACTATAATACGTTTTCTAATGGAAAGTTAGACGTTTAGTTAGCTCCGATCGAGAACGGAGCAAGCTAGGGGACTTTGAACTGCAACAGATCAGCTATATCACTCATCTCTACTCAAGATCTCGGAAAGGATAAACTGCTGTCCCGATTCTTCAGGGGAATAATTGAGGAACAAGGTTTAAATATACAAGTACAGCGGACACCAGTTTTGAATGACTTGCCCTGATTAAATCAGCTAAAAGTAGCTAAAAGCAGCTAAAGGGTGCAGCAGAAAAAGTATCAACGATGCTTATTTTATCTACAGCACAGCAAACTATCGCACTAATTAATATAAAAAACATATCCATGGACAAATAGAAAATAACAATAAAAATACCAGACCTGATAAAAATGTCCAAGCCAGGAAGAAATAAGTCAGAGCTTATACTACCTTTTGTATAAAGAACAACCTGGCCTATGTGCCGCTACAGCTGTAATTCACTACTTGAATAAGACAAAAGACCTAAGAAATGAGCAAAACAACAAATTTCTCATATCAAACATCAAGCCATACAAAAACGTAACTTCTCAAACGATTGGTCACTGGTAAAAATCCTTGCTGTCTAAAGCAGGCATTGATACAAATCACTTCACAGCACATAGTACAAAATATGCTGCAGTATCAGTAGCTGGTTTTGGAAGTGGATATATATACACAACCAGACGTACTGCTGGTTCACCTCGACGGTCACAGACCTTCGCAAAACTTTACAATCGCCCGATCCAAGATAATAACGATACGTTCGCAAAATCTGTATAATCTAACGCACGGTAACTCTTTTCTTAATGGTTTCCAGTCATGTAACATGATAAATGAATGAGTTTTCACCGAGAACGAGACGTGTAGTATAATTGAACGATCAAACGAGCCCGCCGAAGGCAGGCGAAGTTCGATCGTGATTATACGAAACGTCTCGTTCGAAGATGATCAATCTCCCTCCCTACATGTACCCGTTAATAAACATACCCTAGATCATCTTGCAGGGAAAACTCAACTACAAAAATCTCTAAAAATATGATTGTACAGGTCCGGGCCGGCTAGTCCACACTAGCCTAGGCGCCAAATTTCAAACTCTAAAAAGTGTGAAATGTAAGCAATGACGAGCGTACTACAAATCATCTTCGAACGAGACGTTTCGTATAATCATGATCGAACTCCGCCCGCCTTCGGCGGGCTTGTTTGATCGATCAATTGTAATTCCTAATCTATTACCTGTTTTAGAACATAGAGTTAGGTTGCTCCTCTGTGTATAGAGTTGTAAGCAGCTACGTTAGGTTTTTAGCAGCTAAGCAGCTTCTAGTATTGTACGTATGGTTGACATTATTCATCTTGAAATGACTTTTTTTTTTCAAAAAAGCATGCGAAAGCAAGGCTGGAAAGCTGGATATTCAGCAGGCAACCACACAATGGCACTACCCTAGAACTCAATGGAAGCCAAATTGAACGTGTCTCTAACTTCAAATATCTTGGTAGTATTATTACATAGGATCTAAACCCGGACTGCGATATAAAGTGCCGAATAGAGATTGCTCGGGCAACTTTTAATAATATGAGATCCTTTCTTTGCAATGACAACCTGAATCTGAAACTAAGACAACGCATAGTTGAATGCTATGTATGGTCGGTATTGCTGTACGGAGTAGAGACATGGACTCTGAAGGTCAGGACGATGAACCAACTGGAGGCATTCGAAATGTGGCTTCACAGAAGAATGCTTCGTATTCCGTGGACACAATATGTTAAAAACTAGAATGTACTACGAAGAGCAAACATCGAAAGGCAACTTTTGACGAACGTAAAATGCCGAAAGACATCATATCTTGGACTAATAAAATGTTTCAAAAATTATTGCTTTAATTTTATTCTCTAAATTGAAAAAATAAATAAAATAGGAAAGGAATACTGAACACAAATGAAAGCTGAAATGAATTCCGCGAAGTAAAGTCAACAAGCACATTCAAGTCTTTTTATATAGGGTCTTGCAATAAGAGATTTCATTTTCAATAGCCCGCCATTTTAACAGTTGTCTTGAGTCAACCAAGTTCCAATACGTGTGTGGTAGTGTAAACATACCATAAAAGAGCTTTAGTTAAAGTAGTTGATGTGCAACATGCTAGATATATTCACTTAGTTGCTCATGATTGGATACTTTTTGAATCGATCGAGAAATGCATATATCTTTTGTTTAATTATTCTCTTAAATAAATCTATGATAAAATTTTTTGTCTTTTGCATTTTTTTGGAACAGGGAATGAAGAAATCCATAATAAGGTTAATTTATACTATAATATTATTAAATATATGTTCTATATCTGGTGCAGAATAAAGTGTCGTCGAAGTGCCTTAAAGTATCGTCGAAATGCAACGGAGTGCTTTCGAGATAAACGAAGTGTCGTCAAAGTGCAACGAAGTGTATCCGAGACAAACGAAGTGTCGGGCTGTATAAATGTCACAATTTATCTGACACTTTGACGACACTTCATTAACTCGTTACCGACACTTCGTTCAGACACTTTGATGACATTTAATTTTCACTAGGGATGCTTCTAATTAATTGGAAAATTGATCTAGAACCGACTTAAGGCATGAGTTGAAATGCCCTAAACATATGGTCAAAATATATAGATAGGTGTTAAATAAAATTGAATGAATAAAAAGTTACAAGAAAATTTGGTTTGGAATCTATGTTACGGTGCTTCAAACTAAGTAGTGTACATCAAGCTTGAAACCTTACTTTAAAATTGATTTACATATTTATTTTTTAAATGAACTCGATCTTCCAAAATTTTAAATAAAGAGATCGGAATATATTATATACGGTCTGATTACTGCAACTATTATTACTGCAACTACTGCAACCGATTTATTTATAGGTGTAAGTATTGAAATTGTGTTCATATACATCTGAAACACATAATTTGTACAACATTTAGATTGCTTTTCGATTATTTTCTAAAATTGTTTACAGAAGTATAATATTATTTTAATATAGTGCTAATTATAATTTTTGAAATAATATTGAAAGTTTTTGCCTTGATTCATTGTTTTTATTTTATTTTGTGTAAATAAATGTTATTTTTTATGTTGCAATTATTTAATTGCTTAGGCTAACCAAGATTTGCGAGGAAAAATATTTTTAATCCAAAATAATTGCTAAAATGTAATGATGAAATGTAATAAAATTTCTTGTCTTGCAGGAACAGAGGGCACGGAAGAAGTTGCATTAGTTATAACCTGAGATAGGAGATAATAGTGTTCCCCGTAATACCTTCCACAAATATCGCTAATCCTGAGATTAATGTTAATATTCATTACGTTTAAATTTATATTTATGTATACAAATAATAGTTGGATTGCTTTGTAGGGTAAATATTGTTATAAAATAATAGCAGATTGAAACTAGAAGTCAATTTACATTGAATTGAAATTATGTTTTAACCACAATTTATGTTTTAACCACACTTATAATATGTAGAAATGTTATATAACTTATTATTCACAGTTATATAAACTTCTACATTTATCACGACTCGAGTTTCGACGTTTGACGGTCATTTTCAAGTGACTTACTGATATATTTACGAGAGGAATCTTGGCGATTACCATCACCGAGAGATAAATCGCTGGTGTAACACGTGGAAAATACAACTTAACGCTGAGAAAACGCAAACCATCATGTTCACAAGAACAAAATTCAAACACATCACAACAAAACGCTTCAAGATTAATAATACAATTATAAAATGGGAAAAACAGGTAAAATATGTAGGTATTATTCTGGACAAAAGACTAACCTGCGCAGGACATTGCGAAGAAAACTAAACAAATTAAAGGTTATCTTTATCCCCTCATCAACAGGAAAAGCAAACTCAACATGGAAAATAAGCTAAAACTGTAGAAGACAGTAATACGACCAATAATGACATACTAACCGACGTGCTGGATGCAAGCAAGCACGTAAAATACCGTCTACAAATTATACAAAACAAAATACTGAGACAAATCACAGACTCGCGATGGTACATAACCAACGAGCAAATACATAAAAACCTCGAAATGGAGACAATCACAGAGAACATAGCAAAACTTACAGAAAAAAATATTTGACAACATGCGACAACATGACAATATAATATACTAACTACAATATAATAACTAACATGACAATACAACAAACCGCAAACTACAGAACAAACGTCAAGTGGAAATTCCCAAAACTGCAACAAACGATATGGTATCCTTTGTTTTGTGGCGGATTGAACGTATGTTCGCTTTTCCGCCGTCTTTGTTTTGTTTTTCGGTTTGTCTTTTGTTGTTGTCTTTTGTTTGTCTCATGTCTCATTCCCTTTTTTCCCCCTTCTTCTTCTTGGTTTCCTTGTGTTTCTTCTGCTGTGGCCTCTTGTCCTCGGCTGGGTTGGTCCTGCTGTTGTGCTGTGGTCCTTTGGCTTCCTTTTTTGTTTCTTTTGTGTTGTCTCATTTGCTGTGCTGTCGGTGTGGTCCTTTTGTTTCGCCAGGGTTGCTCTGGGTACCCTGTAGGTAGAAAACAGTGGTATTTATTGTCTGAATGTGGTTTGTTGCAGTTTTGGGAATTTCCACTTGACGTTTGTTCTGTAGTTTGCGGTTTGTTGTATTGTCATGTTAGTTATTATATTGTAGTTAGTATATTATATTGTCATGTTGTCGCATGTTGTCAAATATTTTTTTCTGTAAGTTTTGCTATGTTCTCTGTGATTGTCTCCATTTCGAGGTTTTTATGTATTTGCTCGTTGGTTATGTACCATCGCGAGTCTGTGATTTGTCTCAGTATTTTGTTTTGTATAATTTGTAGACGGTATTTTACGTGCTTGCTTGCATCCAGCACGTCGGTTAGTATGTCATTATTGGTCGTATTACTGTCTTCTACAGTTTTAGCTTATTTTCCATGTTGAGTTTGCTTTTCCTGTTGATGAGGGGATAAAGATAACCTTTAATTTGTTTAGTTTTCTTCGCAATGTCCTGCGCAGGTTAGTCTTTTGTCCAGAATAATACCTACATATTTTACCTGTTTTTCCCATTTTATAATTGTATTATTAATCTTGAAGCGTTTTGTTGGGATGTGTTTGAATTTTGTTCTTGTGAACATGATGGTTTGCGTTTTCTCAGCGTTAAGTTGTATTTTCCACGTGTTACACCAGCGATTTATCTCTCGGTGATGGTGATCGCCAAGATTCCTCTCGTAAATATAGCAGTGTCATCTGCATATAGTATAATTTGTGTTTTCCATTCTAGGTATGTCAGCGGTGTAAATGTTGCAGAGCAGAGGCCCCAGTACGGACCCCTGGGGGACACACGCTCCCACTGGACGAGTCGTCGATATCGTGTCATTTAACTTCACCTGGAACGTTCTGTTGTCGAGGTACGAAGCTAGTAGCTTTATCCCCAGCGGGATTTTGAATTTATCCATTTTATATATTAAACCAAGATGTGGCTTTTCGAAGGCCTTTGAGACGACCAGAAGTACCGCTCCCTTGGCGTATCCTCGGTTGAAAGCGTCAATTATCGGTTCGGTTATTCTGGTTGTCTGGTACGTTGTGGAATGTTCATGTCTGAATCTGTACTGTTCGTCGGAGAATATTTGGTTCTCCTCAACTATGTCTGTCAGTCGTTTGTGTATTATTTTCTCCGTTATTTTTCCAATTCCTGTTAGTAGGCTTATTGGCCTGTAGCTTGACTTAATGTTCCTAGGTTTGTTGGGTTTGGAAATCAGTATTGCTGCACCAAGTGAAGATCAGTTATAAGAAGATGGAAGTGGATGGAAATTGGGTAACATGGGAGGAGTCAAAGAAGATTATGCAAAAAAACTAAGGTGCAAGCCAGGTGCAGGAAGGGAGAAAAAGGGGGAAAGAATTAAAATTTTATTTTGGAACGTGGCAGGATTACTAAGGAAGCTGAGAATAGGAGAGGAAGAATTTTTTTAAAGTTATTAACTTAGTGGAAAGTTTGACAAAACAAGAGGAATGCAATAAGAGGTTGCCGGAAGGCTATAGATGGAGGCCCCAATTTGCAAAAAAGATTCTAAGTTCGGAAGGGTAAAAGGTGGAATAGTAACAGGGGTGGACAAGGCTCTTAGGGAAAAAGCTTCCACAGATATACCCAGAAGAGAAAAAGATACGGTTAAAGATATGTGTGAAGGTCTGGTGATGAGGGAAATTGAAATTGAAGGGCAATGGTGGGGGGCGATGACGGTGTATAATAATAATAGATCTATGGAAATACAACATAATATAGAGGAATGCCTGAACGAAGGAGAACACGAAAAACTGCTGATGGGAGGAGACTGGAATGTAAGAATTAGGGAAGGGCAGCCGATGGGGATTAGCAGTAGTCGATGTGAAATTACGAGGAAATCTAAGGACAAATTAAGGAATGCTCAAGGAAAGCTGTGGTTGGAGTTGGTGAAGAAAAACCAATGGGAAGTGCTAAATGGGTGCTGTGTCGGAGACTGGAACTGGGAATTTACTTTTGTGGGAGGTAGTGGTGAATCCGTTATTGACCTAGTGGTGGCAAATGAGAAATCAATGGAGTCAATAGAAAGTATGAGGATTGGTATTGGAGGGGACTCCGATCATATGCCGATAATTGTGACCCTGAAAGAAAAACACGAAACAAGGAGAAGTGGGGAATGGATAATATATAAATGGCATCAGCCCGGGTAAGAAATATATGCCACGAGGCTAGCAAAAGTAGATTGGACAAACCTCAAAGATAAGAAAGAAATAACACATTGTATGAGAGCGTCAATGGTGGCAAAAACTATGAAGATAACTGGAACCAAATCCACATGGTTTGATGAAGAATGCAGGAAAGAAAAGAAACAGCTGAGAGAGGTGATAAACAGATTGAGAGAAGGAAAGGGAGTCAAAGAAGAAATTAAGAAACAAAAACTGCAGCTTGAGAGAGTTATGAAGACAAAAAAAGAAAAGGGTGGAAGAGATATCAAACAATAATGAAGCGGAGATGTGGCCATTCCTAAGGAAAAAACGGAGGTCGAGGACAAGGAGTGACAGACAAGTACGAGTTAGAGGATTGGAAATCAAGAAGAACCGATGAGGTGCATTTTCAGTGGAGGAGGTGGTAAATATAGCAAAATCGTTAAAGAAAAAAAAGGCGGCAGGTCAAGACAGGGTACAGAATGAGGCTTGAATGATGGCAAATGAGCAATGTTTGGAGAGGACACTCATGAATTCATCCTATAAAATGTATGCGAAATTATTAGAAAGACGTTTGGTGGAGGAAGTAGAAGGAAAAATGTTGATACCAGAAATGCCAGCAGGTTTTGGAGAAGGAAGGGGAAACTACTGAACATTTAATAACCCTTAGGTATATTATCGACCAGGAATTAGCTAGTCCAAAGGATAAGCTCTTTGCTCTGTTCCTAGACTTAAAGGCTGCATATGACCCGGTAAATAGGAAAATGTTGTGGGAATGTTTGGAAAAAAAGGGGATATCTGGAAAATTGAGAGAAGGTATCGAGCGGCTGTATAAAGAAACGTGGTGTAGGGTCAAAGTGAGAGAGAGAGTAAGCCGAGTGCTTTCAAAGTAGATATGGGTCTGAAACAAGGTTGCCCGCTTAGAGCCCGGCACTCTTTAATATATATGGCAGATTTGGAAAAGGTTTTGGCTGCTGGGCATGCAGGGGGAGTGGTGGTGGCTGCTGCAAAATTGGATAAGGTTTAAGAAAGGTGGGGTGTGCAGGAAGGAGAGGTTCTAATGGAAGGGAATGGAGATAGAGCAAGTTGGGCATTTTAATTATTTAGAGTTTGTATTTGGGAGTGGGTGTGGTAATAAAGAGCATATAGAGTACGTGGCAAAAAAATCGTGGGTGGCGGCAGAAAGGTTTTTTGAAGGTATGGGGAAAAGAGTTTAGCACAAATTACCGGGCGAAGGAGATGATATGGAAGCCTTGTTGGTGGAGTATATTGATGTATGGAGCTGAAATATGGGGGATGAAGGAAGAAGGCGTGCAAAAATTGCAACTACAATTCTTTAAAAAAGGCCCTGAAATTAGGCAGATGAACTCCTTCCTACATAGTACTGCAGGAGCTAAATGCATTTAAATTAAGAATTGAAGCAAGCCGACCAGTAGCTAGGTATGAATGTAAAGTGAATCGAATTGGAATGGACTGAGGAAAGAATTGTAAAAGAAGTGTTCAGGGTAGCAAGTTTGGAAGGAAAGAATGGTAGGAGAGAGAAAAATTGGGGAAAGAATAGAATAAAAGAATACCTCCTTCTGTATGAAGGAGGTGGTATGTCTATCATGGAAATGGAAAGGCTTAGGAGGAAGGGCGTGCGAGTTGACGAATGGCTAGTGGTAAGGCTGAAGGAAGTTGAACTGCAAGAACGTCAAAGGAAAATAATGAAGAGTAGATATAGTAAGGACTATGTGGAAATACAAATATTTGAAGAGCTACCTAAATACTTAAAATCAACAATGGACCTGAATGCCCAGTCAGTAATTGCCAGGTTTAGATGCGGCTGTGAAGAAAGAGGGCGAAAGTATTGGATGGATGACAAGTATAAGAGTTGTGGTGTATGTGGGGTAGGGAAGGACGTGTGGGTGCATTGGTTTGAGGAATGCAAAAAAGGAGAGTGGACCGAAAGAAAGAGAGAGAGTGTTAGGGACGAAATGGAAACAGTGCATGAATGAGGATGGCAGTGGTTTGGTAATGATGGAAAGGATAAAAGGATGGAAGGAACAGGGGACGGAAACAGAGATAGCCCAGAGATAGAGATAGATAACAGAGAGTGTAGTATTATTTTTCTTTCTTTTTAGGGTTCCGTACCGAAAACGGAACCCTTATAGGATCACTTTGTTGTCCGTCTGTCTGTCTGTCTGTCTGTCTGTCTGTATGTCCGTCTGTCTGTCTGTCAAGACCTTTTTCTCAGGAACGCATAGAGGTAACAAGTTGAAATTTGTATCAAATACTCGAGTCTGCGGTCTCTTTCAGCTGTGAAAAAATCAAACTTGCAAGTCAACGCGATCAAAAGATATGACCGTTTATGTCGCATATTTTGCGATTTCACGAGGGAATCAAAACCTATAGGGTACTTCCCGTTGACCTAGAATCATGAAATTTGGCAAGAAGCGGTGTCTTACAGCACATGTCAAGGGAAAAATCTGAAAACCGTAAATATGTAGTTTAATTACAAGAAAAATGCTAATTTACTATTTGAAACTTATGAAAATTCACTAATGTTGTCGTAGTGGTATTGTCAGGCTCCAGAAGCGTATGGGTTGCATACAGTTAGGTCCTATTCTAGGTTTATTCTGAATTTTCTTTGTTTATATTCGTTATGCATTTCATCACGTACGCTTTATATACATAATATATACAGGGTATATATTATGTCTAAATTTTGTTTTTTTATAACCGACATGCGACATACTCAAGTCTCGTAACATCCTGTATATATTATATTTCGTCTAATTTTTCTTTATAATCTACATAATTTGTTAATAATCTACATAATAATACTATACTATACAAGTTTGTACGGAACCCTCGGTGCGCGAGTCACAACTCGCACTTGGCCGGTTTTTTTTTATCTCTTTTAACTTGGACTTTATTTTGGATGGTGTGCGATTATTGATTTTGTTTTCTTTTTTTTTTATATTTTGTTGGTTTTGTTTTTCTTTTTGTTCTTTTTTGGTATTGTAAGAGGAAAGGTTTATGTTTTTTTTAATTTTATTTATGCCAATAAAGGTTATTGTCTATTTTGCTGTGGCGTGTTTCCATTGGGTCGGAAACGTTCTGAGTTTGAGCGATGCCTTGATAGGCACATTGTTTATATTATCACAACCGGGTGCTTTCCTGTTTTTAAGGTTTTTTTATTATCTCGTATATTTCCTCTAGAGTTGATTCTCTTATTTCGCAGTTTTCTTCGCTGTTTAGAATCCTCCTTACCGTTTCGTAGATTCCTTGGGAGTTGTGGATTGCGTTTGGGATATTTGGCGTGAATTGTTCTTCGAGGGCGTTTGTGAAAGTCTCTGTATTGTCAATGTCAGAGGTTGCTGTGCTGCTGTCGTTCTTTTTGATAGGTAGTATTGTGTTGCGGTTCTGTTGTTTTAGAGTCTTTTCTAAATACCACGGTTCGTCTCTGGTGTCGTTTATTCGGTCTAGTCTGTTTTTCCATTCTGCGTTGTGTTGTTCTTGTAGCGCCTGTTTTAATTGTTTTGTCAGTCTGTTCAGGACCGTTTTGTCTGGTGCTAATGTATGTTGGTACCGGGTTTTTCCGTCAGGAAGCCCATGGGCTTGTATTTGGTTTTTGCTTTTTTTAAGGTTTTCATGTTGTCCCTAAATAGAAGCCCATGGGCTTCTTAACGGAAACAAGTTTATATTGAAATAATATTTATTTGGTTAATGAAATGTTATTTTTATTTTAAATATTACAACAACCGAACAATATGAAATTAAAAATTATTCTTATTAATATTCTAATTGACAACTATTTCTAACAGTCACATAGACAATGACTACTCAAATTTGAAAAGTTTTAATAACATCCACTTTGGGACAGCTTTACTAATTAAATCAAGGGAGGGACACGGAAATATTCTGTTACTCTTTAGCACACAGCGCTCTAGATGCATTGTGTGAGCCTTTCGCTACGTCAAAGCAAGTAACGAGAAAGGTCAAGACCTAATATGTCAGGGGCTGAAGGCCATAGGTTTATGTACTAGTAAAGTAACATAAGATAGTTGTAATTTGTGTAACCTCACTACTTAGGTAAAACGAGAAACCTCACCTTTGTTGGCGAGTTCTTCAGCAGTTCCTCGTCTTCGGACCAATTGTAGTATCGTGTACAAACCAAACAAAGGAATCGTATATCATGCATACCTCGGAAAATTAGACAACAATCGTGTCTCTTTATCTAACGTTGCACACGGGACCCATGAAAAGCTTGCGGAAATACAACACACAATTAGAATATTATTATGTGCTTCCGTACTAATTGAATCATTCCCTTATTATGGTTGATTGTGTGTTGTATTTCCGCAAGCTTTGCATAGGTCCCGTGTGCAACGTTAGATAAATGACACGATTGTTGTCCAATTTTCCGAGGTATGCATGATATACGATTCCTTTGTTTGGTTTGTACACGATACTACAATTGGTCCGAAGACGAGGAACTGCTGAAGAACTCGCCAACAAAGGTGAGGTTTCTCGTTTTACCTAAGGAGTGAGGTTACACAAATTACAACTATCTTATGTTACTTTACTAGTACATAAACCTATGGCCTTCAGCCCCTGACATATTAGGTCTTGACCTTTCTCGTTACTTGCTTTGACGTAGCGAAAGGCTCACACAATGCATCTAGAGCGCTGTGTGCTAAAGAGTAACAGAAGATTTCCGTGTCCCTCCCTTGATTTAATTAGTAAAGCTGTCCCAAAGTGGATGTTATTAAAACTTTTCAAATTATTCTTATTATTCTAAAAAACAAAAATTTATAAAACAAAAAATAAATGCAAAAAGTATGACAAATAATAAAAGAAAAAAGAGTATTATTCAGAACCTGTTGCATTAGAGCAATCAGAATTTGTAGTGAAACAATTGTTATTTTCGTCTTCCGAGCAATCAATTAGTAGTGGAAGAATTGTTGTTTTCGTTTTCATCCAATTATATTAGCTCTTCTTCAATTCCATCACTAACAGCCAGATCATAAGATCCAATTTCAAGTCGATGATTATTTTCAAGGACAAATTGCAACTTTTTATTTAATATATTGGTTGCTACTTCTTTTCCATCTGCAGCAATGCCGCAACATTCAAATGCTCTTTGAATTGATTTTGAATTGATAGTATTACAGGCAGAAATAACCATTTCAACAATTTTTTGGTAAGATGGTCTTTTTCTATATCCTTGTGAAGTAAATTCAGCAGTCTTCTTTAATCCAATTTTCCCAATCGTTTCTCATAGCAGCTTTAAAACTAGAATTTATGGCAACATCTACGGGCTGCGTGTAGTGGGTTGTTTTTTTCTGGAATTATTACTGCCTTTGAGCCATATTTTTTTTAAAGATATTTTAAAATTTCATCTCTCTTACGAGTTCCATAAGAATCCCAAATAATTACTGTTGGAGTGTTACTAAAATAAGATCCTCTCTTGCAAAAAACAGTATCCATCCACATCTTTAGTAGATTTGTGTCCATTGATCCGCTTTTGTTTACAGCAACAACCGCTTTACCAGCGGGGATTGTTGCTTTGGGAATTTTCTTCAAACCACGAAAAATATTCATAGGTGGGAGCATGCGTCCATCCAATGATATCGTCAAACAGTCAGTGTATCGATTTTTTCTAAACCCTGTGTCCGCACCATCAACATTTTTGCTCCCAACAAAGTGAAGTGTGCAATCTCTTGTCATGTCAAAGTAACATAGAGTCATCCATATTAAAAACACGATCACTTGTCATTCCTATTGTAGCGATATTTACTTGAATTAAGTATTGCTTTACTTCTTCGTGTATTTCGTTCGGATCACGATTATCGAGTTGTCCATGATGACTTATTTTACGTGATCTAATACGATGTATTCTAGTCCATACAAACAAAAACTTATTACTCACTTTAAAATCAGGTGGTATTTTAAGGCCAAATTCTGGTGAGAAAATATAGTTTCGCAGTGTGTAATACGTAACTGATCGGCGGTTATCTTGTTCCTTCTTGAAAAATTTAAATAGTTTTATCTCAATTTCAGGATAAAAAGCCTTTCTTCCTGTGCCCTCAAGACGTTTGTGTTTACGTTTTTTAACCTGCTTCAATAATTCCGCTTCTTGCTGCAACCAACGACGAAGATTTTTCCTGTCAATACCTATTTGTTGCGATACAGAATTTTGACTTTCCCCTGTTCTTAAACGTGTCACAAACTGTAGTTTTTCCTGAATAGTATAAGATTTTCGTTTGCTAGACTTTTTATTTTCCATGTTTAGATGCAATAAACTTAACTAATAAATATACTAAACTATATATAAATAAAAAATTATAAACTAATAAATAATGATAAATCGCCGACTGTTAAGATTAGATAGTATATTTCCTGTACGCAGGTGCATCGAATCCCCACTACGTAGCACCATGCGCAATGTGACGATATACGTTGCGAGAAGCATGTTATTATTTCTCCCAAAATAAAGGCCCATGGGCTTCTATTTGGAAACAAAAATCTAAATAGATAAGGTGACCAACTACTTTTTGTTCAAAAAGAGTAAAGAGTACAGGTGAAAAAAAAAGAAGAAAAAACGATAAAAGCTTTATTTTCTTTTAAAAACATATTTTTCTTCGGAGTGGATTTTTTTGCTAAATGAGGATGTTCGTCTAATAATGTAGCCACATCCGAACAACTTTCATTTTGCATATTAAATTTGACTGTTAAGACAGCAGATAATGTTTTTACAGAAAGTTGCGACTTCTCACTGCTCCAATAATCATTCCCTAGTGAAAATACCCTTTCAACAGCAGCATTAGTGCCTGGACAACATAAGGAAATTTCTATTAAAACTTTTAAATTTTCATGTGGGATATGTTCTACTCTAAAATGCCGAAAGATTTCTACCCATCTTTTGTCAAGTTCTATTTTCTCATCGTTCCATTTCTTCAATTTTTCTTCATTTAAATATAAATTTACTCTTCGAATTTCTTCAAAGAAAAAATTGTCATTAATAACAATATCTTTTACTTCCTTCATTACAAATTCGACTGCTGAAGAAACTTCTTTCCATTCAATTTTTCTATTTAGAAGGGTCCATTTGAAACAATTTAATGCTCTAAAGTTCACAATCCATTCTTCGATATATTCATAGCAGATTTTATAAAAAAATTTAACTTTTTTTAAAAATTCATTTTTTATTCCGGGATTGGAATCTTACAAAACGGTCAGTTTATTCTTTAGAATTAGTGGTAAAAATCTATCATTAAATCTTGATTTACATTGCAGTATGAAATCGTTTAATATAATACAAACTTCTGCTGCTGAAATTTTATCTCCTTCAATTTGTAGAGTAATTTTATGAAACAACGACGCCTGACTGTGAATAAAATAAAGCATAGGTTCTGACATATCGTTTTGAAAGAATTTCTTCAAAATTGTCGGACATTTGTCAAGGCTTAAAAAATATGAACGTAGTGGATCATATAACTGCAAAACGCGTTCTAATGCTGGAGTTAAAGCAAGCCATCTGACTTTGGAATAACCAAGCAGTTTTTTGTATTGAACACCAGCCTCTTCACAAAATTCTTTCAAACTTGCTACCCGTACTGTAAACCGATTGAAATATAAATAGATATTTGTAATAATTACTTCCACATCTATTGACATTGAACTTGATGCTGTATTGATGGCATTTGATATAATGTGAGCATTACAACCAATTCCCAAAATATTTCGTTTCAGAAGATCTTGTAATTTTGTGTACATATTATTGACACCTTTACGGGTGCGTCCTCCAAAATTAGTATTTGTGTTATCAGCCGAGAGCGCCAAAATTTTCTTATTGAAATTGTTGTCTGTTATAACTCGAAATAAATGATTAGACAAAATGTCTGATGTTTCCCCTTCGATTGATTCCAAATTTAAAATCTTAATTTGAATACCGTTCTTAATATCGAAATACCTTACTAAAATTGGATAAAGTTTTATTTCATTGTGATTCGATGCGTCTGATAGAATATATATATATATATATATATATATATATATATATATATATATATATATATATATATATATATATATATATATATATATATATATATATATATATATATATATATATATATATATATATATATATATATATATATATATATATATATATATATATATATATATATATATATATATATATATATATATATATATATATATATATATATATATATATATATATATATATATATATATATATATATATATATATATATATATATATATATATATATATATATATATATATATATATATATATATATATATATATATATATATATATATATATATATATATATATATATATATATATATATATATATATATATATATATATATATATATATATATATATATATATATATATATATATATATATATATATATATATATATATATATATATATATATATATATATATATATATATATATATATATATATATATATATATATATGATACAGAATCCAGATTTTCTGATAGCATTTTCTTGCAGTATTCATTAAATACGCGGGTTACGATAGACTCACATTTTGTTCGCGCACAAGAAAATTCGTCATAGAAATTCGTCATAGAAATCAATTCATTAATTACAAGAAACGACAAATTCGATTGTGAAATGCTTAGCAATTAATCTAAATATTGAATATCAAGAAAAACATAACTTTGATATTCAATATTTAGATTAATTGCTAAGCATTTCACAATCGAATTTGTCGTTTCTTGTAATTAATGAATTGATTTCTATGAATTGGATGGTTGCGACTGTTATAGCGTGGTAATTCATACTCAACTATGAATTGACACCAAAACTATAAGGGTATATATTCAACCTAATCAATTTGTAAGTTATGTTTTTATGATTCATCATATTGCATTCAATCATATTGCATCTATCCTATATACTCATATCATATGTTCTATTGAGGTTCGCCATTATATTAGTTTATTAGAATTAATTGATTAGCAGTTATGAAAATTAATAGATATATGAACAGTTTATATGTTTTATTAATAATTTATTTGGTAAATAATATAAGAAAATTCTATCCAGCTATCATTTGTAAAACATAATGTATACAATATGAAACTCTGGACGACAGCCAAGAGTTTTCTTAAATCATAATGAAAAATTAGTATTTGTATCCATGAGCAGCAGCAGCATGGGCAGCCAAGTGGGCAGCTCTGGCATGTTGAACTTCAGCTGTATCCAATGGAACTCCTTTAATAATAACTGGCACGTGCTGTTTACCGTATTTTTCATTGTAGGAGAGCACTGGGGCGTGGATTGCGTAATTAGAATACCCGTAGCTTTGAGCTTGAGAATCTTGAGCTTCATGTTCGTAGTCAGCGTAAGTAAATGAGGAATCATCTTGAGAGTATTTGTAGTCGGCATCACGAGCTTCAGCTTGAGATTTATGCAAGAAGTGTTCGGCTCTGGCGTGTTGAACTTCGATGGTGTCTACTGGAACTCCATTTTTACCAATTACTGGAAAGTGTTGTGGTCCATGATAAGCTTGTACAACATATTTTACATCATGAGAAGCAATTGGTGTTTCGTGGGCATAAGTTGAGTAATCATATCCGTAAGATTTGGCTGCAGCTACTTGAGCTAAATGAGCAGCCCTAGCATGTTGAACTTCCACTGTATCTACTGGAACTCCATTCTTTCCAATTACTGGAATATGTTGTGGTCCATGGTACAGCTGAGTGTAATGAGCAGTGGCAGTAGCCAGAGCGCAAGCAAGAATGATCTATCAAATTTATAAAATTAAAATATATGGTTTAAATGACAGAAATTAATTTACTCACAAAAGAATTCATAATTGAATTAAGTTGTAACCTCCTGAAGTAGGACTGTTATACTGTGTTTTTAGTAAGAAAACGCGGTCTTTTATACTAAAATTGAAAAATATTTCATGCGTATCGAATTTAGTAATTCTGCCCCAAAAAAATAATGAAAGTGTATAATATAATTTGAAGAAACAGAACCAAGGTGTGTATAATTTCAATGAATAATTTATGTGGACTTAATGAATAATAATACGCATTCGTTTGAGATTTATAAAATGCTTCTTTCAATATTTTCAAATATTATAGTTTGTTATAAACAACGAAATCCTTCGTAAGGATAATTGTAAATATATACAAAATATGAATATTGAAGCCATGCTGATAAGCTCTAATTAAATCCCGCTATGTAAAGCATCAGTCAAATATTTCGAAGTTGCTTATTAAGGAAGCACTGAACAAAAACACACTTGAATGTTCCAATTCTTGCGCAATCTTATGCGAGTTCCAGTGTTATGTCAAGGAAAAATAGGGGCCTACAAGCAATTATAAAAGAAATCCATCCTCACGCTATAATTAACTTTATCGCCAAACTTTAACGCCAAACTTTAACGCCAAACTTTATCGAAATCCATTTTTTCATATAATCCAAATTACAATTCCTTTTTTATTTATAATATTAATACAGATTTAGCTGTTAGACTGTCAATTTTACTAATGAGTTAAGACGCCACGTGGTAAAAAAGAGAGCGAAGGAACTGCATATCATTTATTACTAGGCGTCATTTATGATCTCTCATTAAATAACTGATTGGTTCAGCTGCCCCTAGACAAAATCCGTGGCTACGCCCATGGCTGCTGGATGGTCTGAGGAGGATGCGGGCGACCACGAACACGTATGTCGAGCATATCTCAAAAATGCTCTATGGTATTTAAATCAGGACTTAACGCAGGACATACCATTGTTTCAAAATGCAGTTCTTGTAGGAAAATGATTCTGCTGAAATGATTCGCGCAGTATGTGGTCTTGCGTTATCCTGCATTAACAAAAAAATTGAATCTACTACATATTCCATAGGGACATGTTCATAGAGATTAGCATTAAGATTTCCTCGAATTACAAGAGGGTCGGTTCTACTGTCGATACTAATCCCACCCCAATCCAAAACTGTCTCCAAATCTTGAAGTCAACTGTCGTGACGTTCTCTAAGCAGGCATACGTCAAATTTGATATTTGACAGGTTTTTTTGACAAATTAAATACAGTTTTGCAATGTTTTACTGCTTGGGCTCGCGGCGTGACGTTCTTTGAGCAGACATACGTCAAATTTCACATTTGACAGCTATTAAATCAGCGAGCAAGTGAAATGAAATGCAGTTTGTGCAATGTTTGGGCTCGCGGCGCGACATTCTTTAAGCAGACATACATCAAATTTGACAGCTGTCAACTGTCAGTTCAGGTTTCGACAGTAGTCAGGTAACTGTCACCTCAGGGATGAAACACCGGTCGAGATCATCGCCTGTTTTCTAAGCAGTCGTACGTCCTGGACAGTAGCAGCTGCGTAGCGTTCTCCAGGGCGTCTGTAAACACGTACTGGTCCATCACAACGAGTAATACGGAACCTTGATTCATCCGCGAAGAGCCCCTACTTCCATTGTCGAAGTTGCCAAATTTAATGATTTGAAATTTAGTTTTGGTTTTCAACTAAAAGATTAATATATTCGAAGACGAGTGTTTAATGGAGTATAATGAAGTGGGTAAAGATGTGACCATTGATACTTTTGTATCAACGAAAGCAAGAATTTCTAAGTAGAATGAAAAACGGAGTACAAAAGAATAAGATTTTCTTATCAAGTCTCTACAAAAGTTACCAAGAATGGAGAGTCATTATTATGCAAAGACAGTTCTAAATTATAGGAGTATTTGGAAGCAAATAGGCAAAGTATTCCTGAACTCTACAGATTTAACTTGAAAGAATGTCCGGGAGGAGAAAAGTATTGAAGTTTCAGAAAATAATTTGAGAAACACAATTTGTCACTATTCACACAAAAGGAAGACCAAAGTGATTCTTGTACTGCGTTTTAAGCTATTTGTATGCCTTTTACTAGCCCCCAGTCCACTTTCTATTTATCCCAAGTGAATCTCCATCTTTAGACGCGTTACTAGAACTATCTCGCTTGAGTGCAGCTTTGCTCTTTTGAATTGTAAAATGGAGCGCACTTACATTCGTTTGAAAACTATGTGCCGGGCTGTCTAGGTTAGGTTTTGTATAACATGCGTATAGAAAGACCTGAATTTAGTTCAGTTTCTCAGAACTCAGTTTCAGTAATCTTAAAAATAATGTTATTTATCTAGTTCTTTTTTAGTGCCACGAAAGTGGAATGGGGGCTAGTAAATGGCATACATATCTGTTGTGGCATAAATATCGGTTGTGTTTGAATATGAGATTTGTTTTATAGTCTTAAAAAGACTTAATAATGTTGTGGAGCTACGGAGAGGTTGAATATATTTATAAATTGAAGCTATATTCCGCCTTAATAAGTTGGTATGACTATTTCTATAATTAGTTTGGTTTCACTCCCAATATACAATTAACACTTTCATGTTAAAAAATGTACTTTTTGTAAAAAACTTGTAATAATTTGAAATAAAAAATGATTGTATAATATTTTAACTTTATAGGAACAAACCTCGTAAGTTAGTTTTCAAGTGGTATAAACAAAAACCTTTAATATTCTTTAATATAATATGAGACGTAATGATATCATATTAGATTTATCGCATGCACAATTAATTATATTATATAAAACAAAGAATTAAATGTTCGCTCTGTAAAATGTTCTTTCCTGTAAAATTTACTAAAAGTGACTTACCAGGCTTTGCAGTTTAAACATCGATATATTGAATGCTTGAAATAAATTGGATGTAGAACCGCCCCAAGGTATGATTTGAAACGCTCTAAACATTAGTTAAAAATATATACGTTAAATAAAAATTCGAATGAGTAAAATGGTAAAATAAAATTAGTTTTAGCATGTTATGCTCTTGTGCATTAAACTGAAGAGCGGACAAGCGTGAATATAAAATAAATTAAAAGTAGTAAATAAAAATTTTCTATTTTCAGTCTATAATGAAGTCATTAAAGCACTCATATGGGTTCGCTAATGGATCGCCGAGTACGATACAATTTTCTCTATATGTATCAGCGATTTTTTTTATTTTGAAATGGGATAAAAGGGCTTAAAACAGAAAAAATAGTATAAAAAACTCGTTCATAGGGCGTTTTTCGCACTTGTCCAGTAGAAAAGTCCTCGCTACGTTCGTCAATTTCTATACATGGACGGGTGCTGAAAAACCGCGCTTATTGAACTCGTTCTTTAATATACTATTAAAGTAAGGTATCACTTTAAAATGTATATATTGCAGAAAGTTGCAGCAAATTAACTTTATATTCCAAAACAGATTGGAAAATGTTTTATATGGGCTTATTGCAAGCCATTGATTTCTAAACATCGGAAACGCATAACTTCATCGAAATTTAGATTACTAAGCAATAGTTTTCTAAAATAAATTGATTGCAGTAATGAAATATTTTTATAATAAATATATTGCTAATTGACAACGATTTATACAGCCACATAGACAATGCCTACTCAAAGTTGAAAAGTTATAATAACATCCACTTTGGATATTTTTAGTTATAAATTATAACTATCTTATGTTACTTTACTAGTACATAAACCTATGGCCTTCAGCCCCTGACATAATAGGTCTTGGCCTTTCTCGTTACTTGCTTTGACGTAGCGAAAGGCTCACACAATGCATCTTGAGCGCTGTGTGCTAAAGAGTAACAGAAGATTTCCGTGTCCCTCCCTTGATTTAATTAGTAAAGCTGTCCCAAAGTGGATGTTATTATAAGTTTTCAATATATCGCTAATTATCATTTTTGAAATTATATTGAAAAAATATTAAAATGCAAATTAAGTTTTTACTTTCATTTGTTGTTCATTTTATATAATATTTAGCGAAAATAATAAATACAATCAAATCATTTAAAAAATATTTTTATCACAAACATTTGAACATATTTTGTCTAGCTGCAAGAAACGGTATGAAAGTATTAGCGTTAGTTATAAGCTGAGGTGCGAAATAATAGGTTCTCCTGCTTTATATCGCAAATATACCTAATCCAGAGTTTTATACTTATTACAAATGATAGTTGGAGTACTTTGTTGTCCATATAATACTAAAAGAATATAATTGAAATATAATAGCTGTTTGTAGATTGCCTGGCCTTTGCAGATGACATGGCACTGATTGCTGATTCCCTTAAGATGGCAACAATGCAGGTAAATTGCCTCAGACAACAGGCTGCCAAAGTGGGTTCTAAAGTTTCGCTGGAGAAAACAAAATTTTTCACCAACATCAAAGAAACAAACAGACAGATGTTACTAGAGCAGGGAAATATCAAGAGGACTGAGAAATGTAAGTATCTCGGAGAATGGATTGAACACAACTTATAAAAAAGAGCATCCATTATCCATGAGAGTCAATAAGTTAGAACTAGCCTATCGACTGACTAAGAACACCTACAAAAAACTTAGCACTACACATCAGTATTACGACCAGAAGCCCTGTATGAGATATTGGAAATCAAAGAGAGGAGAATCCTCAGGAAGATCCTAGGCCCGGTAAAGGAAGATGGGAAATTCCGAAGGCGACGTAACTCTTAGCTCTACGAACATATTAAGAGGCTCTCTCATTGTACAAGGTAAAAAAGGGTATGGCATTTCTATGGCCATGTTGCAAGATTGCCTCCAAACTGACTAACCAACCATCTGTTCACCTTCTAGAAAAACAAGAAGGTTCGTACCACTTGGTTGACAGAAACCGAGAAGGATATTAAAGAACTGGGAATAACAGATCTCCAAATCGGACAGTCTGTGACACGCGCCCTGAAGGAAGTCCGTGGATTTCAGGAACAATCCCGAAAGAAAGGTACCCCCTGGATAGAAGAGAGAAAGGAGTTACACCGGCAGAAGATGCGTCAATATTGGGCAAAGATCAAAGCCCAATAGTGGAACAAGCGCGGTCCAAAATAGGCCTATTCGAAACAAGAAGAAGAAGCTGTTTGAAACTTTTTTTGAAAAATCATTGTTTTAATTAGAAGATTATGCAAATTCGATTGTGAAACGCCTGAGCGCATCAAGCAGGATAAGTGTAATTAAGGAGCCAATTTAACCCTCCGTTTGGCACATAGTCCGCTAACCTTTGGTTTGGCACATGTGGTCTGGCCAGACCCCTGTATATCTCCATACAAACATATGGAACGATCGCATTGTCGGAGGCGTAATGAAATGCATATAGTTATATATTTTTGAAGCATGTAGTTATATATTTTTGTTTTTTTTTTCTCATTCTTAGTGGCTATCGCTTATGTGTAATTTACCCACTCAGGTTAAAAAATTGTTTAAAAGAATTTTTTTTATTAGTTTTACACTTTATTTCTGTCGCCTTATAAATTCTAATTCGTGCAAGTGAAGCAACTATAATTCACTTTTGTCTGTTGTTGGCTCACTGGGTCCAATCATTTAGTGCAACAGAATCGTGTTTTACGCCGTAATTTTTAGCTTCCTTGGGAACAAAGTTTGCATCTTCTCTTATTATTCATTGTACTCGAGCCGGATTGGTTTTCAAATACATATGATGGAATCTGGAATAAAACATCGAAAGAAATACCACTGAAATTATATGGTATGTAGTCGAAATAAAAGTAAATTTGAAACAGAAGTGTTATGAAGCAAATGTAATTTCATTTGAATACTTACGACCATTGGTCGGCCAAAAGCGCCTCAACTGCCAAAAGAGTAGGAAATTGTTTGATAATATGAACGTGGTTAATTCTATTTTTACGTTCGGAACAACTAATGACTTAGATAGCGTAGTTACAAAATTTCGCCTTGCATCAGATTTGTCTATCTTTGCAAATGCAAAATGCAGCCAGTGCCATCACATCCAACATATTGAAAAAAAAGCCAAAGTTCATCATCTTGTTGGGCGTTTTCTTGTGAAATGGGTGACCATTTGATCCATACAAACGGCTTTATTTGCAATGTAAAATAATATCTGGTTTCATTGCTCCTCCGACACAATTTTTGGTGTAGTGCACGGTGGATAGTAATATTATGGCCCTATATATTTCTGGCACGTAACTGCAAATCGCAACCGTATCATGGAATCCAAAATGAGATGAAAAAACAGGACGTGAAGGACTCTTTTTCATTTCTTCAGGAACACATCTTTTATTACCAATATCATTGAATTGTGCCAACAAAATCAATGCCAGTTTTACCAAGTCGCTTTGCTCCTTCCAATGTGGTGAAAAAATTGTCAGCAATAGCTGTAAGACCAGTGTTACTATACCGATTTGCTAACTCCAGCAATACATTTTCACCTTAATTAGTTTCGCGCTTTTTTCCATCTTCACGGCCTTGTGTTTAACGGCCTTTGTTTTGGAATGGCATGCCCACCAAATTTTGATGCATATTTTGATGGTTTTGATGGAATTTATTGAGTACATTTTTTTCTGCCGCGGTGTGGAAATAGCTGTTTATCAACCGTAAAGTTTTCATGCGAATCATAATGTTTCGCAAGATTTTCATTAAAAAAATTCCATATATCACGAATTGGTGCGGCTTTGTCAATTCGTTGGCGAAATGCACATGTACGCCTATCATCAATACGGATATATCGTTGCAATGCAATGATTCGCTTATGAGACATATCTGATCGGAATATGGGTAGGCCAACTGTATGCCAAAGAACTTTGCATGTTATTGTGTGAAACTCCAGCGACCAAACGTACACCAATAAATGCAACTGTTCAATAATTCAGTGCTCGTTAGCTCTTTCCAAACTCTTAGTTTTTTATCGGCATTTTTCAGATTCCACTATTGTATCTTTCGCATAACGATTCGTTTCGGTAATGATGATTTTTAAAACGTGCTTCTCCCTCTACTTCTTCTTCTTCGTCACTATCTAGTATTTTGTTTGTTTCAATTACCAAATCCTTTTTAATATCAGACGCATTTTCTTCGGGTACATAATCCATATCATTATCGTCTCTGAATGGACCATGTTTAATCTTCAGGATTACGTTCAATTTCGTTAGATAAAGCCACTGCCAATTGTGATTGAAAATCAGTATCCAAACTTTGTCTACGTAATCGCGTATTATACACAAATTCAACTTCGTCACTCATTTTTATGAAACTAACAAAAATTTCGCAAGATGCTAAACTGGCCCAACACGTGGCTCGCGAGCTAGATAGATCAAAGGTATACGATATACGAGTAAGACAAGAGCTCGAGGACACACCTCGATCTAGCGTGAAATATAGAGGAACTAAAAAACGCTGTAAAATGTTCAAAATATATTTTATTTCATATAAAATATATATGGGTCGTATACAGATCACATGTACCAAACCGAAGTATATTCAAATACATATCCTTGTAATTGCCCTTGTATGACATTTATTATATTATTTTAATTTCAAACGACAGTTAATTAAATTTTAGGAAAAGCCAAGGTAATTTAAGTAGAAAAGAAATGTATAAAAGAAATCCTAAAAAGTGTAGATATTAGATCTTTGTCCCTCTTAAACTGGGTTACATTCTTGAACCAAATGCTATGAAGGTCATTTATCATACCTTATTTGAAAGTATCGTAAACTATGATATAATTGCATGAGGTGATGCTTATGGTAATGCATATAAACTATTTATCTCGATCCAAAATAGACTGATTAAAAAAATTAATGAGCAATCTGTACCACGTATTAATAAAATCTATATAGTCTATATACAATGCTATTGTATATTTTTATGATACCTGTAATAGGATGTATATGATTCTTACTGAGAAATCAAAAAACAAGTTGATTTCTTTGCCTAAAACCTAAACGAAATCTATTGGCAAGAAAAATGCGCTATTTACGGCTATTAAATATTTTAATATACTAACGAATAATCTAAAAAGAGTGGTAACAAGATAAATGTGCAAAAATTCTGGGGTCTGAATGCTTTATGCGTGTTTATGTTGATTATGTATTAATAAGGTTTGTAAATAGTGAAGTTTATATTGATTTTATATTGAATAGTTTTGAAATTCCCAATTTGTGGAATCCATTCTATGTATACATTCTCGCATTTTTCCAAATTAATTAATCAAAATATAGAATATCAAGAAAAGCCTAACGAACTATCCTATAAAAGGGTGAATTGATCCATATCTCAAAGTGGGGTTTTTTGGTTAAATTTGTAAAAATTATAAAGTCGAACCCACTATAGATAAAGTTTATTGAATAATTATAAAAAAATATATAATATTGAATAATTATAACATTAAGCAGAGCGCTTTCGGCCTAAAATAAGCCATCTTCAGTGCTAAAATAAGTATATTGAAAAATTAATAAATGGTAAATCGCATTATGATAGTGCGTCTTTAAAAGGTCTATAAAGCTGGCACCCCCACCTTTTCAAAATTCAAATTTGATAGCACTAGAATTATGTGCTCTTTATGTGCTAATTATGTGCCGCAATCGCGATTTTTGTGCTTGAAGCCTTCAATGAAAGAATCAAACTTGACTAGTGGGGGGTGCTAGCTTAACAGTCAAGCTAGCACCCACCCATCCGAAAAATTGGGATACCGATACCAAATAAGCACTACAATTATGTGCTATTTATGTGCTTTTCAAATACCCTGGAGCGAATTCGCTAACTCAACCCCTTCAAACCTTCGGGTGAGAAAAACTCACCCCGAACGGAATGAGCCATAAGAGGCGAAATCTATAATAATCGAGCAAACAAGTTCTAACCAACGCGATATTGTTGCAATAATTATGTGTTTCGCAGATATGATATTCCCGATTTTTGTGCTCGCACCCTTGTACGAAAAATTCACCCCGAACTCTATTAGCTTTAAGAGGTAAAATCTTTAATAATCGAGAACAGAAATTTTAAATAATGCAAAATTATTTCATTAATTATGTGCTCTCCAGATATGCTATTTACGATTTTTTTGCTCAAACCCTTTTTGCGAAAAACTCACCCTGAACGGAATGAGCCATAAGAGGTGACATCTATAATATTCGAGCACACGAGTTTTAACCAACGCGATATTGTTGCAATGATTATGTGTTTTCCAGATATGATATTCGCGATTTTTGTGCTCGCACCCTTGTACGAAAAAATCACCCCGAACGGTGAGAGTCATAAGAGGTGAAATTTTTATACTCGTACACAGAAATTTAAACCGACACGATATTGTTTCAACTATTATATGCTTTCCAGATATGATATTCGCGATTTTTGTCTTCGCACCCTTTTACGAAAAACTCACCCTGAACTGTATGAGCCTTAAGAGGTAAAATCTTTTATAATCGAAAACATACATTTTAAATGACGAAAATTGTTTCAATAATTATGTACTCTTTAGATATGCTATTTACGATTTTTGTTCTCATACCTTTGTACGAAAAATTCACCCTTAACTGCATGAGCCCTAAGAGGTGAAATCTATAATAATGGCGCACAAAAATTTTAATCGCCGCGATATTGTTGCAATAATTATGTGTTCTCCAGATATATAATTCGCGATTTTTGTGCTCGCACCCTTCTGCGAAAAAGTTACCCCGAACGGAATGAGCCATAAGAGGTGATATCTATAATAATCGAGCACACAAGTTTTCACCAACGCGATGTTGTTGCAATGATTATGTGTTCTCCAGATATGATATTTCCGAATTTTGTGCTTCAACCCTTGTGCGAAAAACTGACACCGAACGGTAAGACCATAAGAGGTGAAATCTAGAATAATCGAGCACATAAGTTTTAACCAACGCGATATTGTAGCAATGATTATGTATTCTCCAGATATGATATTCGCTATTTTTGTGCTCGCGCCCTTGTACGAAAAATTCACCCGGAACGGCGAGAGCCATAAGAGGTTAAATCTTTTATACTCGAGCACAGAAATTTAAAGCGACACGATATTGTTGCAACTATTATATGCTCTCCAGGTATGATATTCACGATTTTTGTCTTCGCACCCTTGTAGAAAAAACTCACCATGAACTGTATTAGCCTTAAGAGGTAAAATCTTTTATAATCGAGAACATACATTTTAAATAACGCAAAATTGTTTCAATAATGATGTGCTTTCCAGATATGTTATTTATGATTTTTGGTCTCAAACCCTTGAATGAAAAATTCACCCCGAAATTCATGAGCCCTAAGAGGTGAAATCTATAATAATCGACCACAACAATTTTAACCGACACGATATTGTTGCAATAATTATGTGTTCTCCAGATATGCTATTCTTGTGATTTTTGTGCTCGCACCCTTGTGCGTAAAACTCACCCCGAACTGTATTAGCCTTAAGAGGTGAAATCTTTAATAAACGAGAACATAAATTTTAACTGACACTAATTTGTTTCAATAATTATGTACTCTCCAGATATGATATTCGCGATTTTTGTGCTCGCAGCCTAATATTCGATTACAAGAATTTTGACCGACACGAATATGCACGCAATAAATAAATATGTGCTTTCTAAATTCTTTTAAAACCTTTTTTTGAAGTGTAATTTAAGGTTTCTATTTCTCCTTATTGTTTATATTGCTAGTGCGATGAATTTCGGTATTCATATTGCTTTGATATTGTTCATTATTATACTGATCGTGATATCCAGCACAGCGCATCGTTACCAATGATATCGATGATTTCCGATGATTGTTCTCAGGTTCTATTCCGGATGAATTACTTTAGAAACGCGTGTACTTTGTACCTGGTTCCTTAGAAGAGTTAATTTTTTATGCATTTCCTGTTGCACGTTGCACAAATGTAGTCTACTAATTATGCGATATCCTCGTTTAATCGCCTAGTGATAGCCAACGCGTTGATTAAAACTTGCGTGCTCAATTATAATAGATTTCACCTCTTAAGGCTCATTCCGTTCAGGGTGAGTTTATCGCATAAGGGTTTAAGAATAAAAATCGTAAATAGCATATCTGGAGAGCACATCATTATTGCAACAATTTGGCGTCGTTTAAAATTTGTGTTTTCGATTATTAAAGATTTCACCTCTTAAGGCTGTTACAGTTCGGGGTGAACTTTTCGTACAAGGGTGATGGCACAAAATTTGCGAATATCATATCTGGAGAACACATAATTATTGCAACAATATCGCGTTGGTTAAAACTTGTGTGCTCGATTGTTATAGATTTCACCTCTTAGGGCTTATGCATTTCGGGGTGAATTTTTCATTCAAGGGTTTGAGACCAAAAATCATAAATAACATATCTGGAAAGCACATAATTATTGAAACAATTTTGCGTCATTTAAAATGTATGTTCTCGATTATAAAAGATTTTACCTCTTAAGGCTAATACAGTTCAGTGTGTTTTTCGTAGAAGGGTGCGAAGACAAAAATCGTGAATATCATACCTGGAGAGCATATAATAGTTGCAAGAATATCGTGTCGGTTTAAATTTCTGTGCTCGAGTATAAAAGATTTTACCTCTTATGGCTTATGGAATTTTTCGTACAAGGGCGCGAGCACAAAAATCGCAAATAGCATATCTAGAGAGCACATGATTATTTCAACTATTTCCTACCGTTTAAAATTTCTATTCTCGATTATTAAAGATTTCACATCGCATGAGTCATACCGTTCGGGGTGAATTTTTCGTACAAGGGTGCGAGCACAAAAATCGCGAATATCATATCTGGAGAGCACATAATCATTGCAACAATATCGCGTTGGTTAAAACTTGTGTGCTCGATTATTATAGATTTTACCTCTTATGACTCATTCCGTTTGGGGTGAGTTTTTCGCACAAGGGTTTGAGTACAAAATCGTAAATAGCATATCTGGAGAGCACATAATTATTGAAACAATTTTGCGTTATATAAAATTTGCTTTCTCGTTTATTAAAAATTTCACCTCTTAGGGCTCATATATTTCGGGGTGAATTTCTCATACATGGGTGCGAGCACAAAAATCGCGAATTATATGTCTGGAGAACACACACTTATTGCAACAATATCGCGTCGATTAAAATTTTTGTGCGTTATTATTATAGATTTCACATCTTAGGGCTCAAGAAATTCGGGGTGAATTTTTCGTACAAAGGTATGAGAACAAAAATCGTAAATAACATATCTGGAGAGCACATAATTATTGAAACAATTTTGCGTCATTTAAAATGTATATTCTCGATTATAAAAGATTTTACCTCTTAAGGCTAATACAGTTCAGGGTGAGTTTTTCGTACAAGGATGCGAAGACAAAAATCGCGAATATCATATCTGGAGAGCATATAATAGTTACAACAATATCGTGTGGGTTTAAATTTCTGTTCACGAGTATGAAAGATTTCACCTCTTATGGCTCTCACCGTTCGGGGTGAATTTTTCGTACAAGGGTGCGAGCACAAAAATCGCGAATAGCATATCTAGAAAACACATAATCATTGCAACAATATAGCGTTGGTTCAAACTTGTATGCTCGATTATTATAGATTTCACCTCTTATGGCTCATTGCGTTTGGGGTCAGTTTTTCGCACAAGGGTTTGAGCACAAAAATCGTAAATAGCATATCTGGAGAGCACATAATTGTTGAAATAATTTTGCCTTATTTAAAATTTCTGTTCTCGATTATTAAAGATTTTACCTCTTAAAGCTAATAGAGTTCTGGGTGAATTTTTCGTACAAGGGTGCGAGCACAAAAATCGGGAATATTATATCTGCAAAACACATAATTATTACAACAATATAGCGTTGGGTACAACTTGTTTGCTCAATTATTATAGATTTCGCCTCTTATGGCTCATACCGTTCGGGGTGAATTTTTCGCACAAGGGGTTGAGTTAGCGAATTGGTTCCAGGGTATTTGAAAAGCACATAAATAGCACATAATTGTAGTGCTTATTTGGTATTGGTATCACAATTTTTCGGATGGGTGGGTGCTAGCTTGACTGTTAAGCTAGCACCCCCACTAGTAAAGTTTGATTCTTTCATTGAAGGCTTCGAGCACAAAAATCGCGATTGCGGCACATAATTAGCACATAAAGAGCACATAATTCTGGTGTTATCAAATTTGAATTTTGAAGAGGTGGGGATGCCAGCTTTATAGACCTGTCTTTAAAGATAAAGGAGTAAATGTCTATTAGGTCTTACTCGGATTCTCAGTGAAATAACTATTTATTATGCCGCGAAACCGGGATAGAAATAGCAATTGTTCATAATTTGTTAAAAGGCTTGTAGAAAAAGTCTGTATAAAATAAAATCCAAAATAAAATAAAACAGAAAACAAATTAAAAGAGGAGCTTAGTGACTGCTACCTCGGCATATTGGAACAAAATTGTGGTTGAAAAAATTAGTTGAGATTGAAAAAGATTTAAAAAAAGAGGACAAGCAGGTTTTTGTACATTTCAACATTAAAATCCAGCCCGCGGCGTAGACATAAATAATTGGGGGGAAATTTGAAAGTTTGACAGCAAACAATGTAGCCTAACTTCAAACTATCAAATAACGTAAAAATACTATCATTAAAAATAACATAAGAGAAAACAAAGAAAATAAAAACAGAGGGCAAGATACATTTTGACTGTGAAGCATGGCTTAGTAAATTTATAATTTTAATAGGTCTGTGATAATGGGGCTTTGAGTTGAGAACTTGGTGAGCTATTTTCTTGAATAATATGTTCTATTGAAGTTCGTTATTATTTAAGTTTATTAGAATGAATTGATTAGTAGTGGAATTAGAAGTCGAGTATCCATATCTATAAGATTTGGCTGCGGCTACTTGGGCTAAATAAGCTGCCCTAGCATGTTGAGAAATAATGAATTAATAATTTGGGCTTGAAAACAGTTTGTATGATTTAATATGAATTTATTTGGTTAATAATTTAAGAAAATTCTATCCAGCTATCACCTGTAAATATATACAATATGAAACATAATATATACAATATGAAACTCTGGACGACAGCCAAGAGTCTTCTTAAATCATAATGAAAATTAGTATTTATATCCATGAGCAGCAGCAGCATGGGCAGCCAAGTGGGCAGCTCTGGCATGTTGAACTTCAGCTGTATCCAATGGAACTCCTTTAATAATAACTGGCACGTGCTGTTTACCGTATTCTTCATTGTAAGAGAGCACTGGGGCGTGGCTAGCGTAATTGGAATACCCGTAGCTTTGAGCTTGAGAATCTTGAGCTTCATGTTCGTAGTCATTGTAAGTAACTGAGGAATCATCTTGAGAATATTTGTAGTCGGCATCACGAGCTTCAGCTTGAGATTTATGCAAGAAGTGTTCGGCTCTTGCGTGTTGAACTTCGATGGTGTCTACTGGAACTCTACTGGATATTTTACATCATGAGATTCAATTGGAGCTTCGTGGGCATAAGTTGAGTATCCATATCCGTAAGATTTGGCTGCGGCTACTTGAGCTAAATGAGCAGCCCTAGCATGTTGAACTTCCACTGTATCTACTGGAACTCCATTCTTTCCAATGACTGGAATATGTTGTGGTCCATGGTACAGCTGGGTGTAATGAGCGGTGGCAGTAGCCAAAGCGCAAGCAAGAATAATCTAACAAATATATAAAATTAAAATATTTAAAGGTTCAAATGACAGAAAATAATATTCACTTACTAAAGAATTTATAATTGAATTAAGTTGTAACCTCCTGAAGTAGGACTGTTAGACTGTGTTTTTAATAAGAAAACGTGGTCTTTTATACTAAAATTGAGAAATATTTCATGCGTATCGAATTTAGCAATGCTGCCCCAAAATATTAATTTATTAATTAAAAAATTAAAGTGTATATAATCTGAAGAAACATTTTATTGAATATCGTTAACCATGCTCCATGCTACCACAAATTCGAATATATTTAACAATAGATATGTTCATTTAGTTGCTCATGCTGCTGTTTTTGCTCCTGATTGACTATATATTTTGAATCAATTAAGAAATGCATATATCTTTTGTTTAATTATTCTCTTAAATAAATCTATTATAAAATGTTTTTTTTTTTTAATTTTTATCGAACATGAAATTAGGAAATCCATACTAAGATCAACTTAGATTATAATATTATTAAATATAAATGTACTATGGTTGAAATGAATTGGAATATTTATGTAGAACCGACCCTAGGCATGATTTGAAACGCCTTAAACATTAGTTAAAAATATATAGGTGTTAAATGAAAATTGGAATGATTGAAACGTTAAAATAAAATTTATGCTGCGGTGCTTTAAACTAAAGAGACATCAAGCTTGATAGTTTAAATTGCAAATTAAGTTTTTACATGCATTCAATGTTTGTTGTATTCTTTTATATTAAATGTCATTTTGTATACCATATTGATTTAATAGAGCTAATGGGAGTAACTTTCAAATGTACAATTATTATAAATGGTAGGTGGACATGAAAAGGCAAACAAGAAGGACTATACGACTAGGAGCATGGAACATTAGAAACCTACAGGGAAAAGAGATAGAACTAATAGAAGAATTTGAAAAAGCAGGATCTGGAAGAGCAGCTAAAGAAAATTACGAAAGCAGCAAAAAACTAACGACAAACAAAAAAGATTGGAAAATTAACAAAGTCAAACCAGGCAATGAAAATTGATACGAGCTTCGGGTTATAAAAGTTGATGAAGAAACACCGATACGTAAAAACATACTGAAAAGAAGGACATGGAGAATAGAAACATGGAACGTCAGAAGCTTATCGGGAAAGGAGGAGGAACTTATAAACGAATTAGAAAAGATGGATATGGATATTGTGTATACGCTGACTGGAGAGCATGTACTAATATAGAGGAGTAAATGAACAGAAGAGGGCAGGAGAAGGGGTAGCATGCTACATAAAGAGAGAAAATGTGAAATATATATGAAAGTGGACTGCAATAACGGAGAGAATCTTGAAGATGGAATTAGAAATTGATAAAAATACGTTATTAACAGTTATAGTAGTATATGGTCCAAGTGAAAACGAAAGGGTTAGAATAAAAGATGAATTTTTGAATCAACTGACGGAAATAATAGAAGTAAGTAGGGGAAGGATGTTGATAACAGGTGATATAAATGGGCGAGTAGGGAAAAAAGACTATGAATCTGGAGAGACATTAGGTATACATGGAGAAATCACTAGAAACAATAATGGAAGGAGATTGATAGAGTTGTGTATGCTAAATAACCTTATAGTAACAAATACTTTCTTCGAACATAAAGAGGCACATAAATATACGAGAGAATGTTTAAGTAGAGGAGAAAGATCAATAATCGATTATATAATTATTACCGGAGAATTTAGAAAAGAAGTAAAGGACACAAGAGTAAGACGAGGATCTGAAATATATTCGGACCACTATCTAGTTTTGACAAAATTAAAAATAGGCAACAGAAAGCAGCAAGAAAATACCAGTGCAAATATAAACAAAAAGTGTGATAATAAGCAAGTAATTAAAACATACAAATTAAGGGAAGATGAGACAGCTAAAATATATAAAGAGAAAAAGAAACGGAGATTATTAAGATCAAAGAAAGTATGAGCAGCATGTCAGTAGAAGATGCATGGAGAAATATCAAGGAAATAATAACAAAAACAGCGAGAGAGACGTGTGGATATAATAAAATTAACAAAATCAAAAAAAGAACTAGATGGTGGAACGACGAAGTAAAACTGAAAAAACAACAATGGAAAAAATACCCTACGAACAGAACTACAGAGAACTATAATAATTATAAAGAAAAGAGGATGAAAGTCAAAGAATTAGTGAAAACATTGAAGCAACAATCCTGGGAAGAATTCGGACGCAAGATGGAAGAAGATAGCAAAGGAAATCTTATTTTACAGAGTCTTAAAAACACTACGAAAAGGAAAACCGAATAACAGCATAGCCATCAAATCTAAAGAGGGAAACTTAATAGAAAACGAGAAAAATATAATGGCACGATGGAAGGAGTACTTTGAAGATATGTTAAATACAAAGCAAAATAATACAGGAAATAAAACAGAAGAAAAAAATGTATACATAGGAAACAAGGAGAATATGATAGATGAAGATATAAAGACAGAAGAAGTAATTGAAGCTATAAAAATGTTAAAACGGGGAAAGGCGTCTGGACATGATGGAATAACAACAGAGGTGGCAAAGAACATGGGCAACAATGGAATAGAAGTATTAGTAATTTTTTTTAACAAAATCTGGGAAGAAGAAATGATACCTGCAGATTGGGAAATAGGAGTACTATTACCACTCCATAAAAAGGGAGACAACAAAGATTGCAATAATTATAGGGGTATAACATTGATGAGTATGATGGTCAAGATATATGAGAGAATCCTGGAGAAAAGATTAAAAACTGTGACTGAAGCCCAGATGGAAGAAGCCCAGAGTGGTTTTAGAAAAGGTAGAGGAGTACAAGATCACATATTTACCATGAAGCAACTAATAGAAAAGAACGTAGGCCGCACCATATATGTAGTCTTTGTCGACGCTGAAAAAGCATTTGATAGCATCCCAAGAATGGAAGTATGGAACAGCCTTAGACCAAGAGGAATCAGTAACAAGCTAGGAAAAGCTATTTTCAGTCTTCATAAAAATACAAGAAACTATGTTAGAAAAGGAAACTTACAGTCCAAGGAGGTCGTAACCAAAGAGGGATTAAGACAAGGGGTACTGAGCGCGACTCTACTCAATGTAGTCCTGGATGACATAATAAAAGAAACAAAGAAAGAAAAACAAAGAAATTACAAGTAGGGTATAGAAAAATGCAGAGGGTGGAAATAGTGGAATGTGCTTTTGGCGACTACCTAATGATTTATGTAAAGAAGGAAAAGGATTTACAAACGAACCTAGGCATCTGGAAGACAGCGTTAGAAAACAAAAATATGAAAATAAACGTCGCCAAAACCAAAGTAATGACCATCGGGAAAGGAGAACCAAGCATAACGGTAAAAATAGATGAAAAAGTTATAGAACAAACAGAAACATTTAAATACTTAGGATACTGATACTTAGGAGTAAATATACACAATGACGGAAAGGAAGAGGCTGAAATCAACACCAGAATTAAAAATACAACAAAACTATTCTATGCACTTAATAACACGTTTATAAGAAACAAAGATATATCGAAGAAAACGAAAATGACAGTGTACAATACTATATACAAACCAATTCTGACATACGGTGGCGAAAGCTGGGTGCTAAGCAGTCAAATGAAAAGCAAAATACGGGCGCTAGAAATGCAATACCTAAGAAGCACTAAAGGTATTACTAAAAGAGACAAAATAAGAAATGAAACAATTAGAGCAGAACTTAATGTCGAACCAGTCCTGGAAAGCATAGAAAAAAAAGGCGATTAAAATGGTTTGGGCATCTAGTAAGGATAAAGGAAGGAAGACAAACGAAAAGAGTATGGATAGCTAAATCTACACAGAAAAAACAAAGAGAAAGACCAAGGAAAACATGGAACCAAGCAGTGGCAGATTCGTTGAAGGAACGAGAAATATCCTGGAATGAGGGGTTGAAGATCGACTCGACCGTCGAGCGTAGTGATTGTGCGCGAGAGTACCGAAGCGACAATAATTTGTGTAAACACTGAAATTAATTAATTATAAATCTTGAAAATGCCAAGAGATCTAAGATCATCTGATAAGTGCCATGAACAGGTCATTGATTATATGAATTGTTCTGATTTTGCAGAGATTATTAGACATATTATAAAAAAAGAAATGGAGCCACTAAAAAACCAGATCGTCGATTTGACTGAAGTGAAACATTTTAAAACGGAAAACGAAAAATTAAATTATTTAATTAACAACACGCAGTCAAATTCATTAAATCAAAGTGTAATTATTTTAGAAGAAGAAACAATGGCAGCGGAGATAGTCGCTAAACCCGTCGTCGAAAAATCCTTATCGCGGAGCGATAAGCCAAATCCCGCAGTGCAAAAAAAAGATAAACAAAAGAATGTTCCAACTAAAAATGGTGAGCCAAATCAAAACAAAACTAACAATGAGATTTGGCAAACTCAAAATAAAAATAGAAGAAGAACACGCAATAATGATGTTATAATCGGCACAAACCCTGATAACAAAGAACTTAACTAGAGGTTAAAAGGCTCAAAGGCCGTAACTAGATACGCCCATCTACATATTTCTAGACTAGAGCCGCAAATTAGAGAACAAGATATATGTGACTATCTTAGAGGTAAAAATTTCCAGCTGTATTCTGTAAAAAACTGATTTCAAACCAGCCGGAAGTATACGCATCATTCAAAGTATCGGTGCCATTAGATAAATTAGAGGAGGTAAAAAATCCGGAACTATGGCCCCAAAATACCTACATAAATCGTTTTTTCCTGCATTTGGAGCGAGCCTAAACAAGGAAATAATTACTAATGAGGTAAATACAAATATATTACTATTTCTGATTCTACAATCTCTACGCAACAAATTAGACCATCTAGAAATATTATGTGAACAAGAAAAACCGGTCTTCATTTGTCTAGCAAAAACCTGGTTGACAATTGATAATATTACTTCAGTACATATAAACAATTACCAGCTAGTCAGCCACTTTAGTAGAAGCCAATTCAAAGGTGGGGGTGTAGCTATATTTGCTAGCCTGCCTGTTCTTAAAAATGGTTCTGTCGAAAGATTGGACCTAGCAAACGCCTCCATTGAGAAGACTATGGAGATATGTGGAATAGAGACAAATATTAATAATACATGCACGCTAATATTAAATATATACAGGCCACCACTAGGTTGCACTGTCACATTCTTGGCAGTCTTGGACAGTGTTTTACAAATAAACTTAATAAAGACGGAACAAAGCTTGAATATATAAATATATTCAACCTTTCCGGAACTCTATAATACTAATGAGTCTTTTTAGGACTACCAAAAACAAATCTCTTATGAAATTTGTCCGTTATTCTATAGCTTTCAGTCCACCTTCGTGGCACTCAACAAAAACCATAAAAATAACATTGAGTTTTAAACTCTATAAAATAAAATGAAAGCTATAGAATAACGGACAAATTTCATAAGAGATTTGTTTTTGGTAGTCCTAAAAAGACTCATTAGTATTATAGAGTTCCGGAAAGGTTGAGTATATTTATATATTCAAGCTTTGTTCCGTCTTTATTAAGTTTATCTGATTATCTATAATGTTGTATGGTTTTACCAATTCAGTGTTTTACAAAGTTGTAGTAAAATTAATAAACAAATCATTCTAGTTGGAGATTTCAATATAAATTTTGAAATAAATTCTAAAGAAAAATATAATATTACCAATTTACTTGAAGCTTATGGGATGAATGAATATATTAAACAGCATACCAGAATCACATCCACTAGTAAAACTCAAATAGACAACATATTTGCTACTGCGGGACTAAAATTAAAGACTACGGTGAAAGACACTCCCATGTCGGACCATCGTATGTTAAAACTGAGCTGTTTAACCAAGATAGAAACCGAAGACAACTACAAACTGATAAGAAGCTTCTCAACTCCTAACAAAATTCGTTTTGCCAACCAGAAACGCAAAGAAACATGGGAGGACGTTTTTATCAATTCAAGCAGCAACAGCAAGGCAGTTGCCTTCATCAAGGTACTTCAATATCACTTTTTTTCAAATTTTCCAGTGATAAAAGTCAAGGAAGATAGAAACGGATAGGTTACAGAAGACGTAAAATTCTCGGCTGCTAATCTTAAAGATATGTTCCTGCTACAGAAAAGTCACCCAGCTTTAAGAAACCTATATCTAAAACAAAAAAAGGTACATAACAAATTAATTACAGTAGCAAAACAAAAATATTTTAACCATAAGTTAATGAAAGCAAAGAATAAATCAAGAGCCATTTGGAATGTTATTAATGAGCAATCAAATAAGCTAAAAGTATCCGGACCTTCACAAATAATCCAAAATGATATCCGATATGCAGATCCTAAGGAAATCGCAGAGGTATTAAATAACTACTTCGAAGAAGCCCCAAAATTAATCGCTAACAACATTAACCCGACAACCATCTCAAACAAACATATAAAGCCTAATTCGAAATCCATATTCCTAAATGATTTTACCGAAAGTGAAGTCCTATCAATAATCTCCACATTAAAATACAAATCAACAATTGGTCCTGATGAAATCCCGTGCACCATCATAAAAGATTTCAGGCATGAGCTCATAGCACCTATAACTGAGATAATAAATACATCTATCGCTGAGGAAAAATTTCCGGAGATCCTGAAAATGTCAAAAATTATCCCAGTCTACAAAAAAGGAGCAATCACAGATGCCCAAAACTATAGACCGATTAACCTTATATCTGTTTTAGCTAAAATTCTTGAATATTGTATGCAGTCCAGACTGATCCCATTTATAGAAAAGCATGATTTGATTCCTTCCCAGCAGCACGGTTTTTGTAAAGGGAAATCTACTTCAACAGCTTTGGTAGATTTTCATAACAAAATATTGGAGGAAGTAGATAAAGGGTATCATCCCATTTGAATATTTTGTGATCTAACAAAAGCCTTCGATTGTGTATCACATATGATTCTCCTGAACAAATTAGAAGGCTATGGGATCAGAGGAAAAGCGGGCCGCTGGATACAATCCTACTTAGAAAACAGAAAGCAATTTGTATCGGTAAGGATTGGAAACAGAATTGGACAATCCAGGACAGTATGTACACACATAGGGATACCCCAAGGAAGTATACTGGCTCCAACCCTATTTCTGCTATATACCGCCGATTTAGTTAAATACATAGTAGGGTGTCATTACACTCTATATGCAGATGACACTAGCTTTATTGTATCTGGAAAAGACTTTCAGAATAATGTTGAGGAAGCCAAGCGAGTATTAGAAATGGTTAATGAATGGTTTACAGCAAATAAGCTAAATTTTAATCAAATCAAAACAGAATATGTTTTTTTTCAATCGGCAAGAAGTGTCTATGTCGACAATATTAATCTAACAATACAAACTCATCAGTTGAAAAGAGCAAAATATACAAAATTCCTAGGGGTATATCTGGAGGAACATTTAAAATGGACCAACCAGATACAACATATCAATGCTATACTTCACAAGAGGGCATTTTTAATCAAGTACCTATCCAAAATCCTGACTAAGGAAGATCTTCAGACCTGATATTTTGCTGAGGTTCAGAGTATTCTGTCATATGGAATAATCTTATGGGGCGCTTCTTCTCAGATAGAAATAATACTTATTGCTCAAAAAAGAATTCTGAGAAACATACTAGGGTTAAAAATTACTGACTCCTGCAGAAATCACTTTCCGAACATAGGAATATTGACAGTAGTCAGCCTGTATATTCTAGAAACAACAGCATATATTCATAAGGCGAAAGGAACTCGCCAGAAACATGCGGACAATCACAATTATAACACGAGAGGAAAAGATCTCCTATACGCCCCAAAATCAAATTTAACAATATGCGGCAAAGGACTGGAAAACCAAGGAATAAAACTATTTAATAAACTACCAACGGCTCTCCGAGATGAAACTTCTAATAAGAAATTCAGAAGTAAGGTCAAACAGTTGCTATTACTACAAACGCCTTTTTATAACATCAATGAATTCTTTAATTGTAATTTTAAAACTCACTAATGTTGATAATCATTTATGTATTTATTGTCGTTTTTTAATGTGTACGTATTTATTGTTTTTAAATTGTAAAATTTATAATTGTAATTTTAAAATTATTAATTTGTATCTTTTTACTGGCATTGTCAAATTTTTTAAATTGTAAATTTTTATTGTATTTTATGTATGTTTGTGACTGAACCTATAGATTGTTTATATCTCAAAAGGTAAATAAAGAAATTTGAAATTTGAAAGATGGCAAAAAACAAGAAAGAATGGGCAAAATTTATTTTATAGTTTAAATTTAATTTATTGTTGTGGTAAATTAAGTACCTGTTAAAATAAGTACCTTTACACCTTAGGGTAAAGTTTTTACTGATTAAAAAAATAAATAAATAAATGGTAATACAATCATTTAAAACATTGTAGTCCGTTGTCGTACGTCAATCTATAATCAAAGTATAGCAGCCGTGGACGTACAAATATGTTATTTTTTATTTAAAACCTTTTTATTCCTTTTATTATATAACTACAGCTAGAATCTTGGAACAAGCCTCGCGGAACTGAAGAATTTTCCGAAAAATTTCGCCTTTTCCCAGGCGTTTTGGAAAACAAATTGCGAAACTAGGAAGGAAATTAGTGTTTTATTAGTGAAATTAGTGGGAACTGTTATCACAGAGAAACTTCTCCACATAGTATGATAAAACTATTTAACAACCTGCACAAGGAGTTAAAATCAATAAATAATTGTAAAATACTAAAGTAGGACTACTTTTTCTCTTTCTTAAAAATATCGAACCATATAACATGGGAGAATATGAAACCGGAAGCCCGGAAGATAATTCTTTTTTTTTCAAGCGATGTCATTTCGTGTATTTATCTATTAATTTTGTAATTTTTATGTACAAATTTATTTACAATTTTTCATGTATAATTTTAATTTTAAAAATTGAAATGTGTAATAAGAGTCCACCTCTGGATATTTTTAATATATTTTGTTAATTGTTTCATTATATTGAAATTAATTGTTAATTTATTGTTAATTGTTTAATTGTTAATTGTTTCATTATATTAGTTTATTTGTTAGATTATTTGACAAATTTCATTTAGTCCGATCGGTACTCTATAGTAGCAGCAGGAGCTTAAATAATGAAATAAAGCATTTTGATTTGATGTTAACGGTCGGAATTGAGATTTGGATCCCGACCAATGGAATAGAAAATTCCTCAAAAAGACCCTCAGAAAAACAGGAATTTGTAAAATTGCCTTCGAAAAAACGATTTTACTTTCAAAATTCTGTTATATTTTTCTAATTTTGTATTTATTACAATAATAATTGTTTCAAAGATTTATTTATTCGTAAAAAAGGAGCCCGTCTCCGACGATGTTCACTTTTGTAATCGCGCCGTCTGTATATTTCTTGTCTAAACGCAACGAAGGGCATGGAAGGTGCATTAGTTATAACATGAGGTATGAAGTAAATAATAGTTTCTCCTGCTTTATATCGAAAATATCTCCAAGCCAGAGTTTAATGTTTATTAGAAATGATACTTTGAGATTACTTTGTAGGATAAATAATACTAAACGAATATAGTCAAAATTTAATCGTTGACTAAAAATATAAATAGTTAATAAAAATATAATAGTTCATTGACACAATTACAAGAAACTGCAAATCCGATTGTTGAAGACCTGCGCGCATCTAACAAATAAGCTATTTAAAGATAATAATGAAGAATAAAGAATGAATATGTATTATTACTAAAAATTAAACATTTTTATGCAGTTTAATGATTGACGTATTCACATTCATATGTGTACGAATACGTCTTTAGGCAATGCAATACACTCTCGCATTTTTCAAAATAAATTAATCAAAATATTGAATATCAAGAAAAACCTAACGAACTATCCTACAATCCTATATAATCTGTTCTATTGAAGTTAGTCGTTATATAAATTTATTAGAATTAATTGATTAGTAGGAATTATTGGACATAAAAACAGTTTGTATGATTTAATATTAATTTATTTGATAAATAATTTAAGAAAATTCTATCCAGCTATCACTTGTAAAACATAATATATACAATATGAAACTCTGGACGACAGCCAAGAGTCATCTCAAATCATAATGAAATTTAGTATTTGTATCCATGAGCAGCAGCAGCATGGGCAGCCAAGTGGGCAGCTCTGGCATGTTGAACTTCAGCTGTATCCAACGGAACTCCTTTAATAATAACTGGTACGTGCTGTTTACCGTATTTTTCATTGTAGGAGAGCACTGGGGCGTGGATAGCGTAATTGGAATACCCGTAGCTTTGAGCTTGAGAATCTTGAGCTTCATGTCCGTAGTCATCGTAAGTAACTGAAGAATCATCTTGAGAATATTTGTGGCCGGCATCAAGTGCTTCAGCATGAGATTTATGCAAGAAGTGTTCGGCTCTGGCGTGTTGAACTTCGATGGTGTCTACTGGAACTCCATTTTTACCAATTACTGCAAAGTGTTGTGGTCCATGATAAGCTTGTACAACATATTTTACATCATGAGATTCAATTGGAGCTTCGTGGACATAAGTTGAGTATCCATATCCGTAAGATTTGGCTGCGGCTACTTGGGCTAAATGAGCAGCCCTGGCATGTTGAACTTCTACTGTATCTACTGGAACTCCATTCTTTCCAATGACTGGAATATGTTGTGGTCCATGGTACAGCTGGGTGTAATGAGCGGTGGCAGTAGCCAAAGCGCAAGCAAGAATAATCTAACAAATATATAAAATTAAAATATTAAAAGGTTCAAATGACAGAAATTAATATTCACTTACAAAAGAATTCATAATTGAATTAAGTTGTAACCTCCTGAAGTAGGACTGTTAGACTGTGTTTTTAGTAAGAAAACGCGGTATTTTATACTAAAATTGAAAAATATTTCATGCGTATCGAGTTTAGTAATGCTGCCCCAAAAAAGTAACGAAAGTGTATATAATTTGAAGAAACATTGCAATGAATAATTTATGTGGACTTAATGAATGTAATAGAATGCATAAATTTGAAATTTTTTCAAATATAATAGTTTGTTATTGTTATAAATAACGAAAACTTTTGCAAGGATGATTGTAAAGATTTACTGAATATGAATATTGAAGAAATGCTGATAAGTAAAGAGCGGAATATATGAAAAATGCATATCAGCAATTTTCGATATGACACGCATCATTGACGGGCATGCAAAAAAAATATGGTTATAACTAACGATTGGTACTAAATAAATTTTACATATTTTGCATATTTCAACAATTTTAGCTTATTTGACGCAAATGGGCTTATGTGTGCATATTTTGGCATTTTTCTTGTAAAAACCCAATTTCTTGAAGTAGTAAAATATCTTAACAGAAAGTGATTTACTATAATTTGTTGGATGCAGACAAAGGTCTATCCAACAAACGACACTGGACAAAGAGTACCGCGGAAAGGTAACCCGTCTGCCCTGTGTGAGTTTTAGCCTGCTCGCCGATCTTTTTCCATTCCGCTCTATCATTTGTCGCTTCTTTCCAATTTGTTATTCCGAGTGTTTTGAGATCTTCCTACACCCCATCTATCCATATTTTTGTAGGTCTTCCTCTTGCTCTGCTTTCTACTGGCTTCCAGTATGTTATTTGCTTCGTTTCCCTTGTGTGTTCCGTTCTCTCTGTTGTGCGCCAAGATAACAGAAGTTGTTGACACACTCGAAGTTGTAGTCTTCTATGTTTATAGGTTGTAGGTTGTTGTTATTTCCTCTTGCTCGTTTTATGTATTTCGTTTTTGCTTCATTTATTTTCAGTCCGGATCTTGTAGTTTCTTTGTCCATTTCTATTAATGTTTCTCTAATAGTTATTTCATTCCTCCCTATGATTACGATATCATCTGCTTATGCGCATATTTGCCTTGTTCTGTTGCGTATGCATCCGTTTATGTTAAGTTTCTTAATTGCTCCATCAAGTACTAGGTTAAATAAAAGTGCGTCACCCCGTCTCACTCCTTTATTGAACTTGAGCTTCCGACAGTTCGTTTTGTACAGCTACTATCGCTTTCGATTCATGCATGTTGACCTTCACCATATTAACCAGTTTTCGTGGTATTCCCGTAAGTACCAAGTCGTTCAGTAGTTTAAGTCTGTTTACACTTTCGAAAGCCTGTTTGAAATCGATAAATAGGTAATGAATTGTTATATTGTGTTCGCAGCATTTTTCCATTATCTGACCATCGTGTGAAGTTATGAAGTTATTATAGGTATGTTGTTGATCCGTGATGTTGGTCTGTTTGGTTGGAATCCACACTGGTACTCGCCCAAGATCTCCTCCGCATATCTTGTTAGCCTTTAGGTTGATTATACTTGAGAGTACTTTGTAGGTGTCGCTGAGTAACGTTATCCCTCTATAGTTGTTACAGTTATTTTTATCGCCCTTTTTGTGAATGGGCTGTATAATTCCTAGCTTCCATTCCTCTGGCATCTTCTCTTCTTTCCACACCATCCTGATGAGCATATGTATTCTTGTCCACAGTAACTCGCCACCGTTCTTTAGGAGTTCTGAAGTTATCGCATCTGTCCCGGGGGATTTGTTGTATTTTAGGCATTTGATGACATCTACTACCTCATCGTATGGCGGTTATATGTCCTGTGGTTCTGCTGACTGGTATTCTAAGTTGGTTTCATCTACTTCATCGTTTTCATCGCTCTTTAACAGGCTCTCAAAGTACTCTTTCCATCTTTTTATTACTTCTTCGTTTTCTGTCAGTATTTTCCCATTTTTATCTCTGCATGACGTAATTTGCGGTCTAAACTCTTGTTTTTGTTGCAGGATTGCTTTATAGAGTTTACGATTCTCCTTTTTGTTGTTGGCCACTACTATCTCCTCTATCGCATATCTCGTTTCTTTCTTCTGCACAATTTTGTCGATTCTTTTCGTTTGGTTTTATAGTGCTCATCATTTGCTCTGGTATTTCTTTGGAGACATTTATTCCTTGCTATATTTTTCTCTTTCATAACTTCTATACACTCGTCGTCGTACCAATCATTATTTCGTTCTCTTTTGTAGGTGCCTAGTGTTTCTTCTGCGGTTTGTATTATTATATTTCTAATGTTATTCCATTCCGTATCTATTTGGCCGGACAGCTGAAAGATATTTAGTTTTGCTTCTTCTAGACTCTTCTTGTACTCATCTCTTACTTTTTCTTCCTTTAATTTCTATGAATTCCATTTCTTTGGCTTAGTTGTTTTAGTTTTTGCTATATTGGAAATTCGTTGTCTCATATGCGGTTGCGACTGTAGACTACGTGTTAATTCATAACTTACATTGAATTGAAAAATTCACTATGTTTTAACCATTAATTCATTATTTAACTCATTAATTAATTCATTAATTAACATCAATTCAATGGAAATCTTCAAAAAATAATTATAATTATAAAACATTTTTCATTCTTGTATAGACTTTCTAACAACTAACAAGCTACAACGGGGAGTGTAACATTGGAGTGTTTCTTAGTTTCTTAATGTAACATGCCGAAAGTCAATTACTTAATTGCTCCTTGGATTAAAGACATCCCCGAGATAGTATTAACGGACGAAAAAGTTTGTTTGTAAAGCATGCGGTAAAACGGTAAACTTACCATTGTTGTGCTTACTTAACGTTTGGATAATGATTTATTTACTTTTTTAATTTTTTTAGATACTACGTAATGGGAAATTTCAAATAACCGAACATGTTGCCACCGCCCTCCAACAAGGAAAATTGCAGTCACTGAAGGATTCAAAAAGGGCTCGAGAAACTATTCAAGAGTGGGGTGAAAAGCTGCACTGAGAGAGATGGATCTTGAAACGCGTCTGCAGATGGCTATTCACTTTGGGTTAAATGGACAGAAATTAATTTAAAAAACAATGTTATTTCACTAGCTCTGTTACTGCCATGAAAATGGACTGGTTCTAGGAAGAGCAGACAAATCTTTAGTTCTTCCAACATGAAATTTGTTCATGGTCCTAATAAGACATAATTTTTATAGAGCTACGACCAGGATGAATATATTTATATATTCAAGCTATATTTCGCTTGAGTAAGTTTGTATTCAAGATTCATTTGAGTGAACATCCAAGGAAACGAACAGCAGGTCTTTAATTCAGATTTTTGTGAAACCATGCTTGCGGCAAACAGTCTTCTCCTGCATTTGGTGCTTACCTCGTTCCTATAACTGTAAAAGAATGAAGATATTTCGGAAGTTTGAAAATCTGCTCATCTATCCCAGGTAACTACTTTGAAAACTCATATAGTATCAATATATTCATACTACTCCTCAATATATCGAGTATGTCAGAACTCCACCGACAAATTTTCAGGGCTGATTCTATGATTCTATGGGGTCAAAATGCTTAGTTACAAAAAAAAACGGAAAAATAATTACGTTAAATAAAAGCGGACAGTAATACACAAAACATAATGTGAAGCGATTAATTTGTACCAAAAAATAATCGGTATTTCTTTCTCGTTGCGATAAAAGCCAAAAAATAGCAATTTATCATTGATTTACGAAAATCATATGTCCACTTTTAGTTTATTGAAAACGTTGTTCTGTTCATAAATCTACCCAATAGTGTTTCAAAAATGTTTTCTTTCGAAAAACTAGCATATATGCATTTAGCTTATGGTGCTGCTAGCGGCAACGGATGAGCAGCTACAAGAATTTTTGGATAAAGCCTCATCATACAACATTTGCAGCGATTCATCGACGCCTTCGAGAACATAAAATTTAAAAGTTCTATGGCGTATACAGGACATGTGGCATTAGAGGATGGTGGCATTAGTCAAAGGGAAGTCAATGAAACCGTTCAATTAAATAGCATCTCGGCAGACAAGTGGACCATCTACTTTAAAAATCTGCATACAAACAAGGAGGAAGAACGAAGACCCTCGGACCGACGGCGGCTACGCCGAGGTGAGGCAGAAGACATAGAGGATATAGAACAAATCACGGTGGATGAGGTCATATCAGAAATGAAACATCTGCTGAACTGCTAAAATACGGGGGAACAGTACTGGCTGAATAGTTTGCCGAACTGTTTAACAAAATTCTGAAGGCCGGAACAACACTAGTGACCTGGAAAAACAGCATAACAATCCCATTATTCAAAAAGGGAAAAACCTCAGATCCTGCGAACTACCGAGGAATATGTCTTCTGGATACATCCATAAAATTATTTACCCGTATTCTGCAGCAACGCATTCTCTGACATACCATTATAAGAGAAGTACAGTAAGGGTTTCGGGGAAACCGGTCGACGGTCGATGCAGTGTTCGTTGTCAGACAGGTCGCGGAGAAGGCAATAGAATACAATAAACCAGTATATCTGTGCTTCATAGATTTGACAAAGGCGTTCGACAGAATAAAGTTGGAGGGCGTTTTGAATGAACTAGAACGCAGAGGAACACATCAGAGTACTAAGAGCAATAACGGGAAACACACTCAAAGACCAAAGAAGAAGTAAATAAATAAGGAACACATCAGAGAGACAGCTCAACACAAGCAATACCAGAAATAAGGACAAATTCAATAACAACAGAGAAAATAGAACAAAATACGGGAGTAAGACAAGGCGACAGCCTCAGTCCATTGCTCTTCAATATTATAATGGACCGAATAATAGAGCAAGTGCGTAAGGTAAACCAGGTACAAGATAGGAAAACAACAACTTAAGATTATATGCTATGCTGGTGACGCAACGCTATTCGCGGACGCAGAAGACGGACTACAATGGCTCTTACAGGTATTCAACAAAGAATCTGCAAATGTTATATGGAAATATCAACCACCAAAACAAAAAGCATGATAATTGCCAGGGAACCATGCATATGCAAGCTAGAACTAAACAATAAAATAATAGAACAGGTCTTCGAGTTTAACTACCTGGGAACAACAATATCACCTTACGGTGATCTCAAGAATGTCGTACGAAACCAGATCAACAAGTCAGCCAGAATAGCAGGAGCATTGAGAACAACTATCTGGAAAAATGCATGCATATCAACTACAAATAAAGTCAGAATATACAAAGCATGTGTAAGACCCGTAATGACATACACAGCAGAAACACAAGCCGATACAGCCGAGACCAAAAGGATGGAGTGCACTAATGAAATGAGAGTACTAAGAGCAATATCGGGAAACACACTCAAAGACCAAAGAAGAAGTAAATAAATTCGGGAAGAATGCGAGACAGAGGACGTGGGAAGGTGGACACGCCCGCGAAGGCGCTTCTGGAATGAACACATATATAGGAAGGAAGATTACAGACTATCAAAAATCACACGAGACGAAAAACCAGCCAAAGAGATGGAACCACCAAAGAGATGGAATTACAGCTGGTCCTCAGAATCTCGAGAGCATATGCAATGAGGATGGGAAAATAAACAAACCTTTAGGCTTTCGAAAAGAAGAAGAAGAAGAAGAAGCATTATAGGAAAATGTCTTGGATGCTGTTGAAAATTATCTGAGAACCAGTGTTCGAACTGTAGGACACGAACTTGAAACCAGTACTTCAATAGTGTGGCGAGTTCTTCGCGAACACTGTCCCATCCCACAAACTTAAAATTTTCGTCCCATCTCATCTCATTCATCCCATTTCGGTTCAGACTGCCCCCCCCCCCCCAACGATAATTCGTTCAAATTTAATTTTTCCGTAATTTCTTTATCTGATAGTTAGTAATCCATTTTCGTCGCAAACGGATCGTAAGACTTTTAAGGAACTACGTCGTTATCACAGAAATCTCTCGAGCTGGACATATTATGGAAAATGTGCGTACTGGCACGATAAGCAATTAATTGTGCAGGAACTAGTTTTACTAGATTATCAAAACTCGTCCCACTCCGTCCCATACTAAATTTTCATCCCATCCCATCCGATCCCACGTGACATTCGTACCACTCACCCCATCCCGTGAGACGATGGGATGGGATGGGATCCCATGCTCATCTCTAGTTTGGATCTTCCCATCACTTGATCTAAGTTTTTGTTCATTTGGGTGCAGCAAAGTACGTGTAAAGCTATTTCAGGCAAGTTAGATATTTTCATAAACTTCTTCATTTCTGGGACAGTCTTTATGGAACCATACACTAAATACTTCTCTCGTGACCCAACTTTTAAATTGGTTCTTGTATCAGACTGGCAGAAAAATATTCCTGAAAGCTCCAGGATTTTTAGCTTTCTCAATCACCAATAAATCCAATTTGTGTGTGTTCCAATAGCATTTGAACATAGCATAAAGTTGATTCTATCTTTACTCGCTGTACGGCTTGTTAACTTTACGACGAATCTTTTATTGGGCAACAGTCTTCAGAACAGACCACTCTTATCTGCATTGTGTATTTGGTTCGACAAAAGACCAGCTCCTCTACCTTGTCCTTAAAACGCTGAATAAATGGCTGTACTGCGAATTCGTCGTGACAGTTTTTCATATGATACGGTTAACAAAGGGATACTAAATGACTTTTCTTAATTTATCCAGTTTGGGCACTGATACGAAAATCACCTTCTTGAGTAATTTTTTGATAAAATTCGATTGCCTTTGCTTTCAGCATTTCGCCAGATATAGGAATGTGTTTAGAAGCTCTTGTATGAGCCACATGTAGAGAGCGTTTTCCATGTAGAGAGCGACAGTAGGGAAAGATGTCACGTTATAGATCCACCTCCACCTCTGACATGCGCATGCGCGATGACCTTTGACCCCTAACCTAACCTTGACCCCTGACATTGACCTTGGAACTTCCGGTTTCGACTTCTGGTTTCGACTTCCGGTTTCGACTTCCGGTTTCCGGTTTGGACTTTCGGTTTCGACTTCCGGCCGCCATTTTCGGAACTTCCAGATGCGCGGGAAAATTCAAAAAATAGACGCGAGGCGGGGAAATTCTAAATTAGATCCTGTTGAGACAAATCAGGTGTGAAGTGGGTTGCATACTTCAACGGGACTAAATACATGAGACTAGACAGACGAGGCTAGAGCCATGGGACTAAATACATGCGACTAGATAGACGGGACTAAATACATGAGACTAGATACATGAAACTAGATACATGGAGCCAGACAGACGAAGCTAAATACATGAGACTAGACAGACGGGGCTAGATACATGAGACTAGATAGACAGGGCTAGATACATCAACGGGACTAAATACATGAGACTAGATAGACTAGACTAAACCATTTTAAACCATTTGATGAGAAAAATCAAATCTGGTGTCAGAACGGCTCTAGCATGTGCCTTAAGCGAGATACCGCCCGACCGCCTACACCACAGTTGATGACGTCATCCGCCGCGACAGATATTGCTAAACTAATTACCTCGATGCTGATTGGCTGATTAACGAATAAATAATTACAGTTGACCTTTTCCCTCAATTTATATGTAATGGACAAGACTGGAGAGACAAGACTAGACAGACAAGACTAGACGAGACTAGTTAGATGTAGCTAGACAGATGGAGGCTAAATACATGAGATTAGACAGAACTAAAATATATAAGGGATTGTTTAATTTAAATAAAATATATTTTCGATTGTTTTTCTTATAATTGTTAATAATGTTTATATTATTACTTTCATTTTTTTATCTACGTTTTATTTTGATTTACGGCTTGTTGATTAGACGCAACGGGATGTTTGTCAGTCATAACACCAGGCAAGAATAGAGGGACTAGACTAGACAGACTAGATTAGACAGACAGACAAACGGAGAAAATTCAAAATGAGTTGCGGATGGGTAGCGGACAATCCTGTATGCATACATAATTGATTGCAAACATATTACGGATTGATTCAAATGAGATTATCGGTTTTAGGCCGGACAAGATCGGACAATACCGAACAAGGTCGACCAAGAACGGACAAGACTATACAGACCTTATATTTATCCGAATAATTTCCTTAACGAAGGAACGAGCGAAATTTCTTAAACTTGTCTGTGAACCAGATCGTATTAATGTTTTTCATTTATATAAATACCAAAGAGTTCAATTTTCTGGCATCCACTTTTCATCTACTTGCATCCACTTTTCATTTACTTGCATCCACTTTTCATCTACTTGCATCCACTTTTCATTACGCTAAACATGGTGTGAGGTCTACGTGACCCCACGCTAAACAGGGTGTGAGGTCTATGTGACCTCACGCTGAAAAGTGGACGGAGTGGACGGAAAGTGGACGGAAAGTGAACGGAAAGTGGACGGAAAGTGTTTGCTAATAAAATCTTGTACTCATTGTGGTAGGTTAGTTGGGTTAACATTAGAGTAGGTTAGCATTAGATTAGTTGGGTTAGGTTACAGGTGTTAGGAATGAAACGCGCTTCAGTCTTAACACCTGTAACCTAACCCAACTAATCTAATGGTAACCTACTCTAATGTTAACCCAACTAACCTACCACAATGAGTACAAGATTTTATTAGCAAACACTTTCCGTCCACTTTCCGTTCACTTTGCGTCCACTTTCCGTCCACTCCGTCCACTTTTCAGCGTGGGGTCACATAGACCTCACACCCTGTTTAGCGTGGGGTCACATAGACCTCACACCCTGTTTAGCGTGGGGTCACATAAACCTCACACCCTGTTTAGCGTGGGGTCACGTAGACCTCACACCATGTTTAGCGTGATGAAAAGTGGATGCAAGTAGATGAAAAGTGGATGCAAGTAAATGAAAAGTGGATGCAAGTAGATGAAAAGTGGATGCCAGAAAATTGAACTCTTTGGTATTTATATAAATGAAAAACATTAATACGATCTGGTTCACAGACATGTTTAAGAAATTTCGCTTACTCATAGGAAATTATTCGGATAAATATAAGGTCTGTATAGTCTTGTCCGTTCTTGGTCGACCTTGTTCGGTATTGTCCGATCTTGTCCGGCCTAAAACCGATAATCTCATTTGAATCAATCCGTAATATGTTTGCAATGAATTATGTATGCATACAGGATTTTCGCTACCCATCCGCAACTCATTTTGAATTTTCTCCGTTTGTCTGTCTGTCTAATCTAGTCTGTCTAGTCTAGTCCCTCTATTCTTGCCTGGTGTTATGACTGATAAACATCCGGTTGCTTCTAATCAACAAGCCGTAAATCAAAATAAAACGTAGATAAAAAAATGAAAGTAATAATATAAACATTATTAACAATTATAAGAAAAACAATCGAAAATATATTTTATTTAAATTAAACAATCCCTTATATATTTTAGTTCTGTCTAATCTCATGTATTTAGCCTCCATCTGTCTAGCTTCATCTAACTAGTCTCGTCTACTCTTGTCTGTCTAGTCTTGTCTGTCCAGTCTTGTCCATTACATATAAATTGAGGGAAAAGGTCAACTGTAATTATTTATTCGTTAATCAGCCAATCAGCATCGAGGTAATTAGTTTAGCAATATCTGTCGCGGCGGATGAGGTCATCAACTGTGGGGTAGGCGGTCGGGCGGTATCTCGCTTAAGGCACATGCTAGAGTCGTTCTGACACCAGATTTGATTTTTCTCATCAAATGGTTTAAAATGGTTTAGTCTAGTCTGTCTAGTCTCATGTATTTAGTCCCGTTGGTGTATCTAGCCCTGTCTATCTAGTCTCATGTATCTAGCCCCGTCTGTCTAGTCTCATGTATTTAGCTTCGTCTGTCTGGCTCCATGTATCTAGTTTCATGTATCTAGTCTCATGTATTTAGTCCCGTCTATCTAGTCTCATGTATTTAGTCCCATGGCTCTAGCCTCGTCTGTCTAGTCTCATATATTTAGTCCCGTTGATGTATGCAACCCACTTCACACCTCATTTGTCTCAACAGGATCTAATTTTGAATTTCCCCGCCTCGCGTCTATTTTTTTAATTTTCCCGCGCGGCCGGAAGTCGAAACCAGAAGTCGAAACCGGAAGTCGAAACCGGAAGTCGAAACCGAAAACCGGAAGTCGAAACCGGAAGTTCCAAGGTCAATGTCAGGGGTCAAGGTCAAGGTTAGGTTAGGGGTCAAAGGTCATCGCGCATGCGCATGTCAGAGGTGGAGGTGGATCTATAACATGACATCTTTCCCTACTAGCGACTCTAAATGTTTTACGTTTTCCCAGCCCGGATTCCATCGTCGTCTTCACATGTTCAACTATCTTTTGTTCTTGTTTTTTTCTTAAGCGGAGGGTGCTAGATTATTTCACGTTTCGGACTATTGCAGTGCCGGATTACTGAAACTCTACAGCAGTGGTGTGGTGTTAATTAATGTTGTCCCAAAGTGTGTCCCTTGTAACCCTGGGGTTCCGCGAAAAAAAAAATAGGGGTTCCCCGCTACAAATTTTATTTCATAAAAAAATAAGAATGGTGTTTAATTCTACGGTCTTCGTACAATATGGAATATGGTCTTCACGCGGATGTTAGATGGTTATCGCGTGGTAAAATGCTTGTGCGAATATTTGATTTGCGAAGGGAACTGTTGACGTATTTTATTGGTCATATACTTGAATTATCAGACAGATTATGTAATATGGCTTAGCTATCTACACTTGCATACCTTGCTGATATATTTGGAAAATTGAACGAATTATGTTTGGCACCGCAAGGAAAACAAGTCAGCCTATTGCAGACAAAAAATAAATTAGTTGCCTTTTCAATGAAAATACAATATTGGTTTTCAGCTGTGGAGCAAAATAACATTTGCGTGATGTAACCTTTTGCGAAAATCTTTTAATGATTTTTTCGAAGAATCTGAAGTGAATTTAGATTTTGAAATCCATGATGGTATAAAAACAAATCTGTACAGTTTACAGCAATCACCAATGATTACTTTTCAAATCTAGAGAATCGATTCAAAATAAAAGAAAAACCAAAAGGGTTTAATTCCATGGATTATGAAAATTTGATTGAATTGAGGATACACAATTAGAAGCCAAATTTAGAACAGTTTAATTAACAATATTCTGGTCAGATGTATTCGATGAATATCCAAATTGATCAAAACTCATTCAACATCAGATATTAAATTTTGAAGTTGTGGTTTAAAAAATATTTAGGGTTCCACGATCATTGGCAACAAATTTGGAGGTTCCAGGACCAAAATAGTTTGGGAACCACTCCTCTACAGTAATAGTTTCTTCTGCATTATATCGCAAATATTCCCAAGCCAGAGTTTAATGTTTATTACAAATGATACTTAGAATATTTTGTAGGAGAAATAATACTAGACGAATATAGTCAAAATATAATAGTTGATTCAAACTTAAGAAAAATCATTACTTCAATTACAAGAAACTGCAAATCCGAGTGTGGAATACCTGTGCGCTTCATGCAAGATAAGCTATCTAAAGGTAATTATTACTAAAAATGAAACATTTTTATGCAGTTGAGTGATTGACGTATTCACATTCATATGTGTTCGAATACGTCTTTAGGCGATACAATACACTCGAGTTTTTCTATATAAATTAATCAAAATATTGAATATCAAGAAAAATCTAACGACCTATCGCATAATCCTATATAATTTGTTCTATTGAACTTTGCCGTTATATAAGAATTGAATTGAATTGAAAGAGTTTATTATAATTAATTGATTAGTAGTAATTATTGGACATAAAAACAGTTTGTATGATTTTATATTAATTTATTTGGTAAATAATTTAAGAAAATTCTATCCAGCTATCATTTGTAAAACATAATATATACAATATGAAACTCTGGACGACAGCCGAGAGTCTTCTTAAATCATAACGAAAAATTAGTATTTGTATCCATGAGCAGCAGCAGCATGGGCACCCAAGTGGGCAGCTCTGGCATGTTGAACTTCAGCTGTATCCAATGGAACTCCTTTAATAATAACTGGCACGTGTTGTTTACTGTATTCTTCATTGTAGGAGAGCACTGGGGCGTGGATAGCGTAATTGGAATACCCGTAGCTTTGAGCTTGAGAATCTTGAGCTTCATGTTCGTACTCATCGTAAGTAACTGAGGAATCATCTTGAGAATATTTGTAGTCGGCATCACGAGCTTCAGCTTGAGATTTATGCACGAAGTGTTCGGCTCTGGCGTGTTGAACTTCGATGGTGTCTACTGGAACTCCATTTTTACCAATTTTGGGTAAGTGTTTTGGTCCATGATAAGCTTTTACTACATATTTTACATCATGAGCAGCAATTGGAGCTTCATGGGCATAAGTTGAGTAACCATATCCGTAAGATTTGGCTGCAGCTACTTGAGCTAAATGAGCAGCCCTAGCATGTTGAACTTCCACTGTATCTACTGGAACTCCATTCTTTCCAATGACTGGAATATGTTGTGGTCCATGGTACAGCTGGGTGTAATGAGCGGTGGCAGTAGCCAGAGCGCAAGCAAGAATGATCTAACAAATATGTAAAATTAAAATATAAGGTTCAAATGAATAAGAAATTAATTTACTTACAATAGAATTCATAATTGAATTAAGTTGTAACCTCCTGAACTTGGACTGTTAGACTGTGTTTTTAGTAGGAAAACACAGTCTTTTATACTAAAGTTGATAAACATTTGATGCGTATCGAATTTAGTAATGCTGCCCCAAAAAAGTAACGAAAGTGTATATAATTTGATGAAACATTGCAATAAATAATTTATGTGGACTTAATGAATGTAATAGAATGCATAAATTTTATATATTTAATATGCTTCTTTCGATATTTTCAATTATAATAGTTTGTAATTATAAAGAACGAAAAGGATCCTTCAGAAAGATTATTTTAAATATATACTGAATATGAATACTGAAGCAATGAAGCAATAATCGCTTATTAAACCCGATGGTGATAAAGCACCAGTGTACAGTCAAAATATTTGAAACTGGTTGATAAATATAAAAATTGAATACTTATATATATTTATTAAACCAGATAAGTACATATGGACAGTTTAAACGGGTCAGTACCCTAAACAAGACTTTCTCACATTCTTTTTTACTACTACCACCAATCAAAATATCATCAAGATAAGCTGCACACATATATAAGAAAATAGTACATATATAAGAAATATACACATAATATTAACTTCTATAGAGGTAATTACTAATTACCTGTACATAGGCCTGGTATATATAAAACATAACAAAAAAGTTTGTAGATTTTCCACGAAATAATAACTGCGGCAGTTCATTTATTTATCTTAAAATAAACATCTAGTCTATGTTCTTCCTCATCCAGTTTTTAATTTGAAGCTTAATGTCTTTTAACGAGGATACAGTTCGAGTGACTTCATCTCTATCATTTGGGTATAAGTTAAAGTGACCACATTTTCATTGAGACAAAGCGGGACAAAAGGGATGAAATGAGAATTATAATTTAGTTATTTAAGCAGACAATAATTCAAAAAAATATATTTTATCTACTCACACACCAAAATCAACACATTAATACATTATTGTATGTGGAGGATTCCATTATTTTAATAGTGTGTAAAAGTATCCAAATCGTTCGTAAAAGTCCATTGTAAATCAAATGGAATTTTATTATTAAACGATTTCTGTTTGTTGTTATCATGGCAACAGCTTGCGTCATTAATGAAAAAAACGTAGTTGTAGTGAAAATAAATTTTCTGACGTGCACTCGTAACGTAGTACGTAACGTATCTTTTTATCGATAACGCCTCATCAAAAAAGATCATTTTAGCAAATATTATATTTCGGAAAATGGTTACTAACATATTCAAAAGTTTTTTCCACATATTCCCATAAAATATCCTTTTTTAATATCACCTAATGAAAATTTCAGAACAAGGTGCCATTAAACGACCGGATTTTCTGAAAGAAGTCAGAAATTTTTATAACTGCTTGGAATATCTTGAAGAATATACAGTTCAATTCGAGGATATTATAAAATTTCATTGGGTGAAAGTAGATTTTATAGGAATATGTGGAAAAACCTTATTTTATATATTACAGTATATTTAAAAAATAAAATATGTTGATATTTTCTAAAAAGCGGGACATTTAAAAATTGTTTCAGTGCTAATCCGTGTATGGATCCCTTTGTTACAAGTTATACTACTACTCAATTTTGTACCAATATCAAAAAGTATGCATTCATTGCATTTGCTATATATAATGGACCATTGATCTTACAATTTTTGTCATCAATGATATAGTCAATTTCATTTGACTTTTTCTTATGATTCCTACTATTTTTTTTTTCTTTTATAAAATTCCATAACTGTTTTGGTTTATCACATTTATTTAGTAACTTGTTTTATTAACTTACTCAAGATATTTTTATAATCATTGTATTCCTTTTAAAGTATTTGATTAAGAGGATTTCCAAATATTGTATAACAACTCTTTAGTCTTACACGAATGTATTTTACAATTAGCAGAAGTAATATAGCAGAATTAATCCAACATTTCCTACAGGTCTATGCCGATTTTTACTTTTTATTTTGTTTGTAGATTTTCTTATTATTTCATGAATAATTTCATTTATTAAAATATTTGTTGCTACATTAGGATCACATATTTCTAGTATTTTATTGCAGTTTTAGATATATTTTTCAATATTTTATAATCCAAATATGTGTTGACTGTATAGTTGTTATTTTTCATTAAATCATTATTTATGCCAACAAAAAGAGGGTAGTGATCAGTGAACAAATTTTCTAATTTATACGATTTATCTATAAGTGAAATTCTTTGATTTTATAAAGATATTATCTATAAGAGTTCTCCCATTACAATTTGAAACAGATGGTCTAGTCACACTTGTAAAGCAAGCCGAAGCTCGTTTATTGTGGTTGATGCAACTGCACGTCCTCTAACACGTCTGCCCAGAATGCCGCAAACATGTTTAATAGGATTTCCATCTGGAGTACATGCAGGCCAGTTGAATTTTCTTATTCCAACTGCATCCCAGTATTCTCGCAGAATGCGGTCTCGCGTTATCCTGCATCCGAATGAAGCCATCGCCGATAAATGGAGCAAATCGGACTACGTAATTTTCCAAAACAGCTTTGCAGTCAGCGATCCTCCATCAATGCCAACCAATTCGGCGCAGGCATCCATTGATATTTCTGCCCATACCATCAGGGAATGTCCACCGTGGCTGGGAATGTCCTGTGGTAAACGTTGATTTTTATATTCGTCTATTTTTATATTCGTCTTACAAGATCAGGTTTTGAATCATTAATAATGGAATAACAAGAGCAGCCCCACAAAGATCAAGTGTCATGGTCGTCACCAAAAAGTGAACTGTCAGAACTGCCTGAACTGTCAAGCAGAGCGCGACACATATAACCTGAAGATGGCAACAGCGATATTGCCGAAAGCTTGTAAAAAGAAATTTTCAAATAGAACGCGGATGCAACCCCGAGAACCTAAGAATTCATATTACTCCCGCGAAAATCTAAATACTAACATATATATATATATATATATATATATATATATATATATATATATATATATATATATATATATATGAGATGGACACCCATACTCTTCAACCTTGTCCTAGATAAGGTGATGAAAGAATGGGAAAAAGAAATGAAAGCACAAAATAGCTGGAACCCATTAAACATTAGGATAAAGAAAAATAGTCCATCTCATATATATATATATAAATATATATATATATACGTATATATATATATATATATATATATATATATATATATATATATACGTATATATATATATACATATATATATATATATATATATATATATATATATATATATATATATATACATATATATATATATACATATATATATATATATATATATATATATATATATATATCTATATATATATATATATATATATATATATATATATATATATGAGATGGACTATCACCCATACATGAAGTGTATGGGTGATATTAAAAAACCTTGTCCTAGATAAGGTGATGGAGGAATGGGAAAAAGAAATGAAAGCACAAAATAGCTGGAACCCATTAAACATTGGGATACAGAAAAACAAGCTCGAAATTTCATGTTTAGCCTTCGCAGATGACCTGGCCCTTCTGTCCAGCGATGAACTCACGATGAAATAAAGCAAATTGAAACTCTCCAGGAATGTGCGAAAAAAGTTGGTTCGCAAATTTCCTTCCAGAAAACAGATTTTTTCGCTTCAAAACTAGACGTCTCAAATCTAAATACGAAATATGGACAGATCAACAGAGTTCAACTTCAAATACCTATATGAAATCATCGCACCAACTGGAAACGAAAAAATAGCTCAAAACACCCGTGTCCCAAAACGCACACTGTATGTGTCAGTATGCGTCTAACGGTTAACCCGCACGGACGCATACATCTCTTGAAAATGGCGAATGTTAGTTCGCCGAAACGTCGAGAATCCGGTTCTTTTCAGAACCAACCCTCAACATCAACGCGGAATCCCCGAGAAAACAAACCAACACATGTTTCTATCCGCGAAAACCTCAAATACAATATATATATATATATATATATATATATATATATATATATATATATATATATATATATATATATATATGTGTATATATATATATATATATATATATATATATATATATATATATATATATATATATATATCTTTTTATTCGTCTTACAAGATCAGGTTTCAAATCATTAATAATCATTTGAAAATTGACCTCGTCTGAAAGAAATAGATGTAAAATTTTTAACTCAATTAAGTGAGTCAGTTTTGTGTGCAAATATTCAATATTGAACACCAAACCTTAAATATTAGGAATCACCCTAAATAACTAATTTAGTTCTTGAAAATTCACGATCGTTTTATTTGTGATTTCTAGATAGACGAAAGACTAGCATTGATGAAATTAGGAAAGGCTAGATAAAACTGGTTAGGACCACATACGGCTAGATAAGACTAGAGTAGACGAGATTAAACCGAATTAGGTAAGTCAAAACTAAAAAGAACTAGCCAAGGCTAAAGAAGACGTAAATAGACCAGGGATGGCGAACCTATGATCCGCAGGTCAGACACTGACCCACACAAGCATTTTAAGTGACCCAAGCATTGATTTTAGAACTTTTAGAAATGTTCAATAATGCAAAACTTTTATTATTTTCTTATTAAAGTTTCCCAACCACAAAGGTATGAATATTTAATATATCAATAAGAAATTTCTTCACAAATTATTGTATTTTAAATATGTTTATCTACTCGCACACTAAAATGAAAACACTAATAAGTAACTTATTGTATGTAATGGATGTGACATATTAAAAATACATTATTGTATGTGAAGGATGTCATTATTATAATCGTGTGTAAAAGTATCCAAATCGTGCGTAAAAGTCCAATATAAATCACATGGAGTTTTTTTATAAAACAATTTCTGTTTCTTGTTGCTATGGTAACAACTCGCGTCTCTAAACAAACAAAAATTAAATTATTTTTTTTATATTAATTTAAATTTTCTGTGCTATATTAAAATTGAATTAATTTTTCTTATTTAGAACAAAGAAGTCTCGCTCTCTTAGGGCTATCTGGATTTATGTGGCTCTAAAATAACTTCTATCCATTATCTATTTAACCATAATCTAATCTAGATTAAATCTAAGTTTACCTAGATTACATCAACAACGACCAAATAGTGTTTCAGTCACTGTTCGTTTTTACTAGTTAGCAATTTTTGCGACAGAGGCGCTGAACGTTCTAACCTTATTGCGTCAGTGATTTGAAGTATTTTGTCTGTCAAAATTATAATTTTTCAATATTATTGGTAAGAAACAATTATTTATTTGCAAATTCAACATTATTTTCACATGCTTCGTAGATAAAATAATGTATGATAAACGTGTGTGAAAGCAATTTGTGCACTCATTGCGATGCAACTCATGCACAAAAGCCCTTCTTCACAAACACGTATCATAAACTATTATTTTAATTGTAACCCTGTAATATGGCTGCTGTTATAAGAAGAAAACCAAACGATTCAAATCACAGATCATACCAAACAGAATGGTTTGATAAATATTGTGATTGAAGAGAATAAAAAGACTGTGTGTGTAACTTTTAACAAAAAAGCTACTTCACGTATAGATAATGTAAAAAGACATCTTAAAAAGTTGTATTCTAATCTCACCTTTTCAACAGATACTGAAAGAAGAAACATATTCTTCACAAAAGAAAAAGTGGAATCATTTTGTTTTAAAAGCGTTTTTGATTTCAAAAACTAACATTACAGCTTTCAAGTTGACCGTTGCTCGTCACAAGAAACATATTTCAGAAAGCGAGTTTGCAAAACATGCGTTTAGAATGTAGTGCTACTTTATTTTTCAGATTTTAAAGACAAAGACCTGATTATGAAGCGTATAAATGAGTTTCCAATAAGTCGGAATACATTTAAAGATCGAATAATGGAATTAGAAACATACATTTTTTCGCAAATACATTACGCGATCATTATGCAGCAATGATGTAAATGGTTTTGCACAATTAGCAGTTTTTGCTCGATATAAATCAGGAAATATGATGAAAGAAGAGCTATTGAAACTAATAACGTTGAAAGGGAAGTGTACCTGTCTTGATATTTTTAAAGAATTTGATATTGCATTTAAAGAAATAGATATTGACCTACAGAAAATTGTTTCTGTTACAATAGACAATGCATGTGGCGAAAAACATTTGTTGTATTGAGTATCTTAAGCGAAATATTCCACATCCTCTAATTGGTTTTTGTTCTATAATATTCCTGATGTATTATATGGACTTATTCATTGAATTTTGAACTTAGGCCTTTATCTTTTCCTCTTCACTCCCAAAGTAGAAGTTGTAAAACAAGAAGAAAACTTGAATTTTCTGACAGCAAGTGAGAACAAAAATTAGTCTTTGACCTCTCTCCTCTTTTCCACTGACCTGGTGACCCACGAGCTTGTACAAAAATTATAATGAACAAAATTTGACCCACTATTCAAAAAGATTCGGCATCACTGGACTAGACTATAATATATATATATATATATATATATATATATATATATATATATATATATATATATATATATATATATATATTATATATATATATATATATATATATATATATATATATATATATACTAGACAAAATTATGGTAAATATAGATTTCTTTCTGTTTTTACCATTTAGTAAACTGCAGACTTTTAAAAAAGTCTTGTGTTGATGTCGTTTTTTTTCAATGAACAATTTTCAAAAAAATTTGGAGGTTAGCGCTGGCTAATTGCATTTTTGCCAAAGTGTCCCGCAGACCCCAAAAAATTGAGAACCTATGGTCTAAACTTGGGGTTGGTTATTTTATTGAAAGGGCATGAGGTAGAGGGGTTCTAATATTTGAACAATAGCAAAATTATTATACAAATTTTTAAAACACAAATTCTGGCTTCGATACTGGCGTTTTTGTTCAATAAATAAAATTGTATACTTTTTTAAATATATTATGTCTAGACTCAATGACTATTTTTTATAATAACAAAATTCATAAAATATTTGCGGACTTCAATATTGTTTTGTGGGCACCAAAGTGCCCTTGGGCACAGTATTGGCGACCACTTGTCTAAACTAATAATTTTATCCTAAAAATAAGATTCTAGAATTGATTTTATACACTCAATTTGGTTTCAGGAATGGTTTCAGTACAAGAGAGGCATTATTCAGTTTTAATGTATTGACTCAGAGATGTTTATACATGAACCTAGATATACACGTATGCTTCATAGACTACGAAAAGGTCTTTGATAATGTACGCCATGATATTCTAATAGATCTACTAAAATAACGAAACATCGACTCGCGAGACATTCAGATTATTGAATCACTGAATTGAATTACTGGAACCAAACAGCCACGATAACAAAATGGAACAACCAAAATGGACAACGACGAATCTGACAAAATACAGATACTAAAAGTATGGATATTTAGAGAGGCGCTAAGTGAAGAACACACTGGCATCACAATAAATGGCCAGACGGTTAACAACTTGAGGTATGCCGTTGATACTGTTATTATAGCATAGAATCTTGCAGATCTTCAGAGCTTAACAAACAAGCTAAACGACATCAGTATACAATACGCTCTTAACATGAATCTGAAAAATACGAAGTACATGGTCGTAACAAAAAGCAGAACACAATATCAAGACTTATACATCGATAATACGAGTATAGAAAAGGCAACTAAATATAAATACCTGGATATGGTACATGGATATCCAATACAAAAGACCAAACCCTAGAAATTAAATCTAGAATGAAATCTAGAATTGAAATGCCCAGAAGCACATTTATTAAAATGCGTATGTTTCTTTGTCATAGACAAGTAAAACTAGATCTACTTACAAAAATACTAAGAGGCTGGCGACGTGTTCTCCATTCTACAATATGGAATGGAAGCATGGACTTTAAAACAAACACAAATAAAAAAGCTAGAAGCCTTTGAGATGTGGTGTTATAGACGAATGCTTAAAATACCATGGACGGACAAAGTGACGAACAGTAGTGTAATATAACGCAAGAACAAGCAACGTGAAATCATACAAACAATAAAAGGAAGGAAGCTACAATATCTAGGCCATATATCCAGAGGAGAAAAGTATGAGTTGCTTCAACTGATAATACAGCGCAAAGTAATTGGCAAACGGAACAGAGGTAGACGCAGATACTCATGGCTGCATAACCTGAGAGAGTGGTATGATACCACATCCCAAGAGTTATTCGAAGCTACCGCTTTCAAGATGAAGATAGCGATGATGATTGCAAACCTCCTGAATGGAGTAGCCATATAAAGAAGAAGATTGATTGTACTGTGTCACATAAAGTAAACTGTGTTTTTAATTATATTAAAAAAAAAAGTTAATAGTGAATGAGTCATATCAGGAAATCGCAAACTTATATTTAATTATTAACACAATACCGACCATCCTAGTAAGTCGTCTTCTTCCATTATAACGTAGCACACATAACGTAACTAAATTTGAATATTATAACGTAAGATAAACAATTAAAAATGACCTTGAAAATGACCGTCAAACGTCGAAACTCGAGTCGTGGTATGTGTAGAAATTTATATAACTGAATAATAAGTTATATAACATTTTTACATATTATAAGTCTGGTAAAAACATAGTGAATTTTTCAATTAAATGTAAGTATGAATTACCACGTAGTAACTGTCGCAACCATTCTATTCATAATGTAAACAATTAAATTAATAAATAAATTAAGTAATTCGTTAGTTAATTATTACAGAATATAACCTAACTTGTAAACTATCTGTTGTAACGTATTTTAATGTATTTACTACGACACTGGCAATTAAAACGTACTACGTCGTTTCTGCGTCAAGGGCGACTAATTCTTGTACTAAAATAACGTACTACTAAGTCGACGGCTCCTAGATTTCGGATAAAAAATAACGTACTACTACGTCAACGGCTAAGGGTTTTTTTAACCCTTTGTCGTCTGACGGTACTCTAAATTACCAGCATATAAAAATATGTTTGAAACTAAAGCAGAGTTATATTAGTCTACATCTGCCTGTAGGAACTTCTGAGTACTATGCATAGATCGCGTAAAAATCCGAACCTAACAAATACCGTCAATCGTTTACACGTGGTATTCAGTTTTGTATAGTGAGCACACGAGTGTTGACGCCATTTCCAAACGTGTAATATTTATTAAAATTATGCCTAGAAATATCAGCTTTTGAAATACCTATCCAAAATTTTTGTTATTTCGATTAATAAAGTGAAAAATAAATAAATAAAGCAGGCTAATTTAAAAAGAAAACAATGACAAAATTGTTACTCTTAATGACGAATGGTACTTATAAGTACCGGTTAATTATCTAAAAATCTAATTGGTAAAAAAATTTAACATCTGCGAGCTCTTGAAAATCAGAGCTCTAGTAACCTCTGCGAGCTCTTGAAATTCATTTCATGTGGTGAGTTACTCCACGTTCCTCTGTCCTCTTCTTACTCTGTCCAGTGGCTTGTCTTTGCCTCGTCTGTTAATTTCCTCCACGTGACTCAATCTAAAATCTTGCTCCTCCATGCCTCCATCTTTAGGTTCTTAATGTCCTCTAGTACCTGATCCTCCCATCTGCTTTTCGGTCTTCCTCTACCTCTGCTAATCACTGGTCTCCACATTGTAATCATCTTTACCACTCTCTTGTTTTCCATTCGATATATGTGGCCACACCAGCGGAGTCTTTGTACTTTTATCACCTTAACGATATCTTCTCCTTTTAGTATGGTTTGTATTTCGGAGTTCATTAGTCTTCTGTGTTCCCCATCAGTGATTCTCTTTAATCCATATATTCTTCTAATAATATTTCTTTCAAAGATACTTCACTTTCCCTGTTCTACGTTTGTTAGGTTCATCGTCCCTGCCCCATAGTTCACTACCGGTCTAATTGCTGTTTTGTATAGCTTCATTTTTGTATTTGTGCTTATACTCTTGTTTTTCATGATGAGCTTGTATTTGTAGTACGCTCTATATCCCGCCTGCACCCCAAGGTTTATCCCCATCCTTCGGTCATTTTTGTTGTTTATTATTATTCCAAAGTATTGGAACTCGTCTACTATTTCGAACTCGAAATTTCCTATGTGCACTTGTTTGTTAGTTGTGGTCTTGTTTTCTCTGTTTAACTTCATGAACTTGCTTTTTTTCTAGTTTATTTTTAGGCCTCTTTTCTTTGTCTCATGTCCGAGTTTTCGAATTGATTCTTCCATGCTTCTCCTGTCTCTGGCCAGCATTGTGATATCACATGCGTAGGCAACAACCTGTACCATTTTATTAATTAAAGTTCCTTTAAAAAACACTCTATTGCAGCATCCAATACTAGAATGAATAATGTCGTTGATAACCCATCGCCCTGTCGTAAGCCTAGATTGATTTCGACCGTTTAGGTTGTGCCCTCCTGTGTCATTATCGATGCTTTTGAGTTCCTCATTTCTGTTAGCCTCACAAGTTTCTCTGGGATATTTGTGTCTTCCATGGCTTTTATTACTTGATCACGCTTTAGGCTGTCAAATGCTTGTTTAAAGTCCACGAACGTTATTTGTAGTCCTATGTCATGTTCGTAGCACTTTTCAGCTAACTGGTTCACTATATGTACCGCGTCGATGGTCGATCTTCCCCTTCTGAAGCCGTGTTGGTAGTCTCCCATTTGTGTCTGTATATTTCATAAGTTTTTTGTTTATTAATGTGGTTAGGATCTTGTATACTGCGTTCAGCAGGGCGATTCCCCTATAATTTGAGCATACGTTCGGGTTCCCCTTCTTGTGTATTGGTACAATTGTCCCTTTTTGTCAGTCCGAAGGCATCCTTTCTTTTTCCCAAACTTGTGATAGTAGTTTGAATATACTTTGTTTTAGTTGGCCCCCTCCATGTTTTACCAGCTCGTTGACAATACCATCGCTTCCCCCTGCTTTGTTCCTTTTGAGCTGTGCTATTACTTCCTTAAATTCTTCTTCCGGAAGAGTGGCCGTTTCCATCTCTGTTGCGTTTTTCCCAGAGTTTTTTTCTCTTACACAGTCACTTCCTGCATTTTTGTCAGATAGGAGCTTCTTAAAATGGTTTCTCCATTCTATACCACTTATGTTTGTTGTCGTTGTTTTCATGTTTTGTTTCTTTATGTATTTGTATAGTTTTGTGTTATTTTTATTATCCTTCTCGATTATGCTCATTACTTCCTCCAGACAACTTGTCTTCTTTGTTTTTATTAATTTTGTGCATTCTTTCCTGATTGTCTGGTATTTCTGGTAGTCCCTCACGGTTCTTATTATTAACCATGTTATTCTCGCCGATTTTTTCTTCTGTAGCAATCCCTTATAGTCTTCGTCGAACCATACCTTCTCTTTTTGTATAGTTTTTATTCCTAGGACTTTGCCAGCGGCTTCTTCCATGACTATTTTTATGTTAGTTCATTCTTCCTCAATATTTTCCTTTTCCGTCTTTATTGATATAATATTTGATACCTCGTCCTCCTACTGCTGCTTCTTTCCTATTATCCTTTCGGTATTCCATCTCTTCCTGGCTATGTGCTTTTTTTTTCCTCCTACTATTCTAAGGTTTAGCTTAGCTATTACTAATAGATTGTCTGACCCCACGTCTGTGCCGCTGAACGATCGCACGACTTGTACCATTTTTTGCCTTCTCTTGGCAATAAGAATATGGTCTATCTGATTTCCTGTATTTCTGCCTGGGAGTTGCCATGTTACTTTCTGTTGTCTTTTATGTTTGTATTTTGTGCTGACTATGTACATATCCATTTCAGTTGCAAACTTTCTCAGTCTTGTTCCATTATTATTTGTTTCGTCATGAATTGTTTCTTTTCCAGCGATTGTCTTATATGCGATATCCTTCCGTTTAAACTCTTAAATTCTAAAATGTTCTTGCTCATCATAAAGCCCGTTCCCTTATAACCTTGCTTGTCTTCGCCCCATATAGTAGTGTGTACTCGTCTTAATCGATCCTGCCTTCTCCTTTCCATCTTAGTTCCTGCATGGCCAGTAATTGTAGTTTATATTCTTTCATTTCTCTCGCCACTTCCTCCATTTTTCCTATAACGCATTGTTTTTATGTTCCAAGTTCCTATTCTTATTATTGACTTCTTCTTCTTACTTTCTGTTTCTCTTCTTCTTCTCTTCTCATCTTCTTCTCATCCTGTTTACAGTTTTTCTCATTTCCGTTTCCGTTGCATGGTGGTTGTTTTCATCTTCCATCTCCTTGCCCCCGCTTAGTAGTTTTTTCTAATCGTTTTCGAAATTTTCCTCAATTGCTGGTTGGTGTTCTGACTTTCCGGGGATCTTTCGCTCTCCGTGCGTTTCTTCTCCCAGTGACATTAATTAGTTCCCACGGCTTCTTGACCGTATGCTACCCCATTTACGATCAGTTTATTGTATCTGAGCACGGCTCTATGTCCTTGTTGTTTCGCCAACTTCAGGTGGGAGAAGCAGGCGTTTTCTTTCCTCTTGCACTTTTTTCGTGTAGTCGTCGTTAATGCCGATGTCGGATCCTTTTTGCCTGTTGGTCCGTTCATATATTTCCATTTTCTTATTCTATGATTGTAGCTTAATGCGGATTGGTTGTTGCTGTTTGGCTTAAAAGCGCCTTCTTCTTCTTCCTGTGTCATGCCCTCCAAGGGCGTTGATGACCAATTTCATTATTTGAATTTTATCTGCAGCTTTTCGAAATAGGGATCTTGTACTTTGTCCAAACCATTGGCGAAGGTTCTTGAGCCATGATGTTCTGCGGTGGCCTGGACTGCGCGTACCTTGTATTTTACCCTGTATTATTGTCTGCTGTAACCTGAACTTATCATTTCGGATAACATGACCAAGGTATTCCAGTTTTCTTCTCTTTATTGTGTTGAGAACTTCTGTTTGTTTATTGAATCTTTGCAAAACCTCGACGTTAGTAATTCGATCCACGCAAGAAATTCTCAGCACTCTACGGTAAGTCCACATCTCAAAAGCCTCCACCTTCTTACACATAGCCTCCGTAAGTGTCCAAGCCTCGACGCCGTAGTACAGGATACTAAACTCATAGCACCTTAACAATCTGATTCTGAGGGTGATTTCCAAGTGCCTGTTGTTCAGCACTTTCTTCATTTTGGTGAAAGCTCCTCTTGCCTGTTCGATGCGGCTTCTAATTTCCGATGTCATGTCCCATTTGTCGTTTACGTTACAGCCAAGATACTTATAGGAGTTGACGCGTTCCACCACCTCATTTCCAACTCTTAGATTCAGCTGGTTATTTACGCTGGTTTTATTTACGACGAGCCATTTTGTCTTATTAACGTTGAGTTTAAGACCCATGGACAAGCTGTGCTCTGTAACGGTTGTCATTAGTTCTTGTAGGTCTTCTATGTTCGTAGCCAATAGAACGGTATCGTCTGCATACCTCAGGATATTGATCACTATGCCTCCTACGATTACTCCTATGTTCTTACCATCCAATGCTTCTCGAAATATTTTTTTCTGCATAAAGGTTAAAAAGTAATGGCGAGAGAACACAGCCTTGTCGCACCCCTCTTTGAATCACGACCTCTTCTGACAGTTCTTTGTTCACTAACGCCGCTGCTGTTTGGTTCCAATACAGGTTGGCTATAATGCGGATATCTTGCCCGTCTAATCCTAGTTCTTTAAGTATATCTACTACTTTATTGTGGTTTACGGTGTCAAATGCTTTTTCATAGTCTAAAAAGCAGGCAAAAACATCCACATTAACATCAAGGCATCGTTGTACCAAAACTTGTACACTGAAAAGTGCCTCCCTTGTGCCGAACCCATTCCGAAAGCCAAACTGGGACTCGCTGATCGACTCTTCACGTTTGCGGTAAATACGATTATGGATGATCTTCAGAAATAGTTTCAATACTTGACTCATGAGACTGATGGTCCTATAATCTTTACATTGTTTCGCATTTGATTTCTTTGGTAAGGTGATGAAAGTTGATTTTAACCAATCTCTTGGTATTTCACCTGTTCTATATATATTATTAAATAGGTCTACTATTATTGATAGAGAGCTATCATCTTTAAGGATCTTAAAAATTTCTGCGTGTATTTCATCTGGGCCAGGTGCCTTCCCATTCTTTATTCTCGCAATAACATGTTCGACTTCTGATCTTGTTATGTCACTTCCGTCATTTCCGAGTAGTTCGATATTATAGGGTTCATGTCTGTTGTCCTTAAAAAGTGTCTTTATGTATCTATTCCACTCTTTTAGTTTATCCTCTGTTGATGTTAATATAGTGTTTTGCTCATCCATTAGCATTTGGGATCTTATAGGCTTGTGGTTATCAGCGACCTGCTTCACTTTTTTGTGCAAGTTTAAGGAGTCATACTTTATTTCAAGAGCTTCAATTTCAGCGCATTGGGCAGACAACCACACCTCTTTTGCTGATCTTATTTTCGATCTGATTTCTCGTTGGGTTTCTTTATAACTTAGTGCGCATTTGTTTTTGTATGCTCTTCTGGAATCCATTAGTAATAGTATCTCTTCGGTCATCCATGCTTGTTTTTTCGGCCTTTCGCTTGGTATTAGATACCTTTCTCCTACTTCTATTACTGTGGTTTTCAGCTGTTTCCACGTGTGTTATATGTCTGCATTTTCTGTTGTATTACTCCATGTTGTTAGTTTCTCGTTTATTTCATTCCTAACCTTTGAGCTTACGATCTGATCTTTTAGCCTTTGTGTGTCTATACGGAGTACTTTTTGCGTTCTAACACATTTTTTCAGTGTTAGATTTATAGATGCCGTTAGTAGGTTATGATCTGTATGTACATCGGCACCGGGATATGTTTTGGCGTTTTTTATTGCATTTCTGAATCTACTATTAATCATGATAAAATCTATTTGATTTCTTACACATCTGTCTGCATTAGACGTCCACGTATACAGGCGCCTTGGATGATGTTTGAAAAATGTGTTTGCGATGACGTAGTTTTCATCCAAGCAGAATTGAACCAGTCTGTTTCCACGGTCGTTTGGGTTTCCCAGTCCGTAATCGCCTACAATACGTTCTCGTCTTCCCTTTCCCACCTTGGCATTAAAATCACCCATAATTATGTTTATTTCATGCGGTTTAACTGCATCAGTTGCCCTTTTTAGATCGTTGTAGAACAACTCGGTAACATCATCTGGTGCATCTCCTGTGGGTGCGTATACTTGAATTATATTGCACGCTATTGGTCTTGTTTCTATTTGCACTATAATTACACGATCAGATATGTTTATGACGTTCTTTACCGCCTTATTTAAAGTTTGACTGACGATTATGCCTACTCCATTCCAATGTTTAGAGTCGTCGTTCCCGGAATAGTAGATAGTGTATCCCTCGACTTGACATTCGCCAGACCCTCTCTATCGCATTTCACTTACTCCGAGGATGTCTATTTTTAGTCTGTCTATTTCCCTTAATAGGTTTTGAGTTTTTCCACTTTCGAACAAGCTACGCACATTCCAGGTACCGATACTTTTAATTGTTGACATTTTCCTGGTTTCTGGAGTTTTTTGCTTTGTGTGTATTGCATTTGCCATGTAAGGCTTTCGCCGGATGACGACCCGAGAGGCCTTACACTTTTCTTCTTTTGCGATGTTTCCTCTCTTGCGGGTTCTTGGACTCCGAGATCCATGATCGGTACTGTTTTCCGTTACTTTTGTATTTATGTAATTGGTTCTACTAGGAATATACCGAAGGATCTTTAATGTGGTGGTTTTCCGTTGCCTACCATATCCTCGTGCCGTTGATCTGTTTAGATTCATCCGTCTTTAGGAACCTTTTCTTGTCCCAAGGATACTGGGGTACCCTTACTCTTGCCCGCTCCTCCACCTGTAGCTGTTGGCTAGCAAGAGATTATCTGCTTATTCCGGCAGAGATTCGGTCGACAGAGCTTCGTTGTTTTTCTAGCAGGGTGCACCGCGAGCAGGTGAGGTTGTCATTTGGGTGGCCTTTTGTCACCACCCCTTGCACCCCCAAAAAGCTCCTAGTTTTGTGATATCCTTTATGTCATCCTCTGGATTAATTTATTTAAAGTATTTCCACCACCTTCTTTTTTACCTCTGTCTGTTCTTCCTGCTCTCTGTCAGGTATACCTTGTACTATGATGTTATTTCTCCTCATCTCCGTTTCAACTTGTTCCAATCTTTCTTCTTGATCCTTGATTATCTTTCTTAAATCTTGGTTTTCCTTCTTCAGCTCGGAAATCGCCTCAACGCTATTATCTAACTTCTGTTCGACCGCATTTGGTTTTGTGATTATTTGCACCAACATTCTCTTTATTTCTTCAATATTTTCTTTTTCCGATCCCATGGTTTCCCATTTTTAAATGAATAAAACGTATTAATACGTCAACGAGAAGTGATGTTTTAAAAGTCATCTCAAAATAGATTCCTAGAAGAATGTTTTCTTTTATTTGAGGACGAAAATATGTTTTACACAGGAAAGATTTCATAGCAAGAATGTTATACTTAATATATAATAAATATTTTCATGGCATATAGAAAAATACTGGAATTTCTCTCATTATTTTTAATTATTTCCTACCTAATCTTCTTTATGAATATTATTATCTAATATTAAGAGTATTACAAAGTTATTTTAAAAAGTTTTATTTTCACCAGCCGCATTTCAACTTTACCCCTTGTACACTTTTGTGGTGAAATTGAAAATATTGAAACGATGAGATTATATTTTAATATAGATTTATTTAGTAATAGTTAAAGAAAAACATTTCCAGCTATCAATTGTAACAAATATGTTATACAATAAGAAACTCTGGATGACAGTCAATAGTATTCCTACATTGTAAAGAAAAATTAGTATTTGTACCCATGAGCGGCAGCAGCATGAGCAGCTAAGTGGGCAGCTCTGGCATGTTGAACTTCAGCTGTATCCAATGGAACTCCTTTAACAATAACTGGCACATGTTGTTTACCATATTTTTGATTGTAGGAGAGGATTGGGGCGTGGATAGCATAGTTGGAATACCCGTCGCTTTGAGCTAGAGAATTTGGAGATTCCTGTTCGTAGTCAATGTACGCAACTGAGGACTCGTCTTGGGCATATTTATAGTCGGTAGCACGAGATTCAGCTTCAGATTTATGCAAGAAGTGTTCAGCTCTGGCGTGTTGAACTTCGATGGTGTCTACTGGAACCCCATCTTTACCAATTACCGCAAGATGTTGTGGTCCATGATAAGCTGGTGCTACATATTTTACATTATAAGAATCAATTGGATAATCATTAGCATAAGTTGAGGATCCATATCCGTGCGATTTAGCTGCAGCTACTTGGGCTAAATGAGCAGCTCTAGCATGTTGAACTTCTAGAGTATCTACAGGAACTCCATCCTTCCCTATGACTGGAATATGTTGCGGTCCGTGGTAAGCCTGGGTGTAATGGGCTGAGACAGCAGCCAAAGAGCAAGCGAGAATAATCTAAGGTATGTAATTAAAATATAATATTCAATGGACTTAAATTATTTTACTCACAAAAGAATTCATAATTGAATTAGCTTGTAACCTCCTGAAGTAGGACTGTTAGACTGTGCTCCTCTTTAGGAAACCTTATCTTTTATACTAGAATTTGAAATATTTCATGCGTGTCGCAGTTAGTTATAGCCCCGAAAAATAATGAAAGTGTTAATTACCTGAAGAAACTTTGCTATGAACAATTTATATGGACATGAACAATGTAATCAAATATATAAATTAAATTTAAATTTTATTAAAAATTAATAGAGAGCAAGATTATGGGACGATAGTTTTTAATATTGTGAGTACCTCATTATTTGTGAATCAATATAATTTTTTGCTTTGTTCCAAGATGCTGGAATTTAAGTATTGTGTAAATCAGTGTTTTCCAAACTTTACACCCAATTGTACCCCTTTGAAACATTTTTGAAATATGCTATTAAAAACAGGAACTGTACTGATATTGTTCAAGTAATATCGTAAGTAATATAGTAATCGTAAGTAAAGTAATAGTAATATAGTAAACCCGCAAAATGGGAATAAAAGATAAGAATTTTTTAGTGAAAATGTTGATAAATCAAAATTATTTTTTATGTAATTTACAAATTGCTATTTGTCTTTTTATTTTCGCTTCAACGCACAAAAAAGAAAAAAATAGAAAAATATTCTCGTACCCCTTACAAACCTTTTCCTTTGGGAAACACTGGTGTAGATAATAAGTGGAGATTTTAGCTAAATTATTGTTTTTTCACCCAAAACCTTTAAAATATCAACACGGACCCCATCATCGTCAACAGTTGAGTTCCTATTTTCATGTCGTCTATAGTCTATAGCAAGTTTTTTTTACCTTACCTATATTTTGACATATTTAAAAAGAGCTTATTTTTCTGAACAAGTTTTCTATAAAAAATTGCTTTTCCGTTAAATAATATGAACAAATTTGTAGCAAAAGTATTATCAAAAATTTGCAATCGTCACAATTTAAACAAATAGCCTTTGGAAACAAACAATAAAGTGGCATGTGTCAATAATTAAACAAAACACATTAGTATATTGTGCAACTAGTGCGGCAAGTTGTCAATTGCCCACGAGAGCAAATTGACAATACCACACGAGTTGCAGATAATATTTTTTATTGCGCATGCGAGGGGATGTATCTTACAAGTTTGTGGTCCAAGGGTCATGCTTTTTCCATTATCTCTGGTGGTGTGGATAGGATATGGTCATAAGAACTCTCTTCAATCTCCGGTAGCACCGTAGAATGTAGACTAATTCTAAAACTTTTTATTTAATTTCAATTCTATAATGAAAAAAAATCTGTCACTTTCACGTCACTTTTTTAATATTAATTTTGATTGTGTTTTATTTTTAGTTGCCTATTCGGTTTTTATTGAAAATTTGCTAGCGCCAAGCATAATTTGCGTGCGACAAGTATACTTGCCAAAATAATTGAATTGACTAACAGCTATTTGTCGCACTATAAAACGGGCGCCAAAATAGTACTTATCCCACATGAGTAATTAAAAATATGATACTATTACTATTGTATAGGGTCTTCCAATAGGGATATCGATTTCGCGTCGCTCACAAGAACTTGGCGTTTCGCAGACCAAAACTTGGCAAATTTTGCGTCGTAACTTGGGCCTGCACCCGAACAAAATTCAATTGATTCAGGAGCTGAAGGTAAACTACCATAATCAACGACGTATGTTCGCTGAAGCAGTTGGAATTTTCATCAATTCACATAAAAAAATTTCATAAAAATATTATCTTCAGCAATGAGGCCCATTTCTGTATGAATGGGTACGACAATAAACAAAATTGTCAAATTTGGAACGATACCAATCCACATGAGATCCAAGAGCGTCCAATGCATCCCGAAAGAGTCAATGTTTGGTGTGGTGGTGTCAAACAAATTGAGAGAGTAAACAATTTAAAAAATCTGGGCACTACGTTGAACGATAAATAGGATAACGACGAAGAGGTTAAAATTCTTGGGATTATACCTGAAAAACATTTGCTAAATTCCATAACTACCTTCTACGACAGGAGGTACCCCTAAGTCTCCGCCTACGAGTGGTTAAATGGTACAGATGGCCAATATTGCTATACGGGTCAGAAACTTGGTCATCAAAGGCCAAATCCCTTTATAGAATCGAAGCTATAGAGGATTTTGAGAAGACTATTCAGGATTTCCTGGGTAGACCACCTATCAAGCAAGCAGGTTTTACAAAGAGCAAATACGCATCGACAGCTATTGGCTATTGTAAAGCTAAGAAATACATCGTACTTGGGGCATATCCTGTGAGGTCCCACATACAGACTGCTGAAAACTATACTTATGGGCAAAATCGAAGGTAAAATAGGACCGGGACGAAGGCAACACTCATGGCTCCGTAATATTCGGAACTGGGGCAATGTCACAGATGCCGCAACGATATTTAGAAGAGCCGAAGAAGGCACACTTAACATTACCCAATGAATACATGAACGCCAACGCGCTAGACAGCGTATGGCACCACAAGAAGAAGAAGAGGTGTCATCGCGACGTTTTAAATTTTGTCTGTAATCCTGCTTCTATATATAATATGTTGTTAATGTCAGCACCTGGTGTGTGCAGCTTCTCTGAGGTCTGAAACCAGCCTGTTCAATAGGAACTCGTTCAAGTATTGTGCTCCCTATTCTAGTAGAACTGACCCTTTCGAGGAGTTTGTATCTTACGCTAAGTAGAGCTTTTCGGTTGTTCGCTCGGTTTTCCTGGTTTCAGTTTGGAAACGATTTTTGATCTTTTCATTGCATGTGGGATTTTACCCTTTTTCACTATGTCCGTTAAGAATACGGCCAGCCACTTCTTGGTATATCTTCCACAGTTGAGAAGAAACATTGAGTGGATTCCATCCAGTCCTGAGGCTTTCCCGGCACTTACGATTTCCAGAGCTTTCTCTATCTCATCAGTGGTAACTGGGCCGGAAAATTCAGTGGGTCCCTCGTCTCTAGTTTTTAATTCCGTAAGTTCTCGTTTGATTTGGGTTGCATGAGCTTTGTTCCTTAATGATCTAGCTGTAGACAGGATGTGTGTTGCTATCTTGTTTGCTGGTAGGTGCATGGCATTGTTCGTCGTCTTGTGTCCGTCACCAAGTTTTCTCAGAAGTGGCCAGACTTTTATGATCTCTTGAAATCGAGGCTGAATCAAGTTGTCAGTAAGTTATCGAACCCTATCTCCCTATCTCTGCTTTCCTAGAGGATCCGGGTAGTTGGTAGGAAGGTGGAAGAGACATATGTAAGAACAATAAGCAATGTGAGAGTGGGAGAGAAAGATAGCGACTGGTTCGAGACTACCAAAAGAGTATAACAAGGTTGTCACCTTAGCCCCTTATGGAACAAAAGCTAGACAACTTGTTCGTCTTGTACTATGAGGTCATTATCGTGGGCGACTTTAATATTTATTTTGAGAAAGATGTAAAAGAAAAACTTAATTTGGTAAACTTGTTACGTTCATATGGGCTGGAACCTCGCATCACGAATTAGGTTGCGAGGCTGGAACCTCGTAACCTAACCCCGCACAAGGATAACCCAGACCTTCCAAAGCACAATAGATGCTCTATTTACTCGCCGCAGCTATGTAGCTAGTGCATCCGTCCAAGACTCCACACTATCGGACCACAGACTGTTAATTCTTAATGGAGCAGCTGAAAACCTGAACCTGTCCGGCAAAACAGCAATCTAGGTTTATTAGAAAGTTCAGTGCAACCAACAAAGAAAAATATCATACAGCATTAACTGAGGAATCGTGGGAGAGCAGTTTCTCCGCAGAAAACTGCAACGAAAAGGCATCAGAAATCATAAAGTCACTATTATTTTATTTCTTTAATTCCTTTCCTCTGAAAAAAGTAAATTTTACATCTAAGACGTGGATAACCGATAAAATTAAAAAATCCAGCATTACTTACAGCAATATATACTTTTGAGAAATCTAAACACCAGAGATTGGTAAAACAAACTAAAAGCAACTTCTATAATTATAGAATAGAGAAAGCATCCAATAAACTAAATGCTATGTGGAGCATAATCAGCAAAATAGCAAATAAAAACTGACCGAAAAAAACTCATTAACCATAATAGATAATGAAGAGCCTATCTCCAACGAAGCCAAAATAGCAACAAGCTTTAATGAATTCCTTAAAACTGCTACAGCTCAAGTAACCCAAAACATACGTCCGAGCAAAATCACAAATAGCCATATTCGCACTATAAACAACTGTATGTACCTAGACGAGTTTATATGTACGGAAGTGATGAACATAATTCACAAACTAAAAAATCAGCAGAAATGGACGAACTGCCCTGTAACATCGTTAAAGTATTTGCAGCAGTTTTAATTGCTCCTCTGACAGAAGTAGGGAAAGATGTCACGTTATAGGCCACTCCTCCTCCTCCAACCTCCCTTGCCACTTTCGGTTTCGACTTCCGGTTTCCGGGTCCCACTTCCGGTTTCGACTTCCGGTTTCGACTTCCTGTTTTGGCTTCCGGTTTCGACTTACGGTTTCGACGTCCGATTTCGACTTCCGGTTTCGACTTCCGGTTTTGAATTCCGGTCTCCATTTCCAGAACTTGCAGATGCGCGGGAAAATTCAAATAAATAGACGCGAGGCGGGAAAATTCAAAATTACGTGCCGGCGGGGCAAATTAGCTGTGTAGTTGGCTGCATATATCAACGAGACTAGATACATGAGACTAAATACATGAGACTAGATAGACGGGGCTAGATACATGAGACTAAATGCATGAGACTGAACTAAAATATATAAGGGATTGTTTAATTTAAGTAAAATATATTTTTTATTTTTATGCGTTTAATTTAATAAACATATTAAGATTTTGATTTATCAGTAGTCGGTTAAGCGTTGCCGGATGTTTGGCAGTCATCACAACTTCCTATTACCTCACACTCTGTTAAGCGTGGGGTTACATAGACCTCACACCCTGTTTAGCGTGGGGTTACATAGACCTCACACCCTGTTTAGCGTGGGGTTACATAAACCTCACACCCTGTTTAGCGTGTGGTAACGTAGACTTCACACCCTGTTTAGCGTGGGGTTACATATAACTCACACCCTGTTTAGCGTGAGGATACATAGACCTCACAGCCTGTTTAGCGAGGGATTACATAGACCTCACACCCTGTTTAGCGTGGGGTTACATAGACCTCACAACCTGTTTATCGTGGGGTTATATAGACCTCACACCCTGTTTGGCGTGGAGTTACATAGACCTACACCCTGTTTAGCGTGATGAAAAGTGAATGCAACTATATGAAAAGCGGATGCAAGTAGATGAAAAGTGGATGCAAGTAGATGAAAAGTGGATGCAAGTAGATGAAAAGAGGATGCAAGTATGACTTAATGGAAGAAAGCAGTTTGGATAAAAGTGTAGCAGAAGATATTGAAGCAGGTGTACCCAAAGATCATGATATATACAATGACTTAATGGTGGGAATAAAAGAAAACAGAACAAACGTCTCAATGTTATCTGACTCCTTTAAAGAGTTTACAGTGATTACAGTTTAGTTTAAAGTTTTTAAATTACTTGGATTTATGGGAACATAAATTTGATATTAGTAATTCTCAAACATCTAAACAGAGCATCCCCACAGGATTTCCAAGAAATTGCATTAAAAAGAGAGAAGATGAAGAAAGTGTTTTCACAGATATGTAAGATATGCCTTTCATAATTTATTATTTCTCCACTCGCGTGCAGCTGATAAGATAACAGGGAGTTGTTATGAGTGCCAAACGTTCGGTTACGCGTAACCGACTACTGATAAATCAAAATCTTAATATGTTTATTAAATTAAACGAAAAACAATCGAAAATACATTTTAGTTCAGTCATATCTAGTCTCATGTATCTAGCCCCGTCTATCTAGTCTCACGTATCTAGCCCCGTCTATCTAGTCTCATGTATCTAGCCCCGTCTATCTAGTCTCCTGTATCTAGCCCCGCCTATCTAGTCTCATGTATCTAACCCCGTCTATCTAGTCACATGTATCTAGCCCCGTCTATCTAGTCTCCTGTATCTAGCCCCGCCTATCTAGTCTCATGTATCTAACCCCGTCTATCTAGTCTCATGTATCTAGCCCCGTCTATCTAGTCTAATATATCTAGCCCCGTCTATCTAGTCTCATGTATTTAGTCTCATGTAGTCTCGTTGATATATGCAGCCAGCTACACACCTAATTTGCCCCGCCGGGACGTAATTTTGAATTTTCCCACCTCGCCCCTATTTATTTGAATTTTCCCGCGCATCTGGAAGTTCCGGAAATGGCGGCCGGAAGTCAAAACCGGAAGTCGAAACCGGAAGTCAATACCGGAAACCGTAAGTCTAAACCGGAAGTCGAAACCGGAAACCGAAACTCGAAACCGAAAGTAGAAACCGGAAGTCGAAACCGGAAGTTCCAAGGTCAAGTTCAAGGTCAGAGGGGGAGGTGGATTTAGAACCTAACTGACAAGATGGCCCTTGATGAAAAGAGTGGTGGAGTTAAAAATGAATAAAACTTTAGTTCTTTTACCATCTGGTGACGCGTGATTTTATTATTATTATTATTTGAGAGGAAATGTTGTTTTTGAAAAGATTACTTTATTTTCTTTTTTTTTCTTTTTGTTTGTAACTTTCCCTACTGACAGATTTAATTAACACCTCATTTAGAACCGAAATATTCCCAGGTATCCTAAAAATAACATTTGTAATTCCAATTCATAAAGTTAACGGTTCCATCCATTTACCTGTGGGAAGTAGCATGCCATATATTCAAAAATAAACACAAATTTCGTACAAAGAAAGATGTACAAAGTCTGAATACTACAAATGCGTCTAATCTTCGCAACCCAAGGAGCACTGTGCAGTTCAGTGCCCAATAGACTGGGTATGGAAGTGTTCAATCGTCTTCCAGACTCAATCAAAGAGGAGGGGTCCTACAAGCTATTTCGTAAAAAAGCTAAAGAATTTTTCATAAACAATTGTTTCTACTCCACAAATGAATTTATTGCTTAGCATTAACCCATTCAAGAATCTAAACCGAATTTTCATTATAATGCAGGAACTTATGATTTCATTGCTATGCATGTCTATCTCTTTTTTCTTTCTGTTATTATTTTACGATACTTACTATATTTCTTTATTCATTGCTTTATATTCCTCCATTTTAGGTAATACGTAGTATGTAACGTGCCTGCTGTTTCTGCTGAGTTATCGTTACTATTTCACCTTACACATGACTTGATCATGACTTGATCTTATGAGTATGTTATACATCGCTAAATGATAAATAAATGATTTGATTTGATCTTGCATGCCGGTAATATTATAGTATGATTAGATTAGATTCATTTTATTGGCATAAACAACTACAGTTTTACATATAACAGTGCTACCAAATAATTACACACACGCTCCAACCTAAGACAGAACAAAAAATAATAAATAACTAGAAGAAAACAAACAAAAAGAAAAAAAGAAAATAAAATAATCCTCTCAAAAACAACATTTCCTCTCAAATAATAATAATAATAAAATCACGCGTCACCAGATGGTAAAAGAACTAAAGTTTTATTCTTTTTTAACTCCACCACTCTTTTCATCAAGGGCCATCCCGCTCCGTCCTCCCTCATACACGAGCCCCAGTCTTCTACTACCACACTCTCCTCTCTGCTCCACTGATCCTGCGCAGCTTTGAGCCCAATGCGCCCACACGTCACTAGCTTCCCCACATATCTCACATCGTTTAAAACGGGAGCCCATCCAGTATCTCCTGCCCTTTTCCTCTGACCCGCATCTGTGCCGTGCTATCAATGCTTGAGGAAGACTATCTCTTGTAAGGTACAACGGGAGCCTTTGGAACACTTGCACGCTCCCATATTCAGGTAGAAAATTACTCCCCTCGATCATCCTTTGACGATTCTGCAGCTCCACCGCGGTTAACCTTTCATATACATTATAGTATGATTCAAACTCAAATTATAAATACTAGGAGATTCTCGTCCAAATTTTATCATTACACTTGCACCGTCACCGGTTGAACCAACTGTATGTTTTTTATAATTTACATTAAATGTGTTGTTCTACATTTTCAACTATTTCTATAGCAGTACACGAGTTAAAAATTCTCACTAAACCCAGATTATAAATGTTGTTCTAGAAAGGTAAGGGGTATAGTGCGGCGCGGTGTACTAGAATATGTCGAACAATCAAAACCTTATTTACCCTTGAACTCGTCGAGTCCGAGTTCGGTTACTTGCCCCGAAAAACCAAATGCCACAGTCTGTTGGTTTAACCAGATACATCAAAACGAGAAAAGGAGAAAAGCTAAGACTAGAAAACCAACTTAAAACAGACATTGACGATGAAAATCCTAAAAGTAAATCTAAATAGAAATCGTCAGGCCCATGCGCTCTCTGAAACATATTGTTCTAGAGGAAAATGTGGACATTATAATAACTGCAGAGCCAAACAAGATCGAAGCTAGAAAAGGAGACTGGGTAACTGATGTAGAAATAGACACGGCAATTAAAGTGTACAATAGAAATAGTAGGATCGCAGAAACGGGAAGGGGACAAGGCTATGTGTGGATAAAAGTGGATGAAGTGTTTATCTGCTCCTCTTACTTTAGCCCAAACAAGAGTATTGAAGAGTTTGACATGTTCTTAAACAGTTTGGGTGAAGATATACGTAGAAAAATAACTAAAATGATTATTATCGGGGGAAACTTCAACGCAAAGTTTATTAAATGGGGATCCCCTTCTGATGATCGAAGGGGTAAAATTATGACAGAGTGGAACGATGAACATGAGATGCACATCCTAAATACAGAAGAAGCTACATTCGTTAGGAGAAACAGCTGTTCACATATAGACGTCGCCCTCTGCACCGAAAATCTGATCAGTAGAGTAAAAGGATGGAAAGTTTCTAATGAAGAAAATCTAAGTGACCACCAAAATATAATTATAAACATCGTACCAGAACCAGGGAAGTAAGAGAAAAGAGATGAAAAGGTGAACAGGAGATGGAACGTTAAAAAACTAAATAAGGATCGCCTGATGGAAGCCCTCCAGAAACGAAGACATAAATACAGTCGAAAAATTAATATTCTCCGTGACTGCGGCCTGCAATGCCGCCATGCCAAAAACTCGCGCGACAGGAAAATGCAAAGAGGCATACTGGTGGACAGAAGATATAGCCGACCTAAGAAAAGCATGCATGGCTGCAAAAAGGAAACTGAAAAAGACAAGAAGAAGAATAAACGCGGACTCGTAGGGGAGCTACCTGGAATATCGAGGTCTTAGGAAGAAACTTAAAAGATCCATCGATGCATCAACAATAAACTGCTGGAAGGAGTTGTGCAACAAAATCGACGAAGACGTCTGTGGCGAAGGATACCGCATAGCGGCGAGAAGGTTAAAAGCAAAAGTGGAAGATATCGACTTAAATGAAATGATAGCGGTGGCTCAGCACCTTTTTCCCAGGAGCGAAGAGGTGACGTGGAAAGAACCACTCATTAAGAGTGTCCAAACCTTTACCACAGAAGATTTGCGGAAGGGCGCACTAAAGATAAAGACGAGGCGGTACCAGGCCCAGACCAGATATCACCAGAAGTAGTAAAAATAATAGCACAAGAAATGCCAGAAATGCTCCTAAGAGTACAACACCCTGCTCCAGAAAGGAAATTTCCCATGTGCGTGAAAAACTGCCAAGCTAATTCTCCTTCCAAAACCTAGAAGAGAGAATACGGACCTAAACTACTTTAGTCCCCTGTGTCTATTTTAGATTATTATTAGGCACTCTTGGTAAACTTTTTGAATATCTAATACTGGAGAGACTGATTTGGAAAAAAACGGAAAGCTATCGGACAGGCAGTACGTACGGCTTTAGAAAAGGATGCTCCACCATCGATGCAATTCAAAAGGTGATGGACATTTCAACAGATGCAAGAAAGGGGAAAACAAGACACTCTAGGAAACTATGCGTTTTAATTCTACTAGACATTAAAAATGCGTTCAATAGTGCATCGTGGCAAATGATAATGAACGCTCTAGATCAGTAGAAGGTAGACTCGTCGCTGAAAAAAATAATCAAAAGCTATCTATCGACAGGCAACTAGTACTGGAAGCTCAGCAAGAAAAGACCTGTATCCCCATATATGCAGGGGCCCCACAAGGGTCGGTCCTCGGACACACCCTTTGGAACGTCCTATAAGACGATGTTCTCGGAATATGCTCGGAGGACGGTCTGGATTTGATCGCCTATGCGGATCATCTTGCCCTTATAGTGATGGCCAAAAACGATCGGATACTTAAAAATAGGAAGTGGCACCACAAAAAAACGGAGGCAGTTTGATAACTGGTTTTAAAAAAGTTAAAAAAGTGGACATCATCAGAGGAATAATTATGGAACCAAGGAACCAGGTCAAATATCTAGGAGTCACAATAGACAATCGAATGACTTTCACAAAAAACACAAGAAATACAGAAGCTGTCTTGGTAAAAGCTGCAGAAACTACCACGGCAATCTCCAAACTGATGCTTCTTTTCTCTGTCGTGACGTCAGCGATGCTCTACGCGGCACCGATATGGACAGACTACAAAAGTGGAGAAATATCCCAACTCGGGTACAGAGATCGATGGCGATATGTATAACTGCATTATATAGAACAACTTTCACCGATGCTGTAATGGTAGCAGTCTCCGTCATCCCCATCTAACTTCTAATGGTGGAAAGAAGGGAAATGTATAATGACCGACATAGGAACCGAGAGAGTCTCAGACTAGACACCCTAAAGATCTGGCAAGCTGCCTGGGAAAAAAGCGAGCAGGGCAGATGGACCTACAGACTTATACGCAATGTTAAGACCTGGACAGAACGAGATTATTGGGAGCTAAACTACCACTTGTCTCAAATGTTAACTGGCCATGGATGCTTTAGATCCTATCTACATAGGTTTAAGCTACGAGAAAGCCGAATGTGTCTACAATGTAAAAATGCAGAAGACGACACATACCATACATTCTTTGTGTGCCCAAGATGGAATACCGAACGTTAACATGTGGAAAAGATAATGGTCCCAGAAAGCGTGGTTGGTGAAATGTTAAAAAGTTCTGAAAACTGGAAGGCAATAAGTAATTTTGCCACAGATATACTGCGAGAGAAAGAAAAAGATGAAGAAACAGCTGAGAAAATACAAGATCCGTAAGAAAACATGGCAAAACCTGCTTCTTAACTAATACCCATAAGGTAGTTCCGAGGAAGGGTTCTTTCTAAAATTGAAAGCAGAAGAGCGGTTTTTATTGGGTATATCTCGAACATCAAGATGGGGGGTCCCACACTCCCTGAGGTATTCTCCGCAGGGGTTGTACGTAATGTATTTTCCTCTCCTCAAAAAAAGATACATCAAAATGAAAGTAGGAGAGAAAGTTTTGATGTGAGAATGGAGCTACTAAGGCAGGGTTGTCCGCGGAGTCCGATATTATTTAACATGTACACGGATTTAGAGAGTGTGCTGAGCAAAGGTCAAGCGGGAGGGGTAGTAATTGGTAATAGGAAAGTTTGGGGTTTGGCTTATGCGGACGACGTTGTGATTTTAATTAGATCGAAAGGAGAAATGTCAGAGATGATCGAGCGGGTGAAAATATTTTTTGAAGAGGAAATTGGTAGTGATTCAATGACTAAATTGATGATGTTAAGAAAGAGAGCGGGTAAAAGCAGTGAATCGTTTAAATAGGGAAGTAGTTTAATCGAGCAAGTTAGCAGCTTCAAGTACCTTGGCTTGAGCTGGATTTGTCCGTGAAAGACCATGTGAAATATGTTTGTAAAAAGGCCTGGGTGGGTGCTAACGGGCTAGGCAATGTATGGAAAGAGTGCTTGAGCAATAACTTTGCAGCGAAAATGGTAGTGTAGAAGGCATGTATGAGAAGTGTTCGTTTGTATGGAACGGAAGTGTGGGGAGTGAAAGAGGAAGAGAGAGTTGGGAGAGTTCAGCTGCAGTTTTTAAAAATGGCCCCCACTTTAGATAGAACTACTTCGGCATACATTGTGCTGCAAGAAACAAATATGTGGAAAGTGTTTCCGTAGGCAGATGGGAGGGTCGTTAAGTTTGAAAGGAAAGTGTATGGAATGGGTAATGAAAGGATTGTAAAAGAAGTGCTGTGATGAAAGGTTGGAAAGAATGGAAGGTTTGGGTATACATAAGGGCACAAAATGGGGGAACGAAAGAAAGAAGCTGTATGAACGCTGTGGCTGGGCATATGAGGAAATCGAGAGAATATTTGGGAATGGAAGTAATGTGGAAGAATTGGTGTGTGAAAGGTTAGCCGAGGTGGAGTTGCAGTGTCGTCAGAGGAAGATCGAAGGGTGTAAGTTCCTCCCAGAATACGGGAGCGTACAAATGTTCCAAAGGCTTCCGTTGTACCTCGAAGGAGCTAGGCTGCCGCAGGGATTGATTGCACGACACAGGTGCGGGTCAGAATAAAAATGCAGGAGGTACTGGATGGGCACTGGATTTAAGCTATGTGGCATATGAGGGGTAGCTAGTGACATGTAGGCATATTGGACACAAAACTGTGAAGGATGTCAGTAGAGCAGTAAGGAGAGAGCGGTGGTGGAAGACTGGGATTCGTGCATGAGGGAAGACGGAGCCGGTTGGCCCTCGATGAAAAGGGTGGTGCAGTTAAAAATAAAGTAACACTCCAGGTGGTGCAGGAGTAACAGTCCATTAGGAGTTGTAATGCAGTTTGCAGACAACCTAGGTGCCTTACAACTCCTAATGGTCAGTGTTACATCATACAGTCGACAATATGGTTTAGAAATAAAACACCAAGTTCAAGATAATCAGTAAAGAACAAAACACCCGCGGTATTTTATTGGTAGACGGAACTCCTTTAGAAATAGTCAACAAATACACATACTTGGGCACGAACATAAATGAACTCCCAAAACCCACCCCCCTTGTCTACGTCCATGACTACTACTACTAATGCATCAAGACCACATACGTGCGATCCTCGATCCTCGACCCTCGATCCAAAATAAGATAACGTGGCAAGGGCTGTTGAATTAACCTAGTATAGATTGGATTGCATACCGCGAAGCTGTAGATAAAGGAAGACCCCATATGCGCGACCTCTCGATCCAAAATAAGATGATGCGCAAAATAGGATGACTGTTGGTTTAACCTTCTTTTTACAGTACGCCACTGCCACCCATTCATTTGCGCATGCGCCCAATATTAACAAAAACGAGGCGGGTTTTCCATGCGTATACTGCGTTTTTTGGTATTTTGTCGGCTCCACTAGAGGCTTCTGCTTTCATTGCATTTGTTTGAATACAGGACAAGGTGACAGTTGGAAGTTATCGTTAGAGAAAATACTTTTTGTGCAAGCTGAATTGAATAATATGTGAGTAACAATTGTAAATTATTATATAATACTTTATTTTCTTATTTATATAAAACGAATATATAAAAAGTGAAAATTTGTCGGCTTCTTTCGGTAATTGCCTGAACAAAATATGTTTAGTGAAATAGTTTTTTACTATTTCGATATTTTCGTCAGAATCAGATAATGTTTTAACTTTTTTTTGCTTGTACAAACTTGTAGAAAGCACTAATTGAACAAATTTCTTTTGAAATTTAAAACAAAACAAAGAGGTTATGATTTTTCGGTTATAAAACAATAACCGAGAAAACAAAACATTTTTATCCATATTTGACCGCAATTGTCTTACTTATTTTGTGTTAGTATTTTCAAGTATTGTTGATTGTGCATAGTATTTTTCTGCGTATAAATATCTGCCCAGTTTATTTTCATGGCTTGTCTTATATATGTGTTGCCTATAATATAGCATTGTCAAGACATTGTACGTCCTCTTTATTTGTCTTTCATTCTCTATCATTGTCTGTACAGTCTAGTTTTTTTTTTCTCTCTAGCCCTGTTTTGTCTGTTTAACCTAGTCTTGTATGTATATCTCAAACTTGTCTGTCAAGCGTAACGAGACTAGATTTTAACTCTGATAAAGGGGGGAGCATAGGGAGAAGAAGAGAGCTAACTGATGCAAAAAAATATTGCCAAAAAAAATGAAGCTGTGCTATCCAAAGAGCGGGACTGATTGCAAATAATTTTGCTTGTTTACAAACGTCGCGGGACAAATGTTAAAAATGGGTCACCTTAGTCTAGCCCAGGGATGGCGAACCTTTTTGAGTAGTGGGTCAAATTTTATTCTTTATATTTTTCGTACTAGCTCGGGGGCAGTCCTGTGAAGTTAGCAACCGAATTTGCAAAAATATAATATTACATCGGTGTTCCCGGCAGATATGAAATAGTTCTAGAGTACTTTGTACAAAATTTCAATTGTTCTGCAGAATTTCACGAAAAAAATGGAAAATAATTACTTTTTTACTTGAAGAAAAATGTTATAACGATTTTCGATAGAACTCTAAGAGTTACCAGGAACTGCAAACAGAACTATTGTGCGATTATTTTCTCTTTGCTTCGTAGCATCGGTGAAGTCTAATTTTTCGCAAATCTTTCGAATTTTTAACTTTATTTAATAATGTTACAAGGATTTTCCATAGAACCGTAAGAGTTTTATCGAAATATAATAGTAAGAGAGCAAACAGAACTGGTGCGCGATATTATTTTCTTTTTTTACTTTGTGGCATCGGTGAAGTCAACTTTTTCTCATATCTTTCCACTTTTTAATTTTACATAAAAATGTTATAAGCATTTTCGATAGAACTCTAAGCTTTCTACTGGGAACTGCAAACAGAAGTGTTGTGCGATTTTTTTCTCTTCATTTCGTCACATCGGGGAAGTCGAAATTCTCGCATATCTTTCTAATTTTTAATTTTTCAAAAAATCTTGTAAGGATATTCCATAGAACTCTAAGAGTTCTACCGAGATCTGCAAACAGAACTGTTGCGCGATTTTTTTCCCTTCACTTCGTCGCGTCGGTAAATTCCAATTTTTCGTAAAATTTTTTAACAGAAAAATGTTATAAGGATTTTCGATAGAACTCTAAGAGTTCTATCGGGAACTGCAAACAGAACTGTTCCGCGATTTTTTTTAATTTTCATTCAAAATAATGGGTCCCTTATTATTACAAATATCTTTAAACTAAGGTTTTTTATCAAAAAATGACGAAGGGATCCTTGATAGAATTTTTAGGGTGCTATTTAGATCCTCGAATAGAACTGTTTTTGAAATTTTCAAAATTCATTTTTTTTGCAAAATGTCATTTTTTGCAGAACTTTTTGCAAAATTGATCAAGTACTCCAGAACTATGGTCGAGGTACAGGAATATGTAAAAAACGTACAGTTTTTCTCAAAAGTGATTGCTAGCTCAATTTTGGTATTTTCCATTTTTTTCGCGAAATTCTCCAGAACTCTGAAATTTTGTACAAAGTACTCTAGAACTATTTCATATCTGCCGGAAACTCCGATGTAATATTATATTTTTGCAAATTCGGTTGCTAACTTCACAGGACTCTCGGGGGCCACCAGGTCAGTGGCATCATTTGGAAAAGAGGAGGGAGGTCTTTTTTGTTCTCACTTTTAAAGGCTTGTACAAAATTCAAGTTTCGTTCTTGTTTTACTAGATCTATTGTTGCAAGTGAAGAGCAAAAATATAGATCGAAGTCAAAAAATTCAATCATCAATGAATAAGTCTAAAATAAAAAATAAGTCATAAAACTTCCTGATGTATTATACAATAAAATCTAATTAGAGTATTTGGAATATTTTGCTTAAAATATTGAATAAAATCAATATTTTTCCCCACCACTTATGTGCATCGTCTATTGTAACTAAAACAATTTTCTATAGGTCAATATTCATTTCTTTAAATGCAATAACAAATTCTTTAAAACTATATGTTGTAATTGTTTTATTAAAAAAGACAGAATAACTTAACTTTAACTTTATTTGGATATTCAACTACAGAGTGCTACAACGTGTTGTTCTCTAGTCTGTTCTTTTGTTAACTGCCGCCTAAGGCGTGTTTACACTATATCATTATATTACATGAAACAGTTTCGGACTATGTAACATCTCCCTTTTTTTGTAACTAATATTTAAAAAAACTAATAATAAAAAAAGTAAATATAACATTCTACTATTTCTATTCTATTCATACTATTTAAGAAACACAAGTAAATACAAAATAAATATAACATTCTATTTCTATTCTATTTAAACTATTTAAGAAACATATTTATCAAGGTACGACGGTTTTTTGTATTGCACGGCCTGACCGTGTTTGAATGACTTTCTTGTAATTATCCCTTCCTTGATTTACTTTGGTCTGTTCTGAAATACTATCACTATTATCAATCATCACATATAGTTCAGTAATAGGACTAGTATCTTCCTTTTCTGTATGATTAACATTTTCTAGATCAGGATCTAGAATTTGATCCTTATCATTAAATCTATTGTTTGGAAGTTCTCTATCAATCTTCTTTATAAAGCGTCTATTCCTGATGACAGGATTTTGGTTGGTCTCTACTGTGTACGATCTTGGTCTAGTTTCATCAATTTGGATCACTTCTGATGGTTCCCATGTTTTGGTCTGTGGGTTTTGTAACATGATGTGATCATTGACGTTCAAAGGTTGGAGTTTTTCACTCTGACGATCATAATACGTTTCTTGATAAACGTCAGAAAAATCTTTTGTATACCGCGTTGTATGCTTAGGGGTAAGTAATTTATTACTGATGGGTACCATTCCTTTGAGATGGCGACCAAATATTAATTGTGCTGGTGAAGGTAATTCATGACTTATCGGCGTGTTTCGGTATTCCAATAATGTTAAGTACATATCTCTATTATCAAACTTAGCCTTCTTTAACAATATTTTAATTGTTTGAACATGCCTTTTTACAAATCCATTTGATTGTGGATATCGAGGTGTACTTGTTTGATGTGATATTTCCCATTATCTGTCTCTAATATATTTATGTCTTGCTTTTAATGGTTTGCTTTCCCGCACTTTCTACAAATCTTACCGTATGCTGGGCATTCCCTAGGACCATGCTTGTAGCTGCATGTACTGCAACACCGGTTATTATTTCTTGAGTTTGTTGTCTGTCTGCTCTGCCTGGTAAACGTTTGACTCTGATGTTGATTGTTGGTATGGTTGCTTCTGCTGGTTGTCTGAGACCGATGTTGTTCCGATCCTTGATGATGTTCTGTATTGCTTTTTTGTGGCGCATATTTTCTGAAATATCTCCCTCGCACAACTCCGACTTCTATATTTTTATTTTCTTGTATTGGGTATTTGGGTCATTGTCAAATTTTGAGCAGGTAACCGTGACTTAGAAAGATAAATTTATGAAAAAAAAATTCAAACTTTACTTTTCTTTTTGTCCATGTCTGGTAAAACAACTGAACTTTGGTCTGTTATAGTGGGCCGCGATGTTTAACCACTGATTTATGAATAATTCTTGATTTTGTGGGTTATGTCTTAAAAAAATTAAACTCTGTTATTAATACGTTTTACCTTTTATTATGAAATGAAACAATGCAGTCACAAATATATTGGCATTAACGTCGATTACAGTCTTCTATCTTATAATCACATTTAGAATTACAACGTTTTTAAATTATCAACAATCATTAATTAATATTCAAACAACTCTGTTACTATTGAATATGGACTGATATTAAATTCTACCGAAGTCCTCCAAATATTTATATATTAACTGTTTTTTATGTATTAACTACAAATTTACGTATTTTAGTATTACCATATTATATTAACTAGCTTTTCAGAAAAATTTGTAGTATGTTCTTTAATCATTGTGACAGAAAAATAACACAGTAACAAAGTTTTTTTTTGTATCTTACATGACTAGATTGCACTCAATTGAGCTTGAGGTCAAAATAGCATATACAATAAATTTCAATATTTATAACAATTAACCATATGACTGGTAAAACTGGTGGTAAAAAAAAACAATCTAGATTTAACGATATAACAATAAAAAGGAGAAATGTTTGAGCAAGTAACAGAAGATTGTAAGTTCCTTATTTTTCAAATAAATCTAAAACAGTATCAAATTGGTAGTACATATATTCTTCTACCTTTACAGACTTTTTAAGTTCTGGATGAACAATAGCAAGTATATTATCAAAAGACTGATAAGGTAAATCAGACTCAACCAATTTAAATTTGCTTGCAATAACATCGATTAACTTAAAAAACACAATTTTAACCTCGCCTTCTTCACCTACTTCAGAGGAGGCCCAACCCAGATATGCGTAATTCAATTTTGAACTGGAAATTTTAACCAAGACATAAACACCTAGTTTTATTTTATTAGCGTGAATAGCGTTAATATTTTTCCTGTTCCGCACCTAAATATTGGACAGCCAATTGTTTTCGGAAGTGGAAGGAATTGCAGTTCCACTGCAGTTTTTAATGGAACGGAAAGCTATTGGGATCCATGCAAGAACAAAAGCCACGCGAACAGAAACAACTCAAGTTTCTATACCTTGGGACTCCAGCCTCATAAGTGATTGATGGCCTTTCATGGTACCTAATAATGGCATGATATGCTCTTTGTCAATATCCTCATTGGTTATCAGATGTAGTCTTACCTTACTAAAATTTCAAATCCTAAGTTATATTCAACTCTGTTACCATCTTAACAACTCTGTTACTACGCCCTAGTTACAGAGTTGTGTAGTAACAGAGTAGTAAATTTTACATTCCATGAGACATAAGTCACTTTTAGTACACTTATAGTACACTTTTTCTTTCATATTTATAATATTTTCCTCCTTGTCTACATACTGAACGTAAAAAAATGAACGTGAATTACTTACGTAACAGAGTGGATGCACAATAAAAATACGCACCTTGTTCAACGCTTCGAAGACGATTGACAATCTCTTGTATCCCAGCCCCCAACCTAGCAATCAACCAGGATCCATGCAGACCTCCCAAGCAATCTAGTACAAAGTAATACAAAGCAGGGATCTCTATTTTAAGTTGCAATTTAGTCAGTTACAGAGTGTTCCGACACTTTTACACTATACGCGGGACCAAGTTTTAAAATATAGTTACTTATTACATTTTGATACTTACCGGTTTTAAGACATATTTTATAAAGGTAACAATACTCTGTTTATGGTATTAATTTATTTTAGGTACTGTGATATAGTAGAAAACGAAATTATTTGATTTTTATTATAACGGAGTGATACCGGGACATATACATTTTGTACGGAAAACCACTCTGTTACCAGAAATGACCACAATGTTACTTAAAAAAAGAACTATAAACATCTAAAATCAAAAGTCTTTATTTTAGTAATAAATATTTATTAGTCCGAAGTATTTTGTATTTAATGAAACATTTTTAAGGGGTTGTTTGATTATGACTAATAAAAAAAATAAAATAGTTTCGGGACTAGTAGTTTACCTGCGCAAAATTTGACAACGACCCGTATGCGTTTTATGTGTACTTCACTTTGTTCCGCTGCTTTGCAGATTTCAATTGCTTTATTCAATTTGAGATCATGTTCTCGTAATAATCTATTTTTATGAGCATGTGATCATATACCACACACTTCTCTTATACCACACACTATGCGGTCATCAAACTATCTTTTAAGGTACTAAATCCACAGTTTGTATTATTATTATTACCTGGCTTTTGAATACAGATGTTGAACTTGTGGCGTTCTACACTGGCATTAATCTTTGATATAAAATATGCCTCTAATTTGTTAATAATGCCTGTCGGTTCTGACCTCTCTGTTGTAGTTATTTCCAGTGTATCCAGAACTTCTCTTGCTTCTTCGCCCATACAATGGAGGAGCACTGCTGCTTCCACTTCTGTTTGTTTCTCCACACATCCTTACGTTAGCATATAAATATTATAATTATCTTTGAGCTTTCTCCAGTTATTTCCTAAATCTCCGGACATTACCATTGGCTTTGGTTGTTTAATGAATTCCATTTTTTATTTCTCTCTCTGGCCTCAAAAGGTTTCACGCGGTTCTCTGCTTGGACCCACGTTTTTTTTTTACTACTCGTGCATCTATATGCTTCGTTATATTTTATTTTTTTGCCGACTGCGCAATGTTGTAATTGTTTTATTAAAAAAGACAGAATAACTTAACTTTATTTTGATATTTAATTTTGATATTCAACTACAGAGTGCTACAACGTGTTGTTCTCTAGTCTGTTCTTTTGTTAACTGCCGCCTAAGGCGTGTTTATACTATATCATTACATTACATGAGACAATTTCGTACAATGTAACACTATCAAGAGATCAGTAAAATTCTCTTTCAACGTTATTAGTTTCAATAGTTCTTCTTTCATTACATTTCCTGATTTATGTCGTATAATTGTGCAAAACCATTTACATCATTACTCTCGTCATAAAATTAAACTCTATTACTCGCTCAATAGGGAATTTGCATAATTTTTTTTTATTTGCTTAATGCACTTTTTACTTCGTTTTAAGATAATAAAAAATATAAATACTGTTGAAAGTGGTTTAATTAATTTTTTTTAAATATATAAAATACCGATTAAATTTGACCTGTTTGAATGGTCCCATTTATCGTGCGCTTTGGATGACGTCACAGCTCTCGTTGTCATTCAGTGTTGTTTACTATTTGCATAAGCAGTTAAGGATTTTCAGTTTGAATCGCTTTTTCGATAATGGAAAAAGCCAAAGAAACATTTTATAGATATTGTCTAGTACCGGAATGCAAAAACACTATTATAAGTACACCAGATAAACTGTTGGATAAAGTCCCAATCGAGGTGTATAGTTCACCTTACCCACATCTTTTGCGCATGGGCTACAAAATATGCTTTCAGGTATCTATTTTTGGTAGATTGTCCGATTGTACTTTAAAAAACCACTTTCAGTCATTGTTCTTGATCATTTATAATGTCACTATATACCAAAATCGCACTAGGTACTGGAAAATACTACAGAAATATTGCATAGCACAGTGAATATCGACGCCGATCAATATCATAACGTGCACGTCACAGTCCTGGTTTCGGTTCGACCAATGGTGATGCGTTTCGCAAATTTGAATTTCGCTCGCATATTTTGGACTTTTTGATTTTAATTTTGGAATTAAATACAAACTCAATAAGAAAATAATGGTATAGATGTAATGTCAAGATCATAAAGTATCGGGGATAAAAAAAACAAATAAATCTAAATCTCTTGCATATTCCCTATTGTTCCCTCTTCTCACTTCCATTCTTTCTTCTCGTTGATCCTCTTTTTCTCACTCAACACCATCATTATAGATATTGTCTAGTTTTATTTTAGTTTTCTACCCATTCATTTGTTTTTCTTCATCACATACTTGGATTAACACCTTTTATTTCATTTGCCTATCGCTCTTTGCCACATCATTCGCAAACGCCAGACTCTTTCTCTTTATTCTTTCTCTCTACCTATTACACAACCTCCCGATTGCTCCCTTTTAAATATTCTTTCATATCTGCCACATATATTTTACTCAAATCATTTAAAATTGCTGCATACAACTTGTACCCTGTGTTGAGCAGAGTTATTCCCCGGTAGTTTTCTACTTTGGTTTTCTCTCCTTTTTTGTAAATCGGGCATAATCCTCTCTTCGTTCTGCCGGGAATCTCTCACCTCCCCACACCCCATTCATTAGCTCCAACAGCCTCTCTATTACCCTCTTTATTCCATACATCCACACTTCTTTCTGCATTCCGTCTCTCCTCGGTGTTTTTTTTCAGTTTCTTCACCTGCTTCTCTTCCTCTTCTAATGTGATTTCCGTACCCTCTGGAGCTGCCTACGTCTTCCCCCATTGCGGTTTCTTCTTCCTCGTCTTACTTTCTTCTTTCCGGGAGCCTCATGAAGTATTCTTCCCACTCTCATCTTTATCTCCTCGCTCACTTGTTTTTTTTTTCCTACCTGTTTAAGTACTTCCACACCTCTTTCTTTATTTCTATAGCTGTTATTTCTATCTCTTCCTCTTCTCGCTTCTGTTTCTTCTTTTCACTTGTTGTAAGAAAAACCAGGACTGGATATCTGTGCCATTAGTGCACATTACAAAACGTGCCCTTAGTCCCATGTTTTGGATAAATGCAATAGTTTTATAGTTTTACAGTTTGTCCAGAAACTAAGGGTTTTTATTATCCTGCTAAAATCTACCTCCTCCAAACATTTTAGGAAACTTGCGAGGGCCTATAAAAACCTTCTTATAAGGATTAACCAGAGGACCAGACATTTTCAGGTATTTAGAGAATTTAGGCCTCGATTGTTTATGGGAGGAGCCAAGTAAATTCTATCTCCTCCTTATTTGAATTAGAGGGATGATTTAATCCTCTTACAGATATATTATACAAGGATTTGTATAAATACCCAGTTGTTAGTAAACAAAAAGAAGAGTGGTAAGCTATAAGTTCTTAAGTCTTGAAAGTTATCTTAAGTTATTTCGTTGTATTATTGTTTAATTAAATTGTTAAAACCTCGGCTATTATTCGACAAACTACGTGCTTTGCGAATCCCGGTGAAAATTACATTACAAGATCCCGAGATATTTAGATATATCTCAGAGACCGAAGAATTGTAGGCCAGCAATCCTTCCCTCTCAACATTGAAGTTAGGGGTGGTTCGCATCCAACCCCCTTCACAACATTGGTGGCAGCTTCACAACAATCTGCATCTTTCTCTGTATCTTCTCTTCATTTCTATAAAGCTACTCTTACTTGCTTTCGTCCTTTTCCACTCCTTTAGTGCCTCGGTTGCCTTTTTCAATTCTTATACGCTTCTTAATCAAGTCTTAGTAGCACTCTAAAAACGCTTGTTTTACAAAGTCTCTTCCTGAAAGATGTTTCTCGTGGCGTGCAGTGCAATAGGCAACTTCAAAACTAGCAGTTGTAATGGTAGTTTATCTACTGGCATACCAAAATGAACACATTAATAAGTAAATTATTGTATGTGAAAGATGCCATTATTATAATTATGTGTAAAAGTATCCAAATCGTGCGTAAAAGGCCAATGTAAATCAAATGGAGCTTCATTATTTGTCGATTTCTGTTTGTTACTATGGCAACAACTCGCGTCACTAAACAAAAACATACACGTAGCGAAAATAACTGACGTATATTAAAAATAAATTAATTTTTCTTATTTTAAATCAAGGAGTCTTGGCCTCTCAGTCTGGAATTATCTGGCTCTAATATAACTTAACCTAACTATAACTTAATCTAGATTAAATCGAGGTTAGCCTAGATTACATCGACCAAATAGTGTTCCCGTCACTGTTCCGTTTTACTAGTAAGCAATTTTTGCCACGGAGGCGCTGAACGTTCTAACCTTTTTGTGCCAGTGATTTGTGCCAGTGACGTATTTTGTCTGTAAAATTAATTAATTTTTCAAAATTATCGGTAAGAAACAATTATTTGTTTGTAGATTCAACAGTATTTTAACATGATTCGTTGATAAAATAATGTATCACTTGTATCATAAACTACTATTTTTGAATCAAAAACTCTTTTAACCCCTAACATACGAATAAAATGACGTTGACGTGTCCATATATATGTGATCTTATCAGATATACAAGAAGTTTTAGTGACGTCATTGTATGTCAAGGGGTTAAAACACAGAATGATTCTTTTCTTTCTTTAATGAATAATGTTTCCTTTATTCATCTGTGAAAAAGCCGAGATTAGGATGCAACTTTTCAAAATGGCTTTTTACCTTATAGGTACGTGAAGTAACTTTTTCGTAACAAATTATATTATATTATCACACAATATTTATAAAACCATTCTGTTGATCTGGGATATGGATCGTTTGTTTCTCTTTTTTAACCGCCGCCATTGTACAGGGTTAAATCTATAAACATATTTCAAATATAATAATTTGAGAAGAAATTTCTTATTGATATATTTAATAATCACACCTTTGTGCTTGAGAAACTTTAATAAGAAAATAATAAAAGTGTTGCGTCATTGGACATTTCTAAAAGTTCTAAAATAAAGCCTGTGTCACTTAAAAAAGCCTATGTGGGTCGGTGTCTGACCAGCGGGTCATAGCTTCGCCATTCCTGGTCTAGCCTATTCTGTATTGTCGGTATGTCTAGTCTTTCGTGTCTGTCTTTTCTTTTCAACATCTATTGAAATACAATATACGTAAATAAATATTGTGGTGGATATCATATGTCAACCCTCTGCATCTTTCACATCTCGAAACCGCTCATCGCATTTCTTCGGGATAGCGTATATCTAGAAAAGAAACATATATTTGTTCTGCTTCTGCTTTCTGCCGAGCCCTTTCCTCGCACATTTTCTCTGACATGATACCTATTACATGTATCATATCACATATACATAGCATCCATCACTTGTCACTGTTCTCCGGACTCGAACAGGTACTCCACCATGGTTGCTGCATGGACCCTATTTGTAATTTTTCTCTCTCTCCACCTGCCACCTGTTACAGTTGAAGATGGTGTGAGCAACCCCGTCTGCTGAGGCTGCCTGTTGCTTTACTAACCCTATGATGGTAATCCCTATAACACCCATGGCCACTAAGTACGTACCTGTGTTATATTGTAGTTAACTTATGGGGAGATATACACCTAGAAGGCCAAAAAAAGGGTCATTTTTGAGATTTTTTTGTAGGAAAACTATATTAAATTTCGTAGCGGAGTTTAAACAAAATGAAAGTATACACATTTAAAAATATGTTAAATTTTTGTTTATTAAAAAATATTGAAAATGTTTCGAGATATCGCATGTTACTTGAAGCGCCGTCAAAAAATCTTCATACACGGAAAGCAAAAAACCAGAAAGATTATTAAAATAGATACTATAATTTAGTAGTTGTCATAGCCGATTTTGAAATTATCGATTTATGAAAAAATAGCGAACGTTTGAACATAAGTAATGATTTTTGGGCCAAGAAATAATTATTATTTTGATTATAAAAAAAACTAAGGAAGGAAAAAAAAATCCTGTGACATCTACTAGAAAATAGTATATAGAATAAAGCACAACCAGTTTCGGTTCATTGGTTTTGGAGAAATTTTGGGTACCGAGTTGAAAACGTGGTTTCGAGAAAAACGCGTTTGAAAATTTAGGAATGAATAAATGATTAAATTTGTCAACTTACATGGAATCGTCGATACCAGGCCCATAGTGTAGGTCGTCTACGGTCGACGGAATGCTCATGGCTTCTAAATTTTGTTGTCGGCGCCGTATTCGACTTTCTTTTGTCTGTTCCTGCGGTTGCAGCTCGGCTTTCGCTATGCGAGTTTCATCTTCTTGCGTAGCGAATAAGTGCGCTCCTGACCGATATTCCCAACACGTTCATAATTTCGAGTAGTGAGGTGACACCATTATTGAACGTGCAAGATGCTGCCAGAAAAACAGCAATGTTAACAATTTTGGACCCGCTGTTCATTGTTTTTGGAGCTATCTTCTAAATTAATTGATTGAAGCTCTCATTACAGTTTTGCGTATATTCGCCAACACAGCGTTTGTCATTGCTGAGGTCTACTTAAACTAGTTTGATGACATCTAATACAATTTGCGGCAATGCAGCATAATCGTGACAGAACGTTTTCATTTTTTTTTCTTTCGCTTGTTGCCACTTGCACCACGATTCGGGACCTTCGGGACAGAAATGATGTTGAGGATTGCTGTCTGTTGAGCTATAATGGTAGAATGTTGCCCATATCGCTTTTTTCATCTCATCATTGGAATCACAGTTTCTGCGAATAGCTATAACAATAACAATAGTAAATACTCTGTTTATCTATAAGCTTTGCCGTCAATTTGTTTTTGCCGCCCATTCCAGGGTGATTTTTCTTGCATCCGCGAAGACTGGTTCCCATTCGCTTTTGGTCGTGTCCCACGCATTCTTTTTTTATGACTTCAATTTCATCACCATACGGTTTTGCATTTATTATTCCTGTGTGTGTCTTAAAATCGCCATCCCCAACGTAATTAGTGTACATAATTCCATGCTTTTCGACAGATCTTGAAAACAATTCAATCATGGAGTCTACTTCCATTTTGCCTGACGATCCTTCATGATTGGGCTGAAAATTTGTTTCGAGTTTTCCATTCCTCATATTGCTCGCTATTTTTGTGATTATTCCAATAGTTACATTGAGCACAATTATAAGATTTTAGCAGCTCCATATAATGAGTTAAAACCACGTTTTCGCCACGTCCAATCCCCTGAAACGATCAGTTTTGTAATATCAGCTCCGGGATTTTCTTTTGTTATTTTCTCTTGTTCTTCTTTCACAGCTTGTTTCAGCACCAATTCAGCAATAGTTGAAGCAGCAGTATGAATGTTATCGATTATCATATCATACGTCGTTTGGCGAAGCGGAGGCGGTAAGTCCATGAGTTCACAAAATTTCATTGCTCCACGCAAACCAATTCCTAATAAACGCATGACAAAAAAAATCGTGTATTTATTTCGTAAGTTGTGTTGATGTATGGACACGAAGGAATGAAAGTCGGATTGCACGATGAACACGACACTACAATTTTAAAACCAAGTCCTCGAGTGCTTTCTATAGAGAATTGAATATCACTATCACATTTTTTGCATTTCACACACTCCGATAATACAGAAAACACCGTAAGAAAATTAAGAATGCGATATCCGATGTTTTGATCTTCTGGTGCGGATGTCTGATGATCCATCTTCAGTTTTTTGGCACTGGAACTAATATTCGCGTCGGCAGAGTATAAAAATCAATACTTTTTTGGCGGTACTTTTTTGTTGCTGCGATCTTTGCGGAAAGATCCAAGATGAGATTCTCTAGAACCTTTGTTTCTGGTATCCATTTTTTTTTCAATATCTGAAATTCTGAATGAATTTCAATCTGCAAATTTTGTGTAGCGCACAGTCACACAAACGGCAAGATACTAACAAAACGTGTCTATTTCTGGCAATGAAGCAGGGCCATCTGGAATTTTCGTTATACCTGCATACCCCGAGCATACACTAAAAACACACTACAATAGAATGACGAAGCAAGTTTACACGCTTTGTCCGAAGGGTCGCTTTGCCGCTACCCGACTGTCGGGTCAGCGCCGACCCGGTTACGTTTTCGGCTGTAACTCGTTTATTTATCAAGATATTACCTTGCCGTTTTCACCAGGTGTTCTTAAGACCTCAAACTTAAGAAAATGTAAAAACATCTCCCCTTAAAGGTGTGTTCTAGTAGTTAAAATTTTCTCTTCCCTAATTAATTTTCTAGTCCATTATTCATTGCCGATCTTTTCCTTTCAGTCTTTGTCCGTTTGTTTTTGTCTAGTCAGTCTGGTGTCCGTCCAGTCCTGTCCGTCCACTCAGACAGAGTGTCCACTCCTGTCCAGTCCAGTTTTGTTGATACATTTCTGCGTCATAAAAAAACCCTAAAAATAGTAAATGATAAAAGGATTTATTACAATATTGTTTTCAAATTGTTTGATATTTGTTTTTATATAGGAGTCCTTTAGAATCTGATTTGCAGGCAGAATAAATAAAGTATTGTAGTAGAAGCGTTGAAATTACCATATATTTGGTAACACATTGCAAATAGTAAAGATGTTAACAAAACTAACATATGCTAATCGCCATGTTTATAATGAATAAATCCAAATAGTGTTTAGATATTTTTTTATTGTTTCACTATCTGCGGATCAAATGTATCTTCTGGGTGGGTTTCCAAATACCATTTCTTTCTATATCTTTTTGGAGGATATGCTTCGCCTACTTCGTAATCCCATTTTGCTCTTTCTGCTTGCCCGAAAATATCATAAAATATTGCGGCCGCTATGCTAATGGTAAATACGATACCAAAAACCATATGCCATTCTTCAAACGTATTCTAAAGGCAAGCATTTTGTTCTTATTGTGCGACATTTTAATTATATCGTAATTAGAGATATTTACGTCTTTTGCAAGTTCTCCTATTATGAAAGCGGTTACAATACCACATAGAGATCCAGCTCCATTAATAATCGCCATTATGTTACCAGCATAATTAGTAGTAAGGTCCATGCCATTGATTTTCAAACTACTGTAAAATGGTCCTTGCCAGAACATAGCTGTCACAATAAAAGTTTCTGCTAAAATTCGATTACAGTTTGAAAATCCAGCAGCCAGTAAACATGATGGCGAAAGTACAGCGGCTTTAAATAAAAGTGGTTATTAACTATAAATAATGAAGAATATATTAATTCAATAAGAATAAATGGTCCAATTCCGAACTGAAATTTTGGTTTAGTATAACCTATCATTGAAATGGGCGGTAATATATTACAATTTTGGTTAGTTTGAAAATACAAATTACATTTTCAATAATAGATCGAGCAGTAAAATATTGGCACTAAAGAAAGGAAAAATTAGAAGCAATAATTACTTCTAATTACTAATCAAAGTGCGCCTAAACTATTGATAGTTTTGCCATCTTAAAGATAGCTAGTTAATGCTGGGAGCGTAGAAGCCTAAAAAATGGCAATTTATATTTTTTCCTTGTAAGAAGTGGTCTAATATCCGGAAGAAATGGTAGTCAGTTGGTGCAAGGTCTGTGGACTACGTTGGGTTGAGCCGCGTTATTTGTGCGACATGTGGTCGAACATTTTCTGCCTTTAGGATCTCTATTCATAATTTCGGTTCTCTAATCTCAAGCTCCCTCAATATTTCTCCTACCTTTAGGTTAGGTAGACAGGGTAGGTAAACATAGGTTAGGTAGTAGTTTTTAGTTAAGGTAGACGTCCCCCGTAATCGATTGATTGCTATCTTCATCTACACAAGTCGCCCAAATTCACTGTGAGGAAGTGTCGTGATTCATTTTCAAGATCAAAATCACAACATCTGAACATCTCACACCATCAGCGTATTGTTAGTTCATTAGAATATTATTGCCAAACACTTCGTTTATATTGCGAGTTGTCTGAGGGGCATTTGTTCCACGACAGAACTCATTATTATACAAAATTTGACGCCGAAAAGACATGTAGGTTAGCTGATTATCACAAAAAAATGTTGGAAGTTTTTGTTAAAGAAATAACTTTTTGTGCAGGCAGAATTGAATAATAAGTGAGTAATAATTGCAAAGTATTACATAATACTTTATTTTATTACTTATTTATATAAAACGAATATATAAAAAGTGAAAATTTGTCGGCTTATTTCGGGAATTGCCTGAGCAAAATATGATGAGTGATAGAGTTCTATATTTTTATACTATTTCGATTATTTTCGTCAGAATCAGATAAGCTTTATGCTTTTTTTTTGCTTTTACAAACTTGTAGAAAGCACCAATTGAATAATAAATTTCTTTTGCAATTTCAAAATTTAAGAAGTTATGATTTTTTGGTTAGAAAACAATAACCGAGAAAACATTTTTTTTTCATATTTGGCCACAATTATCTTACTTATTTTGTGTTAGTATTTTCAAGTTGATTGTGCGTAGTATTTTTCTGCGTATACATATCTGCCAAGTTTATTTTCATCTAGTTTTGTCTTGTCTTATATACGTGTTGCCTATATTATAACATTGTCAAGACATTGTTTGTCGTCTTTATTTGGGTTTGTTTCTCTATCATTGTCTAGATTAGTTTTTTTTCTGTCTAGCCCTTTTTTGTCTGTTTAGCCTAGTCTTCTATGTATATGTCAAACTTATGTGTCTAGCGTAAGGTGACTAGATTTTTAGCAAGAGAGCTAACTGATACAAAAAAATGTGGACTAGAAAAAAAAATTAAGCTGTAATAGCCAAAAAGCGGGACTGATAGCAACAAAGCGGGGCTAGTTTAAAAACGTCGCTGTACAAGTTGTTAAAAATAGGTCACCTAAGTCTAGCCTAGTCTGTCTTTTCAGTATATCTGGTCTGCCTCTTTTTTGAGGGTTCAACATTTATTGAAAAACAATATACATAAATAAAAATGGTGGTGGATATCATATGTCGACCCTTTGCATCTCGCACATCTCGGAACCGCCCCTTGTATTTCTTCGGCATAGCGTTGTAAATCTAGAAACGTATATTTGTTCTTCTGCTTTCTGCCGAGCCGTTTCGTCGCACACTGTCTGTGACATGGTATTAAATATTGTAGTATCCATCACTTGTCACTGTTCTTCGGACTCGAGCATGTACTACACCATTGTTGCTGCATGGACCCTATTTGTTTTTTTCTCTCTCTTCACCTGCCACCTGTTACAGTCTACGATGGTGTAAGCAACCTTGTTTTCCTCTCCGCAGTATTCGCACAGGCTGTATGTTGCTTTACTAATCCAATGAAGGTGATCCCTATAACATCAGTGGCCACTAAGTACCTACCTGTGTTATTTAGTAGTTAACTTTGCCGTGTGTTCTAATTTTCTCATCCCTAATTAATTTTCTAGTCCATTAATCATTTCCGACTGTTTCCTATCAGTCCTTGTCCGTTTGTTTATGTTGGGTCAGTCTGGCGTGTCTAGCCGGTCATTTAGTCAGTCCTGTACGTGCAGTGCAGTCAAGTCATGTCTGTCCAGTCCAGACCTGTCCGTCCACCCTAGCCGGTCATTTAGTCAGTCCTGTCCGTCTAGTCCTGTCCGTCCAGTTCTGTCCGTCCAGTCCTGTCCGTCCAGTCTTGTCCGTCCAGTCCTGTCCGTCCAGTCCTGTCCGTCCAGTCCTGTCCGTCCAGTCCTGTCCGTCCAGTCCTGTCCGTCTAGTCCTGTCCGTCCAGTCCTGTCCGTCCAGTCCTGTCCGTCCAGTCCTGTCCGTCCAGTCCTGTCCGTCCAGTCCTGTCCGTCCAGTCCTGTCCGTCCAGTCCTGTCCGTCCAGTCCTGTCCGTCCAGTCCTGTCCGTCCAGTCCTGTCCGTCCAGTCCTGTCCGTCCAGTCCTGTCCGTCCAGTCCTGTCCGTCCAGTCCTGTCCGTCCAGTCCTGTCCGTCCAGTCCTGTCCGTCCAGTCCTGTCCGTCCAGTCCTGTCCGTCCAGTCCTGTCCGTCCAGTCCTGTCCGTCCAGTCCTGTCCGTCCAGTCCTGTCTGTCCAGGCCTGTCCGTCCAGTCCTGTCCGTCCAGTCCTGTCCGTCCAGTCCTGTCCGTCCAGTCCTGTCCGTCCAGTCCTGTCCGTCCAGTCCTGTCCGTCCAGTCCTGCCCGTCCAGTCCTGTCCGTCCAGTCCTGTCCGTCCATTCCTGTCCGTCCATTCCTGTCCGTCCAGTCCTGTCCGTCCAGTCCTGTCCGTCCAGTCCTGTCCGTCCAGTCCTGTCCGTCCAGTCCTGTCCGTCCAGTCCTGTCCGTCCAGTCCTGTCCGTCCAGTCCTGTCCGTCCAGTCCTGTCCGTCCAGTCCTGTCCGTCCAGTCCTGTCCGTCCAGTCCTGTCCGTCCAGTCCTGTCCGTCCAGTCCTGTCCGTCCAGTCCTGTCCGTCCAGTCCTGTCCGTCCAGTCCTGTCCGTCCAGTCCTGTCCGTCCAGTCCTGTCCGTCCAGTCCTGTCCGTCCAGTCCTGTCCGTCCAGTCCTGTCCGTCCAGTCCTGTCCGTCGAGTCCTGTCCGTCCAGTCCTGTCCGTCCAGTCCTGTCCGTCCAGTCCTGTCCGTCCAGTCCTGTCCGTCCAGTCCTGTCCGTCCAGTCCTGTCCGTCCAGTCCTGTCCGTCCAGTCCTGTCCGTCCAGTCCTGTCCGTCCAGTCCTGTCCGTCCAGTCCTGTCCGTCCAGTCCTGTCCGTCCAGTCCTGTCCGTCCAGTCCTGTCCGTCCAGTCCTGTCCGTCCAGTCCTGTCCGTCCAGTCCTGTCCGTCCAGTCCTGTCCGTCCAGTCCTGTCCGTCCAGTCCTGTCCGTCCAGTCCTGTCCGTCCAGTCCTGTCCGTCCAGTCCTGTCCGTCCAGTCCTGTCCGTCCAGTCCTGTCCGTCCAGTCCTGTCCGTTCAGTCCTGTCCGTCCAGTCCTGTCCGTCCAGTCCTGGCCGTCCAGTCCTGTTCATATAGTTCTGCGTCATAAAAAATCCTAAAAAGTCAAAAAAAATTATAAGAGTTGATAAAAGGATTTAGTAAAATATAGTTTTTAAATTGCTTGATACTTGTTATTATATAGGAGATTGTTTTTATATTGCAGAATATAGAAAGTGTTGTAGTAGAAACGTTGAAATTATATTTAGTAACATATTACAAATAGTAAAAATGTTAAGAAAATTAACATATGCCAATCACTATGTTTATAATGAATAAACCCAAATAGTGTTTATATTTTACTGTTATTGATATTTTTTTTACTGATTCACAATCTACGGATCGAATGTATCTTCTGGGTGGGTTTCCAAATACCATTTCTTTCTATGTCTTTTTGGAGGATGTACTTCGCCTTTTTCGTAATCCCATTTTGCTCTTTCTGCTTGCCCGAAAAAATCATAATATATTGTGGTCGCTACGCTAACGGTAAATACGAGACCAAAAACCATATGCCATTCGTAAAACGTATTCTAAAGGCAAGGATTTTATTCTTATTATGAGACATTTTAATTATTATCGTAATTAGAGATATTTACGTGTTTTGCAAGTCGTCCTATTATGAAAGGGGTTGCAATACCACATATAGATCCAATTCCATTAACAATCGCCATTACGTTACCAGCATAATTAGTAGTAAGGTCCATGCTATTGATTTTCAAACTACTGTAATATGGCCCTTGCCAGAACATAGCTACCATAATAAATAGTTGTACAAAAAATCGATTACAGTTTGAAAATCCAGCAGCCAGTAAAAATGTTGGCGAAAGTACAGCGGCTTTAAATAAAAATGGTTATTAATTATAAATAATGAAGAATATATTAGTTCAATAAGAATAAATGGTCCAATTCCGAACAGAAATTTTGGTATAGCATAGGCTATCATTTAAATGTGAGGTAATATATTACAATTTTTGGTTAGTTTGAAAATACAAATTACATTTTCAATAACAGATTGAGCCGTAAAATATTGGCAGTAAAGAAAGGGAAAATGAGAAGCAATAATTACGAATCAGAGTGCGCTGAAACTATTGATAGTTTTGCTATCTTAAAGATAACTACTTAATGCTGGGAGCGTAGAAGACTAAAATGCGACAATTTATATTTACTCTTTGTAAGAAGTGGTCTAATGTCCGTAAGAAATGGTAGTCAGTTGTTGCAAGATCTGTGGACGAGCCGCGTTATTTGTGCGACATGTGGTCGAACGTTTTCTTGCTTTAGGATATCTTTTCATAATTTCGGTTCTTTAATCTATTTATTCGGTTCTTTAAATTATTTCGCCTGTCTGGTTACGGTAGACGTCCGCCGTAATCGATTGATTGCTATCTTTATCTATCTTGTACACAGGTCGCCCAAATTCACTGTGAGGAATAAAATCGTGATTCATTTTCAAGATCACAATCACAACATCGAAACATCTCACACCATCGACGTATTGTTAGTTCATTAGAATATTATTGCCAAACACTTCGTTGATATTTCGAGTTGTCTGCGGGGCAGTTGTTCCACGACGGAACTCATTTTTATTTAAAATTTGACTCCCAAAAAACAAGTAAGTCAACAGATTATCACGTACAAAAAAATTGGAAGTTTTTGTTAAAGAAATAAATTTTTGTGCAAGCAGAATTGAATAATAGATGTGTAACAATTGTAACTTATTACATAATACTTTATTTTCTTACTTATTTATATAAAACGAATATATAAAAAGTGAAAATCTGTCGGCTTATTTCGGGAATTGCCTGAGCAAAAAATGTTTAGTGAAATATTTTTCTATTTAGAGTATTTTCGTCAGAATCAGATAATTTTTAAACTTTTTTTTGCTTTTACAAACTTGTAGAAAGCACCAATTAAACAAATGTCTTCTGCAATTTCAAAAACACCAAAGAGGTTATGATTTTTTGGTTATAAAACATTAACCGAGAAATCAAAACATATTTATCTATATTTTTTGACCACAATTGTCTTATTTTATGTTAGTATTTTCAAGTATATTTGATTGTGCTTAGTATTTTTCTGCTACATATCTGCCTAGTTTATTTTCATCTAGGCTTGTCTTGTCTTATATATGTGTTGCCTATAATATAGCATTGTAAAGACATTGTATGTCTTTTATATTTGTATTTGTTTCTCTATCATTGTCTGTCTAGTCTAGTTTTTTTCTGTCTAACCCACTGAAATAAATACTACCTGGATCGAGCGCTGGCCTCTTGGCATGTGCGGACCTCCCTTCATCCTTGTCTAGCTAACGATGTGATACAGTCAGAACGAAAACTAGTTGTATTGAGTTGTATCAAGAGAGTAATTTCGTTCAATCGTTGAGCATATTATAAACCGAAGTTTATATATTTTAATGAGTTGTTTTCAAAAAGACAATGGTCAAATACTGTTGTATTTGCAATGAAAAATGAACGTCCGACACACATTTAGTTTTCCTTTTGGACTGTACTAGACGAAGACAGAGCGATACGGGAGACACCTTGTGATGCTCTCTCTCGGCCCCCACAAGCCAGGAGGCCAGCGCTTGTCCCAGGTAGTATATATTTCAGTGTTACAGCTCTGTTTTGTCTGTTTACCCTAGTCTTGTATGTCTATTTCAAACTTGTTTGTCTAGCGTAAGGTAAGATCTAGTGTAAGGTAAGATCTAGTGTAAGGTAAGGTAGATTTTAACGCTGATAAAGGGGGGTGCATAGAGAGAAAAAGAGAGCTAACTGATGCAAAAAAATGTTGACAAGAAAACATTAAGCTGTAATATCCAAAAAGCCGGGCTGATAGAAAAAAAGCGGGGCTTGTTTAAAAACGTCGCGGGATAAGTTGTTAAAAATGGGTTACTTAGTCTGTCTGGTCTGTCTTTTTTTGAGGGTTCAACATTTATTAAAATACATAAATATGGTGGTGGATATCATATGTCGACCCTCTGCAGGTCGCATATCTCGCCACCGCTCCTCGTATTTCTTTGGGATAGCGTTGTATACCTAGAAACATATATTTGTTCTGCTTCTGCGTTCTACTGAGCCCATGATATTACATATTGTAGTATCCATCGCTTGTTACTGTTCTTCGGACTCGAGCATGTACTTGACCATTGTTGCTAAATGAACCCTATTTGTATTTTTTTCTCGCTCCACCTGCCACCTGTTACAGTCGAAGATGGTGTGAGCAACCCCTTCCTCTTCTCCGTAGTATTTGCAGAGTCTGTCTGTTGCTTTACCAATCCTATGAAGGTAATCCCTATAACGCCCGTGGCCACTAAATACTTACCTGTGTTATTTAGTAGTTAACTTCGCCGCGTTCTATTGGTTCAAATTTTCTCATCCCCAATCAATTTTAGTCTATTATTCGTTTCTGATTTTTTCCTCTCAGTCCTTGTTAGTTTGTTTTTGTCTGGTCAGTCAGGTGTGTCTAGTCGGTCCTCCCCGTGCAGTTCCGTTCTGTGCGTGCAGTCCAGTCCAGTCCTGTCCGTTCTGTCCGAACTGGAGCCGAGTCTAGTTTTGTTCCTATAGTTCTACCTCAGTATAATAAATAAGGGATAACAAAATTTATTAAAATATTGTTATCAAATTGTTTGATATTGTGTTTAGATATTTTTTTATGGTTTCAATATCTACGGATCAAATGTATCTTCTGGGTGGGTTTCCAAATACCATTTCTTTCTATGTCTTTTTGGGGGATATGCTTCGCCTTCTTCGTAATCCCATTTCGCTCTTTCTGCTCGCCCAAAAAAATTATAATATATTGCGGTCGATGTGCTAACGGTAAATACGATACCAAAAACCATATGCCATTCTTCAAACGTATTCTAAAGACAAGCATTTTGTTCTTATTGTGAGACATTTTAATTTTATCGTAATTAGAGATATTTACGTTTTTTGCAAGTTCTCCTATTACGAAAGGGGTTGCAATACCACATAGAGATCCAATTCCATTAGCAATCGCCATTGCATTACCAGCATAATTAGTAGTAAGGTCCATGCAATTGATTTTCAAACTACTGTAATATGGTCCTTTGCAGAACATAGCTGCCACAATAAATGCTTGTGCTAAATATCGATTACAGTTTGAAAATCCAGCAGCCATTAAACATGATCCCGGAACTACAGCGGCTTTAAATAAAGATGATTATTAACTTTAACCAATGAAGAATATATTAGGTCAATAAAAATAAATCGTCTAATTCCGAACTGAAATTTTGGTTTAGTATAAGCTATCATTTAAATGGGCGGTAATATATTACAATTTTGTATAGTTTAATACCAATTATATTTTCAATAACAGATTGTGCAGTAAAATATTGGCAGCAAAGAGGGGGAAAATGAGAAGCAATAATTACTTCTAATTACTAATCATAGTGCGCCTAAACTATTGATAGTTTTGCCATCTTAAAGATAGCTAGCTAATGCTGGTTGCGTAGAAGCGTGAAAAGCTAGTGGCAATTTAAATTTTTTCCTTGTAAGAAATGGTCTAATGTCCGGAAGGAATGTCAGTTGGTGCAAGGTCTTTGGAATACGTTGGGTTGAGCCGCGTTATTTGTGCGACATGTGGTCGAACATTTTCTTGCATTATGATCTCTATTCACAATTTCGGTTCTTTAATCTTAATCTCCCTCATTATTTCGGCTACCTGGTTTCGGTAGACGTCCGCCGTAATCGATTGATTGGTATTTTTATCTACCTTGTACACAGGTCGCCCAAATCCACTGTGATTCATTTTCAAGATGAAAATCACAACATCGGAACATCTCACACCATCGACGTATTGTGAGTTCATTAGAATATTATTGCCAAACACTTCGTTGATATTTCGAATTGTCTGCGGGGCATTGCTTCCACGACGGAACTGATATAGTGTTCAAAATTTGACCCCCAAAAGGCGAGTAAGTCAACAGATTATCACAAAAAAAACTTGCGTTTGAAATGCATATCTTCGCATCAAATAAAAAACAATGAACTGTCGATGTGAAATATCAGGGATATCAGGTATCAACCTTGGTTTTTGAGGTTATCAGACATTTCATGCTTAATGACGTAATATAATGATACTCACCGAATGTTGTATAAAGTTTTCTCATAAAGAGGACTCTGACGTTGTATTTCTCTGTAACTGTATCCAATAATTTTCCAAAAAGGACGCTGCTTATATATTGAGCAACGAACGGAGAAGATGATAGAAAAGCGTTAGACTGGATATTATAATTTAAGACGTTATTCATATACTTTGGTAAATTCGTAATCATAGTGAAGAAAAGGTAGTCGTGTCCTATTTGGCAAATAATCAATGCCCAAATGGCAGGATCCAGCATCATTTTCTTTAATGGCGGTGGGCGTGTCTGTTTCTGGGATATCCTTTTCTGTATATATTCCAGTTCTCCTATTGTTATTATTTTGCTATACCTGGGATCAGAATTTCCCCAAAGGATGAATAAAGGACACCAAATAAATCCCAATAATGCCCACGTGTAAAAAACAATAGTCCAATTTTGAAAATAGAATATTGCTAAGCCACTAAACATTGTTCCAAGTACAGTTCCAAATGAATTTCCAGAATATGCTACGCCACCTAAAGTTCCTCTTTCATTTGGTGGTGCCCAACGAGACAAAAGACTGGTTACGCCTGGATACAAAACGCACTAAATTTTATTTTGGAAGTGCAATTCTCTTATTATTCTCACTTGTGATAGCCCGCAAATTACACGCAATGTGCAAATTATTTTCCAATCTAGTTTATTCATGACCGCCACTGGTAGGACGATTGTAGTAAACGATGATATCATAAGTGATCCCACTAATAAATATTTTGCTCCGTACTTGTCACATAAATATCCACCAGGAATTTGTAAGCATAAGTATCCTATATAAAATGACATTAATACGTAACTTTGTTGTTGTTCGGTCCATTTTATTTTTCCGCCCTTGAATATTAAAAATCATAAAATACCATAAATTAATTATTATGAATTAACAAATATATAGTTACTTGGATTTTTTGTATTACTGATGATTTTTCGCCTTCAGCAACTGTACATGTGTGGTTTAATACATGCTCCGGTTTTTCTATTTGTTCTACCATTTCCACAATAGCAATACTTAGTGCAACTCGCTGACCGTACATGATGATTATTCCAAAAAAACAAAAAACAACTACAACGTGTCTTATGGGTGCCGCAAAGCCTAAAAAAAATATTATTATAGTTTTTTTTTTTAATTTCAAATGGGGATGTATTTTTTACATGGAGATTGACATTTTCTCACTGAACATGTTAACTTTTCTTCATTTTTTGCGTCTTCCATCGTTTTTCAAAACATGCTGGAAATATTTTTCTTTTTATAATGTTTATTTTTTTTTAATTGTCATACATTTTTGAATACTAGATCTTTATATTAAAAAAATCAATCACTGTGGCCTTTGAATTTAAGGGTTAGATTGTTTTAGTTCATTCAATATTTGTGTCAAACGTCAACGCTATTTTGTGTTGGTGCTATTTCTAACTTTTTATAATTCGAATAATTAGTTCAAATTGGTAAATAGTTGAATTTTGAATTCTACTTGTTCATTCAAAAGATCGTTTGCAACAATTTCAAGATACAAAATCAAGTAGAAGTAGAAGATCAAACAATTACAATTTATATTGTGCATTATCTGGCGGTTTTTACCATTGGGGGTATTTAAAGAATAGAATTATTTTCGAATTTCTTCTAGATAGAATAGAATTAGTTAGATATTGTTACCGCGATTACAGGTATAAAAGCCACTTTTCTTAAGAAGAGACTACCATTTGTTTTTTTTTATTTTTCTGTTGAGATTCTATATAAATAGTGATGAATTCCCGGATTTTAAATCAGTGTATATATTACAGTTGAAGTATAAAATTCAGTTAGTGCATACATCCACCAGTCAATGTATAAAACTTCTACCTATATTTTTTGAAAAAGTATCAATTGAAAAATAAGATGCATACTATATCTAGTTAAAGTATACAATACCGCGATATTGCATATTTTCACGGCGAAGCTTTAGTTAAAGTTTGAATGTGGTTTAAATTCTGTAACCCTAAAATGTCAAAATTATGCATATTATGTTGAAAAGAAAAATTTTATTTTTATTTTTTCCAAAATTATTATTAGATGCAGAACTAATTGCTACAACATAGGAACGAACGGAGATAATGTTGTAAATTGCGGTTTAAGGAGTAAGTTATTTAGAGAGAACAAAACAATTAATGAATTTATTTCAAAAAAGATGTCGTCAACCCTAAGATTAAAAGTAAAAAATAAACGTCTTATAGTAAAATAGTCCAAATATTACTGTAACTAATTTTAAATATAGAGTGTATACATTATCTATTGAAACTATTCATAAATTAATTTATGTACACTTTGTCTGGATGATTCAGTTAATGTAAGCTTTTACCAGTGACCGTTTACATCTACTGTGTTAACGCTTTGACTGTAACATATAGATTAAATTGATAAATAAATAAGGTAGTGTTGTAAAGTAATATAAGTAGTCATAAAGTTTAAACAACAAAGAAAGAAAACAGCCAGATTAAACAGAAATACCAAACGAGCCTTTGAAAAGGAGGAACAAAAACAAAATTTTGTAAAAGAAACACCCGTGACTTTGGGGTACCAAACAAAAAATGTCTGTTTCAAAGATGAAAATTGCAGAATTGGACTAAGCAATAGTGAAAATTGCGAAATTCTAGCAAGATATTTCCATCAGCTGAATTGTCCTGAGCCAAGTCATAAATTAGAATTCTCGGATATAATGAAAATTTAGAAGAAGATCTACCACCAACTATAGAAGAATTTGAAGAAGTAATTAAAACCCTAAAAAAACAACAAAACTAGTGGAGAAGATTTTATTACAGCTGAATTTTTGAAATGGTCCCTACCAAATATAGAAAATGAGCTAAAATTACTCTTCGAAGAAATCTGGAAAACAGAAAAAATGCCAGAGGAACGGAAAGTTGCCTTGATACATACACTCCACAAAAAAGGTAATAAACAGGATATAAACAACTACAGAGGGATCTCTTTACTCTCAGTAGCATATAAAATATTCTCCAAGATTTTATTCAACAGAATAGAAACAAAACTAGACGGTCATTGAGGTGAATATCAGGGTGGTTTTAGGAAAGGAAGGTCTTTGCTCAGAACAAATATTTAATCTTTAGACATTCGCCATAGATTACTTAATTCAAAGGACATTGTAGTTATGTTTGTAGATTACAAAAAGGCCTTTGATTCTGTTGACAGAAAAACTATAGATAAAATAATTCGGGGATTTGGCATAAAGTCTAAACTGGCAAACCTAATACTTGAAACGCTTACTGATACAGTCAGAAATTACGCAGCCTTTTAAAATAAAAACTAGTGTACGACAAGGTGATGGCTTCCATCTCCAATACTTTTTAATTATGTTAAGGGAAAGCAGTAAGAAGTTGGAACGAAAAACTTATTGAACACAAAATTTCGCCGATAACGTTAGGAAGAGGAAGCAAAAAGATCGAAATAAACTGTCTTGCATTTGCAGATGACTTTGCTATACTTTCCGAAAATGTGAAATCTGCTATAACACAAATAAATCTTTTGGAAGAAATAGCCTGCAGAACTGGCTTAAGAATTTCTGCAGAAAAAACAAAATTCTTAACGAACATTAAAGATGCACCAAAATTTCTGAAAACAGATATTGGCCAAATAGAGAAGATTAAAAAATTCAAATATCTAGGAGACCTAATCCAAGCTCCAAAATACATTGGAAAAATCTGCAATAGAAGATAGGTTACATAAAATGAGTAGAGCATATGGTATCACCAAAGACCTCTACAATAAGAAATGCCTATCCAAAAATGCTAAAATCAGGCATTATAATACAGTAGTGAAGCCAGAATGTCTATATGCAAGTGAATGTGTGGCACTAAACTACAATTTGGATAAGTTAGAAGTACTAGAAAGGCGAATTATAAGGAAAATATTAGGACCACAAAATACAGCAGAAGGTTGGAAATTACGAGGCAATGAGAAAATATAACAAACGTAATGAGAAAAAGAAGGCTCATGTTTTTCGGACATTTATTTCTAATGCAAGACAGCAGATTAACCAATAGGATTTTTAAATATCTATGGAGTAAAAAGTCCACAACAAGCTGGGTCAACGAAGTAAAAAAGGATTTAGAAAGAAACAATTACAAACAGAAGCTATATACAACAGAGAAGCCTTTCGGGAAAAAATATTGAAAATGGGAAGATTTCAAGGCAGGGCTGTTAAGAGACTGGTTCAAAATGGTCTGACGACAGAAAGAAAAAACATAGTGAACAGATGAAAGAATATTGGAAGAAAAGAAAAGAACAAATAATTATTAATTGAAATTAGAACGTGGTCCTTAGATGGACTATTCGCAACAAAAAAAGTTATGTTAATTTTAAATGTAGTCATTAGTTTATTTATTTAATTTGATATTTTATAAAGGATACCTTGACTATCTGGTACTGTTCTATTGTTCCTGTTTCACCCATATTTCCCAGTTTCGCAGCTGGTCTGAATTTGTAGAGAAATTGTGCAGACTCGTCCTTTAAGCTGTCAATATTATATTTGGTCACTTTAGGTCAGGATTCAATGTCGTTCTCAATTTTGTTTTGGTAAGTGTTTCTTCTATACATTATGGTGATTTTTACTACAACCATGTAGTGGTACGAACCACATTCTGCGCTACGATAGACCCTTACGTCATTTGTTTTTAGTTTAGTATTTTGTGGCTGGGTCAGATATTCAATTATTGATTGCAACTTTTTCTTTGGTTGTATCCATGTAACTTTATGAATTCTTTATGCTGGAAGAACCCATTCATAATCTTAAGATCTAAACTTTGGCATAGGACCAAGGGTCTTTCTCCATTGCTATTCACCCGTTCTTCTCCATATCTCTCCACCACAGTGTTGTTTTCTTTTCTTCCGACTCTAGTATACAAATTTCCTTAGCGTGACCAGTATTTAACAGAATATCTTTTAATTTCTCATAGAAACCATCTTTCGTGCTGGCATCAGCATCGTCACTGGGGGCATATATTCCTATAATAGCTATTGTTTCGCCATTATTTATATATGTCCATTGTTATAATCTGTTCATCTACTGCTTCCCAGCTTTTAATGTTCTTCCTGAATTTCTTGTGAATAGCAATAGAAACTCCCCTTTTTGCTCTTTCGCTTTTGTGTACCCCGCTATACAAATTAATGTAATCCTCTATTTCTTCACTCCCTTTTCCCTTTTTTTTGTTTCAGTGAGGATGCATATGCATCCTCACTGAAACAAAGGTCTAAGAACCAAGCAAACTGAGGTCTTCCAAGAACTAAAACAATACAAAATATATATATTTCTATTTTGTATTGTTTTAGTTCTCGGAAGACCTCAGTTTGCTTGGTTCTTAGACCTTCAATACAAAGAGATCAGAAGGGCAAAAAGGAAAAACTTTAGGACCTTCTGTGAAAACATAGAATCCACCCCGGTGGGAGCTAGACTGCTCAAAGCACTAGCGAACGATAGAGTGGAAATGACAACCACTCTCAAGAGACCGGATGGGACCTTCACGGAGGATGAAGAGCAAAGAGCTCTCCTCCTACTAGAAACCCATTTTCCGAGATAAAGAGGATACAGAGAGTCCGAGGGCTTGATGCAACCACGGAAACCAAGTCGGGCTGACTGGAGGAGGGCAGCGTCCATCTGTACGGAAAACCGAATCAGATGGGCTATCGGCACTTTCCAGCCTTTTAAGGCCCAAGGGGCCGACGGACTAGTTCCTGCTTTCCTACAAAAGGGCGAGAGAGAGAACTAATGCCGTATTTTCTAAATATCTTTAGAAGTAGTTTAGCGCTCGGAAATATACGGGAGCCATGGAGAAGGGCTAAGGTGGTATTCATACCGAAGGTGGGGTAGAAAGACACCACTCAACCGAAGCCATTTAGACCCATTAGTCAACATCTTTTATGTTAAAGACAATGGAGAAGGAAATTGATAATTACCTTAGGGCCATAGTGCTGGTAGATACACCATTACACAGCAGTCAGCATGCATACAGAGCAGGGAAATCCTCAGAAACCGCCCTGTATCAGCTGACAAATGAAATAGAAGCAGCACTAGAGACGAAAGAAAGTAGCGATATGTGAAAGTAGCCATAAAACGTGGGATTGTAACCCCTCAATCCTGCGATGGATGTACACCATGATAGTGAGACCTGCAATCACTTATGGGGCAGTTGCGTGGGGAAGTATAATTAAGCTGGTCTCTATGAGGAAACAGCTTGGGAAGATTCAAAGATTTGCGTGTGTCTGCATCACGGGGGCGTAGTAAGTAACGGTATACTGGGTACCAGGACACACTGGTATAGACGGAAACGAAGAAGCCGATCACCTAGCAAATAAGGGATCCAGTAGCCCCTTTATAGAACCGGAACCCTTTTACGGCATGAGTGTGAACCCCATCCACAAAAGTTTAGATGAAGAAACAAGGGAAAAATGGATGATAACCTGGAAATATTTTTAACTAGGATGCTGCCTTTCCCCTACTCTTTTTAAAATTTATATTCAAGAAGTGCTACAAAAATGGAGACAAAAATGTTCAGGCAAGGCAATTAAGGTTGACGACAACTACGTGTCAACATTATTATTTACTGACGATTGGGAGTGAACTTGGAGGAAATGAAAATGAACGTCAAGCCAGAACAGAATACTTAAGAGAAGTGAAGAAGATGAAGATACAGTTCTAGTATCAGTACTACATAAGTTACAGTACTACAGAAGATCTGCAGTTAAGGCAGATAAGAAAATGCGAAGAATACAGATATCTAGGTAGTATTATATCAAACAAAGGCTCACATGTCCAAGATATACGACGCAGGGCACAACAAGGACAAAAAAGCGTACGGGTTTTCAATCCTTTACTTTGGTCCAATCGAATCCTCTTAAAAACAAAACTGACACTCTATAGAGCAATCGTAGAACGAATATTAGCATACGGTCAGAATGTTGGCAGTTGACGGAATCGACAAGAAGGAAGATTGACGCCGTAGAAATGGATTTTCTCAGAAAATCATGCCGAATATCTAGGTTAGAACATATACCAAATGTAGAAATTAGACGACTTGGAAATAGAATACCCAAAACAACTGAATGAATAGAAACAAGGCAGCTTATATGGTATGGGCATATGAGGCGTATGGAAGAACAAAGATGGCCAAGAAAGGCCTTTGAATACTCTCCATCGAATAAGAGGAAACGAGGAAGGCCAGCTACGACATGGTAAGGAAGGCATGAAGGAAGCAGAAGACTTGGATTTCACCTAATACCTACCTGGGTGAATTCCAGATAGATCATGTAGTCATTTCACGAAAATCTCAAAATGAAATACAAAACGTGAAGCTACTAAGAAGCGCCAATCTGGACTCAAACCACTACCTCTCAAAGATCAAAATAAGACTACAGCCCAGAAACACTAGATTACACAGAACCTCTAAAATGGTAAGAGTTGGCGTAGAGAGACTTGAGAACAGTCAATCAAGGATTAAGTCGGAGACTGAACAATACCTATCTAAAGAGCTAGGATCAACTGAAGGAGACTTTGTTCAGGCGGCAAATGAACTCGCTAGAAGAAAGAAGCAACCGTGGTGGACTGAAGACTGTGACAATGCAATAGCGCAATGACTGACCTGGGTAAAGTGGAATTCTAAAAAGATCAAGGAAAATTGGCATATATTTTTGGAACAAAGAAAGCTTACAGCCATGATAATTCGAGGAACCAAACGGACCTTCACACAAAACCAACTAACCCAACTCGAAGAGTACTTTGCTAAGAATAACTCCGGAGATTTTTTTTGGAACCTTCAAGCAGACACTCAGAAAATACGTTCCGCCAAGCCTCCACTTCAGAGACTTAAGGGAAAAGGGCTTTCAACGACAAGGACAACTGTCACCTTTTAGCTCAGTACATTAAAAATCCACTCAACTGTGATCCACCCAGCAAAGACTTCGGCTATAAACAAACCACACCAAACCCGGACTCGCTGTCCCCTTCATTGGAAGAAGTTGACCAGATCATTCAACTTCTTAAGAATAATAAAGCAGCTGGAGAGGACTGTATCGTTGCGGAACTGTGGAAAGGTGCTGGAAGCAATGCCGTGGGCTAGCTAACCGAGATCATCCAGGACATCTGGGAAACAGAGAAATTACCACCCGATTGGATATCGGCTCTGGCCATCCGCTTCACAAAAAGGGAGATTTTACTGATCTAAACAACTATCGTAGAATTTCTCTCGTCCCGGTAATATACAAGATTCTCTCCAAGGCGTTACAAACAAGGGCAGAAAATCAACTGGATAGTCAACTCGGAGAATATCAAAGAGGCCTCAGGAAGACCCGATCTTGTGTTGAACAGATCCTCAATCTTAAAACTGTACTTGCCTACTCCAAGATGAAAAACCGCAAGGTGGTCGTCAACTTTGTTGATTTCAGGAAGGCCTACGATTCTATTGATAGAGAAACGCTTAACAAAGTACTACAGGAACTAGGGCTAGACAACAAAACCCGCAGACTCATCCTAGAAACATTGACGAACACCCTTTCCAAGGTTAAAGTTAGAGGCGAGATCTCGGAAAGCTTCGAAATAAAAACTGGAGTGAGACAAGGAGATGGACTTTCTCCACTTCTCTTTAACTGTGTTCTTGAAAAGGTTATGAGAGAATGGCGCAAGGAACTGATCAACTTGGGTGTTCAGAGTGGTATCTACCTGGGACGTAAGAACGATGGACTGGTTGTAGATTGCGTGGCCTTTGCAGATGACATGGCACTGATTGCTGATTCTCTTAAGATTTCTCTCTATTCTCTATTTCTCTCTTGGGTCATCAAGTGACGCTGGAGAAAACAGAATTCTTCACCATCATCAAATAAGCAAGCAGAGAGATGTTACTAGAGCAGGGAAACATCTAGAGGACTGAGAAATTTAAGTGTCTCGGCGAATGGATTAAATCCAACTTATCAGAAAGAGCATCATTATCCATGAGAATGGAACAACAAGTTGGAACTAGTCTATCGACTGACTAAGAACACCTACAACAAGAAATGTCACACAACCTGAAACTTAAGCACTATACATCAGACATACGACCAGAAGTCCTGTATGCCATAGTGTGTTTCCTTGAATCGAAGAAGTCTGGTATAGAAATTGGAAATCAGAGAAAGCAGAATGCTCAGGAAGATGCTAGGCCCGGCAAGGAAAGATGGGGAATTCCGAAGTTGATTCCTTGATGAATCATTCCTTTATGTTGATTCGTTTGTTATTTGTTCCCATATATACTCCAGGTACTTCTTTCTCCCATATTTTGATTATCTTATCTAGTACCAGGTTGAAGAGGAGTGGGGACAATCCATCACCCTGTCTTACTCCAGTACTGATTTGAAAAGGCTCGGAGAGTTCACCCATGAATTTCCTTTAGATGTTGTGCCTGACAAAGTCTGTTCGATTAACATGGTTGTTTTACTATCCACACAGTATTCATGAAGTATATTAAACAGAGTAATGCGGTCAATCGAGTCATAGGCTTTCTTGAAGTCTACGAAAGTGACAACTGTGCGGTTGGGCTGGCGATGTTGCAGTATCATCTTCCGGTTCCAGATTTGTTCCGCGCATGATCGGTGCCGTCGGAAAACTGCCTGATATTCACCGATCAGATGTTTTGTCTGTTTTTCCAGTTTTGTGAGGAGGGCACGTGAGAGAACTTTGTATGCGATTGATAGAAGGGAAATGCCTCGGTAATTGTTTGTATCAGTCTTGTCGCCCTTTTCGTGCAGTGGGTGGATCAAAGCTCTTCCATGTATTTCTAATGATAGCTTGCAGTCTGTCAATCAAGAGTTCACCTCCGATCTTGAGCATTTCAGCGATTAAGCCGTCTTCCCCTGATGCTTTGTTGTTTTTTAGGTGTAAAATGATGTTTCGTATTTCCTCATGTGTTGGTGGAACAGGTCCTGGTTTGGGGCGGCTATGTGGAATTGGAGTCTTTCTTTAGGGGGTTCACAGTTGTGTAGCTTCTCGAAGTACTGTTTCAGATTTTCGCAGTTCGCGTTTGTGTTAGTTTTTTTACATCAATGCTACATTAGGATTCAATAGGTCTATAATGGACACAGCTAGATGTTTATTATCATGGGTTAAAGTACATGAAAGGTTCTTCTTAACTAGTTTCCAAGCTCTTGTTGTATTGTTTTTCATGTCCAAATCACTTAGCAACCTGCTCCATTTTTCCTCCCTACCCTTGGATATACTTCGCACAATCAGTAGATGTTCGCCTACCCGAATTGTTTCCCAAGTATTGTTTTATTTTTGTTTGTTTTTTAAAAACAGGGCTTTAAATAGATACGACTTTTAGATAATATGTTCCAAATTAATAAAATTACTGAAGTAATTCTCACCATATGCTAAAAATCACAATTATCATATCAGTGACCTCCATACTAAAACATTTAATACATTCCTTGAAATCTGCGTAACATATTAGCAGCAGGTGCATTTAGTTTAGAAACCCTTTTATAACACTAAATCGTATCAACTACATAATGTACATTTGCTTTCTGGAACGCATGTTTTTGTCAGCAACATGGCCGTATTACAATCTCGAGGCTGCACGTTAATCACTATTAAGAGGTTTATGCGGTCACCAATAAATCAATTACATACACCCCGGAACTCCAAAGTTGTGAAGTCTGCCACCACTGCCATATTACATAATGGTACTGTTATGATATACATATATATATATATAAATATATATATATATATATATATATATATATATATATATATATATATATATATATAAATATATATATATATATATATATATATATATATATATATATATATATATATATATATAATGTACATTTGTATGTGTTTTCGTACAAAATGCATTTACTACAACTCCATGCTACATATAAGAGTCTTCTGCTAATAATAATCTTTTCTTACATAACTTGCAACATCTCATCTTACAAAACTACTTCAAAACACAAACAAAAACAATATTATGCTCTTACAAAAATTAAACCATCTATTCTAAAATAATTCTAACTGTGTATAACAATGGGATATTTCTAAGCTTAAAGATAAATACACTCAAATACTCTATTTGGAAGAAGCAAAAATAACAAAAGGGACATTGAAGAACACTTGGGACTAGAAAAGTGAATCAACATAAAGAAGACCATTTGACTCAACAGAAACTGTATTAGGAATATTAAGTCAAGTGGATAAGTCAAGAAGTTGTAGATAGGACAAAGGAAAGAAGACAGTATTTAAACATAAATGATGGTGATAAAAAGAGCAGAAGTACAAGACCTTAACATGCACGATAAATAAGAGGGCAAAACAGGACAAGGAACAGTATTTAATGGGAATCTGTAAATACATAATCATATAAATACCAAAATGATAACTGGACAAATGGATGTGGCGTATATGAGTATTAAGAGGCTCTTTGAAACAAGAAATCCAAAAATAATGTGCAATGAGGACAAAGATGGAAAGTTAATATATGATGACGAAATGATAGTGAAAAGATGGAGAGGATATTTGGAACAACTGTACAGTGGAAACGGTGTTTACTTGCCCATGGAGAAAGAAGATGAAATAACAGAGGATGGCATAAGGGCACCTATCATGGAAGAAGAGTTTGAGAAGGCATTGCAGGACCTCAAAGGAAGATGGCTCTTGGAGTGGATAACATACCGGGAGAACTATTGAAAAAATCAGGCGACAAGTTAAAAAAAGAACTGAACAACTTTATGTAATATTGTACATGTATTAATTACATGTTTGTAATATTTACAAAACTGGAGAATTGCCTAAAGACTTTGTAAAATGCGTAATAGTACCTATACCTAAAAAATCAAACGCAGGAGAATGGGCGTTTTCATACTACACGACACGACTCCGACACGTCCCCGGCACGGCAGAGTCAACGATGTCGGTGGGATGGAATTTACATTGAAATAAGTGGAACGGTTTCACACTAGACGATATATCGCTGCCGTGTCGGTGTCGTCGCCGGCTGTCGTGAAGGAGCAATCTTCCCACTCGTGTCGTCCCGATAAATCTAATCAGTTGGTGTTTTCAAGATGGCTTTTAAGATTGATATTATGACTCTGACTGAACTTGTGGAAAAAAAATCCTGCAATTTGGGATAAAATAACGAAAATCATAAAAATAAAATATTAAAAGAAAAATGTTGGCAAGAAATCTTTCGATATTTGGATGATAAGCTAATATTTCTTCAGGTGGTATCGACATTCGAAATGGAGTATCGTTTTTCTTGATTTCATCTTTTAAGCTGCTCAATATATATTCAAATGTATTTTTGGTCATCCTAAAGTAATTAAAGAATTTTATTTCGTCGCAACACAGTTTTTCGAAAAGTCTAAAAAAAGTCTAAAACAAAATTTTACTTATCTATAATTTTAAATTGGAAACTATTTACAAAAAAAATGGCTTTCATCGGTGTGGTGTCGTCCACATGTGCCGTGAGGTGTGAACTCGTGTCGTTGTCGTGCCGGAGCCGTGTCGTAGCCGTCGGAGCCGTGTCGGAGTCGTGTCGTATAGTGTGAAAACGCCTAATAGAAAAACAAATTGATGAAAACCCATCTGATGATTAATTTGGGTTTAGGAAAGGTGTCGGAACAAGAGAGGCAATCTTGGCATTGAGGTGATAGAGAAGCATAGGAAGAATGGCAAACCGACTTTCGTAGCGTAGCGTTCGTTGTTTCGTAGCGTTCGTCGATCTTCAAAAGCCGTTTGACAATGTGAACTGGAATCTTCTATTCAGCATTCTTCATCAAACAGGTATCAACTTTATAGAAAGAAGGCTCATCTATAATATCTATAAGTAAGAAACTGGAATAGTTTTTTTGTGGAAACAAGGAGGAAACATCACGGAGGTACACATCAGAAAGGGTTATCCCCTGTATATATGTACAAAAAACAATCGACCGAATAAGAGAAGAATTTCCCACAGTAGAAGAATATTCATGAAGATAAAGTTGATATGATAAGGTTTGCTGATGACATAGCGCTAATTGCAGAAAATGAAGAGGATTCACAAAAGATCCTGAGAAAGATATATATAATAATGGAGGAAGAATTTACTATGAGAATAAATACAAACAAAAATTTTGGTCTGCAGTAGAAATGGCGAAAACCAGACAGCAATAGAGTTAAGAAATGAAATGATATAAGAAGTAAATGAGTTTAATTATCTGGGAAGTAAAATAACGAATGATGGAAGAAGCGGCAGAGAGATATTAAATAGGATTGCCCAAGCTAAGAACGCTTTCTATAAAAAGAAGAACCTATTTACTGCAAAGTACATAAGTCTTGATATGAGAAAACAAATGTTGAAGTCCTATGTATGGAGCGTCGCGTGATATGGCAGTTTGGATATCTTTACAATAGGCGAGAGAGTGAGGAAAATACTATTAGCATTTAAAACCTGGTGCTATAGTAGGATTATGAAAATCAGATGGAAAGAAATGATCGCAAATGAGGAAGTCTTCAGAATAGTGGGAGAGAGAGAATGCTTCCTTAAATATTTAAAACGAAGACGGAATCACCTCGTGGGCCACATACTGCTACACAATGGACTACTGATGCTTATAATTAAGGGTACAGGAGACGGCCAGAATTATAGAGGAAGACCCAGACTGAAATACAAGAGTCAAATACTGGAAGATATGAGTTGGGCTCATACTGTGAACTGAAGAGAAAGGCGGAGAGACGGGAAGAATGGCGAGCTGCTGCCACTCAGCCTTACGGCTGTTAATTAAAAAATGAAACGCAATCTATTTTAATTTATATACACTCAGATGCAAAGAACCTGGTCATTGGGTCATTTTTTAATTTTGATATTGCTTTAGTACTTCGAATTCAACTTTTAGTATTTTGCAATCAAAGAGAACATGATTTATAGGATTTCCATCTGGGGTACATGCAGGCCAGTTGAATTTTTTTATTGCAACTGCATCCAAGTATTCTGTGACGCACCTCGCAGAACGCGTCCTGACGTTATCTTGCATCAGAATAAAGCCATCGCCGATAAATGGAGCAAATGGGACTACGTAATTTTCTAAAACCTTCTCAATATACCGCTGTGCATTCAACTATCCTCTATCAATGACAGCCAATTCGGTACAGACATCCATTGATATTCCTGCCCATACCATCAGGGAATATCCACCTTGGCTATGCCGGGGCTTAAAGTTGCACTCCGCAAATCTTTCTTCCGTTCATCTCCATACTCGTTGTCTTCCTTCCATCTGGCGAATGTAGGCAGAATCTAAACTTGTAAGTAATTAGTACAGTGCTCCATTAGGCCAATGCCCATATTAAATGATCGTGAGAAAATTGTTCTGGCTACTCGGTGACGTGGGAATAATTTTGGTCCAGTTACTGGTCTATAAGATTTTAAGCCAGCTTCTGGTAACCTTCGGCGATGTTCACACAGATACAGCTGTACCACGATGCTCACGGAGTTGGTTTCTGGTCTCCACTGAAGTTACATGACGATTCCGTAGAGTAGTATGAAGTTTACTGCCAGATCCCGGCCTCCGAGTATTTCTGCCTGTCTCCCTAAACCTCTCAAGTACTCCTTGGACGGTAGAAAGACTGACATGAAGAAATTTGGACACATACCGCTGCCTTCTTCCATCTGCCGCTGCAAGAGCAGTTGCAACAACAAAATAAGGCATACATTGTCCATACAAATAATCTACAAAAATACATGTATTCTGCCTTTCAAAAAAAAAACAGAACACCAAGTATTTATTGGACGACTTTAATAAAATTTACAGAATTTGATCATGTAAATGAACTGCATCGATGATTAAGAAATCAATTGTTTTTGTTCCTATTTAATGGTATTTTTTCTTGATTTTAACATTATGAAGAGCTGCTGATTTTTTAATGTAATTGCTTATATTATCCAAATAGCCTCTGAGTAGTTTGACGTTTCAGTTTGTAAATCTTAAAAAGATGCCCCGTGTTCGACATAGACTTGGATCAGGACGTCCAAGATGCACTACTGAGCGTGAAGATTGAGCTCTTCGTCTTACAACTTTAAGGGACAGATTTACAACAAATGACTGGATGGTTCTAAATGGTTCTAAAGAGTTATCCATCGCTACTGTTTACATAAGTATCCGCTGTTTTGGTAGTAGATCCCACCGTCCACAATTGTGTCTACCTCTTACTCCGCAGCATCGCAGAGCAAGACTTGGTTGGTGCAGGGAACGACAACATTGGACCCATGAATGGAATAAAATTATCTTCAGCAATGAGACCCGGTTCTGTGTATGTGCTGATGATGGTCGCCGAAGAGTGAGACGTCGACGCGGTGAACGCAGAATTTTACAATTTGCTGTTCATTTTTGCTGGCCCTTATACTGGTAGTTATGGTTTGGGGTGCGATAGCGTATGGTAGTCGGTCTCCTCTAGTTTTTTTTAGAAGTAAGTCTTAACTTGATTCGGTATATTGACAACATTTTACAATTAGTAGCCCTATGTAAATGTCTAGCAGAACTACATTTTTCAGCAAGATAACGCTCGGCCTCACACAGCGGTCATTGCAAGACAGTTGTTTTATAATGCCGAAATTAATTTGTTACCTTTGGCCATCTCGCTCTCTAGATCTATCGCCGATAGAACATGTTTGGGATATAATAGGTGTTAAAATAAGTACAGCGCCCCGCTAACACTGTAATGGAACTTAGAGGTGAAATTAACGAAATTTGGAATACCCCAAGTCGATTTTGATAGCCTGATTTCTAGCATGCCTTGGCGTGTTAATGACTGCTTGGGAAATCGTGGAAGCCCAATACATTATTGATTTTTATTGATTTGTGTTTCAAGTTGATTTTTTGATTATCGATAGTGTTCATTTACATGATCAAATTCTGTAACTTTCATTAAACTCGTCCAATAAATACTTGGTGTTCTGTTTTTCTTTAAAGGCAGTATAGAATTCGAGAATTGTTCGCCAAATTGTACGATATTATTTAAATTGATAAATAGGAATATGTTTTATTTTATTTTTTAATATGGTAAATTGTTAAAAAAAGGTAATTTGTAGGCATATAAAACTGTATTAAAAATACTAAATTTAAATATAGTGGATATTTCCCTAAGAGGGAATGGGAATGGATATTTCCCTATAGAGCTATTTTATCGCTAGCTTAACTCAACGATACCTCCTAAATTAGTTTATATAATGCTACAAATTAACAGCTTTAATAGCAGTTACTTGCAGATTATAAGTTAACATACAACCACATCATTAAAATCGTATATAATTATTAAAATCTGCAGTTTTAGACTTTTCGGAAATATTTAATAATCGATAATATTTAAAAAAACCGAATAAAGAAAAAACTATATAGTAGAGGAATACTTCTCTTTATATATACCAGGTGGGTCATTGAAAACGAAACAGGGGATCAGATCAGAGAGATCAATTCTCAGAAAACGTTCGGACATGTCAACTTTGTTTGTGAAGGGGACACCTTTTATCAGAAAATTTGTAGCCATATCACTTAACCCCTTCGCGCTGGGACCACAACCCCTGAAATTTTAAAAGGCACGGTGGGGCAAGTTATACCTCATTTGAAAGCCCGTTTAGCCCTGAATACTAAACGACTAACATTTTCTAAAACTATCGATTTGTTTTCGAGATTATTTAATTTCAAGTTATGAACGCGTTTTTCGTTTATGTCGTTGAAAGAAAGTTCAATTGTTCAATCTGTTCTTACTGGGAAAAGTGTAGAAAAAAAACATCACCATTCAACTCCAGAAGAGATTTTTATTAGTCCAACAAATACACAAATTGTTCATTGTAAAGACATGTACGCCTGTTTTTCTATTAAGCAGTGGGTTTTGTTCTGTTATCGGAATATTACAGATAATTTTTTATTCTACTTTTTATAGGTCTCTTAGCATCTAACAGATGCCACTCGATCTCCATTTAAGCTGATTTTTGAATTGTCGTGTTTAAAAATTAACATTGGTTGTGCAAAAATGGTTTACTCTATTGCAGAGGGTGGAAATGATCGCGTTGTTTTTTTAATGGTGAGAACGGTAATCGCACGGCTTATTTAAGGGGATACTCGCTCAAATTTTCCGAAAAAATTATACATTTTGAACGGTTGCCAAAAGAAGAGGAAGGCAGGTAGAGAATTGATTTATTTTTTTATTTTATTTACATATCCTTTGACCATATATCCATTTTTTTTTCGACGCGCATGCGCACAGCTGTCTGCATCTCAGGAGACAATTAAAAAAAGTCTCTATATGGTGTTCACGATCAGCGGTTTTCGGAACCTCATAGAACAAAAAATCAAACTTATTATTTTAAGTAGAAGAGTCAAATTCCCCATTGATGGATGGAAATTAAAAACAAATCGATTTTAGAGAAATGGCGCATCTACGAAAAAAAAAACCTCGAAAACGCTCGAAAATTTCGAGAGAAAAACAGTCACTGAATCGAGACAAATTTTTTATCAATATCTCCATCCGTCAATGGGAAACTGTTCATGCTGTGAACAAACTGCGCCAAGGTTTTTTCAAATCGGTCAAGAACTCTATCCGTAATCATGCGCACCATATTGAAAAAAAACGATTCCGAGAAAAACGCTATTGAAAGTTCACTTGTAGCTCTCTCATAGTGAAATCGGACCAATTTCAAAAGTATGGGGGGGATTCGTAAAAATTAATTTTGAAAATATATTGAATACTTCTGAAATTATTCAGGGCCCAGCAACGGAAAACGGGAATCGGTTAAAATCGGTCGAAAGCAGCGGAGAGGCATTTTCGACGGAAAATTAAACATTATTATGATTCTTTCTCGACCACCTCTATGAATCGATTCCTGGACCATATAGCAATCCTTCCACGACTTCGAAGCTCTCCTCGAGCTCAGATTGCTCTTCTCTCAGGGTTAATCGACGCCTTTTCGCTTCGTCCGTAGCGCGGCGATCAGCATTTGATATACACTCCGCATCTCATTCATAATACACGGCATATTGACCGACGTCAATTCCGAGCCTTTTCATCATTTGTAGTACTGTCGTGAAGCCCTCGTTGAAAATGGAAGCTGCCAACCTGGCATAAATATCGAATTTTCCCGTTGAACAGATGTTTCAAGACAAACTGCCAAATGGTGGCATTGATGGTCTCATTGTTGTTTTGAGTGCTCTTGCCCAGACATCTTCAAGAGTCAAGAGCTGTTCTTCTGTTAAATCCTTTTAAATTATCTTCACGTACTTTTGAACAATTGTATCGAGCGCAGGGTTGTGAATATGAGTAGTCCCGTTTTGCAGGGCCGCATCCAGGACCAGGTCTCATTATACAGATGATATTGAGGATTCGAATCCGTTGAGATCTTGTGATAGCCACTCCAAATTTGGCCGGCTTCTCTTCTTCCACAGGCTCGATGCAGCTGGCGGCGCGCTCTTGAAAGCGCTGTACACAGCGTTATATCGTCATTTTCAAGAAAATATTTTACAGGGGCATTCTCAATACATGAAAGAACCCAAATATCAAAAAAACAAAAAATCAATTTTTCCAAAAAAAATTGAGCGAGTCCCCCTTAATCAAAAGCATCCCGATAAACACGTAAGCAGAAACTACGTGTTGGAGTTGGTCACAAAATTTCAAGAAACAAGTTCAGTAGCCAATAAAAAAACGGACGTTTTAGGAGTAGGAGTTTGGGAGGAGTAGGAGTTTTGGGACAAGTTGCTGCAGACCCAACTCCAAGTACGAGCATCCAACATCCCTAGAAAAATTACTCGTCGAATCCTAAAACAATATAAATGTCATCCATATAAAATTCATTTAGTATATGAACTGAATGAAGATGATTTCGATAGGCAACAGGAGTTTTGTGAAGTGATTGCTGAAAGAATAGGTGCTGATGCGAATTTTCTTTGTAACAATTGTTTTTCTGACGAGTGTACTTTTTTCCTAAACTCAACTGTAAATCGCCATAACTCTCGATGCTGGTGGGACGTGAATCCAAGGATTTTTCACAAAGTCCATACTCAAAATCCACTAATTGTAAAACTAATGTCTAGACCGGTATTTTTGGAGACCGCTTTATTGATCCCATTTTGTTTATGGTAATTTGATGGGTGAACGTTACCTGGAAGGATTGGAAGATGTTTGCCACCCATTGCTTGTTGATATCGTTGAAAATGATGATCGTTACTTAGAAGACCATTTGACTTTTCAAAAAGATGTTCGGGAGTTGCTGGACAGAGGTTTCCCAGGACAATGGATTGGTCGAAGAGGTGCTCTGGAATGGCCGCCTCGCTCACCTGATTTAAGTCCTCTGGACTTTTTCTTGTGGGGTCATATAAAGAGTAGAAGTTACGCAACGGAACCAGTGTCTTCCAGAGTCTCTGGAAGAGACGCTGAAAAGTGCCGTCAGATTACGCCACAGATTCTCCAAAATGTAAGAGAACGTTTCGAGCGGAATTTGTACTTTGGTATGGAAGTTGGTGGCGCACAATTTGTGTATTTGTTAAACAAATAAAAAATTTATCTGGCGTTAAATTGTGTTTTTGTTTCCTTCACTTTTGCAGTTTTTGTAAGGACAGATTGAACAATTGGACTTCCTTTCAACCACATAAACGAAGAACGCGTTCATAACTTGAAATTAAATATTCTCGACAACAAATCGATAAATTTGGAAAATGTTAACCGTATTGTATTGTAGGCTAAAACTGTTTTCAAATGAGGTATCACTTACCCCGCCGTGCCATTTAAAATTGTAGGGTATGTGGTCCCAGCGCGAAGGAGTTTTAGTATATCTTTAACTATCCGAAAATCCCTCTATTTCGTTTTCAATGGCCTACTTGGTATAAGGCATTTAGTTAATAAATTAATAATAAAAATTAGTAAAATAAATTAAATAGGCATTACGAAATTAAATTCCAAAATATAACAAAGAGAAGAAAGAAAATCTAACAGAATCAATATCGCATCAAATGGTTTGTAATAATCTATCTAATACGAAGCCATTAATTTCTGATATAATTTTTATATAAGGAAAGTTGTATGAAATAATAAAGTTGACGAATGTTTTACCAAGATTTATTAAAATGAAGTAGAAAAAAGCTTCGCATGGTAAGAATTCATAATACAAACAATTGAAAGGGCCACCTATGCATTATGTAGGTTACATTAAAATTTGTAGTAGAAATAGTCGCATTTGCTTCGTCCCGCTTTCGGCAAGCATATTTGTAAACTTTGTTTTAGTTCAGTAATAAATGGAATAAAAATGTTTGTTTGCTCAAAATCGATTGAATAAAGATTTGAACGGACGTTACGTCGGATTTTGTTTGGTGAATTATGTTCGGGGCTTACCGTTTCCGATTTCCGAATAGGACTTAGGGATCGTTGCTTGAAATTAATCCCAGTAAACTTTAAATCGTTTGTATAAACTAAAACCTTTTTCTAGATGTTTTCCAATTCAATGAATCTAAATGAATATATATATATATATATATATATATATATATATATATATATATATATATATATATATATATATATATATATATATATATATGTATATATATATATCCATAAAAGTTCAAATTTGAATTATTAACTATTGGATAACACTAAAAGGGATCCTTGCTTGATATTAATCCGAGTAATTTAAATCGGTTGAATAAACTAAAAACGTTTTCTCGATGTTTTCACAATTCAATAAATCTTACAGTTAAGGAAAAATATATTATGACATATTAATGTTATAGAACCGTTGCATGTTTATTAATGTTACAGAACTTATTGGTATTTTTTACATAGAAGATGTAAATGATGCCGTAAATGCGGTTTGTAGTAAAACCTGAAATTTGAAAAAAAATACTTACGTGGTTTTTGAAATGAACGATTTAATCATTTAAATTTGGTTTGAAAAATAGTTAATAACATTTATTTCGTAATTAATTATTTTATAATAATATTAATTATATTATATACTTTGAACAATAAGATTGGGAAAAATCGTTGAAATATACTCGCATCGTTCCAAAATAAGTGTCCTATTTAAAAAAAAAATCAGATTTTGGATGAGGTTTGTAACCGCGATCGTGCTACAGCGGCAAGGAACATAATTTTGATCTTTTTTTTTACTTTTTCAAGATGGATTATTATTTCCTAGTCATTACAAAGAGCAGTAATATTAAAGCTTTTTTTTTGCAGTAGATTTTCAGTAGATTTTCAGTAGACTCGTTTTTCGTCCATATGAATGTACAGGGTGAGCAAAACTCGATGTCTCAGCTCTATTATAAGAAAACGAAAAACGATAGAAAAACTCTGAAAAGAGGTTCTTAAATGGGATTGAGTAAGGACCATTTTAAGCTAAATTTACATATTTTCAATATTTGGAAACTGGAGTAATGACGTAATCGAATTTTGTTTTCTCAGAACTATACCTATGTTTTTGCATGTTTGGAAAAATCTAATTTTTCTGAACAATTTTTGTTCAGAAAAAAATTTGCTATCTTTTTCCGTTAAAAAATATAAGCAACTAGTGCCGTTCGGAACCGGCGATAAACTGCTGTCCAGTATATTAGTGAATGATGCGTTCCACAAGTATGCGCGAGAGGTTGCCTAAGCTCTCGGAGAGTACGGCACCTTAAGAAGATAACTAATTTTACAAATGAAAACTTAATCAAACAAATGAAAAAAGGTTATATATACTAATGTATATTGATAATCTGTGGTTAAATGCGTTTTTAAAAATTTTTTTTTTAGTTGGGATTACCGGTAATTGAGAGGATCTAATGTATTTCTAATGGAATTAGGGATAATAGGGGCTTAAATTTGCTTATAATTTTTTAACGGGAAAAGTTTTTTTCTTTACAAAAAAAAAAATTTTTCTTTACAAAACTTCGCGTTTTTCAAATATGCAAAAATACAGGTATGGTTCTGGGAAAACAAAATTCGGTGACGTCATTATTTCAGTTTCTAAATATGGAACAATATGTAAATTTCGCTAAAAATGGTTCTTACTCAATTCCATTTAGGAACCTCTTTTCAGATTTTTTCTATCGTTTTTCATTTTCTTATAATAGAGCTGAGTTCTTATAATAGAGCATTGAGTTTTGCTCACCCTGTACCTGCCTTTTCTGGTTCTGATATTGCAAGAAATGTTTTGGTACCGGAATCTTAGTAAGTCTTATTAAGACGCGATGCAGCACAGATCACACATCGAAAGTAGAGTTTCCTCGCTTGATTAATTCCCGATTATTATGTTTTCTTCCTGAATTTCCTTTTTTCTTCGATTCCACTTTAGCTACTGGAGATCCGAAATCATAATTTGTGTTTGTTCTATTCCAAATACGATTAATGCTTTTTGAGGAAACGTGAAACTCCTTACCGCTATTATAATTTGATTTTTAGATAGTTTCATGGCAAATGGCCAAAATCAACACCTAATATGTTTAATTTAATTGATTTGTTTTAAAATTTCTTACCTGTTCGTTTCAAAAACTATTTTGATATATCTTATACTTCCGGCGGCTAACATATTCACATATTTTCTATACCCACTTGGAATATATAACTACTGATTTACATTTAATTTCATTTTTTCAATAATCCATCAAAAACGGAGGGAGTATTAAATAAAAAATTCTTATAAACTCCATAAAGATGGAACCTGAATATATAAAAAATATTCAAGCTTTCCGAAGTTGTGTAATATTATTGAGTCTCTCTAGTTACTAGATCTCAGTCCACTCTAGTGGCACTAAAAAAGAAACAGAAAAGTAACTTTGTTTTCAAGATCATAATTTTCTATTAACTTAAGAGAATATTTCTATAAACTTAAGAGCCATCTGCAGACGCGTTCCGAGATTTATCGCTCATCAGTGCAGCTTTGCTGAATGAATGAATTATAATTTCACAAACACTTAATTGAACGCCTCGTGGTCATGGATAACTAGAGACTAGATTTTGTAATTTGACATTTCGTTAGAGAGACATGAACTAAGAAATATATTCAACCTTTTACTAAATCTTTTTTAGTGCCACGAGAGTGTACTGAGATCTAGTAAATAACTGGAAAATTTCACATGAGATTTGTTTTGGTAGTCCCAAAAAGACTCAATAATTTTATAGGGCTTCGGATAGGTTGAATATATTTATATATTCAGGCTCTGTTCCGTCTTTATGAAGTTAATATAATTATCTATATTGCAGTAAGGATAATCATATAAATATAATAAAGACGGAACACAGTCTGAATACATAAATATATTCAACCTTTCCGAAGCTCTATATTGTAGTATGCAGGCGGTGGTGGCCTAGTAGTCAAGGTGTCAGGCTTCGGAGACGCAAGTCTCCGGTTCAAATACTGGACATGGTAAAGGTAAGCCACCGTTCTCCTGTAGATGGCTCTTGCTGTAGATGGCTCATCACAGTAAAAATGTGTCTCGAAACCTCCCCGACTAGTGGCTCGCCAACCACGTTAACAACTGTAAGGGCTCCCTACACTTGTGTCTAAGATTAAGACACCAAGCACAAGTGGTGTCGGCTGTGGGAGGAGATCCCTGGTCCTACATGGGCTGTAGCGCCATCAGATAATGGTGTATGAATCCTGGTCATAATGTAGTATGGTTTTACCAACAGTAAAAATTCTTCCACGTAAACAATCCACGAACATGGACATGCAATGTCTTAATAAAAAAATTAAGTAATAAAACTCGAATTTGTCTGATAAATTTTGAATTGTTAAAACCATACAACATTATCATATAAACTTAATAAAGTCGGAACAAAGCTTGAATATATAAATATACTCAACCTTTCCGGAGCTATATAATACTACTGAGTCCTTTTAGAAGTACCAATTGGTGTTCATGGAAGTAAAGCTGTGCTGATGAGAGATAATTCTCGACACGCGTCCGCAGATGGCTATCCACTTAAGGTATCGGAAAGACATGATCTTAAAAACAATGTTAATTTTATGGTTCTTGTTGAGTGCCACGAAGGTGGACTAAAAGCTATAAAATAACTGACAAATTTCACACGAGATTTGTTTTTGGTACTACTAAAAAGACTCATTAGTATTATAGAGCTCCGGAAAGCTTGTGTATATTTATATATGCAAGCGTTGTTCCGACTTTATTAAGTTTATATTGAATTTCTCTATTAAAATCATGGACTGATAATTTTCAGTTTAAGATTGTGAATTTAGTCTGACGCCTAAAAACGAAAATATATTTTTCATTTTAATGAATCTTGATTGTTTATTCAATTCTGATTCTCCTCTGATTTTCAGTTTCTTAAACCTGTACATTCCGGATTAGATTTGACAATCTTCAACTTCTCATTGCGATACTCTGCCACTTTAAACAGAAGTTGAAATATGCAAAAACTGAAAAACGTCTATTATTCTTTTTGAGAGACTTGAGACTCGAAATTAAATATTAGCAAATATTCATTGCTAAAGCAGACACAGCAGAATCTAAGTGGTCGAAAGACATTTCACTTCTTTTGAACCTTCGGGTTTTTTGTGCGAATGAATGCAACATCCAACAAAAAATACGATTTGCGTTCAAAATTGTGTCTTAAATAACACACGATTTCATATCAGGAGCTCTTGCATACATAAACCGTGACACGTTAAATTCGGAAAATTGTGCTTCCAATTATTGGAAAAAATTATTTAAGTTTACTTTAGAAGACAACATGAGTCATTGCCTGAATCCCGAAGGCTTCAAATTAAAGAAAAGCATGTTGGAGAGGACCAATGTCAAGAAATGTGGAACAACGGGTGATATAGACGATGGATATTTAAAAGGTTCTCTAATAAAAACTATATGATTTTGAAACGAAATGGTCATCATGGTAATAAAGTTATACCTGTCGCTAGTTGTAATTTATGTTCAGTATACTCAAACAATTTATTATGGCTAAATGCGCGCTTCAAGAACGTTTGGTTATTATCTAAAGATTTTATGGAAATAGACGATATTTTGTGAACACTTATCGCGCACATCGCCAAAACATTGGTCTAAATGACCGCCCTTCTTTGGAATAGAGAAATTTGAATAATTAAATTCGCTCGTAATAATTAAAAAAAAAATCTCAGAACTGTTGAGAATATTGCAGCTATAAGAGCTAGTGTTGCTGAGGATTAAAATTTATCAATTCTTCGTCCTGCTCAAGAGTTTAAAATCACGGCAGCTTGGCGGATTTTGCATAAAGACTTGAATTTACACACGCAAAAGATTGCTTGACCCAAGAACTTAACCCACTTGACCATCGTCTGCGCAGAGGATTTTCTGCTTGAAGTTTAGAGCAACTTGAAAGGGATTCTAATTTTGCGAAACAATTGATATTTTCAGATGAAGCTTGTGATACTCCAGAACAATTTCAAAACTTGCTAAGAAGATTACGTGAATAATTGAACCCAAATGCAAGATTTGAAGAACTGACCGAAGACTTCAAATACAATCCCGGCGTATTTAAATCCTCGATTTAAATCTCATTTTTCCATCAGCGTCACTACGGAGCAGAATGTCAATATTTCGCAGCTCCTCTCATCAGCGTCGCATTTATTTAGCGGGGCTAATCTTATCTAGCAGAAGTGCCTCAGATCATTTGTCCGTAATCGTGACGCTGAAGGAGAAATCAAAACCGAGCACAGTGGAAGAAAACATAATATATATATCGGATCAGCATTCTCAAGGAAAATGCGTAGATAGGATGAAGAAAGTGGACTTGTTAAAGGTTAAGGACCTTGAAGAGATTTCCCAGCAAATTAAAGCTTCCTTAGTATCAAAGAAAATTAAGGTGCAAGGAATCAAAAATTACATGGTTTGGAGGGGAAGGTAGGCTTGCAAAGAAAAAAATGCGGGATCTAATGAGGAAGTGGAGATTGGGAAAGAGTAGTAAAGAGGAACTTAAGAAAGAAAAAATTAAACTCAATGTGTGTATGAAGACCATGAGGGAGAACTGGGAATATAAGCGATTGAAGGAAATTGGAAAAAAGAACATTAGGACCGAGGCAGGGCTATGGAAGGTACAGAGAAAAAATGGGGAGAAAAGGAAAGGAGCCACTGATAAATTCCACATAGATGACAGGAAACATTACTTCGCCAAGTTAATGGGGGGTTATGTCACAAGAAGAGCTAGGTAAGCAAGAAGAGACTGAGGAAGGATTCGAAATTCTGAAGGCGAAACGGGGCATGAAACGGAATTATCACGAGTTACTTAGCAACTATAAAAAAGAGCTTGAAGAAGGCAGCCGGACCGGACAGAATACCGAACGAGGCCTGGCTACTGGAAGACCAGCAGTGTCTTCAAAGAGTGACGGAGGAATTTAATAAAATATGGTGCAGAAATGCCGGCGTGCCAAAAAGTTAGAGGCTAGGGGAGGTGGTCCCAATCTTTAAAAATTGAGATAGAGCAAATTAGAAAATTATAGGGGAATCACACTTATGAACTCGTCATATAAGATATTTGCAAAACTACTGGAGAGACGTTTAATGGATGAGATGGAGGGAAGAAAGCTGCTTCCGGAAGATCAAGCCGGGTTTAGGGAAGGAAGGAGAACAATCGAACACCTAATACACACTGTGATAAAAACACTGTGATACATAGTAGATGAAGATGTCGCAAAACCGAAAGGAAAGCTCTTTGCTCTGTTCCTGAGAATGTTGTGGGAATGTTTGGAGTAAATGGGTGTATCAAAGAATTTAAGAGAATTTAACGAACGATTCTATTACGAGACGTGGTGTAGAGTGAGAGTAAATGAGTATATATCGGCGGAATTTAAGGTGCGAAGAGGTCTGAAGCAAGGCTGCATACTAAGCCGCGCACTATTTAACATGTATACTGAAGTGATTAAACGACTGAAAAGATTCTTCCATAAAAGAGAACCGAGTGTAAATATCGAGAAAACGAAATGGATAAGATTTAGAAAAATCTGGAGCAGCAAGAAGGAGCGTTTTGAATGGAAGGGAAGCGAGATAGAACAAGTGCATCAGTTTAAGTACTTAGGGTATGTGTTTGGGAGTGGATCTAGTAACAAGGAGTACATTGATTACGTGTCGAAGAAAGTGTGGGTAGCGGGTGAAAGGATCTGGAAAGTATGTCGAAAAGAGTTTAAATCAATTGCCGAGCGATAGAAATGATATGGAAGGCCTGTCTGCGGAGTATATTGGTATATGGAGCAGAAGTATGGGAGTTAAGGAGGAATAAAGGATTGAAAGAATTCATTTAGACAGGTTGACTCCTTCCTATATAGTCTTACAGGAGCTTAATACGTTTAAGGTGTCAGTAGAAGCAAGTAGAAGGGTGGCAAGATATGAACGGAAGGTTAATGGAAGGCAGGAGGAAAGAATTATTAGAGAAGTGCTCAGAGAAGCAAGTAGGGAAGGAAGGAATGAAAGTATTTGGAAGTAAATTGGGGAAGAAAAAAAGGGAAATGTTTGAAAGAGGGGGTATGTCAATAACTGAGATCGAGAACCAATGGGTTTCGAGTAGGGGAAAGGCTGGTGGCGAGGCTGATGGAAGTCGTGCTGCAGAAGCGACAAAATAAAATAACGAAGAGCACATACCATAGACACTATGAGGTAATTCAAGTACATGGAGGCCTCCCGTGATATTTAAAAACGCCAAGGAGTTTAAATTCACAATCAATTCTAGCCAGACAAGTACTGGATGAAGGATTTGTATAAAAGATGTGTTGTGTGTGAAGGGAAGGATAGGTGGCAACACTGGTTTGAAGAGTGTGAAAAAGGTCGTTGGAATGAAAATTACAGAATGTTAGGGAAAAATGGAAACAATGTCTGATTGAGGACGGCAGTGGGCTGGAAGTGCTGCAAAAAGGTCAAAGAATGGATGGAGCAATGGGACTATCCAAGTGGGGTATTGGGAACTAAAAATAAATATTACAGGGTTGAATGATTTTGTGTATATGTAGCATGTATATTTATAAATTATGCAAATAAAGGTTTATTATATATAGTCTTATCTATGAAGGAAACATCAGGAACAGATCGTTGTTGAACTTCTATGCAACAAATATAGCTAACCGCTGTTGAATTGAAAACTGAACTAGTAAATCGTTTCGTTCGGATTTAACCCAGTATTATAACTTTATTTTAGTAAAAAAAAAACAGAGTACAATATTAAGCACACAAAAGTGCCGCCGCACAGTGGTGGAGAATAACTGCTCTATGCCGACTACGGACACTTGATGTATTGGGATTGTACATTGAATGCTGCATTCGTCAGATCATGCCCGATTTATAACACATTCATCGAAAATTGGGTCCGCCGAATTCACTCGTGTAGACCAAGTCGAGGTAGACAATAAACGATGTGTTATTCAAAGGATAAATGTTATCAGCTCTACTTTATGATTTATTTTGTATTTATTGGATTAGAATCTAGTCTTTAAACTAATAAGTAATTTTATTTTAAAATAAATTACTAGAAAAAATAAATTACACTATGATGTTGTTCACTGACGTCATTTTAGAATCCGTAAAGGCGAATCACTTCGTTCATGTGTTCTTAGTTTGTAACATTGGCACTATTTATAACACTAACTCGAAGGGTTTAGTTCTTTTGAGTCTTCTCAATAGGTCCGTGCTTTCAAGTAGCTGGACTGCCGCAAAATTCACATGGCGATGGAGTCTCTGCTCATGAGTAGCAGCGTGTTTTTTAATAATATTATCCACATGTAAGTCCCTATGAATATCGCTACTCCTTATGTACCAAGGTGCCTTCACTATGTCCCTTAGTACTTTATTCTGAAACCTTTGTATGATTTGTATGTTACTTTGTTTGGCACACCCGCAAAGTTGTATACCATAGGTCCATATGGGTTTTAGTATTTGGTTATATAGGAGAAGTTTATTTTGAATCGATACGACCGAATTCCTACCTATTAGCCAATAAATTTCTTTATATCGAATTTCCAAGGTTTCCCTTTTCTTTTTGATATGTGCCTTCCAGCGCAGCTTTGCACCGAGCGTCATGCCAAGATAATTTGCAGTATTTGCGTAAGGTAATTGGTTGTTATTTATGGTAAGTGGATAGTATATTGGTTCTTTATTTGTAAAATTCACATGGACTGATTTTGATTCATAACTTAATTCGCCATTTTTTTTGTCCACTCGTGGATATAATTCAAGGAAGTTTGTATTTTCTCAGTTGCTGCTTGGTGAGTTTCTCCAATAGCTAGAAAAGCGGTATCGTGGGCGAAGGTCGCCATAGTAATGTGTTCTAGTTGTGGAATGTCACAAGTGTACAGTATATATAGCGCCGGACCCAAAACGCTTCCTTGTGGTACCTCGGCTTTAATTTCTTTGATTTCTGAGTACGCTCTTATACGCTCTCTGTATGATCTTCCTGCCTTATTCTAAAAGTTCGATTTGACAGGTATGAAATCAGAAGATCAGAGAACTGTGTTGGTAACATTTTTCTAAGTTTATATATAAGACAATCGTGCCATACCTTATCAAAGGCTTGTGCTACGTCGAGAAATACAGCAGCACAAACTTTCTTTTCTTCGAGAGTTTTCTCTATAACTGCTAGTTATCCGATGAACTTGATCAATGGTAGAATGTTTTTGTCGAAATCCAAACTGATGGTCTAGTATTATGTTATTTTTTCTATTATAAGAATAAAATATAAGAAAAGTTTTTCAAAAAGTTTAGACATGAGAGGAAGTAGCGATATGGGCCTATAAGAAGCAGCTTCATGTGGAGGCTTTCCAGGTATTGCTATCATTATCACTTCTGCAGTTTTCCATAACTCTGGGACATGCTTTAATCTAAAAGCAGTGTTTATGATTGTTGTAAGTTTAATAATAGCTTTTCGTGGGAGATTTTTTTATACTTTTCCATTTATTAGATCAAAGCCAGGTGATTTTTTGCACTTATTTTAGTTTGGATTTCTTTCAGAACTTCCTTTGGGGTTACTAGCATAATTTCTTCTTTTTCTTGAACAAATTCAGTGTTTAAGGAGAAACCATGGTACATCTAATGGCTGGAAAGTGTTTGCTAGGTGTTCTGCTTGTAGCTTTTTGCTCATTATTAATTGCCCATTTTCCGTTTTTATCTTTAATTGGGAAAGTTTGCACAATTGGTCTCTTAATTTTCTTGGTTGCTTTCGACAAGGAGAAATGATTACTGCTATCAGCGGTTAGTGATTGCAAATTATTTTTCATTGTGGTGTCGTTATATCTTTGGATTTGTCTTCTTAACAGCATAGTTAAGTTGTTAAGTAATCTTTTGTCTTGAGGGGATCTTGTTTGGTGCCATATATTTCTTTGTTTCCTTTTTTCGCGGACAAGGTTAATGATGGTAAGGTCAAGGTTGCTCTCATAGTTGCATAGTTGCAGAGTTACTATATTCAGCTATAACATGAGGTACACAATAAGATCTGATATAAATAAATTAGCAGAACTTTCAGTATTTGAATGTGCAGCTATCGAATCAATAATTGATAAAAAAGATGCAATACTCATAGGCATATACAGAGCGCCGCTCACAAATGAGAGGCTATTCAGGGAAAAACTACACACACTGCTGACTAAGATAATCAAAGAAAATAAACTCATTATTATAACTGGCGATTTCAATATAGACATTTTAAAGAAATCAAAAAGTAGTAGACAATTCACATCACTTCTGTAGTCATTTGACATGAAGTTTACATTAAAAGAAACTACCCAACCAAGCTCCAACACCTGTATAGACAACATTGCAGTATACACGGATATGAAATATATAGCGGAAGTCATAAACTATCATATATAGGACCATCTCGCCTTACGAATCATTTTCAAATCCGAAGAAAACCAAAAGGTTTTTAGATACATCAGAAATTTTAAAGAAGAAAGCATGAGGCACTTTAAGGAAACCTTATCCAAAAATACATGGATGGGGGTTTACAGCAACCATTGTACAGATGTAGACAGCCAGTGCAGCTACTTCATTCAAACGGTCAAAGTTCTGTTCAATGAATGCTTCCCGATATCTGCAATAAATAGTAAGCAAACAAGAAAAAAAGTCTTTTCCTATACAATCCAGGACGATATTAAGAAAGAAATGGAACTGCTATATATTCTGAGCCGATATAATAATGAACTAAGGCAGAGTTATAACCGAGCACGAAGAAAGTATACGAATTTACTAAAGCGTATAAAAAAACAGCATTATCAGAGTAAAATTGAAGAAAATGACAATATCGTAAAAGCCACATGGGAAGCAGTGCATGAAATTACGCAACTGAAACGAAAACCACAACAACTCGACCCACAAGATGTCGGACCATTTTTCACGCCCAACAATATAAATATTTTTTATGCTGACAGACCCATAGAGATAACGAAGCACTTATCAGAATACCCACACGTAATTAATCTGCAGAACAATCCACATTCATTGTTTATGAACCCGACAACCCAGGAAGAAATAATACAAGTGATAAAGAGTTTAAAAAATACCAAAAGCACAGGAACAGATGAAATCCCTATCTCAACGGTTAAATATGCAGCGGAAGAACTAGCAGTACCATTGGAAGAAATCATCAACAATGCTTTTAATGAAGGAGTGTACCCTAAAGTGATGAAGGTATCAAAAACGATACCCATATTTAAAAAGGGAAGCAAGAACGATATAAATAACTATAGACCAATAAACCTAGTGTCTTCTTTCTCTAAAGTATTGGAGAAATTAATATGTAGTAGACTGCTATCCTTCATAGGCAAACACCGGGACGGTTTAATCAGCGTCAACACGGATTTATTAAAGGACGAAATATAGAGACAGCCTGTTTCCAGTTCCTAAAAGCAGTCATTCAACACCTAGAGGAACATCGTATCCCGTGCGGAATACTCTTGGATCTCGCAAAGGCATACGACGCAGTGGATCATGCTATTCTAATAAAAAAAGCATATAGTTACGGAATTAGGGTTGTTGCTCTAGATCTAATTTCACACTACCTACAAAATAGAATCCAAATAACAGAAATGGTGACATCACATGGAAAGGAGAGATCGACACCAAGGACTATAAATATCGGAATACCACAGGGTAGCACCTTGGGCCCCTTGCTTTTCCTACTGTACATTAATGACTTTCCTGAATTAAATCTTCAACACACACCAAATATGACATTGAACTATGCAGATGACACAGGTATTATTATTGGAAATAGGTCAGAAGAAATAATAGCGACAAACGTCCACACCTCAATAGAGACAATGAAAACCTGGTGTGATGAGAACAGATTGATCCTAAATAGTGAAAAGACAATGACCATAATATTTAAAACCAACCGTAATAAAAGAACATACAATATCGATGATCTAATTCTAAATATTAATTTTGAGCTTCAGAAGAGTGTAAAACTGCTTGGTATCCATTTCGACGACACGCTAGGATGGGCAACGCATGTAGCACAACTTGATAAAAAACTAAATAAAGGGGTGTATGCCTTGAGAATATTAAAGCAGTTCCTGAATATTGAGTCACTGAAAGCAGTGTATTACGCGAACTTTCATAGCCACCTTAGGATGGGCATAATGTTCTGGGGGAGAGGGGTACAAGCAATTGACGTGTTCAAGAGACAGAAAGATGCACTAAGAACTATTTTTTCCCTAAACTATCGACAATCCTGCAGAGGAAAGTTTAGAACAGCCAGGATGCTAACTGCGACGGGCACTTACGTCTACGAATCGATAGTATTTGTAGCAAAAAATAAAAAACTTTTCGAAGAATTTAATTTTAAAAATCCCAAGGAAACGAGAAGCTATAACATTAATTTCAGAAAACCAAAATACAGGTTAACTATGACGCAAGAGTTACCACCCTACGTTATCATGGAGCTGTACAATATGTTACCTAAGTATATTAAATTACTCCCAACGACAAAATACCTTAAGACGGAACTTCATCGAATCCTCGTCGACATAGAACCGTACTCCGTACAGGAATTTTATGAACGAATAAAAATCTACAAGAATGAAAAAGGACGTGACAAATTTCATTTAGTGAACATCAATGACCTGCGATTATATGTTATTTGTAATTATAAAAGCTGTACAAATGTTTGCTTAGTTAATGAAATAAACTATTTGAATTTGATGTCTATAGGATATGAAGTTCCCTTGTGTATTTTTATAGTGGCCGGTGTATTTGTCCAAGAAGCATGTCAGTAATAAGCTTTGACACTTCGGAGTAGGGTTTTCGCGTACCCGACTTTTTTTAATACCCGGGTATCGGGTATTATTTTTTCATATACCCGGGTACCCGGGCAATTTTTCCAAAAAAAGGGACAATTTTCTTATAATAATGTTTTATTTTATTACGAAAGAGTGAAGTATGTCAATAAGTCTCCTTAACTTATAGCAGTGCTCCGCAACCTTTTATCTTCCGCGGCACACTATAAGTAAAGGCTTTAAAAATACAGCAAATACAGTAATATATCGACCTACGCTACCCCCGAGACTTACGCGAACTAGGAGTTACGCGATTTCAAATGAGAAAAATTGTGACTAACACTAATTGTGAAAAAATAATGATTAAATTTGTCTTGTAACAAATTTAAATGTTGTTGAGTCAGATCCAGAATTATCTTTTTGTTTTCAATTATTGACTTGTGAGTCCTTAGTAACATTTCTAATGATCCTTTTTGTATCTCTTTCTGCCAAAGTTCAAGCTTATTTTTAAAGCCCACTAACTTGTCGGAAACGTCAGATTATTTCGGTTCGACCTTGCATTCTTTTATTCGTTCAGGTGCTCAAAGATATCAGCCATGTACGCCAGTTTGGACATCCAGTAATTATAATCAAAAAGTTGATAAAGTTCGGGCATATCTTGTTTTAACAAAAACTCGCGAACCTCGTTACGAAGCTCAAACAATCTAGCCAAAACTTTTCCACGGGATAGCCAACGTACCTTGGTGTAAAACAATAAGGATTCATAGTCCGATCCCATTTCTTCACATATTATTTTAAAAATTCGCGAATTTAAGGCTCTTGTTTTAATAATGTTTATGATAGTAATGCATTGATGATAGTAATGCATCGTTTTCAATAGTTCCGTTGGCAAGTTTTTGGTCATTAATGCTTCGCGATGTATGCAACAGTGTGTAATTTCTATATTTGGATTTTGCCGTTTTACGCACGAAATAAAACCTTTTTTCTTGCCCATCATTGCTGCAGCACCATCCCTGCAGATACTAATACAATTACTCCATGACATATCAGAAGTTTTAAAAAAATCATCTGTTACTTTGAAAATTTCCTCGCCGGTAGTTCGCTCTGGAAGCTCGTTGCAAAATAAATAGTTATCTATTATGGTGCCCTCGTCAACGAAACGTACAATAGCTATGAGTTGTGCTCGGTTTTTAATATTCGTCGATTCATCAATTTGTAGTGCAAACTTTTGGGCCGTTTTTAGTTTTGCAATTAGTATTCCTAAAATATCGTTCGACATATCGTTGATACGCTTTTAAACAGTATCAGCTGACAACGGTACTTTTTTTACTTCATTAACTTCTCTAGGCCCAAGCATGGATTTAACAATTTCTATGCATGCTGGTTTAATGAGTGTCTCACCAATAGTATGTGGTTTTTTCTGACGTGCAATTAATCTTGCAACATGGTAACTAGCTTCTAAGGCGTTATCAGAAACTGTGACTAACGATAACATTGATTGCTTTTGTTTTCGCCTTTGATCGAACAGTCTAAGAAAAAAATGATTTCTCCTTCTTAACGTAACTAGGATGGTTTGAATTTAAATGGCGAAGCAGTTTACTGGGTACCATTGCTTCGTTAGATAGCATTTCTCCGCAAATGATGCATTCTGGTTTGGGTGGCGTTTCTTTATCACAACACGAAAATCCATATCGAATGTAGTCCGTTATACTTTCTTTCCCACATCTTCTGTTTTTTTACAGCACCACTTGTACTTGGTTCATTTTGGTTTGTCGGTGAATTTGAAAATCTTGAAAATTGAAAATCGAGATGAAAAACTTGTCGAAAATATTTTTTAGAGGTATAACAACAAAATAACCTAAAAATGTGGTATTTGATGGGAGTTCTTCTCGTTCGGATGCAGACTGACTAACATGATCGTCAGTTCGGTAGATAGAACAAAACACGTCGAGACTCAGACACAAAGTGCCGACGCTCGAGCCACGCCCTCAATAATTTGCCCCACGTGCAACAGCGAAATATGGGTTTATACTAGTTTCCGATTTCGATTCTATTTTATTATACGTCAGCCAGATCGATCTTAAAATCGCCACGAAATGAAGAAATCGAAAATCGATCACTACTAGTACATTTATAACGATTCATTTTAATATTTCTAACCTACGACAGAATTTTGTTAAGTCGAGAACGATTTATTCGATTCGTGTTTCTGAAATCTTCAGAAGATTGGGATAATAATTAATTAAAAATAATAATTTATTATCGATATGCAAGATTATAAATTTGACTTACCCGAAATAAATGCACTAGTGTCGATTATTTAATACGAAAATGCTTAGAAAAGCATAACAGCAAGCTGATTTACTAATGTAATAATAATATCACATTAAACGACGTACATCTCTACGCATAAGTACGCAAACTAACACTCACAGTACTATATGTACAATGTACATGTTTTGTTTAACTAAGTACATGTTTTTGTTTTGTATATAATATCGACTCTGAGAAATTACATATTGGCATTTTTACATATTAATTATTCTTGAGAAAACCGCGGCACAGCTAAGATCACCTCGCGGCACAGTAGTGTGCCGCGGCACAGCGGTTGCGGAGCACTGACTTATGGTACAATCAGTCACCCAACAGTCTTGTTCTCATTAACTAATTAGGAACTAGTTCCATTGTCCTGTCTTCGCTTTTCGGTACAGTTAGCTGTTTATGATGAAAAGCTTCTCGGATGAATTTACTACGAGTGACGGCCCGATTGGAAATACCGTCTTGTGCAACCAAGCGTGCAACAATTTCGGAAATTTTAGTACAAAGTCGAAAAAAATTGTTATTCGCGGTCTTTTTGGAACTAGGCTTGAACTTTGTTCAGATTTAGATTGAGAAGACGATGTCGATGGCACTTCTTTTTCTCACGGAAAGTTCTGTTTTTTCGCTCTTTATTTAATTTACTTTATCTAAATGTTTTAATAAAACTCTTGTTGAAAAGCCGTTATAGGATAATATTTTTGGGCATATTGAACATTGTACTGATTCCTTATTCTGTATTTTTTTTTAAATATCCCCATACACCAGAAACAGGTCCTATCCATTTTGCCTACGAAAAGTAAACCATTCAGTAAAATTTTATATGTTACCCACTAGATACAATTTTTTATTTTGTATTAATAATATTTAATTCAATTACTCACCGTTCACCGAACAATATTTTAATAAAACTCCAACGAAATAAAAACAAAACATGCGACATAACCAAACCTAATCTCATGTTTACCCGGATCTGACAAAGAAATAGTACCCGGGTACTAAAAATTTAATCTACCCGGGTATACTCGGATCCGGGTACCCGGGTAGAAAACCCTACTTCGGAGTCTAGCTGTTGTGGAGTTTTCAGTGGTACTTTTAAATTAATCTTATTATCTAAGTCTATTTTGAAACTCTTCCAGTTTGTATTTTTATTGGTGAGACGAGGTGGACTTTCCATTTTTAGAATAATATCACTTAATTTTAATAGTATAGGACAGGGCTTCTTAAACTATAGGTCGCGACCCCAAATGGGGCCGCGTAGCAAAATCTTGGGGTCGCGAGATTTTAATGTAAAATATTTAAATTCATTTGTGAGAGTTTGGAAATGGCGGGCTTCTGATACAACGATTCATCAACACTAACTGTAGTTAAAGTTGCCAACCCTAGAGACAACGATTTAGCAACATTGACTGTAATGTGACTGTGTTCTCGCTTGTTGTCCAGTGTTGCATTGTCGTAGCAGGTGGGGGGGGGGGGGAGGTTTGGGGGTTCAAATTCATTTTTGGGCAATGGATAAATGTCTAAACTTATGTAAGAAAGATAATGTTGTAGAAGACAATGCTACAAAGTCTTCACAAGCAAGATTTATTATTGACAAACAGGCATCTAATGTGCGAAAAAGAAAATATAACGAGTCTTTTCTTCAATTTGGCTTTACATTTAAAAATTGTAATCATGAAACAACGTATTTGTTTGATCTTAAACGACACTGTCGCGAATAGAATTTCTGAAATTAACAAGGATCAATTTGTGCAACTTATCACAATTAGTGCAAATTAAAGAAAGCCCAAAATTTTCAATTCAGTTGGACGAAACAACTGATATTACTAAATTAGCTCAGTTGTAAGTATATGTCAGGAATGTGTATAAAGAAAACGTAGAGGAAGAATTGTTATTTTTTCGTCCTATGAAAGACAATACTAGAGGGAAAGACATATATTTTAAAGATAATTCATTTTTAATAGCTGAAGGGTTAGAATGGAAACATTACTGCGGAGTATGCACGGATGGTGCAAAAGCGATGACTGGCCAAAATATTGGTTTTAAATCATTTTTTCAAGCTGCTCATTATGAGCATATAACCTTTACTCACTGCCTTATTCATCGGGAGGCCCTCGCAGCAAAAAAATAGCACCAGAATTGAACGATGTGCTTCAGGATGCTATTAAGATTATAAATTTTATTAAGAGCAATGCTCTTAATAGCCGCTAAATTTCAAATCTCGATAAGGATACGGATTCCCACTATACAAATTTATTATTACATGCAGAAATAAGATGGATATCAAGAGGTCCAAGTTTAAGAAGATTATTTATATCTTGTCGAGTTTGAAGATTTTTATAATATTAAACATAACAATATCCTGATCAGGATATTGCTATTTTTTGGGAAAATCACAGGGTTATGTAGAAACCCAAAAAACTTTCTTAATGTAATTCAATGTCAGTCGTGGTGTTTGCCAGTGAAGTAGTTGTTTTTAAGAAAGTTTGTTAAAGAAAGACTAGTTATACAAATGATGTTAACTTTGTTGACGATATGTATACAATAATTTCCTAGAAATTATAATCTTTGAAGAAAAGATACTAACACTAATGTTTAATATTAAGAAGATTATTGTTATTAAAGGACGAAATCGAAATATTTTTAACCAAACAAAAATGTGATCTTGCTACTTTTTTTCAAAATGACCTGTGGCTATCCAAGCTGTGTTATCTATCATATATTTTCGAGAAATTAAAAAATCTAAACTTGTCTCTTCAAGGAAAAAATAGTAATATATTTACTTCGAATGATAAAATCGAAAGTTTTATTAAAAAGATCAACATTTGGAAAAATTGGGTAGAAAAGAATTCGTTCGAAAAGTTTTCCAGTATAGACAATTTTATATCCGAGAAAAATCATTGCAAAACTATTACCGCAAATATTATTATAGGTCACTTAAAAGCGCTAGAAACACAGTTTCGTAAATATTTTACATCCAATACTGATTTTAAAAATCTATCTTGAATTCAAAAATTTCATTTTTCATTGTCATTGATGAGATTGATCACCTGTCACATAAAGCGCAAGAAGAATTTGCTGAGTATTCGAGTGACTCAAACCTAAAACTAGACTTTTCAAAAAAGCTTTTAACTGAATTCTGGATCGGAGCTAGAACTGAATTTGCCACAATCTCTGATATGGCATTAAATATTCTTCTGCCCTTCAACACCACATATTTATGTTAAATTACTTTTTCAGCTTTAACATACATCAAATCTCAATATCGTTCATCCCTAAAAAATGTTGAAGAGATTTTACGTCCGGCAGTTTCAAATTTTACACCAAGATTTAGTTGGTTATGCAGTAAAAAACAAGCACATCCGTCTCATTAAAAACTAATTTTCCTTTAGTTTTTATATATTTAAACACTTTTTTATATATTTAAACACGGCTGCGCTCGAATATATTCGAAAGGACTAAGACTCGGAATATATATCATTATTGCAAAAATGCTGTTTTCATGAAAAATAGGTATATAATTTTTGAAACTATAATAAATACATTTTTACAACTTTATGTGCAATTTTTAATTTTTGTATGTTTCTAAACGAATTCTAAAATTATATTGTTACCTAATCAATAAGTAAAAAAAATGGGGTCGCCAAAAAAATAACAATCATAAATGGGGTCGCTAATGAAAAAAGTTTAAGAAGCCCTGGTATAGGAGAATGGTCAGAGTTCATGTCATGGCATTCTTTCACTTCGAAGTAATTTCGAGATATATTCTTGTTTATAAAGAAGTCAATAAAATCTGGAATTTTGCCAGTATCGGTAGGCTAATATGTAGGCTTACCTGTAGATATCACCTCACAATGCATCTCATTTATTGCAAATAGCAGTTCACGTCCTTTTGTAGTACTGAGCCTGGATCCCCAATAAGTATTTTTAGCATTAAAGTCGCCTCCGAGTATAAATCTTGTACCTAACTGTTTTAAGAAATTTGAGTAGTCTTTTTTCTTTGATTGATGTCTTGCTGGGCAGTATAAAGCAGCTACAGTGATTGGGTATCGTTTAGTGCTTACGCAAACGGCGACTGCTTGGAATGCTTCGTTTTCAAATTTCATGAAATCATAATGGCGAATGTTTTCATTAATAATGACTGTACTACCTCCTCTTGCGTAGTTATTGTGATGTATTGCATTATATACTTTATATCCTTTAAAGTTTATAAAATAATATTTTGTGAAATGTGACTCGGATATTAGACATATATCAATTTTATCTGTGTCTAGGATTACCTGAAGTTCTTTGTGATGTTGGAGTAATCACTTACAGTTCCATTCCATTATTTTCAGAGAATTAGTCACTTCTGTGGGGTTTCATCAGCCTGATTAGTGCTGTTTTCAAGTTTTGTTAATCTATCATTAAGCATGCTCATGAATTTAATTATTTGATCCAGGTTATCTTAAATGTTGTTTTCCAAAGTTGAGGTTGAGGGTTCCGCATTGGTTTTGTCCATATTTTCAGAGACTATTTGTGCAAATGAAGGATTATTATTATTATTTACGTTCCTTGGGTACTTGTGGTTTTTTACGCCTTGAGTTTTTGATTCAAAGTTTGTTTCCCTTTTAATATTTTTGTGTCTAAGGTTTTGTATTTCCTTAGCTACAATACATCCTCTATAGTTCGCAAAGTGAGGTTCACCATAGTGAACACACTTTGGTTTTTCATTTCTTGGTTTCTTACAGTCTTGTGATAGGTGTTTGCCTGTGCATTTAACACATCTTGGTTCCTTTGCACAGTACCTCTGTGTATGTCCATAGGACTTACATCTTTTACATTGAGGGATCAATTTAGAAGTTTTCAAAGAATGAATCAATTTAGAAGTTTTCAAGGAATGAATTTCAGCACTACAACCTAAGATTGATTTAATGTTATATATTTGACTTATTTCTTCCTTGTTGTTGAACGTAAGCATAAAAATATTAAAGGGTTGTTTATCTTTCCCCCTTAGTTTATTGACTGCGCTTTTAATATCAAAACCTTTATTTTTTAGGTCTTCTATAATCCTTTCAGGCTGGCAGGTAAAGTGTAGTTTTTTTGCCATAATCCTGATAGGCTTTACTAGTTTGTTTTCGTAAGAATGCGACAGCATACTATTTTCGTATAATGCCTTAGTGATACATCTATATGAGTCCTCGCCGATATTGTTTATTTTGACACAGTCACTATTCATCATCTTCAAAGAAAACGATTCAGGTGATTGGATACTTAGTAGGAAGTCGTAAAATACTTGATAGTTTTTTACTCCATCCACTATTATAGGAGGTGGTGGAGGAATTTTTCTCGGTTGCGAAACTTCGTGTGTTTCGTCATTGTGTGTAGTTGCTGATATATTAAGTGGTGATGGAGAAGTGTTTAGTTTCCTTTTCTTCCTACTTTTGGCTCTAATCCACTCTGTTTCTTTGGCTAGCTCTTCTTCGTCTGTACAGTAATCAGCATGAGAGCTTTTTTTGAGCGGTCTCAATTTTATGAGCGACTTGGTCTTGAAGATTTTTAATTTGTCCTTGCATTTCAAAGACTAGCTTATGCAATTTTTCACGCTCGTCTTTTTCTTTACTATATGCATCGTAAAGGATGCGTTCCTTATCGGTTTTTATTTTGAATAAGTCAGTCATCATCTTTTTTATTTATTTTCCTATTCTTCTCTTTTTTTATGAGTTGGCACAAAAAATTAAATAAAAATGAAATCTACTTTAAGATAATATAAAAACTTTGGTTGTGTCTGAAATATTCGTAATTTTATTTCTATTTCAATTCCTATCATTATTTTACAAATAAAGTAAACTTGATAATACGAGACTTCGGAGAATTATACTAATTTGTAATGTAAGCACTGTCAAGTCACAAATGCTTTAGAACATTCCCATGTAACTACAGATGCGCAGACATTGAGCAGACGTTTTTTAATTCCTACTCTTAATTCGTGCCATGCGAAGCTTTTTACAAAATAATTTTAACAAAGCTAGGTTTTTGTAAAAACGGTTAACATTAACTTTATTATTACATTCAACTTTCGTTACATAAAAATTATATCAGAAATGAATGGCTTCATATTAGATAGGTTTTTTTATTATATTTTGTACCTTCCATTTGTTATGTTTTGGAAATTAATTTCGGAATGAATGCCCATTTAATATATTTTACTATTAAATGCCTTATATAAACAGAAATTCATCTATTCTTATATAATTTTCCCATCTTTCGATTTTGTTAAATGATTGGAATATTTCTTGCATTTCTCAAATATGGAAAGCCCGAAAATGCAGATTTTAATCATTTTATACGATTTTAATGATGTGATTCGATTAAATGAATAAATGAAAATTATGCCGAGTTACACAGAATGATTATATATTAGTTATGCTGAATATGCAGTTGATTAATAGTATTTTTGTAAGAAAATAACATAATTCTTTTTGTTTGTGTTTTGTAGTCGTTTTGTAAGATGAGATGTCAGTTTTGTAACGTGAGAAGATTATTATTATTTAGTAGATGACTCTTATACATATAGCAAGGGTTTTTTGTAAATGTGTTATATGTGGAAACACATGGAAATGAAAAAGGATTGAGTACAAACCCACTTAAAGTTCAAAGTATATGTGTACAACATAATGGGGGGAATTGTTTGAACAGAGTGTGGAATCCCCCTGCCGAAGTACCGGTTTGGTTACCGCTCGGTTGCGAACCCACCACACGCTAATTGCCGCTTAGCAATGAACCCCGGTAGGATTAAGAGCTCTCGCATTTGTTTTTTCGCGACCCGTTTTCCCCTCCACCAACTTCAACTCTAAACCACCCTCTTCCTCGTAACTACCGACAAAAAATAATATAATTTATGTACCCCCGACATTATCTTTATAATTCAGTTGCTGCATTTAGTTTTTAATTAAAATACAAAATTTTACTCACCGATTTCTATTCCCATAATCATTGAAAACGATTGGTGAGTATTTAAAAAATCTCCTTTTTTCTTTATCAGTTCGATTCGAGATTTTTCAATTATTTCTTCTTCCTGATATTTTTTTTTTCGTTAAACGGCACGTTCGAATGTTCAAGGAAAATACAAGGGAGGGTTAAAATTCAATTTTAAATTTAAAGTCTATATGAAAAAGTCTTTTGTTACACGTAACCCATTGCAGTGTAACCAAATTTAACTTGTTTCATATTTGGCGTAGGTGTGGGTTCATATATTCTATTTTTATCTCTTTTCTCGTAAATACTAATATTTTTATAGCTATTGCATTTTACATGTTCCAAACCGACAATCTAACGACTCCTTTGAACTGTAGCTAGAAACATAATCCTAGTTCTGGGCAAATTCATGCATTCAAAATGGGCATACGTTAGGACACCTCGTCAATTTAATCCAATATTATTCATTGAGTCTATTGAAATTAAATGTATTGGAAACAAATTTTTGTATAATTTTACTATATTTTGATTATACATATTTAAAAATATGCTTTGACTAAAAATGAAATGATATTTTAATTATACATATCATTCATTTCCGATTCCGAGACACCAGTGTTTACATTCAGGCCCTTTTGAATATCTGTTTAAATTCTGTCTATCGTCCTGTCATTTGCCACAATTAGGTCCTCCATCTGAGAAGGTGGCTGTCGCTCTGAAGCGCCCCGCATTCACAGAGCTCGTCATCTACAGGCACTCGTCATCTCATCCTGTTCGATTTGCAGCGCGTCACTGCTGTCCTTAGGCCGAGGCCGCACTACGGTTTTTTCCCGCGAGCGGTTACCGCTATAACCGCGAAACCGCTCGAGAAACACACAGTACGCTATGGGAAAAATCTGTCGCGGTAAAAAACAGCAAGTGGGGCCGCTTATATTAGCTTACTAGAGTCACAAAATCTCGCTATTAAAAACCGCGTCAGTTTAGCCGAAGTGCGGCCTAGGCAGGGGCGCATTTACCTTACTTGTAGCCCTAGGGCCAAGATGACTATGTTGCCCTAGTCTACGGAGTCCCAATTCTCAATATGCGAGATTATAGTAAAACCGCATTAAAAGTATCAATTAGGTAAGTAATAGTTGTTTACGATACGTGTATCGTACAACATTTTAGCTACAATATAAAGTAGTGTGTTCCACAAGACTGTCATTAGAGCGATCTAGAGTCCATTTTTCTTGCTAGACCTTTAGCCTCTGTTTTTGATCATCACCAATTTCCATGAAAGCACATTTAATATCTCTGTATCCTTTATACAATGCAAAAACCGCATCTGCGCGAACTGAATATCTTGTATCTGAAAGTTTTTTTACTTTACAAGCATTTTTGCAAATATATTTATCCAGAATGTGGCAGAAAACTACACATATACAGATTGAATAAAATCAAAATATAAAGTCGCAGTAAGTGATGATTCTGCTGCAGTATTAGCAACCAAATTTAGACTGTGTCTGGTACAAGGAATGTTTTCTGCATAAGGGCTGTGTTGCTTGATCCGATATTGTAAACCGGAATATTTTCCCAACATATTAGATGCATTGTCGTAACTTTGTCTATAACATTTTTTAATGTCTATTTCCCACCTATTACGTGGAGTAACTCACCACATGAAATGAGTTTCAAGGGCTCGTAGAGGTAACGAGCAGTTGCAACCCCGAGAGGGGTGTATAACCCTGTATATATATATTTCTCACCTATTGAGATTTTCAACAATGACTTCTTCCAAATTCCTGGAAGTGTGAGAATAACTGTCAATAAAGGAAAAAAACCCTCGATTTGACAATCGGGAAGTAAGTATTGCATAACTTATGAAAGTTGATCGACGGGACTAATATCAGGGATGCAATTAACAATCAAAGAAAAATATGTCGCAGTTTTCACTACCTCGATAAAGGTATTTCTTATTTTGTTACCCATTATATTAATAAATTCATCACATATTGTTTGAAAAATAACTCACAGATCCTTGTCCTCGATTTTCATATTTATCTAGATGATTAGGGATAAAAGGGTCAAATTCTGCAAGATACTCTAAACCAGCTATTCTCAACCGCTGGTCCGGCGGACCACCAGTGGTCCGCGGACAATTTTACGAAATACAAATATCTTAAACTAATTTTAATTTTATTTAATTTATGATTAGTATGGCACTGAAGAAGAAAAAAGAAAAAAAAATACATATCTTTACATTTAAATAGTGTTGTAAGTAAATGATAATGAAAATGTTACAATTAACTTATGTAGTAGTTCTTTAATAGCTAATAAAGTTTTGTTGTTAAAAAATATCACTGGTACGCGATTTTTTTTTAAACGCTGCTCTAAACAACCAAAAAAAAATCTTTGCTTTCAAGATGTCCACTAAATTCCAATCCTTGAGTAGAAAGAAATTTCACGGTTGCAACTACTCTTTTGAGAACATTTCTCCAATACAGTTTTTCCTTTTCAAATTGTTTAACCATTTCGGTATTAATCCGGCCTTTAATATGTGAACGTTTGGAGATAATGCACATGGAATACCTATGATCCTTTGAATCTTCACGCTCGGAAATTTTAATAGATGCATTTTTCCAGTCGTTTCATCCTTGTAAAGAAAATTGTTTTCTTTTAAACATTTTGCAATTGTAGCAATAAACACTAGAACTTGTTTTGCTAAAAATAAGCCATTCGCGTTTTTCTTTTGAACCATTAGATTTAATTCTATAAAAGTTATTTTCTGTCAAGTATACATTATATCATAATACATTCTATCGCGATCCTTAATAAAAATTCCTATTTTGACAGGATTGACAATAATTTTTTGTTTTCCGTTTATAATTTTTTGTTTTCTGCATTCTTTCTGTTAGGATTTCTGGCCATAATGCTAGGTCCAATAAATAATTATGCACTTGAAGAGATCGTTCTGCCTCGTCAGATTCCTTCGTAATAGATTCCTTCATACATGAAGTAGATGCAGTAGTTGTCTAATCCTCATCTACTGCACCTATAATTGACTCTGATGACGACGTGGAAGGGACATGAAGTACATTTTTTTAGGTTAAATTTTCTGTGGGCAAAAGAAATGCTTCTACAGATCTCCATGTTGAACATATATCGTTTCTCTTTTACCTGATCCGTAATGATGTTTCATGGTGTCCTTTAGTAAAAACAGTCATGCGATTAATTTTCTTTTCTAACATGTGATTTTTTTGCTATTTGGTTTTTCAGTGTAATTTTCTTCAGTCTAAAAAATATTCGTGACATGTGGCAATGTCAAAAATGCTCAATAAGGTAAGGTGTGCCATTTCACCATGAATATACTAACAAGCGAACAACGCTTGCAAATCATTGAATTTGTTTCGTAGATTTTATCTCCATTTTATGGTCGTAATTCCATATTATGGTCGACCCACGGAACAGACTATTCAAGCTGTTGTGACCAAATTTCACACCAGTTTCATTTTATTGGACATTAATCCACCAACCCGTATGCGAAGAGTGCGTACCGAGGAAAATATTGCTGCTGTCAATGGAGCAAGGTACCGTGCGATCATTACCATTTTTGTGCCCAAAATGGAAGAATTGGACTTGGTTGACATGCTGTTTTAGCAAGACGGTGCCACATGTCACACGGCACGCGATACCATGAACCTATTGAGAATCGAGTTTGGTGAGCAATTACTCTCGCGTTTTACAGCAGTCCTTGGCCGCCAAAATCATGCGATTTGACCCCAATAGACTCTCGTGTACAGGAACAAGCCAGTCACAATTCCAGCCTTGGAAGAGAATATTACAACTGCCATTGGTGAGATACCGGCCGAAATATTGGAAAAAGTATGCCAAAATAGGAGCCCACGGATGGACCACCTACGGCGTAGCCGCGGGCAACATTTACATGTAATAATCTTGAAAAAGTAAATGGCAGGCATTCATTTATCGACCCATTTTCACTAGAAATATTTCATTCACTTGAAAATTTTCTATGTTTTTTTCAATTTTCAAAACCCAAACCGTTAAACAATCACCCGTTATAATTAATTAATTTTCAATAACAATTCAAAAAATAACAACAACGCAATGATGAACTTAGTTTTTTTAGTTTTTTTTAGTTTGAATATTTTTTTCTCTATTAACCACCGCAAAGTGCCAATTTGTTCACCTCCAAATAAGTTTAATTAATAGAACAGACTCAGTGAATTACAAACTGTTTGCCACTTGTCAAATGTTGAATTGTGTCTAAATTTTGCTCTGCGCTACCGGTGTCACACCCCACCCCTCGCTTATTGCCGCCAACAGCAAAAGTTGGTTTGACCTTGCTTAGTTGGAAAGGCCCTAGGGGTATAAGCATGGTGATTCGGCCCCGGAATGATATTTATATGACACTCGGAATATATGTTGGTACTAATAAAATAATGAGATCCTGAAAGTTTCAGATCGCTAACTCAATTGGTTTTCGAGAAAAAACGAAATGTGTCAAAAACGAATAAATTTTTTTTTCTCAGTAACGGGTGAATCGATTGATCTAAAATTTTAATATGTTTCTGGGGCCGATAGGAGCTCTTACGAAAAAAAAACAGCTATATAGATTATATTTTCAAGATTCTTGAAAAAAAAAATTTTTTTTTAATTTTAATTTTTTAACCATGGTACAGTTTTGGTACAATTATGAAGCTTTCTTTTTTTCAAGCCTTATACATTACTCTTTAACTTTATGAGTTTTTCAGATTTTTAAAATTGGTAGGCCATAGCAGAAAAAAATAAAAACCATTTTTGTCTCAAATAATGCATTTATTTATTTATGTTTCAAGTTTTAATTTCCTTGTTTTTATGCATATTTAGATTATTTCTAATTATTAGAAATAACACTTTATATTTAAAATAACAACAATAATTTTTTCATCAAAATAAAAAATTAAAACAATTAAAAATAACTCATCATTATATATTAATTTCAATAAATATTTTGAGAACTTTTTTTCATTACAAAGCTCGATTATTATTATATTCTACTAAATTAATTTCATTGATATCGACATATTTTTTTAATTTATTAAGTTAATTATCAATAAATAAACAACAGAGAAAAGAATAACAAATACGATATATACAGCCAAATATAAGTGAATAGAATTTTATCAATCTTCATCACTGTCTTCTTCAATCACAACTGAAGTATGGTCTTTATCAAATAGTTTTATTTAAAATTGCAGCAGGCCTAGGAATTTTTGATAAGTATCTCCCGTGCCACAAAAAATTAACAATCGCGGCAACAATCGTTTTAAGATCATTTGTATCCGATAGTATTTGGCTTGTAATCAATAAAGCATCTATAAACTTTCCTGCTAATGTGACGTGATTGAACTTGTGATTTTAGTATGTTTGAATAGTCTTTTACATACTCAATGGTGATATCACCCGATTCATCCACCATTTCTGATAAATATGATATCGCTTGTTTAAATTGGTAAGAACCAGTGAAAAATATTCTTAGATCTTTTTCTGTCATTTCTGGAAAATCTTCTAAATTGCCAGCCATTTTGCGTCATTTCATCAGCTAACGAATTTTCAACATCATTTTGGCATTTAATCATTTCTACAATATCATCCAGGCACTCGGCATCAGAAGTTAGGCGTTTTCTGTATTTATTATGGAGAAACGACGCGATTCTAAAAACAATACCGATTCTAAGAAGCATTTTGTTGTCAATTTTCTGATCCAGCAGATATTTTTGTTTTAACATCCCGTGAACTGCTTCTTACGTTTTTATTATCTTACGTTTCTGGACGCATTCGACTCAGCTGTTAGTTGATTGCGTTTTCCTTTTAGTGCTCTCATTAAAACTACAAAACTCTTACTTTCTAGGTGCTCTTTGACATCACGCAACCCACGATCAACCCCAAATGCATCACCAGGTTTCAATAAAACACATATACCATTTGGATAATCTATAATATCCCTCATAATAGTAGCATCATTTTGGATAGCATAATAAGGTTCTAGCATATCGATAATGTATCCATCAGTTGTACAAATCGTAAATGGTTTACACAGCGCCACTTTTTTTTTGCCCAGAATGACTTTCTCTGGTACTGATTATTTGAACTTTTCTCATGACGAGCATACGTCCAACAAATAATAATGAGTTTGCCATTGAGATTATTGTGTTATTTTTTTAGCAACCGCAGATGTATGATTTTGAATGAGATCATTTCTGGACATTGCATGTCCAATCCAAAATGAAGAGGCTATACGTCTTGTTCGAAAGATTGAGTCAATTGTTCACAATATTTTGTCATTAACTGCTCTTCTTCGATCTCTAAAATTGTAGATATCAACTTAATTGAATTGCCTGTGCGAAGCTTGACTAAAAATGCAATGAGTGCTTGAGTTTTACTTCGACCGCCAGTGTTTCTCATTGATGATGACAAATTCCGCAGTTCAATATTTTCCCATTTCCCAAGTTTTCCCATTTCAGTCAAGCCAGTCAAGCCGCGAAGTTTCAACACAAAAATGAAAAGAAATGTTCTTTTATCGTTAATATATTAAACAATAATCGAGCTTTGTAATAAAAAAAAGTTCTCAAAATATTTATTGAAATTAATAATAATTAGTTATTTTTAACTGTTTTCATTTTTTATTTTAATGAAAAAATTATTGTTGTTATTTTAAATATAAAGTGTTATTTCTAATAATTAGAAATAAGCTAAATATACATAAAAACAAGGAAATTAAAACTTGAAACATAAATGCATTATTTGAACCAAAAATGGTTTTTATATTTTTCTGCTATGGCCTACCATTTTTAAAAATCTGAAAAACTCGTAAAGTTAAAGAATTGTGAATAAATTAAAAAAAAAAGTTTCTTTTTTCAAGAATCTTATGCTGTTATTTTTTTTTCATAAGATCTTCTATCGGCCCCCAAAACATATTAAATTTTTAGATCAATCGATTAAGCCGTTACTGAGAAAAAAAAAAAACGTTTTTGACACATTTCGCTTTTTCTCGAAAACCAATTGAGTTAGGGATCTGAAACTTTCAGTATCTCATTATTTAATTAGTACCAACATATATTCCGAGTATCATATAAATATATTTCCGGGGCCGAATCACCATGCTTATACCCCTAGGGCCTTTGTGCTATTTGTGGCCCCTAAAAATCCGAGTCCCTAGACGCACGCCTAGTGCGCCTATGCCTAAAAGCGCCACTTGGCCTAGACCTTAGTCTGTTCAGTGATTTCCATGTCGCGTATAGTAAAAGTTTTGCCGGTGCCTGCTCCTCTCTGGGGTCGGCCCGCAGGTTTGGGTGTTGTTCTTTCCATAGTTCTATGTGGCGTTGTTTGAGAGTTTGTAAATATTAAATAGTTCTAATAATTATGTAAAAGTTAATGATGTTTTAATAATAAAATTAAATAAAAAGTGAGTTCGTGTAATCTTTACGCCCGTTTGAAATAAAATTTAATTGACGGTTATGGCAGGTGTTACTAAATAGATTAAATTTTAATTGAATTTAGAGATTCAATGTTAATTTTCGTTCAAAAGAATCTTTACACTAAACCTACCAGCATTGCATGTATAATTCCTACCGTGATCGGTCACGGTGATGACCGGTCTTTGAAATTACTTATATCTCTTAATATAAAATGAAGATAATAATTATTTAATAATGAAAATATAGTTTCTTATATTTAAAAATAAATCATCTACATTTTATTCCTTATTACAACATTTTTTTACAAATTAAAGGATTATCAATCGCACATTTATTCGCATGCATACTTTTTACATTTTAGACAGAATTTGCCACAATAAGTCTTTGGAATATCTTATCTGACATGTTTTCCGATCACTTGTTTGTGCACTAATATTACTGCCTGCTTTTGCTGGCTTTTCTTCCTTGTCTGGCTGTTTTTTTTTTATATGTACTTATAAGTTCTTCTCCCAGTTGAAATAAAAAGGTTTGCCTTGATATTAACTTCCGGTTACACTTCTGGTTGTTCCAAATTCTTAATCTCATGGAGGAGAGAAGAAAACAAAAAGGGAAAAATGCAAAGGAGTATAAAAACATCAACAAAGCCATCATAAATAAAATAATCGAAGCCTAGGAAAAACACCTAAAAGAACAATGTCAAGAAATAGAAGAACATGAAAAGAAATATGATAAGTTCAGTATGTACAAGAAAATAACACAGGAACAAAAATAACTTATTACAAAAGTAATAAGTATAGGAAAATAGTTAAGTATAAGAAAACAAGTCACAAGAATGGGAAAGAAAAAACAGCATGGCTTTATAAAATATAAAAATGGAATCATAATACTGGATACACCAACATAACTAAAGCGATGGGAATAGTACATCATAGAACTGTGTTACGACGAAAGAGAAGAAACATGCTTTATAGAGCCAGCATCACCAGGACATAAAATTATTCTTCAAAGGGCTGCACTTTTAGCCAATTAATAAATTGATCGCCAACGAATTTAAGATATTTTTTTTTTCGGTGTACTTTTATAAAACCATTGCAGTCACTTATCTAAATCAAGCGAACGTGAGCGATTGCGCGGGCGGTTGGTTTTCGCGCTTTTTATCCTTTTTAGTTTTGATTGTTTGAGTGTTAAGGTGGCCCTAAGGTTATGAAAAAAAGAATCTATTGTTACTACTATTTATTAATAACATAGATAGATAGATATATTAAACATTTCAACAGGAACAAAAAGTATTGGAATTTATATAATACCCCTATCTGAAATAAAATAAAAAAATTAGGAATACGGTAAATACTAACATAAGATTAATACTAATGAGATCGTTGACATTGCATGGATTTGGCAATAACTTCAAAGGCGAGATCATACCATAAAAGAGATGGTATCATGATGGACATCCCTGATTTGCTTCAAATATTGTAAATATTTAACATGCAATTTCTTCTATGTCTTTCTATATCCTTTTGAAACACATTTAAAAAAAATAGTGCAATATTTTCAATCTTTTGTTAGGGTTGAATTGAGCAGGGTCAGGATGTATCTGCAAATATTTTCCAATGCTTGGAAAATGCTTCAATTTTTTATCTTTTAAATTCGCATTCATCAGTATTATTTGTTGCTGAATTGTTCTTATCGAGCTTATTATCTCTAATACATTTCTGCCTTTACCCTGTAGTTCAAGATTCAAATCGTTTAGTTTTGAACTAAAGTCTGCCAAGAATGACATATCGAAAAGCCGTATAAGGAATCAATTATTCTAATACAAATTCAATGGGATCGGTTCCAAATGTGTTAAATATGTAACATGGTTTATCATTCAAAATGCGTTTTATCTTTTTATTTCATTTAAATAAAAAATACATACTTAACAAGTACATACATTTGTACATACAATAATAACACTCCAAAAACCAACGATAATCTATTAACAAAAATGAAACCACTTCATAGTACATAAAATATGTGTATGTATACATACATTTTTTTGAATGGCTTTAATCTGAAGACGATGAAGAAATGGTAACATGCTCAGATCACTGTCGTCACCATTTTTCGCTGGTAAGGATGGGCCTGGCTAAAAAAAATGTCCAACGTTGTTTGTCTTGTAGATTGTAGATGTGGTGGTGACGACTTGTACTGCGACCTTTATAGATCTATTGTACCCCACCCTCCTCCTCCAAGTGTTGGTGTACTTACCCATTTAGAGCGCCTCCTCTAATCCTGATTCCTTTAGGAATCTCAGGATCTGGGTGGGATTCAAGGCCTGCAGGTCCTCTGTGTTCAAGCAGTGAGCCCCAAGGTACATCTGTCTCTTGCGGAGTAATGCTCCGCAGTCTTTGAACAGATGTATGGGGGTTTCCTCTGCTGAGCCACAGAATCTGCATCCATCATCCTCCTCTAGACCTAGGGCCTTGAGATGCTTAATAAGTCTGCAGTGTCCCGTCAGTGCTCCTGTCAGAATTCTGAGCTTGTTCCTGCTTAGTTTCAGGCAAGCTTTTGTTCTCTTCTGGTTAAAAGATCCCAGCATCACTTTGGATTGCCTTAGCCCTGGAAGTTCTTTCCCAGGTTTTCATCCATTTTCCTCTTATTTCTTCATCTAAACTTTTGCGGATGGTGTTCACGCTCATACCACAAAAGGGTTCCGGACCTATAAATGGACTACTGGATCCCTTGTTTGCTAGGTGATCGGCTTCTTCGTTTCCGTCTATACCGGTGTGTCCTGGTACCCAGTATAGCGTTACTTTATTATCCCAGCCTAGCTTGTTCAGCTTCCCCACACAGTCCCATACCAGTTTGGATCTGATGGTGTATGAGCTAATGGCCTTGATGGCTGCTTGGCTATCTGACAGGATAGCAATTCGTTTTTTGCGGTAATTCCTGTCGAGGTTAAACTGTGCACATCTCTCGATTGCGTGTACCTCTGCTTGGAAGATACTTGGGGATGTTCCCATGGATTCGAAGTATCTGGTACGAGGTCCAAACACTCCTGCAGCAGTGCCTTCCTTTGTCTTCGAACCATCTGTATACCACTTGATGGCATTTTGCTCTATGTGGTATGCTGAGGATTCGTCGCTCCAATCGGCTTTACTACTACACATTGCTGTGTAGTTTTTCTCGAAGTGGTATTTGCATACCATTTCGTCTTTTGGTACTTCCAGCCAGGGGATCTTGGCAGCGAGGCTGTTTCGGTCTCTGCTCCCGATTTTTTTACCTCTGCCCATTCCTTCCTTGCTGAACCTTACGACCGCCGATCTGGCGGCTCTCCACCAGAAGGTGCAGCGGAGTCAGATCCAGCAGCAGCTCCAATGCTGCTGTCGGACACGACCCCATCGCCCCGTGATGCAGTCACACGCCAGTCTTTGAATCTTCTCAAGCTGTTTCCTCATAGAGGCCAGCTTGATTCTACTCTAGTGAGACATGCAATCACTTATGGGGCAGTTCCCCACGCAACTGCCCCATAAGTGATTGCATGTCTCACTATCATGGTGTACATCCATCGCAGGATAGTGGGGTTATAGCCCCACGTTTTTCCTGCCTGATTTCTGCACACCATTAGGGCGCGTTTGGCTTTACCTACCACTGCCTCAGCGTGTCTATTCCATAGGAGTTTGCTAACTAGTGTGATACCCAGATACCTTATCTCCTGTTGGTATTCTGCTGCCTTCCCATCTATGACTATGGGATGTGGGCAGTTTAGTTTTCTTCTTCTAGTAAATGGTATCACCGTGGTTTTGCTCGGGTTGAGTCTCAATCCCACTGTTTGACACCATCTACTAGTTACTTTGAGGCCTCTCTGAATAATTTCACAGAGCGTTCCCTCAACTACCAGGCTCCACATTAGCGGTGATAGTACACCTTCTTGTGGGCACCCTCGAGTTGTGGAGATCTTAATGGTATCTCTTCCCACTTGTGTCTCTGCCATTCTAGTTCTCAGCATTTCTCCCATCCACTTTGAGATAGTGCTGTCGATACTCCTTCTCTCGAAGGCCGCCTTGACAGCCTCGTGTGAGGTGTTGTCAAAAGCTCCCTCTATATCCAAGAAGGCACATATCGCTACTTCCTTTGTCTCTAGTGCTGCTTCTATTTCATTTGTCAGCTGATACAGGGCGGTTTCTGTGGATTTCCCTGCTCTGTAAGCATGCTGACTCTTGTGTAGTGATGTACCTACCAGCACTATAGTCCTAAGGTAATTATCAATCACCTTCTCCATTGTCTTTAACATAAAAGATGTTAGACTAATGGGTCTAAATGACTTCGGTTGAGTTGTGTCTTTCTTTCCCACCTTCGGTATAAATACCACCTTAGCCTCTCTCCATAGCTCCGGTATATATCCGAGAGCTAAACTACTTCTAAAAATATTTAGAAGATACGGCATTAGTTCTCTCTCTCTCTCTCTTGTAGGAAGGCAGGGACTAGTCCGTCCACACCTGGGGCCTTAAAAGGCTGGAAAGTGCCGATAGACCATCTGATTCGGTTTTCCGTACAGATGGACGCTGCCCACTTCCAGTCGGCCCCACTTGGTTTCCGTGGTTGCATGAAGCCCTCGGTCTCCCTGTATCTTGTATCTAAGGTCCTAAAGTTTTCCCTTTTTGCCTTTCTCATCTCTTTATTGTAGGTGGTAAGCACCTCGGAGTATTCTAGCCAATTTCCGTATTGCTTGGCTTTGTTGAAAAGCCTACGTACTTTTGCTTTTAATGTAGACAAATTTTTGTTCCACCATTTTTCGTCCTTCTGCTCCTTCACGGTTTTTACCGGGCAGCTGGATTCAAAAGCCGTGGTGATTGAAAAAACCTACCGTAATGTCCAGTACCTCATTTCTGGCCTTAGTGACAAAAGTTGGTGTGTTCCCGACGTTATACACAATTAAGTTCTCTTTAATGAGGTATTCTTGTATTCTTGTTTGTCTTGCCTTCTTGTCTATTTCGTTCTTCAGTGATTTATAACAGCTAATAGGTGAGTTAATTCCTCGAGAAACTTTAGCGCTACGTTCGACGTTACGATCGTTTTCAAGGAGGTTCCTTGTTCGAAATAGCAAAAAGCTTTCGACAAATTTTTTGATGTTAGCTGTTTGGATAGAACATGCTCTGTCTCTTCATCAATTGCAGGTTCTGCTTGCAACTGAATAAGTTCCTCATATGAAAGGGGTTCCCTATCAGCATCAACTAGATCCAGCACATCACTTTCGTTCAAACCTTCAAAGCCGAGATCATGTGCTAGATCCAAAATGTTTTGCCTAATTTAAGGAAGGAAATTAACTTCAACACATAACCAAGCAGAACAATAACAATAGAACCACAATTACTATCAACTTTTGTACACATTCTACCCATATTTTTTTCCAAACACAGTTCATTGTTGGTAATTTTAATTCCTTCCATGATTCATTGATGCTGTCAACAGCATCCTTGATATTATAGTTTTTCCAAAATATTTTAATTAAAGATTTACCATCGCTTTCCCTTATAAGTTGTCGGAAAGTTCGGCGTAGGTAATATGCCTTAAAAGTGGCTTTTTCATGCTTATCCATTGGTTGGATCAGAGCTGTTTTATTTTTCGGAAGGTACTCAATCATGACATCTTCAGATAGTTCGGATAAATTAGTAGGATGCCTTGGTGCATTATCCAAAATTAGCAAAGCCTTGTTGCTTAAGTTATTATTTTTTCACTTCTTTACAAAAGTGATTTTTGAATCAATCCTCAAAAGTAGCTTTAGTCATCCAAGCTTTCTTGTTGGATCTCCATATGACGGGTAATTGATTATTATTTAATCCTTTAAGAGGTCTTGGATTTTCGGACAAACATATTAATAGTAGTTTTAGCTTAAAATCACCCGCGGCATTTGCACCAAGTAGCAAAGTTAATCGTTCTTTAGACACCGTTCCTTATAACCAGGCGCAGATTTTTCGGTTTTTTAAATGTACCTGCGATCAGGCATTCGCTTCCAATAAAGCCCTGTCTCGTCTTCGTTAAACACTTGTTCAGGTTTAGAACCACCTCTTTCAATAATTACCTTTAAAATGTTGGGATATTCCTTAGATTCCGCCTCATCGGTGCTAGCTACTTCACCTTCGCCATTCAATTTATTCGATATCAGTATCGCCCTTCAATTTTCGAAAATACTTTAAGCTTTTCCTTGGATAGTCATTTGACTCATTGGCATTCTCCGTTTGTTATTGTCCTCAATCCATATAATCTGTATAATAGTTTTTAAATTTTTTCCATAATCCAGTTTTTTTGGCGTGTTAATCTCGAGACATTTAAAGGTGCAGCAAATTGCAAATATGTCTTCTTTTTTATCGCGAATAGTTTGAATGGTAGATTTCGCAAGTCCCATTGCCTTGCGAATTTTAACAATTTTCTGTCCAGCTTCTATACGACGTATTACTTCTAGTTTATTTCCTAGCGTGACTGATTTTTCGGCATCTCTTTTTATCAGTCTCCGAAGTCGATAATCGTTTCGGTGGCATTTTGTCTAAAACATAATGAAATTATAAAATGAGTTTAGTAAACAAATACTTTAATTAATTTTTTTTTAATTTGTACATACATACTTTTTAATTGGTTTGTATACATTTGTACATACTTTTTAATTTGTATATACATATATGTACTTATAGCGTTATAGCGAACCATTTTAGGCCGAAAATCGAAAACGTTTTCCATTCAATTAAGACTCGCCTTAATTGAAGAGGGCCGCTATTGCGAATTGCCGTATAGCGAGATATGGGTGTACTGGAATCAGAAATCTACAATCACAATAGAACAAACTTCAGAAGAAATAAATATCTGCAGAGGAGTCACGGGTGAGACAAGGGTGCATTCAATCACCGACACTGTTTGATTTATACTCAGAAGAAAAATTCGAGCACGCCCTAGCCAACACAATAGTCGGAGTGGTAATCAATGGAAAAGTCATGGACAATATCAGATATGCAGATGACATTATAATTATGACAACGAGCCAGATGGATCGGCACTTTCCAGCCTTATAAGGCCCCAGGTGTGGACGGACGAGTTCCTGCCTTCCTACAAAAGGGAGAGAGAGAACTAATGCTGTATCTTCTAAATATCTTTAGAAGTAGTTTAGCGCTCGGATATATACCGGAGCTATGGAGAAGGGCTAAGGTGGTATTCATACCGAAGGTGGGGAAGAAAGACACCACTCAACCGAAGTCATTTAGACCCATTAGTCTAACATCTTTTATGTTAAAGATAATGGAGGAGGTAATTGATAATTGCCTTAGGACTATAGTGCTGGTAGGTACACCACTACACAGCAGTCAGCATGCATACAGAGCAGGGAAATCCACAGAAACCGCATCAGCTGACAAATGAAATAGAAGCAGCACTAGAAACAAAAGAAGTAGCGATATGTGCCTTCTTGGATATAGATAGAGCTTTTGACAACACCTCACACGAGGCTGTCAAGGCGGCTGTCGAAAGAAGGAGTATCGACAGCACTATCTCAAGGTGGATGGGAGAAATACTGAGAACTAGAACAGCAGAGACACAAGTGGGAAGAGACACCATTAAGATCTCCACAACTCGAGGCTGCCCGCAGGGAGGTGTACTATCACCGCTAATGTGGAGCCTGGTAGCTGATGAATTACTGGTTAGGCCTAAACGACCTAGACATCAAATGTCAAGATTACGCCGATGACATAGTCATACTGGCCGGAGGGAAGTTTGAGGGAATGCTCTGTAAAATTGTTCAGAGAGGCCTCAAAGTAACTAGTAGATGGTGTTAAATAGTGGTACTGAGACTCAACCCGAGCAAAACCAAGGTTATACCATTTAATAGAAGGAGAAAACTAAACTACCTACAGCCCATACTCTTAGATGGGAAGGCAGTAGAACACAAACAGGAGATAAGGTATCTGGGTATCACACTAGATAGCAAACTCCTATGGAATAGACACGCTGAGGCAGCGGTAGGTAAAGCCAAACGCGCCCTAATTGTGTGCAGAAATCTGGCAGGAAAAACGTGGGGTTGTAGCCCCACAATCCTGCGATGGATGTACACCATAATAGTGAGACCTGCAATCACTTACGGGGCAGTTACGGGCAGTTAGTAGAATCAAGCTGGCTTCTATGAGGAAACAGCTTGAGAAGATTCAAAAACTGGCGTGTGTCTGCATCACGGGGACAATGGGGTCTTGTCCGACAGCAGCATTGGAGCTGCTGCTGGATCTGACTACGCTGCACCTTGTGGTGGGAAGGGTCGCCAGATCGGCGATTGTAAGGTTCAGCAAGGAAGGAATGGGCAGAGGTAAAATAATCGGGAGACCGAAACAGCCTCGCTGCCAAGATCCCCTGGCTGGAAGTACCAAAAGACGAAATGGTATGCAAATACCACTTCGAGAAAAACTACACAGCAATGTGTAGTAGTAAAGCCGATTGGAGCGGCGAATCCCTCAGCATACCACATAGAGCAAAATGCTATCAAGTGGTATACAGATTGTTCGAAGACAAAGAAAGGCACTGGTGCAGGAGTATTCGCACTAAGTACTTCGAATCCATGGGAACATCCCCAAGTATCTACCAAGCAGAGCTACACGCAATCGAAAGATGTGCTCAGTTCAACCTCGACAGGAATTATCGCAAAAACGAATTGCTATCCTGTCAGACAGCAAAGCAGCCATTAAGCCCATTAGCTCATACACTATCAGATCCAAACTGGTATGGGACTGTGTGGGGAAGCTAAACTAGCTTGGCAAAGATAACAAAGTAACGCTATACTGGGTACCAGGACACACTGGTATAGACGGAAACGAAGAAGCCGATCACCTAGCAAACAAGGGATCCAGTAGCCCCTTTGTAGATCCGGAACCCTTTTGCGGCATGAGTGTGAACACCATCCACAAAAGTTTAGATGAAGAAGCAAAGGGAAAATGGTTGAAAACCTGGAAAGAACTTCCAGGGCATTCCAAAGTGATGCTGGGATCTTTTAACCAGAAGAGAACAAAAGCTTGCCTGAAATTAAGCAGGAACAAGCTTAGAATTCAGACGGGAGTCCTGACGGGACACTGCAGACTTAAGAGACATCTCAAGGCCCTAGGCCTAGAGGAGGATGAAGGATGCAGATTCTGTGGCTCAGCAGAGGAAACCCCGTACATCTGCTCAAAGACTGCGGAGCATTACTCCGCAAGAGAAAGATGTACCTTGGGGCTCACTACTTTAACACAGAGGAGCTGCAGGCCTTGAATCCCACCCAGATCCTGAAATTCCTAAAGGAATCATGATTAGAGGAGGCGCTCTAAACGAGTAAGTACACCAACGCTTGGAGGAGGAGGGTGGGGTACAATAGATCTATAAAGGTCGCAGTACAAGTCGTCACCATCATATCTACAATCTACAGGTTAACCTACAAGCAATCATGGAACACATAAGCAGATATAGTAACGAATATGGAATCACAATAAATCACGAGAAAACCAAATATATGGTAATAACCAGATCAATAATAGCAGATCAATAACAATAGAAACACAATTACTATCAACAACAGAATCATTGAGAGAGTGGCAGCGTACCAATACTTAGGTACTATAATAAATGAGAAAAATTACCACGGTGTGGAAATAAATAGACGAATAAAGATTGCCAGGACGGCGTTTATAAAAATGAGATCACTCCTTTCAAATAAGAAATTAGATCTTAAAACAAGGCTACGCACTGTGCGCTGTTACATATTCCCATTACAAATGTATGGCGCAGAAGCGTGGACGTTTGAAAAACAAAACATGAAGAAAATTGCAGCATTTGAGCTCTGGGCATATCGACGAATGCTGAAGTTCGCGTGGACCTATAGGATAACGAATATTGAAGTATTAAACCGAATGGGAAAAGAAACAAAACTCACGTTCACAATCCATAAAAGAAAACTAGAAACACATTATGCTAGGCATACAGGGGAAAATAAGCTGGAAAAGATCAATAGGAAGAAGACGAATATATATATATATATATATATATATATATATATATATATATATATATATATATATATATATATATATATATATATATAACCAGATAATATATATAACCTGACTATAAACCAACGAGACTGGTTTAAATGTAGCTTAATAGACTTATTGAGAGCCACAATATCCAAAATATGTAATGCCCTGATGATAGCCAACCTCCGTAGACAGAAAGCACCCTAAGAAGAGGAAGTCTAGGATATTGAAAAATACTTGTAGTGGCTCCGAGATTTAGGTTTTATAGAGTATTTTCTGGCCATTTAGTCTGTAACATCTACACCGAATTTGGTGCTATTATATAATCTAATTGTCTCCGGTATACAGGCATCATTTTTTTCAATTTTCACCGATTTATTCATTGAGCTAAGAATCAATACCTTTTTATTTTGTTTAGCCTTGTAAGCTGTCAATTCTAAGTATAATTGAACCCGTCATTTCGAAAAGGGCACGACTCACACTTTGTTGAAATATCACTTTTTTACGCCACTTTATTCATTGAAGTGTTTTATATATTTAATGCGAAAAGAGTACAGTGCGAAAGAGTGCGTGTATGTTTTTTATTTAACAACCTCTATATTCAGTTTCTTCAGCATCAATGACATTTAAAAAAAAACATATTTTTGTAGATTCTGAAAAGTTTTAATTCATGGACTATGGATTACGCCCTTTTCGAAATGATGGGTTCAATTATTTGTCTCATATAATTTTGTTGAGAAACGTGTCATTTTGTCTTTTTTATGTTTCGCCAATTTTGGTAGCTCCCTTTTATTTGCTAAATTTATCAAATATAATAGGCCGCAATTGTTTGTTCAAGTTACAAGATTATATTGAAGTCGGCTCTGCAATCATTTCTACATACGTCATAGTAAATATGTCGATGAAAGAGACCGAAATAAATACATTTTTATTTCGTATTATCTTTTATTTGTAACTATTTTATAATTTTAGAATTGAGTTTTCGAGAGTATTCTATTACAAAAAACATATAAATCGTTCAGCCGTCCAAATGACCGGTCGTGGTAGTTAAAACGGACTACATATTTTTCTCAAAAATCAAATAATAGGAAAAGTCGTATATACTAAAAGAACAATTGCATGTATATTTTAAGAAAAGTCATGAAGTTTAATGGCGGTATAATAACGTGGTGTATAGAGAATTTTAAACAAAGCTTAAAAACGGTCATTTAACCGATCGTGGTAGGTTTAGTGTTAATTGTTGAGATTGATTAGATTGATTTTTTTAAGAAAAAATCAATTCAACAGTGAATTCTTGTTCACTTCAATCATCTACGAGATTCAGTACAACAATTGGTGCAGTTTTTTCAAGAAAGTCTATGTTTCTCATTTTAGTTATCAAAAATCTCTAGTTTTATACTTAAACTATGAAAATATTTGAAATAAGTTATCTATGATACTTGATATAAATATGGTTTTTTGTTACTAACTAAATTATTATCAATAAATTGAACTTTATTTTAGTATGACATTCATTTAAGACTAGTCGTCATGATAAGAAAGACCAGCCGAGATGAGACAAGACGAAGCACGATCAGCCAAGATGATACAACGCCAGGAAAGACCAGACATGATTAGACAGGATAACGCAAGACCAGACAAGATGAGAAAAGACCAGACATGAGTAGATAAGATGAGATAAGATCAGGAAAGACCAAGCAAGATGAGACAAGTCTGACATGACCAGACAATATGGGACAAGTCTACGCAAGACAAGACACGATCAGACAAGATAAGGCAAGACCACATATGATGAGACAAGGCGATGCAAAACCAGATAAGTTGAGACAAGACCAGGCTAGACCAGATAAGTGTTGAACGTATGATGTAGTGGTTTGAGAGATAGACACAGACACTTTTAATGGTTTTAATTTAACAAAAAAATAAACTGAACAATACAGAAAAACTAAACTTATTACAATGTGGTTGGGTATATCAAAACATGTCGCTTACTCTTTTCTTATTGATCTGCGCGGTAACTGTTCCACTACGTCACTCGCACTCTTGTACGCCCACGTTGTCGTAAGTGGACTGAAAGGGCGCAGGATTCAAATCTTAACACTCCCGCTATCTAAGTGCTTTCGTGCCAACTTTCGATAGCAAATTTTTGAAACTTTTTCTCCGTAGTTTCAAATTCCTTTTTTAAAAAGTTCAGCATCAGGTCAAGCGAATTCTAGTCCTCTGCCAAAATCATACCATCGTCAACAAAAATGGCCATGAAAACAAAATTGTTATTAACAGAACCGTAGTAAATACATGGATCTGCAAAACTTTGAATAGGTTTATGACTTGTCAAAATAGAATTGAATTTACAGTTCCATTCACTGTTTCAGGCTATATAGAGATTTCGAAAGTTTGCAAACCATACCATGTTCACACATTCATGTTTTACACCTTCAGGTAATGTTATATAGATTTCCTCGTTTAGTTCAACATATAAAAAAGCGGTTTTTATATGTCGAACTGTCCAATTTCTAGGTTGTACTGCACCGTGATGCCCAAAAGTGTTCGTAGTGATTCATTCACATCGAACATTCACATTGGGAGCAGCTTTTGGCACACAAACGAGCCTTAAAACGATGTTTTCCTGAGTTTGGTGAGATCTTGATCTTGAAAACCCACTTGCATCATACGACTGAACGTCTTTCTGGGAGAGTTTCGAGCGTCCAGGTGCTGTTTGTGTGCTTCCAGTTCTTCGTTAATAGCTTCTTGCCACTTGTCTGTAACGGGGCTGGCAAGAGCTTCGGTGTAACTGTGTGGTTATCAGAATATTCTGAGAAATATGCCTGATACCTATAGGGTAATTTAATCTTGCTTCTGTCCATGAGTTGGCGTTCTTCAATCTCTGGTGTTACTGGCTTTTCTTGCAGATCTTGATTAATCTTTTTGGTAATACATGTCACAATCGTCAAATAAGTTTTTTGGCCTCCTGAATTGTAAAGCTAGTTTTGACATCGTGTATACGTCCAGCGAAACTAGATTTTTACACACAATGTTGCAAAGTACGGCTACGATGCGGTAAAGTGACCAGTAAATTTTAACCTTTCAAGGATACTTACAAAATAAATTAGGTATAAGACAACAAAATCTAATTTAAAAAAAGCTTCTTTACACCATATTTGACACGATAATGTAGAAAATAAGACTGAAAGTATAGTATGCAAAATAACATATTGTGTATAAATTTGAATAAGTAAAAATGTCAAAATTTGTGAAAACATTAAAAAAATTATGTAATTTCCAAAATTGTAAATAATCGAAATCTATTTGTTTCTTAAATAATAATTGTCGGCCAAAGAGTCTTATACAAATTTCAGGCGGAAATGATTTTACAATTGTCTATATAAAACCTACGAAATTGTAGTCGATGAAAAACTTCTAGTTTTACTTCAAAAAGTGACATTCATGAAAACGCATTTGTATTTTAGGCGACATCTATTGTCTATTGATCAATTTATACAAAACTTAAAATTGTCAGAAACCGAAACTTTGTAAGCCAAATATAGACTTTACTTAACGTTATTTCCATCAGAAAAAGGGTTTCTCAAATTTTTCAATGTGACAGAGCCACATCTATGTAGATATGACTTAACCTAACCTTATTTCCGTCAGTCATCGTCCCAAGTCGCAAGTTACTCCCACAAGTCGCACCAAAAGAAGTTTTACTTCAAAAATAAATAATAACGTTTACATGAAATTGAGTGTGTAGAATGTGTAGATTGATGATAACATTGTGTACTACGAACTCATGGTTACTATAAAAGGAGGACACCTTTGAGAAATGCTCCTTTGGTATTGTAGAAAGACACCTTTGGTATTGTAGAATAGGTTAACAGCAGGGAGAGCTGGAATGATGTTGTAACTCAAGCCAAGGCCCACCCAGGGCTGTAGAGCTATAGAAGAAGAAGGTATTGTAGAAAACGCATGTTATTTGTGATATTGACATGCATTTTGCGCTGTCAGATTGAGAAGTTGTCAGAAGTAGAAGTTTCGAAAGTACAGTTAGTAGTACTGCGCAAGCGTAATAGCTACGATGGCTGCAAACTCTACTCAGAAAGCATATTGCGTGCTTGAATTTGCAAAAACGAAGTCCGTAACTGTTGTCCAACGACATTTTCGAACACTTTGGAAAATCACCATCTACGACAGTCGATCTACGATTGGTACAATAAATTTGAAACGACAGGGTGTTTATGTAAAAGCAAAAGTCCGGGAAGACCTCGTGTGTCAGAAAAAACAGTAAAACAGTGCCTGCGGTGTCTGGCATTTTGAGGGTGGATATGTTCGGCCGACATGCTGGGGGGAGTCGCAAGAAGTCGTCTCTCGTGTTGATGCAGTAGTCTCGTTTTTCTATCTCTATTTACCCGTGACATGTCATGCCTAACCTGTGCAAGAGTCCTTGAGTTTCTAAAATCCATCCAGTGACTGGTGTTGGTGTGTTTTCTTCAGACAAGTTTCAACCGCTCTTGTCCAACACACCAACACCCTATACAATATATTTATATTGTACTCCATTCTCTTTTTGTAATAGTTGGTGTACTTTGTACCATGTACATTTAGGGGGCTGTTGCAGTCCGGTTTCCTGCAGGAATTTTAGGATAAATGTAGGATTCAAAGATTGCAGTTCTTTCTCGTTAATGCAGTAGGTCGGCATCTGTGTGAGTCTATATTGTAGACTAAAATTTGTCATTACAAATTGAAATTAATGTGAATTCTAAGATAATTTGATTAATATCGCACGATGATAATGAACTGCTGAATATGAAGAATTGTTAGATTTCAAACGTTTATCACAATTTGTCGCTGGAACATGACAGCCCGTATTGCATCCGATATCTCCAATACACAAGATTGAAATATAAAGCTTTATGATATTAGATAACTAATGTAATATATTTTCAATCGACATAAAAATAAATTTGTTTAAAAATATTAATTATACTGTATACGCACAAACTAATTACTTGAAGGTTGTTCGCGCATGAAAGCAAAGATCACGAGCTAAATTTTTAATATGTTAATAATCGATATTAAATACATTTAATTCAATCTTTTGAGTAAGATCTGACGTGTAGTTTTTGCAAAATTAATTTTTAAAAACTGAATGATTAACATGTGAACCAGCGTTTTCCAAACTTTTTCGAACGCGGCCCGGTTCAAGGTTTTAAAATTTTTCGCGACCCACCTTATGAAACAAAATTATTTGTTTGTATATTTCAATCACAGAAATTGCAAAATAATTAAATAAGAAAATATAAGTACCTAATTAAAAAATTAACAAATATTTTCATTTATAACTTAAATAAAGGCATGCGTTTTACTGCCCAAGTTTGTGTATGGATACTACAGTGCATCCATACGCAATTAATGGCTAATTCTTGAATTTTCTTAAACAGACCTTTATGATTGCCATTGCACGTGCTTCGTCGCTACTTATTGTTAGACCAACACACTGCGATTGTTGATTAGTTGTGGAGTTACTTGTTGAAACTTATTATAAATATATATAAATATATAAAATTCTAATCAAACACAGGTTTATACGTTTCCAAATTTATTTGTTGGACACTACATATGCTTCACCACACTGTGGCTTCATCAGGAGATGAAGTATAGAAAAAAATTGAAAACAAGCTTCTTATATACAAAAGCAAATTTTGAATGGAGGGTGGTTATTACATATTTTGGTTTAGAAGGGGAGAATTATTTACATCTATTTGGTAATTTAAGATGATACTTTTTTTATTATGTTTATTAATTTCTAAACGTTCTATTGCGTTAAGTTTTATACTTTTTATTTAGGTATGTAATATATCAAATTTATTATTAAATTTGTGATTGTATTCTACGTAATGGTTGGCGAAAGTAGAATCAGTATGTTCGGAGATGTAACTTCTTTCGTGTTCTTTTATTCTGAAACCAAATGACCTCCCTGTTTGTCCTATTTAGACTTTATCACAATCTTCACAAGTTAGCCTATAAATCCTCGAGTTTGACTTTTTATCTGTTTTGACCTTACTATTTTTTATGTATTTTGAATGGAGTTGTTTGTTTTAAAGGCAATAGTTAGGTCTGTCGATTTTTAAATTATCTTACTTATATTATATGAAATTTAATTTTTAAATTTAATTGTTTATTTTTATAATGTTTTAGGTTTCGTTTTGGGGTAAAATGAATCGATTGTTTTGAATTTTTTGAATTTGGTTAACATTACTGTTACCATGTTTATTGGGTATCCATTATTCAGAGCTATGGTGATGATTCTGTTCCTTTTTAGTTAAAATGTTCTATTCTCATTGGTGTGTCAATGAGTCTTTGAACCATGGATTATGAAGATAATTTTCGTGTTCTTGGGTGGTATATGAACTAACACAATTTGAACCTAATTTGCTAGTAGTAATATCCTTTTATTTGCATATATAATTAGGTACATACATTCTCTTTAATCAAACAAAGAATAAAATTGCTACATTCAGAGTTAAACAAACAATTAATTATTTCCAATGCCGAGGTAAAAATTAAGAGAGATAGAAAAAAGAAAAAAAAAACAAATACACAAAACCGATAAAAAAAATAAATAATGCATCCAAAAATAGCAATTCCTCGCACTCTATTCACAACGACAAAGAAAATTCACCTCACGATATATTTATCTTTCTTTTTTTAACTGTACCACCCATTTCATCAAGAGTCAACCGGCTCCGTCCTCCCTTATGCACGAACCCCAGTCTTCCGGTCTCTCCTCACTACTCCACTGACAGCCTTTACAGTTTTGTGCACAATGTGCTCACATGTCAGTAGCTTCCCCACATATGCCACACAGCTTAAATCGATTGTCCATCCTGTACATCCTGCCTTTTTCCTCTGAACCTGTGTCGTGCAATCAATGCCTGCGGAAGCCTAGCTCCTTTGAGGTACAACGGAAGTCTTTTGAACACTTGTACGCTCCAGTATTCTGGCAGGAACTTACTCCCCTCGATCTTGCTCTGACGACACTGCAGCTCCACCTCGGCTAACCTTTCCCACACCAATTCTTCCACCTTCCTTTTACCAAAAAGGTAAACCTTTTACCACCTTTTCTTTCCATTACCAAACATTCTCTCGATTTCCTCATATGCCCAGCCACAGCTTTCATACAGCTTCTTTCTTTAGCTCCTCCATTTTGTGCCCTTATTTAAACCCAAACCTTCCATTCTTACAATCTTTTACAATCCTTTCATTACCCATTCCATACACTTTCCTTTCAAACTTAACACTTTCCGCATATTTGTTTCTTGCAGCACGATGTTTGTCGGCGTAGTTCTATCTATATTAAGGGCCTATTTTCAAAAACTGTCGCTGGACTCTCTCAACTCTCTCTTCCGCTTTTACTCCCCACACTTCCGCTCCATACAAAAGGATACTTCTCACACATGGCTTCCTCACTACTATTTGTTAGCAGCCACCCACGCCTTTTTACAAATATATTTCACATGCTCTTTCGCGGATCCATCCTGCCCAAACATAAGACCAAGGTATTTGAAGCTGCTAACTTGCTCGATTACACTTCTTCCCCATTTAAAAGATTCACTCCTTCTATCCGCTCTCTTACGAAACATCACCCATTTAGTCTTTTTCACGGTCACTACCAATTTCCTCTTTTAAAAAAATCTTTTTACCCGCTCGATCATGTCTGACATTTCTCCTTTAGATCTAACCAAAATAACAACGTCGTCCGCATAAGCCAAACTCCAAACTTTCCTAATACCGATTACTAGCCCTCCCGCTTGACCTTTGCTCAGCGCACTCTAAATCTGCATTGTACATGTTAAATAATATTGGACTCAATTTCTGAAACTTCCTCTCCTACTTTCACTCTGCAGCGCGTATCCTAATATATATATCCCTGATTCTCTCGATTAACTGCCGCGCTATACCTTTCCGTCTCAAACATTCCCACATTCTCTCCCTCACCACAGTGTCGTAGGATGCTTTCAGATCTATAAACAGAGCGTAAAGTTTCCCTTGCTTAACCAACTCCTTCTCCACAATATACTTAATCGTAACCAAGTGTTCCTTCATAAATCCGGCTTGTACAGCCGGGATCAGGCCTTTATCTTCTTCTTCACACAAAAGCTTTTGCTCCAGCAGTTTCGCATAGATTTTATATGACGCGTCCATAACCGTTATTCTTCGGTAGTTAGGTAGGTCTTCCCTATCTCCACCTTTATATATCGGAACAATTAATCCTTCCTTCCAGTTCACCGGCATCCTTTTATAACCTTTATAAATATCAATATAATAATAATATTACGAACAATCTTAACACCTCCCCATTGATTTCCACGATCCGCACTAAAATACCTTCGAATCCCTCTTAATAGTCCACACTCGACTCAACAATATTTACTTGCACCCCTGTTACAATTCCTCCTCTCGCTCAACCTTTCACCTGCTCCTTCAAGGCTCCCCGACACTCCTATCTGAATCCTCTTGGTAACTTAGTTTTCATTTCTGTCTTTCTCCTCCACCCACGTTTCTACCAAACCTATTATGTGAAAACCCTTAAAGTAGTCACAAGTCCGACTTTCCCATTCCTTCTAACTTTTTTTTGAGTCCGGCTATATTCCATACCAATATTTTAAATTATTCTAATCCCTCCCCCAAAACTTCACTGTGTCCCCATCCGCTCCCGCCCCCATCTACTGAAAAACCTTTTTCTCCAGGGCTAATGACACTTAATTCAAAATGAACTATTCATTACCTATCTTCAACTTCTGGTACGCTAATTTCACTTCTTTCCCTTCCGCCTTTGCCAATCTTGCCTTCTTTCTAAGCTCCTGTTGAATTTTCCTCTGCCTCACGGTTAACCACCAACTTTGCTAAATTTGCTACAAAAAACTCAGCTGAATTTTTATTATTTCTTACAAGTCAACTAAGGATCACTTCAAGATAACTATTTATTTATTTTTTTCTTCCTCTTCCAACACTCTTTCATTTTCTCAGAATGAGATTTTTTTCTCTCATTTGACCATTTGACACCATTTGTTTTTCTGTTTGTTTTAGCATCCTGAAAACATCTGAATTTCTTGAGTTCTTTTTTGAATTTGTCTCTGTTAAGCAAGGTCTCCTGTTTAATCTGCATTTCTTCTAAGTCCTTTTTTGTCTTGCCTCCCCATACATTATCTTTGTCTGTTTTCCTGTTCTGGAAGAACGTATGGATCTTCTTTGTCAATCTATCCCCCTTCATTCTCTCTAGATGTCCATAAAGTGTAACACGTCTTATCCTGATCTCGTCTGTTATTTTAGGGCAGAATGAGTACAGTTCTTTATTTCGTCTGAAAACCCACTTGCCATCTTTGTTTTTGATTGGACCTAATATTTTTCGAAGAATTCTTCTTTCGATCTTTTCCAAATCTTGCATGCCATTTTGTATCCGGTTAAAAGTAGTGTTTCCGACCCATAAAGCATTTCTGGTTTTACAACTGTATTATAATGCCTTAATTTAGCATCTTTAGAGAAATACTTTTTATTGTACAGATTTCACTTTCATGTATGCTCTTTTCATTTTTTTAGTTCAGATTTTAACTGCTTCTTTGTAAAGTTTTATGTTAAATTTTCACCCAAATATTTAAAGTTGTCACTTTTCGTGATGTTGCCATGTTTGGTTTTTAAATTTGTTGGTGGGTTACTTTCATTGGTCATGTATTCCGTCTTTTCGAAAGATAATTGTAGACCTGCCTTCTCAGCTGTTTCCTTCAGAAGTTCTAGTCTTTTCTTTGCATTCTCTAAGGCTTCATCTATTATTGCGAGATCGTCTGCAAAGGCCAAACAATTTATTGAATTAATTTCATCTGAATTAATTAATAAAATCCAAAATTAGGAAATAACTAGAAATAGCAAACTAACTTCTTTTGACGTCACTAATCTTTTGCCATATATACCCCCAATGAGGTTATAGATCTAATTAAATTAATAAATAACTAAAAAAAACGAATAATATGAATCCTGTCCTAAAAAATGAAATGCTAGATAATCTAAATATCTGTTTACAACAGCTTTCTACAAACAAACAAGGGCACGGGCAATGGGAAACCTCTTTAGCCCATTACTCGCCGAAATATTTATGGATAATATTCAAAAAAACTATTAGCAAACACCCACTCTTTATATACATAATAAAAAAGGTAATATCTTAAATGTCCCAATAGATGTAAATAATTCTACCCGACTAAATCTAAATCTCTAATGACCATCCTCCCTTCAAATTTTGTTTCTGTATATAAGAAGCTTGTTTTCTATTTTTTCTATACCTCATCACCTAATGAAGCCAGAGTGTGGTGAAACATATGTAGTGCCCTACAAATAAATTTTGAAACGTATAAAACTTACTATTTAGTACTTACTTACTTATTAGAATTTTATTCAAAATCTCATCTGAAGTTGTTCTTGTCGGTAGCCTTCGACACAACAACAAAAAATGTATTGTATGGTATTTTTTCGTCAATACATTATATAAAACAAATTGCATTGACATTATCTTCTATATCAGTGCTTTCATCTACTTGCAAGGAAAAAAGCTTGCTTTTTTACTTTAGCAACTAGTTTTTCTTCTAAATGTTTCGCACAATCGTTAATTCTCCGTTTAACTGTATTATTTGATAATGGTATCGCATAAAATAAACTTTTTCATCCTTCAATTCCGCATAAATTATTTGCGAAATTTTTTAAAGCGGGAGGTATTAATGTTTCTCCAGTACTATGATACTCTGTCTCATCTATTAATTTGGATATTTCAAAAGCTGTCAAAGTGATGTTTTTATTTGACTGGTGAGGGAAATAGTGCCTTTTTAATATTAGCAGCAATCAATTCCTTTTTCTTATCAGCAAAAAAGATTTTTTTGTGATTCTTCATAGATCTCGACCCGCACTTTGGGTCAACACTGATGTAGACTATAGGCAATAAAACACACATTTTAATATAATCCAAACGTAATTTCTAAAGATTAAATTATAGAAAAGTGATATATTATTCAATTCTTGTAGATTATATAAATATTTAAAAAAAAAATGAATTTTTCTGTAAAAGTTCACGTCTTTGTTGGACATTGGCCTCCTCCCAACGTCTCCAGTTCTCTCTGTCCCTGACTGTTGCAATCCAATTTGCCACTATCCTCTTTAGGTCATCCGTCCATCGGGTGAGAGGTCTGCCTCGGCTACGCTTGTCAGCTCTTGGTCTCCATTCCAACAGCTTTTTGGTACATCGCCCGTCCTCCATTCTAGTAATGTGCCCAGCCCATTTCCGTGTAGTGATTCGTTGTAGAATATCATCTACTCCAATACGTCGGCGTATTTCTTCATTTCTCACTTGATCCCTCAGGGTCAGGCCAAGCATCGATCTCTCCATTCGCCTTTGTGTTACTCTTAGTTTTTCTGCGGTTTTCTTCGTTAAAGTTAGGGTCTCTGAGCCATGGTCAGGACCGGTAATACGCATTGGTTAAATGCTTTTCGTTTCAAGCGAACTGGGATATTTTCTTTAAGGATGTACTTCATTTTTCCGTATGCCGCCCATCCTAGAGTAATTCTTCTATTTAGTTAGCAGGTTTGGTTGTCTCTGGATATTTTACTCTCATGACTCAAATATATATATATATATATATATATATATATATATATATATTTATATATATATATATATATATATATATATATATATATATATATATATATATATATATTTGTTAACCAATTCTACTTTGTTGTTATTAATTTGTATTTGGTCACTGGGAACCATGTTGGTCATCATTTTGGTCTTTTCAAAATTTATTGTCAGTCCAATTTCTCGTGCGATATCGTTGAGTTCTTGGAGCATGTCTTTGGCCTCTCCCAGATTGTCTGACAAAATAACGATATCATTCGCGAAGCGTAGATGTTTAAGTCTCTCTTCATCGATGAGTATTCCTTTTTTTTGCCATTTGGAGCCCTGATTTTGAACCCTTCTCGCAGATATTCCTCTGGATTTGAAGTGGTTTGTTTAGTGTATAAAATTTCGTAAAATGATTCTACAATTTGTAACAACTGTTCTCTGTTTGACGTGATATTACCATCCTTGTTCTTGCGTTTGACAATTTCTTTTTTCCCACTTGTTAGTTTGTGTCTCATTACTTTCATGCTTTTATTTTCCTCGATAGTTTTAATGACTTCCTCGTCTTTGTACCTTCTTAAATCTTTCCTGATTGCCTTTCCTATTTCCTTGTTCAGTCTATTTATTTCGTCTTGGATAGCGTTTTGGTCACTTTTCAGTGTTCTTCTCCGCTAATGAAACGGAGAAGAACACTGAAAAGTTGTGGAGCGTTTCCAGGCTAATTTTTTTTTCCTTCGGGCTTGTTGGGCACCATTTCTTTTGGGCGTCTGTTATTGCTTCCACTATTTTCCACACATTTATTAAAGAATTGTATTGGAGTATTTTGCTGAGGTGTTCCTCGAATTTTCGTTCATCTCTTGGGTGTGTCCATGTCTTCATGTAGCTTGTCTTTAGTACGATAGTGGCTCTTACCATTCGATGGTCGCTTGATTTTGCAAATCTATTTAGAACTGTCACATCCTTAAATATATGTCTTTTGTCAGTAATAAAATAGTCTATCTCATTCTTTGTCCTTCCGTCCGGGCTCTTCCAGGTCCATCTGCGCTGGGGTTTCTTGTAGTAGAAGCTGTTCATTAGTAGTAGGTTTTTCTCCAACAGAAAATTTAGAAGAGTGTTGCGACGATCATTTCGCCCTAGACTGCCAAAATTACCAAGAGCCGTTTCTGATAGATCCAGTTTTGTTCCTACTTTGGCATTAAAATCGCCGCAGACAATGGTGAAATGTGTAGGATTATTTGAGAGAGCTGCACCTTAATCATCATAAAGAACTTCCTCCTCTGTATGTTCCGTTGTTGGGGCATAGACCTTAATAACTTTTAGGTCATACCTGGTGTTTATTCTAAGGATCGCATATACTACTCTAGTGGAAACTGATTGGATCATTCTAAGATTTCCCACTAGCTTTTTGTTTTTGAAAAATAAAGTAGACATGAACAATAGTAGTTATAAACAATAAAGAGAGTACAATACATGGGAATGAAATGAGCTGAGATGATGATTTTAGTCGTCGTAGATTGATTCGTAAAGCGTCTGGGTGTCTGCGTTAACTGGTTTTTATGTCTCGTTTTATTCATAGTGGTAGGTAAGGTGGAGGTAAGGGGAGATATTGAGTTGTTTCATTTTGTAAAGGAGTCCGACGTGCCACACACTGTCAAAGGCTTTGTTGATATCAAGGAATAGGGCTGCTGAGTGATTGTGTTGAAGGTATAAAGCCTCTAGATTATGGGACATACGATAACATTAGAACTGAGAACTAGAATACTAAAATGCTATATATTCTCCATTCTATTGTATGGAATGGAGGCTTGGACACTCAAATCAGAAAACATCAAGAACATAGAAGCGTTTGAAATGTGGTGCTATAGGAGGATGCTGAGAATACCATGGGTTGACAAGGTTTCAAATGAGGAAGTACTACGCCGAATGAATAAAGACAAAGAAATTAGTTCCACCATAAAAAGGAGAAAATTAGAATATCTAGGACATGTTATGAGAGGAGATAGATATAATATCCTTAAGCTAATTATTCAAGGCAAAATAAAAGGCAAGAGAACGATTGGTAGAAGAAGAATCTCTTGGATGCGCAACTTGAGGGATTGGTTTGGTTGCACGTCCGCAGAACTCTTCAGGCGGACGATTGACAAGGTCGAGATAAGACGATTGAGTAGTGGTGATGATTTCCAATCTCCGATAGGAGCGGAATTTCAAGAAGAAGAAGGTTATGAGAAAGGATGCATAAAGGGTGGGTTGTAGGGTGGTAGAGCCTAAAACCAAATTGATAATTTGGAATGGTGTTAACTATGATGCTATGGAGTCTAGTTTTAAGAATATGTTTCAGGATTTTGCCAATAACTGGTAGGAAAGTGATGGGTCGGTAGCTATTTGGAAGGTTAATGTTCTGATTCAAATAATCCAGAATTTACTAAATCGTCAGTCCGCCATTTGTAAAAATATAGCTGGGTTGTGAAGGTTTGGAAATGTTGAACGGAAATTGTTGCGAATTTTGAAATTATTGCATGCTTCAGTAGCACTCTGAATGTTTTTTAAAATTTTTTTTACAGTTTTATCAAATTATGTTTTGCAAACCTCCCGTTTTGTCTGAGTAGTTGATACCTCATTTTTTAAATATTTTTTAGAGTTATAACCGAATACTGGATGACACTAGATGGACTAGACACACACACACACACGCGCACAGTTGTTTGATGCAGTGTTGTCAGATGTATTTCTGGCAAATAAATACGGAAGTCTGATATTTTTTTTACTAATCATATAATTAACGTTAGCGGAATTTCAAGAGTCTTAAATTATATATTAATAATAATATAATAATAATTATATATTCAGTACATGCATTTATACAGTAAGTTATTTTTTTATTTTAAAAATAAAAAAAATCAAGTGCACGTTATCCACAATGATTTTTGTTTTGTTAATCAAGTCACAAGGCAGCCGCATTTTGACGTTTAAAAATATAATAGTACATGTCAACTCTCCGTAATTGTAAGTTTTTCCATATAATAATTTATTTTTCTATTTTCTTCTACGTTTCAAAATAAAATTACATATACTATCCGTAATAAAAGTTGTCTAGTTACACACAGTGTAACTCCAAATAACTTAATAGGTTAATGTTTTAAAATAGAAATAATATATTATTTCTTTTTTAAAAGCATTTATTTTTATTTCAACAAATTACTACATATTATTAATTTGGTTTAAATGGTGTTATAAAGCAGTATTATTATAACAAGCATTATTCGTTTTATAACTCCTAAGTTTTCTAGGTTAGATTACCTATGCTTAAGATTTGCTTTTAGATTTAACAAACAAAAAATTAACCTATAAGCTAAATTATCCTATAAGCTTTATTCTAAAAAATTAAATTGACTATGTTAATAGAATTGTAAGACAATTAATTAAATTCAACGATTTCTATCGATTAAAATAAACGATACTAATAAAAGATCAAGAATATGTCATTATAATTATTTTTGGAATTTTAAAATTGAAATTATAAACTTATACATCATACATCATCATACGACTATATCGATACATCGTACGACTACGGTAAATTTTGGGAGTTCATTATTTTTTGTCTAAACATAAATTTTGTCTAAAAATAAATACAATGATAAATAAAGGTATCATTTGTATCATTCTGTTACACATACAATTATTCAAACCAAAATATCAAATAGTAAAATAATTTTTAGGGTTCCGTTGTTATCAACAATGAACCCTTATAGTTTCGATATGTCCGTCAGTCCGTCCGTCCGCAGTTTAGCTCAGAGACTATTAGAAATATAAAGCTGTAATTTGGCATAGATATACAGATTAGTCACGCCGACAAAGTGGTAAAATAAAATCTTGAAAAAATAATTTTTAGGGTACCTCCTTTACCCTAAAGAAGTGGTTACGTATTTTTTTCTCGTCTACCCCATGGTGTAGGGTATCGTTGGATAGGTCTTTCAAAAATATTACAGGTTTGGGAAAATATTTCGATTAAGAGATCCGTTTGTGAAATATTAAGCTTGAAAGTGTTAATTTTTTGTGTAAATGGCTGTTTCTGGATATGTGAAAAAATTCACAATAGTAGCATATATAACGAATTTAAAAGGAAAAGTATCACGGATAAGTAGGCTTTATTATTGTACGAGTAATAGTCAACCAACTTTTAAAATGTAACAAACCGAGCGGCAGCCGCGTCATTAAACAATATATTATTGGTTGAATATGTTGAACGTCAAACTCGACAACATCAATGTCAGCTGATTAAGTTATTGGTTCTGAAATTTTGTAGACATTTGCGTTTTAAGTCAGAGTAAGAATGGCATCTACGGAACCCTACATTGCGCGTGGCCCAACACGCACTTAGCCGTTTTATTAATATTTTAGATGAATCTTTACTTTTTTGTCTTTTGTCTTTCGTTCTAATCCATTGTATATACTGTAGGTTATTACATTGTAGATAATATTTTCGATTCCATTTGTCTCAAAGCTTGTACTTATTGGCTTCAAACTATTACTAATAAGTGCTCAAAATTTGAAAAGAATTCGAGAATATATTTTTGAGAAATTTGAATTTTCAAAACTGCATGTTTGATATACCAAGACTCAGTTCAGTTTGAATGTCTTGTCTCACATAATGCTTAGAAAACTAGCAATTCGAGTTGTCTTATAATGTCTTATAATGTCTACGTTTGCAGTCCTCAAAATTAGATGAGATTTGTCTTGAAAATTGGACACTTATTGACTTCAAACTGTTACTATTATGTCTTTAATATTTGTAACTAATACGAGAATATGTTTTTGAGAAATCTGAAATTTGCATGTTCGATATTAGAGCAAGTGACTTAGAAGCAACAGGCAAAGTAAACTTACTTTATGAGGAATATTCCTATCCTATGAAAATTATTCAAACGCTAACAAAAATTCACTTATTCCCCAGTTTTTATCTCATAAATCATATATTTGGGTTGAATTCTAAAACACGTGTTGGCAGCATCTTGAACCTCTATCTGATCACTCTATATAATAATGATATTCTGATATATCTCTTAATAATACAGAAAAGTACATTTATGTAGATGATTTCAATATCAATCGATAGCTCAGTCGATATTGAATACTATATTAAATCTGGCATTACTATACAACCCTCCAGAAGGGAGCAACATGAACCTAGGTGGTAAAACGTTGACATAAATGACAAAAAAACTGACGGTACTTTTATACTATATCTAAAAGTGAAGAATTATAAACAATTTCGCAGTGGTAGTGGTAACTAAAAGCGGATTAGTTCCGAACAAGGACAAAACCAACTCTTAATATTATACAAAAGGGACAATATAATATTATGAAAGTACAAAATCTATCAATACTCATCAGGCTGCATATTATTGAAGCGAGATTAAACAAATAGTTTATGGAATCGTTACTGTTATATTACGTGGGCTTACTGAAAAATCCCGTTAAATCCATGTTTGGTCCATGAAAACTTGACTACGATTATGCGCTATATATAACCGTCTGTCTATCCCGAGTTTCGGCCGCATTTGTACCAGAAGACAAATGTGTAATAAATTAGTGCAAATTTTAAAAACATCTAGGATGACATATAATGAGAAATTGAATATATAAATACTTGCAGCTTATCGGTCATGGCAAAGTAGAAGGGAAAAGGATTCTCGGAAGATAATCAGTGATAAGCCAAAGGATTGTAAAGCAACTGCTGATCTGTTATCTAAAGTGAGCTGTTATCTAAAGTGTTATCTACTGTGTAGTAGATAAGTGTTAAGTACTGTGAGCAGTAAATAAAGTAATTTTTTTTAACTGAAGGATACTTGTCAAGGCGGCCAATGAACTCGCCCCTCTCGCTAGAAGAAGGAAGCATCCGTGGTGGACTGAAGACTGTGACAATGCAATAGCCCAAAGACAGACAGCCTGACAAAAGTCCAAGAAAAACTGGCATATATTTTCGGAACAAAGAAAGGTTACAGCCAAGATTATTCGAGGAACCAAACGGACCTTCACAGAAAACCAACTATCCCAAATCGAAGAGAGCTTTGCTAAGAATAACTCCAGAGATTTATTTGGAACCTTGAAGCAGACACTCAGAAAATACGCTTCGCCAAGCCGCCACTTCAGAGACTCGCAAGGCAAAGGGACTTTTAACGACAACGACAACTGCCACCTTTTAGCTCAGTACTTTAAAAATCTACTCAACTGTGATCCACCCAGCGAATACTTCAAACTATAAACAAACCACACCAAACCCGGACTCGCTGCCTCCTTCATTGGAAGAAGTTGGCCAGATCATTCAACTTCTTAAGAATAGTAAGTCAGATGGAGAGGACTCTATCGCTGCTGAACTGTGAAAAGGTGCTGGAAGCAATGCCGTGCGCAAGCTAACCGAGATCATCCAGGACACCTAGGAAACAGAGAAATTAACACACGATAGGAAATCGGCTCTGATCTATCCGCTTCACAAAAAGGGAGATTTTGTTGATCTAAACAACTACCGTGGAATTTCTCTCGTCCCGGTAACATACAAGATTCTCTCCAAGACGTTACAAATAAGGGCAGAAAATCAGCTGGATAGTTAACTGGGAGAATACCAGGGAGGCTTCAGGAAGACCAGATCCTGTGTTGAACAGATCCTCAATCTTGTACTATATTAGGAAGGCCTACGATTCCATTGATATAGAAACGCGTAACAAAGTACTACAGGAACTAGGTCTAGACAACAAAACCCGCAGAGTCATACTCGAAAACTTGACCAACACCCATTCCAAGGTTTAATTTAGAGGCGATTTTTTTTCCGAAAGCTTCGAAATAATAACTGGAGTTAGACAGCGAGATGGACTTTCCCCACTTCTCTGCAACTGTGTCCTTGAAAAGGTTTTGAGAGAATGGCGCAAGGAACTGTTAAACTTGGGTGTTCAGTGTGGTATCTACCTTGGACGTAAGAACGATGGACTGGTTGTAGATTGAACAGAATCTGACAATATTTTTAACGCCCGCTTCACGTGAAATGTCCCTACTGTAAAATAATTCTATGTTTTCTTTCTATGTGTAAGCTTTCTATGGCCACATTGCAAGTTTGCCTCCAAACCGACTAACCAACCGTCTGTTCGCCTTCTGGAAAAACGAGAAGGTTCCTACCACTTGGTTGAGAGAAATCGAGAAGGATATTAAAGAACTGAGAATAACAGATCTGCAAAACAGACAGTATGTGAGACGCACTCTGAAGGAAGTCGTGGATTTCAGCAAAAACCCAGATGGATAGGTACCCCCTGGACAGAAGAGAGAAAGGAGTTACATCGGCCGAAGTTGCGACAATACTGGGCAAAGATCAAAGCCCAACAGTTGAACAAGTGTGGTCCAATGTAGGCCCATTCGAAACAAGTAGAAGAAAGTAATTTGGGTTAGAATGATCGCTAGCTAGAAACATAGAATTATTTTACAGTAGGGACATTTTACGTGAAGCGGGCGTTAAAAATAATGTCAGATTCTGGATTTTGTTCATATTTGGATTAATTGTACTTCTTCTATATGACCTGAATGAATGTACATCATTATTTTTCTTAATAAAGCCTAGTTTCCAATTTTAAAGCCTTTAAAGAATTAACGACATTTGAGGAATAGATTTTGTGAAAGCTATTGCTGCTATTATGCAGAAAAAGCATGCCATGTTTTTTGATAACATTAAATGTTCTTGGCAGTTATTACAAATTCAAAATTGTTTTTTTTTTCGAAAACCGGAATTGAACTTATAAGATTTATAATAATAACAAATAAGATTTCATTTAATTTCTGTTTTTTTTTTAATTAGTTTTATCTAAATATGTAGCTTATACTATATAAATAATACGTGTAAAGTTTTAGATGGGGATCTGCATTATGGGATGAATAAACTAAAGTACCAAGGCGCCGTACTGGGTGCCGCACGTGACGATTTCTTAGGTTGACTGGTGTACAAGCAAACGGTTTAAAAAACACTGAAACGTCAATATTAATGCGTATTATAACTATGCTTTGGTACTTTGTTCATATTTTATTATTATAACCTTTTATTGGCATATATACAAAATACAAAATATTTTACCTAACTACATACAATAGCATACTATACATATATTACCTACACGTTACATACTAAAGGAATAGGTTCTTCCTTTTTGCCTATTTGCTCTTTCCACTTTTTCACACTCCTTAACAATTCCAAACCAATTCTCCTTTCATCCATACACTCCTTCCATTCTTGTCCTAGCCTTTTCTCCTGTTCCTATAGGTTCTTCCTTTTTGCCTATTTGCACTTTCCACTTTTTCACCCTCCTTGACAATTCCAAACCAATTCTCCTTTCATCCATACACTCCTTCCATTCTTGTCCTAGCCTTTTCTCCTGTTCCTTCCATTCATTCCTTGTTCATTCTTCTATCCAATGTTTCCATCTATCCTCTCCAGCCCCACAAACTGCACTTCCGATATTCTTCACTCATCCAGTATTTCCTACCACGCTCTTCACTTCCACACCTAAACCTTGCCAGTTTAACCTGCGTGTCTGCGTCTTTAGTTGAGTATAAATAGGTAAGTAAACGACCAAGCACCTGAATCTGCATATTCTTTAAAAAATCTACTCTTGGCAATTTAGCCTTGGCGTTCCTGTAACTCTACCTCTACTAATCGCTCACCTAGCATTTCCACCCAGTTTACTTCTTCCCTCTTAAGTTTTTCTAGTCCCTCGCCAGATATCCCTGCTCTTTCATATAATTTCCTTTTTTTCATTCCCCACGCATTCCCATTCTTCCGTCTTGCACCCTCCCGATTTGCCATTCTAAATACCTCTTTTATTATTCTTTCATCCCCCATTTCACTCACCTTGTATTCATACATTAACACCCTGTTTGCCGCTAAAACGGCCACCTTGTAGGCATTGTTATATTGGCAAAAATATATTTTATACTATTTTAAACAAAACATTGCTTGTTTAAAGTTGTAATGGTAAAGTTATATGGGCAATGAAACAAATATACAGTCTAAAAGGAAGGGTTTTATTTTGTAATTTTTGCAACTTTGTAATTCGCGCTATAACTGTAGAGCTTAATGTTTAACGAACAAGTTAGTGCGAATTACAAAATAGTAAAAATTATAAATGTACTTATGTAAAATTAATAACAGCCCTTTTTGACTACAAGAAAATGTTTGGCCGTCATTTATTGCTTATAAACAAATAGTTCTTTTGGTCGAGTCATTAGAAATATAATAAATATTTGCAACTGATTCTAATTGATCTCGTTTCTTCTTTATTTTTTTTTTAGAAAGTCTTTTCTTTATGATTAAGATATTTTTCTCAAAAGATGTAGCCGATAGGGGCCCATAACTTACCTTGCCAACCACAGGCGCTCAGCGCGGCTAATTATACCCTTCGCGAGATTCCACGCCGTCGGCTGAGGCCCATTTCTGGATATTTACAACCTCCTTTACAGCCCACATTACTAACATTAAGTGAAAAAAAATATATGATATTAATTCGTTTCGATATAAATACTCCCTAAGCTATAAAATTCAATTTGCACTTAACATATATTTTAACTTGATTAGTTTGCTTTATGTTCATTGAATTAAGTTCGATTAAGTTTGCAAATCTAGAAATTATAGAAATATTAATTTTTTAAATTCATGTTTTGGATGCAAAAATTATTTTTAATTCTTGGCTGAATATATTTATGATATTATATCCTGAAAGTAGAATATATGAATGCACTTCATACACAAAAAATAAAAAGTTCATTAAATTACCTCAACTTTTTAACTTTGTTTTGTAGTTTTACGATTAGTTTTTTTTTTGTAAACGTTGCAGTAAATAAATGTAGGCAATATATGATTTTGGAATGTGTTTAAAATTTTTTACAGATACCAAAATATAACGTTATTTTCTGTGATTACGTTTCGTATGTCGAGGAAATTACATTTTCCGTACGCTTTGTATTATTAACGATGCATATGCACAAAAAAAAACACAAAACTCTATATGGTATGTGAAAAAATTGGTTCATTAGCTTAAATATACGTGAAATTCGTTTAATACATAAAAGGGATGTTTTTAGCATTGCATTTTTTGCGGTTACACGACCCGCAACTTTTGTTCAACTTTTTTTACTCTATGCTAATGATATTTATCCAAATAAAAAACCCGATGAGTTTTGCGGCCTAAACCGACATTCACAACCTTATCACATCCAGAAGACATTACAAAAGTCTTGTAAAAGACCAAAGTTTTAAACGAATTTTTTTCTTCAACATTACAAATTGTTTTAAACATTTCACTCACATATATCACAATTAACTTTAAATAAACTAAATAATGTATTTTAGAGATTTTAAAATGGATAAACCAAAAGAAAAGTAAAGCGATATGACTACTAGATATTTGATAGACAAAATTTATAAAAGTATTTCCATTGTTTGTATGAACGTGTTTGTGATTTAAAATAATTAATATTAAACCAACTTGATTTATAATCCTTAATATATGATGATTGATTGTGAACGTTGGAAGGTGACAAAACATCATCATACAGTAAGCAATTATTCATGGCCGAGCTTAGTGTAAATCATGAAAAATACAGAGAATTTCCGTCGTAAATTTTATGAATATTAATACGGTACGAGCATACAGCTTTAATATTTTTTTAAGAGAAGCTTTATGTAATATTTTTATAAATCCTTGTTTTCTCTTTGATTATTTTCTTTCTGCTCTGGTGTGGTTTCCTACTGTAATATCATTAACATTGTGTGTGTATTTTTTTTTCGTACCACTTTGCATGCTTTGTGGAAGAGAATTCATATTTTTTCTCTGCACGTGATGTTGAAGTAAAAGAGGATTGTCCACACATCTCTGTTGGCGGAATTTCTTAATTATTGTCAGTATTTTTATCAATTTTTTAAATACTGTCAACAGAACATGGGATTACTAATAATACTTATTTAAAACTTGTTAACACTACTTGATTAATGGTATGCGAAAATTATGATTTCAGCTCTGATTTGGAAGTTGTTTTATTGCAATGTTTGAATTTTACCTTTTATTGTCTTCTAGAAACCTCAGATTAATATAATACCTCGAGGGAATTAGAAGAGATACGAGCTGTAGTCGAAGTTAATAAAATATAGTGTCGAAGGTTCAGTCAAAATGGCAGATTTAGAGACTGATGGTGATACTAATATTAGTGGTTTTCAAAAAGATCACAATGAAATGATGGTTTTGAATACAGATGATAATTACGAAAATTCAAAATTGTCAAAGATATCTGAAAATAGGACAGAATCAGATATTGCTCAAAATCAGGGGGAAAACACAGTTATTAATAAGACCAAAGAAGAAAAATCTCCTCTAGAACATGATGTAAAGAATCTTCTAAATGAAGAATCCAGCGCTTTGAAAGTAATTGTGGATGGAAATGCGAGTAATAAAATGGACATGGTAAACATAAAATGTTTAGATTCTCTAGGAAAAGACAAGGAACAACAATTGCAGGACCGGGTTCAGGCAATAAAATTGGCGATGCTGAACAATTTATGTACGAAAAATTTTGAGGAAGCAACCAAGGAGACTTTGCTTAAAATGGATCAGATTATTGATACTTTTAGAGGTAAAGTTTTAAAAATCGTAGTTTTATTAAATATTATAAAGTTGTTGTTTATAGTAAATTTTAAATATAAAAAAACTATTCATAAAGTGCAAATATTGTATAATATAGGGTCTTCCAATAAGAGGTTTCATTTCGATATGTTAAAACCGGTATTTTAAAGCGAAATCATCGGACGTTTGCTAAATTGTAAAGAGGATGGTACGCCATTAATAATGGAAAACAATATTAGTCAAATGGCTGCCACGGCTACGCTTGCAGGACCATTTTCTTTTCATGAAATTTTCTATCACCAATTCGCACATTTGCGGCTGCATGTTGCACGTCAATAACTTCACCAATCCCATCGTTGACGTCTTGAATCGATTGTGGGTCATTAACCTTCTCTTTTACGGAGCCCCAAAGAAAAGAGTCTAGAGGTATTAAATCAGAAGATCTCGGTGGCCAATTGTAATCGCCTCTTCGAGAAATCACACGGTCAGGAAACTTTTCGCGCAAAAGAGATATGGTATCGTTACTTGTGTGGCACTATCTTTCAATTGCGGCCATACAAAAATATTAATCATCGTGTGATATCGCAGTCCATTCACTGTAACAGTTGTTACAGCCTCATTTTCGAAAAATTAAGGTCTAATGACCTTGCCAGACCAAAAACAGCACCAAACAGCCACACGTTGGGGATGGAGAGGCTTTTCAACAATAATTCTTGGATTTTCCAAGCCCCAAATGAGAGAATTCTGCTTGTTAACATAGCCTTCGAGGTGAAAATGGGCCTCATCACTCAAGATGATTTTGTGCTGAAATTCCGGATCAGTTTGATGCATTTCAATGACCCAATTAGCAAAGACACGACGTTGTTGATGGTCGGTAGGCGTAAGGCCTCGTGTTAACTGAACTTTAAAAGCCTTAAGACCCAAGTCTTTATGCAAAATATGGTGTAATTTCGTTTGTGGATTGCCGAATTCCTAAGATCGATGAGAAATGGACAAATATGAGTTTTCCTCAACACTATGGGCTACAACAGCAATATTCTCAGTTGTTCTTGTCATTTATCAAGTAGTTTTAGGTTGACTGGATATTGGAAATGAAACCTCTTATTCGAAGGCCCTTTACATGATTTTTTATAATTTGATGGATCCGAGAACTGTTTTATAATTTATGTTGTGTCGTTATTTCTTATTATTCTAGAAGTTTCATGCAATAATTCTTCAAGAGACTTAACTGATGAAAATGCTCCAAAGTTACGACAAAATAAAATTGACATTGAATCAAAGGTGGTTAATGATAATGTCAAAGAAGGTGTCAATATGACAGAAGTGGAGTCTAGAGTTGATTCTGATAATAGTGCTCCTAGAACTTTCCCCGAATATTCTGAAGAGAAGAAACAGAATTTGGATTCAACAGAATCAAAGACTTCTTGTGATGAAGAAACCGATATTTTGTACATTCAAAATCAATCAGATATACAAATTAGTCCTGACAAAACCAATGTAGATGTAAAACTCTGTAATTCTTCTAATGATCTTCAAAATGTTGCTGAGAAATCTTCTAAGGAACATACTCCAAACCAAGATACCAACCCAAAAATTTCTAAAGACAAAGATCATAAGGAATGTAATATTTTGAAAATAAATCCAAACGACGATAGATCTGTATGGATTTCTAATATAAATCCCAATACCACAGCTAAGAACTTAAAGCTTGATTTGTCTAAATTTGGGAAAGTAGTAACAGCGAAAATCGTGTCAAATGGAGATAAATATTATGGTTACGCTTTAATGGAGAATACTAAATACGCAGATGTTTGTATTAGCAAATTAAATTCTACAATAGTAAATGGTTATGAGCTCGAAGTTGGAAGAGAAACCCCCAATAAGAAAAAAGGAAATTTAAAAGATAAAAAAATTCCTATTGGAAATGAGAAAACAGGTGCTAAGAAGGGGACAAAAGGCAAAGTTGAAGATTTAAAATCAGCAGAGAAGGACGTGCAAGCTAGAGACATCATTAAAAGAAAACGATCAGCTTCTAGGGACCCCTTAACTCTAAAAGTGGATAGAAAACGGAGGGTTAAAGAAGTTGAGGAAAGTAAGAATGTAGAACAAAAACCTAAAAGAAAATATGGTTTTAGTCATAAAAGTCGCTTGTCTAAAGAACAAGAGTTGCAGTTGAAGAAGCAGAGACAATTGGAGATGGAAATAGCTATCGAGAAAAAGAAATTGGCTATAAACAAACAACAATTTGAACGAGAAAAATTAGAATTTTTGCGCTTACAAACTCGTTTTGAAGAAGAAAGGGTGAAACAAGAAAGGGAAAAAACAACTAAAGCCCGAGAATTACAAAAAGAAAGAGATTCTTTGAATGCAAGAAGAAGAAGGTCCAAGTCACCTAAAGTATGCCGAAGAGAACATAAAATTGAAAAAACCATTAAACATTTCGAAGAAAGATCTTCAAAGGACCGACGACCTATACTAAAAAGACCATTGCTGGAATCTCCTAAGAAAGGTAATCCAATTCCTGTTCTTCATAGAGGTTACCGAGATAATACAAGATATTTCGAAGATAAACTAGAATCTGATTATTCAAAATATGGTAGAGTTGATCCACCACCACCCCCGCGTTTAACAACTGACGATTTAAATACATGTAAAAGTAAATCTTACGAAAACAAAAAGATTACAAAGACCGAATTTTCTCCAATGTCTGATATTAATCTGGATAGAGGAGGATATTTGCGAAAAAAAGAAAAGGATGAGGAGAAGAAGAATAGACGTATCATGGAGTTTGATAGAAGATTGTTTGAGACTGAACCCAGAAAATATTCAAACGACGAAGGTAGAAAGTTTTCAGGCACTTTGGATAGAAAGTATTCAGAAAATGAACGATTCTCCGATGGATTTTATTACAAAGACTGCGACAAATACAAAAATTACAAAAGAATTTGCGAGGAAACCAAAATATTACCAATGCGAAGTGAAATTACTATACCAAGCGCACGCAATAATTTCCAATATTCAGGAAACAATGACTCTCGTAACGTTTCCTATCCAGTCCAATATCGTAACTATCCAGCACCACCTGTCGAATATCACGTTCCTCTTCAACATATTAATGCCCCGAATATACATAACAATTGGAGTGACCATTTGAAACGACCACTTTATCAAAAGGATCAACAATCCTCTCATGTCAGACCTTTTCACCAGGAGCACAAATTTGATGGATACGATAAAAAGCATCAATATTTGGATTTTACTAGGAAATATTGATGGAGCGATTAAATACTTTTCTTTTCCTTCTATTTTGTTTATAGCAGAAAGCTTAATATTTTCCTTTGTTCTGTTAAATATATTATGAAAAAAAAGACATTTAATATATTCTGTTTATTTTTTGCTTATTTTTGAGTTGTAAATTAGAGTAGTTTATGTAGAAATATATAGTTTGCATAATAGTATTTTGTTTTATAATGCATATTTAAAAATGTATTAAATATAAATAAATATTTGATTTCTTACGTTATATGCAATGCTTTTTTTGTAAATCAGATAATATAGTATTCTATAGATATTAGAATACATGATAAGATGAGTAACGGCATCTAGTTTAAGTTTCACTTTATTTATTTAATTAGTAACATGTTTCATCACACTGTGACATATTCAGATTATTCTACTATATCTCAGCATGTAAACATATATGATTCATTTCATATTGAAGTATATATGGCCATTGAAAACGAAACAGGGATTTTCGGATAGTTAAAGATGATTTCACAAAAAAAAAACGCTCGGATAAGTCAACTTTGTGACGGGGACACTTTACAAGAAAATTTATAGCCAAATCACAACCCCATTGCGCTGGGACTACAGCCCCTAAAATTTTAAATGGCATGGTGGGGTAAGTGATACGTCATTTGAAAGCCCTTTTGGTCCTGAATACTAAACGGTTAACATTTTCCAAATTTATCGATTAGTTGTCAAGATTATTTAATTTCAAGTTATGAACGCGTTCTTCGTTTGTCATTGTTCAAATCCAATTGTTCAATCTGTCCTTACAAAAACTGCAAAATTGAAGGAAAAAAAACATTCAACGCCAGAAAAGATTTTTATCAGCAGTTTTAAAACTGCTTAAATTGAGCGCCACCAACTTTCTTACAAAAATACAAATTCCGCTCGAAATGTTCTCTTACATTTTGGAGGATCTTGAAGTGCAAGCAAGCAGACGTCTACCACATTTCAGTACGTGCGCAAAGTAATTTGACGGCATTCTTCAATAATGGGTCGACGTCAGAAGATGACCCCACAAGAAAGAGTCCAGAGGATTTAAATCAGGTGAGTGGGCCGGCCATTCCAAAGCACATCTTCGTCCAATCCACTGTCCTAGGAAAACTTGCCAGAATCTCCCGAACAGGCTGCGTATAATGTGGTGGAGCTCCATCTTGTTTAAAGGCCAAATGGTCTTCTAAGTAACGATCATCAGTTTCAACAATATCAACAGGCAATGAGTGGACATTGCCTGTTCCAGTGCATCTTAGAACACATCCAGGTAACGTTCACCCGTCAAATTACCATCAAGAAAAATTGGACCAACAATGCGGTCTCCAAAAATTCTGGCCCAGACATTTAGTTTTTATGAATTTTGTGTATGGACTGTAAGGAAAATCCTTGGATTCACGTCCGACCAAAATCGACAGTTATGGCAAATTACAGTAGAATTTGGGAAGAATGTACGCTCGACAGAAAAACAAATGTTAAAAAGAAAATTCGCATGCGCACCTATTCTTTCAGTTATCACTACGCAAAACTCTTGTCGCCTATCGAAATCATCATCATTCAGTTTATGTACTAAATGAATTTTATATTGATGAAATTTATGTTGTTTTAGGATTCGACGAATAATTGTTCTAGGGATGTTGGTTACATTGACCAATTTCTTCGAACTCAGAGTTGGGTCTGCAGCAACTTGTCCCAAAATTCCAACCACAATGGCCTCACTTCTCACCTGGAGTTCACGTTGAGGGTCCCTTTTTTATTGGCTACTGAACCTGTTTGTTGGATTTTCGAGACCAACTCAATAAGACCAAGTCTGCAGAAAGATTGCCGTTGTCACTATTTGTGAGAAACAACATTTTGTTGACCCTCTCCGCAATAGAGTAAACCATTTGTACACAACCAACATTTATTTTGAAACACGACAATCCAAAAAGTAGCTTAAATGTAGAACGAATAGGATCTGTAAGGTGGTAAGAGACTAATAAAAAGTAGAATAAGAAAATATCTAATATTCTGATTACAGAACAAAAGCCACTGCTTAATAGAAAAACATGTATACATGTCTTAAAAAGAAACAATTTGAGTATTTGTTGGAGTAATAAAAATTTCTTCAGGCGTTGAATGGTGATGTTTTTTTCTAAACTTTTCCGACATAAACGAAAAACGCGAATTTCAAATGAGGTATAAAGCCGGGGTTATATTAGAGCCATGCCGCGTGTCGCAACGCGTGGGATTACCATCGGTTACATACATTTAGTATGAATGTGGTTACATTAGCTCTGTCCCGCGTGTCGCCGAGCGAGCTGACGTCACGCAGACCACTCGATTTCGATCTGCGTGGCATCGCTGGTGGGGAGAGTAACGCGTTGCCTTGCTCTGCACTAGTATAATCACCATGTGGCTACGCGCATTCCGGCGCAGTGTGTTGACGAGCAAGCAAGCAGACGTCTACCACATTTCAGTACGCGCGCAAGATGTCCGCCGACGAACTTATTGAGCTAGTAAGAGATTATAAGTTGCTGTTGTCTGATCTTGTTTGGTCTTGTCTACTCTTGTCTGGAACTCTAGTCTTGTTGTAGATGGTAACTACGCTCCGCAATAATCGTTAAATCATCTATTTGTAGAATACAAATAAAGTTTATTCAACAAAAACGATACAACGTTTTTGTTGAATAAACTTTGTTGAAATCAGCAATAGCGAAAAGCCGCAATAATTATGCCCTAATGCGCAGAAATGATATGCCCTAAGCTCTGGACTTTGTAGCAATGACATTAATATTTTCTGTATGCAAATATTTCATAAAGAAAATTGAGGAAATAAGAGCTTTACTCCCAATTGGCAACCGGCTAAGATATTTTAAACAATTATTTTAACGAATTTATAAAATTTGCTATGAAAGAGTCGGAAGAGAACATTGCAAATAGGTGCGGACGTTTACTCGGTTGCCACTGAACTGACACAGAAATTAATCAGCATGCGCGGCGACGCGACACTAGTATAATCAACAGCCCGTTGCGTTAGGCAGCGTTGGGACACGCGGCGCGGCTCTAATATAACCCCGGCTTAACTTACCCCGCCGTGCCATTTAAAATTTTAGGGGTTGTGGCCCCAGCGCAAAAGGGTTTTGCCTAAGTGATTTGGCTACAACTTTTCGTGTTAAAGATGTCCCCCTCACAAATAAAGTTGAAGTGTCCGAGCGTTTTTTGAGAACCCATCTTGAACTATCCCAAAATCCGTCTGTTTCGCTTTCAATGGCCCACCTGGTATATTTAAACGCTTGAGATATAGTTTAATAGTCTGGAGATGTCACAGTGTGATGAAACATGTTACTAATTAAATAAATAATGTTAAACTTAATACATAGTTGCCGGATTCATCTTATCATAATTATGAAGTCCCACTAAGAATAAGTAAAGTTTGAAACCCTTCAAGAATTAGAATGTATGTTAATAAAACTATATTTTTGATTAGAGACAATTATAAATGTTCTCAGATAAGCAACTAGACTAAACAAGGAAAACTTAGATAGTTAGCTAGAGCAGGGGTTCTCAAAGCGTGTTCCGCGGAACACTGGTATTCCGCGATGCGCCTTTAAGTGATCCGCGAAAAAATCAATTTAAGCCAATTCTACAATTGGCTAGGTTATGTTAGTTTATATTCGTGTGTTAAATGTGACTCATATGCAGTTCAAATTTTAATTCTATCAATTTGAATTTTTGAAATAGGTAAATAAATTTAGGTTAGTTTTGAACCACATTATTTATTGATTTATATTGCAATTTTTAAATTTATAGTAATGGTTAACCTCGTCACAAAAAACCTCGTCTTGTTTACGACAATGACAATGCTACTGTTAGAACCAGTAGAGTTAAAGAGAATGAAGAAAAATTGTACAATCAACTCGAAATGTCAATCGTTTGTATGACGAAGAATACAGATTGTCCAATACCACTCTGCAATGTATTCGGCAAGAAACGCCAATTTAGGCGTCATTTCACAACTGAACATAATAATCTTTTAAGAAAAAAAAGTATACATATATTAAAAAACTTTTAGAAATGTAAACAAAGGGATTAATTTGAAAAAAACAATAAAAGTAAGTAATAAAGTTCAACTTGCGTGGTATAAAATTGCCGAGTTTGTAGCACTAAAATTAAAGACACATAGCAGAATCTCTCATTTTGCCTGCCTGCTGTGAAATAGTGACAATTATGTTTGGGTAAGGAGCAAAGAAAGAGTTTTGGAAGATTCCGGCGTCTGATGAAACGATTCGTAGAAGAATTAATGACATGTCTTGCAACATTGAAAGAACAGTAGCAGGTAAGCTTGTTAATATGTATTCTGCATTACAAATAGACGAATCAACTGATATAAAGCCACTTTATTTATGAACAAGAGATAATAAATCATTTTTATGCTGCAAAGAACTTTTGGGTCGTACAACTGGTCAGGACTTGTTTGATGAAATAACAACGTATTTGAATGTTTTTAAATTATAATGGGTTCATTGTGTCGGTATTTCTACCGATGGAGCAGTGTAGATGATGGGATCAATGAAAGGCTTTGTGATCAATAAGAGGTAGCTTTCTATGGCCACGTTTCAAGATTGCCTCCAAACCGACTAACCAACCGTCTGTTCACCTTCTGGCGAAACAAGAAGCTCTGTCAACCAAGTGGTACGAACTTGGTTGACAGAGACTGAGAAAGATTGTAGATATGGTGGTGACGACTTGTACTGCGACCTTTATAGATCTATTGTACCCCACCCTCCTCCTCCAAGTGTTGGTGTACTTGCCCATTTAGAGCGCCTCCTCTAATCCTGACTCCTTTAGGAATCTCAGGATCTGGGTGGGATTCTAGGCCTGCAGCTCCTCTGTGTTCAAGCAGTGAGCCCCAAGGTACAGCTGTCTCTTGCGGAGTAATGCTCCGCAGTCTTTGAGCAGATGTATGGGGGTTTCCTCTGCTGAGCCACAGAATCTGCATCCATCATCCTCCTCTAGGCCTAGGGCCTTGAGATGTTTCCTAAGTCTGCAGTGTCCCGTCAGGGCTCCTGTCAGAATTCTGAGCTTGTTCCTGCTTAGTTTCAGGCAAACTTTAGTTCTCTTCTGGTTGAAAGATCCCAGCATCACTTTGGATTGCCTTAGCCCTGGTTCTTCCCAGGTTTTCATCCATTTTCCTCTTATTTCTTCATCTAAACTTTTGCGGATGGTGTTCACGCTCATACCGCAAAAGGGTTCCGGACCTATAAAGGGGCTACTGGATCCCTTGTTTGCTAGGTGATCGGCTTCTTCGTTTCCGTCTATACCAGTGTGTCCTGGTACCCAGTATAGCGTTACTTTATTATCCCTGCCAAGCTTGTTCAGCTTCCCCACACAGTCCCATACCAGTTTGGATCTGATGGTGTATGAGCTAATGGCCTTGATGGCTGCTTGGATATCTGACAGGATAGCAATTCGTTTTTTGCGGTAATTCCTGTCGAGGTTAAACTGCACATCTTTCGATTGCGTGTACCTCTGCTTGGAAGATACTTGGGGATGTTCCCATGGATTCGGAGTATCTGGTACGAGGTCCAAACACTCCTGCACCAGTTCCTTCCTTTGTCTTCGAACCATCTGTATACCACTTGATGGCATTTTGCTCTATGTGGTATGCTGAGGATTCGTCGCTCCAATCGGCTTTACTACTACACATTGCTGTGTAGTTTTTCTCGAAGTGGTATTTGCATACCATTTCGTCCTTTGGTATTTCCAGCCAGGGGATCTTGGCAGCGAGGCTGTTTCGGTCTCTGCTCCCGATTATTTTTCCTCTGCCCATTCCTTCCTTGCTGAACCTTACGATCGCCGATCTGGCGGCGCTCTCCACCACAAGGTGCAGCGGAGTCAGATCCAGCAGCAGCTCCAATGCTGCTGTCGGACACGACCCCATCGCTCCCGTGATGCAGACACACGCCAGTCTTTGAATCTTCTCAAGCTGTTTCCTCATAGAGGCCAGCTTGATTCTACTTCCCCTCGCAACCGCCCCATAAGTGATTGCAGGTCTCACTATCATGGTGTACATCCATCGCAGAATAGTGGGGTTACAACCCCACGTTTTTCCTGCTAAATTTCTGCACACCATTAGGGCGCGTTTGGCTTTACCTACCACTGCCTCAGCGTGTCTATTCCAGAGGAGTTTGCTATCTAGTGTGATACCCAGATACCTTATCTCCTGGTGGTATTCTACTGCCTTCCAATCTATGAGTATGGGATGCAGGCAGTTTAGTTTTCTCCTTCTAGTAAATGGTATCACCGTGGTTTTGCTCGGGTTGAGTCTCAATTCCACTGTTTGACACCATCTACTAGTTACTTTGAGGCCTCTCTGAACAATTTCACAGAGCGTTCCCTCAAATTTTCCTCTGGCCATTATGACTATGTCATCGGCGTAACCTTGACATTTGATGTCTAGGTTGTTTAGCCTAACCAGTAGTTCATCAACTACCAGGCTCCACATCAGCGGTGATAGTACACCTCCCTGTGGGCACCCTCGAGTTGTGGAGATCTTAATGTTATCTCTTCCCACTTGTGTCTCACTCTAGTTCTCAGCATTTTTCCCATCCACTTTGAGATAGTGCTGTCGATACTCCTTCTCTCGAGGGCCGCCTTGACAGCCTCGTGTGAGGTGTTGTCAAAAGCTCCCTCTATATCCAAGAAGGCACATCGCTACTTCCTTTGTCTCTAGTGCTGCTTCTATTTCATTTGTCAGCTGGTACAGGGCGGTTTCTGTGGATTTCCCTGCTCTGTAAGCATGCTGACTCTTGTGTAGTGGTGTACCTACCAGCACCATAGTCCTAAGGTAATTATCAATCACCTTCTCCATTGTCTAACATAAAAGATGTTAGACTAATGGGTCTAAAAGACTTCGGTTGAGTGGTGTCTTTCTTTCCCACCTTCGGTATAAATACCACCTTAGCCCTTCTCCATAGCTCTAAACTACTTCTAAAAATATTTAGAAGATACGGCATTAGTTCTCTCTCTCCCTTTTGTAGGAAGGCAGGAACTAGTCCGTGCACACCTGGGGCCTTAAAAGGCTGGAAAGTGCCGATAGCCCATCTGATTCGGTTTTCCGTACAGATGGACGCTGCCCTCTTCCAGTCGGCCCGACTTGGTTTCCGTGGTTGCATCAAGCCCTCGGTCTCCCTGTATCTTCTGCATCCCGGAAAATGGGTTTCTAGTAGGAGGAGAGCTCTTTGCTCTTCATCCTCCGTGAAGGTCCCATCCGGTTTCTTGAGAGTGGTTGTCATTTCCACTCTATCCTTCGCTAGTGCTTTGTGCAGTCTAGCTGCCACCGGCGTGGATTCTATGTTTTCACAGAAGGTCCTAAAGTTTTCCCTTTTTGCCCTTCTGATCTCTTTATTGTAGGTGGTAAGCACCTCAGAGTATTCTAGCCAATTTCCGTATTGCTTGGCTTTGTTGAAAAGCCTACGTACTTTTGCTCTTAATGTAGACAAATTTTTGTTCCACCATTTTTCGTCCTTATGCTCCTTCACGGTTTTTACCGGCAGCTGGATTCAAATGCCGTGGTGATTGCTACATTTAATTCTCCTACAGCCTGCTCCAGCACGGTGTAGTGTTTGATACCACCCCGCACTGTCACCTGCTCTAGGTTTTCTTTTAGTTGTGAACTAAACATAGGCCACACAGTCTGTCTGGGGTTTCGAATGGGGGTACTTTCCTCACTCGCTCCTTCCAGCTCAAACTCTATGATCCTATGATCTGACATTGAGGGTTCACTTGAAACCCTCCACTTTTTAATTAGTTTACTTACGTTAGCGCTACCTACCGTAATATCCAGTACCTCATTTCTGGCCTTAGTGACAAAAGTTGGTGTGTTCCCGACGTTGTACACAATTAAGTTCTCTTTAATGAGGTATTCTAAAAGGTACTCTGAGAAAGATATTAAAGAACTGGGAATAACAGATCTCAAAAACAGACAGTCTGTGAGACGCACCCTGAAGGAAGTCCGTGGATTTCAGAAAAAAACCTCGAAGAAAAGGTACCCCCTGGACAGAAGAGAGAAAGGAGTTACACCGGCAGAAGATGCGACAATACTGGGCAAAGGTCAAAGCGCAACAGTTGAGCAAGCGTGGTCCAAAGTAGGCCAATTCGAAAGAAGAAGAAGAACGGATTTGTGACTAACTAAAACCATAAATTCAAATATAATATTTCATCATTGTTTCTTGCACGGAGAAGTACTTGTCATAAAAACAATGCCCAAGAAATTAGACGACTTATTTGACCAAGTAGCTGCCATGGTTAATTTTATTAAAATAAGGCCGATGAAGAACCGAATTATGAAACAACTTTATTTATCGATGGATGCAGATTATGGGTGTTTACTTCTTCATACCGAAGTGAGGTGGTTGTCATGACGAAAGGTTTTAAATCGTGTGTTGATATTAAAAAATGAATTAAGTACTTGTTTTGATTCAAAAAATCGAAAAACTTTTGTAAATTATATAAAAAATGATGATTGGAGCAAAAATTTGGTGAATTTTGCAATAATTTGGTGAAATGTTTGTTTACTTTAATACTGTCAGTATGCAAGGAGAAGATGAAAACATTCTTACTTCGACTGACAAATTATGTTCAATGAAAAAATACTTTTACTATGGAAAAACTATTGGAAAAAGAGAGGGAACACAGAAATGTTCCCCTGTGTGTAAAATACCAACGAGGCAATCGTTTTTTCGATAATGGACCATTTATCAACAACAGAAGAAAAACTTGAAAAATATTTTCCATGGCTAAACCCAGAACAATGATTCTATAAAAAAATGAGTGTTTCTTCGGTATTTTCTAGTTTAAATTTAAAAGTGGAAGAACTGACGTCGTTTTCTTCAGATCGTGGATTAAAATGACAGCACACAAAAAACAGACGTCCAAAAATTTTCAGGAGTGTTTCCATGAGAATCCATGAAAATTATTGTTATGTTTCACCTCATATCTTTGCGAAACAGAATTTTCAACTATGGTTAATATAAAAACAAAAAACGCGAGAGACTAGTGAATTTAGAAGAAGAAATGCGTGTGGGTTTATCATTTATTCGTCCCAATATCGTAAGATCGTCAAGCTCATGCATCCCGTTAAATTTTAGTTTTTTTTTTAAATAGTATAATTTTATTTGTCTTCAATAAATATATTTGAATCAATCAATATCGGTACATATTTTATTTACATGTACATTATTTTCTAAACCTAGCACATGCAGGGGTTTGGCAATCACATGCTGCGACACGATTCCGTTTTTTTTTCACTTTAGTAACATAGTGTTTTTGCGAACATTATTCTGTCTGATATTACTCTTTTGGTTTCAAAAGGTTAGCCACCCGCGCTATTGTAGATGTTCCGCTTAAAAATATATCAGAATTTAGTGCTCCCCGACTTCGAAAAGTTTGAGAACCTCTGAGCTAGAGCCTACTTTCATTAGGCATTTTATGTTTTGGTAAAAGAATCAAATCGGTATATATAAACATTTACTGGTATTTGTATACATTTACCATTTTACGATAGGTAAATGTAAGTTTTAAGTTCAGCTTTTTATATACAGTTTTACCGTCAAATTAAATTTTTAATGTAATTTTACCGGAAAAGAATCGAAAGAATCTAAAATTAAATAGCAGTACTTTGTTTTAATTCAACAATTATTGGATATAATAGGACATTGTGGTCGTAATAAAATTTTATAGGATTTGAATGAGATTTATAAAATTTTCTCAGATGAATCAATTATGTTACACTTAAGTTTCGTTATTTTAATATATTTCATAATTAACAATGTACTAGGCAAATCTATACATTTGCTCATTGTCTAGAAAATGTATAGATTTGCCTACATGTTGTGCACAATGTCCTATACCAGGGATGGCGAACCTATGACCCGCGGGTCAGACACTGACCCACACAGGCTTTTTAAGTGACCCGGGCATTGATTTTAGAACTTTTAGAAATGTACAATAACGCAACACTTATTATTTTCATATTAAAGTTTTTCAACCACAAAGGTATGAATATTGAATATATCACTAAGAAATTTCTTCTCAAATTATATTTTAAATATGTTTTTAGGGTACTTACGTTTTAACGCCACCGCAGCGAGAAGTCGTGCCACCGCGCGATATGAGGTCTGTATTTATCTTCTCTAATATAACCTAATCTAACCCATATCTAATATTTTTTCTTATTTCGAATCGAGAGGTCGCGCTGCCGAGCGATGTGTGGTCTGGATTTATCTGCTATAACCTAATTTAACCATCCTTTTGGTTGAAATTTGTAGCAGCGGAGTCGTTAGTACGTAAGTACTGTTATTAGTTGTAACCCTGTAATATGGCTGGCAAACGATACAAATCCCAGATCATACCAAACAGAATAATTTGATAAATAAATTGTGATTGAAGAAAATAAATGCGCTATGTGTGTGATTTCCAATGAAGAAGTTACTTCACATACATGTAATATAATAAGACATATAATAATTGAAAAGTTGCATTCTAAGCTCGGTTTTTCAACAGATAAAGAAAGAAAAACATATTTCTCACAAAAGAAAAAAAGAGAATCATTTTGTGTTCCCAAAATAGTAGTTTATCATACAAGTGTGTGAAGAAGCACTCATTGCGATAAAAGCATTTAACTTCGCAATTCATGCACAAAAGCCTTACACACACGTATATCAAACATTTTATCCACGAAGCATGTTGAAATACTGTTGAATCTAGAAAAAAATAATTCCTATTGCATAATATTGAAAAATTGTAATTTTTGACAGACAAAATACTTCAGTTCAGTTCAGCCCCTCCGTGGAAAAAATTGCTAACTAGTAAAAGCGCACAGTGACGGGAACATAACTTGGTGGTTGTCGATGTATTGTAGGTTAACCTAGATCTAATCAAGATTCTATGGTTAGGTTAAGTTATATTAGAGCCAGATAAAACCAGGGTGAGAGGCCGAGACATCTTGATTCAAAATAAGAAAATATAATTCAATTTATGTATACGTCAGAAAATTTATTTTCACTACGTCTATGATTTTTGTTTAATAACGCAATATGTTGCCATAGTAACAAAAAATAGAAATCGTTTAATAATTAAACTCCATTTGATTTACATTGGACTTTTTCGCACGATTTGGATACTTTTACACACGATTATAATAATGGCATCCTTCACATACAATCATGTATTTATTAATGTGTTCATTTGGTGTGTGAGTAGATAAAAATAGTTTAATAGTTAAATATAGATAAGTTTTATGGAGATAACTATAAATCCAGACTGAGAGGCCTTCTTGATTCAAAATAAGAAAAATTAATTCATTTTTAATATACGTCAAAAAAATTATTTTCACTACGTTTTTTCTTATTTAGTGACGAGAGTTGTTGCCATAGTAACAACAAACATAAATTGTTTAATAATGAAACTCCATTTGATTTACAGTGGACTTTTACGCACGATTTGGATATTTTTACGCACATTTACGATTATAATAATGACATACAATACATTCACTTACAATAATTTACTTATTAATGTGTTCGTTTTCATGTGTGAGTAGATAAAGTAACATTACAGCTGCTTGTTTTCAAGTTACCCATTGCATTGCTAGTCACGAGAAACATCTTTCAGAAAGAGAGTTTGTAAAACAAGCGTTTTTAGAATGTGGTACTATTGTATTTCCATATTTAAAAAACAAAGACTTAATTAAGAAGCGTATAAATGAGTTACCAATAAGTCGGAATATATTTTAACATTAAATATATAACACCTTAAGTTATGCAGCAATGTATTCAATTGCTTTAGATGAGTGTAATGATGTAAATGGTTTTGCACATATAGCAGATTTTGTTGCTCGATATAAATCAGGAAATATATTAAAAGAAGAGCTATTGAAACTAATGACGTTGAAATGAAAGTGTACCGGACTTGATATTTTTAAAGAATTTGATATTGCATTTAAAGAAATGCAATATCAAATTCTTGATGATACACTAAATATGGTGGAGAGAAACATTGGTTTTATTCAATTTTTATTGGTTTTATCTCTAATTGGATTTCATTGTATATTACATCAGGAAGTTTTATTGACTTATTCATTGATATTTTTTGACTTTTTTGCTCTTCACTTCCAAAGTAGAATTTGTAAAACAAGAAGGAAACTTGAATTTTGTAAAAGCATTTAAAAGTGAGAACAAAAAAAAGTAGCCTTTGTCCCCCCTCCTCTATCGCAAGTGAAACGACTGACCTAGTGACGCACGAGATAGTACGAAAAATAAAATGAACCAAGGTTCCCAACTTAGGGGGTTTCCCCCCAAATTTAGGGGGTAAATATGTGGGATGGGATTTTTTTAGGGGTTTTATATTTTTAGGGGTATTTTTAGGGATTTTTTTAAGTTTAGTAATTTTTTCTAGAAAAATAAAAGTGTAAAAATATATGTCCTGGGATAACTCTAGCTAGGCAATCTTAATTATATAATTGTTTTACTGGCGACTTAGCGACATCTAGTACAGTTTCTCGTTACTAAGATATCGCAGTTAAATGAAAAACATAATGATTGTGACGGAGCTGGTTGTAAACGTTTTGAAAATGTCTCAAAATTCGAACTAGCATTTGTCACGGTGCCAATTTCAAAAGCATTTTCGAACGAGCTTTCCACATACAAAATTGTGAAAAACAAGTTGCGGAGTAGACTATCTATTGAAATGTTATGTATACAAAGTATGATGGTACGAAATACGAAATGGTGGATCTTGAACAACATATAATCCATCCCCTAACATTTTTTCTTTTTTTAAAAGTTTGGTCCGATGTGGATGCCGGGTATTAACCCTTCAAACACTGCGGCCTACTAGTGGCCTATTGTATTTTGCATTCACATACACTTATAGTCCCAGAAACCTAGTTGTTATTGTAAATTGCGCTAATTAATATTTTTCACATTTGTCTTCTGGTACAAATGCAGCCGGCACTGGGAATAGAATGATCCCTCTATATTTGTTAGTTAGCGCTCTAACATGAGGCCACGAGCGTCACCTCTACACCACTCGCGCCGGCTTAATCCCCTAATATGTTAAGTTTATTTAATGTCAACATGTATGATTTCAAAAAGTCAGAACCAGATGAAAACGAAATTATATTTGTATTACGTAATTAAAAAAAATATTAAATATTTATTAAAGCATTAAGTAATTTATAAATAAAGAATATTAAAAAATATTACAGAATATTAATTATTATTAATTTATTGTTTCTTACAGAATATTATTTTTTAGGGGGATTTTCAAGTAATTGTGGCAATTTTAGGGGTTTTTGACTGGTTTTAGGGGTAAATATTTTTGGGAGTTGGTAACACTGAAATGAACAAAATTTTACCCACTAGTCAAAAAGGTTCGCCATCCCTTTCCTATACCGTAAAATACATAAATCAATATCATTAGGTATATGTACAGATTTGAAAAATTCTTTAAATAATTTTCAAATTATCAAGGAAAGTATAGGTATATATATATATATATATATATATATATGAAAGATGAAAAGTTGAATTGGTTTATTAATTTTTGTAAAAATTTCAAAGTAAAAATTACCAAAACTTATTTTTTTTGTTTAAAAAGACGAAACTTTGCAAAAAATATTAACAATTAAGAAATATCTATACCATCTAGAACTAGATAATATAGATTTAGATCAAGAACTTTAAAAAAATGAATGAAAACTCAACTTCTATATTTGAAAAGCATTAAATTTAAACTGAACTTTGGATAGGTGGATAGGCAAGATTAGTAGATTTAGGGTGGATGAGAAATGTTGGAAATGCCCTTGTTTTACTAATTTCAGCAGGGATTCTGTTTGGTAAACAGTAAATAGCTGCGATTTGTTGCGTTCCGTTGGTTTCTTGGCCTTGAGGGTGCAACAGATGTAGGTAAACAAATCGAGCCGAAGCGAGCGTAGTAACTGCAAATAAGGCGAGCTTCAATAAGATTTTGAACGTTTTTAGTTATTGGCGTGCTATTGCGGAGTGTGGATAAATTTTCGATCGAGCGTAATTTCAGTAAAAAGTTGGTCAGATTTTTGTACAACATTTTGTGAGTGTGTTTGTGAAATTGTTGTTGCAATTTCTTCTTTGGTTGGTGAGTTTTTGCAATGATTTATTGATTAAATTTAAGAAAAAATTGTTAAATTTAAGAAAAAAAAAATGGAAAAAGGAAATAGTTACAATTTGTGGGATTGTGTGCATAACTTGAAATAAAATTGATGAAAAATCGTTAAAATTCGTAAAAATTTTTAGAAAAATATTTGGAAATCAATGAAATTAACTAACTGATTTTTTGTGAATTCAAGAAATCAAAAATGATTTTCAAAACTTATGGAATATTTAAGAAAAACGTTTTGTTGTTGATTCAAAGTTAGATAAAATGTGTTGAAAATCTAAATAGGATCCAATACGATTTTAATAAAATTATGTAAATTAAATGCAGTAAATGGTTGGTAAATTTAGGTTGTAATTACAATTAACAACAAACCTGGCTCATGCACATATATATATATATATATATATATATATATATATATATATATATATATATATATATATACCGCTAAATGTGTACAATTTCGTAAAACGTACTTTTACCGCAAAGTAGCTACATTAGATTTCAGATACTATGTCTTCAATTTCTAATTGGGATAAATCATTTTAAAATTGCCAATTATCAGTATTAAATTAGGAATAGTCGGTTTCAATATATGGTTAAAGGATATCAAGTTAGGAATAATCCGGGGGGTCATCCACTCGCCGTAATGTTGCATATGTATTCGCAATCATCCTGATTTTGTTTTGTTGGTATTGTAATAATCTTAAATTTAATTAGTGACAACAATTCTGGGCAGGATGTTATACCACAAATCAACCTGAATAATAAAATTAAGTTCGCTCTATTCCGACTGGTTTCTAAGGTAAATATCCGAAGATAGTGCAAGATTTGACAATAATTGTAAGTACCTTGGTGTAAGCCCATTTTATAAGCAATACATCTCAAAAACTTATTTTGTATACACTGAAGATGGTGGATATGAACATGATAATAGGGGCTCCATACAGAAGAGGCATAATGGAGACAAGAATTTACTAGTGACATGTATACAGTTTTTGTGGAAAGTATTGATAATTTCTGAGTGTTTCTCAGAACAAATCCAAGTGTTCGAGAACCATTTCTTATAGTAGAATTTATATGCTGGACAAATGTAAGTTTCTCATCAAATAGTACACCAAGGTCTTTTACAACGGATACTCTTTTAACGATCTTATTATCAATATGATAATCTTTTTGGATTATATTGTTTGCTCTATTGAAGGTAATGCATTGGCATTTATCCGGATTTAACAACATTCCATTTGATTCAGACTATTTTACCAGAGAATTTTGATCTTCTTGAAGTGTGTTACCATCAGTTGAATTTGAGATGTCTATATATAATTTCAAATCGTCTGCAAAAATGAAATTTGAAAGAATATGTCACGTAATTACCCGAATTCCTTGGTAATGCGAAGTACTCTGAGAAATCACAAGCGTAATGCGTAATAATGTCAGATAGTCTTTGAAATTCTTAAGTTCTGCAAAGTAATGTCACGTAAAGGGAGGAAATAATTCTAATGTCCTGAACGTTAAGCTACGTACGCACGGTATACAAAACTAGCGTATAGTCCTGCTATAGTTAGACTATAACTGTGCGATCGTTTCGTATAGTCCAAAACTATTCGTATAGTTCAGCGGTGGCGAAGCTATGGCACACGTGTTACAGCTGACACGTTGTAAATTTTTATTGGCACGCGGGAGAAGGAGGGCAGCGTTAAAATATTGTGCTTGATGAACAAAGACCGTTAGGATTGAAGAGAATGTACATTGAACATCGCTCGTAATATCTTTGTGCATTTTAAATACCGCTTCAATATTGGCTGCTGACCCAAAATAGCAGAACCGTATGACGAGCTAGATTGAACGATGGCGTGGTAAAATATTTGCAGAATATCATCTTTTACACATTCCCTGAGGTTTCTAATCAGATATCACATAGTACTTAATGTCGAACATGTTAGTTCAATATGACAATATAATGATGTCACATTTTAGCTTTTGACCAAGTGTTACCCATATAAATTTTATTGATTCGGCCCCGTTCCTTGATTTTTGGTCAAATCTTAGAAGCAAACTATAATCATGAAGTATGTTTTGCGTAAAGTCCATTAACACGTTGACGCCATTAACACGTTGATTGTTTTATCGGGCGGCGTTTTGCCGATGTTTTTAACATTTTTTGTGCGGATGCCCATGGGAACAAATGGCATCTAGTGGGTACGGTAAATGTGTCACATGCACTAAGGCTATATGCGCCATATGCATTCATTGAGGAGTTGCTCGCAACAAATTTTGATTATAAAATGATCTCTATGAAACTCAATGCCTAATCTCTGGCGCTAATCAGGGAAAAGAACATGTAAATCGAAAACATCAACAAACGTGTAGAGCAGTATCATTACAATAAATACGCAAGCTTCTTGTGATTATGCTTATTACAGGAATATCACAGTTACCTAAAATTCGTTTACATTAGCCAAAAAACTAAAATGTTTTCGAATATACAAATTCAACCAACGTTGGCACCTCGTTTGCTGCAAAACCTAAAATACCTGCATTTCAGCAACAATTACACGGCTGTGACAGCTAATCGTCTTAATAAATTTATAAACATAATGAACGAAATTGTTTACATTTAAAAAAAAGCAGGTAAACCTGGGAAAGATATTGTTATTAAAATGAAATGGCAGCACAGCATGTACCCCGGTGGCTCATGCCGCCCGACGAATTACCACCGGTGGTACATGCCGGCGTCACCGTGTTAAAGATGTATAGATGATCATCCTCCTAACGTTTCTGATTTTAAATTGCTACTTTTAATTAAATAGTTTAATGTCTGGTTTAGTTTAAAATGTTGGTATCCTAAGCGTACAAAATATAATTGCATTGAACATTATTTGCTTGCGCCAGATCATTAATAAATATCAAGAATAGAGTTGGTCCCATTAGAGAGCCTTGGGTATCACACACTTCTTTAATTCACTTTCAGATTTTCAAATATTTACGATCACCTTTCGGTCTCTGATGCAAAAAAAAATTACCCAGTTCTTGGAGACGCCTCTAACTCTTGAAATAAAAATAAGTAGCAAGGACTGCTGGTTTAACCTAGGTTAGATTGTGTTGCATGCCGCGAAGTGGCGGATAATGTAAGAACGCATGACCTCTCGATCTAAAATAGGTTGATGTGGTCAAACAAGGACTGTTGGTCTGTGCCAAGGACAAAATATCTTCAATTTTTTGTGGAAGAAGCTTGTTATCTAAAGAGTCAAATCCTCGACTTAGGTCATAATTATAAAATTAACACTATCCAACAGAGTAGTGTCAGTTGTGCTACTTTTCCAGAAACCGTATTCACGGTTTGCCAGCATGTTATTCCTTTCCAAGAAACTTGATAATAGAGTCGGAAAAGCAGTCTTAAATTTTGATGAAAATTGGCTTTAAATATCGATTGATCTGTAATTAAAGGGATCACAATGTCACCCTTTATTTCGGGATGGACTTTGATACATTCAAACATCATATCCAGGCTAATACGGTATTATATTATATTCAGACTAATACGATAATCAGGCAAAGTTATCTGCACTTCAGCATTTTATAATGTAAAAACTTAAGAAAAATGGCACGCGGTCATAAAAAGGTTCGCCACCTCTGGTATAGTTGAACTATACGAAGCGCTCACACAGCCATAGTCAAACTATAGCAGGACTATACGCTTGTTTTCTATACCGTGTATTTTTACTACCTATAAAGATAAAAGTACTAGTAATAAGAAATCACGTTCGTGGCATCTTCATTAAATAACCAGTGTGTTGAATTTTTATACATTTATTGAAATCGGATTGAAATACAACAAAATCCTCTTCTCATGCTCATACTTTTTCTCATACTTTTTCACATGTTTGTATTGACGCTCTATAACCAGTTTTTCAAATTGTCTCAACTGGAAGATCCTGAACCCAGAAGCTCTACAGCAGGGGTTCCCAAAGTTTTTCTTAGGCGGGCCGATTTAATATTGGCGATTTTTTTGCCGGGCCAAAAAAAAACGGAATAAAATCAAAACTATAACCACGATTTTTTTTTCAAACTAGTTCTATTAATTACCACTAAACACACAACAAAAATAATGTGAATATAAAAACTTGTAATAAATTTATTAATTTGTATTTTGCGACTTGTGTAGTTGTTTTATTTTAATGATGTCATTAAACTTTGCTTGTATGTCCGTCGAATGTATTCCTAATACTGATTATAAATGATTTTCACTCAATTTTGATCTTAATTTCGACTAATTTATGCTTATAATTGAAAAGTTTTTTCGTAAATATATGTGCTCCGAAATAATGAAAACATTTGTTGAGCATATTTTCATATTTTCGGATAATTCACGCATGATAATCCTCTATAGGAATCAAATAAGGATCAATTAAAGAATTGTTCCGATAAGAATTCTTAGCATCGATATTTTCCTGTAATTCTATCAATCCAAATATCGTGTCCTAAATGATTAACAGTTCTGTCTATTTGTGACTACTGTACTATATTTCTGTACAAATGGGTAATAACGACTAGACATACTAAAATATTTTTTAAATATAAACTAAACAATATTTTATTAATACAAATTCTTATGTTGTTTTTTTTAATACAAACGTTAATTTTTATGAATTATTATTATATGAATTTTATGAATTATTATTATGAATTTTTTTTAAATATTAAAATATTTTATTATTGTATCTTATTTGTAATATTTATTATTTATTTTACTATTTACTTATTTAGTAAAAAAATATACCGTATCGATATTTTGGCCGCATTTGGACCGCGGGCTGCACTTTGGGAACCCCTGCTCTACAGGGTCATAAAAAATGAATCCATTTTCTATAATTTCAATATCTCCTTTTTTTGCCATATGAAGCTATCTAGTCTAAATTTATTTTTTTAAATAATAATTATAATATTTTTCTTTTTAATTAATATTTTTTCTCGAATTATACTATTGCAAAGTCTATTGCGTTTTATAATTCACTGTCACTTTTATTCGTATAAGTGTCTTCGCCTTCAGAAGTACAAATTTCTTCTGGATCATAATTCTCCATTTTATTTCATTTTACGCGATGAATTCTATCTGATAATAGTCTGCCAGATTTAGTACTGAATAACCAACTTAGGATTGATTTTAGGACTCTTTGAAAAATTGAAAAAGTTCTGTATAAGTTATATAAGTTCATATTTGCCATCAAAGTTTCATATGCCATTCGTCCAGCAGTAATGAAATGCTGCAAAGTAGAGATGAACAAGGGACAAGTTTCTCGTTTCAAATCCCATCCCTTGGGACGGATCCCTGTCACTGTCCCATCACATCGCATTTTAGTAATAAACTAAAAAAACTCGTCCAATACAAAATTCTCGTCCATCCCATCCCACGCGACGGTCATACCACTCATTTCATCCCATGGGACGATGGGATGGGATAAGTCATATCTCTAATGCAAAGCCATTTTTTTTTCAGTTGATCCTGATATCGAATTTCTGATTTTGATTTTTCCGTTGAGTTTATTGTGCTTCAACACTTCTAACAAAATCCTGTGATATTTTCTTTGCTAAATGATTTGAATATTTGTGTGTCACCAATGATATTTAGGTTAGCTGAAAGTTCTATATCTGCAAGTTCTATAGGTTTTTTTTAACTGCGCTTTGTACTGTTTCACAAGTTTTAAAAAAGTCAGTTATGTTTATTACTTTACATTGTTTCGTGTCTCTGAAGAAATATATTTTTTGCGGCAGGATTACCATTGTCTTTAAGAGCTTCCTCGGGAGCTTATCTCAGGGCTTCCCCAGTAAGAGTTTAGTAGAAGCTCACTGTCCTACTGCGGGGCGATGCATGATGAGTTCATGCGGGTGTAGCGAGGACGTAATATGCACGTAATGTGAATATATGTGAACGTAACTCGAAGGAATGCAAGAATAATTCAAGGAATCCAAGAGTATTTTGTGTAATGTAGTGTAATACTTACGTACTGCTAAGGAATGCAAAGAAATGTGCAGTAATGCATCTAAATATGAACTTGTATTGCAAGAGTAGATGACCCCTCGGAATAATCAATGTATCTATCTATCTTTATTAATCATTTCAATCTGAAATTGAATATTTTAAACTTGGAATGAACTATACTCTGTGACTTAAAAAAAGCAACACTAAGAAGGGGTAGGAATTTTTGGACCAAACTTGACAGAATTGTGTTTAACTTGTCGAAGGTTTTTAAAATTTCATTCAAAATAATCCAGTAGCCATGGCAAATTTTACGTTTTTCTACTTATAATCTAAATTATCGTGTGTATATCTTGCGAGATAAGTCGATTTCGATATGGTTTTTGGTTCTGGTGTTTCAATTCGTCTCTTTTTGAGATCTTCTTTGCGTTTTGAGGTTGCGATTATGCCTAGAGTAGTGCAACGTGAAAATTATCTACAACTGAGTGAATTCGACACAGGTCTTATTGGCTTACGTGAAGGTGGTTTTTCATGCGGAGAAATTGCTAATCGTCTTATTGTTAATCGTAACCACTCTAGTACGGTGTTATTAAGCATGGTCTACATAAGGTTAACAAAGTCGTGGAGGAGGATGTGAACGGCCAAGACAGAGAAATGTGGTCCAGGACCGCAATCTCCGATTAATGGTATTAAGAGTTACTCGTTTCTCGAGTACAAGATCAATAGACGGTCAATGGTTTTATCAATAATAATTAATATTCAGAAAAATTTTGTTCTTCTACTTATACGCATTGACTCGAGCTTACAGCATACCACTTGTACTAATACATACATTTCAACGGAACACATTGACAAAACTACTATAAAATCAGTCAAATCATTAGTTCGTGAAAAGAGAATTTAGCTTATTACTGTGCTTCCATTTTTTATTCAAATGAAAAATATGAAAATTTAATGATTACGTTGTCTGGTCTAAAATTTTCCACAAATTACCACATTTTAAAAAACAAACAAACAAGAACAACAATTCACAATTACTTAGTATTGAACTATTTTAAAATTAAGGATTACATTTTTTATTAATGGCATTTAACTTCTCTCTCCTGTCCTTTGGTTTTAACCACGCTGTATAGATAGACTTTACTTAAATTTACATTGCTTCCGTCATTCAAATATGATTTTACTTTCATCAGCATAATATGGCTTTCTTGTAATCGATTTCTTTGTTTCGTTTTAGAAAAGTCCATTCGATATCTAGTAATTTGGATAGATCTTTAAATTGTTCATTATTCAAACTAAACTACACCATTTCTTCAAAATATTTTATTTGTTTAATTTTTTATTTTTCTTCCCTCATTGCATATTTAAAATCGTTATATACTTTTCGCTTATAACAGATTTATCTGAAAGAAAAGTAAAATTATATATAAAAAACAATTTTTCAAATTTCGCTAGACCATAATTAAATTATGGTCATCCATCAAATGATATCCAATCTTATACTTCATCCGTTTGAAACCTTTCTGCCAAATGTTCACATAATACATTAATAAATTTTCTGTTTCTGTCTGTTTTTAACATCACCATCAATCAGCCATTTGTGTCCACTGCTGTATATAGGCCTCCCTTAGATATCTCCATTTCTCCCTATCTTGTGCCTTCCGCATCCAGTTTCTAGTGATGCACTAAATATCGTTGGACCATCGTATCGGGGCGCGTCCTCTGATTCTGAATGAGGGTTGACTGGGACGCCATTCGAGTATCCGTTTCGTAGATCTATCATCCGCTATCCCGGCAATGTGGCCGGCCCAGTTCCATTTCAGTGTTGTCATCCTTTCCACTGAATCTGTGACGCCTGCTCTTTTTCGTATTGTTAGGTTTAGGACTTTAGCTCGTAGTGATTTTCCTAACATCAACCTCTCCAGCTGTTTGGCAGACTTATATTTTTAGTGTTAGTGTCATCGTTTCTGCCCCCTACGTCATTACGGGCAGGCCCACATTGGTTGTATACCTTCCGTTTAAGGCATATCGGAAGGTCGGATTTAAAGATATTTTTCAGTTTGCCAAACGCGGCCCAGGTTAAACTAATTCTTCTAGGAAACTCGGTCCTTTGATTTCGAATTTCGTGGCCAAGGTATTGTAGGCACCTGTTTAATTTCTATATCGTTTATTGAGATATTACCGCTTGCGACGAGGTTGGTCATGAATTGAGTTTTGTTAGTATTTATCTTGAGTCCAACCTTGCAGGAGGATATGGCATCTCCAGCATCCGTGTAGCCTCGTCTAGGTCCTCCGCTATTATGACGATGTCGTCTGCAAATTTTGAATGGCTCAGTTTTTCGCCGTTTATATTGATGCCTTTTGTTTCGCAGTCCAATTCCTTACTCATATACTCTAATAACGCCGTGAATACTTTTGGGGAGATTGTATCTCCTTGACGTACTCCGCGTTTTACTCTTGTTGTTATTCTCGTGTAGTTTTACGCTGGCAGTTGCCTTTTCATAAGTTCCTTTTATTAATGAGGAGTAGCAGTGATCTATTCTACATTCCGCCAGTGCTTCAAAGACTTTATGTTGGTCTATTTAGTCGAAAGCTTTTTTGTAATCTATAAAAACCAGGACCAGTGGCTTGTTGTAGTCTATACACCTCTCGATCAGCATTTTAATCACTTGCAGATGGTCGTTTGTCCCGAAACCAGATCTGAAACCCGCTTGCTCACGCGATTGATAGAAGTCCAACGTAGGTGTTAGGCGCTTCGTTATTATCTTGATGAGGAGTTTATATATGTGTGGTAGCAGACTGATAGGCCGGTAATTTGCTAGTTCGTTGGTGTCTCCTTTTTTATGCATAATTATGATTACCGCATTATTCCAGTTTGATGGGGTTTCTCCTTTCGCTAAACATGCGTTGAATAGTTTATTGATTGCTTTTATGACCATTTCTCCGGCTGCTTTTATTGCTTCTATTACAAACCCATCTTCCCCTGGTGCCTTGTTGTTTTTCATTTCATGAAGAAAGTTCTTTATTTCTTCTACCGTTATTTCAGATAGGTCCTCGGAGCCTTGATTGAGAATTTTTGGTATAGTAGTGGCATCTGTGTTTTCCTCGTTTACACTGTATAGTTCGGCGTAAAGTTCTCCACTGCCTGTAGGATTTGCTCTGTTGTGACAATCGCTCCCTGAGCATTTAGGAGCTTGTTAGTATTTTTCCCCAAAGTTAGTTTTTAGCTCTTATTTTGCTCTATTACTTCAGAGGTAATGTTAGGGCTGTACTTTCGGTTTGTAGTTCTGGCTGATCTTGAGGTTTTCTTATTTAGTTCTCTTAACTCGTCGGTTTTGTTACTGTATTTGTTCCTTGGTTATCTTCTTTTTTCCATAAGATCTTTTGTATCATGGCTGAGTTTTCCTTTATCCTTAGTTTCTTTAATACAGTATTTCTCCTGTGCGTTTTTTGAGGATATCTGCTATGTTTCGTTTAGTTCGGCTACTGTGATACTTTCCAAGTGTGTTTCGATGTACTGCTTATATGCGTCTGGTTTTCTTATAGTAGCCCACTTGTTTAATTTACTATTGGTGATTAGTTATATCCTTACCTTCTTAATGTTGACTATGATGTTTGCTCTAACCATTATGTAGTCGCTGCCAATTGTTGGTTTATTTAAGACTAATACATCGTGCATTATTTCCTTCCTTTCTGTGATTCTATTCTACGAAGTCTATTTCATTTTTTGTTTTCTTATCTGGGCTTATCCATGTCCACTTTATTTGAGGGGCTTTCTTGAAGAATGTATTCAGTGCGTAGAGCCTGTGTTGTAGTAGGAAGTCTAATAACATACTACCTCTCATTTCTTTGGCCTACACCTAAGTATCCTAGGGGGTCTCGCTCACAGTATAGTTCGTTTTTGTTCTTTTCATCGCTTCCGAAACGTGTTTGTAAAATTCCACTCCACTTCTTGGTCTGTGCTGCTAGATGTGGGTGCATAGGCCATGATGATTTTGATGTTATATCAAATTTAGTTCAAGTAGTAGAAAGATCTCTCTGGAGCTTATACTCTCTATCTGTATTATTTTTGCGACGTGCCGCTTGTGTATTATAAATCCTACTCCTCCGTTGGAGGTTACCTCTTCTTTATAATATAACATGTTGTTTGACTTGAGGATTAATTTGGATTCTTCTCTTCTTCTTACCTCTGCCAGTCCTATAATGTTTGTGTTCCAACTCTTCTTGTAGTTGAAATATTTTGTCATCCGTTGCTAAAGTTCTTGTATTGCATGTGGCCAATTTCAGTTTTCGTTTTATATGGTAGTCTGGTCTAACTCGGGGATTCTTTGCACACTCTGCTCTTAGCCTAATCTGACCGCTACCTTGGCCAGGGGTCTTTGACCTGCCGGGTACTGAACCGCCGGCCGTCTTCGTGGTGATTCAGTCATAAGGGGATATTAGCCGTACTCCTACCACGCTGGCCAATGCGGGTTGGTAGAGTTGAGAATTACATTTCCTTTATTCTCGATGGTATGGTAATACCGCCATGACTCGATCGCCAGTGCCTTGTTAGTTATCTAGCAGTGGGTACCGCGTGCGGGTGAGGTTGACATTTGGCCGGTCTTATTTGAATGTTTTGCCGTCAGCCTTTACCCACCCTCTGTTTTTATAGTTTAAATCACTTAGTATCAAATAGTATTTAATCAAATAGTTTTTAAATCATTAGCCTTTTTTAAAACCACGCTTATTTTTTTGTTCCATGCCATGTTTCCAAGATATTTTTCCGCGTTGAAAAATTAATTCAAGGCGTTAAAAATTTGTTTTAAATTCAATGTTGTTTAACTAACTTTTTTAAACAAAATTTGGAAATTGGATCATTTCTATCTTGATTAAAATATTCAATTAATGATTCATAATTTGTAATCATTGCTTTTATTGCAAAATGTTGTGACACATTTTGGCATTGAAACGTCTGTGCTTTCATCAACAAATAAAGTATGAAAATGTGCCTTTTTAATTGAATTTATTATTTCAGTTTTTACTGCAGTATTCACTTTCTTCCAAAAATCCAAATCCAAAAATGGTAGGGCATAGTTTTTACTACGCCAATTTTCTAGAATTTGGACGTATTTCGCCATGTGGTCATTTATAACGAACCGAAAGATATGTTCATTTTAATTGACTACAATAGATTATCAATTTTTTTATTTGGGTTTCATACGCATAGGGTTTATGAATATCCGAACTTTTTCAAAACCGCATTTTTTCGGTTTTTGAAAATTTAAAACCACGGTTTCAGTTTCGGGTTCGGTTTTTTAAGAACTTTTGTATTTAAACGAGATCTTTGTTTTGTACAAAAGTTGGCGCTTAGGGAAAGTGATCATTCGGAAGTGGATGTAGCTTTAATTGTAGAGAGTGCTTGAAACAAAATATTTAATCTTTTTGTTCTCTCAGAAAATGTTTTATGTTTAGCAAACTCCTGTTTCATAGAATTACGATAGCGATTTGTTTGGATATAAGTATTTTTGTTTAATACTTCTTGAATAGCTTTTTTAATTCACTTCTTCTAGGTCACCTCTTCTAATTCTTCTGAATTTGTCGAACATTCACCTTCGACTTCAACCTTATTGTTGTCTAGATAAAGGTGATCAAAAAGATTTTCGGGCAATATTAAAACAGACTTTGTTGGAACTTTCGAATGACCTAGTAAGCATTTAGCCAATTCTTTTATTTCCAGATTTTCACGGGTCTTCAAACGTTCCATGATATTTTTCATTAAAGCTTTGCTTCTATCAGAACCAAATAATTTCTTTTCCAAGAATCCTATTACACCTTGTGACGTAAACATGTTAGAATCATCGCGGCTTAATGTTTTTACTGCTACGATTACTGGAGATAAAGTTTCATAACAACTGAAAATTAACATTTTTTAAATGCTCTGAATTTAAATCTGTTAGAATCTGTAATATTACGACTTTTAGAAGAATAACTTGTTCTTGGTTGAATAGAAGACTAACTTGTCTTATTATCCATTGCTAATTCAATTTCCTTTTCAAAAAGAGCTTTTACGTTTCGTTGTAGGAAACTGATTTTATCGGAGATAAACGAAAAAAATTTAAGTTTTCTTACCATTTGTAAATTACTTTTAATTTCAGCATCTTCTTCGACGCAATACTCATTCTTCGTGTGATTCTTCAGGAAATAAATCTTCATCTTCACTTCACTTAACTTCTGATATTAAATGAGATATCTTCTGATATTAAATGATTTTTAACACATTACGATATTATTTGCTTCATTTCGCAGAAAGACTAAATTGCAATCAAAAATGTTTTGAATGAATGTGGAGAATTCATGTTCTCTATGAATATTAATGTTTAAGTATCTTCGGCGTCTCAAACTAGTCCACTCGTCTAGCGTAATACTATTTTTTTGTTCATTTGCTTTTAATTCTTGAAACATTAAAATCTTTTCTTTCTTTATTTCTTCGTATTCCTTCTGAATTATATTCATAACACCTGAAGGACATGTTGGCAAGATTTGGTTGGGAAACTGGCCAGCTATTGCTTTCCGGATAAATGCAGATTTTGAAATTGTTAACAAATATATAGTTGATGGTGCCATTTTTGCAACAACAGTTTGCAATGTTTGAAACAGCACCAATTCAATGTATTTTATTTTTATTTATTTTTAAATAAAACCGAAAGCCGCGGTTCTTTATGACGGTTATGCGGTTTCGGTTTTTGCGCACAAAACCGCGGTTCAAATATATCCGAACCGTATTATATTATATTCCGAACAGTTGCAATTTTTTTTTCTGCACCATAAAAAAATTTTGCTCGTGAATATTTTTCATATGCGTTATATTTAAAATTTATGTGCGCACGCACACGCGCACACCTTAGAATGAACACTGCTTGTAAGCCTTCGTAAAGCTGCGGTCACATGAGGCTGGTTTAGCAGCCGCTGCTGGCTAGCAGCGACAGCAACCAGCATACGGGAGGGTTCACACAGTGTTGTGCATACAGCAGCGGCTGGTCTGGCAGCTGCGATGTTTTGAATCAGTTTTATATGTTTTGGTCACTGTTTCCTACAAAATGTCTATATACGAAAGAAGTGTTAAGGAATTTGTTAAGAAGGCAATTGGCTGCTTTAGGTGAGGATGTATTATTGAATTTAAATGTTAAAAAAAACGCAAATGGGTTCGACATTGGATCGAAAGAAGAAACATACTAGAAGCTTCATCGAGGTTAATGAATGAGTTAATGGCGGAGGACCCTTACTCTTTCTTCAACATATTAAGAATGTCCGTAAAAAGTTTTGAAGAGCTTCTACAATTAGTTTCGCCTTTTCGGCCTTTAATAAGCAAACAGGATACCAACATGAGGCAAGCTATTCCAAGCAGAACAAAACTAGTAATAAAACATTGAGATACCTAGCTTCCTTCTGCTAGTAACTCCTTAACAATACTTTCATGTGCTGAATTTTTTATATCCCTTTTTAAATAAGACGTTGAAGTTGCATCCCACAAACAATCATATTTGTGATATATTTTAAAGAAAATTATTATTTGATTCGGGTAGAAAGCAGTTTTGGGTGTATATATATATATATATATATATATATATATATATATATATATATATTATTTGATTTCAATTCCACTTCACATCTATATATCTTTACTTTTTGGTTCCATTTTATTTTAATTACACTACTATTAGTAAAGTAATATTGAAATATGCAAATTAATAATATTAAATGTAAACAACTGAAACAAAATAATCAACAACTCAAGCGATGAAGTTATCTTTTATCAGAGGCTGCAGCGCTGCCGACTGTTCAGTGGGGTTCACACAAGGCAAGTGACAGCGGGAACGCCATGTGATATGGGCCAGCAGCGCTAGTAACGTTGAACCGTCTAGACTCACCAGCCGCTACTGAAATGAACAACAGTTGACACGGTACTGCTTAACTGGTTGTTAGCAGCGACCAGCGGCTGATAAACCAGCCCCATGTGCCCGCAACTTAAAGTTCGCGGACGAGATTTTGGCTTGCAGTCCTATCGACCACATCTTGTGCTTTCGCTGGCGGCTCGTCATCGACAACAACGTTTGGAGTGGTGTACCTTGCGACTGGATTGGGACGTGAGATGGCATAGAGTGGTCTTCAGTAACGTAGACGTGGAGAACGTCGCCATCTGCAGTTTTCTGTTGAGCGGCATGTGCACCACACAGTGGGGGTTATGTTATGGGGTGTTATTGCTTATGGAAGCAGGTGTCAGTAGTTATTCATCCGAAGCAATATAATATATGATAATACCCATATGTTGATGAAGTGGTAGAACCCCATATCCTTCCACTCTCCCCAGAACCCAATTTTCCAACAGGATAATGATCGTCCCCACATTGCAATAACTTCAATATCTTTCTGTGGCCACCCAGATCTCCCGACCTTTCGCCCATCGAACATGTGTGGGACATGATGGGTAGAAGACTCAAGCAATTAGCCCATCCTCCACAGACACTAGAAGCTCTCCGGCATGCTTTACAGATTGCCTGGGATGCAATACCTGAGGGAGAAATCGACAGCCTGGTGGAATCCATGCCCAGAAGGGTGCGGCAGTGTGAAACTAATAGGGATGGTAAGGTCCAACAACTTTTTAATAAAAATGTCTTTCTCTTTCGTTTAATTTCTTTGAAATTTTAACCAATTGCTACCTTTGACTAGTAAAACATATGTATGTATGTATGAATATGAATGAATATGTAGATATGAATAATGAATTTTTGGAGCAAACTTCGCAGAAAGTTTATTCCAAAAATTCATACCCCTTCTTGATGTTGCAGTTTTTATGTCACGGAGTATACATACATTAGAGTGGATGGACACACTAAACTACACTAGATGTAGATCTACTAAACTGTATAGATTAGACTAGATGGGTTAGAGCTTTTCTATTGTTAATACTCTTTTATGAGCAATAAATAGTTTCAAATTGTCAAGAAGTAATTTTAATAGTTATGTTGATTAATTCTAATTAGACATTGATTTGACTGAATTTAATATTGGTTATTCCCAATTTAATATGAGTTACTTATTTCCAATTTTATATTGACTATTTCCAATGCGAAGTTCACTATTCCCTAGTTGATAATGATTCTATCTGAATATAAATATAGTCTATTTATCTCTATACTTAATGATTAATATCATATTTAATTCCAATTTTGAGTAGAGAAAGTGATAGTCAATAAACTGTTTTGTATTGTGTAAAATCAAAAGACAAAATGGCACTAAATATACGACACGTAAAGTAGAACATAACTTTAATTATATAATCTTCCTAACATTGATATAGATATAAATTTTATTTTTAATATAGATTTTTTTTCTGTGTAAATTGAATCCATTTGATAGAATTTATTGCCGCAAAAAAAGTAACGTAATGAGACAGTTGCGTCCTCAGCAGTTTAGCGCGCCTAAAAACTCGTAAAATAAATTCCGCAATATATATGTGAGTGCGGGATGATCACATTTGAAATAAATTCAATTTGCAAGAGGCGCTCCTCGCCTCGCAAAAAGTCCTCTTTTATATTAATTCAGATATATACTGTATTATATTATGTCCGGTTCACTACGTTCGTGACTATTAAATCGAAATTGATATTTAAAAAATACATATTGGATAATAGCGGGAAACTCGCTGAGCCGTAATTTATTTTGCAAAATGAATAAAAAAAATTTATCAAAGATTAAATGAAACATTTTGGTTGAATTATTTTGGTTTACACACTAAATTTTTTAATGCGACAATACGTTAAATATATAAATGCACAATCTGAATAATCTAGATCAGATCAGTAATTTTTATGATAAAAATTCAATTTTTCAAAACTCAGATTGGGACTTAAAAAAAGTGTCGATTAAAATAAGCATTAGCAAGCAAAAGGTGTTGTTAATTCATGTTAGAACATTAAAAACAATATTTTCTATTTTTTAAATTTTATTAATTTTTTTTTATTATCTAATTGAATTTTTTTTTTCGTAATTTTTAATCATCGAAATTCGGAGACTTCATTAAATATATATTTGATCTACCTTAATCCCAGGTTCCAACTCGGCAAAACTAACCCTACTTCCCTAAACAATCCTATCAATATTCTTCTTGTTCTTCTTAGCGTTGTCCCGCTGGTTTTGCCGCTTTTGCACGGTTTTGTGCGTCATTTGGTTTTAGGCCCACGATCTTTAGGTCACTAATCGGTCGCTTCGCTGCTTCGGTCTTCCTCTGGGACGTTGGCCTTCAATCTCAAAATGGAGGGCAGTGTTGACAACAGTACCAGGAGCTGCTCGCAGTGCATAACCATACCATCGGAGTCGTTTCTCATTTTGTCCACAATTGAAGCGACACCCATTTGCTCTCGAATTGTGTCATTTCTGACATGGTCAATAAGTTAGATGCCCATTCTCCAACGAAGCATTCTCATTTCCATGGAATGTAGATGGCGTTCAGAAATCTTTTCAGATGGTCGACATTCGACTCCATATAGCGCAACAGACAGATGTCTTGGATTTGAGGTGAAGTGGCAATTTCTTGTCGCAGAGTACACCCGTGATTACCTTCCACTACATCCAGGTTGCATACTCTGGCTCTAAGTAACTCCTCTAGGTACCTTGGGTCTCGTCTACGGAGTCATGGCAGCTTCACTGCTGAAGTAATCACTGAAGCTGCCATGACTCCGTAGACTAGACCCAAGGTACCTAGAGGAGTTGGTCTTGACTAAATTTTTTCCTTCCGATTTGAATGGTACCGTCACTTGGATTTAACTGCAGATATTCCGTCTTTTTCACGTTTAGACGTACACCATACTGGAAGAGGCGTTATTCCAGTCTTCAACTTGACTTTGGAGTTTCTCGCGGGAGACATCTGCAACCATTACATCATCCGCATACAGAAGGGTCCAAGGGACATTCCGTTCTAGATCATGAGTGAAGGTGTCCATCACACGAACAAAGAGGGATGGTGATAGTGCTGAACCTTGGCGGTCCCCGACATTTACAGGATAGTTTTCTGAGGTGCCAACAGCACTACGTACTCTGCAACTGCTGTTTGTGTATACATTCCATGGTCTCGGACCGCATACCAAATTTACTCACGAGGAACACGATCAAAGGCCTTTTCGAGGTCGAGGAAGACAATATGTAGTGGATTCCTTTTCTAGCGATGCTTCTCCATGAGTAATCGTGCTGCAAATATAGCGTAAGTAGTTCCAGCTCCTTTGACAAATCCACACTGCTTGATGTTAATGTTGTAAATGTCACGTAGTCGATGATCAAGAGTTCTCTCAAGGATCTTCATAAACAACCCTCTCAATGACTGTCTCCATTTCACCATTCTATTACACAAAAACAAAATCCACATTTTTCTTGTGTACATCAATCCTCACTCTGGAAATTTAAACGAATATACTCACCATGGCGTCATTGTTTGAACACTCCATTACAATAGGTGATTTCAATCTTAGCAAAACAAAAACCCGTCAGATCCAGTCATTTATAAATAACTCGTTCTTCATCCGCCAACATACCAGCCAGCCCCACATTCATAATGTGACATAACAAGGCCACTACTTCCAACATTTTGCTCCACACCTCCAACCTAGCCAAATCCATTACTGATATTTACCTGGCAATCTCATTTTCTATCCTTCTTAATTGTTCCCCTCCCCCTATCCAATATACCGCTAAAATCAACCTTAATCTCATCTATGTTCCTAAAGTCAGCACTAGTATTATTATTATTATTATTATTTTTTAATAAAATTCTGGTCGGGACTGCTGTGAGCTCCGACTCTTCGCAGCAGCCGGGCCAGTGTCCAAAAGGTATTTCTACAACTGCTCCTCCCTAACGGTCGGTGAACAGCTGTAGGTTCCAGAATCGTGTGCCCTCAGCAGACGAAGGGACCTCAAGACGACAGATTTCTGCATCCGACCTGCCAAAACTCCAGCGGAGTTTCTGCATGCCGCAATGATCTTCAACTCCGAAAGCAGCGATGAACGGATTCCCCCAGAACACCGATGATTAGGACGACCAGCATGACATCATGGTCAGGGTAAAGCGTGCGGAGCTCCAAAAGTAGGGCTTGGTATTTGGTCCGTTTTTCCTCCTCTTTCAAGACTATGTTCTGTTCCGCTGGAGCGGGAAACTCGATGACGAACTTAGTCCTGGTCTGTTTATCGAGGAGGACAATGTCAGGCTTGTTAGCGCGAATGACCGTCGGGAACGTATAGTTCCAAAAAAATTGGCATTTCTCGTTCCCGACAACGGACTCAATTTCTTCCGGCAAATAAGGCGGCACAGGCTCCTGGTCCATCTCATACGAGTGCCTAAGATGGCAATAGAGCACTCGCAGTGGCGCGTTATGTCGATGGATGTACGCCGAGACAGCTTTTGTCGGTTATTATTATTATTATCTTTATTCAATAATACCTTGTGGTGTAGAACGTGTCAATGTGTATCCTAACCTATCTAAAATATGCCGACCCCGCTAGCCTCACTCTCAATTGCATAGACGAATTTTAGACCAACCTGACAGACAATTTATAATCATGACCCCAAGCCAGATGCAACTTCTACAAGCCAAAGTTACCTGCCTACATACTAACTTTAACTAAAAAAAAAACGCAAACTTTACAGGACCTACACTTGTACAGATGACAGAGCAACGGAAACGGAAATTAACTGACTCAACAGAGACATACATACAGTAATCTCTCAGTTTTGAACAAATAAATGGCTCTCCGTTTATCAAAAATTGAAAACGAAGGTAGAACATTCTGGCACAAAATAAAAAGCTTTCCAAATATCGCACATCTCTCCACATCCCCGACATCTTCTTCAATAACCGACTCTACTCCACTGACTCCGAAAAAGCTCTCCTATTCCTATTCTCCGAAAAAGCTCTCCTATTCTCCGAATATTTTGAAAACGCACTTGCACTATCAAACTCCCCCAACTATGACAGTAATAACCTTAACAGAGTAAATACCTAGATTGCCAACTTTTTCAACTGCGACAGTACGGACTTTGACGAAATAACATACTACGAATACCTAACCGCTCTTATCCATGGCATAAATAGTTCCCCTAGTTCTGACCTCGTTAAAAAATCCTTACTTCGAAACCTGCCTGATGAAATCCACATACATATTGTTAGATTGTTCAACGTCTGGTTCCACAAGTAATCTTTCCCCAAATGCTAAAAAAAAAACCGGCCAAGTGCGTGTTGTGACTCGCGCACCGAGGGTTCCGTACAAACTTGGAAGTAAGGTTCATATATATATATATATATATATATATATATATATATATATATATATATATATATATATATATATATATATAAGATAGTTTTATTAATGACTAGATAATTAAACAAATACCATAGTATATTTTCAACCAAGAAAATATATATACGTTTAATGAAGGTGTAGTCAAAGCTTAGGTCGGTAAAAAGAAACTCTTTGTTATATAATCGAGCTTTCGGGAATGCTTATTCCCTTTCTCAAGACATTAACGTGAGGTTGACATAAACAGTAGCTTCATGACACACTGGACAAAAATTCAACCACATTGAAATAGGTATTATGTAATACCTCACACAACAAAAAAATATAAGATTTAGAATAAGAGAGTTAAGCCCTCATGTTTTATAATAAAACAGATTACAAAATAAAATTGAATTTTGACTGATTTCCGTTTTCATCACCGTGGGCACCATGTTGTAGCACACGTTTGCAATTTTGTAATTTTTTTTTTTTTTGTTAAGTATTTAATTTTTGGTAAATTCAATTTTATTTTGTAATCTGTTTTATTATAAAACATGAGGGCTTAACTCTCTTATTCTAAATCTTATATTTTTTTGTTGTGTGAGGTATTACATAATACCTATTTCAATGTGGTTGAATTTTTGTCCAGTGTGTCATGAAGCTACTGTTTATGTCAACCTCGCGTTAATGTCTTGAGAAAGGGAATAAGCATTCCCGAAAGCTCGATTATATAACAAAGAGTTTCTTTTTACCGACCTAAGCTTTGACTACACCCTCATTAAACGTATATATATATATTTTCTTGGTTGAAAATATACTATGGTATTTATATTTATACATATATATATATATATATATATATATATATATATATATATATATATATATATATATATATATATATATACAGGGTGCTTCAAAAAAATGTATACACACTTTGAACTTCCATAGAAAATTTATTTACCGTTCTACAAAGTTAAATTTCAGGAAAATAGAAAGCTGAAAGTCCAATGTAAATGAAACATAAATAACAAATGTTAATACTGTTCAAATTGGTGACCTGCAGCATCAATACAATTCTGAGTACGAGTCACCACTGATTCTGTACATCGTATCAAAACGTCCAATGAGATTTCTCTACACACTGCTTGAATCTCATTCCAAAGAATGTCTAGGTTACGTGGTTTACGTTTGTACACCTCATCTTTTACTGTGCCCCACAAGAAGAAATCCAGTGGTGTAAGGTCTGGAGAGCGTGCTGGAAACTCGATTGGCCCCCTGCGTCCTATCCACTGTCCCGACAAATTTTGATCCAGGTAAGCTCGTACGTCCCTGTGATAGTGCGGCGGAGCACCATCTTGTTGAAAATAAAAATCATCATTACCGTATAATGCACGAATGGCAGGAAATATGGAATCAGCAAGCATTGTTAGGTAATTAATACCAGTTACAGTGCCTTCAAATCGAAAAGGTCCAATGAGTCCCCTTGAAGACAAACCGCACCACACATTTACACCAGGCAAATTTACAGCTTTTTCAATTGTAATGTGAGGATTTTCTTCACCCCAGTAAACACAATTGTGCCTATTGACAGTTCCATTAAGTTTGAATTGGGCTTTATCCGACCAAATGATGCTACCCATAAATCCCGGTTCACGTATCACCATCTCCTGAATCCATTCACAAAATTGCAACCTTCGATCTGGATCGTCGTCATTTAGCTGTTGCACCAGCCTTGGAATGTAAACACGATACTTGTCTCTCTTCAGAATGCGTAGCACGCTGCTAGCACTTACATCACTTTCACGTGCCCCTTGCCTTGAAGATTTGTTAGGAGAGCGTTGAAACAGTTCCAAGACTGCCGTTGATGACTCATCACTTGTAGCTGTTCGAGGCCGACCTGAATGACCTTTATGCACATCACACACTGTTCCATGAACTTCGAATTTGTCTCGTATGCGTGTAATTGTTAATCTTGAAGGTGGTTCTGTATCATACTCCCTTCTCCACTGTCTTTGAACTTCATTTACATTCTCAAACTTCCAGTACCACTTAATAACCTGCTTACGTTCTTCAAAACTCAAACGTACGTCCCCCATGTTGATATTACAAATTCCAACTGATAATATAACATAGAGGGACGATTATGCTGGCACCTGGCGAAGAAATATAACATTAGCCATGTAGAGCGGGAAAACTACAATAGTTTAAAGTGTGTGTACATTTTTTTTTAAGCACCCTGTATATATATATATATATATATATATATATATATATATATATATATATATATATATATAAATATATATATATATATATATATATATATATATATATATATATATATAGTCTTGGTTTAGCAAACAGGAGCGGGTGGGTGACACCTGTGCACTAAAGATAACCCAATTCTTACTATTTGTGCGAACCACGAATCACATATTTCTACTAAAGCTGTTAACTATTGTCGTGATAATGGATTATCTATCTTTTAGTGTTATAATATAATTCCACAATTTCCATTCTGTATTAAAGTGCCCCAAGTGATGTATCTAAGTACCCCGTTGGTGGGGCAGAATGAATCAAAATCCATTTTTTACAAAACACGTAATTTTCCATTTCTATAACAACTTGAACAATTTTGATCCTTGACATTATAATATTTATACATTTAGCTAGGCGTTGAGTTGAAAATAAATAAAAAATATTACGTTTATACTTGTTATTTGATTTAAATTTTTTATGAATCAATCTGTCCCACCTCCCCCTATGTAGATTATAAAGAAAAATTAGACGAAATATAATATATACAGGATGTTACGGGACTTGAGTATGTCGCATGTCAGTATATATTATGTATATAAGAGCGTACGTGATGAAATGCATAACGAATATAAACAAAGAAAATTCAGAATAAACAGCTTGGTGCCAACACATACTTTTTAATCTTCGGACCTAACCGAGGAGGACCTAACTGTATGCAACCCATATGCTTCTGGAGCCTGACAATACCACTACGACAACATTAGTGTATTTTCATAAGTTTCTAATAGTAAATTCGCATTTTTCTTGTAATTAAACTATATATTTACGGTTTTCAGATTTTTCCCTTTACATGTGCTGTAAGACACCGCTTCTTGCCAAATTTCATGATTCTAGGTCAACGGGAAGTACCCTATAGGTTTTGATTCCCTTGTGAAATCGCAAAATATGCGACATAAACGGTCATATCTTTTGATCGCGTTGACTTACAAGTTTGATTTTTTCAAAGCTGAAAGAGCGCAGACCCGAGTATTTGTTACAAATTTCAACTTGTTACCTCTACGCGTTCCTGAGAAAAATGGTCTTGACAGACAGACGGACAGACAGACGGACAACAAAGTGATCCTATAATGGTTTCGTTTTCGGCACGGAGCCCTAAAAAGGAATAATTATCACCATCCCCAAACCTAGACAAAGCCATTTCCTTCCAAATGGCTGACCCATTACCCTGCTACCAGTTTTGGAAAAATTCTAGAAATTATCCTTAAAACCACACTCTAGATCAGGGATGGCGAACCTATGACCCGCGGGACAAACACTGACCCACACAGGCATTTCAAGTGACCCAGGCATTAATTTTAGAACTTTTAGAAATGATCAATTTTTATTTATTTTATTTTATTTATTTATTCAGTGAAGGGTCATCACCTAATATAGTAATACAACTAAAATAAAAATAAACAACGCAAATTGTTTAAAAATGTTTAGAAATTACTTCGCTGGTGATACCTACCACTATATTGATTTCTACAAATATACATCTAAGTGATTTAACACTTGTTTTGTGCAGAACGTACTTATCATAGTTTTTTTAACAAATTGAATAATATTTTTCCTATACTAAATCAAACAATTTTTTAATTATAAATACAAAGTAGAGTAAATTAATCTCTAATGAATGAATCAATAACGCAATACTTATTATATATTTTATATTTTCTTATTAAAGTTTAACCTAATCTAACCAAAAACGTATGAATATTAAATACATTAATAAGTTTCTTCTCAAATTATTATAATTTAAATATGTTTTTGGTTATAACCCTGTAATATGGCTGACCAACGATACAAATCCCAGATCATACCAATCTGAATGGTTTGATAAATAGTGTGTGATTGAAGAGAATAAAAAGACTGTGTGTGTAATTTCCAATGAAAAAGTTACTTCACGTACATATAAATAAAAATACATTTGCATTCTAATCTCGCCTTTTCGACAGATAAAGATAGAAAAACCTTTTTGATCCCCAAATAGTAAGTTATAATACAAGTGTTCTAAGGAGAACTCATTGCGATTAAAGCATTTAACTTCGCAAATCATGCACAAAAGCCTTTCACACACGTGTAGCAAAAATCATTTCTTACCGATAATATTAAAAAATTGTAATTTTAACCGACAAAATACTTCAAATCACTGACACAATAAGGTTAGAATGTTCAGCCCCTCCGTGGCAAAAATTGCTAACTAGTAAAAGAGCATAGTGGCGGGAACACTATTTGGTCGTTGTCGATGTATTCCAGGTTAATCTAGATTTAATCAAGATTCTGTGGTTAGTTTAAGTTATATTAGAGCCAGATAAATCCAAACTGAGAAGCCTCCTGATTCAAAACAAGAAACATTAATTCAATTTTAATATATGTCAGAAAATTTATTTTCAGTACGTCTATGTTTTTTGTTTAGTGACGCGAGTTTTTGCCATAGTAACAGCAAACAAATCGTTTAATAATGAAACTCCATTTGATTTGCATTGGACTTTTAAGCACGATTTTTATACTTTTACGATTATAATAATGAAATCCTTCACATATAATAATTTACTTATTAATGTGTTCATTTTGATGCGGGCGTAGATAAACTAACATTACAGCTGCTAGTTTTCAAGTTACCCGTTGCATTGCTATTCACGAGAAACATCTTTCAGGAAGAGAGTTTGTAACACAAGCGTTTGTAGAATGTAGTGCTACTTTATTTCCAGATTTTAAAGATAAAGACGTGATTAAGAAGCGTATAAATGAGTTACCAATAAGTCGGAATTCAATTAAAGATCGAATACTAGAAGTAGAAAGAAACATTTTTTCGCAAATATAGTCGACAACGACTTAAGTTATGCAGCAATGTTTTGCACAATTAGCAGTTTTTGCTCGAAATATATCAGGAAATATATCGAAAGAAGAGATATTGAAACTGATAACGTTAAAATGGATGTACAGCGGGCTTGATATTAAAAAAAAAATGATATTGCATCTAAAGAAATGGATATTGACCTACAGAAAATTGTCTTTTACAACAGACAATGCACCCAATATGGTGGGGGGAAACATTGCTTCTCTTCAATACCTTAGGCAAAATATTTCACATCCTCTAATTGGATTTCATTGATAACACTTTTTTGACTTTTTTGATCGTCATTTCCAAAGTAGAAGTTGTAAAACAAGAAGGAAACTTGAATTTTGTAAGAGCCTTTAAAAATGAGAACAAAAAAGTTGCCTTTGACCTCCCTCCTCTTTTCCAAGTGATGCCACTGACCTGGTGACCCACGAGCTAGTACAACAAATATAATGAACAAAACTTTACCCACTACTCAAAAAGGTTCGCCAGCCCTGCTCTATATCATCATAGCAAACACCATCCCAAAATATCAATTTGGTTTTAAGCCCTACCAGTCTACCACTACCCATCTTCCATTCATCCTATCCAATAACGTACAGGTTTCATACCTTCAACACCCACATTCAGCTGCACCTTTTCCTTGATATCAAGAAAGCCTTCGACAGTGTGTGGCACGCCGGAGTCCTTTACAAAATGAAAGAACTCAATATCCCCCTTACCTCCTCTACCTAATTAAACATTTCCTTGAAGAGAGACCTTCAAAATCAAAATAAACAACCACCTTTCTCCTCAATTTACTCCACATCAAGGTCTTCCTTAAGGTTCTCTCTTTCCACTACTGTATAACCTATACTGCCACGACATATATAATTATCACTTTGACGACAAACTCCAAATCAACCTCTCCTACATCCTACAATATGCCGACGACAGTTCTCTCATCTGCTCAACAAAAACCTCAAAAAAGCATTTATGAGCTACAAGCCCTTACTGACTAAACGATGGCTAATTACATGGTTAAATCGTTAGAGACTTTCCTCCAATCCATCTAAATGCCAACTCCCCATTCCTAACCAACTCTCCCAGCTCTCCCCACATACACTAAGGCACCATCGACGTAACACCCACTCCTCAAATCAAATACTTGGACAACTAAAGGTTCTTCGACAACAAAATGAAATTCACCAACGACGCGAAACAACGAAAGACAAAGACAATAGCAAGAAGTAAATATTTGCGTGGCCTAACCCATGGAAGTAAAGGTATTTCCATCAAAACGGCCGATAAAGTCATCTGCCGCCCCCTCCTTGACTATGGACACATATTGCTTTCAAACGCATACGGAATACTAAATATAAGTGGCAGAACGAAAGACATTACGATTGATCTCCAAGTTAAGACACCCAAATAACATCCTTCATAATACTGCCAACAATCTTCTATATTGACTCTCCCAACTTCCAAAACTCCTAGACAGGCATCAACAACTACGGACAAAATTCAAAGACAGCAACAACCACTGAACCATAGTAGACCCACTATATATAAAACAAGACATAAAAACTACTTCACGCATCCAACTTAGACGCTTTAAGAAGCAATCTACGACGCTAAACTCATCATTTCATCTTATTCCAATCCCTCTAATATGTACTTACGTACTTACCATTAATATGTACTTACGTTTTTTTTCCCTTTTAAATCAAATTGTATATAGGGGCAGAAGGACCTTGTGGTCGATAGCGCTTTGTATAAAGTATACAATAAATTTATTCTCCCTCTATATATTTGAAATGCATGGTTCGCTATTCAGTTTCAAATCATTTAATATTGTTTATTTCATTTTTTGTCTTGAATTAGGATTAATTCTTAGTTATTGAGGAACACGATCAGCGAATAACGACTACGATGGTTTAGTGGGTTATAAGGAAAATCGTCGCAATAGGTTTCATGTTCAGGGTTCAATGTTTCATGCATAATGTGCATGTATTTATTTCATATTTTTTTCTACTGATATATGTGAAAATGGCATTCTTTCCACGGCTTACCCTACATGAAAGTGACATTTTTTTCATTCTAGAGATGAAAATATTTTCACATCTAGAGACGAAAATGAGCATTTTAAATTTATTTTCTCGATTCAAACAGTAAACTAACCAAATTTGCATGGACTTTCTTATTAATTACATCAATTTCAATGAAATATTTTATGAACAAACGTAAAACGAGCTTCAAACAATTTAAAAAACCGAAATAAAATTAAGACATTTGACCTCAAAGTATCACCTTCTATGAGAATGCAATATATTACCATGGAAACGACCAAACCAACAATTAAATTTGTATTGACAGTTCTGACAGTTCGCTTCGAATTGGATTTATTAATTATGGAATTATGGATTCTACAACGGAAATCAGTAGAAAAAATTGCATTTACTACTAGAGATGAAAGTGTTTTTTTTTTGATTCGGTGTGATTGATAACTCGCTGGCTCTCGTGAGCCAACTCCCACCTCCCAAAAAAGCTGTTTAAATGTCGCCATTTTCGCGCGCTCTGCAGATGACGTCAAATGCTATGTCCAGTGACAATCCAGTACATTATTTATTACAGGTGTTCGTAATTTAATTCACGTTCTTAACTTATTTCACCATGAAAAAAGCTCAAAAGCCTGATTGCAAAAATACTATCAGAAGTGCACCTGAGTGTTTTTTTCCAGTCTAGATAGGTGCAAAAATACGTAGGGAATAGTGTAAGGTTATCAGAAGAGATGTAGTATCTGCAACAACTTGTTTACATTGCTTTGAAGATCGACTTTAATGTAGGTATGACGTATTTCGATACCTAATATGATTTCAGTTAATCAGAAGTAAGTTTAGTATTGAAAATCAATCACACAAGCATGTCCAGTTTAAAAAGTTTTGTGATTTCGTCTTATTGTTTTTTACGTAAACAAAAAACAATAAAACATTTAACTATTCAGTTGGGAGATCCCTTCAGACATGTTCATCCTTTGATTTTCTTTTAATTTGTTATACTTAATTGTTTAGTTTTGTGTATTCACCATACATCTTTAATTCCAGGTAGAGGAGAATACAAAAAAATATGTTCAATAAAATATAGTGAAACAAGAAGGTGTAAATGTGACACTACGATTAAATACAGGAGTTCTGCCTCACAAATTCCATTGTCAAAATTGAAATATGCCACCACTCATTATAATAATCTCACTACGATGCTAAAATTACACTTACATTAAACATTAATAATTAAACTGTAGGGACTCATTATTGACAAGATGAGTTGCACAGGTTCGGGTTTTTCCTAAACCGTTTTATGGCCCAGACCGTTTTATAAGCGGGCTGGAGCTGATCAAACAAAGCCGATAGGTTCGGGTTTTTCTTAATCGTTTTATGGCCCAGACCGTTTTTATGAACGGGCTGGAGCCGATCAAACAATACCGATTTTTCCTCCCTCTTACTTGGCGTCAGCACCAATAGGAGGGAAGAACGAACAACCAATCGGGACAACGGAAAACCTCTCCCACCAAAGTTACCAGAGAGAAGATGCGTTTGACCGAGGGATAAAAGGACGGGACGGGAGTGACAAAGGGACAGTTTTTAGAAACAACTTCGAGAGACAACTTCGAAACAACATCCAGACACAACTTCCAGCAGAACATCAGTGAACACAACTCCCAGCAGAACATCAGAGACAACTTCCACAACTCGCATCAAAACCGGCACGCGTCACGTGACGCGCAATAAAAAGTTACATCGTCTCCGGGTTTGTTATTGTCCTTTTCTCCACACACTACCCCGTCACCAAAGTGGTGACCCCGACGTGATCTACATATTTTACAAGTGACGGTGGTAGCAACGTGCGCCAAGACACTCGCGACAAGCTATGGCGAATAACCACTCCAACGGGGCGCGAGTGAGACTGCCCGCATTTCTACCAGAGGACCCGGACCTCTGGTTCCAACTAACTGATTGGGCATTGAAAAACGCTGGTGTCACTACCAGTACCGAGAAGTTCGAATACATCGGTACGTCGCTCGAGCCGCGGTACGCTAAGGAGATCCGCGACCTACTTCTCGACCCACCAAAGGAAGCCGACGACCCGTATCAGAAGCTGAAGGACGAACTTATCAGGAGACTCGGAAAAACACAGCAACAACGGACACGGCAGTTGTTGGAGCGCGAGAACATCGGCGACCGAACTCCGTCACAATTTTTGCGACATCTGCAGCTACTTGCCGGCGAACACGGGGCCCAGGACATCACCAAGGCCCTCTGGATGGACCGCCTCAACCCGGTCGTGCGGGCCTGCCTAGCGACGCAGCAAGAAAACACCTCCCTCGACGAGTTGGCCAGGATCGCGGACAACGTTTTGGACTCGATCGGGACCCTACAGCCGCGAAACCAGGTATCCGCAGTGTCATCTTCCCTCGAGTCGAAGATCTTAGAGCAATTGGCCGGCCTCCAACGACAATTGGCGGAGGTGCAGATAGACAACCGACGGGAAATCTTGGCCATTAGGTCAGAGCTCCAGCAAGCGCGCCGCAGCCGTTTAATCAGTCGAGACCGCTCGGATCGGTCACCGTCGAACCGCAACCGCTCAGGTTCTCGCCTTCCGGTCCAGTACGACGGAATGTGCTGGTACCATTACACGTTCGGTGACAGTGCGCGCAAATGCAGGCCTCCGTGCGAGTTAAACGCCGTCTTCACCGCGCGTTCGGGAAACTAAGCGGATCATCGCTTATGGCGGCAAGCGATGACTGCCCAAACGTACGCCGCTTGTTCGTGCCAGATCGCATTAGCGGCACGAAATTTCTGATAGACACTGGTTCGGATCTGTGTATTTTTCCCCGTAAACTTGTGCGTGGTCGCCGGACAAAGACGAACTACGAACTTTCCGCAGCAAACAACACGCCGATTGCGACGTACGGCTCAGTGACAATGACATTGGATTTCGGATTGAGACGCGACTTCACGTGGAACCTTGTGATCGCGGACGTAACACGCGCGATTATTGGCGCCGATTTCCTGGCTCACTACGGCCTGCTGGTAGACATGCGATACAAACATCTCGTAGATAGCCTGACGCAAGTCAAGACGACCGGAAATAGGCCGAGTTCGGGTAACATCGCAAGTGTCAAAATCGTCATCGGAAATTCTGAATATCACGAGCTTTTGCAGCGCTACCCAGAAATCACGCGACCCGACGGAGCATGCAAGGCACCAACAGTGAAACACAGCACCGTCCACCACATACACACGACGCCCGGACCACCTGAAGCCGCAAGACCGCGTCGACTTGCCCCGGACCGACTGTTGAACGCCAGAAAGGAGTTCGAGTCCATGCTGCGGTTGGGCATTTGCCGCCCATCTAAGAGCAGTTGGGCTTCACCTTTGCACATGGTGCCAAAGAAAGGCGACGAATGGCGTCCCTGTGGTGATTATCGGGCCCTCAACGCACGCACCATCCCGGATCGTTACCCGGTGCGCCACATCGAAGACTTCGCGCAGACGCTCAATGGGAAGAAGATCTTCACCTCGATCGATTTGGTAAGGGCATATCACCAAATTCCAGTCGCGGAAGAAGACGTTCCTAAAACGGCCATTACCACACCATTTGGATTATTCGAGTTTCCATCCATGAGCTTCGGGTTGCGAAACGCCGCGCAAACGTTCCAGCGGTTCATCGACGAAGTCCTCCGCGGTTTGGATTTCTGCTACGCTTACATAGACGACATCTTGGTGGCATCATCGTCCGAAGAGGAGCATCGTGGTCATCTGCAAATCCTGTTCGAACGCTTGCAGCAGTTTGGTGTCGTGATCAACCCCAACAAGTGCTGTTTCGGCGCGGCAACCATACAGTTTCTAGGGTACCGCGTCTCCGAGAGAGGAACAGAACCGCTTCCCGAAAAAGTCGCCGCGATCCGAGAATATGAGAAGCCGAAGACTGCCAAAGGACTACGGCAGTTCCTGGGGATGCTCAATTTTTATCGAAGGTTTCTACCCAGGGCTGCTAAAACACAGGCGAACATCAACGACCTTCTCAAAGGTAACATCAAGGGGAGCACGCCGATTCAGTGGAACAACGGAGCCGAGGCAGCCTTCATGCAGTGCAAGGAGGAACTGGCCACCGCAGCACTCTTGGCGCATCCTCGACCCGGCGCAGACCTGTCTCTGGTGTGCGACGCGTCGGACTACAGCATAGGCGCAGTCCTTCAACAACGAGTCGACGATCACTGGGAGCAGGGTCGACGAGATCACTGTTCCCATGGACTTCGAGGCTCTGGCGACATCGCAGCAACAAGATCAGGAACTTCAAGGACTCTTGCAGGATGACAGCTCCGAGCTGGACTTGCGACAAATCCGCATTCCGGGTTCAGACGCCGCGATCTTCTGCGACGTCAAAACACCCACTGCCAGGCCTTTTCTCACGACGCCGTTCCGCAGGGGAGCCTTCGACGCCATCCACGGGCTGTCTCATCCTGGGATCAGGGCAACAACGAAAATGATGACACAGCGCTACGTTTGGCCCTCCATCAACGTGAACTGTCGCACCTGGGCACGAGCTTGTATCCAGTGTCAGCAATCCAAGGTCACCAGGCATGTATCCGCTCCAGTCGGCTCATTTGCAGCACCTTCCCGCCGGTTCGAGCACGTTCATCTGGACCTGATCATCATGCCGTACTCGCAAAAAAAGCTAAATCTGCGTTGATCGTTTCTCGCGATGGCCGGAGGCAATCCCTCTACAGGACCAGGAAGCCGAAACCGTTGCCCGCGCTTTCTACAACAGCTGGGTTGCACGTTTTGGCACACCTCTCCGGATCACCACCGACCAAGGCAGGCAGTTCGAGTCCCACCTGTTCCGCTGCCTCAACCAACTCCTAGGGACGACGCACCTGCACACAACGGCGTACCACCCAGCGGCCAATGGCATGGTCGAACGTTTTCATCGGCAGCTAAAAGGCTCCATCAAGTGCTTGCAGGCTACTCGGTGGACTGAAACGCTCCCAACGGTGCTACTTGGCATACGTGCAGCTTGGAAGGACGACCTACAGGCGACAACAGCCGAGATGGTCTACGGTCAGCCCCTTCGCCTTCCCGGAGAATTCCTGGTATCCCGGGCGATCCGAGAGGTCGACAACTCCGCTGAATTCGTGAAGGAACTTCGTCAACGCTTCGAGACACTCCGTCCAGTCAGTGGGTCCAGGCACGGTGAGCGCAGAATCTTCGTCTTTAAGGATCTTGTCACTTGTTCCCACGTTTTTGTGCGCCACGACGCACCAAACGGACCTCTCCAACTGCCGTATGATGGTCCGTACAAAGTAATTTCTCGCACTGACAAGGTTTTCATTCTCTTGATGCGGGGACACGTACGTAAGACACGTACCAGTTACGATCGATAGACTCAAACCTGCGTACATCATCGACGAGAACATCGAAAAACCAGAGCTGGAGAGCGACTCCGATGACGACCCTCCGGACGACGCGGGCGGAACCCAAGCTCCCATGCAACCAGCGCCAGCACCAGCACCATCGCTTGCACCCCAACCTGTGACTCCCAACACCGACCCAGGCCTCCGAACAATATCAGGACGCCGCGTTAGATTCACCGAATTTTACCTGGCCGGTTTGAGATAAACCCTGTAACTTTGTAAATTATGCACTTGTATCGTTAATCACTAGCAGGGGGGTCCTGTAGGGACTCATTATTGACAAGATGAGTTGCACAGGTTCGGGTTTTTCCTAAACCGTTTTATGGCCCAGACCGTTTTATAAGCGGGCTGGAGCTGATCAAACAAAGCCGATAGGTTCGGGTTTTTCTTAATCGTTTTATGGCCCAGACCGTTTTTATGAGCGGGCTGGAGCCGATCAAACAATACCGATTTTTCCTCCCTCTTACTTGGCGTCAGCACCAATAGGAGGGAAGAACGAACAACCAATCGGGACAACGGAAAACCTCTCCCACCAAAGTTACCAGAGAGAAGATGCGTTTGACCGAGGGATAAAAGGACGGGACGGGAGTGACAAAGGGACAGTTTTTAGAAACAACTTCGAGAGACAACTTCGAAACAACATCCAGACACAACTTCCAGCAGAACATCAGTGAACACAACTCCCAGCAGAACATCAGAGACAACTTCCACAACTCGCATCAAAACCGGCACGCGTCACGTGACGGGCAATAAAAGTTACATCGTCTCCGGGTTTGTTATTGTCCTTTTCTCCACACACTACCCCGTCACCAAAAAACAATAACTGAGTTCTCAACACATACGTTATTACTGTGTTTTCTAATTAAAAGCCTGCAATTTCATACAAATTCCCACATTTCATTTTATTGAATGGTGTTGCGTTTTATAAATCTGAATTTCCCTCGCGTAATTTGCTGTTTTATTTAATAATTTTAAGTAATTATAAAGATATTTTAGTATATATGTTCGGCCAATAAAGATTTGGAATAAAAATATTTGAACCAAATTTAAATTACGTGCATATTCCCTATTCGCTGCTTTCGATGCAATTCACCCCATACGACGCAATTCACCGCCAGCAATTAATCATTAATAGTTTTTAGTCTGCAAGTTATCGCTATCTTGATTTTTTATTTGTCTATAACACTAAAGGTCGTATTTTCCATATGCGCGACACTCAGCTACGTGACGTAGGGCGACATCGCCTGTCAAATAATGATTAAATGGGCACGTCGCGTAGCCATCGTGAGAACGTGCCCATTTAAAACAATGTACTCATTATTTGACAGGCGATGTCGCGTGACGTCGCGTATATGAGAATCGGCCTTTATACTCGTGAAGTATTATGATAATAACAGGAACATAGAGTAACCCTACCAATATCCCTAATTAATAAATACTACTATTTGCTTATAAGTAGGGATTATTTCGGTGTAAATCATATTAATGTTAACTAGTAGCCGTACCAATATCCGGATTATTAATCAATGATGCAAATAATTGCAGGAAAAAACTTAATTGTAGTTATAAATTTAAATTTAAAACTTACAAATTCAGAGGTAAAGATGTAAGAATGAATATATAGGTATTGCACTTAATCTTTGTAATTAATGCTGCTCTGCAAGTTTAAAATTAACTAACTGTTATATAATAATAAATAATAGACACTAAGCGTAAGTTTCACAAAATGATGATCAATTGATCAATTTCTCTATTATTAAAATATATGAGCTACTTAGTAAATTACATATATTTCGTTGCTTGTAGACGGATAGAATATGCTAGCGATGATTTATGTAACTTGTTTATTCCATAAGCTGGCGCGGTGGTAAACTTCTAGCGATTAATTGCTGGTGATAAAATGGTGAATTGAGGGCGATAAATTTCCCGGACACCGGTGATGTTCTTGGGCCAACACAATCTTATAAGGATGTAAAGCCAATACGTTTTTGAAGGTCTTAATGCTCGAGAACAACGATCAGATGATACCTTTTCATCTTCTGTGATACTAGCTCTTACAGCAGTAATATTCGCTTCAATTCTTGCATTTTGATTTTTGTTATCGTGAAGAGTAAACCATTTTCCAATTTTACAACGATTTACCAAATAATAACACAGTAGGTCAAAATGTGGATGTTTGTTTGTGATTGCTTATTCTGAATATCTTGCACATGTAACAGATGTAGTCTACTATATTAACGCTTTAAAGCACAAGCGATCTACCGCGTACTGCATTTCTTCTTAAAGGTTTTAAACTTAGGGCAATTAGGCGTGTTGTTTACATTTACACATTTTAACCGTTGTCTTATCATTACTAAATGAAAGGTAGAAACTTATTTGCAGTATAAAATAAACATCAATGATGAAAGCGCGCTTTGGCAATATTCTTATACGGCCTATTGCCCTATAAGAATATTATAAAATATGTCTATATATTATTTGCAAAAAAATACTTTAATTATGATTACTACAGCACTTGATATTTTATAAAACGTGGTTAAAAAAACTATTTATAAATGTATATAGCAATGAAACAAACCACACCAAACCTGGACTCGCTGCCCCTTCATTGGAAGAAGTTGGCCAGATCATTCAACTTCTTAAGAATAATGAGGCAGCTGGTGAGGACTCTATCTAGAAAATCAGCTAGATAGTCAACTGGAAGAATATCAGGGTGGCTTCTGGAAGACCCGATCCTGTGTTGAACAGATCCTCAATTTTAAAACTGTACTTGCATACTCCAAGATGAGAAACCGCAAGGTGGTCGTCATCTTTGTTGATTTTAGGAAGGCCTACGATTCCATTAATGGAGAAACGCTTAACAAAGTACTCCAGGAACTAGGGCTAGACAACAAAACGCGCAGACACATCCTAGAAACTTTGACCAACACCCATTCCAAGCTAAAATTTAACGGCGAGATTTCAGAAAGCTTCGAAATAAAAACTGGAGTGAGACATGGAGATTAACTTTCCCCACTTCTTTTCAAATCTGTTCTTGAAAAGGTTATGAGAGAATGGCGCAAGGAACTGATCAATTTTGGTGCTCAGAGTGGTATCTACCTGGGACGTAAGAACGATAAACTGGCCTTGTTTGCTGATTCTCTTGAGATGGCAACAATGCAGGTAAATTGCCTCAGAAAATAGGCTGCCAAAGTGGGTCTTCAAGTGTCGCTGGAGAAAACAGAATTCTTCACTAACATCAGAGAAGCAAAGCGAGAGATATTGCTAGAGCAGGGAAGCATAAAGAGGACTGAGAAATTTAAGTATCTCGGCGAATGGATTGAACCCAACTTATCAGAAAGAGCATCATTATCCAAGAGAGTCAACAAGTTAGAACTAGCCTATCGACTGACTAAGAACACTTACAACAAGAAATGCCTGTCACGCAACCTGAAACTTAAGCACTACACATCAGTCTGGCGACCCTATATGCCCTATATGCCACGGAGTGTCTTTCGAGACAGAGTGAGTGAGCTCTACGAACATATTGAGATGCTCTCTGACTGTGCAAGGAAAAGGGTAGATTTCTATGGCCACGTTGCAAGACTGCCTCCAAACCGACTAACCAACCGTCTGTCCACCTTCTGGCAAAACAAGAAGGTTCGTACCACTTGGACAGAAACCGAGAAGGATATTAAAGAACTGGGAATAACAGATTTCCAAAATAGACAGTCTGTGAGACGCCTTCAAGGTGGATGTCCGTGGATTTCAGGAAAAAAGCCTAAGGAAAGGCACCCCCTGGACAGAAGAGAGAAAGAAGTTAGGCCGACAGAAGATGCGACAACACTGGGCAAAGATCAAACCCCAACAGTTGAACAAGCGTGGTCCAAAGTAGGCCCATTCGAAAGAATAAGAAGAAGAAGTATAAAACAATATCCAACCGAGTTATATAAGTAAGAATAAGAAGAATCGCCAGTAATTGCACAATTAGCTAAAACTATTTATATTTATTGATTAATTGAGTAATGTGAGACGACGTTCATTTTCATTAAAGTTCATAAAACTTCTATCCAGTTTAGAAGTTTTATGAACTATAATAAAAATGAATATATTTTTTTAATATGTTTCCTTCTTTGCAACATTTCCAGCGCCAATTCCAGCATTTTTATGTGGATCGCTAATCTCCCCGGAATTATAGTCGAAAAACGTGAGCACTTTTTTCCAATTTCATCTATTTGGTCCATGATAAATTATTTAGTTTAAATATTGAAAATATAAATGAATATACGTTCCACGTCTCTGGAATATAATCTCCCAATAAAAAGTTTCATATTACTCCATAATTCCTTTACATTAGAGTATAATGAGAATCAAAATGTGCATGTAATATTAAGAAAATAAACTTGGTTTGTAGTATGTACCGCTCGTGTCTTATATTAACTTTTCATGGTTCATGTTTAAGCGAGCTAACAATAAGAGAAATCGTTTAAATTAATGTTTTATAATTTTGCAGATTTATTAACCAAATCATCTGACGACCTATGGCCTTCTTGTGATTTTTTGCATATAAATCATATGACGACCTCACGGAGCAATGCAACAGTGCTCTGAATAATTTTATGGGATTTACCTAATCACAACAATAAAAATGAAAATATAAAAGAAAACAAAAATTATTTGAGGATTAATATGATTATCCTATAAATAATGTAATATATCAAATTGTACAAAATGACAATGGTTTCTCCACGCCTCAGAAAACTGCACCGCCCCTATCAAATGTAGGAAATGTGAGGACCTCATGATACCAAAACAAATACAAATACCAAACTGCCTTGCTGCCGAGATGTTCATACTGCAAATTCACGGAACATGCTGCTTGGTCCCCAAAATGCCTCTACCATCCAAAAGCTCCCATCGAGGGAGTACCCAATGTAAAGATAAGGAGCACAAACAAAAGATCATCGGAGCTACCTGCTGAAGTCACCAAAAACTCACGCATTCATTCACCTCTCGCAACTCATGACTTACTCATCATTAATACTTACACGGACAGTTACCCTTCCATTAGCAACCGTGACGAACTAGTTCAAAAAACTTAACAGACGTTTTGTCACTGATTTCCAAATTGACACCCATGCTTTTTCTCGGGATGTTCGACTTGACTTCCTCTGACTCTGCCACCCCCACCCAATTAAAAGGCGAAGCCTCTCAATCCCTTATAAGTATCCATAGATGGAATTAATTTTGTTTACGCGAACAGCAACAGTTAAACCCACAAACCTCTACTCATAGACAGATTCAGCTCATAGACTCAATACATTGACGGACATTTATTTGTAGAAACAAAGACGAAACCCGACATTAACACCTCATTTAGGAACTGGACAACTTTAACGAAACATGGAAACTTACTGACCAACAAAACTAGAGGTGATGCCTTGGTTCACCTTAACTCATTCTACCAACTCGGCAAAGTTAACCCTCCCTCTCTAAATAATCCTCTGAATGATTGCCTCCGTTTTACCATTCCTTTCTTGCAAAACAGAATCCACATTTTCCTAGTCTTTATCTTTTCTAGTCTTGTTTTTCCTACAATATAGAATATTCTTAGAATGTCCTTGTTGTTTGAGTATTCTGTCATTATCAGAGACTTCAATGTTAATAAAAACAAAGCCCGTCACATCCAGTCCTTCATTAATATTTCTCGCTTCATACACAGACAGACCAATCCTACCTTTATAATGCCCCAGAATAATGATATCACCCCAGACCTCATACTCCAAACCTCCAACCTTACGAACTCCATTGTCGATATAGTCTTCTCCACAGACCATAGACCTTGGGATCACCTAGCAATTTCCGTCTCCATTTTCGTTGTTTTACCTTGACCATACCTTTAACATATCCTTCCTCCCAACAGCATCCTATTAAAATTAACCTATACAAAACCAACATTCTCAAACTCAGCTCCAAAATGACAGAATACATTCATTCCGTAGACATTGACAATCCTTCCCTAACAGACATAGATGACTTCCAGGACAAACTAACGGACTTAATAACAGAACACTCTCCTAAATCCAAAACCAATTTTCCTAGACAGCAACCACCCCCGTACATATTAACACTGATTAAACATAAAAGAAAACTATACAGACAATACTACACGACGGACGATAAGATGATCAAAACTGAAATTAACAGATGTAACAGAGACATTTACCAACTATTACAACAATATCGTACCAATAAGTGGCTATCTGTGTGCAAGGAAATGGAAGATGACAAATGAAGATCCTTCTGGTACAAAATTAAAAAACTCAAGATACCACACGGTCTTGAAAATACCAGACATGACAATAAACAACGAACACTACACAACCGACCTCGGACATTGATAAAGCCCTTCTCTTCTCTAGACACTTCCACAAATCGTTCACTCCTTCTGCCTCCGCTTCCTCCGACCAAGGTACAATAACTTTTTCTTGTATAACGACACGACGAACATAGACGAAATAACGAATGACGAATTTCAAACTGCCCTATCCCACGGCAAAAATAGCTACCCCAGTTCCGACCTCGATAAAAAGCTCCTTATAAGAAACCTCCCAGACAATATCCAATCCTACATCCTTAAACTTTATAACCTCAGCTGCTGGAAAAGAGATATTATAATAACCATCCCTAAGTCGGCAAGAGTGGTGTAGCGGTGACACTCGTGGTCTCATGTTAGAGCGCATCTCATGCTAGGTCTCATGTTAAAATTAACAAGTCTGGATGTCCCGAGTAATATCCCCAGTGTATGCCGCATTTGTACCAGAAGACAAATGTGTAATTAATAACTGCAATTTATAATAATATCTATGTTTCTGGGCCTATAAGTGAAAAATGTTGGCAAAATACAATAGGCCACTAGGCCGCAGTGTTTGAAGGGTTAATACCCAGTATCCACATTGGACCAAACTTAAAAAAAACAAAAAAAAACCATTCATAAACCCGGAGTAGACCAGACCCTCCCAAATAGTTATTTGTGGAGTTAGTATATCAAAAGTAGTACAAAACGATCTCTCGGTGTAAAACGATTCCCAACTATTTTTCCGAATTTTGTAGCACTATGTAGTTGTTTGAGTGAAAATTGTCTTCGCCACAACGGTATAAGCATTCCGTCAAAGCGTCATGGTGTTGTGAGCGATAGGTAAGATTGTGTTAAAACAAAATAAAAATTGTATTGTTTGATGTAAGCTAAGCATTCATTCAATATGATGTTGTTTCTTTTTTTTCTTCATCTGCCTATCCACACTATTGGATGTTGGCTGGCGATCACATTTATATACGCTTCACGGTCTGTTGCTGTGTGTACCAGGTCTCCTATGGTTCTTAAACCTGTCCTTTCCCTTTCCTTTTACATTCCCTTAGATTTCTCAACCAGGACATTTGCTTTCTTCCCACTCCTCTTCTACCTTAAATCTTGCCCTTAACTATCAGTTGTAACAGTTGGTATTTTGGGAATCTCATTTGGTGCCCAAAATAGGTGGTTTTCCTTCTCTTTATGCTAAGTTACATTTCTCTGTCTTTCCCCATTCATCTCAAGATTTCCTCATTCGTTACTCGGTCAGTCCATGGCACTCTGAGCATTCTACGGTAAGTCCACATTTCAAAACTTTCAATCATATTCATGGATGATGCTTTCAGCGTCCATGTCTCCACGCCGTACGGCAGAGCGGACCACGTATAGCACTTGGCGTATCTCAATCTTAGATTTAAACTTATGTCACTGTGTGTTAATATATTTTTAAATTTGAAGAAATAATTGCAGGCCGTTTCTATTCTACATTTAATTTCCCTATCGTTATCCCATTCTTCGTACAGCCAACTACCGAAATATATGTAGCGTGAGACACGTTCTAGTGTGGTATTATTTATTTATGATTTGAGTATTGGGGTAAGATTCTTTCGCCTGCTAACTATCATGAGTTTTGTCTTGTTGCTATTTATTTTGAGTCCATATTTATTACTAATGGTGTTCAGTTGATTAATCATCCGCTGCAAATCTTCATTACTATCGGCTATTATGACTGAGTCGTCCGCATATCTTATGTTGTTGACGAATACTCCGTTTACTTTGATTCCCATGTCTTTATCTTCCAAAGCTTCATTGAAAATGGCCTCGGAATATAGATTAAACAACAAAGGTGATAATAATATGCACCCCTGTCTAACTCCTCTGCTAATTTCTATGGCTTGGGTTTTTATTTCATTTGTTGTTATATGCGCCGTTTGATACCAGTACAGATTTTGAATACAGCGAATGTCGCGAATATGTTGTTTAAGTTTATGTAATTATAATGTAATATTAGTGTTAGTTTCCAATGTTATTTAACAATAGAATCAGCAATGGTCGATTGTTGTAAATGAATACCATGAGGTTATGATTTGATGTTTTTTAGAGTTCTGCATTTGGGGTAAAACGATCCTATTGTAGAAGGATACACACATTGCTATGTTTATTGGTTCTTGTTCCATTATTAGCGACTCTGGATCTATGCACACTCCTTAATCGTCGCCGCATTCATACTCATAATTTATATTCCTATTATCTTTTATTTCAGAAACAACGCCACGGAATTAGGTAAGAAAAGCTACGCACCAAAATTGGAGCGATATCTTCATGCACAATGTTGTGAAACGTGCCATGCAGTATAAAACTATTTTTTTATTGTGGTTTGGGGAAACCTCTCACTAAACCTTTTTTCCACTCTAGGGTTTTGGTTTAGGCTTTTTTCCACTCTATTTCTCTAGGGTAGGTAGCCCACGATTAGTGGCGCCCTGGTTGAAAGTATCTGCCTCAATGGGGAATAGAACTTCGGTCTAAGGCTTATCAGGCGGGTATGTCTAATATAACTTAACCTAGATGTTCACTACACTACCACATTTTCTTGGAATTTTATTTTTAATTTATCTACCTTTAACTTCGGGGTTAAACGATCCCAGGGATCATATTACCCCAACCCCAGGGATCATTTAGACATCCGGGTGTACAAAATGACCATTTACTATACCTTGACAAAAATGTGTGTCGTAGTCACATGGTGAAATCCGTCAGATTGTGTAAAACAGAATCATTTCATGATCTGACGGCAGATCATGTAGTTTTCTAGTTCATGAAACCACCGGTTTTAGACGGCATTATAATTAGCTACGATTAAACAATCTGAATTATTTATCGTTTTGACGTATCACGAAATGACTAAGTGCAATCATTTGATAGTATAAAACTACTTGTCTTAATTATCAGACCTATTAAAAAAGAGATAAATAAACAAATATATATGTGACTGTTTCATGAACTGCCAAGTCATATCGTGTAATACATGAACTGCCGTCAGATCATGAAATGACTATTTTACACAATCTGACGGATTACACCACATGTCTACGACATATGTATATAGATCGTGTTAATATAATTGTATTCTAATCTTACTAAATTATAGGACGATCGTAAAATTCACCATATAGGTACTTTTTATATTTATTTTCCCTTAGAGGGATCATTTTGTACCACTTTCCCCTATATTTAGATTGTGGGATTTTATTATTTATATTTATTTAGTTGATGCATTAAGCCATTATTTTTAACACTTTCAGAACTAACAATACGACAACAGTTTATACACATGACATACTATGTCTCATTCTACAATGAATTTACTACAAATTAATTATTATTTAACTAGTAATTAAATAATAATTAATTAATAATTAACAAGTATTTTTTTACGTCTGTAATACAAATAATAATCAAAAGAAACATTTCATTTTTCAAAACTACAATTATTTAGTTAATAAGATTTTTCTATTTTACGTCTAAAACGGAGTCATTAAAGAACTCATAATGGCTCGCCGAGTTTAATAATTTAATTTTTCTAGGTTGGCATCGTTGAAATTCAGAGTTATCAACCTGCAATTGCTTACTGTATTTTCAGCAATCTGGCGAATTTCAGGTGGGATACATGATAATTTTTCACTCACACTCTCATTGATATTGTGTAATTTATCACAAACAAGTTTAGATTTTATAATTCCGACGAATTTCAAATTAAAACGTCAATTATCAGTGTTACCAATCACCATACAATTTAGAAATGGCATAAAAGGGGCAAAATATGTGAAAAAATAGTATAAAACAACTTTTTTATAAGACCTTTTTTCGCACTTGTCCATTAGAAAACTCCTCGCATATATGGATAAGTTATTAAAACGCATTTTAATTCGGATGTAGCACATCCTCTTGTTAATTGGTTTGAAGGCGATGACGTTTTCTTTAATCTGGTTTCCAACTAAGAATCCCACTCCGAATTCATGTTTGTTGTTTGTATACATTATAAACCTCCAAGTTTTCTAAACTTGGACGCGTGCGACAAAATAGCGCTTTGAACTCGTTCTTTAATATACTATTAAAGATTCAACTGTAGACACTAGGTGAAACAATATAAAAGTACAAACAAAACAAACGGATCACAGCCTAAATATATTCAGCCTTTCCGGAGCTCTATAACAATTATTGAGCCTTCTTAGGACTACCAAAACAAATCTCAGTGAAATTTGTAAGTTATTCTATAGCTTTCAGTCCACCTTCGTGGCACTCAACAAAAACCATAAAAATAACATTGTTTTTAAGATCATGTCTTTCCGATACCTTAAGTGGATAGCCATCTGTGGACGCGTTTCGAGATCTATCTCCACAGATGGCTATCCACTTAAGGTATCGGAAAGACATGATCTAGGTGTAAGTATCTAGGAGTAAGGTCTTACTAGGTGTAAGTTTCACAAATTACTTTTCCTTCTTAGGCCTTTGTCAGAAGATTACGCACAATACAAAGATGTTACATGTTTATATTACATGTTTATATAAACATGTAATATCTTTGTATTTTGCGTAATCTTCTGATCAATGCCTAAGAAGCCGAAATCGATAAAGTGTTTAAATAAAACTAATTCGTGAAATATACACCTAGTGTCTATTTTTATTATTATTTAGTTAATTCGTTTATTAATTTCAATTTGTTTTCATTAATTTTAATTAGTTTCAATTAATTTGGTATTTGTGTATAAGAAGTTGATAGGGGTGCAGAACTAGGATATAAATCAATTCAAACTCCGAGCTGGTCATTAGAGAGCGCGAAATGCTTTATCTCAATTAGTTATCTTGAAATACACTTTTCAGTTTACTAAGTTGCCACTTGGCGAGGATTAATTTAGGTTTATTTAAGGGTGCGTCCGTTAGTTTCCCTCGGAAATGTAAATGAGTTCACTACCCCCACCGAAAAATATTTTTATTGGTCTAAAAGAAAAGTCATTTAAACTTTTTTATTTCAATTAAACTGCAAGCTTGAGGTTCCTCTACTTCGCTCTAGTCCAACGGGACAAAAAAACTTTATGAAAATAAATATAATGATAATAAAGTTATGAAATTATATAATAGTGTTTTTTATCTATAAAAACATTTAAAGAAATCGTTATTTAAAACTAATAATTAATAACTTCAATTGCAAAATTCACTATGTTTTAACCACTGAATTAGTGTTTAAAACTTAATGAATTTTTCAATTCAAGTAAGTATGGATTACCACTTAGTAACAGTCGCAACCATCCTTAATCTCTAAAATATAATTAGGTACAAAAAGAAGCTTACAATTCGATGATTATACCGACTCGACTGTTTTACGGGAAGTTTTTTCGGGACTTTTTTATACAAGAATTTGGCTTCAGAACAAACACTCAGCAACAGAATACCTGTCTTAAAAAACAGTTGACGTGCTAAAAAAATAATTATTTTGTGAAAGAATTTGGCCCCATTCAGAACAAACCCTCAGCAACAGAACAACTGTCTTCAAAGACACTATACAGTAGATAGTCGCTTTTCGTTTCAGATTATTTCGATTTTCTTGTCCCTTCTCTTGATCGTTCTCTTGTCCGTTCTCTTTTCGTTCTCTTTTCGTTCGTTCCGTGCAAAGGGATTTTTGCAATCGATTTTAAACTAACTTCCCAATTAGCTAGAGATTTTGAACTTTAAACATTGCTCAGAACAGCGAAGAGCCAATCGATTGAAAATTTTCACACACACCTTAGACTAATAAGCAGTATATAAATACATTTAAAACCACTTTTTTATTAAAATGCACTTCAGGAGAAGATACATTATTTTTGTGTTGACTATAAATCAGGCCTGGACAAATGGCGGCCCGCGGACTTCATGCGGACCGCGCAGACAATTTATGCTGGCCGCATATCATTTTATAAATTAGTTTAATTACAAAAAATATCTACGTATAATAAAACAAAAAAAAATTATTGATATAGAAACGCTTAACAAAGTACTCCAGGAACTAGGGCTAGACAACAAAACCCGCAGACTCATCCTAGAAAGTTTGACTAACAACCATTACAAGCTTAGATAACACGAAGACGGACAAGGCAAAGGAAAATGGACATGCACCTCGGAACGTGGAATATTAGAAGCCTATATCAAATAGGAGCTCTAAATGAACTGATGGAAGTATTTGATAGATACAAACTAGACCTAATAGCCCTACAAGAGATAAGATGGCCAAGAACAGGAAGACTAGCTAATAAAAGCGGAGACCTGTACTACTGCGGAGACACAAAGAACAGACACGAATTCGGAGTGAGATTCTTAGTTGGAAACCAGATTAAAGAAAACGTCATCGCCTTCAAACCAATTAACAAGAGGATGTGCTACATCCGAATTAAAATGCGTTTTAATAACTTATCCATATTCTCTGTTCACGCCCCAACAGAAGAGAAGGAGGACCTGAAAAGGAAGATTTCTACACAACCCTAGAAAGGCACGTCGACACAACACCAGAGAATGACATCAAACTCGTAATCGGGGACTTTAACGCCAAAATAGGCAAAGAAGTCGCTTACCAGCCAACAATAGGAAAATACAGCATACATGAAGAGTCTAACAACAATGGAACTAGAACCATACATTTCTCAGCGTCAAAAGACTTAGTAGTCAGAAGTACAACGTTTCCACACAAGAACATTCACCTAGCAACTTGGAAATCTCCAGATGGGCGCACACTAAACCAAATAGACCATGTCCTAATAAGCGCCAGATTCTACTCAAGCATAGTGGATATCAGAACCATGAGAGGAGCAACAGTAGGCTCAGACCACTTTATGGTGAAAATAAAATTAAGAACGAGAATAAATAAAGCACGTGCCCAAAAGGGAGAAAAAAATAAGAAAATATAATCTAGAGAACCTAAAGAACAAAGATGAACGCAAGAGATATGTGGAAACACTACCACACTGGAGAAGAAGATTAAAGAAAATATAAACGAAGAATAAGGGGAAGAGCACGAGGAAACAAATAACACATGGGAAAACCTTAAAAAAAGCATAAGAGAAGCAGCGGAGGAGACCATAGGAATAGAACCCAAAGGACAGCGCAATCGATGGTGGAACGAGACGTGCAGGACGGCAATAGACGAGAGAAATAAAGCAAGACAACGACTACTGCAAAGGCCAACAAGAACTAAGGAACAAGAATACGCTATCTTGAGAGTGAGAGCAAAGGCAGTATGCAGAAGAGAAAAAAGAAAAGACCTAAATGAACAATTGGACAAAATAGAAGAACTAAGAGAACAGAACGAAACAAGAAAGTTCTTTAAAGCCGTGAACAGCACCAAAAACGAATTCCACCCAAGAATAGAAATGTGCAAGAATAATAATAATAATAAAACTTTATTCACTTTGCTGCTTACAATTATATAGAAATTATAAAAAATAATAAATAATATACATATATAATTTGCAGATGTGATTGTCAACATTCGAAAAAAAGAAAATTGTAAAATAAATTGCGAAAAAAACAAATACACAAGCAATATATAAAAAACACAATAAATACAAAACAATTACATACATTTGAATACATTCAAAATTTTAAATCTCAACATATCTACTTGTAGGAATTTTTCACTCGTTCAATGATATCGTTTAACCAATTTGGTGTTCTAAGTATTCATCAATTCCATAAAATGTACCAGCTATTAATTTTTCTTTTATTGATTTTTTAAACTTATTGTATGACTGAGTGCTTATTTCTGACGATATATTATTGAATAATTTAACCCCAATACAGAAAAAAGAATTTGCATATAAGGTAGTGTGATGTTTTTCAGTTTGTAATAATTTGCCATTCCTTGTGTTGTATGTGTGCATGTTAGAGGATATAGAGTAATTCTGAGTATTTTTTTTGATATAACACAGACATTTATAAATGAAAATAGAAGGTACGGTTAACAATTTGTTGTTCCTAAAACAATTTCTTAAAATTCTTTTCTGCATAACGAAACATTTGTGGCTATGTCTTGAATTACCCCATAATAAAATATTAAAAGATATATGTGAATAGACAATAGCATAGTACAGGTTTAACAAGGTACTTGTATGCATAGACTTTTTCAATTGAGATATTGCAAAATAAGCTCTTGCTAATTTTTTGCAAACTAACTCTGTGTGGTTCGACCACGTAAGTTTCGAATCAACTAATACCCCAAGAAATCTTGCCGAGTTGGAAATTTTATAGCGTTGGTTGTCTACAACAATCTGAAAATAGGTTGGTAAAGTTCTTATTTTGCCCATGTATAAACACAGAGTTTTTTCGCTATTCAAGATTTGTTTGTTTTTTGTACACCAATTATTAAATTGTACGATTGTTTCCACTACCTTTGCATGTAATTCTTCCAAACTATTTGCACATACCACAATTTTGGTGTCATCCGCAAACAAGATGGTTTTAGCGTCTATGTACCCTGGAAGATCATTTATAAATAAAAGAAACAGAAGAGGGCCAAGAACAGATCCCTGTGGTATACCTATTGTTACGCTCTTTTTATTCGAAAGTGTGGAGTTAATTTTGACAATTAACTGTCGGTCGCTTAAAAAGGATCCTAAAAGATCCAAAAAAAATCCACGAAATCCGTAGCATTCTAATTTTTCCATTAGATAGCCTATATTAACGGTATCGAATGCTTTAGACAAATCAAAAAACAGTCCCATGATGTGTTCTCCTTTATCCAGTTTCTCTGATGTATATTTCCCAAAGCTGGCGGAAGCAGTTTCCACCGATCTTTTTGATCTAAAACTATGTAGGCATTCAGATAATAAGTCATTTTTAAGGAGATATGCCATCATTCTACTGTATATTAATCGCTCAAATATCTTAGAGAAAATATATACTAAAGATAGAGGAGGTCTATAGTTGTCCAAAATCTGAGGGTCAGATTTTGTATGTAGTGGCACTACTAATGCCACTTTTAGCGCCGATGGATATACTCCTTCTTCAACGGCTTTATTGAATAGCTGCGTTAGTGGAAGAGCCAAAGTTTTAATATTGTGTTTCAAAATTTTGATTGAAATGCCATCGGTTCCTGTGGAGTTTTTTGAGGCTATACTGGAGACAGCGTGTTGTAGATCAGTATTATCGATAGGTGACATGTAGAAAGAATATGCATGTCTAGTTTTTGGCAGAGTACATGGCAGGGTGATGGAAAAAAAGCATTTAATGTTTTTAAAGCAATGGTCAAAAAATAGTTAGCAAATTCATTAGCAACCTGACTTGAATTTGAAGTCAATATTCCATTTACTTTTAAAGAAATATGGTTAGGTTTTTTATAATTATTCATAGAGTTGTTAATTATTCTCCATGCTTCTGTACTTTTATTACTAGCATTATTAATGCGGTTAGTGTAATACATTCTGTTAGCTTTTGATATATTAATAGAATGTTGCTTTTTCATAGTTTTATATGTGTTGTAGAGAAGTGAGCTTCCTGCCTTGCATAATGTCCAATACATATTCCGTAATGACTTACCTTCATTTATGTTGGTATTCGATATCCAATTGTTGATAGGTTTGGAAACTATTTTCCTGAGTTCTAAAGGAAGAAATGGGTCCAAACTATTTGTTAAGATATTAAGAAATTCTTTAAAACCTAGCTCCACATCGCTTGCAGATTTAAATGAAAAGTCTGTTTTTAAGAGACAATGATGCAATTTTAGGATGTTGTCTTCAGAGTATGTCCTACTTAGTTTATACATCATCCTATTGTTTTTTGATTTGGAATATGATGAATCTAGATGGAATATTTGACTTAGATGGTCTGCTAGAATTGGTTCCACCAAACTACTCTTAAATGCATTTCTGTCTAAGTTGGTGACCAAGTAATCGATGGCTGTTTTAGAATGTGTCCCATCTGGTCTTCTACCTATTCTTGTTGGTCCCATGTTAATAGTGGATAGATTGAATTGAAGAAAAGTATTAAGCAACATACTTCTTTCTTTGGAGTCTTTTAAATTGTCTATGTTAAGATCACCGCACAATAATACTGGGTTTTGAGATTTAAGAATTTCAACTAACATGTCATTTAGCCCATCAAAAAAAAAAATTCCTAAAGTAAATCTATAAATACATATCAATGCAATACAAAAAATTTCAAATAACAGGTTGGTACCACAAACTTCAAAATCAACTTCTTGAGAAAAGTTTTCAAGATTTAGTTTAGAAGTATGTATATCGTCACGTACAAATATGGCCACGCCACCATGCTTGTATGTACCTCTACAATAATTCGAAACTACAGTGAAGTTGTTAATAGAAACAATGTCTAGCTCAGGTTGGGTGCACCAATGTTCACCAATACACAATATTTTAATATTTTGTCTTTTAATGAACAGTTCCACTAGTTCCAGCTTATTTTTTATTGACTGAACATTCAATAAGGACGGGGAAATAATGACCGAGGGAAATAAAATCCTATTACGATGGAAAAAATATTTCACAGAACTACTAAACAAAGAAAAAGGAACCAACTACGAAGGATCAAAAACGAGCGTATGCACAGTGCAACCACGACTATTGGACCCAGAATTACAAGAAATTAAAGATGCCATACAACAACTAAAAAATAACAAAGCCCCGGGTATAGACGGAATACCACCCGAACTACTGAAACAAGGAGGAGAACTACTAGAAACTAAAATACATGCGCTAATAAAAATTATCTGGAAAACAGAAAAAATACCTGAGGAGTGGAAGATAGCCATAATCTGCCCAATATACAAGAAAGGCGACCGACAAGACTGCAACAACTATAGAGGCCTCTCACTACTATGTGTCGAATACAAGGTCCTAACATCCATAATACGCCAAAGACTGGAGATATACGCAGAAGATCTAATAGGGGAGTATCAAGCAGGATTTAGAAGAGGGAGATCCACGACCGACCAAATTTTTACAACTCGACAAATTATGGAAAAGGCGTGGGAATTTGACAGACCTATCCATCAACTATTCGTAGACTTTCGACAAGCCTACTACAGTATAAGTAGGGAAGCACTATATAACATTCTGAAAGAGTTTGAAGTACCACAAAAGCTAATCAAGATGATACAAGTAACCATGGAAGAGACGCTCAATCAGGTCAGAATACAAAACCAGCTCACAGAAAAATTCCCAACAGACAAAGGACTAAGACAATGAGGCTATTTAACCTAGCCCTCGAGAAAGTGATCAGAGGCACAGGAATAAAAACTGACAGCACCATTATAAACAAGTCATGCCAAGTTATAGGATATGCAGACGATCTGAATATAGTGGGAAGGAATGTACTGGCAGTGAAAGAAACATTTATGCAGCTGATAGAAGAGGCAAGACCGATAGAACTGCTGGTGAATGAAGACAAAACGAAATATATAGCCATAAAATCAAGGACGCGGCTGGGACAGAACATAACCATGGATAATATGAATATTCAAGTGGTAAGAGAATTTAAATATCTGGGCTCAACACTGAAGGAACAGAACTTAATACCACAAACAATTCAACAGAGACTGATAGCCGGGAATAAAGCGTACTTCGCAGTTCAAAGTGTAATGAAATCGCAAATAGTGGGGGTAAAAACCAAAGTGAAAGTGTACAAAAGCATCATTAGACCTATAGTGACCTACGGGTGCCAATCGTGGACAATGACGACTAAACATGTGGACCTATTATTAAAATTCGAGCGAAAAATATTGAGAAGAATATTTTGACCGACCCAGGAAGAAGACGGGTGGGGGATAAAGTATAATCACGAACTGGTACAACTGCATAAAAAAATAGACCTAGTAACATATATAAAAATACAACGGCTGCAATGGGCAGGACACGTAGAACGCATGGGAGAAGAAAGAATACCACAGAAGATCTACAAAGGAAACATGGAAGGCAACAGGAGACAAGGCAGACCACGACTAAGATGGCATGACAACATACAAAAAGACGCAAGAGAACTAATAGGCATAAGGAACTGGAAAAGAGCAGCAGCGGACAGAAAAGTATGGAAAAGAATGCTAAACGAGGCTAAGAAAGGAGGAGGCTAAGGCCCACAGAGGGCTGTAAGGCCACGGATGGAATTACAAGGTTAAATTTAGAGGCGAGATTTCGATTGCGAGAGGAGATGGACTTTTCAACTGTGTCCTTGAAAAGGTTATGAGAGAATGGCGCATGAAACTGATGAATTTGGGTGCTCCGAGTGGTATCTAGCTGGGACGTAAGAACAATGGACCGGTTTTTGCCTCAAGAAAACAGGCTGCCAAAGTAGGTCTTCAAGTGTCGCTGGAGAATACAGAATTCTTCACCAACATCATAGAAGTAAGCAGAGAGATGTTACTAGAGCAGGGAAACATCAAGAGGACTGAGAAATTTAAGTATCCCGGCTAATGGATTGAACCCACCTTATAAGAAAGAGCATCTTTATCCAAGAGAATCAACAAGTTAGAACTAGCCTATCGACTGACTAAGAACACTTACAACAAGAAATGCCTGTCACTCAACCTGAAACTTAAGCACTACACATCAGTCTTACGACCAGAAGCCCTATATGCTATGGAGTACTTTTCCTTGAGCCGTAGAGGTCTGGTAGATAAATTGGAAATCAGAGAGAGGAGAATCCTCAGGAAGACCTTAGGCCCGGTAAAGGAAGATGGGGAATTCCGAAGGCGGCATAACTCTGAGCTCTACGAACATATTGAGATGATCTCTGACTATGCAAGGAAAAGAGGGGTAGCTTTCTATGGCCACGTTGCAAGATTGCCTCCAAAACAACTAACCAACCGTCTGTTTACCTTCTGGCAAAACAAGAAGGTTCGTACCACTTGGTACTTAACATAACATAAGCATAGAATCACTATAGCATGCCTATGACATGCATATTATGTTTACCAGGCTTGATGTTTTCTTTATTATCTACCTGCCACTATTTCACAGAACTTGCACATTTACAGGTGTTCTCTGAAAATATTTCGTTTTGAAAACAACATATATTCTCCACTATGATAGAACTTAACAATATTTTTCTTTGTAAGTATGTGTATACGCAACGGTCGTGGTATACAAATAACTATTAACATAGAAAAATGTTTAATGCGGCCCGCGGTCAAATTTTTATCTAATATGGTATACTAACTAATAATATGGTATACTAATAAGTATCTAATATGGCCCCACAGGCAAAAGATTTGCCCAAACCTGCTATAAATGAAAGCTATAATACATTCAAGTTATTTTCGTGAACGCTCCACGAAGAAGTAAAACTTCTTAAGGTGCGACTAACTGAAACCTTTTTTCAATCGGAAATGACGTTTACTGACGGAAATAACGTCTGGTTTAGTTCTATTTACATAGATGCGCCCTTTTAGTTTCAACATTTTGACATTTCTCAATATTGAAAAATTGAAGTATTACTATTTTAGGTGCGACTAGAAAGTAACTCTCGTCTTTTTTCTGACGAAAATAATTATTAAGTAAAGTCTATATTCTCCTTACGCCATTTCCGTTTTAGATAATTTTACATTTTGTGCAAATTGATCTATAGATGTCGCCTAAGAATATAAATTTGTTTTCGTGTATGTCGGTCTTACAAGAAAAAATTAAACTCCATCACCGACTTAGTATAGAGTGACATATATCCTTGAATTTATTTTTATTGTTTTTATAAAGTTAATGTTAATAATAATCAGGGGATCAACTTCATGATTATCCAAATGTAACATATTTTCATTGTTTGAGTGGTGAAAGTCAATAATTATCATTTAAAATCTTGGTTGGCGCAACTTTACTTTAGCTTCGACAGTTTCACTTGAAATATTCTGAGGTTGTTGCAAGTTGTATTTTACGGAGTTTGTTGTAGTAAACTAAAACTCTTCTTGTACTATAAACTAACTAACTAAAAGTGATGAGCGAATAATTTTTGCACTCTTCAAACTCAAGAGAGGGTATAGTGGGACAAGCACCAGCAGGGTATCAGCAGGATAGAAGTATAGAAAAAAGAAGCAGCATGGCAGCTAACAAGAGGCAGAAAGAGAACTAAGAGTGGAGAAGATTGGAAAAGGAATGTTAGGAAACAGAATGGAAATACAGGAAAGAAATATATCTCAATAAAAGGTCAATTAGTTCCAGAAAAAGTATTTGCGAATAACGAATGTAGGTGTAAAAGGAAATGTAATAAAATAATATAAAATTCTAAGAGAATATCACACAATAAAATAATACAAAATTATACGAGAATATCACACAAATCATTCTGTAAATTGGGGACTTAACTTTTTCAAAATAAAATGCTTTTATATACATTATTGTTAAATCCACAACAATACAACATAGGCGTCCACGCAACATGTTAAAGGCCAATACTTTTTACCATCCTTTGCATAAACGTTGGAAGATTTTATAGCATAAACATAACCCATAAGTAGCTGATAAACGAGGAAAACATATTTTAATAATCAAAAGTGGTGATAATGATGTATTGGAACATATTCGAAGTTTTCCTACTTACCAAAGCAATTACAGTAGGAAAGATAACCCTGAAAAGAAGTTCTTAAATTCTGATTTAAACTTTCATATAAAGTACAAATACAAATCATCCAGGACATCTGGGAAACAGAGAAATTACCACCCGATTGGAAATCTGCTCTGATCCATCCGCTTCACAAAAAGGGAGATTTTTCTGATCTAAACAACTACCGTGGAATTCGTCATCTCTCGTCCCGGTAACATACAAGATTCTCTCGAAGGCGTAACAAACAAGGGCAGAAAATCAGTTGGATAGTCAACTGGGAGAATACCAGGGTGGCTTCAGGAAGACCCGATGCTGTGTTGAACAGATCCTCAATCTTAAAACTGTACTTGCATACTCCAAGATGAGAAACCGCAAGGTGGTTGTCACCTTTGTTGATTTTAGGAAGGCCTACAATTCCATTGATAGAGAAACGCTTAACAAAGTACTCCAGGAACTAGCACTAGACAACAAAACCCGCAGACTCATTCTAGAAACTTTGACCAACACCCATTCCAAGGTTAAATTTAGAAGCGAGATTTCAGAAAGCTTCGAAATAAAAACTGGAGTGAGACAAGGAGATGGACTTCCCCACTTCTCTTCAACTGTGTCCTTGAAAAGGTTATGAGAGAATGGCGCAAGGAACTGAACAACTTGGGTGCTCAGAGGAGTATCTACCTGAGACGTAAGAAATATGGACTGGTTGTAGATTGCCTGGCCTTTGCAGATGACATGGCACCATTTGCTGATTCTCTTGAGATGACAACAATGTAGGTAAACTGCCTCAGATAACAGGCCGCCAAAGTGGGTCTTCAAGTGTCGCTGGAGAAAACAGAATTCTTCACCTACATCAGAGAAGCAAACAGAGACATGTTATTAGAACAGGGAAACATCAAGAGGATTGAGAAATTTAAGGATTTTTACGAATGAATTAAACCCAACTTATCAGAAAGAGCATCATTATCCAAGAGAGTCAACAAGTTGGAACTAGCCTATCGGCTGACTAAGAACACTTACAACAAGAAATGCCTGTCACGCAACCTGAAACTTAAGCACTACACATCAGTCTCACGACCAGAAGCCCTGTTTGCCATGGAGTGTCTTTCCTTGAATCGAAGGGGTCTAGTAGAATAATTGGAAATCAGAGAGAGGAGAATCCTCAGGAAGATCCTAGGCCCGGTAAAGGAAGATTGGGAATTTTGAAGGCGGCATAACTCTGAGCTCTACGAACATATTGAGATGTTCTCAGACTGTGCAAGGAAAAGAAGCGTAGCTTTCTATGGCCACGTTGTAAGATTGCCTCCAAACTGACTAACCAACCGTCTGTTCTCCTTCTGTCAAAACAAGAAGCTTCGTACCACTTGGTTTACAGAGACCGAGAAGGATATTAAAGAACTGGGAATAACAGATCTCAAAAACAGGCAGTTTGTGAGACGCACCGTGAAGGAAGTCGGTGGATTTCAGGAAAAACCTCGAAGGAAAGGTACCCCCTGGACAGAAGAGAAAAAGGAGTTACACCGGCAGAAGATGCGACAATACTGGGCAAAGGTCAAAGCCCAACAGTTGAATAAGCTTGGTCCAAAGTAGGCCTGTTCGAAAGAAGAAGAAGAAGTACAAATACAAATGTATAAAGAAAAATTTAGCCAATATGCTAAAGTTGCAGGAAAAGAAAAATTTGACTTAACTTTTTAAACTCAACTAAATTCAATTTACATTTTCAACCACCTGTGAAGTAAATATGTTATATGTTATGATACAAGTAAAACATGTGATGAATAATTTTAAGTTAAAAAACCGAGAATGATGCAAAAAGAAAAAAATATAAAAATAAAACTAAATTTGCATTTGGAAAAAGCAGATACAGCAAGGGATGCTTATAAAAATTATTGAAAAAATCGCACAAGGGGACCACGGAGATCACAAGATGTAGCATGTTGCCTCATTTATCATCTTAAACTATAAATATGTGATTTTATATTCTGATTATGTGCAGAGGATCTAAACTCGGACTGCGAGATAGAGTGCGGAATGATATAAGTGCGGAATGGAGATAGCTCTTGCAACTTTTAATAATATGAGTTCTTTTCTTTGCAATGACAACCTGAATCTAAAGCTAAGACAATGCATGGTTGAATGCTATGTATGGTCGGTATTGCTTTACGGAGTAGAAACTTGGACTCTGTAGGTCAGGACGATGAACTAACTGGAGGCATTCGAAATGTGGCTTCACAGAAGAATGCTTCTTATTTCGTGGACACAACAAGTTACAAACGAGAATGTACTACGAAGAGCAAACATCGAAAGGTAACTTTTGACGACCGTAAAATGCCTAAAGACATATCTTGGACGTATTTTGAGAGGTGATAAATATCGTCTATTACAACTCATACTAAAGGGCAAGATTGACGGGCGCCGTGGAGTTGGAAGAAAGCAACAGTCGTGGCTCAAAAATATTCGGGTATGGACCGGCCAAAGAAGGGTGAATTTCTTTGCTTGGCGGAAGACCGTACAGCTTTTGTCATGGTGATCGCCAACGTCAGGGAGACCGGATAAGGCACATGAACGAAGAAAGAAGATTAAGATTATTGGCTGATGTTATGGTTTTCTACCCGGGTAACCGGATCCGGGTATACCCGGGTATATGAAATTTTTAGTAGCCGGGTACTATTTCATTGTCCGACTCGGGAACCCACTTTTATCAAAGAATTCATTAAAATTCTCGGAAAATTATTACTAAGTAGCGCCTTAAAAATAATTTTAGAAAATTTGCACCTCAAACAATTAAAATAACTCAAAAGAAGGCGTTGAGTTTTTACAAAAATGCAGTAAAATTTGGGTTGGGTTTGGTTATGTCGCCATGTTTTAAATTGATTATCCGTTACTTATGTTAAGTTGATAAGATAGAATTGGTGAAACTATCCTACATTATAGATAATCATAAAAACTTAAAACAAACGGAACACAGCCTTAATATATAAATATATTCAGCCTTTCCGGAGCTCTGTAATTAATACTGAGTCTTTTTAGGACTACCAAAACAAATCTCATGTGAAATTTGTAAGTTATTTTATAGCTATAATGTAGGATGGTTTTACCAATCCTATCTTATCATTTCAATCAATAACCTGCTAATAACCTGCTAATTCATGTCTCTCTCACAAAATGTCAAATTAAAAACGTATAACCCTAATCACCCACATGGGTTTCAAGTAAGTGGTTTACAAATTCTTGTTCATGGAAGCAAAACTATGCTGATGAGAGATTAATCTCGAAACGCGTCCACAGATGGCTCATTATCCACTTAACCCTTTAGGCCCAGGCGGTGGGCAATTGCCACCGCAACATTTACATGTCTCTACTTACTATGACAATCCATATTTTTGCTGTTTATCACTAGAGTCACTTCAACAAAGCCTCCTAAACAAAATACATGCGCAGTTTATGTCATTACTTGACTTGTGTTGTGTATAAAGTGTTTTATAAACTCGTGCGACATGGATGCCGATAACCTCAACAATCTATTTGGTAAATAAGAATAATTACTGCGTGAAACCCAATGTTGATTAAACTTTTACTGATATGTGAACTATACTATGTGAAGAACTATGATGAACTATGTGAAGATATATTTGATAAGTAGAACGTAAGATGTTTGAGGATTCTGCCCAAATAATCCTTGTCAGAACCCTTTGAAATTTACGCGTCTATGCAAAAATTGATAAAAAATTAATTTGTTTTCTGTGCATTCTTAGATAATAATGGAATTGCTCCGATAACTTTATGGCAACGTAAAGGAATTATCCCGAAAAATAACTTTACATGATGCAAATGCAGCAACATTTGCATTGCCTGATTCGGACGTGGAAGATGAAGTGGAAAATATAAATTAAATGGATATTGCAAGTGTTACATGAAAAGTCAAATGGAGAGGAGAATCCAAGAAGATTCAAAATTAAAAAAGAAAACGAGAAAAAAATTAATTGGAAGCGAGATGTGTTTTTACGCCAAACGTTATTTTTACTCCTTCTGGCAGTGATGACGAAAATACCAATAAGTGTCAAACTCCAATGACCTATTGTACAAAATATTTTCCAAATAATATTTTCACTGAACTTGACGAAAATACCAACATGTTCAACACATTCATAAAAGTGGAAAAAATATTATCACACACAAAAAAGTTAACGGAAGAAACTAAAAAACTGGTAGCTCTGCATATTTTCATGGGCATAATTCGTTTTCCCAGATTGAGGATGGACCTGCCACAAAAATAAAATTCGGTGATGATGTTCAAATAACTCGCAATCGTTTCGAAAACCTTAGAAAAAGGTTTTCGAAGCTGCAAACTAGAGACATGTGAAGGGCACTCGCGAATACAATGCGAAAAGTGCGAGGTGCCCCTCCCCTCTGCTTGTACAAATTTAGGAATTGTTTCAAAAAATGTCATATTAAATAAATTATGTTTGTGTTTATGTACGAAACTGTAAGTTTATTAGAATAATTGTAAATTTTCATGTTTAGCATATTTTAGCTTTAGGACCTGCTGGTGGCATTTGCCACCACTAATTAATTCCCATACTAATTAAGCAAATGAGTTCAAATGTATTTATGGTCTTAAGAAGCTCCCCATCAATAATAATTAACAAAAAAATATTTTTTTTAAATTTAAAAATCCTGGGCTGAAAGGGTTAATAATAATAATAATAATAAACAATAAAACTTTATTCACTTTGCTGCTTACAATTATATAGAAATTATAAAAAATAAAAATAATATACATATATAATTTGCAGATGTGATTGTCAACATTCGAAAAAAAGAAAATTGTAAAATAAATTGCGAAAAAAACAAATACACAAGCAATATATAAAAAAGACAATAAATACAAAACAATTACATACATTTGAATACATTCAAAATTTTAAATCTCAACATATCTACTTGTAGGAATTTTTCACTCGTTGAATGATATCGTTTAATCAATTTGGTGTTCTAAGTATTCATCAATTCCATAAAATGTACCAGCTATTAATTTTTCTTTTATTGATTTTTTAAACTTATTGTATGATTGAGTGCTTATTTCTGACGATATATTATTGAATAATTTAACCCCAATACAGAAAAAAGAATTTGCATATAAGGTAGTGTGATGTTTTTCAGTTTGTAATAATTTGCCATTCCTTGTGTTGTATGTGTGCATGTTAGAGGATATAGAGTAATTCTGAGTATTTTTTTTTGATATAACACAGACATTTATAAATGAAAATAGAAGGTACGGTTAACAATTTGTTATTCCTAAAACAATTTCTGCAGCTCTGTCGACGCTTTAAATTAAATATTAGTCTTAAAATTCTTTTCTGCATAACGAAACATTTGTGGCTATGGCTTGAATTACCCCATAATAAAATATTAAAAGATATATGTGAATAGACAATAGCATAGTACAGGCTTAACAAGGTACTTGTATGCATAGACTTTTTCAATTGAGATATTGCAAAATAAGCTCTTGCTAATTTTTTGCAAACTAACTCTGTGTGGTTCGACCACGTAAGTTTCGAATCAACTAATACCCCAAGAAATCTTGCAGAGTTGGATATTTTATAGCGTTGGTTGTCTACAACAATCTGAAAATAGGTTGGTAAAGTTCTTCTTTTGCCCATGTATAAACACAGAGTTTTTTCGCTATTCAAGATTAGTTTGTTTTTTGTACACCAATTATTAAATTGTACGATTGTTTCCACTACCTTTGCATGTAATTCTTCCAAACTATTTGCACATACCACAATTGTGGTGTCATCCGCAAACAAGATGGTTTTAGCGTCTATGTACCCTGGAAGATCATTTATAAATAAAAGAAACAGAAGAGGGCCAAGAACAGATCCCTGTGGTATACCTATTGTTACGTTCTTTTTATTCGAAAGTGTGGAGTTAATTTTGACAATTAAATGTCGGTCGTTTAGAAAGGATCCTAAAAGATACAAAAAAATTCCACGAAATCCATAGAATTCTAATTTTTCCATTAGATAGCCTATATTAACGGTATCGAATGCTTTAGACAAATCAAAAAACAGTCCTATGACGTGTTCTCCTTTATCCAGTTTCTCTGATGTATAAGATTATATATGTTCTCTGATTAAGGTATCGGAAAGATATGATCTTAAAAACAATGTTATTTACATGGTTTTTGTTATGGTTTTACCATGAGATTTGTTTTGGTAATCTTACAAAGACTCAGTAATTATTATAGGGCTCCGGAAAGGCCGAATATATTTATATATTCAGGCTGTATTCCGTTTGTTTTAAGTTTGTATGTTAAGTTGATTTATTTTAAAATTGTTTATTCTTAGTAGTCTTAAATTGACTATTCTTAGAAGTTTTTGTCATAAAAATATTTTTAGTTCTTAATCAGTTTATGAAAACAAGACTGTTTAACTGTGTGTGATTTTTAATTTTCAAGTGTGTCAGAGAAGAAAGTTTTTTGAAGAAACAGAATTTATTGTAGTAAAAAGTCATTTTAGTTCTTAATTAGTTAATGAGAACAAGACTGTTTAACTGCGTGACTGATTTACTATAAGTTAAGCAGACTTATTGACATACTTTACAATTTCGTAATGAAATCAAACATTATTATAAGAAAATTGTCTCTTTTTCTGCAAAAATTGCAAATACCCGGGTATATGAAAAATAATACCCGATACCCAGTTATTAAAAAAAATTGTGTATACGAAAACCCTATCCGATGTATATGTCGAAACCAGAACATAAAGGTTATTTTAAGTCTACTTAAAAAAATTTAGGAGTGACAATTTTAGTTGGCTAAACATTATATGGTTTATATTAGAAAAGGGTTCATTCAGTTTTAAATACAAGGAGACTCTAATTGAAACAGTTGAATTTGATGAAGTTTACGGAAAAGTTAAAAAATACCTATCTAACCTAACCTACTCAATACTGTTTATATCCAATAAGAAGAACTATAACCTCTCAGAAAAATAGATACTTGATCTATTTACCACGCATCTCTTACCATAGATCTTCAGATCTATTACAACTGCGAACAACTACGAACTCGTTCGTCTATGAGGTACAATAGGAAAAAAATGACGAAGAAAACGACGAGATTGAAATGATTAACATTTTAATAAATACATTCATGTTGTTTGAATATATTTCAATAATAATAGCATTTTTGTTTCTTTTCCAAAATATTCTCAGGGCTAGAGTGATGTAACTCACATTTTTTAGAAAAAGTTCAATTTAAACGAGCGGTTCCCAAACTTGATGTTACTATGCCTCCATTAAAAATATTTACTCATTTGGCGCCCCCTCCATTTCATAAAAGAATAAAAAAATGTTTGCTCCTAAAAAAATTATTAATAGAAACTAATTGAAAACAAAGCAAAATACTTACGATAGTTTTTTATTGTTTTTTAATGGGATAATGACGAGATAACTACTCGTAGCTCTCTTTCTACAACTGAACGGGCCCGATATTTCGTTGCTTCTAAGGCAGAACATCCTGTTTCCCATAAATATAATGTTGCGAACGGTAGCAGTACTTTCAAAGCTTTCTTCGACAAAGTATTATATTCTGTATCAAGATTCAACCAAAATTGAACCAGAGATGCTGTCTGAAATTTATGTTTTAATGTAGTATTACAAGATAATTCAATTAATTTTTCTTTTTCAATACTTGTCAATCCAAATCATCTTCTTCGTAGATAAATTGATTCTGTATCCACGCAAACTTTGTAAAATCAAGATTATCAAAATAATTCGAAAATTGAATTAACAAACCATCCATAAGTTTAACAAATAGATTTTTGTTTTCTTCTGTATTATCTCGGGGCGAAAATTTAAAAGTGGGAACATGTCAATCTTATTTTTTGCAAATTTGATTACCATAGCATTTTTTTATAAATGCGTTCACTTTGTCTTTTTGTATAAGCAAATGCATTTGTGGTCCTTCCATTGATTTAATAAAAACACTCCATTTTCCAGAAATGCCAACCAAATATGTAAGTTTCGACATATTTCCGTCTTCAGTATGATTTTCATCCAGAAAATTTCTTTCAATTTCTTCTTTGAGTTCAAGTACCCTTCTAATTACTTTTGCACGAGATAGTCAGCGGACTTCACAATAGTACAAAAGTGAGATGTAATTAGCTCCCATATATTCACACGGCTAATTTTAGAAACAAATATATACTTTTTTTGAGTCGGTAATAAAAATATCGGCAATAAAAATGTTTTCATTTATTCTTCCATTTCTTACAGATAAAACTTCATCATTCATTTGGAAAATTGATTATCATCACCATCATCATTCAACCCATCAGATTCCACTGCTGGACATAGGTCACCTATTCTTCCACTTCCTTCTGTCCTGTGCCAAGTTGGTCCAATTTCCGCCTACGCGTCTAATATTGTCAGACCTTCTTGTAGGAGGTCGGCTTCTGCTACTTTTTGAGTCCCAGGGTCTCCATGTCAATATTTTCTTTGTCCACCTGTCATCAGTGGTTCTTGCGAGATACCCTGCCCAGTTCCATTTTAAGCTGGTTATGCGTTCTACTATGTCTTTAACTCTTGTTGTTTGTGTTAACCATTAATTTGTCTTCCTGTCCCTTCTGGTCACTCCTTCCATCGATCGCTCTATTGTCCTTTGGGCATTTCGTAGTTTATTCGCTGTCTTCTTGGTAAACGTTAAAGTTTCGACTCCATAGGTTATAACAGGCAACACGCTTTATTCGTGGACTTTTCGTTTTAAACATATAGGCAATTGACCTCCTAGTATGTGTCTTAATTTTCCAAAGGCCGCCCATCCTAAGCCAATCCATCTGGTAATTTCGCATGTTTGATTATCTCTGCCAATTTTGATGGTATGTCCAAGGTATTTGTATGCGTCAACTTCTTCAATTGTTGCATTGTCGATCTTTATTGTCCATGGTCGATCACTCAAGACGAGATTTGTCATAATTTTAGTTTTCGACATATTCATATGTAGCCCCACTTTTTCTGAGGCATGTTTGAGTTGTTATAGCATTTCTTTGTCATCTTTGAGGTTATCAATAATTATCACAATATCATCAGCGAATCGTAGGTGATTGAGCCTTTTTCCTTGGATATTTATGCCCTTGTCGTCCCAATCGAGTTATTTCATAATGCTTACTAATACTGCCGTAAAGAGTTTTGGGGAAAGCGCGTCACCTTGTCTGGCACCCCTTTCGATACTGAAGGTTTCTGTTTCTGTGTAGTCTAACTTTTGATGTGGCTTTTGCATAAATGTTACTTGTTAGATTTGCGTATCTATAGACGATTCTACTTTCCGATAATGCATTCATAATGGCCTATAACCCTATGCAGTCGAAGGCCTTCTCGTAGTCTATAAACCAGGATCTTAATTACTTGCAGATGATCATTAGTGCCATAACCTGCTCGAATGCCGGCTTGTTCTCTTGGTTGTGAGAAGTCGAGTTTTGTTGTTATTTTTTTGGTAATTATTTTTTTGAAGAGCTTGTAGAAATGTGTCAACAGGCTAATCGGCCTATAAATTCCTAAACAAGTAGAGTCTTTTTTTATGTCAATACCATTATTGCATTGTTCCGTTGTGCTGGGGTAGTACTGTTTTCGAGGCATTTATTGAACTGACCTGCACTAATCGTATCAATTTATCGCCTCCCATTTTCACAGCTTCTATAACTAGGCCGTCCACTCCCGGCGCCTTGTTGTTTTTCATTCCTGATAGTGCTTGTCTATTTCGCTAGTTGTGATATCCCTTAATTTTTCGGAAAATTGCTCACTGGGACTAATATTCCAATTATTATGTAAGGAGAAAATTGAAGAAGTAAAAGAATTTAAATACCTAGGGTACGTGTTTAATGACTGAGAAATACTGAAACAGCTCACGTGAGAGAGCTAGTAAAGAAAGCTAATAAAATACTAGGAGCGGTATAGGGAATAGGAGAGAGAAAATTTGGACACGACTATAGAAGGAGAGTGATGATATTTGATAGTCTGCTGAAAAGTGTGATGATGTATGGAGCGGAAATATGGGGATGCAGAGAGCAAGAAGGGCTGGAAAGGGTGCAAGAAAAATATTTGAAATGGGTGCTAGGACTAGGTAGAGAGACTCCGGGGTATATTGTGATGGAGGAAACAAATAGAGATGGAATAAGAAGAGAAGCAGGAAAGAGAGCAATAAGTTTTGAGGAGAGAGTGATAGAAAGAGGAGAGTGCAAAACACAAAAGTGCCTCAAAGAAAAAAGGAAAGAAAGAGGAAAGGGGGTGTGGAAAGAGAGGGAGGCATATCTAGAAAGAAACGGGTATGCAGGAGCGGAGATAGAAAGAATGAGAGAGAGAGGCAGAGTAATGACAGAGAAATTAGTCTAGAGAGATAGAGATGTGAAAAGGCAAGAAAGGAGAGCAAGAATTAGGGAGTCTAGGTACAATGGGAAATATGACAAAATAATAACGAAGAACTGCCAAAGTACCTAGGAAGAGAAAGTAGAAAAGAGAGAGTGACAATGGCAAGATTCAGATGTGGAAATGAAGAGAGAGAGAATCAATTTTGGATGGAGGATAGGAACAGAGTATGCAGGATGTGTGGAGAAAACAAGCAGACAATAGAGCACTTGCTGAACGAATGTTCAGAAATGTGAGAAAGAGATGAGTGTAGAGAAGAGATTTTTAAACGAGGATGGAAGAGGGATAGATTGGATGAAGAAAGTTGAGGAGAGAAGAAGAGCAATATGTGAGGCGGGAAGCTGGTAATCGGTTTAGGGATGGGAATTTAGTGACTTTCTTTTTTGTTTGATCAGCATATGTTTCTTTTTTTATGTTTTATTTTTTTAATTTTTTTTCTCTTTTTATTACTATTTTTAGTAGTATTTTTATTTAGATTATGTACTATGCTAGTTGCAGTTATATATGTAAATATGTAAATTTTGGAATCAATTTATAAACCCGTAAAGGGTAATAAATATACATAATACCTAACTGTGAACCCATCAATTAATATTAATTTTGTTATAAATCCATTATTTATCAAATTTAATAAATATTTATTAAATCATCTTTTTGGTAATACGTGCCACAACCGTCAAAGAAGTTTTACATCAATCGCGCCTAAAGATTATACACTCTTTTTTATTTTGTGCTTTTTTGTCTTGTGTGTGTTAAATTTTGCAACCGATCGGCTCTTGCCCATTGTGAATTATATTTAAAGTATCAAATCTCTACCTCATCGGAAAGTTACTTTAAAATCGAATGCAAATATTCTTCCCAACAGAAAGAGAACGGATAAGATAACAAACATAAACACGGTACATTGAAACAAGTCGAAGATATATTAAAGTAGGTAACCAAATATCGGGGAGGTACCATTAAAAAGTTTCAACTTCAATTGCACCAACAATATTTGTTATAAATATGTACGATGATGTGTTTTTTCATTTCGAACATTTAAATTAAATACATTAAAAAACAGATACAATAGAATTTCCTGTACTGTTATAATGTAAAATGATTTATCTACGACCACTATTGTAAATGCCCATTATTGTACTGCTAGTGGACTATGTAAATACATCATAACACACACGTATGTAACAGTCCGCGATTAATGATAAGTTATAAACACAGTATGTTATATTATATTTATTTTGGAATCTACTCGACAATTTATTTATACGAGAGATTTGTTAAATTTCGGCAAACATTTGGAATGGTTAATTTAAACTACTTGCTTCACTAAGCAGAAATAATTCAGAAAAATATTTATTCTACATTTAACTCGATTGAATGATTCTCTCATTTTCTGATTTCGGATGAGATAAAATATCTTTTATTTAATCGTAATTAACATACCAAGCAGTAGAAATGTACCTACACAGCTTTATTAAATGTGTATATTCAGCTAAATTTTGAAATAGACAAACTAAGAAGTTATTTAAAATCAACAATTATTAAATAATGTTACATATTTTTATGAATATTGGCAAAGGTGAATATTTAAAATACAATTAAAAGTTTAATTCCTCTTGGTTCAAGCAGTAGGCACTCTAGGAACTGGATAAATGAGTAATGGAAGTTATAGGATGGATGAGGATTGTAGTCTAGAGAGCAGAATGTAAGAACATCGTTGATCAGGCTGAAAACGACCCGAGGTTGTGAAGTCATAAAAGAAGAAGAAGAATCATATCAAGAGTGGCAACACACTTTTCAATGAATTTTTCATTTTTTTTTTCAATTCAACGTAAGTAGAAATTACCACGTAGTAAAAGTCGCAACTACCCCTATTCATTATATAACTTGTACTTGGAAAAATATTATATAACTTGTTTTTATTGTTAGTTATATAAATCGTAGTGAGATTACCACCAATCTAACCTAACCTAACAATCCTCTTCGAATCTATTAATTTGATGCTGATTTGTGGAAGAACGTCGACGTTTTCTAATTGGCAATTAGAATAAATTAATTATAAAAACAGCCTATTTAAAAGTTACTAACTACTTATTTCATAGTTAGATAATATTTACTATATTTGAATTGTTTACTAAAACAAAATATATAATCATATTTCATAATAAATATTTGTTAAATTTATTAAAATATATTCGGCAATATTTCGGGGGTTCGTATTTTCGAGTCTTAGCAAATATTCGTAGAGTAAATGAACCGCGGTATGAGACTTTCCAGTTAGATGAATGCAGATGTGGAGCTCCTTTTACATAGAAACGTACTTTCGCATATGAAATATTCCTTTTTATTGTCTTTTTCATCTCCCTTTATACGCATCATTTATTAACCAATAGAAATACGTGTATGTAGAACACATAAATATAAAAATATAGATAGTATGAAATTGTAAAATATTTTACGTGTTTGTGCATATCAACAGATGATTTATAATAGTTATATTAAAGTTTTAGATACGTATGTGAAGATTTTGTAAACAAATTTTAATTAAACTGAATCTTGAAGAAATATTTTTAACTGCAATTAGCTTTTTCATTGCGCATTGAGCGTTCAATGTATTTTTCACTTGCTTTTTGTCGAGTCGTTGCAAACACCGAAATTAGCTTCTTCACTATTCCATTAAGAAATAATATACTTTATCTACGACCACTATTGTAAATGCCCATTATTGTACAGTTCGTGGACTATGTAAATACATCGTAACACACACGTATGTAACAGTCCGCGATTAATGATAAGTTATAATTAATAACACACACGTGCGTTTGGTTTACGATTGGTTGAACCCCCAAAACCACCTCTCTCGCTACGCCCATGGTTGCCTATATGATATTCCAGTTTAACCAAAATAAGTACTAAATAATAAGGTATGTAACCATTAAGAACGTATTTCTCTTCATTTCTATTAAGTTAAATAACGTAGAGTAATAGTTATATATGAAAATACAAATGTATATTATAATGTTAAATAATGTACATAATAAGAAATAAATTTGTTACATCAAACATATTTTTGTTATTAAACAGAAACAAATTAATGTAGTCGTAGATAAAGTATAGTACATAACTCGAGTTGTAAGGCAATTACGTCTTCGCGGAATTACGCACTCCCTGCTACGCGAGTCGTGCGTAACTGTTCTGCTCGTCCGCAATATGCTTCTTACAACTCTTGTTACGTAATATAGTATCCTGGACTTTACAACGTTTACTGTTATGTCAATGTTATGAGGTGCCAACAAGATGTCAGAAAAATGTAATTCTGCTAATGTGACATTCGATTTGTTGCAAGAAATTTTTGGTTAAAATTTTCTACCAATTATGGTCGCGATTTGTTAGTTTTACCTGAAAAATTTTCCGGAAGTTTTGAAAATTGGTATTTTTCTGTATTGGTATTGGTAAATTAACAGATTTTGACGTGATCTTTTCAATTTTTTACTTAGCTACCTCGTATCTTAACCCTTTCGTCCCTGAATTTAAGAAATTTATTTTGAAACAAAAATTATAAATGTTGGCAGAATTATGTGTCACCTAATATTATTCAGAAAATTTAAAAAAAATGCTGGGTTGTTGGGAAGGTGGGGGGTTTGTAGGGTTATGGTACAACTCTTCACCAACAAGGTTTTAGTTTGGTACAATGATGTACCATCAGGATTCAAATGGCGCAGTTAGAAATTCAAACATATTGTTTGTTTGACTTATTTATTCAAAATTATATAAATGCCATGCTATCTTGTATGATACAACATAAAACAATCTTTGCACAAAGGCATAGTACATTTCTGCAAATGTTTTTTTTGTTTTTTCTGGCCCTTTTCCCTGGACTGTGCATCTTATACATCTTCTACTAGTCTGTCCTACAGGAAGGTGCAAAAGTGTTACTCCGTAAAGTTTCTCATGCTTTGAGTGATAATATAGTTCTTGTGCAAGAGTAACTACACTTAACCGCAAAATTAGCGCACCACTTATACATTCTGATTTATTTCGAAAAATAATATATATTTTCCGATTACAAGTATAATAATAATGTTTATTGTCATGCCTTTTGTAGGTTTTAGCTCTCCTCCTTATTTAATCTCGAAGTCATAGCAGATTTTCATAAGTAGTATGGTTTTCCAATAATTAAACCTCGCTTCTAATATTGGTTTTCACTTGTTTTATCAATAGATACGATAATTGTCATTTGTGAAATACATCTGCTCGCAACGTGCTACACAACATTTAAATCGTGATGAATGTGTTGAAATTGTTACTTTGTCCAATGAAGGACTAACAAATCGCGAACTTGGTAGAAGATATCGAGTGTCTCATACAACGGTCAGTAGGGTTCTGCAAAGGTTTATAGAGAAGAAAGATCACGCTAGACGACCTGGTCAAGCCAGACCACGAGCTACTAATGCCATGGAGGACCGATTTTTAATGCTTCGAACACTGATGGAACGGTTCTCTCCTGCACGAAGTCTCCAAATACAACTTGTCGAGGTTCATGACACTGTTGTTAGTCAAGATATCGTAAGAAGAAGACTTCGTGCTTCAAATTTACGACCTCGGGTAGCAGCTACTGGTCCCAGATTTGTCTGAAGGCCACCGAAGAAACAGAATGGCTTTTGCCAGGAGGCATCTGGATTGGGAAATCTATGATTTGGAACAGGTAGTATTTACAGATGAGTCAAGGTTTTGCCTTGTAAGTTCTGATCGCCGCCCAAGAGTGTACAGAAGGCCAAACGAAAGATATTCCGCTTGTAACATTTGAGAAATAATTTTATATGGAGTTGGCTTAGAGGTGGTATGGGGTGGAATACCTTTAACAGCTCGCACAGAGCTTTTGATTGCTTATGGTGGAATGCATTCTGAACGATACATAACAGACATTTTAGAACATTTTGTGGTACCTTTTGCATCTTACATTGGAGATGGACTTGTTCTTATGCAGGATAATACTAGGCAGCATGCTTCTTACTGAATATTTAAATTATGTTAATATTCATGTCCTGAAGTGGCCAGCCTGCAGTCCATACCTGAACCCAATAAAGCATCTTTGTCAAGACAAGAAGACAAGTCAACACCATCACCTAACATCTTAGACGAGCTGATACAAAATCTTATCCGCGTATGGGAAGATGTCCTTTAAGAAACGATTATATATCTAATTGAAACTATGCCACGGTCATGTCAGGCTGTAATAACATCTAGAGCTACTAATACTAGTTATTGATAAGCCAAAAACGTTTCAAAAGAAGCTGTATTCGTGTGTATATTAATAATTATCATTTTTCATATTTTTGTTAAATAAACCATATTTTTGGTTTTCGTTTTTTCTCTCAATTATTTAGGTCAAATTTATTATTATTATCGAAATAATTCTGTTTATGTGTTCTATTCTTAATTTGTTTTTCAAAATGTGTGATAATATTGACGACAATTAAAATAAATCGAAATTAGATCATAATCATTAGATCATATCTAATCGAAAGTATATGTGGTGCGTTAATTTTGCGGTTAAGTGTATGAAGAAAATATATGGAAATTTTTCATTCTTACGTCTCAAATCATTATAAATAATCCATGCATTTACTGCAGACATACTGAGAGAAGTACACATTTTTCCAACATTTAGCAGATTTCCTGACGGGGACATTCATGCCCATAAATTGATCGCCTCGATCAACTCCTCCTATTTTCTTGCCATAGAAAGCAATTGCTTCGGGACTCTCATTTGTCTCCAGATCTCCAGTTTTGGTCGTTTTTGTTACCGTAGTAAAAAAATGCCTGTGGCAATTACTCATTAGCAATAGCGGAGACCGGGGCAAGTTAGGCAGGGGTAGGTTGATACAACGTTTGTCTGGAGTTGATGGTTGTGCGCAGGTGCTCCCCACCACAACTATCAATTCCTGAAGGTATAGGCCTCAGTTAGACAGTGTTCCCATCAAGGTCTTATGATTAGTTTCAATTCTATGTTAACAAAACTATTTTTTATCACAGTAAATTTTTCTTCTCTCAATTGTTGTCTATTTATTTTGATGATACAAGTTGTATCAAACATCCAAATATATTTTGTGCTTTGTTACTAATAGCTAAGTAATTTCACTTGTCACAATGACAATGTTTCAAATGTTCACATGCATTTTTAGTTTGATTTGTTTCGTGGTTATGTTTGGTGAAGTGTCATGGCGTCCTCCGGGGCTAGTTGATACACTTCAGCTGGGGCAAGTTGATTGCTTTCCCACGGTATCCAACTATCGTTTTTCGACAATATAATATTACATTAAATATATAATAATATATTTTATTTGAGGAATATTTATTTACCACATATTTCAATATCAAAAGTTATAGTAGCACTGACTGTCATGCTATTATAACTTACATAATGATTGAATATAGCCACGAAACAAATGGACACCAACTAACTTTGAATTAAACTTATAATCTAATATGGTCATTTTCTTTCAGGATAATGGTCAGGAATTATATTAATAAAACCGATCGGGGAAGTGTTCCTCTTGACGTATTTAAAAAAGCTCACCAGGAGGTCACTGTTGGGAAAGCTGGTTTGAGAGAAACTGCTAAAACACATGGAATTGACAAAATGACCGTGGTTTGTTACATAAAAAAAGAACACGAATTAAGGTCGTCTCTGCATGGTGTACGCGAAACCCAGACAAATTTTAAGCGATGTTATGGAAACTCAACTTGAGAAATACATCCGTTGCTCAAAAATTCATTAAGGACTGACATCTAAGGATGTTCGACGTTTTGCATATTAATTAGCATTAGCCAACAATTTTGTTATTCCTGAAACATGTGTTAATTTTAAGATGGCCACAGCTGAGTGCTTTTCTTCCTACATGAAGAGACTATTACGTCACCTGAGGCAATGAGTCTTAGCAGAGCAACTTCATTTAATAAGACCAATGTCGGTCTTTTTTTAATATTTTGAAGAAGGTGTTAGAATTATTCAAGCTGAAGGATAAAGATATTTGGAATGTTGATGAGACAGATTGTCAAAATGTCCAATGCCCTTCCAAAATAGTCACTCAGAAAGGGTCACGACAAGTTGGGAAGGCAACATCGGCAGAAAGGGGAACAACTGTAACAATGGCATTGGCAGTGAGCGCAATTAGAAATACCGTGCCAACCATGTTTATTTTTCCCAGGGTTCACTTCAAAGAATTCATGGTAACAGACGGCCCTCCTGGTTGAATCAGCACAGTTCATCCATCGGGCTGGATGACTGCGTCATCATTCATGGAGTTCATCGAACATTTCCATAAGCATGTTAACTCCACCAAGGACAAACCATGCTTATTGCTGTTAGATAACCACGACTCCCACCTGTCTATACCAGTCCTAAATTTCTGAAAGAATAATGGTATCATACTGGTATCTTTCCCGCCGCACACATCCCACCGCCTACAACCTCTTGATAGGTCGGTTTACGGACCCTTCAAAAAATATTATTTTGCTGGAGTGGATCAGTGGATGACAAAAAATCCAGGAAATACATATTCCATATACGACATTCCTGTGGTAGTGAAGCAGGCTTTATCCAATGCTACAAACCCTGCCAATGTTATGTCTGGATTCTCTGCCACTGGCAACATGCCGTTCATGGCTACAGAAGCAGACTTTCTGTCATCATATGTCACAGATCAACAGCAAAAGCTCAACTAGCAACGTCTCCAGCAACCACCAACCAGCAGCCGGTCCCATCTACCAGCAGTGGTTCTGGGACCAGATATGTCAGTCCACAAGAGTTGAAACCGTATCCGAAGGCGGGGGAGCGGAAGGAAAATTTTAGAGACCGCAAGAGAATGAAGTCGGCTATTCTAACTGAGGCGCCGGTTAAAGAACAATTAGAAAAAGAGGCGAGATTAAGGGAAGGAAAAGGAAAAAATAACTTATTTTCTTTAAACAAAGCTCAAAAGTTCAAAGCTCTAAAACCATCAAAGGCGGTTCAGAATGCCAATCAGCAACGTTGCAAGGTATCCAAGGCTGTCCCATTTGAATAAACTAGTGACAAGTCAGAGGACGAAGACGCTGTTTGTTTAAGGTGCCTCAAACGGTTTTCTGAATCGCGTTCTGGACAGCAATGGCACATCTTGTCACAAGTGGGCACACCTAGAATGAGGAAGGACTGTCCTAGATTTATATGCTTTCACACTAATTCTGATGGTGAAGATAAGTAGGGGATATTTTAGAACTATTTGGGATTTTAAATTTTTTACCTTATTTTTAACATTTGTACAATTTTTTTTATAAAATTTGATGGAAATTTTATGAATGTAAGTCAACTATCAGAATAGTAAAAACTTAAAAACCAAAAAACGTAACTTGCCGGTCTCCACTACTTCTTTAGTATCTTGCCATTTCAAACATAGCAATTCTGTAGAAGTAAATCTAAATGCACACTGGCCACGGTGAAGTTTAGCTTCAATAATGAGTACATTTTTGGGTGTGGGTCTGAAACCCAAAAGTACTGTCTGGTACATTTCTCGTTGCTATTAAACGGTAAGTTCAACTTTTATGTATTTTCAAAATTTGATGATACATATATTAACGTTCTGTTCGAAAGGGTTAAGACCCAAAAACAGTTTTTCACCAGCGCACAAAAACAGTTTTTTTACAGAAACTCCTTTTATTTTACGATGTAAATAGTTATGTAATAAATTAAACTACAGAAAATTTCCTATAATTTATGTGCTAACCTTGTTTTGGTAAAATGAATAGTTTTAGCATACGAGCGCTGCAAAGTCTCCTACACGCGTTTTGACCGAAAAACCTCATTTCCACACCATCATGAGATAGAGTAAGTGGCGCATGTTTCTGTAGTATCCCCAGTAGGAAAAAACAGAGACATGATACGAAACTGAATAGTGAAGACGGGAAAGTCTCAGCAAACACACGACAACTTAAAAAGCAAAATTGATAAAAACTACAAAAGCATCCTCTACATATAAACAATCTGAGAACACTAAATAAAGAGATATCAAAATCTACTAGAAAAGACATTAGAGTACAAGAGACTAGCTTACTAGAAACTCATACCGGGGTTTTCATTGGTCGGAGCTACTTATCACGATGCCAGCTACATATGTCCGAAACCCCAATGCAAATGTGATCCTTATCTCCGAATCTTCTCTCAACGACAATATAAATGGGCTAAACATAGTGAACGTGTATAAACCACCAAATACCACCTGACCGCCTGGAACACTGCCGGTTTATGCTGAACTCACTGTGTACTTGGGGGATTTGAACAGCCATCATGACCTATGGCGGTACCAAGAAAACGATGAAAATAGAGATAAACTAGTCAAATGGACCGACTTGAACAGTTTGCATTTGGTTTTTGATGCTAAGCAACGGGGATCGTTTCACTCCAGAAGATGAAAAAAGGACTATAACCCTGATATATGTTTTGTATCCTCCAACCAGAACAATCGTCCACTCTTCTTCTTCTTAATCTAACGTCTTGGCAGACGTGTAGTGACAGGTCATGAAAGTCCGCCTCCACCAGGCCCCCTCAAGTGTGTTGATCCCCTGCTTGATGATATCTCGCCATCGCGATCGGTCAGCTGTTCCACGTACAGCGGTCTCAATGTCCGCTGAAGAAGTGTGGAGAAGCTGCCTAATGGTATCTATCCAGCGGCAGGCAGACACTCCCTCTTCTTCGTCCGCCGTTTCGCTTACCCTGCACGATCAATTTTTCCATCTTGTCACTTCTCCTTACATGTCCGAAGAACTTCAATATGCGGGAGTAAACCAGACTTGAGAGTCGTTGTTTGGGTTTGATCTCGTTAAGAATAGAGATATTGGTACGTCGTGCAGTCCAGGGTATTCTAAGTAAGCATTCTCCTCCAACACCACGTTTCGAACGCATCGACTCGACGACGGTCAGCCGCACGTAGTGTCCATGTATCCGCCGCATAGCCAAATACAGAAAAGACCAGCGCATGAAATCCACTCCCTACAACTAAAACCATAGTCAACACCGTCCAATCGTTAACAATATTGGTATACAGATCCCATTGCTACAATCTACCCCATGTCCTCGCTGGAATTTCACTAAAACTACCTGGACAATATTCGAAAAGGGACTGAAAATGACATCCCTGAAAAACCTAAGCATTACGACCGTCGTCAAACTTGTAATCTCAACAGCAAAAAGGTACATCCCCAGGGGATACAGGAAAGACTATATACCAGGGTGGAGCGTAGAAAGTACTCGCTTGTTTGCAGAATTTGAACAAAGTGGTAGCCTGGATATAGCCGACGACCTGCTATGATCGCTAGACAAAACCCGGCTAGAAATATAGAAGACGACCATGCAGAATCTCAATTTTACATATTGCAGCCTCAAAGCATGGAGCCTTCTGCGGAAACTTGACGAGTCTAGCATCATGAAAACTGGTAAATCCAACATAAAAGCAGATATGATAGCGAACCGAATTCAAGAAGTGGCCCGTTCTCCAGCTGATAAATACAACACGCGTTAAAAAAAGAGTTGGAGGCCTTGAAACAAGAATGCCCTGCACAATCCAGTTTATCAGATGCTTTCTTAACCGGTGAATTAGTCTGGAAAATTTCCAAAGTTGTTTATGATTACCAATACTATCGCCAAGCAGGGTAAGCCGCTTGACAAACCCGTGAGCTACCGCCCAATCGCCTTACTCAGTGTCTGCTGGAACGTCTCACCTTTAATCGAATCAGCGGCACTGTCGACGCAAGTGTTCCAATTGAAGAAGCTGGCTTTTGTGTGGGCCGTAGCTGTGCAGACCAAGTACTATCTCTCACAACCCATATCGAGTCTGGTTTTGAGAGAAAGATGAAGACATCAGTTGCATTCATCGAGTTGACTGCAGTCTGTGATACGGTTTGGAAAGAGGGACTTCTGTATAAACTTATTAAGATGATCCTTTGTAGCAAGATAACACAGCTCGTAAACAACATGCTTTCCAATTGACTATTTCAAGTACATTTGCACGATGACATCAGCACTAGGAGAAAATTAAGCAACGGCCCTCCGCAAGGCTCAGTTCTCGCACCGCTCCTGTTTAACCTTTACATACATGATCTATCATCGACGGTGTGCAGAAAATTCGCATACGTAGACGATATGGCGATTGCAGGGCAATGTAAAGAAATTGCATCAACCGAACATTCACTCAATACTGACCTTGAAACAATGTGGGCCTACTTCAAGCAATGGCGACTACGTACAAGTATGCAGAAAACGAAAGTATGCTGTTTCCGCTTGTGTTCCAGGTTAGCGAATGCGAAACATTCGATGAGGTTCAACGATACATTGCTGGTTCATAATCCAAACCCTAAGTATCTGGGGATTACTCTGGACAGATCAATAACATGAAAATGCATATGAATAAAACCTCTGGAAAGCTAACAAAACGAAATAACATTATTCAGAAACGTTCCGGCTCTTACTGGGGCGCGTGCGATTTTCCACTCCGAACAGTGCACAGTATTCGGCTACCGAGTGGACCAAGCCAAGTACCGCTTACTTGGCTTGGTCCACTCGGTAGCCGAATACTGTGCACCTGCGTGAATGAATAGCGCTCATGTCAGTAGAGTTGATGTCCAATTAAACAACACGATGCGCGTAATCACTGGCACGATACGAGCGACACCCGTACAGAGGCTAACGGTTTTAAGTAACATAGCGCTCCCCCACCTTCGGCGTTCAGCCGCTCTTAGGCCGAGGCCGCACTACGTTTTTTTTCCATCGAGCGGTAACCGCTGTAACCGCGAAACCGATCGAGAAAGACACAGTACGCTATGGGAAAAATCAGTGGCGGAAAAAAAACCGCAAGTGAGGCCGTTTGTATTAACTTACTTGTTGTCACAAAATCACGCGATTAAAAATCGCGGCGGTTTAGCCGTAGTACGGCCTAGGCCTTACCCTTGAAACTGGAAAAAATCACAAGAATGCACTGCTTCCTGTTCATCAAGACATTCAGACACTAGCTCGACCACAGAGACTAAAATCACGAAGATCAACAGTAAGTACAGCCCCACAATTGGGTGGAAGATGCTCAGGCTGACTGGACTGCTGAGTGGACAGTTCTCCACTCTGTGGGACTGATAACTGTTGACAACCCAACATCGTGCCCAACTGCCTTCGATCTCCCGCGTAAATTGTGGGTAAAGCTGAACCGCATCCGCTCAAACTGTGGAAGATGCGCAGACACAATGCTTTGCTGGGGTCTTGCACAATCAGCGGCCTGTGACTGTGGTGAAGCACGGCAAACAATCCGGCATATCGCGACTGGATGCCCAGGTAGTGCATACAGTGGCCAACTGGACGACATTAACAACCTCTATAAAAACGCAGTTGACTGGCTGAGCAAGTTAGATGTTGATATATGACATTAATCACTTAATCTGATATACATTTACCTACAATATTTGTTTTTCTTGTAAACCCATACGATAAATAATAAATAAATATTGATCTATTACATTTTATTTATAGTCCGGTCATTTTAGACATAAAAATAGTGATCAAATAAAAAAAATTCCGACAGAGCCAAATCTTCGTAGAGACCTTAGGTTTACCACAAGGAATAAAGTGTCAAAAGTCCCCATCAGTCCCATGTGAGCTTAGGGACTTATTCGGGGCCCAAGGTCAAAATTTTAGGTTTTTTGGATTGTTCTCGAAAACGGTAAGTTTTATCGAAAAAGTACCTCAGAGCAAAGTTGTAGATCTTAAAATTCTCTATAAAAATGGTCTCTATGATTTTTTCTCTAAGACCCACTATTTCCCAGATATTGCGCTTGTAAGAATCACGTTCTACATAATATGCACACATTTCCACACCACCTGTGAGGTAGTGTACTCGGCGCGTTTTTTTAACGTGGTATCCCCGGTAGGCCTATTCCACGAACCTTTATGACGTTATTTTCAGGAACAATAATTATTTAATAGTATGAAGATTATTGATATGGGTTACTGAGTTTAACTGTCGTTCTAACTTTTTTTTATTACTTTAATCTGACTCATACTCTTCATATTCAACTTCAACAATCATGTTTTCTTCAATTTCTTCTTGTTCTTCTTCTTCTCCTTCCTGTTGATGAACGCTTAGAAATTGTTCAAATGAAGATGAATCAGTTGTCTCTTCATCAAAATCACATGAATCTTCCTCTCTTGTATTTAATTGAACATTTGAGCAAGAGACACCTTGGCAATTGGTACACGCTGGAGAACACTGCAACCCTACTTTTTTACAGCCACATTTGGCACTACAACCTTTCTTGCAATTGCAAAAAATAGTGTTAAGAAGTTTTTCTGGAGCAGGGGGCAGTAAAGTTCGAATCGGTTCCAAAGTATTATTTATCAATTTCCAACCCCAGTCTTCAGGGTTCAGTTCATTGCCTTGCCATGTCTGAACTTGATAGTATACTCGAAACAAATGTTGACTAGCACATGCCGATGTTGGAGGAAGACAAGATAGCTGTACTTGCTTTTTGTTTCGTGTATTTTTTACAAATGTTAAATATCTGTACGTATCTATTCAATCAATTTTTTTTGGAGCTCCATAAACCGCAAGAAGAAACCGAATTCCTTTAGTAATTAGTATTTGAGGTGAAGAATTAATTTCTGTAAATACTTTTGCGCAGTCAATCAAATCATTTTTTTCAAATAATTTTAATACTGAATTTTTGCCCCTCCTAAACATTGCTGACGTAGTATCGCATCCGGTTATCGCATGTAAAAATAAAATTTTGGCATTTTGGATAAGCTGATAAACTTTTAGAAGAATATATTTCTGTCCGTTGCTGCGCCTTCCCAGGTTTAAAAAAGTAAATAATTTTATCAGATGGAGTCCTTGCAGTGAGTAGTACTAATAAATCAACATCTTCACCCACTACAATAGTTGTATTTCTTGCATTAAATTGTTCTATTGCTGTTTCAATTATGAGGACATCGGCGTCATTCGGAGCTTGTTTCACGGCAATATTTTCAGCTGTTAATTTGTTACTCAACAAAGAAATAAAACGAGATTTATTATTAATGTTTGCAAAAAAATGTTGTTGATTAACTGGAACTGTCATAAATTCGTCAAACATTATGTCGGTACCTGAGGATGTTTTTGTAGCACGACGACGTTGTTCTGCAGCTTTTATGTTCTTGTTGTGTCACTATAGCCATCAAATACTACCGTAACTGTATGACCATAATGTCTACGTAAATACTGAACATATTTTTCAAAAATTACGTTAAAGGTTTCTTCTCGATCCCACACAACGTGATGTAGTAGATATCCTCCATCAATAACGTAAGCAGCGTTTGTACAATCAACCTCAGCATTGACTGATTGAAAGCAATCGTTAAGAGCCGACTTCATTGTTTTACGCATCCCAGCTGCATCGAAGAGTGACAACGGGTAAGGAGCTAAATCATATCCGAAAAATGTTTCAATTTCATCCTCAAAAGTCTTAGTGACACTCATACGTTGAAATAATAATACTGGGTCTATTGGTACTTCTTCGTCGTGAACTTTCACAGTGCTACTCACAGCTAAAAGAGAAAGTACTTTATCTGTGCTTTTCAATTTTATATGATTGAAAGTCTGACCAGTCATTTTAGACATCGAGGCAATCCCAACTTCACGAGCTTTATGACAATTAATCTTATCGTCACCAACGACTCCTGAAGCAATAGATAAGATTTTGTTAATTTCGGGAAAAGGATCATGTGATGAAAACCAGTGAAGAAGTATTTTAATATCTTTAGCATCTTTCTTAACTCTCGAATCACTCGCATCTACATGTTGATCTGTCGTGTCCATTCGAACATTAGCAAGAACTTCCAACTCGTCACACACTGTGTTCATTGCATGCATTCCGTAAACCCATTTGCTTATTACACTTTCTTTTGTACTTCGTCCTCGAGAAATACCACCATCTGTTTTCATGTATTTCATCATTGATTGTTCGATAATCATATCTGTTGAAGTTCCACAACTGAGTTTATCAGAACGTCGAACAGTGAAAAATCCATCAGTAAACCTTCGATAAACACTAGGATCAATTACCTCCTCTAATTGAAGCATATCTTGCAAGTATAAGTGCGCAGACTTAGCGTAAGGTAAATGCCCCGATGCATGGAAATAAGGAAGCATTTCTTTAACGCAGTTCAAATGAGCTTGCCAATCTCCCATACGTTCAGCTCTTATAAATTCTTTTGCAATGGACACCATCCGAAAATACTGTACCCATAATTGTGCAGTTGGTCCTCGTTTCTGATATTCCATTAACTTTTTATTAAATAAATCAAGTAAAAGTTCAGATATTTCCTTATCATTTTCAATGTCATAATATAAAAGAGTTTTATCGAGGATATTTTCCACTGTAATTATAAGATCTGCATCCATACCATCATCAATAGCTAGTTCTTTTAATATTCTTAATGCTAAAGTGAGCTGAAGTAACGTGTGAGCTCGAACTGCCCTCGCGTAAGCATGGCCATTAAGCATTTTCTCTAAAGACTTAGGAGCATAAATCTCAGAAAGCACTTCTTTTAAACCACTTCCTTGCATAATATAACCTATTGCGCCGAAAAATGACATTAACAAATGAAATCCTCCCAGTCTCACTATAATCTTTGATAATTCCGATCCTTCAGGTGCAGCAGATACAATTTCGCGAGCTTTCGCAAATAGAGGTTGATCAAAAGTAATTATGCAAACTGTATGGTTGTGACGTTTTGCATCTTCTAAAGCACAAAGTAAAGTTGTGTATATCGTATTGTAATTACTTGCAGGCTGTTGAACAAATGGCAGAAATTAAATTTTTGATTTTGAAAAGTCTACAATATTGCTAGTCACGTGTTCATTATAACCATTCCAACCAGGTAAAGGAAAAGCTTTACATTTTCCATAGAACCATATCACATCAACTTTTTTTAGAAAAGATACTTTTGTTTCATTTTCGTATTCAAAATCTCGCACATTTATTTTGCTATATCCTACTACGCCAGTATTTTGATAAACCTGTATAGGTACATGAGCCTTGGCTGCAAAATCTTTAGCTGAAAGGACTTCAGTTACTCGCGGCATCGGCTGTTCTAGTAATACTGAATCTTTGGGAGTTACAATTTGTATAATACCCATGATATGAAGCGTATTATTACCGTCAAAAGTATTTACATTAATATCAGCATTATCTGCTACATATTGAACAAATGTGCCAGTTTCTGGTGATAAAATGTGAGGTGGGCGACTGAAAACTGCTGCTGCTTCATACTTCATTGTTTCACTGTAAGATGCGCATAAACCAAACGATGAGAAAATTTGTATAAGCCGTTTTGAACCAAACCGCCGATGGAAAAAAACTGAAAGACCCAGCTGTAATTTAGACTTGAAGGATCTAGGCCGAACAGCAGTCATTGTGCTATGACTAATATTTGTGCAAACTAACTTTAAATGATCCAAATCATGACGCTTATTTTTAAGAATGATTTGTCCCAAAAAAAAAGATAATGATTCGGGAATATCGTTATTTATATCTTCAAACATTCTACCCGGTGGCGGGTACATAGTATTATCAAACATACAAGATTGAATATCTTCTCGAATAATTTCTGCCGCAGCTTTTAAAGTTTTCCACCGTTTTCCACCGTTTTTCCTTTTCATTCAAGTTTTTGTTATCAGACCAGGCTTGACTTAAAATGTCTTAGTAATTGTCAACAAATTACTAATAAATGTTAATTTTCCAGGCTTCTCTGTAATAATAATTCTACTACCATACTTTAATTTCAATCGTATTTTTATAATCCCGTTTTCTAAAGCTACATTTTGGCAAACATTCTTCAGTTCATCTAACGAAAACTGGCAGTCATCGCTACTTTCAATGAAATTGAAAATTTCCTCCATTGCAGAGTTTATAGCCTCACTTTGAGGACGGCCAATTTTACCGCCAGTATTAGGTCTCAGGAAGGATTTGTAACAACTGTCATGGTATTTAGCGTCAGCAGCAACTAAATCATACTGAAAATTAATACGCGCAAAGACAGCTTTTGACACATCATCAGAACGATTTTTAGCTAATTTTAAAATGGAATCTTTGAATGTAAGTGTAGAAACTTTATGAATTTTTCGGCGACAAATCTTCACTTTCTTCTTTTCTGCTTCTTCATCCGCTTCATCGCCACAAAATAAGCAGTGGTTTTTAAAACAAAAGCTGGATTCACTTATTCGCGCTCTAGTATGAGGTGGACTTACTTTTGAAGTACTGGCCTGTTCTTCCTCACGTTGTCTTTTTGATGCAGAGATTGAAGTTTTCCGGGTGTATGATTTTCTGCAATCCACGTGAATTGTAACGGACTTTTGGCTTCTTAAATAATCAGCAAACTCATCACTTCTCGCGACACTTGCATCGATTAAAGTTGGCATTCCACGACTGACCACAACAGTTTCATCTTCAGTCAAAAGTTTATTACAAATAAAGCAAAATTGTGACATTTTTTTTAAATATTAATCAGCACTAACTTCAATAGTAGACGCTTGTAATAAATACGTATAGTCACTCGAACTGCTCGTTCAACACTAAAAGAAGCAGGTATACGTGAACGACACCACATGGACAAAAGAATAGGCAGATGTTTTTCAAGGCCAGATGTTATTCAAGTAGAGGGGATTCGGTAAGGGACCGGCGGTCATTTTAGAGTAAATTTTCTTAGAATAGTATAATGTATACATAAAAGAGACACGAGTAGGCATTTTTGCTTGCTTGAGTACCTAAATATGTATATACGTGGCATATGTGTACATACTATGTAGAACATGATTCTTACAAGCGCAATATCTGGGAAATAGTGGCTCTTAGAGAAAAAATCATAGAGACCATTTTTATAGAGAATTTTAAGATCTACAACTTTGCTCTGAGGTACTTTTTCGATAAAACTTACCGTTTTCGAGAAAAATCCAAAAAACCTAAAATTTTGACCTTGGGCCCCGAATAAGTCCCTAAGCTCACATGGGACTGATGGGGACTTTTGACACTTTATTCCTTGTGGTAAACCTAAGGTCTCTACGAAGATTTGGCTCTGTCGGAATTTTCTTTATTTCAATTGTCTAAAATGACCGGACTATTATGAGGAAGGGTAGTTAGACACAAGCGGAATTGACTCTCCGCGCATTAGAAACACTAGTCTTCACAGTTAACTATGAGATATGCATATAAGACGATTTCTTATGATTTATCTTAACCGTTATAGAGAAATAATGTTAAAAAATAATAAACAAAGGAATTCATCGCGAACTAAAATGTATTAATTCTACATCTTCCTTGAAATTTAATTTTATGTTTTTAAAACTATGTAGTATTTGTATTAACTGAAATAAATGAAAAAATCAATAAGGTTTAATAAAAAGAGTAGGTTTCTTAACTACAAAATAAATTGTGTATAAAATCCGCTTTTACAATATATTTTTTATTATATGTGCTGTGAATTCTAAATTTGATGAAAACTTTGGTTTGGCGTAAGTAAAACGTCTCTTAAAATTTTATTATCGTTGGTTAGTGCAAAGCAAGTTTATAGGATAGCTACAATGTTGTGTGAATGTGAAGATATTTTCCTTAAGGGAAACTTATAAATATGTAAATTGGTCTTGAATTGGAAATTTTTGTAATTACTAATTAGAGCATAATTGTGTGTGGTAAGAAGAGAAAGTTTTAATTGGTGTGTAAAAGGGAAATTTTAATGAAGATTTTGTCTTTTAATTTGGATTTGTTAATATTTTATACAATGTCGTCGATTACACTTTACCACTTCACAGAGGTGCATAATATCGACAATATTAATACTGATATCCAAATAATTGTCTATTATATTTATATTATAGTTTATACATTATAGATTACACCCACATTGGAGCACTTAAATCAAACCCAAATACATTTATGTTAACAAAGAATTAACTAAAGATTTAGCTTGCATCATTTTCTTCCTTTCCCGAAACCTCTTCATTCTAGCTGACTAGGTTGCCCTTTCTTCATAAGATATGACATATTGTGTGCGCTGTACAGCTTTTAATGAAAATATTATTTGTTTATTCTTGAGAATCCGGTTTTCTTCTCTATTTTCAATTTGTTTCATTGTAACATTCACCTCTTCTAAATCACTCTGAACTTTTTTCAACCAATTATTTTTTGTTTTACTTTGCGTAAAGTAATTAAATAGTTTTATTATCCTATTATCATTTAATCTAGATAGATGACAAAAAAGGCAATTCTTCTTTGTCTTATCGGGTCTATTATAGATTCACTTTCCCAGTAAACCACTGCATTAGGCAACAATCTCCATTGTCCATCTACCTGATGTTCTTTTATTAATGATTGTTCTGAGTATCCTTCTGTCAACCTTTTGCAGTGTAACAGTTGTTATATTGTACTTTGGTGTTCATTTTAAATAGTGTTCCACAAGCGTAAGTTGCCTCAGGTTTAATGACTGAACAGTAATCTTGAAGTTTAGCATTTATCGAAAGAGATTGTTTCTTTTATGTTAGTCATGTAATTCGTTGTGCTCTTTTTAACTTATATGTTCTGCTTTCTATTGATGGCTTTTCATTGGAGTTCCAAGCTATAATTTCACCAAGATATTTAAACTTATTTACAACTTTATTTGTTTGGTATTGGCTGAAGTACCTAATGGTTGGTGCTTTAACAGGGAAGGTTGGCATTTTAACTGTTTTCTCAATGAAATTTGCAATCCTACTTTTCGTTACTACAATTAAACTATGAACGCTCCTAATGAGTCTTATTCCACTCGTCCCTTTCCTCCCGCTCCTTCATCGCCTCGTTGAGATATGGGGCCAGGTACATCGTCTCGATCATTCTCGACTTTCATCCAATGATCCTTCGGCAAGATGTCCTTCTGGAGGTCGAGCTGCATCGCACGCATGAGCCTGAAGCTCCTCTCGTCCAACTGAGCTCTCGGCAAACGTATCAGGGCCTCCGTGACATATTCATCTTCTTCTATGACATCGTGTAGCATCAGACCCAACTGGTTGAAGCCGGACAGGTTATAAGCCCAGGTCTTCAAGGCGCTGCTCGTGAATCTCCTTTGGATGAAGCTGACAGCCATGATGGTTTTGGGGCTTGGTATCTCCTCACCAACGTTTGCTTGAATGATTCTTGCTACTTATCTCGTTCTATTTGCAATTTAGCTTTTTCCATATCATTAGCAAGTAGTGCAAGATCATCAGCGAATGCAAAACAATTGAGTCTTATTTTTTTGCCAATCTTGATGTTAGGTTGATATATTTTATTCCATTCCTGCATGATTTTTTCCACACACACAATAAAACAATAATGGTGACAGTCCATCTCCCTGCCGAAGTCCAGTGTTAATGTTAAATGGTTTTGAGAGTTCATTTCTGAATCTGACTAGCTTTAGTATTCTTAAGGGTAATTGCAAATATGGCGAATAGGTTTTGGATGTAAACCAAATTCCTTTAGGATATTCAATAATGACTCACGATGGACACTATCATACGCCTTTTTAAAATCAACGAAAGTGTTTTTGTTTCTAACCCTATGATGCTTCATAATCTACTTTAAACTGATAATTTGATCTGGACAACTTCTCTGGACTAAAGTCTCTGGTGTAATAAAAACCAGAACTGGACATATGTGCGATTAGCGCACATTCCAAAACGTGCCCTTTGTCCCACGTTTTGGATAAATGCAATAGTTTTATATATAGTTTATCTAGAAACTAAGGGTTTTTATTACCACGCTAAAATGTACCTCCCCCAAACATATTAGAAAACGTGCGAAGGCCTATAAAAACCTACTTATAAAGATTAACCTCGCCTCGATTGTTTACAGGAAGAGCCAAGAAAATTCATTCTCCCCCTTATTTGAATTAGAGGGATGATTTAACCCCTCTTACAGATATATTATACAAGGAATGATATAAATACTATTCCCCAGTTGTAAGTAAGTAAAAATAGATAACAGTGGTAAGCTATAAGTTCTTAAGTCTCAAGTTTTTCGTTATATTGTTGTTTAATTTAATTCTTAAAACCATCCCGGTGAACATTACATTACAAGAACCCGAGATATTTAGATATATCTCAGAGATCGAAGAATTGTTGGCCAGCAGTCCTTCTCAACATTGAAGTCGGCGGTGCTTCACACCACAACCCCCTTCACAACATTGGTGGCAGCCTCACAACCCCTCTTTGGTATTTTCCAAGTTCACAGTCAAGTTGTTCTTGAATTCTCATGTATAATATCCTTGAAATTTGTGATAACCAGCAGTGATATCCCCGGATAATTGTTGCTCTCTGATCTATCGCGTTTTTATGTAGAGGGATGTATTTTGTACATATAAGAAAGGGATGTATTATGTAAATTCTGAATGGTTTGTGTATTTGTATTCTTCCATATTTCTGCAGTTAGTTGATTCTCCCCTGACGCTTTATAATGTTAAGTGAATCAATGGCTATCAGCACTTCATTGTAATCTGGTGGTATAACATTTTCTAATGGTGTTTTATTTTTTTAATGAAGATCATACTATAGGTATTGTGTTGGTTCCTCCCTGTTAAGTAATTCTTGAAAGTATGAAGCTAAACTTTCTGCTGCTTACTATGTGCCAGTTTTCCATTTGTATTGCTCATCATAAGTGTTGGTATAGTAGTTGAGTATAGTTTGATTGGTATTTTCGAAATGTTTTATGAAAATCCCTTGTCCCGTTTAACCCTTCTGATTTTTTGTTTGCCTTTTAGCATTATGTAGTCCTTCGCGGGATTTTTCTGTTCTCTTTTGTTGTTATCAGTTCATTCCACATTCGACCAAGCACGTTTCTCACGTTTTATAGTGGGAGCAATTTCTTCAGCTATGGTTTTTATTTTTTAATAACCGTCCCTAAATTGTCGCTTAGAGGAATTTTGGACCTTTCAAAATACAGTTTATTATTAGTTAAATAACTAGGATCATACTTCTTCCTCCTATTGGATTTGGATGGTTTCTGTTTCTTTTTTGGCGTTAATTTTATTTTAATCCTAGAAATATAGTGATCTGAATCACATTATAAATTTCTTTGTGTTAATTCTTGTCCATGGCCACATAGTCAATCTGTCTCTCCCAATTTAGAGCATATCCAAGTCATTAATTTGTGTTGTCTTCTTTTAAACCTCGTAGATTCCAAAATTAATCCATGATCTATACAAAAATCAACTAATCTTTTACCATTTTTTGTAAACTTATGCGCTGTCCATTTACCCAATACTGTACGAAATCATTTTTCCTCTGCTATTTTAGCATTGAAAATAAGTAAAATTTGAATATGTGTATCAGAGATATCTGATATCAGCTAGTCCAATGCCTTCCAACATTTTTCTGTTTCTTCCTTTTCTTTATTATTTTTGTCATTTGTTGGGACAGAGACATTTGGACAGAGACATCAATTTGTATGTTTTGTTCTTTACTTTAACTGTTAGAAGTGCCATTCTTGGGGAGGTCTTGAATCTAATATGCTGTTATGACCCAAGAATCCCACTCCAAATTGAGGAACATTATTCATCACTCTTTTCCCTGGAGGACCTTTGTAAAGGCGATATCCTCTTGATTATAATGGGTCCTGATCTGTATTGCGCAATTCTTGAAGAGTTATTATTACTTTCTTATTCTGATCCAGTACATCTGTTAAATGTTTTAACTTGCTTTGATGAATTGATATTTAACGTTGCGAAAAATGAAAATTGTCCTGGTTTATTGAATTTCTACGTGACACCCCGCCGTAACCGAGTGGTGTCTTTGTTTGGACCAGCTGATGTTGAATGTCCAAAACGGTGGATTTATTCGTCAAAAGAGTAATCATATTTGGCTGATTATCTGATCAATGATCAATGTTTCTGACCGTGGTCAGGGTTTACCATTCCAGATGTGATCTGGGAGGATGATTAATGCAGTATGGTTTGATGATTGATGAATTTGTGGAGTGGGTCTTTAATGGAGTGGTTTCCCGTTGCCTCCATCCTATGCCGTTGGCCATCTAGTGGTTCTACTGCCTTTAGGAGTATGTTTCTAACTCCAAGGGCAAAATAGTGCCCTTCTTCCTACCCACCCATCAGCCCTCCTAGGAGGCCGTTGGCACTTGATAGGAGGTGGTCTCCTTTTACCGTGAGATACTTGGTCCCTTCATTCGTTAGCCGCCTGTACATAACGTATATATATATAAATACATATATATATATATATATATATATATATATATATATATATATATATATATATATATATATATATATAGTCGTTGCCTCTTCTCTACTGTGGGGACGTGAATGTCAGGATTTCACCATCATTGAAACTGGGACCAAAAGGCATTTCCCAGTTTCTCCGGTTCATTAGAGAGGATTATATTATCTATTATATTAATTCAAAATATTTAATTAGATTGTTAATATATTTTGTTTGCAGAAATTTTCAGAATTTTGCAGAATTGGGGTACTTACGTATTAACGCCCCCGCAGCGAGAGGTCGCGTTACCGCGCGATCTGTGGTCTGCATTTATCTGCCTAATATAACCTAATCTAACCCTTATCTAATATTTTTTCTTATTTTGGATCGAGCCGTCGCGCTACCGCGCAATATGCGGTCTGGACTTATCTGTTCTATTACAACCTAACCAAACCATCCATTTTGTTCACAACTGTAGCTACGGTGGCGTTAGCACGTAAGCACCGAATTAGTTTCCAATACACTTGTATATTTTATCATATATTCTTGCTTTAGTACGAAAAATATTTAAATAATTTTTATTCACAAATTTAAATACCTACTTTTTTGCCTCGAAAATAAGATTTAAATCCTCCAATAAATATAACAAAAATTCTTCCGTTTGGTTTGATGAAAAATATTCCCTTTAAAGTTTGCTGTAGTGTTGATAGTAAGAATAATTCAGATTATATAGTTTTTATAACGTGAGTTCCAAAACTCTTCGAATCCACTCTTGCCATGACTTTGAAGAAGCAGGTCATTTCTTATTTCACCCAAATAAAATTAAATAAATGATCAACTGACATTTTTAAGTAGCTGTCAGTAGTTAATATAAATTTCTACCTATCTTACTTAATTGAAAAATGTTAAAAAGCAGAAAACTTTTGGTAAAACCGGAGAAGTGCGTATGAAAAACCCGCCCCTTTTTTAAATAGTGCGCATGCGCAAATGAATGAGTGGCAGTGGCGTAGTGTAAACAAAAGCAATAAAGCTTACGACGATTATATTTAGTTGTAAAAAAAATTGATGTTTTTTTTATTAGATCGCTTAAATTTAAAATGGAAAAATTATATTTTGAAACAATGGATAAATTTGTCTAAATAGTGAAGTAACATTAATTATTGGGTAAAGTGTAGCAATAGCCCACGTTGGGTGGCAGTTTCAAAAATTAAACTAGCGCATGCGCAATAAACCTTTACCACAGTGGTAGCAAAAGAGTCAAATTAGTTGTCTCTTAGACAAAGAGTTACGCAACGGTCTTTGCCACATTGTTCTACATTGGATCGAGAATTTGCGCTGCCGCGCGTATGTTGTCTTGACTTATCTGTCCGCTTCGCGGCGGGCTACCTAATCTAACCGTGGTTAAACCAACCGTCCTTGCCACATTGTTCTATATTGGATCGAGAATTCGCGCTGCCGCGCGTATGTTGTCTTAATTTATCTATCCGCTTCGCAGCGGGCAACCTAATCTAACCGGGGTTAAACCAACGCTCTTTGCCACATTGTTCTATACTGGATCGAGAATTCGCTCTACCGCGCGTATGTTGTCTCAACCTAATCTAACCGGGGTTAGAATGTCAATGGCATTTTGAAAACTAAATTGTGAAAAACTGAAACAATCTCAGTAAAACGGTTACTGAAGAAACCAAAACAAAATCTGTAACGGTTACAGTAAAGTAAAACAAAACAAAAATTACAGTAAAATATAGTTACAGTTACAGTAAAATATAGAGACCAAATAGTGTTTTGGTGCGTTTTTATTAGTTACAAGTTCTGCCGCGGAGGCGTTGAAGTTTACATGCGCGGGTCTCTGGTTTAGCCAAAATTTTAGTGTCGAAAGTTATTTTCGTAATGGTAGACGCCTGGAAAATGTTGAATGGGAATACAATATCGACCCGTACATTGAAGAATTTAGGCAACGTTTTCCTATGGCTGTATTTAATAGGAATCAGTTAGAAGGCAGGTATTACGATCAGTTGATTGCTTCCGAAGTACGGGTAACATTAACAACAAATCAAGAAGTGGAAGGCCTCGTATTAATAATGAGAATATAATAAACAACATCAGAAATGCAGTCCAAGACGAACCAACCACTTCAATTAGGAGACTAGCTCAACAGTTGAATTTAAGTCGTACTACCACTCACAAGATTATTTGTCAAGATCTTCACATGAAACCATCTATGTTGAAAATGTACCGAGAACTTTTACCACTTGATTATAATAAAAGACTGGCCCACTGTCGGTGGTTCAATGAAAATATGAACGACGAAGTGTTAAATTTAACATTTTTCACTGATGAAGCCTGGTTTCATCTAAACGGATACATTAATTCCCAAAACATGCGCATGGGAAGTGTTGACAAGACACATTTTTTTAGAAAGACCCCACTGCATCCAATCAAAGTTGGTGTGTGGTTAGCAATGTCAAGACGCAGAATTATCGGTCCAATATTTGTCGATGGTAATTTAAACGCTGCCACTTATAGAGCCACTATTTTGCAACAATTTATTAACGAACTTCATGGTGATGAACTCCAAAATGGCTTGTTCCAACAAGATTCTGCTAGATCGCACATTGCCCGTGAAACATTAAATTATCTTCATGAATTCTTCGACGACAGGCTAATAAGCAAAGACCGATTTCCACCACGTCCTTGTGATCTAACTCCTCTGTACTTTTTTCTTTTTCCATATTTAAAAAATTCAGTATTCAGCAGTCCAGTGAATACAGTAGAAGATCTGCGAAACAATGTAATAAGAAAATATGAAGAGATAGACAGACAACACAGTATTACAAAATGTGTTCGATAACATAAAACGGCGATTCATTTTTGTATTCGTGAAAATGGACAACACATTCAACATCTGTTTTAATGTATGTTCTTCTTTGTTAATTTTATAATTTACAACACTATAAAATAAATCATTGATACATTTATGAGAGGGCATTTATGAGAGAAATTTAAATGATGATAAGGCCTTTTATTTATAACTAATGAAATTGTTGAACTTAACACTAAAAACAATGCGACATAACCTCAAGGCCACTCCAAATAATTCATGGTTATGAATTTACATTAACAACAACTGACAGCTACTTAAAAATGACATTTGGTAATTTGTTTAATTTTATTTTTTTGAATTAAGAAATGACCTTCAAATTCGTGGCAGGAATGGATTCCAATAGTTTTGGGACTCACGTTAGAAACAACAAATTTGTTTTTTTATTAAAAGAAAGATCTAATCGGTGTGATATTTTGAAATATGTTTCAAATAGAACTTATAGAGAAACAAATTTCCTACAAGGGATCTTCTTACCTAGTGATGTTTGTGTCTGTCAAGTTGGTAATAATCAACGTTTAAACAAAGTCAAACTTTGTTTTTGGTTTACTTTTTTCTCTCTTAAATATGCGAAAATAACTCGGAAACTAACTATTCCATTTTTATCAACTATTCCATCTACTATTCCAACTATTAAAACAACTATTCCATCCCAAAAAATACGATACACATGTACTAGTAACAACTAGAATAATATTATAATTTTGATGAAATATTATTATATAAAAATGTTATATTTTAGTTTCTATAAATCTGTTATTTTTACATTTGTTTATCCCAATTGTGTTTTCATGTTGATTTTTGTGGAATATAATTTAAACAAAAACATTTTTTTGTATGAAATGAATGGAATGTATAAAGCCGATTGGAAATATTATTGTTTTGTTCCAAAAACCATTGTAAAAATAATTGATTTCTGCACACAAACTGCCGCATATAAAAATCCGATAAACAAATCACAATTTATTTCAACAAATCCCCATTATGAAAACACATATATGAAATACTTATTAAAAAAAATAATTTAGAATATGGAACTGAAGGTTTTGAAATATAAAATACTTGAAACTAAAACAAAAATATAATAGTAATTGATTCCAAATAAATAGATTAGTATTGAATCTAGTTTTATCATTCTGCATCATTTAAATTGTTATTTTTTTCAAGTAATTCTTTGAAATTTAAGCTACTTGAAAATAAATCTCGGTAAACACCCCTTATTGTTACATTAACTGCATTTCAACACTCATCTTTCAATTGTTCTACTAGGCCCAGATTTTCTCTTGTGAGAAAGCGCTATTGCACAGACAATGGACTAACAAGGAATTTTCGGTTAGGGGGATGAAATTTGCTGGAGAATTTATTTCCGACATAAATAATAATAAATTGGCGTAATAAATATCTTCTCAGAAATATTTAACATGATAGATATTTTTTATAAAATTATAAATCTAAATATAATTAAAGATATATAAGAATTAGGACAACTAGTACATGTGGATCGTATTTTTTACGGTGGAATAGTTGTTGTGGATGGAATAGTTGATTAGAATGGAATAGTTGCTAAAGAAGTAGATTTGTATAAAGAATTTTCAAGTGCGCGAGTTGTATGAAAGAGTAAGGCGAATTGTGTGTGTAGAAAGTAAGGGGAGTTGCAGCTCCTGCTGCACAAAATAATTGCTAATAATTCATTCGTCTCGATTGTCTTCGTCAATGATTTGAATGCTCTCAGTTTTGTAAATAGTATAATAAAGAACGAGTTCAAAAAGCAGCACGCGTCCATGTTTAGAAAACGACGAGCATAGCGGGGGAGTTTTCTAATGGACAAGTGCGACAAATGTCTTATTAATAACGAGTTTTTTAATAAGCATAGTTGGGCAAAAATTGATTGTGAAAACAATTAACAATTAAATTGCGAGATTTTATTGCACTAACAATTAAAATAATTAATTGTAATTGCAATATATCACAATTAACAATCAATTAATTGTTAATTGTAAAATTTTACAATTACAATTAATTAATTGTTAATTGATTGATGCACTTTTACAATTACAATTAATAAATGTCGGTTAGAAGATGTTTATTATACTCCAATGTATCACTTGCCATAATGCATAACTGAAATAGTTATTTACATTAGAGTGTGGAAAGTTTGATTTTACAACGCGACAGATCGTTTAGGGAACGAGCCCGAAGGACGAGCTCCCCATTAGCTGGAGCGCTGTAAAATCATTTCCGCACGAAATTTGTATAAATATTTTTGGCCAACAATTATTATTTAAGAAAGAAATAGACCCTCCGCCTCCACTTCCGGTCCCCCACTTCTGGTTCCCACCCACTTCTGGTTTCCACCCCAACTTCTGTTTCCCACCCCACTTCCGGTTCCCACCTCCACTTCCGGTTCCAAAATTTTCACCATTTCAGGTTCCTACCCCCCATTTCCGGTTGCCAAAATTTTCACAGTTCCGGTTCCGGAAGTGGGGTGGGAACAGGAAGTGTAAGTGGGAACCGGAAGTGTGAGTGGGAACAGGAAGTGGAGGTGGAAACCGGAAGTGGGGCGTTTACCAGAAGTGGGAGCGAGGTGGTGGGCCGGAAGTGAAGGTGAAGGGTCCAGAACGAACCATCTTTCCCAACTATTTAGATTATTTACAATATTGGAAATTATTTTATTTGGCACAATGCGGAAAGCACGGTTACAATGAGGGAAAAGTTTTTACATTCATCAAATAGTATTAATTGTAATAATAAACAATTGATGATTAAGTTAATTGTGACTAACAATTAAAATTTTAATTGCAATTAAATTAATTGTAAATCACAAATAATGGATTTAATTGCAATTGATTTCAATTGCATCCCACAATTAAACAGTTAATTCAATTAAATTAATTGCAATTGATTTAGTTGTAATTAAAATTGTAATTGTTTGATTCTACAATTAAAAAATTAATTGAATTATGCCCAACACTGTAATAATAAGTAGTTTTTTAATAGTTTTTTTATACCATTTTGCGCCCTTTTATGCCATTTCTAAATAAAAAAAAAAACGCCGATACGTATTGAGAAAATTGTATCGTACTCGGCGAGCCATAACCGCACGCATATGAGTGCTGTTATGAGTCCATTACAAACGGAAAATAGAAAAAACATTTCAAACATTTTTGAAACTAAATGATACGCAATAAATGGATTCTATTTATATTACGTCTTTTAAGAGTTAATTTGATTATAATAGGCGGCTAATTTTTAAATAATTTTAGACACTGTCCTTGCCCAGGACTCCTAAAGCCGACTATGTATGATATCCGAAAACCGAATGAGAAAATTATCCATCATTATATTTAGGACATTAAATATGAAACATCCGATTTCGAACTAAAAATTTCTCAATCAAGATGTAGTGTAATTAATCATGCGCCTAAACTATCGATACAGTTCTGCCATTTTAAGGATATCTTGTTTTCGACAAAGAAAGCTCCTTAACCTTAAAAATAAAATCAACGCTTCTGTTAGCATTGCTGGACAATAAGTAGAAACAGTAAAGAATTTCTTATATTTCGGTAGTATTGTTCCTGCAGTCGTAGGTACGGACATAGACAGTGATAACAGAATTAAAAGAGCTAATTCGGTATGTTGTTTATATTCGGTATGTGGTATGTACTAGAGCCATTCGGTATGTTGTAGACCATTTGTATGTGCAATAAGGTTGCAAAAAGATAAATGTAGAGCACTTACAGAACGAGACATTAGGAAAGATCTAGAAAGAAAAATAAAATAAAATTTTAAAACACTTGAAATCAAGGAAGAATACCGAAAATTCAGAAACGTAAACAAAATGAAACGAATGAAACGTAAACGATTTATGGTGCAGCATCAAATCAGCATTATTGGAATCCTCTACAGCCATTCTAAACAATGAAAAATGCACAGGAAAAAAAAAAGAATGTATAGGGGAAGTGGGGTACAATGATACAAGGGGTACCTAGATACACAAGCATTATTTTATAATCTATTGAATGTTTTCAAGTGACGACATCTCTAAAGCGGTCCTATAAATATTTCAACGCATCCATTGCGATCGCTCCAATCAGTCGAGTGCGGCCAACTAAAAAAATACTTTAAATGTAAAGCTGTTTCCAAGATCTTCTTTGCCATCTAGCTAAGATCTATATATACAAAAGATAAGTTAGGGCATCAAGTATTAAGGATGTAGTGCATTTTTTGAAATAAATAAGTGAGTTTCATCAGTATAATTTGCATTTTGAAAAATAAATGTTTGACGCACTTAGATACAACAAAGTATGCAATGATAAAGATCATTGTGTCCCGTACTCATCAAAGTGCCCCAATAAAATTTGCACAATATAAATTTGTTCTAAAATAATATAAAATATGTTAAAATTAAATGTTCTGTTGTTGCCATCAGAAAATGATGATCAGAAAATAAACGCGCCGGGAAAGATTGGGCAGCAGAATTTAGAAAGAGAAATCAGGAGCTCAACCTAAGGAGGCCTTTTTGAGGAGAAGTTTTACATTTAACTGCGGTTTTGCCACTGCGGTCTTACAGTGGCTGAGTTTTTTGATAATTTGATAAATATGAAATAAGGTGTGAATTTATAGCGTAACATTACACGCTCATAATGCTATAAATTCACACCTAAGCGCATATTAAATTTAGACGAAACAGGCATTAACACGGCCTTATCAACGCCTAAAGTTTTGGCTGAAAAAACACAGAGGCAAGAAGGACAAATTGTGTCAGCTGAACGCGGAGAACTCGTAACTTCTTGTGGAATAGTAACAGTAACATGTGGTGCTCTTCCTCCTGTTTATGTTTCCTCGTGTCCATTTCATAGACCCATTTTTAAATGGGGCTCCCCAAGGGTGACACCTGTGCACTAAAGATAACCCAATTCTTATTATTTGCGACAACCACGAATCACATATTTCTACTAAAGCTGTTAACTATTATCGTAATAATGAGATTATCTATCTTTTAGTGTTAAAATATAACCATTTCATACAATTTCCATTCTGTATTAAAGTGCCCCACGTGATATATCTAAGTACGCCGTTGGTTGGACAGAATGAATCAAAATCCATTTTTTACAAAACACGTAATTTTCCTTTTCTATAACAACTTAAACAATTTTGATCATTGACATTATAATATTTATACATTTAGCTAGGCGTTGAGTTGAAAATAAATAAAAAATATTACGTCAATACATGTTATTTGATTTTCAATTTTTATTAATCAATCTGCCCCACCTCCCTCTATAACTAATGAAATTCTTAATCTGATGGATCAGAGATGAAGATTTAAATTAAAAAGTGATCAACAATATAAAGAAACCCCGCTTAAAGATCTGAGAAGCAGAGGAAGAGTACTACAAACAAAAATGTGAGGAAATTGAGGCGTTACAAGCAAAACGCGCAAGTTTCAAAACGCGCAAAAAAATCAATATATTGTACGACAACAACAAGAAAATAGTCACAGAAATGGAATAAAAAGTGAAAGTATGGAAGAAACTACATTGCTCAACTCTTCGAAGATGAGAGTTGAGAACTAATCTAGAAAATATTTGAAGAGAATTGGGCCCGGACATTATTAAAGATGATATATGCACTGAATACACTGAAGAACAGAAAAGCGCTAGATCCACACCAACTGCCAGTGGAAATTCTTAAAGAAATAGAGGAGGACCAGCTTCATATTCTGGTAGAATTAATCAATACCATATAGAGAACAGGAGTGATATCAAATTAATGGCTGCTATCAACTTTTATAACGCTTCCAAAAAAGAAGTTTCTAACATTGCTTCGACTACCGTATGATAGGCTTAATGGCTCACACATTAAAAAATTTGTTGAAGGTGATCCATAATAGAATATATAGGAAACTAGATGCCAATACAAAAAACATTAGCGACACGCAGATGTGATTTAGGAAAGGCATGGGCACCAGAGAAGCACTCTTTGGATTGAATGTGTTGCGACAAAGATGTCTAGACATGATCCACGAAATGTACATCTGCTACATCGACTTCCAGAAAGCTTTTGACGGAGTCTAACATATCAAACTACTAGATATACTAAAGAGTGAAAACATCGATAGTAAAGATTTAAGATTAATCTCTAACCTCTACTTGAACGAAACTGCTAAAGTAAAAGTAGGAAAAGACCTAAGCGAAGAGGTTAATATATGCCGTGGGGTAATACAGGGATGTATATTGTCGCTTCTCTTATTCAATGCATATATTGAATGTATCTTCGAAGAGGTATTGTCAAAAGAGATAGAAGGCATCATCATAAATGGCGAGACAATTAACAACATACGATATGCAGATGATACTAACATCATAACTAACAACATAGAAGACCTACAGCGCATAGTCGATTCAGTAAACACCCACTATAAAGGTACGGATTGGACATAAACACAAGAAGACAAAAGCTATGTCTCCTACAAAGTACCCAAACATTCATAATAGACCAACATAGTCACACAAGTACCTGGTAACAGATAATGCAGAGCAAACCAAGGAAATCAACTGCAGAATAGAACTGCCCTGTCTAAAATAGGGAAAATTCTCTGTAACCGCAGCATTAAATTAGAAATTAGAAACCGAATGCTAAAGTGCTACATCTTTCCTAGCCTGCTGTATGAAATAAAGGACTGGACATTAAAGGCAGAAAATTTAAAACAAAATGGAGGCTTTCCAAATGTGGTGTTACAAGAGAATCCTTAAAATTTCATGCACCGACAATATTACCAACGAAGCAGTACTGCACATAGTGGATAAAACCAGAGAGTTTCATAAAACCACTAAAAAAAAGATAACTAGAGTCCTTGGGACACATTCTAAGAGGAGCAAGAAACAACATCCTCAAACTAATTAACCAGGGTAAAATTAGAGGAAAAAGAATTGCTGGCAAAGGGGGATATCGTGGCTTCGCAACCCGAGAAAGTGGTTTGAGTGTACGTCTGCCGAGCTGTTCAGGGCGGCTGTCAAAAAGATACGTGTCGTTATGTCGGTTTTCAATCTCCGATAGGAGGGAACTCAAAGAAGAAAAATATACAAATATCAACGATACACAATTTGGTTCCACAAAGACCTGGGAACATGAAAGGCACTATTTGTACTCCATGTCGTGTCGCAAAGATGCTTTATAGATTATAATAAAGCGTTCGATAAAGTTAGACATGACCAACTCATAGACACGTTACTAAAAAAAAAGACATTAAGACATAAGAATATTTTCAAACCTCTATTATGGCCAAAAAGCAATATAAATACAGAGAGGAGTACGTTACGGGTGTATACTCTCACCAACTCAATCTGTATAATTTATCTTGCAAGACATAGTAAGTAAAGCATTTAATGATCAAGACATAGGCGTTGAAGTTAACAGCATGGCAATACATAATCTGAGGTATGCTGACGATGCGATTTTTTAGCAGAAACAATCTTTCAAGACCTGTAGTAAGGACACCTGTATTATATGTAAAGAATCAACCCATTGAACGGGTAAGAGGATATAAATATCTGGCATCAACCACTAATGGAAACAATTATAGGATTCAAGAAATACGAATCAGAATTTAACAAACAAGAAGCGCATTTACAAAAATAAAGAGGCTTTTCTACAGCCCTGATCGAAATCTTGAATTAAAAACAAACTTGACTGGAGAGCTGTTACGTATTGTCAATACTACACTACGGGACGGAAGCCTTGACGTGTAAAGGGATCGACGTAAAGAGACTGAAGGCATGCGAGCTATGGATATACCGGAGGATACTGAAGATTTCATTCGTAAATGTAGATTGTAGATGTTGGTGGTGACTTGTACTGCGACCTTCATAGATCTATTGCACCCCACCCTCTTCCTACAATCGTTGGTAGACTTACCCATTTAGAGCGCCTCTAGTCCTGATTCCATAACAGGAATTTAGAATTTTCAGGATTTGGATAGGATTCATGGACAGCAACACTTACTGTGTTCAAGCAGTGAACCCCAAGATACACTAGTCTCTTGCGGAGCAGTGCTCTGCAGTTTTTGAGCAATTTATAATATATATATATATATATATATATATATATATATATATATATATATATATATATATATATATATATATATATATATATATATATACCGGGTGGTCCATTTAAGTGAAGACATAGAAATATCTCTAAAAATAAACATATTACAAACTAATAACCCAGATGAAAAGTTAATATTTCACAGGGGGCCATTCACTGATAATAATTTTAGACCTCCCACCCTACTCCTTCTAAGGGAGACTGGTCGTAACTTTGAAATTTTAAATGGAAACCCCATATTTTTATTGCAGATTCAGATTCTTCGACAAAAAAAACATGAGTTTTGTTCTAAACATTTTTCTAGAATCTCTGTAGATGGCGGTGCAAATTGCTAAAATTAGTTAAGTTTAGATTTTCAAAAAAAAACCCGGTGTTTATCAAGGCGGCTTCTGCCACCATCTTTTTTATTTTTGTTTCACGCAATAATTGTTGTTATAAAACCAAAACAGTGTTCGACTTAAGAGCAGAAAAATGTTTCCTGTTTCTATGGAAGAAAAAGTTGAAATGATTTACATTTATGGCGAGTGTAGAAGAAATATAGACGATGCTGTTGCCTTGTATGCTGTGAGTTTTCCAAATAATGTTCGGTCGCGGTCATGTTTTTACAATGTTGTTAAAGCCTTTACTACCCATGGAAGTGTGCAATCTAAAAAAAGAACGCGTAGAAGAACTGTTAGTGGAGAAACTAATGAGGTAGCTGTGCTAGCTGCTGTTGCCCAAAACGCCCAGGTAAGCACTCGAGATTTTGCTCGCGATTCTGGAATTCCTCGAACTAGTATTCTCAGAATACTGCATCGACATAAGTTTCATACGTATCATATTTCACTGCACCAAGAACTTCATGGGGATGATTTTTATAATCGAGTAAGATTTTGTGAATGGGCAAGTGAGCAGATACGAAGGTACCATTTTTTTTCCGCGAAGTACTATTTTCCGATGAGGCTAACTTCACAAACCATGGTAAAATTAATCGACACAATATGCATTACTGGAGTGTAGAAAACCCACACTGGTTGCGACAATTTGAGCATTAACGTCCTTGATCGGTTAACGTTTGGTGTGGAATCACACGACGGCGATAAGCTCATTGGTCCCTATTTTGTTGAAGGCACTTTAAATGGACAAAAATATCAAAAATTTTTGCAACACCAACTACCAACATTACTTGAGGACATTAGTTTAAACATTCGGTTAACCATGTGGTATCAGCATGACGATTGTCCAGATCACTACTCACGACTAGCACGAGAGATATTAGACCGCAATTTTAATGGTCGTTGGATAGGGAGAGGTGGCCCGGTAAATTGGCCTGCCAGGTCGCCCGATTTGACATCACCAGATTTTTTCTTGTAGGGGTTTCTAAAAAACAAGGTTTATCAAAGAGTGCCAACAACTCGTGAAGAAATGATAGAGCGAATCAAGAATGCTTGCGCTCAAATTTCAGCAGAGACACTTTTAAGCTGTACACAAGCATTTGAAGAGCGGATCAATAAATGCATCGAAGTTGAAGGTCAAATTTTTGAACATTTACTTTAATTGAAAAGCAGGAGGTAAGGCGAATCGCCAATGAACAAGCACCCCAACTAAAAAAATAAATCGTTTTCTATTACTTTGTACTAAATCACATGGGTTTCTATGAAAAATGAAACGTAACCAATTTTAACGTTTTACATCGCCATTTATAAAGATTGAAAAAAAAATTTTCGAATAAAGTCTTCTTATTTTTGTCATAAAATTGAATCTGCAAGAAAAAAATGGGGTTTCCATTTAAGATTTCAGAGTTACCCCCCGCCCCTGCAGAAGAGGTGGAGGAGGAGTTCTAACTTTAGCACCAGTGCATAACCCCCTTTCAAATATTAAGTTTTCATTTGGGAATTTTTTTCGTACAATGTTTATTTTTCGAGATATTTCAATGTCTTCACTTAAATGGACCACCCTGAATATATATATATATATATATATATATATATATATATATATATATATATATATATATATGACGAGAGAAGAAAAATATCAAATACTGCAAGTTATCATGCAAACATTAGAGGAAAGGAGACGAAACTCATGGCTGACAAACCTTAGGTAGTGCCGCATTTATTTGAAATTTGACCCTTAGTAAATCCTCTACTTCTTTTTCGCACGTATCTCCTTCTTTAATTCCATTCATAACTATATTTAACTTCCTTTCCTGCTTATCCTTTTCCTCCCTAAAATTTTCAGTTTAAGCCATTCTATCTTCCATTTTCTTTCTATGTGCTTCTATTTTAGTTTCTCTGTCTGTAATTGCTTTCTTGTCTCATTCTCTCTAATCTTATTCTCCAAACCTATAATTTTCTTTCTTGCTATTTTATTTTCTTTTCTCGTCACTTTTAGTTCCTTTGTTAATTCTGTCCAACACTTTTTCTCCTCTCGTTTATCTTCTTCTAATTTCTTTATGAATCGCACCAGCTCGCGTTTTATCTCCGCAAATTCCTGGACCACAGAAAGGTTTGCTTAAATCAGCGAACGATTTGTGCGATTTGTAGCGCTCCTTCGGGCTGGTCTCCTTTTTCTTAGAACAGTGTGATTGACGTACACGTTTTTTAGTTTGGAATGGGTTGGCCTGTTCACTATCGGAACTGCTTTCCTTCTCACTCCATACTCCATGTTTTTTCTTTTTCCTTTCCTACCGTTAGGTAGGTTAGGTAGGTTAGGTAGGTAAGTTCCGAGGGCCAAAACCATATTATCATTGTTGCCGGTGGGAAAAAGTGAAATAGTCACTGATGAAAAAAAAAGTCCGAAAAAGTATGCAACGTTTAAAAAAGGCTGCAAATCGGACTAAAGTCCGCAAAACGGCAACACTGCATATTATTAATTTTCCTGTCATTATCTGTAATTTCTAGATTAGTCGTAGAGTACGAGCCATGAGGAGTAACGTGACACGACATCTGGTGGACACAAGCGGAAATAGGTAGTACCTTCTATCGCTAACAGATGGCGCTAATAGCACGTACAGAATAATCTCGTTGGTTCGAGAAAGTTCTGGTGTCTTCCACTCACTTCTAGATGGCAGTAATTGGAATATATAAGAATTTATACACTAATATCAAATCATTCCGGAAGAAATTGATACTGTTTCAATCACAACTACGAAGTAAATGTTTTTCACATTTTAAAACATGTGAAATATTCAGCCACACCACTGAGACTGAGTTTCCTATCGATTTTGCAATCGAAACTTTGAGTGCTTTGAAAATAAATTTTGGTACTCGTTTCTCGGACTTTGATGCCATTGCGAATCAAATTAAGATTTTTCAGAATCCTTTTGATACTGACATTGAAACTCTAGCCCCGGAACTACAAATGGAAATGATTGATCTACAGTGCAGTGATATAATTAAGAACAAATATCAAAACTCATCTTTGTTGGAATTTTATAAGAGTCTTCCACTGACACAATTTGATAATTTGCATAAATTTGCTCGTGGACTGTTTTCTGTTTTTGGTACTACTTATTTGTGTGAGAAGACCTTCTCCAAAATGAAGTACACAAAAAATGTTTACAGATCTAAATTAACTGATGAGCATCTTAAATCTCTTTTAATAATTGGTACAAGTAAAATTAGTCCACAACTACAAACTATTGTCAGTGGAAAATCTCAATTACATAAATCTCATTAGTATTTCATATGTCATTATGCTTGTTATAAGTTATGTTTGTATTTAAAATGTATAAAATGTTAGTTGAATTCATTTCAATAATTTGTTAGTTATTATATACTGAAGTTAAATTTTCTGCATATTATACATGTCTTTACTCATTACAATTCTGTGTTTCTTTATCCAACTTATCACAAAAACAATAACAATAAGCCTACAACAATGTTATGAGTAGTTAGCCCATGACCATATCAATGTAGATGTCATATTAATAATTATTCAACATAAAATTAGAATACTTCAGTAAACTAAATTTAATTTGCTATAAAAAATATGTTCTCTAAAAGGAGTTTTCAAGTATGCTAGCTCTCCGCGGGCCGCACAAAATCTGTCCGCGGGCCGGATGTGGCCCTCGGGCCGTAGTTTGGAGACCCCTGTTCTAGATAAAGCCTCTGTGCATGTCTTAACGAAAGATAAAGCAGCTGGCTTTAAACCCTGCGACTACAGAACATCCCGAAGTTACCTACTCTTGGGTAGGTTGGATTTATAAATTTGGTTTTGGTTGAATTTACAAATGTAGAAAGGTAAAAAACAAGGCTTCGAAAGTTCTAACCTTAGCAACACCGCAAGACACTTTTTTGAAAGTGTTTCACATTCTGCAGAAATTTTGAAAGTTTATGAGAATTTAATAAGGAAGATTATACAATATTGCAAGTTGTCTTGTTCATTGGCGATCAGTGTTGCTACTTTCAAAACGTATTGTTGGGAAACTCAGGTATTGTTTGTCGAGAAGTATGCATGATATTGTACGTCGACTACAATTCATAAAGTACATATACATTAGACTGAAATATTGGCCCCACTTTTGTTTGGTCAGATATCAGAAGACGTCCAAGAAGCACATAACAAAGATATAAAAAAAATATCGAGAAAATTTCACAAAAAAAATTTATAGAAAAGCTACATTGGAGGATGTATTTAATAGGCTTTTTGTTACATCGGACCCTTATATGTTGAGCATGAGTCGGAAATACCCCGAAAGTAGTAAAAGTTTGTCTGCCGAAGCTTTGATATTGTTGCGTGTTTACGATCCCAGGACTAGCAATTTTGTTGATTCTGATTAAAGAATCAGATATTCACAATTATTTTAAGCAGCACTCAAAACTATTCAGATATTTTTCATATACAATAAAGAATTTTCTGTATTCGATCAATCATTCCGTTTTCAAAAATCTTGATTCGAAATTTATAATTAGAGGCTTGAAGGACTCCTAATGCACAATTGTCCGTCATATTGGACAAGCCATTCTGTCTTTTGAAATTCCGACAATTGATTCCTGATCAACGACATATAAAAACTTCTAAATACACAATTTTCTAAAAAGTTTTTCGAAAATTGTCCGCCATATTGGATCCGCCATTTTGTTTTAAAAAATTCTAATAACTGATTCGTAGTCAGCGACGTAAAAAAGTACAAACTTTTGTAAAAATTGGATGTTTTCGAAAAAGTGTCCGTCATATTGGATGCGCCATTTTGTTTTTGAACATTCTGATAACAGGTTCGTGTTCAACAGCGTAGAAAACCCCTGTAACCAATATATATATATATATATATATATATATATATATATATATATATATATATATATATATATATATATATATGTCGGAGCGTCAGGATTATTATGGTCGAGCGGGGTGTGTGGAGAAGTCATTGTTATAAACAACACGATATTATTATTGTTATTACACTTAAACTTAGATACTAACAAATAAACTATTAAATAAGCGGCAACGTAGTTCTACAAAATACAACAAGCACAAAACAACAAACACAAACTAACACAAAGCAGCACAACAATAACAATCGTACAGCACGGTAAAGAACTAGTGGTCCAAGCCCAGCGTATTTAGACACAACCGTTTAGCTATCGTTCACAACGATCACTCATTCATTTTCCTAAATTCCGCTGCCTTGTTCCCCTCGCACACTTCAAGGTTCCTTCCAAGAAAAGTGTGTGTGTTCTCGCCCAGTGCTTGGTGCCAACATTCTTCACCCTTAATATAAACAAAGGCGTCTGTGGAATATAAACAGATGTGTGTCCGTCGCGCCCAGTCCGTCGCGCCGACATTCTTCATCCATAAACAAACGTGCGTTTGTTCTTGCCCAAATGCCTGGCGCCGACACGGCCATACTGACATCTCGCACGTCCTCGTGCGCTATTCTGAATCGCCACTGTCACCTGTCAAACACAGCATTAAAAGAAATTAAACTTGCTCGTCCATTCTGACTACATTTAACAGTGAGAATTCAATTGCTAGACTATCGCAACAGTCTACCATATTCTCAACTTTGATCAGAACAGATCAGAACTTTGACCAGATTACTGCAGCAATCTGTCAAATCCAAAATATTTGAATGACCAGACTATCGCAACAGTCTGTCATATCAAAACAAACATTGACCAGACTCCCACAGGAGTCTGTCAATTCCAACATTGATCCATGGCCGGACTATCGCAACAGTCCGCCAGATCACAACATACGTTGACCAGACTACCGCAGCAGTCTGGCAAATCCAACATTGATCCATGGCCGGACTATCGCAACAGTCCGCCAGATCCTAACCGTTGACCGGATTACCGCAGCAATCCGTCAACTCCAACATTGATCCATGGCCGGACTATCGCAATAGTCCGCCAGATCCCAACCGTTGACCGGATTACCGCAGCAATCCGTCAACTCCAACATTGATCCATGGCCGGACTATCGCAATAGTCCGCCAGATCCCAACCATTGACCGGATTACCGCAGCAATCCGTCAACTCCAACATTGATCCATGGCCGGACTATCGCAATAGTCCGCCAAATCCCAACCGTTGACCGGATTACCGCAGCAATCCGTCAACTCCAACATTGATCCATGGCCGGACTATCGCAATAGTCCGCCAGATCCCAACCGTTGACCGGATTACCGCAGCAATCCGTCAACTCCAACATTGATCCATGGCCGGACTATCGCAATAGTCCGCCAGATCCCAACCGTTGACCGGATTACCGCAGCAATCCGTCAACTCCAACATTGATCCATGGCCGGACTATCGCAATAGTCCGCCAGATCACAAAAATCGTTGACCGGACTAACGCAGCAATCCGTCAACTACAACATTGTTCAATGACCAGACTATCGCAATAGTCTGCCATATCACAACGAACATTAATCAGATCACTACAACAGTCCGTCAATTCCAACGTCAATTCTGCAAAAAAACTCAAGAAAAATTAATACCTTTTAATTTTCTATCGCCGACACTGGCTCATCACTGATGCTTGCTTCAAAATCAAAATCGTCATCAACTTGTGTACTTGGAACTGCTCTCAGTTGGTCATGAGCAAATTTACAGGGTAAAGTTTTACCCTTTCCAGTTACTTTTACAACCTCGTATCTTTCATTTTCCAAAATTTTAATTATCTTATACGGACCTCTGAATTTACGATCTAATTTTGACAACATTCTTCACTTTAGCTTTTCCGGCATTAAACCTCTCAGAATCTCTTCGTGCACTTTTAATAATATTTTCGCTAGCCTGTTCACGAATGTCTTTCAAATTAATATCTGTTTTATCATTAACTACACTTTGATGTACTATTTTATTAAGTTCTAGTGATCTAATATTTGTTCCAAACAGCAATTCTGCAGGGCTGAATCCTGTAGTCTTATGTTTGGTACAATTCAATGCCAGCTGAACCTCCCCCAGACTTTCCTGCCATGTTTTATTACCTTCGGCTTCAATTGCGGTCAAAGTATTTTTTAAAGTTTGCATGACACGTTCAACTTGACCATTTGCTCTGCTTGAACAATGTGCAATGAAATGCAAATCAATATTATTTTCAGAACAAAATATTTTAAATTCGGAACTAGTAAAACATTTCCCCCGATCAGAAACAACTCGATGTGGTGCTCCAAACAAGTGAGTAAAATTTCTGAAACTCTCTACAGCTTGTTTGCCTGTTAATGTAGCAATATTATACAAAATTACAAACTTTGAAAAGGCATTTACAAGTACTAACACATACTCTTTTTTATCACTTTTTCCACTTAATTTCCCAGAAATATCTATATGAACTGTATGCCAAGGTACTGACATTTTAGGTATTGAATGTAAGCTAACTTGCCGATGACCAGTTTTAGCTTTTGAAGCTTTACAAATTAAACAGTTATCTACAAACTTTCTTACATTCTTAGACATATTTGGAAACCAATAAAACTCATACAATTTCTCAAGTGTTTTCTCCCAACCTAAATGTTTTATGTCAATGTGAATGTGATTGATAACAGACCAAGCCATAGAACGCGGAACAACAGGTAGCCATTTTGATTTCTTTTTTCTTCAATTTGTCGAAATAGAACGTTATTTCTAAGGTCATAAGTTTTAATTAAACTAAGTTGTAAATCATCATTTTTCCACTTTGTAATTATTTGTGCGATTTCGTTATCTCTTTGTTGTTCAACGTGCAACCAATCTTTTTGTAAATCTACTAATAACACTATCTTTTTATCATACGCTTTATTTGAAACTTCAATGCTTGGTAGCGAGTTACGAGAAAGAAAATCAGCATGTTTCATACGTGACCCTTCTCGGTACTGAACGTCGAAATCAAAGGCTTGCAAAAATGCCCACCACCTATGAACCCTCGGGGTTAAATCAATTTTGTTCCTAGAAGCTTTTAAAGAATTGCAATCAGTCACTACTGTGAAATGTTTTCCATAGAAAAAATGTCTAAAATGTTTAACCGAATTTACAACAGCAAGAGTTTCTAGTTCATAAGAGTGATATCGGGATTCTGTATCTGTTGTTCTTTTACTAAAATATGCGACGACGTGTAATTTTTCATTTTTCTTTTGAAGTAAAACACCACCATAACCTTCAGAACTTGCGTCGGTATGTAATTCGATAGGTAAATTTGGATCGAAAATTGTTAGAACAGGTTCAGTAGTTAAAAATTTTATTAATGTGTTTCTGGCTTCTTCATGTATTGGTAACCATTTAATTGATTTTGTTGAACTTGCTGCTAATTGATACAGTGGAGTAGCAATATTGGAAAAAGATGGAATAAATCGTCTAAAATATGATGCTAAACCCAAAAATTGACGGACTTGGGTTGATGTTTTTGGCAAAGCGGAATTTACAAGAGCAGAAATTTTTCGAGGATTCGGTCTTAGTTCTCCCGCATGAACTAAATAACCAAGATATTCTATTTCTAATTTAAGAAAACTACATTTATTTAAATTTAAAGAAAATCCTGCACTTACTAACGCTTTCATAACAAGCTCAAGTCTTTCTAGACCTTCAGGTATAGATGCAGATGGAATTAAAATATCGTCCATGTAGGTAACTGCAATTGTGTTACGTAATTCACCTAACGCTTTGTCAATAGCCCTTTGATAAACAAACGGTGCATTTTTAAGACCAAATGGCATTGTTAAATATTCGTACTGTCCATCTGGTGTTACAAAAGCAGTCATTTCTATAGAATTACGATTTATTGGTATCTGATGAAATCCAGAAGCCATATCCAATGATGTAAAATAATGTGCTCCATGAAGACGATTAATTTGATCATTAATTAATGGTAAAGGATATTTATCCGAAATTGTGTTACTATTTAATTCTCGAAAATCTACACACATTCGATCAGATCCGTCTTTTTTTTTCACTAAAATGATAGGACTAGCGAAAGGGGAACAACTAGGCACAATAATATTTGATTTTAACAGTTCAGCTATTTTTGAACGGACTATATCACGCTCTGTTGGTGATAAACGGTACGGACGCCGTTGAACAATCTTAGTTTTGTCTTTTAAACGAATTTCTAACTGACCTGTGTTCACTCTACTTTTTGGTACACCATTTACAAAATTTTGTTGATACTTGGTCAATATATCCACTAAATTAATTTTGTCAGTTAAATTTAAATCAGTACTTATACTTTCAAAATTAGTAATACCACTTTCGCAAGTCTGTATGAAATTTTCGCGAATAATTGAAAAACCCTTACTATTAAAATTAACAGAGATATTTTGAGAGAGCAAATCTCGACCAACTATTACATCACATGAAATGTTATCATCAGGTACGACATGTAATACTAGTTCTATTTTTATGTTTTCAATTTCGACTACGCTTATAATTTGTTTTGTACAAAGTACAGAAGTTTCGCCGATACCTTTTAAAATTACTAACGAATTTTGTCGTTCCCCGATAAAAATATTTGAAATCCCTTCTTTAATTAAAGAGCAGTCTGAGCCAGAGTCGAAAATAAAAGGAATGGTCTTACCATTTTGCAACTTCAATTGACCTTTGGGGGAAGCTTGCTTGGAACATAAATTGACACGTCTTTCTTCAGGTTTCGAACGACTTGAATTTCCCGGACAGCTTGTGGAAATATGGCCAATTTTCCCACACAAAAAACAGGTTACTGAGCTGGATCTCTTCTGAATAAAATTATTGGAATTCCGATTAGCAGGCACATGTTGTCGGACTTCGCACTGGTATGCCTTGTGTCCAATTCGACCACACTGGTGACATCTTCCCACAGATTCAGTAAAAGTACGGCGCTTCGGACTGATATGATGATCTGATGATCAATTGTCCTCGCATTGCAACACAAAAACTTTTCAAGTCTTCTGGCACATCACATTGTAATTTCCTTTTAAGAACTTCGTTTCGGTTCCCAACGACGTGGCACGCGAACAAAGTTGCTAATGCCTCGTCACTCTTTCTTGTTTTAATCAAGTGTAGAGCCAAACGAAATGCATGTAAGCCCTCATCTAATAGAGTACTACCTTGGGAGATATTTTGACGTCCATTAACAGCTTCTTGAAACGTGTCCATTAAATCAACAGGTTTGGCAAACACTGACAAAAATTCTTCGCGGATCTCTTCCCAGGTTTTACCTAATGGCCTACATTTAATAAGCCAATCTGCTGCTTCACCTTTAAGGGAATTGGATAAACTTGTAATAAGTGTAATACCATTCAACTTATTAACTTTAATAAACTCATCAACCAATGCGCACCATCCCTCTGGGTCGGCTAACTTTGAGGCTGGATTGAAATATGGCAACTGGACTGACACTTCCGGTACAATTCTCGATGGACCCGGAGGTAGCTGACGCATAAGCACTTTTTCCAATAAATCTTCAATGCGGCTTTGTTTATAACATCTTCTCCGTCGAATCCCACTTCTGATGTCGGAGCGTCAGGATTATTATGGTCGAGCGGGGTGTGTGGAGAAGTCATTGTTATAAACAACACGATATTATTATTGTTATTACACTTAAACTTAGATACTAACAAATAAACTATTAAATAAGCGGCAACGTAGTTCTACAAAATACAACAAGCACAAAACAACAAACACAAACTAACACAAAGCAGCACAACAATAACAATCGTACAGCACGGTAAAGAACTAGTGGTCCAAGCCCAGCGTATTTAGACACAACCGTTTAGCTATCGTTCACAACGATCACTCATTCATTTTCCTAAATTCCGCTGCCTTGTTCCCCTCGCACACTTCAAGGTTCCTTCCAAGAAAAGTGTGTGTGTTCTCGCCCAGTGCTTGGTGCCAACATTCTTCACCCTTAATATAAACAAAGGCGTCTGTGGAATATAAACAGATGTGTGTCCGTCGCGCCCAGTCCGTCGCGCCGACATTCTTCATCCATAAACAAACGTGCGTTTGTTCTTGCCCAAATGCCTGGCGCCGACATATATATATATATATATATATATATATATATACAAAACCTTTATTGGCATTTTAAAACAAACATTTAACAAACATTAGACCTTACAAGCTAGACAGTCTACATAATAAACAATTTTTTTTTCACATTACATTTCTCAAACGACACTTAGACTACACTGATCCGCCTTTGCTGTCTTTCCACTTAACAATTTTAGCCATTAGCGACCAACCCTGACCGCTTTCATCCATCAACGACTTCCAACCTTTTCTAAGCTCTATCTTCTCAGTCGCACTCCACACACAACCACTACAGCTTGTACCCCAATGCTCCCAACTTTCTATGCCCGTCCCACATATACGGCAGGTTCTCTCGTTTGGCGTCATCCAGTACCTCCTGCCCCTTTCTTCACTGCCGCATCTAAATCTGGCGATCATTATTTGGGGAACGTCAGATTTTCGGAGGTAATCTGGTAACTTTCCCAAAACGAGTATATTTTGGTACTCGGGGTTGTACGATCCCTCTTCAATGCCCTTTAACCTTTCCTGCATCTATATCTCAAACATTCTTTCTGCTACCATACTTTCTACATTGCTACCTCTCTTAATGATTCTCTTCACTTCCACACCCGACCAGCCACCCCTTTCATACATCTTCCTTCTCCCACTCCCCCATATAGTTATCCTAGCATTACCCGTCTCTTCTTTCCTAGCAGCTTTGAACACTTCCTTTACGACCCTATCATCTCCCATTCTTTCTACCTTACATTCATACCTCGCAAACCCCGCTGCGGCCAGACTCGCAATTTTGACTGCACCTGTTTCTTGCATCACTATATACCACGGAGTTGATTTTTCCAGCTGCAGCATCCTTTTTATCACTTGTAACTGCATTCTCTCTATCTTTTCTTCCTCTTTCACACCCCATACTTCAGAACCATACATTAAAATACTACGCACACACACCTTCCAAATCATCATTTTTGCTCTGAAGTTTTCCTTGCATTCACTCTTCCATACACTCCAGAACCTGTTAGCAGCCACCCAAGATTTCTTTACAATGTAATTTATATGCTCCTTAAAAGAACCGTCCTGACTAAACATAAATCCAAAGTATTTGAAGCTGCTAACCTGTTCTATTACATTTACACCCCATTCAAACTTTTCACTCCTCCTTCTTCCTCTCTTTTGGAACACCACCATTTTTGTCTTCTTCACATTCACGACCAGCTTTCGTTTCATAAAGAACCCTTTCACCCGTCCAATCACCTCTCTCATTTCTGCGTACGTGCTTGCCAAGACAACTATGTCGTCGGCGTAGGCCAGACTCCACACTTTTTTTTCCCGATTACTATACCACCTGCTTGACCCTTGCGTAATACCTCCTCTAAGTCTGCTATGTAGATGTTGAACAGCAGAGGACTTAGAGGACACCCCTGTCTTAGCCCTTTCGATACCTTAAAACATTCCGACACATTCTCCTCCACTTTCACTCTACAATACGTGCTCCTATACAAGCTCTTAATACTTTCCCGAACTGAACTCGATATCTTTTTCTCCTTCAGACACTCCCACATTTTCACCCTAATGATCGAGTCGTAAGCTGCCTTCAGGTCCACGAAGACGGCGTACACCTTCCCTTTCGGCTTTGTCAGTTCGTTCTGGACAACGTAATTGAGAGTAACTAAATGCTCAGTAGTTCCTCGACCATGACGGAACCCAGCTTGAACTTCCGGCAGAATACTTTTTTTTTCAACTTCGCATTGCAGTTTTTACTCTAAAACCTTGGCGTATACTTTGTACGACGAGTCCATCAGTGTTATACCTCTGTAGTTATTTGTGTTCTCCCTATCCCCATTCTTAAACACTGGTATTATTAATCCCTCTTTCCAACCGTCCGGCATTACTTTTTGACCTTTATAAATCCCGTTCAATTCTTTCAGTAGAATTTGTCGAATTGCGGTCGGAGCTACACTCCATGCCTCACTAGGAACCGCATCCTGTCCTGGCGCTCTTTTGTTTTTTACTGCACGGAGGACAAACTCTAGTTCTTCATAAGATACTTCATCTTGCCCTGGTCCCTGTACCGTCCTTTCAACTTTTTCATCGAGCTCCTTTCCCATCTCGTTGCCTAGAATACCTTCAAAATAATCTTTCCATCGGACTATGGGAATATCTCTGATGAATTGGTTATATTTCTGCCTCCTCGATGCTAGGTATTTCCATATCTCTGCCTCACTGCTCAGCTGCTGAACCCTCGCCATTTGCTGCTCTTGACATAGCTTCTCCTTTTCCTTGCCATAGCTTCCTAGATCTTTAGCTTCCTTTATAAGTTCCTTAAACTGCACATATGTATAATTCCCTTCTTTCCACCTTTTAAACGCCTCTCTGGCTTTCTTCTTCACGAGGCTGAACTCCTGGTCGTACCAGCTCTTGGAATAACACTCTCTTACTACTACTTGTTTATATGTAAGCGCCCCTTTCACAAGTTCCGTCAGATGACGTAGATCCTCAACTGCTACCTCTTGCAGACTGCCCAGCCTCTCTTGGTATAGCCTCTTTGTGTCTTCGTTCCATTCACACATTCTTTTTATCCATTTAATCCTATCCGCTACTTCCATTCGCTCCTTCCAGCCAATTTCCAGAGGCAGATGATCCGACTCTGTCCTTTCTCCTATCCTGAAGCTCCCAATACTTCCTCGGGCTGCTTCACTCACAACGGCATAGTCTATTACCAAAATAGATCAACGAAAATACCAACCAAAATATATAGGTTTCAAATATATAGGACGAGGCATTCTAGTTTTGTCCACTTTTTCGCACCTAAAGAAGATCAGTTAAAGGGTTCAATTGAAAATTTAGTGCCACGCCTTTCAGGTATGAAGGTTTTTAGATTACTTGACCTACAGTTGTAAGTGCTTTTGAAGCTATTTATTTCTATTTATTTCCGTAACTCTTGTGATTTTTAGATAAATTTTCTGTTTGCCCGTTAAACAGTAACAAAGGAGTTTAACCGAAATCGTATAATATGTCGCCGTGCGATTATTTTATTTCGGATTTTGTGAAATCTCACTAATCAACATAGCCAATATCCATATCCAAGTCCAAGATCGATATTTGTATTGCTGAAATTACTTTGATAAATCCTTTGATAAATTATGTATTTGTGATGAAATACATTTATTTTGATTAGATTTTTGATTTTGATTATCTAATTGATAAATTATGTAAATGTAATTTAAAGACTTGTTGGAGCCAGACGAGACTATTTTTCTTGATTTGTAATAAATCGAATGCAGGATAAAATACGTATTTTGATTACTTCTAAATATATTTCTTGTCTATATTTCATACATTTTTTATTCTATTTATTCCTGGACTATATTTTGTTAGAAAATTCTAAATTTAAAGAGTTAAAACACAACTTTTGATCTAATATGTGTCGTATGGCGGACGTCCGTGTTGCTCGTACAAATTGTCCCAAAATTCCATAGCTTCGATCCTCGGTTTATCAGAAATCTCCAAATTTGTACCGACATCCACGTATTGAAAATTGCTTTCTGCGGTCGAAGAAGGCCAAATTACATTGCTTAATAGAGAGTCGGATTTAGGTGTGGGATTTCTAAAAAATACGAAAGGGTTAAATGTAATTACATATTTTAAAAATAAATTGAAATGTTTTATTTCCACAAAATTTTATCTTGGATTTTTCTATAGAAAATAAAAAACGAAAGGGACTTAATGAAAGACTGAGGTTTTATATTAAGTTATAAATCCTAAAATAATCCATTTTTTATTGCAGAAAAATTCTTATATATGTAAGAGAATATATTTTTTATTACTCATGCGCGAAAAGTACTTTTTGACATACATTATTTAATACGAGAAATATCACGTCTCGTTGTATTTCCACATAACCTGGGTAAAGCACGCAAATATTCATTATTTTATTCTATTATGATACCGAAGACTGAGGAGAGTTCTCATGACGAATCCACACCACCGGAGACAATTGAAAAAGCAAATTCTTCATTTTTGATTCAATTTCTTTTGGATAGCCCCTGGATCCCAAACTTGTAAGATGAGTAATGAGCATGTTGATAATGAGCCCTTCGCATGAGCAATAACAAAATATTGTTTGTAGCATGGGCGGTATTGTCAATTGCCCTCTCGAGCGCATGTGCGCACTTACTTCGGTCGTTCGCAGAATTTCGCTCTCGCGTGAAATTAACAACTTCCCTCCCCAGTTACAAAATATCCTATTTTTATTTCCTTGTTTCGCTTTCTAATTATCGTTTATTGTAAATGTTTGCATATAGAACTAATTATTCTCGCTGAATTATTTTTATTTTATAGCACAATCGAAGAGTTAAAGTGAAAACCGAGTTAAATGGCAAAAAATTTATTTTGTTTTTTAGGAAATATGAGGTAAATGACAATACCAATAATTTGAAAAAACTATGTTCAAATGTACGGGAAAGAGGTTGAGAAAATATTGAAGATAACCTGTTAAGGTCAACCTAACATACCTACAATTAAAAAAAAACGATTCTTCAAAATATTTAATTTGGTATTTAACTCGGATTACACACTTACATTTTCGTATAAATTAATACGAAAGTATATATTTTTTAATAGCTTTTTCTAGAGAATTCTTCTTCTTCCTTTGGAACTACAGCCCTAAATGACTTTTGCACTCCTCTACAATTTCGTCCCAACTCGTCCTGTCCACGGCGACTTAATTCCTGTTTGATCCATTCTGCGTACATGTCCTATTCATCGTAATCTTTGTGATTTTGCAAATCTAACTATGTCTGCATCACCTATTAGGTTATTTAGTGGTTCATTTTTATGCGACAGGTGTTATTTTCTCATCTTGCTCAGAGTTTTTGAGAAGATTCTCAGAAAAATATACGGCCAATATTTTTCTAAGAATCTTTCTCTCAAAAACTCTGAGCGCCTGTTCGTCGTTCTGTGTCATCGTCCATGTTTTGCTGCTATATGCTACGACTGGTCTGATAATGGATTTGTATATTTTCAGCTTTGAAGTGTTGCTAAGAAGTTTAGTGTTTCAATATTCTGTTTTTACTTCTTCATTTATTATATTTTTTTGGTTGAGTTGTGTCCCTAACTAGGTAAAGTGGGTCACTCCTTCGAATTCAAGTTTGTCTACTATGAAGTTGTGCTGTTGGTTTTCCGGTGATCTGCTTACTTTCCGTTTTGCTAACTTTGATTTCTAGTGCAAGTTTAGTTTTTTGCTTTAATCGCGCGAAAGTTTCTTGTAGTCAGTTTTGGTTTCTGCACATTATGACAATATCGTCAGCGTACACACGGAGTTGTTTTGACTTAGTGCTTATTGTACCTTGTATCTCCAGTTTGCAAATTGCTGAGTGAAGTACAAGGTTGAATAGGAGAGACGACAGTGCGTCGCCTTATCGTACCCAGTTTTCAATATTAAAAGATTTAGTATGTGAGTTTTGTATTTTCAGGGTCGCTGTTGTCTGATCATGTCGCTGAGTCATGTCATGTCGCTGAGTCATCTTGACAAGATTGCATAATTTCCTTGGAATGCGCGTTACAAAAATTTTCTCTAACAGCTTCTCTCTGTCGACTTTATCGAAGGCTTGTTTAATGCCAGGTGCTTTGTTATTTAGGTTTTTTTTATGATTCTCTCCGTTCCTATGATATCTGGTTTTCCTATTTCTATTTCACCTGATGCGTAGCTGAAGGTTTCTTCAGTCTGATTTCTTTGGTTTTTGAGAGTTCTTATTGAAAGTATTATTCCCATCTGCTTAGTATGTTCACTTTTTCCGTTAGTAATTTCCCATTTTCGTCTTTGATTCCACTCTGTCTTGGTTTTAATTCACTGGTAACTTTGTATATGGCTTCGTAAAATTTTCTGCTGTCTTTATTGTTGTTGTGGAATTCTGCTCCTTTGATCTTATTGTTCTAATGTTCCCTTTTCTTTCTTCTACAGAGCTTGGTTGCAATAGATCTTTTGTTTTTCCAGGGAATACTTTATGAAATAATAATGTTGCACAGTTGTATAATAAGAGAGATATTACTGTTTCTTGTTATTTTTTGTGTGGCGTTTAAGCATATTAACTAAACCATTATTTAATTTTTTTCATGGAATCCACATTACCCTAGTTGTTCAAAGTTATTGCCGTATGGTTGTTCAACACATTGTATTACTCGACATATCCATGAATTGGCATAATTTACTAGACCTTGATCTTGCTGTCGAATTGTCGCCGCAGCTGCCTCAACTCGGTTGCGAAGATAATCAAAATTAATAATTTCGTTAGTGTATTCCATGGTCATCATAATGTCTAATAAATCGAAATTAAGGGGGTTAACGTCGGGTGACGGAGGGGGCCATGGAACAGGACCTCCTCGACCAATTGACTTATTTTCAAACACATTATTTAAATGTTTAAAATACTAAATGATTAAAATGCGGCGCTGCGACATCTTGAAGCACCCACATTTGTCGACGTACATTCAAAAGAACTTCTTCCAATCGTTCTATCAATCGATTTTGCCAAAAGAATATATAATTATTTCCAGTCAATCGATTTGGCAACACATTTGGGGCTAATAAGTTGTCCGTTGATCAATCTGGCCCAAATGTTTATTAAAAATCTTTGCTGGAAATGATTTCGACGAACAGCATGTGGAGTTTCGACAGCGCAAATGACAGCCTAAATGGTATTTTTGCCGTTACATGTAAACTTTGCTTTATGAGACGCCAATATTTGGCGCATATTTGATACGCAAAGGTAACACCCGAATGATCCAACAGGGAACGAAAATTCTCATAGCGACATACAACATACGAACCATGAGAAATTCCGAACACCTAGAAAAATTCGAGGAAGTATTATCCATGATAAAATCGCACATCTTAGGCCTGCCCGTAGAAAAATACACCACCCTAAAATGTAAACACACACTATACCAATATAACAACCAGGCAAATTCTCAGAGCAGTCAAGAAGGAGTGAAAGCTATATCCGAAAGAGTCATATACATCACTTTGAAACTTAACAACAGGTACAAACTCCAAATAATTTAACAAAATCCAAGCCTATGCTCCCACAAGCACCTCCAGCAACGAGGAAGTGGAACTATTCCACGACAACATTACATGTGCTCGAAAATCAGATAAAACCCAATATTCAGTAATCATGGGATATTTCAACGCGAAATTAGGCCTAAAGGGTAAAACGAAAACATAGGAGCTTCGGTCTAGGAGAAACGAATGACCGGGGTATAATGCTTATAAATTACCTGCAAGACGAACGTTCGTTCAAAAAAGCTTCTTCAAAAAACCAAACCAACGGAGATGGACATAGTTAATCAAGAGCTGCGCTAGAAATTAAAACTAAAATAGAACGAAGAAGGTCAATTCAGAAGACATACCGGAAATAGATATCCCCGAAATAAATAAAACTCTTTAAAATATTTAAAAACGGGAAAGCAACAGGCGAAGGCAAAATATCAACAGAAATGGTAAAACTATGGGGGATACTTTATTAAATGCAGTAAAATTTCTACTAAATAAATGCATGAGGGCCTTAGAGTCAACCCGAAAAACAGTAATGGTCCCCTTTACCAGAAAGAGGAAGCTGAATTTGAAAGCTCCGAGTATTGACGGTCACACGATAGAGTTTTCCGAGGAGGTGAAATATCTAGGGGTAACCTTGGATAAGAAACTCACTTGGAACTCGCATCTGAACAAAACGCTCTCAAAAGCCACAGCGGGTTTTTGGATTTGCCCTAAGCTTTTTGGGAAAACATGGGGACTAAAACCTAAAATGGTTCTATGGTCTTCCACAGCAGTGGTAAGACCGATTATCACCTACGGTTCACTCGTATGGTGGTACAAAAAAAACAAAGGAAAAAAGACCCAAAGCATGCTACAAAAGCTTCAACGGCTCACATGCTAGAGTATAACAGGAGCCATGCAATATACTTCAACCACAGGATTGGAAGTTTTGTTGGACCTACTACCACTGCACAAACAGGTATAAAAAGAAGTTCTTCTCAGTGCTCTGAGACTAAGGTATACATCGCCTATTCAGAGACACATGGAAATTAGGGAACAAATCGGTAAGGAATTTCTGAGGCATCCCTGAGACACAATGTCTACAGAATACGACTTTGACACAACCGTTGAAGTGGTCATTAATGACCGCCAAAGCAGTGTTCAAATAATCGAACATCTGAAAGACAAAGCGTTCATGTGGTACACCGACGCATCAAACACTGCTAAGGGTACAGGAATTGGCATATACAGCCGGAGTCACAGGGAGTCCACGGCATTGGACCAGGCTCCCACGGTACTGCAGGCTGAAATTATAGCCATTGAAAGATGCGCACAAATCTGCCTAAAGAAACGTCTTAAATTGGTGCAAATCTACTTCCTAACGGACAGCCAGGTAGCTCTAAGGAAATTAAAAGTCATCTACATATCACCTACACAAAATAGTAAAGGTAGAGGAAGTTGCCTGTAGATTATGTGAATCAGACGAAGAAACCGCTGAACACATAATCTACAGGCAACTTGTGTAGCGCTAGCACACATAAGGCTTGCCCACTTCGGGGTCGCAAGAATGACCACCTTGGAGCTGAATAGCATTCCTTTCAGGAATATCTTAGACTTCGTTCACGAAGTTGATTTCCTGGGAGAGTAATTGTAGTAGGGCCAAGCACAAATAATAGATCAAGTTGGCCGCAGTGCAGAAAGGCTTTGCAGCCAAACGACCCCCACACAAAAAAAATGCATTGAGGACGCGAGAATACCTACTGCCTGGGGAAACTCTGAAGTAATTCTGATACACAAGAAAGAAGACAATAAGGACATTAAGAACTATAGACCCATTAGCGTGCTGTCACACCTTTATAATTGTTTAACAAAAATCATAATAAATCACCTAACAAACTGGATTTTTATCAACCTCCAGAACAGGCTGGATTTCGTCAAGGGTTTAGCACAACCGATCACATACGGACCCTTCGCACATTGATTGAGAAGTGTACGGATTATAATGTACCCATACATCTTGCGTTTATTAACTATGAAAAAGCGTTCGATTCTATCGAACTCTGGGGAATCTTTACTACCATGAATAAAGCCAGAATCGACTCACGGTATACACAATTAATTCGACAATCGGCACTTTTAAAGTGACACTAGATGAAAAGTCGACAGAGAGGATCAAGATAGGGAGATGAGTCAGGCAAGGAGACACCATATCACCAAAGCTGTCTACACTCGCTTTAGAATACGTTTTTAAAGACATGCCTTGGGAGAAAAAAGGCATAAGTATAGATGGCAAATACCAAAATCACTTACGTTTCGCCGATGATATTATATTAATAGGCTCAGACATCCAAGAATTTAAAGACATGCTAGACCAACTAAATACAGCATCACTATCAGTAGGCCTGAAAATGAACTTGGGAAATACCAAGATCATGACCCAAGCAGTTGGAGCCTAACCGCACAAAATGGACGGGCAGGAAATCGAACAAATGACCGAGTACATATACCTAGGACTTCAAACAAAACTGGGGAAGGAAAATCAGGCAACAGAAATAACCAGAAGAATAAGTCAGAGCTGGGCTGCTTTCGGCAAACTCAGACACATACTCAAGAACCCAGACATACCGCACTGCCTAAAACGAAAAGTGCATAATGCCCGTTGTGCATAATGCCCGTTACAACGTCTACAAAAAACCATAGGATTACTCACTAGACACCAAGAGCCACAAAACGAAGATTGGAATGAATTGAATGATTGAAGATCTGGAAGACCGCAAAGAAGATGGCTCGACGACATCAAGAAGAGATAACGGGGAAAGAATGGCATCAAATCGCAATAAGAAGATGCGCATGGAACGACCTGATGGAGGCCTACGGGCTGAAAGAGAAAGAGACTAGAAGGATCTTCTTCGACAAGATGTAATATATCTTCTTCGGTATCCAAAATTCGTTGGTGTCGGCCAGGTCCACCATCTCGACCTTGTGTTTTCAGTACAGCAGTCTCTCGTGCACGGATTACTAGAGCGGTGGATTTTTGTCGAATAGGTGTTGGTCTGTTAGGAAACCGCTCAGTGTACAATTGACTTCCAGCAGCAGTGTTCCTGAGTACTTCGCCATAAATTGCCAACATGCCAACGTATTCAACGTTGGTGCTATGGATAATTTTTACTTTCCTTATTAGGACATTTTTCGGAAGAATTTATTGCAAATCACAGTGCAGTAAGAACTGGTGCAACGGCTCGACAGATGGGAAACGTAACCATCATCAGCGTACTTAGTGAAACATTCACTGATAATGTATCGTTTACCTAAATTTAAAATTTTTAAAAGAAATATCTCCCTTACTATGCAACTTTAATTAAGATATTTTAAGGTTAATGACCGACCTTCTTTTAAGATATTTAATCACACGCCCAGCGTGAAAATAAAAGCACAAGACCGTATATATAGAAACCCACACAACATAAATTATGTTACTATTTTTTTGTTCATATATTTTTTATGTTCAGTTTCCAATAAGGGTTTTATTGTCTAGTTCGACTTTCATCGATTTATATTTAGCTTGTGATATTGTAGTTTGAAACTTTGGAACACTCCAATCGGAAATTAATTGGAGCTTCATTCCGGCTAAACATTTACTACTATCTATTACCGACCGCTGTTCCAATATGATATTTTTTACCCATAAATTGATTACACTGAAATTCATTTCACCACACAAATATAACAAGAGTTTATTATTTATTGATAATAATTTTTATATACTGACACTACTATACAAATTGCTACACTATATAGATAAAATTAGGTTAGGTTGACTAAACTAGACAGACAAGACATCTATTGCATCATATTAGATAGGCAAAATTAGACAGATTAGATAGCAAAAAAACGCCCAAGTCATATTGGTAACACTGTAAATGCTGTGTGTCACAAACATTTTTTTTTGTTTTTGGACTTTCTGCGTGCCGCTGAAATGTAACCTGTAATGCTATATTAAGAAAAATGTCTTAAAAACTACAATATCTAAATATTAGTAACTCACTATGGCTGAACTTTTGTAGCTAACATAATGTTGGGTTCAAAGTTTGAAGTTTAAAACAAATTTAATTTTGGTTTAACAGCCTTTTTCTCTTAAAAAATGCGAAAATAATTCGGAAACTAGGCGAAATTTAAAGAAATGTTTCGAATAAAACTTTACGAGAATTAAATTTTAAACAAGAAATCTTGTTATCTAGGAACTTTTATTCTACCAAGTTAACGGTATTTAACTAAAACGAAGTGAAAATCAAATTAATTTGATTTTAACTATGATATACCGAATATGTACTTCGGTATATCATAGAAAAACATGTCAATAAAACACAATAAATCACATGTGTAAAACATGTAAAAACTACAAAAATTAAAATGCTAAATTCTAGCTACATAAGAGAAGTTCTACAGAACAATTGAGTATAAGTAATTAGGTCAAATAATAAAAAACACTTGATTATTGCTTGAAGTGAATTAATTCTTCACACAAAACACTGTAAAAGGCTTTTTCTGTTAAAATAGTTTTCAATTTTCTTCTAAAAGCTTTGGTGCCTATCTAAGTTAGATGGGATACAATTATATATAAATTTTGCTATTCTTATTGGAGCTTTGCTACATATTCAGCTTAGATCTATGCGTGATAAAATTTGTTCCGTACCTTGTGTGTGTATATATATATATATATATATATATATATATATATATATATATATATATATATATAAATAAATTAAATTTTGGAAAAACGCTCCGCTAAAATTAATAAAAATTAGTAAAAATTGAAACTTTTGAAATTGAAACTGTTGAAACCAAGGGACAGTGCAATTGAGGGGAACTGGTCCTGGATTTAGTGTGTACTTTTGACCATCCGTATTGAATTGCTGATAGTGTCAAATTTTCGAAATGAAAAATTTTCGTTTTTTTCAATTTTCTTTGTGGGATTTATAAAAAAAGGTGGTAATATAATAATATATGCCCCGCTATGCCGGTCCCAAGCCCGGGGCCTTATCATTTTCTGTAAGTGACGAGGAAGGAGTAGGGGAGGAGTAACAACCTCGTTAAAAAACCAGGGTTCACTTGGCCCGAGTGATAGCACCCTGTGAGGACTCCTTGCTGGGATTACAGCGAAAACCTAAACGGCAGTGTAGGCGGAGAGAATGGATCTCGGTACGGCGGAACTGGTGGAAGAGGCATACCATTCCACGAAATCCACATTGCGTCTGACTTGAAACAAGCGGCAAAGTGGTCAGCGTCTGTTTCTCTAATTGAGGTGGCTGCACAAAAATCTTCTCGAACTCAAAAATCGAGTCGTATACTTGTGAACTCAAACGAGATCACCACAAAAACCAAAATTCAACTTGAGCGCATGATGGAAAAGACGATAAAAGAATCACTACCCCAGGTACCAGTCGATAGACTGGACTCACCTGATCATCGGATTCTGGGGGATTAGGGACACCATGCGGAGAAGAATTGGAGCTTCTCAAGATCTCTTCACACTTTGAAAAATCGACGTAAGAATTTTATTGGCACCGCTAATGTGAACACCCTCACTAAAACAGGCAAATTAAAACAACCCACTAACGCACTCGAAAAATTTGACCTCGAAATCACCGCACTGCAAGAGACACGATTTTATAAAGAATTTATAATACCATAAAAGTTATACGCAAACTACCACTCCTGGGAACTGGTTTCGCCATACACAATTCCGTAGTCGACTCAGTCATTTATTGCTCTTCTCCCAACGAAAGAGTATCTCTGGTCTCAATAAAGTCAGCCAATGTAAAGCTTACATAATGATAAACGTCCATGCTCCCATAAATCAACAAAACAAATCCGACCCTGAAACTATGGACAATTTCTGGGAAACTCTTGAAGAAACAACCAATAAAATACCAAAGCACCATATAAAGATCTTATTGGGTGATTTTAATGCCCAGTTAGGTAAGGAAAGAAAATTTAGTAATACCACAAACCCCTATACTAAGCACGATCGTACCAATAGGAATGGTGAAAGACTAATATGTGTAAACTAAACTGACTTCTGCTGAAACTTTGGACTTAAAATTATGAGCACACAATTACAGAAACCTCCACACAAGTTAACCACTTGGAGATCACCCAATCTTAGACAGGGTGAATACTAAATTAACCATATCGCAATTTCCAAGAAAAATTCAAAAGAAATTTTAAACGTCAGAGCTCGCAAAGGCGCCTTTGAATCAGACCATCATCCTCTCCAAACAAAGACGAAATTCCAACCCCATAGAAAGAAAAAAGGCCCACCCAAAAATATCAAACCAGATCCAGAGTACTTGAAACTCCACAAAGAAGAAATCCTAGTGCAAATTAATCAAGAAACATCAACAAACTGGCAGAAAATAAGAAAGTCATGAAACTAGGACAACCTCCTCGCACAAGGAAACATCGCTGGTGGAATGCAATTTGCGATCGGGCAGTTGACAACCGAATGATTGCGTGGAAAAAGTTTAACATCACAAAACTGAGGAAAACTGGGAGAACTTTCTTGCAACACAAAAACATGCTTCCAAAACAATTAGGAAAGAAAAACGAGGATATGACAACAACAAACTTAATGAAATCCAACAGGACTTCAAACAAAATAATACTAGAATCTTCTACAATCCATTTAAAGAAAACTTAAAGGGGCATCAGGCGCCCAGCTTGTAATTCAAAAAACCCGATGGCATGTTGGAAACTAATGCGAAAGAAAACTGTAAATTATTAGCCCAAAACTTCAACGCCCTTCTTAAGTGCGAATCACCCCTTGCGTTCACCCTTCCGGTTTCCACACACCCGGACTCACAAGCCCCTGACCTAGAAAAAATTCAGGAGATCATCCAAAAGCTCAAAAATAACGAAGCACCAGGAGAAGATGGGATCATTGCAGAATTCTGGAAACTGAACGATCCTGCACTTACGCAGAACCTTCATAATGTCATTTCAGACATATGGATGATGGAGCGAAAACCAGGAGACTGGAAATGTGCTCTAATTCATCCGTTACACAAAAAAGGTACAATAACTATAGAAAATCTCCCTGCTCCCGATTGCTTATAAAATCCTCTACAAGGCACTTTTAAACAGGCTAGAACCCCAGATGGATCCACTAGTTGGTGAATACCAATCCGGATTCAGGGCGATCATGTGCTGAACAGGTGTGGAGCTTAAAAACAATACAGTAATAAACAATAAGTTTAGTAAGTAAATAAACAATAAGAAATACAGTAATTACATTCGTCGACTTCAGAAAAGCGTACGATTCTGTAGACCGTGAAATGCTTTTTATAATCATGGAAGAATTCGGGATAGACAGACAGACCCGAAAAATCATTGAACAGACGCTTACAGGAACTCTGTCCAAAGTTAAATTCATGGGTGAAATATCGGAGCCCTTTGTCATTAAAACTGGAGTTCAACAGGGGGATGGAATCACACAATACGGTAAGATAACACAAGTCCCCCATTTTAAATACCCCGGTGACTGGTCATACAGTCATCGGGACTAAACCGAATCGCCAATGAACAAAGAATTACCAAACTACAGAAGGCCTACAAGCTAACGTGGGTTCACTACAACAAGAAGTGCATCTCGTTAGATGTAAAATTAAGGCACTATACAACGGTGATTCTTCCGGAAGCAATTTACGCAGCCGAAACAATGGTTATCGACGGTCATTCCAAAATTAAGGATATAGAAAAACAGGAAAGAAAAATTCTCAGAAAGATTTACGGGGCAGTTAATGTTAACGGTATTTGGATGAAGAGACCTCAAAACGAACTCTACCAAAAGATCCACACGATAAGTGACGTATTCAGAAAACGCCGAGCACAGTTTTATACACACATTTACAGGATGGAAAACTCCAGAACAGCGAAGAAATTGCTCAACGTCATAGCACAGAGTAAATGTGGCACTGAGTGGTTCATCGAGGTTCAGAGGGACTTACAACAGGTCAACATATAAAATATCGAGGACCGCACTGAGTACCGGAATAAAATCAAAAATGTTAAGTTTGAGGATAGACCATCACGACAGTTCAAGTTTCGCGGTCGAGGCGAGCTAGTCCAGTCATTATAGTAAGTTCACCTCGGAATTAGAGATACCCAGCTGTAAGTCTGTAAATACTTGTATATTGACACCCTAAAAGTTGTCTCAAAACCTACATATGTAGGTTTTGAGACAACTTAGGGTGTCAATATACAAGTATTTACAGACTTACAGCTGGGTATCTCGAATTCCGAGATTCTTACCTAATTTTAGCTTAAATGACTGGACTAAGCAGTCGTGCAGTCGGTCGTGAAAGAAGTTTAATGAATGTATAGTTAAATATATATTTAATAATTGATAAATAAGAATTATTTTTATGTGATATTAATACAGATATGTCAAGAGAGTTACGCTCTAAAGCCTTGGAAGGGCAAGGAGATAAAATTATTGAATATCTGGCTAGTCCTGTTTTTTCTAACTTGATAGCAGGGATTGTAAAAACAAATGTGGAAGCGGTTGAAGCTAGTCTAACTGCCAAAATTGCGCAATTGGAAGAGAAATTGGAGGCGGTTGAAGTTAATCTAATCGCCAAAATTGCCGACTTGGACGAGAAAATGGATACATTATTACATTTAAAGGGTATAAATGCAAGTCAATGTTCAGATCTAACAATAATAGACAATAATAATACATTAGAAACTAATATATTACAATCTCCTCAAAGTTCTAAAACGCAAAATTCAAACACTCTACCTGCCGAAGTTCTACAAAAAAAAGATAACGGTTATCAATTTCTGAACGCAGAAGAAGACAACCCAACATATCAAATTGAAAAAAAACTCAAGTTGTGAACCAAAAAAATCGCAATAATCGCACAAATGATAAAACGGTAAATACATACGAAAATGAAAACAACGAAGAAATTTGGGAGATCAAGAAAAGCAGATCGAAGCGGAACCGACAATCACATACGATATATGGAAACTCCGAAACAGCTATAATAAAAGTGGCGAAAAAATATGCCCATATACATGTGATCAAATTAGATCCAATTCTCACAGAAGCAGGTATATTTGAGTACGCAGTAAAATAAATATTGATTCTCTTCAATGTAAAAAACTAGAGGCAAAACTCCCTTACGAATATTCGTTATTTAAGGTGACTGCCCCATATGAATATTTAGAGGAACTGAATAAACCGGAAGCGTGGTCGAGATATGCATGTGTTAATCGTTATTTTATAAACCCTAGAAAGAATAAAAGTACACGTTAAATGAGGCAATATATGTGATACCTACCCGAGACAAACCTCTAGTTTTAAGTAATAATTTTGGAACAAGGACCATTCATATATGTCACAAATTAATTTTGTACTTAAATATACAAAGTTTAAATAAAAAAATACATCAATTAGAAATAATAACCTCACATTATAAACCACAATTATTATGTTTAACTGAGACATGGATGAGTGAGGATAAATTGAAGCAAGTCAACCTTCCAGATTACAAGCTAATTAGTGCCTATTGCAGAAGTAATTATAGTGGGGGAGGTGTCGCCATTTGGGCAAGGAAGGACATAAAAGACTGCAAAGAGAAAGAAAATATTGCCAGCATCTCAACGGAAAAACATTTAGAATTATGTGCAACAGAGGTGACTAATAAAGATGAAAAAGACAAAAAAAATATTATCAATATATACAGGCCACCATTAGTATGCATTACAACTTTATTTATTACCAGGGAAAACCTGCTTAAATCGATTTTCTACCAATTTAAGGAAATAATTATTGTGGGAGACTTCAATATAAACTTTCAAGATACATCAGAAGAAAGGGATAATCTGCTTAACATGATGAAATCATATGGCCTAATAAATATACAGAGTAAAGCAATATACAAGGATAACGGCGACGTGTCAAAGTCTCATTGATAACATTTTTACAAATATTAACTTTAAGCCTGATATCACAATAAAAGACACGACCTTGTCCGACCACAGGTTCATATTAGTAGACAGCACCGTGGAAATCCAGGAGAGATGTAAACAAAATATGAAGATAACCAGAAATTTTGGAATAACGAACAGGACACACTTCCAACAAGCTTTGATGGAAGAATCATGGGAAAGTGTATATAAGGAACCAAATGCAAATGTGAAAACCGCAGCATTTCTAGAAACACCGCAATATCACTTTTTTCAATGTTTTCCACTAGTAAAGTGTAAGTCCAATTGGAAATCCTGGATAACAACTGAGATCAAACAGTCTAGTAGTAAATTAAAAGATCTATTTATTCTTCAAAAACAGTTTAGAATCTTAAAAAGTAAATACAAGCAAGAAAAAATAAAACAACTAAGATCAACAAATCAAATAATAAACAAAAAACTATGTGGCAAATAATCAACAAGTGCTTCAATAAGAACCAAAAACCATCAATTACTGAACTCAAAATAGACAATAAAATAGTAACTAATCCAAAAGTGATAGCCACGAATTTTAATATTTTTTTTAAAACTGCACCTGAGACGGTTTGCACAAATATTCAACCTACTTGCCTAGACAATAGACATATACCTGTTAACAGTAAAACCATGTTTTTATACGAAGTGACAAAAAATGAGGTGATAAATATAATATTAAAATTGAAAAATAAAAGAAGTAGTGGGCCCGACCAGCTACCCTGCCACTTGATCAGAAAATTTTGTACAGAACTAAGTGAGCCAATAGTCAATATAATTAACTGTTCTTTTGAAAGTGAAACATATCCTGATATTTTAAAACTATGTGCTATTGTACCAGTGTTCAAAAAAGGGGATAGACAAATAATCAACAACTATAGACCGGTCGCCCTTTTATCAGTAATAGCCAAGATTATCGAATACACTATGGAAAGCAGACTCTCGTCATTTCTGTTTAAATACAATATCATTCCAAGACAACAACGGTTTCTGTAGGAACAAATCCACAATGACAGCTATACAAGAAGTATACGGAAAAATAATTTCAGAGGTGGACAGCGGAAGATGCCCAATTATCATTTTCTGTGACTTGAGTAAAGCTTTCGACTGTGTATCACATGATAAGGCATTAGATAAACTTGCCAGGTATGGCATACGAGGTAAAACTGGGAGGTGGTTTAAATCCTACCTAACTAAGAGAAAGCAATTAGTAAGGGTGGGGCAAATGAATTCCAACACTATCTCAACTTATGTAGGGGTCCCACAGGAAAGTGTGTTAGCACCCATCCTGTTCTCGATATACACGGCCGATCTGATTAGTTATGTGGGAGGAGACAGGATTACTCTCTATGCCGATGATGCCAGTGTACTTGTCTCAAATAATAGCTCAGAGGTACTCCAGTTGGAAGCCGCTGACGTAATAAGTAAGTTATATACGTCGTTTTCTGCCAATAACTTACTATTGGAAAAAAATAACTTACTATTGGATAATAACTTACTATTGGAGAAAAAATCAAATATATTAGGTTTCAATCAGCAAGAAAGGTAAGATCTGCAGATCTATCACTAGCTGTTGGAAACCATAATATACAGAGAACGGGGCAGATAAACTTCCTGGGCATACTGCTAGAGGAGCATCTTACGTGGAACAAAATGGCTGAACACATAATCAGCAAAATAAACTCGAAGGCATATCTTATTAGTACAATAAGGCAAATCTTACCTAAGTCGGCAATTATGAATGTCTATCATGCAGAGATTAATGCCACTCTGGCATATGGAATTCTAGTTTGGGGATCTTTCAACACATCTGACTTCTTTTTCGCTCAAAAAAGAGTAGTAAGGGCGATAACCGGCATATCGAGGAAATCTTCATGCAAACCCCATTTCAAAGAGCTGGAAATACTAACAGTACCACCCCTAAATATATACATATACATATATATATATATATATATATATATATATATATATATATATATATATATATATATATAGAAAAAAAGGGAAGGAAACTACAAATACCTGCAAAATATGTTTAAAGCCGACGAAAATCAACAATCGTTTGTGTTGTGTCATGTGCTCTTCAATATTTCATGTTAAATGTGTACCTTACAAACACCAAGAACATGTACCAGAAGATATAACATTAGATCTATATGTGTGCCATGTTTGTTATCGCGTAGCGAACAATAATGATGATTTCAGGATTTAGACATGTTTATGAATGTTTTCACATTTATAGAAGCAATTTATGTACCATTAATAAAAAAATAAATTATTTTATGGTGTTTTATTACTTATTTAACTATTTATTTGTTATATTCACCTACTGTCCAATAACTGTCACTGACTGTCCAATAATTATAAATTTTGTCCAATAACTTTGTTTTTTGGTCATATTTTTTATTATACTGATATTTTTCAATTACTCAAAAGAGATAAGATTTTTAAATCATTATTATGATAGCTCATTTTATCTAGTTTCAAAATATCTCTATAGGAACTAAGAAAGTATGATACCCGCCAGTAAAAGAAAATTTAACAAATTTATTTGCTTAATTGTCCAATGACTGTCGGTTTACCCTGTATGGTAAGTAAATAAAATCTAGGTAGCATGTACCTAGATTTTATTTACCATATATTTTTACCATATATTGTCAGTGTAAAAGTATAAGTGGAACGTTTTCCTTTCGTAGGTGTATTCTTTTAGAAATTCGAGAATTAGGTTTTTATTTGAGTTGAAATTTTACTAGAAGGATCTTATGATGGCAAAAATCTTCTTTCTTTATTTCTAATTTATTCAGGGGACTTTTTGAGATTATTATTTGGTTAGACTTGTTATTATGTCTGTAAAATGAGTATTCCGTTATTTGCAAGGTCGTTACGGTTTGAATGTGCTGTCGATTGCAATGGGGGGGGACAATAAGCTTTATTGGGGGTCTGATTTGGATATCTGGTAGAATTTTGATTTTAGGTTTAGTGTCTGTGTTTTTACTAGTGGAAGGTTGTGTATCTTCAAAGGGGTTTTCTGATGAGTAGCGAAAATAATCTAAAACGTGTTTATTAATTTCTGCAGGGTTATAAAAGGTACTTTCGGTTTATAATGCGTTAGTGTTTATTCGCGATAGAGCGTCAGCGTTAGTATTCTGTTTTCCTTTTTTATACATAATGTCGTAATCAAATTCTTCAAGTTTTAGTCTACATCTAATTAGTTTGCTATTTGGTTCTTTTAGGTTAAAGAGCCAAGTGAGGGGTCTATGAACAGTATAAATTTTGATTTTTCTGCCAAAGAGGTAGGGACAAAAATATTTACATGCCCATACGATCGCAAATAATTATTTTTCGATCGTGAAATATCGAGATTCGATTTCGTTTAAAGTTCGCGAGGCGTATGAGGTTTGTCGTTGGGAATGTTGCCTTGTGGAAATACGGCGCCGATAGGATAGTTGCTAGCGTCTGTGGTTAGTGCGAATGGTTTCTCAAAATCAAGGTATTGTAAAATAGGTGGATTGATTAAAAGTTGTTTGCAATGTTCGAATGATTGGATAAATTCTGGTGTAACGCATACACCAGATTGTTTTCTTTTAGAGAGAAACTTTAGAATCTTTTTTTAAACTTGTCATTGGTTTCGTGATTTTAGCGAAATTTTGTATAAATAATAGTATAGTAACCTACGAGACCAAAAAATGATTTCATTTATTTCTTTTTGTGATTTCGGCAAGGGGAAGTTTTTGATGGCTGAAATTTTTTCGGGAACATTTTTACGTGTCCTAAATATTGTACTTCTTTTTGTAAGAATTCGGATTTGTCTAACTGTATTTTGAAATTTGATTCTCTGAGTCTGGTAAATATTTGTCTTAGTCTCGATATGTGTTCTTGTAATGATGTGCTGAAAATAACTATGTCGTCGAGGTAAACTAAACAAGTTTCGTTTTGGAGTCCGCGTAATATATTGTCCATGACGCGTTGAAAGGTACTAGGTGCATTTTTTAATCCGAAAGGCATTCTACGAAATTCGTTATGTCCGTTTTCTGCGGAAAAGCCAGTTTTAGCTATGTCATTGGGTTGCATTTCTATCTGATGGAATCCATTGGCTAAATCTAATGTCGAAAAGTATTGACTTTTACCTTTTACCTAACTTGTCGAGTATGTCAGTAATGTTTGGTAGAGGGTATTTGTCGTCGATTGTTTGTTCGTTTTGTTTACGGCAATCAATCACTATTCGCCATTTTCGTTTATTTGAGGCGTCTAATTTTTTTGGCACGATCCAAATTGGGCTGGACCATGGGGATGTTTCGTTTCTATGTATTTCTATGTATTTCGGGTAACTTTTGGCGAAAGTAAGTGCCTCGTTTTTTTTAATTAATTTGTTGTTGGATCTTATTTGTAAACGTCAAAAGAATTTGGTCACAGTACAATATGTCGCGACATTCTAAACATAGTTTTCTAATTGATTCGCGTTCTTCTGAGTTGCAATGTCCTAGACTTAAATTTTTTTAATTTGATTTAAGTTGTCATGTGAAGTTTCGTCAAGAATTTCGTCAATTTCCATTTTATTAATAACATTTACATTACAAGGGTCGGTTTCATTTATTTCAAAAGGTGATGTTAAATCCATTTTACTGTGCATATGACATGCCACCTCCCATATATAAATATATATATATATATATATATATATATATATATATATATATATATATATATATATATATATATATATATATATATTTATATATGGGAGTTGGCATGTCATATGCACAGGAACCTGGAATCGTTCCAGTTAAACAGTGATAAGCATAATTACAACACCACAAATTGCTTAAAATTGTATACGGCAAAAAGCAACCTAACACTATGCTCCAGAGAACCCAATAGAATTGGAATAAAAATTTATAATAGCATCCCAGAAAATATAAAAGATGAGAAGACATACAAAACATTCCGTAAAAAAACTAAAAGGCTTTCTTGTTGAAATGTGTTACTATGGTATTGAAGAATTTATAAGAAGTGATTGTAAATAGAAACTAGATTTGGAACTTATACCACATGTTTAAGTATTCTTTTGGTTTATATTTCTTTAGCGTTTATTTATATTTTTTTTATTTTTATTATTTTTAGAGTTACAGTATTAATTTAAGATTTTATTTTACATTCATTTTGTTCCCCTTTTTGACTTATCAAATATGAAGGTGTTACATCACATGATACATAAAGATTTTGATTTGATTTGACAGCCTGGAAGAAAATGAACAGCTGAGCGGAAGAAGGAGCATTCTGAGAGGATGGAGAGATTTTGGGAAGAGAAGCGGGAAAACGCCAGAAGATGAAATCATTTACAATCAAGTTCAATCGCTCTCCTAAAAGGGAACAATCGATTAAATAAATAAATATATATATATATATATATATATATATATATATATATATATATATATATATATATATATATATCTATATATATATATATATATAACTTGGCGAAGTACGATTTGCAGGAGGTTCTCCTACTAATTCCCACATTAGGAAGTTACATTATTTATTATTTTTTTAAAAAAATTTATAAAACAAAGTTGTTTATAAACTAACGTAGAGTCTGAATACAAATTTTGCAATAAAAATTCGAATTTTTAATAATTATTCTACATATCTACCTACCAACCAGTGTTCTGATTTAACCAGTGTGTGTAATTGAGGTACCCAAGAGGGCAAAAATCTTTATTTTTCATTTTACGGCCAAAAGTCATTCTTTATAAAAAGTTCTGCTTGTTGAGAAAATGAATTGACGATAAGAAAATTTTAGATCAAATAAATAATGGTACTTCTGTTTCTCCCTTGAAGCATGTTTATACTTTCCTAATTTATCAACACCCTGTGTTGTTAAAAAATGGGTGTTATAAATTTTACGACTGGTGAAAATACATATTAAAACATGTTCGTTGATATACTGCTTCCAATATCCGGAATTAAACGATGACGGCTAGTTATAAAAATTATATTTTGCTAATGATATGAGAGCTATTAACAATCTAGAGCTAACGCAATACTGAAGATAACTTTTAGATATTGTATGTACTTTCTTTAAAGTCAATTATCTACGTTCGTTCAACATGTCAACAATGAAAATGTAGCTAATTAATTTCACCTGAAACCAATGACTCACACTTGGAAATTGACGAAGACCGAATAACACGAGCAGTGAAAAGGCTGAAAAATCGTAAAACAAAGGAAGAAGCTATAAAAAAAAACCGGGCAAGTGCGAGTTGTGACTCGCGCACCGAGGGTTCCGTACAAACTTGTAAGTTAGGTATCTTTTTTTTGAAAAAACGCGATGAACGTGAATGAACGTGGTACGTGATTTAAGTATATGTAGATTATAAAGAAAAATTAGACGAAATATAATATATACAGGATGTTACGGGACTTGAGTATGTCGCATGTCGGTTATAAACAAATTTAGACAAAATATATACCCTGTATATATTATGTATACAGAGCGTACGTGATGAAATGCATAACGAATATAAACAAAGAAAATCCAGAATAAACAGCCTGGTGCCAACACATACTTTTTAACCTTCGGACCTAACTGTATGCAACCCATATGCTTCTGGAGCCTGACAATACCACTACGACAACATTAGTGTATTTTCATAAGTTTCTAATAGTAAATTCGTATTTTTCTTGTAATTAAACTACATATTTACGGTTTTCAGATTTTTCCCTTTACATGTGCTGTAAGACACCGCTTCTTGCCAAATTTCATGATTCTAGGTCAACGGGAAGTACCCTATGGGTTTTGATTCCCTTGTGAAATCGCAAAATATGCGACATAAACGGTCATATCTTTTGATCGCGTTGACTTACAAGTTTCATTTTTTCACAGCTGTCAGAGACCGCAGACCCGAGTATTTGATACAAATTTCAACTTGTTACCTCTACGCGTTCCTGAGAAAAATTGTCTTGACAGACAGACAGACGGACAGACAGACAGACGGACAGACAGACAGACAGACAGACAGACGGACAACAAAGTGATCCTATAAGGGTTCCGTTTTCGGTACGGAACCCTAAAACAGGTATCAAAGGAAGAAGGAATCAGCAATGAATTTATCAAGTATTAGGTTAGTATATATATATATATATATATATATATATATATATATATATATATATATATATATATATATATATATATTAAGGAATTAAAGAGGATCCGACAAACTATAGAGTCATCACTATATTCACTGTCATCACCATATTAAACAACATCATGAAAATATTCCCAGCATACTAGCGGAGATCCAGTATGAAACCATCCCCCTAAATAAAGAACAGCAAGGCTTTAGGAAAAACAGATCCACAACAGACGCGATCTTCATAACACGACAACTAATTGAAAAGGCCCTCGAATTTAATATACCCCTGTTCGTCTGTTTCTTAGACCTGACACAAGCGTTCGACAGGGCAAAGCTAGGCGACGTCATCAACACTAAAAGAAAAAGGCGTACAAAATAAACTAATAAGAGTAATAAAGTTACTAAACACCGGAAGTCAACAAAAATACAACTAAAAAACAAACTCACAATGTCAATCCAAACGAGCACGGGAATCAGGTAGGGCGACGCCCTTAGCCCGATACTTTTTAACCCAATCATGGATCAGATCATCAGTAAGACCAAGAAAATTAAAGCTGGATATCGAATACGCAATAACACAATTAAATGTGTCTGTTACGCAGACGATGCCACCCTATTCGCGGACAGTGAGAACGAGCTGCAAAAACTAGTTCACGAATTCAACAAAGTAGCGACAAAGTACAACATGAAAATCTCCACCAAGAAAATAAAGAGCATGACAATAAACAAAGAATCTACGAGATGCAAGATTGTAATCAATGATGAAATTATTGAACAAGTGATGTCATTCGATTTCCTAGGAATTCGACTATCCACCAAGTCCACTATAACACCAAGCAAACAAAGCTGCGAAGATATCAAGATGCTTGTGTCACGATATATGGAAGAACAACATGCTATCTATACCCAGCAAAACTCGGATCTACAAGGCTTGCATGCGTCCCATCTTAACGAATGCGGCAGAAACATGTCAATTACCAAACACGCGAGCCATCAGTGGACACACACTTCGGGATCGAAAACGAAACGCCGAAATCAGAAAGGAATGGAAGACGTTGCGCGCTAGCCTCGGAAAAGAAGAAGAATGTGTAACGAACATGTCGCGAGAATGGATGAGCACAGAATTGCGAAAATCGCCAGAGACGGCAAACCAACAGAAGAAGAACGGGCCAACCTCCCAAAATGTCGAAAGAGAGTTAGACTTCTATGTCACAGGAGAAGCGTCTGGATAATATAGGCGATGCTGCCTTAAGATAAGAAGAGCAAGAACAATAAAAATCCATCGAGCAGTGTCATTAAGAATTTTTAAGCATTGTCATTAAAAAAGTATTTTTTTTCCTATAAAATAAAGGAATTCCTTTGTAAGTTGTTCAGAAAGGAAAACACAACATTGGTATTTTTACATATTCATTTACTGTACTAACGAGATAAATTTTAACCTATTCAAACAAATGTTATTTGAACTTCAGTTAATAGTTCTGAAATCAAAATATGTTTGCTGTTGCATTTTTACCAAAGACTGGAATGAAAAAGTTCAAATTATAATTGCAATTAATTTAAGCTGGTGGCATTTGGACATGGAATATCCTTTTACCCAATTAGCAACATAAATCCTTAGAAGTAAAATAAGAGCCCAGCTCAACGAAGTTATCCTTGAAAGTTTAAAACTAAAGACCTTATATTACGAATCTCGTACAAAACAAATATGTGCTTCCATTCCCTCGTACAAATCTCACTCATGTTTGTGTTGATTTCTATTAAATTGTTTGCCTTGATTATTTATTTTACAATATGTGAAAACAAACGTATAAAACAATAAAAACGTTATTAATAATAAACGTTTGTAACTACCATCTCTGCGGCTCTTCTATAAGATTTGTTCGATTTTTTTAAGGAAAATGCCTCTTTGCCTCAATTAAAACCAGTTGCCATCTCGCGATCTAGACTATTTGCTAATACTAGAGTAAACTTATGCAATACACGCAGGTAACATAAGATTATGTTTCTGTAATTACTTTGAGAGCTGGCAGTGACAGCGCTGTTCTTTGAAATCTTAGACACATTTACATGTCTACAGCGCGTCTCTCGCAAACTCAAAATAATCGTACATCGTCTACTTTAATTCTATAACAATTATCAACACAGTCATCAATCATATGAGAATATGTTATTTTGTATTTTTAATATATTTACCCAAATTTCCCAAAATTTGTCCACAATGTCGTAAAAACATTTGTCTTCCTTTCGTCGTGGAAATTATCTGCTGTCAGATTTGCCCTTTTCCATAAATACCACATTTCTTCTGAATGACCAACACCTGAAAATATAATAAAAATGCATTAGAATAATTTGCAAGAAATTTGATATTTTTTTATATTATTAATTACAGACAAAAAGATTATAATTTGAGTTAAATGTTGTTTATTAACAAAAGTTGTTTGAGATTTCTTTAAAACTGATTCAATACAAATTTATCACGTTCATTTCAGCAATAAATTTTGCACAAAAACATACATTTCATATTTCATTCCACTTACCGTTAACCGATCGACCTTCACTCTTAATAGGTTTATCCAAATTCAAAGCTCGAATTCCAACTCTTCCCTCATAAGAAAACTCGTATAAATAGACAGGAACGTATTGAGACATTAATTTTACTGTCTCTTTTATCGGCTTCACGAATTGTGAATCACTAATGTACTAAATCATAAAATAATCAAATCAATACACACAATAGACTCAATCGATAAGTTAGATTTAGGTTGATGGACATGACACTAGAATAGGTACACTAAATGGACTAGATCAGTGATCGCGAACCTATTTGAGCAGTGTGTCAAATTTTCTTCAATATTTTTCTTAATACTAGCCCCTGGGTCACTAAAGCAGGTTACATAATTGGATGAAATATTATTATATAATAAAGGTTACATAATTGGATATAATATTATTATATAATAAAGATTACATAATTGGATTTAATTTAGAAACGCCGAAAACTTATTAACAAAAAACTTGACTGTTGGTTACTTTTTGGGATCTCAGTTTAAAAAACCTCTAAAAAACTATACATTTCCTTTCTTTTTTACAAATGAAGAGCAACAAGTAAAGATATAGTACAGGGCTACAACTAAATATGTCTAAACTGTAATGATTCCTAAATTAATACAGATTGTGACAACAAATTTGTCACAATCAAGTCAAAACTGCAATTCATAAATAAGACTAAACAACGTATACACGTCAAAAAAATATACTCCCTCCGTTCCAGAAAAATGGCCGATTTAGGATGGATTTTTTTTTGTTCCACAATAAGTGTCCAACATTTTTTTAAATTTCATATTTGTCTGTTTCAGTTTTCATAAAAGAGAGGGAAGAAAAATTATTAAGGATTTTAATATGAATAGGATGGTTGCGACAGTTACTACGTGGTAATCCATACTTACATTGAATTGAAAAATTCACTTTGTTTTTTACCACACTTATATTATGTAAAAATGTTATACAACTTATTATTCACAGATATATAAATTTCTACACATATCACGACTCGAGTTTCGACGTTTGACGGTCATTTTCAAGTGAAAATGACCTTGAAGTTGATGATGACCTTGATGAAGTTGATGATGACCTTGATGAACTTGAAAATGACCGTCAAACGTCGAAACTCGAGTCGTGATATGTGTAGAAATTTATATAACTGTGAATAATAAGTTATATAACATTTTTACATAATATAAGTGTGGTAAAACACAAAGTGTTAACATTCAATGTAAGGATTTTAATTAAAAAGAGACAAACCCTATTCGCGAGGGTACAACGCATTTACGATATGTACACCAATGATGCTACTGGTTACCTTATTTTAAGACGCCGTACGTCATGTTGAATATAACCTTGTCGGTGTATGACGAACTCGAAATGCGAATTGGAATGAGTTGGTATTAGATATTGATGAGAGATTCGAGCCAACTTTTGATACGGCCATTCTAGATTCAACCGATGTATTGAGGAGGTTGCGTCGGTTGTTCTCGCCTCTCAGGATACTTGGTCCCCAATTTATGAGCTGTTTCGTAGCTTGGTGTGCTACGTAGCTTGTTGTGCAATCTTGAAAAGATGCAGAACCTCGTAACTAGCTATCAGGGCCTGCGTTGAGCATAAAAATATTACGCCTACAGGTTCAAATTATAGTCGCACTTGGTAAGCTTTAGTAAATAGGTTTTACGATCCTGGAGAATTGGGTGGAGCTTAATTGGAGAACAAAATCGGTTTCAACCGCTTCGGGTGGAATCACGCCAGGGCTTAAGTGCCGTTTTGGATAGATTTGCGCACCCGTATCCGCGTTGCAACAGCTCGGTCTGGCAGATCTTGCTGATTTAATTTTTTTTCATCGAGCTTTGTAAGTTATAAGCAAGGGTACAAGGCAGGCTTTTGAAGCAGCTTTTCGGAAAAAGGATATTTCGATTATAAGGAATTTGCCAAGTTTTTAGAGAGATATATCCGGACGTTGACGACGTCGGACGTCCCTCCCGATGTATTAAAAGGGTGTTTTAAAGCTCGACCGACGACTAGGAATTTTCTTGTTCAGACTGAAGTGAAACCTGTTGTTCCAAAGACTTTGTCCTGTTTTTGTTTTAAAGGTCGAAATCATAAATTGTAGGTTTGTTCCGATTTTTCTTAAATTAACACCTTGGAAAAGATTTATGATGGTCAAGTCGAATTGGATTTGTTGTCGCTGTCTATCTGACCAAAATTGTTATCGGCTTGTACGGACACAGATAATTGTTCTCATTATCAGGCTCCTCATAATTCGCTTGTACATTGCGTTAAAGAAAAAACACTCGCATCGTCGACTTCCCAGAAAGCTTGGTGTACATGGCAGGCTCAGGGTTCGGCAAAACAAACGGCTTCCTTTGTGTTATTGCCCACTTTTGTTGCAGAAATTACCGTAATTTTGTTACCGTACTCCACAAGGCGGGAATAAGGCACCGCGTTCGGTTTATGTTGGATTTTGGAAGTAAGGCGAATTTTCGTTCCCGGGGAATTTGTGAAAAATTAGGCCTTCCCGTGGAAAAGTCAGATGTGTCTGTCTTAGGCTTAGGAGGAACAAAAAGTTCAATTGTTGGACAAACGTCGACGGCTCTATTTTCGCGTTTTGATACTCGGACAGTTCTCCGTTTTAACGCTTTTGTTGTTGATAACATAGCGGGTGATATTCCTCCTCAAAACGTAGACCTTTCGACTTTAAGTCACTTAAAGGATTTGCCTTCAACCGACTGTAGTTTTGGTAAATCGGGAAAAATTGATGGCATAATCGTGACGGGGTTGTTTCCTTTTGTTTTTCAAGGAGAAAGAGTTCTTTTATCTCCGGAAATGTCCGTCGCTTATTGTACTCCCTTCGGCTATGTGTTTAAGGGATCTCTCCCGAATATTGGTCGAGCTGAAAGGCATTCATTTGTTGCTACGAAGGAAATCGCTGGTTTGGAGTATGTAGTTTACTCCCCTGTTCTTCGCGGAAGGCTAAAGTCACCGAAGATCTCCGTTTAAAGTCATGGACTCGTGTCTTTACCCGCGGTCCCTAAATCTGATTCGATAAATAAGTTGATGTTATTAGTTTTGAACGCATCATCCCACGGTTATTATTTTGAATACAGCGGACAAGGTCGATTGCGCAATTGTTTTGAGACGCAATACTTGTTTATTTATAGCATTTTAACACTCGTTTTATCCTTGTTTCTGATTTTGTTGTCAACTTATGTCCACGGCCGTCCCAATAGCTTGTTCGGGATTTTTTTTGTAAATTGTTGTATATATATATATATATATATATATATATATATATATATATATATATATATATATATATATATTTATATTTGAACCCCAGGGGGAAAAAGTTTTGTTCCAGTTGATCGTTCATTTCTTCTTCTTCTTTCGAATAGCCCTACTTTGGACCACGCAACTGTTGGGCTTTGACCTTTGCCCAATATTGTCGCATCTTCTGCCGGTGTAACTCCTTTCTCTCTTCTGTCCAGGGGGAACCTTTCCTACGGGGTTTTTCCTGAAATCCACGGACTTCCTTCAGGGTGCGTCTCACAGACTGTCTGTTTTGGAGATCTGTTAGTCCCAGTTCTTTAATATCCTTCTCGGTTTCTGTCAACCAAGTGGTACGAACCTTCTAGTTTTGCCAGAAGGTGAACAGACGGTTAGTTAGTCGGTTTGTAGGCAGTCTTGCAATGTGGCCATAGAAAGCAACCCTTCTTTTCCTTCCACAGTTAGAGAGCATCTCAATATGTTCGTAGAGCTCAGAGTTATGCCGCCTTTGGAATTCCCCATCTTCCTTTACCGGGCCTAGGATCTTTCTGAGTTTTTTCTTTCGATTCTCCTTTCTTTGATTACCAATTTCTCTACTAGACCTCTTCGGTTCAAGGAAAGACACTCCATGACATTATTGCGTGACAGGCATTTCTTATTGTAAGTGTTCTTAGTCAGTCGATAGGCTAGTTCTAATTTGTTGACTCTCTTGGATAGTGATCTCTTTCTGATAAGTTGGGTTCAATCCAATCACCGAGATACTTAAATTTCTCAGTCCTCTTGATGTTTCCCTGTTCTAGTCAAATCTCTCTGTTTGCTTCTCTGATGTTGGTGAAGAATTCTGTTTCCTCCAGCGACACTTGAAGACCTACTTTGGCAGCCTGTTTTCTGAGGCAGTTTACTTGCATTGTTGCCATCTCAAGAGAATCAGCAAACAGTGCCATATCATCTGCAAAGGCCACGCAATCTACAACTATTCCATCGTTCTTACGTCCTAGGTAGATTCCACTCTGAGCACCAACATTGATGAGTTCCTTGCGCCATTCTCTCATAACCTTTTTAAGGACACAGTTGAATAGAAGTGGGGAAATCTCCTTGTCTCATTCCAGTTTTTATTTCGAAGCTTTCTGAAATCTCGCCTCTAAATTTAACCTTGAAATGGGTGTTGGTCAAAGTTTCTAGGATGAGTCTGCGGGTTTTGTTGTCTAGCCCTAGTTCCTGGAGTACTTTGTTAAGCGTTTCTCTATCAATGGAATCGTAGGCCTTCCTAAAATTAACAAAGGTTACGACCACTCTGCGGTTTCTCATCTTGGAGTATGCAAGTACAGTTTTAAGATTGAGGATCTGTTCAACACAGGATCTCAAGATTCTCAAGGAGTTGTTCACCATATTCACGCAACGATCAGCTGTCACGGTCACAGTGTTCCTGTTTTCCTCTAAAAAGTAAGGCCCTATGACACCAAACTTCCCGATACCAGACCACATCGTAACTTTGAGACTGTCTAGTGATGTTTCATTCAGAGTTTGTGAATTTTCCAAGGCCCTGTATCGTAAGTTTTGACGATATCCGTTAAGATGGAAATCATGATCCATGATGGAAATAATGATCGCTCATTATATACATCGCATTAGGCTCATCTTCCAAAAGTTGGAGCATCGCTTCAGCAAAAGCTGCACGTTGTGGATAGTCGGCCTCCTTCAACTGGTGCTTAACTGCCATTTTAAAGGGATAAAAACGTAAATCTTGGTGGAGAATTCGCCGTTCGGAAGTGTTGGATATTCGTAGTGTTGCAGAATGCCGACGAGTTAATGCCTTGGGCTACGTAACATAGCCTACCTTACACGTTCCACGTTCTCCGGAGTTCAAACTATGCGACGTGGTCCATGTGACTTCTTTTCATTAAACTGTCTCCACCATGGAACACCCGGAGTTTGGTCAAAACCCTGCCTGTTCTTGTATAAGTATTGGATCAATCACGCCCACCACTCTGAGCTTAATGACCGGCATTATGATTTTGTTTATAATGTTTAATATGGTTATTGCGCGCCAGCATTGAGTTACATCTCCCTTCTTTGTTAGATTAATAATTAGTGCTTCCTTGATTGAGGTTGGAAACTGCTCCTCCTCCCAAGCCATGGTAATAATTAGGTTCGACAGTTGTAAAGTTTTCTCTAAGTATTTGAATTTAGAAACTTTCTTCATTTGGCTATACTTTGTAATCATATTGTTAAATGCCTCTCTGACATTGGTTAGGTACTCTGTCTTTTCAAGAGATTTTCAGTCCTGTCGTTTCTGTCGCTTCTTTTAGAATATCGATATGTTTATACTTGCTTCTTCCAAACTTCCAGCCATAACTGCTAAGTCATCCCTAAAAGCGAAGCAATCCACTTCTAATCCATCCGTTATTCTTGCTAATCTGATTTTTTGTAGTCCTTCTGCAGTCGTTTCCTTTTTCCACTCTCTAATAGATTTTTCTAACACCCAGTTGAATAGGAGAGGTGACAATCCATCTCCTTGTCTTAATCCTGTTCTGATTTTGAAAGGCCTGGAGACTTCGCCACGGAACTTTACTTTTGAGTAGGTATCATTAAGTATTTTTATGACGATTGCGACTGTTTTATTGTTTGCTTCGAACTCTCTGAGGATGTTAAATAACTTTGTTCTGTCAACGGAGTCATACGCTTTCTTGAAGTCAACCAACGTGATAAATATGTCTTTCCCTCTTAATCGTCTATAATTAATAATTATCTTCAAGTTTAAGATTTATTCCGCACAAAATCTTCCCTTCCTAAAGCTCGCTTGGTATTCACCAATTTCTTTGTCAAGTTGTTCTTCCAATCTGTTTTGTAGGGGCTTAGATAGGATTTTATACGTTACCTGATGTAAAGACCTCTGTAGTTGTTTGCATCGGTTTGTGGATTTTCCGAGGCCCAGTATCGTAAGTTTTGACGATATCCATTAAGATAGAAATGAGCCTCGTCGCTCATTATAAAAATCGCATTAGGCTCATCTCCCAAAAGTTGAAGCATCGAATGCCGACGAGCTACATGCCTTGGGCTACGTAACATAGCCTGCCTTACACGTTCTCCGGAGTTCAAACTGTGCGCCGTGGTCCACGTAACTTCTTTTTCATTAAACTGTCTCCACCACGAAGGACATTAACCCATCGCAAAATGGTGTACCGATTCGGTACACCCGTAGTTTGGTCAAAACCCTGCCTATTCTTGTATAAGTATTCGATCAAAAACGCCCAGCACTTATGAGCTTGATGAAGGGCATTATGATTTTGTTTATAATGTTTAATATGGTTATTGCGCGCCAGTTCTCGTATTGAGTCACATCTCCCTTCTTTGTTAGTTTAATAATTAGTGCTTTCTTGATTGAGATTGGAAACTGCTCCTCCTCCCAAGTCTTGGTAATAATTGGGTGCACTATGGCAATTTCAATTGGAAATTCTGTTGGAATATTATCTGTACCAGCCGCTTTTCCTGCTTTCAGGTGTCGGATCGCCGTTATTATTTCTTTCCTCTTTGGAATCTTGCAGGCAATCATCGCGTTGTTTGGGATGTTTCCTTCGTTTGTACCTGCTTCTGGTATTTGGTAAGTATTTCGGCTTCGTTAATTCTACTTCTTCTTTTGGTAGGGCTTCTAGTTTTTCAGCAAAATGTTCAGACCATCGATTTAGTTGTTCTTCGATAATTGTAAAGTATTTGAATTTAGAAACTATCATAATTTGACCATTCTTTGTAATCTTATTATTCGGTGCCTCTATGATATTGGTTAGGTACTCCATTTTTTCAAAAGTGATTTTCAGTTCCGCCCTTTTTGCTGTTTCTTTCAGAATATTGATGTGTTTGGTTGCTTCTTCCAAACTTCCCGCCATAACCGCTATGTCATCCGCAAAAGCGAAGCAATCCACTTCTAATCCATCCTCTATTCTTCCTAATTTGATTTTTTGTAATCCTTCAGTCGTTTTCTTTCTCCACTCTCTAATAGCTTTTTCTAATGCACAGTTGAATAGGAGAGGTGACAATCCATCTCATTGTCCTTATCCTGTTCTGATTTTTAAAGGTCTGGACAGGTCCCCTGTACCTCGCGACAGGCTAAACTTACCGAAGATCTCCGTTTAAAATCATGGACTCAAAGTTTTGACCCGCGGTCCCTAACTCTGATTCGATAAATAAGTTGATGTTATTAGTTTTGATCGCATCATCCCGCTGTTATTAGTTTAAATACAGCGGACCAGTTCGATTGCGCAATTGTTTTGAGACGCAATACTTGTTTATTTGCAGCATTTTAACACTCGTTTGTTGCTTGTGTCAGATTTTGTTGTCAACTTATGTCCACTGCCGTCCCAATAGCTGGTTCGTTTTTTTTTTTTTGTAAATATTTGAACCCCAGGGGGTGAAAGTTTTGTTCCAGTTGATTGTTCATTTATTTATTCCTATTTGGAGTTGTGTTTTGTAGAGTTTTGTCTATTATGTTTCATTGTTTCGTTTTTTAATACCTAAATTGAACAAATTTGTCACAATCAAGCCAAAGCTTCAATTCATAGACTAAACAACGTATATACGTCAAAAAATTATACTCCCTCTGTTTCAAAAAAGAACCCGATTTAGGAATGTTGTTCCACAACAAGTATGTGATTTCATAAAAAAATATACGAAGGGATATATAATGTCTATTTTCATAACTAACTATAGGGTGCGCCATGGGAAACGGACCTATTAAAAATGAACGGTACTCCACTATTTTAGGGTTTGAATTTTTTTTATTGACAGAAATAAGTAGGTCAGAGCATGCAGTTTGAGTTACCTATTTACGAAAAATAATATCATTAAAATGGTGTTTTTCATGCGGACAAATGTGGAGACACTTTCTGAAGTTAGCTTCCACTCTCTCCAATAGTTGACAATCGATCTGAGCGATGTTTTGCTTGTGTATGAAGTTTCATGCATACAAGACTTTAGATACCCCCACAAGAAAAAAACACACATTCAAAGGTCTGGAGAGCTTGGGGGCCAAAACAAATCACCGAATCTGGAGATAACGCTACTAGGGAACAGTTGTCTAACAGATCCATCGACACTCGGACAGTATGGGCCGTTGCTCCAGAACATTTTCCAGTTGGAACCAAACATTTTGCAGATTGATTCGTCGTGCTCTCAGCTCGGTTCTCAATGAGTTGTTCACCATATACAGGCAACGATCAACTGTCACGGTCACAGTGTTCCTGTTTTCCTTAAAAAAGTAAGGCCCTATGACACCAAACTTCCCGATACCACACCACATCGTAACTTTGAGACTGTCTAGTGATGTTTCATTTAGAGTTTGTGGATTTTCCAAGGCCCAGTATCGTAAGTTTTGACGATATCCGTTAAGATGGAAATCATGATCCATGATGGAAATAATGATGGCTCATTATATACGTCGCATTAGGCTCATCTTCCAAAAGTTGGAGCATCGCTTCAGCAAAAGCTGCACGTTGTGTATAGTCGGCCTCCTTCAACTGGTGCCTAACTGCCATTTTAAAGGGATAAAAACGTAAATCTTGGTGGAGAACTCGCCGTTCGGAAGTGTTGGATATTCGTAGTGTTGCAGAATGCCGACGAGTTAATGCCTTGGGCTACGTAACATAGCCTATCTTACACGTTCCACGTTCTCCGGAGTTCAAACTGTGCGACGTGGTCCATGTGAGTTCTTTTCATTAAACTGTCTCCACCATGGTACCGCAGTTTGGTCAAAACCCTGCCTGTTCTTGTATAAGTATTGGATCAATTACGCCCACCACTCTGAGCTTAATGACCGGCATTGTGATTTTGTTTATAATGTTTAATATGGTTATTGCGCGCCAGTTCTCGCATTGAGTTACATCTCCCTTCTTTGTTAGATTAATAATTAGTGCTTCTTCGATTGAGGTTGGAAACTGCTCCTCCTCCCAAGCCATGGTAATAATTAGGTTCGACAGTTGTAAAGTTTTCTCTAAGTATTTGAATTTAGAAACTTTCTTCATTTGGCCATACTTTGTAATCATATTGTTAAATGCCTCTTTGACATTGGTTAGGTACTCTGTCTTTTCAAGAGATTTTCAGTCCTGTCGTTTCTGTCGTTTCTTTTAGAATATCGATATGTTTATACTTGCTTCTTCCAAACTTCCAGCCATAACTGCTAAGTCATCCCTAAAAGCGAAGCAACCCACTTCTAATCCATCCGTTATTCTTGCTAATCTGATTTTTTGTAGTCCTTCTGATGTCGTTTCCTTTTTCCACTCTCTAATAGATTTTTCTAACACCCAGTTGAATAGGAGAGGTGACAATCCATCTCCTTGTCTTAATCCTGTTCTGATTTTGAAAGGCCTGGACACTTCGCCACAGAACTTTACTTTTGAGTAGGTATCATTAAGTATTTTTATGACGATTGCGACTGTTTTATTGTTTGCTTCGAACTCTCTGAGGATGTTAAATAACTGTTCTGTCAACGGAGTCATACGCTTTCTTGAAGTCAACCAAAGTGATAAAGATGTCTTTCCCTCTTAATCGTCTATATTTAATAATTATCTTCAAGTTTAAGATTTGTTCCGCACAAAATCTTCCCTTCCTAAAGCTCGCTTGGTATTCACCAATTTCTTTGTCAAGTTGTTCTTCCAGTCTGTTTTGTAGGGGCTTCGATAGGATTTTATACGTTACCTGATGTAAAGACCTCTGTAGTTGTTTGCATCGGTTTGTGGATTTTCCGAGGCCCAGTATCGTAAGTTTTGGCGATATCCATTAAGATGGTAATGAGCCTCGTCGCTCATTATAAAAATCGCATTAGGCTCATCTCCCAAAAGTTTGAGCATCGCTTCAGCAAAAGATGCACGTTGTGGATAGTCGGCCTCCTTCAACTGGTACTTAACTGCCATTTTATAGGAGTAAAGAAGTAAACCTTGGTAGAGAATTCGCCGTACTGAAGTATTGGATATTCGTAGTGTTGCAGAATGCCGACGAGCTACATGCCTTGGGCTACGTAACATAGCCTGCCTTACACGTTCTCCGGAGTTCAAACTGTGCGCCGTGGTCCACGTGACTTCTTTTTCATTAAACTGTCCTCACCACGAAGGACATTAACCCATCGCAAAATGGTGTTCCGATTCGGTACACCCGTAGTTTGGTCAAAACCCTGCCTATTCTTGTATAAGTATTGGATCAAAAGCGCCCAGCACTCTGAGCTTGATGAACGGCATTATGGTTTTGTTTATAATGTTTAATATGGTTATTGCACGCCAGTTCTCGTATTGAGTCACATCTCCCTTCTTTGTTAGTATAATAATTAGTGCTTTCTTGATTGAGATTGGAAACTGCTCCTCCTCCCAAGTCTTGGTAATAATTGGGTGCACTATGGCAATTTCAATTGGAAATTCTGGTGGAATATTATCTGTACCAGCCGCTTTTCCTGCTTTCAGGTGTCGGATCGCCGTTATTATTTCTTTCCTCTTTGGAATCTTGCAGGCAATCATCGCGTTGTTTGGGATGTTTCCTTCGTTTGTACCTGCTTCTGGTATTCGGTAAGTATTTCGGCTTCGTTAATTCTACTTCTTCTTTTGGTAGGGCTTCTAGTTTTTCAGCAAAATGTTCAGACCATCAATTTAGTTGTTCTTCGACAATTGTAAAGTATTTGAATTTAGAAACTTTCATAATTTGGCCATACTTTGTAATCTTATTATTCGGTGCCTCTATGATATTGGTTAGGTACTCCATTTTTTCAAAAGTGATTTTCAGTTCTGCCCTTTTTGCCATTTCTTTCAGAATATTGATCTGTTTGGTTGCTTCTTCCAAACTTCCCGCCATAACCGCTATGTCATCCGCTATGTCAAGCGAAGCAATCCACTTCTAATCCATCCTCTATTCTTCCTAATTTGATTTTTTGTAATCCTTCAGTCGTTTTCTTTCTCCACTCTCAAATAGCTTTTTCTAATACACAGTTGAATAGGAGAGGTGACAATCCATCTCACTGTCCTTATCCTGTTCTGATTTTTAAAGGTCTGGACACTTCGCCATGGAACTTTACTTTTGAGCAGGTATCATTAAGTGTTTCTATGACGATTGTGACTGTTTTATTGTTTGCTCCGAACTCTCTGAGAATGCTAAATAACGTTGATCTGTCAACGGAGTCATACGCTTTCTTGAAGTTAACACACGTGATAAAGATGTCTTTCCCTCTTAATCGTCTATATTTAATAATTAACTTAGTAAATAATTAACTTAATTAACAAGATAGAGATTTCCTCCGCACAAAATCTTCCCTTCCTAAAGCCCGCTTGGTATTCGCCAATTTCTTTGTCAAGTTGTTCTTCCAGTTTGTTTTGTAGGACCTTGGATAGGATTTTATACGTTACCGGAAGTAGAGATATCCCTATGTAGTTGTTTGCATCGGTTTTGTCTCCTTTTTTGAAAATGGGGTGGATTAGTGCAGTTTTCCATTCTTCAGGTACACGTTCCGTTCTCCAAATTTCATAGATTATGTACATATTGTATATATTATTTTTATTGGATGTAAATAAATTGTTAGAATAGTTAAATAGACGCGTGGGCCATTTAAAATGCCTTCGTGTGTCAGTGTCCCGCGGGTCATATGTTCACCATCACTGGACTAGTTGATAAGAGGATGATTATGTTCAAAATAATATTGTGTAGAGACAGGCGAAACAAAACGAACATGAGCATATTAGGAGAATTTAATCGAAATTTGATCGAAAAAGACTTCATTTACACATGATTGATTTATATATATATATATATATATATATATATATATATATATATATATATATATATATATATATATATATATATATATATATATATATATATATATATATATATTGACATACAAGAAAATGAAGTTAAATTCTTTTTATTTGTATTATTTGTTGCCGATTAAAACAATTTTTGTTTCGAGAACTTAAAACTACATATAATTGAAAATATTTTGAGTTGAATGCTAAATATTGTTAAGTGATGTAAATAATGTAAGTACCTTTAATAGCATTGACTATTTTCTGCTTGAGAAGCTGTTTTAACTGTTTATGTTTTAAAGTTATTTTAATTGATTGTTAAAATAGTCTTATATTGAAACGTGAGTCTTACATTTTCTGTAAAATTATAAATTACAGTGTTTTTGAAGCATAAATACCTGTAGAATATTTTGTTTCCTTGATAGACTGGTAGAAAGGATTCCAAAATAAAACAATCTAATCTTATATGCAGCCTGGACATAATCCAAAGATAGTTTAGGTATGTTCATATCGTCTGGAACTAAATTCGTCGGAAGAAAGTCGTAAGACAATAATAACGGTCTCAAGTAATCGACCACTATAAAAAAAAACTCATTATGAAAATCGTTTCCATCGCAAACAAAAAAGTCCACCCTTACTCTCTTGAAGCACTGCGCTTTCCTCGGAATTAAAACCTATAATATATGGCACGCGATTGAATTCCCCCTTGCGAAATAATTCGTGGCTTTTTGCCGATAAAATTGCTCCATCATGTTCCGGCTCTATTGTTGGACTATACCCCAAACCATTTAACGGAGATATTAAATTCTATATAAAAAAAAAAAAAAATAGGAAATACGGTGTTTTAATTTTTTTGTTGGTATATTTACTATAATTGCTGCGCTTGATGAGACGGTGTTCAATACACTCGCATCTACCTTTTTTAGTCGATTTACCAAGTCTTCTGTGGAGAAGGTAATTATGCCGAGGGCTAGACCGACCTGCTGAGCAATATTCCGGGGATTGCGTTGTAAGGCCCATGGGCATAAAGCGCTGCCACTTTCTGAAATGGCCCGTTGAAAGAGGCCCTTCGCCTGAGGGGCCAGCAATAAATAACTTACGGACGCGGCTCCGGCGCTTTCGCCAAATATCGTTACGTTGTTTGCGTCGCCGCCGAACTGGTGGATGTTTTCTTTCACCCAGCGTAATGCTGCTATTTGATCCTTTAAGCCGTAATTTCCTGGAGACGACATGTCTTCTGTACTTAGGAATCCTGTTAACAACATTTTATCACTAATCGTATAAACTTGGTTTATAAGTTCTTACAAAGTTAATCTTCTGTAAGAAACAATTATTTCTTATTACATACTTACCTACTAACAGATAAATTTATTTACATTAAGATTTATGAATATTAACATAATTACAATTCATGTCGGATGTTTCATGATGATTATATTTGGAAAAACAATTTCATAGATGTTTAAAAAATCTTATTTTGCAGACACAAGAGAAAAGTGAATAAATGACATTAAAGACATTCAATTACTATAGGTGTAATTTCAACATGTAAAGTATTTTTATCTACGACCACTATTGTAAATGCCAATTATTGTACAGTTCGTGGACTATGTAAATACATCATACCACACACATATGTAACAATCCGCGATTAATGTTATATGATAATTCAAAATCACCCATGAACCTTTGGTTTACGATTCGTTGATTGGTTGAGAACTGCACGTTGATACTATTTTAAAATATAGTACTCCGTGATTTCCAAACAATCATTAAACGTCATATAATTCACATAGAAGCTGTCATTCATTTCGTTTTTTACGTTTAAATCTAACGAAAACTACAAATAAGTACTAAATAAAAAGGTATGTAACCATTATGAATGTATTTATTTTCATTTCTATTAAGTTAAATAAGGTCGAATGTGTTACATCAAATATATTTTTCTTATTAAACAGAAACAAATGAGTGTGGTCGTAGATAAAGTATAGTACATAACTCCAGTTGTAAAGCAATTACGTACTCGCGAAATTACGCCTATTGCCTTTTAAATCTACGAATTTTTAGTTTTCGAAAGATGTTTTAATTATCTTTAGAAAATATTTGAAAAGTTTTTAGAAAATTTTACGAATTTTTAGTTTTTTTGGAAAAATGTAAACATCGCAGGAAATTAATAATTTTAATTTGATTATTTTTTCCAAATTGATTATTAGATTAATTTTTATTACTTGATTAATTTTTATTACTTGATTAATTTAATTGTTATTTCTAAACGTGTAGTATTTTTGGTTTATATTTACATGTTTTCAAATATCTTTCGGATTTCAAAAGATTATTGAATTGCATTTAGAAAATGTTTAAATGTTTTTTTTTTAGAAAAGTTACCGGTTTTCAGATATTTTTGAAAAAAATAAGTTAATAAAATAAGTTAACTGGTTAATTATTGCGCCTATTCTTGTAGGTTGTATAAGCTGCCTATTATATGAAACGGGGACTGTATATTCTTGTTGAATTAAAAGAAAGGCCGCTAAACGGGAAAAACAAAAACGGTTGAAATCGTTTTAGACAAATGGTTGCAGTTTGATCGAAAAAAATAATAGAGTCATGACCAAATGTATGGTTGGACCGCACGAAGACAAGACTAGGCATATAATGCTATATTATTGCGGTTTTATAGTGATGCCCTTGAAAGTTGGCTAGAATATATTTGCTACTTAAAGAGTCAAATCAAATCAATTTTATTGTTATAACTATGACATACCGAAATACATATTAAAACATGTCAAAATTACAAAAATTAAAATTCTAAATTCTAGCTACATAAGAGAAGTTTTACAAAACAATTGAGTATAAACAATTGGGCCAAACAAATAAATATACAGATCACAGGAGTGTTTTGCTTGAGGTGAATTCTTCAACACCTTAAAAGGCTTTGTCGGTTAAAATATCTTTAGACAAGGGGCTATTAATATCTTTAGCAAGGGGCTATTAATATTAAAAGACAAGGGGCCAATAATATCTTTAGCTTCGCGAAGTACGATTTGCAAAAGGTTCTCCTACTAATTCCCACTAGGCATCGGATAGCCCTTTTTGAGCCATTAATACCCTTTCCATGTGGGAGGAAGCGCCCCATATCATGATTCCGTATGCAATGACGGAATGTATCTCCGCAAAATACAAGAGAATTAGCACTGCACCATTGACAATATTGTTGAGCATACGAAGCATATAAATCTTACGATTCACGTTTTTCTTACAATTGTGTCTGTAGTGATATTCCATGTGAGGAATTCTTCGAAGGTAATTCCTAGAAAATGTGTATTTTTTGCTCTAGATAACTCGTCCTTGCCAATTGCCAAGGATGGCAATCTGGGTTTTCTGCTGACCTCTTTCTGGGTTTGGAAAATTATGCATTTAGATTTTTTTGTATTGAACAAATTATTTGCGGAGAACCAATTGAATACTTTTCCCATCATTCTCTTCGATTTAAGTGTCGATTAATGTAAATTTAAAAAGCTTGCATCATCCGCCTATAGGATGCACTGTTTACGACTTAAGTAATGAATGAGGTCAGCTATGTATAGAGAGAAAAGAGTCGGGGAAAGTATGCTGCCCTGTGGAACACCAATAATAATATACGCAGGTTCCGATGCGACGAACTCATTCAGAAGGTGTATTTTGACATACCATTGTCTGTTATGATATCGTTTGTTTCCAATTGTCGTAACCCACAAATTTCTCAATATGAGGATTTTGTATTTTCCGTTGAAGAGCACCACTGTGCATCAATAAAACCATCAAGAATAGTCTAGGAAGGTTATTAACTTGTTATAATTCAGTGTTTTATACAGAAAGAGAGAAACAGTCAAACGCAGTAAGCCACAAATCTATCCAAGTTTAGTTGTGGATTACGACAATTGGCCTTTCCACAGACGATATTATATATGATCTGAGAAGAGACAGCCATAAAGCATGGAGACTTTTAAAATGACTAAGCAATGATCCGTCAAAGACCTCTGTATATTACATCACTGCCAACCAAATAGCACATCAGATTTTGATGAACGGGAAGCCCATCCACAAGCACATAGTGCCCAGACATCAAAGAGAAATTCAAGAGGAAAGTAACTATCTTACAATACCACTAAGAATGACAGAATTTGGAAAATAGAAAATCAGCCGGCTTGGATGACATTCGGACAGAACAAATTAAGCATTATATTAAGTACTCCAGCTCTTCAATAGCTGCATGAAGAATTATCAAATCCCAAAGATATGGCGGAAGATCCGTGCGATAACTCTGCTGAAACCTGGCAAAGAAGGGAACAACCCGAAGAACTTCAAACCCGTTACACTCCTGTGTCGCCTCTACAAACTACTAGAAAGAATGATTCTGAATCGCCTTCTACCCGAAATTGATCCTCTGCTCATACCCGAACAAGCTGGATTTCGTCCCGGCAGAATCTGTACTGGACAGTTGCTGAACCTTAGGTTAAGGTAACTGGAGTGGCATTTGTTGATTTGTCGGCAGCCTACGACACTGTTAACCATCAGCACCTACTTACTAAGGTCTACACGTTGACTACTACTACGACTAAGATCTTCAGCCTAACCAGGTTCATTTCCACTCTCCTGCACAATCGGAGGTATTTTGTGGAATTCCAAGGGCATCGTAGCCGATGGAGATTACAGAAGAACGTCCTACCCCAAGGAAGCGTTCTCGCTCCATTTCTGTTCAATATGTATACAAATGACCAGCCCCTAGCTAACAACTTGTTTCTTGTACGCTGGCGATCTCGCTCTTGCTGCACAGTGTAAAGATTTAGAATCAATGGAGAATAACCTTACGAGTGCCCTTAAGGCTCCATCCAAATACTATTTCGCAAACGAACTAAAACCAAATCCCTCCAAGACATTAGCCTTTTACTTGAGAAACAAGGAATCCTTTCGTGTAATAAAGGTAGTATGGTCAGGAGTAGAATTGGAACACTGTTACACCCCAACATTTCTGGGAATGACATTGATGACAGAGCTCAGTGCTCTACCAGAAACACTGTCTGAACACCAAGTCAAAAGTTTCCACCAGGAATAATCTTCTGAGAAAGCTGGCTGGTTCAAAATGGGGTAGTCAACCTGACACCATTCGAACATCTGCAATGGCATTGTGCAATTCCGCTACAGAATACGCCTGTCCGGTTTGGTGTATCTCAACTCATGCTAAACAGGTGGACGTTGCTCTCAATGAAACATGTAGAACTAAACTGGATGCTTCAGATCAACACCAACTGAGTTCCTTTTCCAGCTCGCATGAATAGCACTACCCTCTATTCGACGAGAAATAGCTGCAAACAAGGAAAGGAAGAAGACTGAGAAGGAAGCAACCCATCCTCTACATGGGCATGAACAACATGCTCAGAGGCTAAAGTCTAGAAAGAGTTTCCTAAGAACATCCAAATAATTGAAGACTCTTTGCGAAAAAGCCAGGCATTATGGAAAGCTAAAGAATCTCTTTCCCTGGGCTGGCACAGGATAGCCGAAACTTTACCTCCTGGTCATGATAAAGGATAATTAACATGGAAATCCTTGAATAGATTAAAATCAGGAGTGGGCAGATCTATGACCAATCTTGAAAAGTGGGGCTACATTAAAGAAAATAGCATTCAGTGTGACTGTGGAGAAAACCAGACGGTGAAACATATGCTTCAGTGTAGACTGTGCCCGATCTCTTGCACAGAAGATGAACTTTATGAAGCATCACAGAATGCAGTGGAAATGGCCCAAGTTTTGGTCAAATATTATATAATGTTTGTAGTCAGAGTATTTGTATCTGTGTTTAATTTGATGTTTTCTGACACGAGAATAAAATTTGGAACCATCTTCCCACCTTCCTCCCTCTGATACCATACGTGTGTAACTAGTCCAAAAATATCTTATGAAACACAAAATCAAATGCCTTCGACAAGTCGCAAAAGATCCCAACCGGAGATCTTCCTTTGTCTATCTCAATAAGTACCTTATTATAGAACGAACAGATGGCCGTCGTTGTGGATTTGTTTTTTCTAAATCCATGTTGTTCTTGTGGGATTTTATCTAGTGTTTAGTGATGTTGCATTAGCCTTCGCTCCATGCTCTATTTAAAGATTTTGACTACTAAGGATACTAAGGATATTGGTCGATAGTTGATCAGATTCGTTTTGTCTCCTTTTTTGTGTACTGGCACAATCACAGATCTTTTGGGAATAGCTGGATATTTTATTCATTTGCGAGTCCGAGACACCAGTGTTTACATTCAGGCCCTTCTTTACCAATAGTTGGCGGCGTCCTGCCATTTTCAACAATTAAGTCCTCCATCGTGCATGCCTCTCCCATGTTGGAACATCTGAGAAAGTGGCTGTCGCTCTGATGACCCCCGCATTCACACAGCTCGCCATCCACAGGCATTCCCCATCTCATCCTGTTCGATTTACAGCGCGTGACTCCTGTCCTTAGTCTATTTAGTGATTTCCATTTTGCGTATGGTAAAAGTTTTCCCGGTGGTAGCTCCTCTCTGGGTTCGGTCCGTAGGTTTGGGTATTGTTCTTCCCAGAGCTCTATGCGGCGTTGTTTTTGGCATGTCTGCAGTTGTTGCGAATGTTGCAGAAAGCTCTTCCTTGTTTTGAGTCGTCGCCTTTCAGGTTGTTGATCGTGTAGAGGGTGCTGCCTATCTCCGATCAGCTTCTGCCCCTCTGTTTCGGATGCTACTTTGTGTCGACAGATGTCGGTCTCAGACAGCCTGTTATAATTCTGCACGTCTCGTTTAAGACCACGTCGACATGTCTTGCGTGAACTGTGTTGTAACACACTGGTGCCGCGTACTCAGCAATGGAGAAACATAGAGCAAGGGCCGACGTACGCAGCACGCCAGGCTGCGCTCCGCATGTTGTGCCAGTGAGCTTCTGGCTCTTCTTTGGCCTTTGTATTCTGGCAGTGTTTTTGGAAAGATAGTGTGTGGTCCAGTGTTACGCCTAGGTACTTTGGAGTGTCGCATGTTTCAAGTTCTTGATCTCTCCATGTGATTTACAGCTTCTTGCTTGTGTCCTTATTTCTCAGGTGAAATGCGCACACCTGGGTTTTTCAGGGGTTCGGCTTCAACTGGTTTATGTCGTAGTACTGTGCCATGTTTTCTAAGGCTGTAGTTAGTTTATACTCGACCTCTTCGAAGCTTTTCCCTTGTGTGGCGATAGCTTTGTCATCCGCATAAATGAAGCGACGCGTCTGTTGGTCGGTTGGTTGTTGGTTGGTCAATTGGTGATCCAAAGCCGAATATTTCTCACTATCAAATGAACAATTTACTATCTCTGTAATAGGGAAAACTAAAAGATCCCTAAATTCTTTTATGATATGGCATGGGAGTAAATCTGGTCCGCAATTGGATTTATTCTTCAGTTTATGAAGAATTTCAGACATTTCCGTGACTGTGTAGTTTTCAAGAAACATAGATTTGTTGTTGAACCAGCTATGATCAATAATAAATGCCGATGCAACTCTTGCTGCAAGCAGGGGTGCATTTTTTAAGAAATCATTGAAAGCGTCCGCTATTTGCTTCGGCTTTTCTATATCGCACTCATTGACCCTAATTTTCCAGTAAACTTTAGAATTGGTTTTATTACTTAATTCAGTAATTGTTTGTCATACCGCCTTCTGGAGGTTAGGCCCTCGTTCCATCCTCCTCTTTTGCGAAATTTCGCATTGTTTGTAAGATTAATCTATTGTGTATACTTTCATTTAAACGATATTCAACTCTTAAAATGGGAAATGTTTTTTGCAAAACAAATAAATCTTTTAGGTTCTTACTTGATGAAATAATTTCATTTGAGACCCATGTCTTTGTGGGAACGATGTAAAGAAGAGATGCTGTATTGTCTGAAGGAAGTATTTAGTTTTGTTTTCGCAGTCTGTTTCTCTGTTTCTATGTTTCATCCATAAGCATCGATTGAAATTTTCGTTTATTATTTTCTGAGAAATTTCTTTGGGATTTGTAAATTAGTAAGTTCCTATCTTTAATCGATTTGCTTAGTAATACAAGTTTAAGGTCTGAAACACTAGTGTCATCTACCTCTATCGACGATGGCTCAGAGAGATGAGTAAATACGTTGTCAATTAACGTTTTAGACGTGCCTGTTACTTGGGTATGTTCTTCCTAATCCCGGTCCACAAACACGAAAGATAATAGTAGGTTTTTAAGGCTAGAAGAAGTTTTCGAGATGAGATCAAAGTTAGTGTTGAAATCCCCTACAAGTATAATTTCTGAGAATTTGTTGAGAGTGCATTGCAGTATGTTTTCCAGCGCTACTATGAAGGTTGTGAAACATCCAGTTGAGGGTATGAATAAGGCGATGATAATAGTTGTGTACTTTTTCGAGGTCCATTGCACTCCACACACTTTAATATGTTTTTCAATCGATATTTCTTGAATTTCCGGGATTTGTAATATGGAGTCATTATTTAAGTTGCTATTGATTGGCGCTAGTGAGTTGATAATTACAATACAGTATAATCTTGATTAAACGGCGGTTGGTTAATCGGACACGTTCAGTAATCCTGCGCTCTGGAGAAACACATGTCTTTTCTTTCCGCTGTCCCGCGTCGGATATAAACCTCGCGCACAGCTGAAATAAAGTCAAAACGGACACCCTTAAATTCTGAAAACTTGATTCACGATTCTGACCAAGCTAATTCTTCTCTACAATTGTCTTCGGAATTTTTACAAGAGCTTTGGTGTTACACTGTCAAACGATGACATAGCTTGGCTTCAAGGCACACGCGAAGAAAATTTTAATTCTTTTTCTGACGAAGAAATCCTCAGCCCAATTTGTTCCACGGATGACGATGAAGCTAACGATGATTTGAATGTTTGAACTCGGTAGCAAACGGTGAAGGGTTTAAAATATGTAAAATTGTTATTGGTTTGTTTTAATCCTGATAATCCAGATTTTTTTGATAATCCGGCGGTTGTGTAGCCCTATGTGTCGGATTATCAAGATTATACTGTAGTTCTTTTTTTTTTAAATAAAAGAAACAATTTGTTTACTTATTTTGTTGCATGGATTTAGTTATATAAAGAGGCTGTGGAGAAAATTAAACGATTGGATGAAAAAGAAAATGCATTCAGATCAGATTCAAATTGTTAATCAAACAAAAAGCTGGTAAATTTGATTTTTTTTAAGAAGCAGGTTCTTCAGAGGTAAACAAGTGCTTTTCACTCAGAAATTATCCAAAAAAAGCAAGCCAAAGTTTTGCAACTGATTTTAAGTAAAGAGCCATTTTCTTTAAACAAATTTAACAAATCTTATAGAATTGCCGCATAGCTGATAGTATTAAAAAGCACTGTACGTCATATCTATCCACAAATGTTATATAATTAATGATATTTAATAACGTTCTAATTCAGAAATAATGTAGGCCAATGTCCTGTCGATCTTTGGAATAATAACATGTTCAATAGCATTCACTCTTCTGTTTGTAATTTTGATTACTACATCAAGAGTTACAAGAGATGTTTGTAGATTTTCAAACACTGGCAATGTAACACCAACTACATTATCCTTCTTGGTGCGAATTTTAATTTGGTGTTTAGTTACATTTTGCAAAGCAACTTGATTGAAGTCACCCGTAATAAATTTAGCTTCATAACTTTTCCCATCAAAGTTTTAGTCGCAATAATTTTACAGAGAATCATACAGAAACCCATCTTTAAAACATCGGCCTTCTTCTTCAATAGACTGTGGTCCTTTTGGAATCCCTCCAGTCTCGCTTTCTTTCATATTAGGGTACCTCTGCAAGGGAAAATTGGAAGTCTATCTTTTCCAGACATTTTTTATGGTCTCAGGTTTTTATGGTCTTAGATTTAATTACTCTAAAAACGTCTTTTGTAACTCTTGATGAAGCCATCAAAATCACAAACAGAAGAGTGAATGCTACGACTCGTCACACATTAAAGAAAATACAGATTTTATGTCCATGATTTTAAATCTGAAAATTGCTGTCACATTTTCTCTCATTTTGAGTGTTCTATCATGTTCTCCCATTCCCATAATGTTCTATCAATTCTCCTAGGAGGTAATATGATTTGCATAATCTTTACTTTAATAAATAAAATTTTAACTTCTTAATTTATTTCAATAAAGTTAAAATTTATATTTTTTGGACGAGCCACAAAACTTAGATAAAAGAGCCGCATGCGGTTCGCGAGCCTCGAGTTGCCGACCCCTTGGTTAATCCAACAACTGAAGGTAAGCTTTGAGTAAAGAGATTGAATGATTTAAGCAATGTGAAAGAGTGGGATGGACAGCATTAAACTAGAAATAAAGCTTAATAACCAAAAGCAAAATAACCTTTATATTGTTCAATATATTTATAAGATTTATTAGCAATAATTATTTATTGTACTGATTATATCTGGAAATTGATGTGTGTTGTTAAATATTGTATTCGACTTTTGTTAAATAAAAATGGTAATATAGTTTTGCAAACACAAAAATACGTAATTTGTTCATACAGAAAAAGATTAAAAAGTCAGACAATTTCAATTTTATTTATGTAAAATACATGTTTTTGTCTTATAAATCTTAATAAATCTTATAAATATATTGAACAATAAAAACGTTATTTTGCTTTTGGTTATTAAGCTTTATTTTTAGTTTAATGTTGTCCATCCCAGTTTTTCACATTGCTTAAAGCATTAAATCTCATTACTCAAAGCTTACCATCCGCTGTTGTACTAAGCCAGGTGTCGGCAACTCGAGGTCATTTAATTAAAATAATTTTATTTTTTTGTGATTTTTGTCGACTGATTCGTTTGAAATAATGAATTCTGACTTTTATACTTCTTCTTCTTCTGTTGGCTTTATAACCCGTGGTGGGTTTTTGCCTCTACAACAATCTTCTTCCATTCTGTCCTTTCACCGGCTTTCTCTCTCCAATCCCTTACTCCCATCTTTCTAAGACTTTCCTCCACGTCTTCCATCCTTCTGTCGTCATGCATTCTGTACAGGTGTCCCAGCCATGCTATTCTTTGAGCTTTTACATATCTAACTATGTCCGCTTCTTTTATTAACCTGCTTAGTTAATGGTTCATTCGTATCCTCCAAATTCCATGCTCATTTAGGATCGGTCTGTAGATCTTTCTGAGGATCTTTCTTTCAAAGATGCGTAGCGCGTCCTCCTCTGCGGGGGTTAGGGTCCAGGCCTCGCATCCGTACGTTACAACTGGTCTTATGAGTGTTCGGTATATTTGAAGTTTCATTTTGTGACTCAATAACTTGGACTTCATCAGTTTTTGGTATCCGTAGTAGCATCGGTTTCCACTAAGTATTCGCGAGCTTGTTTCTTTAGCTATTACGTTTGTTCTGTTGATTTCTGTTCCCAAGTAGACACAACTTTCAACCTGCTCAAAGCGATACTCGACCAAGTTAAGGTCATTATTATCGTGATGTTCTCTTTCAACTTGCATGTATTTAGTTTTCACCTCATTTATTTTTAATCCCCTTTTTTGCGTTTTATCGTCCAGCATCAATAGTGCTTCCTTTAGCGCTTATTTGCTTCTACATGTCAAACTGACATCATATGCATATGCAGCAACCTGTGTTGATCGGTTGCCAATGTATCCCGTTATATTCAGCTTTCTCATGCATGCCTCTAATGTTAGGTTGAATAGCATGGCGCTCAGGGCATCTCCCTGCCTCACACCCATTTCGATTTTAATGGCGGATGTAAGTTGGTTATCTACTCTAACCGATTCTTTCGAACCGGACTATGTAGCTATTATTAGTTTTACGTATTTACGGGGTTTTCCTGCCTTTTATACATTAAAGGAAAATTATATTATAGTTAATAAACACAAAAATGAAAGTAAACCTAGGAAGCTAATAGGGCGGGGTAGGATTCTACTTATCTTATTCAGGTACATTCGTAAAGCCTCTGATGGGTACCCGATTAAAATGTAATGCTCTAGTGAAGAGGCCCCTGTGGGGTAAGCCCAATCATGTGGACAGTCGACCACGGTTTCGGTCCGATCGATGGGATTTGGAACCTGCTACCGAGATGGTATACCGCTTTAGAAAATTATAGGCCGATTACCGAAATAATTACCAAAAGCATAACAATAAAACTTGACAACTCACAACCAAGAGAACAAACCGGCTTTCAAGCAGGTTATGGCACTAATGATCATCTGCAAGTAATTAAGACCCTGATTGAGAAAAGTGTCGAATATAATCAATTGCTGACACTCAGGTTTATAGACTACGAGAAGGCCTTCGATTCCATAGAGTTATGGGGCATTATGAAGGCATTATCGGAAAGTGGAATCGACTGTAGATACGCAAATCTAATAATTAACATATATGCAAACGCCACATCAAAAGTTAGACTATACACAAAAACAGAAATATTCAGTATCGAAATGGGCGTCAGACAAGGTGACGCGCTGTCCCCAAAACTCTTTACGGTAGTATTAGAAAGCATTTTGAAAAAACTCGATGGGGACGACAAAGGCATAAATATCCAAGGAGAAAGGCTCATTCATCTACAATTCGCAGAAAATATTGGGATAATTACTGATAACCTCAAAGATGCCAAAGAATTTACTTTATTACCAAAAGAATAACAATAAAACTCGACAACTCACAACTAAGAGAACAAACCGGCTTTCAAGCAGGTTATGGCACTAATGATCATCTGCAAGTAATTAAGACCCTGATTGAGAAAAGTGTCGAATATAATCAATTGCTGACACTCAGGTTTATAGACTACGAGGAGGCCTTCGATTCCATAGAGTTATGGGGCATGATGAAGGCATTATCGGAAAGTGAAATCGACTGTAAATACGCAAATCTAATAATTAACATATATGCAAACGCCACATCAAAAGTTAGACTATACACAAAAACAGAAACATTCAGTATCGAAATGGGCGTCAGACAAGGTGACGCGCTGTCCCCAAAACTCTGTACGGCAGTATTAGAAAGCATTTTGAAAAAACTCGATGGGGACGACAAAGGCATATATATCCAAGGAGAAAGGCTCATTCATCTACGATTCGCAGATAATATTGGAATAATTACTGATAACCTCAAAGATGCCAAAGAAATTAATTAATTACAATATCGATTATTATAACCGAAATATTTTTATCACTGTTTCAGTCTGATTATAATTAAAAAATCAGTAATTTCGAAATTTAGCCATCCCATAAAATAGGGTGCAGGTGTGCTTATTTGCCTCCGGCAATCCTTCGAAGCGTGAAAAAGTATTTTTTTTCCAAATGCACACATCAATAACGATAACTGGGTGATTTCACATTTAACTTTGCTATTAATAAAATTGCCTCTGGCGCATTCAGAAGATATATCTCCTGTTATATACTCACATATTACATTTTGGCTGAAAAAACTTTTCTCCTTAAGAAGGTTAGATATCGATTCGGTTGTGTAATCTTGTAAATGTAGGTATTATGTTATAAGACGTGTATTGTTCATAGTTTCTATTGTCTGGACAGTATTTATACACTGTATAAATATAGAAGTATAGCTACACATTAAGATTTAAGGACGGCCAACAAACAGAAGATTAATTGGGGAGTATTAAATAAGACAAACAGAAATGTATAGATGAAAATTTTAGAAGTAATATAATGGTTTTGACTTTGTGTTTTTAACAAAAGGTTTTGCAAATATTGTCATAATATTATCATAGATGCACCAAAGTTGTTTATTTTTTTGTTTTATTTTATCTATTGTTTCGACTTTTAAAGAACAAAACGTTTTGTGAAATTCATTTTATTATTTCTTAAAACAATTTTCATTCGATTTTCACTTTTTAAGTCGGTTTTATTTACGAATTAAAATACGAGTTTACATATTTTTGTGCAAAGTGTTTAAATCAGGAGTGGCCAAAGCGTAGACCACGAAACTATTCCTAGTCTGTCTGATATTTATATATCTTTCATGTGCGTTCTGGTCACGTTATAACAAAATAAAGCCTAAATGTAAGTCTAATTTACATAATTCTGCTTCATTAGACAATCAGCTTGTATCTAGATTGTATTTTTGTATTATTCGTTTTGTGCATTTTAAAATAAATAAAAAGGGAACATGGGTACATACATATAAGTTATCTCAGTTACTTCAAACGAGATACACCGAAGATAGTCCAGCCAAGGGGTTCCGCCAAGACAACCTTTAGAAGAAGAGTTTTAGTTCTACGCCACAGCAAAATTGCCGCACTAAGTTGCAGTTCCACCATCGAAATTTGTGGGTGATCCACAAATTGGTGATCCCAACTTGATCGAGAAACATATAACATGCAAATATGGAACCAAACGCTTCTTAAAATATGCCACACCTTTGAATGCAGGGAGTGACTGCATCTGTGCCAAAGAAACCCCGCCTCACGTATGTCTTATGATGCCGCCTCCGCCCTACAACAGCAACCAAACTCCGCTTTCTTCCCGCATACCGAAATACGACTTCTTCTGGGATGACCTGAACCACGGTCATCCACGAATTGGTGACCCCAACGTGATCTGGGAGGCTGGTATGGACATGTTAACCTCCCGGAACGGCTCATACTGATAGGTGCAAGCTGGTTTTCCCTAGGAAATCGCCTATCAACATACGACATCTACGAAGAGGTCTTGCAACAAACTTGAAACAACAAGGTCTACGATGTCGTCTTCAGCCGCCTACGAGAATATCTGCAACAAAAAACGACATCTACGCTGACGCCTTCTACTGTCTAGGACGCCTACTACCGTCTGGTAGGTGCAAGCTGGTTTTATAAAGGAAACCGTCTATCAACAAGCAACGTCTATGAAGACGCCTTGCAATAAACTTGTAAGAACAAAGTCTACGATGACGCTTCCAAGCGTCTATGAAGACGCCTGCGACAACAAACAGTGTCTACGATGACGCCTTTAATCATCTATAAGGACGCCTACAACAACAAACATCGCCTACGGTACGCCTTACAATAAAGTAGCAAACTCGTCTACGAAGACGTCTACGTTGACGTGTTCAACCGTCTATGAGAACGTCTGCAACAGCCAACGACGTCTACGATGACGTCTTCAACCGTCTACGAGGACGCCTGCAACAACAAAAAACTTCTACGATGACGCCTGCATCCGTCTACGAGAACGCTTCGACTGTCTACCAGACGCCGAAAAACAAACGCAACAACAACGTCAATAATGACGCCTTCAAGCGTATACGGAGAACGGCTTCAACAACATCAACAACAGCAACAAAGATTATGTAGTGTTGTCACCTGCAAGGGGGTGATATTGCGACAATGGGTCTAGTTTTATGACAGGGTCATCGCGATAATCACACGAACGAATTCCATGTTTAGATATAACCATTCTATTTGGATGCTTTACGACGGGTTGTTTCTATAATTCCACGAACGGTTTACGAATTCAGTAATAGATATTTTACAATCGGAATTGTAGAAAAAATATAAAAAAAAAACGATTCCTCAGACCTGAAAGGGCATATAAATACAGTCAACCCCCGACATACATCTAAGTTATCTCAGTTACTTCAAGCCAGACACACTGTAGAGAATTCAGCTGAGAAGATCCGCCAAGGCAACCGTTCGAAGAAGAGCATTAGTTCTACGCCACAACAAAGTCGCCGCAGTAAGTTGCAGTTCCACCATTGTATATGTATATTTGTAAATAAAATTCCCATGAACAAATCGTAGGTGGTAGTTATCCTGGACACGTAACAATTGGTGACCCCGACGTATTCTAGAAATTCTATTGACTCACATAGTTCTATTCACTTGGGTTAAATAGAAAGATCTGATCTTAAAAACAATCTTATTTAGTCTATGTTGTAACTGAGAACTCGTAGAACCAAACGCACCTGAAATCTGCCGCATCGTTGAACCACTCTCTGCATCTGTGACATGGAGACCTTACACGCGAAACTAAACACACCGCCTCACGTACGTGTCGTGCATCCCGCATAGGAAATCACCTATCAACAAACGACGTGTACAAAGATGCCTTGCAACAAACTTGCAATAACAATGTCTACGATGACGCCTTCAACCGTCTACGAGAACGCCTGCAACAAAAAACGACGTCTAAGATGACGCCTTTTAACGTCTACGAGGCCGCTACCGACTTGTTTCCGGCTTCCGGATAGACTCATACTGATAGGTGCAAGCTGGCATAAGAAACCGCCTATCAACAAACGACATCTACGAAGATGCCTTGCAACAAACTTGCAACAACAACCTCTACGATGACGCATTCAACCGTTTATGACGACGTTTGCAACAACAAACAATGTCTATGATGACGCCTGCAATCGACTATGAGGATGCCTGAAACAACAAACAACGTCTACGATGACGCCTACAACCGTTTAGGAGAACACCTGCAACAACAACGTCTACGGTAACGACTTCGACTGTCTACCAGAAGCCTAAAAACAAACGCAATAACGTCTACGATGACGCCTTCAAGCGTATACGAGGACGCCTTCAACAAAAATATCAAGAACAGCAACATAAATTATGTAGAATTATCACTGGCATGGGGGTGATGTAGCGACAATGGGCCAATGGGTTCACAGTAAATCCTTACAAAGAGGAATTAGTTTTATGATAGGGTCATCGCGATAATCACACAAACGAATTTAAAATTTGAATATACATTCTATTATACACACAAAATTCTATTTTGATAGTCGAATAATGAGATGAAACTAAACTAATTATAGATACAAATCATACTAACTTATTAAAGCGGAAAATAGCTTGAATCTATAAATATATTCAACCTTTACAGAAGCTCTATAATATTATTAAATCTCTTTAAGACTACAAAACAAATCTCATGTTGAAACAATAGATATTTGTCTATTATTTACTAGGACTCAGTTCACTTTCGTCACACTAGACAAGAACTAGCTAAATGACATTGTTTTTAAGATCAGATCTTTCTATTTAACCCAAGTTAATAGCCATCTGCAGACGCGTTTCGAAATCTATCTCTCATCAGTGCAGCTTTGCTCTTTTGGAATAGACTTACATTCTTACTGATCTGACATTTGTATGGAAAGACCTGAACTTAGTTTCAGTTATTGATTTATATAGTGGGTAATTATAAAATTCCATTTTATAATTCAAAAGACTAAAGCTGCACTGATCAGAGATAGATCTCCAAACGCGTCTGAAAATGGCTATTTACTTGGTTTAAATAGAAAGATCTGATCTAATCCAACACGATTTTGCTAGACCGCTCCCTATAATTTAATAAAACAGGTCGCCGTTAGTGATCAATGGTTTGTGCAGCCCTGATTTATATGATACAAATTGTTTGATGAAGCTTTTCCTAATCTTAATAATTATATTTTGTATCACATTTTATTATTAAAATGTTTGAAGAAAACAAAAGAAAAAACGTCGTAATTATTCAGATTCAAAGTTCTTAAGCTATAAGTCTACTAAGTGACAACCCAGAACTATTCTCTTAATATAAATAAATAAATTCAAAATCTTTTTTTTCAATTCATCATGAAAAAAATGGTGGGAATATATTCATATCCCCTTTAAAGTTTGTTTTTGCAGTGTTTGTGGTAATGATATTCAGTTTAAATAGATTCAGTTTAAATTTTTCTCTCTCAAAAATTTGCAAATAACTCGGTAAAATATTGGAAAGTGTCGAACAAAAAATTAAAGACCATTCAATTTTCTGAAAATAATCTGGTTAATTAGTAATTTTATGGTTGTAAAGTTGGTAATAATCAAATTTGAACAATCTCTAAACCTTATTTTTGTTTCATATCTGAAACTTGGTCCAATAAAATCGCAATCAACAAGAAAACCGAGCGACATTTTGAAAAATGGTTGATATAAAACTTGTGTAGAATTAAATTTCTTATAAGAAATGTTGTTATCTGTAGTTCATTTCTTTTGAGAATGCAGTACAGGGAAGATAGGGCTTATTTGACCTTGTTCTGTGATTGACTTAAATCTAGGAGAAGTTCACACCGACGATATTAACTACTCCATCTCTCTCTTTTCACATACATTTGCAGTGAGGGGCGTAGAATTTGATGATATGTAATTAAATGAATATAATACTACGAATAATTTCTAAATATAATGGAACGTTAAATTATACTACGGCTAATATGTACTATATTATACAATAATGTTTTATATATAATTTAATATTTAATTTTAAATTTAAAGATAAAAATATTAATTAACTCCAAGTATAAATTTTTTTGTACACTAATGCAAATTGAGCTGTTAGGTGTCAATGGCTGCCTTGTCAATTGTCATCTGACCTGTTTGTTTTATTTAGATTTTTTGCGTTTTTCTCCATTTATTTGTTTGTACTTTATTACTATTGTTGCCATTTGGTGTATTTAATCTGTATTTTTCTTTTATATTCTAATAACATTTTTCTTTTATATCAAGTAACTATATTTGAAATTAGCGCCATATTTTGTAACTAGATTGAACATTTTTCATAGTGTAAATCAGGTTTCTAGTTACTACATTCTTAAAAAAATGGTCCATGGCGATTTTGAAATGTTTTTTATAGAAAGATTAGTTATACTAATGATGTCAACTTTATTGACGATACGTATACAATGATTTCCTAGAAATTATAATCTTTGAAGAAAAGATACAAATGTTACTATTTAATAATTCGAAACATAATTTAATGATACAACGAAACATTTTTAAAACATGTAAATAAAAACTTACCGAAAATTCCCAATCTGTAATTCAAAGTTACAACTATAACATCCTTTTCTATAAGATAATCTGGTCCATACAGTTCATATTTGGAATGACCTGTAATAAATGCTCCACCATAAATCCAAACCATAACAGGCAACAAATCAATTTCCCTCTCAGCTTTTGCCTAAGTTATAAATAAAACGATTAATAAATTAATTTCGTTTCGACTAAAGGTGAATTGCAGAAGACAAGAAAATCATATCATCTAAAATTAACTCCTGTCATCTGAACTTGCCTGGCCTTACCCAGACTTTTGCAATTTTGTCTGGTTTTATTTAGTTTTTTCTGTTTTTTTTTTAGATCTTGTCCCAACTTGTCCTCTCTGTCTTGTCTGGTCTTGTATTGTTTTGTTTGCTGTTGTCTGGTATTGCCTGGTCTGCCTAGCCTTTTCTAGTCATATCTGGTCTTTTCTGGTTTTAAATCGTCTTGCCTGGTCTTGCCCGGTCGCGTCCGGTCTTGTTTGATATTGTCTGGTCTTGTCTAGCCTTGTATAGTTTTCTTTTGTCTAGCCTTGTTTTATCTAGTCTTGTTCAGTCTTGTCCGCCTTCTCCAGTCTTGACTAGTCTTGTCAAGTTTTGTCTAGTTTTTTCCAGTCTTGTCCAGTTTTGTCTAAGTCTTGTCTAGTTTTTTCCAGTCTTGTCCAGTTTTGTCTAAGTCTTGTCTAGTTATGTCTAGTCAGGTCTATTCATGTCTAGGCATGTCTAGCCATGTCTATTCATGTCTAGGCATGTCTAGCCTTGTGTAGTCCTGTTTACACATGTCCAGTTTTATCTACTCTTGTGCCTAGTGTCGTCTATTCATGTCTAGTCTTGTGTAGGCTTGTATAGTCTTGTCTAGTCCTGTCTAGTCTTGTCTAGTCTTGTCTAGTCTTGTCTAGTCTTGTCTAGTCTAGTCTGGTCTAGTCTGGTCTAGTCTTGTCTCGTCTTGTCTGGTCTTGTCTCGTCTTGTCTAGTCTTGTTTAGTCTTGTCTAGTCTTGTCTAGTCTTGTCTAGCCTTGTCTAGCCTTGTCTAGTCTTGTCTAGTCTTGTCTAGTCTTGTCTAGTCTTGTCTAGTCTTGTCTAGTATTGTCTAGTCTTGTCTAGTCTTGTCTAGTCTTGTCTAGTCTTGTCTAGTCTTGTCTAGTCTTGTCTAGTCTTGTCTAGTCTTGTCTAGTCTTGTCTAGTCTTGTCTAGTCTTGTCTAGTCTTGTCTAGTTTTGTCTAGTCTTGTCTAGTCTTGTCTAGTCTTGTCTAGTCTTGTCTAGTCTTGTCTAGTCTTGTCTAGTCTTGTCTAGTCTTGTCTAGTCTTGTCTAGTTTTGTCTAGTCTTGTCTAGTCTTGTCTAGTCTTGTCTAGTCTTGTCTAGTCTTGTCTAGTCTTGTCTAGTCTTGTCTAGTCTTGTCTAGTCTTGTCTAGTCTTGTCCAGTCTTGTCCAGTCTTGTCTAGTCTTGTCTAGTCTTGTCTAGTCTTGTCTAATCTTGTCTACTCTAGTCTTGTCTAGTCTTGTCTAGTCTTGTCTAGTCTTGTCTAGTCCTGTCTAGTCCTGTCTAGTCCTTCTAGACTTGTCTAGCCTTGTCTAGTCTTGTCTAGTCTTGTCTAGTCTTGTCTAGTCTTGTCTAGTCTTGTCTAGTCTTGTCTAGTCTTGTCTAGTCTTGTCTAGTCTTGTTCAGTCTTGTCTAGTCTTGTCTAGTCTTGTCTAGTCTTGTCTAGTCTTGTCTAGTCTTGTCTAGTCTTGTCTAGTCTTGTCTAGTCTTGTCTAGTCTTGTCTAGTCTTGTCTAGTCTTGTCTAGTCTTGTCTAGTCTTGTCTAGTCTTGTCTAGTCTTGTTCAGTCTTGTCTAGTCTTGTCTAGTCTTGTCTAGTCTTGTCTAGTCTTGTCTAGTCTTGTCTAGTCTTGTCTAGTCTTGTATAGTCTTGTCTAGTCTTGTATAGTCTTGTCTAGTCTTGTCTAGTCTAGTCTTGTCCAGTCTTGTCAAGTCTTGTCTAGTCTTGTCTAGCCTTGTCTAGTCTTGTCTAGTCCTCTCTAGTCCTGTCTAGTCCTGTCTAGTCTTGTCTAGTCTTGTCTAGTCTTGTCTAGTCTTCTCTAGTCTTGTCTAGTCTTGTCTAGTCTTGTCTAGTCTTGTCTAGTCTTGTCTAGTCTTGTCTAGTCTTGTCTAGTCTTGTCTAGTCCTCTCTAGTCTTGTCTAGTCCTCTCTAGTCCTGTATAGTCCTGTCTAGTCTTGTCTAGTCTTATCTAGTCTTGTCTAGTCTTGTCTAGTCTTGTCTAGTCTTGTCTAGTCTTGTCTAGTCTTGTCTAGTCTTGTCTAGTCTTGTCTAGTCTTGTCTAGTCTTGTCTAGTCTTGTCTAGTCTTGTCTAGTCTTGTCTTGTGGTGTCTAGTCTTGTCTAGTCTTGTCTATTCTTGTCTAGTCTTGTCTAGTCTTGTCTAGTCTTGTCTAGTCTTGTCTAGTTTTGTCTAGTCTTGTCTAGTCTTGTCTAGTCCTGTCTAGTCTTGTCTAGTCTTGTCTAGTCTTGTCTAGTCTTGTCTAGTCTTGTCTAGTCTTGTCTAGTCTTGTCTAGTCTTGTCTAGTCTTGTCTAGTCTTGTCTAGTCTTGTCTAGTCTTGTCTAGTCTTGTCTAGTCTTGTCTAGTCTTGTCTAGTCTTGTCTAGTCTAGTCTTGTCCAGTCTTGTCAAGTCTTGTCTAGTCTTGTCTAGCCTTGTCTAGCCTTGTCTAGTCCTCTCTAGTCCTGTCTAGTCCTGTCTAGTCTTGTCAAGTCTTGTCTAGTCTTGTCTAGTCTTGTCTAGCCTTGTCTAGTCTTGTCTAGTCCTGTCTAGTCCTCTCTAGTCTTGTCTAGTCTTGTCTAGTCTTGTCTAGTCTTGTCTAGTCTTGTCGTGTCTTGTCTAGTCTTGTCTAGTCTTGTCTAGTGTTGTCTAGTCTTGTCTAGTCTTGTCTATTTTTGTCTAGTCCTGTCTGGTCTTGTCTAGTCTTGTCTAGTCTTGTCTAGTCTTGTCTAGTCTAGTCTAGTCTTGTCTAGTCTTATCTAGTCTTGTCTAGTCTTGTCTAGTCTTGTCTAGTCTTGTCTAGTCTTGTCTAGTCTTGTCTAGTCTTGTCTAGTCTTGTCTAGTCTTGTCTAGTCTTGTCTAGTCTTGTCTAGTCTTGTCTAGTCTTGTCTAGTCTTGTCTAGTCTTGTCTATTCCTGTCTAGTATTGTATAGTCTTGTCTATTCTTGTCTAGTCTTGTCTAGTCTTGTCTAGTCTTGTCTAGTATTGTCTAGTCTTGTCTAGTCTTGTCTAGTCCTGTCTAGTTTTGTCTAGTCTTGTCTAGTCTTGTCTGGTCTTGTCTAGTCTTGTCTAGTCTTGCCTAGTCTTGTCTAGTCTTGTCTAGTCTTGTCTAGTCTTGTGTAGTCTTGTCTAGTCTTGTCTAGTCTTGTCTAGTCTTGTCTAGTCTTGTCTAGTCTTGTCTAGTCTTGTCTAGTCTTGTCTAGTCTTGTCTAGTCTTGTCTAGTCTTGTCTAGTCTTGTCTAGTCTTGTATAGTCTTGTCTAGTCTTGTCTAGTCTTGTCTAGTCTTGTCTAGTCTTGTCTAGTCTAGTCTTGTCCAGTCTTGTCAAGTCTTGTCTAGTCTTGTCTAGCCTTGTCTAGTCTTGTCTAGTCCTCTCTAGTCCTGTCTAGTCCTGTATAGTCTTGTCTAGTCTTGTCTAGTCTTGTCTAGTCTTGTCTAGTCTTGTCTAGTCTTGTCTAGTCTTGTCTAGTCTTGTCTAGTCTTGTCTAGTCTTGTCTAGTCTTGTCTAGTCTTGTCTAGTCTTGTCTAGTCTTGTCTAGTCCTCTCTAGTCTTGTCTAGTCCTCTCTAGTCCTGTATAGTCTTGTCTAGTCTTGTCTAGTCTTGTCTAGTCTTGTCTAGTCTTGTCTAGTCTTGTCTAGTCTTGTCTAGTCTTGTCTAGTCTTGTCTAGTCTTGTCTAGTCTTGTCTAGTCTTGTCTAGTCTTGTCTAGTCTTGTCTAGTCTTGTCTTGTCGTGTCTAGTCTTGTCTAGTCTTGTCTATTCTTGTCTAGTCTTGTCTAGTCTTGTCTAGTCTTGTCTAGTCTTGTCTAGTCTTGTCTAGTCTTGTCTAGTCTTGTCTAGTCTTGTCTAGTCTTGTCTAGTCTTGTCTAGTCTTGTCTAGTCTTGTCTAGTCTTGTCTAGTCTTGTCTAGTCTTGTCTAGTCTTGTCTAGTCTTGTCTAGTCTTGTCCAGTATTGTCAAGTCTTGTCTAGTCTTGTCTAGCCTTGTCTAGCCTTGTCTAGTCTTGTCTAGTCCTCTCTAGTCCTGTCTAGTCTTGTCTAGTCTTGTCAAGTCTTGTCTAGTCTTGTCTAGTCTTGTCTAGCCTTGTCTAGTCTTGTCTAGTCCTGTCTAGTCCTGTCTAGTCTTGTCTAGTCTAGTCTTGTCTAGTCTTGTCTAGTCTTGTCTAGTCTTGTCTTGTCGTGTCTTGTCTAGTCTTGTCTAGTCTTGTCTAGTGTTGTCTAGTCTTGTCTAGTCTTGTCTATTTTTGTCTAGTCTTGTCTAGTCTTGTCTAGTCTTGTCTAGTCTAGTCTAGTCTTGTCTAGTCTTGTCTAGTCTTATCTAGTCTTGTCTAGTCTTGTCTGGTCTTGTCTAGTCTTGTCTAGTCTTGTCTAGTCTTGTCTAGTCTTGTCTAGTCTTGTCTAGTCTTGTCTAGTCTTGTCTAGTCTTGTCTAGTTTTGTCTATTCCTGTCTAGTCTTGTCTATTCTTGTCTAGTCTTGTCTAGTCTTGTCTAGTCTTGTCTAGTATTGTCTAGTCTTGTCTAGTCTTGTCTAGTCCTGTCTAGTCTTGTCTAGTCTTGTCTAGTCTTGTCTAGTCTTGTCTAGTCTTGCCTAGTCTTGTCTAGTCTTGTCTAGTCTTGTCTAGTCTTGTCTAGTCTTGTCTAGTCTTGTCTAGTCTTGTCTAGTCTTGTCTAGTCTTGTCTAGTCTTGTCTAGTCTTGTCTAGTCTTGTCTAGTCTTGTCTAGTCTTGTCTAGTCTTGTCTAGTCTTGTCTGGTCTTGTCTAGTCTTGTCTAGTCTTGTCTAGTCTTGTCTAGTCTTGTCTAGTTTGCTGTTGTCTGGTATTGCCTGGTCTGTCTAGTCTTTTCTAGTCATATCTGGTCTTTTCTGGTTTTAAATCGTCTTGCCTGGTCTTGCCCGGTCGCGTCCGGTCTTGTTTGATATTGTCTGGTGTTGTCTAGCCTTGTATAGTTTTCTTTTGACTAGCCTTGTTTTATCTAGTCTTGTTCAGTCTTGTCCGCTTTCTCCAGTCTTGACTAGTCTTGTCAAGTTTTGTCTAGTTTTTTCCAGTCTTGTCCAATTTTGTCTAAGTCTTGTCTAGTTATGTCTAGTTAGGTCTATTCATGTCTAGGCATGTCTAGCCATGCCTATTCATGTCTAGGCATATCTAGCCTTGTGTAGTCCTGTTTAGGCATGTCCAGTCTTATCTACTCTTGTGTCTAGTGTCGTCTATTCATATTTAATCTTGTGTAGGCTTGTATAGTCTTGTCTAGTCTTGTCAAGTCCTGCCTAGTCCTGCAAAGTCCTGTCTAGTCTTGTCTAGTCTTGTCTAGTCTTGTCTAGTCTTGTCTAGTCTTGTCTAGTCTTGTCTAGTTTTGTCTAGTCTTGTCTGGTCTTGTCTAGTCTTGTCTAGTCTTGTCTAGCCTTGTCTAGCCTTGTCTAGCCTTGTCTAGTCTTGTCTAGTCATGTCTAGTCTTGTCTAGTCTTGTATAGTCTTGTCTAGTCTTGTCTAGTCTTGTCTAGTCTTGTCTAGTCTTGTCTAGTCTTGTCTAGTCTTGTCTAGTCTTGTCTAGTCTTGTCTAGTCTTGTCTAGTCTTGTCTAGTCTTGTCTAGTCTTGTCTAGTCTTGTCTAGTCTTGTCTAGTCTTGTCTAGTCTTGTCTAGTCTTGTCTAGTCTTGTCTAGTCTTGTCTAGTCTTGTCTAGTCTTGTCTAGTCTTGTCTAGTTTTGTCTAGTCTTGTCTAGTCTTGTCTAGTTTTGTCTAGTCTTGTCTAGTCTTGTCTTGTCTAGTCTTGTCTAGTCTTGTCTAGTCTTGTCCAGTCTTGTCTAGTCTTGTCTATTCTTGTCTAGTCTTGTCTAGTCTTGTCTAGTCTTGTCTAGTCTTGTCTAGTCTTGTCTAGTCTTGTCTAGTCTTGTCTAGTCTTGTCTAATCTTGTCTAGTCTAGTCTTGTCTAGTCTTGTCTAGTCTTGTCTAGTCTTGTCTAGGCCTGTCTAGTCCTGTCTAGTCCTTCTAGACTTGTCTAGTCTTGTCTAGTCTTGTCTAGTCTAGTCTTGTCCAGTCTTGTCAAGTCTTGTCTAGTCTTGTCTAGCCCTGTCTAGCCTTGTCTAGTCTTGTCTAGTCTCCACTTGTCTAGTCTTGTCTAGTCCTCTCTAGTCGTGTCTAGTCCTGTCTAGTCTTGTCTAGTCTTGTCTAGTCTTGTCTTGTCGTGTCTAGTAGTGTCTAGTCTTGTCTAGTCTTGTCTAGTCTTGTCAAGTCTTGTCTAGTCTTGTCTAGTCTTGTCTAGTCTTGTCTAGTCTTGTCTAGTCTTGTCTAGTCTTGTCTAGTCTAGTCTTGTCTAGTCTTGTCTAGTCTTGTCTAGTCTTGTCTAGTCTTGTCTAGTCTTGTCTAGTCTTGTCTAGTCTTGTCTAGTCTTGTCTAGTCTTGTCTAGTCTTGTCTAGTCTTGTCTAGTCTTGTCTAGTCTTGTCTAGTCTTGTCTAGTCCTGTCTAGTCCTGTCTAGTCTTTCTAGACTTGTCTAGTCTTGTCTAGTCTAGTCTTGTCCAGTCTTGTCAAGTCTTGTCTAGTCTTGTCTAGCCTTGTCTAGCCTTGTCTAGTCTTGTCTAGTCTCCACTTGTCTAGTCTTGTCTAGTCCTCTCTAGTCGTGTCTAGTCCTGTCTAGTCTTGTCTAGTCTTGTCTTGTCGTGTCTAGTCGTGTCTAGTCTTGTCTAGTCTTGTCTAGTCTTGTCAAGTCTTGTCTAGTCTTGTCTAGTCTTGTCTAGTCTTGTCTAGTCTTGTCTAGTCTTGTCTAGTCTTGTCTAGTCTTGTCTAGTCTTGTCTAGTCTTGTCTATTCCTGTCTAGTATTGTATAGTCTTGTCTATTCTTGTCTAGTCTTGTCTAGTCTTGTCTAGTCTTGTCTAGTATTGTCTAGTCTTGTCTAGTCTTGTCTAGTCCTGTCTAGTCTTGTCTAGTCTTGTCTAGTCTTGTCTAGTTTTGTCTAGTCTTGCCTAGTCTTGCCTAGTCTTATCTAGTCTTGTCTAGTCTTGTCTAGTCTTGTCTAGTCTTGTCTAGTCTTGTCTAGTCTTGTCTAGTCTTGTCTAGTCTTGTCTAGTCTTGTCTAGTCTTGTCTAGTCTTGTCTAGTCTTGTCTAGTCTTGTCTAGTCTTGTCTAGCCTTGTCTAGTCTTGTCTAGTCTTGTCTAGTCTTGTCTAGTCTTGTCTAGTTTGCTGTTGTCTGGTATTGCCTGGTCTGTCTAGTCTTTTCTAGTCATATCTGGTCTTTTCTGGTTTTAAATCGTCTTGCCTGATCTTGCCCGGTCGCGTCCGGTCTTGTTTGATATTGTCTGGTGTTGTCTAGCCTTGTATAGTTTTCTTTTGACTAGCCTTGTTTTATCTAGTCTTGTTCAGTCTTGTCCGCCTTCTCCAGTCTTGACTAGTCTTGTCAAGTTTTGTCTAGTTTTTTCCAGTCTTGTCCAATTTTGTCTAAGTCTTGTCTAGTTATGTCTAGTTAGGTCTATTCATGTCTAGGCATGTCTAGCCATGCCTATTCATGTCTAGGCATGTCTAGCCTTGTGTAGTCCTGTTTAGGCATGTCCAGTCTTATCTACTCTTGTGTCTAGTGTCGTCTATTCATATTTAATCTTGTGTAGGCTTGTATAGTCTTGTCTAGTCTTGTCAAGTCCTGCCTAGTCCTGCAAAGTCCTGTCTAGTCTTGTCTAGTCTTGTCTAGTCTTGTCTAGTCTTGTCTAGTCTTGTCTAGTTTTGTCTAGTCTTGTCTAGTCTTGTCTGGTCTTGTCTAGCCTTGTCTAGCCTTGTCTAGCCTTGTCTAGTCTTGTCTAGTCATGTCTAGTCTTGTCTAGTCTTGTCTAGTCTTGTCTAGTCTTGTCTAGTCTTGTCTAGTCTTGTCTAGTCTTGTCTAGTCTTGTCTAGTCTTGTCTAGTCTTGTCTAGTCTTGTCTAGTCTTGTCTAGTCTTGTCTAGTCTTGTCTTGTCTAGTCTTGTCTAGTCTTGTCTAGTCTTGTCTAGTCTTGTCTAGTCTTGTCTAGTCTTGTCTAGTCTTGTCTAGTCTTGTCTAGTCTTGTCTAGTCTTGTCTTGTCTAGTCTAGTCTTGTCTAGTCTTGTCCAGTCTTGTCTAGTCTTGTCTATTCTTGTCAAGTCTTGTCTAGTCTTGTCTAGTCTTGTCTAGTCTTGTCTAGTCTTGTCTAGTCTTGTCTAATCTTGTCTAGTCTAGTCTTGTCTAGTCTTGTCTAGTCTTGTCTAGTCTTGTCTAGTCTTGTCTAGTCCTGTCTAGTCCTGTCTAGTCCTTCTAGACTTGTCTAGTCTTGTCTAGTCTTGTCTAGTCTAGTCTTGTCCAGTCTTGTCAAGTCTTGTCAAGTCTTGTCTAGTCTTGTCTAGCCTTGTCTATTCTTGTCTAGTCTCCACTTGTCTAGTCTTGTCTAGTCCTCTCTAGTCGTGTCTAGTCCTGTCTAGTCTTGTCTAGTCTTGTCTTGTCGTGTCTAGTCTTGTCTAGTCTTGTCTAGTCTTGTCAAGTCTTGTCTAGTCTTGTCTAGTCTTGTCTAGTCTTGTCTAGTCTTGTCTAGTCTTGTTTAGTCTTGTCTAGTCTTGTCTAGTCTTGTCTAGTCTTGTCTAGTCTTGTCTAGTCTTGTCTAGTCTTGTCTAGTCTTGTTTAGTCTTGTCTAGTCTTGTCTAGTCTTGTCTAGTCTTGTCTAGTCTTGTCTAGTCTTGTCTAGTCTTGTCTAGTCTTGTCTAGTCTTGTCTAGTCTTGTCTAGTCTTGTCTAGTCTTGTCTAATCTTGTCTACTTTTGTCTAGTCTTGTCTAATCTTGTCTACTTTTGTCTAGTCTTGTTTATTCTTGTCTAGTTTTGTCTCATCTCGCTTTATGGCGCCTTGTCGAGTCTTGTCTTCTTCAGTCTTGTCTAATAGTGTTGGGTCTTGATTAATAAAAAATGTACTGCACATTTTTTTGTGTTTTAAAATATTCTTACTTTTGTGGTGTATACGTTGAGAAATAGACAATCTTCTGCTCCAATATATTCCTTATTTGTTATCTGGACACATATATCTGCATCTTGAGTGGCATCTAGGATTCCGTCCCACGAGGGTGCGGGTTGTGGTGGCTAAAATGTATAATCAGATTGGAATATTTATCAGGGGAGACTTAAATATATCAAGTGGTCGGATTCGATGTGGTTTGATTGCGGGTTTGGCAATTTGGGGAAATGTAATAGAAAGGTCTGGCTAGAGACTGGACAAGGAAGGACAGAGAGAAAAATAAACTACGCAAGCAAAAGTTGATTTTTATTATTTGATTTGTACGTTGAGAAAATCAATACTTAACTCAGTTAACAATAAGACAGAATCTCAAAATATAGCTGGAATTGGTTAAAATTAGCTAAAACATATATTGTTAAATTGTGGTACGATGACCCCTGGGGGTCCACGCAATTAAATAATGATTAATCAGAATAATAAATGATTGCATCAGTTCAAGAAGACAATGATTTATAACTTTTGTTCTTCTTTGTACAACTATTTTCATTCATTTTATGTTTTTATTCTATATCCTAATAAAATGTTCATCTCTATAAATGCACAATATTTATAATAACGTAGTGCTTATGAGATTAAAGAAATTAAGTCTTAAGAACGACGTAAATTGCTTTGAGTTGGGATGTGATCCCCATGAAAAAAGTTGATCCATGACTACGAGCCTTAAAGCGGTAATAAGAAAAATAGAAGCAGGAAGAGACAACGTGCTCACAAACAAAACAACACAGTTGGGAATATATGCTGACAACATTGTCATCATGAGTAGGACGAGGAAGGACGCCGAGGAAACATATAAACAGTTCAAGGACGCCGCAGAAAACGTATGCTTAACAGTAAACACATGCAAAACAAAAGCTATGCTACATATAAGGGACAGAGAACGCTAGACTCAGAACATTAACAGTTACGGAAGACAAAGTTCTTAACAGTTTTACATATCTCGGTACGGAAATATCAGGCAAACAGATCAGACAAAGAAACGCGGAGTTGCGAAAACGCATCATACAAGCAAATCGAGCCTATTTTTTCACATAATTAACACATATTTTCTGATCGCACACCATGCATTGAAAAAAATTGATTAAGAGTTTATATTATGATAATTAATCCCGTGATCTATTATGGGCGCGCAGCCTGGGTTCGTACACTCAAAAAGATACAAATGCGCTGGACATATTCGGAAGAAAAAATCTGATAAGAATCCTTAGACCAGTGCAAGATAACGGCACTTGGAGATCAAGAAACAACAACGAGTTCCACGAACACCTAAAAGGACCAAAGCTGTCATCAAGCATCGATGTTCTACGTCTGTAGTGATCTGGCCACCTAATGCGAATAGAAGATACTAGAATGCCGAGCAGGATAGCAAATGGGACGATTCAAGTGAATAGAAGTAGAGGTAACCTGTCTCATGAGTTCAAGTCTCTCTCATGAAATGTCAAATAAAAAATATCTAACCCACAATCACCATGTTTCAGCTGAATGTTTTACAAATTGTTATTAATAAAAGCAAAGCTGCACTGATAAGAGATAAATCTCGAAACGCGTCTGCAGATGGCTAGTTACTTAAGTTATGGGAAAGACATGAACTTAAAAACAATGTCATTTTTATGGTTTTTGGTGAGTGCCACGAAGGTGGACTGAAAGCTATGAAATAACTGACAAGTTTCACATTTTGTGAGATTTGTTTTGGTAGTCCTAAAAAGAGTCAGTAATTGTTATAGAGCTCCGGAAAGGTTGAATATATTTATATATTCAGGCTGTGTTCCGACTGTATTAAGTTTATAAGATTATCTATAACGTAGTATGGTTTTACATGCTGTATTTAAAGCCGGCGCCCCCAAAATCATTAGCACACTTATGCAATTACATCTAGAGAGTGAACCAGTCCAGAAAAATGCAAGTTGGGCTATACGTAATATCGTATCTCGAAGTCGTCACAAAACAAGAAATTTTGGGTGCACAAGATCTGCTGAAATCTGCTTTGAATAAATACAAGAAGAGTGAATACGACATCAAAGCTGCATCGCGTAATTTAGAGTGCAATGTAGACTTGAAGGAAGAATGGACCGGCAAGGGCGGAAAGCTGCACTCCCATTAGAAATATGTCCTTAAATAATAAACAGGAAATGAAAGTATTTTACACACATCTGTTAAACTTTTTTTATACATTTAAATATATTATTTAATTAAAACTCAGAAGAAGAAGAATTAAAACATCGATATGCCAACGGTACGGGAAAAGTTTCTCCAGACGGAAAAACCTTTAACCAAATTGATCACCTACTAATAGACGCTCGTCATACTTCCAACCTTATGAACGTAAAAACCTGCGGAGAAGCAAATATTGACTCGTACCATTTCCTGATAAAAGCGAAATTAAAAGCGAGAATCTCAAACACCAAACAAATCAGAGGACAAAAGATACCCAGATTTAACACAGATCTACTACAGAACGAGGACAAACAAAAGCTTTTCAAAGATAACATAAGGGTAAAGCTGCCCATAGACGAAAATATTTCAATAAGAGTAAGGTATAGAAATAAATGTAAGGAAGCACTCCTCTCGGGCGGCTCAGAAGTCCAGAGCCTGCACAGGCAGCCTAAGACTAACGACTGATTCAAAAAGGAATGCAAAAGACAAACAATAGAAAAGAATGAAGTATATAAGAAGATGACACAAAGAAGAACGAGGGGAAACGTGGAAGAATACAGAAGAGCAAGAAGGCGTGAAAAGAAGTTACACAGAGAAAAAAACGAACTTTTGAACAAGCACAAATAGCAATTTTAGAAAAACTCGGGTAAAACAGCATCTCCAGACTTTCTATAAGCAGATAAACGAGCAAAGAAACGGAAACAAACCTAGAAACGTACTGTGTAAGGACGCCAATGCAAACCTACTAACGGACCCAAAGGATACACTTACTAGGTGGGCGCAGCACTTTAAACAAGTTCCTAAACGCGAACACAAACGCAAAGGAAACCCCAGAAATTAGACAACGAATGGGCGAAGAAGAGATAGAACCACCTAGCAGACAATAAATTATAGACGCCATTAAAAAGATGAGGAACAATAATTCGCCTGGCAGCCACCGAATACCTGCAAAAATCATCTAACAGGGAAGAAATCAGATGATTAACTAGCTACAAATAATTTGCACTTAAATATAGGCCAAGGAAGAAATGCCCGAAAAGTGGAACGAAGGTGTAATGGAGAAGGACCGCCCCGTACAAAAGAAAGTGGACCCCCTAAATTGTAAGAATTACAGAGGCACTTCATTGCTAAACGTAGCATATAAAGTCCTCTCCAACATACTCTACGGAAGACCACTTCCAAAAGTGGAAAAACTCATAGTAACATAACTCATAGTAACATAACATAGTATAAAATAACACTCTTCCGTCCCGGAAAATCCACAATTGACCAAATTTTTGCGCTTAGACAAATATTAGAAAAGGGCACGGAACACCAAATGGACACGTACCATATGTTCGTCGATTTTAAAACATAGACAGTATTATACGAAACAAACTCTATGATGCTCCAACGGCCCTAGAAATACCAACGAAGCTAGTGCGAAAATAGTGGCAATAATGACAATGAACAACGTTAAGTGTACCATAAAAATACTAAACAATATCTCAGAGCACATAGAAATACACAACGGGCTACGTCAAAGAGACGCGCTGGCGTGCCTCCTATTTAACATATGCCTAGAAAATGCAATCAGAGACGCGAACGCGAACATAAGAAGCACGATTGTAACTAGATTAGCACAACTACTCGCATACGCAGACGACGTTGACTTAATTACCAGTACGACAAGAGAAATGACTAGAACAAATTCAGCTCTCGAGGAGGCGGCCAACAACTTCGAGCTACAAATAAACGTGGAAAAAACAAAAATAATGCCAGTAACCACGTCACAAAGGGCTGTGCATGAACTCGGCGAAGCACTTACAATCGGAACAAAAAAAATCGAAATCGTACAAGAGTTCACGTACCAGGGCGTCAACGTAAACCCAAAAATAACTACAGGGCGGAAATAGGAAAGAGACTCGGTAACAGGTGCGACAACGCACTACGAAAACAACTAGCAAACCCTGGAATCAGCAGAAAGACGAAGATGGTCATATACAAGACGCTAATACTGCCTGTAGTTACATATGGCACGGAGCATGGACAATAAGCCAACAATACGGCAATCTCCTAAGTATTTTTGAGAGCAAAATCTTACGTACAAACTTCGAAGGGATATGACAACGGTACATGGCGACGTAGATACAATTTTGAACTGCAACCCTTACTAAAAAAGCACGAAGAACTCGAAATCGTAAACAGAGTCAAAATAATGCGGTTACAATGGGCAGGACATGTAGCAAGAGCCCCGGAAACTTTTGAATTTTTGGATCTTTGCACGCGCGATCTAACAATTGAGCTAAGTGTTGAATTGCTAAAGTGCTTCATATTCCCGTTATTGTTATACAATGGTAAAGCTTGGACAGTAGCTAATAGGCCAATGAAAATAATTGAGACATTCCAACTGTAGGGCTATCGAAGGATAGTGAAAATCATCTGGACAGACCAAGAATAACAAGCAGATGCTTCAGAGACTGAATAAAAAAATTAACTACTAAACACCATAGAACTAGTAAATACCAGGGTAAATATGGCCTATTATTATGGCCTTATATTACATCTGATTATTTAGGGGAAGATTATGCGAAAAAGGAGTGTAGGACGAAGAACAACATTATGGATTAAAAACAAAACCATGGTATGGAAATGCAATAGCCCAATTGTGCCAAACAGTAGGGGATAAAATTAAAACCATAAACTTATTAACCAACACCATTGTCATCGATCGGATCGGTCAGGACACCTGAAGAAGAAAAAGAGAATGAAGGCACCCAAATGCATTAACTGTGGTAGTCCTCATCCAGGGAGCTCTATTACATGTTTTGTTTATTTACAGAAACTCTCTAGTATGGATTCTAAGAAGAAGCAAGCCCACAAAGAGAAGACTTATAGACCTATCTATAAGCCAGCACCTTGTCCCAAACACAAATATTATTGTTCTAATTTTCAGTTTTGGCAGTTAATATTTTTACGCACAACTGCATCACAATTGTTCCTTTATATCTTAGTTACCACGACCGAAAATTTGACATTACACCTGTCAATATTTTAACGGCCCATAGGCCTGTAAAATCATTTAAAAGCCCGCATCAAGATCTATCATCCAGCCTTCCCAAGATGAAAACTCCGTTTCATATCGGTCTTTAGACTTGCTTGGGATCAATCCCAACTCAGCTTCATCAGCTTCCACTAATATTTCGGAGGGAATTATCTCAGTGTTTACTTCCATTTCAAAATTATGAAAATTTTTGTTTACTATAATTTTTGTTTTTTTTTTTCTTAGCAACAAATAACATAAGTGACGAGCGGTGAATTTAAATCACCGTCGTATTTTTTTCATCCTTTATAACCATTTTAAATTAAATTTTGTAGGTTTTCTGCAGTTGGGCGTAAAACGTTGTACATGCCTCTTACCGGAGTAAGATTACACCCTTCGCCTCATAAAGGCCCTCCTTCGTCGGGCCTCAAACTTCGGCTGCGGGCGTAATCTTATACCTCCGACCCTCTATATGTAAATAACTATTATGAAGTGTGTATCCCGTTATTGTCAAGAAGGAATTTTTGTATTACCTTTGTAAATATGATTGTCATGGGTTTCACCAATATTTATTTTCTGGTTTGTATAAACTAGTAGTTTATGATACAAGTGTGTGCAGAAGGGCTTTTGTGCATGAATTGCGAAGTTTAAAGCACGAGTCGAAGGCGAGTGGTTTAATCGCAATGAGTGCACAAAAGCGTTTCACACACGTGTATCATGCATTATTTTAACTACGAAGTAAAATACTGTGTGAATACTGAATCTACAAAAAAAAATTGTTTCTTACCGGTAGTATTGAAAAAATTGTAACATTGACAGACAAAATACTTACATTACATACACTGACACAATAAGGTTAAAACGTTCAGCGCCTCCGTGGTAAAAAATTGCTAACTAGTAAGAAGCGCACAATGACGGGGACATCATTTGGTCGTTGTCGATGTAATCCGGGTTAACCTAGATTTAATCTAGATTAGGTTATGGTTAGGTTAAGTTATATTAGCGCCAGATAAATCTAGACTGAGAGGCCGAGACTTCTCGATTCAAAATAAGAAATATTAATTCAATATTAATATACGTCAGAAATAGTTATTTACATTAGAGTGTGGAAACGTTCATTTTACAATGCAACAGCTCGTTTCCCTTCGGGCTCGTTCCCTATTTGCTAGAGCATTGTAAAATCATTTCCGCACAAAATTTGTAGAAGAATTTTTGGCCGACAATTGTTATTTAAGATACAAATAGATTTAGATTAATTACAATATTGGAAATTATTTAATTTTTTAATGTTGGTACTCACAAACTTTGACATTTTTACTAATTTATTAGGTACATAATATGTCATTTTTCCAGATGTCAGACGCACAGTAAAATTTAAAAAATCACCCTTATTTTCTACATTATTGTGACAAATATGGTGTAAAGTAGCGTTTTCTAAATTAGATTTTATTGTCTTGTGCTTAATTTATTTTGTAAGTGTCCCTGAAAGGTAAAAATTTACTGGTCACTTTACCGCATTGTAGCCGTACTTGTGGGTAAAAACATTGTGGGTAAAAATCTAGTTTCGCTGGATGTACCTATACACGATGTCAAAACTAGCTTTACAATTCAGGAGGCCAAATATTCATTTTCACTTCGTCCATGTTTTTTGTTTAATGACGCGAGTTGTTGCCAGAGTAACAACAAACATAAATCGTTTAATAACGAAACTCCATTTGATTTACGTTGGACTTTTACGCACGATTTGGATACTTTTACACACGATTATAATAATGGCATCCTTCACATACAATAATGTATTTATTAATGTGTTAATTTTGGTGTGCGAGTAGATAAATAATATTATATACAAATTCCTTTGTTTGCTTAGAGCAGGGGTCTCCAAACTACGGCCCAAGGGCCACATCCGGCCCGCGGACAGATTTTGTGCGGCCCGCGGAGAGCTAGCATACTTGAAACCTCCTTTTAGAGAACATATTGTTTATAGCAAATTAAATTTAGTTTACTGAAGTATTCTAATTTTATGTTGAATAATTATTAATATATCTACATTGATATGGTCATGGGCTAACTACTCATAACATTGTTGTAGGCTTATTGTTATTGTTTTTGTGATAAGTTGGATAAAGAAACACAGAATTGTAATGAGTAAAGACATGTATAAAATGCAGAAAACTTAACTTCAGTATATAATAACTAATAAATTATTGAAATGAATCCAACAGACATTTTATACATTTTAAATAAAAACATAACTTATAACAAGCATAATGACATATAAAATACTAATGAGATTTATGTAATTGAGATTTTCCACTGACAATAGTTTGTAGTTGTGGACTAATTTTACTTGTACCAATTATTAAAAGAGATTTAAGATGCTCATCATTTAATTTAGATCTTTAAACATTTTTTGTGGACTTCATTTTGGAGAAGGTGTTCTCACACAAATAAGTAGTACCAAAAACAGAAAACAGCCCAGGAGCAAATTTATGCAAATTATCAAATTGTGTCAGTGGAAGACTCATAAAATTCCAACAAAGATGAGTTTTGATATTTGTTCTTAATTATATCACTGCACTGTAGATCAATCAATTCCATTTGAAGTTCCGGGGCTAGGGCTTCAATGTCAGTATCAAAAGGATTCTGAAAAATCTTAATTTGATTCGCAATGGCATCAAAGTCCGAGAAACGATTATCAAAATTTATTTTCAAAGCACTCAAAGTTTCGATTGCAAAATCGATAGGAAACTCAGTCTCAGTGGTGTGGCTGAATAGTTCACATGTTTTAAAATGTGAAAAACATTTACTTCGTAGTTGTGATTGAAACAGTATCAATTTTTTCCGGAATGATTTGATATTAGTGTATAAATCAGGAAGATGCTGGTTTTCTCCTTGCAATCTCAAATTCAGTTCGTTCACATGTTTTGTCAAATCAACATAGGATGCTAACTTCCACAGCCATGCGTTGTTTTGTAATTCAGTAAGAGGGCGATGCTTTTCATTCAAAAAAATTTCGATCACTGCTCGAAGTTCAAAAAAGCGCTGAAGGTCTTTCCCACAACTAAGCCAACGTACGGCAGTATGATAAGGTAAGTCATTTTCTCCAATCTCTTCAGTAAATTGTCAGAATTGTCGGTGATTCAGCCCAAAAGATCTGATAAAATTAACAGTTGATATGACTGGTTTCAGAACTTCAGACATATCCAAACATTTTCCGCACAAAGACTGTTGATGAATGATACAATGTAAGACTAATGGTTTTGAACCACCGTCATTTTCTACAGCCTTTGACACAAGAGCGACCACTTCTTTATCTTTTCCACTCATGTTTTTGCCTCCATCAGTTTTTCCATCGAAGGTTCTTTTGATTAATGGCCATTTCAACTCCTTTAAAAATATCTGTACCAGTAGTTGTGCCATGAATACTATATATATCAAGAAGTTCTTCATGCACTTCATAGCTTTTATCTACTCCTTGAATATAAATCAACACCTGAGCAGTATCTGACACATCCGTTGACTCGTCCAAGGCCAAAGAAAACCACTCAACATGTCCATTTTTGTTGAACAGTTGAGAGGGTTTATTTTCAGCGATGTTTTCTACACTTCGAGCCACAGTGTTTGCTGACATACTGACAGTTTTTAATAAATTTACCTTTTCAGGGCACATTTCTTCGGCTACTGCAATTATGCATTCTTTGATCATTTCTCCATCGGTGAATGGTTTTCCACGTTTTGCAATTTCAAGAGCCACACGAAAGCTGGCACGAGTTGCAGCCTCTTGTTCAGTTTTGAGTTTTGTAAATGAAGATTGCTGCGATTTCAATCCGCGCTTCATAGCTTCGAATTTTTCTGTCCGCCAACTTCCTGTATATTTTGAGTAATTTTGAAAATGTTTTGTTTCATAATAACGTTTAATGTTATATTCATTGAGAACGGCTATGCTTTCATTGCAAATCAAACATAGCGCCTTGTTACTGGACTCAATTACGAAATACTAAATGTTCCACTGATCTTTGAATTTTCTGCATTCACTATCAATTTTTCGCTTCTTTTCCATACTACTAAATCACACACAAAAGCAATAATTCAAATCAAAATACTGTTACAAAGATGTCTTAAACTTAAACACGCACAAACACGTTTTAAGGAGGTACGCACTATTTTATTTCACAACAGTGTCATAGGAACTGACTTGTGGTTGCGCCACTAGCCTTCTTATATATTCCAATTACTGCCATCTATAAGTGAGTGGAAGACACCAGAACTTTCTCGAACCAACGAGATTATTCTGTACGTGCTATTACCGCCATCTGTTAGCGATAGAAGGTACTACCTATTTCCGCTTGTATCCACCAGATGTCGTGTCACGTTACTCCTCATGGCTCGTACTCTACGACTAATCTAGAAATTACAGATAATGACAGGAAAATTAATAATATGCAGTGTTGCCGTTTTGCGGACTTTAGTCCGATTTGCAGCCTTTTTTAAACGTTGCGTACTTTTTCGGACTTTTTTTTTCATCAGTGGACTATTTCACTTTTTACCACCGGCAACAATGATAATATGGTTTTGGCCCTCGGAACTTACTGGAGTAATCAGTATGGCCCTAAGGCTGGAAAGTTTGGAGACCCCTGGCTTAGAGTACAAATGAGTTATTAATCAAAGTATTCGCTTATAATAAGTTTTTATTTAACACATTTAAGTCGCCAGAGAAGATGGGGCAACCTTCAATGTTTTTGACATACCAACAAAGCCCTTGGATGTGCCAATAAAGTGGAAGCTTAATAAAGTCGGAACACAGACTGAATATATAAATATATTCAACCTTTTCGGAGCTCTATAGCACAATTGAGACTTTTTTGGACTACCAAAACAAATCTCATGTGAAATTTGCCAGCTATTTACTAGCTTTCAGTCCACCTTCGTGGCACTGAACAATAGCATTGATTCTTTTAAGATCATGTCTTCCTATTAACTTGCAGACGCGTTTTGAGATTTATCTCTTCTCAGTGCAGCTTTGCTTCTTATGAATAATAATTTATAAACCACTTACTTGCAACCCACGTGGATGACTGGGGCAAGATATTTTTAATTTGACATTTCGCGAGAGAGACATGAACTTAGCAGGATATTGATTTGAATGATAATTTCAATATTGGTCAAACCATACTACATTATAGATAATGGTATAAACTTAATAATGTGCCGCATTATAGATAGATACATTATAGATAATCGTATAAACTTAATAATGTGCCGCCTTTATTAAGTTTATACGATTATTTATAATGTAGTATGGTTTTACCAACACTAAAGTAGAAGGTATTCGATAGTTTTATATTCCAGGTATTCATATATTTTCGTTTCGTGTAGAAACTATGGCTTTGATTAAAATGAAATTGAGACTGATGATCGCGAAAAGAGCTATGGATCAAATTATGCTAGGAATTACAATAAAGGTGCAGTCAGGCTATGCAAGCACTTTCAGAAAGTGCTTGCAGAGCGTTTGTATTGTGAAAGTAAAACTTGTATAGTCTGATTGCACCTACCTCTTAACTGATTTGAACGTACGCGATACGTTCGTGTTAGAGTTCTTCAATGACTTCAGTGATTTGAACGTATCTCGTACGTTCGTACCAACATTTTATGCGGGCTTAGCGCTCGGTATATTTTATTCATTTTATGGGTTCTTCGGTTGATACTAAACTGATATCTTGTTTATTTTGATTATTATTGATGGTATTGTAACAATCACGGGTCGCTGACAATCATTTATTCCAGGCATGGATTCTAAAGGAACAAAATCCCCCTAACAATTAGTAAATTCCGTAATGGTTATTATACGATCGGATATCGGATCGGATACGCTTCTTTGTAAATCCCATAATGGGTGTTTTTACGGTGAGGTTTGTTTCTATAATCCAACGAACCATTTGTAAATTTCGAAATTTGGCTAATTTACGATCGGATTATAGAACGATTTCTCGTACCTGAATGGGAATATAAATAAGGTCACCCCCGAAATGCAAACTAGTGAAGCGTCGAGAGGCATGCAAACAGGTAAGTTAGAACAATCAAGTTACACCAGTCAAGTTTCGACAGTCAGAAGAAGAATGTTCTAGTTCCAGTACTTCATTCTAGTGCAACATACTATCTCCGATCTCTCCTATGGCTCTGCAGCCCAAGGTTGGAAAATTTAATCCCCTAGACGCTTCTGTCCATTGCTACCGTTTTCCAGCCTCTAATCCTTAGCAACCCTCTGGCACCTTCTTCTACAGCGTCCTCCCATCGTTTCCTGGTTTGTCCCTCGGTCTCTTCCCTACCATTTTGCCTTGGAGCGCCCGTTTTGGCAGTCCTTCCTCATCCATTCTTGTGACATGGCCTGCTCTATATCTTTGTATATGCGGATACTGGCGGGTCCTACAGTGTCTGGTACATCTCATTATTGTATCGTATTCTGTACCCATTTTCGTCTTGGATTGGGCCAAGTATTCTACGCAATACTTTCCTCCCAAAGATATCTATTTTGTTGCTTTGTTAACTCCGCCTGGGGTAATCTGAGCGGCTCGAGTAGCACAAATTTGCCCCTGCCGGTCCCAAGCCAGGATAAAGGAGGAGTGTTGGGCGGCGGGTTAGTAACCCTCCCCCTTAAAACAACTACCTACTACGAAACCCCCAACTATGTCCGATAGCGATAGTGACTATCAACCAACAAGCAATATTTCATCCAGCGATGAAGGACATCGAGGAATCTGATGAAGAGGTAGATTTTGATGCCGTCAATTTTTCGAAATTGACGCCAACACTCCAACGACGGCACCCCCGCGTTTTCATTTTACGGGTACACCAATGCTTAAAAGCTCAGAAGATGGCATTGCCGGATAGTTTTGATTATTTTTTAATGACCACTTGCTGCAAAATGTTGCTCAAGAAACGAACCGGTATGCTCAAGAGAGCATAGGAATTGCCACATCAAGAACCCACTTGCGATTCAAAGATTGTCACCGACTTCTGCTAGTGAAATTTGTGTGTAGTTTGCTATGATAATTCTCTAATTAATTAATTTGAAGGGATTCTTCAAAAGCCAGTTTTGGAGTGGTATTGGTCGAGACGGCAATTCGTAGCAACTCCATTCTTCGGCAATGTCATGCCATATAGATGTTTTTTTTTTACTAAAGAAATATCTTCATTTTGAGAATATATCAGGCGAAGATTGTCACAATCCCAAACTAAGAAAAATTTGGCCAATTTTTAATTTTCTAAATACACGCTTTGCGGAAATGCTTACTCCAGAAAGGATGTATCAGTTGATGAAAGCTTGCTTCTCTACAAGGGATGACTGAGCTGGAGACAATATATCCCATCAAATCGAGCTAGATTTGGTTTCAAGAGTTTTCAATTATGCGAATCTAGCTCTGGCTACATTAGGAAATTGATCATATACACTGAAAAGATACAATTTTACTAGAAAAATACAAAAACTTACCAATAAGTATTCAAATTGTAAGGTCCCCAATCAGAAAACTGCTAGGGAAAGGATATTGTCTTACAACTGATATTTTTTATACATCGCCTTAACTAGCACATTTATTGATAGAGAACCAAACGAACACCTATGGGACAAAATATCCTTACAGAACTCAAGAGTATAGAATTGTCTAAAGGAGCAATTATTAGTTTCCAAAGAGGGAAAGCGTGCATCTTCAAATGGGATAAAAGATTGTGCATCTTAAATCTAAAAGATATCAAATCATCTAAAATCTAAGAAAGATGTGGCGATGTTATCCACCATCTACAACATGGAGATTGAAATTAAAAAATATAACGAAAAAATCAATAAACCTAAGACCATACTGGACTACTATCATACAATGGGTGGTGTAGATCGCGCTGATCAACACCTAGCCAATTATCCAATTGTGAGGAAAAGTACTGAAATTGCGAGGAAATCTACTTTAAAATATTTCTTCATTTATTGGATCAAGCAATCTGGCATTCGTACATTCTATATAAAAAAAAAAACGGAGGTACCAAAAAACATGTCCAAGTTAGCATGGAATTTACAGAGTTACTCATAGAAGAGCACAAAATTGCTGCAACGTTTTCTGTAAAAAGAGGTCGGCCAGTAGAACTTCTCAATCCTCTACGTCTCACGGACCCCCCCATTTTCCAGAATTTGTTCCATCCATAAAAAAAAAGGTAAACGCTGCAAGAAGATGTGCAGTTTGTTGTTCCAAAAGAGATGCAACATGGAACAAGATTCGAAAAGAAACGAGGTACTACTTAAGGAATGTGACGTTGGTCTTTGTGTAATACCTTGATTTAAAATCTATCATACTAATTTTTTTTGAATAACTGAATAAAATAAATTTCACTAAAATACAATTTTTTATCAAAACGCTGTCTTCAACTTTACTAAAACCACAAATTTATTTACGAACAATTTAAGAACAATTGTAGGACCGTTTTCATAAAAAAAATACTGTTAAGTGAACAAAACACGAAATGAATACATCCGAAGCAAATCTAGAATAACGTTAAGAAGCTATAAAGAGCATATTTATGAAGAACACAATGAATCTCAGGAAATGGGCTGGGCACATGGGCATGGGCATGGGCTGGCTAAATAGCAGGATGAAAAATGGACAGAGGCTGACATTTTGAAGCTACCAGGTAAAGTATCTACCAGAAAGGCTATAAAAAGGTGATAAGTGTTGCGGGAGAAACATGGATTTTGTTTTTTCATAAAGGATTACAATCTAGTCTTTAGACAAACAAGTAATTTTATTTTAACCTAAATTACTAGAAAAAATAAATAAATAAATAAAACTATGATGTTTCCACTGACATCATCTTAGAATCCTTAAAGGCGAATCACTTCGTTCATGTGTTCTTAGTTTGTAACATTGGCAGTATTTATAACACTAACTCGAAGGGTTTAGTTCTTTTGAGTCTTCTCAATAGGTTCGTGTTTTCAAGTAGCTGAACTGCCGCAAGATTCACATGGCGATGGAGTCCCTGCTCGTGAGCAGCAGCGTGTTTTTTAATAATATTATCCGCAGTATCCACATGTAAGTCCCTATGGATATCGCTATTCCTGATGTACCAAGGTGCCTTTACTATGTTCCTTAGTACTTTATTCTGAAACCTTTGTATGATTTGGAGGTTACTTTGTTTGGCACATCCCCAAAGTTGTATACCATAAGTCCATATGGGTTTTAGTATTTGGTTATATAGGAGAAGTTTATTTTGAATCGATAGGACCGAATTCTTACCTAATAGCCAATAAATTTCTTTATATCGAATTTCCAAGGTTTTCTTTTTCTTTTTGATATGTGCCTTCCAGCGCAGCTTTGAGAGTCATGCCCAGATACTTTGCAGTATTTACGTAAGGTAATTGGTTGTTATTTATGTTAAGTGGATAGTATTTTGGTTCTTTATTTGTGAAATTCACATGGACTGATTTTAACTTTCATTTAATTTAATTCGCCATTTTTTTGTCCACTCATGGATATAATTCAAGGAAGTTTGAATGTTCTCAGTTGCTGCTTGGTGAGTTTCTCCAATAGCTAGAATAGCGGTATCGTCGGCGAAGGTCGCTATTGTATTGTGTTCTAGTTGTGGAATGTCATAAGTGTACAGTAAATATAGCGTCGGACCCAAAACTGCTTCCTTGTAGTACCCCAGCTTTAATTTCTTTGATTTCTGAGTACGCATCTTCCTGCCTTATTATGACAGGTATAAAATCAGAAGATCAGAGAACTGTTTTGGTAACATTTTTCTAAGTTTATATATAAGACCATCGTGCCATACCTTATCTAAGGCTAGTGCTACGTCGAGAAATACAGCAGCACAAACTTTCTTTTCTTTGAGAGTTTTCGAAGAAATTCGGGAGAAACATGTATGAGAAGATGTAGAGACAGGTGCATGGAAAATATTATAATTTAATTTATATTAATGGTTATCAAGTGGTTATCAAGATGGTTTGATATAAAAGTGAAAAATATTTTCTATAGTACGTCCAGGGTTGGTTGAACAGTGGCTGAAGAAAGAGAAATATTTTAGTAAATATACTAACAGAAATTATTTATTTATTTAATCACTTCTTTTAACAAGTTCTATTTTTTGAATGTAGATATATAACATATAAAGTAGTACTAGTATATTATAGTAGTAGTACTAGTATATTATAAAGTTGTATCAATCAACTGATTTATATTTATGGTTATGAAGTGGTAATCAAGATCGTTAGATACGAAAGTGAACTATATTTTCTATGGTACGTAAAGAATAACTTTTGTATTTGAAGCTGTGAATAGAAAATAATATTTAGTTGTTACACTAATAGAGTCTGGAAAGTTTGCATTGTCGTTATTGTGAATACATTTTTTTGCACTTAGTTTTGTTTTCATGAATATAATTTTCTGGGCAGCAGATAAAACGAGCATTGTAACTTCGATGAATATAGTATCCACGAGAGAGTTGTTTGTGTTTGAATTTGCAATGAAGACAAAACAAGGGAATTAATTTGCTTAGACTTTATAATCAAAATCGTTACTAGCTTAATTCTCGAAGCAACGTTTTTATTTTCCTAACGTTAATTGACAATCTATGTTTCATTTGTTTTTATATAGAAATAATTGCAAATAATTTCTACAAAAAAATATTATTAAAAACAGATTCTGTAATCTCGCAGGAAGTTAAAGGAAATTCAAAATAACGAAATATTGTTGAAAAATTGATATTTCTAAAATTAAAACTAAAATATAAAACCTTTTAATGGACCCATCCTGGGTCCGGTTGATTTTGGTTTGAACTTTTTTGGATTTTGGTAAGATTACTGACAAAATATATCTAGATCAGAAATAAAACTAGCGGCCCGCGGGCGGAAGGTTGCCCCTTTCAATTTCTCGAGTGACTTTCACCTTTTTTACATTTCTACTTTAATAAATTTTACATTTCAAAATTTCTCAATAAATAATTGATATTTCTTTCAATAGAATTTCTATTAATGAATGTTTTATTTCTGTAATTTTTATAGTACGTTTATTTTGCGAATTCAAAGATAATTTGAGTTCATCATCATAAGTCTTTTATTTGCGGCCACACATCATTTTTAAATTTATAGCTGGCCCGATGTACAAAAGGTTGCTCACCCCTGATCTAGATGAATGTTCTGGTGGCCCAATAAAATCTAGACAACACGTTGATGTTACCTTTAGTTGATAATGAAAATTTGTAAGCTAAAGTTAACAGCAATTTATTTTCATGTAGACTAATTAATTGTGATGGTACATAGAGGAACATATAAAATAGAAAGCTCTGCTTGCAATCTAATCATTTTGCTTTGACACAAATATATCGTTCGCTCTACAATTATAGACATTTCGAGGTAGCATAAGCTCCTGCAATAAAAGTGTGTTTATGTAGGTTACTAGTAATTTATAGGAACATATTAAAATGGAAATATAATATTAAAGTTAATGAAAATAAAGAAAATGATCCAATCAATAATCTCCTGGATATACAAAGTTTTTAATAGTAATTAAAGATGCATTTTAATAAAAGAAAAGTAATGAACGAAATTAGATAAATTACTTTTATTTAAGAATAAGGTAAAACATTTAAATAATCTTTAAACTGCATAGCAGTAAGAAGGCAGATATTAGTTTTAAATATTTTATGAAAAATCCGCTTACCTGAAATCTGAGATCCCCAAGAGGAGCAGCAGCATAGGGGATTCCGCTATAAATATAGAACTTTCTGCCTTTTTCAGTTTGATCTGCTCTCCCCTGAATAATACCATTTGGCAAGGATATCTGCAAATTGACATCCTGAAACCCAAAAATATTAAATATGTATTCTACCCAAGAACAAAACATATATATCAAATAATAAATATATTAGAAATAGCATATTTTTTTTATTTCACTTCAATTTAGTTTCTTTCTTATTTAGTGGGTGGGTTTAAATTATAAATCTAAAATTTTCCTTGAATTTATTGTTATTTTGCTTTCGGTATTTTTATAAACTCTGTATCGTCAAAGCTTATTTTCTCAAATCTTTTTATAAAAATATACGGAAAATGCGATATTTTTCTTTGTGCTTTTCTTGAATCGTTATTTGAATATAAAGTAAGCTGGCAATATAACGATATATTTGTTTCCAACTAATTGAAAGAGATAGAAATGTATAAAAAAAAATTATTTGTATTTTTGGTATAGCATTTTGCACGAAATAAAAGCTCTAAGGATTTATTTCTGTCGACAAAATAAATATCAATGGTTACAGATTGAGATTCCTTGCTTGCTTTATATAATTAAATTTTCAATTACTTATAAACAAAAACATCTTACAACAGTAATACTATATTTGTAATTAACGTGTGTATAAATTTGACATTCGGGTTGTTTTTTTTTTTTTAATAAAAAACAAAAAAATACTTTAGTTACTCTAATTTTGTTTATTTTATTTAAGTATAAACGTAGCGGTTAATACTCAAAGTCATCATTATAACGATTGTTTTGCCAAAATGATCGATTATATTTCCGCATACTTATTACTTATAGCTACTTATTTTCGAATTTAAGCAATAGATTAACGAAGCTATCCCTAAACTGTTTTATGATCGTTAGAGTAAACTATTCTCTACAACCAAACCCACAGTAAAAAATGCGGTGGTGTTAGGTCGCACAATAAAGGCGTTGCCAACGTTATAACGTTACCGTTTTGAGAAATTGCTCCAAATGTTTCCATAAAATGATCCATGGTTATTCCAAATTACACTTAATTAAGGCCGCTTCTCATATGCGCGACACTCAGCTAAGCGATGACGCGCGATGAAGTGCCGCGAATTGTCGTATCGCTGTTAAGTATTCTAATATATGCGATCTCGGCTAAGCGATTCTTTGCTGTAGGTATCAAATCTGCAGTTTCTCTCCATTTCAGGTTAAGTTATATTTTAAAAATGTCAAGTTCCAATGTTCGTCAAGTTCTGATAATGATTTTTTCATCTTAACCATGTGTTATGAAAATGAGAAATTAAAAGAAAAGAAGAGGAAAAGAGAATAGGGGTGCCAATTGGGTGCATCAGATTTTAAGATTAAGACTAGTGGAAGGAGAATTCCATACTCACTTTAAACAATTGCAAGAGGATGAATTGAAATTCTACAAATATTTTAGAATGACGCCAGAAAAATTAATTAATTCCTCTGCTTTTTCGTCGTTGAAACCACTCATATTTGTACACTATATTTTAATACTAAACACTGTCTATTAAAACGACAGTAATCTATTTACTAACACGAGTTTGTTTTTTTTAAAACAAACACAAATATTTGGGGTTATGTAAGTCGTTATACTATAATGGTATTGGCATAGATGCCAACTTGGGGGTTTTACCCCAAATTTAGGGGGAATCAAGATGTAAAGGTTTTTTTTTAGGAGGTACATTTATTTAGCGGGATTTTTTAGCGGCTACATTATTTAAGAAATTGTTTTGAGGACAAAAAATTAGTGTATATCTTGAAAAAAAAAAAAAATTAAAAAGAATGAAAAGATATAATGACACAGAACATAATAATTTGTGAACTCAAATATTGCTCGTGAGCACAAAAAGCATGAACTCACTACCAACAAAAATTCAGGACTCTATACAATTTATATTAAGCCTTGAAACAACCAGTGCATATGGTTTAGAGTTGTGCTTGCATATTAACAAAAAAATCAATAAAGCAAAACCAAAACAAAACTAATATCCCCTCACTAGCCCTCATTAAATACATATATCGCTGAAATTTGAAGTATTGAGTCAACATTATGTCTAGAGGACAAAAAACCAGACACTTTATGAGACAATTTATTTTTAATTTCAATTATTTTTTGTTGAACTTAAAAAGAAAAGGTAACAAAAATAAAGTATAAAAAGCAGAAAATAATGTATGAAAAGAAACTGATGAAGCAAAAAAGATAGAGTACATGAAGAAATGGAAAGTTGAGAAACAAAATATAAAAATCGTTTTTATTTCATTGTTGTTATCATTACTATTATTAGTTCATAAATTAATGTGAGTAAATGTGTAAAATGCGAAAACATAAATACAAAAGCTCTTATACTACTTGACTGTATTTTAAATTTACATTTTAAATTACCTCCCAAACATGGTGAAGAATGAAAACTTTAGGGGTTTTTAATCGAAATCTAGGAGGATTTGAAGTTGGTCCTAGGGGCAAAATTCTGTACGAATTGGCGTCACTGGCTATTGGCCGCGAGATCAGTCGACGCCGCGCGGCAAAACGTAAAAGAATGCTCAGCGACAGCGCGCGGCATAGCGTCTTGCAACAGCGTAGCGCTAGTGAGAACGTATTTTTTAATTGAGATTGAATTAACTTTTAAAATTTCAATATGTTGATAAAAATTTTCTGGCGTTATTCTAAAATATTTGTAGAATTTTAATTCATCCTCTTGTTCTTGTCTGTAATTGTTTGAAGAGAGTATTCTCCTTCTAGTAATCTTGTTTTTAAGATTTGATGCACCAAATATTTTCTTTTCCTCTTCTTTTCTTTTAATTTCTCATTTTCATAACACATGGCTAATACGAAAAAATCATCATCGGATCTTGACGAACTTGACATTTTGAAAATATGACAACCTGAAATGTAGAGAAACTGCAGATTTGACACTTGCAGCAAAGAATTGCGTAGCTGAAAATCGCATATATGAGAATACCTAGCAGCGACGCGACAATTCGCGACACTTCATCGCGCGTCATCGCGTTGCTGAGTGTATATGTGATTCGGCCTTTATTCTGCAGTTTTGCTACTTTACATATCTACATTGTAAAATTTCCCGACTAGGAATTTTAGTTCCTAAACTAAACGGAAGGGCAAGGGAAATGTCAGATACAACAACTACATATTATTCTACAGCGACAAGGAGAAGGACCAAAGGGCGTGCGCGGGAGTAGGCGTACTGGTACACAAAAGGTACGAAACACTTACTGACGACTTAAAGTACTTAGAGGAAACAACTATCTATCAAAACAAAAGATACCACGCTGAAAGTCATAGGCGTGTACGCGCCGAATATGGGTAAACCAATGGAAGAGAGAGAGAACATTTTTTCGAAAAACTGGAAGACACAATAAGCCGAATATCAAAAAGTGAGATGCTACTAATGTTGGGAGACTTTAACTCAAGAATTGGCAACACAGCAATCCCGGGCGTAATGTAGCGGTTCTACGAAAAAGTCCTGAACAGAAACGGAGAAATGCTACTAACAACATGCACCCAACACAAGCTTACCATTAACAACATCTACTTCGACCACAAACCCCAGTATAAATACCCATTTATCAAGTCAAGAGGGCAGAAATCGATGATAGACCTCATTATAACGAATAGGAATACTCACCCTAATATAGATACTAGACGTTAGAGTATTAACATCAGCCAACGCAACAACAGAACATGTTATGGTATTATGCAAATAACGTCAGAAAATTGAAACCTACTAACCCAGAAAAAAGACTCCAGTACACATATCAAAATATAACGTTGAATCATTTGGAAATGAAAGCACCAAAACACTATACCAGGAACGTTTAAAGAGAAAGAAAATACTTAAGAAATATTATTATATATTAGAACAGAAAATACTCAACAACCCAATCACAGCACAGTGCAACGTAAATCAAGCCTGGCAAAAAATCAAATCCAACATTACATCAAGAGCAAATGAGTGGTTGCGTGACAACAAGCCATAGTTCACAGAAGTAGTAATAGATTTAGCCAAGCAGAAGCGGAAAGCATACATAGCATATAGAAACAATAAAACTGAGGAAAAATGCCACAAATACAAAGAAGTACGAAACCGAGTAAATCAAGCAATCAAAGAACTTAAAGAGCGATACTGGGAAAAGTTCTCTAACGAAATGCAGCACGATCTATATGGAGGTTCGAAGAGGATCTGTAAAATACTCACAAACAGAAAGAAACCAATAACTTGGATGCCCAGTTACTACCATCAGCCACGATCAGTGGATACATTACTTTAAAGAAATCTATAAAGACCAGGCAGAAGCAGAATACATAACGCAGGCACAACCGATGAACAACGAATTACAACAGATGATATCCTCAAGACAGAGAAAAATCTTAAAAATCGAAAAGCACCAGGCATTGATAATATCAGCAATGTAATGATAAAAAATGAGAAATACCATAATTAAAGAAATAATGCAGCTCTTTTGAACAATGCTCCAAGAGGAACGAATTCCAGAAGAATGGAGTACCAGCATAACAGTACCAATCTTCAAGAAAGGTGCAAAAAAAGAACCCAAGAACTACCGTGGGTGGCATCACACTGCTTAGTGCAGTGCTCAAAATTTTTACAAAAATATTGGCCGAGAAAATCGACGTTGCCGTGGGAAGCTGTGAAGAACAGCTGGGATTGCGCAAAAATAGATCAACAATAGACGCTATCTTCATAGTGCGACAACTAGCGGAGAAAGGAATTGAATTTAACATACCCGTCTACTTATGTATGGTGGACTTCAAACAAGCATTTGACCGAATACAACTGAACGACATTACAAATATTCTAGGTCAACATCGAGTGGATGACAGATACATTAACGTAATAAAAGACTTTAACAAAAACAGTAGCACACACAGTAAAGCAGACCAAACGCTAACTGAAAAAAATTACTGGAATTAAACAGGGGGACAGCTTAAGTCCAACCCTCTTTAACATCATGATGAATGAAATAATCAGAGAGGTCGAAAATATGCATATGATGCCATACTAATATCAGAGAACGAAGACGACCTACAAAGATTACTATTTGCACTCAATAAAACCGCCAAAAAATTCAACATGATCATATCAACAGAAAAAACTAAATGAATGGGTATATCCAAAGAGCCTGTCAGGTGCAAGCTTATGGTGGAGAATAAAATGATAGAACAGGTCATGAAATTCAACTACGTATGGTCGCAAATATCGAGCAGCAAGAACCTGATTGAGGAAGTAAGAGCGAACTGCATCAAAGCATCATTCATTTCCGGTAGCCTAATCGACCTAGTATGGAAAAACAAATATATAACGGCAGAATGCAAGATAAGGATATATAAAATCTGTGTAAGACCTATCCTAACATACGCTGCCGAGACCCGAGCCGAAACAACAAAAACTAAGAAACTCTTGAGAAGCACCGAAATGAAAACGCTGAGAGCAATAAAAAGCGAAACACTACGAGATCAAATAAGAAGCAGCGCCATAAGAGTTGAATTACAAACGGAAGATGTTGTCATATGGGTCAGATCCCGGAGAAGGCACTGGAGAGACCATGTGGACAGGATGGACCAGGATAGAATTGCCAAGTGGGCAAAAGACGGAAGACCACAAAGCAGAAGACCCTTAGGCCGCCCGCCCAAGAGATGGCAGGAGTCCTGGACGTCCGGATCGCAAGAGGGGTAGACAGCAGTACAATACAGGACAAATTCAAGAAGAATTTTAGTTCGGTTTTTTTAGGATCGAATTGGGCATTCCTAATTCCGTGTTTGACCCAAATGAGATAACCACAAATGGCTTACATTACATTTGTAACGCACGTCCATCTTCCTGCCTAATTAGGACAGCCTGATGTGGTAGACATTTGGAGGTCACTCTTGCATGTTATCACCACAACCTAGTCTGGTCCGAGTTGGGCTTCCTCTTTTGGCAGCACTTAGGAAACCAGACAAATCTGGCCCAAATTCGTTTGGAAACCACCCTATCATGTGACGATCCCGACCTGATTTGCTCGGATTTTACTTGCTTTTGAAACAGCAGTTCGGAAACTACACTTGAATGCGTCAACTGTAACTTAATGTAGTTCCAACTTGGTTTTTGTCTTCGGTGCAAATATGAATATATTTAATTGCAATTTTATGAAGAAAATGCAGTATTCTCACTATTTTAGTTGACAGTTTGACATTAATTTAATACAAACATTATATAAAAATCATTAATACATAAATGGTTAAAAAAAATTCAGTACAAGCATGAAGAGATTAATTTAAAGCACATAGTTTAGAGAATTTATAAAACATTAACAGTAACTTAACTATCTCTAAATGAGTCAGTAAAATATAGGCATAGAAATAATAAGATGAATAAATAAAAATAAATTTTATAGTTCAAAGACATACACATTTCATCATGAAAAAATCATTAAAAAAAAACAGAAAGATGTTTGATGCACTATAAAGTACTCGAAAGTTTTAATAGTGAGGAACTGGAGCTACCTACATCTTGGTCAAGCATGGAAATGGTCTAATGTCTAATGGAAGTAGTAAGTTTGTGGACGCATGCGCATAAGGAAACTCAATGTGATAAGGTGTTGGAATTCCAAAAAGATATATTTAAGTTAGGCCATGCCACAGATTTTTATAATAGCAACCTAATGTAGCATGCCTAATTTTGGTAAGTCTTTGGTTATCCATATAAGGTGGAAGTCATAAATTCCAAGCATATGCTTAAGGCCATTCGCTTTAGTTTCCTCACAAGAATCTGGTTTGGATTTTATCGGCTTGCCATAATTAGGCCACAATTTGGATGGCCTCATTATGCTCGTATTGATCTTTTGGCATGCCTCACTGTATTCCTAGTCGGCATGAGGCCCAATTGACTTGTGATTATTTAACTAATCTTGATACTTGATCTAGTTTTGATTATCTTCATTATATTTATATTTTATATGTTACGGTAAATGTATAAAATTCGGCAGATGTAAACATTTAGTGGTATACATATACCAATTTGATAGCTAAATGTGAGTTTAACTCCGAGATCTGCTTGATATATCTACTTTTACCGGTAAAAATACACATTTTCCAACGTATGTACGTAAAAGTTAAAAATAATAAATAGGAATAAAATATACTTGTAAAGGGTGGGCAATCTAACTTATGTTTTCTTGTATTTTCTCAAAATTATGAGTGTATTAGAAAGATTGGACATTTTCATTTAAGACTGAAACACAACATCCAAATAACTGATTCGGCTGTGTGGACAGTATCCCCCATCCCATCAAATCATTTTCTCCGTACATTTTCGATTGTTTTGGCTCCAATCGCATGAATTGCAACTTCTATTTCGTGTTTCAATGCATCAATTGCCTCCGGACGGTTGACGTAACACTTATCAGCATTTAGGCTGATTATTCGATTTCCGAAAACAGTGCGCAAAAATCGATGGTTACGTTGGCTGTGTGGCAAGTGGTCCCGTCTTATTCAAACCAAATTTCGTCCATGTCATATTGTTGGAAATAAAAAATCGTTTTGCATGGCACAGTAACGTTCGCTATTGACGGCAACAGCGGCTCCTTGCTCATTTTCGGAAAAAAATGGCCCAATGATGTAGGCCCAAAAACGGAAACAGTTGCTCCTTGTAGATGCATAGGCTTCTCAATAGTCATGTGTCGATTCTCTGTTCCCCAAATGCGACAATGGACACTTCACTCTAACAAAGATTAGCATTTTAAAGCTTAATATTTCACAAACGGATCTCTTAATCGAAATATTGTTTCTACAAATCTGTTATATTTTTGAAAGACATATCCAACGACACCCCACAATATGGGGTGGACGAGAAAAAAAGAAAACATCCCCACTTTACGTGTAGAGGAGGTACCCTAAGAAATTTTGTTTTCAATATTTTATTTTACCACTTTATCGGCATGAATAATCTGTATTTCCAAGCCAAATTACAGCTTTATATTTCTAATAGCCTTTGAGCTAAACTACGGAGAGTCCGACGGGCATATCGAAACTATATGGCTTTCTTGTTGATAACAACGGAACCTTAAAAATGCTCATCTTCCGCCAAACGATCTTTAGCTCATTGGGCAAACTGAAAACACATCGAATGGTCAGGAGGCTTTATTTATTTAACTAATTGGACCTAGATTGGATGTAGATCTTCAAACCGAGTTCTTTATGCAATATTCTTCTCACAGAAGTGCGAGAAATGTTCAGTTCCTGAGAACGATGACGAGTTGATGTTGATGCAAAATCTCCAAGTAGCATTTAAACCCTCCTCAAAGTTGTCCCACATATTGTTTAATTCTAAAGACAAAATCGACCCCCTCAAAAATTCCGCAATAGCGTGTACATAGGTCAGACAGAACGATGTTTTCCAACAAGATTTTCAGAACAGTCTCGAGCTTTGCGTCTGAAGAAAGACACTAGTTCTTTTTCAAGCCTTTGTCTCGAATATAATCATAAATTCCCAGAAATACACAATCTAAAAATCTTGCATAATTGCAACAAAGGCTCGTCACTTAATCTCCTAGGGTGCATTCGCGTTGGGCGCCCATACGCTTTGAGCGCTCACGCATATAAGCTCAGATTATAGTTGTTTATGTTGGACTATCAGCGCTCGTTTTGGACACTATGAGAATCAGTTAGCATGAACATGGCGAATGTGAGAAATGTTTCTCCATTAGTAAATAATATATTGAAAATTGCTTCATGAGGCCACTTATATACTACTGTAACAAACAATTTACTGTAGAAGTATTTTTATTTTCAATAATAAATTGATTTGCTTTGGTTTTTTTAATAACCTGAATCTTCACTTGCAGTACAATCCAGAGCTTCATCAGTTTCCACGTCTTGTGTTGATTATGGATATAAATGTTTGGTTAGCTTACGCTCACATGGTATTCGTTTTGATAAATAGTGAAGTTTGGCGCTCACGCTTTTGCTGCGCCACCTCTGTAGCCTGAGCGTCTGTGAGCGCAAAATCTGCCTCCCGAAGTTAGCCACGAGCGTGACGCTCACAGCATCAAGCCGAACGCTGACAACGAAGTTTATGTGCATTCAAGGCGTGTCAGCGTCCAACGCGAATGCACCCCTACAGTCATTAGAAATCTTCAAACAAAGTCGTAACCCATCCGTTAATCGGATTAATGAGCAAACCGACCTAATCTTTTCGCTACTGTTTAATCTTGCTCAATGTTCTCCGGGTAATTTGCTAATTGCAAAAATCCACCTTCCCCGCACCAAAGACACGTGGTATAAATATATTCCATCGTCAATTCAGCATCAATTGAAAATGACCTATCAGTCGAAACTCGAGTCGTGATAAGTGTAGAAATCTTTATAACTGTTAATAATACGTTATATAATATTTTTACATATTATAAGCGTGGTTAGAACAGTGAATTTATCAATTCATTCATGTTTAATTGCTTGCATACGTGTTTTACTACAACAGTGGTTTACTCACTAGTGAATTAAAAGTATCCATGGCGCATCAAAATAACTCACTAACGCGGTTTGAAGATCTACATGCAATCTAGGTCCAATTAGTTAAATAAATGAAGCCTCATGACCATTCGATGTGTTTTCAGTTCGCCCAATGAGCTAAAGATCGTTTGGCGGAAGATGAGCATTTTTAAGGTTCCGTTGTTATCAACAAGAAAGCCATATAGTTTCGATATGCCCGTCGCACTCTCCGTAGTTTAGCTCAAAGGCTATTAGAAATATAAAGCTGTAATTTGGCTTGGATATACAGATTATTCATGCCGATAAAGTGGTAAAATAATATCTTGAAAACAAAATTTCTTACGGTACCTCCTAACGTCTCCTACCTCATACCGTCTTCGTAAACATAACAATAAATGTTGACTTCGCCGATGTTCTTTTTTGAGCACCAAACACAAAACTTATTAAACATTTTTTTATATAAATTTCTTAATTTCTGCGGGAGTAATTTTTCCGTGCCACCACCACGTACGAATCAACAATCTTATCGTTGTCTTAACAACACAATCATGACCGGACGACATGCGTCTCTTAACAATCCGCTCGTTAAATCGTAATTTTATACCCTTGCATAATAAATGAATAATAAACGCATTTTACTGTTAGTGTGCCGCCAAAGTTTGAAATAGTTAAAAGTGTACCGCAGGAGAAAAGAGGTTGAGAATCAGTGCTCTATACATTTTCTAACTCCATTAAGTAAATGTACACATTTTCCGGAAACAGCTAATAAATTTAAGTTGAACTCACATTTACCAACCATGAATGTACATGGGTATGTTATATTATTATTACATCATTTTTGCCCATATGGACAGTGTTTGAACTTAAATATCTCATGATGACATAACTTTCACTTCTTTCCTTCTTTTTCTTATCTTCCCAAAATCTCTCCATCCTTTGACTGTGTTCCTGTTTCCTTTGTTCTGTCCACAATGTTGCTTCCTATCTTCTTTCGCTTACTAAAAATTTGGTATTCTTAATTTTGCCTAATATCTATATATTAGAATAATTTTGTCTCCTATCATTTGCTGATTGATCCCCAATTGCTTCAAGTCATCTTCTATTTCATGAAACCAATTTGTTTTCCTACTTGAGCTGTTTACTACATCAAAGATTTTTTGTGTAAGTCGTTTATTGTTCATTCTCTGTATGTGCCCATAGAAAGTTCGTCTGCGTTTTCTAATGATATCTGTGAGCCTGTCTGTGTGTTCATATAGCTCTTTGTTAGGTCTTTTCATCCATATCCCATCTCTGTGTACTGCTCCAAATATTTTCCTAAGAATTTTGCGTTCAATTTTTTCTGTTTCTATGATACCAGATGCTCCAATTGTGGTCGTTTCTGACGCATACAATGCTGCAGGCAATACAACTGTTTTGTAATGTCTGAGTTTGACCTGCCTTGATATGCTTTTCTTATTATAATGTTACCATGTAAGTTTGTATGCTTTCTGGAGTTTTTGCGTTCGTTTTATGTTAGATATCTTGTTTGATCCTCCTATTTGTATATATTCCACTAAGCATTTAAATTTTCCCACTTTTTGTATAGATCCATAAGTCGTATGTATGGTATGTACATTGTTGGTATGTCGTTCCATGTATTGGATCTTCTCATAAGATATCTGTAAACCTGTTTTAGCGGCTATTTCATGTAACCGCTCCAGTGCTTCCTTTGCCTCCTGTGTGTTATTGCTGGTTATGGCAACCTCATCTGCAAATGCCAAGCATTTAGTAATTGTTTCTGTTTCGCGTATTCTTCCTAGCTGTATGCCTTTCACTTGTTCCTCCCACTGCTTAATAATTTTGTCAAGACCATTTTGAACAAAATTGGTGAGAAGCCGTCTCCTTTTCTGACACCTGCGCGTATCTGAAAGGGTTCTGACATTTCAGCCATGAACTTGATCTTAGAGGTAGTGTCCGTGAGCGTTAGTTGTATAAGTGTTCTGGTTTTTTTGTCAATGCCATATTCTTCCAGTATTGCAAAGAGCGTTTGTCTATCAATGCTGTCGTACGCTTTTTTAAAGTCCACAAAGGTAACTACAGTGTTATTTGTCTGTCTGACTTTCAATATTATTCTTAGGTTCTAAATTTGTTCGATGCATGATCTCCCATTCCTAAAGCCAGCCTGGTATTCACCTATTTGATGATCTGCTTGAGGTTCTTGTCTGTTCAATAACACTTTAGAGAATATTTTGTAAGTGACTGGCACTAGTGAAATATCACCCTTTTTATGTAATAGGAGGATCAAGGCACATTTCCATTCTTCTGGCATTTTTTTCTGTGATCCAAATGTCTGTAATGATCATATGAATTGTTTTTATGATGTCTTTTTCTTGAAACTTCCACACTTTAGCAATAATGCCATCTTCTCCTGCCGCTCTGTTATTTTTCATTTGTTGTATGATCTCCTCTATCTCCTCTATTGTAGGTGGAGTAGAATCAGGATTGGATGTAGTTTTTTGGATTTTTCCATGAGTTCTTTACAATTAAGAAGAGTATTAAAGTATTGTTTGAGAATTGTACAGTTTTCTTTAGTGTTCAGTTCCAGGGACCCATCTGTTCTTCTAAAACAGAGGCTAGGAGGTTGATAACCCTTAATATTTTCTTTGAATGTTCTGTAAAAAATTCTTGTATTATTTCTCTTAAAACCTTCTTCAATTTCTTTTAGCCTGTTGTTGTCACATGCTCGTTTTTCTCTGCAAATTTCCTTTGATGATTGTTTCTGAACTTCGTGAAATTCCTTCCATGTTTCGGATGTACTGTTACTACTGAATTTCATCCACGCCTGTGTTCTTTTTTCAATGGCTTGATCACAAGTTGCGTTCCACCACCTATGTTTCCTATTTCTAGGAGGTTGCGCCCAACGCATTGCCTTCTGAACTGTGGTCGCAAGATCTGTCCAAGTGTCTGTTGGATGCCTATTAATTTCTTCAATGATTTTGCCTCTGTTTATCCGCAAATATTCTGTATCAGGCTTGACTATTTTGTGTTTTACTGTCTTGGAATTGGTCTAATCTTAAGTTGTAACAAATAATGATCTGACTCGAAGAACCCTTTACGCGTTCTGACATTTAAAATTTCCTGCGTATTTTTGTTAGAAATGGCCACATGGTCAATCTGGAATTCTCCCCATACGGTGTTAGGTGCTTTCCATGTTGTAAGTTTTCGTCTTGGCTTTAGAAATTGTGTCGACATAATTTTGAGATTAAAATTTTGACAATATTTTATGAGGTGTTCTCAAATTTTGATTGTGCGATAGTGAGCTGAATAAGGGCCTGTGACTTGTCTGTATTTTCTCTCCTTACTTAATTGCGCATTAAAGTCTCCCATTAAAATTAACATGTCTTTCTGGTATGCTGTTGGTTACTTCTTTCATGTCTTCCCAGAAGTCTTGAACTTCTTGTGGTTTCTTTCTGTTATGCTCATTTGTAGGTGCGTGTGCATTGATAATCTTGTAATCTTTATTGCATGATTTGAAGGAGAGTGTGCAGATCCTTTCTGATGTTGAATTAAAGTCAATAATGTTATCCATGACTGATTTGTGTACTGCAAATCCCGTCCCAAACATTGATGGTGTATCTCTTCTGACAGCAGGTTTACCTTTATACATCCTATAATTTTCCGTGTTGAAATGATTTTCGTCTTAAAAAGGTGTCTCCTGAATCGCAAGAATTTATATCTGTATTTATAATTTATATCTGAAATATATCTGTAAGTTGTATTAGTTTTCCAAGTTTGAAGGGAGTATTAACATAAAGACTGCCAATATAGTGCTTGCGTAGAGATTTTAAGAAGCTCCGACTCTTCTCCTCATGATGTTCCTGGTCCCTCAGAATCCGATGACCAGGAAAGTCCAGCACGGTGACTGGGGCTTGGGGTAGCGGATTTTCCTTTTGTTCCATCACGATTACTTCAAGTTGAAAGTGGTTGTGGTGATCTTTAAGAAAGATCTCGATGATTACAACTAAGGTATTGGGCTTTAGAGGTTGCCTCTTGACATTTTCTAGCTAAGAGCAGGCATTTCCTCCTGCTCTAAATATATAGGTTTGAGTTTGCGTTCGCGTCTGTTGTTTCAACCCTCTTTTACGGTGTATTAGGTCGAAAAAGTAGGGAGAGCGAAAAATACATTTATGTCACTTTGACATTAAAAAACAAACTCCGTATGTGGGTGTATTATATGGAATGTATTATATATCGATATATGTGCATATATACAGTTTATTTCAGTAAATACAGTTTCTTTATTTTCCGGATAATTCTTATCAAAGAGACGAAAACATTTCTTATTCTGTTTGTGTTTTGTTACCTTGTTTTCGCTCTACCAATTTATTCAATTATGTTAAATTTGTGGTCTTCGATTTGTGTTTGCTAATATCAATATTTAGAAATTCCTTATGTGCAATTAGAATTGCAAATATAAACGTACATGTAGGAATATTTTACATGGATTATCTACGAACCAGCTTGAAGATGATAATCTACATACGCAGACATTAATTTTTATATAAACCTTGACAATCTGTTTTAACGGCTAGTGTAATATGTTTAAGAAACCTCTTGTATTCCAATAAAAATTCTGTAATCACTCAGATAAGATCAAACGTTATTTTAAATTATTAAAATTATTTCAAGTTGTTGATTTTAAATTTGACTTTCTGTTTGTAAACCAGAATGGCAAGAAAGTCAAACATTTCTCTTATTATTTTTTGGACAAAAAAAAATGTTATTTTTAATACAATAAATTAATTTTGAAATGTACAATTATTCCATATAGCGTCCTCCAGATCCAGCGCAATTTTCATCTAAATGACCACTGAACTGAATATGGATTGAAAATAAACCTCACAAAGTTCAAGTGGATGGTAATTAGTAATTACTAAATTTAGACAACATCAAATTCAGAGTCTAATGCCCGCCATACACGCAACGGTCCGCCGGAAAGGTCTCCCTGTGCACGTTTGCCTGCGCAGGTAGACCGGAGTGTGTGCGGGAATAGACCTGTGCAGTTTCTTGCATTCGGTTGACCTGCGTAGGCAAGCCTGCACATGTTACCTTTCCGGTAGATTTTAGTGTAGAATCGCAATTACCAACATTGAAAACGTACAAAACTATAAATATCTTGGTGCGTGGCTTGTATGACCTGGAGTGCAAACAAGAGAAATACGAACCAGAATAGAAATTGCCAGAGCATCTTTTATGAAAATGAAAGAAAAGCATTTGCCAGCCGTAATATCAATCTTGTTCAAGGGATGCGTATGCTACATTGCCATGTGTTTTCCATCTTACTTTATGGGCTACATACCTAGACCCTTAAAATACCCATATTGATAGACTGCAAGCATTCGAGATGTGGTGCTATCGCAGGATGTGGCGTATACATTGGTTAGATAGGGTCACCAATGAAGAGATTCTGACCAAAATGCAAAAAGAATGGCGATATTATATGCTCCATTAAGAAGAGAAAACTAGAATACTTCGTACAGATCATGAGGGGATCCAAATACGAACTGCTCCAGTTCACAATGCAAAGGAAAATAAAGGGAATAAGGAATGTTGGCAGACGCAGAATATCCTGGTTGAAGAATATAAGGCAATGATTTGATTTTTCGAGCACCGAAGGTGTGCGAGCAGCCGCCAACGAAAATCGAATAGCTAGCATGATAGCCAGCTACCTAGGAGAAGGACAGAAATAAAAAGAAGGTGGATTGATTGGTGATCAACTTGATATAAAATCATAGATATAAACGTTATAAAAACTCCGACCAGGCTGGCGTAAGGGTCCGATTCTAGCTACGCTACTACTGATTACATTTAGTTTTTTTATCATCGTCATTATCATGGCCTTTTGGTGATCCAATCTTGGATGTAGGCCTCTTCCCTCTTCTTCCACTCTTGGCGATCTTGTGCCCGTATCATCCAGTCTCGACCTCCGTGTCATCGAATGTCGTCCATCCAGCGCTGCAGTGGTTTATCGCGCCTTCGAGTATCCACTCTGGGTCTCTATTCAAGGCTCCTCTCGTCCAGCGACTCTCGTTCATTCCCGCAAAGTGTCCTGCCCATGTACACTTTTATCTTGTTATGACAGACATGACGTCTTTCACATTGGTCTTATTTCGGATCCATTCGTTACGTTTCCGTAACGTTTTACGTAAGGGTCATGGTCTCTGTACCGTTGGTGAAGACGGGCATGACACACTGCTCGAAGACTTTCACTTTGAGATCCAGGGATATTTGGCCTCATAGAATCTGCTTATTGGCATCGAACGCTGCCCAAGACTGCGCGATCCGCTTTTCCACTTCCGCTACCTGGTTCTCAAAGCCTAGTGTAATCTTATGCCCCAAATATATGTACTTGGTTACTTTATCCACTCGAACCTGGTAGTCTGTGATTTTGGGAATGTTGGTCATAATCTTGATTTTCCCCATTTTCATTTTAAGACCCGTCTTCTCGGATTCCACTCTCAAATACTCCAGCATCGTCATCATCTCCCCAATGCTCTCTGAGACCAAAACCAGGTCATCAGCAAACCTCAGATTGGTCATTCTCTCTCCATCAATCATCAGCCCCTTCCCTGCTGATTGCATCTGTTGGAATACACATTCTAGTGCTAGGGTAAACAGCCTCGGTAATATTCGGTGTCCCCTTGCCTGACACCCCTCCCTATATTAAATTTGTTGGTTTTCTTGTACAGGGAGACACAGGCAGTTGCGTTCTGATGCAGGTGGTTGAGGATCTGTATGTACCTTTCATAGATACGGCATTTAACTCATTTAACACTCTATGGAGTCGAACGTTTTCTCGTAGTCGATGAAGGCTAGGATAAGTAGTTTCCCTACTAATTGCATTTCTCCACGACTATATTGAGAGTTTGAAGGTGGCGCCTTGTTCCCAGCTTGTTTTCACAGTTCAGCAACAATTGAATCTTTATCTGGTGCCTTGTTGTTTTTAAGTGCGTGATTAATTTCTTCCTTTGTAGGTGGGGATGAGTCTGGATTCTTGGTTGCACTGTCTTTAAACGTGAACGCAGATTCTGAAGGTTCGCAGTTGAGGAGAGACTTAAAATAGGTTGACAAGTTCCGGCAGTTGTCTTTGTCAATGAAGGCAGTTTTAACATCAGGATTCCTAAACTGTAGACTTGGTGGAGAGCACTTGCTCAAATGCGGGTTTGAATGTTCTGTAATAGTTCTGTAATTAGAGTGTTGTTCTTCTGGAAGTCTTGTTTAAGTTGAGTTAGATGATTTTTGTGGAAGGCCCGTTTTACCCCGCGGATGGTTTTCGCAGCGTGTTTTCTTGCATTTAGAAAATTGATCCAGTTATCTTCAATCTTATATGAGTTCAATCTTTGCCAGGCAAGTTGTCTTTGCCTTATGGCTACATCACATCCACTCGTCCACCAGGCATGTTTCCTTCGTTTTGGTAGTGGGACTGCCTCATGTGCTGTTTAGGTTATGGCCTGTTGTAGTTGCTCCCAAGTCTGTGGATTCAAGCACTCCAGTTTCTCAAGGAACTCTGGATATGATCTTAGCTTTTCTGTATCAAACCTCCTGATCTTTTTTAGTTGGACCTTTCTGGTACTTCCAGGAATGGGTTTCACTTTGATCTTGGAGAGGTAATGATCAGAATCAAAACTTGCACTTCTCAAAACCTTCACATTCTGAATCTCTCGGTCTGCTTTCTGTGTCATAACGACGTGATCAATCTGGAACTCTCCACGGTTAGTGTTTGGGGATATCCTGGTTTGCTGCTTCTCTGGCAGATGTTTGAAAGCAGTTGATTTCGTTACCACATTGAAGATCTTGCAGAGTTCCATGAGCCTTTCTCCATTCCGATTGGTTCTCTGAGAAGCTGGGTAATCACCAATGATATTTCGGAACTTTCCTTTCCTAATTAGACTTTAAACTCCCCTAACACGATGGTCGTGTGTTTGTCAGGAATCTTACTCAGGATATCCTCTAGTTCTTCCCGGAAATTCTGTTCCTTCCGGGTCTATCTAGTTTGCCTGCTAGCTAGAGCGTGTACATTAATGATAGTGTATATCTTGTTCATGCTTTGAAGGGACAGAGTAGAGATTCGATTATTCTCTCTCTCTCTCTTAATGGTGTACAGTCCTAGTAGGACCTGGACCTCCTCCCACATCCTACACCTGTGCTTGGAGACAGATTTTTACTGTGATGACTTTGATCAAGCCATCTACAGGAGAATGGTGGCTTATTTTTACCAAGTCCAGGATTTCAACCCGCGACTTGCGGCTCCGAAGTCTGACATCTTGACTACTGGGCTACCACCGCCTCTTCGACTATTAGGAGAGCTGAAATCAGTCATCAGATCATATGATTTGATTGTGGTCATTGGTACTGAAGCCTGAGCGAAAGCCTGCCTGTTCTCTAGGTTCAAAGAATTCTAGGTTCCTGTCAAGTTTGTTAACGAGATCCCGAGGGAAGAGGTTGTAGAATCCGTGCGAGAGTAGATTGATGGGTCTGTAGTTTTTCAGCCTCTTGATTTCCCCTTTTTGTGGATTACGGTGTTTACTGCGGTATGCCATGATGCAGGTACTTTACCTTCCAGGATGCACTTTGTGAATAGGATTGCCAGCACTTCACTAAGTACCTTGGCGTTGCTTTTGATCATCTCTGGTAGTATGTCATCTTCCCCAGAGACTCTTGTATTTTTTAGTTGTTGTATAGCGAGCATTATTTCCTCTGGAATGACATCCGGAATTACTTCGGCTCCGATGTTTTTAACAGGTGGTCGTATTTGCCCTCAAGCTGCCAGTGGCTGACTCGGTGATACTTTCGTAGAGTATTTTATAGAAGTCCTGTGATATTGCAAGCAGCTACTCCTTGTTTGAAACTACTTCTCCATTCCCGTTGAGAAGCTTGAAGATGTGCTTCATTTAGCTTTAGAACTCTTCCGCTGCTGTTTTTTCTAAAGCCTCTTGTATGAGACGGGTGCTATGATCCAACAGATCGCTTCGGGTCTTCCGGTGGATTTCCTTTTTCAGGTCTATGTATTCTTGACTACCCACTTTTCCCTCATTGCACACTGCACAGTGCAGTTTGTTCCATCGTCTTTGTAGTCTCTGGTGTTAATTTCGTCCGTTTGTTTGGCAGGACACTTGGAGAGGTGAATGGGAAATGGGATATTCTTATAGATTCATAAAAATGTAATATTCTGATAATTCTCAATAAAAACACTTTTTCTATATTTCCTGTTTTAGTTTTATATTTCGATATTTATTTTTAACTTGTTATCTGCATTTGCATTACATAGTGCAAGAAATTATTTTAATAATCATTATATAGTATATTTTACAACGAGAGATGAAAGGATTGCGTTTTTTTGGTGAGGTAAGAATTTGCTCACGGCGCCAGCGAGTGAGCAATCACACCGAACCAAAAATAACGCTTTCATCTCGAGTAGTAAATGCAATTTTTTCTACTGATATTCGGTTTCAGGATCCATAATTCGACTTTAATAAAACCAATTCGACGCGAACTATCGGAACTGTCAATACAAATTTAATCGTTGGTTTGTCCGTTTCCATGGTAATATTGTTGCATTCTCATCGAAGGTGATACTTGTCAAGTCCAATGTCCTAATTTTATTTCGGTATTTTAAATAGTATCAGGCTCGTTTTACATTTGTACATAAAATATTCCATTGAAATTGATGTAATTAATTTGAAAGTCCATGGAAATTTGGTTAGTTTAATGCAATTTTTTCTACTGATATTATGTGAAAATAGCAATTTTCTACGATATTGTAATTTATATAATATTATATTAGATCATTTATTTTTACTATAAACGCGGAAAATACAACCATTTTAATAATTATTTACAGGATTGTTATTTACATTGCTGACTTGTGTGGTACTTTTTGAAGGTAAGTTTTCAGTTGCAAAAGTGGTTGCTACGGGCAGATTTGATAGTATGTTTGTATGTCGAAGTCAAGTGTTTGGTCATCAAAGCCAATTGTAGATTCTGGTATACTAGCAGCTTTTGATGTATTTTCAATAGATTGGAACATTTTCTGTGCTCGTTTTATTTTATTATTTATTGAGTCTTCAATATATTGCTCTGCTACTGCGCTCGACCCAACCTCCATGTTGTTTTACTTCGGTAATATTGGCTCCAGTATCCGCTAGAACAGTGGTAGAAGACCTTCTTAACGAATGGCCCGTATATTATTGAGGAACCCCCCAATTTAAGAAATGTGGCAATTTGCTTTGGAATACTTCCAAATTTATTGATTTCTATTACTTGTCTCGTGCACCTGTCATTTTGATAATTCAGAAAGAATCGGCGTGTTGTACTGTTTATTCCCGACGGGCGAAGATTAATATACTTCTTACAAATATTATAGTAAGTACCAACAATTATGAAGGAACGGGGCTGAATATTCTTTACTTCTAAATCTCGCAACTCATTTCACGACAAGCGCCGGCAATGCCAAAAATTAATGCTACCTATAACTAAATAATACCTATAATAAAATGTATTTACACATAGAGAACATTAAATGTAACATTACCTTGGTGAACAAGAATTTATCATCAGGTGCATCATGGATAAATGTTTGAATTTGTTGTGATGTTAATACCTTGGCTTTTTTGCTTTGGAACCCCGTCGAGTTTCGTTTTAAATATGCTTTGAGTTTAGCGTATTTCGAAATATCCACATTATGCTTGATGTTAATAGTATTGCGTAACATAGAATACGTACTCCAAACGGTAGATGGCTTTAAAACCTTCGATATTTTTCCAATATAAGCCAAAAGAACGTTTTCTGAAAATGGGCTTATCTGGTTGTCATTTCTCCAATTCATTAACTTTTTATATATTAATTCATACCTTTCTCTGGACTTTTCGGGTAAGATATTATTAGAAGCGGAGTTTGCCACTTATATAATGCCCGGCGGTGTGCCTGGTTCACTTATTTCGGTTGCAGAATCCATAATTAAAATCCAGTAAATGCAATTTTATTCTGTCAATACAACTGTCAATAGAAATTTAATCGTTGGTTTATTCGTTTCCATGGTAACATGGAATCATTTTTGTCTCTAGATGTGAAAATATTTTCATCTCTGGAATGAAAAAATGGCGTTTTTTTTGGTGAGGTGGGAGTTTGCTCACGAGCGCCAGCGAGTTAGCAATCACACCAAACGAAAAAAATACACTTTCATCTCGAGTAGTAAATGCAATTTTTTCTACTGATTTCGGTTGTAGAATCCATAATTCGACTTTAATAAATGTCAGAACTGCCAAAACAAATTTAATTGTTAGTTTGGCCGTTTCCACGGTAACATATTGCATTCTCATAGAAGGTGATACTTTTCAAGTCAAATGTCCTAATTTTATTTCGGGTTTTTAAATAGTTTCAGGCTCGTTGTACGTTTGTACATAAAATATTTCATTGAAATTGATGTAATTAATAAGAAAGTCCATGCAAATTTGGTTAGTTTAGTGTTTCAATCGAAAAAATCATAAATTTAAAATGCTCATTTTCGTCTCTAGACGTGAAAATATTTTCATCCCTAGAATGAAAAAATATCACTTTCATGTAGGGTAAGCCGTGGAAAAAATGCCATTTCCGCATATATCAGTAGAAAAAAGTTATTTTTAATTAAACTATATTTTTAAAATATTAAATTAAAACATTTTACTATTTCTCCAGATAATTTTTCATTATAACGCTATGATGCGAATGTGGAAACTTTGTTTTCCAATTTCTAATTCTGGTTTCTAATAATGTACATGCATTATCCATTAATAGATATTAATTTACAAGAAGCAATTAGTGGTGCTTTCGAATACATAATTTTTAAGTAAATTTTACAATCAACACGTTGAACACGTTTTATTTTTTTCGTAATTTTCTCGAGTCACATAAAATAATGGTATATTATGAGTTTTTATTTATTCAACGCATTTAAATAGATTAATTTACTGATATTAGTTGCGATTCACCAGCGCTTCCGCGGCATAATAACATTTATTAACTGATTGGATCGAGCAGTGCACTTCACATACATGTTAATTTACTAATGATTTCACCTATGTTTTTATATCTATTTCTATTTTGTTTCTCGGATTTTGTTTTTTAGTTTAAATTATATAGAGCAGGGCTTCTTAAACTTTTTCATTCACGACCCCATTTATGATTGTGATTTTTTCGCAACCCTAAAATATGAAATAAAGATAAATACATACAGAAGAATGATGGATATCAAGAGGTCAAAGTTTACGAAGATTATTGTTAAAACCCTTTGCGGCCCGCGTCGTTTGTGTTGCAAGAACCCAGCAGGTCCGCGTAGTTTCTGGGTACAGAAAGCCCGCCATTCACGTCAGTTGAACTGACGTACATCCAAAAACTGACCGTGAGGGTGAAATTTTGAACTGACGGCAACCCACGGATTTACTGGGCGCACCATAAATCCGCTGCTCCAGTTCGTTTTCATCAAGCTAAACTGCTCGCGCATGCGCTTAGTCAGTCGTAGTTTAACCGCCATGGCGTCAGGACGTGCAATAATTGAAGAATTTATAGAAAAATAGCTTGAAATATGTAGATTCGTCTATTCTCAATTAGTTACGCCAGTCACTCGGTTTCAGTGACAACTCATTATAACAAATTAATATGAGATAACTGAATGTTTTTTATTTTCAAATAGAATTACTAATTTTGAATGAAACAATAAATAACATTACTTAATAGTTTATTAACTTGTACCCCTATCATTTAGGTTTACAATTTATAGTTTTTCAATGTGTGATAACGCTTGAAACAATTTCCTACGTGCATCGTGGGGTTGCTTGGACAAGTCTCACAAAAACAATTTGTTTGACGTCTTCCACCTTCCACTGATGGATTGGAGCACACGATACAATCTTTTTATGAACCTTTGGCAATTATATGGAGGTCATTCATCCGGTCATCATTACTAGAGTGTGATCGCCGTTTTCTCTCGTCATGAAAGTTGACTACTAGCTGTTTTAACAAGCATTTCGTATATTGGTAATGGGACGTTACATTTTCTTTGTGACCTTGCTTTACAGATTTATAGAAGACATAAGTTTTTTCTCCAAAAAAACAATTTTCGCCACCACAGTCCTTAAACTTCTTCAAAAAAACAGTAAGTGGCTGTTTAATGGTCAGCGCGATCAATACCCCCCATTGAAGATGTATAATTCAACACAACCTGTGACTTTTCTAACAATATCTCAGCACCACCTAGCAAGATTCTTTTTCGTTCAACAGATCCAGCATGATTCCAAGTCGAAAGAATAGTCACAACTCTCTTATCTCTCCAAGCTAAGAGCATTGTGTATTTTCCTTTCTGTATGCAATGGATTTGTGCATGGCTAATTTAGGTTTCTTCATTTCTATGGGAATACCTTTTCTGTTTGGCATGATAGTTCCGGTTAGATGACACCTTAATTTCAATAGTTCTTCAGCTAATTCAATGCTGGTGATGTATCGGTCGGTGAATAAATGGTTACCAGCGGTAGTTGGATGATCGCTCAATAACTGATTATATAAATGCACTGGAATCCTAGTAGATACTGGAAGGTCCGGTCTCATTAATAACTTTGTTGTTATACTTCCAAATTAAGGTAAAATCGAATATATGTACCCAGTTGCTGGATCAGCCAAACCATAAACGCGGATTCCCCACTTGGTCGGCTTTTTCGGATTGTAAGTGATAAAAGATACCCTTCCTTTCAATTTTTCTATTGATTCATCCACGCAGATGTTTTTCCCTGGGATAAAATGTCCTCTAAATTTAGAATCTATATATTCTAAGGAACCAATGATACACTGAATTTTTGTTTATGAATCCCTGTTTGTGCTTTCAGGAGGTGTACTGGTATGTAGCATCCAAAAAATTTGTAAAAACTGGACCTGGTGAAAACTTCTGCGAAGAATGGGATTCTGCTTACGGCATCTGAGCACTAATAGTCTTTGATATTTCGAACTGTCTTTGTACCCATGTTCACAATAACGTCAATGAAGGCCCAAAATTCCTGTTTCTCAACATCTTTCTATGTATGCCAAATGGAATAGGATGATAATTCTTTTCCTAGTACCTACGGTACAGTTTCTAGTACCTACATGGTGTGCGTATTCATTCGGTTTTTAAACTAAATCATCCATGAATTCTTCAGTGAAATACATTTTTAAAACATTGAATTGAAAAATTCACTATGTTTTTCTAATCTAAGTCACCACACTTAGACTATGTAAAAATGTTATACAACTTGTTATTCACAGTAATATAAATTTCTACACATACCACGACTTAAGTTTCGACGTTTGAAGGTCATTTTCAAGTCATTTTCATCAAGACTTTTTCATCATTTCATCATTTTCATCATTTCGACGTTTGACGGTCATTTTCACTTGAAAATGACCGTCAACGTCGAAACTTAAGTCGTGGTATGTGTAGAAATTTATATTACTGTGAATAACAAGTTGTATAACATTTTTACATAGTCTAAGTGTAGTAAAAACATAGTGAATTTTTCAATTCAATGTAAGTATGAATTACTATGTAGTAACTGTCGCAACCATCCCATTCACATTTAAAAAAAATCCAGTGGTTCCACAATCGAAGAAGAAACTTGCGGTCCGGAAACTCGTGGTGAAACATCAAAAGTAAATCTTTCTGGAATATTGAAGCATTCACTCACGTCAGTCCACTTATCAATATCATCATCCATGTCACTATTACTAAAAACCCGAAGTCTGCGCTTCTTCCGAAAAACTATATAAATTCCACTACTACCTTCACTTTCATACCCAACCTCATTATCGCAAATTTTTGAATTATCTGAGATATCAAAATCGCCGTCGTCTTTACTCTCAGCCCCAATAAAAAAATTTCTTCACTCTCGTTCATATTCGGATGAATAGAAAGGGTGGCAATTAATAAAGACTTACGTGAGAACTGTAAAAAGTTTGTAACCGTTTGGGTTAATCTGATATATGAGATATCATACGTTCAGCGCCCCCTGTGCCACAATTCAAACTATCGGAAATTGACATAAAACCTCCAGTGGCGTGTAAAAAACGCCACAGTAGCTACAGATTTGAACAAAATGGATGGTTAGATTAGGTTATAATAGGAGTAGATCAATCAATACCACATATCGCGCGGCAGAGCGAAAACAATTTCGAGCAATTTAAATTAATTTTCCTACTTTTCTGTCTTGCCCCAATGCGCATGCCCACAATGCGTAGATTTGGTTGCCTATATCTATGATATCCCATAAGTCAAATTAACCCACGGGTTACCGTTTTATTCTCGCGAAACCAAAAACGGCAAGTCAAGCAAGTTTGTATAAGTTTTATCTTTTATGTACGTATTGCAGTGCGCTATGACTCGTACCCGTCGAGTGGATTCGGTGAGCAGTCGTGAACAGTTCGGTGAGGGTCCTCTAACAACAAATAACAGTCGTGCCACTACAGGTAAATGTGTCCCCGCTGCAGAGCCAAAGGTCCTGTCACTAGCCGGACACATGTCCCTTAGGGAGACAGCGGACCGCAAAGGATTAGGACGAAATTGAAATATTATTAATCGAACAAAAATGTTTCAAAATGACCTATGATTATCGAACCTGTGTTATCTATCCGATATTTTTGATAATTTTTTTCCGATTTTTCTCGGATATAAAATTGTCAATACTGGAAAACATTTCGAACGATTTTTTCTCTACCATACTTTTCCAAATGTTGATCTTTATGTTAGATTAAACTTTTAATTTTATTATTCGAAGTAAATATGTTACAATTTTCTCCTCGAAGAGACAAGTTTATATCGTTTATTTCTAAAAAATGTATTTCTCTCACAAATGAATTTAAATACTTTACATTAAAATCTTGCGACCCCAAGATTTTGCTAAGCGATCCCATTTATGGTCGCGCCCCATACTTTAAGAAGCCCTGATTTAAAGGATGGTTGCGACCGTTACTTGGTTACTTGGCGTGGTAATCTATACTTTGAATAGAAAAATTCAGTGATTTAACACTAATTGCAGTTGAAGTTAGTACATTATATGCATAGTACTTATATTTATATTTTTTTATGGGAAAATTGTCTCATTTCACACATTTGTAAATACTTATCAAAGGTCTTCCAATAAAAGGTTTCATTTTGATATGTAAAAAACGAGTATTTTTATTTTATTTAATTGTAAAGAGGAGGGTATGCCATTAATAATGGAAAACAATATTGGCCAAATGACGGCCACGGCTACGCTTGCAGCACCATATTCTTTTCAAGATATTTTCCATCACCAATTCAAATATTTACCGCTTTATCTCCTCGATAACTTCACGAATTCCATCTTTGAGGTCTTGAATCGATTGTGGGCCATTGACACGAACCTAACCTTCCACCTAGTTCTAAAGAAAAAAGTATAGAGGTGTTAAGTCACAAGATCTCGGTGGCCAATTGTGATCCTCTTCGAGAAATTACACGGTCAGGAAACTTTTCATGCAAAAGAGCGAAGGTATCGTTACTTGTGTGGCACGTAGCGCCCTCATGTTCAAAATATACGTTGTCCACATCAATATCTTCCAATGCCGGCCATACAAAATAATTAATCATCGTTCGATAGCCCAATTCAGTCACCGTAAAAGTTGCTCCAGCCTCATTTTCTAAAAAGTCTAATGACTCCGACAGACGAAAAATCCGCCCAATCCGTCACACTTTGAGGATGGAGAGGCTTTTCAACAATAACTCTTGGGTTTTCCGAGCCCCAAATGCGACAATTCTGCTTGTTTACGTAGCCCCCGAGATGAAAATGGGCCTCATCACTGAAGATGATTTTTCGATGATATTCCGGATCAGTTTGAAGCATTTCAAGAACCCATCAGCAAGAACACGACGTTGGTGATGGTCGGTGGGCGTAAGTTTTTGTGTTAACTGAACTTTAATAGCCTTTAGATCTAAGTCTTATGAAAAATACGGGGTAATGTCGTTTTTGAAATGATCATGTCCAAAGATCGTCGAGAAATGAAAAACCCTGGATTTTCCTCAATACTATGGGATACAACAGCAATATTCTCAGTGGTTCTTGAACGACGTGCAAGAGTTCGGTTCTTCACATGACTAACTTGTCCCAACAGCTCAAACTTTTCCACCAGTTTCAGAATTGCTGGCCCAGAAGGTGTTTCACGACGATCCAAAAATTCTCTAGTTTTGCGAACTGCGACCGCGAAATTTTCAGAATTTTTGCAGTGAATTTTAATAATTTCAATACGTTGTTGAAGCGTATATCGTTCCATTTTTATTAATGTTGCAGTTTTTACTTGTCATCTGCCAAGTAGTTACAGGTTGACTCACGACAACTGCTAAAATCGCGGGCTATTGAAAATGAAAACTCTAATTGGATGACCCTATATCATACAATAATATCTAAAAACTAAAAATTCGGCTTAAAACATGTAAAAAGTAAAACTACCATAAGAAACCACATGAAATACGACATAGCTGAATTTTACCGCTCTGATTATATAAAGCTGTTTATCCGGCCACACATTGCCTTTACCAATAAGCATAACATTTACGAGTATATATTAACCTTCCTATACCCGCGCATTGGTCTTTGACACCGACAAACTACTCTTTCGTGTTTTTTTTTTCTTTTTTAGCCAATACTGCCATTTTACATATTCTGTTAGCTGCCTGATTTATTGCTACATTCATTTCAGTGTGCACAGTTTTTGACGTCAATTGATCTGTGGGACCGACGCGGGTATATGATTAACTTTTCGTGTATATACCATTCGTAAATGGGTTCATTTTTGATTGAACGATTCTATCGAAAAGCAGTTCCTCAATTTTGCTAGTTGTCGCAAAAATAATAGATTACCACCCCATTTGCTTGTAATTAATATATAAGTACATACAGTAAGTATGTTATGAACTAATATAAATAGCATAATAAAGGGTGATTTTTTAAGAGCTTTCGGAATTGATTTAAAAAAGAAAACTCATAAAATTTAGAGAAATGTATGAAATCTTTATTTGAGTCGACAGAACGATCTATATAAATGTATATAAATGTATATAAATCTATATAAAGATTAATCTACATAAATTCAATGTTTAAAGGGGGTGCAAAATTAGCTCGCCTCCACGTGGTGCACTCTGGGTAACGCTAAAGAGCTAGCAAAAACTGGCGGACAGAAAATCCCGACCATATCCTGTCCTTCATATACATGTTCGTGAGCGAAGATGACCTCTCAAAGCAAGTCTAAGTAAACTCAAAAAGGCTCTCTTCAGAGCCCCAAGACTAGAAAGATCGGACCCTCAGTCCGCATCTACCAACTTAACGTAGAAGGTATAAGCAAACCCAAATGTGAATACCTATCTAAACTACTGACCGACCACAATGTTGATTCGTGGCCCTACAAGAAACCCATACAAATAGCGAAGAGCAATTTCAAAAAAGAGGAATTATTCCTGGATACACTACACTCTCATCAAAAGTCAAAAAGCACAATAAAAAACGCCTCACTGATATAATCTAGCTGTAATAGCAACGTGCTCAAAATTACGATTCAAATCAACTCTCTGTCAATAACCAACGTATATAAACCGCCTGGCATGACCTGGCCAGAAGACGCACTACCGACATCGGAAAAGCATCCTGCGGTATACATTGGCGATTTCAACAGCCATAGCACCGTATGGGGCCACCATAGTGACGACGTGGCTGGTACTGTACTGATAAACTGGGCAGAAACAAATATACCTTGTTCACGACGCTAAGCAACCAGGCTCGTTCAAATCTCCGGCTTGGTGCAGAGACTACAATCCTGACCTATGCTTTGTCCGCAGAAAAACAGATAATATTCCCCTAGCTTCAGTAAGAAAAGTTATGCCAAGCTTTCCTCATAGCCAACACCAACCCGTCCTTATGACAATTGGAGTGCAAATTCCGCTTATCAGGTCCATAAAAAAACCAAGATTGAATTTTAATAAAGCAGACTGGTTAAAGTTTCAAAGCATTCTCGACAAAACTCTCCATTGGATCCCAGACAAATTGCAAAACTATGATAGACTATGTGCGGCTATCATGGCCGCAGCAAAAAAGTCAATTCCTAGAGAATATAGAAATGAATTAATTCCAGGATGGGAACAGTCAAGCCCTTTACGAAGAGTATCTAAACAACGAAGATCCGAAGCTAGCAGATGGGATACTGCAAAGCCTCGATAATGCCCGACGAGACAAATGGTCCCAAACTGTTGCCAAAATGGATTTTAAATACTCAAGTAGGAAGGCCTGGGGCCTCCTCAGAAAACTTGGATCAAGCACGCCACCTTTAAGAACTGACCTGGCAGTGACTCCAGACCAGAAAGCAAACCACATTGTTTCTACATCCAGAGCACCTAGTGACAAAATCCATACAACCACCATTAAAAAAGAGCTATCCTAGCTTAAAAAAGACATCGTGGAAGAATCTGAATACACGGAGCCTTTTCAAAAATGGAGATAGAAAACGCAATAAAAGAAATAAAAACTGGAAATAAACCGGGATACGACGGAATACACGTAGAATTCCTGGCTCAATGCGGACTCGTAACAAAGAGTTGGCTGGCAAAATTTTACTCAGAAATCCTCTGTACAGGCTATATTCCTCAAAAACTAAAAAACTCAAAAATATTATCAATACTTAAGCCTGGAAAAGATAAGGAAAAGCCAGAGAACTACAGACCGCTACAAACTAGTCGAGAGACTTATTTATAACCGCATAAGCGGGACTATCATGCAACACATACCGATAGAACAAGCCGGCTTCAGAAAAAAACGAAGCTGCTGCGATCAAGTTCTGAGTCTTATAACTTTCATAGAAGCAGGCTTAAAAAACCAAGAAAAATCGTTATTAGTATTCATAGACTTAACAGCAGCATATGATACAAGCTACTCAAAACCATCAGATACAAAACAATAACAAAGCTCATTGACAACATGCTCAGTAATCGCACCTTCCAAGTACATATGGATGACCAATCAAGCAGAAAGAGCTTACTAAACAATGGTTTGCGGCAGGGGTCCGTTCTCACTCCGCTCTCAAACCAAGCGTAACTAAAACCAAGACATCATGTTTACACTTAAATAATAAAATGGCAAATACAGAATTACATGTCGAATTTAACGGGACCCGACTAAAGCACAATAAATACCCCAAGTACTTGGGATTAACTTTAGATCGCACACTATTCAAATGTCAAAAAACATTTAACCAATGTAGCTGCCAAATTAATAACAAGAAACAACATTATCTCCAAACTAAGCGACACGAGTTGGGGTGCCTCAGCTGAAACGTTCCGGTGTTCTTCTTTAGGCCTTGTGTTCTCCACAGCCGAGTACTGTCTAAATAGCCCACATTCAAGATTGGTAGATGCCCAACTAAGCAGCACCCTACGAACAATTAGCGGCACTATAAAACCTATACCTGCTTACTGGCTACCAACTTTCTTCAGTATACCTCCAGCCCACCTACGACGCTCAGACGCTCTCTGCAGAGAATATAGAAAGATCTTAAGCAACCCACAGCTTCAAATTTATGAAGATATTGACCAACTTGGTCACAGGCTACGTTCCAGAAAACCTCCAATCCGAACAGCCGCAGTTCTCACCACAAGCAACTTTAAACTAGAAGAAGAGTGGGCGAAATCCAAAACACGCAAAAAACGGGCAAAACAGTGTGCCCCTAGATATTCATAACAATCTTAATATAAACGAATCAGTTCGTCACTTCCTAGAAAGACATGGTGCTATCTAAACCGCATCCGTACCGAATGCGCCGTATGTGCAGACTCCTTATACAAATGGGGAAAAGCCCAAAGCAACACGTGCGACTGTGGCGAACAAGAAACCATCCACCACATAGCCTATGAATATTTAAACCGGCAAAGTCACTGCTCGGCCAGAGATTTCTAGGGGGCCACTCCATCGGCTGTCACCTGGATCGAAATTTAGACATTAAGATATAAAATTGTTATCCTTTTAAATTTAAGTATTTCAGAGATACATCTAATGCCAAACGGTAAATAAATAAAACAAATGTTTAAAGATGATTTCACGTAAATGTTGACCGCACTTACGCCTCAAATGGTTCATAGACTGGGTCCAATTTTGGCAAATTCTCTCCAACATATCGGCCGGTACCTCACGAATAAATTCTTCAATATTGGCTTCCAGTGCGTCAACCGTTGCGGGCTTGTCCCTATAGACCTAAGCCTTAACATAGTCCGACACAAAATAGTCTAAAGGCGTTAAATCGCACGATCTAGGCGGCAAATTGACCGGCCCCAAACGTGAAATATACTGTTCACCGAACTCGCCTCTCAATTGGGTCATTGCTTCGCGTGCTATGTGGCACCGTCTTGCTGAAACCACATGTCAGACAAGTCCAGCTCTTCCATTTCGGGCAAAAAAAAATTGTAATCATCACACGGTAGCGCTCGCCATTCACAGTAACGTTCCTGCTTTCGTCGTCTTTGAAAAATTATAGTCCAATAATGCCACCGGCTCATACTCCACACAAAACAGTGCATTTTTCGGGACGCATTGACAGTTCTTGCAATGATTCTGGCTGCTCTTCACACCAAATACGGAAATTGCTTGTTTACGAATTGCTTGTTTACATATCCATTGATCCAGAAATGGGCTTCGTGGATGAACAGAATTTTCCGATAAAAAAGTGGATCTTCATCCAACTTTTCCAGCGCCCATTTACGAAATGTTACTCGTTGTTGTAGGTCGAGTGGCTTCAATTCTTGAACCAGCTGTATTTTAGATGGTTTTACACCCAAATTCTTCCGCAAAATTTTCCACGTTGCGGAGTAACAGAGGCCCAATTGCTGCGAACGATAATTCAGGTCAGCAGCAACACTGGCGGATACAGCTACGATATTTTCTTCTGTCCGCACTCTACGTATGCGTGTTGGTGGTTTAAGGTAGAGACACACTGGTCCCACGTACGCAACGTATGCAACGCACTACGATATCTGGACTCTTGATTTTAGATGAAAAACTATACCATAGAAACAAACACACTTATCGTATGTAACGCAATCACGCGCCTCACACGCAACGTCGATCTGGAATATCCAGATCGGCGTGGGAAGGTGGAGAGGAGTTCGTAAGGCTACCCTCGCGTGTGATCAGTGTGTTTTTAGAACATTATAAATAAAAAGACCTTTGTTTATTTATATCATTTTTCTCTTTGTTTATTTATATCATGAAGCCTATAAATCATTCTCAAACGCGTTATCAGAATCAGAAAACATGACTTACAGACGCACTAGTGCACCTTCTGAGAAATTACAACAGCGTCTGATGCAAAATTTCGATTCATGGTTAAATTATACACCAAACTGAACATGCTTGACAGTAACATGTTAAACGAAAACAAGCGCAACTGTTTGTGCCAAAACAGTGTTGCCAAAGAGAAAATTAAAAATCTAAAGAAAGCTAAAAAATCAGTCATATATACATATATATATATATATATATATATATATATATATATATATATATATATATATATATATATATATATATATATATATATATATATATATATATATATATATATATATATTCTCTCTCTCTGTAGCTTACAACCTGGGGTGGGTCTTCGCTGACATTACAATTTGTCTCCACTTGCTGCGGTAAGTTCTTCTGGTCGTTTAAGGTCGTTTAGGGTCCGTGAGTCCGCTGCAATATTATTTTTCCACCAAATCCTTGGTCTTCCCAGCGGCCGCTTTCCTACCGGGGTCTCTTCCTACACCAGTTTTACCACACGTTGGTCTTGTCTCGTCACATGTCCGGCCCATCTCAATCTCTCTGCCTTTATTATTTTTACTATATCTGGTTGGATATATAGTTGTTGCACTTCCCTGTTAGTTCTAATTCTGTATTGTTGTGTGGCGTTGTCCTTGATTGGTCCATATATCCTTCTAAGAATTCTTCGTTCTGCGATTTTTAGTTCGGTTCTCATTTTGTTTTGTCATCGTCCATGTTTCACATGCATATGCTATTATAGATCTTATAATTGCATGATAAATTGTTACTTTCGTATGGCGGGTTACATTTTTCGATTTCATTATTTTTTGTAGTGCAAAAGAGCAGCGATTGGCTCCCTGAATTCTGTTGTTAATCTCTTTTATTATATTGTTATCTGAGGTGATTGTAGCTCTCAAATATTGAAACTCATGGATTCTTTCAAAATTATAGTGGTCCATTGTCACTTTTTGTCCTATCCTGTCTTTTCGTTCTGTTCTTGTTGTAGTCATGTATTTTGTTTTATCTTCGTTTATTTATAGGCCAACCTTCTTTGCAGCATTTTCCAGTTTAATTAAATCTTCCTTAACGTTGATAGTTGTATTTCCTACTATATCTAAATCATCAGCGAAAGCTACTACAATGCGCGAACCCTAATTTCCAAATAGACGCGTTTCTATGTTTGCCCTTCGTACGGTGCCTTCCAAGGCGATTTTAAAGAGGAGCGGGGATAACGCATCTCCTTGTTTGAGATCACCGTTGATTGGAAAGAAGTTTGACAATTTTCCTTCAAGTCTTTCTGCACTTATAGATCCCTCTACACAAGCTTTTGTCAGACTGATCAACTTTTTCGGTACTCCCAGTTCTGCCATGGTATTCCACAATTCCATTCTTAGGATGCTATCATATGCTTGCTTAAAATTTATAAAAAGCTGATGCAATGTTTTGTTGTATTCCTAACACTTCGCCATCATCTGCCTTATAGTGAAAATCTGGTCTACTGTTGATCGATTCTTTCTGAATCCACACTGGTAATCTCCTACTTGGTACTCGCTCTAATAGAATTAGAGAGAATACTTTATTATATCTTGTGTTAATAAGGGATATTACGTCTATAGTTTGCGCAGCATATTTTACCTTTATATAATACTTTCTTTGCAGGTTTTTTTTTGTGGGGGTTATTTGGCTGCAAAGTCTTTCTGCACTGCGACCAACTTGATCTATTGTGCTTGACCCCACTACAATTACTCTCCCAGGAATTCAACTCCGTGAACGAAGTCTAAGATATTCCAGAGAAGCTTGCTACTCAGCTCCAAGGTGGTCAATATTGCGACCCCGAAGTGGGCAAGCCTTAAGTGTGCTAGCGCTACATATGTGCACATTATGTGTTTTCAGCGGTTTCTTCATCTGATTCACATAATCTGCAGGTAACTTCTTCTACCTTTCCCATTTTGTGTAAGTGATATCTCACCGGACAATGTTCTGTGAGTATGCCTACCAAGGTTCTGATTTCTCTTCTAGAGAAACTTAGCATCTGCTGCGTTATTGCGGCAGAATAGTTTATGAGCATTTTAGCTTGCCTCTGTCCTGGCGTGTTCTTCCAGTGGGTTTGCTTTTGCTCTTCTTCCCATTTCTTAGCCCCCTGCCTTAAGTGGGCCTTTGTAAGCCCACAAGTTGGCTCCGGGCCCAAGAAGGGAGCCTCGGCCCCGCTTTTGGCGAGTGCGTCGGCCATTTCATACCCATATATGCCCTGGTGACACGGTGACCACATTAGTGTAAGTCTGTTACCTTTCACCAGTTGCTTTAGGGTTTGTTTACAGTTCCAGGTTAACTTGGAATTAAAGTTGTGGGATTTTAAATTCCTTAGAGCTACCTGGCTGTCTGTTAGGAGGTAGATTTGCATTCCTTTAAGACGTTCCTTTAGGCAGATTTGTGCGCATCTTTCAATGGCTATAATTTCAGCTTACAATTTACATTTTCAGCAATTTTGTAGTACCGTGGGAGCCTGGCCCAACGCTGTCGACTCCCTGTGACTCCGGCTGTATATGCCAATTCTTGTACCCTTAGCAGTTTTTGCTGGGTCTGTGTACCACATGGATGCCTTGTCTTTCAGGTTTTCGATTCTTTGAACACTGCTTTGGCGGTCATTGATGACCACTTCAAAGGCTGTGTCAAAGTCGTATTCTGTAGACATTGCATCCCAGAGAAGCTTCAGAAATTTATCTCTGATTTGTTCCCTTATTTTCATGTGTCTCTGAATAGGCGATATACACCTTAGTCTCAGAGCACTGAGAAGACCATCTTTTTCTACCTGCCTGTGCAGTGGGAGTAGGTCCAACAGAACTTCCTTGGAGAACTCTAACGTCTGACCATCAATGGTCGGAGCTTTCAAGTTCAGCTTCCTCTTCCAAGGGGTTGGTATTTGTTCTTCTTTCCATATCTGGCAGTTGAGTTGAGGAAGCGTGTTCCAAAATTTCTCCTCCATGTTTCAGACATTTTGCCGATATAGTATCGTTGTCCTCGGGCTTTGTTGTTTTTTAGTTTTTGAATTGCTCGTGATACCTCTTCCATTGTAGTTTCTGCCACTAAGGGTTCGGCCGTAAGATATGTATACTCACGTCTGCCTTCATCCGTATGTATATTCAGCATTTCACCAAAGTATCTTCTCCAGGTCTCTATCACTAATGTTACATTCTTTATTCTTTATGACAGTTCCAACTCTGGGTCTAAATCCCTTTTTTATGAATATATATATATATATATATATATTTACAAGTATAAATATCAACTACAAGATATGTGTTTTGGTTGGAATTAATAGGCAATTTCTAATTTTAGGAATGGTGAAATGTAATTTATTTAAAACGTGTAAAATTAGCTAAAGCTTACAATGAAGTTTGGTTCAATGGGTCATTCGAGCGCCCGCTTTGCTCATTATTAATTAAAGCTAATTAGTTCTAATGAAACGCTATTAATTAAAATGAAATTTTGTGATTTCTACAACTCTGGATTTACCATATAATTCTATGAAAAGTATTTGAACTTCTTAAAAGATATTTTGCAAATCAATTAATAATTACAACATGATAAAAAATATTTTAAAACTATATTTATTTTATTTTTCTCTTAGACTAAGAATTTAATTTACTTACATGTTTTGAATTGGTTTTATGTATAGGTTTTTAGAGGCAGAGGTGTGCCTATAGAAATGTAATACCAGAAATTATAAATAAATAAATGTTTTTACAGAAATATGTTGTAAAAAACAGTATAGTTTGTGAATTCACTAGTGGTCAAGATTAGATATAGATTGAATTAAATAGTATACTTATATTTTTGTTTAGTTAATAATTGTTAATTAGAATTAAGAGTACTTAGGTATTAACGCCATCACCGCTATATATTCGATCGAGAGTTCGTGCTGCCGCGCGTATCTAATCTAACCGCGGTTTAACAATAAAAGTATTTTGAGTTTTAAAATTGTTCTAATTTTAAATAAAATGTTTTATTTTATGATTTATCATAAAAATTTTAGGTGTAGACTGCATTTAAAAATGTAGCGGTGATGGCGTTAATACGTAAGTACCGAATTAAAAAATTTTGAATGAATAAAAATATTAGATGGCCTTAATTATTTCTACCTTTTCTTCATCAATTTCTGTCAAAGTTTTGCATATTGTACTGCTTATATGGTCGAATTGAGTGCATATTTCCTCAAAAATCGATGCATATATATGCGCATATATTTCGTTTTTTTGTTGTACATATAATCCGCCCTTTACTCATTATAAACTTGCCAAATCCATAAAATTATTATTAATTACAATATGTTCATTCTGTGATTTTCGTTGTATTTCTTTATAAAACAACTAATTTGAACCATACTTAATTTACATCCTATGGTTCAAATTAGTTGTTTTATAAACAGCGATAATAAATGCCTATGCAATATAAATATTTTATAGTTTACTTCCTCAAAGGCTCAAAATTTTCGTATAAACAAATTACAAATAGTAATGAAAAACAAAGCCTTATGAGCAAATGTTTACGAACAAATATTTTTTTACCATACATTTCAACAATCAACAGGATTTAGTGTTTTTAATTACTTTTTTGTTGTTGTTGCTGTTTCGAGACGAAAACAGTACGCTGCAATTATATCATAGGTGAAAAAGTGAGTAGAAACTGGTTCCATTTTTAACTAATTTGCAACTAAAGGAGCAACAAGGTCAGTATGAACAGAGGAAAACATTAAAAGTTTATTTAATTTTGTTAATAAAAATTCAAAATTGATAAATGACAGTTGATCTTAAAATTGTTATATGCACTTGGACATGCACAGACTATGCACACAGAACAGTGTAAATTAATCTATTACAAATAAAGCTTGTTTCCCTTAAATTTGATTTAGAAAACACACTGACTTGACATCCTTGATCGGCCACAAGAGGTTGAGTTTAATTCATTTCCTTCTTCAATTCTTTGATTTTATGAACGATTTGAACTCGATTTGATGTGGTATCTGAGACTTTTGTAATTATTCGTATTATCAAGCGTGTATATCTAGCTAGGACTTTTCAATCGCCTTCTTTCGATATATTTTATTCAATAACCGCCTTCTTTCGATATATTTTAGGAAATATCGTGGGAACATAACTCGGACTTGCTTACGCATCTGAATTTTTGCCGCCAATAAAATTTTCAACACAAATAGTGGTGTGGGGTTTTGGATACTACAACGACCACATCAACACTCAAATAATGAAGACAATAATTAATATCACATAAAATATTGCTCTAATAAAAATGATTTATTAATATCCTAATTTAAGGTTATATCGCTTACTTTTCCCTTTTTACAGCAGCTATCCATTTTTATATTTGATCTAATTTCCAGGCCGCTGTAGGAAAAATATAGAATTTACACCAACTACTTGTGGCATTTTTGAAATTCACAACACAACGACAACTATGACCCATTTCAAAATATGAACACATTGACTATCCTGAATCGTTGCCGATTTCTGCCCTTACCCAAATACTATTCTCGCACAGCGAATAGTATTAGTATGATTCCAAAAGTGTTTGAAATTTTTTTTATTCTAGTTTCCATAACATTTCTATAATTTTTATTATCTGCATCCATTTTAACATTAACTCTCCGTCGCAATAACGAGAACGAGAGATAAACTGTTTGGTTACTATATATTTCCCGTTTTTTTATGTTATTTATGCTTTTCAGTTATCATTTTTATTATTAGATGTGCAAGCTTTAAGTGATACACATTTATTAATCCAGCTATATAATATGATATAAAAACAATCAACGTTATTATCGAATGCGGCAAGGTTAATAGGACAGCGTTGGCCTTTCCCCACCAATTAATGCACGGCAGTTTAAAAATTAACTTTTGATCACAATCGCTTTTATAAAAATCGTAATGAGATGTTATGTGAGAGTTTATCGTACTCTTTTAAATAAAAATTAAATTCAAATGGAGGGTGATATAAGTAGATGTTACTTATCGGTGTGATGGATGAGTCAATTTTAATTACTTTTTTGCAAAATACCATGTCTAATATTCTATTCATGCGATTACATATACCTTTATATTAATTCAAGTTACACAGAGCTGTTGTATTAGTAAGTTCTAAATGAGTGTCCAGTCTTTTGCGGAATCATAGAATGAGAGAACTCGTCATTTAATCGAACCCAGTCAATTTTCGGGACATTTTACCCTCCATAGTATATGACAACTACCGTTGTTGTAACAAAACAGTAATTGGTAAAATGCAGTCATCTTGAGTAGACTAATCTGTCAAGTCGCTTGTTGTATGTTAAGCGAGTCAGTTGTATCTTTGCAAATAACTGGAATTGTTTTTTTAATGTGTAAAACCATACAAGATTATAGATAATCATATAAACTTAATAAAGTCGGAACAAAGCTTGAATATATAAATATTCTTAATTATGGAGCTCTGGAAAGGTTGTATTTATATATTCAAGCTTTGTTTTGACTTTATTAAGTTTATACATCTATTAAGAAACTGTTTTTCATTAAATACGTTTCTCAAATAGTTTAATTCCTTCCTCAAACATTCTATCAGTAATCACCCACTAATATAAGTTTATCATTAGGTTGGTTGCATCATTGATATATTGATAAGTTTGTTGCAATGATTCTCGTAAATTTGTCAGTCGCTAAGGGATGGGAAGTACACGCAGCACAAATGATTTTTTAAATATAGAAGCAAACATCTTCAGCCGATGAAAACCAATTCAATTGTAACTTTCTTGAAAATTTCTTGGAAATTATGATCAACACACCACCACATGCAAACTTTTTGTACTCATTATTAGAACCATTACTGCAAAACTAAATAATAATTAAAACTAAATAAAATAATAAAAATAAATCCTTATTATTTGAAGCTGCTGACCTGTTCTATAACCCTTTCATATGGGGATCAGGTTTCCCTCTTTCTTCCCAGATTTCGTTCTAAAAACCATACACTTAGTCTTCTCTACATTCACATTAAACCTTCTTTTCTCAAAATATCTTTTATTCCTTCCAATCTCTCCTTTCATTCTTGCTAAGAAAAAAAATGTCCGCCGCGAATGCTAGCGCCCACACTTTCGTCCTACCTATTACCACTACTCCTGCCTACCCATTTTTTTAAACTTTTTTTAAATCAGAAATGAATACATTGTTAAGTGGACACCCTTGCCTTAAACGTTTCATAATCCAGAATCTCTCTGGCATTTTCCCTCATTCTTACTCTGCAGCTTGTACTCTCGTATAAGTATGGAACCGCTTTCACTAGCCACCAGCTAATTCCGTTTGTTCTTAGCAGTTCCCATAACATCTTTTGGTTTACTAAGTTATATGCCGCATTGCGATTTATGAATAACTCATTTACCTATAACTCATTTATTATGAATAGCACACCTTTCGTAATTTTCTGCTTTTCCCTTGTTGCCTGCTTTGAAAATAGGCAGATTGTCTTCTTCATTCCAACTCTCTGGTATTGCTTGTTTTTTTTTGGAAAATCTTGTTGACTCTCTCGTAGAGTTTGTTTTCTATTATCACCCGACCTGTCGCTTTCCTACTTTTCAGCTTGCTCCATTTTTTCCCACTTAATTTGTCTTCTCTAATTGGTTGTTGGTTTTTTCTCGCTTTCCACCGTCTCCCACTGCTTCCTCGGCTTCCTTCTAGTATTTTCCGTCTAATAACTGCCAAACATGTGCTCTCCATCTTAATTTTCTTTTTCGCATTTTTGTTAATGAGCTTCCATATTTCTCTTCCCCTTTTCCCACATTGCCTTTTTGTTGTTCACAAGTTCTTTCATTTATACCCTCATGTTTTTTAATATATCCGATTTTCTTCCCCATATCTCCATCTCTTGACCTCCTCTATACTCTTCATCAACCCATGCATATTATGTCCTGCCCTCATTCGCTGAGATTTCTAACCTAGCTCTTTTCTTTTCTTACATATAATCTCAATTTCCTAAATCCCTGTTTATTTTTATCTTTCTTATTTACAACCCTTTGACGTATCCTCCCCCCCCTATAACTCTTCTTCTGTATTCTTCTTTACTCCGATCATTAAACCACCCCTTGATCGCCCCATATTGTAATCACTTTTTATCCAATGGTACTTCCACGCGAAGTTCAATTCAGGTCATCCCTATCTTCCGCCCTTAATTTTCTCTTCAATTCTGCTAAATTCCAACACAATATCTTCGTTTGCCTCGCCGCATGCTGAGTTTCGGTCTCCTTTTTACTTCTTACTGAAATTTTAAGTCTTTTGTTCCTGTGACATCAAAGAAGTGGTACCACCTCTGATATACTTCTATTTTTAGATATCCTCCCCTGTCAAATTCGCCACTTTCCCTCAATTCTTTAGCTTTCTGTCTTGTCACACTCTGCACCTCTCTTTCCTTCTCTGTGTAATCATTGTCCACGTAGATCTGGAACCCTTTTAATTGGTTTTACGTTTTCAATATCCTTATTTTTTCTTGCCATTTATTCATTTTAATTGATATTGCTCTGGTTTTTTTATTTGTCGGACTTTTCCATCCTATTCTGTGTATATTTCCATTCCTGTGTATATTTCATTTCCAAATATTTCCATTTGTCCTATTCTGTGAATATTTTGTATCGCATTGATTTGAAATTTTTCCCTTAATCAATCATCTACTTCTTTTTCCGATGTAATTCCTTCTTCTACTCCATTCAAAATTATATTTAACATTCTTTTCTTCTTATCCTTTTCTTCTCTAAAGTTTTCAATTTTAGCCATTTTCTCTTCCATTACCTTGCCTTCTGATTCCATCTTACTGTACATTCCCTTTCTCTACATGTCTTCCCCTTTCCCTTTTGGACATGTTTTCTTTAAGTGTATAATTTCATTCCCTAGGCCTATAATTTTCTGTCTTGCTATTTTATTTTCCTCCCTCGTCGCTTTTAGCTTCTCTATTAGTTCTGTCTTCCACTTTTTCTTCAATTAATTTCTTCGTGAATCGCATCAGCTCGCATTTTATATCCGCCATTTCCTGTGCTACTGAGAAATTTTCTTCAATCAGCGAGCGGTACGATTTATGCCCTTGCTTCGGGCTACTATCTTTTGTGATGGTCTTCTTCTTTCTCTTAAAACAGGGGGATCGACCCAACCTCTTTTTAGATTGGAATGACTTGGCCTGTTCCCTATCGGAAACACGTTCCTTCTCACTATACTCTGCTTTCGCCGATGATTTTTTCTTTTTCTTTTCTCTCCTCTTTGTTTCCTCTATTTATCTATTTAATTCTTTTCCTACCATCAACCCCTTTTCTCTTTCCTGTTCTCCTGGTATGATTTTGTGGCGTTTGGGGCTTTCGTGGACCTTTTTGTAGTAGGGCTGTGCTGGAAATTCGACGCTAGCGAACTTCCCCCAACAAAAAGCATATGGCAGGCGAGATCTCAAAAGCGTAGAAGGGGCAGACCAAGAAAAGCATAGGATAAAGCAGTGACAGAAACTGTAAAAGAAAAGGAACTCTCATGGAACGAGCGGAAAAGAAATAGTAAAGACAGAAAAGAATGTGCTAAAATAGTTTACAATTTATTAATTTATAAATTCTGTAGTTGTGTTTATATAAACTTTACACATTAATACCTAATGTTATATTAAGGGTTAAAAAAAAGAAATATGCAATGAACTATAAATAACGTGAGCACTACATTTACTAATATAAATATTAAATGCTTCATTTGTAGTTTGCAAATTAATAGGCAATTCTATATTCAGGAATATTGAAATGTAATTTATTTAAAAGGTGCGAAATGCTTACAATGTAATTTGGTTCAATGGGTCATTCGAGCGCCCGCGCTGCTTTATAATAAATTAAAGCTAATTAGTACTAGTGAAACACTATTAATTACAATGAAATTAATGCTTTTGCAAACTCTGAATTTACCAAATAACATTTTGTTAAAAAATATGTGAACTTTAAAATGATAATACTTTTGAAATAAAATACTAATTATTATATAGCAATTTTTTTTAAATAAAAGGAGTAGAAGTTATTTTTATTCATAGTCATAGACGTGCGTTAAAACATTTCAATGATCTTAAGTTAATGGAATATTTTCTAAATCATCACTACTATCTGGTATTTCAAATTTGGTTGTATATTCTACCTGAATTTCAATTTGAATGCCTTCGGATCTAGCTAATTAAGGTACCAATGAGGCATTGTTTAGCTTTTCTCTAATTTAGTAGTATCAATTTGAATCATTGGTAGATCCTCTATTGTAGGGTCTCCCAAACTCTTGGCGACCAATCGATGTTTGGTGGGTAGTGATTAAATCTGAAGTCTTATATATCTTTTAATTCTTAAGTTTATTTTTATATATTTAAATTTGAAGGCGTTAATTTGATATGGCGTGAATTTCTTAAGCTATTATTGTACATCCATACACCTTAGTTGCGACTTTCCCACACCTCGTTTAGTTGTTTGATGGACAATTAATACAACTGTATTGAGTTAACATTGAAATCACTCTACAAAAGGATCAGAATTTGTTGAGCAATAAGAGAAAACAGGCTACCACACGATTTAAAAAAAATGAGTTGGAAAGGGAGAACACGAATTACTAGGTGAAGTTCTAATACATATATAGGAACATGAAAGAGACATAAGAATGATTTCGACTAAACACCAGGTTCGAATGATACGAGACCCATACAATATCTCGAAAAACCGGCGATCTGATTCAAAAAACGGAAAGTATTTTTTACTATAGAATGTTCATATACAAGGAGTTTACTTGGAAGGCCAATGCTAATAAGCGTTTCAGAGTTTGCAAAAAACACGGTAAAAGGATGGAAGCTGTTTTATGTGCTCAAATTGTGAAATTGCTTTATGTTTAAGAAGATGTTTTGAGAATTATAGCAATGAGAATCATACCAAAGAAAACAATTAGGATTTCTAAACGGCCGGTATAGTATTAACTTCATTCCACTTCCAGTAGAAGCATTAGCACGAATTCTTGCATGTGTAGATTGGAGTTTACCAGTTTTAACCAAATATCCATTTAAGGGCACATAGGGAAGAATTGCCTGTAACCATCTAAATTTTGAATTATCCTGGATTTAATTGATATCTAACGCTAACTATGTAAACTAAACCCTGCTCGGGCATTATAGACAAATAATTTAATGACTACGCCTGCTTTTTCATGTGCAAAGAAGACATAAAAAAAATCAGGTAAGCGCGATGTAAATCTTGAGTCTGTTTCAATAGATGATATCAAGCGAGTAAAAACCTGTTATTATAAGTTACTAACGTAATTTGATCACCAAACTAATTTGGATTCAAATTCATATTTGTTTTACAAAATCTCGCTAGTTCTGTACAGATTATGTAGTTTTATTAAAGGGAGCAGTTTCATAAAAGTTTCGAGTTTCTCAAGTAGTACGATTTAAGTATACCAGTACGATTACCAGTACGATTTAAGAAGCTACATATTGAAGACACATATTGTACATACATATTGTAAATTTTAATAACTTTAGAGTTAAATTGCATTGTGCGTAGTTTTCATAGCATGAAAAAAAAGAAAATATGATAAGTGGAGTGCAAAAGCCATGCAGAAGACCATGGAGGCATACCAAAACAGAAAATATGGTTTTAATGAAAGTTGCAGACGATTAAATTCCAAAACCGTTGTTTAAAAGGCATCTTGATGAAAAAGTTGACAGAACCTTGGAATCACCAAAAAGAAATGGACTACTTTGGTATACTTGGTATAATTACTATGGTAATACTTGATTACCTCCTGCCAGGGCCGGCGCTATATTTTGCGGGGCCCTGTGCAAATAGTGAAGCGGGGCCCCGCGCAAAATAATGAAACGGAGCCTTCTCTCATGTGAAAGATGTCTTTCACGGCTAGACATTCTGGGGTTATTTTGGAATGAAGAGCATTTTCCTGTTAAATTTTCGTTCGTTTCTGTGGAAAATTTCGAGGATTATCGGATTGAAAATCCTTGCCGTTGTGACGATGCGCTAATCTTGATCCTCTCGCTAATCTAAATCTTCTCTTGATCAAGTTCCTCGGATTCTTCCGGTCAATCCATGTCTGGGATCCATGTCTAAGGATTATCTCGGAATGAAGAGGATTTTCCTATTAAAACCTTGCCAGTTTCTGTGGAAAACTTCGAGGATTACCGAAATGAAAATCTTTTCCGTCGCGAAGTTGCGCTCGTCTTAATCCTCCCGGTAATAAAATTCCTCTCTTGATCTAGTTCATCGGAATCTTGTCTGCTTCTGTGGAAAACTTGAAGGATTATCTCGGAATAAAGAGCATTTTCTTGTTAAATTCTTGTCCGTTTCTGTGAAAAACTTCGAGGATTACCGGAATGAAAGTCCTTTCCGTGGCGAAGTTGTGCTCGTCAAGTTGTGTTCGTCGCAGCAGACGCGGAGCAGGCGGCTCCGCGCGCCAATAGATGCCGATCCCAGACCCACAGACAAAATATCAACTCAAATCTCTGAATGCTCGGGGCCCCTGTCTAGCGCGGGGCCCTGTGCCGTCGCACAGTTCGCCCACCCTTCACACCGGCCCTGCCTCCAGCTGTTGAAGGTGAACTTCTTAAACACATTTTATATTTTGAATCATCATTTTCTGGCCTTTCTATAACTGTTTTAGGAAGACTCGCATTCCAAGTAGCAGTTAAAAATAACATTAACCTTAAGTTTAACTTAAATTCCAAATTGGTTGGAAAGAAATGGTTTTATAGTTTCATGAAGCGACATCCAAATCTCTCGGTTAGGCAACCTGAAAACACTTTAATGGCTCGTGCCACGGGTTTTAATAGAGAAGCTCTTGATAATTTTTTTCAAGTTATTGGCACAACTGATAGAAGCACACCAAATAGATGCTCAAAAGATATTTATGTTGATGAAAGTGGTTTTTACACAGTGCAAAAACAATGTGGAAAAATAGTGGGCCATAAAGGAAGGAAACGAATTGGAAGGGTAGTTAGTGGTGGAAGGGGAAATCAACACAACTTTTGTTTACCAGGGCCGCCGGAATGTTTGTTCCGGCTATGTTTATTTTCGAACGAAAGCGGGCAGCGTCACAGCTAGGTAGAGGAGCATGTAGCTTGATTGAAGTTGCAGAACATGGTTTTATAACCAGTGACTAATTTTTGAAATGGTTGCAGCACTTTATTAACTTTGTTAAACCAGACCGTAACAGCAAAGTTATATTATTGTTTTACGGCCACACGACTCATGCAAAAAAATTAGAGGCATTAATTTTGCCACGTGCAAATGGAGTAATACTTCTACAGTTACCAGGGCACACCACACACAGACTACATCCTTTGGATTTTGGTGTTTTTGGGCCCATGCAAACTTTCTATGATCAATGTCTTGACCATCGGATGACGAATCTAAGATGGCGTCCCATCTAAGATGGCGGATAATAAAGATGTTAGTGAAACGGTCTGTAATTATTGTTGTAAAAAAGTTTGTGATGCAGTATATTGTTTGAAGTGTAAGAAGAAATTCCATCCAGGATGCTTACCTCATGCAAACAAATCAAAATGTTTACATGAAATAGGTGAGGAAATAGAGGAAATTGAGAAAATTGTACCGGAGGAAAGTGAAGAGGGAGACATTAAAAGTCTCCGTATAGAAGTGTTATTACTAAGAAAATTGGTTAAAGAAATGGAGGATAAAAACAGAATAATGAATAATTACCTGTCAGTACTCGAAGAAAAAATTGATATTTTGCAAAGTAACCAAAAACCAAAACACACAAACACTGCCACTCACACTTTGGCCAGTGGTAGCGCCCACCATCGTCACAACACAAAGTCAACATCCATAGAAACTGCTTCTAAAAGAATAAATGTAGAAAATCTCGCTAAAACTACTGCTACGGTCAAAGAGGATGAAACAACTTTAAATACTCCAGCCGATAAAGGTAAAAAATTGCAATTATCATCGTCAGAAAAAACAGTCGGTTTATCTTTTGCCGAAAAAAGAAGAACGCGTTCATTTGGCAATGCGATAGTGGAGGATAATGATAAAATAAATGGTCTTGTGGGACGAGAAATTCAAACGAGAAAATTATGGTTATACATGTCTCATGCTAAGGATCATGTAACCGAAGAGATTGTACTAGATTATCTTGTAAAAAAAACTTGGCTAGAAAAAAATAAATTCGTGGTAGAAGAAATTACTCCAAAGGTAATTTCAGTTGACTATAAAAGCTTCAAAGTGGGAGTCTATTTTAGCTTAAAAGATAAAGTTTATGATAGAGCCTTCTGGCCTGAAGGGATTTTATATGAACGACTAAATTTTAGGCGCTTAGATAAAAACCGGAAAAATTTGCAAAATTTTCAAACAGGGATAGATTCCCCCATCACAACTTAATTCAGAAATCGCAAACAAAAAATACTTTTAAATTAATCAATCAAAATGCACAATCTGTAGGGAACAGCATAGAAAAAATTGAATATATGTTAGAGAAAAATGACGATTGCAAGTTGATTCTAATTACTGAACATTGGAAAAGTTTCGATCAGCTACAAATCCTAAATATTAAATACTTCAGATTAGCCTCATCGTTCTGTAGACAAACTGGAGCTCATGGAGGCGTTGCCATATTTTGTAGAAATGATTTAACTTGGTCCTCAAGAAATGATATCAATGAATTATCAGTAGTTTCATCATTTGAAATAGCTGCTATTCAAACTTCGATTAATAGTAGAAATTTTAATATTGTAGCTATTTATCGTCCTCCCCATGCCAGTTTCTTACATTTTATTACCAAGTTACAGCAACTCCTAACAACAACAGCCATTTCATTATTGCGGGAGACTTCAATATTGATTTCTTGAAATCTAATAAAAAAACACGTCAATTAAAATCATTGCTTAAATCATTTAATGCAGTTATTACTGTAAATGATCCTAGTCGTCAATCTGCTTGCATTGACAATATAATTGTAAAAACAGACTTAGAATACGTCACACAAACAACGGAATATCACATCTCTGATCATAAGTCTCAAATAATAAGCTTATTTCTCACACAAGATTACAAGAAGAAGGAATACAAGACGTTCAGGGAATACTCTGTAGATAATCTGTCCAAATTTAAAGAATGGTTAAAGTTAGAATCGTGGATGAAAATCTATTCAGTCGAAACAAGTGAAGTTAACAAGCAATGGGTTATTTTCATGAATCTGTTCCTTAGTGCCTTTAACACCTGCTTTCCGAAAATCACTCGTAATGTGAAATATAAATCAAATTATATATACAAAGATCAGAGTATAGTCCTAATGAAAAATCATATGGAAATCCTACAGATATTAGCACGATATCACAAAAAAAGTAAAAAGTGCTACAACAAAGTACGCAGAAACTACGATCTACTTCTCAAAAGGACCAAAAGAACTCATTTGGAAAACCAAATAAAGAAATCGCAAAACAAAACAAGAGCAACCTGGAGGGTTGTGAAACAAATCATTAATTTAAATACAAAACAAAAAGACGCAACATTCCCTTTAGAAAATGGCAATATACATGAGAAAGCTGATCATTTTAATGAATTTTATTCCAAAATGCCTAATTTACTAAGGCAAGCAATCCCGAATATGAATTATAAAGATAGAATTAGAATAAACGATTATTCTTTTTATATTGAACCCGTAACCACTGAAGAAATAGTCAATTTAATATTTGTTTCTAAAAACAAAAAAAGTTATGGAGACGATGAAATATCTTTAAATTTGATCTTGGAAGTATACCCAGAAATTTCGGATCCATTAAAATATATAATTAATAACGCCATTGAATTTGGAATCTTCCCGAATGCATTAAAACATTCCGTAATTATACCAATATTTAAGAAAGGAGACAGAAAATCAATAGAAAATTATCGGCCTATAAGTATTATCTCTTCCTTCGCTAAAATTTTTGAGAAAATCATCGCGACTAGAACTCTGTCATTCTTTAATAAATACAATATTCTTTGCGATACGCAACATGGATTCAGAATAGGAAAAAGCATAGAAACAGCGTGTTTCTGCTTCTTAAAAAACGTTCTAAAGAGTTTGGACGCACAGGAAATCCCGTGTGGAATTTTCATTGATCTCTCCAAGGCATATGACACCGTGGATCATAATATACTGCTCAATAAACTTGAGAAATATGGGGTAAGAGGAATTGCTCTCGAATTATTTAGAAATTACCTAACGGACAGAACTCAGCAGACTAAAATATATAGCAGTATACAAGGCTCCGTCAAATCTACACCATGAACTATAAAAGTGGGTATACCGCAAGGTAGTATATTAGGACCGCTTCTATTTACAATTTATCTAAATGATCTCCCAATGGCATTAAATGATTCTACAGATTTAATAAATTTTGCAGATGATTCAACATTGTTGGTAGTTGGTAAATCGATGGAAGATGTCATTAACAATGCAAATACAGCCTTTAAATTAGCTAAGATATGGTTCCAAATGAATAAACTGACAATCAACGAAAAAAAGACAAACTTGATGATATTCAGAACTAAAAGATCAACTAAAAATTACCCGAACCAAGTGACCATAGGTGATGATAACTTAAATGTTAGTAGAAGCGTAACACTTCTAGGAATAGACTTAGACATGTACTTATGTTGGGACGCGCATGTACAGAATCTGGCATCAAAACTAAATAAAACTACATATGCTCTACGTGTCTTACAAAAACATGTCAGCACAAAAGTACTAAAAATGGTCTACTATTCCAACTTTTACTCACATCTGCGGTTTGGAATTATTTTATGGGGATATGGGAAAAATACCTCCGAAATTTTCAGATTGCAGAAGCAGGCAATACGGATTATTCTCAAACTCAACTACCAAGAAACATGTAGAGGGTCTTTCAAGGATGCTAATATCTTGACCGTAGCAGGAGTCTACATTTATGAAGCACTCGTGTTCATTGTTAAACATAAGAACTTTTTTGGAGATTTCGAGAACCCTAATACGCATACCAGAAGAACGAAGTCGGACTACATACTTCCCATCCACAAGTTATCATTATTAGAAAAAGGCTCTTTCTACACCTGTATGAAGTTATACAATAAACTGCCCCAACACCTCAAGATTTTCAAGACTATCAAGGCATACAAACAACAAATTTTCAAATATGTTAATGAAATTGAACCGTACACAATCGAAGAATTTTATGAATCATAATCGTTTAGTAAGATTATTAAGAAGTTTTCTTTGTTTTTGTTTTAATTTGACATATTTCTTTTAGCTGTACTATGCATATATTATGTATGTTTAGCTTAACTATGGAAATAAATTTAATTTGATTTGATTTGATTTGAATCATGCAGGCCAATGCATTACTCAATATGAAATATGTGAATGAATTACTACGGCTAATCATAGAGCAGCTACTATTGGAAATGTAGTGAATGCTTTTAAAAGTAGTGGTTGTTAGCCCCATGAATCCCTTCTTATTTAGTGATGCCGATTTTGCTCCTAGTTTAAGGTATGAAATTGAACCAGTTGAAGAGATTTCATACTGCAATACAATTTTTTGCCGAGAATAGGTGCAATGACGCTGAAGTTAAACTTCCTGAGGTTTCAATTGGATTTAAGATTGAGGGCACAGATGAAGCAAAGGGAAATTTGGAAACTATTTCTTCCTTAAATGTTTCTATTATGGAAATAACAACTGTTCCAAAAATTGCTGGTAAGAAAAGAAAAGCGGCTCAACCAGCAACTGTGCTCACTAGTAGCCTGCATAAACTTTTTTTTCGGGCTCTTAAGGAAAGGCAGGTTGCAAAGATTGACAAGAAATTGCAAAATGTAAAGAATATCTTCTAAAGAGAGTATAAAGAAGTAATGTCCACCCACAAGGATTGGTGCTTGCTCCCTGCTCTGCTCTTTAGTGTTTACATAGCAGACATGAACTATATCAAAAAAGTTCGGCTACGCAGATGACTGGGCGCTCGCTACAAGCTATAAGGAAGTTGAGATAACTGAGCAAATTCTAACAAACGACTTGGCTACCCTTGGGAGATATTTTTGCGAATGGAGATTGCAGCCCAGTGCCGCAAAAACGGAAGTATCGTGCTTCCACCTAAATAACAGGATGGCCAACTACCAATTTAAAATCAACTTTGAAGGCAGACTTCTCAGTCTCAATAGGCACCCGAAGTATTTGGGGGCCATACTCGACAGAACGCTTCAAGGAACACCTTATGAAGACAGCTGCAAAACTCAGAACCCGAAATAATATCCTGCAAAAGCTATGCGGCACCACATGGGGTTCCACATCGCCCACACTTAGACCGACAGCACTAGGTTTAGTGTACCCCGTTGCGGAATATTGTGCACCGGTGTGGATCAACAGCCCACATGAAACGTGTTGAAGCCTAACTCAATCAATCTATGCGTACTATATCAGGCACAATCAAGGCCACGCCCACTTATTGACTACCCACACTGAGCCATATAGCTCCTCCACAAATTCGCCGAGAACATGCTCTGGTCAGGGAGTATGAAATAATTAACGCTGACCCTGTGCTCCGCTCCCACCTTGAAATAACCGGCCGAACCATAAATAGGCTACGCCCACGAAAACCCCCTCTAAGAACGGCAGAATCTCTTACCGAAGAAAACTTCAACATAATTGAGCGGTGGAAAGAAGAATGGGAGAAGAAGTCCTCACCTGCTAACCGGGATATGCTATGCGTTACAAGCAAGCCAGAGGGTTTTAACCAAAACGAATCTGGACAACACTTAATAGAATAAGGACGAATTGCGGCAGGTGCTCCGACTTACTATTCAGATGGGGAAAAATACCTTGCCCAAATTGTGACTGCGGCGCTGAAAGACAGACTATTAAACACCTGCTAGAGGACTGTCCAATTATTTCCTACAGTGGCAACCCATCCGATTTCCTGATTGCGACAAGAGAGTCAATAGAATATATTTGTAACCTGCGTTTGTGAAATTTATTTATTTTTGTTATATACTTAGCTGTGATGTAGCCAACCGCTAAATAAATAAATAAGAAAGTAATTGTGATCAACCGAGTCCATCAACATCCACCGCTCGAGACATTGCTATATCCTTAAACAAAGAAGACTGGTTTTGCTTTTTGTGTCAGAAAGCACGTTTGGAAAACATGGTCCAATACGTGACGTGCAAAATATGGTTGCATGAATATTGCAGCGGGGTTTTGAAGGAGGTTAAGATGTATTAGTGTCCAAGATGTTAACTCTAATAAAATATATGTTATATATTAGAATTTGTGTTTTGTATTTTATTTTGTAAAATATATATTATATATTAACATAATTATGGCATATATAGTGCGAGTTGTGACTCGCGAACCGAGGGTTTCGTACAAACTTGTAAGTAAGGTATCTTTAGGAGGACCTAACTGTATGCAACCCATATGCTTCTGACAATACCACGCAACACATTAGTGTATTTTCATAAGTTTCTAATAGTAAATTCGCATTTTTCTTGTAATTAAACTACATATTTACGGTTTTCAGATTTTTCCCTTTACATGTGCTATAAGACACCGCTTCCTGCCAAATTTCATGATTCTAGGTCAACGGAAGTACCCTATAGGTTTTGATTCCCTTGTGAAATCGCAAAATATGCGACAGCAACGGTCATATATTTTGATCGCGTTGACTTACAAGTTTGGTTTTTTCTCAGCTGAAAGAGACCGCAGACCCCGCAATAAGGGTTCCGTTTTCGGTACGGAACCCTAAAAATACTTCAATTTCCTTATGCACAATTGTTAGGTACGATTCTGTAAACCGACTAGTACGATACCTAACCTAACCTAACCTAGTTTCCCAAATCGTACTGATTGCAGAGTTCCCAAAAAGAAGCTATATTTTTTTAATGAAGAAGACATAGCAGTCAAAATGCAACTAGGAGAACTAGAAAGGTCCAATTAATGAAAATAAACTTAAGAAGATCTTATATAAACATGTTTTATAAATGTGATTTATAAATATACCACAGAATGTCTTAACTAGTACGATTTGGGCAACTCTCCCCTAAATGCTATAAAATGATAAATGTAAAATAAATATCAGCCCTAACCCAACTTATTTTTTCGTCAATTTTTCTCTTCATCTCTTCATCATCCGTAGTGCTACAGCCCGTGGCGGATCCCTATTCACCCTAGTATTTTCCACCAATTCTCTGCATCCCTTGAAAGTTTCTGCCAGTTAGTTGCACTAATTTTACTTCGGTCTCCATGCATTCCATCCTTCCATCGTAATTTGGGTCTTCAAGAGACCTACATTACGTGATCTTGTTCGTGTCCCTCCAGGTTCTGACATGAGCATGCGGGTAGTTTTCATTGGTTCTTACAATGTGTCCTGTCCATCTAAGGAGCCCAGTTTTAAAGTGCGTTATTACATTCTTGCCCTTGCTATTTGTGTAAATTTTGAAAATAATTCAAAATTATATATTCTGTACCTGTATTTTCTAAAACTGCACCAAATATCTTTCGCTGCCTTTCTTGTTCAAATATAGTAGCCGATTTTCATAATATTATATGTATATACTGGTAGGATTAAGGTACATATAATATATGTATATATATATATATATATATATATATATATATATATATATATATATAATGACTTTTTAGATGTTTACTAACTCCAAAATAAAATTTATGTGCCAACATTATTCTCTTCTTTGTTGCTTATCATATTGAGCTTTCATTATTTACTAGAGATCCCAGACACGTTAAGTTGTTAACCACTTTAAAATTATTAAATAGTAACATTTATATCTTTTCTTGAATGATTATAATTTTAAGGAAATCATTATATACATATACACTTTAAAATTGTTGTTTCCAATTGTAATATTTTGGTTGATGTGATTATTTTTGTTTTCCTCTCATTGACTCTCCAGTCTTTTTTCTCCGCTGCATTTGAAAATATGGTAAATGCTTCCTTGGTTTCTCGACGTGTACGAACAACTGGGTCAAAGACAATTCCTAAATTTGAAATTTTTTTTTGTATACATGACATTGGCTTAATGTTCTGTTCTTTTTAAAATTCGTGTTAAAAAATATCATGATTTGCAAATTGAGAAGATAAAACAAAGTTCATTTTTATTAAACAAACGTGCTAAATTATAATTATTTTATTCTATTTGTTCATTTTATATATCAATATACCTAATATAAAAAATCCATCTATAAATCTTCAGTGATTAATATAAAACCATTAATGAAGAGAAAAACCGACCACATCACCATAAACTCGCTAATAAACCATTAGTAATTCACAACGGATTCTCCCAACGCATATTAAAACACGAAACAATTAAAAATACCATTACATCACCGCACACAATCATTTAAAATTCAATCATAAAAATATATTTTCCTTCAAACATTAATTAAATTTGAACAATTACCTCCTGTCCTTGCGGCAAAACATACAAACTTTCACCGTCACAAATTAAACCGAACGCAATTACAATCACTTGAAACGCGATCATCTTTAACATTGAAATATTTATGCGAGTGAGCGAATGTTAAACCGAGAGATTTCGAATTGTACAATTGTCCTTAGGTTGCCACTGCCAGACTGAATCAACGAGACGTATCGAAATGCTTTTTATTTTTCATATGGAATTACGTGGCTACTTACATAAATAGACTTAGTAATCCTGTATTAGCAAAATGTTACAATGTTTTTTATTGGCATACGTTACTCACGAAATGAATATTGCGTATTGCGTGTGGTTAATGATAATTTGTGTTGTGTTTAAAGGGAATTATTTAAATTTGATGTAGGAGAAATGAGAATGATAAATAGTTATTACGTTTTTTTATATTGTTTAACATTTGCTTGAAATTTATTCATATTAAATTTTAATGTTTCAAGGTGAATTAATAAAATAATCAGTTTTTAGAATAGGTATCCTATTTAGATTTTCGTTAAATATAAACAAATAAAGGTAGATAGTTTTTGTTTATACGGATTTTTACGGCTGTCGCCGCCTCTCCTTTCCCAGTTTCCATATGCTCCTAGCAAGAGGTTCTTTCTCGGTTAGGTTTCTTGTTTCCATCGCTTCATCTATTCCATCCCTCCAGATTCTTCTAAGCCTTCCTCTCTTTCTCCTCTCGGCCGGTATCTCTTTCAACACTTTCTTATGCCATCTATTGATGGCCCCCTCCGTGACACTCCACAGCTTCCTCTTAAAAATCCATTTCAGTTGCAAGTAGTTTTCTCGTCAGTGTTTCTGTTTTCTGACCATATACCCCAAATCGTCTTCATCCTCTGCTATCACAACCTGATCGTCAGCAAAGTACAAACTATAGAGCGTGTCATCTTCCCCTCTCAGTCCCATTTGTGTACACTTCCTTCTCCACCCTCTAAGGCAGTGGTCCCCAACCCTATGCCGCCCGACCGGCTTTCTAGAATGTGTTCTTAAGCGCTAAAAGGTTGGGGATCCCTGATCTAAGGGATCGGTCAAGGTAAATTTAAAAAAGAGTAGAAGATAGACAGCACCCCTGTCTGAGTCCCTTGGAGGTCTTAAAACTCTCTTTCAGGCCTGTTCCTAGCTTCACTCTTGCAGAATTGTTCCTATAATAGCTTTTAGTGGCCTGTAGTTGTAGTCTGTAGAGTCGACCTAAACTCTAGTTCCTCCATTCTTTCCCATAGTTGTGATATCGGGACGCTATCGTAAGCCTTTTCTAGATCAATAAGGGCTATATGTGTTTTTTTCTACCTCTTTGCATACGCTTCTCTAAGGCAATTTTAAGGGTGAAAAGGTTGCCGATTGTTGAGCGACCCGCTCGAAATCCAGCCTGTTCTTCAGGTTGTTTATCTTAAATATGGTCTTCTATTAGGCTCTTCAGTATACGAGAATATATTCTGCCTATTGTAGGAATAAGAGCGATTCCCCGGAAATTATTTGGGTCATTTCGTGATCTCTTTTTATGTATAGCTGTGATATAAAACTTTAGCCATGCTTTTGGAATATCTGCGTCAAGTAGGCATATCTCGAATAAATTTTTCAACATAACCTTTGGTTTTTCAGGGCAAAATTATACAAATTCCGGGTGTATTCCTCCAGGTCCTGGGGATCTTCTAAGTTTAGTTGTTTTGATTGCTTCCTTTACGAGGCACATATCTAGTTTCAAGGTTTCCCCATCGATGTGGTTTGGTTCATTTTCCTCTACATACTGTGGCCTTGTGCCTGTTAACAATTTTGAAAAATAATCTACCCATCCTTCCTGGTGATGGTATTAATTGTGAATCCAGTTCTTGATGAGATTCTTAGCGATATGACGGTCTTTCATGCCTCTGAACTCTTAGTACCGCCTATATTTTGGTCTACATATTCGCACATTTTGAGCCATGAGCCGTTTTCTTGTTTATGACTTCTTGTTTCACTTTCCTATTTAGTTGCTTGTATCTGTCTTTGATCTCAGGGACTCCCGTCTGGATAAGCTTTTGATATATTTGCTTCTTTTCTGTTATTCGTTCTTCTATTTCTCTATCCCAGCAATAGGATTTGCTCTGCAGATCTGTCGTCCCTAAATATTCCATCGCAGCTTCTTTTATACATTGTGTAATACGTTCGTATGCGGTTTCTGTACTCCTTTGTCGTTGCTCCAATTTTTGTTCAAATCGTCTTTGGTATAGAAACTTAGTACTGTCGTGTTCAAAACTATCCATGTCAAATCTTTTTACATCTTCTCGTTGTTCCTCGTGACATTCTTGTGATTTATTTCGATTTTGTACTATATTATGTATATAGATCTTTCCCTTTACTAGGCAGTGATCGCTTTAGGAATCAGACCCTCTCATGACCCGTACATCCCGGACCTTCATAGTTGCGCCCTGTTTGACAATCACGTAGTATATAATTGACTTCCAACTTCTCGTGTGTTGGTACTAAGTATACTTGTGGATGTCCTAATGTGCGAAAAAGGTGTTCGTAATCTTTAGATTATGTTCGTCACAAATGTTTTTTGGCCTTTCACCATTATCATTGACGACCTCTTCACCGTGCCTTGTAACTATTTGGCTATTTAGTTGTCTGCCTACTCTACCCCGCCATAATAATTTCATGATGATTTGGAATTTGTTCAATTATATTTCGTACGTCCTGTTCGAATTTATCTTTGTCTTGGGGCTTGCCGTCATCGTTCTTATTTGTATGGTCACTTTATTAATGCGTTCGTTAACCGGTTCCCATGATTTTATGTATCTTTGTAATCTTTTGTGTGTCATAATAAATACCCCCGCTTTAGCACTGCAGCTTTTGTCGACTCCGCTGAATAAATGGACATATTCTTTATTTTTTTCACTTCCGTTTCCCTTTTTCTTGGTTTCCGTTAGGATGGCTATATCCATATTGCGATTTATGTATTCTGATATTATTTCTTGCTGTTTGTTTCGGATTCCTCGTATGTTTCATGTTCCAAAATTCAAAGTTCATTTTCGTTGCTGTTTTCGTCTTCTATCCAATATCCCAGGCTTATTTTTACTAGGTGTTTTAGCGATAATATAGTTTTCACGGGTGTAAGGTTGCTGGCCTCACGGCACAACCCCCATTCTTGGAGGAGCGGGTATCTATCTTAGTCTGGTCTTTCTACCTTGACCTGTCTGACTTGGCTAACCCTTCTGGTAGCTACGTCAGTAAAGCTGTCAGGATCATTAGGACACGCAAGCTCACCCACCCGGCATAATGCCTTCGTCAAGATATAGATACCTCGAGGGAGTAAAGTTAAATTAGTTATATATAAACAATGCAAGTTTTATGGTTGTATTATTTAACCGCTTAATATAATAACATTTAATAATAACAATTGAAATATAAAAAAAAACAATTTATAAGACTGTAGTATTTTGTTTACTCATTAACAATAACCTTATAGTTTTTCGAAAATGTGTCAATTAAGTGAAACTTTTTTCAAACTTAAAACAAGCGGAAACACAGCCTGAATATATAATTATATTCAGCCTTTCCGTAGCTCTATAATAATTATTGAGTCTTTTTAGGACTACCATAACAAATCTCAGTGAAATTTGCAAGTTATTTTTTAGCTTTCAGTCCACCTTCGTGGCACTCAACAAAAACCATAAAAATAACATTGTTTTTAAGATCATGTCTTTCCGATACCTTAAGTGGATAGCCATATATGGACGCGTTTCGAGATTTATCTCTCATCAGCACAGTTTTGCAAACCACTCACTTGAAAACCCATGTCGTTGAGTACCACGAATATGGACTGAAAGCTATAAAATAACTTACAAATTTATCTCCGTTTCCGCCTATGAGAATGAGTCTGTAGTCGAATAATATTGAGTCATAAACTGTGATTTTTTCTGTTTTTTTTTTAAGTGAAAATATTGTCAATAATGTTTGACGTTGGCGTTACTCCTGTATGTTTGGTAATTTGATCTTGCAACCCATATGACCGCATGAGCTGTGGTAGATTGTTTTTTTCTTTGGCATTGGATTCGAGTTGGATGTGGAAGTCGCCGACTATTATTGGTTCGTATTGCATGTTGAAAATGTTGTCCATATTCTTTTCCAGCAGCGGCATATAGGTCATCAAGCATCCTAACACCTAGGGTTTGGGAATACCCGGTCTTTTTAGACTCGGCGAGTCCGAGTCGAGTCCGAGTCCGATTTTTCGGGTCAGGTTCCGGGTCCGGGTCTAATCTGTCTCGCAATTTAAGCAAAAACACGAAAGGATATTTCATGTTCACGCATATGGTAAAGCAAGCGATACTGTACGAACTTGCCGATTAAGTAAGGGATTTGGAGAATGTTATGGTCAATAGGTAATAAAAAACATAACTCTACAAGAAGTTGTAAGAGCGGAAGGCAAATGGATGAATTCCCTTCTAAATTGTCTAACGTTAATTCAACTTATCCGTATTCTTCGACATCATAGACGCTCTCGTCAGAATAATAATTTTCATCTAGATATTTAGGTATGTTAGAATTTTCATACTCGTCCATTCATCAAGTGTAATGTTAAATCGTCGACCTTTTTTACGACGCGGTGTACTAGACAATGCTAAACATACAAGACCCGAGACTCGTCGAGTCTTAGATCTAGTATCGGGTACCGGGTATTTACCCTTGGACTCGTCGGGTCCGGGTCCGGGTACTTGGACCCGAAAAACCCTACTAACACCCCAACAGACCCCAACAACCAGTTTAATTTTATTTTCATTTTCTAAATTTATCGTGATCGACGTGATTTCGTTTAGACATGTCTCAGTCAAGCATACAAAATCTGTTTTCAAATCTGCGGTTAAAGTTTCGATTTGGTTGGTTTTTTGTTTCAAGCTTTGGATGTTAATGTGCAATAATAATAAGCTGAACTTTTTGCATTTTGCGCTTATTGGTTACATATTTTTTGCTTTTCTTGGGAAGAAAACACGATTGACATGTATGTATTTTGGCCATGTTTTTGAGTATTTTATTTCAGTTCAAAGGGAATCCTGACTTTAAAATTAAATTAAGATCGAGTATTCTTCCGGAAATGTTGAATTCAGTTTCGTACATTGTACATAGGTAAATCCATTATTACATAGATATATAATTACTTCTTCTACTTTTAGTGAAGGATCTAACTTGCTCACATGCAGATGAGCAAATATTTGTGCTGCCTTCATCTCGGTGGTTTCTGAATTTGTACCCATTATTATATTTGACTTCCTGTTAGATCCCTTTCGTTTCTGTACTTCCCATAAATTGTTGTTTACATTTGCCGAGGATGTTTTATTTCCAGCACTCTTGCGGGTCGTTGTTTTGTCTTATGTTTTTTTGCATTGTAATTTTGGGTTTGCCTACGTTTGCGTTTATCTCATCATCACTCTCCGTAGCTATGTTTCTGTTTTTCGATTTGTTGGTGACTCCACTCGACTGGATATCGTGTTTGGGGTTAATAGATTGCACAGGCTTCCTGGAGAGATTTTTTCCAGCAGTCTAGCACTTTCATTTTTTATAAACCTTACTTGCAGGTTGTATTATTGCAGTTCTTCGTGCACTATTTCCCGCATGATTTCCTTACGGGCTGTCGTCACTACGTTTTCAATTTCTTTCTTAAATACTTTCTAAATTATTTCCTTGAGAGCCAGGCTCGTTAAATAAGTAATTACTTGATCACTAGTATTCTTAGATGAGCTGATTGCAAGTCACTCTCTCGGCATTTTACTACTATATATATAGAGAGAGAAACGAATTAATTTAAAAATAACTATTGATCATTTGCAGATCTGACAGTTGACTTAACGTCTTAAAAAACCTAGTCTTTGCTGCCTTGTCTTGTCTGTCCAGTCTTCTCTGACTAGTCTTGTCTGCCTAGTTTTGTATGCCTAGTCTTAACTGTCTAGTCTTGTCTCTCTAGTCTTATGTTTATGTCTTGTCTGTGTAGCCTTGTCTGTTTGGTATTGTCTGCCTAGTCTTGTCTGTCTAGTTTTGTCTGTCTTGTCTTGTCCGTCTTGAATTCTCTGTCTAATGTTGTCTGCTTAAAATTGTGTATCTAGTATTGCCTGTCTAATATTGTCTCTCTAGTATTTTCTTTCTACTTGTCTGTGTAGTCTTGTCGGTCTATTCTAGTCTGTCTAGTCTGGTCCGTCCAGTCTTGTCTGTCTAATTTTGTATTGCCACTATTTAGTATCCACTATTTTCTACCTAGATTTGTGTATAGAGTCTTGTTTGTCAAGTCTTGTCTGTCTACACTATCCTGTCCAGTGAGGCCCCACGATGTATACGCCGGTAGACCAAGGCAGGCTCTAAGTATCCGTTTCTGTGCTTTCACAACATTCCGCCACTCTGTTGAAGTTCCCCAAGCTATTAAACCATAAGTGTGAACTGACTGAATTTCAGCAAATTAAAAGTGCAATAGTTCTGGCACACACAAAAAGTTCTCCGTGTAGCGGAGATTTTAATACTAATTTATTACTAACAATAAGCGTATTACACACACTGTCGATGGTCATGTGCCAAGCAAAGTTTTCTTCAAAAACATATACCAAGAAATTTTGTGAAATTTACACGTTTTTTCGCACATTGATCAGTTTGTACAGAAATGTCCTTAGCGTATTCACTACGTTAAGTTTTGAATAAAATGAATTCAGTTTTGTCGATATCGATTTTGTCGATAGTATTGTTTGTCCAGTAATGCTTGTCTAATATTGTGTCTCTAGTCTTGTCTGGCTAGTCCAGTCTAGTGTAGTCTAGTCTTGTGTATCTAGTCTAGTCTGTCTAGTCTTGTCTGTCTAGTATTGGCTGCCTAGTGTTGCCTGTCTAGTATTGCCTGTCTAGTCTTGTCTGTCCAGTCTTATCTGTCTAGTCGTATCTGTCTAGTCTTGTCTGTCTAGTTTTGTCTGTCTAGTTTTGTCTGTCTTGTCTGTCTAGTCTTGTCTGTCCAGTCTTTTCTATCTAGTCTTGTCTGTCGAGTCTTGGTTGTCTAGTTTTGTCCGTCTAGTCTTGTCTGGCTAGTTTTGTCTGTCTAGTCTTGTTTGTATAGTCTTGTCTGCCTGTCCCAAACTGGCAGTACATCATGGATGAATTAACGGAAAAAGTTATATCGCCATATTTAATGATACGTAGAATACGAATTATACGTAGCTACCTCTCCGACTGTTGCATCAAACTCTGGGCTGAAAACGAAGTTCAAAGTTTTGACGTCAGCAGTGGTGTCCGACAGGACTCCGTTGTAGGTCAAACCCTGTGGAACGATCTCTACGGCGGTGTCCTCAGGCTGAAGCTATCGGACGAAGTTAACATCATTGGTTTTGCTGACGATCTGGCACTCACGGTATTATGCTCAACTTGACCATTCAACAAATTACTAAATGAATGTCATCAAAATCCCTCCACCTAGAGCCGGAAAAGTCCAAAGCGGTCCTGCTAACGGGATATAGAAAGTTGGATCCCCTCTCTTTTTAAGTGATGGATGCGGATATTATACCAATGGACTCTCTAAAATACCTTGGCATCACAATCGACAAAATACTCTCTTTTACATAGCATATTGGCGGTAGAAACTGGCATGAAAACTACTACAAACTACTGCGGCACTGCAAAAACTAATACCAATATCATGGCACCAAGATGCAGTAAACGCAGGCTCCTAAGCACTGTGGTCCACTCCGCTATGCATTATAGAGTTTACATATGGGTACATGTCCTAATCAAATTAAAAATAAACCAATTAGCTGTATTCCAGGGGAAAATGGCTCTACGAGTCACCAGTGCATATGGTGCAGTATCGCGCGACTCAGTTTTGGTAATTGCAGGTATCCCTCTCATCGAACTGCACGCAAGGTATAGCAATTATCGATATGAGGCAGGCAGAAATAAAACATCTAGAAAAGAGGCCGGTACCCAACTCACTCAAGAGTGGCTGGAAGAATGAAATGAAGTGGAATAACTCCACAAAAGGTTAGTGGACAAGGATTCTCATGCCGGACATTGGCACCTGGATTACTCGACGACAGGGGGAAGTTTCATACTACCTCACTCAAGTTCTCAAGGGCCACGGGTCTTTCCGAGATTACCTCCACAACATCGGGAGAGCATCCGACGCAGATTGCTTATACTGTGTGTTGGCAGACAGTGTTAACTACACTATATTTGAGTGTTCGAGATGGAACAATGAGAGGGAAATGTTTGATAATGATAAACTCGATTCCTAACTTATGATGGCGCACCCATTACAATCGCAAAGGAAGAATGGAACAATGTCCACAAAATGGTCAAAAAAATAATAACGAAAAAGGAAAGTGACGAGTGAAAAATAAAGCAGCAAGTGGATAGTACAAGTGGAAGAAATGGAACAGGCGGTTCCGGAGTTTTCGGTTTAGTTTCAGAGGATATTTACTAAGAATGATACGTAGCTACTTCTGCGACCGTTGCATCATCCTCCGGGCTGAAAACGAAGTTGAAAGTTTTGACGTCAGCAGCGGTGTTCCACAAGGCTCCGTTATGGGTCCAACCCAGTGAGCGAACTACAACGGTGTCCTCAAGCTGAAGCTACCCGACGAAGTTAACATCATTGGTTTTGCGAACCAGCTGGCACTCATTGTAGTGGGAAAGAATCACTTGCATGGTTACAAGACTCACTTGCAAATACTCACTTGCATGGTTATCCGAAAGGTGTCTCTCTAGTCTTGTCTGTCTTGTCCGTCTGGTATTGTCTCCCTAATTTTGTCTGCCTAATCTTGTCTTCTAGTCTTTGTCTTGTCTTGTTTCTGTTTAACCGTGATATCAGACAAACACCTAAGATTAGCATTATTTCTATTTCATTTTCCTGGGTTGAACTTGCTGTTTTACCGGAATATATGAGGACAGTGTTATCGGTATTGGATTTGTATTCCTCACAACTCAACCTTCTTACACTTCAGTTACTCCGAAAATGTCTAAGTCATCGCATGAATTCACTCTAAATTTGTGAAAATCTGAAATTAAAATGAAATTAAACTTCTTTGTAATGGACAGTCTTAAATTCCAGATTTCAATCGTTGTCAGGGTTTGATAACCAAATCTCGTTGTTTTTTTTTTTCAACTGCATCCAAAGATTAATATCCGTTTCGGTAGCACATTTTTGTTTCGAATCTTTAGGTTGGTAGTACCTCATTCAAGTTCTCACGGGCCACGGTTCTTTCCGAGATTACCTCCACAACATCGGGAGAGCATCCGATGCAGATTGCTCATACTGTGTGTTGGCAGGTAGTGTTAACTACACTACATTTGAGTGTCCGAGGTGGAGCAATGAGAGGATAATGATAAACTCGATTCCCAACTTATGATAACGCACCCATTACAATCGCGAAGGAAGAATGGAACACTGTCCACAAAATGGTCAAAAAAGTAATAACGAAAAAAGAAAGTGACGAGTGAAAAATATAGGAGGAAGTAGATAGTACAAGTGTAAGAATATCACGCAAGCGGTTCCGGAGTGTTCGGTTTAGTTTCAGGGGATATTTGCTAATAATGATACGTAGCTACTTCTGCGACCGTTGCATCATCCTCCGGGCTGAAAACGAACTTCAAAGTTTTGATGTCAGCAGTTGTGTTCCACAGGGCTCCATTATGGGTCCAACCCTGTGGAAGGAACTCTACGACGGTGTCCTCAGGCTGAAGCTACCCGACGAAGTTAACATCATTGGTTTTGCGAACAATCTAGCACTCACTGTAGTGGGAAAGAATCACTTGCATGGTTACAAGACTCACTTGCAAATACTCATTTACATGGTTAACCGAAAGGTGTCTCTCTAGTCTTGTCTGTCTGGTATTGTCTCTCTGATTTTGTCTGTCTAATCTTGTCTTCTAGTCTTTGTCTAGTCTTCTTTTTGTTTAACCGTGATATCAGACAAACACCTAAGATTAGTATTATTTCAATTTCTTTTTACTGGGTTTAACCTGATGCTTTACCGGCATATATGAGGACAGTATTATCGGTAGTGGATTTGTATTCCTCACAACTCAACCTTCTTACACTTCATTTAGTCCGAAAATGTCTAAGTCATCGTATGAATTCACGCTAAATTTGTGAAAATCTGGAATTAAAGTGGAATTAAACTTCTTTGTAAAGGAAAGGCTTACATTCCTGATTCCAATCGTTGTCAGGGTTTGATAGCCAAATCTCATTGTTGTTAAATTCAACTGCATCCGAAGATTAATACCCGTTTCATTAGCACATTTTGATTTCGAATCTTCAGGTTTCTAGGCCTATGCATTCCAGCCAGTTGTTAAACAGATACCTTATGCCACACTAGCTCGGATCATCCTTGGTTCCTAATTTAGACAGATTGTCATAATGGATAGTATTTAATCTGTTTATGTTCAGTTAACACATGGAGGTATATTTAGCATTTTTTGGCATTGGACAGATACAACACTGGATCAGTGATCGGCCAGTGTAAGGATCACACTGCCCGTTTGCAAAATCGATCCTAGCCCAATCCGACAAGAGGAAGAATAGTGGATCTAAGCGCAGATCAGTACTAGAGGAACAACAAAGACGAAAGCTGGAGAGAATTGAAACACAACGATTTCAAAACGGCCGCAATGTGTTCATGAATACTAGAAGAGACTCTTTGTGATGCTATAATTTAATGGCGTTAAAGAAAGCCAAATCGAGGACATTGAACTTGGGGATGTTTCATGGTTGACAAATTATTCTTATGTTCCACCTATTTTCAGTACCAGCGCGAACAAGTCACTGCAATCACCATAAACACTGCAATGTGGTTTAGCATTATCTAATAGGATTTCGATTGGTATGGTTCTATCAATAGGCAATTTTTCTTTTATTCCTGGAATTGTTTTCACTATAATTATTCGAATATATACTGATCGAGTAACTCACTAAAGTATCACGTTGACGATTTTTTGAGTTTCGTTTTGCTTGTTCTTGCGCCACAAAAGGACAATTTTTTTCCATTAAAATCCCAGATTTTCGCGATTCCGCGGTCGTGTAACAGCGACAACAAACATAACTTTTGTAAAAAATAAGTTACTTTTGCAAGATCGAATTGTATTTATTTACATTATATTTATTAGTATCTCCTCAGCAGGAGCAGCATAAAAGTTTTATTTTCACTTTCGTTAAGTTGAACCATTTTTCGCACACATGATAGTCCGTCCGGTCATTTTAGACAATTGAAATAAAGAAAATTCCGACAGAGCCAAATCTTCGTAGAGACCTTAGGTTTACCACAAGGAATAAAGTGTCAAAAGTCCCCATCAGTCCCATGTGAGCTTAGGGACTTATTCGGGGCCCAAGGTCAAAATTTTAGGTTTTTTGTATTTTTCTCGAAAACGGTAAGTTTTATCGAAAAAGTAACCTCAGAGCAAAATTGTAGATCTTAAAATTCTCTATAAAAATGGTCCCTATGATTTTTTCTCTAAGACCCACTATTTCCCAGATATTGCGCTTGTAAGAATCATGTTCTACATAGTATGCACACATATGCCACGTATATACATATTTAGGTACTCAAGCAAGCAAAAATGCCTACTCGTGTCTCTTTTATGTATACATTATACTATTCTAAGAAAATTTACTCTAAAATGACCGCCGGTCCCTTACCGAATCCCCTCTACTTGAATAACATCTGGCTTTGAAAAACATCTGCCTATTCTTTTGTCCATGTGGTGTCGTTCACGTATACCTGCTCCTTTTTGTGTTGAACGAGTAGTTTCGAGATTATACGTATTTATTACAAGCGTCTACTATTGAAATTAGTGCTGATTAATATTTAAAAAAAAATGTCACAATTTTGCTTTATTTGTAATAAACTTTTGACTGAAGATGAAACTGTTGTGGTCAGTCGAGGAATGCCAACTTTAATCGATGCAAGTGTCGCGAGAAGTGATGAGTTTTCTGATTATTTAAGAAGCCAAAAGTCCGTTACAATTCACGTGGATTGCAGAAAATCATACACCCGGAAAACTTCAATATCTGCATCAAAAAGACAACGTGAGGAAGAACAGGCCAGTACTTCAAAAGTAAGTCCACCACATACTAGAGCGCGAATAAGTGAATCCAGCTTTTGTTTTAAAAACCACTGCTTATTTTGTGGCGATGATGCGGATGAAGAAGCAGAAAAGAAGAAAGTGAAGATTTATCGCCGAAAAATTCATAAAGTTTCTACACTTACATTCAAAGATTCCATTTTTAAATTAGCTAAAGATCGTTCTGATGATGTGTCAAAATCTGTCTTTGCGCGTATTAATTTTCAGTATGATTTAGTTGCTGCTGACGCTAAATACCATGACAGTTGTTACAAATCCTTCCTGAGACCTAATACTGGCAGTAAAATTGGCCGTCCTCAAAGTGAGGCTATAAACTCTGCAATGGAGGAAATTTTCAATTTCATTGAAATTAGCGATGACTGCCAGTTTTCGTTAGATGAACTGAAGAATGTTTGCCAAAATGTAGCTTTAGAAAACGGGATTATAAAAATACGATTGAAATTAAAGTATGGTAGGAGAATTATTATTACAGAGAAGCCTGGAAAATTAACATTTATTTGTTTTGTAGACAATTACCAAGACATTTTAAGTCAAGCCTGGTCTGATAACAAAAACTTGAATGAAAAGGAAAAACAGTGGAAAACTTTAAAAGCTGCGGCAGAAATTATTCGAGAAGATATTCAATCTTGTATGTTTGATAATACTATGTGCCCGCCACCGGGTAGAATGTTTTAAGATATAAATAACGATATTCCCGAATCATTATCTTTTTTTTTGGGACAAATCATTCTTAAAAATAAGCGTCATGATTTGGATCATTTAAAGTTAGTTTGCACAAATATTAGTCATAGCATAATGACTGCTGTTCGGCCTAGATCCTTCAAGTCTAAATTACAGCTGGGTCTTTCAGTTTTTTTCCATCGGCGGTTTGGTTCAAAACGGCTTATACAAATTTTCTCATCGTTTGGTTTATGCGCATCTTACAGTGAAACAATGAAGTATGAAGCAGCAGCAGTTTTCAGTCGCCCACCTCACATTTTATCACCAGAAACTGGCACATTTGTTCAAGATGTTGCAGATAATGGTGATATTAATGTAAATACTTTGGACGGTAATAATACGCTTCATATCATGGGTATTATACAAATTGTAACTCCCAAAGATTACTAGGTATTACTAGAACAGCCGATGCCGCGAGTAACTGAAGTCCTTTCAGCTAAAGATTTTGCAGCCAAGGCTCATGTACCTATACAGGTTTATCAAAATACTGGCGTAGTAGGATATAGCAAAATAAATGTGCGAGATTTTGAATACGAAAATGAAACAAAAGTATCTTTTCAAAAAAAAGTTGATGTGATACGGTTCTATGGAAAATGTAAAGCTTTTCCTTTACCTGGTTGGAATGGTTATATTGAACACGTGACTGGCAATATTGTAGACTTTTCAAAATCAAAAATTTCATTTCTGCCATTTGTTCAACAGCCTGCAAGTAATTACAATACGATATACACAACTTTACTTTGTGCTTTAGAAGATGCTAAACGTCACAACCATGCAGTTTGCATAATTACTTTTAATCAACCTCTATTTGCGAAAGCTCGCGAAATTGTATCTGCTGCACCTGAAGGATCGGAATTATCAAAGATTATAGTGAGACTGGGAGGATTTCATTTGTTAATGTCATTTTTCGGCGCAATAGGTTATATTATGCAAGGAAGTGGTTTAAAAGAAGTGCTTTCTGAGATTTATGCTCCTAAGTCTTTAGAGAAAATGCTTAATGGCCATGCTTACGCGAGGGCAGTTCGAGCTCACACGTTATTTCAGCTCACTTTAGCATTAACAATATTAAAAGAACTAGCTTATTGTTGATGGTATGGATGCAGATCTTATAATTACAGTGGAAAATATCCTCGATAAAACTCTTTTATATTATGACATTGAAAATGATAAGGAAATATCTGAACTTTTACTTGATTTATTTAATAAAAAGTTAATGGAATATCAGAAACGAGGACCAACTGCACAATTATGGGTACAGTATTTTCGGATGGTGTCCATTGCAAAAGAATTTATAAGAGCTGAACGTATGGGAGATTGGCAAGCTCATTTGAACTGCGTTAAAGAAATGCTTCCTTATTTCCATGCATCGGGGCATTTACCTTACGCTAAGTCTGCGTACTTATACTTGCAGGATATGCTTCAATTAGAGGAGGTTATTGATCCTAGTGTTTATCGAAGGTTTACTGAAGGATTTTTCACTGTTCGACGTTCTGATAAACTCAGTTGTGGAACTTCAACAGATATGATTATCGAACAATCAATGATGAAATCCATGAAAACAGATGGTGGTATTTCTCGAGGACGAAGTACAAAAGAAAGTGTAATAAGCAAATGGGTTTACGGAATGCATGCAATGAACACAGTGTGTGACGAGTTTAAAGTTCTTGCTAATGTTCGAATGGACACGACAGATCAACATGTAGATGCGAGTGATTCGAGAGTTAAGAAAGATGCTAAAGATATTAAAATACTTGACTGGTTTTCATCACATGATCCTTTTCCCGAAATTAACAAAATCTTATCTATTGCTTCAGGCGTCGTTGGTGACGATAAGATTAATTGTCATAAAGCTCGTGAAGTTGGGATTGCCTCGATGTCTAAAATGACTGGTCAAACTTTCAATCATATAAAATTGAAAAGCACAGATAAAGTACTTCCTCTTTTAGCTGTGAGTAGCACTGTGAAAGTTCACGACGAAGAAGTACCAATAGACCCAGTATTATTATTTCAACGTATGAGTGTCACTAAGACTTTTGAGGATGAAATTGAAACATTTTTCGCATATGATTTAGCTCCTTACCCGTTGTCACTCTTCGATGCAGCTGGAATGCGTAAAACAATGAAGTCGGCTCTTTACGATTGCTTTCAATCAGTCAATGCTGAGGTTGATTGTACAAACGCTGCTTACGTTATTGATGGAGGATATCTACTACATCACGTTGTGTGGGATCGAGAAGAAACCTTTAACGTAATTTTTGAAAAATATGTTTAGTATTTACGTAGACATTTTGGTCATACAGTTACGGTAGTATTTGATGGCTATAGTGACACAACAAAGAACATAAAAGCTGCAGAACAACGTCGTCGTGCTACAAAAACATCCTCAGGTACCGACATAATGTTTGACGAATTTATGACAGTTCCAGTTAATCAACAACATTTTTTTGCAAACATTAATAATAAATCTCGTTTTATTTCTATGTTGAGTAACAAATTAACAGCTGAAAATATTGCCGTGAAACAAGCTCCGAATGACGCCGATGTCCTCATAATTGAAACAGCAATATTAGTACTACTCACTGCAAGGACTCTGATAAAATTATTTACTTTTTAAAACCTGGGAAGGCGCAGCAACGGACAGAAATATATTCTTCTAAAAGTTTATCAGCTTATCCAAAATGCCAAAACTTTATTTTATTTTTACATGCGATAACCGGATGCGATACTACGTCAGCAATGTTTAGAAGGGGCAAAAATTCAGTATTAAAATTATTTGAAAAAATGATTTGATTGACTGCGCAAAAGTATTTACAGAAATTAATTGTTCACCTCAAATACTAATTACTAAAGGAAAAAAAAAATTGATTGCATAGATACGTACAGATATTTAACATTTGTAAAAAATACACGAAAAAAAAGCAAGTACAGCTATCTTGTCTTCCTCCAACATCGGCATCTGCTAGTCAACATTTGTTTCGAGTATACTATCAAGTTCAGACATGGCAAGGCAATGAACTGAACCCTGAAGACTGGGGTTGGAAATTGATAAATAATACTTTGGAACCGATTCGAACTTTACTGCCCCCTGCTCCAGAAAAAATTCTTAACACTATTTTTTGCAATTGCAAGAAAGGTTGTAGTGCCAAATGTGGCTGTAAAAAAGTAGGGATGCAGTGTTCTCCAGCGTGTACCAATTGCCAAGGTGTCTCTTGCTCAAATGTTCAATTAAATACAAGAGAGGAAGATTCATGTGATTTTGATGAAGAGACAACTGATTCATCTTCATTTGAACAATTTCTAAGCGTTCATCAACAGGAAGGAGAAGAAGAAGAACAAGAAGAAATTGAAGAAAACATGATTGTTGAAGTTGAATATGGAGAGTATGAGTCAGATTAAAGTAATAAAAAAAAGTTAGAACGACAGTTAAACTCAGTAACCCATATCAATAATCTTCATACTATTAAATAATTATTGTTCCTGAAAATAACGTCATAAAGGTTCGTGGAATAGGCCTACCGGGGATACCACGTTAAAAAAAACGCGCCGAGTACACTACCTCACAGGTGGTGTGGAAATGTGTGCATATTATGTAGAACGTGATTCTTACAAGCGCAATATCTGGGAAATAGTGGGTCTTAGAGAAAAAAACATAGGGACCATTTTTATAGAGAATTTTAAGATCTACAACTTTGCTCTGAAGTACTTTTTCGATCAAACTTACCGTTTTCGAGAAAAATCCAAAAATCCAAAAATTTTGACCTTGGGCCCCGAATAAGTCCCTAAGATCACATGGGACTGATGGGGACTTTTGACACTTTATTGTGGTAAACCTAAGGTCTCTACGAAGATTTGGCTCTGTCGGAATTTTTTTTATTTGATCACTATTTTTATGTCTAAAATGACCGGACTATGAATGTACTACAACATTTCTTCAAATTCATTGGATGAGTCATACTGAGGGCATAGTTTAATCAGCAATTTCTGCTCTCATTTTGCAAGAAAGGTTTTAAGGTACTGGAAACTCTTCTTACAACACCTATTTTAAGCCACGATGCATATCCTAGCAACTCGTCAACTTTTACACAGATCAGGAAGTGTAGATCTTAGTGATATTGGAATTTTCTGCACATTATTTAGGATTAGTTCCCGATTTTTATATTTTCTGCCTGAATTTCTTTTGTTCTTGGATTCCACATTAGCTTGTTTGTAGTAAGTGTTTACTCGATTCCATGTACAATAAATGCTTTTTAGGAAACTCGAAAACCACACTGATGCGCTCAATGGGCTCAATTGAGCAACGAACTCCTTGCCGCTGTTCATATTTTAGTTTCAATTTTTGGGCAGTTTTTGCCCTGACTGCTGCAATAATTAATCTTAAACAAATTACCAGTGGGTAAACAAAAAATAAGGTTTCGATTAAGTTAGACGAGGTTAGGTTAGTCACAATTGTTATAATGATTATTACGGAATTTTACTTGTTCACTATTTTGACATATCAATCTTCCATCAGCTACTAGATTCACTTTTTCCTTGTCTAATTTAAATAAATACACTACTGATATATTTAGTTTCATTATTTCAATAATACAATAAAAAAAAATTAAATTGGATACTAATTTTGAAACGGAGGCAGTAATAATACTGAAACACATATTTACCGTCACACGCTTAATCCGATCCCAAAAATCATTAAAATTAGATCAACAAAAAATATAGTTTATGGGAATGTATTCACTGGCTGTCGTTGGATGAATGTTGGCAATAAATTGCTTTAAAACTCGCATATCTATTTCTTTTTTTCTCTTATTTTCCGTCTTCCATCAATTTTATTATTGATATATCTTTTGCAGAAGGAGTATGACACTCAGTTGTTTTACTTACCTAACTATTTTTTTATTTGTTTTTACGCGTTTTATTTAAATTACATCTGACGCTATTAATTGTTTTAGATGCCATTACAAAGTTGTATATACCTTGAATTATAGTAGTAAATTATTTAATATAAGTTATTATGGATTTTAGTATTTGGATTATAATACGATAAGGATTAAAGATATTAAGATTTCTTATAATAATAATTAACTTGCTATAAATTAAAAAAAATGGTAACACTCAAGTTTAATTGGTGGTTGACAAACAATTTGTGGTTGGTAATAAATTTTGGAAATCACTATCATAGCGTACTTTTTGCTTGTCTACTCTTTATCGTGTTGCATGCCTGCTACTGTTCTTGTGCGTCTACTCGTTATCTAGTACCTTTACCCGATGGGGTATAAATGACAGATGTATCGTGCCTTATTCAGAGACTTATCTGTTTAACCTTCAAGCAGTCGCGCGACGTTGAATCGACCGCACTCAATATACTTTCGGTTATAACTTTATTATCCCTCGTCGTATGCGTTTTCCATCCTTAGTAGCCTGTTATTCTTTCAGTGTATACGAAATAAACAATTTATCCACTCTCTTCACGTGCCTGGCAATGCACAGAACGCATTTGTTTTAGTCGCGGCGCATACGTCGTAAGTGCGCCATGCGCCTGTCGTCGAAAAAGTTACGCGCCACTCTCAACGCGCCGCGCCATATTGTTTTTTGGAGTGTTGTAGCGACAACGAGTCGCTCATAAGAAATCCGTACAGAGAAGGATTACTTTATCGCTATGATCCTACGAACAGTTAAAAAATTAGATTTTTACATCCGGCTTGGATGTTTTACGACGGGTTGTTTACGTAATGCTGCTACATTTGTTGTCCTCAATATAGAGCTTTATGCCAACAAGCAGCCAGAAGGTCCTTACCAGTTGAGTAATGCTGCCGACGTCGTAAAGAGGCTAGTAACACCAGTTTCAGTGTTTCATATAACGATTTTTTAATTTCATATAACTTTCATATAACGTTTCATATAACTTCATATAACATATATAATAAAATTATAATATATTTATTTTTATATATAATAAAATTTCATATAACGATACCTAACAATTGACAATTGGTATAATGGTGTTCCTTTGATTAGTGTTTGTTCACGTTGTATCAAGCGGCGCGCGGTGGCGGGTGCGGTAGACGTGGCGAGTTCGTGTTCACATTGGCCGTCAAGGGTTTGCGCGGGTGTGATCTGTTGTCAAGTTAGGTTACTATACTAACGTATGTTTAAGTTTTGGTTAGTATACTAAGCTGAACAGCACTAATAAACTCTTCTGTATTGAAAGACATGATGAAAACATGCTATCGTTTCAAGCGATAAGTTCGTACTGGTTGAACTTACGCGCGTTCCGCCGCTAGTTCGATGTGAACACACACAAACATCTCACGCGTTTGATATAGACCGCACGTGCGTTTCGTACGTGAACACTTCGATATTAGGCCATATGTTTGATATTTCGTGACCGCGCCCGTGAGTCAACGTGGATGAGCACTAAGAGATTTGGCCAAAAATCATAAGATTTCTGCTGTGGAAACCATGCGTAAAAACAAGAAATACCTCCTTGTTTTACAGATAAAAACCGACCTGAATATTCAAGTCAGTTTGGATTTTCTGAAAAAACTACGCTGGTGTCCTACATGCCCAAAAAAAAGATCAGTGGTATTATTATCAACACTCCATCCTGCTGCTGAAACTGATGAAGCTGAGAATGAAAAGCGCAAGCCTTGCATAGAAACTTTTTACAATACAACGAAAGGTGCTGTTGATGTGAAGTTGAAAAAGAAGTAAAGATATATTCTAGATCAAGGAAAAACAATAGATTACTACTACTATTTTTTCGTTTTCTAGATATTGCTGGAATAAATGCCATAATAATATTCAGGGCAAACGGAGTGTTGTTGTCCTCTAACTCCTACGCGGAGCATAGGGCCTCTACAAAGACCTTCCATCTGACTCTATTCTGAGCGAGACGTTTCACCTCGTTCCACGTTTTTCGTGCGATCTTTAATTCTGCGTCTATGGTCCTCCTCCACGTGTTAGCTGGACGTCCCTTTCTGTGAGAACCCTGCGGGTTCCATGGTAAGGCTTGCCAAGTGATGTTACCTTCGTCTCTCCTCAATACATGGCCCAACCATTTCCACTTGCGGTGTTTTATTTCTTTGTGTATCTCTTGTTGGTTTGTCAGGTGCCATAAGTCTACATTGCGTATTGTATCTGGCCAAAAAATGCGCAGTATACTTCGTAGGCATTTTTTTATGAATACCTGAAGCTTGTTTACTATTGATATGGAGATTTTCCATGTTTGGCACCCGTACAGCAAGACAGATTTCACATTTGAGTTGAATATTCTTAGTTTTGTTCGTGTGGAATACAATCTGGAGGTCCAGACTGGCTTGAGCATACCAAATACCTGTTTGGCCCTTTTTATTCGGTATGAGGCATCGATGGTGGTGCCGCCCTCATTAGTAATTATGCTTCCCAGGTACGTGAATTCATCTACATCCTCTATTTGTTCGTCATAAATGCGGAAGGCGCGAGTATTCTTCGTGGCGGCTCTAAGCGATTTGGTTTTGCCAATGTTGATTTTTAAACCTGCTTTGGATGCTTCTGCAGAGAGACGGTCGAGTTTGCTCTGCATGTCGGCGTGGGTGTGTGCCAAGAAACAGATATCGTCTGAGTAGTCCAGATCTTCCAGGAACGAGTTCATCTAATGCCCTTACTTATTGACACTACTTTGTCCATTATTGAGTCTAACAGAATGTTCAATAGTAAGGGCGATAGTACGCAGCCCTGTCTGACTCCCGAGCTGATGGTAAGTCGCTGCTCTTAGCAGTTTGGTGTTTTACATAGCAGGATGCGTCCCGGTATAGTTCCTTTACTAGGTTTATTATCTTTTCCGGTACCCCCTTTTCTTCCAGCGCTTTCCAGACTGCATTATGATAGATGCTATCAAAGGCCCTACGGAAGTCAACGAAGACCGCATATAATGTAGACCTCCAATCCATGGACTGCTCTATGATGATTCACATTGTGTTAATTTGATCGACACAGGATCTATTTGGGCAAAAACCCACTTGTTCCTGTCGCAGACTGGGCTCTATGAAGATGGATAGTCGATCCAGTAAAATGTGAGAAATTATTTTGTTGATAGTGTTTAAAATTGTAATCCCTCTCCAATTGCCACAGTCTGTAAGATCACCTTTTTTTGGGAGAACGACTATGGCTCTATCCTTTCATGCATGTGGCACATTTTCCGACTCCCATGCATCTACTATTAGCGGGTGGAGCAGTTTTGTTTACCACCTTACTTAACGTTTCATATAACTTCATATAACATATATAATAAAATTATAATATATTTATTTATATATATAATAAAATTTCATATAACGATACCTAACAATTGACAATTGGTATAATGGTGTTCCTTTGATTAGTGTTTGTTCACGTTGTATCAAGCGGCGCGCGGTGGCGGGTGCGGTAGACGTGGCGAGTTCGTGTTCACATTGGCCGTCAAGGGTTTGCGCGGGTGTGATCTGTTGTCAAGTTAGGTTACTATACTAACGTATGTTTAAGTTTTGGTTAGTATACTAAGCTGAACAGCACTAATAAACTCTTCTGTATTGAAAGACATGATGAAAACATGCTATCGTTTCAAGCGATAAGTTCGTACTGGTTGAACTTACGCGCGTTCCGCCGCTAGTTCGACGTGAACACACACAAACATCTCACGCGTTTGATATAGACCGCACGTGCGTTTCGTACGTGAACACTTCGATATTAGGCCATATGTTTGATATTTCGTGACCGCGCCCGTGAGTCAACGTGGATGAGCACTAAGAGATTTGGCCAAAAATCATAAGATTTCTGCTGTGGATACCATGCGTAAAAACAAGAAATACCTCCTTGTTTTACAGATAAAAACCGACCAGAATATTCAATTCAGTTTGGATTTTCTGACAAAACTACGCTGGTGTCCTTCAAGCCCAAAAAAAAAGAGCAGTGGTATTATTATCAACACCTGCAATCACTTATGGGGCGGTTGCGTGGGGAAGTAGAATCAAGCTGGCCTCTATGAGGAAACAGCTTGAGAAGATTCAAAGACTGACGTGTGTCTGCATCACGGGGGCAATGGGGTCGTGTCCGACAGCAGCATTGGAGCTGCTGCTGGATCTGACTCCGCTGCACCTTGTGGTGGGGAGCGCCGCCAGTTTGGCGATCGTAAGGTTCAGCAAGGAAGGAATGGGCAGAGGCAAAATAATCGGGAGCAGAGACCGAAACAGCCTCGCTGCCAAGATCCCCTGGCTGGAAGTACCAAAAGACGAAATGGTATGCAAATACCACTTCGAGAAAAACTACACAGCAATGTGTAGTAGTAAAGCCGATTGGAGCGACGAATCCTCAGCATACCACATAGAGCAAAATGCCATCAAGTGGTATACAGATGGTTCGAAGACAAAGGAAGGCACTGGTGCAGGAGTGTTTGGACCTCGTACCAGATACTCCGAATCCATGGGAACATCCCCAAGTATCTTCCAAGCAGAGGTACACGCAATCGAAAGATGTGCACAGTTTAACCTCGACAGGAAGTACCGCAAAAAACGAATTGCTATCCTGTCAGATAGCCAAGCAGCCATCAAGGCCAGTAGCTCATACACCATCAGATCCAAACTGGTATGGGACTGTGTGGGGAAGCTGATCAAGCTTGGCAGGGATAATAAAGTAACGCTATACTGGGTACCAGGACACACTGGTATAGACGGAAACGAAGAAGCCGATCACCTAGCAAACAAGGGATCCAGTAGCCCCTTTATAGGTCCGGAACCCTTTTGCGGTATGAGCGTGAACAACATCCGCAAAAGTTTAGATGAAGAAATAAGAGGAAAATGGATGAAAACCTGGGAAGAACTTCCAGGGCTAAGGCAATCCAAAGTGATGCTGGGATCTTTTATCCAGAAGAGAACTGAAGCTTGCCTGAAACTAAGCAGGAACAAACTCAGAATTCTGACAGGAGCCCTGACGGGACACTGCAGACTTAGGAAACATCTCAAGGCCCTAGGCCTAGAGGAGGATGATGGATGCAGATTCTGTGGCTCAGCAGAGGAAACCCCCATACATCTGTTCAAAGACTGCGGAGCATTACTCCGCAAGAGACAGATGTACCTTGGGGCTCACTGCTTGAACACAGAGGAGCTGCAGGCCTTGAATCCCACCCAGATCCTGAGATTCCTAAAGGAATCAGGATTAGAGGAGGCGCTCTAAATGGGTAAGTACACCAACACTTGGAGGAGGAGGGTGGGGTACAATAGATCTATAAAGGTCGCAGTACAAGTCGTCACCACCATATCTACAATCTACAATCTATTATCAACACTCCATCCTGCTGCTGAAACTGATGAAGCTACGAATGAAAAGCGCAAGCCTTGCATAGAAACTTTTTACACTGCAACGAAAGGTGCTGTTGATGTGAAGTTGAAAAAGAAGTAAAGATATATTCTAGATCAAGGAAAAACAATAGATCACTACTACTATTTTTTTCGCTCTCTAGATATTGCTGGAATAAATGCCATAATAATATTCAGGGCAAACGGAGTGTTGTTGTCCTCTAACTCCTACGCGGAGCATAGGGCCTCTACAAAGACCTTCCATCTGACTCTATTCTGAACGAGGCGTTTCACCTCGTTCCACGTTTTTCGTGCGATCTTTAATTCTGCGTCTATGGTCCTCCTCCACGTGTTATCTGGACGTCCCTTTCTGCGAGAACCCTGCGGGTTCCATGGTAAGGCTTGTCTAGTGATGTTACCTTCGTCTCTCCTCAATACATGGCCCAACCATTTCCACTTGCAGTGTTTTATTTCTTTGTGTATCTCTTGTTGGTTTGTCAGTTGCCATAAGTCTACATTGCGTATTGTATCTGGCCAAAAAATGCGCAGTATACTTCGTAGGCATTTTTTTATGAATGCCTGAAGCTTATTTACTATTGTTATGGAGATTTTCCATGTTTGGCACCCGTACAGCAAGACGGATTTCACATTTCAGTTGAATATTCTTAGTTTTGTTCGTGTGGAATACAATCTGGAGGTTCAGACTGGCTTGAGCATACCCAATACCTGTTTGGCCCTTTTTATTCGGTATGAGGCATAGGTGGTGGTGCCGCCCTCATTAGTAATTATGCTTCCCACGTACGTGAATTCATCTACATCCACTATTTGTTCGTCATAAATGCGGAAGGCGCGGGTATTCTTGGTGGCGGCTCTAAGCGATTTGGTTTTGCCAATGTTGATTTTTAAACCTGCTTTGGATGCTTCTGCAGAGAGACGGTAGAGTTTGCTCTGCATGCCGGCGTGGGTGTGTGCCAAGAAACAGATATCGTCTGAGTAGTCCAGATCTTCCAGGAACGAGTTCATCTAATGCCCTTACTTATTGACACTACTTTGTCCATTATTGAGTCTAACAGAATGTTCAATAGTAAGGGCGATAGTACGCAGCCCTGTCTGACTCCCGAGCTGATGGTAAGTCGCTGCTCTTAGCAGTTTGGTGTTTTATATAGCAGGATGCGTCCCGGTATAGTTCCTTTACTAGTTTTATTATCTTTTCCGGTACCCCCTTTTCTTCCAGCGCTTTCCAGACTGCATTATGATAGATGCTATCAAAGGCCCTACGGAAGTCAACGAAGACCGCATATAATGTAGACCTCCAATCCATGGACTGCTCTATGATGATTCGCATTGTGTTAATTTGATCGACACAGGATCTATTTGGGCAAAAACCCGCTTGTTCCTGTCGCAGACTGGGCTCTATAGAGATGGATAGTCGATCCAGTAAAATGTGAGAAATTATTTTGTTGATAGTGTTTAAAATTGTAATCCCTCTCCAATTGCCACAGTCTGTAAGATCACCTTTTTTGCGGAGAACGACTATGGCTCCTTCCTTTCATGCATGTGGCACATTTTCCGACTCCCATGCATCTACTATTAGCGGGTGGAGCAGTTTTGTTACCACCTTTAGGTCTGCTTTAAGTATTTCTGCCGGAAGGTTATCTGAGCCAGCGGCCTTCTTTTTCATAAGGTTCTTTAATGTAGTTCTGACTTCTTCTTCACTAGGTGGGTTAGGATTCACGTTCCGGACCGGGAGATTTATTTGATGGTCTTGTGGAAGATGTGGGGGATATATGCCGCCAAACGGAGTGGTAATACCGAAAAGACGAAAGAATTTACGTGAATTAGGCATTGAACTAACAAGATAGTATGTCCAAAGAAGAGGTAAGTCTTCGAAGAAAACTGAAAATAAACATCAGAGAGCATTTGAATATGGATGTTGAAGATGCTGGTAATGAAGCAAGAAGTTCTGGCGCATGCAGAGAGAGCTGCAAAATATGCCCCGCAAATAAGAAGGCAATCGGAGACACAAAGCAGATCATGTAAAAGAAACAATTGCAGAAACCACACTACATTCATTTGCAATGAAAGTTATCTTGGCCAAAATACTGATGATGAATATTGAAATGAAGTTTTTAGTTTATATATTTTTTTAAATGTGTGTGACAAGATTTTTATTTTTCTTGATTTTGAGAATTTTATTTATGGTCTTGGAGGGTTTAAATTTTTTTTGGCAAATTGTATCCAAAGATAATGATAATACATTTAATTATAAAGAAATAAATGGTTATTGATTAATTAGTCATTCGATTTCTTAAGATTCGACAATCCAGTTGGGGAAACCTGCAACAAGACCAAACACCAAGCAAACACAGCTGCAATGCCATCAATACCCAGCAATACTCGGATCTACAGGGTTTGCATACGTCCCATATTAACGTATGCGGCATAAACCCGAGCAGACACGTCAATTACCAAACACGCTGTCAGAACAACAGAGATGCAAATGCTAAGAGCCATCAGTGGACACACACTTCGGGATGGAAACCGAAACACCGAAATCAGAAAGGAATGTGGGGTGGAAGACGTTGTACGATGGACTCGGAAAAGAAGAAGAATGTGGAACGATCATGTCGCGAGAATGGATGAGACGGCAAACCAACAAGCATAAGAACAACCAAGACCTCCCAAAAGGTGGAAAGACAGTTAGACTTCTATGTCATAGGAGAAGCGTCAGGATACTACAGGCGATGCCTAAAATAAGAAAAATAATAAGAAGAAGATTAATTAGTCTTTTATATCTCTGATATATCCCATATAGTCCAGTTATTTAAGCTTAAATTAGGTAAGAATCTCGGAATTCGAGATGTAAGTCTGTAAATACTTGTTTATTGACACCCTAAAAGTTGTCTCAAAACCTACATATGGTAGGGTGTATATACCATATGTAGGTTTTGAGACAACTTTTAGGGTGTCAATATACCGGTATTTACAGACTTACAGCTGGGTATCTCGAATTCCGAGGTGAACTTACTATAATGACTAGACTAATAGGTCTTACGCGGTTATGCGCCGTTACGAATTACTGCCCGCCCGTTTGAAGGTTAATAATTTGGATTAGAGATGGAATAGGTGGAGTATACGTCACGTGAGATGGATTGAAATGAAATTTTATACGGGACGTTATTTATGATTAAAAATGATAATAAGCTAGATTATTTGTTTATTTTTAACATGTTTGCTTCTATTAGTTTCCTGTTGTTACAAATCTGCAGACTTATGTGTCGGATATATCCGAAATTTTTCGCTGTCGTTATCTTCAAACAAAGGACCAAGAGGTCGAAACAAGGGCCAGACAATGTTTTTTTGCAGCAAAAAATATTCTAAATAGTTTACCATAAGCTTGAAAATGGTTCGGAAAGGAGATATTATGAAAAAAAACTATTTTTGGGTTATCCATTATCCACTTTAATACCACTTTAAAGATACGAGGTGATAGAGTCAAAATTCGAAAAGAGCACGTAAATTACTGTACTTTACCTCGACATTCGCGTAGTGTTACTGGTACGCGAATCACAGATTGGGAACTAGTCTATTATACATTAAAACTAATTTTATTTTGTGAGTTTTATGTTCTTTCTTATTAAGGAGAAATATTTTCACAATAATGCACTTGGTTTATAGAATGAACACAAGGTCTATGAATCAAGGTTCAATGCATAAATTAGCAGTCTTGATTTAATTGACTGTAAAGAATGCAAGACAACTGAGGATTTAAATAATTTAGAAAAAAAAAACAAGTAAATCATCTCAAAACGAATTTATCCTGCACTAAGTGTTTTAATTACTTGCGAAATTTGTTTTCTATATTCTATTCTTTGCTTTCATAAATATTTAAATATATTTTAATAAAAAGTAAGAAAGCAATAAATATTTTTGTTGTTCTTTATTATTGTTGTTGTTGACTTTGTTGCATCTATTTTTTTATGTTGAAATAAAGTTTAGCAAAACAAAATGTCAAACAAATTCCTAACAACTTTATAATGAGAAAGAATTTTAAAACGTATATTTTGTCGCAAAGAAATATACGTTTTCGTATATTTCGTTCGAGAACGTTCGTAGAGATAGTTAAAGTTACTTTTTTAATAAAAGATACCGAACAGCAGAAAAATACATTTCCTACGCTTTTAGTGACAGAAAAGTACTTTTTCTGTCGCGGGTGAAGCAACAAAATTGGTTTATTTTGATCAGGAATCTTATTTTCTTACAGTTATACGGTTTTGAAAGATGCTGAAAAGTATGTCGCGAATTTCTGTCTAGTACACCTCGCATGGTCACCTTGCATGGTCAACTCGCCGTCATGTCACCTAGCCACGGGCAACTACGAAAATAATAAATGATTGTGTTACCTCTAAAGGTGTTTCTAAAAAGGTTAAATTTATAATAAATATGTTATACTAAAATTTAGTTATATTTATTGATTAAGAAACCTGTCTTTATATTTGTTTTTTTATGTTGTTTTATGTAGATGTTTTATATTATTTTTCTATTTTGAGTCTATGATGAAGTCATTAAAGCACTCATATGGATTCGATTATGGATGGCCGAGTGCGATACAATTTTTTCAATATGTATCATCGATTTTTTTATTTAGAAATGGTGTAAAAGGGCGCAAAATAGAAAAAATGGTATAAAAAACTCGGCGCGTGCTGAAAACCTGCGCTAATTGAACTCGTTCTTTAATATACTATTTAATCTGTCTTTACGATATATTAAATTTGTTAAATAAAATATTAATAAATGAGATATTAATTATTATTAGTATTAAACTTTATAAAAATAGAATAGAAATAAATTCAAGCATATATGTGTATGTAGGGACTCATTATTGACAAGATAAGTTGCACAGGTTCGGGTTTTTCCTAAACCGTTTTATGGCCCAGACCGTTTTATAAGCGGGCTGGAGCTGATCAAACAAAGCCGATAGGTTCGGGTTTTTCTTAATCGTTTTATGGCCCAGACCGTTTTATAAGCGGGCTGGAGCTGATCAAACAAAGCCGATAGGTTCGGGTTTTTCTTAATCGTTTTATGGCCCAGACCGTTTTATGAGCGGGCTGGAGCCGATCAAACAATACCGATTTTTCCTCCCTCTTACTTGGCGTCAGCACCAATAGGAGGGAAGAACGAACAACCAATCGGGACAACGAAAAACCTCTCCCACCAAAGTTACCAGAGAGAAGATGCGTTTAAACGAGAGATAAAAGGACGGGACGGGAGTGACAAAGGGACAGTTTGGAGAAACGACTTCGAGAGACAACCTCGAAACAACATCTAGACACAACTTCCAGTAGAACATCAGTGAACACAACTTCCAGCAGAACATCAGAGACAACTTCCACAACTCGCATCAAAACCGGCACGCGTCACGTGACGCGCAATAAAAAGTTACATCGTCTCCGGGTTTGTTATTTTTCTTTTCTCCACACACTACCCCGTCACCAAAGTGGTGACCCCGACGTGATCTTCATATTTTACAAGTGACGGTGGTAGCAACGTGCGCCAAGACACTCGCGACAAGCTATGGCGAATAACCACTCCAACGGGGCGCGTGTGAGACTGCCCGCATTTCTACCAGAGGACCCGGACCTCTGCTTCCAACTAGCTGATTGGGCATTGAAAAACGCTGGTATCACTACCAGTACCAAGAAGTTCGAATACGTCGGTACGTCGCTCGAGCCGCGGTACGCTAAGGAGATCCGCGACCTACTTCTCGACCCACCAAAGGAAGCCGACGACCCGTATCAGAAGCTGAAGGACGAACTTATCAGGAGACTCGGAAAAACACAGCAACAACGGACACGGCAGTTGTTGGAGCGCGAGGACATCGGCGACCGAACTCCGTCACAATTTTTGCGACAGCTGCAGCTACTTGCCGGCGAACACGGGGCCCAGGACATCACCAAGGCCCTCTGGATGGACCGCCTCAACCCGGTCGTGCGGGCCTGCCTAGCGACGCAGCAAGAAAACACCTCCCTCGACGAGTTGGCCAGGATCGCGGACAACGTTTTGGACTCGATCGGGACCCTACAGCCGTGAAACCAGGTATCCGCAGTGTCATCTTCCCTCGAGGCGAAGATCTTAGAGCAATTGGCCGGCCTCCAACGACAATTGGCGGAGGTGCAGATAGACAACCGACGGGAAATCTCGGCCATTAGGTCAGAGCTCCAGCAAGCGCGCCGCAGCCGTTCAATCAGTCGAGACCGCTCGGATCGGTCACCGTCGAACCGCAACCGCTCAGGTTCTCGCCTTCCGGTCCAGTACGACGGAATGTGCTGGTACCATTACACGTTCGGTGACAGTGCGCGCAAACGCAGGCCTCCGTGCGAGTTAAGCGCCGTCTTCACCGCGCGTTCGGGAAACTAAGCGGATCATCGCTTATGGCGGCAAGCGATGACTGCCCAAACGTACGCCGCTTGTTCGTGCCAGATCGCATTAGCGGCACGAAATTTCTGATAGACACTGGTTCGGATCTGTGTATTTTTCCCCGTAAACTTGTGCGTGGTCGCCGGACAAAGACGAACTACTAGACTAACTTTCCGCAGCAAACAACACGCCGATTGCGACGTACGGCTCAGTGACAATGACATTGGATTTCGGATTGAGACGCGACTTCACGTGGAACCTTGTGATCGCGGACGTAACACGCGCGATTATTGGCGCCGATTTCCTGGCTCACTACGGCCTGCTGGTAGACATGCGAAACAAACATCTCGTAGATAGCCTGACGCAAGTCAAGACGACCGGAAATAGGCCGAGTTCGGGTAACATCGCAAGTGTCAAAATCGTCATCGGAAATTCTGAATATCACGAGCTTTTGCAGCGCTACCCAGAAATCACGCGACCCGACGGAGCAGGCAAGGCACCAACAATGAAACACAGCACCGTCCACCACATACACACGACGCTTGGACCACCTGAAGCCGCAAGACCGCGTCGACTTGCCCCGGACCGACTGTTGAACGCCAGAAAGGAGTTCGAGTCCATGCTGCGGTTGGGCATTTGCCGCGCATCTAAGAGCAGTTGGGCTTCACCTTTGCACATGGTGCCAAAGAAAGGCGACGAATGGCGTCCCTGTGGTGATTATCGGGCCCTCAACGCACGCACCATCCCGGATCGTTACCCGGTGCGCCACATCGAAGACTTCGCGCAGACGCTCAATGGGAAGAAGATCTTCACCTCGATCGATTTGGTAAAGGCATATCACCAAATTCCAGTCGCGGAAGAAGACGTTCCTAAAACGGCCATTACCACACCATTTGGATTATTCGAGTTTCCATCCATGAGCTTCGGGTTGCGAAACGCCGCGCAAACGTTCCAGCGGTTCATCGACGAAGTCCTCCGCGGTTTGGATTTCTGCTACGCTTACATAGACGACATCTTGGTGGCATCATCGTCCGAAGAGGAGCATCGTGGTCATCTGCAAACCCTGTTCGAACGCTTGCAGCAGTTTGGTGTCGTGATCAACCCCAACAAGTGCTGTTTCGGCGCGGCAACCATACAGTTTCTAGGGTACCGCGTCTCCGAGAGAGGAACAGAACCGCTTCCCGAAAAAGTCGCCGCGATCCGAGAATATGAGAAGCCGAAGACTGCCAAAGGACTACGGCAGTTCCTGGGGATGCTCAATTTTTATCGAAGGTTTCTACCCAGGGCTGCTAAAACACAGGCGAACATCAACGACCTTCTCAAAGGTAACATCAAGGGGAGCACGCCGATTCAGTGGAACAACGGAGCCGAGGCAGCCTTCATGCAGTGCAAGGAGGAGCTGGCCACCGCAGCACTCTTGGCGCATCCTCGACCCGGCGCAGACCTGTCTCTGGTGTGCGACGCGTCGGACTACAGCATAGGCGCAGTCCTTCAACAACGAGTCGACGATCACTGGGAGCCGCTGGGATTCTTTTCAAAGAAGCTTAGTAGCTCCGAGAATAAATATAGCGCATACGATCGGGAGCTCCTAGCGATTTACTGTGCAGTTCAGCATTTCAGGCATATGGTCGAGGGCCGTCCGTTTACCATCCTCACGGACCACAAGCCGCTAATTTTCGCCTACCGCCAGAGGTCCGACAAATGCTCGCCACGCCAATTCCGTCACCTGGACTTGATTAGCCAATTTACAACCGACATCAGGCACATCGCGGGGCAAGACAACGTCGTCGCCGACGCTCTATCCAGGGTCGACGAGATCACCGTTCCAATGGACTTCGAGGCTCTGGCGACATCGCAGCAACAAGATCAGGAACTTCAAGGACTCTTGCAAGATGACAGCTCCGAGCTGAACTTGCGACAAATCCGCATTCCGGGTTCAGACGCCGCGATCTTCTGGGACGTCAAAACACACACTGCCAGGCCTTTTCTCACGACGCCGTTCCGCAGGGCAGCCTTCGACGCCATCCACGGGCTGTCTCATCCTGGGATCAGGGCAACAACGAAAATGATGACACAGCGCTACGTTTGGCCCTCCATCAACGTGAACTGTCGCACCTGGGCACGAGCTTGTATCCAGTGTCAGCAATCCAAGGTCACCAGGCATGTATCCGCTCCAGTCGGCTCATTTGCAGCACCTTCCCGCCGGTTCGAGCACGTTCATCTGGACCTGATCATCATGCCGTACTCGCAGGGATACAGGTACTGCCTAACCTGCGTTGATCGTTTCTCGCGATGGCCGGAGGCAATCCCTCTACAGGACCAGGAAGCCGAAACCGTTGCCCGCGCTTTCTACAACAGCTGGGTTGCACGTTTTGGCACACCTCTCCGGATCACCACCGACCAAGGCAGGCAGTTCCCACCTGTTCCGCTGCCTCAACCAACTCCTAGGGACGAAGCACCTGCACACAACGGCGTACCACCCAGCGGCCAATGGCATGGTCGAACGTTTTCATCGGCAGCTAAAAAGCTCCATCAAGTGCTTGCAGGCTACTCGGTGGACTGAAACGCTCCCAACGGTGCTACTTGGCATACGTGCAGCTTGGAAGGACGACCTACAGGCGACAACAGCCGAGATGGTCTACGGTCAGCCCCTTCGCCTTCCCGGAGAATTCCTGTTATCCCGGGCGATCCGAGAGGTCGACAACTCCGCTGAATTCGTGAAGGAACTTCGTCAACGCTTCGAGACACTCCGTCCAGTCAGTGGGTCCAGGCACGGTGAGCGCAGAATCTTCGTCTTTAAGGATCTCGTCACTGCTACTCACGTTTTTGTGCGCCACGACGCACCAAACGGACCTCTCCAACTGCCGTATGATGGTCCGTACAAAGTAATTTCTCGCACTGACAAGGTTTTCGTTCTCTTGATGCGGGGAAGACACGTACCAGTTACGATCGATAGACTCAAACCTGCGTACATCATCGACGAGAACATCGAAAAACCAGAGCTGGAGAGCGACTCCGATGACGACCCTCCGGACGACGCGGGCGGAACCCAAGCTCCCATGCAACCAGCGCCAGCACCAGCACCATCGCTTGCACCCCAACCTGTGACTCCCAACACCGACCCAGGCCTCCGAACAAGATCAGGACGCCGCGTTAGATTCACCGAATTTTACCAGGCCGGTTTGAGATAAACCCTGTAACTTTGTAAATTATGCACTTGTATCGTTAATCACTAGCAGGGGGGTCCTGTAGGGACTCATTATTGACAAAATGAGTTGCACAGGTTCGGGTTTTTCCTAAACCGTTTTATGGCCCAGACCGTTTTATAAGCGGGCTGGAGCTGATCAAACAAAGCCGATAGGTTCGGGTTTTTCTTAATCGTTTTATGGCCCAGACCGTTTTATAAGCGGGCTGGAGCTGATCAAACAAAGCCGATAGGTTCGGGTTTTTCTTAATCGTTTTATGGCCCAGACCGTTTTATGAGCGGGCTGGAGCCGATCAAACAATGCCGATTTTTCCTCCCTCTTACTTGGCGTCAGCACCAATAGGAGGGAAGAACGAACAACCAATCGGGACAACGAAAAACCTCTCCCACCAAAGTTACCAGAGAGAAGATGCGTTTGACCGAGGGATAAAAGGACGGGACGGGAGTGACAAAGGGACAGTTTGGAGAAACGACTTCGAGAGACAACCTCGAAACAACATCTAGACACAACTTCCAGCAGAACATCAGAGACAACTTCCACAACTCGCATCAAAACCGGCACGCGTCACGTGACGCGCAATAAAAAGTTACATCGTCTCCGGGTTTGTTATTTTTCTTTTCTCCACACACTACCCCGTCACCAAATGTATATAACAGTTACAAAATTCTATAGTCAGTCGATGAAGAAATTTTAGTTTAAAAATTTTAGTTTTTTTAATTTTATCTATGGATTCATTTCTACAAAATTTATAATTGGCGAATACGGATATTCTGTAAGCAGAATATAGACTTTACTTAAAGTTATTTCCGTGAGAAAAAAAAGTCTGAATTACTCTCAAATCACACCTGATGTAGTTTGACTTTAATCTTAAATGTTGAGAAATGGAAACATATTGTAACTGTTAAAGAGCGTTATCTATGTAGATATGACCTTACCTAATCCTATTTCCGTAAAACAACGTCATTTCCGATTGAAAAAGACTTACTCCCAAGTCGCGCCAAAAGAAGATTTATTTAAAAAAAAGTGCCACCCAAGCTATACGTCCCTTAATGATAAATACACGCGTACCTTAATCTATTCCTTCCTAATTTTGCGTAAACGCAACACGTGGTTCAATTTCACAAAGGACGGACTAAATGGATTTGTAATTAAAAACTCTTCATATATATATATATATATATATATATATATATATATATATATATATATATATATATATATATATATGTGTAGTATTGTTTTCTCGGGAATTCCGCGTTGATGCTGAGGGTTGGTTCTGAAAAGAACCGGATACTCGACGTTGCGGCGAACTAACATTCGCCAATTTCAAGAGATATATGCGTCCGCACGGGTCAACCGATAGACGCATACTGAGAGCTCGTTCGTGGGATACGACTACTTATAGCTGTCTGGCTTCGGGTCATGCGGTGCTTCGGTTCGGTTGTTTGTTTGTCTTGTTGGTCGTACATAAGTCTGGGGTGTCTGGGATTGCATTTTGAGGGTGGACATGATCGGTCGCCATGCTGGGGGGAGTCTCAAGGAATCGTCTCTCGTGTTCATGCAGTAGTCTCGTTTTTCTATCTCTATGACTTTTCTGTATACTCGTGACGTTCCGTGGCTAATCTCTGCAAGAGTCCTTGAATTTCTAAAGTCCAACCAGTGACCGGTGTGGGATGCTGGAGCTTAGGATCTTTTGTCTGGTAGTTTTCTCAAGATAGGTTGTGGGGTCCGTTGTACTGAGTAGATAAGCCGGATCATCTAAGATTGTGGTCATTTTTTGTTTATAGTCAGCACTGTTCATGACTACAGAGCAATTTCCCTTATCAGCTGGTAGGACCACAATGCTATTGTTTTCTCTTAGTGCTTTGAGGGCTTTGAATTCCTCGTATGAGATGTTTCTTGTCGGTGGTTTGGCAGATCTTAAAATGTGGCATGCTTCCTGTCTTATTGTCTCGGCTAATGTGGTAGGGAGAGTTGTGAAATAGCAGTCTGTACACCCGTGATTATGTCTTCTTTGGGAAGGCGAGTTGGTGCTATTGTAAAGTTAAAACCCTTGGCCGGTACGGTTTTGTTAGGTTCGTCCTATTCGTAGGGTTTGGTAGTGACGAACCTACCAAAACCGTACTGGCCAAGGGTTTTAACTTTGAAATAGCACCAACTCGTCTTCCCAAAGGAGACATAATCACGGGTGTCGAGACTGCTATTTCACAACTCCCTACCACATTAGCCGAGACAACAAGACAGGGAACATGCCACATTTTAACATCTGCCACACCACCGACAAGAAACATTTCATACGAGGAATTCAAAGCTCTCAAAGCACTAAGAAACAACAACAAAAACAACAGCATTGTGGTCCTACCAGCTGATAAGGGAAATTGCTCTGTAGTCATGAACAGTGCTGACTATAAACAAACAATGACCACAATCTTAGATGAGCCAGCTTATCTACCCATTACAACGGACCCCACAACTTATCTTGAGAAAACTACCAGACAAAAGATCCTAAGCTCCAGCATTGACAAGGAAACAATGACTTATCTTATACCAAGGGAGAAATCTTCACGGTGTCCCAAGATATATGGTTTACCAAAGATCCACAAAGATGGAGCCCCACTTCGACCAATAGTAAGCTCCGTTGGTTCACCGGTCCAACTTCTTGCGAAACATTTAGCAAAATGTTTACAACCATACGCCGAAGATTGTGATCCCTATGTCCGCAATGCTGAACACTTCATAGACATCACCAACTCCATCCCGGCCACCTCCTTGTGAGCTTTGACATTGTATCTTTATCCACAAAAGTACCGGTCCCTGAGGCCTTAAACATTATAAGATCGAAATTAAAACCAGAAAAGTATGTATCAGATCTTGCAGAACATTGTTTAAAGAATACATACTTTAGGTACGATGGTCAAATATACAAACAAGTCCTAGGAGCACCAATGGGTTCACCTCTATCCCCAGTAATAGCCAACATATTTCTTACAGATGTTGAGGAAAAGGCATTCTCATCAGCCACACTTAAACCTACACTCTGGTTAAGATATGTTGACGACACATTTGTAATCTGGCCCCACGGCAGACCAGAGCTGGACAAATTCCTTACCCATCTTAACTCCCAACACGACCAAATTAAATTCACAATGGAGATAGAAAAGCATCAACGACTTCATTTCTTGGACGTTTTGGTACAGAAGAAACCTGACGGCACCTTGAGTCACACTGTGTACCGGAAATCAACCCACACAGACAGATATCTGAACGCTTCTTCGCACCATCATCCCAAACAACTAGCATCTGTAGTCAACACTCTTACCACCCGATCCAAAAGACTAGCCGACCAGCTTAATTTACCGAAAGAATTGAGGAACTTACGAGAACCTTTTTCTTCAAATGGATATCCAAACAGCCTAATATCCAGAGCTTTCCGTCGTACAGAGAACAGTAGCCAAAGAACTGAAGAACGCCAGAAACCCGTTAGCACAGCATACCTACCATATGTGCATGGATCAACCGACAAAATAGCTAGAATCCTTAAAAGACACAATATCGACACCATTTTCAAACCTAACCAGAAAATATCCTCCGTGCTACGCAGCGTTAAAGACACCATCCCGTTAGAATCCCATGGAATTTACGAAATACTTTGCGGAACATGTGAACGAACCTACATTGAAAAGCATCAACGACTTCATTTCTTGGACGTTTTGGTACAGAAGAAACCTGACGGCACCTTGAGTCACACTGTGTACCGGAAATCAACCCACACAGACAGATATCTGAACGCTTCTTCGCACCATCATCCCAAACAACTAGCATCTGTAGTCAACACTTACCACCCGATCCAAAAGACTAGCCGACCTGCTTAACTTACCGAAAGAATTGAGGAACTTACGAGAAGCTCTTTCCTCAAATGGATATCCAAACAGCTTAATATCCAGAGCTTTCCGTCGTACAGAGAACAGTAGCCAAAGAACTGAAGAACGCCAGAAATCCGTTAGCACAGCATACCTACCATATGTTCATGGATCAACTGACAAAATCGCCAGAATCCTTAAAAGACACAACATCGACACCATTTTCAAACCTAACCAGAAAATATCCTCCATGCTACGCAGCGTTAAAGACACCATCCCGTTAGAATCCCATGGAATTTTCGAAATACCTTGCGGAACATGTGAACGAACCTACATTGGACGTACCAATAGAAAAATATCTGCTAGGGTTCAAGAACATGTAGTTTCAGTCAGACACAGAGACAAAGCTTCATCGGCTCTTGTTCAACACACAAACACCGGTCACTGGATGGACTTTAGAAATTCAAGGACTCTTGCACAGATTAGCCACGAACCGTCACGAGTATACAGAGAAGCCATAGAGATAGAAAAACTAGATTACTGCATGGACACGAGAGACGATTCCTTGAGACTCGCCCATGCTGGGGGCATGGCGACCGATCATATCCGCCCTCAAAATGCAATCCCAGACACCCCAGACTCATATACGACCAACAAGACAAACAAACAACCGAACCGAAGCACCGCACACAACGCGCATGACCCGAAGCCAGACAGCTATAAGTGGTCGCATCCCACGAACGAGCCGAATGAATTTCCAACCCTCATACGTGTGTATAATGTCATCATTAGAAACAAACAAACCGACAAACAAGCAAACCGACAAACAAGCAAACCGACAAACAAACAAACCGACACAAAGAGAGAAAAAAAAAGGAAAAAAAAAACAGGGACAAACAACTAGGCGACGGAACAGCTGAGCGGAAGGCTCAATGACCGTCGAAAAGCAAAGGACACATGACGAACGAGCTCTCAGTATGCGTCTAACGGTTGACCCGCGCGGACGCATTTATCTCTTGAAAATGGCGAATGTTGGTTCGCCGAAACGTCGAGAATCCGGTTCTTTTAAGAACCAACCCTCAACATCAACGCGAAATCCCCGAGAAAACAAAAGAACATATATATATATATATATATATATATATTTATATAGCAGAGTAACAAGCAGAATTGCGACATGGAATCTAAGAAGCCTATACGCACCTGGAAATATAGATAATGTTGTCTTAGAAATGCAAGGGCTTGACATTAATATACTCGGACTAAGAGATGTGCAATGGACGGGTTCTCGCGAACATATAACCAGAAATGGCACAAAGTGCTACGCGGGGAACAACATAACCCATAGATATGGGGTATCTATTGTTGTAGAGAGGAAAACGAATTAATCAGTAACCAGTTTTGTACCATACCCAGACCATATCATCCCGTTGAGGATGCATTGAAACAACGTTCCAGTAAGCATAATACAAATATATGTACCTACGGCAGACAAAAAATGAAGACGAAATAGAATCGTTCTACCAAGATTTGGATAAAGTTATCAAACCGATCGCAAAACACGAAGTTCTTTTTGTAATGGGTGACCTAAACGCAAAAATAGGCGGTATCTGGAACTGTCAACAAATTCAAATTAGGAAAGCGCAACGACCGTGGAGACTGCTTGAATTCTGCCAAAAAGAAGAAATTATAATAACTAACACCGTTTACCAAGTTCCTACACGTCGACTTTACACGTGGAAAGCACCATCAGACGGATAGGGAATAGTTAGAAATCGGATCGACTACATCATGATTCGTAGGAGATTCAGGAACACCATCAAGTCAGTCAAAACATTTCCGCGGGCGGACATAAGCTCTGGCCATAACCCGGTAGTTGCCAGGTTGTATGTATTATTAAAAAGCACCATACTCAGTACTACCACGGAAATGATGGACAATAAAAAGCTGTTAGACAGCGCTGTTTGTGAAAAGGTAAAAGAGACATAAACAACAAGATGAAACAACTAAAAGATACAGGAATCAATCAAAACACTCAAAACACTCAGAACAGCACTGTGGCAGAACATAAAGAAGACACTAAAAAAGGTACTGATTGAAGAACTAAAACCTACAAGAAAAAGAGACAAAGAACGAACACACGAGATATTGGACATGATGAGTCTGCGCTCGCAATACAAGGACAATGGGTAGACAATTGGTAGGGATTGGTAGGGAAGATATGCGTACCTACAAAAGGATAAACAACGACATCGCAAAGAAAATAAAGATAGCCAAAGAAGAATGGTTGGCAGACAAATGTCGAGAAATCGAAGAATTCGATATCAAATATGATTTATTCAATATGCACAAAAAGATACTGCTTGGAAGGACTGAAACCCGCCAACCTGACATACTACTAAAGAAAATGGCAATTTGATCATAGAACCAACAGAAAAATTAGCAAGATGGTGCGAATATATTCAAGAACTATTCAACGATAATCGAACAACATTGACTCAAACAGACTCTAAAAATACAGGTCCTAAAATTCTAAAGAAAGAACTCGAATACGCAATCAAAATTCAAAATCCGGGAAAACAACTGGTCCTGACAAGATACCAGTAGAGTTGAAAAAACTTAACGAATATTCCATTGACGTTTTACTAAATCTGTTTAATAACATATACGAGACGGGTGTTATCCAAAAGTATGGCTAACCCCAACATTCGTGACACTACAAAAAAAGAATGGAGCCAAAACATGATTAGACCACAGGATTATTGCCTTGAAGAGCCACACTTTGAAGATCTTCCTAAAGGCAATACACAACCGAATATACAAAAAACTAGAAGAATACTTTAGCAACAGGCAGATGGGATTTAGAAAGGTATGGGAACCAGAGAAGCACTCTTTGGATTGAATGTGTTGCGACAAAGATGTCTAGACATGAACTACGAAATGTAAATACCAACATATCAAACTACTAGAGATATTAAAGAGGCAAAAAAAAAATGGTAGAAATATAAGAATAATCTCTAACCTATAATGGAACCAAATCTGCTAAAGTAAAAGTCGGAAAAGACCTAAGCGAAGAGGTTAAAATATGCCGTGGGTTAAGACAGGGATGTATATTGTCGCCTCTCTTGTTCAATGTATATAGTGAATGTATCTTCGAAGAAGCATTATCACAAGAGATAGGAGGCATCGTCATAATTGGCGAGACAATTAACAACACACGATATGCTGATGACACTAACATTATAATTGACAACATAGAATAGCTATAGCGCCTAGTCGATTTAGTGTAACCACTGTAAAAGGTACGGACTGGACATAAACACAAAGAAGAGAAATGCTATGGCTACTACAAAATACACAAACATTAATCATAATAGACCACCTATAGTCATTAAAAACGAAAATATAGAATGGGAATCCTCCAACAAGAACCTGAGAAAATGGATAACAGATAATGCAGAGCGAACCAAGGAAATCAACTGCAGAATAGAATTCGCCCTTAGTGCCTTCTCTAAAATTCTCTGTAAGCGCAGCATTGAATTACAGATTTGAAACCGAATGTTAAAGTGCTGCCTATATCATCCTACCTAAAACCTACCCTGGTATTAGTATTTCATCAATGGTATTAGTATTTCAAAAATTTCATCAACGACGTGCCAGTTACCTGAGATTAGATTAATTTTTCCTTCATTCTTTTTTTTTCGCCCGCTATATAATTATTATTTTTAAATTTATTATTTTATTCTTTGAGTAATTATATACTTTTTTTGGGTATTTTTCTTCAACTTCTATCGAATCTGTCTGTCAAGTGTCGACGAACGTTGCAACTTCTAACCTGCTCAAAGAACTGACAGTTGACACCTGTCAAATGTCAAATTTGACATATGTCAGCTTTGAAAAGTAACGCCGCGATCCGGCGCGGTCAACCATTCGAACGCTCAACTTTCCAAGAATTTGTCGGTTTATTGACAGTTGACACCTGTCAAATGTCAAATTTGACGTATGTTTGCTTAGAGAACGTCATGCCGCGAGCCCAAGCACTAAAACATTGCAGCAACTGCATTTCATTTCAATTGTTTACTGAACTGACAGTTGACAGTTGACATCTGTCAAATTTAAAATTTTACGTATGTCTACTTAGAAAACGTCACGCCGTGATACGGAGCAGTCACCCATTCGAGCGCTGTCCTCGAACACGCGTGCTAAACTTTCCAAGATTTTCTCTGTTGATTGACAGTAGACACTTAAAAAAAAAGGCAATGCACAATCGGTATTTCATCAACGACGTGCCAGTTACCTGAGATCAGATTAATTTTTCCTTCATTCTTTTTTTTCACCCGCTATATAATTATTATTTTTAAATTTATTATTTTATTCTTTGAGTAATTATATACTTTTTTTTGGGTATTTTTTTCAACTTCTATCGAATCTGTCTGTCCAGGGTCGACGAACGTTGCAACTTCTTACGTGCTCAAAGAACTGACAGTTGACACCTGTCAAATGTCAAATTTGACATATGTCAGCTTAGAAAAGTCACGCCGCGATCCGGAGCGGTCACCCATTCGAACGCTCAACTTTCCAAGATTTTGTCGGTTTATTGACAGTTGACACCTGTCAAATGTCAAATTTGACGTATGTTTGCTTAGAGAACGTCATGCCGCGAGCCCGAGCACTAAAACATTGCAGCAACTGCATTTCATTTCAATTGTTCACTGAACTGACAGTTGACAATTGACATCTGTTAAATTTCAAATTTGACGTATGTCTACTTAGAAAACGTCACGCCGTGATACGGAGCAGTCACCCATTCGAGCGCTGTCCTCGAACATGCGTGCTAAACTTTCCAAGATTTTCTCTGTTGATTGACAGTCGACACTTAAAAAAAAAAAGTCAATGCACAATCGGTATTTCATCAACGACGTGCCAGTTACCTGAGATTAGATTAATTTTTCCTTCATACTTTTTTTTTACCCGCTATATAATTATTATTTTTAAATTTATTATTTTATTCTTTGAGTAATTATATACTTTTTTTTGGGTATTTTTTTCAACTTCTATCGAATCGGTCTGTCCAGTGTCGACGAACGTTGCAACTTCTTACCTGCTCAAAGAACTGACAGTTGACACCTGTCAAATGTCAAATTTGACATATGTCAGCTTAGAAAAGTCATGCCGTGATCCGGAGCGGTCACCCATTCGAACGCTTAACTTTCCAATATTTTGTCGGTTTATTGACAGTTGACACCTGTCAAATGTCAAATTTGACGTATGTCTGCTTAGAGAACGTCATGCCGCCAGCCTGAGTACTAAAACATTGCAGCAACTGCATTTCCTTGCAGTTGTTCACAATTCAACCTACATCCTACCCTGGTGTATGGAATGGAGGCCTGGTCATTATATGCGGAAAGCATACAAAAATTGGAGCTTACTTGGAGGTTTATTTTTAGGTTGAAGCAGTACTGCACAGGGTGGATAAAACCAGAGATATCCCATAAAACCAGTAAAAAAGAAAAGAAAATTTGACTACCTGGGACACATTCTAAGAGGAGAAAGGTCAACATCCTCAAACTAATTATCCAGGGTAAAATTGGAGGAAAAATAACTGTTGGCAGAAGGAGGATATCTTTGCAGCCTGAGAGAGTGGTTTGAGTGTACGTCTGTCGAGCTGTTCAGGGCGGCTGTCAACAAGATAAGTATCGTTATGATGGTTTCCAACCTCCGACAGGAGAGAACTCGACTATCCTAAAATGCTTCTTTACTAGAAATGCCTAAAACCGTATCTGATTTTGATTCTTTAACATTTTCTGAAAATTCCAGGCAGATCTAAATCAATTTCTGTGTTACTTGATTACTGTCGCCTAAGTAAAAATTAAAACAGTCAAATTTTCAAAATGTAAACCTCAAAACCTCACAAATCAGACTAAAAACAACAGAGCAGACTAGTTTTACGAGTTATCGACACATGGTGCTTAATGTCTTTTATTGAGACAACTGGGAGTTACGGGGTTTTGGAAATTTGTCAAAAGTTGACTATATATATATATATATATATATATATATACACACATATACATATGAATATATACAAACTGCCAACGTTCCATAAGCGCAACATTGTATGATGAAAGTGACTATAAACTCTGTTATTTTCTGAGTATTTATGATTATTTATTAATTTAACTCTTTTAGAGTAAAATTGTGAAATTGATTGACCAAATTTTTTATTTATGGGAAGGAAGGATTTTTTTATTTATTGACATTTTGTCCTCCGCGTCCCAAGTATTTTGCACCGGTGTATACACATTTAATTTTAAAGATATTACACAAATTAGATCCTAAATAATTAAGTCAACCCGGTGTATATACTTTAATGAAGTTGATAAATTTATTTTCAAACCCTAAATATTGTAGAGACAAAACTTGTTGAATGTTGCTTTATCTTTCTTTGGCGAATACCTATCTACCTTAATTAAAGATAATTTCAATAGAATTTAATATATCATATTTAACTGGTATTTGAGACGTTTCTTGAGCTGTTGTAATCTTATTTAAGACGTAATAAAATATTCTAATTTAACGTAATTCAAAATAATTTGTACACCTGGAAAATAAAACCTGCAGAATACGATACCAAAATTCATATATTTTATCGCTTTATTTAATTTAGTCTTTCTAAAAGCCTTAAAACTCATTTTCATTTCACTCTTAACTTTTATTATTTTAACTCTAATAATTTATTTTCACAATTTTTTTGAATATTTAAAACGTAACATAATAGTCACTTCCGTATTCTTTATAAAGATCATCCCAAAAATCCATGGAATCAGCCCTTGGATTACTTTTTACTGAAAGCGAAGCATCAATATCCAAGTATTTCAAAGTTAAATCGTTTTTATTGATAACTGGCCAATAAACGGATGAATTTGACTTTTTTGGCGTCGGTGTTCTACAAATAAAAATATAGAATTAAAAACTCGTTATTGTTATTTAAGTAACCAATAATATTATAATTAATTTACATTAATTATTAACCAGTTTACTAATTATCAGTATTAACAATTATTGGAATTCAATAATATAACTTACCCAAGTTTGGCGAAATTTCCTAAAAGTTGAATCATGGTCCAAATGACTTCTAAGTCTGTTTTATTTGTTGTTTCTAAATTTGCAGTTTTAAAAATATAATACATATCTTCCACGTGTCCAGCACCTAAAAGTTATAAACTCTTTTTATTAATTATATTATCAGTATTTTTGTTGCATTCAAAATGTGTTTTTTTCTCAGATAAATTCCTATTGCGCGGTCAACCATCGCGGTCAATCATCAACTGTTATTAAATAGAAGAAGAGTAAAGAGAGATCAATCATCAGCTTATAGATTGGATCAAGGTTATCTTGTCTTACTAAATGGAATTGCTGTTTTTAAAATTCTACTTAAAATTTAAAATTCATTTTGTAACATGACTCAACTCTCCCGATTCCCGCACAATCAAAAAAGACAATTAAGTAGACAAGACTGAACGAGACCAGATAATACCAGAGAAGACCAGCCAAAACCTGACAAGATCAGATAAGACCAGACAATACTAGACAAAACCAGAGAAGGCAAGTGAATACCTGATAAGATCAGACAAGACCACACAATACCTAATAAGATCAGACAAGTGTGAAAAAACCCGACAAGACGAGACAAGACCAGACAGACCACGCCACACCATACCAAATCAGATCAGACCAGACCACATATCAGATTATACTAAATGCGATCAGACTGGATTAGACAGGAACAGACCAGACTAGGGAAGATTAAATCAAACAAGAATAGTGAATACTCTACCTGACTAGGAAGATAGGTCACGGATGTATAAGACTCTAAAAGAAAAGAAACCAATAGACTGAACTGGGAAAAACTGAACATGACTGCATAGAACTATACTAGTCAAGACTAGACAATACCACATTAAATTAGGATTAAACATGTGTATAATTTAATACCTTTTTATTATTGTTATTAAATTTCTATTTTCTTATATTTTCAATTTATGTATGTGTTGTGGACATTTTTTAGTATATTTTTCCACATTAATAATTTTCCAAATATATTACTTTCATGTGAAATAAATTAAAGGTCTAAAAGTTTTTCTTTTCCTTTTGGAAAGCAGTGAAAAATGTGTAGATATAACCGATAAAATAAAATTTATTTGATTTATATATACATGTCGGCAAAAAGGGAAAACAATATAAAAGTATATCGAGGAAAATACCTCGGTTATAGCTTTAGTTTCAAGTGTTTCTACAAAGCCAGAAGCTGTCGCCAGTTTATAGTATATAACTTGAAACTTTTTATTTATTATTTGCAACAATGTGTTTAATTCTATTTTAAAATAGGACTATCAGAAAATTCTAGAAGCCTTGAAAACTATTATAATGATTATTATTATTATCTAGGGCAAAATAATTACAGATTTTTCAAAAAAGCCAAAAAAACAAATACAGCATTTTGCCAATTGGTAATTAAAAATAAGAATTTCAACTATCTACTTTGAATAATTTTTAGAATTGTCAAAAAATCATTTTTATATTTTGGTAATTAATTTCTACATTTACCAAATACACTTTTCGAACAAGGTTTGTCATTATTGGTATTAGTTTCTAAATCATATTGTGTTCTTCTATTGCCTTACACCTATGTGCGTTGGCGAATTATTATTTATTGAATGTTCTGTTTATTGCTGCTTGGCACATGTCACCAAACTTTTTGATTGCGGTCCAGTTCCTGATGTTCCTAGGCCATGATAGCTGTTTATGTCCGATGTCTCTTCTGCCTTCTATCTTTCCTTAATAAGAATTCGATATTTTGGCCCCATTAGTATGTGACCCAGAAACACAATTTTGGGGTGCTTTTTGGTTTTGAATATTAAGTTGTCCACTTTCAGCACTTCCTCGTTGGTAATGTGGTCTACCCATGGGATACAGAGCATTCTTCTGAGTGTCCTCATCTAGAACGCCTTGATCTTGTTAATGGATGATACTTTTATCGTCCAAGTTTCTGCCCCATACAGTAGGACTGGCCAAACGTAGCATTCTGTGGCGGATTTTTAAATTTTGGTTTTTATCGCATAGCAAGGGACTTAATTTGTTGAATGCCTGTCTGGCTTGTTCTACTCTTGATCTCTTGTAGTGGGTCCCATCTGTCATTTACTAGTGTGCCTAGGTATTACGTGCTCGTAGTTCTTTCGATTGTTTCCCCCCTTTACCGTGAAATCATATTGTAATTCTTATTTATTAATTGGTATCTAAGCCACCTAACAGTGATCGCCATTCAAAGACTGTGGCAGTGGTATTGATTAATTGTAACGTGTGTCCCAAAACTTTTGGAATCCACTACTGAAATAAATATGGAGAGCCAGTTCATTTCTTAATTTCAACTAATTTCTTAATTAGTTGAATGAACTTTAGCTTTTCACACTTTAAAATATCATTATAGTAATAAATTCTACCGCATGCAGAAACAAACTGCTGACAAAAATTGTTGATGATTCGAAATTTGCCAAGCAAATAATATCAGGAAAAAACAAAGTGTATCGTGGATAATGTTATATGTAGCTCCATATTGTATAAAATTGTAGTGAAATCAGTGTCCGAATTCAAGCTATCAGTTTCAACACATAAGTTGTTTCAACACATAAGGAAGTAATCTTTGTCCAATTGAAATGTTTCCAGTTTTTCCATGTTTCATTTAATTTTTTGAGAAAAATAATGGCATAATAACAAAAATAATTGACTTTTTGCCAAATGACAACTAAGATTATATGTGCACATTTGCTGTTTAAGAAATACAATATTTGAGAAAAAATGCGTTGCTGCTTTTTCTGCAGACTGTTAAGAGAATGATATCCCTAATGTAACGGCAATCAATATATTTTTAAAATAAATGTTTTTTGTGCAAATGCAAAAAATCGTTCTGAGGGCCGCAAGCGGCCCGCGGGGCGCGTAGTGAGGATCGCTGTTATAGAGCCACTATTTTGCAACGAACTTCATGATGATGAACTCCAAAATGGCTTCTTCCAACAAAATCCTGCTAGACCGCACATTGCCCGTGAAATATTAAATTATCTTCATGAATTCGACGACAGTCTACTAAGCAAAGACCGATGGATTTCCACCACGTTCTTGTGATCTGACTACTTTGCATTTTTTTCTTTTACCATATTAAAAAAAATCAGAAGTCAACAGTCCAGTGCATAACTAGATGATCTGAGAAACAAAATAATAAAAAGAGCGAAGAGATAGATAACACATTATTTCAAAATGTCTTTATAAAATGGAACAAATTAATACGTCAATTTGTGTATTCGTGAAAATGGACGACACATTCAACATCTGTTCTAATGTTTGAATCTTTGTTAATTTTACAATTAACAACAATAAAATTAACCAGTGTGTTGAATCTATGAGAAGGCGTTTTCTTATAACTAATGAAATTGTTTAACTAACTAAAAAAACACTAAAACCAATGCGACATAACTTCAAGATTACTCCAAATAATTCATGGTTATCTTGAATTTACATTAACAACAACTGATAGCTATTTAAAAAATGAAATTCGATGATTTGTATAATTTACTTGTGAACTAAGAAATGACCTGCCTCTTCAAATTCATGGCAGGCGTGCATTCCAAGAGTTTTGAGACTCACAGAGACTAGCAGAACTAACAGGATAGAGGTCCCACGGGTCGCGACCTGGGCGCTTCTGATGTGACCCTATATTGTTATATCTAATATGTAAACACATTTTTCTTCATTTATAAAGTTTTAATATTTCCTGTGACTCTCATATGAACCCTTTCAGACCTGATTCAAATCCTTTTGGCAAAAAGAATATTTTTTTGTATTTTATTATTCAAGAGGCCTACAAAAACACGTTTTTTTTTGTAAAAACAAAAAAAAAACAGTTTATTTCTTAGAAAAAAAAATGTATATGTGTATGTACATTTGATCTCAAGTGATTATTTATCTATATTAATTTCCATGTCCATGGAATAATGCAAAACAATTTCTTCCTCTAAGTAAACACAGATGAACTTTGGATTTGTGGCAATATACATGGCTCCGGTCCTTGCAAGCTGGATTTTTTCGTTGCTTCCTTGTTATCGTCAAATTTTGGGATATGATCTTCATTGTCTTTTTGAATTCCAGCTAAGGGACGTCGTTCTCCAAATGATCTTTTTGCTACCGAAATAGACGATGAAAGAGAAATTGGTCGGCCATGTTGTACTTTGGCGACTGGATTACCCATATTTATTAAACTTTCTGCAACTTTTGTGCTAAACACCAGCAAGTCCATCCTTCCTTTTTTTTGGCACTTCACATTTGTCACAATCCTTTCTGTATTCAATACAACTGTTAACCAAAACAAAATCTAGCATGTGCATTATTACGCGGAGAGTTAATTTTTTTGATCGAATAAATATGCGATAGTAGCTAATCATTTGGTCCATAAAGTCCACGCCACCCATTCCATGATTGTAATCTTGTATAATTTCTGGTCTTTTGACATCGCTGTATTTAGATTCTTTTTTGTCCCATCTTTTTATTATGTCTTCAGTTCCTATACCAATATAATTAGAAGCTAGAGAAACTGTTTTGTTATCTAGCCATTTAACTACTACAATATTATTTTCCTCATTCACAACTTCCTCTACATAACCTCTATCTTGTTTATGCATTTCCTTATCCGGCATTAGATTTGGTTCACAAAATCTATTTGTTCTAATAGTGCCAGCAGCAAATATATTTTTGTTTCTTAAAAATTTTAATAGTTCTTATGAAGAAAAATAGTTATAATAATAAAGTTTGTGACCTTCTGTTTTTCCAAGTCTTTCAGCTAAATGAAGGACTACTGATGCCCCTTGACCAAATTCTTTTAAGTTGTTTTCATTTAGTTCAGTGGTCTTTCCTTGGTAAAAAATAAAGTCATATGCTTGACCACTTTTTCCACATAGAACAAATATTTTTTAAACCCCATGGACAAGGCTTGCCTTTGATATATTGTTTGATTGATAAATTCCCTTTGAAAGGAATCATTTGTTCGTCTACACAACCGTCTTGTTCAATATCTAGGTGCAAACATCTATTTCTGACAGTATCAATCAAAGGACGAATTTTATATAATTTATCAATGCAATCTTTCGACCTTTCCAAATTGTTTACAAGATGTAAGCAGGCTCTCAATTGAAAAAAGCGATCTCTTGACTTATTTTGTTGAAACATTCCAATACAAAGACTTTTCTCCCAATACATTCTGATTTTGGGAAATTTATTTAGATTCCCCATCATGATGTGTAAAGCAAAAAAGACCTTCATCTCACGAGTATTTGTCGTTTTAATTGTTCTTCCTTGTTGCAATGCATATATATTCGTGTAACATACTCTCAAACAGATTTTCTGGAATATATCGCAAAAAATATTCAATAACATACAGTGGCTGTTCGATATTAGCATTTGTTGGAGAAGTCCATTTAATTTTTGGCAGGTTTAGTGGTTCCTTCTTCCAACTAACATCACGTTTTGTTTAGATTTTCTTTTTTGTTTCATTGGCTTTACTGGTTTCGTTGACCTTTTTCGCTTTTTATTTTTTGTGGTAATTTCTTCATCTTCGAACAAGTAATTTTCTTCCAGTTCTCGTCCAGAGTTCTCGTTGTTCTCGCTATCTTCATTTTTACTGACATTTTCTTTTTCTGATATAATGATTTCTTCCTGACAGTTTTCAATATCATCATCATCTTTGCTACTTTTCTCGAAAATATCAATTTCACGTCTATTCACACAATCTGCACCTGGTCGTCTAAATAAATCACTTTGAAAAGAATCCAGCTGCTCTTCATCTGAACTATCTCCATCTACTCCTACATCATCAATTGCGGACAGATCACCAGATTCTAACATATCTAATAATTCATCAACATGCTTTTGAGTTTCCAAATCGTAACTTTTTCTATATTTGTTCATTTTCAATTCTGTATACTGAAATAAAGAATTGTTATAAGAAAACATTATAAATTCATTTAGACCATATGTACATCTCTATTTACAACTAAAACCTCATGAATTAAGGATCAAAATATCATGAACTAAGAATTATTTATGATTGAATTTTATCATCTTACATATTTTCAGTAAATCCTCAAATATTTAGAAATATTCTTCACAAATTAAAATTAGAATTTATAATATAGTGTCAATTCAATTCGCTGTAATAATTTTAGGTTAGACAGCATATTCTAAAGAGTTGTCACTTTTACAAAACGGCCACAGATGGAACCTTGTGTTCAAGATACTGTTTACACATGAGTTCATTTTGATATTAAAATAGTCAAACTTGCAAATCAAATATATGCTATTGGTTAAAAAAATTATTAAAGTCATTGTACATAAACATGTACACAGGGTTTGAAAGGGTTAATAAATATGCATTTTACCCTTACCCTTTTCGGTTATGAGTTATGATATTTTTTAAGTCGAAATGCGATATTTATTGCATGGAATCAAAACATCAAATCAAGCATAAAATCCAGCACAAAGAAGTCTTTGTGCACTCAAAAAAGAATCTCCCAATTTTCATTTCAACATTGATTTATTCAAGGACATTCATACGCTATAGAATATCCTTAAATCTCTTCTTCGTAGGCGTTTGTTTATCTATTGATGATATAAGCCTCTTCCAAATTTCCATATGTCCCTATCCAAGAAGTTTGAATTTTTAGATATCAAGAGGACATACTATAACTGGCTATATTGCCAATATACCTAATAATTATACCTTATAGTTTTCGTATTATCGTAGTCAAATTTCTTAATTTTGTAAGTGACACACTCACCGATCATCAAAATTCTAAGGCACTTCTAGCAATCTTACAAACTCAAAATTTTGAATTTCAGTTAGAGTTTAGCCTATAAGGAAGGAAAAAATGAAAAATCCTGAAATTTCATTTTGGATTAAATGAAAAATAATGATTATTACAAATTTCTTAATTTTGTCACCGATCATCTAAATTCTAAGGTACTTCTTACAACCCCAATCTTACAACCACCAAATTTTGAATTTTAGTTAGAGTTTTGCCTATAAAGGAATTCCATTTTATTTTCCATTTTCATTCCATTAAATGAAAAATAAAGATTAAAAATAGAGACTTTAGAATCATAAGATGTAATCAGAAACATAAAATGTAAAAAAATGACTCGTAACGCAGTTCTTTCACTACAAAAAAGTTGTGAGATCTGATGTAAGACCAAGTGAGTTATTTTAGTTAGTGTCTATGGAACATGTTTGTGGGAGGGCTGGAAAAAATTATAACAAACAATCACTACGCGTTGAAAAACCCGTATTTTTATTGACACATACAGAAACATATTCAATTTTTTAATTCGGTGTAATACCAGTAACAATTATTTTTATTTAAATTCCATTCTACGTTCCTCTAACAAAACCAACAATAACCTTTTCAATAAAATTTGGTGTACTTGAGATTATGTTTTTTTCTATGGCAATCATCCATTGTATTTCTTAAAAACGTCCTTGGTCATCTCTTAAGAGCGGAAAAACATCATACAGGTTCTGCTGTTGTCACAGATGTGGTAATTATTATTTCAAGTAAATTAAAAACTTCTACAAAAGATTAATGAATTCTTGAGTTATACATTAGATTATAAATATTTTTGTGTCCTTTTAAATTTTGAAATTCTGGTCGATCATATAAAACAAGTAATTCTGTGTTAAGCCTCTCTTTATCCAAACTTGGATAGGCATTCACTGTTTCTCGTAGTTTGATGACAGGAATTTGATTCGTATTATATGAAAAAATATACGGGGAAAATAATCTAGCTGCAGATAAGTGTTTCGTAAAACCAAATCGTTCTTTTGCTTGAAATATTATATAATCGCAAACTTCTTTTGCTGTTAAATTTGTTGCTCCTTTTGAAAATCTTGGCCTTTTTGCAGATAGAAAATAATTATATAAGAAAATATTTCTAATTTCTTTAATAATTCTAGTAAATTCTTGTTCACTTAAGGCTCTTTGCCGTTGTGGAAACTCGAGTTCTTAGAAACAAACTCATAAAATGCCAAAAATACAGAGTGCTGACTGCAATGTTTGCAGCCCACGATATACATATTACAAAAACGTATATCGCGGGTGGGGGTATGCAGGTCAATACACTAACTACGCGGCGTGACTCGCTCTGCACTGACTGCAGCCCGGATGAGTATACAACCACACAAAATTACACAATATACACATACAGAGCGCCTATAGGTATTTTTTACCTACAAATCAAAAAATAAATATCATACGAACGGAAAAATATGTTTTTGTAAAATAATCGTCGAAATATACTAATCGAGTAAGGTACCGTCACTGAACTCGAAAGGGGTCAAAAGTCAAGATTTCTTGAAAATTAAGAAAAATTGTCAAAAAATGCGGTTTACGTACTGAATTTTTTCCAATGAATTGAACAAAAAATTAGGTTTTTTTGACGAGCCTTACCAAGTTCCGCCCCCGCAGGGGGTGGCTGTAGGTGCGTTTTAAATTTTTCACTTATTCCGTAAAAACTCCGTTCCTCTTGGGCGTCTAAACGGGAAATGGTCATTTTCTGTTGTAAAACTGAACAGGCCTTCGACCCGTGTCCGTCTGCCGCTCGCAAGTCCCACATGGCGTCCTCTAGGTGCCAAAAACAGGAGATCGTTTCTAGCACCTTTGAGGAGCAATTTTGGTCCGCGGCTCGATTTTTTTACTGCGTTCTCTTGCCGCGTCGATTTCACGTTTTTTGACGTCATGCGGAAAAGTACTCGACCGTCGGTTCACCCGGTGCGGCGGAAAATCTAAGCGAGAAAAAACCGTTTTTTTCATCACATCTGTGGACGCCGTTCTCTTGATTGAAGAGCGCCGTGTCTCCAAACCGGTTCGTTCGATGCGAGATATTTACCCGCAACCGGCGGTGGAAGAATCTGGTACCTTCGGCATCCTGTTCCCACTCTGGGTCAATTTTAACACAAAAATCGAAAAAACGCGATGTTTTTTTCACCTAATTTGCGGGGATCCCTCTCCCGGGATACCCAACAGTCGGATCGGGACCGGACCGGCACCAATCGATTCGGCATAGTGTCTTTAAGTTTGTTTTGGACTTTAATTGCGATTTCGTGCCGGATGGCGCCGGGAGGCCCGAAAAACCATGTTTTGCAGAAGTACGCGAGAATCCTCTGGGATTCGCTAAATTAAATAGCAGGGCCTCGCGGTGGTGGTTTCTGAATATAGAACGAAAGGGTCTATAAGGCGATAGGAACGATGCATCGCTCGATCGCATTTGAGGGTCTCGACGCCCGTCCAAACTCGAAACGAATTTTTCAAAATTGAGCAAATTGAAACCTTCAATATTCGGTGAAATGTTTTAGAATTGTATTGCTCTTTTCAGGAATTATAGCCCCACGTGTCTACTTTCGAACGACACCAGTCTCGGCGCATTACACCTCCGGGGACGTTCCGCAGGCCCCAATTCGCGAAGTCACTTTTTTTTCACCTCTTCAAACGGAAACGCTTAAAAGAAAATTTACATTTCCAGTCCAACAAGTGCATGCCCGGCGAAAAGGCCAACAGTATGGCGTTTGAATTTCTCAAATCCATCAACGGCTTCGCACTCCAGGTTAAAAAACTAAGACCATTGCTTGCCGCGGAATCGCAAATTTACACTTACAGCTGATCATTTGAACACAATTTTCGCTCAGGTTATGTGGAAATGTCATTGTTGAAGTTTATCCGTTTATGATTATTCGTGTGCTTGTGAAAAGATAAAATTAAAGAAAAGAATTTAAATCAAAATTCTGATTTTTCGCTCAATGTTAGGTTGAAATTCAAATAAGATTCAAAGAGATATCTTGAAATCTCTAAATTGCAGATTTCGGCGACTCTGGCTCTTGATTAGCAACACATAGCAACGTCAAAAATCGCATTTTTTCACAAATTTCTACAAGAAAACGAAGTTTTTCACTTTTCTTTTAGCAGATTCTTAAAATTCAGACCATTTTACATCAAAAACAGTTGCTTCCCTTTACATTTGAATTCCAAAATTTATTTCATAATCCGCAATATTTACGAGTTTTATAATTGGAGCTTTTAAATTGAATTTAGATTCCAACAGTACAACACGCGTCTTCCTCGAATGTATATCAACAGAGTTATTGGCGAAAAGCTGTCAGTTTTACCATTTCGCTGCGGAAGTAACAGCCATTTCAATATTTATTGACATTTTCGATTCAAATTCGAATACAACTCATCAAGTTCTATTAAAATAGGTTGCATGAATTTTCTGCGGCTAATTCGTGATTCGGATAATTTTACATGGGGGACGATGTAAGTTTTTCGGTCATCTGGTGATTTCAACATTTTCATCTAAAAGTTGTGTCATTTTCATTTTTCCAGTGCGAATCATTTTGGCGGAAGAGCCCATTTAAAACCCGTGTAAATTGAGTGACGAAATTCAGAGAACGGGGTACCCCTTCTAAATTTTTTTCAATTTTATATTTTTTATTTTTGCGACCAAACCGAAGGATTTTACAAAATTTGCAAAGAATACTTTTTTGTAGACACCGACGCCTTACATACGGATATCCCGGTTATAATTTTCCACCTTGCGGCATTGACGAGATATTTCCAAAAAATTGTTGACGAGAAAATCATTCTTCACGACGTCCCCATTGGAGTGGGAGCTTTCAAATTTTGTCAACTCATACCTCTGGTGGATACCTGGTGAATATTTTGAAATTTTGGCGTTCGAATTTCATCGGAATTCATGATTGACATGTCTGGATTTGTTTAAAAAATGATTTTAGTATGTTTCACACAACGTGGAACAATAAAATTTCACACATTTGTAGAGAATTAGCCAATCTATGATATCGTTCAGTTAGTTTTGCAAAATATTTTTGCAAAACTAACTGAAACTTTTTTGCAAAACTATTATCTGGCGGCGGCCGTCGCCCCTCAAACTCGATCATAACAGAAATTAATAAATTCAAATAGCTATAAAATGAAAACTGCAAGAGATAAATTGAAATTTCTTTCAGATCTGTATAGATTATACATTTTTCTATTGAAATTGACGTTTTGGTATCTTCTTGGCCGATAGCCTGGAAACGTAATTTTTTCTAATAAAGAAATACTTATTGAAAATTTACAAATATATATTTTTTTCAAAGGCTCCGAAGTTGCATGCATTTAGCACTATTTTATATTTTGTCTTTCTTTGAATTTTATATTTTAGATACCATTTTGTTTTACCATTGGTTTTACCTTGGTTAGATTAGGTTGTCCGCCGCGAAGCGGGAAGATAAATCAAGACAACATACGCGCGGCAGCGCGAACTCTCGGTCCAATGTAGGACAAAGTGGCAAGGACCGTTGGTTTTACCTTGGTTAGATTAGTTTGTCCGCCGCGAAGCGGGCAGATAAATCAAGAAAACATACGCGCAGCAGCGCGAACTCTCGATCTAATATAGGACAGTGTTGCAAGGACCGTTGGTTTAACCCCGGTTAGATTAGGTTGCTGCCGCGAAGCGGACAGATAAATCAAGACAACATACGCGCGGCAGCGCGAACTCTCGATTCAATATTGGTCAATGTGAAAAAGGACCGTCGGTTTAACCCCGGTTAGATTAGGTTGACCGCCGCGAAGAGGAGAGATAAATCAAGACTGTGAGTAGACAAACCAAGTTCCGCCCCCGCAGGGGGCGGCTGTAGATGCATTTTAATTTTTTTACTTTTTCTTCAAAAACTCCGTTCCTCTTGCGCGTCGAAAAGTGAAATTGTCATTTTCTGTTGTAAAACTGAACGGGCCTTCGACAAGAGAAATCGCGTATGTTGCGCGGCAGCGCGAACTCTCGATACAATATAGGACAATTTGGCAAGGACCTTTGGTTTAACCCCGGTTAGATTAGGTTGCCCGCCGCGAAGCGGGCAGTTAAATCAAGACAACATACGCGCGGAAGCGCGAACTCTCGATCCAATATAGGACAGTGTTTCAAGGAATGTTGGTTTACCCCGGGTAAAATTACAGGACAGATAAATTAAGACAACATACGCGCGGAAGCGCAAGCTTTCGATACAATATAGGACGGTGTTGCAAGGACCGTTGGTTTAACCCCGGTTAGATTAGGTTGCACACCGCTAAGCGGCAGATAAATCAAGACCTTCAAACTCGGACATAACAAAAATTAATAAATTCAAATAACTATAAATTGTAAACTGCAACAGATATTTTGAAATTTTTTTCATATATATATAGATTATAGATTTTTCTATTTAAATTGACGTTTTGGTACCTTTGTGGTCGATAGCCTTGACACAGGATTGTTTTTAACAAAGAAATATTTATTGAAAACTTGCAAATATATTTTTTTGTCCAACTCTTAAAATAAGATAAAGATGTAAAGCTAAATGTTGGTTTAACCTAGATTAGGCTATTAGGTTAGCAAAGCGCCATAGAAATCCAGACCACATACGCATCCCTCGAAGTCAAACCGGAACTGATACTAATGGATTCAAATAGCAACAACTCGAAAACTGCAATAGATATAATAAAAACTCTTTCAGATCTATTAAGATCATAGATATTTCTATTGAAACAATTTGACCATTTTGGAATTTTCATGGCCGATAACCTTGACACTGGATTTTTGAAATAAAGAAATACATGAAAATTAAATCAAAGTTGACATTAACGTCAGTTGGGTAATTTATTGGTAATTATTTTTTTTGGTGAAACTTTTAGTATCATAATTTTGCTAAGTGTTGCTAATTGTCTAAAAGCAAACTTACTATAATTGGAGGAGTGATATTGGAAATCAAGAGTTGCCAACCTTCATAAAAGGAGGTTACTATATATGATGAAGTGAAGTTAATAAGTAAGGCTTGCAATTTTGACGAAAAAAAAGACAACAATGTAACTTTAACAAATAGTTGGTGAGATTATGTTTGAGTATGTTGGGAACTCAAAAACACAAGATACCAACTTGATTAAAACAATATGTTGGTTATGTTGAACGTCAAAGTTGACAACATCAATGTTACTTAATCAATTTAAAGGTTATAAAGTTTTAGTGAGATTTTCAGTAACTTTTTACTCCACAGCTGATTTTCTATCGTCCATGTTGTACACCTTAGGAACCAATATCACATCGTTAGATATAGTAACCTTTTTATGAACGTTGGGAACTTTTCATTTCTAATATCACTCCTTAAATTAAAGTCACTTTGATTTCAGACAATTGGTAACATAATATGATTAAGTACACCACAAAAGTGTTTGATTATATTATTTTACAAACCTGACAGCATTAAAATCATTTGAGACGGATGAATTATTAGTTAATATTCTGTGCAGTAGGAATTGTACATCTTGCAACTCATACAATCTTAGCTGATGCGCTTTCTACAAGAATCGCGCAGCTCGCAATTCTGATTACTCTTTCATATACAAATGTCAAAATTCATTAAACAATTTCACCCTCATCAATTATTCCACCTTTAGCAACTATTCCATTATTTTCAACTCTTCCATCCACAAAAACTATTCCATTCCGAAAAATACGATCCACATGTACTAGTTGTATACTAATGTAATAGTTTATAATAATTAAAAAAATGTTTTCATTTTGGCGGGAGGGCAGCAGAACTGCAGCCCTTATGGGCGAACAGCCACTGATATAGAAGCACCTGTTCAACAACTTTGATATAAATTGTTATCTTATCAATTAACATTTATAGTGACCGTATCTATATTAGTCACCTTTATATCAATTATAATTATGACTTGGCAATTGCACGGCAACATAATTATAAAAGAAAAATCTGCTATTTCGATTACTAAGTGAATCTAAATAGTAATAATAATAATAAGTTTATTTCAGTTAATACTGGAATCATGGCTGAGTGTACAAATCAATAATCGACAATAGCTTCCCAAACTTAATCAACCCATTAACCATTAAACAATAATAATACTAAAACAAAATGACCCAAGCAAGACCACTTCGACATACTCCTTTGTAAGAAATGTTGGATATAATAACAAAGCAAGGTTCCACAAGGGAATCCAAGAAGAAACATGGTTCAGCACTACACAGAAAATATATACGAAAACAGTTAATTTTATCGAAACCTTACAATACCATTTTTTATGGGCTTCCCACTGTTCAAATTATGTCAAAATAGTAAATCGTGGGAGTCAAAAGTGGTGAAAATATCTAATTCTAATTTATAACCTATGTTCAAGCTGCAAAAAAAAATACAATTTTTAGAGGACCATACTTGGATCAAAAGAAATTCCATCATAAATTATTAATGGACCATAAACGAATAACCGAGATTATTAGAACAAAATAGTGTAAAAATCATTAAACAAACGGAAAACTATATGGAACGAACTATCTAAAAAGTCTAAAGAAAAAGAGGAACTGCAAATTAAGAAAAATAATATTCTAATAGAAAACCACACGATACTTTTCTGGGACTTATTTAAATGTCCCAGAACTGATAAGAACAAATATTTTCACACTAAAGAATCACATTCCTGAAATAAGCAAAACCATTTATCTCCAAGAATATACAGAAGAAGAAACACTAAAAATAAAAATAAAAAGTAAGTTACGGAAAATACCTACTGCCCTGCGACCCTATAGAATGATTCAAACATGAACTGATTAAACCAATAACATATTATAAACGGTTCCTTCCAAAAAGAAAAATACCCACCAATACTAAAAACAGCAATTATTATTTCCATTTAAAAAAAGGAGGAGTGAATAACATATGAAACCATTGGACAATATCACTGACATCACCAATATCAAAAATCTTAGAGCATAGTCTACAAAATAGGCTGGTGGTACCTTTTATAGATAAGTACACAATTATTCCTAGACCGCAACATGGATTCCGTAGAGAAATTTCAACTTTGGCAGCAATTATAGAATATTAGAAACAAGTTTTCAAGGAAGTTGATGAATAAATCTCTAGTTGGGATTTTCTGTGACTTGTCAAAAACTGTCGACTGTATATCACTTTTACTTTCTTAATTAAGTTAACTTGGGCTAAATTCTAAAAACGATTGAAGCCATTTACTTCAATTGTTTTTAGAATCGACAAAACAATATGTCCAAATTCAACATTGATGTTGGCAATGTGGATCATATGGCTCATAAAGGCATTGCCTATCTGATAAGTGAAAGCAGAACTGTCATAATATACAGGGTGTTTCAAAAAGAATATATGTATTACAAAGTATTATTTTGTCCAAACTATCGATCGCTGCTCCTCGGCTCGACTATTGGAGAAACGTATACATAGTCTAGTTTATATTAATAGCCGCCAGAAGCTCCGCGTCCTTTTACAAGCGTTTAGTCCTTTTACAAGCGAAAAGTGTGGCATTTTGTATCGAGATTCATGATGCTATTGACAATGACAACACTTTCGCAAAACGCATCGTGTTCAGTGATGAAGCGATTTTCCATGTTAGTGGTCAGGTAAACAAACACAATGTTCGAATTTGGGGCCTACAGAACCAGTCATTTTGTTTTGTACGATATCCCGATCATCTGTTTACGGCCCATTCTTCTTTGATGGAAACATGGTTAACGGTCAGCAATATCTCGGTATATTACAAAACTCGTTTAAAAAAAAAGAACGAAGGACATGCTTGCCCGAGTATAGGAGGAATTTGAGTATCGGTGTGATATTGTTCGTGTCGCTGATGGAGGACATTGAACATCTGTAATCTAAACTTGAGTGGTTCGTAAATGTGTGTGCAAAGTTTCATTTTCGTATGTCTTAAAGTTTAATAAATACATGCATGCGAAATACGTATATTATTTTTGAAACATCCTGTATATAAACGCGGTTCGCACAAAAAAAATGTTTAGTGTCTGTTCGCAGTTCTACCGTTTTTAGTGAAAATGGATCAATTTATAGCTAAAAGTGTCACAAATTATTGCAGTTATATTCCAACTGTATTGTTTTATGGATATTTACTGTAGTTTGCTTTGAAAACATTATGATGTAGAATTTAAAGTAGGAGATCATCACTACTATATCTTCAAATCTGTCAGTAGCATTGTAGATCGATACATCGATACATAGATAGCATCAGTAGCAGTAGTAGTATTGAAAATATCTTAGTGATAATCTCCTACTTTAAATTCTATTATTAATTTAGTTCAAACCATGACATCTCATTTTCAATTATGATGTAGGTTATAATGAAAATACAAAATAAGTGTTCCATAAATGGAACACGAGGCTAATATGTTATAAATTGTTTTAAGGTTGACTGTTAAAGAAATAAGAGACATCCTTGAATCGGAAGAGTTTGGCAAGATAAGATATTTCTGATATTTATATTTGTCCTCCAATAGGGGAAATATTGGAAGAAGATCTGGTGATCTGCTGGTGAGGATGCGTGAGGATGCGTGAGCAAGCTCAAGCTGAAGTTGTGTTTGCAAGTGTAAGAAGACAACAACTGAAGCTGTGCATAAAATGATAAGTGATGATGAAGGCAGTGTCACTGATAGTAATTCATTCGAAAGTGTGTACAACCATTGAGCCGTTTCATATCAAAAGAACTACTAGTTCTTGTTACTAATAAGCATAAATTCCTTTAGTCTAAATTTGACCTCATAGTAACCGAAAATATACTGCCAGAACCAAATTACTCAGATTACTTTGATATGTCACCTGTTAATGATTTCGAAAAAATGTTCGATGTTTATTTGGTATGCTGCATTCAAAAATTGTAATCTAGCTCCCAATATCACGGCAAATGTAATGAGATGTTTTATTGCCTTTTAAATTGTTTCCGGATATAACAACCTTCCGTCCAAAAGATCGTTTTGGGACTCTAAAGACGACATGAAGAATTAAATGATTTATAAATCTATGAGAAGAGATAGATTCGACTTGATTATGCGTAATTTGCACTGTGAGAAAAATGACGGAACTGCGACCAATGATGAATTTGTTGAAACTTAGGTACCATAACCATTTTGTGTCTGAACGTGAAACTATAACAAAAGAATGATTGTATATTATGGACGCCATGTATGCAAGCAGTCCATCAGTGGTAAACCCATTCGATTCGGTTATAGAACTTGGCGTATCAACACAACAAGTCTGGATATCTCAAATTTTGACATCTGTCAATTAAGAATGAACTAGGATATGCCAAGAAGTTATATGGAAAAGCAACTTCTCCATTGCTAATGTTAATAGAAGAGTTTTCATTGGAATAAGAGTACTTTCATTCAGACTCTATTTCGATAATTTGTTCACTTAAATGCTTACACTAATTTACTTGAAACCACAAGGCTATGTAGCTTCTGGCTCTATGCGCCAAAATAGAGTTCCAACAAGCTGTCCCATAAAAACAGTGAACGAAATGAAAAAACAAAAAAGCACATTCGAGCATGCAGTGACCAATGTGAACGATATTTCAGTGATTGTCGCGAGATGGATGGATAATTCTATTGTAACCGTAGGGTCTACTTGCCATGTAGTTTATCCAATTAAAATAGCGGTAAGATATCCAGCTTCAAATATAAAACATATATCAATCGATAGACCGAGCAATATTGCTATCTGTAACACATTTATGGGTGGCACCGATCAAATGGATTGAAAAGAGCTATAGGCAGTGACGTTATATTGCACAGTGTTATCTAAACCCCCGATTTCACTTAAGCTTTTAGTATGCGCCAACGCGTTCAGGGTAGGCAGCCCGAATGGTTAGTGAAAACCACGCTAGTTATTGTCTCCTCGACCAGGAAACGAACTCGGGTGTCCCGCATTGACAGGTAGGTATGTTAGAGGACTACCGGGGAGGAGCAGAGTGTTATCTAACGCGATACCAAATGTAACCCAAATATGAAGGGCGCCCACAAGGTCCTGGACCAACAACATCGACGATCATACCCGAAATGCAGTTTGATAGAACCGATCATTTTATTGAATTTGTACCAGGCGAAAAAAGGCGAAAGAAACAGATGTCCGAGCGATCGCCATAAAAGAAGTGCAGTTTGCACAAGACTTACTATTGATAAATTGTTTTTCACTTTTTAAGCCTAGCGTTTCATATGTGTTACACTCTATATCTACTATACCAAAAGTGGTTTGACGAAGAAAATGGTTTTAAAATGCTTTTACAAATATATGTAATGATGAAATGTAACGGGAAATGAATTTTTCAATAAAAAAAAACTCGACGTTAGTGGGTTAATGCAGATAAGACATGCTGTTTCATATTTCAAACACTTAGCCGGCAATATTCTGGAGACGTCATTCTCAAAATAGGACATAAACGTGTAAACAGAGCAAACGAGATCAAATTCCTTGGTGTTAATTTGGCAGATACGCTGTCGGGGAATAAACGTATAGAATATATTGTGAAGAAAATTAATATCAAGGGATCAAGATCTAGGAATAATATAATTCAATATCCTGTGTGATATTAGCCAGGAAGTATTTTTCTTAACATTTGATTTGTTCATAGTCCTAATAAGACTTAATTTTATAGAGCTATGAACAGTTTGAATATATTTATATTATAATATTAAGGCGTATGATATTATATTATAATATCAAGGCGTTTCCACTGAGAAGCATAGAAACGTTGTTAGTAAAAGTGTGTTGTAGTATTATATTTTGTGGTTTTTCAACATTAATTTAGGAGGTTTTGAAAGCGCTAAAGGAAGTCGTACGATCAATAACTAGAACAAACATATAACAGTCTTGTAAGCTTTATTTTAAAGAGCTAAATCTATTAACCGCCCCATCCTTGTATATTTATGGATTTTCATTGCTCACATACAAAAAGCCTACATAAAGTAATAAGAAATATGTACCAACACAAGAACAAAAAGACAAGATATGCATACACCAAAATCGAAATTAAAAATAGCCAGTACGACCCTCTGCAAAATTAGAACCAATATATTCAACAAGTTGCTAGAAGATTAAGAAAAAAAAACCGGCCAAGTGCGAGTGACTCGCGCACCGAGGGTTCCGTACAAACTTGTAAGTAAGGTATCTTTTTTTTGTGGAGGACGTAGCAAGCACATTCAGTTAACTTGACAAGTGGCCCTCCTGAAATCACGACCATCTTAGTACCGCTGCAAGCATAACCTCAAAATTTCGCTGTAGTACGATGGAATTGTATCCTATATTTTATTACCATACATTCCCCATTCACTATGAGTGTTTAGGGGTTCTGGAACTTCACTATTTGTTTTTACTGCTCAATTTTGCCTGTATATCTATATACCCTGTATAAAGGTATACAGGGTATTTTTTTTAAATAACGCGAATATTTTTAAACTTATAAAAAGAGAATTTTATTTTAGTATTACACTTATTCACTAACTTATATTAAGAGCTAACTATTTCTAGATCTAATATAAACTAATATATTAACTATTTCTAGATCTATTTCGATACTCTTAACATTCAGTTGTTCAATTGACTGCTTTTGGGCAATTGACTACCAAAAAATAGAGGCCGTACGTGATTTAAGTATATGTAGATTATTAACAAAAATTAGACGAAATATAATATATACAGGATGTTACGGGACTTGAGTATGTCGTATGTCGGTTATAAACAAGCAAAATTTAGACATAATATATACCCTGTATATATTGTGTATAAGATCAGAATAACATATATATTGTGTATCATATATATTGTGTATCATATATAACATATATATTGTGTATATATTGTGTATCAGACTAGTATAAGATCAGAACCAATATCGAATTAATAGCACTCTACAACGACACCGATATTGTCCAAGAAATTAAATCACAGCGACTAAGATGGGCAGGCCACGTGCACAGACTGCATAACGAAAGACTTGTAAAACTGGTATGGGAGGAGATTCCCACAGGCAAGAGACCGCTCGGACGTCCCAGAATGCGATGGAGAGATAACATCCAAGCAGATCTCCGGAAAATGAACATTCCATTTGACCCTAGGTTGATGGAAGACCGAACAAATTGGAAAAAAGTTGTACAGTCAGCCAAGACCCACCCAGGGTTGTAGCGCTACGTGATGATGATGATGATATATTGTGTATATAGAGCGTACGTGATGAAATGCATAACGAATATAAACAAAGAAAATTCAGAATAAACAGCTTGGTGCCGACACATACTTTTTAACCTTCGGACCTAACCGAGGAGGACCTAACTGTATGCAACCCATATGCTTCTGGAGCCTGACAATACCACGCATATAATAATACAATAACACATTAGTGTATTTTCATAAGTTTCTAATAGTAAATTCGCATTTTTCTTGTAATTAAACTACATATTTATGGTTTTCAGATTTTTTGCTTTATATGTTCTGTAAGACACCGCTTCTTGCCAAATTTCATGATTCTAGGTCAACGAGAAGTACCCTATAGGTTTAGATTCCCTTGTGAAATTGCAAAATATGCGACATAAACGGTCATATCTTTTGATGGCGTTGACTTACAAGTTTGATTTTTTCACAGCTGAAAGAGACTGCACACCCGAGTATTGAAACAAATTTCAACTTGTTACCTCTACGCGTTCCGAAAAATGGTCTTGACAGACAAACAGACTGACAGACAGACAGACAGACAGACCAGACAGACAGACGGACAACAAAGTGATCCTATAAGGGTTCCGTTTTCGGTACGGAATCCTAAAAAACACACCATATAAAATATTTTGAAAGAAGCTGAATATGCTGTAATTGGAAGATATTTATTATGATATATCTGAATTTATCAACAAAATGTCAATGTATGTAATGTCAATGTTAAAGTTACACTAAATTAATACAGTTAAATTAAAAATTAATGCAATTTTGTGGAAATTCGGTGATTCGTGTGATCTTTGAGCTTCTAAAGCACAAAGCTTATAAATACTGAGATATCCAAGCATTAGATATCACATTTTGACTTCGATAAAATCATAACAAAACATTAACAAATAGAAATATTACCATAAGCATAGGATAATATATGACTGATGACGGCATAATAAATGACTGATGAAAAGGAATGAAGGAATTTTTTAGGATACAAATTTGAATATATAATATTCCCATTTCTTGCTTTCCCTTTGGCTTCGATTTTTATTGAAAATATTTCTTATCAAACATTCGTATCTTACCTTTCACCTTCCGAGCAATTTCCTTCTTAGTCCCATACCTCCCTATGTATCCCTCGTACGAGAATACATACATATAAATATCCGTATACGGCGCGCAAATTTGCACATTATGCCTAATCGAGCGCACAAACTGCGAATCGCCAATATACTGTGAAAAAAGAAAAACAACCCCCATACAGCAACCGCAGCACTACACATTTCTAATATCAACTTACATTCATCATCTCCGTTTTCGTCGACATGGAAATGAATTTCTTGCCGAAATAGTAATTTTTTATTTTCATCGCTACTTCCTTCCGCTGTGATTTCGATGTGCAATTTAAATTCGATGGAACCAACAACTGAGGCATTAAATCCCAATGAGCAATGTAAGGTCTTGTTAACTCGATTACTAAAATAAAAAATATTTTTATTTTGTGGATATAAAAGAATTCTGCAAATAGATCTTTTCTGAATAAACAATTACAGAAATTACAATATGTACTATATGTATAAAAAGTATTATACGAATAAAGCTGGATAAATAAAACTTGAAATATGCAAGTAACCTGGTTAATTTATTAGTGTTCTATGGAATGGCCGACTATGTCCAATATACGATAATAATACTATATCAAGACGTCTCTTAGCAATTTCAGTGGAAACTACATATATGTTTGATCATCGGTAAATAACCTTACTGTAAACATGAAGAAACATGATCTGCCCAAAAGTTTCGTCTGTAAAAAGATATCTTTTTGCTAATATTTTTCGAAACGAATCACGGGCAAAGATTTATTTTATCGAAAGTGGTAAACGAAATTAAGCTGTTTAGTTTTCAAAATAAAACTAACTACAAATTCACCATATTTATGGTAAAAAATGAGCACAATACACTAATAACATCACTGATTTAAAAACAATAACAAAATAATAGAAGAATTCAAATGCATAGTTACAATATAAAGATACAAGAAATGTATGAAGAATATTGGCGGAGATTTAAAAAAGAGATAAAACACGACTGTATGTATGGATCAGGAAAACGTTTATGGAAATTAATTGAAACAAAAGCTTGGGTGGCTGTGAACGTATGGTGGCTAACTATTAACATAAGTCCTGAAATTCCCGGGACAGTCCCGAATTTTCAGTCGATTTTGATCGTTCTTTTGTCCAGAATTTATAGCATTTGTCCCAACTTATACCGAAAAACAGTAGTGCAAAAATGTAAAAGTTTAAATTAATTAATTTATTTATTTTAAATTTATTAATAAATAATGTAGATTGGAAACTGAGAATACAAGCCAAGTTAAGAGACGCGCGCGCCACACCAACCGTATAAATAGGAGATTCCCCGTTTAGCGTCCTAACTCCCTGTATGTATGTGAGGACTCGCTTGGCGATCCTGGTTTCGGGTAGTCTGTGAAGGTGTTCATAAAATTTGAGTCTCCCTTTCCTGATGTCTGAAGCGAGGTTGGATATTTTTTCTGTTGTTTTACTGGAGAGCAGTCTGTATCCTTGTTCTGTTTGTTTTTGGCATAAAATTTTTCTCACTATTTTCTTTTCTTCTTTTAGCAGCTTTTCGAGATCTCTTTTTGTGTGGAGTGTAAGCGTCTCACTCGCATAAAGTGCTTCTGGTTTCAGTACAGTGCTGTAGTGTTTAACTTTTGGGTGTAGTGACAGGAATTCTTTGTTTTAGATGTCTGGTGTTTTGAAGAATGCTCTCATCATTTTCTATTGTCTAGTTTTTGCGCTATTTTTTTCTCCTCTTCTAGCTTCTAAAATTTCTCCAAGGTATTTGAAATGGGATACCCTTTTGATTTCACTGTATTTCGTATTCAATTTTTGTGTGTTGATTTTTGTGCAAATGAATTCTGTTTTTGTGAAGAAGATTTGAAGTCTAACTTTTTCTGCGCATTCTTTGAGGACTTCTATCTTTCTTGACTTCTATTTGGCTTGATTGCTATCGCTTCATTCAGATTTCTACTTTGTCTTTGCTCTATCCTAAGTGGGTTTCCAGTGCTTTTGGCTTCTAGCACTTTTTCCCATTCTTTCATCACTTTGTCTAAAGCCACATAAAAGAGTAGCGAGGACAGGCTAGCTCCTTGTCTGACATCTGCATTTATCAGAAATGGTTCGGAAAGTTCTCCCATGAACTTTACTTTTGATGTTGTGTTCTAGTGTTATCGAGTCGAGTCCTTGGTCTTCCAGGATTTCGAAAACTGTTTGTCTCTCTATGGAATCATATGCCTTTTTGAAGTCCACAAAGGTGCATATAACTGGTGAGTCTCTGATGGGTTTGTGCTTGAGTACTGTTTACAGTGTGAGGATCTGTTCTGCGCAGGAGCGACCTGATCTGAAGCCTGTCTGGTATTCCCCTATTTTGTGTTTTAGTTGTTCCTCTACTCTTTGGAGGAGGCACATGGAGATGACCTTGTTGCGACTTGTAATAGGGAGATACCTCTGTAGTTGTTCACATCAGCTCTGTCCCTCTTTTTACGTGGTGGGTGTATAAGTGCACATTTCCAGTCTTCTGGTAATTTTTGGACCTAGATTTTTCACTAGTTCCGCAATGATTCCATCTTCTCCTGATGTTCTATTGTTCTTGAGCTTTTGAATGTGTCTATTGATTTCTTCTTGTGTGGGTGGTGATGAATCCGGGTGTCTTTCTGCTAATTTTTCTGTGGGAAATCTTGAGGTGGGTTCTTGGCAGTTTAATAGATCAGACAAATATCTTGCTAGTTCTCTGCAGTTTTCTTGATTAGTGAGTGCTAGCTCTCCTGTTTCTCTTCTGAAACACAAGTTTTGTGGAGTGTAGCCTTCGATTTTACCTGCGAATGTTCTGTAGAAGTCTCTTATGTTGTAGTTCCTGAAGTTTTCGTCTATGGACATTAACTGTTCTTTCATAAATTTTCTCTTGGTTTGTCTGAAAATTTTTATGACCTCTCTTGTTTAATTAAATCTCTCTGTTCCTGGTGATTTTTTACAGTTGTAGGTTTGGAATGCTCGTTTTCGTTTTTCAAGTGCTTTCTCACATTCCCACCACCGGTATCTTGTGCTCTTCTTAAGTGGAATCAGTTCTTTTGCCTTCTGTATGATTTTTCTGTGGAAGTCTGCCCAGTTGCTTGCCTGTTCTTTATACCATTTTTGTTTTATGTTGGTTTCCTTCATCATTTTTGTATCGAATTTCTGCATGTGTGTTTTTTATGTATTCTATTTGGAGTGAATTTTATTTTAATTCTTGTTAGATAGTGATCCGAGTCTATGCTCGCACCTCAGCGGACTTGTACATTATGGATCTCTCTTTGTACCGGGTGTGTGATTGCGATATGATCGATTTGGAATTCGCCGAGAGACTGTATTGGAGACCTCCAAGTCTTTTATTTTTTAAGTAAGTGTTTTTCTGAAGGGGATGGACATGATTTTGAGGTTGTTCTGTGGGCAGAGTTCGATGAGCCTTAAGCCTGATGAGCTTTTTTCCCAACTGTTTTCTCATACATTTTTTGTCTACCTATTTGAGCGTTGAAATCTCCTAGTTGGATTGTTGTGTCTTCCTTTGGGATTTTATTCAATATTTTCTCTAATGTTTGCCAAAATATGTCTGCTCTCCTTGGATCTTTTTTGTTGTCCCCATTCGTAGGTGCGTGTACATTGACTAATGTCTATTTTTTGTGGCGGTGTTACTTCTTTTACTGAACATTAAACATCTTTTGTTTGCTACAAGGGCCATTCCTAGGATAGGGGCACCTTTGGCGACTCGTTTTTCAGTTTTTCATCTGTGAAACGTGTCTCCTGTAGTGCGAGGATTTTGATTTTGATTTTGTTTGTCTAATTCTAATGTTAGGTTGTGTAGATTTCCTAGCTGAATTAACGTATTAATGTTGAAGGTGCCGTTGTATGTGTTAGTTTTACGGGGAAGTTTGTCAGAGAACTCCGACTTTCTCTGTGTTCGTGAAAGCCCGGGATCCCCAGAACCCGAAATCCCGGTTGCAGCCTTTTGTTGACGGGTGGAATGGTTACCACCTGGGGTACTGTTTACTTTACTTGCGCGAGCCATAGTTTGCTTCTCATCAAATAGTTTGTCTAATGTTTCCACTGGGTTTTCTAGAACCAGGGATTGTTAGTTCCTGGAGCACGTTTTCAGGCGCACCCTCTGGGTGAACAGTCGCAGACCAAGTTGCCGGTGGTCTCCACTGCAGACGCACTTGGATTTTGATTGTTACTTTTGGTCCGCCCTGAATATTTTATTACCTAAGTACCCTCCATATCTGGAGAGCATTCCCCTATCCGCCAGCAGCGGAGACGCCCCATTATATTACAATTTTTTTTTAAATCCCACGAAGAAAACGAAAATTTATATATATATATATATATATATATATATATAAGAAAATAATTGATCACTATGGATGGATGGTTACTAAAATTGATCACAAAGGAGGAAGTAAACAGTCATAAAAACTACATTCTTAGATAGTGTAGAACTTCCATGCCACTCATTTTCACTTCTTTTACCAATTCAACGGCTTGGAAACGTACGAATTAAAAAATCTCGGACTGGGCGACTAAAATGTGGAAGAGCATCCATAATCTTGTTGGAGCCACTTATTGTCGATATTATTGGGGCATACGAAACGGCTAGTATACTTGGAAACACTTGTTTTTCTAACAGTTGCAGACATCTGTCTCCACCCAAATTTTCATTAAGTAAACATGGTCCAATTACATTCACTTCCATAATACCAGCCCATACATTAATTTTCTGCGGTTTCTAGTATAATCTTTTATTAAACGTGGATTTTCGTTAGCCCAATAGCGACAATTGTGCCTAGTAACCTTAACATTTAACAAAATTAAGAAATAATTAACATTAAGAAATAATTAAAAATTAATTAACATTTAAGGAAATTTCTGTCAATATTACATTCTCACGTACAATTTCACAGAATTCCAACCTTCTATCGAAGTTATCTGCGTTCAATTCCTTAACTAGGTAAAATTTATACGGAATATTGTTATTTCATTTGAGAATTCTGTGGACAAAACTTTTACCAATTTTAAGTTCCTGGCACGCTTTTAATTAGAAACTTGAAGGTTCTTCAATGATAGACAGTAACGCTTACCAGTTTTTTCTGGAGTTGCAGATTTCGGTCTGCCAGTTCTCGGAAGATCTTTCACATTTCACCCTTACTGAAATCACGTAAGAGTTCTTTCCACTGTTGATTTAGAAATCGGTGGTCGTTGATGAAAAATCATTGAAAACGTGCCGCACTTCATCGTTAAATTTTAATCTATCCCCAGAGCCTCGAATCATTGAAAGAGTATTTTTTCTTTTTTGATCAGTTTTTGCGCCATTTTTAGAGTTTAGAAAAGCAAATTTTAGAAAACAAGTTCGGTTTCACTGTCACAAAAAATATCGGTATTTTTGTATTATTACTTTAAAATTTATTTCTATAGTGCAAGAAACATCAAAACATTTTTTCCCAATTTGGTAGTCAACCTCTTAATTCTTGAAAGAATTAGCATATAGGGTTTTGGTTTATGGGGATGTTAATTTTTTTATAATAAGGTGAAACACGACAGCAACCCCTATTTAAATGTTGGGGTGATCATGCTCTAAAAAAACTCTACGTTGGATGGAAGTTAAAACATTTAGCAATATAGATTTTGTTGAATATTATTACTGTTTAGAGATTCTCAAATTTTATTTTTTTTTCACCTTCTTCAATCATTGAAACCTTATAGCTCCGTTCCAGGACTTTTTGGAAGCCCTGTATATATGCATATCCTCCTCCTCCTCGGTCCTATTACCCCCACAAGTGTTTGGTGGTAGGTACTATGCTTCTACCATTTTTAAAGCAATTTTCCACTCCTCTCTGTTCTGGGCTAGTTCTGTGGCCTCGTGCAGAGGGAGTCTAGTCAATCTTCTCATTTCGTCTACCCATCGGGTTGGAGATCTTCCTCGTGACCTTCGTCCGTCGACTTTGCCTTGAACCACCAACTTTTCTAATGCATCCAGTCTTCTGGAGACGTGCCCGAAATACCGCACTTTGTTCCGGTTTATTCTCTTGGACAGTCTGTCCATGATACTCAGAGCATTCGTCGGTAAGCCCACATTTCAAATGCATCTATTTTCTTTTTGTCCACTTGTCTGATCGACCAGGTTTCAGCCGCGTATGATGCAATTGGGAAAATTAAAGTAGAGACCAGCCTGATATTCGTAGCTTTACTAATTGACGACCACAACTAAACTGACACGCATATGGAAGGGCACCATATGCGTGTCAGTTTAGTTGTGGTCGTTCTTGCTATTGCTAGCCGTCGTCTTATTTCGGCTTCGCTACCTCCTGTATTGGTGATGAGGGAGCCAAGATTAATCAATTCATCCACTACTTCGAAACCGGCTACCTGTCGGATATGCCAATGGGAGGAAGCCGCATAAGTAATCTGAGATATGCCGATGATACTCTTATATTGGCGGCAGATCAACTCGAGCTGGAAATGATCATGACAAGGCTGGGAAAAATAAGCAAAGAGTACGGCTTAAAACTAAACATCGGTAAAACCAAAGTCATGATAGTAGACCGGAATACGAACAACTCTCCGTTGAGAGATAAGAGTATCATCGGCATATCTTAAATTACTTATGCGCCTTCCTCCCACTGCAATCCCCCCCCACACCATTCATTGAGTACTTTGCGCATGACGCACTCACTATATATGTTAAATAGGATTGGTGACAGGATACATCCTTGTCTAACCCCTGCTCTAACGTCAAATTTGTTTCAAGCAAGTTTGATCTATGCTGACCCTTGCTGCGCTGTGTTCATAGAGGTTCCGTATCAGTTGTATTATGCGGCCTGGTGTGCCCATTTCCTCCAAGATCTGCCGGAGGGCATCAAACTTGATGGAGTCGAATGCTTTGGAGTAGTCGACAAAGCACATAAATGTTGTGACGTTATTTCGCGTGCTTTTTCGATGATCTGGCGAATATTCAGTATATGTTCGATGGTGCCTTTTCCTGGGACAAATCCACTCAGTTCGTCCGATATTTGGTATAGAAGAAAAGATTTCAGTCTCTCGTTTATTATGGTGAGTATAATTTTACTGGTATGTAATATTAAAGCAACTGTTCTATAGTTGTTGCATTCTGTACGATCCCCTTTCTTTAACAGTGGGATAAATACACTCGCACCATTCTGAAGGCCATTTCCAGGTGTTCCATACTGCTTCGCATAATGAGTGTATTCCGTCTACTCAAGGGTTTTTCGAGTCCGAGTACCCGGACCCGGACTCGACGAGTCCAAGGGTAAATGCCCGGTACCCGATACCCGATCTAAGACTCGACGAGTCTCGGGTCTTGAATATTTGGCATTATCTAGTACACCGCGTCGTAAAGAAGATCGATGATTTAGCATTACACTTGATAAATGGACGAGTATGAAAATTCGAACATATCTAAATATCAATTTGCATGGAATTGACTATGAAAAGTGTATAATCTGGGTTTATTGAGAATTTTAAATGATGATTTTCATCGAAAAAGTAGAACAACACTTAAACACGTTTAATATAAAATTTTAAAAACATATAGTTGGTTCAACCGGCGACGGTGCAAGTGTAATGATCAAATTTGGACGAGAATCTTCTAGTCCTTATAATTTCTGTTTAAATCAAACTATACACTTATCTGTTTGTGATGTAGTAGACAAAAAGAAAAATATTACCGGCTTGCAAGATTAAGATGACCATGGTCTAGATTCTAGATGGTAATGATGACGATCAAGATGAAAATTATTATTCTGACGAGAGCGTCTATGATGTCGAAGAATACGGACAAGTTGAATTAACTTTAGAGAATTTAGAAGGGAACTCATCTATTTGCCTTCCGCTCTTAGCCTGTTGTGGAGTTTTGTTTTATTTACATATTTACCATAATATTCTCAAAATCCCATGTTTATCTAATTATCTAAGTCCCACTTAACTTAATCGGCAAGTTCGCACAGTATCCCTTGCTTTACCATATGAACATGGAAAATCCTTTCGTGTTTTTGTTTAAATTGCGAGACAGATTAGACCCGGACCTGGAACCGGACCCGCAAAATCGGACTCGGACTCGACTGGGACTCGCCGAGTCTAAAAAGACCGGGTATTCCCAAACCCTAGTCTACTCCCTTTCCCCCCACGGACTTGATGATTTCTGATGTTATATTATCCGTGCCAGCAGCTTTCCAGTTATTTAGTTTTTTAATCGCCTTTACCACTTCTGATCTTAGAATGTTTGGCTCCTTTTCTAGACAGTAGGTAGATGTGCACCTTGGAATTTGCACGGTATGGGAAAACAGTTTCTGTATCTCTATATAATATGGTCTCCTTATGTTAACAGGTTCTGGGATACATGGAGATTGTACCTTGCAAAAGTTTCGGGCGCAAGTGGTGGTATATCAACAAGGCTCCTTGGCTGGAAAACTTCATCCCTTGGTATATTATCCATCAACAGACAAATACAAGCAATGTCTCAAACTACGCGGCAGCGAGAGCGGCTAAGTTTGAAAGGAAATTGAACAGTAAGAGTGATAAAACAATAATGATATAAGTGTCGAAAGAAGTAAGGAAGGAAGGCAAAAGGAGTAATACAGAATCAAAGTTGGGATGCCTGCGAAAGCAAATGTGTGAAAGGGGTGGAAGGATCAAAAATGATATCAATCACGAGGAGATTGAGAGAATAATGAATGAGGGAATGTGTGTTGAAAGGGTTTTGTAAGACATGCTACCAGAGGTAGAGCTGTAGAATTTACAAAAATGCACAGACATGGGCATCTATAATAGTAACTAGGGAAAGATCCAAGTTACCGGCAGATTTCTAGAATATCTCCTCAATCCTAAAGTACCTACCACAAGCACCGAATACGTGCTTTATTGGGTAGAAAATATTGGTTGGCCGCAAAAGACAGGCTGAGCATGTTGACATCTTCTACACGGGATCCTATGACGGATCAAACATGATGCTCTAGAAATATCATCAAAACCCTTAGATTTCTAAAAGCAGCTGGTACTGACGTAATACAGTATATACTTATCGTCTATAATTTTCCAAAACTTCTCAAAAAGAGGAATTTTAGAATTAACATATAGAGTAGACACAAAATACCGTTCCGTTTATAAAAATAGTAACTTTTTTATTTGTGAGTATTTTTGTAATCTTTTCTCTTGTTTCAAACATTAAACTTTGGAGATTAATCACTAGCGCTGGAAAGACGTCTAAAAAAAGTTTCACTATATTTCCAAATTATTATGTAAAAGCGTTAGTACTAATTAGTTTTTAACGGACTGAAACTTTTGTTTTTAAATTTAGTTATTTACGTTTTTGCTTCTAATTGTGAGTGCTTGGTGCTAGTTAAATGTTAATTGCTAGTTAAAGGTTTATTGTTAGTATTAAGGGTTGGTTAGATGTTAATTGTTTAGTGTTAATCAAGTGTTAGTAAAGTGAATATAATATGGGATAATAGACCATTATGTTACAATACATCGTCCGCTGTACGAATAAAGATGGTCCCATTATTTTTGGGAAACGACCAGTCACTAATTGCCACTCAGTGCATACCGGAAATTTTATGTTGCAATGTTGAGTTGCGATGCTCCAGCAGCTTTCACTGTTCGTACCAATGTGTCCAAATTTGAGTTGGCACGTTGGAGATGTAAGAGTAGCAGAAGGTCAGACATAAGGGAGAAGGTCTACCTAAGAAAAGAGTTTAAGGGAGCTTTAAGATAACATTAAATAGGAGACTACGAAAATGACACCAGTTTTTCTGTAAATAAAATATAATTATTTATTTTAAACCTGTTAAACAATTAATAATCAATAAGCCAAAAAAACCTTGGGTTACAATTAGTGATTGCAATCCGGTGTGATTTTCAATCTGGCCGGATGCGGCCGTATTTCCATCGATCCGGCCGCATCCGGATCGGTAGAAGTTCGGTTGATCCGATCAGGATAATTCTCCCTTTTCGTTCCAAAATGGACAGTTTCCAGGATAATCGAGTGAGTGTATTATATAGGTAGTTTACACGCACACGTTTATAATTAGACAAATAATTGAAAATCTAGTACAGTGTAGGTAACTAGTTATATTTCACAGAATTTTAGTATTTAACATCAGAAGAGGTGCAGTATCCAGTAAAGAAGCTAAAAAATAGAAAATCCCCTGGTGAGGATGGAATTACCAACGAGTTACTAAAGTACGGAGGTAAAAAGCTAATTAATGAGCTGTCAAAACTCCTACACAAGATAATGAGAACGCAAACAATTCCAATAGAGTGGAGAATAAATATATTGATACCTATATTCAAGAAAGGCGACAAAAAACTTCCGGAAAATTACAGAGAGATCAATTTGCTCAATACAATACGAAAACTAACAACCGGAATACCAACACAAAAACTGAATAACATAATCACATTAGAAGATGCACAACAAGGATTCAGAAGCGGAAGATCTTGTACCGAAGCAATATTTCTACTACGACAACTAATAGTAAAATCTCTAAAATATATAAGAGACCTGCGTTCCTGTGCTATATAGACTTTAATAAAGCATTTGATATATTACAATTAAATGATATAAAAATACTGACTAATAGAGAAGTACCATCACCAATAATAAAACTGATTAGAAACATATACAAAGACAACAGAATAAAAATAAGAAGCCGAGAGGGTTTTTCCGAATCAATACTAGCAGAAAATGGAATCAGACAAGGTGACTCTCTGAGCCCGCAATTATTCAACATTATTATGGACGAGATAATAAAGAATATCAAACCGATGCGAGGATACAGAATCGGACAAAACAAATTAAATATTATAAGTTATGCAGATGATGCTATATTGGTTGCGGAAGATTAAGATAGATTACAGAGATTACTCTAAAAGTTCCACCAAACATGTAAGAAATACAATATGGTTATCTCTATCGAAAAAACCAAATCGATGATAGCAGCGAAAGAACCGCTAAGGTGTAAACTGATGATAGAGAACAAACCAATCGAACAAATAATGGAGATACAGTATTTAGGAGTGAAAATGACAAGCCATAGAAACTTAGACAAAGACGTAGGGAAGCAAATAAGGAAAGCAGAAAGAATAGGAGGCTGCATAAACAATACGATATGGAAAAATAAACATTTAAGATTGGAAACGAAGACACGAATATACAAAGGGGCGGTAAGACCTATCATACCATACGCCATGGAAACTATGGCAGAAACTGCAAAAACTAAACAGCGGATGCAAGTGGCAGAGATGGCAATACTAAGAAAAATAATAGGAAAGACAAGGCGAGACAGAATACCTAACGACAACATACGAGAAATATGTAAAATACAACCAATAACGGAATGGGTAAACGCCACACGACAGGAATGGGATAGCCACGTGTCAAGAATGGAAAATGAAAGATTAGTAAGGATAGCACGAGACAGCCAAACCCAGGGGAGGAGAAGTGTTGAACGCCCCAGCAAGAGATGGAAAGACAGCTTCTGAATGTTATCGAACTAAACAGGCAAAAAATTGCCTAAAACGAATAAGAAGAAGAACTTTTATCACTATGTTGAGTTTTTAAATATTTAGCTTGATCAACTTATTATAAATACCGTATTTGGCGGTGTATAAGGCACACCCTTAAATTTTACCTACTTTTTGTGAGCCTATAACGCGGACCTATGTTTTAGAGGCAATTTTTTTGAATAAAAGGTGCGCGTTATGCACCAGCAAATACGGTAATTATTTTAATTATACATGATTTACCACAAAATCAATTTTGGTTTTGAAGAAAACATGTGGCACCTTGCGCATCACGCATTTAAAGTACTAGTCATGCAATAGCGCGATTATTTTACCAAAAATTAGCATCACCGGATCCTGTGACCGGATGTGGTATATTGGTACCAGATCCGGTAAACGTTTTTGTGATGCCGGATCCGCCGGATTTCCGGATCCGATTTTCCGGATTGCAATCCCTAATTACACCAAATTAAAACAAAATTATAAGATGAAGAATGACGAACATAATAAATATAATAAGACTAGGTGTATTTCTGTGAGAAAATGTTTCAAGCATCTGCAAATACTTGCAAGAATTACCACGCGACAAGAAAAAATAACTTGTTTGGAAAGCAACACTACTATAGGTGATGAAAAGATTATTTGGTAAGGTTTAAAGAACATGAAGACTACCTGCCAAAGGACTAAACCAGGCCTGCCAGAATCATTGGTTAGTGTCAATGATCTAAACAACTATTTTGTAGGGTCTGCTAACCAACTCGCTCAAGAAGTTGATGAAAATACTCTTCTAAGTTATCAATATTCTTTTAAAAGGCAAATGACAGATTTATTGAACCTAAAGCGGGTAACTGAAACTGATATTAACAAAATAATCCTCAATATAAAATCTAGTGCTATGGGCTCTGATGGAATAAATATCAACATGATAAAAATTTGTTGGCCTCAGATACTTCCAATTATTACTCATAACAGTTGCTTACTAGCAACTAGCGTAGTCCTAGGTACTAGCGTATTTCCGGACGCATGGAAACATGCATTCTTCTTCTTCTTGGTGCCATATCCACCTAGTGAATGTTGATGGAGATCATGCCCGCTATAATAATTTTATTGATAGCAGCACGGAACAACTCGAATGATGTCTTTCCATACCACTGTCTGAGGTTCCCCAACCATGAGGTTTGCCTTCTACCCGGTCCTCTATTACCATTGATCTTGTCTTGCATGATGAGCTGCAGTATCTCATGATGTATCCCATGTAAAATAGCTTCTTTATCTTGATGTTTGGCATGACTTTGATTTTATTTCCCATTCTTCTCAGAACCTCTTCGTTCGTTATTCTGTCAACCCAACTGATCCGCAGATTTCTTCGATACACCCACATCTCGAAGGCGTCGATCTTCTTCGAAGATGCTTCTGTTAAAGTCCATGCCTCCATGACGTAAAGCAATACCGAAAATACATAGCATTTCACAACACGTATTTTTAACTTCAGGCTAAGATTGTGAGTGCACAGCAAGGATCTCATACGTATAAAGGCTACTATTGCAAGTGCGATTCTTGTTTTTATTTCCGCCGACTGGTCCCATTTCTTGTTCATGTTGCATTTTAGATATGTGATGCGCTGTACTCTTTCAATGGCTGTGTTGTTTGCGTACAGACAAGTATCTTGTGAATTTGCCATTTTGCTTATCACCATGTACTTCGTCTTGCTTGCATTGAGTTTTAAACCATATTCTTCAGCAGCTTCAGCTATTCTGCTTAGAAACTCTGCCGCCCTTCGGGTGTGTCTCCGATGAGGAAGGTGTCGTCTGCGTAACCGATGTTTTTTTATTGTTTTGCCGTTTACAATAATGCCTTCTTCAATTTCGTGCAGGGTATCTTTAAATAGTTCTCCTGAATATACGTTAAAAATAAGTGGTGACAGAATACAACCTTGACGTACTTCACGTATGACTTCAACTTCGTCAGTGTGACTATCCTCTACCCAGACAGTCGCTCTATTCTTCCAGTAAAGGTTACCGATTATTCTGATGTCCTTGTCGTCCATTCCGGTATTCTTAAATATTTCAAGCATCTCCTGGTGTTTTACTTTGAAAAACGCCTTTTCAAAGTCTATAAATCATGCATATACGTTCTTGTTAACATCTCTGCATCGCTGAATGAGAAATTGAGCGGAAAAGAGGGCATCTCTGGTTCAAGACCACTTGTGAAGCCAAATTGAGTGTGACCTATTTGTTCTTCGAGGTTGTGGTATATGCGCTCGTGGATGACCTTGAAGAAGAGTTTAAGTGCATGGCTCATGATACTGATAGTTCGGTATTCTCCACATTTCCTTGCATTTAATTTTTTTGGTAGAGTTATGAATGTTGACTTGAGTCAATCCTATGGAATACTTCCGGAGTCCTAAATAGCGTTAAATAGTCTGACAACGATACTAAGCCCTTTTTCCTGAAGTAGTTTCAAAACTTCAACCTGAATTTCATCGGGTCCAACTGCCTTCCCTTTCATTCTGCCAAGTGCTTTCTACACCTCGGAAGTTGTAATTGGTGGGCCTGGTATAGCGATATTCATATGGTGTTCTTGTGGTCTTATATCGTCAAATAGTTCCTGGATGTAGTCTTTCCATGTCTTACACTTATATTCTAGGCTGTGTATTGCTTGTATGTGCCTGTCTAGGAACGTGTTTGCGTTGAGCTTTCTTCGAGTACCGGTAATAAATCTGATCTTCGCATGAATGCTGTATGTGTCGTGCCTTGGTTGCAGTTCTTCTAATTCATAGCTGTCTTTTTCGTGCTTATTTTCCTTTGCTGCTCTGATGTCACGTCTAATTTCTCTTTGCATTTGCCAGTATTTATCTGCATCTTTGTTTTAATATTGTAACCGTTGATCCATTTTTGCCAAAATTTCTTGTGTCATCCACTGCTGTTTTGCTCTCCGGTCGTCTTGTCTTATTGTTTATTTGCCACTTCATTCGTCGCCTTTTTATTGTGATTACATAGTTATTCTACATGTGTTTCTGTGTTGTTAGCGTCTTCAATTTTGTCCAAAGGCAATCGGTGGCTTCTGCCGTTACGAGTGTCCTTCAATTTTCGGTTGTTTATTCGAATAAATTTGATTTTCTTTGCCATTTTCTTTGGCCGAAATTCCACCTCTGCTATAAGCAGATTGTAGTCCGAAGGCACGTCAGCGCATGGGTACATTTTATAAGACTTGACAGTGTTGCGGAATCGTTGTTTTATTCCGAAAAAATCTATCTGATTGCGAACTATGTGATCGGTAGTGTCCGCGGGCGATTTCCAGGTGTACCTACAGTCTCCTAGCTCGTAATTGGAAAAAACTATTCATTAGTGCTAGTCCTTCCTCTTGGTAGAACTGCACAAGAGAACTGTCACCTCGTTCGTTTCGGATTCCTAAACCCTGATTTCCTACTCTATTGCGGTTGTTGTTGGTGCATATACTTGAATTAGGTTAAAATCTACTGGACTTGCATGTATTTTAATCATAGCTATTCTATCTGACTATGGCAGGAAGTTGGTGACTGCTTGTGAGGTATCTTTCCTAACTATAAAACCTACACCATTCCTATGGTGGTTACCGTCCTCTCCTGAGTAATACACTGTATGATTGTCTACTACACAGCTTCCAGAGTTAGATCATCTCATTGCACTGATACCTAAGACTGCTATGTCCAGTCTCTTCATTTCAAGGATGGTGTTATGGATTTTTCCTTGTTCATATAAACTCCGCACATTCCACGTGCCTATTCTCTTCTTCGCAGCTAACCGGGGGATTATTAGCGCCCCTCCCCATTGAACCCTACTAGGGGCCGTGTTTCGATTTGTAGCCATGGTGATGATTTTCCTGGGGATTTGTTATGAGGTGGTTTCCCAATGCCTTTCTCATCGCAGTTTCAAGGCCGGTTGAATCATATGTGATGTCCATGAAAATGAAAATCATGTGCATCATATGAAATATGCATATGTCCACCCAATTGCCAAAAACGCACGACCTAACTTAATTACCGATCTAAGGCCCATTTCATTTATTCCACCCATTTCCAATATCAATAAAAATGTGGTGGACCTGCAAGTTAGGAAGTAAGCAAGCAAGTTTATTGAAGTAAATAAAATCTTTCCATCGACTCAATCCAGTTTTAGAAAAGGTCATAGCTCCACTACAGTACTAATAGACGTAGTTGATGAAATAGCAAAGGCTCTTGATGGCCACAATGTAGCTGTACTAGAGTACTAGCTAGAGTACTACCAATAGTAATTGGACTTCAGAAAAGTCCAATCATCGTATGTTTCTTAGTATTTTACACTATATACGAATGTCCAAAACACTATACAGTTTCTAGCTAGTTTCTTGCGGGGCAGAAGTCAAAGGGTTACTTTACAAAATGATATCTCGGAGAGTATAGTTGCAAATGGTGGTGCCCCCAGGATTCTGTGTTGGGACCATTATTGTTCATTACTGTTTACTCTATACACTATAAATATCAGAGCATCAATAAAGAATGGTCTTCATAATCAGTATGCTGACGACACACAGTTAATACATACTTTCCCTTCTGATAAGCTTGAACTCGCTGAACGATTTATAGATGATGACCTGAGAAGTATAGCTAATTTCACTACTGGACATTCCCTAACGATCAACCCGAGCAAGACTAAAATCATGCTATTTGTCTCAAAAAGGAAACAAGTGGCTATTAAGAAAAAACTGACCATCAACTGAAAGTACCATCAGCGCCTGAACATAACAAATGAATAAAAAAATCTCGGACTTTTAATTGATGACAGATTAAAATTTTCATCACATGTATCGACACTTTTAAAGCGCGTTTATTTAAAATTGAAAGTATTGCATTCCAGTAGGCATATCTTATCTTTAAACTTAGAAAGGAAACTAGTGCTTGCATATGTTTTGTCAATGCTTGGTTTTGTCAATCCTTTGGTGTATACTAGTTTCATTAATAATACAGACCGCGCTAAAATACAACTAGCACAAAATAGGTGTATCAGATTTATACATGGCCTAAGACCTGGCCAAAAAATATCCACGGAAATTCGAAGCAAATGAAAAAAACTTTTTACCGAAAATTTCATCCTACACCTTCTTCTTCTTGTCTTTTTAAAGAAACCCTGTACTGCAAATTACCCAGGTATCTGTACAACAAAATAACTTTCAGAACTGACGTTCATACAATTAATATGCGTAATAACGGCTTGCTGATTCCACCTATACACTATACCTTAAAATTTAAATCTTCGGACACTTAGCAAATAACGTCCATCATCAATAATCTACTAAGGCTAGCGAACGTTCAACAGTATAAAAATTATGTCAATATGCAAAGAATACAGTGTCCAGAATAAAGTGAGCATTTAGAAAAATGAAGTTTAATATTCCTCTCTTTATTTTTTTTGTTAGTCGGTGTAAGGTTTACCTAAAGATAACATAGAGGGCTTATGGAAGATTAAGAAACTATTGTTAAATTCTTGAATACGTCCTTTTGTTCTCCATTTAATTCCATTTATGTATATTTGTTTTTTATGTGTAAATCAGATTGTATATTTCTTTGTGTGGGGGACAATAAATGATTTAATAATATTTGTTCTACGCAGAGTAAATATTATATATAAAGTTTATTATTTTTATCGTTGCCGCGTAGTTAGAGACATTGCTAGTATTTGTCTCTTGATGGATAATATACCAAAGGGTGGAATTTTTCAGCTAAAGAGCCTTCTTGATAAACTACAATTACATCCTATCTATGTCATCCTTCTCATTCACACCCCAGATTTCTGCCACATACATCATAATACTACGCACGCCACCACTACATTGCTACTTTACCTTACCACCACTTGCGCCCGATTTTTCTACAAAGTACAATTTTTCTTCTAAGTACAATTTCCATGTATCCCAGAACCTGGGTTATTGCTCAAAATAATTATTATTGCTCAAAATAATTATTATTGCTCATAATAATCTATTATTATTGCTCATAATAATAGGCTCTGTCAAGAAAAAATACCACCAACACAGTTTGGTCGCAGAAATGTGCTGGGTACACGAGAAGCTCTTTAGCATAAGTGTTATTTCAACGATTCAGGGGCATGAGCTGCGGTATTTTTGCTTGCTTTATTGATTACCAAAAGGTATTCGATAGATTGCGACATTAAAAGAGGATAGAGATTTTAAAGAAAGTTGGAACATATGGAAAATACTTAAGAATCATCATAAACTTATACTGGAACCAGTCAGGAACTGTGAATATTCTACGAGGAGTAAGGCAAGGCTGCAACTATCCCGTTGATATTCAACATCTATTCGGAATACATATTTAAATAAGCTCTGGAAGACCTGGCAGCCTGTATATCACTAAACGGTGAAACAATAAATAATATACGGTACGCGGATGATACGATGATAACTACAATACCTCATGAATAGAGTAACAACAAGTAGCGAAACGTATGGCATTTGACCATACATTACAAATTGTCACCTCATAGTCAATCAGAAACCCATAGAGAGAGTAAATTAATATTCATATCTTGGCACTACTCTAAACGATCAGTGGGATCATTTTCAAGAAGTGAAGATCCGTATCGAGAACACGAGAGCCGTTTTCAAAATCATGGGATCCCTACTCAGGACCTCACAATGTTAACGAAACTGAGAATTCTGCGTTGTTACGGGTTTTCGGTTCTCTTACAGAGTTGAATCGTGGAAACTAACCGATGCTATAAGCAAGAAACTGGAAACATTTTAGATGTGGTTATATCGAAGGATGTTGAGAGTTCGTAGAGATCGTATAACAAACACTGAGATCCGTCATAGAATGCTGAAGGATAAAGAGCTCCTCAGCACCACACAATGCAGAAAACTCCAATAACTGGGACATATTACGAGAAATAAAAGCAGATTCCATCTACTGCAAACAAACAAAAAAAGGGAAAGTAGCAGGAAACAGAGCTCAAAAGCTTCATTTATATCTATGCCTCGTAGTAGTATTTTTCAATGCAAACAAATCTAACAATTATTCTCGAGTTACTCCATCTTCAAACACGAAACGAATAAAAATTGCAATCTCAGGTTGATCTGTAATATCTGTTGACCCATCAAGTGCTAAACTAATTGCTACTCAGTTGTTTATATCTTATTGCAAAATTTTCCTTTCATAAAATCTAATATTCTTGATTAAACTAAACATCCAACATTTGAAATATGATATTTTGGGAGGTGCGGCCCCAAAGTTTTTCAGCCAAGTAAATTTGGCTCTCACTGCAAAAAGTCTGGTCACCTCTGTACTATATCAACCTTGGTGGTGCCTTCAATGTACCTTAGAACTCCCTTCAACCTACATCATCATCATCATTGAGCTCTCTGTGTTCACTTCTGGACATAAGCCTCCCCATTTCTGCCCATTCCCTCCTGTCTTAAGCTCTCTGTATCCAGTTGCCTGGCCATCTTTGTAGATCGTACGTCCAACGTGTAGGGAGTCTTCCCATACCTCTTTTATCCAAGCGCGGCCTCGCGAGCAACTCCAGCAGCCTATTGGCCAATCTTTCGTCCCTCATTCGTGCCTAATGTCCAGCCCACTTCAAAGTTTGAGTTTGGTTAACTACATCTGTGACGCCGGTTCTTCTTCGTAAATCTTCATTTCTTATATGATCCAGCAGTGACACTCCGAGCATGGACCTTTCCACCTTGCGCTGTGTTACCATAAGTTTCTTAGCACTTGCTGTGGTTAGTGTTAAGGTTTCAGATCCATAGGTCATGACGGTCAACACACACTGATCAAACACCTTCCTCTTTAAACATTGTGGTACATCGCTTTTAAAGACTTCCGCGAGTTTTCCATAGGCTGCCTAAGATATCGTAACTCTTTTTCATTTTTCGCACGATTGGTTGTCTAGTGAGATTTGGATTTCATGATCAAGATAGTTGTACTTATCCACCAGAGCTACTTCCTCATCACCAATGAGAATTTGGTCACTGGGAACTAAATTTGTCATAACAACAGTTTATAGAGATGGCTCAGAAGGCTTATCGGTCTGTAGTTCTCAAGTTCCGTTAAATCACCTTTCTTATGTAGTAGTATTACGATGGCATTGTGCCATTTGTCTGATATTGTACTATTGTATATGCACACGTTAAATAGCATTGTTATCTTTTCTAGTAAACGTGGGCCACCGATTTTTATTGTATCTGCAACTACATTGTCCTCTCCGGGAGCTTTGTTGTTCTTAGATCTCCTAAACGCGAGCTTTATTTCATCTATTGTGATGCATGTTAATTCTTCTGAACCTTGATTTACAATCCCTTCAACCTACGTATATCCTCAACACTTGGAGAGTCCAAAGATATGGAAAGGAAACTCACGCTGAAAGCTAGATCAGGTTCTGTTCCCGCCATGAGGTACATTTAAGCTCCGACCGCCTGTTTGTAAGTAAAGTCTATTCTTTTCTCACTTTCCCTAATTTGTTTACCGGTGTCTGACTGTTTTATAATTGGAGTAAACACTGGCTTACAGTCTTAAAAGACAAACCTCTCTTGGCGTAAGCTTGCTGGTAAATCTGATCCGTCCTCTGGGCGTTGAATCTCGAGATCAAGAAAATATGATGCTTTCTTAGATTCATGGGCAGTTTCTTGGTCTACGATCTTCTGATAAACTGTTTCTTATACAACACTGTTAGTCATGGATTTTTCATATCTGTTGGCCTTACAAAATAGATCACTCTGTTATTAATGTTTTTTTGAGTTCTTCTTCCGCAATTGAATCTGCTAATGCATCTAGTTATCTAAGCTTTACATCGATTACTTCCAGAGCACCATCATGATAATCAAGAAGGTCCCCAATATTTATTTTCCACATAAGCCAATCAGATTCACCACGCAATGGCTTTATATGCTTTGAAAACTATCGTCTCTACTTACAAACACTATTTCACAAAACCTGGCACAAGCATACTGGAACCCATAACCTATTGTGGTTGTTTGTAAAAAAAAAACACTTTATCTACTCGCACACCAAAATAAGTAATAAGTAAATTATAGTAAATTATAGTTGTGAAGGATTCCATTATTATAATCGTGTGTAAAAGTACAAAAATCGTGCGTAAAAGGCCAATGTAAATCAAATGAAGTTTCATTATTGAACAATTTCTGCATGTGTCTTGTAGTGTCTTTCCTTGAACCAAAGATGAATGGTAGAAAAATTGGAAGTCAGAGAGAGGAGAATCCTCAGAAAAATCCTTGGCCCGGTAAAGGAAGATGGGGAATTCCGAAACCAACATAACTCTGTGCTACACGAACATATTTATAGGCTCTCTGACTGTACAAGGAAAAGAAGGGTAGCTTTCTATGGTCACGTAACAAGATTGCCTCCAAACCAACTAACCAACCGTCTGTTCACTTTTTGCCAAAACAAGAAGGTTCGTACCACTTAGTTTACGGAAACCGAGAATGATAGTAAAGAACTGGGAATAACAGATATCCAAAACAGACAGTCTGTAAGACGCACCCTGAAGGAAGTCCGTGGATTTTAGGAAAAACCCCGAAGGAAAGGTACCCCCTGACAGAAGAAAGAAATTTGTTACACCGGCAGAAGAAGCGACAATACTGGGCAAAGATCAAAGCCCAACAGTTGAACAAGCGTGGTTCAAAATAGGCATATTCTAAACAAGAAGAAGAAGAAACAATTTCTCTTTCTTATTACTATGGCAACAACTCGCGTCACTAAACAAAAAACATAGACGTAGTGAAAATAAACTTTCTGACGGATATTAAAATTAATTAATTTTCTTTATTTTGAATCAACAAGTTTCGGCCTCTCAGTTTGGATTTATCTCGCTCTAATATAACTTAACCTTAACCTAACCGAAACCTAGATTAAATCTAGGTTAACCTAGATTAGATTGACAACGACCAAATAGTGTTTCCCGTTTTACTAGTTAGCAATTTTTGTCACGGAGGCCCTGAACGTTCTAACCTTATTGTGTCAATGATTTGAAGTATTTTGTATGTCAAAATTATAATTTTTCAATGTTATCTGGAAGAAACAATTTTTTTTTTTTAGATTCAACAGTATTTTAACATGCTTCGTAGGTAAAATAATGTATGATACACGCGTGTGAATGGCTTTTGTGCTCATTGCAATTAAAGTTCGCAACTCATGCACAAAAGCCCAACTTTACACACTTGTATCATAAACCACTATTAATAGTCGATTTCAAAACAAACGAGAACGGAAATAGCTTTCTTGAAAACAGTTCTACCAACTGAATATAAGAATACATAAAAAACTTAAACAAAGGCAGGACTGCAACAAGCCAGGTCAATAAAGTGCATAATTATATCTAAAAATGCTACCTAACATTGAGTGCATTTGAATGTTATAGCTCATGGCATTTGCATTACAATGACAATAAATCTTTCACGTCTACGATCGTGTTAAGTAATTTGTATCGTTAAAAGGAAATGGATAATTTTGTGAAAGTATAAGATAATATTAGTCATTTATTTATTTACCATCTTGTACGATTGAAGCTTCTTGTGATGTGAATCCAATCATGTAGGGCACAATATTAAAATTTCCCTTCGAAAATAGTTCGTTGCTTCGATTGGTGAGAAGAGCCCCTTCATGTTGTGGTTCAAGGCATGGCGCAAACGGCAGCCCGTTCAGCGGTTCCATCGCATTCTAAAACAAAAAATATACCGACCCCTAATTTACATACATTTATATTCATTATTAATTCCTACCCCTAAATTTATGGCCATATATTTCGACTTCAATTTCTTGTAATCCTCCTTACGTAACTTCTCTACTAAGGCGGTGGTATTAGATTCAAATATTCCGCATGCTAATCCTAACATGATCACTATTTTCTTGGGATCCCGTTGATAGGCCCAAGGACAAAGGGCACTTCCGCTCGCTGAAATGGCTTTTTGAAACAACCCTTTAGACTGCTTAATTATTAAGTGATAACTGACTGATGCTGCTCCCGCACTATCACCAAAAATCGTAATATTTTTTGGGTCTCCTCCAAAGTTTTTAATATTTTTCTTAATCCAACGGAGAGCTTCGACTTGATCTTTAAGACCGTAATTACCTGGCAGAGCCATATCTTGTGTGCTTAAAAACCCTTTGAATCGTTAGTTAGAATTAGTTTATAATTAGTCATCTTGTTCTGGTTCCACCAACCGAATATTCCAATGCGATAGTTGAAACTCACGAACGCGATGTTTTGGCTGAGGAGATAATCTGGACCGTAAACTGAATAGTTTGATATTCCGTTTGCAAATCTTCCGCCGTATATCCACACCATCACTGGCACTAAATTACTCTCGTTTATCTTCTTTATGTTCTAAAGATTGAAGATAATAAAGCAGCATTAAGGGATAACCAAGAAATTACAATTTTAATGAAATCGTAAAAAATATTCTTAATGTCTCTCGCAGACACCACACATTTTAAGGAAAATCTCAGAAAAGCCAAAGAGAGAAATATTGGGTCAAACTAATAAATTATCCAAACTTGCAGTTATTAATACATAATTCATTTTATACATCGAATTTAGAAGTTTCGGTTTGTTCATAGAACTGGAATTGTTCTAGATTAACAAGCAAGAACAGTCTAATAAAATTACTCAACCTTATATACCTGAGAATACAGAAACCTATTATTTGTTAATCATATTCTCAATGTAGTTTAAATTTAGTTTTTTTTCTTTCTAATAAAAAATACCTCGACATGATTTCTCTTAGAGAAAAACACACAAAAAACTTATATTTTCTTTTTCATTTTCTGTATATATTTTGTTACTCTAATTTATGTTTTCATCTGTGAGCATTCATGAAATATTTCCATTAATATTAAAACAATCTCGGAAAGCCAAAAGTAATAAATTTACCGTCGTAAAATTATTTACGGCAAACGTTAAATTTTAAGGACAAATTTTATTAAAATTTCACTCAGACTTTATGTGCTTGTTTTTGACAATTACATTTAACAATTATAGCGAAAGCCACATCTCTCCACATTCTAGTAATAATTGAAAGAGATATTAAATTTCAATAGGCCTTTTCAATGTTCACGTTTCCCCATCAACATAGTCGACAACTCTATAGACGTCCCCAATGTATGCACCGGGATTTCTAAATAAAATATATCCAATATTGTCTGGACTAACGAGATTTTCCAGTAAAACGGAATTTATGTACGTTACGAGAATAACAACATAATTACTTCATCAAATACATTCAAATTTATAATTCAGAAGAAAATGCATTTAGTCGTGTTTGCTAATTTTAAAATTAATAATGAAACAATCTAAATCTATATATCTATAATAATGTGGTGGTGCAACCGGGACGCGAAGCTAAGTTGGCAAGCATGAACATTGATTTTTTAACAGTTAGTGGTTTTTTTTAATTTTGTAATGGTGTGAGGCTACAAATAGATTATTATCATTGGCATTAACATGAAATATTTAACTTGTAATATAAATAGATATTCAAATATATTATCATTAAAAACAGTTCATTCATTAAGTGATTAAAAACCTTGGTAAAGTGTAGCAATCGCCCAATGTGTTATTATATAATAATATAATTTGTATTAAAAACAACTATTATTAATATGTTTTATATTTACAATGTTATTTAATATGACTTAACACTAATGTATATCTAAGGATAATGGAGAACATCTGGTTGATCAGGGCTACCAACCCTTGGTGGGAAACCCTACGCATGAGCAGCTTGGGCGTTCCATTACATCCCCCTTTTTCAGCGGTAACGCAACGGAACCTTAACGACACGACCGCTACTAGTCGTACTCAGGGTTGGTTCGGTCGCATCTGTAGCTGGATGGCTAGCAGCTGCCGGTGGTGTCGTGATCGGCATCGGTATTGGCTGAGCAGTATTGGCTGACTCAGTGTCGACTGGGTTCTCCTGAAAACCTGTAGAGGGATGCTCGTTGTCTGACGAGTTCGATGGTCCGGTTCCAGGACTGGCGACATGTTTAAGATGCCAGGAGTTTCTGCGATAAGTTGCTCCCTCAGTAGTTTTGACATTGTAGGATCTGGATGCTGTCTGTTCTCTGTTGTATCAAAGGCTCCATTGGATTATCTTTCTGAATTTTATTACAGCTTTTACAAATTCTTACATATTCTGTAATATCTTTTGTCATTCCAGCCCAGAATACGTTGTCTCAAGCAAATTGTAGCGTTCCTTGTACACCCTTGTGACTCAGATGGCAGTGCTTCATTATTAACGGTACCATTGATGGTGAAATTAATACTCTGTCGCTTTTGAAAATCAGATAATTAATGACGCTCAGCGTTTCTCTATATGTCCGATATTTTTTTAAGTTATCTTTGACTTCTTCAATTTTGTCAGGCCATCCTTTCTTTCAGGCCAAACTATTTCTTGTAGTTCTGTTAATTCATTGCTATTTTCTGTATATCTTTTCAAGTCTTCTTTACGTGATTTGGTGAATAGAACAATAAACGGCACATATCTGAAGAATCAGCTTAGATTCTGGCAGTCTCTACTTAGTGCATCGGTAACGTACATCTCTGAGCCTTTTCTATAAATGATTTTAGGGTTATACGGCAGTATTTGATATAATATTCTTTGTAATCTGGGCGGTGCTTCCGCGAAGGACTTCGTAAATATTGTTTCTAAAGGTTTATGGTCAGATTCGATGGTAAGATTTTTACAACCCCAAATGTAACTGTGAATTTTTTTACAAGCTACCAATATGGCATCTGCTTCTTTTTCCAGTTGACTGTATCCTATTACTGTGGTAGTAAAAGACTTGGCGTAGTAAGCAATAGGTTTTCCTTTTTGAATCAATACTCCACCGCAGGCATAACTACTTGCGTCCACTGAACATAGTATAGCCTCTCTTGGATTATAATATTCCAAAACGGGAGGCTTTTTCAGCAACTCTTTCAATTTCAAAAAAAGCCTTCTCCTGGTTGTTGTCCCAATACCATTATGTGTCTTATTTCAGTAATACTCTTAATGGTGTAGTTACATCAGCCATGTTTTTCATGAATTTTGAGAGGTATGTTACTAACCCAAGGAATCTTTGCAGTTGTCTTACATCTTCAGGTCTCTTTATTTTATTTATCGTTTCTAATTTTTCTGGGTCTGGCTTCAATCCTTTGTTCGTCATAATATGTCCTAAGAATTTAACTTCTTGTGTACTGAATATGCATTTTTGTTTATTTAGTTTTAACCCTGAATTTCGCACTTTTTGTGTAATTTTTTCTAATTTATCTTGTGTTTCAGCATGTATAAGTATATAATCCATTGATACCTCTGTGTTTTCTATGTCCGTGAGGAGTGAGCTCATGACTTGTTGAAACACATCAGGCGATTATGCTAAACCAAATGACATTCTCAGGTAAGAGTATCTTCCAAATGGCGTGCTGAATGTTAAATATTCTGATGTTCTTTTTGTGACTCTAAGCTGCCAAAAACCTCTTTTGCAATCTAAAACCATAAAAATCTATACCATAAAGTGAACCATTTTGAACCGTATATTCTTGAAGTTATTTCTTAAGTGTTTAGAGGGTAGTGCCTTCTTCTTAGGTTTTTATTTATAACTGATGGATCTAAGCACAATCGTATTTTTCCATTTTTTCTTACTACTACCATAGGTGAAACTGCTGGTGTTGGTTCTGTGACTGCTTTTATTATTTTTTGTTCGACCATACTCTCCAGTTCTTTTTTTTTCTTGATCTCTGATTATATGTGGTACCTTTCTTGGTGGGCATATCGGCAGCAGAGTCAATTGTCTATTAGGTCTATATCGTATTTAAATTGTTTCAGGCATCCAATTCCATCAAAAAGTTCTTCATTTTTCTTTGACAATTCTTCAACTCGTCTCTCTAATTTGAGGTTTACACAGCTCGTTTTGCCGAGTATTGGTGTAACTTCCTTCTCTACTATTATGTATTTGACGGCTAACTTTTTATTTTTAGTTTGTGTTTCGATTCATGCCTCTCCTAATACAGGCATTTTGTGGTTAGATTATGGAATGACATCAAATTATCATTAGAAAATGACATCAAATATCTGGTAGTGGAGTGCTCTATGTTGGCTCTAGTTTTATCTGCTATACTTTTACTTCATACGTTGCATTGGCTACCCGAATCAAGTTTAAATTTTACCTGAATTCCTGACTAGCCAAACCAGTCCTATTCGTGTCCTTTGTCCTTTCCGATTTCACAGACATAGTAATCTGCATCACTTATTTCCTTTTCTTCTTTCAGTGTTTGTACATTTCTTGTTTCATTTCTTTTAAAGTAGTTAGTGAAGTGATTTCTTCTATGGCATACCCCACATGTTTTTCCAAATGCTGGGCATGCCCTAACTCCATGTTTCGTACCACATCTTCCACAGTTAAATTCTCTTTCTTCGAATTCACTTTTTTCTTTTTTACACTGTCTATCTTTATCACTGTTATTAATATAATTATTTTTCTTTTTATAAGTAACCGTTTCTACTGATGCTGTATTCTTCATATTTTTCACTTGTTGTTGAACCTGTTCCAGTGAGTGACAGATATCTACTGTTTTTTCTAGGGTTAATTCATGTTCAGCCAGGAGTTTTTCCCTTTCTATGCCGATTACTATTTTATCCCGAATTATGCTGTCTTCAAAGAATTCCATAACCACAATTTTTAACTTTGGTTTTGAGATTAGTAAGAAATTCATCAAAATATTGCCCACTTTCTTGTGTCATGAGGTTGAACATATATCTTTCATAGATTTCATTTATTCTCGGTGTAAAGTAGTTTGTAAATTTACTTTTAATAATTTCGAGTGATTGGGACTCGGTTACAGATAAGTTAAACGTATTAAAGATGACAGCAGCGTCTGGACCAATACTTGTCATGAAAATTGCAACCTGTACTTCTGCTTTCTTTTTGTTAAGTTAGTTTCAACGGCGTACCACTCGTAGTAGGCGTACTGTAGCCACAGTTTCCATGCTTCTGCGATGTTTTCTATCGTTGTAACAAAATATTTCAACGGTTTTATATTTGCACTTTCTTCGCACTTTTTGTTTGCACTTTTTTTCCCTACTTATACTGTCGTAGGCTTGTCGAAAGTCTACGAATAGTTGATGGATAGGTATGTCAAATTCCCACGCCTTTTCCATAATTTGTCGTGTTGTAAAAATTTGGTCGGTCGTGGATCTCCCTCTTCTAAATCCTGCTTGATACTCCCCTATTAGATCTTCTGCGTATATCTCCAGTCTTTGGCGTATTATGGATGTTAGGACCTTGTATGCGACACATAGTAGTGAGAGGCCTCTATAGTTGTTGCAGTCTTGTCGGTCGCCTTTCTTGTATATTGGGCACATTATGGCTATCTTGCACTCCTCAGGTATTTTTGCTGTTTTCCAGATAGTTTTTCTTAGCGCATTTTAGTTTCTAGTAGTTCTCCTCCTTGTTTGAGTAGTTCGGCTGGTATTCCGTCTATACCCGGGGCTTTGTTATTTTTTAGTTGTTGTATGGCATCTTTAATTTCTTGTAATTCTGGTTTCAATACTAGTGGTTGCACTGTGCATACGCTCGTTTTTGGTCCTTCGTAGTTGGTTCCTTGTTCTTTGTTTAGTAGTTCTGTGAAATATTCTTTCACAAATATTCATATAATAATGTCAAATATTCTTTCGTAATAGGATTTTATTTCTCTCGGTCATTATTTTCCCGTCCTTATTCTTGCACATTTCTATTCTTGGGTGGAATTCGTTTTTGGTGCTGTTCACGGCTTTAAAGAACTTTCTTGTTTCGTTCTGTTCTCTTAGTTCTTCTAATTTGTCCAGTTGTTGTCCAAAATTATGTATGTGTACCCACCAATTATACATGTTGACAATTAATAGTTATTTGGATTGTTTTTACATATAATACATATTCTAATTTTATAAATCAATACAGATCGAGAATATTAGTATGGCACCTGCGCAAGGATGTGATAATTGTTTAATTTTGTGTTTCTTCCTCCAGATGTACTCAAAGAGGTAGCTACCAAAGTCACCGTGTACAGTGGATGGTGGCTCCTCTTGTACTCCTCTTGATTGCACCCCAGGTGCCCTCTATGGAATTTGTGTGAGCAACAGTTGTTGGAGTCCGTAAGTCAATTGAATGATTGACAGTCAGGTGTCGGAAGTCCTCATCTTCCAGGCAGTCATATGCCCTACAACAATCTGTCACAATTGTTGTTCCGGGTTGAATGAACTGCTTGATGATTGTCAGTAGCACAGCCTTGCTCCTTGATCTCTCGGATCACTTGCATGAAACACTTCTCTGTGTGTATCTCAATTCCTCCAAAAACCCATCTACTATCTACGTACTTCCTTCGATGGTACTTCCTCTTCCCAAATTTACTCTCATTGATTACGACTATGGTTCCAGTTCCCAATCATCTTATTCTCTCTGAAACAAATCTCTGTGCACACTTCCCGATAGAAGTGATTCCAGTTTGTAATTGCATTAACTGAGATTTTAGACTGAGCTAGTAAATTTGGTTGGTACTTTCCCTATTCATTGAAGGGTAACAAGTATGACTTGTTGAAAGAAAAACTTGCTTTTCTCAAACCAACGTCCCTTTCTTATACTCATCGACACATAATGTGTCTCGACTCCGGCACCTTTCCTACATCTCCATTTGTAGCCATCCATGCTCTTCATTTTAGTAAGCTTCATATTGTTTCCACACTGGAAACAAATATAGTGGTTAGCTATCAATCCTAAATCCATTAGCCTAAATCCATTACTCAATGGCTCATTCGTCCCTATGGTTTTTCTTATCTTCATGTTGATCTCGGTTGTTAGTTAAAAATCTCAAAGGTCGTTTTGAAATTTCCGATCGTTTTGAAAATCATGCGCATTGTCCGGTTATAGTGGTTCTTTTCAAGAAAGTTTTTCAGTCATTGGTTTGTTTACATTTTTACTGTCAAAAAATGTTTGACAGTGGCGCTGTAGTCTAACGTGGGTTATTAGTGGACTGATCCAAAACCTTCCGACACGAAGCCACAACTTGGTGACCCCGACAAAGAAAACAATCAAACCAATAAAAATTTAATTTGTGTTTTGTTCCTGATAGTACAGGGGGCTATAACCCTGCAACAAAATCTGAGGTTTAAATCCCTCCACCGGTACACAACATACAACAGAACTGGTAGAATTTAAATATATTATATTTCAGTTATATTTCAGTATTTTTTATATATTATTTCATAATGCCAAGAGCTTCCAGAAAATACAAACCAACAATCACAAAAATTAGACCAGCAAATTGCTGCCATCAGCGCGAAATTACCTCATTCCTTGAGAAAAGATGTAAACATTTGGTTTCTTCAGATTGAATCACAATTTGTTACGGCAAAAATAAAAACTGAAACAACCAAATATCACCCTGTTTTGGGTTCACTTGAACCCAAAACATGGTGATGAAACAGTGATCTTGTTTCACTCATCAGTGATTTAAAAAAACATTTTGTTTTACTCCGTATACCGACTTAAAACAACGGTTAATAGAACAGTTTGAAGAAAGTAACTACCGCAATGCTACAAAGCTTTTAAAGGAAATGTCATTGAGAGACAAAAAGCCATCCACATTGTTGAGTGAAATGCGTTCATTGGCGGGAAGCCAAATTAAAGATGTCTTCCTAAAAACAATATTCCTACAACGCCTTCCTGATAATATAAATGCAATCCTCACAGCTACAGGGGATAGTCTAGACCAGTGTTTCCCAACCTTTTTCTCCTCGCGAACCCCCTGTAAAATTCAAAACAGTTTGGCGAACCCCCTGTACTGGCGTGTAAAAAAGTAATAAAACCGGATACACGGAAAAAAGTACACTGTAGAAATTACAGTTTAAATAGTAACGTTACGAATCGGTCCTTACGAATACAAACTTGTAAAAAAGTGCAGTCGCAAACTGTAATTTTTAACTTATTTACTAATACAAATCTTACAATTCCAACCTGTGAATTTTACAGTTTGGAAAAGTACTTTTAGTTAAATAGAAAGTTAAAATACTCTTTACTATTTATTTTGTAACTTTTTATCATATAATATGTATTCATTATTAGTCCAATGTGTAAAAATTACGATTTTTTCCGATGGATTTATTGCTTCATAATATAATATTTCTTATTTATTTTCAAACTTTCAAAAATTACAGTTTGAGCTATTACTCGTTGAGTATGAGAAATGAACGCCGAAATATTACATCTCGATACTGTGATTTTTAAATTATTTTTAGTAGAGTGACACGTTACAGCAAAAAAATTAAAATTCAATATCTGAAACTGTAATTTTAACAAAAAAAATTGTATCATGTGATAACTCCAATTGTAGTTTTTACAAATTTAAATTCGCAAGGTCGCTACTACTATTTGAAACTGTACTTTTTTCCATGTAGAACACGGATTGAACAATAGTTCTTAAAAGGATAGAAAACATTATCAAATTTGGCACAATATCTGACAATTTCAGTCTTAGATCAAGTTCCGCATTTAACCTGTTTTTATATTCATCTTTCAGAAAGGTATATATTGAAAATCCTTTCTCACATATAGACATGTTGCGCAAAAGAGTAATAGAACTTCAATTGCGTTTTTAGACATAACACGATATTCATTTTTATTGAGGCAGAAGACAATTAAAGAGTGATCTCTAAAAATAGATTTTAGAGAACTGTCACAGGATAACTCTATGAGTTTTTCTTTCTCCAGCAAAGTTAGAGAGTTTTAAACAGTTGTAAAATAAGTCATAAAATCACCATTTTTTATTGAATTTTCTGGTAAAAAAAGGGCAGAGAGAACCAAGACATTCGTGCTCATTCAATTTCAGGCATTTACAATATTTACAGCACCACCAAGTAGTTGATATTGCTGCAGGTATACGCTTGCATGCCAATGCTTATCTATGAATGCAGCAATGAGTCCATTAAATTTTCTCGTTTATCTTCTTTTACTCGTGCCATATAACCAGAAAACTTCCCTGTCATTGATTTTGCAGCTTCTGTACCGCACCATCACATTCAAACCAGTTTATTCCATTTTTCAAAATACATGTAAATACATACAAAAGAATAACAAAAAAATACATACAAAATTAGCCTAAATCCATTACTCAATGGCTCATTCGTCCCTATGGTTTTTCTTATCTTCATGTTGATCTCGGTTGTTAGTTAAAAATCTCAAAGGTCGTTTTGAAATTTCCGATCGTTTTGAAAATCATGCGCATTGTCCGGTTATAGTGGTTCTTTTCAAGAAAGTTTTTCAGTCATTGGTTTGTTTACATTTTTACTGTCAAAAAATGTTTGACAGTGGCGCTGTAGTCTAACGTGGGTTATTAGTGGACTGATCCAAAACCTTCCGACACGAAGCCACAACTTGGTGACCCCGACAAAAAAAACAATCAAACCAATAAAAATTTAATTTGTGTTTTGTTCCTGATAGTACAGGGGGCTATAACCCTGCAACAAAATCTGAGGTTTAAATCCCTCCACCGGTACACAACATACAACAGAACTGGTAGAATTTAAATATATTATATTTCAGTTATATTTCAGTATTTTTTATATATTATTTCATAATGCCAAGAGCTTCCAGAAAATACAAACCAACAATCACAAAAATTAGACCAGCAAATTGCTGCCATCAGCGTGAAATTACCTCATTCCTTGAGAAAAGATGTAAACAGTTGTAAAATAAGTCATAAAATCACCATTTTTTATTGAATTTTCTGGTAAAAAAAGGGCAGAGAGAACCAAGACATTCGTGCTCATTCAATTTCAGGCATTTACAATATTTACAGCACCACCAAGTAGTTGATATTGCTGCAGGTATACGCTTGCATGCCAATGCTTATCTATGAATGCAGCAATGAGTCCATTAAATTTTCTCGTTTATCTTCTTTTACTCGTGCCATATAACCAGAAAACTTCCCTGTCATTGATTTTGCAGCTTCTGTACCGCACCATCACATTCAAACCAGTTTATTCCATTTTTCAAAATACATGTAAATACATACAAAAGGTATGTGCTGACGTAGGTCTAAAAATGAATATTTTAAAAACAAAATATATGAGAAATGTAGTTCCCAGTGAACAATTTCTCATTGGTGATGAGGAAGTAGCTCTGGTGGATAAGTACAACTATCTTGGTCATGAAATCCAAATCTCACGAGACAACCAATCGTGCGAAATAAAAAGAAGAGTTACACTATCTTGGCCAGCCTATGGAAAACTTGCGGAAATCTTTAAAAGCCAAATACCACAATGTTTAAAGTGGAAGGTAATTGATCAGTGTGTGTTGCCCGTCATGACCTACGGAGCTGAAATCTTAACACTAACCACACAAAGTGCTAGGAAACTTATGGTAATACAGCGCAAGATGAAATGGTCCATGCTCGGGGTGTCACTGCGGGATCATATAAGAAACTAAGATTTACGGAGAAGAACCGGCGTCACAGATGTAGTTATCCAAATTCGCAAACTCAAGTGGGAGTGGGATGGATATGTGGCACGAATAACGGACGGGAGATGTGCGAAAAGGCTGCTCGAGTGGAGACCGCGCTTGGATACAAGAAGTAAGGGAAGACCCCCTACACGTTGTACGGACGATCTAACAAGATGTGCAGGCAACTGAATACAGAGAGCTCAATAAGATAGAAGGGAATGGGCAGAAATTGGGCAGGTTTAAGTCCAGCAGTGGACACATAAAGCTGAATGATGATGATGGAATAATTCTACACAACACCGTATTGTTTAATAAGGGAACAAGATCAATTTTCTTTGCTGCCTTTTCTCCAATATATTTTGCACATTGTCCAATATATCTGTCTAGATCTTACTATCAATACTATAACTTACTCCAAATAATGCCCAATGGCCATTTTACTATCTTCGTTTGAAGACAGGAAAGAAGAAACAAAAAGTTTATCCCTGTGCGTCGGATGATTTGTTTCAAGGAGTCTACGAACAAGTGTTGGTTTTAAACTTCTGCTGGCAAAAACTTCGTGGAAGAATACACAAAGTGGTTTAGGTTTATGACTTTTCCTCAGTATAATAAAACCCATTTGTAAATAGTCTTTGCTACCATTTTTTCTTTGCTTTTAGTCTGTTGAAATGGTATCCCACTACAGCTTTCAGTATCATAATGTCTTGATTCTAAATGACTGGTCTATAACCATTGATCCATAATAAAATCGAGGCATAATGATTATTGAAAAGAATGGCACTAAACAAGCAAAGCCACAATACCTATGCTACTAATCTAGAACCTAATCACAAGTTGATAACCCTCTGTACGAACATATGTTAAGGAACGCCTTATCAGATTTTGACGAGCCTAGACATTGCCTACCAACATAACGATGTTGATAGGCAATTTTTACCCAACAAAGAGAGGATATTCAATATTATTCAAGTTGTGTAAAGTATTTTAGGTTACCTAGTTAGGTTGTCTAGAGAAGTTGTATAGTAGATATATAATGAGTAATGAGACATCAAGCGATCAAAAATAGAACTAGTACTTTTTGTTTGTTGAGTATTGCAGGTTAATTTTTCATCAGTTTCTTTTTCTTCGGTAATTTACAATGTCTCCATTACAATATTATTTTCGCGAACCCCCTTTGTACACCTCGCGAACCCCAAGGGGTTCGCGAACCACCGGTTGGGAATCGATGGTCTAAACAAATTAGCTTAGCTTAGCTGATAAGGTTATGGAGGCAACTGCTCCAGCTCATACGACGATTGGTGCTTCACATCAAGCAGATTCAAGTGGAAATTCAAGCGGATTGGAACAACATTTAGCAGCACTGGAAAATGCCATAGCATCGTTAGACACACGTCTACGGCCACGATCCCGTAACCGTTCCACTGACAGATTCAGATCACAATCTCTAAACCGTAAAAATAAGCAGCAATATGATAAATGTTGGTATCATTACAAATGTGGTTCACAGGCAAAAAAATGCGTTGTACCATGCAACTTTACTACAAAACAGCAAAACTTGAACCTCGACCACTAATGGCGACTAGTACTCGTCTTTCGCGCCGCCTGTTTTTGCAGGATCAATTAACAATATTAAGATTTTTAGTTGATTCTGGGGCAGATATTTTTACGTCCACAGTTTTTCACAGAGCGACAGACAGTTTTACGTCCCAGAACACAAGACAAATATGAACAAAATAGGATTTTATATGCAGCCAATGGGTCTCAAATAAACACCTATAGTGAACGTTTACTTAGACTGGACATTGGACTTGGAGTAAATTTATCTGGCCATTTGTTATTGCATATGTTCAATGCAGTGCTGATTTTATTAGTCATTTTAATGCGTTCTTAATCTAAGTGGATTTAAAAGACTGATTGACCAAATGACTAAGTTAACGACTAGAGGCAAGCTTGTAATATTGCATCATTACATATAGTCCAGCCACAACATCGAAATGCAGAATTAATATCAAGATATCCTAGACTAATTAATCACAATCTTAATTTCAATATAGTCAGTTGAAGTAAAACATGCAATCACCACAATCAGACTTCATGTTAGAGCCCGAGCCCGTCGCCTACCTCCTGATATGCTCCAATCGGCCAAGGTGGAATTTCAAGAAATTGTCTAGATGGGTATTTGTCGACCATCTAAAAGTGAATGGGCTAGTCCACTTCATATGGTACCCAAGAAGGATGGCTCGTGGATACTCTGTGGTGATTATAGGTCATTAAATGCTTCAACGGTACCAGAAAGGTATCATGTACCACATATTCATGATTTCACCTCTCAGTTAGCAGGTAACCTTATTTTTTCAAAAATAGACATTGTTCGTGCCTACCATCATATTCCAGTTGTTGCAGCTGATGTTAAAAAACAGCCGTTGAACTTTTGGAATTTGCAAAGATGCCATTTGGGTTAAGAAATGGTGCGCAATCACTTCAAAGGTACATACATAGCATACTAAAAGACCTACCATTTACTTTCTCATATATTGACGACATTTGTAGCATCTGAGACATTTGTAGCATTTGTGACATGGTAGCATCTGAGAGTGAACAGCAGCATCAAGATCACCTGGCATTATTATCTGAAAAACTACAGGAAACAACCTACTACTACTGAAAGACAACCTACGCAAGTAGGTTTTACAATAAATGTTAGCAAATCTATTGTTGATGTAGACAAGGTGAATTTCTTAGGTTTTCAAATTACACTGCAAGGAATTTTACCTGATCAGGAAAGGGTTAAAACAATCAAGGAATATCCATTACCTACATCAGCAAAACAATTTCGAACATTTCTAGGAATGTTGAGTTTCTATAGCCATTTTTTGCCTAGTTCCGCTAAAAAACAATAATTTTTATTTTCTATTATAAATGGCAATGTAAAAAATGACAAAACTCCTTTGTCACAGAAACAGTTAGAAATAGAACTCTCTTTCTCACAAGAATAGTTAGAAATATTTCACCAACTTCTAAAAAGAAAACTGTTCAAAGTGAAAGTAATAAGAAAAAGAAAATGTATACGGAGGAAGTTAATTAGGAAATCATCCAGAAGCACGCACGAGGTATGCGAGTGGTCGACATCGCAAGATTATATAATAAGTCTACATCGACTATTTTCACAATATTAAAGAAGAAAAGAATTGAAGGGACTAGATGTGGCAAAAGGAGTCACGCGGCCACGTGTTCTGCAAGATGAAGAAAAGTTACTTCTCGTGTGGTTAAACGAGAAACAACTAGTAGGTGATACTGTGACGGAAAACTGTATCTGCGAGAAGGAAAAGATTTTGTACACTGACTTTATAAGTAAACTGCCAGATAAGTCCATAAGATACGAAGAAGGCTTCAAAGCGAGCAGGGGCTGGTGTGACAACTTTAAGAAGAGAAGTGGTATCTATACTGAGATAAGTGGTATCTATTGTGCAACACGGAGAAGCTGCGAGTTCGGACATTAAGGCAACTGAGGCGTTCGCCACCGAATTTCCGAAACTCATGATTTCCGAGGGTTACCTAGCACAGCAAGTTTTTAACTGTGACGAGGCAGGGCTTTTTAAAGATGCCAAAGAGGACTTTCATTACTATAGAAGAGAATGCAATGCCTGGTCACAAGCCCATGAAAGACCGTCTCACCCTCCCGTTTTGTGCTAATGCAAGCGGGGATTTTTAAATTAAGCCGTTGCTGATATATCATTCCGACAGACCACGAGCATTTAAGAAAAGAAAGGTACAGGAGTGTCAGTTAAACGTCCAACAGCAAAGCTTGAGTTACTCGTATCTTGTTCGTTGAGTGGATCAATGAGGTCTTCGGTCCTACTGTGAAAAATTAATTTTTACAAAATACTCTGCCACTTAAAGTTTTGATAATTATCTCGATGATAACTTACTGGAGGAATTCGAGTTCATGAAGGTGAAGTGCCTTCCTCCCAATACCACTCCACTACTTCAGCACATGGATCAGCAAGTCATTTCGAACTTTAAAAAGCTTTACACCAAAGCGATAAAAAAATTAAATTTCAGCGATGTTTTGAGGTAACTGAAGGAACAAATCTTACCCTCCGAGAATTCTGGAAAAATCATTTCCACACCGTGAACTGTCTCAAGATTATAGATAAAACTTGGAATGGGGTCACTAAGAGAACGCCCAATTCTGCTTGGAGAAAACTGTGGTCTAGCTGCATTCTAGGAGATAATTGTGAGGGGTTAGCTCACAAAGAGCAACTGCCAGCTCTCGATTAAATTGTTTTCTTGGGGAAGAACATGGAACTCGATATAAGTGAATGAGGACGAAATTTAAGAGCTGGTGGGAGAACAAGAAGAGGAACTGACCACCGACGAGCTAATGGATATGCATTGCGAGCAACAGCAAAATTTTATGGAGATTTCGTGTGAGGAAGACGAAACAAGGAGGAGGAACCACTTACTTCAAATGAGATTAAGGTCATGTGTAAAATGTGGAAAGCAGTCCAAAATGTTGCAGGAAAACCCCAAAATAAGGCTGTGTCAGTGCTCGTTTCTCCTTTCTCCAGTCAACCTTTTTAATGACAATGTAATGTCATATTTTCGGGAAATTACAGAAAAGGTCAATGTCATCGTTAATCGGTGTTAATTTTTTCGATATTTTCTTATGTTATTGCGCGTTCCTCTGGAATTTTTAAACTTAAAGTCATCAATGAAATTTATATCTTTTGCTAAACAGAATGTCGACTCATATATGTATATGACAGTAGTCGTTAGGATTATGGCTGTTCAAAACTCCACTCTACATGTTTATAGTCTATATATTATTTTTAGAGCTTCTTTCTGACTCTTAAAGACATCATGTGTTAATATTGATATCCACAGAACATTATTCCTAAAAGTTGGTGGCTGTGAAAGTTAGCGTCTTAGCGTCTATATGTTGTCTTCGTGGTTTCAATCTTCTGTAAAAACTCAGTATTAATATTATTTAACACTTTGCTACGCGACATCGCCTGTAAAATAATGATTACATTGTTTTAAATGGGCAGGTTCTCACTATGGCTACGCGACGTGCCCATTTTAAACAATGTAATCATTATTTGACAGGTGATGTCGCACGACATCGCGTAGCTTAGTGTCGCGCATATGGGAATCGACTTTAAGCCTCTTCTAGCTATACCAGTTTATCATAGTCTCTAATGCGGTATTGATGTTGGTCGATGAAATCTATTGCCCTATGTCCGATAAGTATGCTTATGCTTCTTCCTTATATAGTGTTACAGCCGAAATCGGGTACTAGCCACCAGTATTTTGGTCCTCCATTCTTCCCTGTCCTTTGCTCTTCTTCTCCACGCTCTTACTCCGAGTAGTTGGTCTTTTCGGGTCTCCTCCTTCCACTGTTTTCTTGGCCACCCTACTGGCCACCATTTTTGCGTTCAGTGCTCTTAGTGGCAGACGGTTGTCGTCCATCTTGAGCATGTGTCCTGCCCATCTTAGTCTTTGCAGTCTGATGAATGTAGAAATCGGTGGTTCTTGGTATATGTGGTATAGATCGTTATTGTACCTGAGCCTTCTGATGTTTTAGACCGTTATCGCCCCTAGAATCATACGTAGCATCTTGCGCTCAAATGTGTCATTGTGTTCTTGATTTTTTCGGTCATAGTTCATATTCGCTACAATAGCATGCGGTGGGCCGAATTATTGTATTGTATATTCTAAGCTCGTTCTTGCAATACACAATATTACATCTTAATATTTCCGCTATTGCATAGTAGGCCTTATTTGCTGCTAGGACGCCGAGTCCTAGCAGCAAAGAAGGCTCACTATGCAATGGTAATACGCCAAATCTTACTTCTCCGTCTTAGGTACCATCTTTGTTGATTTCCACACCAAGATATATAAATTTATTCACATCTCCGATGTTGTCTGGCAACTGTAATTCTGGCCCACACTTTCTTCTTTGTGCCATCACCGTTGTTTTGCTTATGTTGATGCTGAGCCCGCTATCTTTGGCACTCAAAAATCATGACGGCCAAACGGAAAGCGACGCGAATAAAACTAAGAACATCTGGAGAGAACATTTATATTTTCCTCCTGAGCTGCCGCTTTCGATCACTGTTTGGGGAGCGTCGATTTTCTGAGGTGATTAGGTAACTATCCAAATACTATATTTCGATATTCGGGGTTATATTTTCGCTCTCCAGTGCACTTGAACATTTCCTGCATCTTTATCTCAACCATGCTTCCTGCTACCATTCTTTCAAACTTGCTTCCTTTCTTAATCGTTCTCTCCACTTTCACCCCCGACCAGCCACTCGTTTCATACATTTTCCTTCCCTCACTCCCCCATTTGGTTATCCAAGTATTACTGGTCCCTTCTTTGATATCAGCTTTAAACACATCCTTTACGATCTTTTGACCTCCTATTTATTCTACCCTACATTCGCACTTCGCAAACCGCGCTACAGCGAGACTTAAAATTTTAACTGCATTTGTTTCTTGCATCATTATGTACCATGGAGTCGATTTTTCTAGCGGAGGCGCCATTTTCAACACGCCTTGCATGTACGCCTTGCATGTACGCCTTGCATTTTCCTTTTCCATTTTGCATTTTCCATTTTCGCGTCCATCAGTTTTATTCTTTTGTAGTTATTAGTGACTTCCATATCCCCCTTCTTAGACACTTGTATTATTAACCCTTCACACCACCCGTCCGGTATCTTTTTTTTCCTTTATAAAACCGTTCAAATATTTTAGTATTGTCGAATTCTGGGCGGAGCTACACTCAATGCCACACTTGGAACCGTAGTTTCACCCTTTCCTTCCGTACATCTTTGGCCGCCATTATCAGTTCCATAAACTTTCTTCTTTTATTGCGTGTGTTACAATAGGTTTTCTCCTTCTTCTATAATTTTGAGACAGTCTGCTCCCTCTCTCTCCCCCTCTCTTGATTGTGTTTATATATATATATATATATATATATATATATATATATATATATATATATATATATATTATTTATCTCCCTTTCAACTATTTGCTCCCTTTAACTAACTAGCGTTATTCTTCTTCACGCAATGATTTTAATTCATAGGTGAGATCTTTGAATAAATTTAAAAATGGTTGCGTATTTCTTTCAAGATTTTTTATTATTCTTGACTATTACCGATTAAATCTTTGAACTCGACACAAAAGAAATATGATGATATTTTATTCTCTCTCATCGTATCAGGGATGTTTGAGCGTAGTTCCATTGGCATATTTGGGTTTTATACTTTTAATTACTTTCAGACTATTCTTTAATTTAATTTAATTACGCTTACATAAATTAAGGAATTCACAATGTTTTAACCACAAACTTTTTGGAGAATACATAACTGGTGAAGTTATATAGCTCTAAACACATATCAAGATCCGAGTTTCGACTGTTGAAGGTCATTTTCAAATGGATTACAAATTGACGAGATTGAATTTATATCAAGAGTTATGGATGGGAGGGAAGGTGACTTTTTTTTTGGTTTCGTTTGTACTTGGGGACTTATATGGAGACTATTGCGTTAGATTAAAAAGTTGAGAAAAGATTAGGTCGGTTTGCTCGTTAAGGAGATTAACTAATGCATTATAGGTTTGTTCGAAAATTTCTAATGACTCTGGAGATTAAACTTCGGGCTTTTCTTGCAATTATGCTAGATTTATATATTATATATTTTAGGGAATTTATAATTACATTCTAAACAATGGTTAGAAAAAGAAACGTGTGCCATTTTTTAAGGCGAAAGGCAAGAAAACGTTCTGAAAAACGAGTTGAAATACTTCGTCCTGTCTGACCTACGTACACGCAATTAATCTTGTATACGCCAGATTTTTGAGGGGGTCGATTATGTCTTTGCCATTAAATAATACGTGGGATAATTTTGATAAAGGTTTAAATACTACATGTAGATTTTGTTATTTTCGCTGGTTTTGTTTGTTAAAAAATATATGAGGGGAATAAAAGTTTTATATGAATTTGGCATTTTAGGGTATGACATGACAATTGCCACAGAGAATGGTTTCCCAACTGCACTCATTCAAAATCTAATTAACAAAAAACGGTAACAAATCACGATCACCCAAATGCACCCATATTTTATTATCACTTGCTGTGTACTATATCATCGACAACCAATCGCGTCGAGTTTTAACCGCAAACTGTCTTTTCTTTCTACTCTTGTCTATGTAGTCTGTCATTTCTTGTCTGCCTAGTCTTGTCAGTCTAGTACTGTACGTCAATTTGTGTGCTTCTAATCTTGTCTGCCTAGTCTTGTCTGTCTAATCTTGTCTGTCTGGTCTGTCTGGTCTGTCCGGTCTGTCCAGTCTGTCCGGTCTGTCCGGTCTGTCCGGTCTGTCCGGTCTGTCCGGTCTGTCCGGCCTGTCTGGTCTGTCTGGTCGGTCTGGTCTGTCTGCTCTGTCTGGTCGGTCTAGTCTGTATAGTCAGTCTAGTGGGTCAAGTCTGTCTCGTCTGTCTGGTCTCTCTAGTCTGTCTAGTCCGTCTAGTCTGTCCAGTGCGTCTACCCCATCTAGTCCGTCTAGTTCCTCTAGTCCGTCAGTCTGGATAGTCTGTTGTTTAGTCTGCTGCCCAGTCTGTTGTCTAGTCTATTGTCTAGTCTGTTTTCTAGTCTGTCTAGTATTCTTGTGCGGGGGACGTAGCACAAACGTTCGTTAACTTGACAAGTGGCCCCATTGAACTTCACTTACAACCGGAACCGCTCTGCGCAAATCTTCGTGATGTCGCTGAACTGGAAAAGTTTTTTCCAAATCTGAATTTCTTATTTACAGCAACCCCTACATCGCCCGTTCACTTTTTGTGTTTAGGGGTTCAGGGAGTTTCAGTTTTCCAAAGTTTGCTGTATATTTTGTTGGATTTGGCGCGTGTCTTGCGCTGTTCGTTGGTTCTGTCCTTTTTATCTTAGAATGGCTCTTATAAAGTTGTTGGTGACAGTCCAGCTCTCCTTCTCCTGTAGCATTTTCGTTACCAGTGAGTATTCGTTGAGTGCCGTTTTTGTCTTGTTGGTTTATATGTTCCGTTCGTCAGTCCATCTGTCGCATGCAAATAATATGTGTGACGCACTGTCGATGCCCCCACAGTAGACGCATCTGTCCTCTTCAGCTCTGCCTATGCGGAACAGGTATTCTTTAAAGCTCCCGTGTCCACTTAGCGCATGGGTTAGATAGTAATTTATCTCAACGTGGTTCCGTGTAACCCATGGGATTATGTCGGGTATCATTTTGCAAGTCCACTTTCCTTTTGATGCTGCGTCCCAGCTCCGCTGTCACTTCTCCAGCAGCTTTTCCCTTGCATGTTTTTAATTTGAACTACGTTGAGCCCAACCGATTTGTTTTTATCCCAGTAGCCTAGGGTCCTATCCTCAATCATGAGCTCTATTGGAGGAATGCTGCCAATTACCAGTACTGCGTCCCTTGACACTGTCATATACGCGCCGCTGACTCTCAAGGCCAATGTCCTTTGCACACTGGCTAGCTTGTTTCTTTGATAGGCTCTCCGCAGAGATGGTGTTCACATGGGAGCAGCGTATAGTAGCGTCGAGTGGACAACACTACTTAGTAGTCTTAGTAGTCTGCTAAGGGGGCCACCCACAATTTTCATGATCCGTCCCAGGGCTGCAGCAGTTTTTAGCGTCTTCGTGGTTACTCTCTCCCAGTGCTGGTGGAAGCTTAGCCTTCGGTCAATTATTACCCCAAGGTATTTAATGGCATCCTTTGGGACGATTTTTTCATTTCTGCTTTTGAATTGTACGGTCTTCCGATTTTGAATTGTACGGTTGAATTGTATTCCTTTTACCGGTTGGAAGTACTGCCTAAGTAGGCTAAGTTTCTTTGAAACCAACCAGCCGTGTATAGTTTGAATGGCTTTGTTTGCTCGGTGCATTAGGCCGAGTTCGGTTTTAGCAGAGATGACGATGGCAAGGTCATCGGCGAATCCGACCATCTCCACACCTTCTGGCAGATCTAATCTTAGAACGCCATCATAGAGAATATTCCACAGGGTAGATCAGTTATAGGCCAACTCATTCCTGTGGGGCACCACATGTGATAATAGGGTGTCCCATTGTCCCACTGGCATCGAGATATGTTTTCCGATTCGACAAGTAGTTGGAAATTTTTTTAAACAGATAAGCTCGAAATTGTATTTTGACGATCTCATCGATTATGTTGTGCCACGCTGCTGTGTTAAAGGCGTTTCTAACATCGAGTGTGATCAGGCCATTTTCCTGGTTCTTCTGATACTAGCCGAGGTGTCTGCTGCGATTTTTGTCACTTACATGATCGCGTCGATCGTGGATCTTCCCTCGCAGAAACCGTATTGTTTTTCGGATAGATTGGATCCTTTCCAGAGTTAATTTTTTATACGCTCGAGTAACAAGTGTTCTAGTAGCTTTCCGGAACAATCAAGGAGGCGGATAGGTCTGTATGAGGATGGGTCTTGGGTGGGTTTATCTCCCTTTTTACGCAGCAGCAGATTTGCTATTCTCCAGCAAGCAGGGAAGACCGCACATCTCGCAGCACTTTAATCATTATCGCAAGGATGCATTCTGGGATGGTTTCCACGGTAATCTTGATGGCTTCCGAAGGGATACCATCTGGACCTGGAGCCTTGCCGTTGCGTAGCTTTCTGCTTGCCCTCCCAATTCCGGGAGAGTGAACACTTCGGTTGATGCGGGGGTGGTGAGTTGTGGGCAGTTTCGGCTTCGTTCCATATCTATGAGGAATAGAGCATCCACAACCTTCAGTGCTCCGTCCATACTGAATTCAGCATTTGCATGCCTTATTTTCAGACCAGTTGTGACAATTTCGTACGCGCACACCCCCCCCCAGACATTTTGGACTACCTTTCAGCCCAGCGAAGACCAGTGCTGGTTTTTGGCCTGGTTTATTGCTCCTTGTAGGATTTTCTTTGAGGCTTTGTACAATTCTTTTAATTGTTGAGTTTTGTCGCTGCTTTTTTTTTTTGAGCTCTAAGGCATTTGGGTCTTGAGGACGCGCAGGCTCGTCTAAGGCCAGCTATTTCCTAACTCCGTCAATAAACACTCCTAGATTTGCCAGAGTTGGCCTTCGGTCTGCCCATCCTTTTTAGGACAGCTTTGCAGGTGGTGGTTAGTGCAGCAATAAGTTCCTCTGGTGTATGTGGGCTAATATTGACTTGCTTTGTTAGTCTATTGGAGAACTCTTTTACCTTCATATTCTTGGTTGTCCAGCCTGTTTTTCTGATGTAGCGTGGCTTATTTCTGAACCTATCCCTGATGCGGAATGTTATATATCTGTGGTCACAGAGTATTTCCTTAGCTAGTACTTGGCAGTCAGTTATATTTCCCGCCATTGAACTAGTTGCTAGAGTCAGGTCAAGGATTGATGTTAATCCACGTCTTTCAAACGTTGGCGTCGTTCCCTCGTTTAATGGAGTTAAGTCAAGTTCGGATATCCATTCCAGAACCATGACTCTTCTGGAATCCGTATGTCTGCACCCCCAGATTTGGGATTTCGCATTAAAGTCCCCCGCAATAAACGTAGGTTTACTGAGTGCTCTAATGCTGAGTTTTAGTCCTTCTAGAGAGGACTCAAGGGTTTGGAGATGCTCGTTAGGGGAGAAGTGACAGCTGTATATTAGTCCGTATTGCCAGCATCTGTAACATTTATTCTTCGTCGCACTTTAATCATGAACACAGAAGCATGCTGTTTGTGCGGGTCTGGTGGATAGAGCCCTTGCCTAGGAGAAGAGGGCCTTTTTTGTTACTTCGGACCAACTACTTTCATCTATTTTTGGATGGCCTGTGGTTGTTTGTGAGTTTGCGAAAAGGAACTCCAGGGCTTTCTTGGCCATGGGTCAGTCCTCAATTCTGGGTCTATGTATTGCCAGTTTTTTCTGCCATTTTTTTCACTTACGGAATTCAATTCTTCTATAGAGGTATACAGATCTTTAGTGTCTGTAGGACCATTTTCCTTTTTGTCACCAGTTGGTATACATAGCGGTCGTTTGTGGTCATGACACCATTTTCATCGGGTTTGCCGATTGTATGTTGTAGGTGTACGACTTTGCCTGTTTTTGGACCTTGTCTCAACATTTTCTCCGGTCTCGCGTTGGCCTCGGTAAGTGCCCTTGGAACCCCCTGGTATGGAAAGATTTGCTCATCTACACACCAAGCAATGTCCCAGTCCGGTGTGGTGGTGAGAGTATTTTCATACCCTACCTTGACGTTTGAGTAGGCCTGAATTGACCATTCTTCTTTGGCTATCTCCATAAAGTGTTTCCTTTGGCTGTTTCCTTTTGTAATTTTCTAACGCAGTGTGTCAATAAATTCGTCCTTATCATGGTGGGTCTGTGTGCTGACATTGCACATTTTCGGTTTTGGAGTAGAAAAAGATTCCTATTCTTGGGTTGCATGTCTAGTCTCTCTAGTCTGTCTGGTCTGTCTGGTCTGCCTGGTCTGTCTAGCCTGCCTGGCCTGTCTGGTCCGTCTGGCCTGTCTGGTCTATCTGGCCGGTCTGACCTGTCTGGCCTGTCTAGTCTGTCTAGTCTTGGCTGTCTAATCTTCTACGTCTTACCCTCCTGGCAAGCGACAAATCGGGATTCGATTGCCTCCTGTAGGGGAGGTAAAAATTTGAGCGGTTTTAACTAACCGTGCGTGCCCACCCTTAATGAATGCAAAATATGTGATACAGGAGTGACGCATACTAAAATCCAAAGTTGAATGGGGGGTTTAGTGAAAGCTTCCGCCAAACCACCATTTAAAGAGAAAAGTCTTATCTGTCTAGTTTTGTCTGTCTAGTTTTGTCTGTCTAGTCTTGTCTGTCTAGTCTTCTCTGTCTAGTCTTGTCTGTCTAGTCCGTCTAATCTTGGTTTATAATCTTCTCTGACTTGTCTTGTCTGTCTAGTGTTGTCTGATTAGTCTTTTCTGTCTTAGTTTGTGTGTCTAGTCTTGAATGTCTAGCTTAGTATATCTTGTCTTCTTTGGTTAGTTTTGTCTATCTAATCTTGTCTGTTTTGTCTTATCATGAACGGGTCATGAACATAGTTTATTCTCCATTTATTGTCTAGTCCTCTTTGTTTTGTCTAATTTCTGTGGTATGCTCCTTCACGTTTAATCTCGTTTAATAAATTATTTTACCTGTGGTGTATAAACATTAATGAACAAGCAATCCTCTACGCCCATGTCTGTAGACATTTGTACACAAATTGATCTTTCTTCTGTTGCGTTTAATATTCCTTCCCACGTTCCGAATGGAACGGGTGGCTGGAAATTGGAAGGGGGATAAAGTGAAAAAGAAAATAACGCAAAATTCTCGCCGTCTTCTCACCTTCCATCTTAATGGTCCCACAGGTGGTTCCGCGTACGGAATTCCCAAAAATTTATAGTACGTCAGGTTCCTGTCAGACGTTTTTTCCTCTTTGCCTTGGATCGGTCCACTTAAAATTTTCACTTGCAACTTTGAATTCTAAATTAATATTATAAAGCGTGTTTTAAAAAGAAATTATTGTCGTTTCAGAATACTTTAAACATAATGAGGTAGATAAAAATGCAATAGATGTATTGTTGAAGAATTGAGTTTGTGAACAAAAATTAGAAAATTTGGAGTCAAAAGACGACAAAATATTAGATACCTAATGATAGCCTTAACTGAGTAAAAACAATAATATTAGTCAGACGATGCTAAATAGACAAAATAAGGCTAGAAACCGTTTCTATTTTTGCAGTTTTATTCGCCTTTATTTTAGTTTCGATTTTATTAAAATTTCAACAATTAAATTGTAGTTTATTCTTGAGAAAAGGATTTTTTAATAAAACAACTAATATTATTTAGTAGCCTTGAGGAATGTCAGAATAAAAGACCGAAACCTTGGTAAAATATCGATATTAGTTTTATTAAAAAAATCCTTTTACCAAGAATAAACTACAATATAATAAAAAGGATAAGATCTTAAGATACATATCAACAATAAATTTTCCGTATTAATAAACAATTAATCATTTTGGAAATGTTTACCTGATGATCTTTGTCGACGAATTCTAAACTGTTCAATTTGTTCAAAACGAATACGAGAAATGTAAAAGCTGTAAAAAATTGATTGGTGAATGTCATATTTTTATCTATCTCTGACATAATTTATTTGTTTGACACATTTTTATTTACGTTGTGATTTATTTTTTTGCTCGTTAGATGGTTTGTATTTTTCTTGGAGATTCGGTGCAAAGCGTTTCCGCAAGTGAACGGAAGGAAGCTAGTCGATTAACGTGAAGTGGCTGCAGCTTCTTCTCTTCCAGCGCATTAACTTTTTCTTGTAAGTAGACATAAAACTACCTTTCGACTCGGATTCAAACGCATTAAATAAAGAAATATTTGGCAAATATACGAAACAAAACTCAACCGGAAGGACTAAACAAAACTAGGTACGTAAGTGTAGATGGATAAGTGTGGATATATATTGATGGCGAAACCAATTAAAATGGCATGCGACTAATAAATAAAATGAGGTCTGGACATATCAAAGAAGATAGACAGACATAGGTGAACTCACTAGATGGGATACTTGACATCTTAATATTTGTCTCGATACAGAACAATGTAGGTTTACTAGACTAAATAGACATCACAAATCTCCAAGCTGCGGTTTGATATATTTATCAATTATATTTAAGATTTAGGCAGAATACTTCGAGCTCGGTAGCCCTTTGTTTCCTTTTTATGTTACAATAAATATTATTATTATTATTTAAAAAAGGGTTCCGGGTTCAATAATCCTTTTTTTTTTTGCTAGACAATCGGCCCTCTCGTTTTCTCTATGACTATGTGAGCCTTTGCCCAGTGTAGCAGAAAATTAGTTCTTTATTGGATTACCTGTGTGTAACTGCCATGTCCCTCAAAGTAGTTCGGTTAGGGCATTCATATATTTTATCTACGACCACTATTGTAAATGCCCATTATTGTACAGTTCATGGACTATGTAAATACATCATAACACACACGTATGTAACAGTCCGCGATTAACGATTAGTTATGGTTGATGCACACGTGGGTTTGGTTTAAGATTCGTTGATTGGTTGAGAGCACAGTTTTTTACCGCCCCCGTGCCCTAATTCAAACTAATGGAAATTGACATTGCGTACATTGGGTTGCCTATATTTATGAGCACCCTTATTCCAGTTTAACCCAAATAAGTACTAAATAATAAGGTATGTAACCATTAAGAATGTATTTCTTTTCATTTCTATCAAGTTAAATATTGTCGAGTAACAGTTATATATGAAAATACAACTGTTTGCATATTATAATGTTAAATAATGTAACCTAATGAGAAATAAATTTGTTACATCAAACAAATTTTTCTTATTAAACAGAAACAAATTAGTGTGGTCGTAGACAAAGTATAGTACATAACTCCAGTTCGCGGAATTACGCAATCCCCGCAACTGTTCCGCTCGTACGTAATACGCTTCTTACAACTCTCGTTAGGTAATATACTACAGCCCTCACGTGGAAGTCACCTTGTCGCGGTGTGAGGGCTTAGTTTCGCAACATACCATTGGACGTCACGACTGGAACAACTCCGGTCGGGGCGTTCGGCGGAGGGCGAACAACCAAAAACTTCCAAACCCTTAATCCCAGGGTGTCATGCGACCCGTGCCGAAGGGACTGGTTGATGGCCAAGGGCAACCGGCCATCGCTTACGGAGCCCCTCTGATACCTGGCGACCTCAGAGGGTATCCAGCCTTACCACTATCAAGCGGGGCTCTGATGTGGTGGACCTTTAGTTCCCTTGCGACTCGTGGGATTCGAATGGAACAAAAAAAACAAAAACAAAAATTCAATCCGTGTGTGCGGGATATAACCGCCACACAATTGGCAACACAATCAGATGGAGCATGAGCCCTACGATCCGAGTGAGCGCACCAGTTGAGAGAGACCAACTCCCAGACTGTCGCCAAAAAGCAAGGGCAAGATGGTCAGTAACACCGTTACTACCACCAAGCCAGCAAGCCAAGGGAGACCCGCTCCCAAAACGGCTTCTAAAAGTCAGGGCAAGGTGACCGGTAACACCGTTACTCCCAGCAAGCCCGCGACTAAGCAAGAGTAGACAAGCCCAAGGCAGGTAAGAAGAAGACGAGATGGGCACATCCCTTGCCACCCCTAGGTAGTCCAGGCGGACTCGATGACCCACTGAGAAAGGGCCTCAGCGGAGCCGGGGTGAGATGGTATCTGCGCTTCTTAGCAAACGGGCTACAACCCGAGGAAGCTAAGAAGAGAGCTGTACAGAAAAAGGTGGGAACTACACCACAAACACAAGGAGCTGCCAAAAGAGGGGCTGATTCTATCACGCCCCAAGACTAAGACATTGGGAAAGGGGGGCTCTGGTGGCGAAATTGGGTGATGATATCCCCAAGCCACACGTCATCACCATGTTCCTACCTAGGAGCGGGGACCTAACCCCGGAGGCCTCCATCAACTACCTCAGGACAAAGGACTTAACATTTCCGAATGGAAGGTCCTTGGGTGCAGGGTGGAAAGTGGTGGTCAACTCCTAACGGTGCAAATTGACGAAGAGTCCGCCGGAGCTATAGCGCAGGACAACCATAGCCTCTACTTTAGGTTCGGGCGGATCAAAGTCCATGGGCGGAAGAACGACGCCACAGAAAAAGCGGATGGAGAGGTAGCGGCAGCCACAGCGGCCCCTCCCTCAGAAGTTACGACCGCAACAACGGCCACTTCCGAGGTGGAAGGAATAGCGGTGGCGGCAGCTCCCTCTGCTGAACCTTTAATGGCAAAGACCGTGAACGAGGAAGTCAGCCCGGATTACCGGGAAGACGACCTCGACCTCACACTCGTAGATATGAGCAGTCCAGCTATGTCTATAGAGGAAGAGGTAGATGTTTTTCTGGTGGAAACAGAGGAGGACTTGCCGCCTCCTGCCACAAACCAAGAATGACCAGCAGGCGCACCAAAGTAGCCCAGGTGAACATCCACTATGCCAGGGCAGCCTCGGCTGTGATGGCTAGGATGTTCACCAAACAACACCTAGGGCTAGCGCTACTGCAAGAACCCTGGACCTACGGAGGTAACATTAGAGGCCTCAGCAACAGGGAATGTAAGTTGGTATGGGACAGCCGTGAGGCTTCCCCTAGAACTTGCATTATGGTAAGGAAGGACATTAATTACTTATGTATTTCAGAATTCTTAACGCGGGACTTCTTAACGTGGGAGTTCCGATACAGGTCCTCATCAAGACCGTGGGCCTCCACCGCGAAGTAGTGATCGCATCAGCATACTTCCCTGGCGATGGTAATAACATACCAGCCATGGAGGTACAAAGGCTGGTCGAGCACTGTATTAGGAGAAGGCTGCCACTCATCTTGGGATGTGGCGAGAACGCCCACAACGAGATGTGGGGCAGCACGGACACTAATAAGAGAGGTGAGTACCTTTTAGAATACTTCATTATAGAGAACTTAATTGTGTATAACGTCGGGAACGCACCAACTTTTGTCACTAAGGCTAGAAATGAGGTAATGTATATTACGGTAGGTAGCGCTAACGTAAGTAAACTAATTAAAAAGTGGAGGGTTTCAAGTGAACCCTCAATGTCAGATCATAGTATCATAGAGTTTGAGCTGGAAGGAGCGAGTAAGGAAAGCACCCCCATTCGAAACCCCAGACAAACTGTGTGACCTATGTTTAGTTCGCAACTAAAAGAAAACCTGGAGCAGGTGACATTGCGGGGTAGTATCAAACACTACACCGTGCTGGAGCAGGCTGTAGGAGAAATAAATGTAGCAATCACCACGGCATTTGAATCCAGCTGCCCGGTAAAAACCGTGACGGAGCATAAGGACGAAAAATGGTGGAACAAAAATTTGTCTACATTAAGAGCAAAAGTACGTAGGCTTTTCAACAAAGCCAAGCAATACGGAAATTGGCTAGAATACTCCGAGGTGCTTACAACCTACAATAAAGACATCAGAAGGGCAAAAAGGGAAAATTTTAGGACCTTCTGTAAAAACATAGAATCCACGCCGGTGGCAGCTAGACTGCACAAAGCACTAGCGAAGGATAGAGTGGAAATGACAACCACTCTCAAGAAACCGGATGGGACCTTCACGGAGGATGAAGAGCAAAGAGCTCTCCTCCTACTAGAAACCCATTTTCCGGGATGTAGAAGATACAGGGAGACCGAGGGCTTGATGCAACCACGGAAACCAAGTCGGGCCGACTGGAAGAGGGCAGCGTCCATCTGTACGGAAAACCGAATCAGATGGGCTATCGGCACTTTCCAGCCTTTTAAGGCCCCAGGTGTGGACGGACTAGTCCCTGCCTTCCTACAAAAGGGAGGGAGAGCACTAATGCCGTATCTTCTATATATTTTTAGAAGTAGTTTAGCGCTCGGATATATACCGGAGCTATGGAGAAGGGCTAAGGTGGTATTTATACCGAAGGTGGGAAAGAAAGATACCACTCAACCGAAGTCATTTAGACCCATTAGTCTAACATCTTTTATGTTAAAGACAATGGAGAAGGTGATTGATAATTACCTTAGCACTATGGTGCTGGAAGGTACACCACTACACAAGAGTCAGCATGCTTACAGAGCAGGGAAATCCACAGAAACCGCCCTGTATCAGCTGACAAATGAAATAGAAGCAGCACTAGAGACAAAGTGCATCGACAGCACTATCTGAAAGTGGATGGGAGAAATGCTGAGAACTAGAGTGGCGGAGACACAAGTGGGAAGAGATATCATTAAGATCTCCACAACTCGAGGGTGCCCACAGGGAGGTGTACTATCACCGCTAATGTGGAGCCTGGTAGTTGATGAACTACTGGTTAGGCTAAACAACCTAGACATCAAATGTCAAGGTTACGCCGATGACATAGTCATAAAGGCGAGAGGAAAATTTGAGGGAACGCTCTGTGAAATTGTTCAGAGAGGCCTCAGAGTAACTAGTAGATGGTGTCAAACAGTGTCAAAAAACCATTTACTAGAAGGAGCAAACTAAACTGCCTACATCCCATACTCATAGATGGGAAGGCAGTAGAATACCAACAGAAGATAAGGTATCTGGGCATCACACTGGATAGCAAACTCCTATGGAATAGACACGCTGAGGCAGTGGTAGGTAAAGCTAAACGCGCCCTAATGGTGTGCAGAAAACAGGCAGGAAAAACGTGGGGTTGTAACCCCACTATCCTGCGATGGATGTACACCATGATAGTGAGACCTGCAATCACTTATGGGGCGGTTGCGTGGGGAAGTAGAATCAAGCTGGACTCTATGAGGAAACAGCTTGAGAAGATTCAAAGACTGGCGTGTGTCTGCATCACGGGGGCGATGGGGTCGTGTCCGACAGCAGCATTGGAGCTGCTGCTGGATCTGACTCCGCTGCACCTTGTGGTGGAGAGCGCCGCCAGATCGGCGATCCTAAGGTTCAGCAAGGAAAGAATGGGCAGAGGCAAAATAATCGGCAGCAGAGACCGAAACAGCCTCGCTGCCAAGATACCCTGGCTGGAAGTACCAAAAGACGAAATGGTATGCAAATACCACTACGAGAAAAACTACACAGCAATGTGTAGTAGTAAAGCCGATTGCAGCGACGAATCCTCAGAATACCACATAGAGCAAAATGCCATCAAGTGGTATACAGATGGTTCGAAGACAAAGGAAGGCACTGGTGCAGGAGTGTTTGGACCTCGTACCAGATACTCCGAATCCATGGGAACATCCCCAAGTATCTTCCAAGCAGAGGTACACGCAATCGAAAGATGTGCACAGTTTAACCTCTACAGGAATTACCGCAATAAACGAATTGCTATCCTGTCAGATAGCCAAGCAGCCATCAAGGCCATTAGCTCATACACCATCAGATCCAAACTGGTATGGGACTATGTGGGGAAGCTGAGCAAGCTTGGCAGGGATAATAAAGTAACGCTATACTGGGTACCAGGACACACTGGTATAGACGGAAACGAAGAAGCCGATCACCTAGCAAACAAGGGATCCAGTAGCCCCTTTATAGGTCCGGAACCATTTTGCGGTATGAGCGCGAACACCATCCGCAAAAGTTTAGATTTTTTATGATTAGTTTATGAAGAAATAAGAGGAAAATGGATGAAAACCTGGGAAGAACTTCCAGGGCTAAGGCAATCCAAAGTGATGCTGGGATCTATTAACCAGAAGAGAACTAAAGCTTGCCTGAAACTAAGCAGGAACAAGCTCAGAATTCTGACAGGGGCCCTAACAGGACACTGCAGACTTAGGAAACATCTCAAGGCCCTAGGCGCTAGAGGAGGATGATGGATGCAGATTCTGTGGCTCAGCAGAGGAAACCCCCATACATCTGTTCAAAGACTACGGAGCATTATTCCGCAAGAGACAGATGTACCTTGGGGCTCACTGCTTGAACACAGAGGAGCTGCAGGCCTTGAATCCCACCCAGATCCTGGGATTCCTAAAGGAATCAGGATTAGAGGAGGCGCTCTAAATGGGTAAGTACACCAACACTTGTAGGAGGAGGGTGGGGTACAATAGATCTATAAAGGTCGCAGTAAAAGTCGTCACCACCATATCTACAATCTAGGTAATATACTATTAAGGCATCGAGAGCGATTCTAAGACTCGAAAGGATCGAACATTTGACGATTGATCTATGATCTGACCTTATGTTACTTAATGCTCTGTTGATGGCTAGGGGTTCCGCCTGTAAAATGAAAAAGCACTTTTCTAGTCTCATCAATCTTATATTGCACAACAAATGCTGCTCCTACGCCAGAATCAAATTTTTAACGAGTCAGTATAGAATGTAAAGCTTGGGGCGTTGTTACGCATTAAACAGTAATTTATTGTAAATATTCGGATTTGTTGTGTTTGAAGATTTTTTTTCTAAGAAATTATTTTGTTTCTAGAAAATGTTAACTTTGTGTCTTTTCTTCAAAAGCTATATTTTTGTAACATACAGGTAAAGTTAGTACTTAATGTTAACATCTCTATATATCCTAATGGGCATAGATAAAGGTGAGGTACTTCGGCTGAGAAGAAACAAGTGGATAATTACACGATTAAAAAACACGATTAAAAAAATTAAAATATTTGTGATTTTAAAAAAAACTTTTTTTTTCTAAACAAACGGAACTTTATATTGCATAGATCGGTTTGCCAATATCAATGAACACTCTTATTCCAGTTTAACCCAAATAAGTACTAAATAATAAGGTATGTAACCATTAAGAATGTTTTTTTTTTCATTTCTTTCAAGTTAAATAATATCGAGTAACAGTTATATATCAAAATACAACTGTTTGTTTATTATACTGTTAAATAATGTACCTAATAAGAAATAAATTTGTTACATAAAACATATTTTTATTATTTTTTATTTATTATTAAACAGAAACAAATGTGTGTGGTCGTAGACAAAGTATAGTACATAACTCGGGTTGTAAGGTAATTAATTACTGACTGAATTACGATGGAGTAACTGTTCCGCTCGTACGTAATATGCTTCTTACAACTTTTGTTACGTAATATACTATTAAGGAGAGCGGCATCGAGAGCGGTTCTAAGACTCGAAAGGATCGAACATTTGACGATTGATCTATGATCCGACCTTATGTTACTTAATGCTCTGTTGATGGCTAGGAGTTCCGCCTGTAAAATGAAAAAGCACTTTTCTAGTCTCATCAATCTCAGAGTGTACCTCTTTGATGTACACAAGAAATGCGGCTCCTACGCCAGAATCGGATTCTTAACGAGTCAGTATAGAGCACTGTTAAAAATTTCTTTGGTAATTTTACAAGAAATGTGTTGGAAGTATATGCTCAAAGCAGTTTTGTAATTTAAGAAATCAAGCTTTGTAATTTTACAAATCATTTTTTATTGTTTCTGTTTTAGAAAATTCAAAAACGTAAATACTGATTTCAATGTCGAACATTGTAATTTTACAAATAAGCTTAATTAAAAAAAGTGTGTAAAATTGAAATATTTAATTTGCAAAATACAAAACTTATTAAAAGCAATATGTCTTGTAAAATTGCAATTCACATTATATTTATACAATACATACCATTTTTTTAAAGTTTTGCAGAAAACATAGACTTTTGAATTTTACAAACAACTATCAGTCGAGTTAATTGGTAATATTACAATGTTTGTTATGTAAAATTTATAAACTCCTTTTTATTGTGCATCTAGTAACAATTATACCTGTTTTGTAATTTTTCAAAACCAGCAAAATAAATATATTTTGTAAAATTACTAAACATCTTGTCTATGCATCTTTCGAAATTACGACTATTTTTTTGGAAGTTGCAGGAAGTTGCAAAGAAAATATTCAATGTAGTTATTTAAATTTAATGTATAACAGCTTAAAAAAACAGTCTGTGTCTGGTTGATTTGGCAATATCATGAATCAAACTTGTAAATTAATTATTCCAAGTAAAATTATTAATTCAAATTTCCCAGAAGAGGTTTTCTATCAATACAAGGAAGGTTCAGGTAAGTATGCTACACAGCCATACTCCTCGTGGGACTTTGGTTTCTTTGTTGTATCTTCAAATGAAAGATCTTCTAATGAATATGCCTATGAAGTTCTACTGTCATGATGACCTTGCATGGCGTAGTTGATACGATCATAAATTTTCTATCGGAGACTCGTACTTGCTCCTTCTAGAGAAAAACCTCAAATTTTCACTGTAAACGAAGCTGAGTAATTGTTAACTATTCGATGACCCATTTTCTTCGCCGTTGTGAGGGTGGTATCATTGAGATTATTTGTCATATAATTTGCAACCACATGAATAAGACTTTTCTTTTCTTTGAAATCTAGAAACTTTCCAGCACGGTGTGATTTTAGCACCGAAGATGATAATTTGCAATAAATATTGTTTAAATCAGAAGCTCGCCGTGATGATGATGGGCTTGGCTCAGTAACCGTCTCAGATTGTTCTGTAATTTATGTAGTCAATAAATATAAAGAAATTAAAGATTTTCAAAATGTAAATTAATTAATTTAAATTATGGATTATCGCTAAAAAAATATATATTTCAAGTTTTAAAATGTTTTGATATTAATTAGACACATCTGTTAAAAATACTGATACAAATTTAGTTTTTACCTTTATACACTTGATTGTTTTTTGTTGATAAATCGCCATCCCAATCAATCCCATCGGGAACAAGAACTAGTACCAGTTGTTCTTTGCTTGTTGAAGCCAATTCTTGCAGTATTTCATCGCCATCTATTTCAGTGAAATCTTCCATATAAATCTAGTTAAACGATAAACCAATACATTACAAAATGAACTAAAATGATCATAGGTGCTTTAGTAATTATAAGAATGAACCATAAAACCTTATACTCGCTGTCCGTCAATGACAATTTAGACTTGGTAGCCTTAATTAGCTCAGCAATCGTCTCCGCTTTGATAAGTTTTTTACAGAGGGTTTATCATGCCGGGAAACTGAAAATCGTCATCGTGAGTTGATGCTACTACCAGTTTTCGCAAGGTTTTTAATTTTAATAACAGTACATAAGCGATCAATGTAACAACTGATAAAAGTAGATGAATGTAACAACTGACAAAATGATAAAAGTAGATTATCTACTTGTACGATTTTCGAGTCGTTTAATTTGTCATTTTCTGTAACAAAGTAGATAATGAATTTAAATATTATTTCTAAAATCAAAAAAATTAATTTCCTTCTATAGATTATAAAAATTCTATTTAAAAAGAGATTTTTCACTAAATAAATTACCTGTAAAATTGTTTTTTTTTTCCAGCGATGAATAACTGTACCAATATTTTATCCCCAATATAATTACATCTAAAAGTAAATTTTAGATTCGTAGAGTTATCAATAAAAATCTGCCTAGAAAAACCGCCAAAATAATTCTTGGTTTTCCGGGGTCGTTTATTCGTTTTCCTTTCAACACTATAGGCTTCGATGCCATACACTAATTATAAAACTATTAACTTATTAAATGCTATCTATTTAAATAACTTATGTTCATGTAATTCACGTAAAAAAAATAACTTAATAAATCTTCGAATGACGCGGACTTGTTCTGCGTGATAAACTAGCGCTGCACTGTAATGGCACCTCTACACTATGGCTCATAGTGGGCCATCATGATGGTCACCATTATCATGGACCATTATGATGGCCTGAATGGACGCATACACACAGTGGTCCATCTAGATGGACCATTCTAGATGTGCATGAATGGGCCATAGTGGGCCATAGATTGTTGATATAAATTAATTTCAAATTTTGAATTGAAATTATAAAGTTAATATTCAAATTTAATAAAGTTGAAATTTATAATTTCTTCGATTTTGCCATGATTAATAATAAACAGTTATTTCTTGTTATAGAAAACTAATTATTTCAAAATACTAGTATTTCAATAAATTAATTTCTCAATAAAAATCAGTGTTATCATGACAACAAGCAGCAGGCACTGTTAAGCGTGTGATAAAGAATATCCTGATGGGTTAATTCCTAAAATCAACCCGACTGGTACGTGGCAGAAAATGCAACTAACGTGGTAGCTCAGTGACGTTGCGCATAGTGTGTTCCCGGGACTATAGAATATATCCTCAAGTTTATTATTTAAAAACTATTTTAAAAAAATTACTTAATTTTCAAAAGTTGAATTAGATAGACATTTTTAATACTTATAAAATGGAATTTTGTATTGTTAAATCAAGGGAGATGCAACAGAGTCGCAGAATGATTGAATGGTTGATAGATCTGGTATTGTTAGCGAAAAGGTATGTTTGTATTGAGTATGGAGATGATATGACATTGGTAAAAGCAAAAAGTTTAAAGGATGGGTGGGTATGGCGGTGCGATAAAAGCAAGGGAAAGTAGGTATGCACAAAAGGGTTACAAGGAGTGTAAGGAAGGGTGGTTGTTTTGAATGGGGTAATTTATCATTAGACCAACGGTAATATATAAAATATATAAAATATATTTTATTACTCGTCACAAAATTTCAATTTATTGTTACTACGCCTCTGTATTTTTCAATTTATTGTTACTACGCCTTTGTCTCCCATTGTAATGCGCATGGACGAAATTGTAATGCGCATGTATGAAATTTAAAAAGTCGACACTAGCGCCACTATGTATCAGTCGGGTTGATATTAGAATTTTTTTATTACCCAATGTATTCAATGACAATAGTTATTTCATCCGATGAAACATCACACTTTTCTGCCGCAAGCGAGACTGAATACTAACTTTGAGTTACTGCGTCCACGTGCTCGTCCCGGAGAACCGCCAAAACAAAAGACGCAGTTCCGACCCAGTGTCACCAACTCCCAAAAATATTTACCCCTAAAACTAAGTCAAAAACCCCTAAAATCGCCACAATTACTTGAAAATCTCCCTAAAAAATAATATTCTGTATAATATAATAAATAAATTAATAATAATTAATAAATAATATTCTGTAATATTTTTTAATATTCTTTATTTATAAATTAGTTAATACTTAAAAAAAAAAATTGCTTTCATCCTGTTCTAATTTTTTGAAATCATACATGAAGACATTAAATAAATTTTACATTTTATGTTGTCTTCTATTCTTCCGCACAGCATGCAGTTAATTTATTTTTGGGGTATCAAATCCTATATTTTTTTCAAAACATTTTCAAAACATAACTTAACCTTTCTCTAACCCCGTCAGAAACGAGGCCTTTTGCTTCAGACTTTTTTTTCTATTGCAGGGCTTCTTAAACTTTTTTCCTTCATGAACCCATTTATGATTGTGATTTTTTCGCAACCCAAAAAATATAGAATAAAGAATAATAAATGCAGAAGTAAGATGGAAATCAAGAGATCAAAGTTAATTCAAAGATTTCTGTTATTAAAGGACTACAAGGAAAATTGTCGATACTGTAAAACATTTCGAATAAATTCTTTTCTACCCTAATTTTCCAAATCTTTTTAATAAAACTTTCAATTTTATCATTGGAAGTAAATATAATACAATATTTTCCTCGAAAAGACAAGTTAATTTCTTAAAAATATCTGATAATATAACACAGTGAGATAACACAGCTTGCATAGATAGGTCATTTTGAAAAAAAGTAGCAAGATCACATTTTTGTTTACACAATTTTCACGATTAAAAATATTTAGATTTTGTCCTTTAATAACAATTAAACTTCTTAAACTGTGACCTGTGATATCCATGTTACTTCTGCATGTAATAATAAATTTGTATACTGGGAATCGGTATCCTAACAGAGATTTGAAAATAAGCGGTTGTTAAGATTTTAATTTTTATATTTTTAAATATCTTAACAACTTCTTTTAGAAAAAAAAGATGTTGTTAAGATCTTTAAAAATATAAAAATTATTATGTATCCATGAAAATGCATCGATCTCCAATTTTTTGCGTGTAAAAATTTGTAACAATGTTAAAAATTTATAAAAATGAACAATAAGCAAGAATAAAATACATTAAATTTATATATTATTATTTATAAAATAAAAATAAATGTTACACTTAGTGTAGGAAAATAATATTCAACAAAAATAAGTCCTTCATTGAAATATTAAAAAAAAAATCTTATAATTAGACAGCAATAGTTTATAATCTGTTTATCAATAAATTCTTCATCCTTAAATGTTTCTAGTATAGTGACGGTGTATTCTTAGTTTTCTCGTTCTCTATCTTCGACTTTCCAATATTTGTTAAAAATATTTAGGAAAATATTACTATTTCCATGTGTTCTCTATTTGTTTTAATTCCCAGAATATTAGACTCGTTGCAATGAAAGCATCAGAGATTCTCTCTTATACGATTCCAACGTATTTTTTAATGTAACACAATAATCTTTTAGTATTAGTCACAGTTTCTTAAGAGCTATAATTGGTTTAAGTTCTTAAGTATGTGATGTTTTCAATATTTAATACCAATAAATATTGTTTACGTTGGTTTGTAAGTCTATCTTTAGACTCGCTCGTAATAATTCAACAATTGCCGTATGAGTATATATATATATATATATATATATATATATATATATATATATATATATATATATATATATATATATATTACTATCGTAAATCCCTTTAAAGAGAGCGTGTAAACTTGAATAAAAATTATGTCAACTCAGTCATGCCGCGACGTTCTTCCCAAATCCTCTTCATTCGTGCACTATGTTCTTTCTTCCGTTCGTCTGTCCACTTTTTTCCTGGTATCTTTGGGAGCAGTTCTTTATCAAATTTATGGTGCATTATGGTGTTTCTAAATTTAACCCGATCATTCATGTCGTGTATCGTGATGTTTAGCTGCTTGAGGTCCTCTTCAGTTTCCTGTATCAATTTGGACCTATTTTTACTGTTAAAGGTAATTTCAAAATTTGTTTCGTAATTCTGTTCTGGTCCATTCTGTATATGTGACCAAAAAATTTAGCTCGTCTCTTTCTGAAAGTGTCAGTGATAGGTTCTACGGTTTTATATATTTCTGACGATGGTCTCTTAATCGATATTCCCTCTTTATTCACCGGCCCAAAAATTTTTCGGAGAATTTTACGTTCTTGTTTCTCTATTTCTTTGATTGTTGAGTGACCATGAATTAATGTTGTTTCTGCGGCATAAAGTGCTTCAAGAAGAACGACTGTTTTGTAGTGTTGTAATTTTGCATTAAGAGATATTGATTTTTTGTTATAATGATTCCAAGTAAGTCGGTAGGCTCTCTGTAAATTTTTTACTCGTTCTTGATTTGCTATTATATTTAGGCCGGACGGTTGGATGATTTCTCCTAAGTATTTAAACTGGGAAACTCTGGATACAGAACCATATTGTGTCTTGATGGGTAGATTGTCGGACGGGGATCGTTCAATATACTGTGTTTTTTCATAAGATATCAGGAGACCAGCCTTTTGTGAAATTTCGTGTAATTTTTCAAGTGCATGCTTTGCTTCTTCTCTGCTATTCGATATTATTGCAAGATCATCAGCAAACGCCAAACATTTGATATTACCTCTATAATCTCTTCTTCTTACCAATGTGTATTCCCTCAATCTCTTTTTCCCAAGTTCTGATTATTTTTTCCAGGACCATATTAAAAAGGATGGGTGAAAGTCCATCTCCCTGTCGAACACCCGTATGTATTTCAAAAGGTTGAGAAATTGCTCCACCAAACTTAACCTTTGATGTAGTATTAATGAGAATTTGTTGAATTAATGCCCTGGTTTTTCTATCAACTTTGAATTCCTCCAGAATGCTGAAGAGAGTTGGTCTGTCGACGGAGTCGTAGGCTTTTTTGAAATCAACAAAGGTAACCACAGTGTTTCTGCAAGATCGTATTTGTAAGATTGTCTTCAGATTCCAAATTTGTTCCGTGCATGAGCGCCCTTTACGGAAACCTGCCTGATTTTCTCCTATCTGTGGGTCTACTTGAGGTTCAAGTCTATTCAAAAGCTTTCGAAAGAATTTTGTACGTTACTGGTAGAAGTGAAATGCCTATAATTGTTCGGGTCCATTTTATCACCTTTTTTATGAAGCGGGTGTATAAGTGCACATTTCCATTCTGGGGGGATTTGTTCGGTCACCCAAATATCACATATTATATTGTGTATTCTGTGAATGAGGTTGTCGTCAGCCAGTTTCCATAACTCGGCAATGATTCCATCTTCCCCAGGGGCTTTGTCGTTTTTCAATGAATGAATGATGTCAGTTATCTCCTGGAAGGAAGGCGGCACGGAATCTGGATAGGATTCAGATTGTTCAAAAATAAACTTGCTGGATGGGGGGTCACAGTTGAGAAGATTGTTGAAGTACTCAGCTAAAATTTGACAATTCGCATTGGTGTTTGTCTCTATTGAACCATCATATCGACGAAAGCGTAGGCTGGATGGTCGATATCCCGTCAGGTTCTCTTTAAAAATTCTGTAAAAACTCCTAGTATTATTCTTTGTAAATTCTTGTTCTATTTCCTCCAGTCTTGTTTTTTCATAGCTACGTCTTTCTTTTCTAATTAGTTTTGATGATTGTTTCCGAATGTACATGAACTCCTGCCATTTGTCTGGCGTTTTGTTGCTATGAAATTTTTTCCAAGCGTTAAGTCTGTCTTCTATTGCTTGGTCGCATATACTGTTCCACCATCTGTGCTTACGTTTACGTGGGGGTTGGCCTATCCTCATAGCGTTCCTGAGAACATCCGATAATTCTGTCCAGTTTAACGAGTTTGTTTCGTTGATTCCTTGCAAAATACTGTCCCTGTTTATTTTTAACTATTCAGGGTCAGGCTTAAAAATTCGTAGTTGTCGTGGTCTTCTCCTGTTGGGTTAGAGTTTAATTTTAATTTGTAACAAGTAGTGATCAGAATCGAAGAAATCTTTCCTTGTTTTTACATTAAGGACCTCCTTTTGGTTTGTATGAGAGATGGCAACATGGTCGATTTGAAATTCACCCATATTGATGTTGGGTGCCCTCCACGTGCAAAGCTTTTGTCTGGGTTTTCTTTTATAACCCCACACCACTTAAAATACATAATTTTTACATAATTTTTACGAGCAATAATTTTGTATGTCTAACTTGTTTGGCGATTGCCTGGGATCATATATATATATATATATATATATATATATATATATGATCCCAGACGCTAAATATATATATATATATATATATATATATATATATATATATATATATATATATATATATATATATATGTATAATATAAGATGTTCATAAACAATTTTATGATTCGAAATATGAAACTGAAGTAACTAGAAAATACAAATTAAAAAAATTTCCTATATTAATATTACAATTTGCGTCAATCATATTCTAATTTTTGGCGAAATTACTACGTACTTTGTAATTTTACAATTGAAGAAGTAAATATAATATTAATATATATATATTTATTTAAATATATTTTGTTGAGTTAGAAGATTTTGATTCTTGATCAAATTAAACATTAGTGTTTGTATCTTATCTTCATAGATTAGAATTTCAAGGAAATTGTTTTATACATATCGTTAACAATACGTTAAATTGTTAACGATATGTATAAAACAATTTCTTAGAATTTCTAATCTATGAAGATAAGATACAAACACTAATAAATATAATATGATGATTTTTGATTATATAATAAATTCACTGTAATCAAAATTTCATTGTTTCTTTATAATATTACATAAAGTTGGACTAGAAACAACGCTTGTAAATTTATAATGCTTTTCATGTGTAATTACTGAATTGATTTGTAAAATTACTATATGTGCACTGTTTATACATTTATTTTGTAAAATTGCAACTTATTACAGTAGTTTTCTTAAAGTTTTTGTAAAACTTACCTAAACAGTATGGTAACTTCATATTGGTGCTCACTGAATTGTAATTTTACATGACTGTCATGTCAAGAGACTGTAATATTACAAAAAATTTTAACAGTGAGTGTAAAGCTTGGGGTGTTGATATGCGTTAAACAGTAATTTATTGTAAATATTTGAGTTTGTTGAGTTTGAAGATTTTTTTCTAAGAAATTAATTTTTTTCTAAAAAACTTTGTGTCTTTTCTTCTTAAGCTATATTGTTTTAATATACAGGTAAGGTTAGTATTTAATGTTGACATATTTTTTATTCTAATGGGCATAGATAAAGGTGGAGTACTTCGGCTGAAAAGAAACAAGGGGATAATCACACGATTAAAAATATTTGTGGGTTAAAAAGAAAACATTTTTTAGCTGAATTACATAGCATGCTGATGTGTGTGTTGAGGAGATTATTTTTATTTTGATGCATATAAATGGCCTCTAGTGCATCTGGCTTTTTTGAATTAATTTCCGTAAAAAGTATTTTTTCTTTTGCAAAACTATGACGGGTTTAAGAAAACCTACGGCGCACTGATATTCTAACCTAAGCAACTGATTTAGACAAACTTTTTAATAATTTTTTTTATTTAATTTCTGGTATTCCATTTCTATAGAGGCAGAGAACACCTGTACATTGAACCAGTACAAAATATATATTTAAAATTAAATTCTTAGTCTTAAATTAAAATTAAAAATAAATACAAATTATAAAAATACAAAAATTACAAGTAGTAGGGTACATAGGGTAGGTGCCATGCAAATAAAGTTTTCGTCATAATAGAAGTTTCGTAACTTATACATTTACCATCTGGCAGGTTCTTGCCCAACTGGTTAAATTTTTTTAAGAGCTTTTTGTTGTATTTTATTGCTACGTAGTAGGCATTTTTAGTACTTATAGTTTTGTTAATTTTTGGAAGTACATATTAACAACTTTCATCTCGTAATAGCAGATCGGCCTAAATAATACTACTAGTATATTAAAGGACGAATTCAGTAAGCCCAATTTTATATAAAAGGGCGCAAAATAGAAAAAGTATAAGAAACTCGTTCGTAAGGCGTTTTTCAGCACTTGTCCATTAGAAAACTCCTCGCTACGATCGTCGTTTTCCTGACTTGGACGCGTGCTAAAAAACGCCTTACGAACGAGTTTCTTATCTTTATTTTCAATTTTGCGCCCTTTTATGCCATTTCTAAATATAAAAATCGCCAATACATATTGAAGATATATAGAAAATTGTATCGTACTCGGCGAGCCATAACCGCACGCATATGAGTGCTGTTAGGATTCCATTACAGTCGCAAAATAGAAAAAGTTTTTTACAGTCTTGATAGTAGAAAATCAATTCATTGACAATAAAAGCATCTCTTATTACTAAAGGCAACTCATTTTCATTGTTTGGACGCATTAAAAAAAATGCATGGTAATTACATGTTTTTGCATAGTAATAGAATTATTATAAGCATCATCCCAAGCAGCAATGGCATAATTAATTACACTTTCAAGAAGACAATGATAGATCATTTTTAAAACTGAATTATCAAGTGATTGACTAAGTTATAAAACAAGAAAGTAAAATATTTAAGTTTTTTTACCATTCAGTTGAATGTTTAGCCCATTTCATGTGTCTATAAAAAAAGCCTAGGTATTTACAGTTATCAACACTTGTCAAAGGTTTATAATTAATATACAGGCTGAAATCTATGGGAAGACTATCAGCGTAACTACCAAAATTATTGAAAGTTGATTTATCAATATTAAGTGATAGTTGATTTAGCCAAGATCGATATTATCCAGATAGTCGACTTCTAACTTCATTCCAGTTCTTTCCAGAACTTAAAATAACCATATCACCAGCATATGAAACTGTGGCATTATTCGGTAAAACATTGAAAATATCATTTAAGTAGAGGATAAAGAGTAGCGGACCCAGTACAGTGCCTTGGTGAACCCCAACTCTAAACGTTCTAGTTTCACTTACACAATTTTTAACTTTGCACTCTGAGTTCTATTGGACAAATAATTTTCAACAGTTGGTGAGGAATACTCATAATTCGACAACTCCAGAGTTCTTCAACAATATTAGGTGATTAACAGTGTCAAAAGCTTTTGCAAGATATAAGAAAGCTTAGACTGCTGCAAGTTCTTATCAATCTTATCATATATAAAATTTGATGTAAAAACTAGAGCATCATTCGTTCCTGTACCTTTCATAAACCCATATTGATTGATTGAGATTAGTTTATTTCGCTCACAAAAAACATATAGTCCGGTATAAATGATTTTTTCAAAGATTTTAGCTAAGTTTGAAATTAGAGATATTGGTCTATAGTTAGTAGTTAGGTGCTGCTCACCAGATTTACGAATCGGTATTATTACAGCTTTTTTGAGTGAATTGGGCCAAATAGCTTTACTAGTACATATATTAAAATGTGCTCTAGAGGTTTACTAATATCCTTAGATACATGTTTAAGTGTTTTACTATTAACACCATCAACACCTCCTGGTTTATCTTTCATGTCATGTATAATTTTTTCGATTTCTGTTTCATTGGTTGGCATTAGGAATATACTATTACAATATTATTTAACATTTTTTTCAACATTAATAACAGGAGCATTTATTTTACTTGCTAATTATTTTAACCAATATCCGTGAAAAAAAGTTACAAAACTATCTGTAATGGCATTGTTATAGGTTATAATCCCTTCATCACATACAATAAAATCAATTTCGTTATTTGCAGAAATTTTTGTACCCAATTCACTATTAACCCTCCGTTGGTCACATGTGGTCTGGCCAGATCCCTGTATATCTCCTTGCAATCATATGGAAATATGGCATCATTGTTGGAGGCGTTCATTACTCCTCTGACACAATTTTTGGCGTTTGCACGATGGAAAGTAAAATTATGGCCCTATTTTTTTTTGGCAGTTAACCGCAAATGGAATCCGTATCATGGAATCCAAAATGAGATGAAAGAACAGGACGTGACTCTTTTTCATTTCTTCAGGAACACATCTTTTATTGGATCGAGTTTTGCCAACAAAAGCAATGTCAATTTTAGCAAGTCGATTTGCTGTTTCCAATGTGGTAAAAAAATGTATCATCAATAGCTGTTACGACCAGGATTACTATACCGATTTGCTAACTCCAGCAATACATTTTTACCTTGTTTACTGTGCTTCATCTTCACGGCCTGTGTATTAATTTCCTTGCAACTGATATTTTGTTTTGGAATGGCATGCCCAAATTTTGTTGCCATATTTTGATGGTTTTGATGGAATGTATTGAGTAAATTTTGTTCTGACGCGGTATGGAAATAGCTGTTCAACAACCGTAAAGTTTTCATGCGAATCATAGTGTTTCGCAAGATTTTCATTCAAAAAATTCCATATATCACGAATTGTTAGTGCGACTTTGTCAGTTCGTTGGCCAAATGCACGTGTACGCCTATCATCAAAACGGATATATCGTAGCAATCGCTTATGAGACATTGCTGATCAGAATATGGGTAGGCCGTCTGTGTACCAAAGAACTTGATTTTCGTGATTTTTGCATGTTATTGTGTGAAACTCCAGAGTCCAAAAATACACCAATAAATGCATCTATTTCAGTGCTCGTTAACTCTTTCCAAACTCTTGGGTTTTATCACGATTTTTCAGATTACACCTTTGAAATATAGCTTTTGCATAACGATTCGTTTCAGTGATGATGATGGATGTAATGTTTAGTGAAAAAAAATTCTTCAATGCCTCAATCGAAACTGAATTTTGTTCTTTGGGTCAGATCAAAAACGCATAATATTGTGATGACGCAAAAGACCAACAGCAGCTAGTTCATTTCTATTCAATTTCGTACCGTCATGGCCAAAGAAAAATTAATCAGTTGTAGCTTTTTTATTTTTGGAATGTGCTTCTCTCTTTACTTCTCCTTCTTCGTCACTATCTAGAATGTCGTTTGATTCAATAATCTAATCCTGTTCAATATAAGACTCATCTTCTTTAGGTAAATAATCCATATCATTATAGTAATCGTTTCTGAATGGATCATGTTCACATTTTCATCAATCTCTTCTTCAGGATTACGTTGAATTTCGTTAGATAAAGCCGCTGTCAATCGTGAATGAAAATCAGTATCCAAACTTTGTCTACGTAATCGCGTATTATGCACAAATTCAACTTCGTAATTGTTAAATTATTTGTTAATTAAAAATTTCCGCAAGATACTAAACTAGCCCAACACGTGGCTTGCGAGCCAGATAGATCAAAAGACGATATACGAATAAGACAAAAGCTCGAAGGCGTGAGATATAGAGGGACTAAAAAAAAGCGGTAAAATGTTCAAAATACAATTTATTTCTTATAAAATATATATGGATCCCGGACAGACCACATGAGCCAAACAGAAGTTTATTTCTTGTAATTACCCTTGTATGACATGTATCCTTTTATTTTTTCTTTTAAATGGAAGCTAATGAAATTTTAGGAAAAGTCAAGGAAATTTAAATCGATAACTCAATTAAAATTATCTTTAAAAAACAAATGAAATCGCAAAATGTTTGGCTGGACCCATACGCCAAAAGGAGGGTTAACAAAACGCTATATTTGTTTGCTATCATTGCAACATTTTTTAGCACAAGCACTTTGGTAACTAACTATATTTAGTCGATTTAATTATTTCATTTAAGATTTGACAGAAAGTATTATATTTATTTTTCAAGCCAAAGTTACTTTTATCATGCTTCCAAATATTATATAACCGTTCTTTAGTTTTATGTTGGCTCCAGACTCTCGCGAAGTAGCACGGAGTTGGGCGAGGAACGAGAGTGTGGTCAGGTTACTCGCCTCGCCTTGTGCTTCCTCGCCTTGCCCTGGCTAACTTCTGCACGCTTCAGACTCGCGAAGTAGCACGGAGTTGGGCGAGGAACGAGAGTGTGGTCAGGTTACTCGCCTCGCCTTGTGCTTCCTCGCCTCGCCTTGGCCAACTTCGCTTCATGAAGCGGTTTTTCGTGCCCGAGTCAAAGGGACACGAGGCAGGAGTACGAGGAAGGGGAAGTATCACGTCTACACTCTCGTGTTTACTCGTCCTTTAATTTAGTCAACTGTTTGCAGGTGGCTCAGTTCACAACCGTTTCAACTGTCACAACAAATTATTTTGATTTGATTTTATTAAATTTTATAATAGTAATTAAAATATCAAAAATAATTTACTAATAGTAATTTAAATAGTAAATTATGAGCGATTGGTCCCAAGAACTCCAATTAAAATTTCTTGAGGCTTTTCAAAGGGAACCAGTTATTTGGGATCCCAAACATGGTAGCCAAAAAGATAAAAAAGTTATTCACGACGCCTGGAGTAGAATTGAATCTGAAATTGGCAAACCAGTCAAATAATTGAAATCGAAAAAAGATTCATTAATGGCCACATATCGTGGATACTGTAGGAAAATAGCGGGTACTATTAAATCTGGACCAGTTTTTGGGTTCTGTTTACAACTGTGGAGCCACAATTAATACAGAGGAACTAAGTATAAAATAGCAATATTTTTTTAATAAGTTTTATTTTTATTAAAAATATAAAATTATATGTACTTTATGAAAGATAAGTTAGATATTACTCATTAGAATCAAAATAATCACTAAAAGTATCCCTTATCTTCACACATGGTGGACTTGTTCGTCGTCCCATTCCTGGTAAACTTCTTATAGCACAGCTATCAACTACCTCTTGTCTCCATGAGCCACTTTCGACCAGTATACCATTATCATCATAAATATCTGTCGTACAAGGGGGGGGGGGGGTTGTGTAAATATTTCTAGAAGTAGAAGTATTTCTCAAAAAATTGTGTAGCAGCACACAAGTGTTTTCCAGGATAAGGTTTCATTAAATTTGTACCTAATGCGAAAGCACCGTCGTCTAGAAAAACGTATGGAACATTTGGACCGAAATTCAGATCTTATGCAATTATTTTTTTCCATAACAAAGAATTTCTGAAAACACCACCGTCACTTATTCTTCCTTTTGCCCCAATATCAGCAAAAATAAAGCGGTAGTCACTGTCGACCAAAGCAAGAAGAACAATACTAAAACATCGCTTGTAATTGTAGTAATCTGATCCTGATTTACGTGGACATTGTACTTGTACATGTTTTCCATCTATTGCGCCAACTGCATGTGGGAACTTGCGTTGAAATCCCTTTTCTAGGTCCAACCATTGCTCCGCTGTTAACGGTAGCCTAAACATAGTTATAAATTGCATTAATAAGTAGTTCAATACTTTGTCTGTCCATCCATTCCCTTAAAAAGTAGATAAAATATAATTATCTTTTGATTTAATAATCTTTTAATCCTATAAAAAAAATTACGTTATAGCGTTGTTCTATTTCTATGTATAGGCAAAATCCACCATCTCTTCTTTCTGCACGGTTTATTAATTTTTTTCTTCAAAAATATATTAACATAATTATAATAATAAAAGGACAATTAGCTGCAGCAGCAGCTACTACCTGTTCGGCGTCAGTCATGGCACTGAGGTCCTCGCGAGGTAAGGCGAGAGTGTGGATGCCTACTCCGTGTAGTTCCTCGCCTCGCACAACTTCGGCGAGGATCCTCGCCGAAGTTACTCCGCGAGAGTCTGGAGCAGGCCTTACATGAATTCATAATGCCTTTGGTAAAATCCAATTGGAGCGAGGTATATTATTGCAGCATTTCTTTTTGGTTACAAAAGTTGAATCTTTAATTAACGATTTGATTTTGTCAATAAAATTATCAAAAAAATCATCAGGATCTTGGATGGCTTGCAAAGATGATCAGTTTGTCTGCGAGCTCAGATTTGCTAAAAGTGTACAGTCTAACACAGAAACCTCCTTGTTTTTGCTAGTGTTATCAGTAGTAACGCCGAGAGATGCAAAAATCGGATTGTGATCGGTGAAGACATTGTTGAAAGTAAAGGATTTAATATCATCAAAACTTGATTTCATAAAAATGTTGTCAATACATGACCCTCCGGTTTCACTAGGTCTGGTAATTCCATTAAAATATGGGAGGTAACCAACGTCAAGAAAAGTTGACAGGAATTAATTAACTATAGTTTCAGAATTTTGAAGATCGATGTCAACAGCTATTACGTTATTTTTAACGTGATTTTTACTATGTATGTATTGAGCAATTTGTTTGATGAATGTTTCTTTATTATTATTATTAACACCTGATATTTTGATGGATTTATTATTATTTAATTTTAAAGTAGTTGAAACTACTTTAAATTTTTAGATTACCAATTACATTAGTGTCGGAAAAAGAATAGCGGCATCTATATTTCAAGCTTTTCAACCGCTCCAGTAAAAACTGCCCCCAGCGCGCATGTCCATCTCAACCCCAGTCTGCGGAAGATCCGGACTCCCTCTCTTGGTTCAACCATCATAGTGGTAACAACTCTAGTACAAGCGCTCCTGTTCAGCTCATTATTTCAATCACTCATGTAAGTCTTTGCTAATTAGATCTCAGGGCGTGGTCTACACGTGGTCGCGAGAAGAATGGCGTCGGCCCTACAACCCGACGCAATGGCGGCGGCTTTACGACCCGTCGCTAGACTTCTTCACGCGTCCATGTGTCGGAAAGACCGGTGTGATTAATAGGATCCACCGGTCACACATTTGAGCAAAGACTTACTCTCACTATTCTCAATTTATTGTTCAATTACTCTCTCATTTTATATTACTCATTAATAAGCTCATTTTACTCTATTACTCATTTGTATTAACATGTTTTTTTTTATAATTGTTAATTAAAGGCTTAGTTTTGTTTTGTTACGAAATAAGATTTTGTTATGAAATATAAAGAAATGAAATAGAAGTTTTGTTATGAAATATCGCTATAGACTAATTTTATTAATACCATCTTTGTTCTGAATCCCTAAAAACATACAGTCCATCTTTTTATTTGTTAATTTCTCAAACAATTAGTAACTGTATTAGACTGTACAGATTTTTCAACATACAATATACCACCATCAGCTATTTATGGAGCAGTTTGTAATAGCAATGATAGTTATTAAGTACAAAAAAGGAAAAACACGTTAAAGGGCTTTACAGATAAGTTTTCAATAAATACTTCAAGTTTGAACCAAAATTTGCATTTATGCTTCTTACATTTAAATGTAGAATTGAAACTTTTTTAGTTTGATAGAGTTATTTAAACTTTCTAAATCATCTAAATTGTCTTCAATTTGGACATTATAATTATCTTCCATCATTAATTCTAAAACAGATAACTAGATTACTGATAAAGTTAGCTTCTACTCTACCATATGATATGAAAGTTATTATTTGATATTTATTTGTTGTATGCTCACTTGAACTACACTAATATTATTAATATAAGCAGAACTGAACTAGGCACACGACTTGCAATTCCTCGACTAGATCCTCCAAGTTGTGAACGTCTGTTGCTGTGGCACCAGTAAATTTCTGTCGACCGGTATTATGCCCAGTTCCGTTATTGTGAAAATTTTACCGTCCTTGGTCCAAACGTTTCACAATCCGTACTTCTCTTGCGCCGCCTTTAGAAGCTCAAGCTTAGGCTTGGTTAGGTCTTCTTTAATAACAATCTTGGTCCCTTTAGATTTCTTCTAGTTGCTAGTATCTTTCTTTTTTTAGCTTTACAGAGAAGCTGGACGAGGATACCTCTCGACTTCGTGGAGACTTTCCAATTCTTCTACACTCAGTTAGGGATGATCGATGCACATTTATTAATAGTTTAGTCGCCAAAAGATCAATCACTACATCTTCCACAGGCTCTCCCGTCCCTTCAGGTGCTACCGGTACACCGAATATAATTAATTTTGTGTCTTTTCCGCGATGTTTTAAATCTTTCAGTTCAGAGTGATAGCTAGTTTGTCGTTTCGAACATTTATTTCTCTTTCTTGTTTGGAGGTATTGAGCTTCAAATTTTTCCAGTACTAGTTTATGGAGGCTATTTATAAATTTATCATCTGTCAAAAGGGAAGTAACCACCTCAGAAGTTGACCTTAAATTAAATCTTATTTAGGACGAATGCCAGGCCTACCACTCATTGTAGCTAGAGAAAGTATTTACACGCGGTTAAGTGTTAGGTTAAGTTTGGTCCAGAAGCACAATTTCAAGGAATCACACACTGTCAATCCCATAGTGTATTTAATAGCCCAATAGTAAGCTAAGTGAAGAGTCGGTGAATAATATTAATATTCACTATTATTAATTGTATACTATTATTATTTGAATATATTATGATTTTCTTCCAAAATGATATTTACGTATATACACTGCCGAGCATAAAATTAGGGTCACTCCGTAATTTGAAGTTATTTTAAATTTTTTTACGTGTTTTTTCGGTTGTAACAGTTCACTAACTGATTGCTTGAATAAAACAAAAGGTTTTTCTTTTTCAAAGTTCATTGAAAATAATGAAAATGAAAAATTTTAATTTTATGTGCTAAGTAATGAAAATGAACAAGTTTACTTTGATATGTTTTTGTTGAAATAAAAGAAAGTTTAAGGACAGCATAGCATTTGTTTCTGTGGTGTCATCTGTCTCTTGTAAATTGTTGTCATTGTTAGTGTTTTGCAATGAGCATAAATCCCGTTGTTGCGGCACAAATTGTGGCGACTTTAGAAGACGGTCGCGGTCAGCGCGAAACTGCGAGAAACGTTGGTGTAAGTCTCTAGAGTGTGCAACGAGTATGGCGGCGGTTCGAAGAGACAGGTCTGCTCACTCGAGGACCTTGTTCAGGCCGAGGCAAAACTCCAACAGCTAGGGATGACCGCTTTCTCGTTTCTAGTGCTTTGAAAAACCGAACGGTCACGGCAGTTTCCCTTCGAAATCATCTGCAAGAAGTGAGAAATGTAAACATAAGTGAGTGAGCAGTTAGGAGACGACTTTATGCTGCTGGATTATCTTCCCGAATTAGAGCTACTGGACCGCCGCTTTCCCGTGCTCACCGGATTGCGAGGTTGAATTATGCACGAGAACACTTGACCTGGACAATAGCGGATTGGAGACGCGTATTGTTTTTCGATGAACCGCGATTCTGTCTTACGGGCTCAGATAGACACGAAAGAGCGTGGTGACGACAAGGCGAGAGATATGCTCAAGCGTGTATTGCCGAGCGACTACCATTTGGCGGAGGATTAGTTATGGCATAGGGAGGCATATCTCTTGACAATCGCACGGAGTTAGCCTTTAACGAGAATGGGGCGTTACCTGCGCATAGGTATCTAACAGAGTTTCTAGAAGACCATATTTTACCATTCATGGTTATTTTTGGAGACGACGCAACATTTATGCATAATAACGCACGGCCCCACACTGCTCGGATAGTTACTGAGTATCTTGACGAGTGTGAAATCACGCGATTTGTTTGGACAGCTTGCAGTCCAGATTTAAATCCAATTGATCATATTTACTATGACATGGGGAAACATTTACGGAGACATGTGCCGGTCCCCAGAAATTCTAGAGAGCTTCGCGACATACTGGTACAAGAATGGGACAATCTTCCGCAGAACGTGATCAAAAATCTGATCCAGAGCATGACACGTCTTTTGCAAGCTGTTGTCACTGCCAGAGGAGGGAATACTCGCTACTGAAGTTTTTAAATTATCTTTTGTTTCAACAAAAGCATATCAATGTAAAGTTGTTCATTTTCATTACTTTGCACATAAAATTAAAATTGTTCATTTTCATTACTTTCAATAAACTTTGAAAAAGAAAAACCTTTTGTTTTATTCAAGCATTCAATTAGTAAACTGTTACAACCGAAAAAACACGTAAAAAACTAAAAATTTCTAAAATAACTTCAAATTATGAAGTGACCCTAATTTTATGCTCGGCAGTGTATTTGTAAAAAGTATATTTGAATCTATATTTTCTGATGAAAAATCTTTATGCAAACGGAGATTATTTTAAAAATATTTTGAAAATTAGTATGCTAATATAAGGCTTTGTAGCACAAACTTTTTTTTTTGGAACGACATTAAAACGATTAGAAACGACAAGTGATAGCAAAGACTTTATCAGTCGCGGTAACGGACAGGTTTAAAGAGATGAATTTCTGTACGCTTTGACGAGTCGACAAGAACTGATAATAATAATAATATAACAATCAAATAATAATAATAATAATTTTTATTGTCACCAACAGTAACAAATGACTATCGAATTTTTCTGATGGAGTACAATCCGTTTATGTCATACATAATTTGATTAATCGTCATATTCGTCATGGTCGTCATATAGTGTTTCGTATACAGCCTTTGCAGGAGGTGTGCAAGTGTGGTGTCTTAGCTCGCGTTTTATACAAACTGAGTTAGCTAATGATGGTTCGATGAGTGTCTCTTTAAATATGGTTAACCCTTTCACTGCCATGACAATTTTAAGGAATAAAACACAGCGCCAATGTTTATAAAAAATCCGATAGTTATGCAACCCCTTTCACATTGATCACCTTTTGATCAAAAGCGGAAAATAGAGCTCCTTTATAATCATTTGCTCCTCCACAACGCCGGGCGCCCTAGGTTCAATCGAAAGAACTTCGTCGAAAACTTGCGAGTCCGCCGCGGCACGTTGAACGAAGACGGCGGCAAACTTGAAGGTGTACTTTTACAGTGCACCCTGCACATTAATGAAAGTATTTTCCGGATCGGGATCGGCTTGGATCGCGAAACCATAAATGTCAAAGGGGCACGGACGGCCGTTCCGAATCGAAAGCGTGCAATTTCGAGTCGTTGCGCCCAGAAACGGCGAAGCTGTAGCGGACAAACTGACCGCACCTTCCAGCGAAGGAGAGCAGATACGATTCGCATTGTGGCGGGCGACTCCATGATCGCAGCGACGCAGTGCCGGTACCAAAATGCGCGGCTTTGTGGGGCCCACGTGCCGATCAACTTGAAATTTAAAAAACGCGCCATCCTGGTGCCCCAAATCGACATTCAAATTTTTCTCTGTGCAGATTAACAGTTATAAGTGGGCGTCGCGACGAGATTCCGCGATGTCCAATTATTGGTGCGGAAAGCCAAAACACCATTCTACAATCCACTGAAAAATCCAGAACATTCACCGGGCGACTGCAAAAATATGAACGTTTTTCTTCCGTCATTTGTTTCCTGCAATGCGGCGAGTTTCGGCGGGCGTCGCGGCGGTTGCAAACGACGCAGCGTGATGCCGCTTACTCTAAAATATAAAACATTCAATTCTCTGCCGGAATCGCGCGAAACCGTTCCCGCAGAGCTTTAGTTGGCGATTTTGTGGGATTTTTCCTGAACGTCCTGACGTTTTTCGTTTTTATAGCTTCGCAACGCCATATTTAACGCAATCGGGATAAAACTTCCATACGAACTAATAGGTTCTATGCCCGATCGAACGGCGCCGGTCCCGTTCCGATCCGTCAATTTGTTCGGACGTTCTAGATTCTAGAAAACGCCTCTGGTTTTTTTTTTTCACTTTTTGCGTACTCTTCTCTTTAAACTGCCGCAGATTTGCAAAAAGTCGTCGCAGTTTAAAAATTCTAAAATCCGGAATAGTTGCGGGAAAGTGTTCTGAAGAGAACGAATCCAACCGGCAACCTGGAGCCCTTTAAATAAGCATAGGGCGTCCGTGGAAGTGATTGCAAAATCGGCAAAAAAAAGTTGCATTTTCTCTTGCACCTGGCGAACGGGACGTCGCAGGACGGCAAGCGAGGGCTCTGATAACATGGCGGGGCGGCTGTCGATCCGGATGAATTTTTGAGATCCGACAAAATGCGCCTCAAAGGTTCAAAATTGGTGATTTTAGGTTTCGGTCTGGTGCGTTCGAATCTGGGAACCGGAAGTTAAGTCGCAAAAATGGCACCGCTCGACGGAGCTCTCGGTTCTACAGGAGAAAAATGTACAATCCCGTCTTGCGCTGTCTCTTCCGCCTCCGTCAGGCCTTTTACAAAAACCTCGATTTTCGATGGGGTTTGACCTTCTGGAGGGGCGCGACAGGACGGAGAACGAAACCTGGGACTGCTCAACGTGCGGATGGACATTTGTAGTTAAAGCATCGAAGACGCGCGGTTAAAAAAACGAAGATCTACCGCATAAAATAGCCCAATGTGACCTTTTTAAAAGACCCACGTGGTGCGGTACCCCAGGGGATATTCGCCAAACGCCACACATAAGTCGTCTCAAAATTGATAGAAATTTGCGATTCCGTTGAGACCTAGCGATTTAGGTCGAATGCTTTCCTACACGGCCACCAAAAGTTTGCATTACAAAAATTACCACATTGACAGGTCATGGCGAAAATACCTTGGAAAAATGAAATTCACGAAATGATTCCGGTAGAAAGCTTTGAGACGCGTCCTCCGACACCATTCTCGTGGCTGCGCGACTTTTTTCAGCGACGTTATTCACATTTTCTGCGATTCCGGGTCGTCCGACAAAAACGCCGTCTGCGGCGGTGTCCGCCACCCGGTGGCAGCCGTGCATCAGATTCAAAGAACAGAAGAAGCCAAAGTTCTTGTAGCCAAAAAACAGAAGAACGGCCCCACGTGCGGCGATTTTCGATAAGACTTCCGGATCGCGTTTATTATGCGTCCAAAAATGACGAATATTTTGCAAAGAAAAGTAAGTTTTTCGCATTTTGCAAAAACGTGAAGTAAATATGTCGAAAAGTGAGGTGATAGTCCGATGTCTGGCGACGTTCCGGACACACCGACGCCGGAAGCACGTCCGCGCGACTAAAACTGTCTGCAAACTTTCTAAAATTGTGTGCAAAAAAGTAAAAAACCTGGAAAAAATCACCCAGCCGTCCCCGCAGACGGCAGGTCGGTGAAATTATTTTTTATAAATACCTGATCGGTTAAGGGAGATTTCCAATCGTTGCGTAATATTTAAGTATATTTAAAAAAAATTCAAAAAATCGCTATTTCGCTTCTTTTTTAAGTACAGTGACGTCTCGTTACTCGTTTAGTAATCCAGCTCAAAACTAGATGGCGCTATTAAAAAAAGAAACCCCGGGTTACATCGCCCGGGACGGCGCTTTATAAATTCAATGCCCCGGGTCACATCTCCCGGAATGGCGGTGACAGGGTTTATTGTTGTTTATGTCTGTCTGAAATATTTTCAATTTTGGTCGGGGTGTTGCCATTGCCTCAAGTCCGGGATGAGAAAGCAGAAGGGTTCGATGGCAGGTTTAACAACAAGCCGGTCGGTAAATCAATTCCTGCTGTATCTCAATGCACTGGCCAGAATAAATATTACGGATTAAACTGCTGAACGACGTTCCCCGCTGTAGGCGACGCGCATCATCATCGCCCGAATGGTGTGAGAAATGTGCAAGGGCTCCCCACTCAAGGACGGGGTGGGCTAAAGAAGCGAGTCCAACAAATAAGAATGGCAACCTTTAACATTGGTACTCATACGAGTCGAAGCCGAGAACTTGCTTATGCCTTGAAGAACCGACAAGTAGATATTGCCTGCATCCAGGAAACCAAATGGACTGGCTCAAAATCCAAGGATATTGGTGAAGGATACAAGTTATTCTACTACGTAAAGATATCAGGTAGGATTGGCGTAGCAATAGCTGTGAGTACAAAGTTCAGAGATCATGTGACTGAAATAAACCGTCTTTCTGACCCATTGATGTCCATTAAAATCGACACTGGTACGAAAACCTAACGTATGGTTTCATGCTACGCTCCACAAACTGGGTTACCTACAGTTTATTGAAGAAGAACTCCTGTTCATTGGTGAAGACTGAAATGGCCACGTTGGAGGGAATAGAAATGGTTTCAAAAGAGTACATGGTGGACAAGGCTTTGGAGAGCGAAATGAGGATGGAAACGTAATCCTGGAATTTGCTGAGGCCTTAGACTTAGCTGTGACTAATACCTTTTACAAAAAGCGGACATCGCACCTTCAGTAGTGGTTGAGAAAATACGCTGATTGATTATTGGGTGGTACGAAGGAGTGATCTGAAGTTTGCCACTGATATAAAAATCATACCATCAGACAATATTGCATCCTAACATCATCTGCTTCTCCTTAATTTAAGGATTCGCCTTGATCTCCGCAAGAAAAGTCTTAAATCTACATCGGAAATGAAATGGTGGAAATTTAAACATCACATCCAGCTGAAAACATCTATAAGTTCTTTATCTATGCCAAAACAAGGTCAACACGTTGATGAAATCCGGACAAAGGTCTCCCTCCACACATATTAAAACTTGTGCTACTATCATCATGAGTAAATCAAAACCTGGACGCAGTTTCATCAAGAGATATGGGGCTGGAATTCTCATGTCCAAGTTGCTATCAGGATGAAGAAGTTAGCGTATAAGATGTGGCTCCAATCGGGACTGGATCTTGATCGTCAGCAATATAGAATATTGAAGTTGGTGGCAAAATAGGAAGTGTTAAAGGATAAAGCAGACCATTACAAGAACATGTACGAAGAGCTCAACACAGCAGAATGAGCAAATAATATCTACAGACTAGCGATGAATCGCCATAGTTCCACTCAAGAAGTTGGACATCTTATGTAATCATTAAGAATGAAAATTAACAACCTCTAAAGAAACCTTCATTAGGATCATTAACCGATGGAAACAGAACTTAATCCACACGAAAATATTAGCAACGAGGAATTTGCGCATCCGCCACTACCAGCTGAGGAGCCTATACTTGGTCTAGTACCCATCACGGTTGCCAAAGTTGAGACCGTTATGAAGAAAATGGAAAGGCAACTGGACCAGTTGATCTTCCATCGGAGGTATGGAAGATGCTTCGGATACAAGCAGCTCAGTTTTTAGCAGATGTCTTCAACAAGATCATTAATGAAAAGCAAACTCCTCTTACTTGGCTCAACAGTGTAACAATACCAATTTGTAAATATAAAGGAGATGTACACAACTACTCAAATTATCCATACTATAAAGATATTTGAACGTATCGTGCATATACGCCTTCGTCTCATAATCAAGATTGCCTTAAACCAGTGTGGTTTTATGAAAGGTACAGGTACAATCGATGCTATTCACGCCACTCGTCTTTTGATAGAAAGTCACCCAGAAAAGAGGAAACCACTCCATGTCTTGAAAAGGCCTTCGACAGGTTTACTCATGATCTAATATGGTATGCACTACGACAACATGTGGTACCAAAAGCATATGTTTCATGGGTTCAGCTTCTTTATCGGAATGTCACCAGCTAGGTCCAATATGCTCAAGGAAACTCTGCAAATTTCCCCATCAGAGTTGGCGTTCATTTGGGGTCAGCTTTGTCCCCGCTCCTGTTCATCATCTGTCTTGATACCATCGTAGCCGAACTACTGCAACCACATCCCTGGACCTTGCTCTATCCTAACGATATCATTGTAGCCTGCAAGAATCTCGCCAAGAATTGGAACAACATGTTCAATGTTGGAAAACTGCACTAGACACCCATGGCCTACGACTTAACATTGGAAAACAGAGTATTTTAAGTGAGGAGTACCAAGTGAATATCTATTCACATTGATGACACTGAACTCCGAAAATCATCTGTATTCAAATACTTGGGTACGCTAATCTGTTTAGGTAGTCAAACACTCCCAGATGCCCGAAACAGAGTCAACGCGGCATGGCTGAAATAGCGCCAAGTATCTGGAGTCCATTTTGACCGGAATGTGCCAAAATATCTGAAGCCAAAAATTTACAGAACCACCGTTCTACCAGCAGCACTGTATGGTACTGAATGCTGGCCAATAATAAAGAGATATGAATAACAACTACATGTCGTAGAGATGAAGATGACTTGCTGGACAAGGGGACTTACTAGACTGGACCGCATCAGGAATGTTAATATTCGAGCTACATTTGGTGTGGCTCCAATCCCTGAAAAAATGAGAGAGAGCCGTTTACGTTGGTATGGCCATGTACTGCGTAGCAATCAATCTTCAGTCGCGAGAACTGCACTTGACATCAGTCCAGAACGCAGACGACCACCAGGGCGACCGAAAAAGGGCTAGTAAGGATAACTATGCTAAAGCACTTGGATCTAGTAAATGCCATAACTAGAGACGCTCGAGATCGATCTGTAGACCCCGCAATTAAGCGGGATTAATGCTAGTAAAATGATGATGATGATGTTATTTGGTGTCAGTATTATGTTCATGGTGTCTAGATAGAGTTGAGTCCTACTCGGTAGTGTAGTTCGGGGAGGCAACAACTAGCGCGGTTTTCACTAATCATTCGGACTCCACCTTGAATGAATTCGAAATATGCGATGCCGGGGTGGCGCATATTAAAAGCCAAAGTGGAATAGGGGGTTTAGTGAGAGTTTCCCCTCTTATCACTAAACATTTTAAGTAAGGTGAAGTTGAGGAGAGTTGGGAAATATGCCATTGGAGGCATATTTCCATGGAGGGGTTATTAGATAGTCTCCATCGATTAAACCGTGAGGGTTTTCTCTGTGAGAATTTCTAGATGGTCTATAGTCTTTTTGTTTGGTCTACTGTGGTGGGATATTAATGCGGTGTCGTCGGCGTATTGCAAGACATACGAGCAAAGGTTAATTTGGGTTTTGTCGACAGGATGGAATTATAAATGTCATGGCAAAATATATTATATAGTAAAGGAGAGAGGCTAGAACTTTGTGACAAACATCATATATCTTATTTTGTCTATAAATACTTAACATAGAAGAATATTGAATTTATACAAATTTAAAATATTTAATTTGTTTAATAATTGCGAATGAATTAATAAATTAACAAACAAAAAAACGGACATACCTAAACCATGCATTTGTCAAATTATTTAAGATTTCGTATTTTTTGTGTTTTTAAATTTGTCTTGCTGTGTTAATACTCATTTATTATATATTTATATATACAAGAAATGGAATAATTTATATTTCTCCAACTAGTTTCGTCGTTATTAAATTTAAATAAAAAATTTTCAGAAAATATATATGAACAGTTAATATTTAAAAACTAAAAATGTCTTGTTATATGTCGATAGGCCTTTGTTGCAATTATACAAGATTTTTAGATTATCTATTTCGGGGAATTTATTATTTAATTCTAGACTATGGTTAGAAAATGAACGTCTGTCTTTCTTAAGTCGAAATGGAATTAATATGATTTAATGCTAAAGACAAAATTGACCCCCTCAAAAAATCAATGTACGTAGGTTTAGGATGTACGTAGGTCAGGTAGGACGAAGTATCGGGTCCTCCAATAAGAGGTTTCATTTTGATATGTCAAAAAGCAATATTTTTAGGCGTTTTAAGCGACTATTTTTAAGCGTTATCAACCGATGTTTATATAATTGTAAAGAGGAGGGTATGCCATTAATAATGGAAAACAATATTTGCCAAATGACTGCCAAGGCTACGCTTGCGGGACCATATTCTTTTCATGAAATTTTCCATCGTCAATTCGCATATTTGCTGCTGTATGTCCTCGATAGCTTCACGAATTCTATCTTTGAGGTCTTTGATAGCATAGACCTTATCCTTAGCGCGTAGACCGAAAGAAAAAATATAGTAATATAGTAAGTATAATTAAATATCGTTATTATATCGAATTACATTGTTATATCGAATAAAGTATCGATCGTTACTTGTCTTGTTGAAAATAAAATTCCGCCCATACAAAATTCGGGCCATCTTCAATTCCGGCCATTCAAAATCATTAATCATCGTTCGATAGCGCAATCCATTCACCGTAACAGTTGCTCCAGCCTCATTTTCGAAAAAGTGAGGTCTAATGACCCCGCCAGACCAAAAACCGCACCAAAGACATTGAGGATTGAGGGGTTTTCAACAATAATTCTTGGGTTTTCCGAGCCCCAAATGCGACAATTCTGCTTGTTAACGTAGCCTCGGAGGTGAAAATGGACCTCACCACTCAAGATGATTTTGCGATGAAAATCCGGATCAGTTTGATGGATTTTAAGTACCCAATCGGCAAAAACATGACTTTGTTGATGGTCGGAAGCCGTGAGTTAACTGAACTTTAACTTTTGTTAACTGAACTTTTGTTAATTGAACTTTAAAAGCCTTAAGACTTAAGTATATGTGTAAAATACGGTGCTATGTTGCTTGTGGAATACCCAATTCCAAAGATCGATGGGAAAACCAGGGTTTTCCTCAACACTATGGGCTACAACAGCAATATTCTCAGTTGTTCTTGAGCGACGTACACGAGTAAGGGTCTTCACATCACTAACTTTTCCACCAGTTTCACAATTGCTAGCCGAGAAGGTGTTTCACGACCACCCAAAAATGCTTATGTTTTGTGAACACTGGCCGCGAAATTTTGACTATTTTTGTAGTGAACTTTAATTATTTCAGTACGATGAGGAAGTCAAAGCGAAGTGTAAAGTCAAAATCAGAGTTGGAACTTTAAATATAAGCAGAATGAAGAGAAAGAGCAGAGTGATTGTTGACATTGCGGTGAGAAGAAAGGCTAATATCTTGTGCACACAAGAGAATAGGTGGAGGGGTGATAAAGCGAAAGTACTGGCATGAGGATACAAGTTGTTCTATAGCAGTGCGGACTAAGAGCAAGAAATGGAGTCGGGGTTATCGTGGATAAATATCTTTAGGAGGAAGTCTGTGAAGTCAACAGAATTAACGACAGAATCATAAGAGTCAAGCTGGTAATTGGAGGAGACGTCATAACAGTTTTGAGTGTTTATGCACCTCAGATAAGGTGTACAGAGGAACATAACAACCAATCTTAGATGGACTCTGAGAAGAGAAGTGGCGCGAGGAGTGTACCTGGTGGATGGAGATAGGGTGAAAGAAACACAGAAGGGGATAAGATTGTAGAATATGCAGTAGCCTTCGACTTAACGATTAAAAATACCATCTTCAACTGGAGAAGTGAACAACTTATAAAAGCGGAGACCAAAAAAGTCAGTAAGATTAGTTATTGTACAGAAGTAAATACTTAAAAGAAATAACGAACACCAAAGTCATATAGAGTGATAGTTTGATAGCACAACACAAACTCGTAGTGGCTGATGGTTGTGGGAAAAAGACGTAAAAGTATCATGCAAAGAGAACGAAGAATAAAGTGGTGGAAACTGAAAGAAGAAGGGGCGGCGAGAAGAATTCATAGAAAAAGTGTTAAGGGACCTGAGATTACTGGAGGACGTACAGGAGTGGTGAAGTATCAATATCAGTTTTATAAAGAAAGCTGGTGAAGACGTGCTACGTGTAACATCAGAAAAGTGACCGCCAGAATATAAGGAGGCATGGTGGTGGAATGTGGAGGTCCAAAAAGTGATGAAAGACAGGAAGAAATAGAAGCCTATAAGATTGCAATGAAGAAGGCAAAACGAGCTGTGGCGAAGACAGAAGCAGTGGAAGAGGCATATGAAGAGCTGGAGAGAAACCAGGATGACAGACAACTCATAAGAATTGCAAAAGCCAGAGATAAAGAGTCCAAGGACTTAACATCAATGAAGCAAGTATATCAAGAAAAAATTCTGGAAAGATGGCTGGAGTACTTTGAAAGACTATTGAATGAAGAAAATCTGAGAGAAAACTACGAGGATGGAGAGGTAAACGAAGGAGTAATCATTAAGTAGAATAAGTATTAAGTAGGGAAGAAGTAGAATATGCACTAAAGAAAATGAAAAATAAGAAGGCAGTAGGTTCAGACCAAATCCCAACAGAAGCCTGGAGAAGCCTGGGAAAGATTTTCTTTGAGATATCCTCTGGGATTTAATGAAAAAGATTTGGAACGGAGAAATAATTCCACATGCGTGGAGAAGTAGTATTCTTGTCCTTATATTCAAAGGGAAAGGTGATATCCAAAATTGTGGCTATTATAGAGGTATAAAGCTGATGTCTCACACAATGAAGACATGAAAAAGGATCATTGAGACAAGGTTGCGTCGGGAAACTGAAGTAGGTAAAGAACAGTTTGGATGTATGCCAAGAAGAGGAACAACTGTCGCAATACTTGCACTAAGGCAACTGATTGCAAGACACAGTGAGGTGCAGGTCGATTTACATATGACCCTCATTGATCTGGAGAAGGCTTATGACAGAGTGCCCAGGCAAGAGATATAGAGATGTATGAGAACTAATGGTGTACCAGAAAAGTATGTGACAATGGTGAAAGAAATGTACGAAGATGTGATGACACAAGTTAAGAGCAGTGTGAGTACAACAACGGAATTCCCAACGGAAAGCTCTAGAAGAAAGGGAACGAGGATCAGCAGGGTGAAAACTGAATATATGTTTATGAAGGAAGCTCAAGATCTATGTATTAACCTGCAGGACGAAGAACTAAGTGTACGTGTGCCACCAACCAAGAAGTTTAAATATCTGGGGTCATATGTTCAAAATGATGGAGGGCTGGAGTCTGAAATACAACACAGGGTAAAAAGCGGATGGATAAACTGGAAGAAATTGAGTGGAGTACTGTGTGACGGAGAAGATCAGCTACAGGAGGAAAGCTCTACAAATATGTGGTGAGGCCTGCTATGCTCCATGGTGCTGAAACTTGGCCGATTACAAAAGTACATGAGAAAAAGATGGAAGTGGCAACATGAGAATGCTGAGGTGGATGAGCGGGGTAACAAGAAAGGATAGATTAAGGAATCATAACATTAGAGGAACCGTGAAAGCAGGACCCATAGGAAAGCAGGCTAAGGTGGTTTGAACATGTGCAGAGAAGAGAGGCGGACTACGTGGGAAAAACTACGAGACTACGACTAGGACTACGTGAAAAGCTGGAAATAGGGTCAGGGAAGAGAGGAAGACCAAAATGAGATGGAGAGTAGGGGGGGATGGAGGTAGCAGGGGATTTGAGAGAAAATGATTGGAAGAGTGGATACATTCAACAATATATATATATATATATATATATATATATATATATATATATATATATATATATATATATATATATATATATATATTTATATATATATTTATATATATATATATATATATATATATAGCAAAAAGATATTTAAGAACGAAATTTTATGAATAGACAATTATTAGAATATCTTCAACTTAAAGAATTAAAATATCAATTTCTATTTTATTAACGTAAAAAAGAAAATGTTTCATTCGATTGTAATAAGACAAACAAATAATTAAAAAAATATATAATTCTTTAAAGATGAGGTTTTGTCTAGTCTTGTCTGGCCTGCTCTGGTCGTGTCTACACTTGTCTGGTCTTGCCTGGTCTTCTCTGGTCTGGTCTTGTCTGGGCTTGTCTGCTCTTGTCTTGTCTGGTCAAGCTTTGTCAAGTCTAGTCCAGTGTTCTCCAGTCTAGTCTATTCTTGTTCAGTCTTCTCCAGTCTTGTCTTGTCTTGTCCTGTTTTGTCCAGTCTTGTTCAGTCCTGACCAGTCTTGTCTATTCTTATTTACTCTTGTCTACACTGGTTTAGCCTTTCCTTGTCTTGTCTTGTCTGATTGTAAAAACTTGTTTGGTGTGTCAGTTTATTGAAAACATGTTAGTTCCCTATTCTCTTCGTAAGCATACTTTTAAAATATGTTTTGTGATTATGTTATCAGAATGAAAACAAGAAACATTTTTTTTCAATCGAATGACACATTTTCTTTTTTACATTAATAAAATAGAAATTGATATTTTAATTCTTTAAGTTGTAGCTATTATAATAATTGTCCATTATTAAAAAATAATTAGGGAGAAATATGGAAAAGCATTTTCTTTCAATTTAGAGTGGCATCTTCTTTAAGTTGAGTATTTACATTTGCTTTTCAGTTATTAAAGAATATATAATTCTAAGTAATTATAGTTATAAGTAAGTTATTAATTACAATTCTAAGTGCGTTATCATAATTCTAAGTAACAATGTTACCTGGATCAAGAATAATCTTCATACTTTCTTTAAAATATTTATAGTCATGAATTCATTTCAACTCAATCCTTTTCAGTTTATTAAAATTGAAACAAGAAACATATTAAACAATAAATATGGAATTGCAGGTTTTATGTTGTTATAAAACTCGCGTAAATTTGTAATTTGCATTTACTTGTATGTTATCAAATGATTGATTACTAATCATAGGTAATTAGTTTTTAGAATCTTACCTTACCTAGAGAAGAATCCTCAGCACATCACCACACTACATCACACACACTACTAACATAATTTTCTCTCCGTCCACAAAAATTGGAATGCATTTAATTCCACGCGATGTTTTACCGACGCGTCTGGACGTTCGGATTCCTAGAACAAAAAAATGCCGTGTACATTTGTTTGCTGTGTAGACTCACAAAAAATGCACAAAAGAAAGCCCGAGCCATATTTATTTACACACATCGTAGCATTTCGTAAATTTTACGATTCAATGCGATACTTAAGGGCCCCAGACACTAGCAACGTAGTCATCAACCTTGTAGTCAACCAGATTGAGGTTGTTGCCCACACACTAGGCAACCAAGTTGAAAACATTAGTATCAGTTGCACGTTGCTTTTGTTCGATTTATTCATGGGTGTAGAGCTTGTACGAAGAATTTAAAAATAATGATTGAAGATTTGATGATGTATATAGTTTTGAACGAGTTGTGTGAGGACGATATGGGTCTTTCAAAGAAGAAAAAAGTGTGGGCGAAACAGTGGTTTGAAAATCGTGGTGGTTTGAATTTGCATTCCAGTTTAATGAGTGAGCTGCGCAACAGTGCACCTGAGGACTTCATTTTTTTTTTAAGAATGGACACTAAAACCGTTGATCAATTGCTGGATAAAGTGCGACCATTCATTGAAAAAAGCTATTACTGCAAATAAACGGCTATCTGCAACACTGCGGTTTTTTGGTGAGTAGACAGAGCTTTGAGGACCTAAAATTTCTTACAGCTATATCGCCAGAAAGTCGCGGAAGAAACATTTAACAATTTTTCCATGGCAATCTTTTTTTTGTTACGATCTTTATAAACTTCAGACAGGAATATTTGGTATATTAGCCATAACCATTAAGACAATTAAAAATAACAAAAAACTGAAAAAATAAAAATCGCAAACTCAAGTCATCTGCACAAACAAGAATTCCAAAACCTTCACAAGTTCACAACTGATGTTTATAACGATGTCTTCAACCTCCCCACACACTCCTCAACATGGTTGCCAACATCAGACAAAAATCCAAGTCACTTTGATTTTATTCAACTTTGTACTCAACCTGAAATGTTGTCTTCAACCAGCCCATGCGCTACTAAACCTTGTCGTCAACGTAGCAAGTTGACGACAAAGTTGTTGACTAGGTTGTGAGTGTATTGGGCCCTTTACAAATAAACATTTATTTATAAATATAAGTGTTTTTTATTTTATTTTCTTAATGCGATAGTTTTTGTCTACATAAACGTAATTATTTGTTTTAATATTTTTGTTTGCTGAAGATTTACCACTTGTCGCGTTCCTATTGCCTAATTAATCCAGAGGATTTTTCGTAATAGTGGTTGTTTCCATATACAGTCAAGGTCAATAGGGATTTCGGTTGGTATTGACTTTCGACCGGAGGTGTATCTGTCAATTTATTTCTTCGGAGATTTTGCCACTTGTCGCGTTCCGATTGGCTAATTAATCTAGAAGATTTTTATAGCGATTTCTGTATACAATGTGAGTCAAAAGTCAGTACCAGCCTAATGTGTTCAATACTGATGTCGGGTGACTGTGACTTTCGGCCGGCTGTATATCTGTTGATTTTGACATAAGCAAACAATATGGCGAATTGTAATTGTTTCGCGTCGATTTATAATCCGAGTTGATTTATAAATTTTGCAGTTTCATGTGTACAACACCTAAGTAAATTTTGCACAGCTCTGTTAATTAATATGTTTTCGCTATAATATCAGATTTTAATTAGTAACAGTCTTTAAAACATTTTTTTTAATTTTAATTTGCAAAAGTAAAATTACACGTGCTATAACAAAGCAAGAAACAAATATTTGTTTAAAAACAATTACAGGCTAGTCAAATATTTTGTCCCATGAATATTTATAAACCGAGATGTTTTATTTCTCAAATTCCACTTGATTTTTCATTGCAATCCATAAAAACTTGGTGCGCTTTGTATAGATATGAATAATTTCAGTGATTTAATTCAAGTGCTCAAGAACATGCCAAGATTTCTCTGCTTTGCTTAAATTAAGGTAATTGCCAATATGTTTGCAAATTTCTGTTAAATTTAAAGTTTATTTACTATAATTGACAAAAGAAAAACACTAAAATTTCGGAATTATAATAAAATATTTATAGTAATAATATTTATAGAAAATTAAGACAGTGAACATTAGACCGACAAGGCTAGTCAGACAAAACTAGAAGGAAGGAACTAAAGAGACAAGACAAGACAGACTAGACAAAACCAGACAGACAAGAGTAGACAAGACTGGACAAGATTCGACAAGACTGGACAAGAGCTGAGAAGACCTAACAAGATCTGACAAGACTGGTCAAGACTGGACAAGACGACAAGACTGGACAAGACTGTACAAGACTGGACAAGACTGGACAAGACTAGACAAGACCTGAAAAGCTTGGACTAGACTGGAGAAGACTGGACAAGCCTGGATATGACTGGACAGACTGGGCAAGACTGAAAAGATTGGACAAGATTGGACAAAACTGGACAAGATTGGACAAGACTGGACAAGACTGGACAAGACAGGACAAGACCGGACAAGACTGGACATGACTGGACAAGACAAGACTGTAAAAGACTAGACAAGACTAGAAAAGTCCAGAGAATACCAGACAAGGCCAGACAAACCCACATAAAAGCAGACAAGACCATAAAACACCAGACAAAACCAAACAAGACCAGGCAACATTTTATGCTGCTGATGTGCCTTTGTCTAACAGTTAAGTGCCTCTTCATAGAGATATATGCATATATAATATTTTTATTTAACAGTTATAAAATATTAAGATTGTAATAGAACGTTGCAAGAATGCAATATTCTCGCTACCTCATTAATTTTTGCGAAAACTGTCCCAAAATACGTTAAATTAATAACGAAATTGGCTTAATTTACATAAATTCCATTCTACGTCTAATATTACAGGTACAGGCAATAATAACTGATAATTTAGGGTGAATCGAGAGATCATTCGATTTTGAAATCATTCCATTATTAAAATCATTCGATTACTAATCATTCAATGATCCAAAACATTCGATTATGCCCATCACTAGTTTCTAGACACTCATAGATTTCAAGCTCTGTTTTTAGAAGGTGGTTGCAATTTGCTTTATGAAACAATTTCTTAATAAAATGGAGGCACTCCTTTTGGAGGTATATTAGAAAACATACTTTTACTTACAAGGGGAACTTCCGACGTCTGGATCACAGATTTTCTTCAAACTTTGTACAATTTTAGTAGTCCATTAGGACGACATAATGTGCAAGTAGTAAGGCGCACTAATTCGGCATTTTCGAGAAAATTGCAATTTTCTCTCTTCGAAGTTTTCAGCGTCCAACATAAGGGTAAACAGTACAGTGATCGGTCATTTTAGAAATCGAACAATGAAAACGATAAATTGCATGCTTGTATAAAATGAATTTATGAATTATTATAGTGCTAGTAACTGCAAAAAACGTCCCTTTTCTATTTAAATAAAAATTCGAATCAAAAATTAAAAATTTGATAGAAAATAAGAAGATTTTGATTTGATTCATCAAAAAACATAGTTATCGATCATAAAAATATAGTGATTGTCTAGGGATTTAAAGTAATTAGTTAACGCTTTATAATAAATAAAAGGAATTATAAATTATGAAAAACTATTATGAACTAGTGATCACTCCAGTGATGAACACTCCAGTGATTTAATAAAAGAAAAATATTTAATTATTGTTAAAAAAAAACAATTCATAAATAAACAATAAATTTAGGACAAATAATTAATGATATGATTATTAATTTTTTTTTTAATTTCCACCATTATTTTCTTGATCCTCAATTACCCCTATGATTTTTGTCCACCAGTTTTTTTAATTGTTTTCTAAAATTTTCCGTTTCTCTTTTTGTTTTTTTTTTCGAATAGGTAAAAGCATCCTACGTTATAGATAATCATACAAACTTAAAACAATCGGAACACAGCCTGAATATATAAATATATTCAACCTTTCCGGAGCTCTATAACAATTACCGAGTCTTTTTAGGACTACCAAAACAAATCTCATGTGAAATTTGTCAGTTATGTTATAGCTTTCAGTCCACCTTCGTGGCACTCATAAAAATAACATTGTTTTTAAGATCAAGTCTTTCCATTAATTTTATAATTGCCATGATCAATTTCATAAACATTTTGTGCCCCACGAGAGACTATTACGTTTTTCATTTTTGGTCATAGCATAAAATAATTTAGTCACCATTGGAAATACGAGTCCGATCTTTTAATATGTCTAAATATTTAATTTTTGATAAATAATCGTATATTTCACTCAACCACTTTTTAGTATCACTCTTACTTACACAAGAGTTGGCTATATATAGTTGCTCTTCCTGGAAATCTTTCAGTAAGAATCGGATTCCTTTTAAGAAAGGCTTTATAAAACCCATTTCCTGGAACATTGTCACAAAGAGGAATTTTTATTTTACTTTGATACTAAAACTCTTTGACAATAGCTTGTATATTGATCTTTCTTCTAGAAAATCCTCTTCGTTGACAATCAATTATCCAACGTACTAAGTCCTCTTCTGCATTGGATCCTAATACAGGAGGCGGACCTAGAGTAGCTTTGATGAATGCATTACTATGTCTAAATTGAATTGTTGCTTTGGCAATACCATACTTTTTTGAAGCTGTGCATTGGACATCCCATTTTTAACTGCATTAATAGCATCTTCAATTTGATTATCCGTATATTGTATTATAAGACTGATAAATAACTGGCAAGTTTCATTTGTTTTCGTAGTCCTAAAAAGACTCAATAATTGTTATTAAGCTCCGGAAAGATTGAATATATTTATGTATTCAGGTTGTGTTCCGATTGTTTTAAGTTTGTACCTTTTCTTACGTTTGCCATTTTTTGTATATTAATACTCGCGAATTTAACCTAGAAATAAATAAATTGGTATTTTCTTGACCTATCTTTACTATCTTTACCTATCTTCTCTATCTTTCTCTGGACCTAGTAATATAATATACGTACCCCTTGAACATCTTTGGTAAACAATGGCACGGAGCCTAGCACCTGGGAACAGTGGGGTGGACAGGACTCCTTAGCCGTAGTGAAGGCGACCTGTCTAGGGGTGACAACCCCGAATAATAAGCCTCCCAAGCTAACAACTTTGGTAGTATCTTGGACAGTGGCTCGCCACTGTCCCATGAAGAATATTCTTCAACTGAGCATGAAGGAAAATCTTGCTAAATGCACCACCCCAGGTGGTAACCAATCCACCGTCACCTATGATGACGTTAGCGGACCTTCGGATTCTGGGTCCGCACCAACATGCTTTAAGGATGAGTCGGAGTATCCTGAAATCACCGGACGTAAACTCAGACCAGGACGGCAAAGCTTCTTCGCAACATTTAATGCCAAATCACAGCTAAAAGTGGGTAAAATGAAACATTTTACTGATTCACTAACACGACACAACATAATACTGACAGCTGTACAGGTAACCAGATTTACGGACGAACATGCCTTCGAGTCCCAAGGCTACAGAATCCTCAAAGGAAAAGTGGGTCAGCGGGTAATGAAGAACCCCACTTAGGTACAGGATTTATAATCAGTTACAAGATACTGAATTTAGTTACCGACTTTACCTACCCGAGTAGTCGTGTATCCATCCTCTCTATCAAATGCGCAAATAAGGGCTACAGTATAGTCAAATCCAATCCGGACTCTGACCACTACCTCTCAAAGATCAAAATAAGACTCCAGCCTAGAAACACCAGATTACACAGAACCTCCAAAATGGTAAGATTAGACGTCGAGCGACTCAAGATTTGACGTCGAGCGACTCAAGAACAGTCAAGAACTAAGTCAGAGATTAAACAACATAGACCTAAACAACTGGGACCAACTGAAGGAGACTCTTGTCAAGGCAGCCAATGAACTCCCTCCCGCTAGAAGAAGGAAGCATCCGTGCCTGGGTGAAGTGGAATTCTAAAAAGAGCAAGGAAAATTGGCATAAATTTTTGGAACAAAGAAAGGTTACAGCCAAGATAATTCGAGGAACCAAACGAACCTTCACACAAAACCAACTAACCCAAATCGAAGAGGGCTTTGCTAAAAATAATTCCAGAGATTTCTTTGGAACCTTTAAGCAGGCACTCAGAAAATACGCTCCGCCTCTTCAGCCTCCACTTCAGAGACCCACAAGGCCAACTGGCTATAACGACAAGGACAATTGCCACCTTTTAGCTCAGTACTTTAAAAATCTACTCAACTGTGACCCACCCAGCGAAAACTTCGACTATAAACAAACCACACCAAACCCGGACTCGCTTCCTCCTTCATTGGAAGAAGTTGGCCAGATCATTCAACTTCTTAAGATTAATAAGTCAGCTGGAGAGGACTCTATCGTTGCTGAACTGTGGAAAGGTGCTGGAAACAATGCCGTGCGCAAGCTAACCGAGATCATTCAGGACATCTGGGAAACAGAGAAATTACCACCCGATTGGAAATCTGCTCTGATCTATTCGCTTCACAAAAAGGGAGATTTTTCTGATCTAAACAACTACCAATGGAATTTCTCTCGTCCCGGTAACATACAAGATTCTCTCGAAGGTGTTACAAACAAGGGCAGAAAATCAGTTGGATTGTCGACTGGGAGAAAACCTTCAGGAAGACCCGATCCTTTGCTGAACAGATCCTCAATCTTAAAACTGTACTTGCATACTCCAAGATGAGAAACCGCAAGGTGGTTGTCAGCTTTATTGATTTTAGGAAGGCCTACGATTCCATTGACAAAGAAACGCTTAACAAAGTACTCCAGGAACCAGAACTAGACAACAAAACCCGCAGACTCATCCTAGAAACTTTGAGCAACACCCATTCCAAGGTTAAATTTAGAGGCGAGATTTCAGAAAGCTCTGAAATATAAACTGGTGCGAGACAAGCAGATGGACTTTCCACACTTCTTTTCAACTGTGTCCTTGAAAAGGTTATGAGAGAACGGCGCAAGGAACTAAACAATTTGGGTGCTCAGTGTGGTATCTACCTGGGACGTAAGACTGGGACTGGTTGTAGATTGCCTGGCCTTTGCAGATGACATGGCACTGTCTGCTGATTCTCTTAAGATGGCAACAATGCAGGTAAGCTACCTCAGAAAACAGGCTGCCAAAGTTCGTCTTCAAGTGTCGCTAGAGAAAACAGAATTCTTCACCAACATCAGAGAAGCAGACAGAGAGAATTACTAGGACAGGGAAACATCAAGAGGACTGAGAAATTTAAGAATCTCGGCGAATGGATCGAACCCAACTTATCAGAAAGAGCATCATTATCCAAGAGAGTCAACAAGTTGGAACTAGCCTATCGGCTGACTAAGAACACTTACAACAAGAAATGCCTGTCACGCAACCTGAAATTTAAGCACTACACATCAGTCTTACGACCAGAAGCCCTGTATGCCATGGAGTGTCTTTCCTTGAACCGAATGGGTCTAGTAGAGAAATTGGAAACCAGAGAGAGGAGAATCCTCAGGAAGATCCTAGGCCCGGTGAAGGAAGATGGGGAATTCCGAATACGGCATATCTCTGAGCTCTACGAACATATTGAGATGTTCTCTGACTTTACAAGGAAAAGAAGGGTAGCTTTATATGGCCACGTTGCAAGATTGCCGCCAAACCGACTAACTAACCATCTGTTCACTTTCTGGCAGAACAAGAAGCTTCGTACCACTTGGTTGACAGAGACTGAGAAGGATATTAAAGACCTGGGAATAACAGATCTCAGAAAGAGACAGTCTGTGAGACGCACCCTGAAGGAAGTCCGTGGATTTCAGGAAAAATCTCGAAGAAAAGGTACCCCCTGGACAGAAGAGAGAAAGGAGTTACACCGGCAGAAGATGCGACAATACTGGGCAAAGGTCAAAGCCCAACAGTTGAACAAGCGTGGTCCACATTAGGCATATTCGAAAGAAGAAAAAGAAGAAATTAGTATTTTCGCTAACTACAATAACAAATACATAAATTTAGAAAAAAAGATTATTTATTTTTAATTGCATTAAAAGTGTGTATTAAATATTTTTCTTATCCTCTTATTTGTAGGTTAAACACACTAGGAATAACTGTCACATAGTTACTTTAACGTCAAAATAGTAATTGGTCGGATGATCGATCACTATAAAAACTGTTTGTCGTGCGATATTTATTGTCTTATCATATTTTTAACAATCATTACTTTGTTTTTTTCAAAAAGCCTTTTTTTATATAATTTTAACCTGTATTGATTTACAAATGTCAAAAATCAGTGCACAAATCATTTTTAAATCATGAAAATATCTAGAAATGGTAAGGTTACTTTTTGTACATTTATGTCTAAAATGACTAAAATGAATGAATTTATGTGTAAATCTCGAACTAGTCATTTGATTAATTAAATACACACATTAAAACTTTAACTTATAACAAAGGTATGGGTTGTATCCAATGCAGAAAAGAATATAGAATTTTCTTCTGTTAATAAACAATTATGTCACCAAAAGATTGTCTTATAGTTATATAGTTTTCAAAATATGACCAATCATTACCTACTGACCAACAACTGTACTATTTACCCCTATACATTTTTCTATTTTGCGTCTGTAATGGACTCATAACAGCACTCATATGCGTGCGGTTATGAGTCGCCGAGTGCGATCAAATTTTCTTAATATGTATCGGCGATTTTTTTATTTAGAAATGGCATAAAAGGGCGCAAAATACAAAAATAGTATAAAAAACTCGTTCATTGGGCGTTTTTCGCATTTGTCCATTAGAAAACTCCGCGCTACGGTCGACGTTTTCTGAACATGCTCGCGTGCTGCAAGACCGCGCTTATTGAATTGGTTCTTTAATATACTATTCCGTTGCGTCAACGTGCTTAACATGGCGGTAGCCGAATGGTTAAATTCAACTTCGTAATTGCTGGATCGGTGGATCGAGTCTCACTGATCGTTTTTCTTTTTAACGCTGGTCATATTTTTTCTTATAAATGCCAATTCAAAGGTAATATAATGAATAAATACGTGTATTTGCATGCATTTTGATTGAATTTCCAATGTTATTTGGCTGTTTACTGAATTTTATCATTACAAAAATGGTGCTTTGACCTGCTCCAACGGGTTCGAAAGGACAAGGGGAGGGCATCAAGCTTGGAAAGCCCAAGTCAATCAACGTAAATAAAGGTTTGACAATTAATAACTCCCATTTAATAATACAAAGTAACAAGATAAATTAATCGTCGGATGTGCTTACGAAATTACAAGTTGCAGGGTGATATACGTCAAATAAATACGGGAAACATAAATTACAATGACATCGAATGAGTGAATACTACATCGAATGAATCGCATTTTTCCCGCATGCACAAGGAATTGTGAGAGTTTGTATGCAAAAACAAACCTCGTCGACATTCTCAAAAATATCTCTTTCTTCCCAGATATCTGATGCAAACCATGCGTAACGCAACATTCTCATAAATTTCGGTGCTGATAATTGGTGATGTACTATAGAATGTATTTTGATAGTATCTGGATAGCATCTAAACTAACCAGCCAATTAACATTTTAAATTCAATCAAAATGCATGCAAATACACGTATTTATTAATTATATGAATTGTTATTTTTATGAAAAAATATGACCAGCGTTGAAAAGAAAAACGATGAGTGAGACTCGATCCACCGATCCAAGAATTACGAAGCTTGAACTTGAGCTTGAGCTTTAACCATCAGCTACTGCCATCTTATACACGTTGATGCAAATGTATATGGTCGACGCGGAAAACTTCGAAGAGAGAAAATTGTATTTTTCTCGAAAATGCCGAAGTAGTACGCCTTAATATTTGCACATTATGTCGTCCTAATTAACTACTAAAGGTCGGAACTTTAGGTAATTTTCTATTTTTTTCTTTATAGGCAGATGAGAAAGATAAGCAAATAAATCTGTTTTACATGATTCTCTATCGTTTTACACTAGTTTTAAAATTTTTTTTGTCTATTTTACTGTTTTAAATTTCTACTGCCTAAAAGATACCTAATGAGCTTTTATAGCACCTATTTGTGACCTAAAATAGTGAAAAATTGTTTATTCATAAATTCTTAGTCTGTGTTACATTACGGAACGCATTCTTTTTATCTACGCATTAGCAGCTGGTAGCACTTGGCACCAGCAAACGCGTGCGCGTTGTCTTCCTCGCGTATTTGTGAATCCTAACCTCAAAATTACACCTTTGTTTACAAAGTTACAATACTTCTGCTGGGAGCGTTGTTTGTTGTAATGGTTGTAATGCAATTTGACTGTAGCTGTGCCGAGTCTATACGCAAGGCACAACATTTTTTTAAAAATACAGACACATTTTAACATTCTAACAGAAACAATTACAAAATTGGAAAAAAAAGTGGAACCGCATTAACAGAGAGTCTGTATCATTGCTGAACAATATATTAAACCAATTGAAAACTGCACCAGGCAAAAATGAACGAAGTGCATTTTTAAAATTTGAGGCCATTTTACAAAAAAATCCAGACTTTTCTATTTTACGAAATGTAAGAAAAATTTATAAAGTGGCGAAAATGCTGAGTTTCCTGAAAACATAACGCCAGAAACACCGGTAATGGGCGTTTTCACACTACACGACAAGGCCCCGGCACGGCAGAGTCAACGATGTCGGTGGAATGGAATTTACATTCAAATAAGTTGGACGGTTTCACACTAGATGACATATCGCTGCCGTGTCGGTGTCGTCGCAGGCAGTCGTCAAGGAGCAATCTTCCCACTCGTGTCGTCCCGATAAAACTAAACATAATCATTAAACGAAAATCATAAAAATAAAATATTAAATGAAAAATGTTGGCACGAAATCTTTCGATATTTGGATGGTGAGCTAACATTTCTTCAGGTGGTATCGACATTCAAAATGGAGTATCGTTTTTCTTGATTTCATCTTTTAAACTGCTCAATATATATTCAAATGTATTTTTGGTCATTCGAAAGTAATTAAAGAATTTTATTTCGTCGCAATACAATTTTCCGAAAAGTGTGTAATAACTACCCTCAACATCTCTCACTTTTAAAATTGGATGTACCCATAACAGTCTACATTTTTGCCTTTTATGACGTTGAAGGTGTAATAGGTAACTTATTAACAGCCCCCATAATATTTTGTAATTTTAAATTAAAACTATTTACTAAAAAAATGGCTTCCATCGGTGTCGTGTCGTCCACACGTGTCCTGAGGTGTGAACTCGTGTCGTTGTCGTGCCGGAGCCGTGTCGGAGTCGTTGGAGCCGTGTCGGAGTCGTGTCGTGTAGTGTGAAAACGCCCAATGTTGAAGTATGCACCGGTAACGTCATGGGATGTTGAACGTTTTTTTCCGCATATAAAATGTTTTTTTCGGACAGATGGCACAGCCTTACACCAGACAATTTAGAAAAAACTAGTTGTAGTTTATTGCAACAGCAAATAAAAGATTTAGAATACAGAATTCAGAAACATAGAGGAAGAATACGAATAAATAAAGAGGGTCATACACTCAGCGGCAGAGGAAGCATTGGGTTATGAAGAAAAACGAGGAAACCAGAAAAAGCCATACTGGTGGGACGAAGAAATTGAATATGAAATAGAAGAAAAAAGAAAAAGGTACCATGTATATTTAAGTTCGAAAACTATGGAAGACAGGATAAAACACAAAGAATCACAAAAGAGAGTACTGAAGAAAATATGGGAAAAGAAGAACAATCAATAGGAAAGGACGTGTTCAAGACTCAATACATACATTGGAGGAAGAAAGAGTACAGAAAGTTGGAGGCTCCTCTAAAGTATGAGAGGAGGCCGAACAAAGGACATAATCTCACCTATAACACCTCAAAAATGGAATCAATACTTTGAAGATATGGTGACAGAAGACAAGCCTCAATTTAAAGACATCCAAAACGAAAATCAGGGCATAGTTATACAAGGATCCCTTATTAGAATTACTGTGTCAGAGGTTAAAGAAGTCTGTAAAAACTTAAAAAACGGAAGAGCCCCAGGACTGGGTAATATTACTAATGAATTTTTAAAATATGGCTAAGATAAACTATACGGGTTATTAAGAAATTTATTCCAAAGGTGCCTCAACAGGCACGAAGTACCCATAGAAGACATCATACATATCAACGATATACAAAAAAGGCGATAAGAGTAACAGCGACAACTATCGTGGAATAGCCGTTACAAGCACTATAAGTAGAGTTTATGGAAAGATCTTAAAGAACAGAATAGAAAAAGAATATGCCGATATGGAGGCAGAAGAACAAGCAGGCTTCAGAGCAGGAAAATCCACAGTCGACCATCTGTTTACGCTAACTCAAATTTTAGAAAACAAAACAGCACAAAATCAAGAAGTACATCTCCTGTACGTAGATCTGAAAAAGGCCTACGACAGTATACCTTTAGTAAAACTTTGGGAGGCTCTCCAACATAGCAATATAAACACAGAAATAATAAAAGCTGTGAAGTCTTTATACACGGGCTCTACATCCAGATTCGTAACCAACGAAGGATTAACATCTGGATTCACAGTAACCAAACACCAAATGGTCTTAAACAGGGTTGCTGGATATCTCCGACACAGTTCAAAATCTACTTGGAACACGCGCTGAAGACATGGAAACGGAAATGCAATGGCATGGGAATGGACACGATGTGGATGACGACACGACAGTATATACCCTCTCTTTCTCGGATGACCAAGTAGTTATCGCACAAGATATAGATGACATGGAATATATGAGCCGAAAGCTCATCGAGGAGTATTGAAAATGGGGTCTGGATGTCAACATTACAAAAATGGAGTATATGTGCATAGGAGGACAGCAAGAAGACTTACATCTAGCAACGGGACAGATCATCAAACAATGCAATATATACAAATACCTAGGAATGAAAATATCTAAGGAAGGGACACTAGACGAAGCAATGTCATGTGTAGACGAAGCAATTCCATGCTGAACAATATTCTTTCGGACAAATCCATTACAAAAGAAAATAAAAAAAGGATTTACAACTCCATCGTGAAAAGCATAATAACATATAGCTCGGAGGTATGGCCGATAAAAGAAAAAACAAAAAAAAGCTAAAAGCCACAGAAATAGACTTCTGGAGAAGAGCGGCGGGAAAATCCAGGAGAGATTGAGTCCCAAATAACACCTTTAGACAAGAAATGGGAATACAACACGACATTATTGATGACCTTACAACTAAGCAACTAACATGGTATGGACACGTCGAAAGTATGTTAGAACACAGAATCCCAAAGAAAGTACTAAACTGGAACCCCAAGGAAAGCGAAAACGAGGAAAAACCGGAAGAGTGGACAAGGAAATTCGAGAGACGGATCTGGAAGTAGGGCTGTGGATGAACAGAGAGGAGTGGCGATTAGGAATCGGAAGACGTAAAACGTTATAACCCGATATGTATACCGAAACAAACAATAATAATTAAGAAATGATTTTTACTTTTGTTTACATTTTATAATACAAGTATTGCTTTTTAATTCTTTATGGAATTTATGTAATTAATTTTGTGCAATATATAGATGGGAAAAGCACATACAGTTTTGAATAAAATAATTTTGAATGTTGCATTCTTTTATAAATTTTAATAAAACATATAACCTATTTTAAGCGAACATTTTTGCAAACCTGTCATATCTTTCTTATCTTTATAGAACCTATTAAAAACCTACTTTGTTTCTTCTGACAACCTAATAACCTACCTATTCTAACAAATTTTAATGACTAAAGTTCCGACCTTTATTAACTACTAAAAGTTTACAAAGTTTGAAGAAAATCCAAGATGCAGACGTCGGAATTTCCTCTTGTAAATTACTCTAATCAGAGGATTGCACAAATTTTGAGTTTATAGGAATATTTTTGATTATTGTTTTTGATTTAGGGAGTTCAGAAGTTCATTTGCTGCATTTTTTTAAAAGGTTGTTTGGTTTTATTGCTAAAACTCTGGTTGCATTATTAATATAAGAGACAAGTAGTGTGCTGGGAGAATCGGGTTTGTGAGTTTTTAGAAAACCGTACCTTACCCGTACCCTGACATACCCAGGCTGTATGGGATTCTGATTGTAATTTTAAATTTCTCAAACTCAGGGAACAAAGTTATAATATGTTTTAAAAGGTTTCTAATTTGGATTTGAAACTTTGGTGTGGGATTATTGTTCAAGAAAGTTACGTTTCTGTTGAAAGAGTTAATTTTATGAATGTACTGTTCTCTTTTGAGAATGACAATCGAATTGGATTTATCCGTTTTAGTAAGGATTAAAGTATAGGACTCGATTTTTGATTGTACAATTTTTTTCACATTTCCACAAAATTACTGGTAAAAACATACTGATTTTTTCAATTCCGACTTAATTCTAGATTAATATAATTTCAAATTTCTAAATGTTAATATAATTAAATATTACTCCTAATTAATTAACAATTAAAAAAATAATTAACAATACTAATTAACAATTCGTTTCCAGTTAAACATTAAAGAGATAGTAGGATACATAAGATAGTAATGAATGATAAGACTTAATGGTCAAGATTGTACAAACAAGGCTCTTGGAAAGGCAGCAGTCGATTAATATGTAGTGACTGGGAGCTCTTCCAGCACATTAGCTTTTTGCTCTGGGAAAAATAGGAAGACGATTCTCCTCGCGTTCACGAGACATTCAGACAAGTTAGATAAAGTAACGTAATACGGCCTTTCTCGGTTGCGGAACACATTAAGGCGAATGTTTTCGCTAAGCCTACGGACAAATTTCATTATTCTCCGCCTACTTTTTTTACGCCTACTTTAACACAGCCTTTTTTTAACACACACTTTGCATTAGAAACTTTTATGCCACCCATAAAAGTTATCATTTGCATTTTTTGCGCAATCTAAAAATTTCGACCCTAACATGTTGACAACGTTTTCGCTTCATAAAAAATCGCATAGCATTCACATGTAATTTGCAGTATAAATAAAAACAAAAATATGAATAATAATAAAAAAGAGACTATACTAGACGCAAAATATAGATATAATATAGATATAGTCGCAAAATAAGATATACAAGTCTATATAGATAATATAATATATTTTTACAAGACTAATCTTAAGCTGAAGAGTCTAGATTGTTTAGAATTGCAGATTTATGATTCCAAGAGACAGGATTTAACATAAATAGACAGAAAGGGTTTGACAGACAAGTCAAACTGAAGAATTTTGAGAGACAGGAATCGACGGGTAATATTTCACAGATAATACAGTACTATACAAAGTGGACCATTTAAAGTGACCACTCCAAATATCTTCGTTGCCTTTACAGCAGTGACTCAACCATTTTATTTTGTTGAGGTATACTTTCAAAATTTGGCGGCACACTAACAATAAAATAAGTTGCCTTGTCTATAATAAACAATGTAAAATAGTTTAAAGTAATAATTTAGAATGTAAAATAAAATAATATGTACTACTACAAAAGCAACAGAATGTTTATTGAGTGAATAATTATAAATTATTTGTTTGTTTGTTTTTTAATGTCAAAGTGAAATACACAAATTTTGCTCTCCCCCCTTTTTCGACCTAAGATACCGGTAAAGAGGATTGGAGCCCTGCTTACGAACCATAATACCATCGTTTAAAACAGCAGACACGAACACAAAATCCAGACACGTCTGAGTGAAAATTACCGGCACTGCTGACCAGAGTACCGGTCTGTTAGGTCAGTGAGTTCGGCTGAAAATAATATGTTCCAAAGGCCTCAACAACCTCTGGTCCTATCCGGTCCTGATATCAACCAGGCGAAACCAGTGAAATGCAAGCAAATATGAACTGCGCAAGCAAATTCAACACAATCCACCCGTCGGCAGAAGGCAGCTGGACTATCGGATTCTGGGGAGTCCAGACAAGCACAGCAGAGAATATCTGGTAAACTTCCCTGCAGGAAGAAAACATTCATCGGAACGTTAAACATCAATACTCTAATCCAGACAGGAAAATTTCATAATCTCACTTAAGAAATCGACCGATAAAAAATTCTAATCCTTGCTCTTCAAGAAACACGACTGACTGACAACATGAAACCATGGACTATTGAAACTACCGCATCTTCAAGAGCAAACCAAAACAGAAGGTTGCGAAAGGCGCACCAATCTTCGGCAAGGCCTTTCCCGTAAACAAATCCATCATCCACGCTGTCAAAGAAATCACACCCATTAAAAATCGACTCATGATCATGCGCATTCAGAGCGACAATAAAATATATACGCTCATAAATGCACATGCCTCCACCAACAACGACAATAAAAAAAAAAACAGAGACCATCCAAAAATTTTGGAACAAACTCGAAAAATCCATGAGCAAAAATTCAACAAAACAGAGTGAAAATCTTAATGGGAGACTTCAACGCTCAACTTGGGAAAGAAAAAACTTCGTAAAATCGTAAAATCATCGGCAAAAATTCCGCACACCAAAACACTAACACAAACGGCCAGACGTATGCCGTTGACATATTGCAACAAATTAATCTCAAATTTATGTCTACCCACTTCAGAAAACCCACACAAAAACAAAAAACATGGCGATACCCGAAGCAACATCTTGGTGAATACCAGAACGATCACCTTGCCATCTCCTACGCCCACTACAGAATCATCCGTCGAAGAGGTGCGAACATCGACTCAGACCACTACCTCACCCGAGTTAAAGTAAAATTCTCTCCGAAGAATGCAAAAAAAAAACAGTACATCCAAGAGTTTGACTCATCCAAAATTCAAGAAACAAAAATCGCGGAAGAATGGGAAAAAGGACCGCCAGACAACTGGACCGACTTCCGCAACAAAATAATCATAAAAGCCAAGGAATTAATTCCACTTAAGAAAAGGGCAAAACACCCATGGTGGGATTCCAACTGCAATCAAGACATTATCAATCGCCGACTCTCCTCTCCTTCCGGAAACCCTACAACACTCCAGATATCCGCAAAGAGACAAACAGAACCATCAGGAAAACTAAATGCCAATACATAACCGAACATCTCACATAAATTGACGATTACTTTAGAAACTACAACATCAGAAATTTCTATAGAGCGTTTGCAAATAAAATTAAAGGTTACTCACCACAGAATTTGACCTTCAGGAAAAAAGATGGAAAACTTGCACTCACCAACCAAGAAAACTGTAAAACTACTTTTCAGAGCTCCTTAATTGCCCATCTCCTCAATTGAACTATCCGAACGATTCCCACACACATCCTCAAGAAACACAAAACCCGACGCTGATCCACTGACATAAGAAGAAATCCGACACTGCATCACAAAACTGAAGAATGGAAAGACCTCAGGAGAAGATGGAATAACCGCTGAACTACTGAAAAACCTTGGACCACGATCATTACAGGATATTACACAGATCATTCAGGAAATTTGGCGAAGTGAAGAACTTCCATACGATTGAAACAACCACAAAAAAGCACACTCCACAAAAAAGAAACACATCTGATGTGAATAACTACAAAGGAATCTCCCTCCTTTCCGTTCCCTACAAAAACCTATCCGCTTGCCTCTTACAACGCACACAAGAGCAACTCTAATCTAAGTCTCTAATTTGCGAATGTCAAGCAGGTTTCAGACCAGACAGATCATGCACCGAGCAAATTTTCAACCTGAAATATATACTAAAAATTCAAGCTACACGAAATCTCCCAACCATCTGTACATTTATCGACATCAGGAAAGCTTATGACTCCATCGACCGACCATCCCTGTTTAATATACTCGAAGACCAAACAAACAAAACAATCTGGATCCGAAAACACAACGTCTCATCCAACAAACACTAACAAACAAAACTTCCAAAGTCAAATTCAACGGAGAAATTTTAATACCTTTTCCCATCAAGACTGTTGTCCGGCAGGGCAATAGCCTCTCACCGTTACAGTTCAACATCGTTTTAGAAAAGGTTATTAAAGCATGGGAAAAAGAGCGTGAAAATCTAAAAATTTGAGACCCGTAAGACGAAAAACAACAGGATAACATCAACGCCACATATCTAGTCTTCGCTGATGATCTCGTGATCCTTTTCGAAAATGAACAAACAACAATCCATCAGATCGAAGTGCTAGAAGAATGTGCCGAGAAAGCTGGACGACAAATTTCCTTTTCGAAAACCGAATTTTATTCATGGCCACAAATCAGAAAATCAGAAAATGTAATTACAAAATACGGCACAATAAACAAGGTTAGTCACTTCAAATACTTAGGCGAAATTATTGAACCTACAGGAACAGGAAGATGAAGCACAAAAAGCATAAAAAATGCATAAATATTAACACAAAAGTTCGACACCACACGACTGTTATCAAACCTGAAATTCTCTATGCCTGCGAGACATTAAACCATAATTACAAGGGAGACATAGAGAATATCAAGAAGGCTAAAAGAAAAATTATCCGAAAAATCTTTCGCCTCGATTAAAGATTCAAGGAGAGTTTTAGGGGGGTGTTGTCTGATAGATTGTCTAGTTGGTTGTTTAAGGCAAAGTTCGTCAATGGTGTTCTACGTCATGGGGTTATAGATTGTAGTAGTCATGGGATTGTTTTTAAACTTCTTTATAAGTCTGTCTTGTCTGTCGGCGAGTGGAGGGACCTGGGTTTGTTTATAAAGTTTGTTGGAGGGGTTGTGGAGAGAGTTGTTGGTATGCCGGAGTTTTGTGATGAGGTGTGATGTGATACGTTCAGTGACCTCAAGAGTTCGTCTGCATGAATTATTGGTCGTAGTTATTACATGTCCATAATCAAGAATGGGACGATAAATTGATTTATAGATTCTCGAGGCGGTCTTTATTAAAATGCACTGGTTGCCTTATGTTAAAGCTCTGAAGTGTTTGCAGCGTTTAATTATTTGAAACTTACGTAAATTGGCATCTATTATGAATTTGTGTTTAAGGATATTTTTAGGTTTGGGATAAGGAGTTGGCATTTGGATGGATTTTGGGATAATATCCACATGTTGCACCATGTAAGGTTTTTATTGGTAATGTTTTGGAGTAAGTCGATGGTGGATTTGAGGGTGTTGCTGTGGGAAATCAGTGCCGTATCATCAGCGTATGATGAAAACTCAATGTGGGATTTGTCTAATAGGTCGAAGTTGTATATGACATGACAGTAAATGTTATATAGAAGAGGGGAAAGAGGAGAGCCTTGAGGGAGACCTTGCAAAGGGGGATATGCGGGAGATGATATGGAGTTGTGCACGTGGGGTGCTTGAAGATTTCGCCACCCCTTTCAAGAATGCCTCGAAAAAATATTGAAAAAAATATTTTTTTATTACTCCAGCGTTAAAAGTTCTATCTTGGCGCACGTTTTTTAGTGCGAAAAAATCCATTTTTGGCTGTATTACCACATAACTTGGGCAACGCACACAAATATTCAATATCGCTAATTGTAAGTAACATTAAAAAAAAAACAATTCCTCGATATTAAAAAAGTGACGTGAAAATGACAGAATTTGTTTTCATTACAAAATAAAAATTAAAGAAAACGTCTTAAAATGAGTGTAAATTCTATGGTGATACCGGAGACTGATGAGAGTTCTTATGACGAATCCACACTACCGGAGACGATTGAAAAAGCAAATTCTTAGTTTTTTTTCTATTTTTTTTTTTGGACGGCCCCTGGATCCCAAACTTGTAAGATACGTCCCCTCACATGAGTAATAAAAAATATTATTTGCAACACGGGCGCTATTGTCAATTGCCCTCTCGAGCGAATGTGCGCATTTACTTCGGTCGTGCGCCCAATTTCCCTCTCATGACCAATCGACAACTTATCGCTCTAGTTGCAAAATATACTATTTATTGTTTGGGTTTCTAAAATTTGGCGGCACATTTCAAGAATTAGGCGTCACATAAAAGTACAGCGTCACACAAAAGTACGGCATCACATAAAAGTACGGCGTCACAGTGATTGAAAATTACTCGACTACACAGGACGAGGTATAATAAACTAGACAAACAGACTTAACAGATCAACTGAAACTTACTAAAATAGAGAGGCAAGACAATTTGTATAAGATCAGTTATATTTAAAAAAAAAATAGAGTGCAAACAGAATAACATGGCAGTAAGTCATTTGTTTTGTATGCTGGACGAGCTAGACTAGAAAATTAGAGGCTAGACTAGACAGACAAAATTATACAGTCAATTATACAGACAATATATTATGTAAAAAAATGGTATTAAAGTGTGTATAGGTTCTGCATAAATAGAGTAGTACATAAGTAGAGTAGTCTAGTGTATTATAAAAGTTCGTTTGGCGTTAATATGTAATATGTAATAAATAATACACAATAATAGGTAAAAATACACAATTCCAATTAATTAATTTTTTTTGTCAGCATGTGTCTGCCTTCACCCTTTTCTTTTTTAATGAAGGCTTTAAAAATGCCATTTCCTTCCGCATTATAGAGTTTTACACGCAACTCATAAAAAGCACAATTGTTTGTTGTAAATTATATGCTTTGTTCCATCCATTTTTTTAATTTCCCCGGTCTTTTCTTTTTAAATTTTATATAAAATACGTATAAAAGGTTCGATAAAACTGTAAAAATAGTCGAGAAAAAAATCGAGAACGACATCCTATCGATACTTAAGAATTTGATTTTGTTTTTGAGTTCAAGATAGATTTCAATAATTGTAAGTGAAACTGAATTATATAAAAAATAGACCAGACTAAAAGCTGTATTTTATATGAGCCGAGACACTATATGTAAATATTTAATTTCAGAAAAATAAATCATTCAGATTTAGTGAAAATATTGTAATTCCTAAGTAAAAATTATTTACGTAAAAATATCTATTTTATGTATTATACTACATTTTGTATATTTTTTGTATAGCCAATTCTACATGCGTTCATTAATTACTTTTGACTTTGACTTTTTCTCTTGTTTTACTAATTTTCGCTTTTTATCGTTACTTGATAGTGCTAGCCAAAACAGTGATTTCTTGAAAGGAGAAGGCATATCGTGATCGCATATATTATTGGATTTTTGTTCTAGAATTCCAGCATCTATTTGATCAGAATCGTGCTGAGGTGGCGGCGATGTAGGGTGCATTCGCGTTCGGCGCTCATACGCTTTGAGCGCTTACGCTTATACGCTCAGATTATAGGTGTTTATGTTGGCCTTTGAGCGCTTAGGATCAATAAGAAAATTTCGTTCGTTTTGGACACTTTGAGAGTTAGTTAGCATCAACGTGGCGAATGTGAGAAATGTTTATCCGTTAGCAAATAATATATTGGAAATTATTAACGATGAATATGATGATATTGATGAATATGATATGATTGAAAATAGTGATGATGAAATGGAATGGAAATATTGCAGTATTTATTTAAATTTACCTTATACCATTTCTTACTGATACAAAATTTAAATCTCACTTTAATTAATTAATAAAAGTTTAACATTTAATATTCCAAAATTATTGATCTTTACCTTCTATTTTCAATTTATAGATTATATTAATTATATTCACATAAATGTTTCAATAATTTTAGGATGTGTCGGTCAATATTTAATTTTGTTCTTGATACAATTAAACCGTCTTTAATAAGAAAAATCCCAGGATATAAAATGTAAAATCCAGAGCTTCATCAGTTTCCATGTCTTGTGTTGATTATGAATATAAATGTTTGGTTAGCTTGCACTCACATGGTGGTATTCGTTTTGATAAATAGTGAAGTTTGGCGCTCAGGCTTTTGCTGCAATACCTTTGTAGCGTGAGCGTCTGTGAGCGCGAAATCTGCCTCCCAAAGTTAGCCAGTAGCGTGATTTTTTGACGCTCACGGCATCAAGTCGAACGTTGAAAACGACGTTTATGTGCGCTTAAAGTGTGTAAGCGTCCAACGCGAATGCACCCGTAGTGTCTCTTGGAGATTCTACAAAGTTGAAATATTGGAATCAGCTGTTTTGTCTACTACGTCTTCTTTACTGTTTGAGATCGCTGATAAATAATAAATTACAAGTTGAATGAGAACTATAGATTATACTTGTGTCAGAAGTTGGTACAAGTTGGTCAGTCGGCTGTACCAATTATTCACACCTAAATTTATCAAGTAACGGTTACAAAATCGTTAAGAACTCTTTTCAATCACCAAATTTATTTATTTTAATTATTCTTCTGTTTTAAGATATTATCTATAGAAAAACGTAGTGTTTCTGCATTATCACTATTTACGTCTACGTTTTCTTGTTCAGGTAAAGTAATATTTATTCTTTGATCAGCATCACAGTCTTCGTTCATATATATGTTTTTAATAACCATTGTGACCAAGTTGTCACAATCTCTGAGAGGAACCACAACCAAATTGGGCTGTTCTGTTTCAGCGTTAACTTAACTATTATCAAAATGCTCTTAAAACTGAAAATCGCAAGGAAAAAATTTCATCACAAGTGAAATTTCGGTATTTATATCATCATTTTCCATAAAAGTGTCATTTTCAAATTCCTGAAAGGTCTGAGTACTGGATAGCCTATTTTATAATCGTTTCCAAAAATAAAATAGATTTTCATCCTCCTTATCCATTTCAAACCATTTCACAACACAGCGGCAGCTACTAACCGCGCATGCTGCGTCCTTGTCGTGCAACGCTGCAGTACCGCGACTATGAAAGAAATCGCGCTTCTTGATCTGACCATGTACATAAGCCGCCGTGTCAGTCGGTCCGCCGCGATATCGCACCGGTTGCGGCACCGAAACTTCCGCTCTTTGATAACCGTTCATTTTCTCATTTAAAACAACACGTGTAAAACAGAAAATAAGTCTTAAGACGGAAACGGATTTTGTCATATTTAATGCTAGTGGTAGGCAATTCACAATGCTGGAAGATTCATCTAGTAATAAGTAAGTAAGGGGTAGTTAAGTAAGGTAGGTAGTTCTCGTAGTGTGATTGGTGTTCTTGCGTCGATATTATCTGAGCAAACAGATCAGCGATAAACTAATAAATATTCTACACCGCTTTTCCTGAAAGACAGAATTCCTGAAAGAAGATACCTATAGCTAGCGTAAAGAAAATGTTGAAATTGGGTATTTTAAATTTGGCACAGTTTATGGTGAAGGCGATTGTTTGTCAGCAAACAGTCGAGGATTAGAAAAAAAGAATCGCAATAGAAATTGAGGGATATAAGCCTTTTTTTAGTGCTTTTCCAAATTAAACTGTTGCACTAAAAAGTGAGAAATGTGTCGGTGGTAAGCATTCAAAAGAACAAACTAGTCGCGTTATTTTTTGTGCTTTTGCTGTTATCTTATAATTGGAGAAACCTTTAGTTATTGGCAAATCTTTGAAACTCAGGTGCTTTAATCAACTGATTATAAATAAACTTAATAAAATCGGAACACAGCCTGAATAAATAAATATATAAAACCTTTCTGGAGCTCTTTAATATTACTGAGTTTTTGGGACTACCAAAACAAATCTCATGTGAAGCTTGCCAGTTATTTACTAGCTTTCAGCCCACCTTCATGTCACTCAACAATAACCAGAAAAATAACATTGTTTTTTAAGATCATGTCTTTCTGTTAATTTAAGTGAATAGCCATCTGCAGACGCGTTTCGAGATTTATCTCTCATGCTTTGTTTGCTTTGTTTTTATGAATCACAATTTGTAAAACAATTACTTGATTATAATCACAACCAATACACCAATATTTGATTATAATTTGATTTACCTGTTCAATTTCATGCGTCACTAATTGCATTAGAAAATCTAGTTTTCGAATTATAACTAGTGAGCTTTTAAACCTAACCTAACCTAACCTTTGACTTTAGAGACGAATATGGAATATATTTCAGTTTCAGATTATTTAAATATATATAGTTAATAGGATGAAAGAGGATAAAGAGGAAGAGGATGACGTAAAGTTATATCAAATTTTAAACGGTGAAGCACACGAAGCTGAGCAAGCAAGTTTTTAAGTGAGAAGATTACTACGAGTTTCAAGATGAGTATGTAACTGAAAAAGAAGCTTTGGATGCGGCTGTAACCCTTTAAAAATTTGATTCAAAAGGGAGATGAGATTATTATTAACAATAAGAACATATTTACCAATAATATGTTCAATACATACATAAGCAATTTACCTATAAAAGTTCTTAAATATATTACTTTTTTAATTTTATTGAGTACGCATAATCATAATCTGTTACACAGTTTAAAATAAATGATTTTTATGGCGGGTTCTTTCATCTGTCCAGAGTGACATCCATCGATGCATAATTCTCTGTTTATGACCTCGTGTATGATGTATGGTGCTGAAACTCAGAAGCGTTTCAGTAGATCCAGTGGCTTGAACCTTTTCAACCTCTTGGTTACCAGGTTCCTATCCAGTAAGCTTGAGGCCAGTTGGTTTGGGTGGTTTGCGAATCTCATTTCGAAGCCCTCGCAAAGTAGTTGGATTTCTTCTTTAATGGTGCGAATGTTGAGATCTCTGTGTATCGCAGTATTAGAGATGGGGCGTCCAATAAGAGTAAGAGTTTTAGACTGGAATCTTTGTCTGATATTCAGGTTCGAGTTGCTGGCAGTTCCCCATAACTGTATAATATATGTCCACACAGGTTTTATAATGGATTTGTAGATAATAATTTTATTACGCAGAGTGAGTTCGGACCGCCTGCCAATGAGCCAGTACATTTTGCGGAAGATTTTAGATTTTAGAAACATCTAGTTCTTTCCTTTTGTCTTGATGTGCTTGGACCATGTCAGCCTCCTGTCCAGGTGCAATCCGAGGTACCTCACGTTGTCAACACTCTGCAAAAGCTGGCCGTATAACTTTACAGTTGGATAGTTCCCTCGTCTCATGGTGAATGTTGTGTGCACATACTTAGTATCACTTGCTTTTATTTGCCATTGGTCGAGACAATTTTCAATGTCTTTGAGTCCCTTTTGGAGTATTTTCGAGGCCACTTGTGGGTCCTCGTGCACAGCTAGTATTGCCGTATCGTCCGCAAACGTAGCTACATTCGTGTTATTTCTTACATGCAGATCGTGCAGATCAGCTGTTTACAGCGTATATAGTACAGGACCAAGTACACTACCTTGTGGTACCCCAGACTTGATGGGATAGAGCTTGGATACTTCTTGACCATGCCATACTTGAAATTACCTATTGTCTAGGTATGGTTTTAAAAGCAGATAGTATTGCGGAAGGTGCATTTTCATTTTGTAAAGTAGGCTGGTGTAGGCTAGGCTGGTCAAGCGCTTGTTGTATATCAAGGAATACAGCTAAGCCGTATTTTTTTTCGTCCAGGGCATTAGAGATGACATTGAAAACTCTGGAAACTTGTTCTGCTGTTGAGTGGCTATTTCTAAATCCAAATTGGTGATCCGGTTTAAGTTTCTTTTGGCTTATTGATTCCTTCAGTCTCGCCAATAGTAGTTTTTCAAAAAGTATTGATATGATAGGTAGTAGGCTGATAGGCCGATAAGATTTTATTTCGCTAGGGGATTTTTGCGGTTTTATAATCATGATAATCTGGGCTACTTTCCATTGATCTGGATTTTTTGACGTGCGAATAACTACGTTGAGTAGCATGGTCAGAAATACAGTACCTTTTCTTGGTAGTGCTTTAAGTATTCTGTCTGTTATTAGGTCATAGCCAGGTGATTTTTTACACTTCAGTTTTTTTATAATTGTTATATGAACTTCTTTCGGAGAGAAGTGCCTTATGGGAAAAGTCATTGGAAAGGGGCTTGTAAGAAAATTGAAAAGATGATCGTCGCTTAAGTTCGATGGAAGAGGAGTGAACACTTCAGCGAGATGATTTGCAAAGACTTCGGCTTTTTCGGTATCCCACTTAGCCCATTCGCCATTTGATTTTTGGATTGGGGGGGGGGTTTGGTTTTGTTGTTGATTCACTCGTTTTGTTACCTTCCAAAGGGAGTAGTCTGTGTTTGATGAGTTTGTTAGGTTGAGCAAGCTTTGCTGTAGCGTGGTGTTATTATAGTCACTTATAAGTTCTTTTAATTTTCTCGCAGCTCTGTTTAGCCTAGTTTTGTCGTCGGGATATCGACTCAGTTGCCCTACCCTACGTAGTCTCCTTTTTTCAGTGATTTTCACTGATCTGGCGGCCCTTTCCAACACAAGGTGCAGCGGAGTCAGATATAGTAGCAGCAGCTCCATTGCTGCTGTCGGACACGACCCCATCGCCCTGTGATGCAGACACACGCCAGTCTTTGAATCTTCTCAAGCTGTTTTCTCATAGAGGCCACCTTGGTTCTGATTCCTCACGCAACTGCCCCATAATTGATCGCAGGTGTCACTATCATGGTGTAGATCCATCGCAGGATTGCTAGGTTACATCCCCGCGTTTTTTCTGCCAGATTTCTGCACACCATTAGAGCGCGTTTGGCTTTCCTACCGCCGCCTCAGCGTGTCTATTCCATAGGAGTTTGCTATCTAGTGTGATACCCAGATACCTTATCTACTGTTTGTATTCTACTGCCCTCCCACATAACATTATGGGCTGTAGGCAGTTTAGTTTTCTCCTTCTAGAAAATGTATTACCGTGGTTTTGCTCGGGTTGAGTCGCAGTCCCACTGTTTGACACCATCTACTAGTTACTTTGACGCCTCTCTGAACAATTTCACAGAGCGTTCCCTCAAACTTCCCTCTGGCCATTATGACCATGTCATCGTCGTTATCTTGACATTTGATGTTTCGGTCGTTCAGCCTAGCCAGTAGATTATCAACTACCAGGCACCACATTAGTGGTGATAGCACACCGCCCTGTGGGCGCCCTCGAGTTGTGGAGATCTTAATGATACCTCCTCCCACTTGCGTCTCCGCCGTTTTGGTTCTCGGCATTTCTCCCATCCACTTTGAGATAGTGCTGTTGATATTCCTTCTTTCGAGGGCCGCTTTGACAGCCTCGTGTAAGGTGTTGTCAAAGGCTCCCTCTTTATCCAAGAAGGCACATATCGCTACTTCCTTTGTATCTAGTGCTGATTCTATTTCTTTTGTCAGCTGATACAAGGCGGATTCTGTGGATTACCCTGCTCTGTATGCATGCTGACAGTTGTGTAGTGGTGCACCTACAAGCACTATTGTCCTAAGGTAATTATCGATTACCTTTTCCATTGTCTTTAACATAAAAGATTATTGGGTCTAAATGACTTCGGTTGAGTGGTGTCTTTCTGCCCCACCTTCGGCATGAATATCACCTTCTCCATTCCCTTCTCCATAGCTCCCGTATGTATCCGAGCGCTAAACTACTTCGAAATATTCTTGGAACATACGGCATTAGTTCTCTCCCCCCCTTTTGTAGGAAGGCGGGAACTAGTCCGTCCACATCTGGGGCCTTAAATGGCTGGAAAGCGCCAATAGCCCATCTGATTCGGTTTTCCGTATAGATGGACGCGGCCCTCCTCCACACAGCCCGACTTGGTCTCCGTAGTAGCACTAAGCCCTGGGTCCCCTTTTATTTTCTACATGCTGGAAAATGGGTTTCTAGTAGGAGGAGAGCTCTCTGCTCTTCATCCGTGAAGCTCCCACCTGGTCTCTTGAGAGTGGTTGTCATTTCCACTCTATCCTTCACTAGTGCTTTGTGCAATCTAGCTGCCACCGAGGTGGATTATATGTCTTCGCAGAAGGTCCTAAAGGTTTTCCTTTTTGCCCTTCTGATCTTTTTATTATAGGTGGTAAGCACCTCGGAGTATTCTAGACAATTTCCGTATTCCTTAGATTTGTTGAAAAGCCTACGTACTTTTGCTCTTAATGCAGACAAATTTTTGTTCCACCATTTTTCATCCTTATGCTCCTTCATGGTTTTTACCGGGCAGCTGGATTCAAATGCTGTGGTGATTGTTACATTTATTTCTCCTACAGCCTGCTCCAGTGCGTTGTAATGTTTGATACTACCTCGCACTGTCACTGTTCTAGGTTCCCTTTTAGTTGGGAACTAAACATAGGCCACACAGTATGTTTGGGGTTTCGAATGGGGGTGTTTTCCTCACTTGCTCCTTACAGTTCAAACTCTATGATCCTATGATCTGACATTGAGGGTTCATTTGAAACCGTCCACTTTTTAATTAATTTACTTACGTTAGCGCTACCTACCGTTATATCCAGTACCTTATTTCAGACTTTAGTGACAAATGTTGGTGTGCTCCCAACATTGTACACAATTAAGTTTTCTTAAATAAGGTTTTCTAATAGGTACTCCCCTCTCTTATTAGTGTCCGTGCTGCCCCACATCTCATGTGTGCGTTCGCGTCACATCCCAGGATGAGTGGCAGCCTTCTCTTAATACAGTGTTCCACCAGCTTTTGTACTTCAATGGGTGGTATGCAGTTACCATCGCCAGGGAAGAATGCTGATGCGATCACTACTTCGCGGTTGTTTTGTGACAGGAGGCGGCGAGTCCTCCTCTGTCCCTACAAGAACATCTTCCTCTGCCTCACTAGACATGGCTGGACTGCTCATGTCTACGAGTGTGAGGTCAAGGTCGTCCTCCCGGTAATCCGGGCTGACTTCCTTGTTCTCTGTGTCGGTTAGGTCCCGCACACATGAATTATATTTACATTTGGAATTCATATAAATCCCACGAGTGGCAAAGGAACCAAAGGTCCGCCACGTCAGAGCCCCGTTGACATGGTAAGGCTTGGCGACATGGTAAGGCTTGGTAAGCGATGGCCGGTTGCCCTTGGCCACCAACCAGTCCTTTCGGCACTGGTCCCATGACACCTTGGATAAGGGTTTGGAAGATCTTGGTTGTTCGCTCTCCGCTGACCGCTCCGACCGGAGTTGAACTCTGGTCGGTAACGTCTAACGGTTTGTTGCGAAACTAAGCCCTCACACCGCGACAAGGTGACTTCCAGAGTGAGGATTACCGGGGTATGGTCAGATGAGAGGTCAAGGCTAGGTTCCACGTTTGTATATATATATATATATATATATATATATATATATATATATATATATATATATATATATATATATATATATATTGTTATGCCTTTAGTAACAAAGAAGTCTAGTACGTCTGGAGTTTTGTTGTTGTCTGTAGGCCAGTACGTAGGTTGCCCTGCTAATAACTGGTTACACTGCATATTGGTCATTGCTTTTTGGAGTTCTCTCCCTCTAGTGGTAGTGAGTCTGGATGCCCACCGCGGATGTTTCGCGTTAAAATCACCCTCAACAATGAAGCGGTGCCATAATGTACCGAGTTATTCCATGAATTTGTCTTTATTCATTGAGTGTCTTGGAGGACAATATGTTGCTGACAGGGCTAGAGGACCGTACTTCCATTCTTCCACCATGATACTAGTGGCCTACAAGTAGTCTTTTTTGTATACAGCAAGCTCATGGTGTTTGATCGAGTTTTTTATTATAATTGCAGTGCCTCCGCGTGCAGTGCCGTTAGGATGTTTTGTAGAGTATATATTGTACCCTCGTATTTTGAGGTAGCTCTTGTCTGTGAAGTGTGTTGCTAATATCATGATAACATCCAATTTACTTATAAGTATAAATGAAGTAAGTTCCTGGTAGTGTTTCGCCAAGCCGTTCGCATTCCATAGCCATTCTATAAAATCGGTTCATTTTTCCGTGAACATGGTTAATACTGCCGTGAGTAGTGTTAGCATTGTGTTCAGTAGTTCGTTTTGTCGCATTAGGTTTTGTTTGAATTCTTGAAACGATTTGTCGAGTTTAGATATTATATCAGGGTTACCTTCTGCGTTGTGGTCCGATTGGGAGTTTTCGGTCATTCTAGCGGCTTGAGCAAAACTGGCGTTGTCGCTTAAGTGTGTCATACTGGAAGACGGAATTACATCAGCTGACCGTGTTTCATCCGAGTTCTTCTGAGGTTGTTGGTCTGTGCCAGTGGGGTTTTTGGGTTGTGTTTCTTTTTAGTCGTACTTCTTGGTATATTTTGCATCCCTAGTAATTGGCTGCGTGGTCTCCTCCACACAGCACGCATTTGGCAAGGGTTTTTTTTTACTTTTCGTGCAGTTCGCCGGCGCATTTGACACACCGAAATTGCCTACGGCAGTAGGTCTTAGTGTGACCATGCCTCTGGCATCTGGTACACTGGACGATTGTTGTTACCTTTCTTGGTGGGTCAATTTAAATCTTCGCATTCAGTCGATTTTGTAAATTTCTTTATTGTTTGTGTTTGGTTCGAGATCCACAAAAAATAATGGCACAGGTTCTTTGGTTTTTCTGTGTCGAACGTTTGCCACGCTTCTTACAGCATGTCCGAGCTCTTCTATTGCGTCCTTGATATCCTCAGGCGGGATGGATGGATGCAGTGATCTGATAACCACTCTGTATGCTCGTTGCTGTTTTAATTGATATGTGTGAAAGGAGGCACTTACTTCGTCGAGTTTGTGGACAATTTTTCGGTATGCCTTTGCAGTTTTAGCCATTATCTTCAGTTGGCCACTGCCGCTATTGGTTTTGTGAGTGTAGTCACCTTTCCCGATGACTTCTTCAATTGCTATTGACAGAAGAGCTATAGATTTAACGCCTGGTACAAATATAGGTGGCGTTTTGGGTTCTCTATCATGCTCTATTGTTGTTTGATCAGTATTTCCATTTACAGCATGGCTTGTGGTCGGTGGGTCTTGGCTGACAGCGAGCACAGAGAATCTGTTGTTATTATTATATGTGCCTTGCGGGCGAACTACCGCACTGTCACTGTCTTATGTCTACATTACTGTTAACCCTCCTTGTTCTCTTTCTAGGATTAACGATTTCCCAAGCTGGTGACTGGCCAGGCTGGTTACGTGATAGCGTTATGCGCATTTCATCACTTTTATCGGGAGGAGTTCTGTCATTGTTTTCCACTACCTCCATTACGGGGTCGCTATCCATCGTGGCAGTTTGATGTGGGTATATGGCTTATAGTGTTTATATTTTTTCGCGTTTGTAACGTTTTGGTTTGACGTGGCCTGTAGACTGGCGTAGCGCACTGGAACACTCGCTGCGACGGGTCGAGCGAGACTGAGAAATATATTACTGTATAAATCTTATTTTTTGTTATAATCTGATATAAGTCTGAATTTGTGTGCCAATTTTGATATTTTATAATTAAAAACTAAATTTTAATAATCCATATGTATTACATACATGTCCATACATTAAAAATTAAGAATAAAAGAAAAAAATGATTAACCCGTGTAAGACGGAAACCTGTTTTAGACGGAATATTTCCCAGTCCCTTGAGGTTCTGTCTTATTGTTAGACAAGTGTCACTGTAATTACATTTAAACGTGAAAACTGTCAAAAATTGGGTCCCTGTCAATAAATGACACAACTACCTTAACTGCCTAGTCAGCCATTCCAATGCACAATATTTATTTAATTACCCATTTGAATATTTGTTTACTGCTTAGTTTTTACTGTCGAATTTGTTAATAAACATACATTCTCTAATTTTTAACTTACCAAATGTACAATATTCAACTGTCACTTTAAATAGGAGCGTTTTATTTGTTTGAATTAAGTATTGCATTGGAGCTGTACCTAACTTTTATACTGTTACTTTTAATTATTAATAATTCATAATTATTTATAATATCGACAATGTTGTTAATGCATTTTATGTATTAGGGTATATTAGGATAAATTAGTGTATATTACCTATTGCCAGTAAAGATTCTCACAAAAAAAAAATTAGAAAATATTGTTAGAGTATTTACTTTAATTCTTTGTATGTACTTTAAATGTAAATTGGCGTAGGTTATTTGTTTCAATATAGTAAATTCCGATTTCTACATCTATGAAATTTACACTGCTATCTATTCCATTCTACTTAATGTTCCCTATGTGATAATTTCGCCGAGAATCTACATAAAATAAATTTTCGTTCTGCAGACGAAATCCGGAAGGTGGTTATAAAGTCGCACTAAATTACAGAACAAGCACTAAATTGCTTCGGCTAATGACAAAAATAAACTAGCCTCAAACTACCAGGTGAACCGTTACTTCTCGGCGGATTTCAAGATTAAGGAACTTGCAACTAATGAAAATAAGAGGGCGGGCGTGCAGTAAGAAATGTATGAAAACTAAAAATTAAGATTTCGCGTAACTTTGATTACGCCGAGACTTCTCTAAAGAAAATGTATTTTATCTAAATCTACAAAACAAAAATCTTAAAATTATAAATACTCAAGTTTTGAATTATAAATTATGTTACTTATTAATTATAATAATAACTGCATGTAGCTTACTAATTTAAGATAAATGTTAATTTAATAAATAGAAGAGTTTTAACTTAATTTAAATTTTTAAGCCAAGTCAAAAATGTTGCATAAGTTGCATAAGCTACTGTCTGCAGCTTACTGCATGTAACTTACATGCTACTACATGCTACTGCATGTAACATGCTACTGCATATAGTTTACTACACGCCGCTGCATGTAGCTTACTAATTTAAGATAAATATTAATTTAATAAATTGAATAGTTTTAACTTAATTTAAATGTTTAAACCAAGTCAAACATATTGCACAAGTTGAATAATAACTGCATTTTATTGGTAGGGCGCACCCACTGAAATATATAGTAACTGGAACGAGCGCTGGCCTCTTGGCTTGTGCGGCCCGATAAAGGGATCCCAAGGACCTCCTTTCATCCTTGTCCAGCCAACAGTGTAGTCGAGAGTGAGGAGGATGTGATACAGTCAGAGCGAAAAGCTAGTTGTATTGAGTTGTATCAAGAAAGAGAGTGAGATCGTTCAATCGGTGAGCATATTATAAACCGAAGTTTATATATTTTAATGAAAGTTGTTTTCAAAAAGAATTGTAAAATGTTGTATTTGCAAGGAAAATGGTGATTGGACACAGACAGATAATTGGACACACACGAGAGACACCTTGTGATGCTCTCCCTCGGCCCACACAAGCCAAGAGGCAGCGCTCGTTCCAGTTAGTATATATTTCAATGGGTGCACCACGAAAGCGACATCAAGCCGACCGCATTAAATCATGTATAACCGTGACATTTATATAGATCATTTAATAAGGAACTTTTGTCGCTATATAAAAAATAAATTTAAGAAAATATGAAATTTCATGGCTCTCATTGTGCAAAGAAATCGAAAACGACCATGGTAGACCCTTCTGTTTTAAGATTAAAAAACTTTTGAAATAACGCCCACTCTTTAAGATCCCGGACATCACAATAAAACATTTTAAACTATCGCTGACAAAGCCCTAATGTTCTCCAAGCATTTTGAGAAATCGTTCAGGCCATCTACCTCCCCTTCCTTTGATCGAACCAACTTCGACACAGTCAACCTATGGTTTAATAACTTTTTCCAACACGATGACACGGACTTCGACGAAATAACCAAAGACGAATACCAAGCCGCGCTACACCATGGAAAACATACATAACCCAGTTCTGACCTTGTGAGAAAACTCCTACTGAGAAAACTCCCAGGCAATGTCCACTCCTACATCTTTAAACTATATAACCTCAGTCTCCAAAAAAAGACACTTCCCAAACTGCTGAAAAAAAAGAAGTAATCATTACTCTCCCAAAAGCGGGTCAAGGTCATTCCCTCCGAAGTAGTTACCGCCCTATCACCCTTCTCCCTGTTGTTGGTAAAATCATGGAACAAATCCTAAAGTCCAGACTATGGAATATCGTTATGCACCACATTCTCAAATACCAATTCGGTTTTAAGTCGTTTCACTCTACTATCCACCCAATAGTCATTCTCACCAACCATTTCCAAACTGCCTATCTACAAATACAATCTTCTGATTTCCTTGACATCAATAATGCGTTCGACAGCGTTTGGCATGCCGGATTGTTATAAAATCCGGCATAAAATGCACCTCCTCAACGTCCCCATTTACCTACTCCACACAATCAAGAATTTCCTCCAAAACAGATCAGTCCTAATTAGATTAAACAATATATTTTCCCCAGAATTTTCAACTGTACAAGGGCTCCCTCAAGGTTCTCCCCTGTCCCCCTACTTTGTACAGCATTACAGCACTCATATGCGTGCGGTAATGGCTCGCCGAGTGCTGTAATTTTTTTTAGTTAATTTATTCAAGGTTGGTACAGAAATTTAAATATTCAGAGCTTTCAGTGATAAATTTTCGGCAAGATAGTTTTTAGGTTATGTGATGTGTGGAAATAGTAAATACACAAATTTAATTAAATGATGGTAATAAACGATGTACATACAGATCATAACCTACTAACGGCATCTATAAATCTAACACTAAAAAAATGTGTTAGAACGCAAAAAGTACTCCGTATAGACACACAAAGGCTAAAATATCAGATCATACGCTCAAAGGTTAGGAATGAAATAAACGAGAAACTAACAACATGGAGTAATACAACAGAAAATGCAGACATAGAACACACGTGGAAACAGCTGAAAACCACAGTAATAGAAGTAGGAGAAAGGTATCTAATAAAAAGCGAAAGGCCGAAAAAACAAGCATGGATGACCGAAGAGATACTATTACTAATGGATTCCAGAAGAGCATACAAAAACAAATGCGCACTAAGATATAAAGAAACCCAACGAGAAATCAAATCGAAAATAAGATCAGCAAGAGAGGTGTGGTCGTCTGCGCAATGCGCTGAAATTGAAGCTCTTGAAATAAAGCATGACTCCTTTAACTTGCACAAAAAAGTGAAGCAGGTCGCTGGTAACCACAAGCCTATAAGATCCCAAATGCTAATGGATGAGCAAAACACTATATTAACATCAACAGAGGATAAACTAAAAGAGTGGAATAGATACATAAAGACTCTTTTTAAGGACAACAGACATGAACCCTATAATATCGAACTACTCGGAAAAGACGGAAGGGACATAACAAGATCAGAAGTCGAACATGTTACTGCGAGAATAAAGAATGGGAAGGCACCTGGCCCAGATGAAATACACGCAGAAATTTTTAAGATCCTTAAAGATGATAGTTCTCTCTCAATAATAGTAGACCTATTTAATAATATATATAGAACAGGTGAAATACCAAGAGATTGGTTAAAATCAACTTTCATCACCTTAGCAAAGAAATCAAATGCGAAACAATGTAAAGATTATAGGACCATCAGTCTCATGAGGCAAGTATTGAAACTATTTCTGAAGATCATCCATAATCGTATTTACCGCAAATGTGAAGAGTCGATCAGCGAGTCCCAGTTTGGCTTTCGGAATGGGTTCGGCACAAGGGAGGCACTTTTCAGTGTACAAGTTCTGGTACAACGATGCCTTGATGTTAGTGTGGATGTTTTTGCCTGCTTCTTAGACTATGAAAAAGCATTTGACATCGTAAACCATAATAAAGTAGTAGATATACTTAAAGAACTAGGATTAGACGGGCAAGATATCCGCATTATAGCCAACCTGTATTGGAACCAAACAGCAGCGGTGTTAGTGAACAAAGAACTGTCAGAAGAGGTCATGATTCAAACAGGGGTGCGACAAGGCTGTGTTCTCTCGCCATTAATTTTTAACCTTTATGCAGAAAAAATATTTCGAGAAGCATTGGATGGCAAGAACATAAGAGTAATCGTAGGAGGCATAGTGATCAATAACCTGAGGTATGCCGACGACACCGTTCTATTGGCTACGAACATAGAAGACCTACAAGAACTAATGACAACCGTTACAGAGCACAGCTTGTCCATGGGTCTTAAACACAACGTTAATAAGACAAAATGGCTCGTCGTAAATAAAACCAGCGTAAATAACCAGCTGAATCTAAGAGTTGGAAATGAGGTGGTGGAACGCGTCAACTCCTATAAGTACCTTGGCTGTAACCTAAACGACAAATGGGACATGACATCGGAAATTAGAAGCCGCATCGAACAGGCAAGAGGAGCTTTCACCAAAATGAAGAAAGTGCTGAACAACAGGCACTTGGAAATCCCCCTCAGAATCAGATTGTTAAGGTGCTATGTGTTTAGTATCCTGTACTACGGCGTCGAGGCTTGGACACTTACGGAGGCTATGTGTAAGAAGGTGGAGGCTTTTGAGATGTGGACTTACCGTACAGTGCTGAGAATTTCTTGGGTGGATCGAATTACTAACGTCGAGGTCTTGCAAAGAGTCAATAAGCAAACGGAAGTTCTCAACACAATAAAGAGAAGAAAACTGGAATACCTTGGTCATGTTATCCGAAATGATAAGTACAGGTTACAGCAGACAATAATACAGGGTAAAATACAAGGTACGCGCAGTCCAGGCCACCGCAGAACATCATGGCTCAAGAACCTTAGCCAATGGTTTGGACAAAGTACAAGATCCCTATTTCGAAAAGCTGCAGATAAAATTTAAATAATGAAATTGGTCGTCAACGCCCTTGGAGGGCATGACACATGAAGAAGAAGAAGAATAAACGATTTAACACATACTTATTTTAAATTCTTTTCAATGGTACAATTATTAAAAACATTTATAGTAACATTGGATTCTTGAGCAGTAACACTCACACCAGAGACATTATATACAGTTCTACTACTAATGTTGCAATCAAATTGCAAATGTGGGGCACTAGAAGAACATCCAGGTAAGTTGATATTTGCTTGCTCAGACTCAAGCATGTTAGATACTTCAATCTTCTTTTTTAACGAAGCGTCAACATACCCCTCTGCAACAGTAGAAGACCTCCACCATGATTTTTTACTGTCAAAAAATCACCACCATGGTTGGCAAAATGTGTCGAACTACTTCTTCGGAAACAATGTCCAGTATAAAGATCAGAGTTTGGTAATTTGAGATATGTCGCAATGTCTTTTGATAATCTCCCCATAATATTAATACCAATTGGACTGTTAATACAATAACCGTTACGAAAAGTTAAGAAAAATCTTTTATGCGTAACATTATTAGGTCGTCAGTTAGCTTATTTTTTTAATTAAGTCAATCCAATGAGGATCTGTAATTGCAAACATTCTTGGAATGTAATTTTTGGTTTTAGATACAGACACAATGATGGAATCAGATCTGAATTCTATGTCATCGACAAACATATCCGTTAATTCCTGACGCCTAAGCGCACCATTATAACCCATTATCAAGACAATCTAAAATGATTACCGTTACATACAAAGCTGCGATATACATACAAATTTACCCACCTTCATAGCCAGATAAGACTTATCATCTGCGTCTCTTATAAATTATATCTTCTTCTTCTAAAATCTCCGACTTTTTAGGTACATAGCTCCGAGAGTTTCAATAAGTTCTGCAATTTACAATATTTGGATATATCTACATCCTTATGTATAGATAAACAGGACCTCAACATAGAATATATCGACCATAAACTTGATAGTTTATACGTATTACGTTGTATTTCGAAATAAGCAAGCAAAACATTTTCCGAAACAACTGTAACTGGATGTAGATTACACCACTTTTTAAATTTGCAGTATTCTTTATCGTATCTTCCTCGCGATTTATCTGGCAATAATTTATTCACTGTACTGTCATTGGCAGCTATATCTTTTAACTCTGGTGGAGTACAAGATATTTCTTCAGCCATTTTAATTATAACCATTAAATTATTTTCAAGTGTCAATTATCAGTGTTACCAACCACCATAAAATTTGATGAACATGTATGGGCAATTTTTTTATTTAGAAATGGCATAAAATGGCATAAAAGGGCGCAAAATAGAAAAAAATACTATAAAAAACTCGTTCGTAAGGCGTTTTTCAGTACTTGTCCATTAGAAAACTCCTCGCTACGCTCGTCGTTTTCCAAACTTGGACGCGTGCTGTAAAATCGCGCTGACTGTACTCGTCCTTTAATATACTATTGCCACGATGTTTACATCTCCCATCTTAACAATTCCAAATCAACCTCCATTCTTATATCCTTCAATACGCCGACGATTCTCCATGGTGCTACAGTCCTCAGTAGGACCTGGACCACCTCCCACTGCCTACACTTGTGCTTGGTGTCTTGTTCTTACACAAGTGTAGGGAGCCCTTACAGTTTTTAACGTGGTTGGCCAGCCACTATTAAGGGAGGTTTCGAGGCAGATTTTTACTGTGATGACTTTGCCAGAGCCATCTATAGGAGAACAGTGGCTTATTTTTACCATGTCCAGGATTTGCACCTGGGACCTGCGGCTCTGAAGTCTGACACCTTGATTACTAGGCCACCACCGCCTCATACGCCGACGATACCGCACTTATATCTCATGATAGCAACCTTCAAAGGAGGATAGACGAACGACAATACCTGACAGACAAGACATCGCAAAGTTTCAACCATTGAAGACCCTCAGCAAATTCTTTACAACTCCCATGTTTACAAAGTCCTAAACCAACTTCCACACTTACATTCTTTAATACGCCGACGATACCGCACATATATCCCATGATAACAACCTTCAAAAAACTATAGACGAAGTACAAATCCTGACAGACAAATTCAAAATTCAATTCCAAACAGAGAAATTCCTCCAAATGTCAATTCCTTAATCACAACCATAGAATATCCCCAAACTCTACGCACCCCCACCTAGACACCATGGACATTACGCCGACACCACACATAAAATACTTAGGGCTGACTTTCGACCACAAGCTCAACTTCAAGACTGACGCAACGTTGCGTAAGAAAAACACAGTGCAAAGGGGCAAATATTTCCGTTGTCTGTCCTGAAACAAGGAAAATTCAAGAGCCTAAAGAGTCTAAAATCTATAAAGCCATATGCCGTTGAAGATTCACATAGTAATTTCAGCTAATGTTACCCCAATGTTATTATACATACAACTTTTAATTATTTAAATTCCTTATGCGCCATGTTTTAACAACTTTTAATTTTTTATTCAGAACGTGAGCACATGATTTAATGCTTATTTTGTCCACAGTGTAGTCAATTCGGTTGTTCCCACCATATATTCTTCACCCTTCCAAAATTGCCACCTTGATATTAAAGAAATTTTGAAATGACAATGATCACACCAGTTCCTAAAACTACTAAGCCAAAAGAAATCTCTGACACGACTAATCGACTGATCTATGTAGCTTATCGAAACTTCTCGAAAAGACACCAGAAAAACAACTCCAGACATTTATAGAGGCTAACGGACTGCTGCCGGAAACTCAATCTGGATTCCGGTGTGGACACAGCTGTTCCACCGTCCTACTCACTACGATCGATGATATTACCCATGCTCTTGATAAAAATGAGGCAACAGCGCCTGTGCAACATTATTATAGCAAGGCATTTGATACTTTAAACCATGGTATGCTTTGTACTATCCTGCACTACATGGGAATGTCATTGGGTGCCGTAAATTTTATCAAGTTTGGATACACAACAGTCTGCCGCAGCCAGTTCAACTATTTAAAGTGGTACTATAGCGTTCCGTACAGTCCCCTCTGCTATTTACATTATACATGGTTAATCTGGGCAATCACATTCAATTTGGGAAACAACACCAATATGCTGATGGCACTCAAATTTTATATAAGTTTAATTCCCAATAAATTAGGCTGGTAAAAGAAAGAATAAATTCTGACCTGCTATCTATATCCGAATTTTCAATACGGCATTCCCTCAATTTTAACCCAGAGAATATGCAAGTGATTATATTTAAACCTAAACCGAAACGCGAGGAGATTAAAGAAAAACGGGCAATTACAATTGATGGAAGAGTAATGCAAATTAGAGCTGAAGTGAAAAAGCTGTTGATTGATGAAAACCTCAAATTTACCTTACGCATCACTCGAACAACTAAATTGGCAATGGCCAGATTGAAACTATTTTACTTCGAGGAAAATTGTAAGTGTAAAAGTTAGTTTCTTCATTCGTAATATCGCTGTATATTTATGCTGACACAGTATATGGTAAATATTTAGATTGCGAAACATCCTGGTGAGTACAAAGCATACAGAACTTGTGCATTAGGTTTACGTACAATTTAAAACAAAAACAGAGTATACCGCCTAATATACGAAACAAATGGAGGGACATGCGACAGACTAGGAAGCTGCACGAAGTTTTCGTCTGTGCAAGAATTATTGGGTCTAAACAACCTAGCTACCTCTACAAATAAGTTAGATTTAGAACGCATGTTCACAACATCAGCTTGAGGACTAGATGTTTTAACAACCTCGAAGCACAGGAGAGCTCTGTTCCAAAATTGTTTTTCATACTAAATCGCAAAACGGATAAACGGACTGACTGATTCACGCAGAATAGCGAACTTTAAAACGTTTAAGAAATGCATACGAATGCGAAACAGCATAGTGTAACACAACATGTAGTTAGTTATTATGTGTTAGATGGGATAATGTACATAACAGTATTGAGCGGTTAGAATAGAATAAATATAACTGGGGTACTAAAGCAAATCTACAGCAGTATCTAGCATATAATATGTTATGTATGTATGTGTATAAATGTAAAGGTGTATGAATGCAAACTTAATAAGGGGGCTTGCGGAAGACTGAGACTGTCTACAAGACAAGTCTTAGGCTAGTCTTTAGTATGTATAATCTATTGTATAATATTGTATAAACCCATGTATTTTACTACAGCAATAACTGTAATATTGCCTATTTGGCCGTTCTGTAACTATTTGTCATATCCCATAGATTTTATGCCATATTTTATGCAAAAAAAAAAAAATAGTTTTGTAGGATTAGTGCAATACACATGTAAATTCTTTAAGACAACATTATTTCAATTCTTTTATTTTTATAATTTCTGGTATTACATTTCTATAGCGGTGTGAGAACACCTCTATATAGAACCAGTACAAAATATATAATTAAATTAAATTCGTAGTCTAATTGTAAGATTAAGATAAAAATAAATACAAATTACAAAGTAATAGTGTAAAGTGCCATGCAAATAAATGTCCGTCATAATAAAAGTTTCATAACTAATACAGTTTCCATATGGCAGGTTCTTATCCAACTAGATAACTTTTTTTAAACAGTTTAGCAGAACAATTTAAAATTTTCAAGGTATTTGGTATTTATTGAAGTATTTTATTGCTACGTAGTAGGCATTTTTAGTACTTATAGTTTTGTTAATTTTTGGAAGTATTAACAACTTTGATCTCGTAATAGCAGATCGATCTAAATAAAGATTTTTACAGTCTTGATAGTAGTAAAGTCAATGCATTGACAATAAAAGCATCTCTTGTTACTAAAGGCAATTCATTTTCCTTGTTTAGACGCATTTTTTTAAATCATTTAGTTTTGCATAATAATTACATGTTTAATATAATTTGAAATCAAACTAACTTACCTTAAGTGAAGTTCTATTTTAATTATATGATAGTCTCGTTCGAGATGATTACATTGTAGTACAGCTACTTTATACTAGATTCAACCACATGTTCAGAGTTCCAAAATTTTCAAGCACCCTGCTTCCTACATTACCGACCGGTCACACTTCATATAGTTTAAAGCTTATTTTAATGTTAAGGAATTTGGCTCGTATATACAAGACCCGTAAAACGGGATTGGAAAACTTTTACGAGAGGAAAAGTAGGGAGGGGTGTAATCATCTTGAAGACTCTCATATAATTTCAATCGAACTTCACTTAAGGTAAGTTCGTTTGATTTTAAATTATATTTCGAGTCCCTTTCTTCGAGATTACATTGTAGATGTTTAGAGCAAATTGTCTCTATAATTCAAAGTATTATAATTATTAACATTTAAATCCTTTTATAACAATGAGCTAAATTCCAACTATTTTGATGCAATACCAATACACTTTTGCAAAAATCTTTGAATTTTGAGTCCAACCTGCAGTGCTATAATAATGCTTACATCTAGGTCTTTTTGCTGAGTTTCAATGAACTGGTATAAACCTTTAAGATTCAATATAAATCTTTTAGCTTCATCAGGTTTTGAAACAAAGAAGTATGGTTATAAATATTGGCATACTACAATTTCACATTCGACAATATTGCTTCTATAGCTAATAATTTTTCAAATTGAAACTCTAACAATCTTTCATCTACCAATGAAAATTGTATATCCTTAGTAAAGCTCAGAGCCTGAGGAGGATAGATATGAAAAGGAATTTCATAGACCTTTATGCAATCTAAATTAAATGTCTCACTAGTGATCTTTTTCCATTCCTTGCAGTAAGTCTTTCATAGGCTTAGAAAGGACAGAAGAAATAAATGCACTTCTAGCTGAAGAGATCTGATAATGCAATTGTGATACAAGTTGTCCAGTATCGGCCAGCTTTTCTAAGGGATCTAAACGATCTTATGGTTGTTCTTCATCATTTAGAACCACTGTAATGCTCTGATTCAATGCAGACATGGCTTAACCAGCTAGATTTTCTTTACCAACGAACTGTTGATCTGTCTTAACACTTATGTCAATACCCAGTCGTTACTACGTTGTTCAATACCTGGGTACCCGTGTACCCGGGTTTTTTATTCAATAAAATAATTTTAATACCCGAAGACTTTCACATTACAACTCGGGATTACCCATAGAGTATTCCACTACCCGAAAAACACTGTTTCTATAAATAAAACCGCTGGGTGGGCAAGGTATGGGATCAAAATACGCCAAAAATTCTGGTGGTGAAACAAATCAAGGCGAAAGAGTGGAAGAGAAAAAAAGATTTAGCTGCAAAATATAAAGGATCCGGAAGAAATATTACAATGAATAATTTTTTTACTACTTTACCTTTAGCAAAGCATTTATTGTGTGAAACCTAACAATTGTAGGAACATTGAAAAAAAAATACATTCTAGTAGACATGCTAGCATCTAAAGGTCGTGAAGAATTCTCTTCTCTATTTGGGTTTCATGAAAAAGTTACTCTATGCTCTTATGTTCCTAAAAAAAAAGAAAGTTGTTATACTTCTCTCTACGATGCACTCAGATTTGCAGCGAAGACAAAAAAAGAAACCAGACATCGTTCAGTATTATAATAAACCAAAAATTGGTTCGGATATACTGTTGTAGGATCAAGTCATTTTTGTTACCAGGACGTCCATAAAAAACGGAGAAAAAACGCGAAAATCGTGTAAAGAATGTAACAAACCAGTTTGCGATGAACATTCAAAAGCAATTCTAAAATGTGACGCATGTTGCCAATAATAAATTGAATATACAAATATTTTATGTATAATTTATAATAAGTTTTATAATAAAATTAATTAAAAGTTAAATAAATCCGTTTATTTATATATTAAGTAATATTTTTTATCCCTAGAAATAAGTTTAATTATTTATTTATACGTGAGTACCCGGGTACCCCGGGTATTGAACAACGGGATATTTGACTTTAAGTCCAAAAATTTTATATATTTTTTGGCACATTTTATTATTTATGTATATGAATCGATGTCAATAGACTCAAATAATGAGGATCTGAAAGGATTTGACGATTTTTCGTTAAATAAAAAAGATATGTATATAAGAACATGCAAAAGGGTACCCGGGTATTGACATAAGTGTTAATCCCCCTTTCGTTTAGAGTTGATGAGATTTCTGCATTTGACTCAGGTGCTTCGAGATGAATATTACCACCATGTGGATGTTTGTCAATTAGACCCATTTTTATTTCCCTGGATAAACCAATTTCCCTGGTAAACTTGGTTGACCCCCGAATAGTCAACCAAGACCATCTTGACACGAGACTTTGTTGTAAATTGACTGATTCCTTATTTAGTGCTGCAGGATCATCTCCCAGAACTAATTCTGCATCATCACAAATTCCACATCTGGCAAAAAACGTTATGAAGTGTGACCAGTCGGTTAATGTAAGGAGCAGGGAGCCAGAAATTTTTGGTCCTCTGAACTTGTGATTGAATCTAGTAGAATGTAGCGGTACTACAATGTACTACAACTCGTACCCTGTAGCGGTACTACAACTCGAAGAACGAGACTCGAAATATAATTGTTATATGCACTACCCCAAGCAGCAATGCCATAATTAATTACACTATCAAAAAGACCATAATAGATCATTTTTAAAACTAAATTATCAAGCGATTGACTAAGTATATAAAACAAGAAAGTAAAATATTTAAGTGTTTTTGACAATTCAGTTGCATATTTATCCCATTTCATGTGTCTATCAAAAAACAAACCTAGGTATTTACAGTTGTGCCCATAATTATGAAAGTGTTCTACATCATATATTTCTCCTTTCGAGATATTTAATGAATTGCATTTGAATAAATTAAAAAATATTTTTACATTTTAATGACATTTTAATATATAATTTTATTAGTTTTGATTAATTGAAATTTATTATGAATTTCATACGAAAATGTTTTAAAAGTTTGAATTGACTTAGATCATTTTCAAAATTAACTGAATTCCTATAAATGACTTAAAGCAATAAAGAACTATGAGTTTTATTTGAAACAATAACTTTAATGAAATAATTCATGAACATTTACTAATTATTTTTAAAAAGTAATCCATTTTTAACATTTCGGGTTTTTAAGATTCTTAAAATGTTCCTGGAAAACTGTAGGGATGTATGATAGTAAACACATAATATCTTTATGTTTTTCTTTCGTTACTGGTCTGGTGTTGGTGTATAATGGAAGTAATTTAATATTTTTGGTCTTCCTTTTTTCAGTAATAGATCTTTAAAGTAAAAGATTTAGAACCATCTAGAGAACTTTTATAGCACAATTTTATAAAGATATAGAGCATTTTATGAGAAAGTTCCTAGCTCGTTCGGCATTTTGTAAATGTACATCATGACTTTTTCATTACAGAAGTTTACATCTTAATGTAATTTCTATTACTCATTATTGCATGCCCCGGTTTTTCCAATCAGTAAATCGCATTTTTTGCATGTGTCTTTTCGAGGAGCATGGACATGTAAGTTAAATTCAGTATTAAATATTTTCCTGTGGATCCATTCCTTAACAAAGGATTGGTTATTTTCTTCATTTCTTTACATGCATTTCTTTCATTTCATTTTTTCATTTCTTTACATGCAGGCTATGTATTTTACGAATATCTAAATCAGTCACGCGCCATTTTCAAGTTCATATTTTCATGTTTTCTTCAAATTTTTGACTTAGACCACTTTCATAATTAACGCTAAATGAATTATTCCATATATTGTTGAAATTACAACCACAATCTAATGGTCCATTTTTCATGATATCGTAAAAATTACATTGAATAAATTTAATTCAAAATAATGTGGTGTGAAATAACGGATAAACCAATTTTTTTTTTATTTTGACTAAGACCACTTTCATAATTATGGGCACAGATATCAACCCTTGTCAAAGGTTTATGATTAATAAACAGGCTGAAATCTATGGGAATACTATCAGCGTAACTACCAAAAGTAATGAAAGTTGATTTACCCTGAGTCATATATCAATCTTACTAAGCCATTCAGATAGTCGACTTCATTCCACTTCTCTTCAGAACTTAAAATAACCATATCATCAGCATATGAAACTATGGCATTATTCGGTAAAACATTGAAAATAGGATAGAGAGCAGCGGTCCTAGTACAGTACCTTGTGGAACCCCAACTATAAGTTTTCTAGTTTCGCTTACATAATTGTTCACGTTGACACCCTGAGTTCTATTAGACAAATAATTTCCCAACAGTTGGTGAGGAATACACCTAATTCCACATCTCCAGAGTTTGTCCAACAATATTTGGCGATTAACAGTGTCAAATGCTTTTGCAAGATCTAAGAAAACTAAAACTGTTGTCAAATTCTTATCAATCTTATCATATATAAAATATTGATGTAAAAACTAGAGCATCGTCATTCGTTATTTTACCTTTCATAAAGCTATATTGATTAATTGAGATTAAGTTATTTCGCTTACAAAAATCATATACTCTGGTATAAATATTTTGGTATCTGGTATAGATTTTTTCAGGGATTTTCGCTAAGTTTCAAATTATAATATCAGCCTTTTTGAGTGAATTGTGTGCTTTACTAATACATTAAATTAATAATATTATAAATTAATAAAATACATTAAACTAATACATTACATTAAAAATATGTTCTAGAGGTTTACTAATATCTCAATATCATAGATAGATCTATGTTTAAGTGTTTTTCTATTAATACCATCCGCTTTACACCTCACCTTTACACCTCCGGCTTTATCTTTCAAGTCATGTATAATTTTTTCGATGTCTGTTTGATTGTTTGGTATTAACAATATACTATTACAATTATATTCAACATTTTTTTCAACATTGGGAGCATTTTTTTTTTTTTGCTAAGTTTTCAACAAGGTTAGGTTAGGTTAGGTTTAAGTGGCAGCTAATGCTCACATAGGCCTCAGATGGGCCCGTTGTGTTACCACGGTACTTGCAGTACAACCCTCCTCAGGGGATTTTGTCAAACCATTTCGAGCCGTGGATGAACCTCATGAGAGTCTGCGCATCTCTGCAAGATCATCCAAGAAAGGTCGGCCTAAGAAGAGCAATCTAGCTTTTTGGGCACCCCTTTAAATTCATTGATTATTCCGGCGTGTCCACGATAGTCCGATGTCAACATTCGCACTGACTTTAGTCTAAGTGCTGTGGTAATGGCAAGTTGCTTGCCCATTAAATCGACCGGGGCTATGTCCAGGATTGTCTCCAAGGCTTTCGTAGGCGTCGTTCTCATGGCTCCCGTTATCATGAGGGCCGCCATTCTCTGCACTTTTGTAAGCGCCATTTGATGGACTCTTTTATTAAGTGCCGGCCACCATATGAAAACGCCGTAGTAGAGTATTGGTGTAACTACGGCTCTGCATAGCCAGAAGGTAATCTTGGGGTTGAGGCCCCAAGACTTCCCCACCGCTCTCTTGCAAGAGTACAGCGCCACCGTTGCTTTTCGTACTCTTTCGTTTATGTTGAGCTTCCAAGATAACTTTCGGTCTAGTATGAGACCTAAGTACTTGGCGCTCTCCTTGATCGCCAGTTCAGTGCCCTTTAGCATTGGGGGCCTGAATTCTGGGATGTTGTGTTTCTTTGTGGAAACGACTAGCTCGGTTTTCGCCGGGTTGACATCTACGCCACACCTTTTGCACCATTGCGCTAGTTTCGATAGGGCCCCTTCAACAAGTTGCGACATTGTATTGAGGTGTTTCCCTGAGGCCGCTATTGCTACGTCATCCGCATAGGCGACGACCCTCCAGCCGGATTTCCTAAGTTGGAGGAGCAGCTCATTTAGCGTGATGTTCCAAAGCAATGGTGAGAGGACGCCTCCTTGTGGGGTTCCCCTACTCACCTTCCTTCTTATGTGGGATTCTCCCATTGTGGCCCTAATGTTCCTTTCACGGAGCATTTTTCCGATCAGGTGACATAGAGCATTGTCCATGGCTAGTCCAGTTAAGGCTGATTCTATGGCTTCAGGCTTCACGTTGTTAAATGCCCCTTCTATATCGAGGAAGACAACCATCGTGAATTCCTTATGCCTCATCGAGCTCTCTATCTGGTTTACCAAGGCGTGGAGTGCTGTTTCCACGGATTTCCCCTTTGTGTATGCGTGCTGAGACATTGACAGCATTTCAGGGTGTAATGCCTCCGTCATGTGCAAGTCAATCAGTCTTTCAACAATATTTCAACAATAAGTTTTCAACAATATCCGTGAAAAAAGTTACAAAACTATCTGTAATTCTTCATTCGAGGCATTCTTCTCGGTTATAATCTCTTCATCACATACAATAAAATCAATTTCGTTATCCGCAGACACTTTTTTACCCAATTTACTATTAACAAAACGCCATAATTTTTTGCTATCATTGCAACATTTTTTAGCACAAGCACTTTCATAACCATTTTTAGGAGACTTAATTAATTTATTTAAGATTTTACAGAAAATATTATAATAATTTTTCAAGCCAAAGTTACTTTTATACACGCTTCTGAATATTATATAACCGTTCTTTAGTTTCACATAAATTTATAATACCTTAGTAATCCATTTGGAGCGAGATTTATTATTCAGCTTTTCTTTTTAGTTACAAAAGTTGAACCTTTAATTAATGATTTGATTTTGTCAATAATATCACAAAATTCATCAGGGTATTGGATAGCTTGCAAAGATAACCAGTTTGTCTGCGAGCTCAGATTTGCTAAAGTTGTACCGTCTAACACAGACCTCCTTGTTTTTGATAGGGTTATTAATAGTAACGCCGAGCTATGCAAAAATTGCATAGTGATCGTTGAAGACGTTATTGAAAGTAACGGATTTAATATCCTTAAAATTTGATTTAATAAAAATGTTGTCAATGCATGAGCCTCCGATTTCACAAGGTTTGATAATCCCACTAAAATATGGGAGGTAACCAACGTCAAGGAAAGTTGACATTAACTATAGTTTCAGAATTTTAAAGAACGATGTTAAAATCACCAGCTATTAGGTGATTATTAACATTATTTTCATTATGTAAGTATTCAGAAATTTGTTTGATGAAGGTTTCTTTATTAACGTCATGACATCTATAAACACCTGATATTTTAATAATTGGAGTCTCAATTGGATTTTTGATAATTGAAACAATTTTCAGGTGACCAATTACCTTAGTAACTGTATTAGACTGTAGAGATTTTTAACATACAATATCTATTCAATACATACCATCAGCTATTTATGGAGCTGTTGTTGTAATAACAATGATAGTTATTAAGTGTAAAACAGAAACACTTAGAACGTAAAAAGAGAAACACTTTAAAGATTAAGTTTCAGAACAGATAATAACATCGGGCTTCACAGATAAGTTTTCAATAAATACTTGAAGTTAATCAAAATTAGCATTTATGCTTCTTACGTTTAAATGTAGGATTAATGGGATGAAAAGGAAATTAATTAAAGCAAAATAAAGTTTTCAGTTTTAAAGAGTTATGTAAACTTTCTAAATCTTCAAAATTGTCTTCAATTTGGAGATCATAATTATCGTCCATCGTTAATTCAAAAACAGAGATGACTAGATACCACGATCACTGATAAAGTTAGCTTCTACTCTACCGATTGATTTAGGAATAGCTGGTTTAATTGGATAATCAGTATCATTGCTTAAACTATTAAATTTATAAGCTAGATACGGACAACTTGTATCATTAGCACAATGTTTAGTAGGTCTGGTTTTTTTTAAGACACAATTCATTTATTTCCCCATATAGTTTTAGTTGAGTTTGCCAAAATATTTAATCTTATTTTATGTTATATATTTTTGTTGTTTATTGAAATCTATTATTATAAAACTTGGTGGACTGAAGTATTGCCACATCTTTTAATAACAACATGAAGCATGAACAACGTTCATGTTCGTGATTTATATTCGCATTTATTACCAATAAAACACATAATACACAGAATCGGCAAAAGAGAGCAACAAAATTAAAGATGTGATTTTTCATTTTTATTAGATTATCGAAATGTTGAAGAATCGGTGCATTTCAGAACCAATCTGTAATTGAAACGCGGAAATCCCCATGTCACATGGTTTCAGCCAAAAACAATATATGTAGAAACAATATATGTTTCAGCCTGCGATCTTCCTTTTTATTTCTTTAGTAATAAAACTAAGACACGGATGTTACATTGTAGAATAAAATAACGAATGAAAATTTTACAATTGAGTCAAAGTCGTCTTTTGGTAAACTAAAGTTTCAAATACAATTATAAACTTGAACTCTATATTTGTAAATCTGGGTAAACTTTCTTGAGGCGAATAAAGTCGCCTAATAGTAGAATCTCCCAAAGGAAAGTTCATCTAAAATCCACATTTACCACGTTGAAATTCCTCGGAACAATATACTTGGCCCGCTGCTAATTAACGTCCTACACATTAACGTCCTTCCCAATAACATAATTAATTCAACAAAACTATTGAAGAAATTACACTCAACACTGATTTAATCATGAATTCCCTACAGTCTTGGTAAATAAGAAATAAACTTAAGAAATAATTGAGCCAAATAAAACAAACATTCGGGTCGATTCTGTAGGGGAAACGTTAAAAGTCAATTGAAAAGACGCCGATAAAATTTCTTTATTTCCGCTAATTTAATGAATATATTAAATGTAAATAAATAAAAAAATAGAGATATTAGTCTCTACCAGTATCTCTATTATTATTATTATTATTCGTTGAGGCCATCTAGGACCACGTTAAGTCTTTTTACACTTGGCAGTTTTTGTCGCTTTCTTCTGGGCCCAGAATTCCCCAATTCTCTGTGAGTGGGCCAGTTTGCGCGCCGCTGTTCAGGAGGTACCTTTACTTCCTTTTGGTTAATCACGGTATATCCCGTTTGTCAATATCATTCTGCGAAAGAGATTTCTATTGAAGGCGTCGTCTAGTTTTAGATGCAGCATTTTGAGGTCTTCTTTGGTATTTATAAACCAGGATTTATAAACCAAAATTGCAGAAACGATACGTAAGAGGCGGACACGGTATTATAGTCATCTCAAACGAATGGACGGAAACCGGCTGACAAAACAGATTTTTCACGTTTTTGACTCCAAACACTTTTTATCCAGTCCACTTTTCATGATGATCTCTCTCGGGTACCTAAATGTTTCCACCCGGTTGATCCTCCCGTATTTTGTCTGGAGTTTTGCTGGGGCATCTTTGAAGTTGGTCATTACTTATGTTTTATCAAACAATATCTGCAAGCCAGTTTGTTCCGAGATTTATTTTAGAAGGTCGATTTGCATCCTCGCAGTTTCTATTTAGAATGGCGATATCATCAGCGAATACTAGACAGTCAACCACAATCCGCTTGGATTTTGTTCCCATTCTCATAGGGTTATGCTCAGCTTCTAATAATTGTGTTCGCCAGGTCCTAATGATCTTTTCGAGAGCGCAGTTGAAAAGCATTGGAGAGGGCCCGTCACCTTGTCTGATTGCCGTTTGGACCTTGTCACCTTGTCTGATTGGCCGTCAAAAGAGTTCGATAACATCCTGGGAACTTTACTTTGGATTTTGTTTCAGATAGGGTGGCTCTAATTATTGCCAGCAGTTACAGGTCATCGCCAAATTTGTTGAGGATTTTCAGCAGGACGCCGCAGTCTATTGAATCATAGACCTTTTTAAAGTCCACAAAGACCGACACGTACGGTTTGAATCTGAGATTACAATATCTGATGATCGTTTTGAGGTTGTGGATCTGTTCGGCAGTTGAACGACCCTTTCTGAACCCCTCTTATTATTCGCCTATTTGATGCTCTACTTCAGCTTCTAATCTCTCCAGGATAGCAAGTGAAAGAATTTTGTATGTTACCTCTAAGAGGTACCTGTACCTGTAACTATACCTGTATAGTTGTGGACGTGTTTCATGCTACTTTTCTTGTATAACGAATGGATCAAGGCTTTTTTTCAATCTAGTAGTAGTATTTATTCTGTCCAAATTTGTTCTATTTGCTTCTGCAAGATTTCAGCTGCTTCTTCAGGGGCATATCTCCCTTATTTTATTTATTTTTATTATGAATGCATGATTAGATCAGTGTTGAGTGTAATTTCTTACCGAATCGGTCTCGATTATCTCTTTCAAAATAAAATGCACCACAATGGACTACCCTTAAAATTTAATTATAGATAATGATAATGTACCATTTCAATCGGAGATCAAAATATTAGGAATTTATATTGACGGTAATCATAACTGGATACCTCATAAAATGAATCTATAATCTGACCTAGGCCTGGCCACACCCCAAATGGTTTCACGTGCCATTTTCATGACTCATAACATTACAGAGCACTTTAAATAAACGTGCTTTTAAAAAATGTAATACACATACAAAACAAAAAATAAAATTAAATAAAAACAGCCAAGTGCGAGTTGTGACTCGAGCACCGAGGCTTCCGTACAAACTTGTAAGTAAGGAATCTTTTTTTTTGTGGAGGACGTAGCAAGCACTTTCAGTTAACTTGACAAGTTGCCCTCCTGAAATCACGACCATCTTAGTACCGCTGCAAGCATAACCTCAAGATGTCGCTGTCGTACGATGGAATTCTACCCTATATTTTATTACCATACATCCCCCATTTACTATGAGTGTTTAGTGGTTCTGGAACTTCACTATTTGTTTTTACTGTTCAATTTTGCCTGTATACCTTTATACCCTGTATATTATACAGGGTATTTTTTTTTAAATAACGAGAATATTTTCAAACTTATAAAAAGAAAACTTTATTTTAGTATTACACTTATTCACTAACTTATATTAAGATCTAACTATTTCTCCATCTAATATAAACTAATATATTAACTATTTCTAGATCTATTTCGATACTCTCAACATTCAGTTGTCCAATTGACTGCTTTTGGGCAATTGACTACCAAAAAATATAGGGCGTATGTGATTGAAGTTTATGTAGATTATAAAGAAAAATTAGACGAAATATAATATATACAGGATGTTACGGGACTTGAGTATGTCGTATGTCGGTTATAAACAAGCAAAATTTAGACATAATATATACCCTGTAGATATTATGTATATAGAGCGTACGTGATGAAATGCATAACGAATATAAACAAAGAAAATTCAGAATAAACAGCTTGGCGCCGACACATACTTTTTAACCTTCGTTAAAAAACCTAATCGAGGAGGACCTAACTGTTTGCAACCCATATGCTTCTGGAGCCTGACAATACCACGCATATAGTAATACAATAACACATTAGTGTATTTTCATAAGTTTCTAATAGTAAATTGGCATTTTTCTTGTAAATAAACTACATATTTATGGTTTTCAGATTTTTTCCTTTACATGTGCTGTAAGACACCCCTTCTGCCAAATTTCATGATTCAAGGTCAACGGGAAGTACCCTATAGGTTTTGATTCCCTTGTGAAATCGCAAACTATGCGACATAAACGGTCATATCTTTTGATCGCGTTGACTTACAAATTTGATTTTTTCACAGCCGAAAGAGACCGCATGCATGCCCGAGTATTTGATACAAATTTCAACTTGTTACCTCTACGCGTTTCTGAGAAAAATGGTCTTGACAGACAGACAGACGGACATACAGACAGACAGACAGACAGACAGACATACGGACAACAAAGATCCTATAAGGGTTCCGTTTTCGGTGCGGAACCCTAAAAATACAAAAGTGAACCTAAATCCATTTGTAAAAAAACTTACCACATTATATTTAAATTTCTACGTTATATTTTCGTTTGCTAAATATATTTAAAATCATTAGTGTTAAAATTGGAAAGACTAAAAGCGCAATCCTAGGATTCGACCCAATTATTAATCGCATGTGCAATAATTGCATGTGCACCTACATAGGATGCGGAGGAAGAGGAAGCCAGCCTGTTCTACGATACTTTACAAAGCGAACGCGAGAAAGTGAGGTACGACATGCGTATATTACTTGGGGACTTGAATGCCAAAATTGTAAAGGAGAAATTACCAAAAGGTACAGACATAAACGTACCGAAACGTACTAAGAAAACAAGGCTTTAATGAAACAAGCAGCTGAAATGGTGGCAGACTATTTCAACTAGCGGAAATCCTTAATATGACTATACATATGAGCAGTACATATTTCCCGCACAAAAGAATCCATAAAGGAACATAGAAAATACCATGAACGCAACGATGCAATCAAATAGACCACGTTCTGGCGTCAAGGAGAACAGCCATTATCCATTATAACTGGGGAGAACGCTCTCATACCGACTATTTTGTAGTAAAGACATGTATGAGACAGAGGATCAGGAACACACAAAAAGAAGAAGGACGGAGACCAACTAAGAATGTAAAGAAACTAAATTCCGTGGAAGTACTACAAGAACATGAAGCTGCAAAACGGCACAATCTTAACAAACGCATTCTCCGGTGAAGTTGAGATAGAATGGATAAACATTAAAACGAGTATAACACGAGCAGCCGAGGAGAAAGTACGGATATAAAAGGGAAATATGAAAAAACGAGGAATAGTTCGACGAAGATTGCAAATTATCAATGAAAATTGAAAACGAAACCCGGGCGCGCTACCTCCAAAGAACAACAAGAGGAAAGTGCAACGAATATAAAAACAAGACATCGATTGCAACCAAGCTCTGTAGATAGAAGAAGAGGGAACATTACAACAATAAAATTAAAGAATTAGAATGCACAACAACAACACAATAAAAACAGCAGAAAATTCCACAACAACAATAAAAACAGCAGAAAATTTTACAAAGACATATCCAAACTTACCAGTGAATTCAAACCAAGACAGAGTGGAATCAAAGAAGAAAAAGGAAAATTACTAACGGAAAAACATACTAAGCAGATGGCAACAATACTTTTAAAAACTATTCTCGAAAGAACAAAGAAATCAGAATGAAGAAACCTTCGGTTATGCATTAGCTGACATAGAAATAGAAAAACCAGATATCATAGACACAAAGGGAATCATGAAAACCTAAAGAACAACAAAGCACCAGACACGGACACAATAGTAGCCAAACCACTGAAAAGAAAGGACCTGCCCTGACGAACAGAGTACATAAGCTAATGTTCATGATATGGCAAAAAGAAGAAATACCAAAAGGCTGGAATATGGGAGTGATACACCCGATATACAAAAAAAGGTGACAAAAATAGCGGCGAAGATTACCAACCAATTAAGCTCCTGAACATCGCATACAACATAGTTTCCTTTCACATATGCAGCAAAATCTCAATATATGCCGAAACCATACTTTAATACTACCAATGCGGTTTTCGACTGCATAGGTCAACTACTGATCAGAAACACATACTAACACAAATCCAAGAAAAATGGTACGAACACAACATAGACCTCGAGAACCTATAGCAAATAAGGCGTACCATGCAATGGCGGAAATATTAACAACTAATGGCGTGCATCGATGTTAGGACTTCAAGGATTCAAAAACAAGCTTAGAATATACAAGACAATAAATCGGCCCATCGCATGCTATTGTAGCGAAACATAGACTATTGCCGAAAAAAACAAGATCGCTATGGACATATTTGAGCGCAAGGTGCTACGTAGGATTCTAGGGGCAGTAACGGTCGGAAATATCAGAAGGCTAAGGTACAATAACGAGCTATATCAGATATACCAAGAACCACCGCTTTCTACATTCATCAGACTGCAAAGACTAAGATGGGCAGGACACGTGCTGCAACGAAAATGCAATGCAGGCAGCCGGTAGGGAGGCCAAGAAAACAGTGAGAGGAAGAGACACGGGAAGACGCATACAAACTACTCGGACTAAGAGCGTGGAGAAAAACAGCAAAGGACATGGAAAAATGGAGGGCAGGAGGCCAGGGCCAGATTTGGGCTGTAGCGCCATATGGAGAAGAAGAAGAAGTTATACTAGGAGTGTCCGATAGGATTGTGGCTTTACTGGCAAAATAATTATTAATATTTATTACTCATGCGGTAAAAGTACTATATTGGCAGGTATTTTAAAGCAACAAATGCCATTTTTGGCTGTATTATAACACTTGGGTATATAACTTGGGCAACGCACGCAAATTTGCAATATCGCTAAGTTACATAAAAAAGTCAAATAAACACAATCCAGACCTTGGTATTAAAAAAGCGACGTGAAAGTGAAAAAAAAAAATTGTTTCATTACAAAACCAAAATTAAAGAAAACGTTCTAAAATGAGTGTAAATTCTATGGTGATACCGGATACTGATGAGAGTTCTTATGATGAATCCACACCACCCGAGACAATTGAAAAAGCAAATTCCACTTTTTTTGTTAAATTTTTTTATTGGATGGCCCCTGGATCGCAAACTTGTAAAATACGTCTCCTTGCATGAGTAATAAAATATGTTATCTGCAACACGGGCGGTATTGTCAATTGCCCTCTCGAGCGGATGTGCGAAAATGGACGCACAAATGAAGTGAGTGCTTCATTCGTGCGTCCAATTTCGCTCTCCTGACCAATTGACAACTTACCGCCCTAGTTGCAAAATATACTATTTCGTAACTTTGTCATCTTTCTAATTCTCTTGTGATATCTTCTTTTTATCACAATAAATGGGTTGTGTAATTGTTATTTATGAGATACAATTAGCTATTTTCCATGCAGTATTGTGGAAGTTAGAAGTTGATTGAGTTGTTTATTGAAACTGTGTTTTATGTCATTTCTCAATAGCTTATAATATAATATTTGCTTTATGTAGGTATAAGGTAATCTATGTAAGTAAATTATTATAGATTACCTTATACCTACAGTCACAGTGAGCTATTATTTGTATCAATTCTAGGTCTTTTTTGATAGCTATTATCTTCGGGTTCGCAAAAACGTGGTGGTGCTCGTCTGGCAGTCTGGCATTAATGCGGATTAATGGGAAAGCCTCGTTGAACATGGGCCAAATGGACCATTGGAAACAAATGTAAATATGGATAAAAATGAAAACCTGGTTGACCAATATATTTGTCAACAAACAATTTCCACTGACGATTGATATTGGAACATCTTCAGAAGTGCGTCCCATTCCGCTTGCTCCAATTATACTCTATGATACGTTTTGTTCTCTTCACTATATATTCTTATAGGTATTAAGCTGTGCATAATGGTCCAAAACTAGAAAATTCATAGTTTTAAATTCATAATCAAAATTCAAATTTACTGTTATATTGTCAAGGCATGAGCCTGCACTTTGATAGCGGACATCATGGAACAGACAATGGCACAGCATTAAAGTTTTTAGTTTTAGTTAAAGTTTAAAGTTTCAATTCCAGCACACTCGAATACGTTTTTCTCAGCAATGTGGCCTATATCTCTCCTTAAATTCAAATTAAATTTATTCCTTAAAAATTCCTTAAAAAAAAAATCTTAGTTAAGCCGTACATTACAAAAGAAAATAAGCTAACTAAACATGATTATGCTTTATAAAATTCTTCTAATGAATAAGGTTCAATATCATTAATATAGTTGAACACCTGATTCTTAAAGGCTATGAGGTTCGTGGTAGTCTTGAAGTGCTTCGGAAGGCTATTTTACAGTTTCATACAGCTGTAGAATGATCCTTTTTCTAATTTTCTAAGATTATTGATGTTTGGGCAAAATGTAGTCTGAGTGAATTCTTCTTATATATGTGTTTTGGTTCTCGTAATTTTCGAAGAATTTCTTTTATTTTGCTAAGAAATCAATTGCTTCATACATACGTATAGCATATGTGGTTCTGTTTAATTTTGAAGCAAAATTTTGTACATGCGTGTCCCAACTTAGGTACATATATAAATCAATACCCAGGAGGTTTACGTTTCTACAAACATCAGTACTGTCCTCGCCTATGACTACTTGCTTGGTATAAAGAACGGAAGATATTTTAGTCCTGAAAATGACCAGGTTAGTTTTTTTTCATTAATGGTCAGTTTATTCATATGGAACCACGTTTTTACTAGTTTAGATGCTTCATTTGCCTTGTAAATGACCCCTTCCATAGTTTTACCAACTGCCAGTAAAGTAGTATCATCTGCAAAATTTTGTATTTTCGCTTTCTAATTTATTATTGCCGGGAGATCATTGAAATGTATTGAAAAAAGGATAGGACATAGAATGCTACCTTGTGGTATACCCACTTTTATAATTCTTGACTTTAAAAATAGATTTTGCTTATCCGTATCTTGAGCAGTATTTTAGTTTGTTAAGTTCTGTTCTTTAGATAGCTTCTGAACAATTGGAGAGCAATTCCTCTTACACCATACTTTCTGAATTTGTTAAAGAGTATATATATATATATATATATATATATATATATATATATATATATATATAATATATCTTGTCTTAGACAAGTCAATGAAGATTTCACACGGAATTTTCTGGGCATCAAGGCTTTTTAATACGTTATTTAAGAGACAGAAGCATGCTGTTTCGATGCTTCTTCCTGTTCTGAAACCATGCTGAGTATACCATGCTATGGTTGTTATAATTAAATTATATTATACTGTTATACTGTCCTATAAGTATAACTTCATCATTTTCGAAAATTTTTGAGATAGTTCTCTAATAATTGCTTGTCTCTTTTTTAAAGATAGGTGTAATGACTGCAGTTTTAGTATATCAGGAAAGGTTGCACATTCAATAGCATTATTGATTATATATATATATATTAATAATTCTGCAATTTCTGAATAAACCTCCAGAATCAAATTTAGTGATATTTCGTCATTCCCATGACTTTTTTGTTTTTGAAACTCATTATTAAATTTGCCATTTCTTCAGCAGATATATTCTCAATGTACAGGGAATACATATTCATTTGAATATCATCTCCATATATTACATTAGGGATCTCATTTCTTAGTAGAATTGGTATTTTTGAGTAAAATCGTTAAATTGATTAGCTTTCTTCTGTACGTTACCAATTTCTACAAATTACAGTTACAAATTACAAATTTCTATAGGACATGATGCGTCTCTACTTTTCGTTTTTAAGTAAATGATTTGATTAAACACATTATACACTGCTTTTGTCTTGTTACTTAGTATACATTCAGCGCCATTCTTGCAAAAGACAGCTACCCTACTGGCTCAAACGTGAGCCAAAAGGTTAAAGTTTTTAATCTTGAAAGTATCTAATTCCCATGTACTCATGCACTAATTCCAATGTTCAATTAGAACAAGGTATGAATAATTTTTCTCTAACATTAATTCAATTTTAAATACTGAATTACCGAGGGATTGCGTATTTTGATTAAAAAGACATACATAGGTTGGTAATTTTTTCCGTTTCGTGCATTATATTTTCCGTGAGTTCCAGTCTTGCTAAAAAATGGTTAACACAAGAAACTTAAAACAAACGGAACACAGCCTGAATATATAAATATATTCAGCCTTGCCGGAGCTCAATCACAATTACTGAGTTAAGTGTTTTGTTGAGTGCCACAAAGGTGGACTGAAAGCTATAAAATAACTTACAAATATCACATGAGATTTGTTTTGGTAGTCCGAAAAAGACTCAGTAATTGTTATAGACCTCCGGAAAGGCTGAACGGCCGGAATATTAATATATTCCGGCCGTTGGTTTTAAGTTTGTATGATTATCTATAACGTAAAATGGTTTCACTAATTCTAGTTTAACGCAACTGTTGCGTGGCCACATTTCTGGGTTCTTCACATTCTCAAAGCCCTCCTCGAGTAACGAGACTTAAAAGAAGAGTATTCTTCTGGATGCCTGGATAAAATCTTCTTACACATAACTTGCTGAAAATTCTTGGTGTCTAGAGAAGAAATGACCTCTTTTTCAGAGAGCCGTGGGTGCAGAAGGAAGCCATGCAAATGCTTATAACGCATGGCCGCCTTATTTCGGTTGCATCATTTGTCCCAAGAATTATATTGGATTTCCTAGATCTCACCAGGCGTGGTTGTGTTTCCCACGTGTCGTTATCTTGATTTAACTCTCCTTGGCTACAGTTTAGAAATTGTGGTGTTTGTCCCGCTGGCGTGTTTATATTTTTTGTGCTACCATGACCTTCCCAGGCGGCGTGTCACCAATCTCGCACACTTTGTTGAACAATTTTGTTTTTGAAGCAATTTTTTAGAAATTTTATGATTTACTCGCTCAACGGTAACTTGTTCTTTGTTCTGAGAGTTCAATAACTGAATTGGGTTAACGTTTTGTTCAGTTAATGTTTGAATTTGTGATACAAGTTGTGCAACTTTTTTTTCCAACGCGTGGATAAGTCCAAAAACTAAATCATCCTAAACCTCAATTTTTATATTCGGGACCCCAAGATATGGTCACACTTTTTCACACCCAATTATATGTCCCTCAGAAGGTGCGTTGGACCTAAGGTTTCTCGGCATTATTTACTTTAATTCATAACTTTACTCAAACAACTTTATATGAAACGTCTCGATCACACGACCTTCGAAAGTCGCTTCGAAAGTTCAAGCGCGACTGTTCCATTTGTGGAACATCTTGTAAAGCTAGACACATTAAATGTTTTTGTATTAGGCGTTATAAAAACAGAATCGAAATAAATTCATTCATATATGAGCATATAAAAGATATACTCATAATATTCTAAACTCAGTCGATGCTTATAAATAGAGAAAACAAGTAAGCAGATTATAGACTTTACTGAACGTTATTTCCGTTACTCCAAGTGGGGTCTAAAGAAATTTTATTTTTACTTTTAGTTTTATTTTACACAATTTATTTTTTGGTGGCATCTATTGATCAGTTGCTACACAATTTAAAACTGTCAAAAACACAAACTGTATAAGCTTACTATAAGGTCTGGGTTTTTCTCAAGTCGCGCCTAAAGAAGTATTACCTCATTTTTGTTTTGTTTTGAACATTGTGGCATTTATATAATATAGGGTTTTTATAATATAGCGTTTGCGAACATTGTGCTTTTACATTGATGCATTGATTGAAGATATTTATAGGGTTACGACATGTTGAGAAATTACTTTATTACTTTTGCTTCAATAATTAAAAAGAATTTAATATAAAAATAAATCTACGTGTACAGATACGTATCGGATACGTACTTAAATCGTGCCTATTGTTACTTCCATTAGAACAATTAAAGGTTGAAGGCGTATCTAGCACAAATGTGATAAATGGAAACCACTGCTGTAAACCAGATGACTTCTCTAAGGTCAAGACATTATTATATTGTTGTTTTGATATTTGAAAACGAAACTATATTGAAAGAAAGAAACTATTCCGATATGAAAACTTTTTATGTTATCTCTGCGAAATAAACTGGTTAATAACATAAAAAGTAAACGATTCTAAATCGTGGCAAATGATAAAGCTGTCTGGAACTTTGAGAACGAATAAATTATTCCGAGAAAGAGATAAAACTCGTAAACAGGGGCAATAAAATTGAATAAAATATGGCGAGAAGCGATTGTAAATAATGCTGGGAAGTAATAAGATTGATAGAAAACCGTTGTTTTGGTAATATCCGGGCGAGGAAGACGCAATAGCAAAGAGACATTTATTTGAAGTCGTGGATCTTTTGTTAATGAAATATTAATTATTCCCCTTCTAGCCTTATGACGGTAATGTCGTCTTTTTAGGGGCTTGAGGGAAGAGTAATTAATCATTGCAATGCTTGTATAACATCTCAGAATATTAAAGCTCGGCTTTAATTTTAATATTTCCATTGTTTAATTTAAATTATTGGCTTATTTCTTATAATTTCATTTCATTTTTCATCGCAAATATTTTTAAAACAAATTGTTATTAATCTTCTAATTTGCAGATGTCCAAAGTAATCTACTCCAGTTCATTAATCGCCTCCCTTTTTTAGTTTATTTTATCGCGTGTGCAAATGTTATTATGCTATCATTATCATCATCATTATATCATTATAGAAACTGACACAAAGTCAGTAATTATTTAATTTTTTTTAAATTTATATCTACCAGATAATTTCCAAATCTTGACAATTTTCTTACAAAATTTTATTTATGGACCAACATACATTTTGAAACAGACAGTTTAGATACAGTTCTTAATTTGAATAAAAAATAATGGAAATTTAGAAATCAAAATTGAAAATAAATTATGAACTATTGGAAGCTGTATTAAGAATGAGTACAACAAAATTTAACTCGGAAATTACAAAGGAAGTGACGAAAGAACACCATGAATCATTGTAATTGTAATATGCATTTGTTATATACACCATGTATATATGTTATATAAAACAGAGTAAAAAATTGAGGTCACTTTCACAAGAAATTGCAAATAATTTGATGTTTTCATGGAATTTTCTGTTTGTAAGGCCAATATATTAAAACTTAATAAAACAATTAATCTGTAGGCTAAATTAAATATTCAGCATTGAATTTGAAAGCATATTTTTTTGGTTTATGTTTTATTATGAAGATGCAACAAATTTACGTTTTTTGTTATGAGGAACTAGTTTAGTAGTAGTAGTAGATTATAGATTTCGGTGGTGACTTGTACAGCGACCTTCAAAGATCTTTTGTACACCACCCTCTTCCTCTACTCGTTAGTATATTTACCCATTTAGAGCGACTCCCCAAGTCCTAATTCCTTTAGGAATTTCAGGATCTGGGTGGCATTCAAGAACTGTAACTCCTCTATGGGAATTTCTTCGGCTGAGCTGCAGAATCTGCATCTGTTATCTTCCTCTAGGCCTAGGGTCTTGAGGTGTTTTCTAAGTCTGCAGTGTCCCGTCGAGACTTCTGTCAGAATTCTGTTTAAGTATTAAGTTTTTTTCTATTTACTTTCATAGCTTTTGTTCCTTTCTGGTTTAAAGATCCCAGCATTACTTTGTATTGTCTTAACCGTGAAACTTCTTTCCAGGTTGTTGTCTCTTATTTTTTCATCTAAACTTTTGTAGATGGTGTTCAAACTCATCCTGTAAAAGGGTTGCTTGCCTTGTTTGTAAGGTGATTGGTTTCTCCGTTTCCATCTATACCAGTGTGTTCTGGTACACAGCGTTAGGTTGCAGGGTTGTTAGGTTGCAGGTTTGCAGGTTGTTAGATTGCAGCGTTGGTATCCAGTACAGCGTTACTTTATTTTCTCTACCGAACTTGTTTAGGTTTCCCACATAGCCCCATATCAGTTTGGATCTGATGTTGTATGAGCTAATGACTTGAAAGCTGCTTGGCTATCTGGCAGGATAGCGATCTGTTTTTTTTTGCGATAGTTTATCGAGGTTATATTGTGCACATCTCTCGATTGCACATACATCTGATTGGAAAATACATGCTTTGGTAGATGGATTCAAAGTATTTCCTACCACTTCTGATTATGAGGAACTAAGAAAATAAAAAAAAACTTAACATAAATCAAAAAGAATAATCATTAATAACGTTATTAGCGACGAGGCATATTTTCAATTAAACTAAGAATAAAATTTTGGTCAATGTTATTCCATCTGTGCAATAGCAACTCTCTTAGGTCCTGAAAAGTTCTTGGAGCTGATGTATGCTTTCGGATACGTCGTCCCTACTCATCCCAGACATTCTCGGTGGGATTGATGCCTGGACTGATGTCTGGCCATTCAAACCGCTTAATTCACACCTCGACCAGATATTCTCGGACAACTATGGCTGTGTGAGGCTTAGCATTATCTTGCATGAAAATGCCATGTTCATCCATAGTGATCATGTAAGTTATAACATGGTCGTCTGGAACCTCCGTAATGTATCTGTGAGCTGTCAGAAAACAATTTTGTATGAAAACCAACTCAGTGCGTGCTTGTGAAGAAATTCCTGCCAAAACCATAACCGAGCCACCGCAAATCTAAGTCGCTTATCATTGCAAACTGGTGTTTATCTTTCTACATACTCTCCATGGTCTTCTCCATATGCGTCGACGTCCGTCTGGCCCAGTGAGGTAAAAATGTGACTCATCTGAAAATAGGACGTTGCTCCAGTCATCATTATTCCATGCCAAGTGATTTCTGGCAAAAGACAATCTTGCGATTCGATTCCAACATTGTAATGATAGACCTGTTGCCACCCTTCTACAAGATAACACCCTTCTTCAGCAGCATGAAGCCTTCTAACGGTCCATTCACTAACATTGACATCTCTAACTTTTTGAAGTTGATTTCTTTGCATAACGACAGAACATGTTCCATTTCGCGGACAACTTTGCGGACACCAAAAATCCCTTTGGGCGGTGACACGTTTTCGTCTGGATTCGAGTCTTCTGCTTATCAGGTTAGTCTTAGTTGCAATTTCTTAAGTGACTTAAATTTTTTCTTCACCTGGGTATTATACGGTAACATTCTTTCAACATTCAATTTTTTTCGACAACATTCGCCTTGAGAATGTATTAAGAGAACGACTCCGTTAAGTGTCACAGTATATGTGTGGGATTACGTGAGTAATACATGAGAAAACATATTAATATATTATTCTATCTGGGGAAACCTCAAATAAAACATAATTAGTTTTTCGTGGTGGCTTCTTCGTGGGAAATTTATTTATATACTTCCACTGTTATAAAATAAGTGTCCGAATTCCATATTTTAGTCAATGAAGATTTCACACGGAATTTTCTGGGCATCAAGGCTTTTTAATACGTTATTTAAGAAACAGAAGCATGCTGTTTCGATGCTTCTTCCTGTTTTGAAACCATGCTGAGTATACCATGCTATGGTTGTTATAATTAAATTATATTATACTGTTATACTGTCGTATAAGTATAGTAACTTCATCATTTTCGAAAATTTTTGAGATAGTTCTCTAATAATTGCTTGTCTCTTTTTTTAAAGATAGGTGTAATGACTGCAGTTTTAGTATATCAGGAAAGGTTGCACATTCAATAGCATTATTGATTATATATATTAATAGTTCTGCAATTTCTGAATAAACCTCCAGAATCAAATTTAGTGATAAGTTGGGTTCAATCCATTCGCCGAGATACTTAAATTTCTCAGCCCTCTTGATGTTTCTCTGCTCTAGTAACAACTCTCTGTTTGCTACTGGGTGAACTTAAACATGGATTAGTGATGTATGTAGCCGCACAGTATTTTGTATCGGAGAAGACTGATAGTCAAATGTGGCATCCAGGACAACAATCTTCACTTGAATTATCACTAAGTGCAAATGTAACGTCTCGGAAATACGGAAGAGTCGGCAGGAATCGAGAAATCGTAGATATAGATAATAAAAAGGAGATACCCATTCACTACTTGCCCATGCTATTGGCATTTCAAAAAACACAAATCACAGAAGTATAAAATCTGGGCCGATTAAGCGTCATTCCAAGTCTGACTCACATCATCTCTACTTATATATTCCATTTAAATGAGAAAAATATGTTGGAGAAAAAAAGAAGGATCAACGCGCAATTAGATGAGCTGATAGTGGTTCTTGATAGATGATCGCTGATAAAAGTCGGTCCATCATAAGTATTCCAGTATTGGGATTGTTAACATCAATGTGTACAATGTGTCAATGGCGTAGACATGCCTTTATGCTTTAGAACCGTTAATCAATTTATGATCAGTGTCTTTAACACGAATTTTATTCATTTCAGGTAACACTGCTGGTTCTTGGTTTAGTTTGTTAAAATTATCAATATCTGTAAGTAACACCTCCCACATTATGTTGTTGAATTATATGTCACATATAGGTAATATCTTGTAAACAGTATTTTTAGTATCAATTAAGAAAAAAAGAGTACAATATCTAAATCCATCCGACAGCAATCCCGTTGTAATAAATAATTTTCTGGAATTATATAACTTGTTCAAACATATAAAGGGTTTTTCAATAGGGACATAACATTTTTTTTTTATAATAAGGAACATAACCTACCTACATCAGAGAAGCAAACAGAGAGTTGTTACTAGAGCAGAGAAACATCAAGAGGGCTGAGAAATTTAAGTATCTCGGCGAATGGATTGAACCCAACTTATCAGAAAGAGCATCATTATCTATGAAAGTCAACAAGTTAGAACTAGCCTATCGACTGACTAAGAACACTTACAACAAGAAATGTCTGTCAATCAGAAACTTATGCACTATACATCAGTCTTACGACCAGAAGCCCTGTATGCCAAGGAGTGTCTTTCCTTGTATCGAAGAGGTCTGGTAGAGAAATTGGAAATTAGAAAGAGGAGAATCCTCAGGAAGGTCCTAGGCCCGGTAAAGGAAGATGGGGAATCCTGAAGGCGGCATAACTCTGAGCTCTACGAACATATTGAGATGCTCTCTGACTGTGCAAGGAAAAGAATGGTAGCTGTCTATGGCCACGTTGCAAGATTGCCTCCAAACCGACTAACCGTCTGCTCACCTTCTGGCAAAACAAGAAGGTTCGTACCACTTGGTTGACAGAAACCGAGAAGGATATTAAAGAACTGGGAATAACAGATCTCCAAAACAGACAGTCTGTGAGACGTACCCTAAAGGAAGCCCGTGGATTTGAGGAAAAACCCCGAAGGAAAGGTATCCCCTGGACAGAAGAGAGAAAGGAGTTGCACCGGCAGAAGATACGACAATACTGGGCAAACATCAAAGCCCAACAGTTGAACAAGCGTGGTCCAATGTAGGCCTATTCGAAACTAGAAGCAGATAACATATTATGTTGAAATCATTAATGTCTATATAAATTCGCCAATGTACGCCAATCAGTTTATCAAGTACAAAAAATTGTTAACGATTTGTTATTGACGAACTTGGAGTGGCTGTTTTATCAACTACTATACAAGTGAATTTCATATGAATACGTCTCGTCAGTGATCATCACCTGTATCATTTGCAGTTGTTTACGTTGAGTGATGCTTGGCTGTTCAATGTGTCTTTAATAGTTAGTGAAGTCCTTCACGGTGTATACGAACGCTGAGATGACTGATATGTATTTCATGTATGGACTTGCTGATGGAAATTCTATACAAGCAAGGCGATTGTACATTGAACGGTTTTCTAGCCGTAATATCCCCGACCGAAAAGTCTTCGGAAACATTCATCGACGTATTCGTGAAACAGGCACATTGAAACGAAATGGAGGGCTAGGAAGATTGAAGACAGTAATAACGGTACATCATAGCCAGAGGCAAGTTTGAGGGAATGCTCTGCGAAATCGTACAGAGATGACTCAAAGTAACTAGTAGATGGTGTCAAGCAGTGGAACTGAGACTTAACCCGAGCAAAACCACGGTGATACCATTTACTAGAAAGCGAAAACTAAACTCCGTACAGCCCATGCTGTTAGATTAGAGGGCAGCAGAATACAAACAGGAGATAAGGTATCTGGGTATAACACTAGATAGCAAATAGGAGTTTCTGAATAGACACGCCGTAGTAGCGGTAGGAAAAGTCAAATGCGCTCTAATGGTGTGCAGAAATCTGGAAGGGAAAACGTGGGCTTGTAACCCCACAATCCTGCGATGGATGTATACTATGATAGTGAGACCTGCGATCACTTACGGAGCAGTTGCGTGGGGAAGTAGAACTAAGCTGGTCTCTATGAAGAAGCAGCTTGAGAAGATGCCAAGACTGGCGTGTGCCAGGGGCACATCACCGGGGCGATAGTGTCGTGCCCGACAACACCAATGGAAGGAAGGAATAGGCAGAGGTACAATAATCGGGAGCAGAGACCGGAAAAGCCTCGCTGCCAAAGTAGTATGCAAATACCATTTCGAGAAAAGCTACACAGCAATGTGTAGTAGAAAAGCCGATTGGAGCGAGGAATCCTCAGCATACCACATAGAGCAAAACGCTATCAAGTGGTATACAGATGATTCGAAGGCAAAGACAGGTACTGGTACAGGTGTGTTTGGACATCGTAGCAAATACTTCGAATCCTTGGGAACATTATCTTTAAAATAAATAATCTTAAAAGCAGAGGTACACGCAATCGAAATAATTGTACATTACATACGTATATTGGTTTAAAAATAAATAATCTTAAAAGTAGAGCTACACGCAATCGAAATAATTGTACACAATTTAACCTCGACAGGAATTATCGCAAAAAACGAAGTGCTATCCTGTCAGACAGCCAAGCAGCCATATACCATCAGATCCAAACTGGTATAGGACTGTGTAGGAAAGCTAAACAAGCTTAGCAAACAAAATAAAGTAATGCTATACGAGGTACCAGGACACACTGGTATTGACGGAAACGGAGAAGCCCATCACCTAGCCGACAAGGGATGATCCTGTGGTATGATTGTGAACATCATCCACAAAACAAGATGAGTAGGGAAAGATCCTATGTTCTGGCCCCACCTCCCCGCCTCCCGCCTCCGGCCAAGCAATTGTAAGCTGTTTAAAGCTGATTGAAAACTGTTTAAAGCTGATTGAAAGCTGTTTAAAGCTGTTTGAAAGCTGGTTGGCCGGAGGTGGGTGGCGGGGAGGTGGGGCCAGAACATGCGATCTTTCCCTACTAAGATGAAGTAATAAGAGAACAGTGGATGAAAACCTGGAAAGAACTTCCAGGGTTGAAACAATTCAAAGTAATGCTAGGATGTGTTAAACAGAAAAGAAGAAAAGCTTGCCTGAAAATAAAGAGGAACAAGCTTAAAATTCTGAGAGGAGTCCTGACAGGACACTGCAGACCAAGAAATCACATCAAGACCCTAGGCCTAGAGGAAGATGACAGATGTGGATACCGTAGTTCAGTAGAAGAAAACCACCATACATCTGCTTAAAGACTGCGGAGCACTGCTGCGCAAGAGACAAATGCATCTTGGGACCCACTGCTTGATCACAGAGAAGTTGCAGTGCTTGAATCTTTGCCAGGTCCTGGAATTCCTAAAGGAATCAGGACTAGAGGAGGCGCTGTAAAGCTCTCTAGAGCGCGGTAAGTATAACAACGTTTAGGGGAAGAGGGTGGGGTACAATAGATCTATGAAGGCTGCAGTAAAAGTCGTCACCACCAAAAATACAACCTAAAATCTACAAGAACGGTACAATTGGAACATAATGTGTTAGACATGATAGAGAAAGATCCAAGTACTTCTACGCGAGAAATTGCCAATACTGTGAAGAATGTAAGTTATTGTACATGTAATGTCGATGGCTTTTGCAAACATTAGTTCCAATCGCACAATTCCTGACTTTTCACCGATGAAGTCAGTTTCTCAGGAAATGCAATAAGGAATTTTCATATCAAGCATATGTGGGCAGATGAAAATCCGCATGAGGTAGGTGAAGATCGATTTCAACATCAGTTCTCCCTGAATGTTTGGATTGGAGTTGTCGGTGCCTATATATTTGGACCGGTATTTCTAGCAGCAAGACTTACTGACGCGATGTATCGCAACTCTTTGGAAGTAACACTGCTAGAGTTTCTGCAGGATGTATCATTGGCGACAACAATTTCAATGTGGTTCATGCACGATGGTGCACCACCATATGTCAATTTGGTTGCTCGTGATTTTTGAGCAGCATGGACCGCTGGATTGGTCCAAATTGGATTGGTTGGGTTAAACCCCCTGGATTAATTCTTATGGGGATCAGAAGTTATTAGTTTACGCTTCTCTAGTAGAGAATTTGGACGAATTGCAAAATCGGATAATTGCTGGTTCTTACTCAATTTCAAACAACGCTGGGTGTTTGAAAGAGTTCGGCACTCAATGACGACAAGATTTAATGCTTGTATCTAGGTTGAAGGAAGTAATTTCCCACATTTACTCTAGATTGAGAAAATTTACATGTACTTGTTGATAACAAAATTTTGTTCAGCCTGTATCTTCGAAACAAAGGGTTTTTCTGAAAATATCATAAGACAAATTGTTCTTAGAATAGGCTAAGGAATAACCCCTTGAATTTTTGCCGCATATTTACCTAACACCATGTATGTATAGAACAGAACATAACAATCACTGCATGGATACCTAATTGTTAGCTAAGTAATTTATAGCATACATTGATGGAAATTTGACGGAAAATCGCGATATCTCCTAAATTTTGTAACCAGCTGTTGAATAAATGGACGCCTGCGCTATGTTAAATGGCAATGTGCCTGATGCGCATACTCGCTGTCAATTGCTAAGCGGCTGCGCACTTGTGCACTGTTATTTTTCTTTACGGACTTTATCTTTATTCTAATAAATAGTTATATATATTTATTACGTCTTTTTGCTTTTATTTCAACAGGTTATGGGCCATCCCAAGCCTGCCGTTTAGAGTTATTTTTGTGTTTTCAACAGTATTTAAAAAAAGTAAAATATATACCTATAACCTATAACCTCACTTTTAGTCACTGTGCACGTGAGTGATTTCTCCTTTTAGCTATTTTAATATTGAATGTTATATAAATATGGCTGGAAATAATTCAGTGATGTCGATTGAGAAGCTAGCGGTTCGAGACAATTGGGCAAGTTGGAGTTTTGCAGTTAAATCATATCTACAACATGAAGATTTATATAACTGCATCTTGAAAGAACCTGTGGCTACTGACCCTAACTCAGTTAAACAAGACACGAAGGCCAAATCAAAGTTAATATTATTAGTTAACCCGATTTTATATGTACACATTCATGAAGCCCAGAATGCAAAACAGGTATGGGAAAATTTAGCAAAGACTTTTGAAGACAGCGGATTGACTCGAAAAGTCGGTTTATTAAATGAACTTATTAATACCAATTTGGAAAGCAGTCAATCAGTAGAAGATTATGTAAATAAAATAATAACAGCCGCGCACAAGTTAAGGAATATAAAATTCGATGTGAAATGAACAAGCCGATGATTATGGGCTTAGAAAGTTCAGGTATGAAGATTGGTGCAGATTTAGTAAAAAATAAATTACTACAAGAAGTAAAAACATCAGACACTACCACACTTTATATAAATACAAAAAATTATCAGTCCAAAAGTGATCAACTCAAGAATAAGAAAGGCCCTAGATGCTTTAATTGTAATAAGTATGGACATCTCAGTAAAAATTGTTGGCATAAGAAGGCAAGTAATGATAAAAACACAAATAAAGGAACAGGATATGTTGCAGCTTTTTCAGCATCCACTGCAAATGACAATTTTTAAACTTTGGTATGTTGACTCAGGAGCATCTATGCACATGACCATGACCCGTAAAGCTATCACCAAGTACTGAAAAATTAATTTGTGTAACCTGCCTTGAAGGTAAGCAAGCGAGAAAACCGTTTCCCACTGAAGGCTCCCGTGCAATGATTTTTCTCGACGAGTAAATGTAAATTTTATTAAGACGAAAAGTGAAGTATTTGAAAAATTTGTGGAATTTAAGAATAGAGTAGAGAATGAGTTGAATACAAAAATAAAAATTCTGAGAAGCGACAATGGAACCGAATACAAAAATACATTGAATTGAAAAATTCACTTTGTTTTTTACCACACTTATATTATGTAAAAATATTATATAACTTATTATTCACAGTTATATAAATTTCTACACATATCACGACTCGAGTTTCGACGTTTGACGGTCATTTTCAAGTCCCTTGTTTTCAAAGTCACTTGAAAATGACCGTCAAACGTCGAAACTCGAGTCGTGATATGTGTAGAAATTTATATAACTGTGAATAATAAGTTATATAATATTTTTACATAATATAAGTGTGGTAAAAAACAAAGTGAATTTTTCAATTCAATGTAAGTATGGATTACCACGTAGTAACTGTCGCAACCATCCTATTCATGAATACAAAAATAATAATTTTCAGGCCTACTTAAAGAAACATGGAATACTGCACCAGACATCTAATCCATACACTCCGGAGCAGAATGGTCTCAGTGAACAAATGAATAGAACTTTAATAGAGCGTAGTAGATGTATGATTTTAAATGCTGAATTACAGGTCACATACTGGGCAGAAGCGGTTGCTACAGCTGCATATATTGTGAACCGATCTCCCACCTGCACATTATCCGATGCAATGCCTTATGAAGTATGGACTGGAAAGAAGTCAAATCTAAGTCACATGAGAATTTTTGGAAGTCCTGCAATGGTGCTTATTCCTAAAGAAAATAGAACTAAGCTTGATGTGAAGTCACGTAAGTTAATATTTGTTGGCTACAGCGACTGCACAAAAGGCTACCGATTCATAGATCCGGAAACAAAAAAAGGAGTCATAAGTAGGGATGTTTAGAAGCATTCCTAGAAGCTTCAATTAAAAGAAATAAAGTGATTGATAAACCTAAAAAAATAAGGCAATTAACAAAAATGAAAATTCAAAAGAAAGTAATGAAAAAAAGGAAAAGAAGACCTTTTGCTTACCTATGCTTGATGAACCCGAAGAATCTCTGGAAAGAAACATTGATGATGCGATTCATGATGAGATATGTATTTCAGATGATTTTGATCAATCTGTAGATGTCAATGATGGGGCATACTTACCTGATAGGACACTTGACTCTCTACCGGAATTTAATAAAGTTCCTCATCACTAATGTGTCAGAATATTGAATCAACAATGAATTTACTATATAATGATCCACAAAGTCTTTAAGAAGCTCTGAACAGTGAAAAATCTGATGAATGGAAAAGGGCTATGGATGAAGAATATCAGTCATTGATAAAGAATAATACGAGGAAGCCGGTCGACATGCCAGAAGGAAAATCAGTAATTTCCAGCAGATGGGTTTATAACACTAATAGGGATGGCAATGGATATGTCGCATGCTATGAAGCAAGACTGGTGATCAAAGGATATAAACAAGCATTGATTACAATGAGGTATACGCTCCAGTGGTCCGTTATACATCCATACAATACCTGACTGGTCTTGCTGCCAAACATGGACTTAAAATACACCAAATGGACGCTGTCACGGCATTCTTAGAGGGTTAAATCAATGAACAAATCTACATCTCCTTACCACCAGGCTATAAAAATGAAAATAAAGTATGTAGACTGAACAAGTCAATATACGGACTTAAACAAGCCAGCAGACAATGGAACATTAATTTAAATACTGCTCTGTTAGAAATTGGAATGACTCGTTCAAACATAGATCCATGCGTTTACCATCGTATTTTAAATGAAAATGATATGCTTTTTATAACAGTATATGTATGGATGATATACTTTATTTCTTTAACAATGAGGAAACCTCGCAAATGATAAAGGGGAAGTTAATAGAAAAATTTGATATGAAGGATTTAGGAACAGACAAATATTGCATTGGTTTTAGAATTTTACAAGATGAAAACATAGATGAGATTTATATTGTTCAATCCATTTACCTAAAAATGATACTTACACGATTTGGAATGAACAATTGTAAACCAATGTGGACACCTGCTGATGCTAATGTTAAACTGAAGAAGGGTGAAGGTCAACAAGAAATTTTAAAGAACATCCCATATCAAGAAATTATTGACTGCTTGTAGTACTTATCCCAAGGGCCTCGACCAGACATTACCTATATAGTAAATTCTCTGAGTAGGTACAATAGTCAACCTACTAATGAACATTGGGTGGCTCTGAAACGAGTCATGAGATACCTGAAAGCTACAATGTATATGAAACTGGTTTATAAAAGAAATTTTGATGAAAAAAATTCAGGCTATTGCGATTCAGACTGGGCAAATGATATTGAAGATAGAAGATCTTGCACAGGATACGTATTTTTATTCCAAGGTGCCGCAATAAGCTGGAATTTGAAGAAACAGCAGACAATAGCTCTTTCTACAAGTGAGGCTGAATGGTTCTAGCGTCGGCCATTCAGGAAGCTCTTTGGTTGAAACAGCTGGCAGAGGTGTTTCAACCCGAACTTAAAGGTACACCTATAAACCTTTACTGCGATAATCAAAGTGTGATTAGTCTTTCAGGAAATGCCATCTACCACGCACGTAGTAAATATATAGACGTCCGATACCACTTCGCACGAAAGAAGATTGCCGCCAAACAAATCATGGTTCAATATAGATGCACTGGAGACATGGTCGCCGATATTTTGACAAAAGGACTCCATCGACCGAAGCATGAAAACTTCACATCATCGATGGGTTTAACTTTAAAGCGTCAGCGTTCAGGAGAGGATGTTGAATAAATGGACGCTTGCGCTATGTTAAATGGCAATGCGTCTGATGCGCATACTCGTTGTCAATTGCTAAGCGGCTACGCACTTGTGCACTGTTATTTTTCTTTACTGGCTTTATCTTTATTCAAATAAATAGTTATATATATTTATTACGTCTTTGCTTTTATTTCATCACCAGCTAATATCTCTACAGATGATATCTCTGTATTTCTTATAAAAATGTTTATTTATCAATAAAGATTTATCAATTTGTTTGCTTTTTGAAGAACTTAACTTTTCTGAAGAACTGTGTAGTTTCTGATAATATACATAATACATAAATTATGAGTTAACAAAAATCAGAGCAAACTAACTATTTGAATTATAAATGTCGAGAGTAGACGAGCAAATTGATTAAATATTTAGCGTAAATATTCTAGACTCGGTGAACATTACAACTCGCCTGTTTCATCTCCAGCAACTAATTAATTAATGAAATTAATTTGTATGGGTATTGATTTACAAATGAGGATTTATAAATATAAATATGGAGTTAATAATGGATATTCTTCCATTTGAAATGTGTTTTACTATTGGTTGTACAAATTTTGCTTCGCACAATAATAATTATTCTATTAATAATAAATGTTGCACTTGCTAATAAATAATTTCTTTTGTGTGAACGCTCAGTGATTGGTTAGAGTATAAATAATTAAATTGTTTTGCATTGAAATTTGCAAATGTTTCAATAAATACTGTTGCTGCACAATTATTTTCCAATCTCCGCAAATTATTTATATAATTACATGTCGAGTTCATGTACATAACTGTAAAATCTGTTTATAAATTTGGAAAATAATTATTTACAATTATAAAACGTAAATTGTATAAGTTTGTTATTTAACATTTTTTTCTTCAAGCAATAAGGAAAAAAGTTATAATACAAATATAAAATCTTCAGGCGGGCTGCGAAAGTAGGGGTGTAAAATTTAACGAGGCCGGTGGCGGACCGCGTGTTGGCCATGACTGATTTCAATGATGAACGCACTGTGTAATAAGTACTTAATCAAAATAACACAAATAGGACAGTTCATACAAAAATACAATCTGAGAAGATTAGAGAAAAGTTATCGATTCATTTTTACAAAAAGATAATATTACTCTGGAATTTTAGATTTTCCCTTTAATAATAATTTAAACTAATAATATAGTTTACTTTCTAACTTTAGATAATGTGTTAATCTTACCTTAGATAATGTAAGCCTGTTGTATAAAACAAAAATTAAGATAGATTACATTTAAGGGTAAGTTAGTATTTCCCGGTTTATGTAGTTTGCTAATTAAATGGCTACAAAGAAATTTATAAGCTCCGTTATTAATTCTGGCGGTGTATATATGTATAAACGTAGAGCAGGCAGCAAATGGCGGGGAGACATAATAATGAACCTGGCCAAGTATATACGCGTAAAGCATATTGTGCACAGAGGCTAATAGCAGCCGCGCAGATTGTTTAATAACGGCGGCTTTATATTTAACGGCAAGAGCGAAGTCGCTTTTAAAAACATGTTGCCTCCGATCCACCGGCACACATTCATCATAATTATTTCATAATTTAATACTGTCGTCCCCAGCTTGATTTACTGCAGGTCCGTTTACCAACAACAACAAAGAATAAAAGATTTTAAAACAATGTTACTATTTATTATACACCGTTCTAATTCCAGTTGAGAATTTTAAACAGCAGAATTAGCTAATGCTTACAAATTATTTGATTAAACACAAATATAAGACCAGACAAGACCAGAAAAGACCAAATAAGACCAGACAAGACCAGAGAAGACCAGACAAGACCAGACAAGACCAGACAAGACCAGACAAGACCAGACAAGACCAGACAAGACCAGACAAGACCAGACAAGACCAGACAAGACCAGACAAGACCAGACAAGACCAGACAAGACCAGACAAGACCAGACAAGACCAGACAAGACCAGAGAAGACTAGCCAAGGCAAAAAAATACAAGGCAAGAAAAGACAAGACCAGAGAAAATCACACAAGACCAGACAAAACTATACAAGACAAGACAAGACCAGACTAAACCAGACAAGGCCAGACAAGGCCAGACAAGACCAGACAAGACCAGACTAGACCAGACATGACGAGACAAGACCAGACAAGATAACACCAGACAAGGCTAGAGAAGACAAGGCAAGACCAGACAAAACTAGCCAAGACAAGAAAATACAAGGCAAGAGAAGACAAAACCAGAGAAAATCAAACAAGACCAGACAAAACTATACAAGACAAGACGAGACTAGATCAAACAACACCATATAGAACCAGACAAGGCTAGGCAAGACCAGACAAACCCAAACAATGCCAGACAAGACCAGACAATACCAGACAAGCGGCCGGACGTGACTAGACGAGACCAGGCGTAACCAGTCAAAACCAGACAAGACGACACAAGACCAGACATAACCAGAAAAAACAATACAAGACCACCCAAGACCAAACAAAAACAGAAAAGACCCCACATTCTCAAAGAAAACCAGACAAGACCAGATAAAGGCAGAGACGAGCAGACAAGACCAGCCAAGGTCAGACAAGATCAGCGAAGACCAGATATTACCAAACAAGACCAGACTAGACCAGAAAAGGCCAGGCGAGACTGGACGAGACTAGGCAAGACCAGACGCGACCAGACAAGTCCAGAGAAGACCATCCAAGAACAGATAAGATCATACAAGACTAGACATGACAAGGCAAGACCAAACAGAACCAGAAAACACCAGACAGGATCAGAAAATAGAAGGGAAGGTCAGAAAAAACTACATAAGAGAAGGGGACATCAGACTTGGCCCGACAAGTCCAGACGAGATCACATAATCCAGATAACACCAGACCAAACAGTATCGAACAGAACCACACAAGTTACCATACTACAAAGAAGACCATACAGTACATGAACAGACAAGACGAGATAAAAGCAGACTAGACCCGACAAAAGCAAACAAGACCATACAAGACTAGACAAGCCCAGAAAAAACCAGACAAGAGAAGAGTAGTAGACAAGACAAGTACAGACGAGACGAGGCAAGACCAGACAAGATCATACAAGACCAGAGACGCATGAACAATGTGCCTAGTTACTTAAGATTCCTCTGACTAAACATATCTGTATAGTAGGGTAGGTTATTATACAGATATGTTTAGTCAGATGAAACAGACAAGTGTAGAGACATAACAGTATATAATAAAAGCTAAATATAGAACCCTTGATACGCAAGATCAATACCGTGAGAATATTAAGCAATAGTTAACAGACAAGAATAGGTGAGTAAAACTGGAAAAATAAAACTACACATACTGTACAGCCAGATCTAAGTAATGAAATCTGTCCAGATAATCTTTTGAAAGCAAATCTGGAAATAGTTATTTACATTAGAGTGTGGAAAGTTTGATTTTACAACGCGACAGCTCGTTTGGGCGCCCCGTTACCTGGAGCGCTGTAAAATCATTTCCCCGGGAAATTTGTATAAATTTTTTGGCCGATAATTATTACTTAAGAAACAAATCGACCCTTCGCCTCCACCAAATGCGGGAAAGTGACTTTACCGCATTGTAGCCAGACTTTGCAACATTAAAATTCTAGTTTCGCTTGATGTATACACGATATCAAAGCTAGATATACAATTCAGGAGGCCAAAAAAAAATTGATATTGTAAACATTTAAAGTTGTAAATAAAATGAGTTTTCCTGAATTCTCCGGAAAGAGATTGTGCAGAATTACGATTACTTTTATATTAGAATATACATGATTGAATGATTTCTGAAAATAATTGTTAACTGATCGAAAGCCACTTAAAATTGTAGTTGTCTAACGTTACTATGTGGCAATAATATTTAAATATTGTAGTATATTTGCAACGCTTTTAAGCCATTTAAACTATCTGCTGTAGGGTTGAGTGGATGCTTTATAAATACAGGGTGTATCAGAACTCTACCAACAAACTTTCATGGTTGATTCTCTGATCCAGAATAGGCATAAAACATATAGGGTTTTAATACATATAGGGCCAAAAATCGCTTTAGCAACAAAGAAGTTTTACAGTACCAGAAGCAATACGATGGAATTTGTTGAAAAACATTACAAATATAAAAAAGAACGATGTATAATTTACAATAGTTGTTCCACATTTTTGGTCTCCCGTGTTCAACGCACAGCCGACACCGCTGCAATAAAGAACGACGAACGCGTCCAAAAAACGGCGGGCATATTTGTAAGTGTTCGAGATGCTTCAGTTACACGTGGTCAACTCCAGTCAAAGCAATTGAGGAGCTACTGCCTCGATTGCTTTGACTCTTCTTCTAAGTTGTTCACTCTTGACAAAGTGGTTGTGGTCATGTTGAGTCGTCTGGTTTTTTCACTCCTGCCTTCACCAATCTTCTCCATAGATTCCTGTTGGTCGCATGACGCGCTCACTCTGCCACAGGAGCCTCAGTGACAAATTTGATGTGTCTGTCCATTGAATTGGTGATCGGCCACGAGGTCTGCTACCTTTCACTCTGCCCTGAATCATCAGCCGCTCCATTGAGTCACTTTTGCGGGTAACGTGTCCAAAGAATCTGATGATTCGTAACTGAACAAGGGACGAGATACGCTGGTCAATTTTTAATTTCTAGAGTATGGACACGTTAGTCCGGTAAGCGGTCCAGCTGATTTCCAGCATGCGCCTCCAACACCACATTTCTAGCGTCGATCCCTTATTCGCAAGGTCCATGTTTCCGCTCCATACAAAAATATCGGAAAAACCAGGCTGTTTATAAGGTGTATTTTGGTATTTTTCGTGAGTCGGCGGTCTCTCCATATCTTTTCTAGCCTTTGCTCAGCGGACCGTGTCATGGCGCAACGTCGTTTAATTTCGAGGTCACTACCCCCGCTATTCATGATAGCGGAGCCCAAGTAAATGTAGCTGCCGACAACCTCATAGTTAGCAATGGGTGAAGTATCTGGATTGCTTTCATTGGCTCTATCAACTAACATCATCTTTGTTTTTTCGCGCTTCAAGGCGAGTCCATACTCTTGGCTAGTGGTTTCGAGTATCCGCAGCATGTTAGGTACTGATATTGTCCTTGGACGAAGCCAGAAGCGTTGTATCGTCAGAATACCTCAATTTAGATATATGCATAACTTCGACCGATATACCTTTATCCCATTTCTCTAGAACCATAGGCAAAATGTATTCGGTGAAGATTTTAAAAAATAACGGTGATAATATACATCCTTGTATGACACCGGCTTGTGTTTTAAGGGATTCAGAGTCTACTCCTTCCAAGCGCACACATGCTGTGCCGTGCTTATAGAGCCTCTAGAGCAGATGTACTAATTTGCGCTGAAAGCACATCTCCAGTAGTACTTCACATAATTTGGTCCAAACAACGGTGTCCAAGGCTTTGCTTAGATGGATAAAACAGAGGTACAGCTTTTTATTAAAGAAGAATTTTTCTGTTATGTGATATCACGGAAATCAGACGATAGTTATTGTACTTTTTGGTTAATCCCTTTTTATGGAGAGTATAAATCGGTTATTCTCCAGACTCCCAGATCTTGGAGCAGATGCAGTGCATTATATCTACTCCGAAGCCTCCTGTAACTTTGATAACCTCTATGGATATCTCGTCAGTGCTCACTGCTTTTACTGCAGTTTCGTATACCATAGTTTTCAGATGACTCTTTAAAAAAATCTTGGGGATTCAGATCTGGGGAGCGTGCTGGCCATGGTATCGGACCGTTCCTGCGTCTCCATTTATCAGGATACCTCGCATCGAGAAATGCGCGGGCTTGGCGACTAAAATGTGCTGGTGCATCGTCATGCCTAAACTATATTTCATGTCTCAGTTGTACATCGATCGCATCTAATCTATTGAGGAAGTCATTTTCCAGAAAATTTCTGTTAGTCGCCCCCGTTAAGCAATCCGACATCTCAATTGAACCTATCAAATAGTTGCCAACAATCCCACACCAAACATTAATTGAAAATCTGTATTGATAACCTCTACCATGTATTGCGTGAGGATTTTCTTGGGCCCAGAAGTGCATGCTATGGCTATCAAACATTCCTTCCCTAGTAAAAGCAGCCTCATCGGTAAAAAGTATAAACTCTAGAAACAAAAAACAAAATTGTACTCGTGGAGGAAAGTCATTACAATTCAGTGCCTGGACTTTGTGAACTATGGTGTAAGAGCTGTGTAAAATGGTATAAGAGCTGTTCGCGAAGAACTCTCCACACTGTTGAAGCACTAGTTCCTAGTTCATCTCCTACAGTTCGAACACTAGTTCTGAGATTATTGGCAGCATCCAAGACATTCACCCTCACGTGGAAGTCACCTTGTCGCGGTGTGAGGGCTTAGTTTCGCAACATACCGTTGGACGTCACGACTGAAACAACTCCGGTCGGGGCGTTCGGCGGAGGGCGAACAACCAAGAACTTCCAAACCCTTAATCCCAAGGTGTCATGCGACCCGTGCCAAAGGGACTGGTTGATGGCCAAGGGCAACCGGCCATCGCTTACGGAGCCCCTCTGATACCTGGCGACCTCAGAGGGTATCCAGCCTTACCACTATCTTGCGGGGCTCTGATGTGTTGGACCTTAAGTTCCCTTGCGACTCGTGGGACTTATATGAATTCCAAAAGTAAAAATAATCCATGTGTACGGGACCTACCCGACACAGAGAACAAGGAAGTCAGCCCGGATTCCCGGGAAGACGACCTTGACCTCACACTTGTAGACATGAGCAGTCCAGCCAAGTCTACAGAGGCAGAGGTAGATGTTCTTGTAGGGACAGAGGAGGACTTGCCGCCTCCTGTCACAAAACAAGAATGACCAGCAGGCGCACCAAAATAGCCCAAGTGAACATCCATCATGCCAAAGCAGCTTCAGCTGTGATGGCTAGGATGTTCACCAAGCAGCACCTAGGGCTAGCGCTGCTTCAAGAACCCTGGACCTACGGAGGTAAGATCAGAGGCCTTAGCAACAGGGAATGTAAGTTGGTATGGGACAGCCGTGAGGTCTCCCCTAGAACTTGCATTATGGTAAGAAATGGCATAAATTACTTATGTCTTTCAGAATTTTTAACGCGGGATTTAGTACCGATTCAGGCCCTCATCAAGATCGAGGGTCTCCACCGCGAAGTAGTGATCGCATCAGCATACTTCCCTGGCGATGGTAACAGCATACCACCCATTGAAGTACAAAAGCTGGTGGAACACTGTATTAGGAGAAGGCTGCCACTCATCCTGGGATGTGACGCGAACGCACACAATGAGATGTGGTGCAGCACGGACACTAATAAGAGGGGTGACTACCTTTTAGAATACCTCATTAAAGAGAACTTAATTGTGTACAACGTTGGGAACACACCAACATTTGTCACTAAAGTCAGAAATGAGGTACTGGATTTTACGGTAGGTAGCGCTAACGTAAGTAAACTAATTAAAAAGTGGAGGGTTTCAAGTGAACCCTCAATGTCAGATCATAGGATCATAGAGTTTGAGCTGGAAGGAGCGAGTGAGGAAAACACCCCCATTCGAAACCCTAGACAAACTGTGTGGCCTATGTTTAGTTCCCAACTAAAAGAAAACCTAGAGCAGGTGACAGTGCGGGATAGTATCAAACACTACACCGTGCTGGAGCAGGCTGTAGGAGAAATAAATGTAGCAATCACCACGGCATTTGAGTCGTGGAGGACATAAGGACGAAAAATGGTGGAACAAAAATTTGTCTACATTAAGAGCAAAAGTACGTAGGCTTTTCAACAAAGCCAAGCAATACGGAAATTGGCTAGAATACTCTGAGGTGCTTACCAACTACAACAAAGAGATCAGAAGGGCAAAAAGTGAAAACTTTAGGACCTTCTGTGAAAACATAGAATCCACGCCGGTGGCAGCTAGACTGCACAAAGCACTAGCGAAGGATAGAGTGGAAATGTCAACCACTCTCAAGAAACCGGATGGGACCTTCACGGAGGATGAAGAGCAAAGAGCTCTCCTCCTACTAGAAACCCATTTTCCGGGATGTAGAGGATACAGGCAGACCGAGGGCTTGATGCATCCACGGAAACCATGTCAGGCCGACTGGAAGAGGCCAATTCCGTCCATCTGTACGGAAAACGGAATCAGATGGGCTATTGGCACTTTCCAGCGTTTAAGGCCCCAGGTGTGGACGGACTAGTTCCTGCCTTCCTACAAAAGGGAGAGAGAGAACTAATGCTGTATCTTCTAAATATCTTTAGAAGTAGCTTAGCGCTCGGATATATACCGGAGCTATGGAGAAGGGCTAAGGTGGTATTTAAACCGAAGGTGGGGAAGAAAGACACCACTCAACCGAAGTCATTTAGACCCATTAGTCTAACATCTTTTATGTTAAAGACAATGGAGAAGGTGATTGATAATTACCTTAGGACTATAGTGCTGGTAGGTACACCACTACACATGAGTCAGCATGCTTACAGAGCAGGGAAATCCACAGAAACCGCCCTGTATCAGCTGACAAACGAAATAGAAGCAGCACTAGAGACAAAGGAAGTAGCGATATGTGCCTTCTTGGATATAGAGGGAGCTTTTGACAACACCTCACACGAGGCTGTCAGGGCGGCCCTTGAAAGAGGGAATATCGACAGCACTATCTCAAAGTGGATGGGAGAAATGCTGAGAACTAGAACGGCGGAGACACAAGTGGGAAAAGACACCATTAAGATCTCCACAACTCGAGGGTGCCCACAGGGAGGTGTACTATCACCGCTAATGTGGAGCCTGGTAGTTGATGAACTACTGGTTAGGCTAAACGACCTAGACATCAAATGTCAAGGTTACGCCGATGACATAGTCATAATGGCTAGAGGGAAATTTGAGGGAACGCTCTGTGAGATTGTTCAGAGAGGCCTCAATGTAACTAGTAGATGGTGTCAAACAGTGGGACTGAAACTCAACCCGAGCAAAACCACGGCGACACCATTTACTAGATGGAGAAAACTAAACTGCCTACATCCCATACTCATAGATGGGAAGGCAGTAGAATACCAACAGGAGATAAGGTATCTGGGTATCACACTAGATAGCAAACTCCTATGGGATAGACACGCTGAGGCAGTGGTAGGTAAAGCCAAACGCGCCCTAATGGTGTGCAGAAATCTGGCAGGAAAAACGTGGGGTTGTAACCCCACTATCCTGCGATGAATGTACACCATGATAGTGAGACCTGCAATCACTTATGGGGCAGTTGCGTGGGGAAGTAGAATCAAGCTGGCCTCTATGAGGAAACAGCTTGAGAAGATTCAAAGACTGGCGTGTGTCTGCATCACGAGGGCGATGGGGTCGTGTCCGACAGCAGCATTGGAGCTGCTTCTGGATCTGACTCCGCTGCACCTAGTGGTGGAGAGCGCCGCCAGATCGGCGATCGTAAGATTCAGCAAGGAAGGAATGGGCAGATGTAAAATAATCGGGAGCAGAGACCGAAACAGCCTCACTGCCAAGATCCCCTGGCTGGAAGTACCAAAAGACGAAATGGTATGCAAATACCACTTCGAGAAAAACTACACAGCAATGTGTAGTAGTAAAGCCGATTGGAGCGACGAATCCTCAGCATACCACATAGAGCAAAATGCCATCAAGTGGTATACAGATGGTTCGAAGACAAAGGAAGGCACTGGTGCAGGAGTGTTTGGACCTCGTACCAGATACTTCGAATCCATGGGAACATCCCCAAGTATCTTCCAAGCAGAGGTACACGCAATCGAAAGATGTGCACAGTTTAACCTCGACAGGAATTACCGCAAAAAACGAATTGCTATCCTGTCAGATAGCCAAGCAGCCATCAAGGCCATTAGCTCATACACCATCAGATCCAAACTGGTATGGGACTGTGTGGGGAAGCTGAAAAAGCTTGACAGGGATAATAAAGTAACGCTATACTGGGTACCAGGACACACTGGTATAGACGCAAACGAGGAAGCCGATCACCTAGCAAACAAATGTTCCAGTAGCCCCTTTAGGCAATCCGGGCTAAGGCAATCCAAAGTGATGCTGGGATCTTTTAACCAGAAGAGAACGGGAGCTTGCCTGAAACTAAGCAGGAACAAGCTCAGAATTCTGACAGGAGCCCTGACGGGACACTGCAGACTTAGGAAACCTCTTAAGGCCCTAGGCCTAGAGGAGGATGATGGATGCAGATTCTGTGGCTCAGCAGAGGAAACCCCCATACATCTGTTCAAAGACTGCGGAGCATTACTCCGCAAGACACAGATGTACCTTGGGGCTCACTGCTTGAACACAGAGGAGCTGCAGGCCTTGAATCCCACCCAGATCCTGAGATTCCTAAAGGAATCAGGATTAGAGGAGGCGCTCTAAATGGGTAAGTACACCAACACTTGGAGGAGGAGGGTGGGGTACAATAGATCTATAAAGGTCGCAGTACAAGTCGTCACCATATCTACAATCTACAAGACATTTTCCTCTAATTCCGCAGTACGAAGCGTTCTATCACGTCCTGTATCTGCCATAGAGCTCTAAAATTATCCACGTTCTCGCAGACGTCGATGAATTGCTGCAAAAGTTATATGATGAGGCTGCTGCCTATTCGGAAAACATTCTATATAAACCCTTGCATCAAGTGCTGTAAATGTCATGCACCAAACGCTGAAAATGAACTTGGTGTCGACATTTTCAAAATAGTGTGGTTAATCGGGTAGCCAACAATTTACGAACCGATTTTGCTTTATGTGGAAGAAGAAGAAATATTTATTGAAAACATAAAGTTTACGAAAGGCTATCGACAACTAGGTCTTTCTGTCCAGAAGGGTAGGTACAGTATTATAGTCGAAATGGTTTTATATAAAAAATACGGTATGGATAACAGATATATAAAAAAGAAAAAAATGCTCAATTATTTGATTATTAATTATTTCAGAAAATCTACAAAGGCGGAATATACTAGTCACAATGAGGACTCAACAACACCAATAATCAATGAAATTAACGCTTATAAAAATCCTTCATGTATTTATTAAACTAAAATTGATTTCATAATGAAAGAATTTTAAGACATTAATTTTGAAAGATTTTGAAAGAATAATTATTGAAAACGTACATATTATAATGATTGAATACGTAGCAGTGACAATGTGCCTGACGAAGAGAGACGAAAAAAGAAAGAGAATGCTGAAAAGAAGAATTATAAGAAGAACACTGGGCCCAAAGATTATACAAGGGCAAGAACACAGACCATTAAGAAATGAAGAAATAAAAAGTATCCTAGAAGATATAGTGAAATTCATAGACAAAGAAAAACCCAAGACTCCAAAACGAATAGAGCTACAATAGAGAAACCACCACTCAGTAGATTAAGAGGAAGGCCGGAAATGTGATGGAAATGGAGAAACACAGAATGGAAAAAGAAGGTGAAGGCAGGAAGGAATGGAAGAAAATAGTACAAGAATCAAAAACACACAAGAAGCTATGAATGGAAAATAGAACAGGCAGACTGATCCACCGCAACAAAATGATCAAAGAGCTCCAGAATGGAGCGGCCAATACCCCACGAGGGGTCTATGATCATATATAATGATTGAAAACAAAACCAAAATTTCATTTGTGTTACGTACAATACAGTATTGACATCTTGACACTCAACACATTTTTAAAGGATATACATAAAAGTATTTAAGTGGTGGTACATGTATTTAATTTTATTTTAATTTAACCACAAGGCTGATTATTCTAATCTTCTCTGTATCATTTCAACTTTAGTATTAGTATGGTATATGTATTAAATATACTAGATAAATCCAGGCTAAATACGCTCGTCAGCGCTATCACTTAATACAAAATAAGAAAAAGATTATTGTTGAAACGGCTATTAATTTATTTTACTGCATCCAAAATGTAGGAAGTATCCAAATGTAAGAAGTATAGGTAGTTAGATTAGGTTGCATAGCGCGAAGCGGCAATTGATACCCTAGTTAGATTCGGTTGCATTGCGCGGCAAATGATTCATCGCTCCATTTGCGTGGTAGCGCGACCTTTCGATTCAAAATAAGATAAAGTGGATAGGACTATTAATTTATTCGATTTCATCCAAAATAAGATAAAGTGCAAGGAGTATTGGTTCAACCCTGGTGAGATTAGGTTGCATACCTCGAAGCGGCAAATAAACCCAGATTACAAACGCGCGGTAGCGCGACCACTCGATCCAAAATAAGATAAGGTTAAGTTCAATGAGTATTTGCTTAACGTATTGTATTGTGAACCGGCAAATAAATCTAGGCCACATAAGCGCGGTAGCGCGACCACGCCATCCAAAATAAAATAGAGTGGCAAGGATTATTAATTTAGTCTATTATATCCGAAAGAAGATGTAGTGCAAGCAGTATTGGTTTAACATTGTTTAGATTAGGTTGCATAACGCGAAGCGGCAAAAAAATCTAGTTCTGCTATCAAGTGGTATACAGATGGTTCGAAGACAAAGGAAGGTACTGGTGCAGGAATGTTTGGACCTCGTACCAAGTACTTAGAATACATGGGAACATCCCTAAGTATCTTCCAAGCAGAGGTACAAGCAATCGAAAGATATGCACAGTTTAATCTCAACAGGAATTATCGCAAAAAACGAATTGCTATCCTGTCGGACAGCCAAGCAGCCATTAGGGCCATTAGTTCATACATTATCAGATCCAAACTGGTATGTAACTGGGGAAATCGCTCCATTCGCGTGGTAGCGCGACCTTTCGATTCAAAATAAGATAAAGTGGATAGGACTATTAATTTAATCTATTTCATCCAAAATAAGATAAAGTGCAAGGAGTATTGGTTCAACCAATGGGGAAGCTAAACAAGCTTGGCAAAGATAACAAAGTAACGCTACACTGGGTACCAGGACACACTGCCGATCACCTAGCAAACAAGGGATCCAATAGCCTCTTTATAGGTCCGGAACCCTTTTGCGGCATGAGTGTGAACACCATCCACAAAAGTTTAGAAGAAGAAACAAGAGGAAAATGGATAGAAAACAGGACAGGAAAACCTGGAAAGAACTTCCAGGGCTAAGGCAGTCCAAAGTAATGCTGGGATCTTTTAACCAGAAGAGAACAAAAGCTTGCCTGAAAAACATCTGAAACATCTCAAGGCCCTAGGTCAAGAGGAGGATGACGGATGCAGATTCTGTTGCTCAGCAGAAGAAACCCCTATACATCTGCTCAAAGACTGCGGAGCATTACTCCGCAAGAGACAGATGTACCTTGGGGTTCACTGCTTGAACACAGAGAAGCTGCAGGTCTTGAATCCGACCCAGATCCTGAAATTCCTAATGGAATCAGGATTAGAGGAGGCGCTCTAAATGGGTAAGTACACCAACGCTTGGAGGAGGAGGGTGGGGTACAATAGATTTATAAAGGTCGCAGTGGAAGTCGTCACCACCATCTCTACAATCTACAAATCTAGTTCATATACGCGCGGTAGCGCGACTACACGATTCAAAATAAGTTAAAGTGGCAAGCTTTATTAATTTAATCGACTGTATCCAAAATTGGATTAAGTGCAATGCGTTTTGGTTTAACCCTGGTTATATTAGGTTGTATACCGCGAGGCGACAATAAATCCAGACTGTATATGGGCGGTAGCGCGGCCTCTGAATCCAAAATAAGATAACTGCATCCCGTTACGGACGAAGCGGCACTGATAGCGTTTTCATGATAGCCGTCGAAAAATGCGACTCTTGTATCTTTTGTCCAGACGGGGATAACAAATATGATGTAAGAACGTTATCAGTGACTACTTGAAGACATATAGCGATCTCAGTGAGGACGGCTACATTCATTTAACCGTTAGTCACTCGATTAACTTCATAGATTCAATCACTGGGGCACATGCATATGCCATTCTGTCATCTTGCAGGGCTGCTAAATCTACCACGTAGTCATCATCTGGTCGTACCAAAGCACACGTACCCGGTAATTTTGTTGGATACATGTTTCAAAAGCGGTGCAAAGTGCTTCGGGTCTCTTCCGCCTTGGAGCTTTTCGAATGGAGTGTAAGTTGTACGATTCCGTACATCCCTAGCTAGAAGGAGAACTTGGTAAGAATGACATTCGTGAGGAAAGCGAGGATGACAGATTAAACTGCAGCAGACATTAATGTATTATCCTTTCAGAATTGCAGTTTTTCCTTTTCTTTTCTAACAAAATCTTAATTAATTTATTTGTATTTTTCCAGATGGATGACTTGGCTATGATCGTGATATGAATATTGAAAACGAAGACGATGAATACTTGAATAAATAAACCGTATTTTTTATGTTTTTTATTTCAATGCCATTCCAGTTCGCATGCGCAGAAATTGTATATTGAAATGTTTACCAAAATGCAATGAGGTAGCAAGTTAAAATAAAAAAATAAAATTGACAAAGTCGGATCGGCTACTCATGCATTTTTTTGTCAGGTGCTCGGAGAGAAGTCAAAGCAGTCAAAACAAATATTCATCATCATCATCATTCTCTGGGTCTCCATTCCAGGATTCGTTTTGTCCATCGGTTGTCTTCAGTGCAGGCACGTGTCCAGTCCATGTCCACTTGGATTTTGTGATAACTTCGATAATATCGGCGACTTTTGTTCTGTTTCTTATTGTTATGTTCGGCATTCTATCTCTTTTAGTGATTACCAGCATCGATATTTCCATTGCTCTTTGCGCTACTTGAAAAGTTTGTTTATTGATTTTTTCGTTAGGGTCAGAGTTTCCGCCCCGTATGTCATTACTGGGAGCACGCATTGGTTGAATACTTTCCTTTTCAGACACATAGGCAGTTTTCCTTTAAGGGTGTTTCTTAGTTTGCCAAAAACTGCCCATCCCAGCCCTATGCGTCGAGTGACTTCACTTGTCTGGTTGTCTCTGCAGATTTGTATTTCGTGACCGAGATATTTATATTTGTGCGTTTGCTCTATTTCGTCTCCTTTGTCTGTCACCAGGTTTCCGCTGGCAGTCAGTTTTGTTATAAACTGTGTTTTGAGGTAGTTAATATACAGTCCTACTTTTTCTGCTGCTTGCTTTAGGTTCCAGCATTTCTTATGCGTCTCCTAGATTGTCGGTTGTTAACTATGTTACATTAACTTAACGTTAACTTAGTTACATAACTATGTCGTCAGCGAAACGAAGGTGATGTAGGTGTTCGTCGTCTATGTTTATGCCCTTATCCTGGCAGTTCAATTGTTTGAATGTATGTTCCAGCATCGCAGTGAAGAGTTTGGGAATATAGTATCACCTTATCTCATTCCTCTTCTGTATTTTTTAGTTAGTGCGTGAAGTTTTACGCTTCCCGTGGCATTCTTGTATATATTATGTGGAAGTTCCGTGTATCTGTAATCTACTCGGCATTCGTTGAGTGCGTTTAGTATGGTAATTTAGATGGTAATTTGACAGAGTCGAAGGCTTTTTTGAAGTCGATGAATATTAGGGCGAGCGGTTTATTGTATTCTATTGATTTCTCTATTAGGGTCTTTATTGTTTGTAGGTGGTCGTTTGTGCCACAGCCCTTTCGAAAACCAGAGAACCAGTGAAAACCTTTGTGGTCATTTTAGTGAAGAGTTTGTATATATGAGAGAGTAGGCTTATTGATCTATAATTCTCTAGTTAGTTATATCGCCTTACTTGCGGATAAGTATGGTAACCGCATTGCTCCATCTCTTGGGGACCGTGCCTTTTTCGAGACAAAAGTTTAGCAAGGCAGTATATTTTTAATGATTTGGCCTCCCTCACTTTTCACCGCTTCATTCACTATTTAGTCTTCGCCAGGGCATTTGCGTCCTTTCAATTCTTTGAGAGAATTTCTCACATCTTCTCTTGTGATGTCTGGCATATCTTCAGAGCCTACGTTTATTATTCTTGAATTTATCGCCCGGGTTATCTTGCCTGTGGTGTGCTGTTATTCGTGTTTGTTATTTGGTTTTTTAACTATATAAAGTTCTTTATAAGTTCTCCACTATGGTGAGAAGTCTTCTTTGTCTGTTGTTTCCTCTCCTGTTCTATCTTTGGGCTTGAATATTTCCATTTTGCCCTCGGCCAGTTTTCTTCTCATGACTTTCACGCTCCGCTTTTCCTCAATTGGTCGTTGGATCATTTCTGTATTGTATCTTCTTAGGTCTTTGCGTGTTTCTTCTGAGATTGATTTGTTCAGTCGTCGTATCTCCTACAAGTTTTCCAGTTTTCCTCTAATCGATCTTCGTTGACTCATGAGTTGTTTGGTTGCATTCGTTAGTCTTTCGTCCTTTTGACTTTGGGTGCTACAATGCCGTTTCTGTGCTGTTAGGATTGCTTCAGTGATATTGTTATTCAGGACATCGACGTCGGTTTCCTGTACGTGACGGAGAGCAGTGGAGGTTGAGTCTTCAAAGTCTTTAGGGTTATCTGGAGGGGTCCATCCCATTGTCTTTCGTGGGAAGACCATCTTTTTTTTTCATTTTGTAGGTTTATTTTTCGTACTTCTTACCGCTCGATGATCGATTCCTTTTCCAACAATTCCCTATTTCAACAGCTTCCTATTCCAAACTTGTTTAGTACTGTGACGTCGGTGATGTTTCGCTTGTTTCCTATTATTAGGAAGTCTATCCCGTTTTTTGTTCTTCCATCTGGACTTATCCACGTCCATCTTCATTGTGGTTTCTTCTTTAAGTAGGTATTCATTAGATTAAGGGCCTCTTTCACCATCCTCAAATAAAGTGTCGAGTATGCTTTCCGCCAGTTAAAGTCCCCCGTAACTACATGTGCGAGTTTCACGACATTCGAGTAGCACTAATCATAAAATTAACCGATCCGTAACTTACTTGCCACGACATCTGCCCATTAGTGGTTTTACTTTACAGTTAAAAATTGTCAGTTGTCATTTTGTGTAGGTATTTATCATAACGCCAACGATTATTTTAAAATTTATTAATAAGAATGGATTTAATTGATTTGATTTATCATGAATTATATGAATTGGAACATTCTAGGACACAACGAGTACCTAGGATTCGTGTATTTAAATTGCGTTTTGATTATTTTACGGACCTAGATGAAAGTTTTTTTTTTGCCAGATTTCGTCTATCGAAATATGCAGTAAATCAAGTGCTTAACTTAATAAAACATAAAATAATCTCTAATTCACAAAGGTAAGTGGAATTTTTTTTAATTATTCAAATGATATTACTAATAACCTATAAAATCTACTGAACTTCTTAGCAATAGGTAACCATACGTTTAATCCCTTCTACTATTTCAGAAATCAAGCAGTTGCAACAAAAACAAGTCTGCTACTAACGCTAAGATATCTTGCTACTGGATTCTGCTAAGAAGTGCGGCTGATTTTTATGTTGTCAGTCCACCAACAGCAGGCCGTATTGTTAACAAATTTACTGCGGCTATTGCTGAACTACGCCCAGTTCGACGATAAGTACGACTTAAGTACGCCATAGAAAGGTTTTTATGAAATCGCAAGATTTCCCAGGGTAATAGGAGCTATAGATTGTACCCATGTTACAATAAAGTCACCTAGTGCGTTTTATTTTGGAATGTAATTATTATTATTATTAATATTAATTGTCATTTCAGGATTTGATTCAGCTGAAAATTATAGGAATAGAAAGAGTCATTTCTCAAATAATGTTCAGGTGGTTTGTGACGGCCAATTAAAATGCTTGGATATTGTAGCGAGGTGGCCAGGGTCTGTCCATGATTAGACAATTTTCAATAATTCGTGTTTAAAAGAAAGATTTGAAAGTGGAAAATTTAGAGTTGGCTTTCTTCTTGGTGACAGTGGAATTAAAACAATATTTGTTAATACCCTTTCTGACCCCATCATCCCCTGCAGAAACCTTATATAATGAGTCACATATTAGAACAAGAAATACAGTTGAAAGATGTGTTGGTGTGTGTAAAAATAGTTTTCCTGTACTTAGACGGCAGGTAACATTAAAATTAGCTAGTGTACAAGCTATAATAGTTTCGTGCTTTGTACTACACAACATTGCGATCAATGAGAATGAAAGGAACTTCGAGGAAAATGACATAGATTCTGATATGCAGACTCATGAAGAAATTGCAGCACCGAGCCCTGGTGTGAATGATGCTAGGAATAGACTGGTGAAAGAATATTTCTTACCCTTACTTAATAAATAAAACAAACATTATTCATTTAAAATTCTTTTCTAACTTTAATTTATATTTCTCTTCCTTCCATTTCCTTCCTTTAAACTCCGACTCCTTCCTTTGTTCATTTTCTTTAAACTCTGACTTCTTCTTCCGCTCATTTTCTTCAAACTCCCACACCCTTTTTTACAATGATTTCTGTTCCCAAAAATTCTTTTTGTAGTTGAACTAATTCCAACTTAGCCCGAGTAAGGTCATCAAAAAGTGTTCTTTTCGGTGTATTAGCTGTAAAGAAAACAATAGTGAAATTTAAATTTTTATATACCTTTCTAATGCTAGTATTATGTGTTACCAATCAATGCAGGATGTTTTCTTGATTTTAACTTCCCACTTTTTATTAGAAGTACTTGGAGTTATGCCACATTTTTCACTTAGGGTATCAGTGTCTGCAACAAAAATTAAAGTAATAGCATCAGAGAAGTTAACAAAAATGTAATATCTATACATACCATTCATATTATCCATATCTGTTGCTGCACTAGTAGTGGGCAGCAATGGTTCACGCTCATTTTTAACTAGTTCGACTAGAACTTCTGTAAAAATTTACAGTATTACTGTACATAACGGGAAATATTATATATACTTGCGCTTTTGAGTAGCTTCTACAACCTCAGCCGTGTCCCTATCCATAAGTGGAATTTCCATTAAATCTTCCATTGTCGGAGCATCAATGCAGTCTGTAGCAAAGCATAATATTAAAATAAATAATTGTATGTTTCTTTTGCGAGTGCGAATCTCTTTTATAAACATTAAACTTACCTTGACTCTCTTGATTTTGTGGTAGTATATCTCGTAAAGTCGTAAATACTTTCAAAACCATCCGTGCTTAAATTAATCATACATTCAATTTTCTCTTCCACATTATCTAGCGGAGGTGCTGTGTTCTTGTGCCACCTCCAGTACGGTATAGTTCAGAGCGTATTGCAGCAGATTTTTTTCTAACCGTACGTTTCCGGCCTTCGTACTTGATTTTTAATGTTTTGGTCGATCTGAATGTGCTTCCAGATCGAGCATTTAATTCGTTTTGGATGCTTTCCCAAGCGGCTTCTTTCTATCTCCACGTGGAAGCATTACTTTATTTATTCTCAAACACAGTTTGGTATTTCTGGATAAGGGATACCAAAATGTCCCTCTCATATAAAGAAAAGTTTACACTTCTCTCTCTTTTAACTTTATCCATTCTGTACACAAACACTATAATAACACTGAATACAAACGAATAAAAACTTGAACTATGAATACGTGCTTCTCTTGTCTCGGTGTGGACTGATTCGTTCTATATATATATATATATATATATATATATATATATATATATATATATATATATATATATGTATATATATATATATATAGATATATAGATATATATATATATATATATATATATATATATATATATATATATATATATATATATATATATAAATATATATATATATATATATATATATATAAATATATATATATATATATATATCTATATATATATATATATATATATATATATATATATATATATATATATAGGAACCTTTGTTCTATGGCGGTTTTGGGCGTGGGCCCGTCCTTCCGCCGTCGTTGGTTTTGTTTTTCGGTTGTTGTTTCGTTATTTCTGTTGTTGTCGTCTGTTTTTGCTTGTCTTTACGTTTTTGTCTTGTTTTTTTTTCATTTCTTCCTTGGTTTCCTTCGGTGGGCTATGCTAGGTTCTGCTTAGCTGCGGGTGGGTCCTGTCTTCTTGGTTCAGTCGGTTGATTCTTGGTCCTTTGGCTTTCTTTCTTGATTTTACTTGTTTTGGTAGTTTCCACTTCCTCTTGGTCTGGATGCGCATAAGGGCGGCTTCGGTGGGGCTGCATGTGTCCGGTGTGGCTTTTCTCCATGGCGCGGCTTCATTTGCTCTTTTGGGGGCTTCGGTTCTTCTCTTGGTGGCGGCTTCGGTTGTACTTTTGGGGGCGGCATCGGTGGTGGTACTTTTGCGGGCGGCATCGGTGGTTTTCCTTGGGGAGGCTTCGGTAAACTTCTCGGCGGCGGCTTCAGTTGTCTTTTCCAGGGCGGCTTCAGTTGTCTCTCCGGGGGCGGCTACGGTTGTCTTTTCGGCGGCGGTTACGGTGGTCTTTTTGGCGGCGGTTTCAGTGGGCTTTTCGGCGGCGGCGGTTTCAGTGGGCTTTTAGGCGGGGGCGGTTTCGGTGGGCTTTTCGGCGGCGGTTTCAGTGGGGTATTCGGCGGCGGTTTCGGTGGAATCTTCGGCGGCGGTTACGGTGATCTTTTCGGCGGCGGTTTCGGTGGTCTTTTTTCTTATCATGATGTAAATAATCATTTTCTCGATGACGCTGTCCTCCAGGGTGTCCAGGTAGGCTGGGTCGAGATACTTTTGCGCGGCTTCGTTGGGGGTGGTCGGTGTAAAAGTTGTCATCTCGCTGAGACGATGATAATGATTCGTTATCGTCATGTGTCCTTTGCTTTTCGACGGTCATTGAGCCTTCCGCTCAGCTGTTCCGTCGCCTTGTTGTTTGTCCCTGTTTTTTTTTTTTTTGTTGTGTCGGTTTGCTTGTTTGTTTGTCGGTTTGATTGTTTGTCGGTTTGCTTGTTTGTCGGTTTGTTTGTTGTTCTGTTGTGTTCCACTAACGACCGGTTTTCTTTTTTTTTTTTTTTTGTTCTTTTTTTTGTTCTGTTTTTTTTTTCTTCTTCTCGTTGTTGGTCCTTGGTTCGTCCTGGTGTTGGTTCTTGGTTCACCCTCCTGGTGGTTCTTGGTTCGTCCTTCGTCCTCGTGGTGGTTCCTTGTTCGTCCTCGTGGTGGTTGCTGTGTCTCTCCGGTTTGTTCTTGTTGTTCCTGCCTCTTTTTGTTCCTGGGTACTCCGCTGGGTTCGGGGATGTGGGCTTGGGCTTTCCTGTGAAAAAGAAAGATCAGTGATTACTTATGTTGTTGAGGTTTTGGATGTTTCCATTTCACGTTGATGTTGTAGTTTGCTGCGTTGTTGATTGTTGGGTTATCATGTGTTTTCATGCGTTAGAAGCTTTTCGTTGCTAGTTTTTCTATGTGTTGCTTGATTGTCTCCATGTTTAGATCGCTGTGCAGCTGCTCATTGGTCATGCACCATGGCGAGTCTGTTATTTCTCTCAGAGTTTTGTTCTGGATGATTTGAAGTTTGTAGATTTTCCGTTCTTTGGATTGTATCCAGCACGTCGATGAGTACGTCATTGTCGGCCGTATTATGGACTTGTAGATTTGTAGTTTGTTCCTTATGTTCAGCTTGCTTTTCCTGTTCAAGAGCGGGTAGAGGTAGCCCTTAATTTGTTTTGCTTTTTTCGCTGTCTGATCGATGTGTTCTGAAAATGTAAGAGCTTTATCTAGGATTACGCCTAGATATTTAATTCGGTTTTGCCATTTTATGTCCGTGTTGTTTATTTTCAAGCAGCTACTGGGTTCGTGCTTAAATTTTTTCTTCGTGAAGATAATTGCCTGCTTTTTTTCTGCGTTTAGTTTAATCCTCCAGGTGTTACACCAGTCGTTGATCCTTTCCAGGTGATTTTGTAGTCGTTTTGTTATGGTCTCGCTCGAGAATCCTCTTGTGAAAATTGCCGTGTCATCTGCATATAGCGCAATTTCTGTGTCCTTTAGTTTTGGGATGTCTGCGGTGTAGATGCTGTAAAGAAGGGGGCCCAGGACAGATCCTTGTGGGACACCGGCTGATATTGTCTGTGTTGAGGAGATGCTGTCGTTTATTTTTACTTGGAACGTTCTGTTACAGATAAAGGACGTCACAAGTCTGATCATTGCTGTTGGGATAATAAATTGGTGCAGTTTGTATATTAAACCTAGGTGCCATACCCTGTCGAAAGCCTTAGAGACGTCCAGAAAGACGGCTCCCGTGGCTAACCCTTTGTTGAAAGCGTCGATTATTGCTTCTGTTATTCTTGTCGTCTGATAGGTGGTAGAGTGCTCTGTCCTGAAGCCGTATTGTTCGTCCGGTAGAATACGTCTTCAGTTATTTCTGTCAGTCTTTTGTGAATTACTTTTTCTGTAATTTTACTGAGACCTGTCAGCAGACTTGTTGGTCTGTAACTGGAGGTGAGGTTTCGGGGTTTGTTCGGTTTCGGGATTAGAATCGTTGTTGCGTGTTTCCATTGGGTCGGAAACACTCCAAGTTTCAGTGCGGCGTTTATGATTTGTGTTATTTTGTCTATTGCGTTCGGTGTTAGGTTTTTTAGCGCGGCGTTGTTGATGTTATCACAGCCTGGTGCTTTCTTGGTTTTTAAGTTTTTAATTATTCCTTTTATTTCCTCGGGTGTTGTTTCCTCTATTTACGTGTTTTCTACCACTGCTGTTTAGTACACTCAGTACGGTTTCGCGTATTTTTTGCCTTTTGCAGAGTGGGTGTGTGCCGGCGTTCGGTTTAAACTGTTGTGCAAGCGCCTTTGCGAATTCCTCAGTTTTCTCCTCGTCCGTGCTTGCTACAGTGTCGTTTGTTGTTTTCAGTGGCGGCATCGTTCTCCTCTCCTTGTTTCTCAGATTCTTGGCTAATTTCCACGGTTCCTCTGTTATTTCGTTGATGCGTTCTAGTTTGTCTTCCCATTCGGCGTTGAGCTGTTCGCGCAGTGCCCATTTCAGTTGGTTTGTCAGTCTGTTTAAGACGTTCTTGTCCGTCGGTGCCAGCGTCCGTTGGAATACTTTGTTAGCTTTGCGCTTTTCTCTTAGTAGGTTTCTGATTTCCTGTGGGAGGGCGGTTGTCGTGTTGGTTGTCCGTTTCCTTGTGGCGGCCGCGAGTGCTGCTTTTATTTCGTTTTATATCGTCCGTGCTGCTTCTTCTAGGCACGGGCGGCTTGTAATTTCTGTACAAGTGAAGTTCGTCAGATTATCCTTGAATTTGTTCCAATTTGTGATAGTTTTCTCGATTGTCTTCCTGGCCGTATTCGCTTGGAGATTTATGTGCACTGGGTTGTGATCTGAGCTCAAGTCCTTGATGCAGATTATTTCCACGTTTGCTGTGATATTTTTCATAACGGCTATATCCAAAATATCCGGCATTCGCTAAACTCCTTGAAAGTGTGTTGGTTCGTTCGGTGCAATTACTTGTAACTTCCGGTTTTCCGTGTACCTTAGTAATTGTCGGCCCTTGGTGTTTGTCACTCTGCAATTCCATTGCGAGTTCTTTGCGTTGTAGTCTCCTGCGGCTATGGTACCTATATTTCTGTCGAATATTTTGTCCAGGTCGTCGGCGTTTATTTGTTTCTGTGGCGGCGAGTACAGTGCGTAGAGGGCTATGGGTCCGTCAGTTGTCTGTACTTCTACTCCTACCGTTTCCGTGTCCGTGGTTGTTTCTACTTCCGGCAGTTCGTGGTGTTTTATGTTTCTTTTGATGACGATGGCGACTCCACCTCCGGCTTTCTCGCTTCTGTCTTTTCTATAGACTTGGTAGTTTGCTATGTTCAGTTGGTTGCAACGTCTGAGGTGCGTCTCGTTGATCAGGGCCACGTCGACGCTGTGTTCGTTTAGGTGTGCTACTAGTTCCTGTTTCTTGTTTTGTATTCCGTTTGCGTTCCAGAATGTAAGTTTCAGATTGTCTCTAGTTCTTCTAGTGGTCATTGTTGAGTGTGAGCATGATGGTTGTGATTCTTCTAGTGAACTTTTCTGTTTCCTCTTTGCTATGTCCCATTTCGGCAAAGTCGAGCATCATTGCCGTCAGTTCAGATCTGATTACTTCGTTGCTATTCCTTTTGTTTCGGCTGTTTGAAGGTTTTGTCTCCGGGTTGGGGTTGTTGCTTATCGGTTCGGTCTTCTTATCGGTTTCGGTATTTGGCTCGTTGTCGGTGTTTGGGCTATTTGTCTCTATGCTTGGGCTGTTTGTCTCGGTGTTTGGGTTGTTTGTCTCGGTGGGGGTCTCGTTTCCTGCTGTCTTTGTTCCGTTTGTCTAGCTATTTCCGGTCTCGCCGGGCAGTTTCTCCATATAGAGGAGTGTTCGCCTCCGCAGTTTGCGCATTTCGGCGGCAGTGTTAGCGGTTTCTCGCACAGGTGCGTGCTGTGGTTCTGTCCGCATTTCATGCATCTGTATTCGGCGTTGCAGTGCCTCTGCACGTGGCCGAACATCTGGCATCGGTGACATTGTACGGTTTCTCCTCGTGTTTTCAGCGGTTCCATTTTCACGCAGAATCGATCCATTTGGTAGATGGATTGGTATTCCTTCCCAATTTCTATCAGGACCATTTGGATTGGTGTGGCTTCTCTTCCTTTCATCCTGGTCACTTTTATGGCCGGGTATCCGTTGTCGTAGAGGCTCTCTTTGATTTCCTCCTCCGTCAGGCCGCAGGGAACTCCCTTCACTACGACCTTCGGGTTCTTTTCCGTGCTTAGTTGGTGCGTGTGGAATTCGTAGTCTTCTTCTTTCATCAACTTGTACATGTTCCGGTAGTCAGTTATGGTTTGGGGCTGGATTCTTATCCCGTCCCTGGTAGTCGTTGCCCTGGTGTAGTAGATATTGTTTCTGTTTAGCTTCTTTGAAAGCTGCCCATTTGTCCTTATTTCGTAGCACGATGGGAGTTTTGTTGTTGACGTTGTTTTCGGTGGGGGTTTCGGTCTCAGTGACTTCGTCTTCGTCGTCGTCACTGTCCCTTGTATTTAAGCATGCGTAACTGTTCATACTTACCTGCGGTCCTCGCAGGCTTGACGTGGTTGGGCTCGTCAGCTTAGCGGTTTTCTTGGGAAACCGGAAGGTTCCCTCGTCCTCCGGGTCGGTTTTGCGCTTGGGGGGCGGCCTCGGTGATGCTCTCCGTGTCCATCGGTGTGGGTTTCCTCCTCGGGGCGGCTTCGGTGGCTCTCCTCGGGGCGGCTTCGGTGGTTTTCTTGGGTTCGGCGTCGTTGGTCCTCTCGGCGGCGGTCCTTCTGGTCGACGGTGTCCTGGGGCTGTTCGGCGTCAGTGTTTTTCTTCTTCCTGTTCAGGAGGTGGTTGAGCAGGCTGTCCAACCCGTCTTCGCTGATGGAGTCCAGGAAGGCGAAGTCCTTGAATTCCTTGGCGGCGGCGGTTCCGTTGGAGTTGGTGTTGTTCATGATTGGATTCATGTCTGCGGTTTGGTTTTTTTGAATTATTTTGTCAGAATAAAGTTTAACGTCTGCTTCGTACGAAGTTCGGTTAAGCTATGTTGATTCGTTATTCAGAGGTGACCATATTTATATCGCCTTCCGAAATCGTTCAAGGGATTATACAAAAAAACCCCATCGTAAAATATCTATTACAAATTCTTAGACATCTGGAATTTTTTATAATCCATACTTGGAAGGATCTATTATCCGCGGCCCTTTTAAAAAACCCCCATTGTTAAAGACCAATTGTTTGAAATGTTAAATTTTTAGGAACTACAATTCAAATTAAAAAAGATTGTTAAATAAAGTAACAAATTAGCTTTCCAAACCAGACACAAAAACACAAATGACAGTTGAGAACTATCAATGACGTTTAACGAGTAACAGTGACGTATATTGAACGGCTGTGACGTAAATTTTTTACGTCATCCACTTAAACCCTAAGTTGTTACTCGAAGCTTTATTTTAGTTTGTGAAATTGACAAAAGATACTCGAAACTTTTACTAGCAGATTTTTAACGTTAACTGGGAAGTAACTTATCAACGCTTTACTTAGAGATGGTGAAAGAGGCCCTAAGTTGTGTTGGTGTAGGAAGTCTAGTAGCATTTGTCCTCGTTCATTCTTTTCTTCCGAGCCGAAGTTTCCTATCGCTGTCCCCCATTATGTGGAATTTTGTTTCTTGGGTAGCTGTGATCAGATGTAGGGGAATATACTTTAATTATTTTCATGTTGTTGTATTTATTTAAGGACATTGTAACGTAGGCTACGCGTTCTGATATGCTTTTTATGCTGACTATGTTTTGTGTGTGTTTATTATGGATGAGAAATACCGCCGTTTGAGTTTTCGGTGTTACCCTTATGGTATAAAATGTGGCCGAATTTTAGGGTAAATAGTTTCTCGTCGTCTCGTCTCCTTACCTCGCATAATCCTACGACATCCCAGTTTATCTCGGTTAGTTCTTCTTCCAGTTCTATTAATTTTTCTGATGAGTGTAGCGATCTTACGTTGTACGCTAGAAATCTGATGTTTTGGTGTATGATTTATTTCTGTCAAAATTGTCAATCTTTTGTCCCCACTCCCCCAGAATTCGTGGGGCTGACTGAAGTTTCAGTGCAAGATATTAATCCACTTAACTTTGGACTTGTCCTACTTGCCTGGGCTAATAAATTTTCGTGGATTGACATATCATTTGAAGGGGTTTTGCCGGTTTAAAACGTCTCGCTTGCCATGCGTGTTGACGAGTTTTTGTTTCAGCCGCGCCTAACATGGGGAACAGACGCTGTTGGTAGCCTCCCATTCTGGATCAGACGCTACGTTTTCACCATATCTGGCACCAGATCTAGCTTAGTTTAGCCTGCAGGTCAATGTAGTTTGCCGGGGTGTCGCAAACTTGGAGCCATACGTGAGAGTTGGGTACCCTGGGAGGACCAATTCCTTTCAGCCATCTCCTGTCTAAGACACTCGATGTGACCGCTGTCAGAGAAAGGTACCTCTCCAGCGTAACCCCCTACAACCCAAAAGAAATATTAGCTATTGGTGAAACCATACTGCATTCTAGATAATCATATAAACTTAATGAAGTTGGAACCCAGCCTGAATATATAAATATATTCAACCTTTCCGTAGATCTATAATATTATTGAGTCCTTTTGGGACTTCCGAAACAAATCTCATGTGAAATTTAATGTGAAGTTATTTACTAGCTCCCAGTCCACTTTCATGGCACTCAAACAAGAACTAGAAAAATAACATTGTTTTTAATATCATTTCTTTGTGTAATATCATGTCAAATGCCGACGCATTTCGAGATTTATCTCTCATGAGTGCAGCTTTGCAGTCATGTGTTCGAATGGCAATGTTTTTTTTCTACACTTTTCACACTAAGAAAACAGATTGAACAATTGAACTTCCTTTTAACAACATACGTGGAACGTGTAGATACAACGAAAAACGTGTTCATAACTTGAAATTAAATAATCTCGAAAAGAAATCGATAGATTTAGAAGACGTTCGCCGCTTTGTAATCAGGGCTAAAGTTGTTTTCAAATGGGGTATAACTTACCCCACAGTGCCATTTAAAATTGCAGGGGTTGTGGTCCCAGCGCGAAGGGGTTAAGTGATTTGGTTAGAAATTTTCGTGTAAAAGGTGTCCACCTCACAAAGTTAACGTGTCCGAGCGTTTTTTGAGAATTCATCTTTAACTATCCGAGAATCCCTATGTTTCGTTTTCTACACCCAAGCCACCTGGTATAGTCATTTTGTCCTAAGAAACCCAAGAATTTGTCAATGACAAAACATGAAATGTTCATTCAGACAAGACCAGATAATTACGTCAGTTACAAGTCGTCAACCTAATGTAAAAATATATTTTATAGTTTTAAATTATCTTGTAGTAGATTAATTACAAGCGAATAACAGAAATATAAAAACAGATATTATACCTATTTAATTTGCACGATTTTGTCTGTGAGGTACCATGTAAAATAATTTGTTAATACACATATTGATGTTAATTATTTTCTAACAAAACTTTGCAATTTGTATTAATTTTCAATGTAATTTACTTAACCGTTCCGAGTTAACCTCTAAAGCGATAATCATTCTTCGTTGTCGATGAATGGATCCGCCTTAATGTCCGTGCATTGTTACAACGTTGTGTATAATATTTGAACGGCTCATAGGGGACCCTGTATCATCGGCGCCGCTGTCAGCCGCCCCACAAAGCCCGCCTTGTTTAGCATTTCAATAAAGCTCCATTATAAACTTGGACGTGGCAGGAATTATTCCTGCCACCGCTCACGGCTTATTGTCCTCCGTCCTTACACTTCCCCCCCATGAAATATCTAACGCCGCCACAGGAAACAAACACACATTCATAATCATCTCAGTATTAGTATAAGAAATAATTTAACTGACAAGACAGACTATGGAGATAATATTGTTTATTTCTCTTCCTGTAGTCTGTGTTGTCATCATGTCTCTGGTCATATCTATATAGTCAGGTCTTTTATGTATTTATCAATTCATGTTTGTATTGTATTAATTCTCTAATATCATTCGTCTAAATTGTCTTTTTAACCTCTCTCGTCCTAATCCAGTCTTCCCTATATAATAGATAATTGATAATAGATAATACAAAATAGTTTTGAATATTAATTCTTCTCCTTCCTCTTCTTAAAAGCTTTCACCGAAATGTCTTAATAATTGCCTTCTCGACTCCAATCCGAATAATTTACAAGAATTAATTTTGAAATTCTCTAAACAACTAATATCTATTATACAGCAAAATCTAGGATTTAAATATAATATAAGCGTAGGAGTATAACTAGATAATATCTATTATTCTATTTCAAAGCTTAATAAGTAAAACTTGTTTAGGTCAAGGTTTTATGGAAAAAATAGACTAGTTCGTGTAAATCGTCTAATTGTCACACATATTTAGACTTAACTATTTACTCTTGTGTGCTACTTATAGTCTGTGTAGTTTTGCCTGTCTAGTATGATGTGTCTGATCTTGTCCTCATTTTATGCCTAGTCTTCTCTAGTCTTGTGTGTCTAGTCATATCTATCTAATTTTTTTTTGTGTTATACTATCTTGTCTGCGTTTAGTTGTCTACCAAGCCTATTGTCCATCTAGTACTGTCAATTTAGTTTGTCTATCTAATCCTGCATATTTACTATTTTTTCTCTTTAGTATTGTTTGTCTGGTATGCTAGAAGAACAGTTAATTGAATGATTTATTTTAAATGTGTTATAAAGTATTTCTCATGTTCAAATATTCTTGTAGGTTTGGTGCATTGAGGGTCGCAGGGCGTCTCAGAATAATATATAAGGGGTAGCCGAAAACCTAATATCACAGAACATCCCCTACCTCTATTGCTTCAGTACGTGTGGCGACTACAAGGCCCACAATTATATCAGTTTTATTATTCATAACTTAAATATAGTGAGTGGGAAAACGTAATGGGGTCGGTCATCACAAAAAAACTTTTCCCCAGTTTGTATTGATTATCTTCTAGACATATTGGCGTACAGATTTATATTTCGAGAAATGTTTTAAGTAGCAACTAGTACGTGCGGATGGAATAGTTGAATATGGTGAAAAAGTTGATGAGCATGAAATGGTTGAAAGTGTACATACAATAGTTGTGCGGGCGAAATAGTATATAGAATCTTAAGAATTTTGAAGTTGTACAATATACAAATTTAAATTTTTTAAATATGAAATCCTTCATTAAAAAAATTCTGTGTCAAGGCTATCGACCGTTAAAATACCAAAACATTAATTCTAATATTAAAATCAAACTGACAGAATTCTCTTACAATTTTCAAGCAGTAGCTCTTTGAGTTTATTTCCATCAATACCAGTAGGGAAAGATGATATGTTCTAAAACCACACCCCATCTGACGTCCTGTGACCTTTGACCTTGACCTTGACCTTTGACCCTGACCATGACCTTTGCCCTGACCTTGATCGAACTTCGCCCGCATTCGGCGGGCTCGTTTGATCGTTCAATTATACTACACGTCTCGTTCTCGATGATAATTTGTAGACTTTTAGCGTATAGGAAAACACATTCATTTATCATGTTACATGACTGGAAACCTTAAAGAAAACATTTGCCTTGCGTTAGATAATACAGATTTTGCGAACGTAACGTTATTATCTTGGATCGGTCGATTGTAAAGTTTTGCAAAGGTCTGTGACCGTAGAGTTCCAAAATCAGCCACTGATACTGCAGCATATTTTGTACTATGTGCTGTGAAGTGATTTGTATCAATGCCTGCTTTAAACAGCAAGGATTTTTAACAGTGGCCAATCGTTTGAGAAGTTACGTTTTTGTATGGCTTGATGTTTGATATGAGTAATTTGTTGTTTTGCTCATTCCTTAGGTCTTTTTTTAATTAGTGCGATAGTTTGCTGCGCTGTAGATAAAATAAGCATCGTTGATACTTTTCCTGCTGCACCCTTTACCTGCTTTTAGCTACTTTTAGCTGATTTATTCAGGCCAAGTCCTTCAAAACTGGTGTCCCCTGTACTTGTATATTTAAACCTTGTAGTCGTTCCTCAAACATTCCCCTGAAGAATCGGGACAGCAGTTTATCCTAACCGAGATCTTGAGTACAGATGAGTGGTATTGCTGATCTGTTGCAGTTCAAATTCCCATAACTTGCTCCGTTTTCGAACGGAGCTAACAAATCGTCTAACTTTCCGTTAGAAAACGTATACTATAGTATATTTAATGTAATTGCGGTAAATATTGGAATATTTTTTGATGTAGAAAATGTCCGCCATAGCTGTAAGGTACCTTGGTGTTGTTTGAGTGTTGATGGTGTTATGGTCTTGATAATGATTTCTGTAGATGCTTCATTTATTCCTTTACTTAGGAATGCTTTGCTCCCTGCCACCAATGATAGTTTGTGTGCCAGTGGATGTATTTCTTGCTTGGAAGGAGACAATAATAAATTTTTGTGAGGTTTTAAAACCTAAACGCTGTTCGGTAAGTAGTGATTTAAAGAGCGGGTTCCGGGGCTGGGTTGACCATAATGGTACCACGACTGTTCCCTCAGCTTTATCGGTTATTATTTTTCGCGAGTTCTAAGGGTAAGTGCGAAAGGAGGAAAAAACATAGATTTTTCATTGGTTCACTTAATAGTAAATATATCTACTTTCATCGCGGGATCTTTCATTGGATCTGGGAAGCGAGAACAAAATCTAGGGCATTTTCGATTCAACCTTGATGTAAAAAAGGTCAATTGAGAAAATTACACTTTATTGATTTTTTCAAATGACTGTTTACATAGCTCCCATTCGGTATCTATATTAGTGATTCTCGATGCTAACCCAGCCCCTTTATGCATAACTGACGGGATGTATGACGCGTAAATCCAGATTTTTCTCCTCTCGCACCATTGCCAGACCTCTATTGCTAAGGCATTTAAGTGGGGATATTGAATGCCGCCTGTTCTATTGATATAGGAAATTGCAGGCGTATTATCAATTTTTAAGAGAATTTTGCCGTCTGATACTTTGTTCGCGAAATATCTTAGACCAAAGAACGCTGCTAATACTTGTAGATAGTTTATGATAAACTTTCTTTCCTCCTTCGTCCAGAAACCATGAGCGTTACGTCATTACAGTAAGCACTCCACCCGGTCAGAGATGCATCTGAAGATATCTCAAGTTTAAACTGAAGTGTTCTAATTAGGTTAGAACCTGTTGTTGTATTTATTTTCCACAAATTATTTTCTTCCATTATTAGCTTATTAACATTATTTCTACCGTCGTAGTCGCTGTCACTTAAAATTAAGGCTAGTTATTTTTGTCTTTCTAGTCTTTTACAGTTGATGGATCCATATGCCACTCCTGGGCAAGCTGCCGTCTGTCAACACAAATTTAAAATCTACTGATTTTATAATAAAACAAAGTATTTGCATTTCTGACATTTTTTATGGTTTATGACAAGGCCCGAAGTTCCAACATGTTTTTTACCAAATTTCATTACCTCTTTTATTGAGGTTTTATTTTTATTGGAATTTCCTTTTTAGAGTCAGAATGCTCTCCTAGCATTAGTTGCTTCTACGTCTTCAGTAAGAGGTATTCCTTGCTTTTGGGGATTGTTGGATGAGATTACCTGAATCAACATTTTATCCAGATTTTCTTCTAAAAAAGGAAATTGTTTTATAATATGGACCTTTATTGTAAATATTTCTGTAACTTCGTCTAATGGACAGTTTGTCGTATGGATTGTTAGTCGTATGGACAGTTTGTCGTACAGACAGTTTGTCGTTTGGACATTTTGTCGTATTCACAGTTTGTCATATGGGTAATTTTTTGTATAAACAGTTTGTCGTATAGACAGCTCTTTGTACATGTTATTTCTGTACAAAGACATACTTAAGTGTGAATGAATCAGCACACTTAAAGATTTTTTATGTAAGTATCTCATATGGAGGTTAATTATTTTTTATGTGATACCGGTTTCATATGGAAACTCAATACATCTTAAATGAAGATACTTAAATGAAAATACATGAAAATAAATCTTTTTTGTTGTACACAGTTTGACAGTTTGTTGTATAGACAGTTTGTGGTATAAACTGTGTGTCATAGACAGTTTGTCGAATGTACAGTTGTCATATAGACAGCTTTTGTACATGTTTGTTTTTGTACAAAAAACATACTTAAGTGTTAATGAACCACCACACTTAAGCATTTTTTGTCCCGTATTTTTTTGTCCCGCATTAAGTGTCCCGTATAGAGGCTAAATACTCTTTATGTGATACTGGTTTCATATGGAAACTCATATATCTTTTTGTTCTACAGACAGTTTGTCGTATGGACAGTTTGTCGTATAAACAGTTTGTCGTATACTGTTTGTCGTATGGACAGTTTGTCATATAGACAGTTTTTGTACAAAAACATATTTCAGGGTGAATGAATCACCACACTTAGGCATTTTTTAAGTAAATGTCTCGTATGGAAACTAAATACTTTTTATGTGATTCTGGTTTCGTGTGGAAACTCATAAATCATTCTTATACAGACAGTTTGTCGTATAAACAGTTTGTCGTCTGGACAATTTGTCGTATAGACAGTTTTTGTATATGTTGTTTTTGTGTAAAAACATACTTAAGTGTGAATGAATCAACACACTTAAAAATTTGTTAAGTAAGTGTCTCGTATGGAGACTAAATACTCTTCATGTGATACTGGTTTCGTGTGGAAACTCATATATCTTTGTTATGCAGACAGTTTGTCGTATAAACAGTTTGTCGTATATACAGTTTGTCGTCTGGACAATTTGTCATATAGACAGTTTTTATACATGTTGTTTTTATGCAAAAACATACTTAAATGTGATTGAATCAACACACTTAAGCTTTTTTTAAGTAAATGTCTCGTATGGAGACTAAATACTTTTTATGTGATAATGTTTCGTACGGAAACTCATATATCTTTATTCTTATACAGAAAGTTTGTCGTTTGGACAGTTTGTCGTGTAAACAGTTTGTCGTATGGACAGTTTGTTATATAAACAGTTTTTTGTACATGTTGCTTTTGTACAAAGAAAAAATAAAAAACATATTTAAGTGTGAAGAAGTCCACACATAATCATTTTTGAATTGTCTCGTAATGAGGCTAAATACTTTTTATGTGATACCTACGTTTCCATTCTGATTTTTATCAGTGGTTTTTATTTAATTCTGCCAGTTTACAAACGATGTTTTTGAGGTTATCGATCTGTTTTTCAATTTTTTTCCAGTCTTCCATCCGTTTTTTTGTTTCTTCCTATCTTTTTTCGTGATCGTGAACATGATTTTCTCTTCTTATTATCTCCTGACATTGTAAACCTTTTATTCATATTTAGGTTTGGTAATTTTTTATACTTAAAGTAGTCAGTACGTGTGAAACGTCAAACACAACGAACAAATATGAATTTACAGGGCTTGGAGCCGGCTAGTCCACAGTAGCCAAGGCGCCAAATTTCAAACTCTAAAAAGTGTGAAATGTAAGCAATGACGAGCATTACTAAAAATTATCATCGAGAACGAGACGTGTAGTATAATTTATTAACCCCACGCTGCATGTAGCTGATAAGCAAAAAATCCGCTAGAAGTTAAAAATCTTCAAATCTCACGCATGCGCAGATCCAAAAGTGCGGGTCAAGGCAAAAAGTCAGGGTCAGATCATGATCAAGGCCAGGGTCAACGGTCAGGTTAGGGTCAAAGGCCAGGGCCCATGTCAGGGTCAAAGGTCACGCCCAGGTCAGTATTAATGGTCAAAGTCAAAATCAAGGTCAAAGGTCACTGTAGGTAAGAGGGGGAGGTGGTTTTAGAACATTTCATCTTTGCCTACTTATGCCTCTTAGACTTTGTGGGGCTGCTGCCACCGATTGATAAAATATTTTACAAAACTGACACCGTGATTTCATCGTCTGATCCTTTCTCTACAAATGTGTACAATTTTATTGTTCCCCCCGAAGTTGAACCTATTAAGACGATTGTTTTAGTGAATCGAGATGCGTCAATCAGGTATTGTAACCAAAACTGATCACAATTTCAAAATATTCAAAAAGTGTAAAAAATGTATTAATGCTTGAAGAATTTCAATGATTTATTTACTGAACATGTGTGTCCGTAGGAAGTATTCCCTGACAACATTTGAACGCTTTACCTTCGCCGAGGACGCCGTGGGGAATATTTTTTCCTTCAAAGGTTTTCTGCAAATATCTCGTCAATGCATTGAAAATTGGGACTTGAACCACCATATGTAGGACGTATGTACCTACAAAAAGTATTCATTGGAGATCTTGCAAAATCATTTGGTTTAGTCACAAATGTAAAAATGTAAAAAGCAATTTTTTTCAATGGCTACGTACCGCTTCTTTGAATTTGGTTCACGTTTCACGTTTCCATATTTTCATATTTATAAGGGCGAACAGAGTTCACTTGTGTAATCGAAACGGCTAGCGGCCGAAATTTATCAAAAATATCGATCAACGTCTGTTTTATCAATGTCTGTTCTCGATCAGAATTGGACAAAAAACCCACTTTCTGCGATCGTAGTTGGTGCCAACTGACTGACGGTTGTGCTAACGTTTGTTTTTGCGTCCTGCCAGTAGCGCCGGCTTGTTTTCTTGGTGAATTATCAGTAGAGAAAATGCTGAAATAAATCCAAAATTCGAATCATCTTACGCCGTCACTTGGAGGTGAAGGTGTGGAAATGTGTTTGGCACCGATTGGTGTTTTTCGTTGCATCCGAAATGTCGTGTTAAGAAAATTCCGATTTTCGACGTACCCGAAATTTGAGAATTTTTGGGAAATTTCCCCCCACCGAGCCGTAGTCGGCGAAGAAGCGAAGTTTACAACCCTTGCAGAAAAGAGTTGGAGTTCGCGAACTTGGGCGATAAAAGTTGCTAAACTTGAAAGAGGGATGAAATATGACGCGCGATAAATGGGCGACGATTCCCAGGGCTCTGGGGGGCGCACAGTGCGAGCGAAACTTGCAAACTTGCTTTCAGAATGTCGGCAATTTCTGGCGGAAGGACGCCGTTAAAAAATTTCTCAAAATTCGCATGCACCTCTCAGCTAGGACACAAAATACGAATTTCGTTTTGTTGCAATAACTTTGCCAGTTGCAAAGTTTTCGCAACTTTTAATACCCCATGGCACCAGTATGTTCTCGATATGCCACTGTAGGGCAGCAAGTTGTCTCATTTGTACTTTTGTAGATCTTGATTGCGGATTGACATTCTACCGGTTTCCTACTATCGGTCGTGGTGACAGCGTGGTTTCTGCTAATCGGCACATCGTACGCAAGATACTCTCGACCTCCATCGAACGGTGTAGAAAACATTGCAAAATTCCGCAAACGCAAGCGCCAATGCGGCAATAGCCGCAAATGTCCGGTTTTGCAAAAACATCTACCGCACGGCCATTTTTGCAAAAAAATCGAGCGGCCTTTTCGAAGGCCCAGAGAGGAAGAACCTACGAAACTGGACCCGCAAACGGGAAGGCGTTCCATTCAAAAAAGATCTTTTATGCGATTTTTTATTTTAGGTTTCTCGCATTTAACTCGAAATTTTCAGCAAAGACTCGAAAATTCGAGATGACAGTTTTGTGCAGAAAAAACCGGCGCTGCCGATAGCATCACTCTATGGTTTCTAAATATCCGCACTTATTCAAAACCGCGGTTTCCGGTTTTTGAAAATTAAAAAACCGCGGTTTCGGTTTCAGTTTTTTAAGAACTTATGGTAGTAGTGTCTGATATTTAAACGATATCTTAGTTTTGTACAAAATACGGCGCTTAGGGAAAGTGATCTTTCGGAGTAAGTGGATGTGTAGTTTTAATTGTAGAGAGTGCTTGAAACAAAATATTTAATCTTTTTGTTCTCTCTTGTTCTTTTATATTTAGGAAACTCCAAACAAAAATAATTTACAAGTTATCTTACCATTTGAAAATTACTTTTAATTTCAGCATCTTCTTCGACGTAATACTCATTATCCACATTTTCTTAGTGCGGTTCTTCAGGAAATAAATCTTCTTCTTCACTGCTGCAGTTGTTTACTCTATTGCTACTACTTCAGATGATTTCTTGTAAAAAGTGTCACATAAAGCGAGATGAATTGTATGGTTAATGCAAATTTTTGGTTCAGCAGGACAATTTGTACCATTTTCTAAATTACCAGGGCATCGTTATGTGTAGTATCTTACTCAGTAATAATCCCACGGCAAGAACTCGCAGGAAAATCAAACTTTGAGGTTTTTTCGACCAGAAATTGAAAACCGCGTTAAAATCGCTTGATAACTGACGCCGCGACGGCCCGTCAAAGTTAGATCTATCGAGGATTGGTTGCATTTGTTTTTTTAGAAATTTCGCAGCTGCCGCAACAAATTCGACGTTTTGTTAAAGCAAAGCGGTAGTGAAAACCGTGTTGCAAAATCTTCGACAGCGGCGTCGCGACGTTGCCGCAAAGTTCAACTTGCTAATAGCTATAGGTCGAATTTCGGGAACTCGCGGCGGTTTTTCTGCCGTAGTTTTTACAATTTTGCAGATAGCAAAACAAATTTCATGTTTTGCTGAAGGGAAAGCTTGTGGTAAAGCACGACTAAAAACCGAGTTGCGAAATTTTGTTTGCGTCACCGCGAACTTTCTATCCAAGTAATCCACAATATCATTTCTGAAACTGATACTAAATGAATCCAAATGTTTTTTAACACATATTACGATATTATTTGCTGAACAAGTTCCTTCAATTCGCAGAAGACGTAAATTGCAATAAAAATTGTTTCTCCATGAATATTAATGTTAGTATCGTCGGCGTCTCCAACTAGTCCACTAATCTAGCTTTGTAATAATATTTTGTCTATTTGCTTTTAATTCTAGAAACTTAAAATCATATCTTTCTTTCTTCGTATTCCTCTTGAATTAAGGTCATAACACCTGAAGAACATTTTGGCAAGATTTGGATGGGAAACCGACCAGCTATTGCGTTGACGGTTATGCGGTTTCGGTTTTTGCACAGAAAACCGCGGTTTTGCAGTTCGGATATATCCGAACCAGTAACCCTAGTTGCCTGTTTTACCTCTAATTCCATAATAATATATTTTATCATATCTGTTATATTAAGAGAAAATGTTACAGGTGCTAGAATACTCCCTTGAGGAACACCCACGTTAACGATGCTAGATTTTGACAGTCCAATCTTCCAAGTTGAATTAATTGTGACGTATTGTTTCCTGTTGGCCAAATACGATATAAATCTGTTGTCTGTACGGTTTCTAAATATCCGCACTTATTCAAAACCACGGTTTTCGGTTTTTGTAAATTAAAAAACCGCGGTTTCGGTCTCGGATTCGGTTTTTAAGAACTTTCGGCAATAATATTTAAACGAGATCTTAGTTTTGTACAAAAGTTGGCGCTTAGGAAAAGTGATCTATCGAAGTAGGTGGATGTGTAGCTTTAATTATAGAGAGTGCTTGAAACAAAATATTTAATCTTTTTCTTCTCTCAGAAGTTCTTTTATATTTAGCAAACTCCAAACAAAAATAATTTACAAGTTTTCTTACCATTTGAAAATTACTTGTAATTTCAGCATCTTCTTCGACTTAATACTCATTATCCATATTTTCTACGTACGGTTCTTCAGGAAATTAATCTTCATCTTCACTGCTACAGTTGTTTAGTCTCTTGCTACTACTTGAGATGATTTCTTGTAAAAAGTGTCACATACAGCGAGATGAATTGTCTGGTTAATTCAAATTCTTGTCTCAGCAGGACAATTTGTACCATTTTCTTAATTACCCATATATTTTGCGTATTATTATACGGGCTACGTCATATGTAGTATCTTACTCAATAATAATTTCAGGGAAATAAATCCCAGGCTCAATCAAAGTTTGAGGTTTTTGCGACCAGAAATTGAAAACCACATGGAAATCGCTCGATAACTAACGCCGCGATGGCTCGTTAAACTTAGATCTATCGAGGATTGGTTGCATTTGATATTTCGAAATGTCGCAGCTGCCGCAACAAATTCGACGTTTTGTTAGAGAAAAACGTGGTCGGAAAGCGAGACTGAAATCTGCGTTGCGATTTCTTTGACAGTGGCGTCGCGACGCCTCTGCAAAGTTCAATTTCCTAATGCGGCTGCTAGTTTTTCCGCCGTAGTTTTCGTAATTTTCAAGCTGGCGAAACAAGTTTGACGTTTTGTTGAAGGGAAAGCTTGTAAGGAAGCGGTAGTGATAACCGCGTTGCAAAATCTTCGACGGCGGCGTCGCGACGTCGCCGCAACTCGATAATGGCTAAAGATCGAATTTCGGGAACTTGCGGTGGTTTTTCCGCCGTAGTTTTCGCAATTTTTCAGATAAATTTCATGTTTTCCTCAAGGGAAAGCGCGACTAAAAACCGAGTTGCGAAATTTTTTGCGTCACCGCGAACTTCAACTTTCCATCCAAGTCACCCACAATATCATTTCTGAAACTGATACTAAATGAATCCAAATGTTTTTCAACACTTATTTCGCTATTATTTGCAGAACGAGTCCCTTCAATTTGCAGAAAGCCTAAATTGCAATAAAAATTGTTTTCTCCATGAATATTAATGTTAGTTTCTTCGGCGTCTCAAACTAGTCCACTCAGCTGGCGTAATTCTATTTTTTTGTCCATTTGCTTTTAATTCTTGAAACTTTAAAATCATTTCCTTCTTTCTTTCTTCGCAATCCTTTTGAATTAAGGTCATAACACCTGAAGAACATTTTGGCAAGATTTGGTTGGGAAACCGGCCAGCTATTGCTTTCCGAATAAATGCAGATTTTGAAATTGCTCATATACCACCGACGGTTGCCATTTTTGCAACAAAAGTTTGCAATGTTTGAAAGAGCACTAATTATAACAACACTATATTATAATATAACAATATATTTTATTTTATGTATCTTTAGATAAACCCGAAAACCGCGTTTTTTTATGACGGTTATGCGGTTTCGGTTTTTGCACAGAAAACCGCGGTTTTGCGGTTCGGCTATATCCGAACCAGAAACCCTACATCACTCGCGTCGCGATCGGTTCAAATAGGGCCGCTGAACGGCCGAGAAACGGAAATTTCATTTTCGCGCCGCACCCCCGCCGCCTCCAGCGGAACCACAATATCTCAAAGATTAGTCAATTGTCCAACCGGACCCGCAAACGTCAAGGCGTTCGGCAACGGACCTTCAGCTGTCGGCTCGCAATAGCTCGTCAAAAAAGATCGTTCTTTGCGATTTTTTTTCGGTTTTTCGCATTACACTCCAATTTTTAAGCGAAGACATAAAATTCGGAGAAATTCGATATAACAGTTTTGTGCGGAAAAAAACGCCGTTTCCGATTGCACCACTCGCGTCGCGATCGGTCCAAATACGGCCGCCGGGCGGCCGAGAAACGGAAAATTGGTTTTCGCGCCGCACCCCCGCCGCCTCCGGAGGAACCACAATATCTAAAAGATTAGTCAATTCTCCAACCGGACCCGCAAACGGCAAGGCGTTCCGTTCAGCGGTCGGCTCGCAATAGAACGTCAAAAAAGATCTTTTTGCGATTTTTTTTCGGTCTCTCACATTTACCTCCAAATTTTCGGCAAAGACTCGAAAATTCTAGATGACAGTTTCGTGTGGAAAAACCGGCGCTCTCGCGTCGCGATCGGTCCCGATCCCGAAAATTTCGTTTTCGGGTCGCACCCCCGCCCCCTCCGGTGGCACCACTATATCTCTGAGATTAGAACTTACCATTTTCGCCCGGCAAAATTTCTTTCAAAAATCACTCAAAACGTCCGTTTTCATTCTCCAAACCCGATTCTACGTATTTTTTCCGCCCTCTTAACCTACTATTTTAATATATCATGTAAACTGTTTGTTTTGAACTGATGTTTTAGGTGTTTTATGAGATTTACTGGACGCTTCTATTTAGGATTACCCAGTTACACTAACATTTATATAACTTAACCTAACCGAACCTTTTTGAGTAGTGGGTCAAATTTTGTTTATTATATTTTTCGTACTAGCTCGTGGGTCACCAGGCCAGTGGCATCTCTTGAAAAAGAGGAGGTAGGTCAAAGACTACTTTTCGACGTTCTTAAAGACGTTCTCACATTCAGAGGCTTTTACAAAATTCAAATTTCCTTCCCTCCTTCCTTGTATTATACAATAAAATACAATTAGAGTATTTGAAATATTCTGCTTAAGATATTGAATGTATCTTAGAACGTACAGCGCCTTCGTGGCAAAAATTGCTAACTAGTTCTCACTTTTAAAGCCTTTTACAAAATGCAAGTCTTCTTCTTGTTTTACAACTTCTACTGTGGAAGTGGAGAGCAAAAAATAAAGTTCGAAGTCAAAACAAGTCCATAAAAATTTCTGACGTATTATACAATGAAATCCAATTAGAGATGTGGTAATTAGAGCCTCTGTGACAAAAATTGCTAACTAGTTAAAACGCACAGTGACGGGAACACTATTTGGTCGTTGTCGATGTAATCTAACTAAACGTAGATTTAATCGAGATTAGGTTATCGTTAGATTAAGTTATGTTAGAAACAGACAAATTTAGACTGAGGGACCGAGACTTCTTGCATAAGAAAAATTAATTCAATTTATATGTACCTTAGAAAATGTATTTTCACTATGTTTTTGATTTAGTGAAGCGAGTTGTTGCCGTAGTTACAACAAACAGAAAACGTTTATTAATGATTTGATTTGCATTTGATTTACATTGGACTTTTAAGTACGATTGGAAAACTTTTATGCACGATTATAATAATGGCATCTTTCACATACAATGATTTATTTATTAATGTGTTCATTTTGTTGTGCGAGTGGGTAAACATATTTAAAATACAATAATTGGAGAAGTAATTCCTTTTTGAAATATTTAATATATCAAACCTTTAACTTTTGTGGTTGAGAAATTTTATTAGGAAATAATAAAAATTCTAAAATCAACGCTTAAAAAGCCTATGTGGGTCACTGTCTTACCCGCGGGTCATAGGTTCGCCATCCCTGATATAGACTATCCCTGAGTCGAATTGAGTTTATGTCGACTAATATAAATTGTGTGATCTTATTATTTTGAACCCATTTTTAGGTTTACAATTAGATAGATCTGTTGCATAATATTTAGTCTTGTCTTACTAATTCTGTCTGTCTAGTCTTGTCTGTATAGTTTTGTATGGCTAGTCTTGTCTGTCTAGTCTTGTGTTTGTCTAGTCTGTCCGGTCTGTCCGGTCTGTCTGGGCTGTCCGGTCTGTCCGCTCTGTGGGGTCTGTTCGGTATGTCCGGCTTGTACAGTCTGTCCGGTCTGTCTAGTCTGACTAGTCTTGTATGTCTAATTTTGTCTATCTAGTCTTGTCTGTATAGCATTTTCTCTCTTGTCAGTATATATGTATTACATCAAGAGTTAATTTAATAGTCTAGTCATAATATAATGACATCAATTTGGTTAAAATCTCCAACATTTGTTTCACATATAACTCATTTAGGGTAAATAAATTGGATTGGCTGAGGAATTAAAAGGATGATGTAAAATCAATTACTTGTCCAACCAGCAACTAACTCATTCCCTGTAAGAAAAAAAAACTGGTTTTATTTGATAAACGATAATTTGATGAGGTCTCAGCTGTAAACCAAACCCTCTCCCCTTTCTCATTTTCCGCAATAAAATCTAAACTTGCAAATGAGTCTGCTAACTGTCTATCGGATGTGCGCGTCTGGTTCGTCACCTACTTCAATAAATGAGAACATGATGGATGGTTGGAGGGCGTGTACCGATGATCTATTTATCTCCCGCGACAATAAGGGTAGTCCCGAGACGCCACTGGCACATCACAAGGGTTGAATGTAATGGCGATCAACGACCAAGTCTCGTATGCCATCAATCATTTTGCGGGTCCGCGATGATCGAGTACAATCTTAAATTGATTCCCATGATGTTAAGGACGAAAACGAGATAAAAACGATTCGAATGTGTATTTACTATACCATTTTTCCTTTCCATTGTTGTAAAAAATTGAACAATAATCGATTTATATATAGGAAAGATTTATATCAAAGCACGAATAATTTGACATGGGTTTGATAGAAATATATCGAATGGGCAATAAAAGCTTTTCTGTATATATTTTCTGATAAATTTTCAATAAATTAGATAATCTTGAAATTACATTCTCTGACATTTAGACATTTACATTCAACTAGACAAAACAATATACAGTACTATAAAATAGAAAACCAGACATATCTAGACAAACAGACGTAGAGTATAAAAAACTACAATAGACTTCATAAGACTAAACATTACTAAAAATAACGGGGCAACACCAGACAAGAAAAATGGTAGAAAAGAAATGGCTAGAAAAATTTCCACAAGTCCAATATTCGAGAAAACTAATCAATAGTAGATTGTTCAATGCTAGATACATCTTGACAAAACTAACTAATACAAGATAATACAAAGCTAGACATATGTACAGAAAACTATAGGTAGAGTAGCAAAAAACTAGAATGTAGAATAAAAAATTTGAATAGTCTAGATATGACTAAACAAGAACAGAAATGACGAGACAAAACTAGATAAGAAGAGTAACTAATATTAGACAAGATAAAATCATACCAGGTCAATATCAGAGAAGACCAGACAAGACCAGAGAAGACCAGACCAGACCAGACAAGACTAGACAAGACAAGAGAAGACCAGCCAAGACCAGACAAGACCAGACAAGACCAGACAAGACCAGACAAGATCAGACAAGACCAGACAAGACCAGACAAGACCAGACAAGACCAGACAAGGCCATACAAGGCAGACAAGACCAGACAAGAGCAGACAAGACCAGACAAGACCAGACGAGACCAGACCAGACCAGACAAGCCAAAAAATGTAATAATTTTATAGCATATTAATTTTCAGAATATGCGGCTCCGCCCAGAACAAAGCAGGTAATGAAAATTGACGCGAAGGGTACAGAAGTCGGCCTCGTAGTCTACAGAGTTAGAGAGTTAACTAACACACTAAAATGGACACATTAGATGAACAAGAACAAATACAATTACAGGCGGACTACATACGAGAACACTCAAAAATTCTACATGCTACAAATAGACAAACACAAGACATCACAATAGACTGTTACGAGACATAACGAACATAAGTCTACACAACACTTCTTCTTATCACGCCCTCTCCTGCCGAAGGTTGGGGATCCAAATAGCAATTTACGCTCTGGAAAGTGCGGCACGAAAGATTTCTGCAGACGAGCGGTCGATCCATCTCCTAAAATCTTTCAGCCACGAGTTCTGGCGTCTTCCTACTGATCTTTTCCCTTGTACTTTGCCCTCTATTATTAGGCGTAGTATTTCGTATTTATCACCTCTCATCACATGACCCAGGTATTGCATTTTTTTTTCCTTGATGGTGTTCAGAAATTCTTTATGTTTGTGCATGGGCTGGAGTACTTCATCGTTGGTAATCCTTTGTACCCATGAAATTCGCAGCATCCGTCTATACACATACATTTCGAAGGCTTCTATTTTCTTTTCGGTCTGGAATTTAGTGTCCAACTTTCAAATCCATAGAGTAGGACAGAGAACACCTAGCATCTGATCATTCCGGTTCTGAGTTCTAAACTGAGGTCTAGTCTAGTAAAAAATATATAAAATATAGTCTTCATATTCATGAAGATTTTTCTCGCTTGCTCAATCCTTGAAAGTATTTCCCTTTTCGGGTCGCACTGACTATTGATGTTAACTCCCAGATATTTTATTGAGGTCCCTTGTTCGTTTGTTTTTCCCTTGACATGCAGGTGTGCATTTATTGTAGTCTTAGAAAAGACCAATAATTTGGTTTTGGAGACATTGAGATGCAATCCAAACATCTCGCTATAGTGAACTACGGCATCTACGATGCTTTGTAGTTCTTGTACATCGTTGGCTATTATAACTGTATCGTCGGCGTACCTGATATTGTTTATTGTGTTTCTTTTGATCTTGATTCCGCCCTGGACTCCATCCAGTGCTTCTCTAAATATAGTTTCCGAGTCCAGATTAAACAGGAGACAAGGCGCAACCTTGTCGAATACCCCGTCTGATTTGCGTATCTTCCGATGTTGATCGTTCCATCACTACTACCGCCGTTTGATGGCAATAAAGTTCTGATATGAAACATAGGTCCTGTTTGTCGACTCGGGTTGTTCTTAGAATTCCGATCATCTTCTGATGATTAACACAGTCGAACGCTTTTCAATAGTCTATGAAACAGGCAAATATATTTACATTCATGTCTCTACACCTTTGTGTCATTACATTTAGGGTAAGAGTGCTTCACGTGTTCCGAGTCCGTTTTGGAATCCAAACTGGGTGTTGTCCATCTGATATTCGCACTTCTTGTAGATTCGCGTGTGGATGATTCTGAGAAAGGTTTTCAGGACATGGGACATAAGACTTATCATCCGATAGTCATCACATTGTGAGGCGTTGGGTTTCTTTGGCAGGGTCACGAATGTTGATTTAAGCCGACGGTATTTGGTTTATCTGACGGTATCTTGCTTGAGCTATATAATCCGTTAAATAATGCTGTTATTAGGTCTAAGCCTTCAACGTTGATTTTATCGGGACCGGTAGCTTTTCCGTTTTTCTGTTTTCCGCTTTTATTGCATGCACAACTTCAATTATAACTAATGATCCTATTTAAACGTTTTATTCTGTCAGTTTTGCCTTGTATATCCGTCTATAATACATGAGGTCTAATATTTCTTGCGTCATCCATTTCTGTTTTTTGTTGGTTGCAGTGAATCCAATGTCTTTTTTCCTGGATATTTGTTATTTTAGTTTTTAAATCATTCCATGTCTTTTCAACATCCTCTTCACGTAAGGATACCTCTACCATTTCTAGTTCTTTTTCGATCTTAGAACTTATCTCTTTCATTTTTTCGGGGTTATTCAATTGTGCGATGTCTATTTTTCTTGAGGTTTTTTCTTTTCTAACTCTCAGGAATCTCTTGAAGTTCAACACGACAGGGTTGTGATCACTGCTTATGTCTGCTCCAGGGTTGGTTTTTGTAGATTTCATATACCTTTTGAAGTTTAGGTTGAGCAAAATGAAATAAATCTGATTCCTGACAATTTTTTCTTCCCTGTCTGTAGGTGACCTTCAGGTGTATAGTCTTCATGGATGCTATTTAAAAAAATGATTACCCATTAAAAGGTTATTTTCTACACAGAATTGCACAAGTTTATCTCCCCTGCTGTTCCTTTCGCCAAAACCGTCAAACCCCCTATGCCATCCTCCTCAGCATCACGGCCAATTTAGGCATCACAATCTGCAATTTTCATCGTTATCTCTCCCTTCTTTGTGAGCTGCATTACTTCGTCTATTTTGTTATAAAATTCTTCGATTTTCTGATCTGGTTTGTTATTTGTTGGGGCATAAATTTGAATTATATTTAAATCTCTGTGAGTTGTTGGTAATTTTAATAGAACCACTCTATCGCTCAAAGAGATGAAGTCTATGACCGACTGTGCTACGTTATCCGAAACGAGTATGGCTGTTCCGTATCGATGCTTTGTGTCAGTGCCTCCTGAATAATAAATGTATCCATTATTTGTTTCTTTGCCTTCCAGAACCAGGCCATCTAACCTCACTTAGTCCTAGTATATTGATACTCATTCTGTTCATCTCAGCCTCATTGTTTGCCAGTTTTCCTGGCATACACAAGCTACGTACGTTCCAGGTGGCGATACGTACTATATTGTCAATAGTAGGCAACGGTGGTATTCTTCGCACCATCTCCCAACTTAAGGGGTGCCCCGGACTGAGGGCCATTTTATTGTTTTTGTCTGCCATTAGGCTTTTTTGGGAAAGTAATTTACAGTAAGGGTCCCTTTTCTTTTCTGTGCGGCAGTGGGAAAACCGTTTTCGCTGATTCATCAGCGCTTTTCCGTGTTCGGTACTATACCGTTTCAAAGTCATTCTCCTCGCGCTATAGCCCGATTTTGGTGAAACTGCTGCGTTTCACCAGTGCAGCCGTCCATTCTGGGACAGACGCTGCGTGGGAATCTTCTTAGCTTCACCTCAATCTCTTCGAGACCTTGCCGGCATGTGTGCCCCTAACGGTAGCTACGCTACCGCCGGCATCGCTCACTGGATATAAGGTTACTGAGCCCTCTTACCAACGACAAGGTGATGATTCCCCAGAGAGGGGCACACAACACTACACAACACAACACTACATTAACTTTAAAACACAGGCTCCCTTATCAAAACTTACGCATTTTTATAGAAAACTTGGATGAATGAGTGTGTGAATTTTTCACACAATATCATTCTATATTTTTAATTTATTAATTTCAATTTTATGATCAAATTTTATCAACATTCTTTTATCAACATTTTATGAACATTCATTTTTATCATCACTATTCAGAGTTCTTGCATACTGCTTGTTACCTTTTAATTTGAAATGGTAACCAACACTTTGAGATTTAACTTCCAAATTAATCAAAATTGAATATTTTTTGTAGCAAATTTGCTCATGACAAGCAGTTTATCAGTGTTCACGCATATACTATATACACTTTGATTTTGATGGATACTAAGTTAATTTATGAACTTGCACTTATTAACTTAGTATCCATCAAAATTAAACTGTGGAGGTAATTACTTTAGGGTAGGTACGTACTGCAATTCTGTTATTTGTATAAAAGATTGTTTTTTAAATTTTGTTAAATGTTCTTCTTCTTCTTCTGATGCATATTCACTACTGAATGTTTGCGACTACATGACTCGTTTGTATTCCGTCTCTGGCCGTATGTATTAGGCTTTCCACTGTTAGTAAGCCGCTCCACTGTATTATGTTACGCAGCTACGACATCTTCTTCCTTCCCGTGTCCCTCAATTTTCTCCTCGATGATCAGTTGTAAGAGCTGGTACTTCGTATTTCGCATTATGTGTCCTAAGTATGTTAAATGTTGTTGACCCATAAATAAAACCTATAGGAGAGAACATTAACTAACAAATCTGGACGTTCCGGGTTCGATCCCGGGAGAGAGTGTCGTCCGAATTTGTACCATAAGACAAATGTGTAATTAATTAACGCTAATTTAAATAACATCTAGGTTTCTGGGCCTATAAATAGAAAAATGTGGGCAAAATACATTAGGCCACTTGGTTGCAGTGTTTGAAGGGTTAATAACATGCTATCCACATTGACCAAACTTTTTTTAAAGGTACAGAACATAATGACAGATTTCCGAATTCTCTTAACTTCTGGCTTACTCTAATCGAAGTAGCTGTACTGCAATGAACGGCACTCGAAATATAATTTCATATTGTAATTTGTATTTCGTTTTATTTTAACTCGGTTACTGGCACGACTTTTCTTGACGCCATCAATGGCGTGGCGACTGTTGAACGCCAGTAACGATGTCGTCAGTAAATGATAATAAAATATGTTTTTTTCATGATTCAATGCAACATGCACATGATTCAATACAAGATTGGGAACTACATGATATACCTTCATATTGCCAAGAACAGGATTTAGAGGCCGCAGGTATAATTTTTAAAAATAAAATATGTATATAGGTCGCCTAATGGTAACTTTTACACTTTTATTAAAAAATGGAACGGTTACTAGATAAAATCTGGAACAAAGGAAATGGCTAATAGTCACTGGAGACTTCAACAAAAAATTTACACATCGCATAAACACCTCTCTCTTGATTACAACACTTTTATGTCCTATGGACTCCGTTTACCAATAATAGGTAATACTAGAAACAATGCATGCTTAGGTAATGTTTTTACCAATTTATTTAATACCAGCTTTATTGCCTCTGTTTGCCTCTGTCGTCCTCTCATATGATGCAGGGCTGCTTATGATGCTTATGATGCCGATCATGCAGGGGTGTACATGACTTGTCTAACTTCCAAAGAGGTAAGTAACGAACATCAAAGAACCGTTATCAGGGTTAGAACTAACTCACCCTTATTTCTGCATAACCTACACAAGTACATTGACCAAATTAACTGGGATTTTATCAAATCAAACTTAGATGCTGAGCAAGTGTTTAATCAATTTCATTGAAGACGATGTCTCCATTAACCTTATAATTAATCATAAAAGTGTTAACAATACCAACCCTCGTACCCAAAATATTAACATAAACAGTTGGTTCAACACCGACTTAAAAAAAGATGAAAGAAACTCTGACACTTAAATAACTCTATAATCTAAAAAAGCAACAATTTAGTCCTAACAAAACATTTCATGAGAAAGAATTTCAAGAAATCGTGTCGAAAAGAAATTCAAAGAGCAAAAAGATATATCGAAAATTAGAGATGAAAATAAAAAGCCACATAGTCAACCACCACCAGACATATCAGCAGATGACTTCAATAAATACTCCTCGCCCTGAATCTTCTTCTTCTGTCGGTACTACGGTCCATGGGCTGCTCAATTATTTCCTTCAATTCCTCTCTATCTAGAGCTTTTCTCCTTCCAACTTCTTATTTTCATTGCTCTTAGGTCATTTTTAACATCATCGCTCCATCTTTTTCTGGGTCGGCCGCGCTTCCGCGTCCCCTCTATTTTTTTGTCAAATGCCATTTTTGGATCGCGATTGTTTTCCATTCTTATTACGTCTGCCAACCATTTCAATCGTTGGTACTTTCTTGTGGCAACTATATCTGGGTCTTCATATAGGTTTCTTAACTCGTGATTCATTCGTATTCTCCATTCCCCTCCTTCTTGCACTGGTCCGTATACTCATCTTAATTTTTCTTTCAAAGATACACTGGCTCGGTTCGTCTTGTTTTAGAACCCACGTTTCGATTGCATATGTTACTACTTGTTTTATTATTGTTTTATATATCCTCTGTTTGACCTTTCTTGATATATTCCTTGATTGGAATATCATTTTTAGTGCATAGTAGCTTCTATTTCCTGCTGAGATTCTTGTTATTATTTCTTCGCTTGTTTCATTGTCTCTTGTGATTGTGCTTACTAGGTATTTAAATTTTTGTGCCTCTTCGAAATTGTGGATATTTATTCTTATATTCGTCTGCTCTCTTCTCATGTCTCTCGTCATCAGCATGTACTTGTTTTTTTCTACATTTACCTTTAATCCAGCCTTTCTTGCTTCTTTTTCTAATTCACAATATGCAGTCTTTAGGGCTTGTTTTATTCTTGTTGGTATCACTACGTCGTCTGCGTATGCTAGATATTGGCAGGTTCTGATATAAATATTCCCTCATAGTAGACAGAGGGTCGGGTCGCCTTGCCTTAGTTCCCTTTTCACTTCGAACTGCTGTGACAGGTTTTTTTTCTCACTCTATATTTGTGTGTTGTATTGTCATTTTCGTTAGGTTAACTAGCTTTTCTGGGATTCCAAATTGTTTCATTGTCTGCTCTACATATTCTCTCTTGACGCAGTCGTATGCCTGCTTAAAATCTATGTACAGTTGTTACTATGTACATCGATATTGTATTTGTAGCATTTCCAGGCTTATTCTTATTATGAATATGTGGTCTGTCGTCGATCTTCCGCTTCTAAACCCTGATTGGTATTCGCCCAATATTTCTTCTGCATATGGATTTATTCTTCCCGCTATTATAGAGGCCATAATTTTGTACACAACTCCTAATAAAGATATTCCTCTGTAACTATTGCACCCAGATTATCTCCTTTCTTCTTATAGATGGGACATATTATTGCATTTGACCAGCCGTCTGGTATTTTCTCTTGTACCCATATCTCTTGTATTAGCTCGTGTATTTTGTCTCCTAGTTCTTCCCCGCCATTGTTTACTAGTTCCGCTGTTACCTCATCTTCTCCGGGCGATTTTTGTTTTTTTAATTTATTCACTTGTTGATTAACTTCTTTCCTCGTGGGTGGTTCTATGCTTATGTGTGGGCCGCACTGAGTGTCTTCATTATCGTCATCTTCTGCTTTCTCTTCTTCTTCACTGTCATTATCTTCTAGTAATTCCTCAAAATATTCTTTCCATTTTGCACTTATACTCTCCTCGTTTGCTACTAATTCACCTGCTTTGTTTTTACGTATGTTTGTTCTTGTTTGATATTGTTCTTTTTCTTCTTTCACTTTTTGGTAAAATGCTTGCACACATTGGTTTCTGTATTCTTGTTCTAGTTCTCCTACTCTATTATTTTGGTAAGCTCTTTTATTTGTTCTGCACAGGTTTTGAGAATGCCTTCTCTTATTTTTAAATTCTTCCATATTTGCTCTAGTGCTTCTGTGTATCGTTTTCTTCCGGGTTTCGTTTCTTTCTTTATGCGCTTCTCTACATTCTTCGTGGTACCAGTTATTACGTTTTCAAGTTGGTCTTTCCCCTATTATTTCACTTGCTGCTGTGTATAGCTACTACTAGCTGTAGTTATTCCTTCCCACTTCTTTTGACTGTCCATGTCACCCGTGTTTTTGTTCGGAAGTGCTGTGACTCTTCATTGGTATCTGATTTGGGTCTCCTCGTCTTTTAGTTTTTCAATATCATAAACTCTTCGCTTATTGCAGTTATTACCTTTTCCATGCTTGTTGCTATTCGATGTCTAGATTTGCCTTTCACCATAAAATGATCTAAGTTGCAGTTTGCCCCTCGGCAACTTCTAACATCGATGATGTTTGATGCGTGTCTTTTATCTATGAGAATATGATCTACTTGATTGCGGGAGTTTCCATTGGGTGTTGTCCTAGTCTCTTTATGTATCTGTTTGAAGCAGGTGCTGGAGATTATCACATTTTTCCCCAGCGCCAAGTGTATTAATCTTCTTCCGTTTTCGTTGTTTATTTTTTTGTTTGCTATGTCTGTCTGCGGTTGGTCTGTAGCCTATTTCTTTACCGATTTTAGCATTTAAATCTCCTAGGATTACTTTAGTGTCATGCCTAGGTGCTGTTTCGTATGTCCTTTCCAGCGTTTCATAGAAGGTATCTTTACTTATTGCTTCTTTCTCTTACGTAGGTGCGTGGCAGTTTATGAATGTCCCGTTGAAAAATTTCCCTTGTATTCTTATTGCGCAGATTCTCTCAATAAAAAAAATTCTTAAAATGTAATGTAAATTCTTTCAGATGCATTATCTCCTTTCCTTACCATCGTATTTCTTGAAGTGCTGCTATCTGTACTTTGTATATTAGTAGTTCATTTTTTACTTCTTGCATAGCTCCTACCCTATACAAGTTTCGTACATTCCATATGGATATAATCAAATCATTCTTCCATTTCCATTGCCGAGGCTGTCTCCGTTGATCAGTTTGTTTTCCATAATGTTGAGTTTCCGTAACAATAGGTTTTTTATGGGGCAGTGTTGTTAACCCTGCGCCCAACCCTCCTCCTTTGTCCGGGCTTGGGACCGGCAACGGGCCACTGGGCTACTCAATCCACCCAGCGATTCCGCAGGCGGAGTTTCTCGCCCTGAATGGAATGATGAAATGTAATTACCTCAAAGCAACAATCCAATATTTTATTTTACTAAAGTGTCATTTAATCAAGGCCATATATAATTTAAGTAACTCTACTAGTAGTGATGCATTCGGAATAAATTTAATCATAATTAAAACATAGCAAACATCATCGTAATACCTTTTACAAAAATCATCAACAGATATATTCGTGAATCATATTTCCCGTCAACTTAAAGCTTTCCAAGGTTATTCCTATAAATACTAAATATTGAAATTAACCCTTTTGACCCTTTTGAAAACTACGATATCTATTCACCGTGTCAGTTTGGTTTCCGGTCAAACAAATCAATAACCCTAGCAATAAACACATTATCGAAACACATATCAGATGCTTTTGAGGCCAAGGAATATGCTTATACAAGTTGCTTTGGCATTACAAAAGCATTCGACTCTATATCGCATTAGCTACGCATGAAAAAATTGATCTACTACTCTTATGATTCGAATAGCACTGGAATTTCGAATTCCTACCTTGCTAATAGATTCACAGATGTTGTATGTGGTGCCTTAGGGGACTGTATTAGGTCCCACTCTGTTTCTTATTTCTATAAATGACTTTCCGGACTGCACTATTTGCTGATAATACTGAAATTTCAGGCGCTAATAGATCTACTTCTCTCTACTCAGATATACTGGATAACACCAATAAAGTTAAACAATGATTCAATGGAAATAAACTTACTATTAATGAATCCAAAACACAAATTTTTGTATTATCCCTCAGGAGGATGGCTGATCGTGCGGAGGCAATAAAGTTGCTAGGAGAAAAATTTAAACCCGAAAATGACCTGGGAAACACATATAGATTACCTGTCAAGCAAAATCGCTAGAAAAATCTTTATTCTGCGGCAATTAAAATGTTCAACATCCATTCACACTGTCCTGACTGTCTATCATGCATTTATTCATAGTCCTCTCTCATATGCTGTTTTACTATGGAATCACTCTCCCGAAGATTGCCGACAATTATTCAAAAAGTATAAAATATTGACAGTTCCTTGTTTCTTCATCTTGCATTGCTTACTGTATATGCACGTACACGTCGAACAGTGGTCTGAAATCCCAAAAAGCTGGCCAAAATATGAAGGAATCGTTCAAATATTGTGAATTTTGGTCTCACATTTTTGAGGTCGCTGATTAAGAAACTAAATTCGAAATTTCGAAATTCAAAATGACGGATGCAATATGGCGGATAATTTTTCGAAAAAGGGTTCAATTTTGTTGACCCTCCGGATATAGGAGTTTTAGAGTCGCTGATCTCGAAACTGAATTGAAAAATGACCAACTGGTTACTTGATCGTTGATTTTATCTAGAAAAACATACTGTTTCATAGAATTTAGTTCTTTGAGGTTTCAATAAAAACGAGAATAAATAGAAAAAAACATGATTTATTAAAATTGCATGTAAAAAGGTTAAAATTATTAATCACCATCAGATTCATCTGACTTCAAAATCGGAGCTGTAATTTTTGCAAATGATTCGATAGCTTCCGGAAAAAACGACTTCATTTTCTTTTGCGGAAGTTTTCGAAGACTTTTTTGAGGACTACATTTTCGTGCAAAAAATTTCTCGAATTTTTTTTATATATTTATTGCACGATTCTTCTGCTTCTTAGGATAATTTCCCGATTGGAAGCAATGAAGACTCAATAATCCTATTTCCATGAATTAAAATTTTATGGACTATTGTCGGCATGTAGTACCACGAGTACAATTCAACTTTTCTTGCAGAGTCAACAGCGTAATTTTTAAATTTATTTCTTCAAAACTTCTTAAAACTTCAAAACCACTGGACATAACTAGTAATATTACGTGGAAACGTTTTATTAGATCTTCATCAACTCCATCATATTAAAAGCATATTATTACATTAAAAGTATTTTATGAAGACAATGAAATATTATTTTAAGACCCAACAACAAAGGGATTAAACTTATATGCCATTCTGCCCATAATTAGCACTCAATAGTTATTTTCCGAAAAAAATGTTTAAATATAATATTGATTTGTAATTTTTATTTTCAATACAGGCAAGCAATTATATTAAAAATCCCTGCAGATGAAAATGAAGAAAGAGTGTCGAAAAGAGATTAATAAACGAATAAATTTTTTCAGTTCAACCTGCTCCTCCACCATCTTCAAATAAGTGCAAGTTTCTTGCAATATTTTAGAAAAACCTATTCATAGCACTGTCCCGTTAATTACATAGCCGCCGAGCGCAGCTTCTTCAACTTTTCTTCTACATGAAAGAAATTGAGAAAAAAAATTCTTCACAATTTTAAGAAAATTTAATTTTTTTTTTTGCAAGATGTTAATAAAATAAAAGAAATTTAAAAAACACATTTAACTGTGTTTTTACACATCTTCATAAGAATAATCCATGTTACAGGGTTGAAAACGATCAATTGTAAGGTGTAATATAAATTATTTCACTCAGCACTGTTTTACGAACACTCGAACAAATAATGACATGCGAAAATTAACTGGAAGGAACTGAACAATTTGAGTGCTCAGAGTGGTATCTACCTGGGACGTAAGAACGATGGACTGGTTGTAGATTGCCTGGACTTTGCAGATGACATGGCACTGTTTGCTGATTCTCTTGAGATGGCAACAATGCAGGTAAACTCTCTCAGAAAACAGGCTGCCAAAGTGGGTCTTCAAGTCTCGCTGCAGAAAACAGAATTCTTCACTAACATTAGAGATGCAAACAGAGAGATGTTACTAGAACAGGGAAACATCAAGAGGACTGAGAAATTTAAGTATCTCGGCGAATGGATTGAACCCAACGTATCAGAAAGAGCATCATTATCCAAGAGAGTCAGCAAGTTAAATTAGCCTATCGGCTGACTTAAAACACTTACAATAATAAATGCCTGTCACGTAACCTGAAACTTAAGCACTACACATCAGTCTTACGACCAGAAGCTCTATATGCCATGAAGTGTCTTTCCTTGAACCGAAGGGGTCTAATAGAGAAATTGGAAATCAGAGAGAGGAGAATATCTCAGGAAGATCCTAGGCCCGGTAAAGGAAGATGGGGTATTCCGAAGACGGCATAACTCTGAGCTCTACGAACATATTGAGATGCTCTCTGACTGTGCAAGGAAAAGAAGGGTAGCTTTCTATGGCCACATTGCAATATTGCCTCCAAACCGACTAATCAACCGTCTGTTCACCTTCTAGCAAAACAAGAATCTTCGTACCACTTGGTTGACAGAGACCCAGAAGGATATTAAAGAACTGGGAATAACAGATCTCAAAAACAGACAGTCTGTGAGACGCACCCTAAAGGAAGTCCGTGGATTTCAGGAAAAACCTTGAAAGAAAGGTACCCCCTGGACAGAAGAGAGATAGTAGTTACACCGGCAGAAGATGCGACAATACTGGGCAAAAGTCAAAGCCCAACAGTTGAACAAGCTTGGTCCAAAGTAGGCCTATTCGAAAGAAGAAGAAGAAGAAGAAGAAGAAGAAGACATGCGAAAATTGCTCCACTTTGAATTTATATCCAGACTCAGGTACACCCACATAAGCTTTTTTAACAATTATATCGAAAGCACAGGACCCTACTTAGTAGTCAAAATTAAGAAAATATAATCTTAATTTTTTTAATTTTTGCAAGCCTTTTGGGATTTCAGACCACTGTGCGTCGACGAGTATGACCAATTTGATCACAAGTACTGCATACGATACAAACAGCTAGTTAAGCCCAATTTCCTAAGATTAAGTAGATTCAGAAGCAGTACAAGTACCACTGCGTCAAGCTGCAAAACTCGCTACTGAGAAATCAAAAGCATAGAATTTAAATCTTTTAAAAAATACATAAAAAAAATTCTCAAACAAAATGCATTTTACTCCATTGAGGAATTCTGATTAGGATTTACTGCGGTTTTTTTTTGTCTTATACAACTTTTCATAATCGAATTAGGAAATTAAAATTAGCAAGGTGCTTAGGAGGGCAATATCTCACTCTTTCGTTTTCAAAATTTATGGTAGTAAATATAATCGGTTGCCCCCCATTGACGCCACGCCATTAACGGCGTTTCATGGGCGTAGCTAGGGATTTTGTCTAGGTGGCAGCCGTCTAGCTGAACCAAGCAGTCATTTAATGAGAGATCATAAATGACGCCTTGGAAATAAATAATAATGCAGTTCATTCGCTCTCTTTTTTACCACGTGGTGTCTTAACTCCATAGTAAAATTGAAAGTCTAATAGCTGAATCTGTAGTGTTAGTATTATCATAAGATTGCGTGAGAATTGGAACATTGTAAAGTTTGTTTTTGTTCTGTGCTTCCAAAATATTCGTTGCCAATCCTTGAGCTAGACATTGAGCAATCGATCAAATATATAAATTTTTCTTTCAGTATTAATTGGTTTTCGTATCGAATGATTATAGACAACTGTTTTTCTTTATAGCACCTTGCTTTATTGACAATGGAGGAAATATACCACATGCTTTGACTTTCTCTCTAGTTAGACAAATTGCCTCTCTAGCTAGACATGACATTATTTCAACAATTTCATTTTGAATATCTGGACTGCAATAATTAAAATGTTTTTCAAAGTCTGCTTAAAAGTTTTTGTCATATTTTGAGAAAAGTTGAGCTATTTCCAAAAAATTACCTCCATTTATAGATGACGTGTTCTCTTGATGTCCTCTTAAAGGCAAACCTTGACGGACAAGGATCTACATTGTATCAATTAGTTTCAATAAGTATTCTCTATTTTGTATAACATATTGCTTTAAAACTTGGTTATGGACATCTACAGTTTGTAGAGATTGTTTGAAGAATACATATTTTGTGCACTTTTTTAACCCCCCTACAAGTTTCTTACAATTGTTGTAACCGTTTTTTTACAATTGTTTCGTTTTGATCACGAATTCCTTTTGAAATAAGTGCCTGCACACAAAACAGTAGACCTTATAATCTTCTTCATATAATTTTACACTCCAACCAGCTGTATTGTTGATAATATTGACATACAAAAGATCTTAAGTTGTTACCAATTTTTGTTTTGAGAAAATTTGTATGGGGCTGTGATGTTCCGGCTTGAAGGTACGCAATTTTCTCCGGTTTTCACTACTAATAGACTCTGAACCCTCTAGCTTAACTACTTCTGGTTTTGCAAGTAAATCTGCTGATTTGTCTGTTGTCATCGACAGAGGGCAATTTTCGTCAACTTCTGCACATTTACTTCAACTTTTACATTTATGTCTTCTTTTTGACATGGGGGCATTTCGCGCCGTGCATATAATACATAATATATATTATATGACTATGTGAGTATATATGGCTATGTGATGTATAATATATGACTATATATGACAATGTGAGTGAACACTAACGAAGAAATTTAATAAAATTTTGAGTTGAGTTTGAGTCAATATCTGTTCACGATAACATGAATTTAATTTTTTCTTCTAAAAAGAAACAACATTCCTTTTCAATTATTTGGAAATGTACGATAATTTCACACCGGCACATGATATCGTGTGAAAACGATCTGCGCCACCATTCAGGTTGCCAAACCTGGTTGTAAGTCTAGCATACCTACTTGCAAACTGCGACAGAGACGAGAAACGATTTTGATAATCTAGATTTTGGATAAATTTAATTATTATTGAATCTTAAATAAAAAAGCGATTGAACAGTAAGTAATTAAGTTAAACAGTGGACAAACAAGTTTTTAGGGTGGGCATTGACCACCCTAGCCCCCCCGTAGCTACGCCCATGCGGAGTGTTAAACAGAGACTAATAACTCACTGGTTTAAAAAGAATATTTAAACTTTTTCAGTCTATATGGAATCAAACTTGTAAAACAAATTTTAAATCCGTCTCCTCTCAAGAATAAAATTCAATCAGGTTAAGTTCCTACATACAATCCTTCGTTTTATCGGAGAATTATCCTCGATCATCTGCCACAATCGAATAAAAGACTTCGGTCATTATCGCCATTCATTTTGTCGGTTTGTTGTCCGTGATTCTCTCAAGTATTCTGGAACTAATACCGGATTTACTTCTTTCACGCACGCACAATGCCGTGACTGACGATAATCGCATTTTTTTTTTGTTCGTTCGTTGGCAATTTATTCTTTCTCTGACATTAGAGCTAATTAAGTAAATTGATGCTAATGCTATTGCCTTGTTACTGATTATTTAATCGGTAGATCTCCCATGATATGAAAAAAATATGTTTTTTATTAATTATGTTCTAAGTGAATGCAATATACGCATAGGGAAATGGAGTGGAATGAGTAATAGAATATTTAGGAAGTTAATAAAATAAAATTATGATTAGTAATAAAATAGTTGGTTATTGCTTTTTTAGTTCATTTTGTATACAAGATTTAGTCTGAAGATATACAAATTAAAGATATTTACGGATAAGAAAAATGTACAGTATAAGATAGACAAATATAATAAAGACTCAGAGAGAAAAGCTTGGATAGGAAGACTTGACATAAAAAAAAAACTAGAATTAATTCCACTAAGGTTCCTTGTTAACGAAGGTCGCATCTGGTTAATAGTCTTGCATGGCCCGGCTTCCTATATGGGTGTTCCCCTATATGTTCCCGTCAGTCCACACCCGAAAAAAAATATATCTTTTGTCTTATCTGTTTAGTCTTGAATACTCAGTATCGTATATCTAGCCTCGCCTGTCTAGTCCTTTTTGCCTAATCTTATCTGTATACTTTCGTTCTGTCGATATAGTTTTCTATGTCTCGTCTTGTCAGTCTAGTCATATCTCTGTAGTCAAATCAAATAAAATCAAATCAATTTATTGGCTTTTGAGATATAGATTAATACATACAAGCAATAATAAAGAACATCGATATTGTAACATTTAATGATTAAGTAGTCTTTTAGATTATTAGGGAATAACTTAAATGATGATTCTTCTTTTAAATTAATGGGTAAACTGTTGAAGATTTGGATTCCAATATGTTAGGGAGCTTTGGTACACAGTATTAAGTTGGCAAATGGTGTTTGTATTATATTCTTGTTTCTAGTGTTACGTGAATGTCGATCAATATTTTGTAGAAAACTTGTCTTTTGTCAAAAGGTGCAGTTCTTTGAAGTGTGGCCAACACGACATTGGATATGCCCTTGATGGCCCGCACCACCTTCTTTTGAGCCTTAAATAAGACGTCTAAGTGCGGAGATGCCCACAAATTATGATCACATATAACCTAACCTATCCTAGGCGTGGTATATTCGTAATAGGAGCGGTAGATCCATATTATTACGGAGTATTCTTAACATGAAGGCTTTCTGGTTGTTTTAAGCGGCAATATGCCGTATATGGGTATTCCAGTGTAATTCATCTTCCAGAAATATTCCCAGAAATTTTTTCTTTCAAAAAAATTTCAGAAGTATTTCTTCGTTCTATCTGTGTATCGTCTATTTATACTGCGTAGTCATCTGCTTTGATCCTGCGCCTGGTTTGAAATATTGTGTAATAGGTTTTCTCAAGTTCTAGGTGTAAGTTATTTGCAGCGAGCCACTTGTTGAGATCACTGAGAACATTGCTTTCTATTTAGCAAGTATGATTCAAGCCATCTTCCACGTTTCCCTATGATTCCATAATTTGCTAGTTTATCAAGCATATATCTGTATGAAACATAGTCGAAAGCTTTTGTAAGGTCACAGAAGATTCCAACTGGGCACTTCTGCTTATCGTCTTGTCGGTTTAGACTTATCTGTCTAGACTCTGTTGTCTATAGTACTGTCTGTCTAGTCTTGTTTATCTAGTATTGTTTGTTTAACCTTACCTGTCTAGTCGTGTCTATCTAGTTTTCTCTGACAAGTCTTGCTTGCTTAGTCTATTCCCGTCTGGGTAGCTTTGTCTGTTAGATCTTTTCTGTCTAGCTTTGTCTGGGCATATCCGTCTAGTCTTAACCGTTTAGACTGTCAAGGAGATATGTACTGCCCAATCTACAAGACAAAGGAGCATCTGGCGTATTCTGGAACTTGCCCAGCATACAAAATAGCTCTGTCGGAGGAGATCAAGAGAAGGCAAGGAAAATAACATTGCTAACATCATCCAAATTAACCTAATAGGTGCCGTGCAGCGCATGATCTGTTAGCCGCATCAGCCCTAGAACTGAAAGCAGACATACTATTAGTGAGTGAACCAAATAAAAAAATTGCAACTAGCTCCAAATGGATCACGGACGACAAAAAGCATGCAGCGATATGCATAAATAACAGCAAAGTAACTGTTCTAAAGACTGGACATGGACCGGGTTTTATATGGGTTGAACTGCCCCAACTCATTATATACAGCAGCTACTTTCCCTCAACGCAAAAATTGAACAGCTGTCAGAATCAATGGAGACTCTTAGTCAAAGCATACGGGGTCAGGGGAGAAAAGGTAAAATTATAACAGGCGACTTCAACGCAAAATCGCCACACTGGAGCTCCTCAAAAACGAAATAACGTGGGGATATGGTCATGAATTGGGCGGCGAGCATGGACCTCTTCATCAAAAACGAAGGTGCTAAACCAACTTTTGAACGTGGAGACTCATTCTCAATACTTGACTTAACTTTCGCAACAAGCGAACTCGCTGCAAGAACAAAGAACTGGCAAGTACTAGACAGGGAGTCACTAAGTGACCATAAGTACCTCGGCTACGTAGTAGATGAAAATAATGGAAGTATTATAACCTGATGCAAAAACAGAAACGCCTGGACAAACAGATCAATGCCAACAGACGTACGAAAATGCTACAGCAACCTAGAAGCAGAAATTAACATGACCGAACATTATACAGCAAATTCGTTTATAAAAAGTATCGGTATTTTAAAAAAGTATTTATAAAAAGATTATAATATATATAATCTCATTAACGAGCAAACTGACCTAATCTTTTCCCAACTTTTTAATCTCACCCAATCTCAAACAGATAAGTCCTCATCTTCGGACAAACACCGCCCCCCCACCCCACCAACACTATAAGGGTATATATTCAACATCATCAATTTGTTAAGTCACTTGAAAATGACCGTCAAACGTCGAAACTCGAGTCGTGATATGTGTAGAAATTTATATAACTGTGAATAATAAGTTATATAACATTTTTACATAATATAAGTGTGGTGAAAAACAAAGTGAATTTTTCAATTCAATGTAAGTATGGATTACCACGTAGTAACTGTCGCAACCATCCTATTCATAAAGGCAACAAAAGATTAGGGTCCCAATGGAAACAACACTACAGATTCCCGATGCAGTTTTCCTAACCCATGAAAAACCGGTCTGGGAGCAACCAGACGTGCAAGAGATTGTGCCTTTCAATGAGGAGGAACTATGCAGAGCCAGCGAACGCCTTCGAAATGGCAGAGCCCCAGGTATAGATGGACTAATCTCCATCAGAGATTATAAAAAACATTGTGGTAAAGTTTCCAAACTATGTTCTGAAAATAATCAACTATATAGTCATCGAGGAAATATTTCCAGATATATGGAAAAAGGCCAAACTTGTTTTATTTATCGAGAAAATTTATTTTTAATTTATTTATCGAGAAGACCGTTGTACAGACCCCTGTTTCTACTAGATGTAGCAGAAAAACACCTAGAGCAACTACTGCTACAAAGAATAAGACAGGCATTAGAGACAGGTGAGAACCACTCAGAAGAGCAAGATGGGTTCAGGGAGGGAAAGTCGATAGTAGATGCTATAGATAAGGTCGTCGAAGTGGCGAGAAAAGCGCAAGAAGGAGCACAAAGAACGAAAAAGCTATGTACACTTGACGTTGGAATACTAGACGTTAGAAATGCCTTTAATTCTGCATCATGGCAAAACATCTTGGAGGAACTGGCAAGAAAGGGCATGCCACCGTATCTACTGCGATTAATCAGGAGCTATTTGAGAAATAGAAAAATCATTCTGCAAGCAGAGAACTCATGAGAAGAGCGCGATTTCAGCAGTGGGGTTCCACAGGGCTCTGTTCTGGGCCCGACACTGTGGAACATCCTGTACGATGGAGTCCTCAGACTTAAACTGCCGGAGGAAGTGGAGGTCGTGGGCTTTGCTGACGACCTAGCTCTGGTAGTGACTGGGAAAACAGAAAGGTAAATAATGCTTAAAGCAAATGCAGCTATAGATGAAGTTGGTAATTGGATGGAAAGAAAGAGACTAGAATTGGCTCCCGAGAAGACAAAGGCAGTGCTGCTAACAGGATTCAGAAAAATCGGACCCATTACTTTCCTAGTAAAGGGAGAAAAGATAGTCCCGAAAGAATCAATTAGAACATCTGGGTGTAACGATCGACAAATGTCTATCATTTAAAAACCACGTCATCGCAATCGCAGATAAAGCGCTCAAAACCGCTGCAGCGTTAGACAAACTAATGCCCAACGCATACAGAACAGTCCCAATGGAGGCCGCACTTGTAATCGCTGGCATAGTACCAATAGAGCTTATGGTGCGAGAGAGAGAGGAACTGCACCGAGTTAGAACAAGCGACGACTGCACAAAGAGCGATGAAAAGAAAGCCGCTAGGGCGCAAACGTATAAGGCATGACAAAAAAAGTGGCTGCTATCGAACAGGGGACAATGAACCAAGATCCTTATACCTGACGTCGAGCGATGGGTGTCACGAAAGCATGGTGAAACGAATATCCACCTTACACAAGTGCTAAGCGGTCATGGTTGTTTTAGGGACTACCTGCATAACATGCGCAGGGCAACCGATAGTCTCTGTGAATACTGTGGCCATGAATATAGCATTGGACACACCATCTTCGACTGTCATAGATGGATACCAGAAAGAGAAACGTAGGAAAAGAAAACTTACCTCAAACTAGAGCCCATAGGCCTAACCGACCATATGATTAGGTCGGAAAACATCTGGGTAATAACAACCTATATGATAACAATCATCATAACCTTGAAAGAGCAGGACGAGAAGAAACGACTCCAAGTCGAGAGCAACAAGAAACTGAACCTGAAGCCCTAATCACTAGACATGGAAGGAGGATGTAAGGCGAAACTAATAAAACGACATATTGACGTCATGTGTGAAGCAGTTCCAAGATGCTCTAGGAGTTCAGGGGGCCACTTGACAAGTTAACCGATTGGTGCTTGCTACGTCCCGTTAAAAAAAAGACTTGTCTGCTTAGACTCTTTGGTTACGGCAGTGTTTCGAGGGGGGCCACTTGTCTGCTTAGGTGTATAACCGCCAGCTACGTCCCTCAAAAAAAATCTTTAGTCTGGTCTTGTCTGTTTAGCTTTGTTAGTCATTGATTGTGCAGATGAACTAGGCCTTGTCTTACAAAATAAAGGAGCTGCGTGCACGTACGATAGAGGAAATTCCCAAACCATTATAGACCTTACTTTCTCAACTGGAGGGTGCTCGAGAGAGAAAACCTAAGTGATCATCGATACATTCTGTACAGCGTAGAAGAAGGCGCAAAACGCCTTGGAATAATTCTAGGATGGAATCTAAAGAATCTTAATACGGAGAAAATGGCAATAGAAGAGAGAACGAACGACACCGTCAATCACAAAAGCTTGCTGTATAAAGTCTATAACACACTGGCAGACTACCAACTCATTCAAATTATAGAATCCCTGCTATATAACAGACAATTCTACGTAAATCTAGAAGGGAAAAAAGCCAATGGCAAACGAGAACGGAACAAGAAAAGAACGGCTGGGCCCAGGGTAGTGTACTGGCACCAATTCTCTTCATTCCCTACACTCCAGCTTTCACCAGGGATTTCGTATACGCAGATGACCTTGCTATCATAGCTCAAGACTTCAAGTTTAAAGTAGAACAAAAACTAGAAGCTGTCCTGAGCACGATGTCTACCTACTATGAAAGCAACTTCCTGATATCAAATCCGTCTAATACTCAAGTCAGAAGTTTCCATCTCCACTCCCGTTAGGTAAACAGAAAATTCAACGTTATCTGGAACAACACCACCCTAGAGCACAATGAAAAACCTACATACCTCGGAGTTATACTGGATCGCTCACTAACATACAGGTCGCATTGCGAAAAAAAAAAACGGAAGAAAGTGGAAGCGCGAAACAGCCTACTAAGAAAACTCAGCAACAACAAGTGGGGCACAAAATCAACATTGGTGAGAACTTCCCGTATCCCCACGGAGGCTGTAAAACTAATGGTAAAAAACTTCCCTTGTCTAGTCCTGGAAATATTAATCAAGAGCTTATTGGCTGGTACGTTTCCTGCTTGATGGAAAAAAGCTAAATTAGTATTAATTAAAAAAACCAAACAAGCCCGTATGTGCCTTCTTCATACCGGCCCCTCTGTATCCTTGATGTCGCTGGAAAAATGCTAGAACAACTAACTTTAGCACGTCTAAAAACGAAGTAGAAAGCGGATTGAACCTGTCTGAAAGACAATTCGGATTTAGAGAAGTCATAAAACGTACAAATACGTCATAAATATAACCGAAAGGCAAAAGAAGGTACACATACAAGTAGGTAAACGGACCAGGAAAATATGTGCGCTTATAAAGCTAGACATCAAAAACGCCATTAACTCAGCAGAATGACAGCACATCATGGTTGAATTAATGGGAAGACATATACCGCCATATCTACTAAGAATGATACTTAGCTACCTCTGCAACCGTCGCATCATCCTCCATACTGAAAAAGAAGCTAAAAGTTTGGATGTCAGTAGTGGTGTTCCACAGGGCTCCGTATTGGGACCACCCCTCTGGAACCTACTCTACTGATTATGTCCTCGGGCTGAAGCTACCCGAGGCAGCTAACATCATCGGTTTTGCGGACGACCCGGCACTCAAAGTAGTGGGAAAGGATGAAAGAGGTATTATGCTCAGAGGTAACTTGGCCTTTGAACAAATTACTAATTGGATGTCATCAAAATCCCGTCACCTAGCCCTGGAAAAGTTCGAAGTGGTCCTTTTAACGGGATATAAAAAATTGGCTATAGAAAGTATGTCTTTCAAAGTGTTGGGTGTGGAGATTAAACCATGGTGTAAAATACCTTGGTATCACAATCGACAAAAGACTGTCTTTTATAGAGCACATCCAAAAAGCAGCGAAACTTGCATGAAAACTATAGCAGAACTAGAAAAACTAATGCCTGGATGCAGTAAACGCAGGCTCCTAGGCACTGTGGCCCATTTGATATATATTTTATGGAGTTCCCGTATGGGTACAGCCTGTTAACAAAGTTAGAATAACCGAATTAGCTGTATTTCAGAGGAAAATGGCTCTATGAGTCTGCAGTGCAGTTTTGGATATTACAGGTATCCCTCCCATCGAAATGCAGACAAAACATATAAATTCTCGATTTGAGGCAGGCAAGAACAAAATACTCAGGAGTGACAGGAAGAGTGGAATAACACAACAAAATCCTTATCTTGGATTGACTACTAGACGACACGAGGAAGCTTCATACTGGCTCACTAAGGTCCTCACAGGCCACAGTTGTTTCCGAGATTACCTAATCAACATCGTTACAGTATTTGAGCAGATTGCGTATAGTGTGGGTTGGCCGATAGAGTTACCTGTAGTGTTACCTATACTATATTTGGGTTTCCGTGAACTTATATATATATATATATATATATATATATATATATATATATATATATATATATAAATATATCAATATATATACAGGGTATCCCAACGAAAATTTGACCCCCCCCCCCTATAATTGGAAAACCGAATTATATTTCAAAATTCGCCGAGACCCGTCGATTTTTGTTTTTGGGGGGAGCTTTTTTGACAGTCTAGCCAACTCGATATGTTCATCCCCCTAATCCCTAGCAACCCCAACTTAAAAATTGCAAATGCCACTACCGCACTTGTGGCACATCATTTTAAAGCCCTTTTCATTGCGAATACAGTGCCGTACCGTTTTTAGAAATCTGTTGAGATTTGACAGAATTATTGGTTACAAACGAAAAGATGACAAACAAACTTACGCGTAGTAATTTCTACACAAATGCCCACCACTATTAAGTTTTTCATCTACTACACATGACCACATTACCTAATTGTTATTGATGTGTCTATCAGTTTACAAAAGAGTCAGAAATGAAATAAAAAAGCTGAAGCAAATAAAACTAGATACTAAAATAGTTATTAGTACACGATACTTAAGTTTATAGGTATTCAGACCTTTTCAAAATAACAAAAAACTCAGTACTACAAAAAAAGTCGGTGTTTTTGGCTTGTGACCAAGAAATCGTTAGTTTCAGCCGTTATTGAAAGTATTAACGTGTGTTTGAAATGGTTTATTCTATCGCGGAAAGAGTAGAAATTAATGCAATTTATTATCGAAATAACGATTGTGCTAAAGCTACAACACAAATTTTTAATGCCAATCATCCTGAAAAAAATGTAAACCACCAGTACGATAAACACCTGATTGACAAATTTGTTGCAACAGGTTCGCTTTTAAACAAGAAACGTGAAGTAATTGGGCCAGTTCGAAATGAAGCAGTTGAAGTGGCAGTTTTGGGTCATGTACAGATGGATAATAAGCAATCGAATACAACTGTGTCTCAAGCTTCTGGCGTATCCCGTTCCAGTGTTCATCGAATTTTGAAAAAAACAAGTTTCATCCATTTAAGATGACGCTGGTTCAAGAGTTACATGAAGGTGACTTTGATCGCCGTAACCAATTTTGTGAATACTTTAGTGAACAACTTCTACTGAATCCATATCTTCTCTACAATACATGTTTCTCCGACGAATGCACATTAATGTTGAATTGCGAAGTGAATAGACACAATTGTCGTTATTGGAGTGATACTAATCCGCATTTAATCAGGAAATTTCAAATTCAGACACCTCAAAAATTTAATGTTTGGGCAGGCATTTTGGGCGACAATCTTGTTGGACCATTTTTCATCCAAGGTAATCTCAATGGAAACACCTATCTAGAATTATTGGAAAGTACAATTGATCCTAGGATAACAGAGATTTTAGAAAGTGACGACAATTTACTAGAAAATGAAATAACCTTCCAACAAGATGGTGCGCCCCCGCACTATGCTGCTGCTGTGCGACAATTTTTGGATGACCATTTCCCGGGGCATTGGATTGGCAGAAGAGGTCCCGTCGAATGGCCACCAAGATCTCCGGATCTGTCCCCTTTGGACTTTTTTCTGTGGGGTCATTTAAAATGACGAGTGTACGCCACTCAGCCGGAAACATTGCAAGTGCTACGTCAGAGAATTGTAGAAGAATGCCGATTAATAAGCTGCGGATGTCTTTAATAATGTTCGAACAGAATTTAAAAACAGACTGTATTATTGTTTGGAAGTTAACGGGGGTCATTTTGAGCAATTCATCAAATAAATCTGATTTATTATTTGCTTCAGCTTTTTTATTTAATTTCTGACTCTTTTGTAAACTGATAGTCACATCAATAACAATTAGGCAATGCGGTCATGTATAGTAGATGAAAAACTTATTAGTGTTGGGCATTTGTGTAGAAATTACTACGCGTAAGTTGGTTTGTCATCTTTTCGTTTGTAACCAATAATTCTGTCAAATCTCAACCGATTTCTAAAAACGGTACGTCACTGTATTCGCAATGAAAAGGGCTTTAAAATGATGTGCCACAAGTGGGGTAGTTGCGTTTGAAATTTTTAAGTTGGGGTTGCTAGGCATTAGGGCGATGAACATATCGAGTTGGCTTGACTGTCAAAGAAGCTCCCCCCAAGAACAAAAATCGACGGGTCTCGGCGAATTTTGAAATATTATCCGGTTTGTGGTTTATGGCGTATACTAAAAAAGCCAAAGTGGAATAGGGGCTTTAGTGAGAGACCTATCCGTCTAGACCTATCTCTCTAGACTCTGCCTAGTCTTGTCTAGGTTTGTATGACTAGTCAAATCAAATCAAATCAAATAAGTTTATTTCATTATTTAAGGATATAAAATATTCTAAATGAAATGTGTCAAAGGGAAAAAAAAGTGATGCTGTGATGTCTAATTAACATCTGCATGGTAATTAACTTTTTTAGCCTCTAAGAAGAATTCCTCCAAATTATATGGTTCTATATCAGCTAGGAGTTTATAGAGTTCCCTTTTGAACAGGTTTAAATTCACTAATTGTTTTATTTTTCTTGGTAGCATGTTGTACATTTTCATGTTGCTGTAAGGTGGAATTTTTTCTGTTAGCGTCAATCTATGGTGAGGGAGGTGAAAGTCTTCCTTACTGAATCTTGTTATTCTTTCGTTGGGCTTGCTGAAACTCACGAATAAGTGCCTATGTTTTGCAATGAAAAGTATGGATTCACATATATATATATATATATATATATATATATATATATATATATATATATATATATATATATATATATATATATATATATATATATATATATATATATATGTTGCAGTGGTAGTTAAAATGGTGGCTGCTTTGAACTGACCTCTACAGGATTCTCTATATTGTAAATGATTCAGAATACGAATACTTTGTTTCTGAATTCAAAAAACATTCTTTAAGTGGATGCTATTTCCCCAGAACGTTATACCAAATCTTAAATGGGAGTGGAATGTGGCGAAATACACCATCCTAAGAGCTCCTGTGTCTATATAGCTCTGGAGTGATCTCATCGCAAAAACTGCCTTGTTCAGACTCTATGTGACACGATGAATGTGTAGTCCAATCGAGCGACTGGTCTATATAAAGTCCAAGGAGCCGAACTGAATATTGCACATCGAGATTTCGTTCATCAATTCGTATTGTCGGAAAGTATTGGCTTGTGTCTCTTTTAGTTTGAAAGATTATAATTTGAGTTTTATCCGTATTTATTTTTAATTTATTGGTATGAAACCATGAAATCATTGATCATAGTATTCGCATTTGGAATAATATCATCTACGGTCTTGTTGATAATGAGTAAGGATGTGTCGTCTGTATAGTTAATCATTAAATGCTCTTGAGCAATCGGTATTTGGTCTAGATCATTAATGAATATTGTGAGTAACAGAGGTCCAATCGTACTTCCTTGAGGGATGTCCATGTTGACAATTTTTGAAGAAGAATAAACAAATCCGTGCGGGGTATGAAGCTTGGTTATCTGTTCTCTATCATGTAGAAATGATTTTACCCAATCAAGAGATTATGGTCCACAAAGTCATATGCCTTTGACAGGTCCATCAACATACCGGATGGAATATTACACTCTTCTAGATTCATTGATATTGCATTTATGAATTGGTAGCAGGTAGTTTCTATGCTCCGACCTTTAATAAAGCCATGTTGCTGGAAATTTATTATATTATGTTTATCTAAAAACGACATTATTCTCGAGCAAACAATTTTTTCAAAAATTTTAGAGAAGATAGATAAAATACTTATAGGTCTATAGTTTTCTATAGCACTTTTGTCTCCGGCCTTAAATATTGGGGTGATGAGTGCAAGTTTAAGTTTTTCAGGAAATATACCAGCCATTATAGAGTTATTTATTATAAACTGCAAGAGGCTTAATATAGAAGCTAACACATTTTTTACAACAATAGGGGGGATATCGTCACCTCCCGCACTTTTTTTTATTTTTAACATTTTGATTTAACATATAGAATTTTTTTTTATCCGGATATTGTCATAATAATGAGTAGTTGGTTGAGATTCAGATAGTATTCTCGCTCTGTTCACAAAGAAATTATTAATGTTTATGGCACTACTGCGTGGTTCTTCATTAGGGTTAAAATATGAATTATTTTTCTTTTTTCTTTTAAGCTCTGTTACTTGTCTTATAATTTTCCAAGTTGTTTTTTGTAGGTTATTTGATGTTTCAATTTGTCGTTTGAATACCTCTTTCTTGCAATTTCTTAATAACTTGATGAATTTCCTACGTTGATTATTGTACAAATTTTTAAACAATCGACTATAGTAAGATATGTTTGGTAGAGTTTCAAGTTCTTTTCAAACAATATAAGTTGAGGGTTGTTAAGGACCCTTACACTTGTACATTTATTTCGCCTAGGGACTTTGGGAAAGGCTTCATTAAAATTCCTCATGAAAATGTCCTCGAACAGGTTCCATTGCTTATTAATGTTATTACAGTCAACATCAAATAATTCATTCCATTCTACGATTTCCATTAGTTGGGTATGGTGTTTCAAATTCACTTCATTATATAATCTTATAGCTTCTTTTATATTGGTACATGCGTCCTCCTTTTCGAACTCCAGAGTTAGCAGTTGAGTATAATGATCTGAAATATGATGGTCTCTAGTTTTAATGCTGAATGGTAAATTAATTTTAGCAATGAAATTGTCCAATGCGTTCCATATTCAGGGTGACTTACTTCTTTTGAAAGGAGTTTCGCGTTAAACGACTCTAGCAATGATAAAAATTGCTGGCTAGTATTCGTGTTTTTTAACACATTTATATTAAAGTCTCCAGCTATTACAAAGTGACTATTTTTCTTATGAAGTAATATTAGCAGTTGTTGTATTTTGAGGAAAAAACCTTTTACGTTCGTTAATGGGGCTATATAGATGCTTATTATTATTAGTAACTTCTCGTTAATTTTTGTTTCAATTCCTGAACATTCAAAAACTCGTACTTCTGAAATGCTATTAATATCATATCTTGTTTTAAATATTAATTCACTTCTGCAATAGATAGTCGACAAAAAGGACAAAACGACAAAGAGGCCCAGTTCAAATTTGCTAATTTTTAGTAGTTCTAGTTGCTGAGAGTTTTTCCAATGTTCAGTAAGTATCAAGAATATGCAGTGGTAATACTTTTCGAGCATGCATTCAGTCGAGTTCCCAATTGACTGGACGTTTTGATTAATGAACATCACATAGGGGGTGCTGTTTGAATTTATTTCCACTTTTTTGCATTTTACGCTTTTGCTTTCGTTTTTTCTATAAACTGAAAAAAACGATTTATGCAGACGTTCCGCGGCCAAGTTATAGTCTTACTTGTTTAGTTTTATCCATCTACTCCCGCCTGTCTAATCTTGCATGTCTGGTCGTCTCCGTTTAGTCTTGCCTGTCTAGTCATATCTGTCTAGTCTTAACTGTCTAGACTTGTCCATCTAGACTCACCCTTTCCGTTGTTTTAAAAAATAAACGTTTAGTTTACAATGAAAGTGTGATTACTAGTAATTTCACCAGGATATATAAAATCATTATTTGAAGAAAGTTATTTGAAATTGGTCCGGAACTCAAAATCCTTTGAGATTACAAAGCCTATTTCAGAATTTAAGAGAGATGTTGGAATAGTGAAGTCCGATTCTGGCAATCCCAATGGGTATTTTATGAAATGTCCTTATTTTAACTCCACTTGGATGTCCGGTTTACCACAAGATAAGAAATCAATACGAAAGGAAAAGAAAAACAACATCGATTTGCAGTAGTTGTTTACAAATTGAACTAGAATTGCATATTGAAAATAACATACAAGGAGGCAATATGTGTTTAAGTAAACAGATTTTTATTCTTATATATTTTCTTTTACGGAGAGAATACTTGTAAAACTATTTTCCAATAATGTATTGAAATGTTCAGGACGTTCAGATTCAAGTAATGCATTGTTCGCAGTCTGGCTCGAATAGTAAATATCTAACTCTCTGTTGCTGTTTACTCCCTGTTTTTTTTTCGCGACCTTCGTGAAAAATGTTTCCTCTCTCGAACCTCGTTGTCGTTAAAAGGCTACGTTTTGTTTTCCCAAACGGCATCTATCCCTATTCCCTTTGACATCGCGAAAGTGTGCATACAAATAAAGCAGAAAAAAATGTTTTTTGATTAAATAACTATGCGCTTTTGTTTCTTCCTTATACTGAATCTTTTATTATTCAATACAGAAGACAGAGTGTTTTTTGTTTTTATTCACATCCTGTATTTATTTTTGTCCGCAGAGGAGACAGGGACTAGTTCGCTTACTTGTTATTCTCGATATTTCACTGTAAATATATTTAAAATCAATTTTCAAGTCACTTATAGAATCCAGTATATCTAATTTTTTTAACCCATTTAGATTACAATCTCAAGACCCCAAATATAATAAGCGTGGTAAATTCGCCCACCCTTTGGGGCAAGTTCCTCATATTTTTTTCAGGGTTTATTGTCATGATAAGGACAATGTGTTATGTTTGACAGGTGGGTACTTACGTATTAACGCCACCATCGCGAGAGGTCGCGCTACCGCGCGATATGTGGTCTGCATTTATCTGCTCTAATATAACCTAATCTAACCCTTATATAATATTTTTTTTAATTTCAGATCGAGAGGTAGCGCTTCCGCAATATGTGGTCTAGATTTATCTGCTCCGTTATAACCTAATCTAACCATCCATTTTGTTCAAATCTGTAGGTGTGGTGGCGTTAGTACGTAACAACAGTACCAACAGGTGATTGTCACATGTTTGATAAAAATAATGAGATACAGTAAAAAAAAATATTTACAGTTTATCTTCCAATTGAAAAAAAAACTCTTTTTTCAATTCTTCTATTATTTTTCCATCTTCTGTTTTTCTGATCACTAAAAGATTTTCCTTCGGGTGTGTCAGTCAGATTCGTCGTCGTGATACAGACACACGCCAGTCTTTGAATCTTCTCAAGCTGCTTCTTCATAGAGACCAGCTTATTCTACTGCCCTTCCATCAAATAGTATGGGGCTGTAGGCAGTTTAACCTTCTCTTCCTAGTAAATGGTATCACCCTGGTTTTGCTCGAGTAGAGTTTCAGTCCCACTGTTTGACACCAACTATTACTTACTTTGAGGCCTCTCTGTACGATTTCACAAACCGTTCCCTCACACTTCCCTCTGGCTATTATGTTTATGTCATCGGCGTAACCAAGACATTTAATGTCTGGCCATTCAGCCTAGTCAGTAGTCCGTCAACTACCTGAGTCCACATCAGTGGTGATAACCCACCTCCCTGTGGGTACACTCGGTTTGTGGAGATCTTTATGGTGTCTTTTCCCACATGTGTCTACGCCGTTCTTGTTCTTAGCATTTCTTCCATCCACTTTGAGGTATTGCTGTCAATATTACTTCTTTCAAGAACCCATTTGACAGAAGCTCTTCAAAAGCTCATTAAATGTCTAAGAAGGCACATATCGCTACTTGCTTTGCTTCTATTTCATTTGTCAGCTGATATAGGGCAGTCTATGTGGATTTTCCTGCCCTGTATGCATACTGATAGTTGTGTAGTGGTGCACTTCCCAGCACTGTTGTCCTAAGGTAATAGTCAATTACTTTCTCCATTGTCTTTAACATGAAAGATGTTAGACTAATAGGTCCAAATGACTTAGGTGGGCTAATATACAGGTGAGTACTGATTTTCGTTCGCATCAGATTCAAAAACATTTCGATAAAGTGTACATTTCGATCTAGGGAACACTTTGATCCTCAGCTCAAGTGGCAACCCTGGGATCCACAGCTCAAGTGCGCCGTAGTTTGTTTGGCGAACCTGCCCCTATTTTGATGGGCAATTGCTCCAATCGAAAATGTTTAACATTCAATAAAATAGATGTGTGAAGTGAGAGAAACGAAACTTTTTATTCCCGAGATCACACATCTATGAGAACATGCAATAGAAAACCCTCGCAATATGGAAATCACGTTAAGCAGGGGAGGTTCTACTCCGAAGGCCCGAAAACGTAACGTAATTTCAGGAATTTTTTTTGAGCAAACGTAAATCTTTTTTGAAAAAATCTTTCGTGGAATTTATTAATGTATATTCGAAGAACATTACAGAATTTTTTCGATGAAAAATAATTCAAAATGGCGGCTGAAGGTCTCGCTGATCAAAGCCGTGCGCGGCGATAGCCGATGTGCGCCGTACACTCTACAGCTCTGTCAAGTGATCTGAAACAAAAAAAACCAAACAAAATCTTAATCTATAAGAAATTTGGGGGGCCTTATCGATTTCCGATTTTAAGAAAACCCTTTTTAACAAAAATGGCGGCCCTTGAAAAAAAACCCTGTTTTTCCTACATTTTTGTTTTAACGTTAAAAAAATAATGATAATGAATTTTTTTGAAAAAAAAAACGCTCCGTCTAGGCTCCCTAAATGAATAAGCTTTAATTTGAGCCGTGAAACATCGAAATCGGTCAAGTCGTTGAAGCGGAATCGTGTACGGCGCGGAAATAAAAGGTGTTTCGAGAAAAACGCGTTTAAAGTTTGACAAAGAAAAAATCGTAAGTAATGTTTGTTTTTTGACACTTACATCTACTCAGCTATTCCAGCACCATACAGGGTCCCTTCCTCATCCTCAAAGAGCATGTTTTGCTGCACCACGGCGCTAAATTTTTCAATTCTGGCTTTTTTGTTTAACTTCGAGAGTTTGTTCTCCGCTGAATTCACACGCCGGTCGTCAGTTTTCGCAGCAAAGTTTACGGAGTTTGTCCCGAGGACGATTCCCAATGTCTGCATAGTTTTTAATATGGATGAATAGCCTTCATTAAAGATGCCGGAAGATATATATGCTGCTATTCTGATAGTTTGTTCGCCACAATGAAGGTGTTTGGGGACCAATTTCCACAGACAAGAGTTAAAACATTCATTGTAGTTTTGCGTGTTTCCACCTGTGCATCTTTGCAGTAAATTATCACTTGAAAGAGCTTCATATACGGGTCGAATTGCTTCTTGAACCGATTTTTGAAGGGCAGGTTCATGGTGGAAATCGGCGAGTTCATTCTTGGCTTCTGCAACACGCCACTTACACCAACTGTTTTCACCTGGTGGGCAGTTTTCATGTTTCGGCTCCTCATCCGTGGAACATTTGTGATCGAACGTTCCCCACACAGCTTTTTTTATCTCTTCGGCCGAATCAGGATGTCGTCTAATGGCAAGTCCATAGTACAAAGTCAAATATTTTATTAATTTGTCTGTCAATTTTGCTGCGCCTTTACCTCCAATTCCTTTATGTTGTTTCTTGGCTGCGCGCAATCTTGTGCCCATTCGCTTCTGGACGCGACCTATACATTCCTTCTTCTGAACAATAAGGTCGTCGTAAGGGTCACAGTTGAGGAGAGCTTGGAAAGTTTTTGTGTCACCGTCGCCGATATATGTAGCATATTTCACGCCGTGCGATTCTGATCGACAAAACATTACCTTCACACAATCAACCTCCATCTTACCAGCACTTCCAGCGTGATTTATGCTGCAATGTTCTTCATGAGTTTCATACCACATATCATACTCATTAGTGTCTTTTTTGCTGGCCCAGTTACTACAGCTTTGGCAGAACGACGACTTCACAACAAAATTCAACACTTTGTGAGTATATTTTCCGATCACCATTGCAATTCCAAATAACGACAAAAAGCCCCGTTTTTTCCAGGAACCGTCGCCCGACACGCTCAAATGTGTTTCTTCATTTCCCGCCTCCATGTTCTTCTGTCTTTCATCAGCAATTGCTTTACGTTGTATAACTTCGAATGTACTCTTTGATGCCTCGAGCAGATTAGTTAGAAATGCATAGTACGTTCTATTTGCAAAGCCTGCAGACAGTTCCATTAGAGAACAAAAAGTATTGATCGACCGTAATCCCTGTCCCAGAATCCGCATGACAAACATCAAACGACGATTTATTTCGTATGCATCATTTACTAAAGGGCTCGAAGATACACGTTGTGGTTTTTTGCACTCATACTTGATAACTAAATGAATACCATGTCCACGGACACTCGAACGAGAAAACGTTACATCACTGTTACAGTTTTTACATTTTAAACACTGAGATAAAAAGTTGAAAACTGTCAGAAAATTTATAATCACGTTATTATGGCTACCGTCAATTTCGACGTCGTCGTAATTCGTGTTTTTAATTTTTTTCGCTGAAGTACTAGCGTACTCAGTTTCCGCTTCTATTTTATCGGGATCATAATCGGGGACTTTCCTCTTTCGAGGCCGATTTGGCCGTTCACTTCCTTGTGATTTTCGCGTGTTTGGCATTTTTGGAACACTGCTTACTTGCCAGACGTTCGAAGCACAACTGAAATACGTTACGGCAAATAGAAGTGTATACAACGCTCGGCCGACCGAGGGTACGCATGTATACGAGCACACAATAGACAGGAACGTACACAAATTCGTTGAGACAGTCACAAACTTACTACCTGTACTAGATACACCGCTTAGGTAGTCAAAAATGACCGTCCCTCGGAACCGGTCCGAGCGCGCATTTATACCTGCTTTTCGAACGACGCACTCTCTCGCCTAATACGCTATAACTCGTAAAATAAATTAGATAGGGAAATATCCTTTTGACTACATATTTTCAAGAACCTAAGGATGAAAAAGAAGCAAAAAAAAATCGTCAATTTCTGGTAGAACCTCCCCTTAAGCAGTGTAATAACTCTTTGTATTAACCTCAAGTCAGACAAGAGTAGGCACATGAGGCAAGACAGATAAGACTAATGACCTTCTGTTAATTAATAAGACCATTGAAGACTCACAACTAAAACAAATAAAGTCATCGAATCTTTAAGGACATGGTTTAGGACAAATGGGCTGAGATTAAACAATGAAGAAACACAAACATTAATTTTTAAAACTAATCGTAATAGATTATACCCGGAGACATTGGCAATAGACAACAAACAGCTTGCAGTTTGTAATCATAAGCTGGTGATCATGATCGTAAGCTGTAACCACCACTGGCTATGACTAATTTAACCGATAAGATTTAACTTGTAACTACGCTTCGCGCGCATTTCCCATACGACTCCCATTAACCTAGAATTTGCTCCTGGTATTTCATACTTGGTGTTGTAAACAGTAAATTTAAAAACCGAACGCACGGTAAGTTCTGCATTATGTTATAGCCTTAATATATAGTTACTTAATATATAGTTAGCCTTAATATATAGTTTCATATTGAAAATGTAGTTTACCTCTTTTTTGATCCATGATCATTAGTGGCTCCATATGGTACTACTAGACCTGAAATAATTTTTATTTTTTTAGAATCTCAAAATCAAGCTTATCAATTTGAAATTTGACAGATGTCAACTGTCAGTTCAGCGAACAAGTGAAATGAAATGCAGTTGGTGCAATGTTTTAGTGCTCGGGCTCGCGGCATGACGTTCTCTAAGCAGACATACGTCAAATTTGACATTTGACAATTGTCAACTCCAAAAAACCCAAAAAAAGTATATAATTACTCAAATAATAAAATAATAAATTTAAAAATAAGAATTATATAGCGGGTGAAAAAAAAAGAATGAAGGAAAAATTAATCTTATCTCAGGTAACTGCCACGTCGTTGATGAAATACCGATTGTGCATTGACTTTTTTTTTAAGTATCGACTGTCAATCAACAGAGAAAATCTTGGAAAGTTTAGCACGCATGTTCAAGAACTGCGCTCGAATGGGTGACTGCTCCGTATCACGGCGTGACGTTTTCTAAGTAGACATACGTCAAATTTGAAATTTGACAGATGTCAACTGTCAACTGTCAGTTCAGCGAACAAGTGAAACGAAATGCAGTTGGTGCAATGTTTTAGTGCTCGGGCTCGCGGCATGACGTTCTCTAAGCAGACATACGTCAAATTTGACATTTGACAATTGTCAACTGTCAAATATCAATGAAAAATCTTGGAAAGTTGAGCGTTCGAATGGATGACCGCTCCGGATCACGGCGTGAAGTTTTCTAAGCTGACATACGTCAAATTTGACATTTGACCGGTGTCAACTGTCAGTTCTTTTAGCAGGTAAGAAGTTGCAACGTTCGTCAACACTGGACAGACAGATTCGATAGAAGTTGAAAAAAAACCAAAAAAGTGTATAATTACTCAAAGAATAAAATAATAAATTTCAAAATAATAATTATATAGCGGGTGAAAAAAAAAGAATGAAGGAAAAATTAATCTAATCTCAGGTAACTGCCACGTCGTTGATGAAATACCGATTGTGCATTGACTTTTTTTTTAAGTATCGACTGTCAATCAACAGAGAAAATCTTGTTTAGCACTCATGTTCAAGAACTGCGCTCGAATGGGTGACTGCTCCGTATCACGGCGTGACGTTTTCTAAGTAGACATACGTCAAATTTGAAATTTGACAGATGTCAACTGTCAATTGTCAAATATCGATGAAAAATCTTGGAAAGTTGAGCGTTCGAATGGATGACCGCTCCGGATCACGGCGTAAAGTTTTCTAAGCTGACATACGTCAAATTTGACATTTGACAGGTGTCAACTGTCAGTTTTTTTAGCAGGTAAGAAGTTGCAACGTTCGTCAACACTGGACAGACAGATTCGATAGAAGTTGGAAAAAAAACCCAAAAAAAAAGTATATAATTACTCAAAGAATAAGATAATAAATTTAAAAATAATAATTATATAGCGGGTGAAAAAAAAGCTTACAATTGAAGAAATTCCTTTAATTCGATCAGATACTTCTGAAAGTGAAACTGAAAGCGAAACTGAGTATTATATGAAAGAAGGTGAAGAAATAGCTATAGAATCAGTAGTAGTAGGTGTAAATGTTGAGAGTGACTGGGACAGTACCATTATAAAGAAATATAGTATCGAACGAAGAACAATCTGTAAAATGGAACATAAACATTTCTAACAGTACCAATTTTCAACCATTTATGGAACCTGTAGGACCAAACCTTCCAGAGAATTTGGAATATCCAGTTGATGTGTTCCAAACTTTATTTTCTGAAAATCTTTTAGAAAGTATAGTTTTTCAAACTAATTTATACATAACACAAAAGCATGGGGAAAACCATAAAATTTCAACGACTGTCGAAGAAATTAAACAATTCTTGGCAACTAATTTGCTTATGTGCATCAAAAAAGTTACTGGTTACAGAGACCATTGGCCAAAATTAAAAATGGAATTGCGAGACAATTTTATACCTTTGGTTATGTCGCGCAACCGATTTGGATATCTTCTAACGCACCTACATCTAAACATTAATATACTAGAGCAAAAAAGGGGAGCGATCAATTACGATAAGTTGTACAAAATTAGGCCTATGATAGAAGACTTATTAAATACATAAAAAATGCTTTATCATCCCTCCCCATATAAATATCCGTAGATGAATCGATGATCAAATATGGGCAAAAGTAGTTTCAGACAATGTATGCAGATGAAGCCCATTAAAAGAGGCTACAAGATTTGGGTGAGAGCGGACAAAACAGGATATGTTTCTCAATTCCAAATATACACAGGAAAATTTGAAAATATCACCGATAGAAATTTGAGAGCAAGGGTTATAAAGGAGTTAACAATTCGTTTAGCAGGGAAATTTTATCAAGTGTATTTTGATAATTATTTTAATTCCATTCAATAACAAAGGGATTTATTGAAAGAATGCATATATGCAAGTGGAACGGCTAGAAAAGGAAAAAGGGACATTCCTACTGATTTCGAAAATGACAAGAATACGAAAAGAGGAGATTTTGATTGGAGGATAAGTCAAGATGGTGTTTTAGCATTGAAATGGATGGATAGGAGCCTATTTAGTTTTTAAGTAATTTTCACAGTCCAAGCGATCAAGAAGTTCAAAGAACTCAAAAAGGCGGAAGTAATGAAGCAGTAAAATGTTTAAAATTAGTAAAGGATTATAACTGGCACATGGAGTAAGTGGATAAATCAGATATTCTAAAAGCATGTTACGAAATTGACAGAATGTCTAAAAAATGGTGGCATGGAATTTTATGGAATTTTTTGGATTTGACTGTTCTCAATTCCTTTATTCTCTTCAAAACATGATCGCTTGGGACAGCGACAATGTCATTGAAAGATTTAAAACTGGCCATGGTTTCAGGACTAATAGGAGCCCAAACTGGTTTTCCAGAGAAAAGGAGAAGTGCGAGTATTCCAAATCCTGCCAGTAGATTCAAGGTCCAGATTCCTTTAGAGAAAAGAACTGATAAGGCTGCACATATGCCGGAACATGGCACAAAAGTGGGATGTACTAATTGTAGCACAAAGGCTAAACCACGCAGAAGAAGATGGCATTGCAGTCACGTGATATTATACCTCACGGACAAACAAAATTGTTTTAAAAAGTTTCATAAGGGATAAAAATAGTTTTTATTTACCAGTCGTGCTTCAGTGGAACCACCTATTTTTGAAAAAAAAAACTGTAAACAAAAAAAATTCTTAACAACTTGAATAATACCTATTTTCAACAGCTCAACACATGGTTTCAAACTCATGTATGTGTTTTCCAATTTATAATTCATAAAAGCAAAGCTACGCTGATGAGAGATAGATATGAGGAGATCAACGCCAAAGTGGGCCAAACCTAATTTTTTCGTGAATCGAGTTACGTAAAGAAACATACATTCAAAATCAGTCTGGTCAGAACCAGAGTGATTCATGTTTAGTTTGAGCCCTTCTCAAGTAATGGCAGCACTATACAGGTTTTGGCATCACTGAAATGGTTGTTCTTATGAGAACCAGAGTGGGCCAAACCGATTTCTTACGAATCAATTTCTTACGTCACAACGAATCAATGTTTTCCTATGATAACGTGAATATCGCAAAGCGAAATAATAAAAAAATATTTTAATTACACAAAATTTGCCTGCACTTCACCCAAATGGTCATTCCGTTTCAGCGGAAGACAAAGCAGACATGCAAGCTTTGCTAAAATTTATCCCTCCGGCATTTCACCGCTTTTACCTAAGTTTGACAACGGAATAAAAGGAAAAAAATAAAAAAATAAATAAAAACTCCGTACACGTTGATGAAGAGTATTTTGATTTGATTGATTCAGAGGCTGATGAATGTTAAAACTATTACTACAGATGGCTACTTTTTTAGTTTTATTTTATTAATCAAAAATACCTTTTTAATATAAAAAATATATTATTATCTTTTTAAACAAAAAATATTACTTCTTTTTTACTTTTTAAATTATTTTTATTATAATAATAAGTAAATATGTTACAATATATTTTATTAAAATGGAATTTTAAAAACTACAAGATGCTGGAAAATCGATAAAGCCATAGTGGGCCATGCGTAAGAAAAAACAATTTTTATGTACATTGGAAAATTTAGCCTATTCTTAAACTCCCCTCAAAAGTAGCGCATCTACCAAATCCTGTGAAAATTGGAGTTGTATGATGTACTAAATTTGCGAAATAAGTTTTCTGAAAACTTTAAACACAAATTATCTTACTACGCTAGTGAATGGGTTTGGCCCACTATGGCTTTGAGCTCCTCATAGCGAAACGCGTCTGCAGATGGCTATTCACTTTGGGTTAAAGAGAAAGATCTGATCTTAAATAACAATGTTATTTATCTATTGTCTTGTTTAAGTGACACGGAAGTGAACTGAGTCCTAGTGAATAACATAAATATCTGTTGTCTTTGAACATGACATTTGTTTTGTAGCCCTAAAAAGACTTATGAATATTATAGATTCGGAAAGGTTGAATATATTTATATATTCAAGCTGTGTTCCGCTGTAATAAGTTGGTATGATTGTATCTGTAATTAGTTAGTTTCACCCTATATTTAATTCAAATAAATGAGGATTGTGAAAATTTACTTACTCATCTCAACAAAGAATTTGTTATAAAAGCTTTCACGCATTTTACGTCTTGGTGCTTATATTACTTTAAACACACGAGACGCTATTAACCTTACATTGTATAGTACAAATGTGTCTCCTCCTCTTTCCTATTTAAAATAAAACTAGACCCGGCCTTCCCTTCGCCGGAAACATACGACAAACCGGAGATAATTTAGTTTTAATTTATGTTATTTGTGTAATTCTAAGATACATGTTATAGTTATGCGAAAAAACATTATTCTAATAAGACAAGACTTACAGGCCTGAACCGAAAAGACATGGCAGACAAGAGTAGACAGACAAGACTAGGCACACGCGACAAGATAGACAAGGCTAATGACCTTCTGTTAGTTAATAAGACCATTGAAGACATCACAACTAATAGAAATAAAGTCATCCAAACTTAAAACACACGGAACACAGCCTGAATGAAAAAATATATTCAGCCTTTCCGGAGCTCTATAATAATTACTGAGTCTTTTTAGGACTACCAAAACAAATCTCATGTGAAATTTGTAAGTTAGGTATTTAATAGCTCTCAGTGCACCTTCATGGCACTCAACAAAAACGATAAAAATAACATTGTTTTAAATATCATGTCTTTCCGATACCTTAAGTGGATAGCTTTTCGAGATCTGTGGAAGCGTTTCGAGATTTATCTCTCATCAGCACAGCTTTGCTTCCATGAACAACTATTTGTAAACCAATTATTTGAAACCCATGTGGGTGATTAGGTTTGGTAGTCCTAAAAAGACTCAGTAATTGGTATAGAGCTTCGAAAAGGCTGAATATATTTATTGAATCAAGTATTTAAATTTCCCGCCGTACCATCTTGTTTAAACAAATGTATATGTCGATAATAATCAAGATAGTCTTTATAAATAAAAAATAAATATAACGTCATTATTTAAGGTATCAATAAGTGCTACTTAATTATTACTATAATTATTCTAATTAATAGTGAATTAATTAGAAAGTCAACAGGTTATGGGCCCAGTAAGCCAAAGTTATTTGTAAAAGAGTTTTTGGCAAAACCAACTTTCTGCCGGCGCCGGCGAAGTGTATCGACCTAACCTACAAGAAGCGTGGTTCATTTTATTTTTTTTTCAAGTTGAAAAACTGTTCAAATTGTCAAGAAACCTAATCAAAATGGCTAGTAGCAATCCTCTGACAATGATTGAAAAATTAACTGGCCGAGAAAACTATAATACTTGGCGTTTTGCTGTAAAAACATATCTTTAACATGAGGAACTTTGGGACTGCATTGAAAATCCCAAAAACGAACCAATTGATGCGAAAAAGGACACTAAAGCCAAAACAAAAATAATACTACCGGTTGACGCAATCAACTATGTGCATATTTAAGAGGCAGAAACTGCAATAGAAGTTTGGGAAAATCTTTCCCTTGCTTTTGATGACTCTGGTCTTACACGCAGAGTTGGTCTACTACGTGATCTTTGCACAACTACACTCTCTAGATACCTAAATGTAGACGAATATGTGAGCAAGATAATGTCTACAGCACAAAAACTCCGAAATATTGGATTCAAGGATGATGACGAATGGCTATGGATCCTTCTGCTATCCGGATTGCCTGAATTCTATAAACCGATGATCCTTGCTATAGAATGCTCTAGAATGGAGATAAGTGCGGACTCTGTTAAATATAAATTGCTCCAAGAAGTGAAATCTGAAAATAATAACCTTGCTTACAACTGTGCTTGGTTCCAAAACTAAGTATGTGAAAAAGAAGTTCAATAAAGGTCCAAGATGTTTTCAGTGTAATAAATATGGTCACAAAAGTACAGAATGCTGTTAAGACCCAAAGAAAAGATTGCTAAATCAAACACTCCATATGCTGCTTCATTTGTTACTCCCTGTGACAACAAAAGTTCTGCTTAGTACATTGATTCCGGGGCAACCTTCCGGGGCAACAAGACAACACAACCTTCTTCATAATGAACATTCACCACCTGTAGAACAGATCAAAGTTGCTAATAATAGGACTCCGTAAAGTAAGTAAGTAGGTCCGGTGATGTGACTGAATACATTAAATGAAAAAGGTCAGTCAAATAAAATCTTATTTACAAATGTCTTGTACATACCAGAACTTGCAGTGAATTTAATATCTGTGCATCAGATTACAGAAAATGGTGGTCAAGTAAAATTTGATTCCAAAGGCTGTGTTATACTGAACAGAAAAAAAGTTATTGTAGCTACAAAAGTTAACATGTACCGGCTTAATATGAATACTGATTATGCCTGCATGTCCGATGTTATACAAGATGATATATTTCTATGGCACCAACGAATGGGCCATCTGAACTTTTAAAATGTAAAGAAAATGACAGGAAGCACAGATAAACATTATCTGGTAAAAGCAACAATATGACTTGTATCACATGCAAAGAAGGCAAACAGTCTAGATTGCCTTTCAAGAGTCAAGTGTCACATTCCACAAAACAATTGGAACTGGTGCATTCAGACTGGTGTGGCCCCATGGAAACACAATCACTAGGTGGCGCTAAATTCTGTTTAACAATTTTGGTTGACCATTCTAAAAAGGTGTTTGTATACATACTAAACAACAAGACTGAGGTTTTGGCAAAATGCAAGGAGTTCAAGACCGAAGTAGAAAATCAAATTGAATGCAAGCTCAAAGGTATTCGAACTGACAATGTCCTGGAATATGACAATAAACCATTCTCTGACTATCTAAAAGATGCTGGAATAAGACATCAGATATCAACACCATATACTCCAGAACAAAATGGAGCTGCAGAGAGGCTCAATAGAACGCTTGTTGAGAGAGCAAAATGCATGATACTGAATGCTGGTTTCCCAAAGTTTTACTGGGCTGAAGACATAAAATCCGCTGGATATATCATAAACAGATCTCCAACTAGATCCCTATCATTTAAAACTCCTGAAGAGGTATGGTCAGGTCATAAACCAAATGTCAGTCACATTAAAGTATTTAGATGTAAAGCTATGGCTCATCTGCCAAAAGAAAAACGAAAGAAGTGGGATCCAAAAGCACAAAAGATGATCTATATTGGCTACTGCAACAACAATAAAGGCTATAGGTACATAAAACCAAATACTAGAACTGTTATCAAGAGCAAGGATGCAGTATTCCTTAAATCAACTGTGAAGAGACACTACGCTGCACTGGAATTGTCTGAAACGGAAATTAAAACAGACATAAATTGTAAAAATAATGAAAGTTTAATGTCGTAACGAAAGTAATGAAAATAGCAGAGAAGAATCAGACAACTCGGATAGTTAATGTAGTACTGTCAGAAATAAATCAGATTCAGATGAATATTTACCAGCTGTTGAAATTGATACTCCTCCTCGAAGCAACATAACTTTAAGATCTAGAAACAAAATTATTGAACAAACTTACTTATGTTGTGATGAACGTTTATTACCTGAGGAAGTCCCCGAAACATACAAAGAAGCCATCAACTCTATTATTGCTAACAAATAGAGTCTATTAAAGAGGAACTTGCAGCCCATCGAACGAATGGTACATGGATATTGGTAAATATACCTGAAAATGCAAATTTCATGGGCTCCAAATGGGTTTTTAGAATCAAAGATCAACCAACAGGTCCTCGCTTCAAGTTCAGACTCTTTGCAAAGGGGTATACACAATCCCAAGGTATAGATTATAAAGAAACATTGTCGCCCACTGTCAGGTATGATTCTATTAGTATACTATTGTCTCTAGCTGCTAAAAATGGTTATTCAATTCTTCAACTTGACATTAAATCAGCCTTCTTCTATGGGGCACTGGAGGAAGACATATTTGTGTATCCTATGTGACATGTGAACCATATAAAGTATGTAAATTTATAAAGTCATTGTATGGCCTCAACCAGTCATCGCGGTTCTGGAACACTCCTTTCAATTCAGTACTTCAGAAATTTGGTTTTACTAACAGTAAAGCAGATCAATGCGTTTATGTGACCAATATTAAAGGAATAAAGTGTTTTCTCTGTATATATGTCGATGATGGACTTTTATTTTCTAAATCGATGTCTGTGCTGCAATCTGTAACAAATGATTTGCAAACAATATATTGATATGACAATCTGCCCACCAAGAAATTTTGTTGGAATTTACATTCAAATCTCTGACAAGTATATCTTTATTCACCAAACAAAATATATTAAACTGTTATTAAACAAATTTAATATGGAAAATGCCAACACCAACGGCATTCCAGTTAATCCTCATTTAAAGCTGGAGAAAAGTAACCATCAGCCTGACAAGAAAATTCCTTACCGAGAGGCAGTTGGTTCTTTGATGCATGTATATATTTTCATTAAAAATGGAACTGCTGTGACATGGTCTATCCAACGTCAAGACACAGTTGTCCTATCGAAAACTGAAGCAGAATTCATGGCAGCATGTGCTGCTACAAAGGAGGCAATTTGGATAAAGGGGAGAATTTGACCAACAACCAGTGTGTATTAATATAGATAATCTAAGTGCTATCAGTGTTATTAAAAATATAAACTTTCACAAAAGGTGCAAACATATAGACATTAAATATCATTTCATTAAAGAAAAATATTTTGCTAAAGTAATTGATCTACAATATGTATCGACTAATAATCAATTTGCTGATGTACTAACTAAGGCTTTACCAGAGATAAATTTCAATTCTTGCAAGATAAAATTGGAATGTTAACATTAGACAAACTTAATAAGTAATATTAATAAGTGTTCTTTCTTTATTGTTGTAATTGTGTTACTTAGTTATAGCATACATATGAAAGGCTTAAATTTGGCAGAAGTGTTGAATTAAGTTATTAAATTTCCCGCCTTAACATCTTATTTAAACAAATGTTTAAATAAATTTAAAAAAATATAACTTCATAATTTAAGGTATCAATAAGTGTTACTTCATTATCATTATAATTATTCAAATTAATAGTAAATTAATTAGAAAGTCAACAATATTTATATATTCAGGCTGTGTTCCGTTTGTTTTAAGTTTGTATGATTATCTATAACGTAGAATGGTTTTGAACCTGAAACTTAAGCACTACACAGTGTTACGACCAGAAGCCCTATATGTCATGGAGTGTCTTTCCTTGAACCGAACAGGTCTGGTAGAGAACTTGGAAATCAGAGAGAGAAGAATCCTAAGGAAGATCCTAGGCCCGGTAAAGAAAGATGGGGAATTCCGAAGGAAAGTGCAAGGAAAAGAAGGGTAGTTTTATATGGCCACGCTGCAAGATTGCCTCGAAACCGACTAACCAACCATCTGTTCGCCTTCTGGCAAAACAAGAAGGTTCACAAGAAGAAAACTTGGTTGACAGAAACCGGGAGGGATATTAAAGAACTGGGAATAAAAGATCTTCAAACCAGACAGTCTGTGAGACACACCCTGGACAGAAGAGATAAAGGAGTTACACCGGCAAAAGATGCGACAATACTGGGCAAAGATCAAAGCCCAACAGTTTAACAAGCGTGGCCCAATGTAGGCCTATTCGAAAGAAGAAGAAGTAGAAGAAGTAGGATGGTTTTAACAATTCAATAAAGTCATCGATTCTTTCACGACGTGGTTTGGGACAAATGGGCTGAGAGTAAATACAATCAATAATTTTTAATAAAATTTAAAGATTCAGCCATAGGCACTAGGTGAAACATTATAATAATAATGTGTTTCACTTAGTGCCTAGAGCTGAATCTTTAAATTCTAATAATTATGCCTGTGAAGCTAAATTACTTGTATTATACCGCATCTCTGTCTTATCATCTCTGGTTTAACCTACAGTATAGAAAATGTTATGTTGCTCCAAACCATTAATATTATAATTATTTTTTAACCAAATCGTATTAGATCATTATGTCCGGAGACATTGGCAATAAAGAACAAATAGCAGTTCACAGTTGCAGTTCATAGGTCTGTAAAACTACTAGGTGTGCATCTGAGCTTCTCTTCAGACTGGACATCATATATACCTTTTGTGACAGGGAAGCTAAATAGATAGTTTTCGCTATGACGTCCCTCCAATGATATTTAGATGCCTTGCGGATATCGTATTTCGCCAACTTCTACAGTATTCTTAGATTTGGTGTTGTGTTTTGGGGAACTTAGCATCTCCCTAAACTGTTTTCAGGATACAAAAACAAGCTATCCGTATTCTTAACAGACTAGAGTACCATGCATCCTGTAGAGGTAGTTTTAGAGGGCCAATATCTTGACACTAACGGCCACCTACATATATGAAAACGTCGTATTCTTCCCGAAATATAATTACCTGTTCCGTGATTTTATTAAACGTCTAACGCGATTTAATAAAGAACTATATCAGTTACCAAAGCATGTCCTAACGCTCACTGGGAGAAACCCCCCATATATTTTGATGAAATTATTCAACACTGTACTAAGAGATATTGCAAGCAAATAAATAGTTTAAAAAAATTAAAAAAGCAGCTATTTAGCAGCAACTTTTAGTTACTATGAACCTTTTAATTTATAAGAGTTTTATTCGAAGGTTATTAGTGCAACTAATGTTAACCAAACATGTTAACCATATACAAACATGTTATTAACGTGTTAACCATATACAAACATGTTAAATATAACGTATGCCTAGTGAAATTTAAATAATTTTGTTTCATTATTTAAGTAAATGTATGTCTTGTCTCGTATGCCTAGTGAAATTTAAATAATTTTATTTCATTAATTAAGTAAATAAATACATATAATTAAATACACATATACACATCGTAAATGAAATGTGTCACATAATAGTGTGACACATTTCATTAACGATACGCGAGACAGGTAACGGAGGATAGATTCGAGGAAAATCTAGGGTTTCTGAGGTCCGCGGTGGTACAGTTGAGGCCTAAAGGCGAAATTTTATTGGCAGGAGACATCAACAGTAAATCGCCCACATGGGGCAGCAAAATCGAAAACAGTCGCGGGAGATTGTTTGAAGATTTTATATCTGAAAACAATCTAAGCGTACTCAACCGCGGAGATGAACCTACATTCACAGCTCCAAACGGTAACAGCGTCATAGACATTACGCTCGCAAGTGACAGGCTGTGCGCAAACATAGCCGATTGGCACTTGCCAAGCGAGGACAGCCTATCCGATCATAAATACATAGGCTGGTCGATTGGTATTAAAAACAACGATCCAGAATCCATCCGCGGATTCTGTACCAAAAGAGCAGATTGGTCTCTCTTTGCCGAGAAATTTCGATCTTACGCTGATGATGTATTCCCAAAATTAGAAAATTGTCAAACGCCTGATCAAGTGTCTGAATTCGTAGCTAGAATAAATAAGTCATTAATGGACGCAGCGCACGACGCGATTCCGGTTCGGAAAAAGTTCACCAACTCGGTCCCCTGGTGGACTACGGAACTCACTAAATTACGTAAAGAAAACAACAAACTACGTAGGAAATATCAATAAAGCACGGGCGAAAATCGTATACAAAGACGCGCAGATTATGACATTAAATGTCGCGAATATAAAGACAAAATCCTCAAGACCAAGGAAAAGAAATGGCAAGAGTTCTGCACTAGATCGGCTAATAAAGATCCCTGGGGCACAGTTTACAAAGTGCTTAGAGGGAAATATTCAGTAGGCTATCTAACTAGCATTAAAATTAATAATAATCACCTCGATCTACGTGAGACCACCTGCGAACTCCTCAATACGTTCTTCCCAGAGGACGACATCAACGAAGACACAGAGTCTCACCGCGAAATTAGTATTACATCGAGAACCGGTATCGGGGGACCTGATGACAGGCCCTTCACGGTTCCGGAAATCAACCGAGTCATTAAATTCATGAACAGTAGGAAAGCGCCAGGTATAGACGGCTTGACAGCGGATATAGTTCGCATCGCTTTTGAGAAAAACTCGTCCCTCTTCAGAAATATCTATAATAAATGTCTCGAAATAGGTGTCTTTCCAGCTTGCTGGAAAGAATAATTAGTCAAGACCGTCCCAAAACCAAACAAGAACGGAACAAGTGCAAAAGACTTCAGACCCATCTGCCTACTCCCTGTAGCCGATAAAATCCTAGATTCGCTCCTAATCACTAGATTGGAGCACCACTTGTTCCAAAATAAGCTACTCAACAACAATCAATTAGGCTTTCGTAAGGGAGTAGGAACCATAGACGCCATCAAAAAAGTAGTTACATTCATCACAGAATGTAAATCGACGGGTCACTATTGCGCGGCGGTCGCTCTGGACATCAGCGGCGCGTTCGACAACGCATGGTGGCCACTCATTATTGACAGACTTTTTTCTAAGAAATGTCCAGACAACCTTATCAGACTAGCCAGAGACTACTTCAACAACAGGACAGCAATTATATTAGAGCCCAATATACACGTGGAAAAAGCTGTAGAAAAAGGTTGTCCGCAAGGATCCAAATCTGGTCCTGGCTTCTGAAAGATCCTGTACGATTCCATCTTCGATACAGATCTCCCGGAGGGTTGCGAGATAGTTGCTTATGCTGACGACACAATGCTATTAGCGAAATCCACCACGTATAAAGGGCTCAGAAACTCAGTAAATCGCGCGCTGGAGACACTTAGCGAATGGTCCGCCGAGACCAAACTTAAATTTAATGCGGCAAAAACAGAGGCCATTTTCTGCGGCAAAAAGCCTAACCAACAGAATCCAGTCTTCAAGATAGGTGGCAAATCAATTTACTGCTCTCCCTACATAAAATATCTGGGCATATATATTGATAGGTCTTTGAAATTCAAAGAACACGTCACTCAGGCGTGCGGGAAAGCAAAGCAGATCGGTTTCAGATTTAGCGCCGCGTCAATGAAAGAGTGGGGTCTTGGTAGGTCGGCCATGTCCACTATATATAAGGGAGCTGTCGAACCCTGTCTGCTGTACGGGGCACCGGTATGGTACAGCGCATGCGGAGTTCGAGAACGGAAAAAGCTCCTTGGTGTGCAACTCGTTTGCACACTAAGGGCCGCGAAAGCGTACAAAACCGTCTCGGGCGAGGCTGCCTGCGTCATTTCGGGGATCTTGCCGGCAGACTTGCGAGCGGCAGATCTAACAAAGAAACATCTGCTGCGCGAACTAAATGAGGTTGAGCTTAGAGAGGCCACGGGCCTCACAATCTCTCCGGACGAAATCGAATCTAGAGTCTGCATTCAAGGGGTGGTGCACCCCGCGGAGATCGGGTTGATAAGATATACACAGGGTGAGGAAAATGCACAAGCTATTACGTTATTCACAGACGGCTCAAAGTAGGAACAGGGAGTCGGTGCGGCTTTCGCGGTGTACTCAGACGAAACTGAAATACACTGCGAGGGCTTGCGGCTCGCAGATCACTGCTCTATATTCCAGGACGAATTAATTCGTCGGATGCTCCATCCTGTCTGATAGCAGATCCGTTCTAGAAGCTCTATAACACCTGTCAGCTCCCACGGAGCTGCTTTTGGAAACGTGGGAGATCGCGCGCGAGATAACGCAGCAAATAGAACTGCGCTGGCACTGGGTGCGAGCTCATAAAGGCTCAATCGGCAACGAGAGAGCAGATGCGTTGGCTAGACTGGCCTCGGGTATAGATCCTCCTCAGGAGCCAGGAACTCAGCTTCCTGTTATGTTTAATAAAGTATCCCACAGAGATGTGAGGAGCAGAATCTCTCTCTTCTTTTTCAGGAAATGGCAGGTACACTGGGAGAACAGCCAAAACGGAAGCTGGACCAGGAATTTCATCCAATCGATCAAAGAGTGGATGGAAATGGACCTGGCCCTTTCACACCAAGCGGTCCAACTCATCACGGGACACGGGAACTTCAACTCCTACCTCCATCGCATTGGAAGGAGGGAGTCGCCGGCCTGCGGCTGTGGTGAGGTGGACTCCTTTGCCCATGTATTATTCAGCTGCCCGATGACCAGAGAATGGAGAGACCAGACAGAGATCGCCATGTTCAACGCCGGATGCACTTGGCCCAGAAGAGAAGAAGAAATCAAGTACACAGAGCTACACAAGACCTGGTGGAAGACCTTCGACAGCTGCGCCCGACGCCTCACACGACTGGACCACGACCTGCCCTGATACCCCCGCCCCACAGAAGAAGCAATCCATCACGGACCCCACCAGCCCCCCCAAGCCCTCCCCAGATTGCATATTAAATAAATATACTGGCGTCAATTTATTTAACCTACCCAATTTCTTTTAGGTTCTCTCTAGGCCACACCAAATGGCGATATAAATGTATATAATCTGTCACCATTCTGCACACCTTCCCCACCTACCTCCCTATCATACTCATCCTACCCCATCCCATCCTCCACCTCACGATTCCCCGTAGCATAGCTTAGGTTAGTTTAGGCTTAATTTAGTTTAGGCCCCTTAGGTTAGTCATAGATAAACTTATGTTAGTAGCATGTTAGCCATTAGTAAAATTAGATTAAGATAACCGGATCAGTGCGAAAGCGGAGAGCCGGCATTGTATTTACAAAATAAATAAAATAAGATGTATAGTTTTTCATACATATTAAATAAATAAGATGTATGGTCTTAGGTGGATGGGGGAGACCAAGAACACGTTTGAACAGCATGTCCTAAACATGTTTTATGGGATTTAAATCAGGACTTAACGCAGGCCACAGCTTTGTTTGAATTTCCTGTTATTGTTGGAAGTCTAAAGTGATCTGCGCAGTATGTGGTTTTGCATTATCCTGCATTAACAAACTTTGGACCTATTCTATATGCCGCTTGGACAAAATGTTCTTCTAACGCCATAGAGATTAGAATTAAAATTACCTGGAATTACAAGGTAGGTTCTACTGTCGATAATAATACCACACCAAACAATAACACTCAAACAATAAACCACCACCAAATCTTGCGACCTGGAGAGTAGCAGCTGCGTAGCGTTCTCCTGGGTGCCTGTAAACACTACTTGGTCATCGCAACGAGTAATATGGAACCTTGATTCATACATAAAGAGCACAGACCTCCATTCTCTAAGTTGCCCTGCGACTTGCTCCCGAGAAAAATTCATCCTTGCTATTCTGAAGCGTCGTGTCAAAGAGGGTTTTCAGACGGGTTTCACGTCTTGTCCTCAAATTTCATTCACTCAACCTATTCCTAATCGTCTGGTATGATACAAATTAAGATGTCTTTCGTAGTAGAAACTCTATTGCGAAATCAGTAAAAATCGGTCTTGATCTTAAGTACCAGTTCCACAATCGCTGAATAACAGGCAGGTCTACGTTGAAGTTTCTTTATACTTGTCGAAGGCTTTCGCTATTTTCAATTAATGTTATAGCACGACCAACTTCCACTTCGTTGAGATGCTTCATTTTCACTTAACTTAAGTCAAACTGTAAGTTGCAAACATTTTCGTATGTATATTGATCTGAACAGGGCCTTCCTAGTTCTTTGAGTCAAATTTTGGATAAATTATTTCACTTTATTTTTGGTAGTTCTTTTTAATTATTACAGATACTCAGGAAGAATGCGATGATTATAATTCCCTATGTATCAATTAAAACAATTAAATAGAGCGTCTTGTAGATGTTCCTAATTTTATTTACATGTAATTTCCCGCTTGAATTGTATGGAGGCACAAATTAGTCACCCGTAAATTGTTTTGAGCAGTGTATAATATTAGATAGACACGGCTAGACGGGAAAAATGGAGAAAATGAAAATAAACTGATAAGACTAGACAGACAGGCCTGGACTGGCAAGACTAAACAGACAAAACTAAACAAACAAGACTAGACAGAAAGGACTTTTTGTGTGACGTAACAAGCACACCTAGTTGACTTGTAAGTGCCCAATAAGAAATTCACGAGCATCTTGGTACCTCCTCGTACTATTTAGCTTCAAGATGATGTATATTTAGCAATTTCAAGAAGTGTCTGCAATTTATGTTAAGTTAAAGTCTAACGTCCTCGGTCCACTGCGGGTGATTAGAGGTTCAAGTATTTCTATTTATTTGTTTGTATTTCGGTTGTGTTCCGTTCGTCCTGTTCATTCTATAGTAGTATGTTGGTAGACATTGTCACCTTTGATGTCCAGTCCTGTCCCAAGACCAGACAGACAAGACTACACAGGCAAGACTAGACAGGGAAGACTAGACAGACAAGACTATACAGACAAGACTAAACAGGCAAGACTAAGATAAGACTAGATAGACAAAACGAAGCAAACAAGACTAGACAGACAAGACTAGACTCACTAGATAAAGAAGACGGCATACCAAACTAACTAGACTAGACTAGACAGAGGGGACTATACAGAAAAGACTAGACCGAAAAGACTGGACATAAAATACAAGATGGACTGAACAGCATACCCACTAAAACCCCTCCCCAGCTCTTCACTACACTCCACCTGGAACCGCCTGAGCATTACTTCAGGTGGGTGGTGGTGTTTGTTCTATTTACTTAATTTTTCTTTTTCTTGTTGTCCTTTCTTTGTCTCGTTTTCGTCTTTCGTCTTCTGTCGTATTAGCGATGTAGTCGCGAGTTTAGCTATTTTTCCGTCTTTTCGTCACATAGTCGTCCAAGTTACCATTGCTGTGCGTCTACTATGACCGCCTTCCATTCCCTCCCCGTTTGTTCTTTTCCCTTCAGGATTCCGGTGATGTAAGCTTGTATCGCATACCAGTTATGCTCACTTTCTAAATGAGTTCTGTTCTTCCAGTCCTGTACCGCCTAATGTCTCTACGAGTCGAGTTCTTTCATCCTCTGATTTTGTACACATGAAGATAATGTATTGTGATAGTGTCGTCTGGTAGATGGCCGCAGTAGAGGCACCCTAAACAACTTGAGGTATGCGTTGAAGCACCCATGGCCTGTTAGCGCCTGTGTAGCATGATAACTCATATCTCCGTGTGTCCTGTCGTACCATGCTGTCACGTTAGGGATAAGGCTATGTGTCCAGCATCCACTAGTGTTACTATCCAATCTTGTATGCCATCTGTCCATGAGTCTCTTGCGCTCTCTCTCCTTGGCGGCCACCCTATCATGCTTTACCTCGTTTTTCGCTCTGTGATGCTGCAACTCTTCATAGGCTTCTTATTTCTCGCAAATCAGTAAGTCTATTGGAGACGTGCTTGCAAGTACCAGCGCCTAGTGGTCTGAATCTGAAAAAAGTTGGGCAAAAATCGAAAAAATGATAATCACCGAATAAGTTTATTTCAAGAGAATCTTGAAGAAGATAATACAGTGTATGTTATTCTAAAATAAAAGTGGGATATCTTTTATGGTTGAGACATCATTACACCAGTTCAAAGTTACCCTTGTCGGCTCAGCGCGCACACGTGTAGCGTCTCCGAAATATCTTTGTTTATTCAAGTGCATGTAACTTTTTACTCGAGTGTATTTTTTCAATTCTGTTTGATAGAGGGTGTTAAGGAAGGTATGTAGAATATTTACCTATATAACGTTTTCATTAATCAATTTTGGTTTATCATTTTTGCAATTAATAATTCGAATAATACTCCGCGATATATTGTGAATAAATTACTCAATATTATATCGCTTTATGTTTGCATTTTAGAGTGGCGTATTGATAAAATAATCTGTACTTGTCGAGAACTGTTCGAGAACATATGGAACGATTTGAACTTTGAAACTCAATGTAGGTAATCGTTTAGAGCAGGCATGTCAAACTCAAATGATATTGCGGGCCACATTTTCTATTTTGTACTAAGTTGGGGGCCGCATGTTTTTCTGTTCAAAAAATTAATAAAATACGATTGTTAGAATGATTATTTTATGTATTTATTTTATTCATGTTATTTTTTACACTGCAACTGTAAATATTCTTAATTTAAAAAAAAATAAAATAAAAGTTATAAAAAACAAAATGAGTTTAATGCTACTTTGAAGTCTTAGAAGATATTTGATATCGTTTGTTTTGCAAGTCTTCAATATTTGGTTGAATAACTGCAATTTTTAAATTTGATGATATATGTTGATCGGTTAATCTTCAGCTTTCTGAATTTTTGTTACTTTTCATTAAAGAAAATAGTTGCTCGCACAAATAAGTGCTTCCAACATAGCCCGTATACGCGTAAGAAATGATAACATATTAGGAAACCGATCTACAGAAAAATATGTATACAATTCTGGAATTCCAACTTCCATAAATTCAAATCGGCAAAGAATCACACAATACCAATTAATTCTATTTGTTCATCAACAATTTCAATATCGATAGATAGAGGTGAAGTAAAAAGACGAAATTATACTTCACAGCTTTTCAAATCAAGAAATCTTGGATGGAATTCCATTTCTAATAATTTAATTTTTAAGTCTTTTTAAAACTACAAAACAATTCTCATGTTGAAACACAACAAATATATTTATTCTATTTATTAGTCCTCAGTCCACTTTCGTAGCACTAAACAAGAACCAGATAAATAACATAGTTTTTAAGATCACATATTTCTATGTAACCCAAGTGAATACCCATCTGCAGACGCGTTTCGAATACTATTTATCTAGTTCTTGTTTAGTGCCACGAACGTGGACTGAGGTCTAGTAAATAGCATACAAATATCTGTTTTTGTCAACATGAGATTTGTTTAGAAGTCTTGAAAAGACTTTACACTTAAATTATTTACACTTAACCATATTATAGAGCTACGGTAAGGTTGAATATATTTATATATTCAAGTAATATTCCGCTTTAATAAGTAGGTATGATTGTATCTATAATTAGTTTGGTTTCACCCCAATATTCAATAACGAAGAGTTGGACAAAAATAAATTGGCAAGTTTTCAATAAGTATTTCTTTATTTGAAAAAATCCTGTGTCACGGCTATCGGCCACGAACATACCAAAACCTCAATTTCAATAGAAAAATGTATAATCTATATAGATCTGAAAGAAATTTCAATATATCTCTTGCAGTTTGCAATTTATAGTTATTTGAATTTATTACTTTCTGTTAAAGTTTGAGTTTGAGGGTGGCGACCGCCGCCAGATAAAATATTTTGCAAGAAACTAACTGAAGGATATTATAGACTGACTAATTCTCTACAAATATATATTTTTAACAAATCCAGACGAATCAATCACGAATTTCAAACAAAAAAGAACACGAAAATTTCAAAATATTAAAAAATTGCCAAAAACTGAATTAACCCCTGAGGGATTTCATTTAAACTTTTACTGGATGTGGGTATCCACCAGAAGTATCAGCTGACAAGATTTGAACGCTCCCGCTCCAATGAGAACGACATGAGGAATTATTTTGTCTTCAACGGTTTTTTGCAAATATCTCGTCAACGCCTCAAAACAAAAAATTATAACCGGGATATCCGTATATAGGACGTGGGTGACGTGCGAGTATTCTTTGAAAATTTAGTAAAACTTTCGGTTTAGTCGCAAAAGAAAAAAATTATAAAAATGAACCACTTCTTTGAATTTCGTTTCTCAATTTACATGGGTTTAAATGGAGACCGCGATTGGAAGTATTGCAAAAAAAATCTTCAGCCAAAACGGTTCGCTTTGGAAAGATGAAAATGACACAATTTTTAGATGAAAATCTGCTCTATTAAATAGTGTTAAATGCATGTTTGGTAGACTTCATCCAAATACATCATTTTCTTTTGGTTTTTTTGCTAATAATTTTTGTTTGAAAGCGATAATATTATGAAATATGTAACTATCATGTGTATATATCATGTAACAACATGATTTTTTTCTTGAAGTTTAAAATTAAATTGATTAAGATGACCTGTAATAGTCCTTTATACATTGTCCATCTTTTAATTCAGCACATTCATAATTTATTTTTTTCAAGAAAATTATGATTTCGTCCATTTCGTCAATTTATAACAATTTTATGACTATAAAGCCATCGTACTTCAGTTTAATATGGTAGATCGGTGTATTCACATTCTATATCTTCCAAAAATAAAACAAATTGACGATGATAAAGCCCACGTGCTCGCATATAATTTTGGTGACTTGCTGGTGAATAATACCATGAAAATGTTCAAAATATTATCACCACGGTGTTTACATACTTCTTTTAATCCCTCAAAAACTGCTTTAGTAATACCGGTCATGGTAGGTGCACCATCAGTTGCAGGTGCACCAAATTTTATGCCCGAAAAACACACAACGGTCCACTGGAGAGACCTGTGCAGTTTCTTGTGTACGGTTGACCTGCACATGCAAACCTGCACATATAACCTCTCCGGTAGACCGTAGCGTGTATGGCGAGCATTACAATGGTAACTTATGCTTCTTCAAAACTTCCAAAAGCGTAACAAAAAAATATCAGCTTCATTAGTTTTATTATGTATAAGAATGACTTCCAAAAGTTCTTCACTTAATTTTAAATTAACAACGCATCCGCGAATAAAAAACGGCCAGCTGAGCGATATATCGAATATCTGTAACTTTCATCAATTGCAACAGAGTAGGCTTAAAATCTTGATATTATTTAGTTATGTTGATTTCTCCAAATCTCGTCTATTTCATCAACTCTGTTTGCTACAATATTTCTACTTATTTGTGCTGGACATAATACTTCCGCCGTTTGTCAAAAATATTTTGAACTGTCTCCGCAGGCCGCAATCTTTGTATTGTCGGCCCGCATGCGGCACGCGTGTTTCACATGCCTGGTTTAGAGGAACTTTTCATCACTAAAATAGAATTTTTCAAATCCACGACGAGAATTGAAGTTCTTTGAAGAAGCTGTTGTCCACACTAAAAAAATAGATTGAAACTATCTCAAACAGCAACAGAACGCTTTCTCCGAAACAATGAACAGTGGCTCTCTTATTCCAGTGTTTATTATTCCATCATAACTGTGGTTATTATTCCATAAACTCCGACATTTTTTTTAATAAAAATCAATCCAATACATAAACTGTTATTATTTTGCAACTGTAATATTCTAATTGTTATTACTAATATTGAATACCCTTATATACCTATTTATATGAAATTCCGAACAATTTTTAAAGAAGTGATTGCCATTTCGAATTTTAAAACTGCATTATTAAATTCGTAATCACTGACCTTCAAAACCCTCATATACCAATTTTTATGAAATTTAGAAAAAAAAATTAATGAAGTACTTGGCCATATTGGATCCGCCATTTTGAATTTTGCAATTAAACAATGAAATTTATAATCAGTGACGTTGCAAAAATTTAAATACCATTTTATATGAAATTTTTAATGAAATAGTGGCAATATTGGATCCGCCATTTTGAATTATAAAATTGTATCATTAAATTAGTAATCAGCGACCTGGAAAAGCCCCTATATTCCAATTTACTTTTAAATCTGAAACTTCTTTCTATTTTTGGCCGAAGACTTCGAACCGTGCGGACGTATAGTGTAGCTTACTATCAGCGAACGACGGGTTCTCGAGCAGATAAACTCAGAGTTTAACGCTAAAAAACCTAAAAAACGAAAAAAAACGCTAAAAGATTTATTCAGCGATGGAAAATGTTCCCTACTGGAAACGACTCTGGGTTTAACAATCATTTTACAAAAATTCAAACAACAGTTCGAGCCCCACAATCGAAAAACTCGATAAAGCAACCACTTATTAGAATGATGTCTACCACCGACGACGAAGTCGTAGCAACGACACCATGCAAAGAAACCCCGTGGCAACAAGCTTCTACGTGAAGCTCAAAACGTAGAAAAATAAAAACAAGTCGAGAAAATCAAAACAGCGTAAATACTAACCTACTACTGTCCAACAAATGTAGTGTGCTAACAGCGTCTCACGTAAATAATGATTCAAATGACGATAATAAACAGGAAAAAAGATCTAAGTCACCTCCAATATTTGTGTACGGCGTCCTCAATTTTCCAGAAATGAAATTAAAGCTGTCAGATATACTAGAAGACGCAGAATACATCACCAAATGTCAAGCAGACAGCACAGTAAAAATAACTTCTGTAACCCAGAAGCCTACAGAAAATTAGCAAAATATATGAGGGAGAATAATATTATACATCACACATAACAACCAAATAAAGAACGGGAATATAGAGTGGTTATCAAGCATTTGCACCACTCATTCAATACTGACGACATAAAAAAGAAATATCCAACTAGGGACACAAGGTACGAAATATCATAAACGCTAAACACAGACTAACGAAAGAGTCGCTAAACATATTTTTCGTCGACATCGAACCCTCTGACAACAACAAAGACATCTACAAAATACAAAATCTACAAAACTGCAATATCCAGATTCAACCCCCAAGGAGAAATAGAAATATCGTACAATGTACGAGATGCCAAATGTATGGACATCCAAAATCATACTGCAATAGAGCATTTGTGTGCGTAAAATGCGGAGGTCCTCACAGTACAGCGAGATGCAAGAAAAGTAAAGATACTGCAGCTACATACGCCTTTTGTGGTGAAAATCATCCGGTTAACTACAAAGGTTATAAATTTTATCACAATCTACTTAAACACAAAAGCCGCAACAATATTGGACCTAGTCCACAGAAATAAACCAATCAACAGTTTTAACAGCCAGTCATCCAGCCACCCCAACAGAAGCTACGTGCAAGCAACCAAAAATCCACTACAAGCCACCAACAACACACCACAATCCTCCACTTACAATGAAGAATCTACCCGTGTACTGCTCAACAAATTCCTAGACGAATTCAAAGCCATGTTCAACCAAATTATCCAACAAAGCAGCATGGTGGTCAAAATGCTTACAATGGTAATAAACAAACTGGGTATATGTCTAAATTCATTTACAAGGGGTATGGAACGTCAACGACCTGGCGCGAAGAAAAGATGAGGTTATACTGTTTTTAAGGCAAAACTTTATAGACATTCTTCTAGTAAGTGAAACACATTTTATAGAAAAATCCTTCTTAAAAATTCCTTACTATAATACATACTACACCAACTGTCCTGACCAAGCCGCACATGCGGACAAATTTTAACAAAACAAAACATTCTGCACGACGTTCTACCAAACTTCGCATCTGATAGAATCCAAGCCACATCAATAAAAATATACTCACTACCATATAACCTAGTCGTAACAGCAGCTTACTGTCCCCCAAAACACAATTTAAAAAAAGACTTCAGACAGTTGTTCGAAACTCTATAACCAAAATTCATTGCCGGAGGTGACTGGGACAGTAAACATTCTGCATGGGGCTCCAGGTTAATATCTACAAAAGGGAAATAACTATACAACGTCATAAACAAAGAGAAGTACTCGTACTTGTCAACTCCTACTTATAGGCCGTCAGATCCCAATAAAACTCCCGACCCCTTGGATTTCTGCATTAGTAATGGAATATCATCAACCTACACGGACATAACATCAAGCTATGGCTTGAAATCTCACCACTCTCTAGTAATAGCAACGTATAGTGTAGCTTACTATCAGCGAACGACCGGTTCTCGAGCAGATAAACTCAGAGTTTAACGCTAAAAAACCTAAAAAACGAAAAAAAAAACGCTAAAAGATTTATTCAGTTTAGCGATGGAAAATGTTCCCTACTGGAAACGACTCTGGATTTAACAATCATTTTACAAAAATGCAAACAACAGTTCGAGCCCCACAATCGAAAAACTCGACAAAGCAACCACTTATTAGAATGATGTCTACCACCGACGACGAAGTCGTAGCAACGGCACCATGCAAAGAAAACCCGTGGCAACAAGCTTCTACGAGAAGCTCAAAACTCCCGACGCTTCTGCGAGAAGCTCAAAACTCCCGACCCCTTGGATTTCTTCATTAGTAATGGAATATCATCAACCTACACGGACATAACATGAAGCTATGGCTTAAAATCTCACCACTCTCCAGTAATAGCAACAATAAGCACAAGAGCTATTCACCGGAAACTGGTGAATACCTCTTAACCGGAAAGTAATAAACTAAAAATCAAACTCAGAGAATACTGAGAATACAGAACAGAATCATTCAAAAGCTATCTCTCCAAACTGAATAAATTTGATAACTCGATTTGAAGACCCATCAAATCAGCGAAAAAAACTACATCACTATAATCACCTCTACGCATGCTTCGGCCAACGCAAGGACAATGGACTAAAAGCGATCAGGAAAAAGCTGACCCACTAGCACAATATTTAACAGGGGTATTCCTGTCAACAAACAACCATAAAAACGACGGAATTTGAGAATACCTTGCATCTGACACACAACCCCAACCGAAACTGACTCCAGTCACACCCAAAGAAATCAAATACGCGATCCAACATTTAAGCGCAAAGAAAGCACCGGGAACGAAACTAATAACACCCAAAATTCTGAAGGAGTTGTCAAGAAAGACTGCAGACTGGCTCCCAAACCATCAGTTTGATTTTCGTCGGCATCGTTCAACTATTTAACAATGCCTCAGAATCGCCCATCAAATAAATTCCGCATTTGAAGAAAAAGAATACTGCACTTCACTATTCCTAGATGTAAAAGACGCATTTGACATGGTCTGGCACGAGGGACTATTATATAAAATAAAAAAGGTAATTCCAGCTTTCTCTAACCTACTCAAATCATACCTACACAACCGACAGTTCAGAACCAGAGTCAACAATGAAGTATCTGCAGCATATCCCATCAATGCTGTGGTCCCACCAGGCTGTGTATTGGGCCCAGTACTGTATGTGCTGTACACCTCAGAAATCCCCGAAACACCAAACACAACCACAGGAACATTTGCAGACGCCACAGCTGTACTAACTAACCACTCAGATCCCAACATCTCCACTAAACATCTCCAAAACTACATACATGTTCTGGAAAAGTGGTTAAAAAAGTGGAAAGTTCAAATCAATGAAACCAAGTCCTGCCGTGCAACATTCACTTTACGAAAAGGTCTGTCTCCTCAGGTTTATTAAAATAATATAGAAATCCCTCAATACTCGATAGAAAAATACCTAGGACTACATCTAGATAGCAAACTCTTGGATGAACCACATTATCAAAAAGGAAAAATTGATTCATTAACGCTAAGCAACAAAATACTTTTATACAAAACTGTTATCAAAACTATCTGGACTTATGGCATTGAACTTTGGGGATGTGCAAGCAAATCGAATATTGCAATCATGGAAAGATGTTAAGCTAAAATATTAAGATCAATTGCCAACGCTCCATGGTATATCACAAACTAGATGATCCAAGACCAAGCAACGAAACCTGGGGCCTGAAAATTACCCCAGTGAAGAAAGAAATCTAGGAAAGACGAAAATGCATCAAGAAAAAATAGAATCACACACAAATCCACTAATAAATACGCTTCCCCAACACCAAGTCCTCAGAAGACTCAAGAGACGCTGGCTAACTGACCTTTTAGCGGTACCCTGAGCGGTACGCCAATTCGTATATCATAACTTCGGCTTATACAATAAAATAAATGTATAAATTCAGAAAAATTTCTAATAAAAAAAAATTTTTTGGTCAACTTTTTTGAAATCCAGGCCACTGTGCAGCGCCGCGGCCTCCGAAACCGTTCTGTAGGCGGAAATTACTCTTAGGGCACTTCTTCTCTGTTCTCTAGTAAGTTGTTTTCCTGCTCCTGCCTTTTTCGTGTTTTTTTTTAGAAACAGGACGATGCTGTACGATGATAGATGATATAAATAAACAAATAAGACAAGATAGGCGAGACTAGACAGGAAAGACTAGACAGAGAAGACTGGAGCGAAAAGTCAAGGCATAAAAGACTAGACGTACAAAACAAGACGGAGAATATCAGACATACAATACTATATATATATAGAAAACTATGGAGGCAAGATCAGAAAAACACAACATACAAAAATAAATAAATTAGACTCGACACACAAGACTAGGCAGACAAAGCCATATTGAAAAGATACGACCGACAAGACTCGATAAACAAGAATAGATTTAAAAAAACTAGTTCGAACTAGACATACAAGATAAAACTAAAAGCGTTACTAAACTAGGCGTTACTAGACAGACAAAACGGGACAGAGAAGACTAGACAGGCAAGACGACACAGTGCAGTTAAGCAGCTAGTACTAGACAGACAAGACTAAATAGAAGAGTTAGACAAAACCACATGGAGCAGACTAAACTATATAGAAAATATTAGACAGACAAGACTATTCAAATAGGTCTATATATACAAAACTGGAAAAAACGACTAGATAGACAAAACTGCACAGACAAGACTAGAAAGACACGATTTGACAGACAAAATTAGACAGACAAGACTTGGCAAACAGGAGTGCCCAGAGAGGACTGTCTGTCTGTCCCACTGTCTGTCTAGTTTTATCTGATTAAACAGACAAAAATAGACAGCCAGGACAACTAAGTAGACAAAATTGTCCGGACTACTTTAGAGAGATATAACTACATAGACTAGGCAAACAAGTCTAGGAAAACAAGTAGAGGGATAAGGCAATACATACAAGAGAAGTTAGACAAAAGTAGACTGATAATATTGGGCAGACAAGTCTAGGCGAATAATACTAGACAGACAAGAATAGACAAGGAAGTCTATACAGAGAAGGCCAGGCTAGAGAGAGAAATCTAGACACATAAGAATAGGCAGACTGGTAGTCTTGAGCAGACAGAACTGGGCATATAGGTCTAGTAAGACTAGACTAGATAAACAAAAAGACCTACACTACAATACCACACAGAAAAGACTAATCAGTAAAAGCTAATTAAAGTAAACTAGTAAAGCAAAACTTGAAAGATGGCTTAAAAATTAGTTAATAAAATGATTTAAATAATATATTTTGTAATATTAATTTAAAGAAATCCTAATTATACAAAAAGCATTTTAAAAATGAATTTTTTTTTAAACTTTCTGTTGGTGCGAAGAAATGGATGGAGAATCTAAAAGTGTATGGTGATTGAACATAAATTTCGTCTTAAATTTATTATTTGTGAAATTAGATTTAAAGTAATCAGAGTGAGAAAGTCTTGAACTGCGAGAACTGAAACGTGTTACAAATTGGATACTCGAATGTCCTCAATATTCGACATTTTCCCATTTTTATGGGTTCAATAGAGATCAGTGCGCTCTTGTACCAAGCTCTCAGCCAACTCGTTTGGAATTGCTCAATGGAGAGTCACAGTTTGTGTTAATGTCAAGTACGTACTGATAATTACACGTTTTCCTTTACCCCATCAAAGAAGGAAGCACAAACACAGTCGTGGATTTATTTAGAACAGCGACAAATTTAGAGATAAGATTAGAAGTTATTTGAACGGTGCTAGGATCGAATCGAAGACAAAAGGAGGAGTAATCACGACTATCGGAAAACCATTAAACGGCGGACCGGAAATAGGTTAACTACGCCGACATAAGGTCATTCGGTGTCCGCGTTAAATTATCGGGAACCCTTTCCCCTCGAAGAAGGGTAATAGCAATTTTGCACTAATTACCATCACTAAATGTTCCCCGTTTAATATCACTTGATAACTATTAGTGGACACCAACTTACAGTTTACCTAAATGTAAATATTAAACTAAATACCACTTCCATCTAATAACACAACATACTAAAAGACAGAACAGTGTAAATATAATTTTGTTGACATAGATTTATACAAATAAAATTAGTATTTTATTTAATTATAAAATATAGGATCGATGAAGTTATTTTTATTAACTTTATTCATAAGAAATTATCAACCTCAAAAGTCTTATAATATTATATGAAGTAAAGACAAGGCTAATTAAGCTAGAAGTTGACATAAAGAAAAAGACAAGAGTCCACATAAAACTAGCAAACTGTGCAAAAACAAAAACGACCAAAAACTAGCAAACTGTGCGAAAACAAAACCGTTGAAACGAAACTAAACACACAAGACTAGTTATAAAGGATGACACAGGACTAGAGAGGAATAGTACCCATAAGACTAATCGATAAGAATAAATGGCTAGTAAGAGAAGGCGTACAGAATCAACAAGCAAATCTAGATAGGCAAAGCAAATCTAGATAGGTAATACTAAACATACAAGACTAGACAGACAATTCAAAATAAATAAGACTAAATGACAAAACAATAGACAGTGAAGACTACACAAGGTAAGGTAATAATAGACAACTGATCAGAAGTAGAAATAAATGGAGTTAGAGAAGGCTGGGCCGACAGATTTTATAGTTCTCCCGATTCTCCGTAATTGTTTCGATTTTGGACCTGTGTCCCGATAATATGTTTCTGAATCGCCGAATCGCTTGTTTTGGCATGCATTTATTACACTGTTCCCACTGTTCCAACAATGAACCTGTAATAACAGTAATATCAGTAAAACTTGCTGATTTGTATTCGCAAATTAGACGGACAAAACTAGATAGGTACTTACTAAAATGGACAGGGTCTGAAAGGCTATACAATGAAAACTAGACTGGACTCGAAAAACAAAGAAGCAATAGAGAAACAACTATATAAAAAAATTTCGAATTTGCCTTAAAGATTTTAGTTAAAGTCTAGTTTATGTATATAGTTATACTAATGCAGTTAAGAATCTTTAGCTATTACTAGGCACACCGACGTAAGTAAATAAAGCTATTTATTTTCATAATCATAATCTTCGTTATGTTTCCTCGTGGAAATATATGGGGATAAGGGAGAAAACATATATTTTATGCAAAACTTACTCTGCGTATTACGTAAGTTTAGGATACGTCGTAAGAAACACATTAGGAAATTTATGTTTTGTTACATAAATTTCTGTATTATGATTGCAGTGACAAAGCTGGGATGGGGTGAAATTAATATAAGCTGGAAAATCTGCTTAAATAAATTATAAACATTAAATCCGGAGATTATCACGCGGACGGGACATAAATAATTGAGTTTCGAAAATCCCTGGAAATTATTGAATTGTGTTTAGGATTTTGATGGACAGGGTCTTATATTTTAATAATCAATTTGAAAGGGTTTCTGTGTGGAGGTCTTGAGTTGGATGTTCGTCTGGAACGAATGACGTGGAACATTTCGATCTCTCTGACTAATTTATTATATCTTTGTCTGCATCTCTGCACATATTTTATTTAACCATTTCCCTTTTGCTCCGCTAAATGATTGACAATAATAAATCTTTCATTCAAAGAAGGAAAAACAAGTAATTGACAATACAATAGACACAATGATTTTTCTGGAGCCACTGCTATCCAAAATACATAGAGAAATGTGAAATGGGAATGACCACATATATTTATTTCCATTTAATAGTATATTACGTAACCAGAGTTGTAAGAAGCGTATTACGTACGAGCGGAATAGTTTCAACAATTTCGCGAGTACGTAATTGCCTTACAACTCAAGTTATGTACTATACTTTATCTACGACCACACTAATTAGTTTCTGTTAAATAAGAAAAACATGTTTGATGTAACAAATTTATTTCTTATTAGGTTTGGTTACATTATTTAAAATTATAATAAACAAACAGTTGTATATTCATATATAACGGTTACTCGACCTTATATAACTTGATAGAAATGAAAAGAAATTCATTCTTAATGGTTACATACCTTATTATTTAGTACTTATTTGGGTTAAACTGGAATAAGAGTGCTCGTAGATATAGGCTACCCAATGTACGCAATGTCAATTTCCGTTAGTTTGAATTGTGGCACGGGGGCGCTGAACGTATGAGCTCGTAGTAACAGCTCTCAGCCAATCAAGGTCTCGTAAACCAAACGCACGTGTGTGTTATCAATCATAACTTAACTTATCATTAATCGCTGATGTGTTATGATGTATTTACATAGTCCACGAACTGTACAATAATGGGCATTTATAATAGTGGTCGTAGATAAATATTATTACTCTAAATATGCAGGTTTGTTGAATGATACATGACTTGACAAATATTAATCTTAAAGTTAAAACTTAAAGTTTAAAAGTATTCAAAAATGAAAAAATAATTATAACATCCACTTCGCGACAGCTTCATCAATTAAATCAAGGGAGGGACACGTATATCTTCTGTTACTCTTTAGCACACAGTTCTCCAACTGCATCGTGTGAGCCTTTCGCTACGTCAAAGCAAGTAACGAGAAAGGTACCTAATATGTCAGGGGCTGAAAGCCAGAGGTTTTTGTACTAGTAAAGTAACACAAGATAGATATAATTTGAGTAACCTCACTCCTTGGGCAAAACGAGAAACTTCACATTTGTTCGTAAGTTCTTCTTCAAAGTACTCGTCACCGGACCATTTGTAGTATCGTGTACAAACCAGACTTAAGGTTAATAATTAAACTTAAATTATAAATTGAAATGATTCAAAAGAAATAAAATTTGAAAATCTCTTAGTTATACAACTACCATGCCAGTCAAAATCAAAATCTGTAGTAACACAATTTTGTTCTAGCAACCACGGTAAGTCCCTATACCACGTTAAAAAAATTTCGGCAATGAGATGATGAATTGCATCGATATTTAAAGGGATATATTACGTTTTATTAGGGATGTAAGGGGTGATGTCATATATATGTCATCCGGTACACCCTGCTAGAACTAAAGAGGCTCTGATAACCGAGTCCCGGCGGAATAACCGTTGAACGAAAACTATATATTGCCAGATACAATACAAGAACCCTTTCAACAGACGAAAGACTATTGGAACTGGAGGAAGAACTCAAACAAATATACTGGGACGGACTTGGAATAAGCTAAATTCGCAAAAAAGGAGAACAGCACCTCCTACTAAACCAGGAAATATCTACTACCGCAGATGTAACTAAAATAGTACCGTGGGAGGGGTAGGACTGCTAATTCATACACAACGATATGTGCAAAATTACACAATTAATTAAATTACACAAATCAGCAGTATAAGCTCCAGAGTGTGTTACGTAATATTGAGAATAAACCAACGATACAGTATTAAAATTATCCAAACCTACGCACCCACATCCCAACAACCAGACGAAGATATCGAAAACCTTTATGGCGATATAACTCAAGCAATGTCATCTTTCCCAACCTATTTCACGATACTCTCTGGGGACTTTAATGCCAAGTTGGGCAAAAAACAAAATGAAGAAGAAACACCACTGGGTTGCCATGGCATAGAATAAAGAAATGAACGAGGAAACCTACAGCTCCAATTTCTTCTCCACCACCAACTAATGCCTATGAACACATTCTTCAAAAAGGCAGAACATCGAAAGTGGACATGGATCAGTTCGGATACCAGAGCAAAGAACGAAATCGACTTTATCATCACAGATAAAAAGCAAATAGTCACGGATGTAACCGTGCTAAACCAACTATCAGTGGGGAGTGACCATAGAATGGTGAAAGCGAAGATATTACTAAACCTGAGGACACAAGGAAGTAAACTTGAAAATAGGAAGAATGGTAAGAAGTGGACAAGAGTGGAAGATGTTGAGGAATTTACAAGGACGATAAAGGAAAATTTGAAAGTCTCTTACAAGTAATCTCGAGGTTCTAAATAAAAACATAGTGGAGTCAATCAACACCGCCCAAAAAAAACACTGCTTGCAACAGAATTGAGGATAAACTCTCTATAAATACTAAAAATCTGATGAGACAGAGAAGGAAACTACTTAGAAAACATCCACAGCATAAGTATGAGCTGAAACAGCTGAATAGGGATATAATGAAAGCTGCACGGACTGATATCAGAAGCTACAACAGTAAATGGGTGACTAGAGTTATAGAAGAGAATAAGAGCATTAGGGTACTACGTAATAAACTGAGTTGGAGAAAAGCTGAAATGACTAAACTAGAAAACGAGAGAGGACAAATAACGAATAAAAGAGAGGAAATATAGAAGATTGTCGAGGACTTTTACACCAAACTATATAGAAACCAGAGTCAAGCAGAATCACCAGAAAATATACCTCATATACTGAAACAAGGATTAGAAGAGATGCCAAAGATAACTGAGCAAGAGGTCTTAAAATCATTGCCAGAAATAAATAAAATGAAGAATAGTGTACCTAGTAAAGACGGTGTTGTTGTAGAAACCATCAAACTAGAAGGAAGAGAACTACTCAAAGCAATAACCAAACTCTTCAATAAATGCCTAGACGAAGGAACAACCTCACAAATATGGAATAATGCCATCATTGTGGTAATGCACAAGAAAGGCAGTATCACAGACCTACAGAACTATAGACCGCTAAGCTTGTTGACACACCTATATAAACTATTCACCAAAAATACAAATAAACTGGACCTGTATGTGCCGAGAGAGCAAGAAGGTTTTCGAGCCGGATATGGAACAAATGACCATCTTCAGGTGATAAAATCGCTAATAGAAAAAAGTATAGAAAACAACAAACTAACTTTCGTTGACTACGAAAAACCATTCAATTCCATAAACCGACATTTCCATACTACGACATATATATATATATATATATATATATATATATATATATATATATATATATATGTGTGTGTGTGTGTGTGTGTGTTGTATTGTTTTCTCGGGGATTCCGCGTTGATGCTGAAGGTTGGCTCTGAAAAGAACCGGATTCTCGACGTTTCGGCGAACTAACATTCGCCATTCTCAATCGATATATGCGTCTGTACGGGTCAACCGTTAGACGCATACTGAGAGCTCGTTCGTGCGATGCGACTACTTATAGCTGTCTGGCTTCGGGTCATACGTGTTGTGTGCGGTGCTTCGGTTCGGTTGTTTGTTTGTTTTCTTGGTCGTACATGAGTCTGGGGTGTCTGGGATTGCATTTTGAGGGTGGATATGATCGGTCGCCATGCTGGGGGCAGTCTCAAGGAATCGTCTCTCGTGTTCATGCAGTAGTCTCGTTTTTCTATCTCTATGGCTTCTCTGTATACTCGTGACATTTCGTGGCTAATCTGTGCAACAGTCCTTGAATTTCTAAAGTCCATCCAGTGACCGGTGTTTGTGTGTTGGACAAGTGCCGATGAAACTTTGTCTCTGTGTCTGATTGAAACTACATGTGCTTGAATCCTAGCAGTACTAGTACTAGTACCTAGAAGTACCGGTCTATAAGGAGAAAAGTATGTATCAGATCTGGCAGAACATTGTTTAAAGAATACATACTTTAGGTACGCTGGTAAAATATACAAACAAGTCCTAGGAGCACCAATGGGTTCACCTCTATTCCCAGTAATAGCCAACATATTTCTTACAGATTTTGAGGAAAAGGCAATCTCATCAGCCAAACTTAAACCTAAACTCTACACAAATTCCTTAACCATCTTAACTCCCAACACGACCAAATTAAATTCACAATGGAGATAGAAAAGCATCAACAACTTCCTTTCTTGGATGTTTTGGTACAGAAAAAACCTGACGGCACTTTGAGCCACACTGTGTACCGGAAACCAACCCACACAGACAGATATCTGAACGCTTCTTCGCACCATCATCCCAAACAACTAGCATCTGTAGTCAACACTCTTACCACCCGATCCAAAAGACTAGCCGACCAGCTTAACTTACCGAAAGAATTGAGGAACTTACGAGAAGCTCTTTCTTCAAATGGATATCCAAACAGCTTAATATCCAGAGCTTTGCGTCGTACAGAGAACAGTAGCCAAAGAACTGAAGAACGCCAGAAACCCGTTAGCACAGCATACCTACCATATGTTCAAGGATAAACTGACAAAATCGACAGAATACTTAAAAGACACAACATCGACACCATTTTCAAACCTAACCAGAAAATATCCTCCATGCTACGCAGCGTTAAAGACACCATCCCGTTAGAATCCCATGGAATTTACGAAATACATTGCGGAACATGTGTAGGAACCTACATTGGACTTGCCAATAGAAAAATATCTGCTAGGATTCAAGAACATGTAGTTTCAATCAGACACAGAGACAAAGTTTCATCGGCACTTGTCCAACACACAAACACCGGTCACTGGATGGACTTTAGAAGTTCAAGGACTGTTGCACAGATTAGCCACGAAATGTCACGGGTATACAGAGAAGCCATAGAGATAGAAAAACGAGACTACTGCATGAACACGAGAGACGATTCCTTGAGACTGCCCCCAGCATGGCGACCGATCATATCCACCCTCGAAATGCAATCCCAGATACCCCAGACTCATGTACGACCAACAAAACAAACAAACAACCGAACCGAAGCACCGCACACAACACGCATGACCCGAAGCCAGACAGCTATAAGTAGTCGCATCGCACGAACGAGCTCTCAGTATGCGTCTAACGGTTGACCCGTACAGTCGCATATATCTCTTGAGAATGGCGAATGTTAGTTCGCCGAAACGTCGAGAATCCGGTTCTTTTCAGAGCCAACCCTCAGCATCAACGCGGAATCCCCGAGAAAACAATACAACACAGGTATCTATCCGCGTAAACCTCAAATTCAACATATATATATATATATATATATATATATATATATATATATATATATATATATATATATATATATATGAGCATGCAACGGCAGAAGTAAAAATACATGCGGAAACAGATCGGTTCAAGATCGAAAAGGGTGTCCGATAAGGTGACACAATTTCCCAAAAACTTTTTACAACCCTGACAGAATATATGTTTAAAAAGATCAAAATACACAATAAAGGCATAAATGTGAATGGAGAGAAGCTTAACCACCTACGCTTTGCTGACGATATCGCAATGATCTCAGACCGCCTAGACGAGGCAAATGAAATGGTCTCAACACTATCCGCAGTCTCCAAAAAAATAGGCTTAAAAATCAACATCGTCAAGACCCAATTTATGACAAACTTAGTTCCCAGTTGCAACCTGGGAAGATCTCTTCCCATTCGGATCTCATGTCCCAGGTAATAAACTAGTAAACTAGATAATCAGACCTGCGAATTAAACAGAACGATAGGACTGACTTGAGCTGCCTTTGGCAAGCTGAGACACGTATTAAAAAACAGACATACCGATCTGCCTCAAAAGAAAGGTGTTCGACCAATGCGTTCTCCTGGTATTGAAGTATGGCTCGGAAACACTAACATTACACAGAGAACGGTTAATAAAATAAGAATAACTCAACGGTCCATGGAGAGGTCCATGTTAGGAGTAAAATTGCGAGACATAATCAGAAATGAAGAACTACGCAGAAGAACAAAAGTTACGGATGCAAGGGTCACATACCTAAAATGGAACTGGGCTGGTCACGTCGGAAAAATGTCGGACAACGCCCCAGAGACGAAGCACATAGAAATAGAGGACGACCGGCGACAACTGAATTCAGGGTGCCCAAGACCGAGTCAGATGGTCTAGGATAAGAGAGGCTTATGTCAAGCAACGGACGAGACAAGCTGCTATTTGATGATGCTGATTACGGTTTATTTTTTTGTTTTATTTATACAGGATGAAAACAAACTTGTATCCTGGCTTTTTACATTAGCACCAGTCATTTTGGCTGGCGCTTCTAAAGTGCAAAAGAATCCTACAATCTACAATTAGACATTAAGACAGTTTTATCAGAGATTTATTAGAAACTTTCATCACACGCCAACACTAATATACATCTTATCAGTCTAATTCAAACGTTTCTAGTTCAGTCTTGCCAAGTACATGCTCAGTCTACAGTCTACAAGTATGTAAAATATTATCCAATCCTGTCTAAGTCTGGTCTTATCAGGCCTTGTCCATTCTTACTTGTTAGAAGGAACAACTTTCAGGACCTTCTGTGAAAATATAGAATCTACCTCGGTGGCAGCTAGCTTGCACAAAGCACTAGCGGACAGAGGAAGGACAGAGTGGAAATGACAGCCAGTATCAAGAGACCGGATTGGAGCTATATTGTATTAGAAACCAATTTTCCTGGATGTAGAAAAAACAAACAAACCGAGTTTCCTCTGCTGAGCCACATAATCTGCATCTGTCATTTTGCTCTAAGCCTAGGGCCTTGAGGTGTTTTCTAAATCTTCAGTATCCAGTCAGCAGTCCTCAGTTCAGATTTGTAAGCTTGTTCCTGTTTAGATACAGGGAAGCTTTTGTTCTTTTCTGGTTGAAAGATCACAGCATTACTTTGGATTGCCTTAGCCCTGGAAGTTATTTCCAGGTTTTCATCCATTGTTCTCTTATTTCTTCATCCAAACTTTTCCGGATGCTATTCATACCCATACCAGGAGAGGCCATGAGAAATTAATCTCAACTGAAGGGGTCTGATATTTTTATCCAAGACGGTTTCACTAAGAACGGGAAATTTAAAAGGATTTGCGTCATTAATCAAAGAACCTAAAAGATAGAGGGCACCAAGTGAATATTGGTTATAGGAAGATGGAAGTAGATGAAATTGGGTCAGGTGGGAGGACTCACAGAAAATTATGCCAAAAAACTAAGGTGCAAGCCAGCAGCGGCAGGGGAGAATAAGAGGGAAAGAATTAAAATTTTATTTTGGAATAGGTCTGGATTACTAAGGAAATTTAGAATAGGAGAGGGAGAATTTTGGGCGCTCTTGTCTGATTTCCAAGTTTTTAACTTAGTGGAAACTTGTACAAAACAAGAGGAATGGGAGGAGTGCACTAAGAGGTTGCCGGAGGGTTATAGATTAGTAACAGGGGTGGACAAGGATCTCAGAGAAAAAGCTGCCGCGGATATGTCCAGAAGAGGAAAATATACGGCGAAAGATGTGTGCGAAGATCTGGTGATGATTTAAATAGAAGTTGAAGGTAATAGTGCGGGGTGATGACGCTGTATAATAATAATAGATCTATGGAAATACAACAAAGAATAGAGGATGAGCCTGAACGAAGGGGAACACGAAAAACAGCTGATAGGAGTAGATTGGAATGTAAGAATTGGGGAAGGTCAGCCAATGAGGATTAGCAGTATTGAAAGTGAAACTACGAGAAAATCTAAGGTTAAAGTAAGGAATGCTAAAAAACGCTGTGGTTGGAGTGGGTGAAGAAAAAGCAGTGAGAAGTGCTAAATGGGTGCTGTGTAGAAGACTGGGGCGGGAAATTTGCTTTTGTGGGAGGTAGTCGTGAATCCATGATTGACCTAGTGGTGGCAAATGAGAAATCAATGGAGTCAATAGAAAGTATTAGGGTTGGTATTAGAGGGGACTCCGATCATATGCCGATAATTGTGACCTTGAAAGCAAAACAAGAAACAAGGGGAAGTGCGGAAATTATAATATTCAAATGAGATCATCCCGCACAAGAAATATATTCCAAGAGGCTAGCAAAGCTAGAAGTGTGATGGAAGTGATACCTGTGTACAAAAGTGGCGAGAAGGACGAAAATGAGAAACTGTCAGGGTATAACGCTCATGGATTCATCCTATAAAATGTTTACGAAATTATTAGAAAGGCGTTTGGTAGAGGAAGTGGAGGGAAAAAAGTTGCTACCAGAAACGCAAGCAGGTTTTAGAGAAGAAAGGGGAACTACTGAACATTTGATAACCCTAAAGTATATAATCGACCAGGAATTTTCAAGTTCCAAGGGTAAGCTCTTTGTTCTGTTCCTGGACTTAAAGGTTGCATATGATACTGTAAATAGAGAAACAATATGGGAATGTTTGGAAAAGATCCTTTCTTTTCTGGAAAATGGAAAGATTGTAACGAGCGCCTGTATAAAGAAACGTGGTGTAGGGTCAAAGTGAGAGAGAGTAAGTCGAGCGCTTTCAAAGTAGATCTGAAGCAACGCTTGCCCACTTAGCCCGGAACTCTTCAATGTTTATGTGGCAGATTTAGAGAAAGTCCTGGCTGCTGGACAAGCAGGGGGAGTGGTGGATGGGAGGAAGAAAGTGTGGAGTCTGGCGTACGCAGATGATGTGTTAATAGTGGCAAAATCGGCGGAGTAATTCAAAGAAATGATCGAGAGATTGGAGAGATTTTTTTGATAAAAGGAAACTGACTGTAAATGTAGATAAAACAAATGTATGAGGTTTCAGAATGGTGAGGTGTCTAAGAAGGAGATGTTCGAATGAAAGGGATTAGAGATAGAACCGGTTGGACATTTTAAGTATTTAGGGTTTGCATTTGGAGGTAGGTGTGGTAATAAAGAGCATATAGAGCACGTGGCTAAAAAAGCGTGGCTGACAGGAGAAAGGTTCTTGAAGGTATGGGGAACAGAGTTTAGCACAAATTACCGGGCGAAGGAGATGATATGGAAGGCTTGTTGGTGGAGTATATTGATGTGGGGATCAAAAGAGGAAGAAGAAGGTGTTGAAAAAGTGCAGCTACAATTCTTTAAAAAGGCCCTCAAATTAGACAGATCAACTCCTTCCTACATAGTACTGCAGGAGTTAAATGCATTTAAACTAAGAATTGAAGCACGCCGACGAGTAGCAAGATATGAATGTAAGGTGCATGGAATGACAGAGGAAAGAATTATATAAGAAGTTTCAGGGTAGCATGCTTGGTAGGAATGAATGGTAGGAGAGAGACAAATTGGGGAAAGAATAGAAGGAAACTGTATGATGGAGGTGGTATGTTTATCATGGAAATGGAGAGGCTTAGGAGGAAAGGCGTGCGAGTTGGCGAGTCGCTAGTGGTAGGGTTTAAGGAAGTTGAACTACAAGAACGTCAAAGAAAAATAATGGAGAGTAGATATAGTAAGGACTATATGGAAATAAAAAAAATTGAAGAACTATCTAAATATTTAAAATCAATAATGGGCCTAAATGCCCAGTCATTAATTGCCAGGTTTAGATGCGCCTGTGAAGAAAGTGGGAGAAAGTATTGGCTTGATAACAAGTATAAGAGTTGTGGTGTATGTGGGGTATGGAAGGACGTGTAGGTGGATTGGTTAGAAGAGTGCAAAAAAGGAGGGTGGACCGAAAGAGAGAGAGAGAGAGTTAGGAAAGAAATGGTAACAGTGCATTAATGAGGATGGTAATGGTTTGGTAATGATGGAAAGAATAAAAGGATGGAAGGAACAGGGGACGTAAACAGAGGAAACAGAGGAATAGCCCAGTGTAATTTTTGGTTTTTAACTAAGACTTTATTTTTATGGTTTGCACAGTATATCCCAAATCAATAAACAGATTTGGGATTTTGTATAAGAAGTTTTTTTTTGTTTTTTGTTATTATAAGATGAAAAGTTTATCTGTAGTAAATTTTGTTATATGTATATTTTATGCCAATAAAGGTTTATTGTACTCATACCGCAAAAGGGTGCCGACCTATAAAGTGATTACTGGATCCCTAAAACTGTCAGCATGCACACAGAGCAGGAAAATCCACAGAGACCGCCCTGTATTAGCTGACAAATGAAATAGAAGCAGTACTAGATACAAAGAAAGTAGCGATATGTGCCTTCTTAGATATTGAAGAAGCCTTTGACTACCTTACAAGAGGCTGTCAAATCAGCTCTCGATAGAAGGATTATAGACAGCATTACATCAAGGTGGATGGGAGAAATGCTGGCGGAAAAGTAGAACGGCGGAGTCACAAGGGGGAAAAGACACCATTAAGAATTCCACGACTCGAGGGTGCCCACAAGGAGGTTTGTTATCACCTCTGATGTTGAGCCTGGTAGTTCATGAATTACTGGCTAGGCTGAACGACCTAGAGATTAAATGATAAGGTTACGCCGACGACATAGTCATCATAGCCAGAGGGAAGTTTTAGGGAACGCTCTATGAAATCAAATGTTGGTTTCTATCATACCTAGTATTCATTTGTTTAGTTATTGGGAATGGGAAATTAAAGAAGGCTTTTATACCTTTACATTTATTTGCCTGACCAGTTTCGGTGGCTTACTGTCTCCTTAATCGTAGGCTACAGAGTAATAAGAAAACAAATTTAATTTTAAACTACAATTAAAACAATAAATAGGACATAACTCCAAATAACTTATTTTTTATGGTTTAAATTTAAAATCCAGGTTTTTGACAAATGACAAAAATATAATTTAAATAGAATATGATATTAAATTTAATAAATAAACAAATCAACAAAAATGAATAATTTATAGAAACAAAATATTTGTATTTTGTTTATTACAACAAATTTATATCAAAATAAACTAAACTAAATTTATATCAAAATAAGATTTGACACTTTCTTTGGATTGTTTTCTAAAATATTTCTTCGATTTATACACTTTACTAAATTTTATATCGCATTATTTATAATTTTAATATTTATTTTACTAATACTTGTTTATTCCTCTCTTCTATTTTACCATTTTGTTGTGGTTGTTTGAAGAATTTTTAAATTGGGTTTTCTACTAAATATTTTGGATGAAATGGATGCTCTATGAAATCGTATACAGAGGCCTCAAAGTAACTAATAGATGGTGTCAAATAGTGGGACTGAAACTCAATCTGAGCAAAATCACGGTGATACCATTTATTACAAAAAGAAGACTAAACTGCGTACAACCCTTACTGTTGAATGGTAATGCAATTGAACATAAACAGGAGATAAAATATCTGGTTATTACAATAGATGGCCTATACAATAGAAGTCCTATGCAACGTGGTAGGAAAGTGGTAGGAAAAGCCAAACGCGCTCTAATGTAGTGCACAAATCTGGCAGATTGCAACACCGCAATTCTGCGATGGATGCACACCATGATTGTGAAACTTGCGATCAGTTACAGGGCAGTTGCGTGGGGAAGTAGAACCATGCTGATTTCTATGAAGAAGTGGTTCGAGAAGGTTCAAAGACTGGCGTGTGTCTGCATGACTGGGGCGATGGGGTCATACACTACAGCCCCAATGGAACTGCTACTAGATCTGACCCCGTTGCACTTTACTCTTGTCATAGAGTAGGCCGCTACATCGGCAATTGTGAAGTTCAGCAAGGAAGGAATAGGCAGAGATGAAATAATTGGTTGCAGGGACCGGAACAGCCTGGCTGCAAGATCCCCAAGGCAGAAAGTACCAAAAGACGAAATGGTATACAAATACCATTTCGAGAAAAACTACACAGCAATGTGTAGTAGAAAGTCGAGTAGTATCCGATTGGAGCCACGAATCATCAGCATGCCACATAGAACCAGGTACTATCAAATACTATACGGATATTTCGAGGAGAACTGAAACTGGTGCAGGAGTGTTTGGACCTCATACCAAATACTTTGAATCCATGGGAATCTACCCAAGTGTCTTCCAAGCATAAGTATATACAGGTTTTCCAAGCAAAACACGAATTGGTATCCTGATAGATAGCCAAGCAGCCGTCAAGGCTGATCTTGAAGCAATCTTGATGAGGTCAAACTATTATAGCTCTGTATAGGAAAGATAAACAAGCTCCGAAGCGAAAATAAAGTAAATCTATACTGGGTACCAGGATACACTGGTACAGATGTAAACGAAAAAGCTGATCACATAGCAAACAAGGAATCCAGTAATCCCTTTATAGGTCTAAACCCTTTTGCGGTATGAGCATGAACGACGCATCATCGGTTAAACCATGTAAAGAACTTCCAGGGCTAAGACAATCCAAAATAATTCTGGGAACTTTTAACAAGAAAAGAACAAAAGCTTGCTTGAAAGTAAACGGGACACTGCAGACGTCCCATGATGCGACACTGCAGACTTAGAAAACAACTCAAAGCCCTAGGCCTAGATGAAGAAGGATGCCAAATGCAGATTCTGCGGCTCAGGAGAGGAAACGCGCATACATCTTCTCAAAGACTGCGGAGCACTGCTCCGCATGAGACAGATGTAGTAACCTTGGGTCCACGACTTGAACACAGAAGAGTTATTCATTTAGAGGAAAACCTGCACTGGAATATCACCATTCAATAAATTTGCAGCAAACTCCACAAGAAGATATTTCAAATCAGATACCTCCGACAGTTTTTACGGAATGAAGATCTTCTCACATATTATTTTGCTGAAGTACAGTCATTACTTACATATGGTATACTGCTATGGGGATCCTTGCCCCAGGTAGAGACAATCTTACTGGCACAAAAAAGAATAATAAGAACCATTAGAGGTATCAGTATTACTACCTCTTGTAGGCCACATTTCATGGAATTAGGTTAGGTTTTTAATCACGAGCCTTTACATACTGGAAATAGCCTGCTTTATCCATAAGAATAGACACCGTTTCCAAAAGAACTCGGATATACAACACCACCACACAAGGGGAAAACATCTTTTATACAAGACCAATCTTACGATTTGCGGAAAAGGACCAAATAATCAAGGAGTTGTTATTTATAACTAATTACCAGCCAGCCTAACCGAAGAAAAGTCCAATAAACAATTTATAAAGAGACTGAACGAACTGCTACTAACTAAAACAATTTACAGCCTAGCAGAATTTAATTTTTAATTATTTAATTAAGTTTTTACTCTTGTATTGTCTTAATTCTCTGTATATTTTTTATCTTGACAAACCCTACAGATTTTATATCTCATTGGGAATAAATATTTTTTATTTGATTTGATTTGAGTTGCAATTTTTCACCAATCCCAGATTCTAAAATTCCTAGAGGAATCAGGACTAGAGGAGGCGATCTAAATGCATAGGTATAACAACGATTAGAGGAAGACAGTGGTGTACAACAGGAATATGAAGGTCGAAATACAAGTTACCACCGAAACCTAAAAATTCTACAATCTACTTGTATGATATTGTTCGGCCTTGTCGGTTTTTCTCATGTCTTGTAACGCCTTGTAAAACCAGACCAGCCTTGTCTGGTCTTGTCTGGTCATGTCTGGTCTTGTCTGATCTTGTCTGGTCTTGTATGTACCTGTTTGTCCCTGTCTCGTCTTTTCTGGTCATGTCTGGTCTTGTCTGTTCTTGTCTGGTCATGTCTGGTCTTGTCTGGTCTTGTCTGGTCTTGTCTGGTCTTGTCTGGTCTTGTCTGGTCTTGTCTGGTCTTGTCTGGTCTTGGCTAGTTTGATCTTGTCTGATCTTATCTAGTCTTGTCTGATCTTGTCTCGCCTTGTCTTGCCTGCTCTTGTCGACAATTTCAGAAAATTTTTAATGGAATAGAAAAATTGTATTTTTTTTAAATTTATTTTTATAGAATTTTCTGCAATTTACAAAATTCTTAGTTGTATTATTTATAACAATTTTGCAATGATTCTACATTATTTGCAATTTCAGAAATTCATAATTTGCACTCAAATCGAATTCTTAGTATAATTTATGTATTTATTAACAGAATTTTATAAACATTGCAGATTTTATTAAGTGTACCTGCCTACCTTGTATGTAAACCAATTTATCGAAATTCTTGACCTAAATAGTTTTATTTTGTAGTCGAAGGCATGTCTTTTCTAGACAAAATGAAGTGATATAAACATATCTTAACAGGATTGTTTTATTTGTGATTAAATTAGACCAGAATTCTCGAGATTCTCGAGCTAAATATAAAAGCAGATAAGTCAGAAATACGATAAAACTTTTGTATATGTCGGACGTTACTTTTATTTAGAACACGACGGATTTAGAAGTTACCCAAGTCTACGTGTCGTATCTCAACAATCGTAGTTTAATTATAGAACTGTTGCTACTGTCAGCTCGAAAAACTTTTATACAAAATCATTAATTTATACACCCGTTACAAGCTTTATCTTTTGGATAACATTAATTTGGATAACAAAGTTAATTTATATTTGTCACCTTGAACTGAATTATTATTATTATTATTTATTTTATTTTTGAGGAAGAACACTAAAGAGAATAAATTAACGATATAATCACCGACGGACAAGAGATACAAGGCAGAGATGACTGTAGAGATGGTCTTCATGGTTAAAACCGACAAGAGGGAAACACGATCAAAACGCACTAGATCGAACAACATCGATATGACAGAGTAGATCGGCCAGATATATAAAATGGACTTAACGGACAAGACAGACCAGATAGGCCAGAGGGACACAACAGACCAGGCAGCCGGGCCAAACGGAGCGCACAGACGAGACAAACTAGGCAGACTGTTCATGGAAACAGCACTACGCAGACACTACTAGTTAATTCATACTAAGCGGTCAAGTTTAAATTGAAAAGTTTATACTAATTAGAGAGAATATAGCTCAATTGGGCATAGGCATACACATTTAAATAGACAACATAATGTAGTAAGGAGTAATCAAGTTTTGACTGATTTAGACGAGTTCTATTATAAACGAGCTAAATTGAACCATCTCTGTTCCAACTAGATCAAACTTTAATGTATATAGCCAATATTAAATTGTAATCTAGTTATGTTATAATGTACTATAATTATCGCATAATATACTCTCAGTTATTTTTGCTAATAGTTTTGCCTCGTTGAAGATGTTAATTGCATTTGTTTCTTCTGATTTCTTTTAAGACATTTTTAAATGGTTTTTACTAATATTTAGTCAGTATATTTCGGTTTATCGATTTATTTAGTCAGTATATTTAATTGCAGAGTATAAAGAATTCTGTCTCATCTATTTGTCTAATTGTATAGTTTATAATAATTCTATAACACATACACAATTCTTTTTATAAATTAGTTTTCATCCAATATTTTTAAAAATATTATTTTCAGAGGAAATCTTTATTGGACCGCATTTTATACAATCTTCAAGGGTAATAAATCTTGGCAAGAGAACTGACTTTTCCATTTAATTTTTCATTAAAGTAAAAATATTATTTATGTAAGCTCTGAGATATGGCAAAGTTTCAGTGGTCTCAGTTCAAAAGCCCAATCTATTGAAACCTAATGCTCGTTTTCAAAGCGACTTGTAAACTTGCAGCCAATAATGGTCATTGTTCATTTATGCGGAAAAAAAATTAAACTCTTGTAATTAGTTTAAAGCGGTACAACCATTGAATGAATAATTAATACGCGTATTATTGCGGCCAACACCGGCGCCTTCACCCGGAAGCCGTAATTTAATTTTGATTAAAGTTTAATTGCAATTTCCAGCGTGATTTGTTATGTTTTCAGGACGCAGAATAAAAAATATTGTTGAATGTCATATTAGTTTTCCTTCTTTCGGCTTTATAGAATTTCTGTAACTGGGGTGTTTATTGATTCACAGAACTCCGACGACGATATATTTCTGAAAATGAAACGGTAAATATAAAACCGGAGTGTTTTCAATTTCTTTCTTTCCTTCTGCTGAAAATATATACGAGGAAGAAAACATATTTCTTGCATAAATAATTTTCAGGAAATATTTAAAATAATATAATCAGAAATGACGTACAAAATATATTTAAAAAAATGGATTGACAGGCAAGACTAGGTAGACAAGCTTAATACTACATACAAGGGTGGATAAACAAGATTACAGTTAAAAGATTATAGAGATATTACTCAACAGACAAAGGTAGAAATACCGAAAGAGAGAATATTTGATGAATTCTTTTATGTTGTATAGTAAAAATGAAATGAAATTGGTATGCAGACTTATGCAACGTATTTCGAATGAATTGTTCGGATGTAGGACAGTCATTACGTCCATTGCTTTAGTGCTTTGTGAGATTTGAATTATTAAATAGTCGAGTGTACCTTCAGCTACAATGAAAACTATGCAGGAAATAAGTCGAAACGGTTTTAAATGTAGTATAAAGTTGCGGTCTGCGGAGCAGAACAGAAAACTAGAATAGCTGAAATATTCACGATTCTGATATAATTAATGAAAATTAGAACGTTGTGGAAAACAATTATGAAACAATTATTATACATCAAATCTCGAGCTTTAGTTTCAAATTCAAAATAGTTTATTTTATTAAATATGCTCACATTTGATCAACCTAACCTAACCATAATGTATTGACTAACCTAACCTAAATGAAATGTGTCCTTAATCTTAATAGAATTTTATCTGCTTCTCGAATTCCATTAATGAAGTAATTTCTTCACAAAACTACATGAACTTCCAATTCTATTAGCTAGTGAGTGTAATCAGTTTATTATAGCTGGCGACTTTAATATTAATATCTTAAAGCGGACGAATACTAGCCAGTAGTTTTTGTCATTAGTAGAGTCTTTCAATGCAGAGATTATTTCATGGGAAGTAACAAACCCTATTTCCGGATCATGCTTAACAATTACATCGTTAATATCAATGTTATATTCTACATTAATACAAGAGACTTCCACATCTCTGGCCACTATGCACTACTCCTAACATTGGAGTTCGAAAAGGTCGCAGCATCATCCAATTTTAAACAAGTAAGAATTTTTACCGAAGAAAATATGAAGCATCACAAACATTTAATGACGAATGTGGTCTTGGATGAATTATATTAAGGGGACACCTATGATATAAATGAGCAATGAGATTTATTCATGTATTTGTTCTTAAAACATTTTCACGAAGCCTTTATCTGTGTTTCCGTTAATAAGAAAATAACAACTCAGCAGTTCTCTACAAATCCTCAGCTAACAATTAGTGAAAACAACTTAAAACTCCTACAAATTATGTCTAATTTCAATCCATTATTTAAAAATCAATTTAAGAATCATCGTAGGACATTTAATAAATTATTAAGAATCAACAAGAAGTCTATTTTTTAATGCCAGTTAGTCAAGAACATAATTATGAGCCTAAAAACCAGTAAAAGTCCTAGCATTGATGAAATCCATGTCTCAATTTTAAAAATTTACTACAACCAATTCTGCATCCATTGTTATGTTTAGTAAACAACTCGTTAATGGAATCTTTTAAAAACAAAAAAGCTAAAATTAGCAATTAGAATCCCAATTCACAAGGCTGGAGACAAAAGTGACTTAGGCAACTACAGACCTATAAGCATTGTGTCTTTTCAAAAATTATTGAAAAAATATTGTGCTCTAGAAAAATGTCCTTTGTAAATAAGCATGATTTAGTTAGCCAGCAACAACATGGTTTTGTGAAGAGCAAGAGCATCGAAACCGCATGCTACGAATTTAAAACACTTTAACATGCAGCTTAGAACAAAGCAACATTCCACTTGGCATGCTAATGGATTTACCTAAGGTATGACCTAGTCGACCATAACTTGCTTTTATAAAAACTAGACATATATGACATCAGAGGGGTTGGGGCTCTTATTTGGGTTAAATCTCTTCTACGCAACAGGAAATATATTACTAAGCTTCCAACACTGCACGGGTATGTCTATTCCTCTGCGAGAACTGTTGATATTGTAATCCCTCAAGAAAGCACAATTGGACCTCTTCTATTCAGCTTATTTATAAATGACCTACACAAAATATCGATAACACCAGAGCATGTTATGGTTAACTATGCGGACGACACGTCCATACTGATAAGCTACCTGATAACAGAAGCTATTATCCAAAATGCCAACAGTGTCAGGTCGTCCCTGATTCCATGGTTCGAAAGAAATAAATTAATAGTGAATAAAGAAAAGACCAATACAATAATTTTTCAAATAAAGAGAAGCAACTTGACATACCCACAAAGAATTGTTATTGGAAAATGAACACTTAGAAATTCCAGTCTGTAAGACTTCTCTCAATCCATATACATCAATCTCTTGACTAGACAGCGCATACTATTATTATTATTACCTTTATTGGCATATTTACAACAATTACTATAAGACTAACAATACAACATATCAAAACAAAAAAAAACAAAAAAAAAACACATGGAAACAATAAAAAAAAGAACAAAAAACAGAACATAACAAATAACCCGACCCAAACATACCCCAAATACTCAAACTTAAAAAAAAACTACACTTTAAAGAAACAAAACAAAAACAATAATTCTTCGCCCGCACTAACTTTTCTGTCTCCCTAAACTCTTTCCACAATCACTCCCTTCCGCTCTAAAATTTCCCGCATTATGGGCCACCCGCTACCTGACTCGTCCATGCACGCTTCCCAGTCTTTACATTTATTTTTCTTTCCTTCTTCCCATGTTAGCCCTTTACATTCTTCCATCCAATGTGCCCACCTGTCAGTACCCTCTCCGCATATGGTACACAAATTTTCCCTTTCATTCAACCAGTACCTTCTTTCCTTTTCTTCGTTGCCGCACCGAAACCTGGCTATCCTATTTTGGCTACCGCTGGACCCTCTGCTTAGGTACAAAGGGAGTCTGCCGTACACTTGTACCTTGTTGTACTCCCGATTGTACCTGCTTTCGTCTATACGGCTTTGTCGTATCTGCAGCTCTATCTCCCTACTCCTTTCACCCAACAATTTTCCACACTTTACGCCTTCCCTTTTCATCCTTTCTACCTCCTCTTTCGACAACCCTACTCGTTCATACATTTTTTTCCATTCATTTCCCCATTTTGTTAGTCTAATCCCTCCGACACCTTCCTTCCTTAAACTATTGAACACCTCTTTCACTATCCTTACATTCCCTAACCTATACACTTTCCTTTCGTATCTTTCCACTCTCACTGATGCTTCTACTGCAACTTTATACGCATTCGCTTCTTGTAGCACCAGGTACCCTGGCGTACTCCTGTCTAATTTCAGCGCCCTTTTTATAAACTGGAGTTCTACCTTTTCTACTTGTTCCATTTCGTTCATACCCCATATTTCCGCTCCATACAACAAAATACTCCGAACACACGCTTTCCATACTATCATTTTTGTCACGAAACTATCTTCAAATTTATCTTTCCAAGCATTCCAAAACCTATTAGCAGCCACCCATGCTTTCTTACATACGAACTTAATGTGCTCATTATTGGACCCATTACTACCAAACATAAATCCCAAGTATTTGAACCTGCTAACCTGCTCTATAACCTCTTCCCCCCACATCAAGCTTTCCTCTTTCTTACCAACTTTCTTTCTAAACACCATCCACTTAGTCTTCTCTACATTCACACTTAACATTCTTTTCTCAAAATATCTTTTAATCCTTCCAATCATCTCTTTCATTTCCCCTTTTGTTCTTGCTAAAGCAACTATGTCATCCGCGTAAGCTAGAGACCACACTTTCATCCTACCTATTACCACTCTCTCAGCCTGCCCATTTTTTAAAACCTTTTCTAAGTCATTTATAAAAACATTAAATAGGACAGGGCTAAGTGGACACCCTTGCTTTAATCCTTTCCTAACCCAGAATCTTTCGGATTTTTTTTCACTTATTCTAACTCTGCAGCTTGTCTTGCCATATAGATCTGTAACTGCCTTCACTAGCCACCCACTAATTCCTTTTGCTCTCATCATTTCCCATAGCATGTTTCGGTTTACTGTGTTTACGAAGTCCGGCTCGAGAGTTCGAGTAATTAAGACGTGCGAGTGTTTGACAAAAAGTTTAGTTGCGAGTATAACCGCTGGTAGTTCGCTAGCGTCGAATTTCCAGCGCAGCCCTACGACAGAAGGGGCCACGAAAACCCCAAAAGCCAAGAAATCATACCAGGAGAACAGGAAGGAGAAAAGGGGGCTGAGTGTAAGGAAACCGAAAGAAGAAAAAGAAAAAAAGCAAAGATAACGGTAGCAAGAAAAGAAAGAAAAAAAATAGAAAAAAAAGGATAACATGGAGTGTAGTGAGCAGGAACGCAGTTCCGATAGTGAACAGGCGCATACTAATCTCGTCACTAAGAACCTCAACAATACCGTTTTTGAATACGGTCACTGCAGAGATATTTGAGCTCAGAAGCTCTTAGGATAGCGTACTTTTCCAATTTTCATTCCTATTTAAAATTCGGCAATATGTTCTGGGGAAATGGTAGTCATATGAATAATGTACAATTTCGAGAATCTTGCATAGGCCAACTTAAAAAAGCAAATATTTTACAACGGGCGCGAACATATATGAGAACATACTCTTTATTGTGAAACATCGATCTCTTTTCGCGAATTTTAACAAGCCAACCCATAGATTAACCAGACACAGCAAGGAACTTTTCCAATTACCTAAGCATCACCTGACGATGAAAGAAAAAAATCCCCCATATTGCAGCTTACAAAATCTATAGCGAGCTTCCGAGAAATATTAAACAATATTTCCACATGGATTTTCAAGTGAGTGGTTTGCAAAACTGTGCTGACGAGAGATAAATCTCAAAACGCGTTCACAGATGGCTATCCACTTAAGGTATCGAAAAGACATTATCTTTAAAACAATGTTATTTTTATGGTTTTTGTTGAGTGCCACGAAGGTGGACTGAAAGCTATAAAATAACTTACAAATCTCACTGAGATTTGTTTTGGTAGCTCTTTAAAGCAGGGGTCTCCAAACTACGGCCCGAGGGCCACATCCGGCCCGCGGATAGATTTTGTCCGGCCCGCGGAGATCTAGCATACTTGAAAACTCCTTTTAGAGAACATATATAGCAAATTAAATTTAGTTTACTGAAGTATTCTAATTTTATGTTGAATAATTATTAATATGACATCTACATTGATATGGTCATGGGCTAACTACTCATAACATTGTTGTAGGCTTATTGTTATTGTTTTTGTGATAAGTTGGATAAAGAAACACAGAATTGTAATGAGTAAAGACATGTATAATATGCAGAAAATTTAACTTCAGTATATAATAACTAACAAATTATTGAAATGAATCCAACTAATATTTTATACATTTTAAATAAAAACATAACTTATAACAAGCATAATGACATATGAAACACTAATGAGATTTATGTAATTGAGATTTTCCACTGACAATAGTTTGTAGTTGTGGACTAATTTTACTTATTACTAAAACCAATTATTAAAAGAGATTTAAGATGCTCATCAGTTAATTTAGATCTGTAAACATTTTTTGTGTACTTCATTTTGGAGAAGGTCTTCTCACACAAATAAGTAGTACCAAAAACAGAAAACAGCCCACGAGCAAATTTATGCAAATTATCAAATTGTGTCAGTGGAAGACTCTTATAAAATTCCAACAAAGATGAGTTTTGATATTTGTTCTTAATTATATCACTGCACTGTAGATCAATCATTTCCATTTGAAGTTCCGGAGCTAGGGTTTCAATGTCAGTATCAAAAGGATTCTGAAAAATCTTAATTTGATTCGCAATGGCATCAAAGTCCGAGAAATGAGTATCAAAATTTATTTTAAAAACACTCAAAGTTTCGATTGCAAAATCGATAGGAAACTCAGTCTCATTGGTGTGGCTGAATATTTCACATGTTTTAAAATGTAAAAAACATTTACTTCGTAGTTGTGATTGAAACAGTATCAGTTTCTTCCGGAATGATTTCATATTAGTGTATAAATCAGGAAGATGCTGGTTTTCTCATTGCAATCTCAAATTCAGTTCGTTCACATGTTTTTTCAAATCAACATAAAATGCTAACTTCCACAGCCATGCGTTGTTTTGTAATTCAGTAAGAGGGCGATGCTTTTCATTCAAAAAAATTTCGATTACTGCTCGAAGTTCAAACAATCGCTGAAGGACTTTCCCACAACTAAGCCAACGTACGGCAGTATGATAAGGTAAGTCATTTTCTCCAATCTCTTCAATAAATTGTCGGAATTGTCGGTGATTCAGCCCAAAAAATCTAATAAAATTAACAGTTGATATGACTGGTTTCAGAACTTCAAACATATACAAACATTTTCCGCACAAAGACTGTTGATGAATGATACAATGTAAGACTAATGGTTTTGAACCACCGTCATTTTCTACAGCCTTTGGCACAAGAGCGACCACTCCTTTATCTTTCCCACTCATGTTTTTGCCTCCATCAGTTGTAATACATTTCAAGTTTTTCCATCGAAGGTTCTTTTGATTAATGGCCATTTCAACTCCTTTAAAAATATCTGTACCAGTAGTTGTGCCATGAATACTATACACATCAAGAAGTTCTTCATGCACTTCAAAGCGTTTATCTACTCCTCTAATATAAATCAACACCTGAGCAGTATCTGACACATCCGTTGACTCAGCCAAGGCCAAAGAAAACCACTCAACATGTCAATTTTTGTCGAACAGTTGAGAGGATATATTTTCGGCGATGTTTTCTACCCTTTGAGCCACAGTGTGTGCTGACATACTGACAGTTTTTAATAAATTTACCTTTTCAGGGCACATTTCTTCGGCTACTGCAATTATGCATTCTTTGATCATTTCTCCATCGGTGAATGGTTTTCCACGTTTTGCAATTTCAAGAGCCACATGAAAGCTGGCACGAGTTGCAGCCTCTTGTTCAGTTTTGAGTTTTGTAAATGAAGATTGCTGCGATTTCAATCCGCGCTTCATAGCTTCGAATTTTTCTGTCCGCAAACTTCCTGTATATTTTGAGTCATTTTGAAAATGTTTTGTTTCATAATGACGTTTAATGTTATATTCCTTGAGAACGGCTATGCTTTCATTGCAAATCAAACATAGCGCCTTGTTACTGGACTCAATTACGAAATACTGAATGTTCCACTGATCTTTGAATTTTCTGCTTTCACTATCAATTTTGCGCTTCTTTTCCATACTACTAAATCACACACAAAAGCAACAATTCAAATCAAAATACTGTTACAAAGATGTCTTAAACTTAAACACGCACAAACACGTTTTAAAGAGGTACGCACTATTTTATTTCACAACAGTGTCATAGGAACTGACTTGTGGTTGCGCCACTAGCCTTCTTATATATTCCAATTACTGCCATCTAGAAGTGAGTGGAAGACACCAGAACTTTCTCGAACCAACGAGATTATTCTGTACGTGCTATTAGCGCCATCTGTTAGCGATAGAAGGTACTACCTATTTCCGCTTGTGTCCACTAGATGTCGTGTTACGTTACTCCTCGTGGCTCGTACTCTACGACTAATCTAGAAATCACAGATAATGACAGGAAAATTAATAATATGCAGTGTTGCCGTTTTGCGGACTTTAGTCCGATTTGCAGCCCTTTTTAAATGTTGCGTACTTTTTCGGACTTTTTTTTATCAGTGGACTATTTCACTTTTTACCACCGGCAACAATGTTAATATGGTTTTGGCCCTCGGAACTTACTGGAGTAATCAGTATGGCCCTAAGGCTGGAAAGTTTGGAGACCCCTGCTTTAAATACTCAATAATTGTTGTAGAGCTCCGGAAAGGCTGAATATATCTATATATTCAGGCTATGTTCCGTTTGTTATAAGCTCCTTCTGCATGTTTCTCTTTAATTTAAATTATATATGATTCTTATAGCTTCTTTCTGAATCTTAAATATCATATCATCTCATCATATCATCATTTGTTAGAATTACTCTCCCCCAGAAAATTATACCGAAACGTTGGTGACTGTGAAAGTTGATGTCTTCACAGTTTCCTTGTTCGGGAATTGTTTCAGGATCCTCATAGCATATACATTTTTTTTTAGTTTTTTAATCAGATCGCTGCATGCGAGTGTATCATCGAAATGGATCCCCAGCAGTTTTATTATTAAGCGGTATTCATGTTAGTCGATATGGCATCTAACGACCTATGACAATGCTTGTGTCGTCTGTGTAATTTGTAGTCAAGTTTCTCGTGTTGTTTTGTAGATTTAGGTCTGGGAGGTCGTTCATGGAAAGTATGCACAGTAGAGGTGTTGATCTCTCCCTCCCTTGCCCTCTGACAATTTCTGTTGTCTTAACTCTATTTTTTAGAAAGTGTGTGAATAGGTTAAGCGCCACTCCCCTTATTCCATATCTAAATGCTAAGTATAGTGCACAGTATCATACGCGTTTCAGAGGGCTAGGAGTATCCCGCATGCCACATTTACTCGTCCAGTTGCTGAATTTCATTTAAGAATTGCAAGAAGGCAGTCGTTATACTTTGTCCTTTGGTAAATCCATACTGTCGATGATTTAAGAGGCGGTGTTTGTCTATAAAAGAGAGCATCCTTTCACAGATTAGTTTCTCCATTATTATAGAGAATGGCAATACTAGGTTGATTGGTCTGTAATTGTAGATGTCGTCCTTGCTCCCCTTTTTAAATATAGATTCTGACTTTAAACCTTAATGCTGTTGGGTAGATACCCGCTTGGAAGGTGTTGTTGATAATTGCTTCTAATGGTACTGATATTTCTTTCGCAACAAATATTGCACAGTAGAGATTGGGATTTTATCGACTCGTGTACTTAGTATATTAAGCATTTTATTGCCATTATTATTTCTTCCTGTGTTGTCGATTCTAAGAACATTGAATGCGGATTATCTTGTAGCTTCATATTGTAAGGGTATTGCACTAGATGGTGTGTCATCTCGTTGGGATTGTCAACATAGAAGTTGTATCTCATTGGGCGTGAAAACCGGTCCGCTCTCTTGGGGTTCTGATTTTGGTTTGAATTGGACAATTTCGTGAACTGCGTCGCATGCAGCTTTTGTGTTGTTTCCATTATCTTGGATTTTCTTCTGGTTATGTATTTTTTTTTTTGCTTGCTTTAATAAGTTTTTGTATTTTCTTCTGGCTTGGGTAAAGTTTCGCTTTAGTCTATTTTCCCAGCTTAGGAGCTTTGGCCGTTCCAATTGCTTTTTAAGCGAGCTAAGATTTGAAGGAATTAATTTTTTTTTGTTTGCTTACTGTTAATAACTGCCAAGGGGAAGGATTCATTGAACTGGATTTTCAGTGTTTGGGTGAAATTTCAAACTAAATGCATTTTAATTGTTCTCTTATTGCGTACATTGGTCAATAATTTAAATATTTCTAATAATGTTTATTTCTTATGAACCTCAGTATGCTCAAAAACGAATATGTTAGCTAATATATACAACGCATAGTTAGGTCCCATTTCCGAGATATAGCTATTTTGGTTTTTTAAGATTGATGTATTAGGATATGTAGTAGTACATGTATGGTCACATTGGTGTGTTCCCGGGTTCAATCTCCGGCCAAACCGTGAACACGGCTCCTCGTGGAAAGCAAGGGCAAACTACCACGAGTAATTCTGCCTTGTAAACTTCTCAACTAGTGCGGTTCAGAACCGGCGATAAACTGCTAGGTCCCGTATATTAGTGGATGATTCCTTTCACAAGTATGTGCGAGAGGTTGCCTAAGCTCTCAGAGAGTACGGCACCTTAAGAGAGTAGTAAATGTGGATCGTGTTTTTTTGGATGGAATAGTTGTTGTGAATGGAATAGTCGATGAGAGTGGAATAGTGGCTAAAGGTGGAATAGTCGATGAGGGTGGAATATTATAGAGAATTTTGAGATGCGCGACTCTGGTGGAGCCTTTAGCGCCACATGATTTGTATGTAGTAAGTAAAGTTGTATATGAATAAGTAAGCAGATTTATGCAACCAATGGGACCTATCTTATGGCCACTTGGGTTGTGCGTGCGTGGAAAGTATGTGGAGTTGCAACATGCACGGCTCCTGGTGCACGCAATATTTTTCATTAGACTTAAATGATTTTAATGCTGTAAGGTTTGTAAAATAACTTTATCAAATATTTCTCAAATTAAGTTAATCGTGTAGTTTTGCTATTTATCTGAAAGCAAACTAAATATATGTAAAGGATGTTATGTTGTTACGTTATTAGTTACTAGGGCTTACAACTTTGACAAAAAAATCAGCTGTGATAACAAAAGTTACTAAAATCTCACTAAAAAAATCCATAAGCAATAGGGAATATACAAGTGATTTAACTTTACTTGATTTTTCCCACGATACTTTATGGTCTTGACATTACACTTAAACCATTATTTTTTCATTTAGTTTGTATTTAATTCCATAAAACTTTAATCAAAAAGTCCTAAATAAGGGAGCGAAACTTAAATTTGTGATACGCATCACAATTGCTCGATTCGGAGCATGACATCACATGGCACGTTATGACATTTGTCGGCGCCAATATTCAAACTGTGCTAGTCGCTAATCTTTAAAAAGAAAATTTGTTTTTATCTATATTTATGTAGTGTTTTCCATTGCCTAGTGCGATTTTGGTATATGGTGACATTAGAAATTACCAAGAACAGTGACTGAAAGTGATTTTGTCAAAGCACAATCTGAAAATCTACCAAAAATAGATGCTTTCCTGATGGCAGAATATTTTGTTACGAACTCAGTTTTTACGTCCGCAGGATTGAAAGCTGCTAGGTAATTATTGTAATACATGATACTTTGTAATTTACTAAATAGGTTTTCTTGCATGCATGCACTCAGCGGTATTTACCTAAACTAATCAATTGTTATTGATGTTAAATTTGACGTTCAACATTACCAACATATTTGGTTTTAATTAAGTTATATATGTATGAGGTAACTTAAGTTGATCAGTTACCAACAATCGGCAAAAGAACTTCACTAACTAATTGGTACATTTCTGAGTTACACACATTCTACTTTATTTAATAGAAATAAAACTTCCCAAATATGTAAATGTATAAAACAAGCAAAATATATATGTTGGTAATATACAGTGTGTTTGAAAAAGAACTCCCTATTTTTAAGTAGAAATTTAATGTTGAAATTGATGAAAAACTACATCAACGAGCACATAAAATAAAAGAGAGTACTTACAAGTTTTGTTTTAATATTAATGGACTTCAACATGGGATCCATTTGTTGCCCTGCACACGCGAGATGATATTCCACTTCTCGCCACGTATTCACCAACATATCAGGTGCAACTGTCCCAACCGCCGTGACGATTCTTTCGCGAAAATGATTGATGTCTCGGATTTTTTCACTGCACGCAACATTTTTTATGTGGCCCCAAAATAAAAGTGTAATAGGGTTAAGTCCAGGCTTCATGGTGGCCAAGAGATTGGGCCACTTCTGCCTATTCACCTTCCCTTTTTCTGCTTTAATATCATCCATATGGAGAAAGAGATACTCTTTTAACATGTCGTAGTAATTGTCACCATTTATTGTTCGTTGTACAAATATGAAAGGACCAATCACAGGATCTTCTATCAAGCCGCACCAAATATTAACTTTGGGAGAGTTACATTGATGGTGATCAAATTGATGTGGATGCTCTGACTGCTTTTATTTACTGCTCCACTATTTACTTCTCCACTAACATGAAATGTAGCCTAATCAAAAAAGAAAACATTTTTCGACAAATTCATCACCTATTCTGGCTAGAAAGTCAGCAGTCAACTCCAACCTTTTGATTTTATCAGTAGGTTTTATTTGATGTAACAGTTGCATAACATCATACACGGTACCTTTTGGGAATTCTAGGTGACTACGTCTGGGCAATGTCTTCTTTGGATTCCAAACAGACGAAACACGTATCTGTTTGAAAGCATCTTCAGTTCTCGGTCTAACTGGTGATTTCCTTTTTAAAACACTACCGGTTTACTTGAAAGAATATAGCCATTGACGGTAGTTTTTGCTGTAAATGGTTCAACACCATACTGACTTCTAAAATTACGTTGCCCAGTTATAACAGATTCAGTTTGTACAAGCAAAATAACACACTGCACTTTTTTTTGCGGAGTAGCCGTTGCGAGCTGAGCTCTGGCTTCGTATCAAGGTCAAGCAGGCGTGCCAGCTGCACTTCAACAAAATAATAGAAATTTGGCAACTATACAGGCAGCTACAGGATTGATTCGCACTTTATTCGATGAACATTTTAATTTTTGCTTAAAATTTTTTCATCAAATGCCCATGTCGATATTTTGTATTGCAAATTACAATGTCCTAATGCTAATTCTATTGTTATTTTCGAGGCAACAGAAAATTTTTCTAAAATTATTAAAGAAATTAGAAATAACCAAGAGGATTTTCTATCTGCAAAAATGCCAAGATTTTCAAAAGAAGCAACGAGTTTAGAAACAAAATAAGTTTGCGATTATATAATATTTCAAGCGAAAGAACGATTTGCTTTTACTTATCTGCAGCAAGATTATTTTCCCCTTGTATTTTTTTCAAATAATACGAATCAAATTCCTATCATCGAACTATGAGAAACAGTGAATGCATATCCAAGTTTAGATAAAGAGAGACTTAACACAGAATTACTTGTTTTATATGATCGACCAGAATTTCAAAATTTAAAACCACAAAAAAATATTTATGATCTAATGTATAACTCAGGAATTCATGAATCTTTTGTAGAAGTTCTTAATTTACTCGAAATAATAATTATCACACCTATGACAACAGCAGAACCTGAAAGATGTTTTTCCACTCTTAAGAGAATAAGAATATTTTAAGCAATACAATGGAACAAAAGAGACTAACAGTATTAGCTATGATTAGCATAGAAAAAAACATACTCTCAAATATACCAAATTTTAATGAAAAGGTTATTGATGGTTTTGTTAATCTAAAGCAGGGGTTCCCTGCCGATGCTCCTTTTCCCGTTTATCTTGCCTTGTATTATAAGTTGCAGAAGTTCGTACTTGGGGCCTCGCATTATATGTCCTAAGTATTGTAGTTTTCTCGTTTTTATGGTGTGAATGATTTCGCATTCCTTTTGTATTTTGTTTAGGACTTCGATGTTGGTAACCCTATCAGTCCACGAGATCCTCCACATTCTTCGGTAACACCACATTTCGAAAGCTTTCAGTTTGTCCATGTGCCATTTACGAACGTCTTGGCTCAGAAACTTAAGAGAATGGTTTGGCTGTACCAACATCCAACTGTTCAGAGCTGCCGTCAACAAAGTGTGCATTGCCATGATGATAGCAAATCTCCGATAGGAGGAGCACTAGAAGAAGAAGAAAGCAGGGGTCTCCAAACTTTCCAGCCTTAGGGCCATACTGATTACTCCAGTAAGTTCCGAGGGCCAAAACCATATTATCATTGTTGCCGGTGGTAAAAAGTGAAATAGTCCACTGATGAAAAATAAAGTCCGAAAAAGTACGCAACGTTTAAAAAAGGCTGCAAATCGGACTATAGACCGCAAAACGGCAACGCTGCATATTATTAATTTTCCTGTCATCTGAAATTTCTAGATTAGTCGTAGAGGACGAGCCATGAGGAGTAACGTGACACGACATCTGGTAGACACAAGCGGAAATAGGTAGTACCTTCTATCGCTAACAGATGGCGCTAATAGCACGTACAGAATAATCTCGTTGGTTCGAGAAAGTTCTGTTGTCTTCCACTCACTTCTAGATGGCAGTAATTGGAATATATAAAAAGGCTAGTAGCGCAACCACAAGTCAGTTCCTATGACACTGTTGTGAAATAAAATAGTGCGTACCTCCTTAAAACGTGTTTGTGCGTGTTTAAGTTTAAGACATCTTTGTAACAGTATTTTGATTTGAATTGTTGCTTTTGTGTGTGATTTAGTAGTATGGAAAAGAAGCGAAAAATTGATAGTGAATGCAGAAAATTAAAAGATCAGTGGAACATTCAGTATTTCGTAATTGAGTCCAGTAACAAGGCGCTATGTTTGATTTGCAATGAAAGCATAGCCGTTCTCAAGGAAGATAACACTAAACGTCATTATGAAACAAAACATTTTCAAAATTACTCAAAATATACAGGAAGTTTGCGGACAGAAAATTTCGAAGCTATGAAGCGCGGATTGAAATCGCAGCAATCTTCATTTACAAAACTCAAAACTGAACAAGAGGCTGTAACTCGTGCCAGCTTTCGTGTGGCTCTTGAAATTGCAAAACGTGGAAAACCATTCACCGATGGAGAAATGATCAAAGAATGCATAATTGCAGTAGCCGAAGAAATGTGCCCTGAAAAGGTAAATTTATTAAAAACTGTCAGTATGTCAGCAAACACTGTGGCTCGAAGGGTAGAAAACATCGCTGAAAATATATCCTCTCAACTGTTCGACAAAAATGGACATGTTGAGTGGTTTTTTTTTGGCCTTGGATGAGTCAACATATGTGTCAGATACTGCTCAGGTGTTGATTTATATTCGAGGAGTAGATAAAAGCTATGAAGTGCATGAAGAACTTCTTGATATGTATAGTATTCATAGCACAACTACTGGTACAGATATTTTTAAAGGAGTTGAAATGGCCATTAATCAAAGAACCTTCGATGGAAAAACTTAAAATGTATTACAACTGATGGAGGCAAAAACATGAGTGGGAAAGATAAAGGAGTGGTCGCTCTTGTGTCAAAGGCTGTAGAAAATGACGGTGGTTCAAAACCATTAGTCTTACATTGTATCATTCATCAACAGTCTTTGTGCGGAAAATGTTTGGATATGTCTGAAGTTCTGAAACCAGTCATATCAACTGTTAATTTTATCAGATCTTTTGGGCTGAATCGCCGACAATTCCGACAATTTATTGAAGAGATTGGAGAAAATGACTAACCTTATCATACTGCCGTACGTTGGCTTAGTTGTGGGAAAGTCCTTCAGCGCTTTTTTGAACTTCGAACACTGATCGAAATTTTTTTGAATGAAAAGCATCGCCCTCTTACTAAATTACAAAACAACGCATGGCTGTGGAAGTTAGCATTCTATGTTGATTTGACAAAACATGTGAACGAACTGAATTTGAGATTGCAAGGAGAAAACCAGCATCTTCCTGATTTATACACTAATATCAAATAATTCCGGAAGAAATTGATACTGTTTCAATCACAACTACGAAGTAAATGTTTTTCACATTTTAAAACATGTGAAATATTCAGCCACACCACTGAGGCTGAGTTTCCTATCAATTTTGCAATCGAAACTTTGAGTGCTTTGAAAATAAATTTTGATACTCGTTTCTCGGACTTTGATGCCATTGCGAATCAAATTAAGATTCTTCAAATGGAAATGATTGATCTACAGTGCAGTGATATAATTAAGAACAAATATCAAAACTCATCTTTGTAGGAATTTTATAAGAGTCTTCCACTGACACAATTTGATAATTTGCATAAATTTGCTCGTGGGCTGTTTTTTGATTTTGGTACTACTTATTTGTGTGAGAACACCTTCTCCAAAATGAAGTACACAAAAAATGTTTACAGATCTAAATTAACTGATGAGCATCTTAAATCTCTTTTAATAATTGGTACAAGTAAAATTAGTCCACAACTACAAACTATTGTCAGTGGAAAATCTCAATTACTTAAATCTCATTAGTATTTCATATGTCATTATGCTTGTTATAAGTTATGTTTTTATTTAAAATGTATAAAATGTTAGTTGGATTCATTTCAATAATTTGTTAGTTATTATATACTGAAGTTAAATTTTCTGCATATTATACATGTCTTTACTCATTACAATTCTGTGTTTCTTTATCCAACTTATCACAAAAACAATAACAATAAGCCTACAACAATGTTATGAGTAGTTAGCCATGACCATATCAATGTAGATGTCATATTAATAATTATTCAACATAAAATTAGAATACTTCAGTAAACTAAATTTAATTTGCTATATATGTTCTCTAAAAGGAGTTTTCAAGTATGCTACCTCTCCGTGGGCCAGACAAAATCTGTCCGCGGGCCGGATGTGGCCCTCGGGCCGTAGTTTGGAGACCCCTGATCTAAAGGAATGTAGAATGGAATTTAAATATAAGCAATTGTTACTGGTAATACACTGAATTAAAAAATTCAATATGTTTCTGTATGTGTCAATAAAAATGTGATTTTTCAACTCGTAGTAATTTTTTATTATAATTTTTTCCAGCTCTCCCAAAAAACATCATCCACAAGCCGCCACTGTATAGTTTCCATTACTTATATACATAATTTTTATGACAGTTTGCTCATATTATTTAGATAACATATCCTTATGTTGAAGGTTAATAATTCTTATAGGTTAATAAGCCTTATATCCACTGAAAAACTGCGGAGTGCTAATCCACAAAATATCGTTTTCAATGAGGGCTATTCTTCGAGAAAAGGAAGTTCCTGATAGAAGCAAAGAGAACCTCTACAAATTATTTGTAAACAATCTGACATATTGCAAGGGCGAGTAAAAAATTATCCGTACAATGTTAAACCTAACTCTTTTCACATTTTCATGCTGACCTATGTCCCCGTTTATTTAATTGTTCTGCTGTTCTTGTTCTGTTGATAGGAATTTTGATCCTAATTTCTCCATTTGTCTTCCATTTATTGCAGATAGATCATGGCCGCTCCAATAAAAGTTTGCATCAAAGGGGAACAATGAGCAGTGAGCGACCGCAATCCATGAAAGACTTTCGACACAATATAGGAACAATTTTTTTCACAACGGAGCGACTACGAATAAATTGAAGAATTCAAAAATGATCGGTGGAGAAAATAACTTACAGTTTTGCAAGCACGCTAAAGCTAATGCCGAAGAAAATTCGAAGCAAACGCCATGGAGTACTGACTAAAGGTGTTTTGGTATTGCACGAAAATTCCCATCCATATACTGCTTCCCACAATGCTGAAACGCTCCGGCAACCTTAGTTTTAAGTAATGACTCATCCTCCGCATAGTCCTGATCTTTACTCTTCTGACTACCACCTGTTTTGTGTACTAAACGACCAATTTTATGCCTGGCTATGCCTGGCTTGTACCTCTAGGATTCACGTCTAGTGAATACGGGACTGGCAATCCCGAGGTACCCTAGCTGGATTCTCAGTTTACTTCAACTTGTCTTGGGTGAGACTCCTTTATCTCTTTCATCTTTCCTCTCAGATCTCCCTTGATCAACTCGTAGTCTCATCCAACCCCGACGCTATTAGAGCATTTGAGGTCTCTCCCTATTTCATACATATCTCTACCATCCTTCCCCATACCAACCCGCAATGACCAGCATGGTAGGTGCAAACGGCTAAGTATCCCAATAACAGTACAAAACCAAAGAAGGCCCTCAGTCTCCGGCAGCTCAAAAACTGCTGACTATGGTAGCGGTCAGGCAAGGTCTCGAGCAGATGGTGCAAAGAATCTCCGGAGTAAACTAGGCTACTTGGGAAGGCGAACACTGCACATCGCGTCTTACAACGTACGAACCTTATTATTGAATCAAATTATAACTGAACTAGAAACAGAGCTTGATAAAATAAAATGGATCAACGGAGGCTTGAGTGAAGTTAGAAGAAGAGGAGAAAGCCAGATAACACTGAAAACTGGCCACATCTTCCATTATAGAGGAGAAGAAGAAACATCAAATGGTGGTGTGGGAATGATCATACACAAGAAATTTATACCAAATCTAATAGAAATTAAAAGCATAAGCCCGTGAGTAATGTACACAACTTTAAAACTGGGTTCAATGCACAATATGAAAATCATTCAGGTGTATGCCCCCACGCCAACATCATCACAAGAAGATCTAGATGCCTTTTCCATGAAGAATATTATCACACTCTACTGGTAAGCGACTTCAATGCCAAACTCGGAACGAAACAAGATGAAGCCGAAACTTCACTAGGCACCGATGGATTTGATGAAAGAAACGAGGAACGAAACAGACTCATCAACTTCTTGCAAGAACATGGTCTCCATTCAATGAACTCTTTCTTTGACAAAAAACTACAATGGAAATGGACTTGGATCAGCCCAGATGGCAACACTAAGAACGATATAGATTATATCATAACAATCTGGAAAGAAAAAGTTCATGACGTAGCAGTCCTGAACAGGCTGTCCATTGGCAGCGACCATAGAATGATCCGAACAAAAGTTTCTGTGAACATCAGCAGTGAAAGATTGAAGATGATCCAAAAACCGAACAAAAAATAGACACCACCCGACAACATCGACTCCTATTCTCTCTCGCAAAACCAAATCGACTCTTACGCAAACCAAATGGCGACTAACGGAAGTATCAACATAGATGATCTAAACACATCGATAACAAATGCAATAAAACAAGCAGAACACAAACACTGTGATAAACCAAACGAGAAACTAAACAACAACACCATAAAAACTAATGGAAGAAAGAAGAATGCTGAAAAACAAATACGACCAAAGCTTTGCGGAACTGAGACAATTGAATAAAGACATCCCAAAAGGCATACGAAAAGTTACGAAAATTCAACACGAATATGGTTGCTAGAACGATAGAGGCAAACTGAAGCTTAAAAGTACTTAGGCAGAAAATCTCAACAGGCAGAAGAAACATACAAAGACTCAGAAATAGACAAGGAAATATAACATCAAATAGGGAAGAAATCCTCGGGGTAGTGAGAGAATTTTATGAAGAGCTAATCAAATCAAACCGCAACAGAAGCAAACCAAATTCCGAAAATCATAAACCAAGGGTCGTAAGATATTCCGGAGGTCACTATCTCCGAAATAACAACAGTACTCTCGGAGATAAAGAATAATAAATCACCTGGGGACGATGAAATCAGCATAGAAACAATCAAACTGGGAGGATACAAGTTACATTCTCTACTCCAAGTGCTCTTCACCGAATGTTTCATGAGAGGAATAACGCCCTCAGAATGGAACAATGCAACAATCATCGTCCTGCATAAAAAGGGAGACATTACCGACCTTGGAAACTACCGACCCATCAGCCTGCTGTCACATATATTTAAGCTGATCACAAGAATAACCAAGAAGAGAATAACTGTTAAGCAAGAATCATACCAACCAAGAGATCAAGCCGGATTTAGATCAGGGTTTTGCACAAACGACCATCTCCAAGCCCTAAAAAATCTCATAGAGAAAATGATAGATTATAAAAAGCCACTGGTCCTAATATTCGTAGATTATGAGAAGGCGTTTGACTCTGTGGACCAACACGAAATCCTAAAATCATTAGCTGATTGCCCTGTAGATCACCAGTATACCGATATCATCAGACACATATACAAAAATGCCTGTCGGTCTGACTCCTGAATCTGTCGGACTCCAAAACGATACGGGAAGATTTAAAATAGCCAGAGGTGTTCGACAGGGTGATACAATCTTTTCCCTTGACTTTTTACTAACTTACTCAAATACATGTTTAAATTTATTGATCTGCAACACCTAGGCTTTAACATAAATGGGGAATACCTCAGTCGTCTTAGATTTGCAGACGACATAGTCATTATAGCGGACAGCATCGACCAGGCAAAAATGATGATACAACGCCTAAATATAGCCTCACGCAAAGTGGAACTAAAGATCAACTTTGCAAAAACTCATTTGATGACCAATCTTGTACTGAGTAATAGTATAACCGTAGATGGAGTCGAAGTCAAAGAGACCACCTCATATAAATACCTAGGGCATGAAATCCGCATACGCAGAGATAACCAAAACGTGTCAAATACCAAGACGAATAGGATTAGCTTGGGCTGCATATGGGAAACTGAAACATATATTTAAGTCAAACTTACCAACCTGTTTGAAACGTAGAGTCTTCGACCAATGCGTCTTCCCCGTCTTAACATACGGTGCAGAGACATCAACACAAACAAAGAAGGTAATCAATAAGATCATGGTAACACAACATGCAATGGAGTGATGAGATCTATGTTGGGATTATCCTTTATAGACCGAATCCCTAACACCGAAATCCGGAGAAATGCAATAAAACGAATAACAACCTTGAAGTGGAACTGCGCAGGGCACATTGCGAGAATGAACGAAAACCGATGGACCAGACGAATAATGGAATGGAGACCACGACATGAAGCTCACCGAAGCATAGGACGCCCACCTACAAGATGGTCCGATGATATTAAACGTATCCATACAAATTAGATGCAAGCAGCGCAAGACCGGCAGATGTGGAAGCAGTCCTACGTCCAGCAGTGGACTACGTTAGGATAATTGATGATGCCTGACTTGAGATTCAAACGGAAACTTTTTCTGAGGGCATCAGGAAGCTTGTGCAGCGATAGATCAAGTGAGTTGAAAAACAAGGAGACTATGTTGAAAACTGATGTTAAGATCAGTTTCATATTAGTACTTTAATAAATGTTACAGCTACTTTACGGATAATTTTTGACTTATCCTCATATTTATTCCAACTATTACAATATTTAGAAACTTAATATTTTGAAAGTATATCAAAACTGCTTATTTTGTAAAATTATATTTCTTTATTTTTTTCTATTTTATTAATGTTGAATCAAAAACAATTTTTGATAAAAACGTCTAAACTTTTCAGTCAAACGAGGAGAAACACTCCTAAAAAAGACATAAAACATTCGAAAAAGCAAATAAAATTAATTACGAAACGCATATTAGATACACATCAAGGATCTAAAACGGAAACTCTTTGCCTTTAAAGTTCCCTCGAAAAGATCAACATAAAATATTTACAATCTCCAAATAGAATTACGCTGAATAAAATGGACCTATGCGCATTAAAGAACTAAAAGTAAGCAATTTATTCTGTTTAGAAAGCGACGGGTGAAAACATCGTCAGATTCTGTCCCCCTTTATTTTTTGCTTTTTTTGACTGGAAAAAAGTATTGATTCGAGGGCACGATATACCGGACACGAACTAAAAGGGAATCTCTAATAGAATTAAAGTTAACACGGGGGGTTTTATTTATACTGCAGCGGCATCGATCTTGGTACGACATAATTGAAATATTCGGTCTGTTAAATGTTTATTTAGGGATTAACTGGGCAGATAAGGCTAGAGAGTCAAGAATAGAAAAACTATACAGAAAAGACTAAGCAGACAAGACTAGAGAGAAAAGACTTGACAGACACAACTAGACAGAAAAGCCTAGACAGATAAGACTAGAGAGACAAGACTAGATAGACAACACTTGACATACATGACTAGACAGACAAAACCAGAGAGACAAGACAGAAAAGACTAGACAGAAAAGAATGAACGGACAAGACTAGACAGTCTCGAGCGAGCGCTCATAGCGAACAGTCGATGCAAATTAGAAAATTAATTAGAAGAAGTTAAATATTACTTACGTTGTAGTCAATCTTGTTTTGTGCATTTCCCAATTTCTCTTAATTATGTCACGGTAACTAGGGTTCAAACTTACTGAGTGTGATAAGTTTTTAAGAGTTTCTCCAAAGTTCAAAATTTAATAGAGGTGAACAACGACTAATGAAAAATTATTAATAGCTTTGCCAGCTGACAATATTAATAAAGTTTAAAATATCCAAGAAAACCAAATCAATGAGGATATCGCGCAGCTAGAATTAGAGGCCACTGATAAGTCAACAACACCTACTGATAGAGCACAAGCTAGTGAACGAAAGAGCTAAGGAAAGAAGTTTCAGTGGGAACTAAAAATATAAAGCTGCGGGAATCAAGGCCGAACAAATCCAAATCAAAAGAAAACCCCGACGCTCTAATTATATTATTATTGACTCAAACCTCGATAACATGGAATTAACAGTGATAACTAAGCATGCTCATCTCCACGTATCGAGGTTGGAACCTCAACTCACAGAAGTAGATGTAATAAATTACTTGAGAGGGAAGAATTTGGAAACTGTACTCTGCAAAAAAACGTGTCCAAGTATCGTAAACTTTACTCGTCTTTTAAAGTATCAATTCCATTTGAAAAGTTAGATGAAATAATGAAACATGATGTATGGCCCCGCTACGCAGCTATTAATCGTTTTTTCTTAAACCTGGAGAGGAAGAAGAACCAGAATTAATTTATTCCTCGAGGAATAATACTAGTAGCCAAATGGACGTCAGATCCCATAATCATAGTAAGAAGATTATGAAAACTAATCATACTCATGAGAAGATTTCTTTATTTAACCAAATCGTACAATCAATTGGCATCTGCTTGAAGAGGATTCAGTACATGCTGGAAGACAATCAAAACTGTCATATTTTGGCATTAAATAAGCATTGGACGAGTGAAGACAAACTCCAGCTATACAAAATTAACCACTTTTCATTCTCATCGTTTCTTTGCAGGGAAGAAGGTAAACATGGAGGGGTCGCCATTTTCTGTAAAGGTGATGGTAACCACAAACCAAGAGATGACATTAGTAAGTTAGCAGAGGAGTATGTGTTTGAATGTGCAGCAACACAGACATCGCTAATAATTCACCCTTAATTATTGGCACACTATTAGAACCCCCCTTTCGTGCTATAACTCATTTATTATTAAACTTTATCAGCTATTAGTGATACTGGATAACGATAAGATGGTACTTTTTATCACCGGGGGTTTTAACATCGATATCTCGAAAACAACAAAAACGAGCACTCAATTTGTCTCACTGCTAGACTCTTTCCAATGCATTTTGGCGTTAAAGGAGACAAGTCATCCATCTACAGAAGTGTTTCCCAACCTTTTTTGTGCCATGCCCCACCTAAGCCTTTCTAAAATTCTTATGTCCCCAATATGTAATATGTACATAATATTTAATATTAAAAAATTGAATTGTTCACTTAAGAAACTTTTTTAATGATACGTTTTAGGAAGAAATCACTAGAAAATTGTTAACGTAACAAGAAAATTTCCAAAACATATAATGAAAAACTGCAATTCAAATTCGAAATAATTTGAAGAAAGATTTTTCCATATTAATTTATTGTTTTAATTTAGTGAAATCCTTTCGCTTGATGCTTGTTGTACAATGATTTTATGATAGGTTCCAATTTGGTTAGCTTCAGTATCAAGTCTCACCGTTGTGTTATATCCAGACGATTTCTTTTTTTTACCAATAAAGCATTTACAGGCAGTAAATCCACATTCAGCTAAATATGAAGATGGAAGCGGTAACAATAGTTTTCTTGCACATTTATTGAATTTGAGTATTTGATTTCTTTTTCCTCACAATGCCATGCCATCGCTCCTTTTATATTAAATAAAGTGTTAACTGACTCGTCATTTTGCAATTCTGCGAGTTCTTCTTGATATTGCATATTTGATATATTAGACAAATTCAGTAACATTGGCTGCATCATCTATGTTCGAAACGCAATTTGTTTAAAAAAACTTTCTTTTAAATTAGCCGGTAGGATTCTCAGATGATCGACGATAACAAGTATAGCGGTATCATTTACTTCACATTTTTGGAGCCAATGAAACTGTATGAAAGAAGATGGGATTTATTTGTTCCATGAAGTGGCTTATTTAATATATTTAGTTCTTCAAAGATATCGGCCAAATAACTCTAATATATCTCTAATATAACTTTATAACAAATGCTTTATTATCAACTGTAAACAGATACTTCATTTCAGGTTTGTCGCTTAAAACATCATTAAGAGTATAAAACAGTTTCCATTAATCTTTTGAAGCAGTTCCCTTTAGAGAGCCGTCTTACTTCAGTGTGAAGTAAAATTCTCACATGTTCTGCATTTTGTTCTTCACAATATAGCGCATATAAATTCGCTTAAAGAGACGCTGACATTTGGCAATAGCTTTAATATCATTGATACACTTTATTGCTGAATCTAATACTTTATTTAGAACAGGCGAGATGTTTTTAGCTACCAAGTTTTCCCTATAAATAACACAATGCACAAGAATCATTTCTGGATTCTTTTTTTTTATCAATTTTATGCAGCCAAATTTCTTTTCCATCATATTAGGAACTCCATCTGCAGCCCAAAATTATTACATTTTTGTTATATATTGCTATATATTGTTATATTTGTTATTTTGTTATTTATTGTTATATTTTTTATTGGTATATTATTGACATCTCAGTAGTTTTTTTGGTGCTTTATAATCTTTTACAGAACAACATTTAGTCAGTAAAGTGCCCATTAAAAATATATATAATCTTACGTAAGTTATCAATACTGCTTCACTGTCTCTCAAAATACATTAATTTGCACTGAGTGAAGTTTCTTGTTTATAGCTATTCAACAAGTTGTTTTTCAAAATATTCACTCATTTCGACAATTCTTCTGCTAACAGCTTTGTTACTGAGTGGCATATGCCATATGATTAGCATTCTTCCCAGAAAATTTCGTAGTATTCAGTTGATGTTCACCGGAACGCTATAGAAGTTGCGACGGGCCATTCTGATGCGAATAACTGCGTTGTTTAGCGATTGAAAACCATCCGGGGGTATTATATTTATTGGCCGCAATTATTAAAGGATTTGCTTTTTTCTTTCAATTTTGGCACCGAAATCTTGCATTGCATTTAAATGGTCGGGAGCAGAAGGGTTAACTCGTGTCTAGTTCATTTTCGAATTGCCCCCATTAACAATCAAATTGCCCCCTGTGGGGCGTGGGCCCCTCGTAGGGAAACACGGATCTACAGGGACTTGTATTGACAACATTATTATAAAATCTGGTTTGACATTTAGATCACAAACTTTTAACTAGCACTTATCGGATCACTATGCCCAAATGATAACTTATAAAAGGATGGAAGAACCCATAATATTTATATACACTCGGCCTTTAAAGCATGATAATCTTGTAAAGTTTAAACAACGCCTGCAAGAGGAGACCTGGTCTCAAATTTCAGAATGTTGCAAGCTGCAGGTTAATTTACAGTGGAACTTTTTCACGCAGGTCTTTTTATTGTATTTCCCTCGGGTTCCAAAAATCATGCGCAATTGTGTCCACTCTATTTATAAGAAAACCGAAATAAAAGATTGTTAAAAAATATCAATAATAAACAACGTAGAGATTTTAATTCGCATCTTAAGAAGCATAAAAAGACAAAAAATAGCAAAATTAGCTTAAAAATACTGAGAACCTGAGAAAAACCACATGGGAGGTAGTCATACAACTAACCCAGTTAAACTCAAAACCCAAGGTTTTTCTTGTAAGCATTGACGGTAACCCTGCGGAAAGAAGTTGTTTCAATTTTAACAATTTCTATAAGACAACTTCATTGCTTCCAATTGTTCCATTCCATAATCAACTACCAGATACTGAGAGGACTATGAGGGTTGATCCACTCGCCCTTATAGAGTTGTATAACATTGTTATTAGCACCCATGTTTGTAATAAAAGAGGTCTTCTGGTAGGTAGAAAACCCTTTATTATACATAATCAACTACTCATTTACCGCTGGCATTTTCCCAGAACTGCTGAAAATCTCGCTAGCCTTTAAAAAGGGTGACAAAAATGATATGAGCAATTATAGACCCATTAGTACTGACTGCATTCTCTAAAATTCTTGAGAAAGTATTACATGTCAGGATGGAGTCATTTCTTCGCAAATATAACATCATCAGCTTCTACCAACATGGCATGCTTCCAGTACGTTAGTAATATCTACACGCAACTGGATGATCAAAAGATCCCTTCTGGTATTCTGGTCGATCTCTCGAAATCGTACGATACTGTTGACCACAACATCTTACTGAATAAAATAGAAAGATACAGAATCATAAGAGCAGCGCAAGATTGGATAAAGTCATATCTATCCAATCGTAAACAACGCACCAAGATCCAAACCGCTCATGGCAGCTATAGTTCAAAAACGAGGATAGTACAGATGGGTATTCCACAAGGGAGTATTCTCTAGGTCCTGCTTTATTCATCTTGTATGTCAATGATCTACCGTCATCTATAGAAGATACAGATTTTAACTATGCTGACGACACAAGTCTCTTACTTTTAAACCAAACTATTAATGAAGTCCACCTAAATTCCATATCAGCAATGAATCGTATTACAAACTGGTTTAGTATGAATCGTGTAGTCATCAACAAGAACAAAACAAACAATATAATTTTCAAGACAAAAATAAGTCTGAGTCAATACCCTGAAGAAATCAGTGTAGCTGGAGATCTTTTTGAAGTTAAACATTCGGTAAAACTACTAGGACTACTGGTGGACGAGACTTTAGATTGGACAAACCATATAGCTTAAATAAAGCTACATACACTCTTATAATCCTCAAAGCAACAGTGAACTCAATAGTGTTGAAGAAAGTATATTTCGCAAAGTTTCGCTCTATTTTACGGTACGGAATAATGTTTTAGGGCGCGAGTAAAGATTGAAAAAATTTATTTAGAATACAAAACAAGCAATTAGAATAATATATAAACTAAATTACAGAGAAACAGAAAAAAAGGGAAGTTTAAATGCGCGAGAACATAAGCTGACAATGACGGAGAAGAGCCCAACATTCATTGGAATTAAACTCTTCAATGCCTTAAGAGACATCAACAACTTAGCAGTAATCTAAATAATTAAAAATAAGTTTTTTAATATAGCAATAACAGGGAACCATACACAATGCAAGAATATATACATTAAGTTTTAATATCATTATTCACAATTAATTGTTTATTTACGTATTATGTTTAGGTTTTTTTTCCATTTGACACATTTCATTTAGTTTAAATACCTGTATTGTTTATTCCTAAATAATGAAATAAATATTTTTTTATTTTGATTTGATTTTGATTAGACAGACAAGACTAGACAGACAAGACTGGACAGACATGACTAGATCCACAAGACTAGAGAGACAAGACTAGACAGACAAAACTAATAAAAATGGCAGGCGCTAGTGAATGAAGTGAAAAGCTCTGCAATCATTGTTGGAAAACTGCAAAAGAAAGTGTATTTTGTTTAAGATGTAAACTTATTTATCACCCCAGCTGCATGTCACATAGAAAAACAAGAACTTGTAACTTGTATGATAACATATTCCAGGAACCAGAGGGAGTAACTGGAGAAAACGAGGAAAACACTGCCATCAACATTAACATCAGCACTGCACTGGAAACGGAAAATGAACTTCTAAAACAAGTGGTGGTCGAAATGAAGGACAAAAACAACATCTTAAAAGAGCAAGCTGTACTACTCAAAGAAAAGATTGGGTTGGAAGATTGGATTTTGGTCACAATTTATAGGTGGGAAGAAAATAAACAAGCAGCTTAATCTGAAATGTCGCAGAATCTACCGACATACAGAACATACAGTACATACAGAAACCTTTCAGAAGAAAACAGAGATAAACTTTAAAGAATTCCTAAGGATTGAAACCTTGGACTATATATATATATATATATATATATATATATATATATATATATATATATATATATATATATATATATATATATATATATAGATTCAGATAATCAATATTATCTGACCTAATCAATATTCGTTTGATGTTTTGTTTGCCGTGTGTTGATATTTTCGGAAAGTTTTCCTCGAAGGCGAAGATGTCTCCATAAACGTATTCCATTGTTTTTCCACGTCCTTATTATACAACATATATATATATATATATATATATATATATATATATATATATATATATATATATATATATATATATATATATATATTAGGAATATTGATTAGGTCAGATAATATTGATTTTAAATGTATTTAAGTAAATTTGAATGAATTTTTATAATAATACAATAAAACTATAAATTGAATATTTGCAGAGTTTTCACTATTTTGCAACTCAGACATTCCATACTCGCGTAACGTTATCATTTCCTGTATAAAAAATTTGCTGACTACGTTATTTAATATTGCGGTTTTTAAAAATCTTACATATTTTTTTCCTTCTACCATGTGTAAAATTTCAAGGTCAATTTTACTATATTTACGCCGATGTGTAAAACCAATTCCAAGAATTATGACTCATCCAGACAAGTTCACATAAGTCTAAGAAATTACTCGCATCCAGGCAAGAAACTGAATACGCAGCGTTTCTTATCAATTACCCAACGATTCAGACATTCCATACTGGCGCTCACGTTTACAGACAAGTTGAGACGGTAAAATGCTGACATGGTGGTTCTTATCAATTTGACTTCATCTCTCTTCGTGTTTTTTCTTTATCGCACTCATTTACTCTTACAGGGCAGCCAACTTTACATATAATATTACGCAACTTAGAGTACTTGAAATTTCCTCCTCCTGCCCCTTCATATATGCATCATCCCCCCATCCTTCTGACCTCACTCCTCCTCAAGATCATAGGTCAATGGCCTCGCCCCCTCAACGTCAAAGGTCAGTGACCCTACTCCTTTTTCAAGATCAAAGGTCAATGACCTCACTTCCCTCAAGGTCACTCCTCTAGGTAAAGGTCGGGTGAATATATGGCAGTAGAAGTAGAAATGGTAGTAGAAATTTGTACCATTATTAAAAATAAAAAAATAGGAAAAGTAAAGGATACGATGGGAATCTCGATGGCCATTATAAAATATATTGGAAATGAAATAGTAAGCCCACTGGAACACATAATAAATAATGCCCTAGAATACGAAATAAACCCCAACCAAATGAGGTATCAATGATCCGGACAATAAATAAAAGCGGGGAGAAGAACAATCTCAACAATTACAGACCAATAAGTCTACAAACATCAACTTTCTTCTCAAGTATTTGAGAAGTTAATATCAAACAGAATTACCGCTTTTTTTAAACAGAATAAAATGTTATGCCAAGAACAACATGAAGTTTCAACTTCATAAAAGAAATACATGTAAGCCGGGAACATCAAAATATCCCTAGTAGTACCTAGTACTACCTACAGTAGACCACGCGATATTAGTTAAAAAACATGGAAAATATGGAATGAGGGGAAACGTTACGGATCTTATTAAATAATACCTCTACAACAGAAAACAGCGAACCCAAATTAAGTAAATATATGGTCAACGGAAATCAAACATTGAAGTGGTAAACATTGATATACCACAGGGCAGTGTCTTAGGGCCAATACTGTTCACCCTATATATCAACGACCTGCCACAAGTAATAACTAGAACGCAACATCAACTAATGAACTACGCAGGTGGTACAACTATATAAACGATAAATGGGAACATAGAAGACGTAACGACGAATTTACTTATAACAATGAACAATTTAATGAACTTGTTTACAGAAAATAAGATGGTATTAAACAAAGAAAAGACAAAACTAATTATATTCAAAACCAAACGCAACTCAAGAAGAGACACAATAGATAATAACTGACGAAAAGATGGGGTAACAACAGTATGTCCAACTGTTATGGTTGACAATTGACAGAAATCTGGACTGGACGCAGCATACAAACGAGTTAGCACACTAATTTAAACAGAACAATATATGCGCTATGAATACTCCAAAAATTTATATCTACAGAGGTACTCTAGACCGTGTATTTCAGCAACTTTCATAGCCTCTTATAATTCTGTAGAATGTTTTGGGCAGGAAATAGCAGCAATACAGTCTTCAAATTCCAAAAAAGAGCTGTAATAATCTTAAAAGGCTTAGCTTACAAACAGTCTTGCAGAGGAGAATTCAAAACGGCACACATTCTAACCACTACAGGAACATATAAATATATAAGAAATCTAAAAATTTACATTTAAATATCGACACATTTCTTTGTTACACAAAGAGTGATAATTACAAAAGCTCAAGAAATCAACTAAACTATATGTTGCCAAGACACAAGCTAACACTAACAGAAACAGAACCACCTTACATAAACCTCAAATTATTTAACACACTCACTAATACATTAAAAAAGCATAACAAATTTTAGTAAATTTGAGAAAAAAATATGGAAACTGTTATTAGATCATGAACCATATAATGTGAATGAATATTATTTGAAAGGATAAATATTGGACATTATAATATATTGGACACATTTCACTTACTTTTAAGAAAATATATGTATTCATTAGAATAAGCTTACATTAGGTAAACTTAGATAGTGAAATAAATTATTTTCAACTTGAATTTTAATTTGTCAGAGTACCTAGACTACATAGAGATTACATAAGACTACATAGACAAAACTAGACAGAAGAGAATAAACAGACAAGACTGTAAGACAAAAATAGACAGATAAGAGTAGACAGACAAGACTAGACAGAAAATACTGAGCAGATAATAAATACTATACCGACCATATTAGTCAAACAAGATTAGATAGACAGGCTAGAAAGTCTAAAGTAGGCTAGATGTCTTGGTTTATACTAGTAAGCTTTTGCTGTAATGAAACAAGACTCATAAGAGTGGATCAGCTTAGATTGGACAATTTCATCACTTCAATCTGATATTGTGTTGAAATCAAGAGAAGATCTTTTGGACACTGCTCTTAAAGATACTATTGATTGAGTGCAAAAAGAAATGTTTCAAATATAAATGATTACAAAAAATTATAGAAAAATAAGGCTGGTACTGTTGAAAGAAATTGAAAAGTTATTTATATAGCGTGTGCCTATTTGAACTGTTCGCGACGGCAAACTGTGTGGAGGGTTCGAAGATCATTTTAAAATTAGATTAGCAATATTTCACGCCTACGTGAGAAGTATTTTGTATGGCGCAGAATGTTAGGGGTCGAATAAGGGTGCAGCGCTGTTATTCATTAAAATATTTGTCTGCAAAATAAAATTTACACTTAGATTATATCCTACCAAATGAATAATAACAAAGGCTTAATCTATGTAATAATTTGTAACTGACAGGGAGTTTTTTAATATTGACTAGTTAAAGCAGATTAGATAAGTTTGGATTGCACTAAAATGTGTATATAACAAAGATCAAAGCGTAAGGAGAAACTTAAACGAGAGAACAACTAAAATACTAGAGTATATATAATCAATCAAACTGGAATATGACTAAGATCACAATCTCAGACTATGGATGGATTCCTGAATGGTGTTCCAAGAATTTTAGGAAAAGAAGCTTGAAATGCCTAATTGATGTTGCCAATTGATTTAGACTACGGTAGAACTCAATAAAATGTTTTTCCTTTTATTTTATCATAATAATTAAAGTTTCTAAATTACAGCAGCTTTGTTTTCGATGAGGGTTTTAGCTTAAATTATGAAATTGTGGTACAATAGTGCCACGGCACACAAAATCTACTTAACAAGAGGAATACTGGCACTTATAAATTGATCTATAACGGTTATTATAACCTTGCGAATTTGCATATTGATTTTTTTGCAATTATCGAACTCACAAGACAATTACTAAAAGCGAATGCAAGAACGGAAGTGTAGTACGATGGACTTTACAAATTTGTAATAAGCAGAAATAATAATCGATTAAACAGATAAATTAATCTTGAAGTACTTTTTTTTCTCAACGAATATTACGGTTTAAGAGTAGTTCATCTTAGCAACTTCTAGCTTCCATCTTTAGTTTGAGCATCCTAAAATTAGTAGGAAAGTTTTTCTGAAAAGTATTACAACTGCAAAACCTTTTGGGCCAGAGAATATGTAGATCAGTTTTAGGGGCTTTAATAATTATACTCTCAAATGACGCATAAAGAATTACTTTATACAATTCTTCTCGGATATCCTAAACCGTAAGAAAAAAAAATCATCGTTTTCAGAAGAAGGTCCCTATCGAAGCTCCTTACGTTAGTATGCAAAATTTTTGATAGAAGAACAGTTCGATAACGGTTAGCCTAGGGTAGGGTTTCTGAATATCCGCACTTTTTCAAAACCGCGGTTTTCGGTTTTTGAAAATTAAAAACCGCGGTTTCGGTTTCGGGTTCGGTTTTTTAAATTTTTGGTGGTAGTTTCTGATATTTAAACGAGATATTAGTTTTGTAAAAAAGTTGCCGTTTAGGGTAAATAATCTTTCGGAGTAGGTTACATCTACATACACTTTAATTGTTGGGAGTGCCTGAAACAAAACATTTATTTTTTTATTCTCCCAGAAGTCCTTTTTCATAGAAATATGATAGCGATTTGTTTGCATATAAGTATTTTTGTTTAATATTTCTTGAATAGCTTTTTGTACTTCGTCTTGCAAGGAATTGTTTGGATTGCTCACTTCTTCTAATTCTTCTGAATTTGCCGAACATTCACCTTCAACTTGAACCTTATTGTTGTCTGGATAAAGTTGTTCAAAATGATTTTCCGCCAATATTAAAACAGAACTTTCGATGGATCTAGTAAGCATCTAGCCATTTTTGTTGATTCTAGAAGTTCACGGGTCTTCAAACGTTCTATGATATTTTTCATTAAAGCTTTGCTTATATCAGAACCAATTAATTTCTTTTCCAAGAATCCTGTTACACCTTGTGCAATATTCTAGTTTCAATTTCCAATTCAAAAATAGCTTTTACGTTTCGTTGTAGGAAACTAATTTTATCGGAGATAAACGAAAATAATTCACAAGTTTTAAATTACTTTTACTTTCATCATCTTCTTCGACGTAATACTCATGATCCACATCTTGTTCATGCGATACTTCAGGAAATAAATCTTCATCTTCACTGCTGCAGCTGTTTTCTACTTGAGATGATTTATTGTAAAACGTATCGCACACAGCGAGATGTATTGTATGGTTATTGGAAATTTTTGGTTCAGCAGGACAACTTGTACCATTTTTTTAATTACCCATTCATAATCATGTGTAGTATCTTACTCAATAATAATCCCACGGCAATAAATCCCAGACGCAATCAAACTTTGAGGTTTTTGCGACTAGAAATTGAAAACTAGACTAGAAGTTGAAATCGCTCGATAACTAAGGCCGCGACTTTGACAGGCCAAAGTTAGATCTACCGAGGATTTGTTGCATTTGTTTTCGCAATTTCGCAGCTGCCGCAACAAATTCGACATTTTGTTAGAGCAAAATGTGGACGGAAAGCGAGACTGGAAACCGCGTTGCGAAATCTTTGACAGCAGTGTCGCGACGCCACCGGAAAGTTCAATTTCCTAATGCGACTGGTGGTTTTTCCGCCGTAGTTTTCGTAGTTTTCAAGCTATCGAAACAAGTTTGAAGTTTTGTGGTCAGGAAGCGATAGTGAAAAGCGCGTTGCAAAATCACGTTGAATCGAAAATCGCGTTGCAAAATCTTTGACAGGGGCATCGCAAACTTGCTAATTTATGTCGAATTTCGGGAACACGCGGTGATTTTTCCGCTGTAGTTTTCCAATTTTACAGATAGCGAAAAAAATGTAATGTTTTGGTGAAGGGAAAGCTTGTGATAAAGCGCGGCTAAAAATCGCATTTCAAAGTTTTTGACAACATCGTCGCGACGTCACCCCGAACTTCAACTTTCTAATCCATGCCACGCACAATATCATTTCTGAAACTGATACTAAATGAATCTAAATGTTTTTCAACACTTTATGATATTATTTGCAGAACAAGCTCCTTCAATTCGCGGAAAGCGTAAATTGCAATAAAAATTGTTTTCTCCATAGCGTAGTACTCATTTTTTGTCCATCAGCTTTTAATTCTTCAAACTATAAAATCATTTCTTTCTTCGTATTCCTTTTGAATTAAGGTCATAACACCTGAAGAACATTTTGACAAGATTTGCTTGGGAAATCGGCCAGCTATTGCTTTCCGAATATATGCAGATTTTGAAATTGCTCGAACACATATACCATCGATGGTTGCCATTTTTGCAACAGCAGTCTGCAATGTTTGAAAGAGCACCAATTCAAAGTATTTTATTTGTATTTATCTTTAGCTAAAACCGAAAACCGCGGTTTTTTATGACGGTTATGCGGTTTCGGTTTTTGCACAGAAAAACGCGGTTTTGTGGTTTGGATATATCCGAACTAGAAACCCTAGTCTAGGGTTTCTCCCAAATAGGAAAACACAACGAAATACACTGAATTTCAAATTGCAGCTCATCGCAGTATCTCAACTCATCGTCAAGCACGCCTGCATTTTGCAAGGGATCCTTTAAATTGGACGTTGCAACAATTAGGATATGTTCTGTTCTCAGATGAGAGCAGAATATGCCTCTATGGTAGCGACCGTAAAAGAAAAGTGTACCGGAGACCAAGCCAGGGATTTGCAGAATGCTGCATTGAAGAGCGTACTGCTTATGGTGGTGGTACCTCTGTGATCTGGCGTGCAATTTCTATGGGAGCACGAACCGACCTTGCTTTTAACATTAGGGACATCATTCTTTATGTATGACAATACGAAGCCGCACATCGCAAGAATCGTGCAAGATTACATTACAGAAATCAGTTTTCGGGTTGTGAAGTGGGCTGCATGCAGTCCCCACCTAAATCCTATAGAACATTTATGGGATGAGCTTAAGCGAAGAATTCTAAGATTTAAAAATTAAGCTTTAAGTGTTTCGCCTGCCTGAAGTTGACAACAAACAAATTGATTCAAATTGCAATATTCGTCATTATTGTCCAATATTGGCAATTCACAAGCAAATATTTTAAATATGGTTAAAAGTATTAGGTTGATGCATAATTATTCGTCGCTATTTTTCAATCATATTCTAATATAAACTACATAGTCTTTCACCATTTGTGTTTGACTCTCAACTCCTGACTTGGGCTTCATACAAGAATGATATTTTTCTCGTGTCGTCTCGTAAAAGGGAGAAGAGGCCGAGACGAAATAGTTTTGAAAATCATTTACTCGAGAGCTAGACCACATGCAGCGAAACACCAGAGTCTCTTTTCTAATCACGTTCAAACTTTTTCTTCAATCTTAGACATTGACACGGCCAGCCGTAATATCGGAACTTCCGAATTTTGACAGTGTTGTACAAACAACAACCTGTCGAATTGGCTGTCATTTATTCAGTCTGTTTTGCCAATTCGACATGAACAGAAATGGTATTCAACCGCACGTGCAAACGAATAAATTGTTTTATCAAAATATGTGTTCTGTTCCGGCAACGTCCCGCGCACTGCCCCAATTTTACGGTCGCCATAATCGTCCTACCGAGCCGACTATTCGCAGTGTGTTGGATAAATTTGAGCCAACTGGTTCACTAAGCAATAAGCCAACACCAGTACGACGACGAAACGCAAGATCTGCAGAAAACATCTCCGCTGTCCGTGAGATTGTGCAGGAGAATCCGAGGCAGTCTATTTCGCGTCTCCTTTCGCAGATCACAACTTGGTGAATTTTGCATCGCAACTTCGGGCCTGTACCTGTAAAAAATTCAACTGACCCAGGAGCTGAAAGCAAACGACCATATACAACGACATCGCCGACTGGGCCCTGGAGCAGTTGGAAACTGATCCTAATATTCATAAAAAAATCATCTTCAGCGATGAGGCCCATTTCTGGTTGAATGGGTATCTAAATAAACAAAAATGTCGAATTTGAGATCGAATTTGGAATTGGGCCAGGCCATCACCGCCAAAGGCGAGCGCTATAGGTCGATGACTAACAACTTCCTTTGGTCTGAATTAGATAATATGAACACCGACGACATGTAGTTTCAACAGGATGGCGCTAGGTGCCACACAGCTCTTGCCACATTGGACACGATTCTGCACGAGCGATTTGAGGGTATGGTCGTCTCTCGTAGAGGTGTGTGAACTGGCGTCCGAGATCGTGCGATTTGACCCCGTTAGATTTTTTCTTCTGGGGTTTTCAGTTTTAATTAGCATGTCAATGCGAATTAGCCACAAACCACAGCGGCCCCCAAAGCCAACATAACTCATGCCGTCGGTCAAATTCAGCCTGATTTATGCGCAAGAGTCATTGAAAATTGGACATTTCAAATGTGCGCCATCCAGCGAAGCCGCGGCGGACATGTGCAGGATGTCATATTCCACACATAATTGCATCGAAAGGCCTTTCAAACAAATGCAAATTTCGATGATATCTCACACACACTTCGTTTTATTTATATTTAAAAATAGGAAGCGCTTAAAGAAAGAGCCTATATAAGGTAAGAGGATAATAGAATTTTTTCTATACTCGAACTTTACAATTGACACGTAAAAAAAATTAAATCGCTGGAAATGCATGCGTCGCATGCAAAATGCATGTGGAGCAAAATCATTTTGCTCGACCCTGTATAATATTTATAGATTACGTCATTGATTTGCAATGTAGAAAGAAATAGATTTGTAAACGTATAATAAAAGTATTTCTTGATGCAGACATTTGAGAAATAGTTGTGCAATTTGCTACATAGTGTTGCATTTAAAATAAAACAGAACCCGTCGGGGTTATATTGGTCGAGCTTTTCTCAAGAATTACGGGATACTACGAAATACGAGACATACGATACATACGAAAATTCTTCAATAAATTTCGCTGACTAGTCAAGAATCTTCAATTTAAATCGAATGAAATAATTCATATATATTTTGATGTACAATTTTATACAAATAAGAAAAAAGGTCAGAATAATAATCCTAATTAACAGAATTATGAATTAGTCATAAAGCACACAATAAATAAGTTACCAAGTTCTTGTCTAATTATACTAGAAACAGTCAATCAATCAAAAATCAATCATATTTAATGGAAATAATAAATCGTAATAATATTCCAGAAAATCAAACTGCAAGCAATGAACACTAGTGATTAATAATAGTAATAACATATTAATGTAACCTGAAGAAATATACGACAGAGTGAAAATATTCGTTTGGAACCATTTATAAATGAATTTTATTCAATAAGGTATGTAACCGTGAGATGACTAATTCAAGCCATGAAAAGGATGGATACGACCGTTACTACGTGGTAATTCATACTTATTCGGACTTAAAAAATTCACTATGTTTTTATCACTAATTTTATGAAAATATTATAAAACTTTAATAAATTTACACACCTAACACTGTTATGGTAGGTTTAAGGTAAAGTGCATAGTGTGAGTTTCCTTTCTATAGTTCGTATAGAACGTAGTGTTTATATTGCAGACATCTATATTAGCAACAAATAAATATCCTTAATAAAGACGGAACAAAGCTTGAATATATAAATATACTCAACCTTTCCGGAACTCTATAATACTAATGAGTCTTTTTAGGACTACCAAAAACAAATCTCTTATGAAATTTGTCAGTTATTCTATAGCTTTCAGTCCACCTTCGTGGCACTCAACAAAAACCATAAAAATAACATTGAGTTTTAAGATCATGTCTTTCCGATACCTTGAGTGGATAGCCATCTGTGGACGCGTTTCGAGATCTATCTCTCATCAGCACAGCTCTGCTTCCATGAACAATATTTTGTAAATCACTCACTTGAAAACCCATGTGGTGTTGGGGTTAGATGTTTTTAATTTTGACATTTTGTGAGAGAGACATGAACTTAGCAGGTTATTGATATAAATGATAAATTTTGAATTGGTAAAACCATACAACATTATAGATAATCAGATAAACTTAATAAAGACGGAACAAAGCTTGAATATATAAATATACTCAAACTTTCCGGAACTCTATAATACTAATGAGTCTTTTTAGGACTACCAAAAACAAATCTCTTATAAAATTTGTCAGTTATTCTATAGCTTTCAGTCCACCTTCGTGGCACTCAACAAAAACCATAAAAAGTGAGTCAAGTGAGTGATTTACAAAATATTGTTCATGGAAGCAGAGCTGTGCTGATGAGAGATAGATCTCGAAACGCGTCCACAGATGGCTATCCACTCAAGGTATCGGAAAGACATGATCTTAAAACTCAATGTTATTTTTATGGTTTTTGTTGAGTGCCACGAAGGTGGACTGAAAGCTATAGAATAACTGACAAATTTCATAAGAGATTTGTTTTTGGTAGTCCTAAAAAGACTCATTAGTATTATAGAGTTCCGGAAAGGTTGAGTATATTTATATATTCAAGCTTTGTTCCGTCTTTATTAAGTTTATCTGATTATCTATAATGTTGTATGGTTTTACCAATTCAAAATTTATCATTTATATCAATAACCTGCTAAGTTCATGTCTCTCTCACAAAATGTCAAAATTAAAAACATCTAACCCCAACACCACATGGGTTTTCAAGTGAGTGATTTACAAAATATTGTTCATGGAAGCAGAGCTGTGCTGATGAGAGATAGATCTCGAAACGCGTCCACAGATGGCTATCCACTCAAGGTATCGGAAAGACATGATCTTAAAACTCAATGTTATTTTTATGGTTTTTGTTGAGTGCCACGAAGGTGGACTGAAAGCTATAGAATAACTGACAAATTTCATAAGAGATTTGTTTTTGGAAGTCCTAAAAAGACTCATTAGTATTATAGAGTTCCGGAAAGGTTGAGTATATTTATATATTCAAGCTTTGTTCCGTCTTTATTAAGTTTATCTGATTATCTATAATGTTGTATGGTTTTACCAATTCAAATAAATATCCGTTTTGGAAAATTAAAGGTGTCACTTCCCAGAGGTATTTACACGGCACCGCACTGTAAAGATTATTTAATTTATGAATTCAGGCTAGCATTTCACGAAATTGTTATTTTCATCGTTCTTATTATTCTTCTCTTTATTTTGTTATTATTCGTTGTGTATGAAGAGATGAGCCCAATACTAATATTGTATTGATTGTGTATGACAGTATTGATGCCACATCTTGGTATATGGCAGCGGCAGTATGGGTTTACCTAATACATTCGCTAAATTACTCAGGATATTCGCTTTCCCATTTACTTTCTTTAGAATTGCACCTCTCATGATTGTAGATTGGGGGGTGACAACTTGAACTGCGACCTTCATAGATCTATTGTACCCCACCCTCTTTCTCCAAACGTTGGTTTACTTACCCATTTAGAGCGCCTCCTGTAGCCCTGATTCCTTGAAGAATATCAGGATCTGGGTGGGATTCAAGGACTGCAACTCCACTGAGTTCAAGCAGTGGGCCTTAAAGGTGCATTTGTCTCTTGCGAATCAGTGCTCCGCAGTCTTTGAGCAGGTTTATGGGGGTTTCTTTCGCTGAACCACAGAATCTGCATCTGTCATCTTCCTCTAGGCCTAGGTTCTTGAGGTGTTTTCTAATTTTGCAGTGTCCCGTCAGGACTCCTGTCAGAATTCTCAGCTTGTTGAGTTTCAGACAAACTTTTGTTCTTTTCCGGTCAAAAGATCCCAGCATTGCTTTGGATTGTCACAACCCTGGAAGTTCCTTCCAAGTTTTCATCCATTGTTCTCTTATTTCTTCATCTAAACTTTTGTGGTGTTCACACTCATACCGCAAAAGGGTTCCGGACCTATAAAGGGATTACTGGATTCCTTGTTTGCTAGGTGATCGGCTTCTTCGTGTCCGTGCATACTAGTGTGTCCTGGTACCCAGTATAGCGTTACTTTATTTTCTCTGCCAAGCTTGTTTAGCTTTCCCACACAGTTTAATACCAGTTTGGATCTGATGGTGTATGAGCTTATGGCCTTGATGCTGCTTGGTTGTCTGACGGGATAGCAATTCGTTTTTTGCGATAATTCCTGTCGAGGTTAAATTGTGCACATCTTTCGATTGCGTGTACCTCTGCTTGGAGGATACATGGGAATGTTCTAATGGATTCGAAGTGTTTGGTACGAGGTCCAAACACTCCTACACCAGTACCTTCATTTGTCTTCGAACCATCTCTATACCACTTGATAGCATTTTGCTCTGTGTGATATGCTGAGGATTCGTGGCTCAATCGGCTTTACTACTACACATTGCTGTGTAGTTTTTCTCGAAATGGTAATTGCATACCATTTCGTCTTTTGGTGCTTCCAGCCAGGGGATCTTGGCAGCGAGGCTCTTCCGGTTTCTACTCTCGATTATTTTACCACTGACTATTCCTTCCTTGCTGAACCTTACAATCGCCGATCTGGCGGCCATCTCCACGACAAGATGCAACGGAGTCAGATCCAGCAGCAGTTCAATTACTGCTGTCGGGCACGACCCCACTTCCTACTTCCCCAGGTTTCTACTTCCCCACGAAACTGCCCCATAAGTGATCGCAAGTCTCGTTATCATGGTGTACATCCATCGCTGAACTGAGAGGTTGCCACCCCACGTTTTCCCTACCACATTTCTGCACACTATTAGAACGCGTTTGGCTTTACCTACCGCTGCTTCAGTATGTCTATTCCATAGGAGTTTGCTATCTAGTGTGATACCCAGATACCTTATCTCCTGTTTGTATTCTACTGCTCTCCCATCTAACAGAATGGGCAGATTAATTTTCTCTTTCTAGTAAATGGTTTCACCGTAGTTTTGCTCGGGTTGAGTCTCAGTCCCACTGTTTGACATCATCTACTAGTTACTTTACGGCCTCTTTGTACGATTTCACAGAGCGTTCCCTCAAACTTCCCTCTGGCTATGATAACTATGTTATCGGCGTAAACTTGACATTTGATGTCTAGGTCGTTCAGCTTAGGCAGTAATTCATCAACTACCAGGCCCCACCCTCCAGTGGGCACCCTCGAGTTGTGGAGATCTTGATAGTGTCTCTTCTCTGTTGTGCCTCCTCCTTTCTGATTCTCAGCATTTCTCTTATCTACTTTGAGATAGTGCTGCCGATAATGCCTCTTTCGAGAGCCGCTTTGGCAGCCTTGTGCGAGATCTTTTGTCAAAGGCTTCTTCTATATCCAAGAAGGCATCTGTCATGATTCTCCATTTAATAAATAGGATGGTTGCGAGGGTTTTACGTGGTAATCAATACTAACTTGAATTGAAAAACTGACAATGTTGTAACGATCAAAACGCTAAGACTAAGGTTCCTAGCAGGTAGCGATTATGATTTCAAAAATACCCAATGGGGCTCTCGCCTAAGAACTCCCAAAGGTCGACAATTACAGGCAGCTATAAATGTTCTACACCTAGATACAATATCAAAAGGGGAACCACCGTACTGGCCGAATGACCCAAAAAACTCCCAGACTTGGTAGACTTCAGTGTCATAAAGGGGATTCCTACTAACTGTCTCAAACGGAAATCCCTTCAGGAACTCTCTCATCTGACCATAGTGTAGTTCTACAAGAGGTTTCTCAAGAATGCGTATATGTTAATCCTACAGCATTGCTATATCATCGTAGAACTTTCTGAGATATATTCCATTCCATAGTAGAGTCTACGATTAATACCCATCTGCCTCTTAAAACCGAAGAGGACATTAGGACAGCAAAATGCTTCTTGGGATAGGACTCCTACTGCCAATAAACAAACGATACAAGACTGCTTTCAGCTCATAGTAGCTGAAAAAAGACAAGCTCGTAAATTGTGGCAAACTTCTAGATTTCCCGGAGACAAAACGCGGCTGCACTAACTAACGGCCAAACTTAAGAAACTACTGTAAACTGAATGAAATAAATATTTACAAAACTATCTGCTTAATCTAGATGCTACTGCTACTGCTGGTAGTGACTATTCCGTCTCAAAGTCTCAAAACAGCCATTGCCTCTAATGCAGCGATACACTGGAAGGACGGTTCCTGGGCGAAAAGTGACCCAGGGAAAGGAGAGGCCTTTATTTCTTATCTTGTTTATGTCTTCGAACCAAACACTGCCCAGAATGCGTCGGAAACGAACAGTGAAGAACTTATCTAATCCCTTAATGAACATTACTAACCCGATCTGGCAATTGAAAGGATCGAGATACGCGAGGTCGTGAAAACAATTAGAAACTTATATCTAATTAAAGCCCAAGGAATGATCTAATTTCTGCAAAAATGCTTCGTGAAATACCAGAAATAGCAGTACATTCCTTGACACACCTTTCTGATTGCATACAACTCAGTGGCATTTTCCCACCCTAATGGAAGGTTCCCCAAATAAAAATTATCCTCAAACCAGGCAAAGCTCCACAAGATGTATCTTCCTACAGATCGATCAGCCTACTAGTGCTTTTAAAGTATTAAGTACTTTTTTTTAAGCAATTAAACACAGTAATTGCAGAAAACAAGATTATAACAAACCACCAATTTGGTTTTAGAAAAAAAAAAATGGCACGCTAGAACAGGTTCATAGACTAGTAGAAGAAATCCATAAAGCTTTCGAAAACAAAAAAATTTGTTGCGCGGCGTTTTTCGATATTTATCAGGCCTTTGACAGAGTCAGGCATGAAGGCTTATTGTACAAAATAAAATAAAATACACTCTCGACAAACTATTACATTTTCTTAAAGACATAACTTCCTGACAGGTTTTTCTATGTTAAGCTAGGACAGATATAACAAAACTTCACAGAGCTCTCGTAGAAGTGCCAAAGGGAAGCGTGTTTGTTCCGATCCTCTATCTGATTTTAACTTCAGACCTGCCCATGATAGACGGAGGCGTGATCGGCACTTTTGATAATGACACAGCAGGGGTAGCTGTCCAAGACGAAGCGCAAAAGCAAGTATATTGCTGCAAAGCTCCTTAGACAACATCACAGAGTGGCTTTCTACTTTCTACCTGGCGGATAAAAGCAAACGAGACAAAGTCGGTTCAGGTGACCATTACGATGAAACGCGCAACATGCCCCCCTGTGTCGCTCAATAGAGTACAGATTCCCCAAGCAAATGAAGTTGAACTTAATTTGGATCGTCGTCTTACCTGGGAAAAATATATATTCACTAAATGAAAAATACTAGGGATCCAACTGAGGAAAACGTACTGTTTGCTCGGCAAAAAATCACAGTGGTCACTGGCAAACAAACTGCTGTTATGTAAATGTTTTTTTTTTAAACAAATCTGGACTTACGGAGACTTACTCTGGGGCACAGCCAAACTTGGAAGACTTGGTAATATTCCAAAGGTTTCAGTTCAAAATTCTGAGGATAATTGCTAATGCTCCGTGGTTCATAACAAATCAACAATTACACCACGACCTTGAAATCTGAACAGTTCAAGAAGAGATTAAACACTCGATGAAGTTGTACAAGAACAGACTTGATTATCATCCAAATATTAAGGCCACGCACTTAATGAATTATAATTCAACATTCAAAAAGCTTAAAAGAAACTCCCCTAGAGATTTATTTATATATAGAATACATAAAGGACTTTCTGACTGGCCTCTAAGTGAACTGAAAAATTCTTAATGCTGAATGTTCACACAGAACAGATTGCATAAATACTATCAAAGAAAAAGTTTTAACTCTTCTTCTCTTAACGTAAACTCTTCACTCCATTTAAGATGTTTCTCCAAATAAACTCGCAAGGGTTTTATGTTGCCGGTTCTTTCTATTAAATGACGTTGTTGATGGCAAGATCTACGAGTCTAGTATATTTTTTCCTTTTTGAGCGGAAAATAATATAAAGAGGACGGTTGCGACCGTTACTAATTCTAAGTGGTAATCCATGTTTACTCTGAATTAAAAAATTGACTATGTTTTCGCACTTAATTTTGTTAAAAAATGATATAACTTGTGAAGTTACATAAATCTAAAGAATTAATACGACTCGACTTTTGACTGGTGAAGGTCAGTTTGAAGTCTCTTCAAGAAAATGACCTCCGGCCCGAACTATTTCAGCAATTATATGCAATACACGTATTTTGTGAGCATACTGTTCCTCCTGCGGTATTTGCATTTCTGCCTAACAAATCGGAAACAACTTATCGTCGCCTAATAAAATTTCTTCTTAATGAATAAGTTCTCTGAGAAGGGACTGAATCCTCGAACAATAATGACTGATTTAATCTGTCATAGTAAGTTTTTTTGAAAGTGATTTAAGGAATCGTTCATAACTGCTCACTTTAGCTTTCAGTTCATCCTATTTCTTTTTCGATTAGTGAATAAAATTAAAGCAATGACTTTTGAAACAATTTATTTCCACGCACCAAGCTAATCCAATTATTCTAATTGCAGCAGATTTTTTGTTCGAGAACGAATGAATGGGGAACAAATGTACCGGGAACAAAATTACTCGCGAACAAATGTATCAGGCAACAAATTATTGGGTAACAAATAGAGGATTCGATCCCGGTCGATTTTTCTAGTCCCGAGATTTCGGGATTATCAACAGTTAATACCGGTCTGACCCAGAGTGGGCGGCTGCAAACGGCGTCTGACCCAGAATGGGCGGCCGAAAACCAAACTCACCAACCCGTCTTGCCAGCGTGGTGTTTTACGGCAAAAAAACCCTTATTTTTACCCATGAAAATGATAGATGTAAACAAACAAATACCCCAGGCGGATAGGAGAATATCTCCACAGTTCCGCAATGATAACCAATCATTCTGTCCCACGGATTCTGGGGGGGACAAACATCTAATGAAGCAGAAAACCTACTCAACAAAGAAGCAGAATATACACATGTATATCGCAACCTACAACACAAGATCGCTACAATCAGAGGAAAGACTCACCGAACTCGAGCGAGAATTAGATTATATAAAATGGTATGTTGTTGGTCTCAGCGAGATTAGAAGACGGGGAGAGCAACTAATAAAACTAAAATCTGGGCATAGCCTATATTATGCGGGAAACGACGAAAATTCCAATGGTGGAACCGGTTTTATAATACATAAACGTCACAGCAAGAATATAATTTCCATAAAGAAAATTTCCCCTAGAGTGACTAGCCTGGTCCTGAAACTAAATACAAGATACCACATAAAAATCGTACAAATCTATGCACCGACGACCAACTACAGTGATGAGGAAGTAGACATCTTCTACGACGATATATCTACGGACTTATCTAATCCCTTAATGAACATTACTAACCCGATCTGGCAATTGAAAGGATCGAGATACGCGAGGTCGTGAAAACAATTAGAAACTTATATCTAATTAAAGCCCAAGGAATGATCTAATTTCTGCAAAAATGCTTCGTGAAATACCAGAAATAGCAGTACATTCCTTGACACACCTTTCTGATTGCATACAACTCAGTGGCATTTTCCCACCCTAATGGAAGGTTCCCCAAATAAAAATTATCCTCAAACCAGGCAAAGCTCCACAAGATGTATCTTCCTACAGATCGATCAGCCTACTAGTGCTTTTAAAGTATTAAGTACTTTTTTTTAAGCAATTAAACACAGTAATTGCAGAAAACAAGATTATAACAAACCACCAATTTGGTTTTAGAAAAAAAAAAATGGCACGCTAGAACAGGTTCATAGACTAGTAGAAGAAATCCATAAAGCTTTCGAAAACAAAAAAATTTGTTGCGCGGCGTTTTTCGATATTTATCAGGCCTTTGACAGAGTCAGGCATGAAGGCTTATTGTACAAAATAAAATAAAATACACTCTCGACAAACTATTACATTTTCTTAAAGACATAACTTCCTGACAGGTTTTTCTATGTTAAGCTAGGACAGATATAACAAAACTTCACAGAGCTCTCGTAGAAGTGCCAAAGGGAAGCGTGTTTGTTCCGATCCTCTATCTGATTTTAACTTCAGACCTGCCCATGATAGACGGAGGCGTGATCGGCACTTTTGATAATGACACAGCAGGGGTAGCTGTCCAAGACGAAGCGCAAAAGCAAGTATATTGCTGCAAAGCTCCTTAGACAACATCACAGAGTGGCTTTCTACTTTCTACCTGGCGGATAAAAGCAAACGAGACAAAGTCGGTTCAGGTGACCATTACGATGAAACGCGCAACATGCCCCCCTGTGTCGCTCAATAGAGTACAGATTCCCCAAGCAAATGAAGTTGAACTTAATTTGGATCGTCGTCTTACCTGGGAAAAATATATATTCACTAAATGAAAAATACTAGGGATCCAACTGAGGAAAACGTACTGTTTGCTCGGCAAAAAATCACAGTGGTCACTGGCAAACAAACTGCTGTTATGTAAATGTTTTTTTTTTAAACAAATCTGGACTTACGGAGACTTACTCTGGGGCACAGCCAAACTTGGAAGACTTGGTAATATTCCAAAGGTTTCAGTTCAAAATTCTGAGGATAATTGCTAATGCTCCGTGGTTCATAACAAATCAACAATTACACCACGACCTTGAAATCTGAACAGTTCAAGAAGAGATTAAACACTCGATGAAGTTGTACAAGAACAGACTTGATTATCATCCAAATATTAAGGCCACGCACTTAATGAATTATAATTCAACATTCAAAAAGCTTAAAAGAAACTCCCCTAGAGATTTATTTATATATAGAATACATAAAGGACTTTCTGACTGGCCTCTAAGTGAACTGAAAAATTCTTAATGCTGAATGTTCACACAGAACAGATTGCATAAATACTATCAAAGAAAAAGTTTTAACTCTTCTTCTCTTAACGTAAACTCTTCACTCCATTTAAGATGTTTCTCCAAATAAACTCGCAAGGGTTTTATGTTGCCGGTTCTTTCTATTAAATGACGTTGTTGATGGCAAGATCTACGAGTCTAGTATATTTTTTCCTTTTTGAGCGGAAAATAATATAAAGAGGACGGTTGCGACCGTTACTAATTCTAAGTGGTAATCCATGTTTACTCTGAATTAAAAAATTGACTATGTTTTCGCACTTAATTTTGTTAAAAAATGATATAACTTGTGAAGTTACATAAATCTAAAGAATTAATACGACTCGACTTTTGACTGGTGAAGGTCAGTTTGAAGTCTCTTCAAGAAAATGACCTCCGGCCCGAACTATTTCAGCAATTATATGCAATACACGTATTTTGTGAGCATACTGTTCCTCCTGCGGTATTTGCATTTCTGCCTAACAAATCGGAAACAACTTATCGTCGCCTAATAAAATTTCTTCTTAATGAATAAGTTCTCTGAGAAGGGACTGAATCCTCGAACAATAATGACTGATTTAATCTGTCATAGTAAGTTTTTTTGAAAGTGATTTAAGGAATCGTTCATAACTGCTCACTTTAGCTTTCAGTTCATCCTATTTCTTTTTCGATTAGTGAATAAAATTAAAGCAATGACTTTTGAAACAATTTATTTCCACGCACCAAGCTAATCCAATTATTCTAATTGCAGCAGATTTTTTGTTCGAGAACGAATGAATGGGGAACAAATGTACCGGGAACAAAATTACTCGCGAACAAATGTATCAGGCAACAAATTATTGGGTAACAAATAGAGGATTCGATCCCGGTCGATTTTTCTAGTCCCGAGATTTCGGGATTATCAACAGTTAATACCGGTCTGACCCAGAGTGGGCGGCTGCAAACGGCGTCTGACCCAGAATGGGCGGCCGAAAACCAAACTCACCAACCCGTCTTGCCAGCGTGGTGTTTTACGGCAAAAAAACCCTTATTTTTACCCATGAAAATGATAGATGTAAACAAACAAATACCCCAGGCGGATAGGAGAATATCTCCACAGTTCCGCAATGATAACCAATCATTCTGTCCCACGGATTCTGGGGGGGACAAACATCTAATGAAGCAGAAAACCTACTCAACAAAGAAGCAGAATATACACATGTATATCGCAACCTACAACACAAGATCGCTACAATCAGAGGAAAGACTCACCGAACTCGAGCGAGAATTAGATTATATAAAATGGTATGTTGTTGGTCTCAGCGAGATTAGAAGACGGGGAGAGCAACTAATAAAACTAAAATCTGGGCATAGCCTATATTATGCGGGAAACGACGAAAATTCCAATGGTGGAACCGGTTTTATAATACATAAACGTCACAGCAAGAATATAATTTCCATAAAGAAAATTTCCCCTAGAGTGACTAGCCTGGTCCTGAAACTAAATACAAGATACCACATAAAAATCGTACAAATCTATGCACCGACGACCAACTACAGTGATGAGGAAGTAGACATCTTCTACGACGATATATCTACGGCCCTAAGAGAGCATCCAGTCCAATTCACCATTGTATGCGGAGACTTCAACGCCAAAATCGGAATGAAAAGCGACGATACGGAAATTTCTTTAGGAAACTTTGGACTGGAAGGCAGGAATAACCGATATGAGACGTTGTTGGGCTTCCTACTACAAAACAACCTATTTCAAATGAACAGCTTCTTCTATAAAAAACTAAATCGAAGATGGACGTGGGAAAGTCCAGACGGCCGCACAAGAAATGAAATAGACTTTGTAATAACGGATAAAAAACATATAATCAAGGACGTAACGGTATTAAATAGATTTGATACTGGGAGCGACCATAGAATGGTGCGATCAAAAATAACCATTGATATAAAGAAAGAAAGACACAAAATGGTTAAAAAGACAACCAACCAACAATGGCACAGCCCACTAGATGTAGAGGAATACCAACAGTGCATCGCAGACCGGTTGACGAGTGGAAACGCGGACAAAAATGAAAACATCAACAACCTAAACGACCGAATAACAAATGCCATAATAGAAAGTCAAAGTACATGCTGCCCTAGAACAAAACAAGAAGAAAAACTCAGCCAAGAAACAATACAGCTGATGCAAAGTAGAAGAAACATGAGAAGTGAAGAGACAACCTCCATCGAAGAACTACGATAGATAAATAAACAGATATCGAAGGCAATAAGGCGCGACATAAGAGCACATAATAAAGATAAAATTCAACAAACCATAGAAAACAACAAAAGTATGAAGGTCCTGCGTAGAAAACTGGGAAGCGGGAAGAGACAAATAACTAAACTCAGAAATAAACAAGGAAATATAACAACGAACAGAGAGGAGATCCTAAATGTCGTTGAAGAATTCTACCAACTTCTATATACAAGCCAAAAAGAACCAATCCCGAAATCTGAACCAGATATCGTATCAAATAAAAAGGGCATCATAAACCAAGGGTCTGAAATACTACCAGATATTACTTTAGATGAAATAGAATTAGCCTTAAGTAAAACGAAGACAAACAAAGCCCCCGGAGGTGACCACGTCACCGCAGACGCCATCAAAATCGGAGGTGTCCACCTGCTAGGAAAAATCAGAGACCTGTTCAATCTTTGCCTGTTCAACAGTACAGTACCAAATGAATGGAACAACGCTATTGTGATCTTAATGCACAAAAAAGGAGATATAGCTGACCTAGAAAACTATAGGCCGATAAGCTTTCTAAGTCATCTCTACAAACTATTTACAAGAATAATAACAAATAGACTTGAAAATAAACTGGACTTCTACCAACCAGTGGAACAGGCAGGATTTCGCACAGGATACGGAACCAATGAATTTCTACAAAGTGTTAAAACAATAGTCGAGAAAACTATTGAATACAACAGACCACTCGTACTGGCCTTCATAGATTTCCATAAAGCATTTGACACCGTCGAGCTAGATGCAGTTATGGAAGCACTACAGGAATGCCGTGTCGACCATCGCTACACGAGAACCATTTACAACATCTACAAAAACGCCAGTATGACGGTTCAACTCCATGAAAACACCAAACCCATTCCAATTGGTAGAGGCGTGAGACAGGGGGATACGATATCGCCTAAATTGTTCACCGCGGTTTTGGAACTCGCTTTCAAAAAGCTCAACTGGGAAAGAAAAGGCTTAACCATAGATGGCAAAGATCTTAACGATATAAAAACAATGCTATTAGAACTCCAGGAAGCATGTAATACCGTAGGCCTAAGAATAAACTATTCCAAAACAAAATGTATGACAAACTTGGTCCCGAGCAGACAGATAGATGTAGGCGATAGAGATATTGATTTCGTAGACAAATACACCTATTTAGGTCACGAAATACGCATAACTAGAGACAACCATACATGCGAATTTAAAAGAAGAATAATCCTCTCTTGGGCCGCATATGGAAAACTTCTGGACGTATTCAAAAGCGATCTGCCAGTCTGCCTGAAAAGGAAAGTGTTTGATCAATGTGTATTGCCAGTTATGACCTACGGCACTGAAACCGCAACACTCACCGTCGCCACTGCAAAAAAGCTCCAAATTGCACAACGAAAGATGGAAAGATCGATGCTCGGCGTGTCGCTACGAGACCATATCACAAACGAAGACCTACGCCGAACAGCAGGTGTCACAGATGTGGTTGTGCGTATGGCGAGGCTAAAGTGGAACTGGGCTGGACACGTGGCCCGAATGTCAGATGGAAGATGGACCAAGAGACTACTGGAGTGGAGGCCAAGAGCAGATATACGAAGCAGGGGGAGGCCCCCCACAAGATGGACACACGATATAAAAAGAACAAGAGGAGCCTGGATGCGAGAGGCTCAGGATAGGAGGAAATGGGCGGAAATTGGGGAGGCCTATGTCCAGCAGTGGACGCAAAGGGCTGTTTGATGATGATGATGATGATGAATACCGGGATCCCGGGATAGTCCCGGGATTGTATTGGTAATAGAAAGTGGTAGCAAAAAGAAAGTAATACATATCAAAATCAACCTTTTATTTTAAATCTTTACTTAAATCTTCAAAAACAAAACAAAATTATAATTTCTTCTAATAAAATTAACAAACTAGGCCCTTATAAAATAGTGTAATAAATGATTGCTTAGTTTGTTTATTTTATTTTACAATAAACTTAAAAAAATCAACTTCTTAAAATTTGTCAAAAGAGTTCAATGTTCATAGGACTCAAATTTTAAATCAAATAGACCAGAAACTATAATTTACTTTTATTTAAGCCACGAAAATAAAATCTAAGAAATAACAACGCATCCAACGTCTCATCCGAAAGCATACTTCTTAATTTGTTGCACAAATATGAAGCAGCGGAAAACGCGCGTTCAGGCTCGATGGAAGTTGGAGGAACCGTCAATAAATTTGTATAAGCCTTCTCCAAATTATAACCTCGTGTGGAACTAGCCTCATAAAGATACATTTCTTGTTTAATGATCTTAGAAAGATCAGTTTCTTTATATGCTTCAGGATTTATAGTTTTCATACTGTTTTCTATTTCGTTCTGAAACTTTTCTTTTAATGTTAAATCAGTTTTACTAGTTGTCTGCGTGGGTTCAATGTTCATGTCATTTTCTTTATTATCACTATTTTCAATTTTCCCAGTTAACAAAATAATCTGTTTTTTTATAGTCATCTTGCTTGGACTTGAAAATAACTCCTTTACATCACAATCAGTCTCCAACTCAGTCTTGTCAGTATGAGGATTTTGAAGATAGTTTAAAACTCGCTTAACTCACTTCGTCGACGATCTTTCAAGCGGTTCAATAAATGTGTCTTCAATTTAGAAGCCAAAATTGAGTCATTGTCACGCAATTCTTGAAAAAGAAACTTGAGTGTGGCATCCGCCGTGCACAAATTGGCATCAGAACGACAAAGTGCTTCTACAGATAATTTAACTGGCGCCAATACCTTGATTATCTCACTAATGAGTTGAAAATCTGACTCTTCAAATGGTACAGGATTATTAAGATCAATAAGTGCCTTTTTTACGCTAGTTTTTAAAAGATCAAAACGCTCCAGCATTGTAAAGAGACTGTTCCAACGCGTTTTACAGTCGAGTAGTAAATTAAGCTCTCTTCCATGTTCTTTTTTAACATATTTTTGAAGTATTGTATCATTTTTCAAGGATGCTCTTTTGAAAATAAGAACCACTTTACGAACTTTCTTTACTAATTCATTAATATTTTGATCATCATAAGTCAAATCCCCACCATTTCCAGTTTCAATGACTAATCCTGAGTCTAGTTCTTCATTATCATCATCCGAGTCATCAATATCATCACTGGTAGTCTCATTTACAGGTGTATTTTTATACAATAAATCACAAACGGCTAAATGAATACCATGTGCAAAACAAACTTAGTGTTCTGCATTAACAAGTTTTCCAACCTTCAGCATTACATTTGGACCATCAGTCACTATTGCCACAATATCTGTATCTAATGAGATAAGAAACTCCAAAAGCCGCTTTTTTAAAGTATGAACACAAGTTTCGGCGTTCAGCGATTTATCAATTCGAATAAGTCCCAAATTCCATTTTTTGTTTACTGAATGAATATTTAAAATCATATATCTCTTATTAGAGGTAGAAGTCCTTTCGTCAAAACTTAGACTAAATCGTTGTCCTTCTTTTTTCAATGTAGATAGTTCAGCTGTTATTTGTTTTTTTATCTTTACACTATAGTCTAGTACTCTGTTGCGGATTGTTGAAGCAGATTTAGGTAAGTCTGAGTACCCTTTTGCTAACAGTAACGATCTTAAATCGTTTGATGTCATATATACGCTAAAAGGAAAACCATCTAGCGCAGTCATACGGGCCAAAACATCGTCAAGAGTATCAGATTTCACAAAATAGTCGGCGACTGAAGTCATTTTTCTATTCGAAGGCTCGTTGAGGAAGATGCCTTAGCAGAATCTACTTTTACGGAATGTTTTGAAAATAGGTGAGTATGTAGGCCTTTGGTTGATCCTCCGAAGGTTATTAAAATAGCTAAACAACGCTTACATTGTGCTGAGCTACCAGTTTTGTCGACTAAAAAATGACTTCACACTGACGTAACGTCTTCATCTTTTTTATGTTTGACATAAAACCTTTCCTTGGAGAGTGACATTGTTTACTTCTTAAACCTAAACAAAAAAGAAAAGAACATTTAAATCTATGTACAACATAAACATAACCTCTTAGATCAACAGAAAAAACATTCGCTGTTTTTGATCTATATTTACTCATACACATTAATGCATTGTTGTTTTTTTAATGAATTAATTGTTTATCACCGATTAACAATATAAATATCAATACTTACACGATCTGAAGCGTAATTTTTACACTATTTTACACACATACTTAATCCGACACCGGTATTTAGCAGAAACAAACGCAATCAGCTGTGTAAGCAAGATGGCCGGCAAATTTTGACGTTTAACGTCAAATGAAAGTAAGTGCGTATCGTTTCACGCACATTTTACTTGACTTATATAAAAAAATATATTAGTCCCGAAAATCCCGGGATTCATTGAATTTAATCCCGAAAATTTCGGGACTAAAATATGATCGGGATCCCGGGATCCCGAAGACCGGAATCCCGGGATCCCGATCATATTTTAGTCCCGAAATTTTCGGGATTAAATTCAATGAATCCCGGGATTTTCGGGACTAATATATTTTTTATATAAGTCAATAAAAATGTGCGTGAAACGATACGCACTTACTTTCATTTGACGTTAAACGTCAAAATTTGCCGGCCATCTTGCTTACACAGCTGATTGCGTTTGTTTCTGAAAAACCGAATCCTCTAGTAACAAATGACCAGGGAAGAAATGTTCGAATACCGCCATTTACTGCATAGTGTTGCGATTAATACAAAACAGATTTATTACCCGTCATAACTCCTTTTAATTACTTTATCTTTTTATTAGTTTATGCTATATATATGTATATATATATATATATATATATATATATATATATATATATATATATATAGCAAAAACTAATCAGAAAATAAAGTATAAATATTATATATACTATAAATAAATATTATATATATATATATATATATATATATATATATATATATATATATATATATATATATGTGGAACTGATAAAAATATCTATAAAAGCATATTATGGAAACAATAAAGCTTTTAGTGCGACTGCCTGAGAGCGAAGTAGTAAATCAGTGAGTTGTCACATAAAGAGGTGTTAAAATCTCTTTGAAATTTATATATATTTTTTACACCACCGAATGCCGCGGGGTCGGGTCATAATTTTAGATTCATGAAGCATCCGCCACGATCGCCTCCCATCCTGTCTGAATGCATTAACGTTTGAAACCAGCTTATAATGTCAAGATGCGGATCAACTACCCGTTTCATTGTTTCCACTTTTTAGCTGCAAAATTGTACTTGGGGAATAGACTATACCATATAACACGCCTGTATTACAAATTGATTTTTTAAATTAACTTTCACCGATGAAATTAAACAACAAATACTTCAAACCAAATAAACAAGTTATATCTATAAAATATTATCGGTTTAGACCAGCAGTAGTAGTAGTGTTTCACAAACTCATTTCTGACCAAATTCATTGAAATTTGTAATATTCTGGATTAACTTTCATGAACAAAACGATCTAACCTGGAATAATTGCATTGAACTGTTAGTGACAAAGCTTACTCAATGTCCAGACATGTTTTATGTCTGGACATTGAGTAAGCTTTGTCACTAACAGGTAAATGGTCTTCAAGTATTAGCTACAAGGAAAGCATCACGTGCTATCTGGATTATGCTTCCCAAAGCAGCTGTTGTGTTGAAAAATATAAATAAGCAACTTAATAATTTTTCTAATTGGTAAAACCATACAACATTATAGATAATCAATATATAATAAAATTATAATAATATATAAATATACTCGTAATTTCTGGGGCTCTATAACATAACTGCTGAGTCTTTTTAGGACTACCAAAACAAATCTCCTGTGAAATTTGTCAGTTACTTTATAGCTTTTAGTCCACCTTCGTGGCACTCAACAAGAACCAGAAAAATAATATTGTTTTTTGAGATTATGTCTTTCCATTGTGTCACTCTCACGAAATGTCAAATTAAAATTATTTAACCCTTAATGGGGATGATTTGTGGAACCCTTAATGTGGGTTTCAAGTAAGTGTTTTACAAATTGTTATTCATAAAAACAAAGCTGCACTGATGAGAAATAGATCTCGAAACGCATCTGCAGATGGCTATTCACTTAAGTTATCGGAAAGATATGATCTTAGAAAACAATGTTATTTTTCTAGTTTTTTTGTTGAGTGCCACGAAGATGGACTGAAAGCTATAAGATAACTGACAAATTTTACATGAAATTTGTTTTGCTAGCCCTAAAAAGGCTCAATAATGTTATAGAGCTCCGCAAAGGTTGAATATTATATATTTATATATTATAAATTTATATATTCGGAACACAGCCCCGATTTTATTGAGTTTATAAAAAATTTTCTATACACTATATTTTAAAAAGTCCTTTGAGAGCTAGGAGAGCACTTCCATATTTCTGTGAATTTCCCTGGCTATCTCGTGCAAAGGCGATTCAGAATATTTGAACTCATAGAAGAAATAGCAACTCTTCGCGAAGAAAATCAACAGGAAGAAATCAAACATGGACGTACAATTATTGTTAAACTTGCCTATGTGTTTGGAATTTTCGGAAAATTGAGCAGTTTCAATACATCACAAGCCAGGATCACAAATGCATTTCACTTATTCAAGAAGGCATGGTAAAACCTATCATACTAAAGTTGATGTTGATATAGAAAAAAAAATTACAGAAGAATGAGTCAAAAAGTTTGCTTTCAAAAGCTTTCGGGGTAATACTGTAGTATCGTCAGTATTGTAGAACACAAAAATATCTTCATTGAGCACTGGGATGGTTAAGTACAGTTATTAATTTTTTTTTTAATCCATTCAGCGTCCAAAAGAATCGCAAAAAATTGAGCTGCCAACCATGGAGAAGGAAGCACTGAGCCAGGTTAGTTATCTTAAAAGAGAGTCGACTGGCACACTCCACATCACTCCTAAGGTTTGATAATTTTTTTCGTCAATAAACAAAAACCCTCTCCTTTCATTTAGTGCTTCACACGACAACGACATTTTTCTCGTCTCGTCTCGTAAAAGCCGCAACGAGACCGCATCTGGTCTCACTCTCGCGAGAGCGAGAACGTATGTGCTTTCGCCCTCGCGAGAGCGAGAACGTATGCGGTCTCGGTCTCGCGAGAGCGAGGGCGCATGTAGTCTCGTTCACGCGAGACACGAGAGTCTCGTTTCTGATCCCGGTCATACTTCTATTTCAATCTTTGATTCTAATACGGGCAGCCGTAATATTTTCTTGCATAAATTTGAACTGCCGACTCGGGCAAGTTACATTTCATATTATAAGAATTAAAAGAGATTAAAAGAGACAATTTCAAATTATGTTCGTTTTTATTATTAATTTTAAATCGTCAACAAAATAGAAGGTTTATATAAGCAGACATTTATGGTGTGTTATCCCTACATTTTCAGGTGGATGGAACAAAGCGAAGTTAGAAGATATTAATAGTAACCAAATAGAAAATGTATGTAAAGAGACAGTGATTATTTTACAATAAAGTGAATGATTACCTCGTTTTGGACTATCTTAACAATAAGTTCTAGCAAGAACGATATTTAGCGAGATTAGACGGTACGAGACAAAAGGTAACGAGAGCAAGACGAGACAAACGGTTACGAGAGCGAGAGCGGGACGAGACTACGGTTACGAGAGCGAGGCGAGACTAACGGTTACGAGAGCGAGAGCGAGACGAGACAAACGGTTCCTAGAGCGAGAGCGAAACTGAGACGAGAGTAATTTTTTAAACAACAAACGAGAGCGAGACGAGATTTTTTAAACTCTCGCCCTATCTCGTCTCGTGTGAAGCCCTACTTTCATTTGATTTGATAGATGTAGTTGATCCAGATAAATTAGATGAATTTCCCATAAAATTAAACATTCATCAAATCTACGTAGGAGAAGTCAATTGAACCAACAATTGTTTAAATATTTTTAGGTGAATAAAAAAAATGCAATAAAATAGTTTTTATTATACAAGTAGATAAAATTAAGGTTTAACTAGCGGATAGTTAAATACGGGTGTTAAACCTTAATTTATCCGCGAGCTTAATACAAGTTTTCATTCAATTTTGCTTAATTAAAGTTAAATTTAAGGAAAAGTTCAATTTTCCGTGGGTTTTGTTTACGAGAGGCAAGTCAAAATTTTGATTCGTATGTCAAGATTTTGTTTAGAAGTTGTGCGTGAATTTCGTGCGTCTTATTATTTAAAAATGTATATATCAGAAGAGTTCTTGTTCGATGGTGATGCAATTGCAGAAAGATTACTCCCGCATAAACCAAGAGAATTATATAAAAAAATTATAACAATATTTGTGAATGGTAATTAAAGAAAAATGTCAGCGAAGTTACAGAGACTATCGAAACAAAGACTTAAAATGTCATTATTGTCAACATTCACAGTTTACCGAGCCCCTAAGTGAGTTATTTTGATGCGTTGCCATGAATACTTTTAATGCCCTTGTGCAATAAAAGTATATTACGTAACAAGAATTGTAAGAAGCATATTACGTAGGGGCGGAACAGCTAATTAAACAGATAATTCCGCGAGTACGTAATTGCCTTACAACTCGAGTCATGTACTATACTTTATCTACGACCACACTAATTTGTTTCTGTATAACAAGAAAAATATATTTGATGTAACTAATTTAATTTTTATTAGGTATATTATTTAACATTATAATAAACAAACAGTTGTATTTTCATATATGAATGTCACATTGATAATGGCTACATACCTTTTTATTTAGTACTTATTTGTAATTTTCGTTAGATTTAAACGTGAAAAAACGAAGTGAATGATGCAACGTTTAATGTTTGTTTGAAAATCACAGAGTACTATATTTAACAATTTTATCAATGTGCAGCTCTCAACCAATCAATGAATCGTAAGTCAAACGCACGTGTGTGTTATCAATCATAACTTATAATTAATCGCGGACTGTTACATACGTGTGTGTTATGATGTATTTACATAGTCCACGAAGTGTTCAATAATGGGCATTTGAAATAGTGGTCGTAGATAAAATTTTTATTCCACTATTGAATAAACCACTGTTTTATTGATCCATTTCTAAGGAATTAAACATGACATTTTAAGTAAAAATTGAATTTAAAAAAAGAAAATCAAACGATGGTTTATTGCATAAATAATCATGTCCTACAAGTGACTTAGACAAAAAATTATGGATAATTAAAAAAAATATTCTATTCTACAACAGTGTCGAATGGATCAACCATCCCCCGTGCAAGGGCAATTGAACCATTAGTCGGGGTCTATTGAACCAACAGTGTCGGAAATAATTTTAATAGTAAAAATTATTATTTTTATTAATTGTCCTAACTTTCTTCGGTTTGTCAGTTAAATTCTTTTTTTTTATTTTTTAATATCGGTTATTCTTCTTTCTATTTAAAATTTTTCGGGAATATCAGTATAAGTAAATAGCAGTTTTGAGCCATTCTGGTAATTTGACTAGGTGTAGCGTTGGGTAAACGATGTATTTGTGAGGAAGTACGGGGAGGAACTACTTCTTGTATTTGATTAGTTTAATCGTATAGTATACCATCGTTCTTTTTTCCATTTGAAGGAAATATTTGCACCTGAAGTTTGTTATCTTAGATGGAAACAGAATCTTTTGTTGATTCAGTAACTTATTGGTTAGCAAGCTCAATTGCACGAGTTGGTTGAGGCATGTCCGTAGTTGTTGCAGGTGCGAAGTCTTTGTCGGAAAAAATATTTGAATCAAATGGGTAAATACCGGTACATTTAAAGCCAGTAGTTATATTCTATTTTGCTAGTATTTGCATGGCAGCCGCAGTTATTGCTGGATTATCATAAATAGTCATAGAGACCCCAGGATGTAACCTGCACCAATGATAAGATTCACTATTAAAACGACATTTAAATGGATTTCAGAGTGATTTAACCTACCCTGCAATTGATTCCGTAAGATTTTATTGTAGTAATTAGAGTAAAATAAATTCCTGAAGCAACCGTGTCCGGTTAGGAATTGTTTCATGTGGTAAATTACTCCGTGTCCTCGCGTAATCTACGCATTTATGTCTGGGATTAACAGCTTAGTCCACAGCCCTTTCTCCGTATATGCCCATCTTCCTTGCCATTCTTGAAGGAGATTTGTTCTTGCTTGATTTCTACCATATATTTTTTTTCTGATTTCCTGAGTTCAATAGGTGCAATACCCGAGATAACTATTGCTACCTTTCTGGACAGAGTACGCTATGCACTATACACCGTCTATGAAATCTACCGTTGGATGGATTCTAATTTAACCAGGTTATTCCTTGTTGCCAATTTATTTGCCCACAATCATATAGTATCACTAAATGAGCTACAGCGCCTAGTAACCTACTAGCTAGATAAGAGTTTCTGGCTCCTACGTTTGGCAATATTTACTGCATTGCTGCCATGGTATTTAGAAGTTTTCCTGCAGGTGTGTAGCGAATATTAGCAATGTATCAATTATAATACCCAGTTGTTTAATATGTGTTTTGGGAACTATTTCGGTGCTTCCTACTTTGAATTTTCTTTGTCCTGACAGCGCACGCCTTCGTTTTCTCAGGCGCCAGTTTCAGTTACTTTTTCAGTTACGGCAAGGTCCACTGAATTATAGTGTGTAGTACACGATTAGCTTTACCCATCATTACTTGTTTGTTATTTGCTGTCACAACCATCGCGGCACGTCTGGTCATGTCTGTAAAGTCTTGTCTGCCTAGTCTTTTCTGTTAAGCCTTAAAGGTCTAGTCTTGTCTGTCTAAAATTATCTATGTGGTCTTGTCTGTTTAGTAGGGTCTGTATAGCGTTGTTGGTCCACTCTTTTCTCTATAAACTTGTTTAGTTATGCCTGTAGAGTCTTGTCTATCTAGTCTTGTCCGTCTTGTCTTGTCCATCCAGTCCCGTCCATCTAGTCAAATCAAATCAAATCAAACTATTTATTTCATTATATAAGCTACAAAATATAACAAATACATTTATAAAGAGAACATATATTGTGAACATTTGTAACTAAATAAAATTTGTCGGTTAGCTTTAACTTTAGTTGGCCGTTACTCCTATGTAGTATTCTTCTATGGTGTACGGCTCTATATCAATCAGTAAGTATTGAACCTGCTTCTTGAAAACGCTTAACGTTGCTACCAATTTTATTGCCTTTGGCAATCTATTAAATAAATCTATGTTACTGTATGGTGGTAACCTTTTTGACATGGTAAGTCTGTGAAAAGGAATATTGTAATTCAATTTGTTGGTTCTTGTATTCGTAGTGTAGTCAATACGATATTGGTCAAACAGACTTTTATTTTTAAATAGAAATAATAGCGCTTCATATATATATAAGTGCCGACAGTCGTTAATAATTTGGCACTTCTGAATTTACCTCTGCAAGACTCCGTGTAATTTAAATCGTAAATGGTTCTTATGGCGGCCTTTTGAATTTTAAAAATATCTGATACTAAAGTTCCGTTGCCCCAGAACATTATGCCGAATCTGAGATGACTGTAAAAGTTGGAGAAATACACAATCTTTAAGATATCCCTATTTAGGTACCTTTTAATTATTCTTAGAGCATATACTGCTCTGTTCAGATGTTTTGTTAAGTTCATTATGTGTGGAGTCCAGTCCAGGTTTTCGTCTATGTATAGTCCCAGTAGTCTAACGACTTGTTGAAGTTTTAATGTATTGTCCTCAAATGTAAATTCATTATTGTAGGTTCTTGTGTCTCTTTTTGTTTTATAGTAAATGACGTTGGTTTTCTCTTTATTTAATACTAAGTTGTTAATATTAAACCATGTGGTCATAGTTGTCATCACAGACTTGAAATTCATTATAGAGTCTTCTATTGATCTGTTCGCTATTAATATACTAGTATCATCGGCATAATTTATTAAAGTACTGTTTGCGTTTTTTAAACTTAATTCTAGTAGGTCATTTATGTACAGTGTGAAAAGAAGCGGTCCTAACGTGCTGCCTTGGGGAATTACCATATTGATAGTCCTGGGTGTGGATGTAATATAACCTTCTGGTGTCCACATTTGTGTTATTTGTATCCGATTTTCGAGATATTGTGCAAGAAATTCTGATGTTATTCCCCTGATTCCATATCTTTGTAGTTTCGATATTAAGATAGAATGGTCGACTGTATCATATGCCTTTGATAAGTCCAGGAGTATACCGCATGAAATATCATGTGCTTCTAGCTGTTGCATAATTTCTTTGAAAAAATGGAAGCAGGCCGTGTCAATATTCTTGCCTTTAATGAACCCGTGTTGATACTGGCTAATAAGTTGGTATTTATTTATGAAACATAATAATCTCTTACAGATCAATTTTTCCAAGATTTTTGCAAAAGGCGATAGTAGGCTGATTGGCCTGTAGTTATTCATATCGGTTTTGTTACCTTTTTTAAAAATGGGAGTAATTTTCGAGACCTTCAGAACTTTTGGAAAAACATCTTGTTCAAATGCATTATTTATGATGTGAGTCAGTGGTTCTGTTACTTCAGTCGCAGCAAATTTTACTGACGCTGTTGAGATTTCATCAATTCCAGTACTATTCGAGTTTTTTAAGTCTTTTATGGTCTCGAGTATCTCTTCTTCAGACGTTGGTTCTAAAAACATTGTATGCGGATTGTTATGGATTTTATCTTCATACGGAAATTTGTTTAAGTGTTCAGTCATTTCTATGGGCCTATCAACATAAAAATTGTTTAAGTTCTCTGGGGAGATTTCCGGTCCGAGTTCGTTATTTAATGGTTTACGTTGAGTTTTGAGTTGGGTAATTTCTTTTACTGCTTCCCACGTAGCCTTTATTTTATTTTCAGATCCTTGGATTTTCCTTTGGTAGTACATCTTTTTATGCTGCTTTAAGACACTAATGTATTTCCTTCTCGTTCGATTATAGATGTGTTTAAGATCACAATTCGATCGTGATAAAACGTATAACAGATCCACTCTTTTCTTTATTTTATCCACAGTTTCGTTCCAGAAGATTTTCCTTTTTAATTGTTTATTATTAGTTAATGAAAACTGGAAACATTCATTAAAATGTGATTTGACAGTTTCTATGAAATATTTACACTGTATGTCCACTTCAGTATTATTATACACTCCCACCCAAGTTTCTGCGGCAAGGTTTTCCCTAAATTTCATCATATTTTCACCATTAAAGTTTCTGCGACGTCTAAATGTAGTTTGTATAACATCAGATTTAAAAATTATGCGTAGCGCAAGATGGTCTGATATGTTGTAGTTTAAGGCCTCCGCTATATATCTCATGTCTGTATGCACAGCAATATTATCTATACATGTATTAGAGCTTGGATGACTAGTTTCCTTAATCGTTAACACAGTACTGAATGAGTCCAAAATAGATTCTAGTTGTCTACTGCCCTTTGAGTATTTTAAGGTATCAATGTTAAAATCACCCGTAATGATGAACTGTTTATCTTCCTGAATGATTTTACTTAAGAGGATAAGGAGTTTGTTTAGGAACTGCGTCTCATTTGTTAAAGGCGCTCTGTAAATGCCTATGATAATTGTAACTTTATTGTTAATTTTTGTTTCAATTGCAGCGCATTCGAACACTGATAGTTCAGAATGAATATTAATATCAGTCCTGGTTTTGTAATTCAGTCGATGACAATATATTGCAACTCCACCGTGTTTTCCTTTTTCGCGACAAAAACAAGTAGCTAGATGGAAGTTATTTATTTGAATAATGTCTAATTGTTCAATACTCTTCCAGTGCTCGGTTAAAATTAGGTATTCGCAATGATAATTTTTTTCTAGCATATGCTCTATAAGGTTTACAGAGTTACCTAATGATCTAGTGTTCAGACTTATTATGCTTACTTCTGTCTCCTTTTTGTAGTTGCTAGCATTTTGCTCTTGAACGACCTCGATGAGACCCTGTTGCTTTACTTCATTTGTTGTAAATTTTCCAGCCTTAAAAAAAATTTGTTAACGCAGGTATTCTTGGGCCAGGTTTCGGGTTTGTTGATTTCCTCCAGGTCTTCGATAGGCACAGAAACCTTAAACGAAGAGTACTCTTCCGGATGTTTCGCCTGAAGTTTTTTACATCTAACAATGTTAAATATTTTATTTTGTAAATAATTTGTAATATCCGCTTCCGTTAGTGATGGCTCTAAGCGATAGATATGCACGTGTGCGAATCTTGTAACACCCCTAATATGTGTCTTCTCTGATATGTGTCATGCCCGTCTAGTCATGTTTGTCTATCCTTATCTGTTTAGCCTTGTCTATCTAGTCTTGTCCGTTTAGTCTTATCCGTTTAGTCTTTGTCATGTAGTCTTGTCCGCCTAGTCTTGCCCGTATAGTTTTTACCATGTAGTCTGGTCCGACTAGTTTCCCCATCTAGTCTTCTATGTCTAGTCATGTCCATCTAGCTTTGTCCGTCTATTCTTTTCCCTCTAGTCTTGTGCGTCTAGGCGGGAGACTCGCGTTCGATTCCTGGTCGGGAAAGCGAAAACTTGGACGGTTTTCACTAACCGTCCAGGCTGCCCACCATGAATGAATGCAAAAAATGCGATACCGGGGAGACACATACTAAAAGCCAAAGTGTAGGCTTGGGTAAGTGAGAGCTTCCCCCAAACCACTTTTAATAAAAAAAGTCTTGTTCGTCAAGTCTTGTCCGTCTAATCTTATCCGTTTAGTTTTGTCCTTCTAGACTTGTCCGTCCAGTCTTGTTCATCTAGTCTTTTCCGTCTAGTCTTGTCCGTCTAGTCTTGTCTATCTAGTGATGTATGTCTAGTCTTGTACGTCTAGTCTTGTCAATCTAGTCTTTTCTGTCTAGTCCTGTTTGACAAGTTTTGTCTGTCTAGTCTTATTTGTCTAGTCCTGTCTGTGTAGTATTGTCCCTCAAGGCCTATTTCTCTATCTTGTCTCCAGTCTTGTGTGTCTAGTCTTGTTCGGTTAAGTCTTGTTCGTCTAGTCTTGTTTTTGAGGAACAGCGTTTCGTTGCGTTTTCTACAGCAATGGCAGTCTAGATGGCAGACAGCACCGACCGGAGTATGGACAAAGAAATTTATACCATTCATATCAGAGTGACAGAAGATAAACATAGATCTCTCACATCAGGCAGTCCAGCTGATCACTGGACACGGCAACTTCAACTATTACCTCCACCGAATCGAAAAAAGAGAATCACCAAATTGCGAATGTGGAACGGAGGACACAGCTAACCATGTACTGTTCGATTGCCCAAGGACCCAGGAACGGAGACAACAAACCGAAACAAAAATGATTAGGGATGGGTGCACCTATCCACACCAGAAACACGATCTTGAAGTTTTGGAGAAAGATCACCAATGGTGGAAAACTTTCGATACCTGCTCAAAAAAAATACAGCGATTAGCCCACTACCGAGAAGAATAAGTCGTATATAGTATATAAAATTTAAGTTATTTCAAATCTTCAAACTAATTTTAAATCTTATCTTAAATAATATTCCTACTTTATATGTAGATTTTTAGAATTAACCTTATTTACTTTATATAATTTATAGAACATTAAAAGGATAGATTTATACAGTATCTACTAACTTAGTTTAAAATCATGTAGACACTGGGACAGAGCCTAACGGCGTTATCTCGGTTGATAAAATTGTAAATATTATTATCATTAAACCAATTAAGAAGTCTTGTTTGTCTAATCATGTCGCTTCAATCTTGTCTCTCTGGTATTGTCTCCCTAGTCTTGTCTCTCTAGTCTTGTCTCCGTAGTCTTGCCTCTGTAGTATTGCCTGAGTAGTCTTGTCTGTCTTATCTGTCTATCTAGTCTTATCTGTCTAGTTAAATCAAAACAAGTCAAAATATTTATTTCCCAATTGAGATACAAGTATCCATAGGATGTATCAAAAATTTTACAAATCAATACTTCAATTTACAAGAAAAAAATTCACCAAGTGAATATATTATATTAGTGAGTAGCATCTCCTTCAACTTCTTACGAAATTTCTTGTAGCATTTTTCATTTGTCAGATTGGTTGGAACTGATTGTAAATCTGAACTCCTTTGTTTTCGACTCCATGACTGCATAGGGTTAAGTGTCTTCTCTTGGTATCCAAAAGATGTTTACCTCTGGTATTATAATTATGCTTGTCTTCGTTTTTTTGGAACTTACATCGGTGTTTGTGAATGTACGAAGCGGTTTCGAGTATATACAGGCTTACGACTGTAAGTATTCTCAGCATTTTAAAATGGGACCTGTATGACTGTGTAACTTTTATTGCTTGCATGTTTCTGATGATTCTTTTTTTGTGCAATTAGTATTGTTTCTAGTTGTGACGAAGCTCCCCATATTATAATGCCGTAAGCCAGTAACGATTTTACCTCGGCATAGGACCAGATTCGGAGATCGTCTGTGTTTAAAAGTCTCCTCAGTTGTCTTTGATTGAAAGGATTTTTTTATGTAGATTTGCATATATATTCTACGTTGTTGTTAACCAACGAAGGTGCTCCTCCAAATAAATACCCAGGAGTTTTGTCTCCTTAGTCCTCTTGATTTTGTGTTTCAAGGTCGAGGTTTTAAATATGTGAACTTCTTACCGTTTAGAATATTATGTACTCTGTTTTATCTATGTTGAGGTGCAGAATATTCGCAGAGAACCAATTATCCAGAGATGTTAACAGTAACTGGGCCTGTTCAGTGTTCTTTTCCAAATTATTCCGCGACAAAATAAAACTCGTATCATCAGCATACAAGGTGCAATGCGGCCCTTTCACGTAGCTTGCCAGATCTGCGATGTATAATAGAAATAATGTAGGTGCTAAAATGCTCCCTCGAGGATCCCCAATATTTGTCTCTATGATGTCAGATTGGCCCAATTCGTTTCCATTCGACACCGTAACGTATTGTTTCCTGTTTGTCAGGTAGGAACTAATCCATCTCCAAGCTTTTCCTCGTATTCCGTAATCATATAATTTATTCATCAAGGTGTTGTGCGAGACACAGTCGAACGCTTTGGTCAGGTCACCGAAAATCCCTATGGGGTGTTTCCCTTTATCCACCTCTTCTAATAATACATTATAAAATTCTACCCGAGCAGTTGTGGTAGACTTGCCCTTACAAAAACCATGTTGTTGTGTCGGTATTAGCTTATATTCCTCTATAAAACCAGTCATTCTTTTTAGCATACAATATTTGATAATTTTTGCCAGAATTGGCGTTATAACAATTGGCCTATAATTATGTATTGCTGGTTTTTCCCCTTTCTCGAATATTGGGATGAATTTTCCAATTTTTTAATATTTCTGGCAACTGCTCCTCACTAAAAGAGGCGTTAATTATATTAGTTATAGGTTTTACTAGTAAATGACCGAACTCCTTAATTATATTTCTCGGAATTTCATCTGGCCCTCTCGACGTTTTGTTTTTTAAAGATAATATTATTCCGAGGACTTCGTTTTCCGTGAATTCCTCTATATACATAGTATTCGCGTTCACAGCAATGTGAGCATTTGAAATAGTTCTTGGTGTAATACTATCTATTATTAATTTGGGAGCACGTTCAAAGTAATTGTTGAAACTATTGGCAATTTCTCGTGGTACCGTGACTCTTTCGTTGTTATCCATTATTTAAAAGATTCCCGTTGATCTGGCTTTATTGGAGTGCTTATTTATGATTTCCCATAAGGCTTTGGACCCATTTGTAGCTTGTTGCATTTTGAGGTTAAAAAAAGATTTTTTAGTACATGAAACTAATTTTTGATGTCCGTATTTCTGAATGGAATAGTGTTTTCTTATTTCTGTATATTTCTTTTGCAATATAAACATATCTTCAAGTTGAGCAGCTGATATTTTTACTTCTTTAGTGACCCACGATTTCAGCTTGTCTTTAGCTTTAGCCATTGGAAAGCAGCCGAAAAAATGATACTAGATGCATTTAATGAAGGCCATTGCCTTGGTGTTGCTGTTGACGTCGTCCCATGTTTCCTTTAAAAGGTGTTCGGCGAGAACGTAAAATATTTGCCGTTTTTATTTGGATGTGAGAAATTCCTTATTAATTTCAGATTTTGTCCTCGAAACAGTTTCTTACTAGTGCTCAATTTTAATAATCTATGGTCCGACAAGGTGATTTGATTGGACTTAAGATTGGACTATGGTCCAATCTTCTACAGATGTCTTCCGCTCAAGTCCACTATTAGCAAAGATGTTGTCTATTCGAGTTTTGGAATTTAAAGTTATTATAGTATATTCTTTTATATATTCCTCTATACCCCATGCGTCTAATATATTAATGATACTATGTTGTTCTTTTGTGTTACCTGCAAAATTTGTATTAAAATCTCCAACCAAAAAGATTTGTTTATTATTTTTAGAGACCGTATGTAAGATATTGTCTAGTGTCGCCATGAAGGTGACAAAACATCCTAGTGGGGGTTTATATATATTTAATAATATCGCGCGGATATTGTTCATGTTTGTTTCTAATCCGCATATCTCTATAGTTTTTTCAATAGCGAAATTGTTTAGTGTAATTCCTTCTACCTGACTATTTTGAAAACCGAGTCTAGCGAATATTGCGACAATCGATTCTTTTCTTAAAACAATATTATATATATTTTTTCTACCGTTTTTATAATTCTCTGCCGTTTCTGGCTGTGATGTATTAATTATATGAGTTAACTTCATACTTTCCATTTTAAAATTTTCTACTTCTGCTATCAGGAAAGAAATCTGCTTTTTAAGCTTTTAAGGAAATTTTTCTGTCAATGATCTTAGATCTCTTGGCATTTTGAGTTGGATTGATTTTTCTAGTTAGCGAAATAAATTGTCACTTCGGAACTCTCGCGCACAACTTCTCCACTCGAAACTCGGGACGCAACTCTTGAGAGTCTTGTCTGTTTAGTCCTGTCTACCTAGTCTAATCTGTTTAGTCTAGTCTTTCTAGTCTTGTCTGACTAGTATTGTCTCTGTAGACTTGTCTGTCTAGTATGGAATATCTAGTCTTGTCTGTCAGACCTTTCCTGTCTGGTCCTTTCTGTCTAGTCGTGTCTGTCTTGTCTGTCTAGTCTTCTCTCCAATTTTATGTTTTAGAAAATATGTTTTGTATATAGTTTGCTATACTTATATTTTATTTGAATACTTGGTAACATAATGGTCTAGAAATGATGTTTTCGCTATAGAAGTAAACATAAAAAGCAAACAAATTGGATCTCTCCAGTTGGTTTATGTTTGCTCGATGCAAATAAGACGAGCTACGCAAAGTAAGAAGGAGTGGATGGCATCAATCAAAAAGGATATACAAACATGTTTACGGAAAGTCAACTGGAAATTCGGCTCGTTACACGCCATAACGGCGTTCTTAACTTAATTTATTTTTGTAATCATTGCCATGACTCGAATCCGCATTTCGCGACAGATGTTCATGCAGTTTCCCATTTCTATTAGTGCGCGTATTCAGTCTGTTGGAGGGAAACACAGATGTGTTGCCTTGTTATCGCACACCCTACACTTAATCTGTCTAATTATTGAGTGAAACTAGAAGATAATTCTCACATTACTCACTTCGACATACACACTATAATTATTAATTATCAGCACTAATATAGACTACACACTAGTTTTAATCAATTAGATCTCTAGCGCGTGTTCTACATCCCCACAATCATATTCAATTACTTGGAAACACTTAATTTGAGTCCCACAAAAACAGATACTATTAATAACGCCTACATTAAATGTCAATATTAAACAGATAAAAATAGACAGACATAATTATAATAAACACACCTCAAGACCCCCATCCAAGAGAATATAAAAGCTAAGCAGGCAGGATTCGATATACTTAACTAAATATATCCAACCTAGACACAAAAGAGTAGTAGAGTCGAAGAGGAAAAATATGCAGACGAAAGTAGACAGAGAAGACAAGATCAGTAATTCTCAAATTTTTAAACATGGAACCCAAATGGATTTCTAAAAATTATAGTAGGACTCATAGGTTTGGATGAAAAACGGGACATTGATGATGGCCGAAACAAGATGGCCGATGAAAAGCAATCTAAAGATAAACAGTGTTTAAGGAAAAGGCTTTAAATACTGTAAAATGTGTTAAGTGCGACAAAACATACCATGCGGGATGTATACCATTACCTACAGCTAAAAACAAATCTTCGTGAGAACATGAGATCCGGGAATCCAAAGAAGATGAGGACGTTGAGGTTATAGAGAAGCCAGTGAGTCCAAGTTAAATATTCTGCTGAAAATCAGCGTCTAAAACAATTGCTGCATGAAATGGAGGATTAGAAAAGTATTCTGAAAAATTATGTAGATTATGGCATTAAAATATGAGATTAACTCACTAACCAGCGAACTACAACTAAAAAGACACCAATCGCACCGGAGAATCTTGTGCCATAAACCGATCTGGTGCCTTATGCCCCCCATACACGTGCGACCAATTTGCGCAAATTCGGTGTTTGTACAAACGCCTGTTTGTGCATACGCTAGCACATAAACGTAGCAACCTATTGCGCAAACATCATTTCGATTTGTGGTGTTGTTCGTTGAACATGTCAGATACGGACGATTGCTGTGCCGCCATTATTCTGGCCCTAGTGGCTGAGAAACGAATAGTTAAAAGAAAAAGAAGGCGAAGAGTGTGGGTCAAGAGTTGGCTCCAGAAGAGGAACGAATTCAGTCATGACCGCCTGGTCACTGAGCTCAAAATAACGTCAGCTGCAGACTACAAAAACTACCTTCGAATGGAAGCAGCTTCGTTCAGCGATCTACTCGAAATGGTGACACCCCTCATAGTGAAAAACAACACGGTGATGAGAGACGCAATATCTCCAGAACTGAGACTGTTGGCCACCTTGAGCTACCTAAAAAGCGGTGCCTCCTTTGAAGATCTGACATTTCAAACTGCCATCGCAGCTCAAATACTTAAAAATAATAGTGGAAACTTGTAACGCTCTCATCCACGTTTTGAAAGGATTAATAAAGGTGAGTAAATAAAATAGTTAGGTGTAAGTAAAAGGTGAGTAAATAGTTAGTTATTCATCATGAATAAGGTCATGAATTGATGAATATTGAACTGGTTGCTGTGTTGATTCGTGTATCTGACCCACTTCTTGCCTTGAGGCACGAATGTTGAGGTATTGCGATGAGTCAGAATGAGTGGAAACGTTTGAAGGTGATGGTGATGGAATGGGAGGGTACGAGTTGAATGGAGTTGATGGGGCTGAACGGGCATGTGAGAATGGAATGTAGCCAGGTGGATGAATGTATGGAGGATGATTGGAGGTGCCGAATGACTGAGGTGGATTATTTATTTTGATTGAATGTCTATGAAGGTTGCCCAGTCGTGCTCCGAAAAAATGTCATCAATGAATTTTTTAGTGTAAAGTTAGAGACATTTTCTCATACTCTACACTCCACCCTTTGGCTATGATCCAAGCGTCTGAGGAGGGTTTTTCAAGACGTTCTCAGGCCAGAAACAATGGTTTAGTCCTTTTACTTTCTTCACTCACTCATCCTCATTTTTCCTCGATCTTTTACGTGTAGGTGTATGCTCGGGTTGGGATGATTGAGAACTGTCTTCTGCGACCAAAAACAAAATAAATGGAAATATCTATGTAGTCGTGAAAGGACTTATCAATTGAAATTATTGAAGTTATTGCAATGAAATTAAATAATTACATTAATTACTAATAAAAAATGAATTGTTGCATATTCCAGCAAGTGAGAATGAATGGAAGGGGATTGCCGGACAGTTTGAGAGAAGGTGGATTTTTCCCCACTGCATCGGAGCCATCGACGGGAAACATATCAGCATCCGCAAACCACCAGGAAGTGGCTCCTACTATTTCAACTACAAGAATTCGTTCAGTATTGTGTTGATGGCTGTTGTTAATGCCAATTACGAATTTATAATGGTCGATGTAGGAACCAATGGAAGAGTTTCCGATGGGGGTGTGTTCTCCAATACATAATTTTATAGGCGACTCGTGAATAACAAACTTCATATTCCTTAACCTGATAATTTACCTGACAGTGTGACAAATGAATGATAATTGAATGATAATTTACCTAACAGCCATACGTTTTGGTGGGAGGTGATGTATTTCCTCTTATGGACAACCTAATGAAACCATTCAGTCGAAAAAACCTGACCAGAGAACAAGCAATATTTAATTATAGGCTATTGGAATACTAGCATCGCGATTCAGACAATTTTTGAGAGAAATCAATATGAGCCCGGAAAAAGCAAGCTTGATTGTTCTTGCGTGTACTCATTTACATAATTGTCTAAGAATGAACAAAGATGACTTGAATAACCAAGGTGGTTTTGAAATTGGGAACACAACTACAGTGTAGATCATAAATGCTGATTGAGATTCGGATGGACAATTACTTCCATTGCAACAGCTCCCAGGCAGAAATACCGCAGTATCTTCCAAACAAGTACGTCTTAACTCCTCACATTACTTCAATAGCCAGCAAGGTGCTGTCTCATGGCAAGACAAAATATTCAAATAATTGTTTGTATGAAAGAGTATGATTTTGTATAATAATGAATTTGTATTTGAATGTATGAAAAAATAATAGAAACTATGAAAAAAAATTGTACGTACATACCTTCGTTTCGTTATTTCCTTCAATAAATTCAGTTTCGTCCATTGTTCCATTCAAGTTCCTTAAATTTGAGTTTCCTGATCCCTCAAGAAGTCAAGCTCGTCGAAGTACCACAAACTTGGCACGTACACGTTGTCTGTTCCTCCACCTGATTTTATGCTCTCCTTCACTTTCTTGATTTATCTTCTGTAAGCAGTGCGGAAAGAATTGAAACTCACGTTCACGTTCGTACACTTGCCCTATCTGCACTGGGTTCAATTTCCTTCATTTTATCGACGAGTATTTTATACGCCGCGTCCTTCTTATTTCTATCTTTATAACCGTCACTTTTACCTTCCACACTTCAGATAAATCACGATGCACTGCAATAAACTCTCTCCAAAGTTCCCGCTGTTCATCGTCTGTTGTCTTATTCGGAATATTGGAGATGTAAATAGCAACAAACTAAACAAAAATTACCGAAACTACGTTTTCAACCACGGAATAAAAAGGAAACTGCCTGACAGTGTCTAGGAACATGAGTTGACTAACCCAAAGTTTGCACAAACCGTACCATACACGTCAAACAAGTACTCAAACAAGGAGTATTAGTACAAATTATTTCGATCCTGACCGATTTTACTCAAACAGTTTGCGCAACCACACAAACAGACCCATAGACGGTCAAACTGTTTGCACAAACACCGAATTTGCACAAATTGTACGCACGTGTATGGGGGGCTTTAACTACAACCTCTGCATGCATCAACATCAGCGAATCCTCCAGCGTCTGAGGCGGCAACTAAACCGACACCTGTAACCAAAACATAGCACCGTCAGCAAAAAAAAACTCAAAAACAATCTGATCAAACTGGAGAAATAATAACCAATTTTGCTTGAAAGTTGGCATGGACAATGACACCACGAATTAATAGAGTGAGAGTGAGTGAGAGAGAGAGAGAAAAATCTTTCTGGCCTGAGGGCGAAAGCCAAAATATTAGCTTGACAAAGAAAGACACAACAACCTCACCTTGCAAACCAAACGTAATTTTTACAACAAACAAATTGAACAGGACAAAACGCATCACTGCAAGTAGCACAAGGCATACCAACAACAGAAATCAGGAATGACCACATCCAGTGCAACGACAAAACAATGTTCCTAGAAAAATTTAAAGAAGCGGAAATGTTATTCCTTCTCCAAAAACTCAAAAACAAAACTAGCTGTGAGATAGACTTATTACCTTGTAATATTATAAAGAATTCAGTGACCTCTTAGCAGCAGCAATGACGGACATTGTCAACTGTTCAATTAACAACGAACACTCACCAAGTACTCTGAAAACTGCATTATTTATTCCCGTTTTTAAGAAGGGCGATAACACAAAAATTGTTAATTATATACCAATATCATTAGTTTCAGTATTAGCTAAAATACTTGAATATAGTATGGAAAGTAGAATGATGCCATTCATCTACAAACATAATATTATACCAAACGAACAGCATGTCTGTGCTTATAGATGGCTTTAGAATGGGTTTAAGAAAAATAAATCCACAATAACAGCAATTCTTGCATTCTATAATAAAATCTTTGCTGAGGCGGACAAGGTCTACTCGCCGGTCGGAGTCTAGATATTAGATTACTTAGATAAATTGTATAAATTTGGGATTAGAGGAAAGGCGAGTAGATGGTTGGGTCATTCCTCAAAAATAGACATTTCTGTGTAAAAATAGAACCTAACAACAATAATGTCCTGTCTGATATGACAACCATTAACATGGGGATCCCACAGGGAAGTGTACTTGCTCCGACCCTATTTTCAATTTATACAGCAGATATGATCTAGTTTATCAGAGCAAATCATTGCAACCTCTATGCCGACGATGAAAGTTTTGTTATATCAGAAGGCTCTCAAATTGAAACAGAAATCGAAGCGAACAGACTCTTGGGAAAAACTCACACCTGGTTCTCTGATAATAATATGTTCTTAAACATACAGAAACCAACTATGTAATATTTAAAACAGACAGAAAGAAACCTTCAGAAAATCTGCAGTTAAAAATTGGTCAAGAACAATTGCACAAAAAAAAATCCTCAAAATACCTAGGTATCTGTTACGAGGAATACCGCACATGGGAAAAGACTGCAGACAGCATCCAAAGGAAACTTAATTACAAAATCTACTCCCTTCGGACCATCAAAAAATTAGTCAGCGGTGCAGTGCTACTGGGAAGTGGCATGTCAAATGCATAACAACAAGCGAGTGTCCAACTTATAAGGACAAACACAATTACGACACAAGAAACTGCACAAACCTGCTCACTCAAAGTAAATCTAACAATATGCAGTAAAGCTACTGACAAAATATACACATATACAACAAGATAGAGTTAAGTGCACAGTAGTTGGCACTGTGACAGTAGTTGGCACTGCTTCGATTATTTTAGCTATATTTAGGGTTATTGTTGATTAATCGATTCATATTGATTTTTATCGATTGCTAAACATAATGACCTCGTTAGTTCCCAACATCCAGGAATGGCAACCCTGTGTAAAATTAGTGGAGGTAAGCAGAACTGTCAGTGGTCGTGTGACAGTAACAGGTTAGGTGACATCGCTCCATTTTCGTTAAGAACATGCGTTTTCTATTAAGTGTTTTTATTTCAGTATGTATAAATGTTAATCAATTTATGTTATATTAATAAAATTAAGTTTCTACACATGTTTTAATAGTTTTAAAGTCATTTTATGTGCTATAATTTGTTTTTGTATGAGCGCCAAGTACTGTGACTTAAAGAATAGCAATTTCTATTTTTGGCACATAGTGCCAAATATAGAAATTTGAATGTTTTGTGTGATTTATAGTTGTTGGCACTTCAACTGAGATTGAAAAATGCATTTGAGGCAGTGCAAGAAGGTATGGCGAAATTAAGAGCCTCAAAAGAGTAACAGGTCAAGAGATCTACTATACAGTATAGAATGTCAGAAAAGTTTAAAAAGCCAGGTAAAGGTCCTGACACAGTTCTGAGTAAAGAGTAAGAAGAAAAAATAGTGAAATGGGTACTGGATTCAGCTAGGAAAGGTTTTCCGAGGCGTCGATTAGAAATCACCATGAGTGTTCAGCACTTTCTAGATAATCAGCCAAACAGGAAAACTCCTTTCAAAGACAACAGACCAGGTCCTGGATGGATGCGGGCATATATTAAAAGACATCCTCAGATTACTGAAAGAAGAAGCAAAGGAGTTACTCCAGCCAGTTCTTGTGTGTCCGAAGCCAACATAAGGGGATGGTTCTCATCAATTGAGGAGGTGTTAAACGAAGAAGTGATACTTGATATTCTTAATGATTCCAATAGAATTTTTAATGGTGATGAAACCAATTTTACATTGAACAGCAAGAATCCTAGAGTATTAGCACAAAAAGGACTGTTTGAAAGGAATGTTTATGAAATCGATTTTGGACTGTGATGTTTTCATTCTCTGCGTCAGGGGCTATAGTGCCTTCAATGATGATACAACCTTATAAAAGACTCCCTAAAAAAATATTAAAGTCAGTACCCAGTACATGGGGAATTTGCTTGATTGATAGTGGTTGGATGAGATCTGACACATTTGTGGGATATATTGAAAATGTGTTGCACCCGTGCCCCTTTTATTAAAAATTCTGGTATAAAACTCCCAGTAATACTATTTGTTGATGGTCATACGAGCCATCTGACACTTCAGGCAAGTGAGCTATGCTCTAAATTAGGAATCATTCTAGTTGCCCTTTATCCGAATGCCACACGAATCCTTCAGCTAGCTGATGTAGCCGCTTTTTTTCCTATCAAAAGTGGTTGGAAAAGGGCCATACTTCATTGGCGGCATAACAATCCGAGCGAGTATATGACCATCAAGATGGTAGCACCGATTCTGGAAATTATTATAAAGAACTTTACTAAAACATCTACTTTAAAAAATGGATTCCGAACATGAGGCCTTTATCCCGGGGATGCAAACGCCATAGATTATAGAAAATGTCTTTGCAAGATGCAAGAACACCAAAAAGTACTGATGGTGCAAAAAAGACTCAGTTAACTAGGAATAATGATACTGATGACATCACAATTAATAAGTTACAATTTCGTGACATCATTGGCGAACAAGCATTTACAGCTATTGCTAATTTGAAATTAATTAATGGAGAGCCGTCTCAAAGTGGGCGTGCCCTTCATGAAATTTATTGCCATTTTTATCCCACTTTCGAAAATATTAATGATAATGAAATACAAATAATAATTGAAGATTCGTTATTATCTGTTAATGAAGCGTTTGCAGACCTTCCTGAACAAAACAATAATTTATCAGAGGAAGCAGTGACATCTGAATTGCAGATAACTGGCATTGGCATGTTACAAGAATGAAACTACAACGACCAGGTTTTGTTGGAGTCGATACAGTGTTGTTTTACTGTATCGACTTCAACACCACCTGATTTAATAAAATCAACAACACCAATAGAATCTCCTACGTTGGAGAATATATTAAACTGGGCATCAACACCAAAGCGAAAAGGGAGAATAATAACAGGAAATATGCCATTTGTGATAAGTTCGGCTAAATGGAAGCAACTGTATGCAGAAAAAGAGCAAGGAAAGAATAAAAACAGGAAGAGAAAGAAAAACGGAAAAGAGAACGAGAAGAAAAGAAAAGAAATAATGATCAAAGCAAAAATAGGCGACTGGAGAATAATGAAGAAAAAAATCAAAGAAAGAAAAGTAGAATGAACAAGAAAAAAATAACAGATCAAAAATGAAAAGGATCAAAACAAAAATGAAAATACCCCACGAGAAATAAGTTATAAATATAGCAACTCCTCGTCGTCCTTTTCTAGTTCGTCGTCCGTTTCATCACTTTCTTGGCATTATTAGTTAACAATGGCACAGATTAGTTTTCTGACCTATGGCCAGAAAGTGACGAAACCAACGACGAACCTACCGTAATTGTTGAAAATCAGCCATTCAGTTCTTAAAGATGAAGAGTTGCTATTTTGTTAAGCAACAAAAAATAATGTTCATTTATCTATTAATATAATTTGTTTATTTATTTAAAAAAGCTTTAGTTTTTTCTCCACGACATGCCTACCTAAAATAAATAGTCTAGGGTGCCAACTACTATAATAAAAAGTACCAACCACTGTACAAAACAGTGCCAACTACTATACTCATGTGAATTTTCGTATATTTTGCATTTTTTTACTTTCAATTCTAAAGTTTTTCAAGATTTTAAAATATTTCTTAATAGGTAGATAGATTTTGTAGAAAAAAATGCTAATTATATTTAAGTAGAGCAATTTTGAAGACCGTGAGACATGTTTATATACGTGAATCAGTCATATAGGTGTAAACTACTATGCACTTATGCTACGAGTAGTAGCCTCCTATAAGGTTTTATCTTGTAATATCCTACAAACATCGGTGTAGAAATAAATATTTGATTTGATGAAAAATTCTACACTATCTTTTTTTTTTTAGCTATTTTTTGGGATGTGGCTATTTATACATACAGTATGTATAAGCAATTGGCTATTTATACATACAGTATGTATACGCAATTGGCTATTTATACATACAGTATGTATACGCAATTGGCTATTTATACATACAGTATGTATACGCGATTGGCTATTTATACATACAGTATTTATACGCAATTGGATATTTATGCATACAGTCTGCATTCAGTCTGTACCAGATATAGTGTTGAATTTTTATAGAGGTAAAATACAAAATGGACACTAATAATAATGTTTAAAATGAGATGTCATGGTTTGAACCAAATTAATAATAGAAGATTTCCGTGTAACTGTAGCTACTGACAGATTTGAAGATATCGTAGTGGTAATCTCCTACTTTCAAGACTAATAATAATGTCACTTAATCATAATCATTCAATCGGTAAAGAAGAATATGGAAAAGCAAAAAAAAAATGAAGGAAAATGATTATGACACAGGAACGCCATTGATATAATTTGTCTAATATCTGCTTGGTTGTACTTTCGATTTCTTGTATTGACGAGCCTGTAATGATTATGCTAGTATCGCCTGCGTACATAATACAGTTATCTGCTCCAATGTAGTGGACAAGGTCAACTGTGTATAACGCAAATAGTAATGGAGCATATGGTTCCTTATGGTACCTCGACTGATGTGTTTGTTGTACTCTATCTAGTATTCCCTATTTTTAAAAATTGATTTCGTTTTGCTAGGTATGATTGGAGCCAGCGTTGTGTTTTGTCTCTAAATCCATATCGTTCTAGTTTCTCTAGTAGTGTATTCTGAGCAACACAGTCAAATGTTTTTAACAAATCATATAAAATTCCCACTGCGCAGTTTCTTTTGTCTATTTCATTTATTAATTTTGTGTATACATTTTCTATTGCTGTTATTGTTGATTTGTCTTTACGAAAGCCATGTTATTGATTCGAAATTATTTTGTATTTTGATATGAAGAATGTGATTCTACTTTCCATACACTATTCTATTATATTCGCTATTATTGATATTAAGGCTACTGGCCTGTAGTTGTATAAGACAGTTTTATCGCCTTTCTTATGGATTGGTATAACCATTGATGTTTTCAAACATTCGGGAAAAGTGTCTGTTTTGAATGAACAGTTAGTTCACAATGTCTAAAATTGATGGTGTCAATTCTTGTAGAACCTCTTTTATGATGTTGCATGGCAAATTGTCTGATCCTGTATTGTTGTTTTTTAATCTCTGAAATATGAGAGTAATTTCTGAGTCGATCATTTCTGCCAAAAACATGCTATTATATAATTTGGGTATACGGTCATAATTAATGTTTATCGGTGTTTTTCGTTATTAGTATCGGTGCATTTTTGAAAAATTCGTTCAATTTTGTTGCTATATTTTCCTCATTGGAGATGATTTGGTTGTTATCTATTAATGTGAATGATTCTTTAAGATTTTGTTCGTTCTTTACCTTGTTAATGATACGCCATAGTTCTCTTTGTTTATTTGTGGTGTTATTGATTCTATCATTATAAAATTTTCTTTTTGTTTGAATTATCAGTCTCTTATGTTTTTTCTTCACGTTTTGGTAGTCACTTTTTAGATCTGATTTTTTTTGTATTGAGCATAGCTTATGAAGTTCGTTGCTCGACTTTTTGATTTCTTCCGTTATCCATGCTTTTGTAATAATTTTAACTTTTTTGATTGGGAATGCTTTATAAAAATGTTTTTAAAGATTTTTTTATGAATTCTGTTGTTTTCTCATGGCAATCGTCTTTAGTTAAGTTGCTTTGCCAAGATCCTTCTTGTAAGGCTACCTTAAATTTAGATTTGTTCGTTTCGCTAAAGATTCTTTTGAATTCATATTGTGTTCTGTCTAAAACGATTTTGTATGTTTCCGCCAAGGAGAATGAATCTGTGGTCTGATAATATTGTATCATGAATTGAGATTCCTTTTGGTTTTTTTGAGTGAAAATATTGTCAATAATGCTGCTTGATGTTGGAAAATTTGATCTTAAAGTCCATATGATCTCATGTGTTTTTGTAGATGTGTTTTTGCAAATTTCTTTACATTTAATTATATTTTTTTTTTGGCCCAAATTTGTATCCCTCCCGCCTCCCCTGGTAACTGTGCGGTAGAATGAGCTGATAAGTGAATGAGCTGATGTCATTTAGCCATGTCTCGGTCAAACATATAAAATCTGGTTTCAAATCAATGCTTAAAATTTCGATTTGGGTGTTTTTTCTTTTAAGCTTTGGATATTCATGTATAAATAAGTTGTGATTTTTTATTATGATTTAAATAAGTTGTGTTTTAAAAGATGTGTATGCTTCTGGAAATTTTGAATTCAGTTTCATGTATTGTATTTTGGAGAACCCTTTATTACTTTTCAAAATATATTTATATACTTACTACTATTTATATACTATACTATTATATACTTTATTACTTAGGTATTTAATTACTTCTTCTTCTGTTTGTGTTGGGTGAAATTTTTTTGATGATAATAATTGATTAGAAGCATAAAATATTGTATGAATTCAAGAAATGCTTGTATTCCTAATCATATGGAATATGAAGAGCAGAAAAAATAATATAAATCTGTAATTTGTAAAGTTTTTATAGGAACAAAAGATAAATATGTAACACTTAAGGAACAATTCCTTAAAAATTGAGATAGTTGTAAAGAAATGTGGGTACATTGTTTTAGAAAACATTTACCATTAATGGGAGGCACTACAACAAACAGAATTGAAGGATCATTTTGGACCCTTAAACAATACATACAAACTAAATATCATAGTTTGCCAATAATTTACGTATGTATTATGTAAATCATAAACTGTATTGATTCAAGGATAAATATAAAATTAGCCAAAAATAAACAAACAGTTTTTAAAATTATGGATAGTGATGTCGAAATAAGAAATATCCTTGAAGGATGTTCTGAAGGCCTCACAGAGACAGGAACAACATTTTTTCATAGACAGTTAAAATTATTACAAACTTTAGAGTCCAAAATGAGAAATAAAAACAATGGCATTGAGGAAAATCTTGATAGCAAAATATCAAAATTGTATAATACATCGGTGGAAACATGTTGTGCACCTGAATTCTATTAGTATTATTAATTCTATTAGTGCACCACGTTGTCATATTCTTTTGAGAAGAAAATATAATAATTTGGCAATATTTTCAAAAACTTGTTTTCATGCAAGATATATTTCAACTGAAATGCACTAAATATGGATACAGATGTTATAAATGTAAACATTGATGATTATATTGAAAATGAAGTTGAGAGTAGTGGGCTTAGTGCAATTGAACGAGAAGAACCTGAAGAACAAATTCGGTCTAATAGCGAGTCAATCGAGCCCTGCCAGCCCCTCAAGTCAATCAAATAAAAACTTACAATTCAAATCTAAAATAAAATCCAAAGGGCGTCCAAAGATAAAGACTGAGAAGCACACCACTTTTTACAAGAAAAAATACAGAATAAAAAATAATATACCTGTATTTATTTTACTTTATACCATATTTTACCTACTTTATATGCAATTTAAACTTATATTTCACTGATCTTGTGATACTTTGAATTTTATTTATTAGTTTATTGAGCAAGATTGTAAATGAACTTTAATAAATAAAATTATAATTATTTATAATTGTGTAGTTATTACCAAAATAGTAACTCCAATATTTGTATATACAGTCAGTATGTGCAAATAGTCAATTGCGAATGCCATACTATATGTATAAATTGCCAATTGCTTATACATACTGTATGTATAAAATGCCAATTGCGTATACATACTGTATGTATAAATAGCCAATTGCGTATACATACTGTATGTGTAAATAGCCAATTGCGTATACATACTGTATGAATAAATAGCCACATCCTATTTTTTGTTTGTTTTTATTTCATATTGTTTTTGTATAAACAGTTAACGCGACCCAATTAAAATTTGATGGGACCCCATTTTGAGTCGCCACCTATAGTTTGAGAGACGCTGGTAAGACAAAACGCTAGCCAAATTGTTAGCATCTTTCTTCAATTTCAAACAATGCAAATGGAACGAACACCAATGCAATGATTCTAAACAATTTAAGAAAATATACTATTTCAATATTAATGAAACATTTTAGAGGATTTTAATTACTCAGCTCTTCAACCAAATGTTGAACTAAAATGTTAGGACACAATAATCATTTTCAGGTAGAAGTATCCAACACACCAAACAAAGACGGCCAAGAAATCTTGACAAAATGTAAGTTTCAACCCGTCTTGTCGTGTCTTGTTCGCTATTGCCCAGTCTTGTCCAGTCCTATCCAGACTTATCGTGGTGTCTTTTCTTGTCTGGTCTTGTTTAGTTTTAACTAGTATTGACAGGTCTTGTCTAGTTTGCCTGGTCTAATCTGATCTAGTCTGGTCTTGTCTGGTATTGTCTGGTCTTCTCTGGTCTTTTCTTGCATTGTCTGGTCTTATCTGGTCTTGTCTGGTCTTTTCTTGCATTGTCTGGTCTTATCTGGTCTTGCCTGGTTGTGTCTGGTCTTGTCTGGTCTGGTCTTGTCTTGTCTGGCCTTGTTTGGCCTTGTCTGGTCTTGTCTGATCTTGTCTGGTCTTCTCTGGTCTTATCATGTATTGTGTGGTTCTGTATGGTCTTGCGTGGTCTTTTGTGATCTTGTGTAGGCCTGTGTGATCTTGTGTGGTCTTGAGGAGCTTGTGTGGTCTTGTGTGATCTTGTGTGGTCTAATCATTCACGTCTCGAACGCCGGGGTGGGCAGTCGCGTTAGAAGTCGCGTTCGGAATTGAATGAGGCAAATATATTGTTAAAACAATTAAAAGTGCATTAAATAGTTTATGTGCAAATAATTCAAAATTAATTTAAAGTTAAACTCAAGGGAATTACGTTCAAGAACTATGGATGGAGATAGTGAAAAAAATTTAGAATATCTGGCAAGTCTGGATTTTAAGGACATGATATCCGCAATAGTGAAGAAGGAAATTGAGGTAGTGGAAAATAATTTAAATGCCATAATTTCTAAACAAAGTTTAGCTATTGAAAAATTGATTAAAATGAACGGAGCGAACGTTAAACTAGATTCACGCGCTTCAGAACTGCACGAAGAATTAAAGAGTACTCGAAAACCTATGGGAGTAAGTGAGACAGAAGAGATCGAACAACGGCATCCCAATACTGATATAGTCGAAATCAAACGCGATAAAAATGTGCGAACCGTACCGCGAAAACAAAAAGCGCGTTCCAGTGAGGACACAGAAAAAAGTGTTGAAAACATAAATGTTGGAACCAATTCTCACGGAAGTACATATAATCGACCATCTGCGCAGCAAGAACATACAGTCAGCACTATGTACACAATTAGAGTCAAAACATCCCGAGGAGTATTCTTCTATTAAAATCCCTGTGCCGTTTGAGTATTTAAATGATTTATATAATCCAGATACCTGGCCAAGATACGCATGCGTTAATCGGTGTTTTTTTCCGAATCCGAGAGAAGACAAAGTAAAACACTAAAAAGTAATTATAAAACAACATATACAGGTACTAACCGTCCATTGGCCCCTAAGACTGCACCTAATACTATTACTAAAGTTATCTTGATAAATCAAAATGTTCAATCTGTCGGTAATGCAATAGATAGAATAGAGTATATGCTAGAAAAGTACAATCAATGCAAATTTCTAGCTGTAACTGAACACTGGCAGAACTCAGATCGACTTGAATTATTAAGAATTAACAACTTCAAACTGGCTTCTCACTTCTGTCGAGAAAAGGGAGAACACAGGGGATTGGCCATAAACTGTAGAAAGGGAACAACATACAGACTCAGGCGTGACATTAGTACTATTGCAGAGAAGCATATTTTTGAAATATCCGCCATAGAAACAAATATTAACGGAAAGGGACTGATCATTATAAGCCTTTATAGAGCGCCACTAACTAATAATAAGTCATTTATAATGAAAGTACATGAACTCCTGGAATATCTTTCCAAATAAGACACTGGATTTGTAATAGCTGGAGACTAAAATATAAATATCTTGAATAGCTCAAGTACATGTTATCAATTCTTATCACTGCTTGAATCTTTTAATACAGTTATAGCCTCAAGGGAAATAAGCCACCCTGATTCTGGTTCATGCCTTGATAACTTAATTATAAGAATTAACACAACATACAGCGTTGTGACCAGGGACCACCACATCTCCGATCATTATGCACAAATATTCACGATGGATTTTGGTATTGAAGAACTAGCCGCGACGACTAAATACACCAGATTATTCTATGAAGAAAATATAAACTTCTATAAGAGACTAATGAAGGCAGATAGTTGGGATGATTTACTAGAAATCGACGATAATGACATCGACAGCCAGTGTAACTTCTTCATGGATATACTCCGAGAGAACTTCGAGGAAGCTTTCCCCAGAATTCCTATCCACGCCAAAAGAGCACTTCAATCAGTTTACACTAACTTTCAATTGGTGCAGTTGCAAAAAGACCTACAACTTTTTCAAATGTTAGCGTTCCACAACCCAGCAGTTAAAAATATTTACAATAACCTTCGTAGAAGATATATCAAGTTACTAAGGAAAGATAAAAAAGACTTTATAAAAAAACAAATTGAAGTCTCACCTAATCGTCAAAAAACTACCTGGAACATAATTCGAAAAATAACGGAGATGAAAAAGTGCAATGAACCCTATGTAAACCACAATGAGGGCCCATGAACAAGTGCCAACAACATAAATAATTTTCTCGCAAACATTCCTAAAAACCTAGCGGACTCTCTAAATAATAAGGACTATAAAGATAATATTGAAGACTTCTACAAAATCGATATTTTTAACACCAGTTAGTAAGGATGAACTTTATAATACCATCATGAATTAACAAAATAAAATAAGTGCGCGCCATGATGAAATTTCCTCCAAAATTTGCTCTCATATATCCTCTACCCACTTCAACATATCATCAATAACTCCTGGAAAATGGGCAAATTTCCGGAGAAGTTAAAAATTGGACTGATCACCCCGTTATATAAATCGGGAGATAAAGCTGTCATAGGTAACTATAGACCCATCAATGTTTTGTCGGTTTTTTCGAAAGTTTTCGAAAGACTTATGTGTGAAAGATTACTCTACTTCTTCAAGAAAAAAAAACAAATAATCAATAATCAATAACATAATAAATAATCAATAACACGGATTTATAAAAGAAAGAAACACGGGCACGGCCTGCTATGAGTTCGTTAGCGTCATAATACACCATTCAGAATCACGTTATATCCCTGTTGGGATGCTACTGGATCTCTCTAAGGCATATGACCTGGTTGATCATGATATATTGCTGGATAAACTTTCAAAGTATGGTATCAGAGGAGTGGCTTTAAATTGGATTAGTTCCTACTTAAAAAATAGAACACAAAGCACTAAACTGAATACTCCGCATGGATTCGTTAATTCCAATTTAAGGACCGTAAATTTGGAAATACCACAAGGTAGCACAATAGGACCTCTACTTTTCACAATATTCTTAAATGTCTTACCTCAAACGGCCATCATTCCGCAACATACCATGATTAACTACGCAGACGATACGACTGTTCTAGTAACCAATAAGTCTGTGGAAGACATTAGTCAGAACAATAAGTTAGCTATGTCGGCTATGGTGGCATGGTTTACCAATAACAAATTGTTAGTAAACAAAGATGAAACCCAGACAATTATACTTCAAACTAGTAGATGTCCCTCGAGTTATCCGGAAGAAATTGAATTTGAAGACGAGAGGTACAACAATCAGTAAGGCTCATATCAGGCATGTCAGCAAGAGGCTCAACAAAGCAGTTTTTGCTTTGAAAACCCTACGTCAATATACAGATGATTAAGTCTTACGGCTGGTGTATTTTTCTAATTTCCATTCGCATTTAAGATACGGAATTATTTTCTGGGGTAATAGTACAAATATAAGAAATGTTTTTAGGGTACAAAAGCAAGCTATCCGGATTTTACACAATTTGCAGTACCGGGAAACATGTAGTGGTGTTTTTAGAAGAGCAAATATACTTACAAGTACAGGAGTCTACATCTATGAAAGTATTCTGTTTATTTACAGACATAAGGACTTATTCCTAGGTTTCCATAAGCCGACCGAAAGGAGAACACGTTATAAAAATGAACTGTATGATTTGCCGAAACACACCCTATCAATGATAACACTCCGAAAGATACCCACCTTATAGCAGCATTAAACTCTACAACATGCTATCTACAGACATTAAACATATTAAGCAATTAAAAGAATTTAAAAAGAAACTATATACCATAATTAACATGATTGAACCTTACAATATGGAGGAATTTTATTCAAAAATAAATATTACCTAAAATTGTACTACATGTGAATTGTTTCTACATGTATATTTATTTGTTATTTGTAAAGCTTTTTTTTATATTTTTTATATTGATTGTCTTTTCTGTTTGACATATTTCATTTAGAATATTGTAAATAATCTTAAATAATGAAATAAAATACATTTGATTTGATTTTGTTATGTGGTCTTGTCTGGACTTGTCTGGTCTTGTATAGTCTTTGATCTTATTTGGCCTTGTCAGGTCTTTGATCTTATTTGGACTTCTCTGGACTGGCTGTGACTGATCTCGTCTTGTCTTGTTTGGTATTTGCTGGTCCTGTCCGGTCTTGTTCAGTATTATATAGTCGCGTTTGGTCTTGTCTGGTCTTTGATCTTGTCTGATCTATGATCTTGTCTGATCTTTGATTTTGTCTGGTCTCCTATCCTATCTGGTCATATCCAGTTGTATTCATATATCCAGTTTTGTCTAGTTATGTCCGGTATAGTCTAATCCTAAATAACCTATCTAATTATATCTTGTCCTACGTCCTTAGTTGTATTATGCCCTGACTAAGTACTAAACTTGAGTAACGGTGTCTAGTTCAATATTGTTTCATTTTGTCTAACTTTTCTTCTAAACTTTATCTACTATAAACTAGTTTGGTTTAGCAAAACATTAGACTAAGTAGACAGAATTAACAAGTCTCATCTAACGTGGCCCCATCTACACTCTCTTCCATATATTTTGTTTTTCTAACTCTTGTGTATGGCCGGTCTTACTTTTGTGGCTATAGTAGTGTACTACTTATACTAGAAACTAAGCTGGACAAATAGGACAAAACAAATATAACAGAATATACTAGACGAGCTAGACCAAAGTAACAATTCTATATTCGTGAGATTAAATAGATAAAACCGTGCAGACTAGAGAGAGAGAGAGAATATATTTATTGTATACTTTATACAAAGGGCTATCGAACACAAGGTCCTTCTGCCCTCGCAGACTAGATTAAACAAAAGTAGACAGATAATGTGAAATACTAAATTATAAAGACTTTGTAGAATGTAGAATGTGTTTTTGTTTGTCGCAAAATTTAAATGGGGAATTTGAAATATTGATGTTGCTGTGTGGATCTCCCTAAGGGCGAGCAAAGCAAAAGACACGAAGATCTTACTTCAAAGGGCTTGATTTTATAATTTACTTGAGACTATTTAATACTTTACTAAAGGCAGAAGCAGCGATGCGTTTATTTTATATTTGTTTATATATTTTCACCCTTCTTGGACAATTCTGTGTATCACAAACGTTATTAGTAAATTACGACCGGTAACTGAATAAAAAAAATTAATAAAACGATGTAATTTATATGTGCATTCTACACTGTCTACACTGTGCTTGGTGTTTGCTTGATCTTATACATAAGTGTAGGGAGCCCTTACATTTTTAATGTGGTTGGCGAGCCACTATTAGGGGAGGTTTCGTTTCAGATTTTTACTGTGATGACTTTGCGAAAGTCTTCTACAGGACAACGGTGGCTTATTTTTTTTTTAATATATGTAGGTGCACTATAGGTACATATAGTTTGTAAAATATTTTAATTTAGATCTAATTTTTAAGTTAAATTATTATTGTTCATTCACATTTTATTTTAATAATTTTTAAATGCTATGTAGTTAATTTATGGAAACTTGCATTGTACTTCCATCGTACCACCATAGATTCAACGTATTACCAATTCAACCAACCAATGGCAAGCGTGCAATTGATTGCACAGAATTGGCGTGCAATTGATGCCGACAGAATATTTTGATCACGCCACCGATCAAAACGGTTTGCATTTTAGTTGAAAATAACGAAGTTCGCTATGAAGTGTTATATTACGAACGTACACGAGTGATCCCACGCTACTGAATGATCGGGCGATGGTTAGCATACGCGCTCTCACTTTTTCATGATTTTGATTATAAATATAAAATAAATCAGCGCATCAAAGATACTCATTTATCTAGAAACACAATAAAAGGAGGGATCTTAAAACTGGCCGGAAATGTAACAGATCAACAAACAATTGACATTAACTCCGCTTCTTTTAAATCGCTATGTCTTTACGAAAGTACTGACGTCACTAAATCTTGCACGTTTAGCTGTTTTTGCTCGATATTGCGTTGGAAACGTCATTATGGAAGAATTAATTGCGATAAAATCGTTGATAACAACTACAAAAGGCACAGATATTTGCACGGCTGTTAAAATTAAAATTCGCTTGCTGAGAAAGGGAGAAAGGAAAAAAATGTTTCAGAAACAACTTATGGTGCTCCAAGTATGGTGGACTTTCTATTCTGAATTGTGTGCTAAGAGTGGCGGCCTTTGCACTCCGCTGTTGCAAATATTAAATTATGAACTTTAAATCAATCTACTTCTTTTTATCTTTGGTTCCTTCGCTTCATCGGTTATTTTGGCTTCCATAATATTATTAATATGTTGCTGCGTTTGAATCCAGTTTTCTTTTGCTTTAAGAGTATGTCCATTTAATGTTCTCGGATTAGTTGCAATTTTATGCATTTCCCATCGCGAACAGTCGAAAATTGCATGGCTCACGGTATCGGTGTTTTCGCAGTATATGCACTGGTCATTTGCCGCCCTACCAAGTTGATGCAGGTAGTCCTTGAAACAGCCGTGGCCGTACAATACTTGGGTGAGATAGTAACTATTTTCCCCATGTTCTCTGTTTATCCAGGATTCAAGTTCAGGGATAAAGAGTCTGGTCCACTCTCATTTGATGCCTTGCTGCCACATTTGCTGCCATTTTTCAATTAGTTGTTTCGTGGCCGACTTTTTGTTTGTTGCGACCCGTCTCCTAAAGGTTTCTTTTCTCTTCCACCAGCAAGTCAATTGGGATTCCCGCGATGGTCAAGACTGCCTCGCTTGATATGGTGCGGTAAGCGCTACAGATGCGTGGCGTCATTTTTCTTTGCACTGCAAATAAGAGCTTATAAGTATTGCTCTGTTTCTCCAGTGCTTTGGCCTATCTTTGTGTTCCGTATCATAGTGGCCTGTGCTGCGTAGCTGAGCAGTCTGCGTTTACTGGTCCTGGTACCTCCAATATTGGGCTTTTGTTGCTGTTTTGCTGCCATTGTCCTTATCCCCTTTGCTGCAGCTACTGCTATGTGCGGTGTAAAATATAACGCCCTGCCTATTACTATGCCTTTCCACAAGGTTGGGCCTAATGTCGATCCTTGTGGAACACCGCTGGTAAAAGTTGCTCTTAGCTTCCTCTTACATTGCTAAGAGTTTTCCCGACAAATCCAGTAGGCAAATAGGTTTATAGAATACGGGGCTCCCTATTTCTGTATCTCCGTTTCAGATGAGGAAGAGCTTTGCCCTTTTCCAACTGCTCGGGAAGTTTCCCGCTGTGAGCAGCATGTTCATAGTGTCTAATACGAAACTTGATTGGTGCTGCGCAGCTATTTTTACAACTTCAGGTGGTATTCCATCTGGCCCTAGTGCTTTGTTGTTCTTAATTTGCCTGCTTGCCAGCGATAATTTTTCGGCAGTGAAGAGAGGTATATCGGTGACTTTAGGCTGATGCCAATCCAACGAACTGTGATGTGGAAAAAGCACATCAGCTACTCTACGTACTGCTTCTATTATTAATGGAGGAAATTGTGAGCAAATTTACATATTTTTTCTTATGATTTGGAAGGCTTCCCCCCGAGCAAGTGTTATTTTCTAGCTCAGAGCATAGTTTTTTTTTTCCAGTGCTCCTGCATAGTTTTGTTTATTAATTGTCCCAGCTGCTTAGACAGATAAGACAAAAGCGAAAAATAGTTTATTCTGGGTCCTCCTCGCCACCCACCACCATCACAAGAGAAGACTACATTTCACAAGAGAAGATAGCGACATATGAGAAAATATAATATAAAATCAACAATAATGGTGGGAAGAAGAATATTGAATATTCACGCTACACCTCCAAGAAGATAAAGTTGGATCCGCAGACAGCCAAATAATTTCTGTAAAATATGCAATCAACAATACCCAACAAGGCTAAAGTAGCAGGAGATCTACGATCACAGAAATAGCTCCAAAAAACAGTGAAGCCGATCCAGCAGAACATCATGCAAGCTTGTGTCAGTTTAAGAACAGAGTGGTCAGCTATAGAATTGCTCGTTCCGGGATTGATGTAGATAGCTTTATTGATAAAGTGAACAGCCGTTGTACGAAAATCCACACAAACCTTCACACGGAATCTTATAATTCCTCAAGTTGTATATGAAATCTACGCTCACTCAAGATTCCATACTTGTACGGGTTCAATGACTCATCAAAACGAGGTCAAATTCTTAAATCCGTCCACTTTCCGTCCACGTTCTATCCACTTTCCGTCCACTTTCCGTCCAATCCATCCGCTTCCCATACACCTTCCATCGACTTTCCATCCCGAGGAGAGCCTAGAACGAACTATCTCTCCCCACTTAAAACTAGATAGACAAGACTAGACAGACTAGACAGAAAAGACTAGACAGAAAAGACTAGGCAGAAAAAACTAGACCAAAATTTACTAGACAAACAAGACTAAGCAGACAAGATTACTCATACAAGACTGGTAAGACTAGACAGGGAAGACTGGACGGACAATACTAGACCGACAAGACTGGACAGACAAAACTAGACAGACAAGACTAGATAGGCAAGACTAGTGAGCCTATTTGTTTATTCAAATATGTGTAGGAATATGTGGTCAACATGTCGACATTAGATTTCGACATTAGATGACATTAAATTTTCTAGAACCAAAGGATTGTATGACATTGTTTTGCTGTATTAGATCGTGATCAACCCTTTTCGGTGTCCGATATCTAATGTTCAATTTTTCGTCTCCAATGTTAGAACTTAGACAGACAGCGCTATACACACAAGACTAGAAATACAGTAATAGACAGGCAAGACCAGATATACAAGACTAGGCAGACAGTACTAGGCTGATAACACTATAGAGACAATACTAAACAGACAAGACAAGGCAGGCAAGACAAACCATACAGTACTAGGCATGGAGATAGAGACAAGAGAAGACAGACGAGATTAGACAGACAAGACTAGACAGACAAAACTAGACAGAGAAGACTAGACAAATATGACTAGTCAGAGAAAACTAGACATTCAAGGCTAGACAAATATAACTATACAGATAAGACTAGACAGTCAAGTCTAGACAAATAGGAATGAGCACACAAAAACCAGAGAACCAAGACAGGACAGATAATGTATAGCCTTAATATATGATACCTAGCCATTCGTTTCTAGTCCCATGGGTATACGTTCTTCTACCTAGACTTCGTATTTGTTACATATATTCATTTACCGTTCCCATATTTTCTATCTAGCCTTCCCTATTTAACCATGTAAATATATTTAGACCTAATTATTTGCCATTGGTTATTACCAATTATTATAATTTTTCCAACTGATGTCTGTAGTGTAATTTGCTCTTGCCTTGTTCTATGAATAATATTAGGTACTATTTTATATGTAACAACTAATATGGAACAACTTAAAAAAAATAGTTTATAATATAGTATAATATTATGCTATATAAAATAAAACCGGTGAGGAAATTGTGGAATAACTATTATAGTCATTCCAGCTTGTTGGTCTTATGTAATTGTGAAACATTGTTTAATATTCCGTCCCATATTGGAGGGTTTGTTGATTAGATGTATATTAGATATAAATAGCTTGATAACAAAAGATACTAACGAAGCGAATTGCATGGAAATTTCAGCCAGCAACAAGTTTAATTGTATTATAATAATAATAACGTTATTAAATTTAATTGGTTTCCATTGTTTCAATAAGCATTCATAAATATAAATGTATAAAAATGTTTACATTTTATCATCCAGTATCCTATTTTGGTTCTTATCATTTAGACTTACAATTTTTCCAGTTACTGTTCCAGAAGCCATGTATGGTAAGCCATGAGGTCTAACAAAAATAGACGAAGATTCTTTATTGAAAAGAAGGGAAGAAATGGTTTGAGAATCATCTTTGGGTAGGCTCAAGTAATGGCGATTAAACCGCACAAAATTAAATTCAACCTGAAACTCCAGGGCCTCAGAATCTCAGAATATTATCCACATCATCAAACTCCAATAGGCTGGGTGTTTCATACAAAGTTACTAATTTCATATCATAAAATCTATTTGGAGAAACTTTCCAGATGAAAAGACCAAAAGAAAGACAGCGGATGAGATGGAAAGATTACATTAAGGGGTTAGGGGTAGTCAGAGACACGAAAAAATGAGAATTTTCAGTAATTTTTTTTTGCTATTAAATCATTTTATTTTACAAAAGTAATAATATGGCATTATTAAACAATGTTTTGACTTGAAGGCACGAAAATTTGAAAAAAAAAACTTTATAATTTTCAAAGTTATAGCTGTCTGTGTTGACCCAGTTTCAAAAAAAGGTCCTTGCGGTGACTGTCATAAGTCCTTGGAGATTCATCTAAAATCAATCGGATGAAAAAAAATAGTTTTATAAATAGATAATCCTGGGCCTGATCGAAGCTTTTTTTTTCAAAAATTAACAAAATATATTGGATCTCATGGCCTTAAAAAATCGAAATTTTTGAAAAAAAAAACCTTCGATCAGGCCTGAGTTTATTATGTATTCTAAAAGCTGTATAAATTTCATTAAAATCTACTGAGCGGTTATCGAGTTACAGTTGTCACCAGTTCAAAAAACATTGTTTTGAGAAAAACGCAATTAAAGTTTCACACTAGATTTACGTACAGAAATACGAATTATTTAATTACTTACACAGAGTCATCTATTCCTGGGCCATATAATAGATCTTCAGCCATTGTGGAAGTTTCCAAAACGTCAATTTGGTGTTGCCTACGAAGCATTCTGCCTTCCCGAGTGTTGTCGTTGGCGCGCTGATCTGCCACTTTCACATGTGCAGCATCCTTTTTTTCAGCATACCGATGGGAATTAGACCCACAATCAAGTCCTAGGGTAATCATAATCATTAATAATGAATGTATACCTTCATTAAATATACAAGTAGCTATGTATGCAGCAATTTGTACGATAGTATAACTAGTATTCACGGTTTTTGGGCATATTTTCCACACTAGTTGGTTGAAGCTCTCATTATTATTCTGATTTAATCCACCTTCACATCTTGAAAGTAAATTATCATTACTGAGATCGTCGTAAATCGGTTTAATAGCTGTTAAAACATCAGGAGGTAAGGGAGAATAATCTTGAGTATAAGTATCAAGCTCTCCACGTGCTTCAGTGTGCTGATAAGAGCACCAAGAATCTTCGCCTTTTGGACACATATCATGATTCGGATTTTCATCAGTCGAACCGTAGTGGTAAAAAGTTGCCATAATAGCAGATTTCATATCTTCCATAGAATCGCAATGACGACGTATAGATGAACCATAGTACACAGTTAATTTGTCTATAACTTTTCCTGTAAGCTTACCTCTACCACCAAGACCTTTTTGTTTAGATTTCAGAGTACGCAGTCGAGTCCCCATCCGCTTTTGAACATGGCCTATACATTCCTTTTTATTTACGGTTGTATTTTTGTAAGGATCTGCTTTTATAATTCCAGAATAGGTTTTCGAATCACCATCGCCAATGTAGTTGATATATTTAACTCCATATTTTGTTTCAGACTGCTGAAACATTTCAATCATCGCATCCACCTTCATTTTCCCAGAAGACCCCTTGTGATTAGCACTACACTAATTTTCATGCGAATCATACCATTCCTCGAACTCAACCGTATTTCTTTTATTTTTCCAATACTCACATAGCTTACAATAAGCACTTTTAATGTTTATATCAAGAATCTTTCCAGAAAATAGCCAATTATAGAAGAAACTCCAAATGACGATGTAAATCCCCTTTTTTGCCAGGTTCCATCTCCCGATACAGTCAAATCATTCTTATTTTCATTTTCACTACTTGCTTCTTTTTCTTCATTCACAGCTTTTTTCATCAAGGCTTCTGCAACGGTTTTACCACAATCTAAAATGTGCTTCAATAATATTGTATGCGTAGTTTTATCTAAAAAAGACGGCATGTCCATCAGGCCACAAAACTTGCACAAACCTTCGTATCCTATCCCTAGTATTCTCATCACAAAAATGAAGCGTCTATTTATTTCGTAGGAATGCCCAATGAAAGAGCACGAAGGAATATATTCATTGTCACAGTTATTACAAGAAACTACAATTTTAAATCCCAGCCCACGTGTAATAGCTGTTTGAAATGCAATGTTTCCATCACATTTTTTACATTTCACAAGAGCAGAAATGGCAGTGAATACTGTAATAAAATTAATTATTCGAAATTCAGTGGTGCAACTTTCGGGTACATCGTTTTCAGTATTTTGTTTCAGTTTTTTAAACGATGCACTCCGAAGACTTTCATCACGTTCCGCCGTTTTTGGGTTAAATACATTTTTTCGTTTCTTTGAATACGACTTACGGATATTTTCAGATCTCCGAACTTCTCTCGAAACTTTTTTCGTATCACGTCCCATAATAAATAACTTAAAAAATAATTGATTTTAATAACGCACAACTATCGACTGCTCTCCGCAACTGCTACAGGCATACTAGTGACGTGGCGAAAAACAAAAATAACCGGTTGCTTGCAGCTGCCGCTAGCTACCTGCTCCCGAGCATTTTGGAGTGCCCGAGCGCTCTTTGTTATTTGTCGAATAACTCGAAAAATAATTATCGGATCAACTTCAAATTTTCAGAGAATATTTTTAAGATATCACACTTAACGAAAATGCAAAAAAAAATTGATTTTTTTAAAATCCTGACTACCCCTAACCCCATTAAAAATAACCTGCAATCTCAGCACAATATGGAAACGACAGCCCAGGATGATAATAGGAAGATGTATTACGATATTTTCATACCATGTTGTATGCACGTAGTTCCAGCCAGGAGATCCTTGTTGCAAGGCTATTGGAGTCTTTAATCCCTGCATTTTTTTAAACTCTTTCTATCCTTGCAGCGCTTGGGTATAGGTCTTCCCTAATATTTTCTAATTGTCCCTGTTATGGGTCATTCTTTATCAGACGAAATGCTATTGATGAAATACATGCAGGTTTTACGAGTTCATTTTTCCATCTCCCTTGGGCTCTCCCCCTTGCTCCATTGCCTGTGTATGGTCTCCATCTTCCGACTATTATGTTCTATATTCTATATGTCACATCGGCCATGACCACATGACCACTTTCATTTTAAGCTTGCTATTAGTTCTATGACGTCGGTAGTTTTAGTTTTATTTCTTATCCATTCCTTCATTTTCCTGTATTTAAGTGATATTCCCAGCATCTGCTTTTCCATCGATCTTTTAGTTTTCTGTAATTTGTCGACGTCTTTTGTGAGACTGCTGTTATACAGGCGTGAAAAACTTTGGATATCATGTGTAGCGGTATGTTTTGATTCTTTAGTACACACGATGGTCTGGCAAATGTTGCCCATCTCATTCTCACTGTTCTAATTTATTTATTTTTTTAATTTAGCTGTTTTCTACCTTTTGGGTATAAGCCTCCCTCTTATTTTGAGAGTTGTCACGATTTTGTGCCACCTGGTACCAGTTTAGTCCTGCCGCTCGTTTCAACTCCTCGCTCCATCTCATTTGCGGTCTTCCTATCCTCCTTTTGTAGCTCCATGGGCTCCATCGAATAACTGTGCCACTCCACTTATCCTGGTCTCTAGCTACGTGTCTCGCCCAGTCCAATTTCTGAGCAGCGGCGCGTCGCACGACATCATGAACCTTTGTTCTTTTCCTGATCCATTCATTTGTTTTCCTATCTCTTAATGATATCCCAAGTATTCTCCACTCAATTTGGTTTACTTTAAGTTTGTCGTGTATAGCTTTCGTGAAGGTCCAAGTTTGTGACCCGTAAGTAGTTACTGGTAGGATACACTGGTTGTATAATTCGGTTTTGAGATATAGGGGTATGTCCATATTCGATATGTCTTTTGGCATATGCCGTCCAATATTTGCCATATTCTCTCATTTATTTCGAGTTCTTGGTTAGCCTTGCCTATAGTTAGTGTTTGTCCTAGGTATTTGTATGCAGTTACTTTCTCGATTCTGTTGTCTCCTAGGGTAATTTCTCGATCGGCATCTACGTTTGATGTCATGTACTTTGTTTTGTCAAAGATGATTTTTAGGCGCTTCGTGGCCCTGTAGACGTCATCGATAAGTGTGGTCAGTTCTTCTCTGCTTTCGGCTACCACTACTATGTGATCTGCAAACATTAAGTGGTTGAGTTTCTCCCTGTTGATAATAATGCCTCTGTTTTGGAGGTCGATTCTTTTTAGTGCGTCCTCCAGAACTAGTGTGAAGAGCTTGTGTGAAGAGCCAGTGAAGGGTGACATTGGGTCTCCTTGGCGCACTCCTCTGTTAATTGCCACTTTGTCATTTTTCGTGTAGCTGAATTTGCAGAGTTGCGTTTCGGTAAATTTTATTAATTAGGTTTGCGTATCTATGGTCTATTCTGGCGTGTTTCAGTGCCGATATTTCCACCATGTCAAAACTCTTTCTAAAATTAATGAATACTAGCCATAAAGGTATATTGTATTCCGCAGCCCTCTCGATTAGTGTTCTCGTCGTTTGCAGGTGTTCTGTAGTACTGTAGGCCTTCCTAAACCCAGTCTGCTCTTTTGGCTGGTAATAGTCTAACTTAGGTGTGAGACGGTTGGTTAGTATTTTCGAGAATAATTTGTATATTTGGGATAGCAGGCTGATCGGTCTATAATTTTCTAGGTTCTCGGTGTCTCCCTTTTTGTGAATGATTATCACGAGGGCATTTGTCCAGTCCTGTGGTATGTCCTCCTTTTCCAGGCATTTGTTGTACAATATTTCTAGTTGGTCTTCTAGTATATCACCGCCATGTTTTAACATCTCTGCCAGTATGCCGTCTTCGCCCCTGCTTTTCCATTTTTAGTATGTTGTAATGCTGATCTGATTTCGTCCTTTGTAATCTCAGGTATGTCTTCAGAGTTGACGTTCATGACTTTCTCGTCCTGGTCTTGTTCGGTTGTGTCGCTCGTTACTTTCGTCTCGTATAGGTCTGCGTAGAATTCTTGTACCGTTCTTATAATTCCGTGTCTTCCTTCGATTCTATGCCCTGTTTTGTCTTTGATTCTGACGATTTCTTTCTTTGTGTTTGTCGCTAGTCCTCTGAACACTTTCGTCCTTTCGTGTTGTTCCAGTACTTTCTGCGCGATTTGCACATTGTGCTTTCTGATGTCCTCCTTTGTCATCTTTCTGGCGATTTTATTTGTTTCAGCGTATTCTGCTGATGATCTTTTGTTATTTGCTATAAGTTGTCGTCTTTTATCTAGCATGTTTAGTGTCTGCGCGCTAAATTTATTTTGCTTTCTAATTTTTGTTTCTGTGTACGTTTCTGCTGCTTGGTTTAGGGTTCTAGAGATCGTTTTGTTTGTTTCGTTTATATCATAGGTCCTCAGTCTCTGCTCCTTGAATATGCTTCCCAGGTACATTTATAATTTATTTGGGTCTTGTTGGAGATTCTCTCTGTCAATATGTTTGTATATCGACTTTTTGATATTTTTGCAACGCTCTAGATTTTGGTTTATGCTTATCCTTGCCCTCGCCAGACGATGGCCACTTCCAGTATTAAATCAGTTCAATACCTCGACGTTTTGTACTATTTGGATGTTCTTCGTTATAATATAGTCGATTTGGTTGAAAGTTCTCCCGTCTGGGCTTGCCCAGGTCCATTTGCGGTTGCGTTTCTTTTTGAAAGAGGTGTTAGCGTTATAGAGATGTTCTTCTTCCAGAAAGTCAGCCATCATTAAGCCTTCTTAAGATTTCTTTTGTCTAGCCCGTGTTTGCCTACGTATTTTTCCTCTGGGTCTGCTTGGCCTCCAATCTTGCAGTTGAAGTCGCCGATCACTAAAACTTGTGATGTTTTATTGCTGCGCATTCCTTCCGAGATATCCTCGTAGAATTTGCTGACGTCATCGTCTTCGGCCGTGCTTGTGGGAGCATATGCCTGAATTATCTTTAGTGTTTCCAGTCTATTTATTTGTATAGTTACGTATATCACTCTTTCGGATATAGCATTGAGCATTTTTACGTTGTCTGTTAGTCTCTTGTGTATCAGTACGCCACCTAGACTGGAGTTTTCGTGTCCTTTGTAGTAGAGCTTATGTCCGGATTTGAGCTTGGTGTAGCCTTCGCCTCTTTTCCTTGTCTCACTTATGCCAATCACGTCCTATTTGATTTTTTCAGTTCCGCTTCCAGTTCTTCAGTTCTGTCTGATCTAATGTTGTACGTAGCAATGTTCATCTTTGTGTGGCAGCCTGATTTCTTCCAGGTATTCTTCGCACCCTCTGCCGTTCTATTCTGGCTACAGCTGCTGTTGTAGGCAACAACTTTCCGGCTGCTGGGGACTAAGGGCCTTTCCTTTATGTTACAGTTCACTTAATTTAAGGGTTTTGGCATTTAAGACAGCACGCTTGCCAAGCGGGTTAGTAAGTTTATATTTCAGCCGCCCCTCTGGGGAACTGACGCTGTTATTAGCCGCCCATCCTGGGTCAGACGCTATTGTGCTAGTTTTGGTCCGCCCCGGGTATTTCGTTTCCCCGGTACCACCTATATCTAGGAGGCTTTCCCTTATCCGCCACCCGGGGAGGCGCCAGATGGGCGACTAGCAACCTCGCACGACTGTTCTGATAGATTGTCCATATATTAGGACAATATTATTTGGAAGTATTTATTTAAGATAAGGAAGACAATTAGGAAGTATTTATATACTTGCCATATCTTTGTGTCACTTAGTTTTATTTCATAATGGTCATTTGCATTTGATATATCTTTTATTTTGTTAAAATTTATACCAAGCCCTCTTATGATTGAAACTGTATACAGATCTGTAAGCATATTTACAATTAGTTGTTTTACGTACTATTACTATTTTAGTAGTTTCATGCTCGTTAGGTCAGATAAGAAGCACATTATCCGCATATTTGAGGTAGTTGAGATAATTTTACCTCTAAAATTTCTTTCTTTGCCGAACCTCACAATCGCAGATCTGGCTGTAACCTCCACGACAAGATGCAATAGAGTCAGATGTAGTAGCAATACGGTGATTGGTAAACTAATAAAAGATCTCTTGTCTTGTCTATCTAGTGTTTTCTGTCTAGTGTTGCTTGTCTTGTCTTACCTCTCTAGTCTAGTCTGCCTAGTCTTGTCAACCTAGTATTGTCTGTCTAGTACTTTCTGTCTAGTCTAGCCTGCATAGCCTTATTTGCCTTGCCATGTGTCTTTATTTTTTTCTGCCTAGTCTTGCGTGGCTAGCCTTATTTCATTTCTTCTGTATCTAGTCCTGTTGGTTAAGTCTTGTCTGTCTATTCTTGTTTAACTACTTTTTTCTGCCCAGTATTGTCTGTCTAGTCTTATCTGCCTAGTCTTGTTTCTTTTGTTTTGCCTGCCTATTTCTGTCTGCCTAGTCCTGTCTGCCTATTTCTGTGTGCCTAGTCTTGTCTGCCTAGTTTTGTTCGGATAGTCTTATCTGCCTTGTTTTCTCAGCCTAGTCTTGTTTGCCCAGTTTTGCCCGCCTAGACTCGTTTACCTTGTCTACCTTATACGGCTAGTCTTCTCTGTCTAGTTTTGTCGTTGTAGTTTTGTCTTTTTAGTCTTGTCTGTCTAGTCTTGTCAGTCTGGTTATGTCTGTCTAGTCTTATCTGTCTAGAGTTATATATGCGCTCAAGAAGATGCGAGTTTCTTAGTACAACATTTTATTCTGTTTCTATTAAGGGTCGTATACCACCCACAGTTATGTACACATTTCAGATGACGCAGGCTTCTCGGAATAATATCTGCTATTTATAATTATTTATCTTATCTACTATTTACTATGGATCGTCGACCATTCTTAGGTACCTATTTCCCCACCATTAGTTTTATCTATAAATACTCGAATAACTAACAATGATGTTAGAATGTAGTTTTACAACCATACAATACGTATCGTCGCTCTTATTAATATAAAGCTCCACGATTGTTAAACTCGAAATTTAACTCTAGTCTTCGCTGTTTTGTTTCTTCTGCCTAGTTCTATGTGTCTAGTCTTGTTCGCGTACTTTTGTCTGTCTATTTATCAAGCTTCCTCATAGTTTTATCTATTTACTATTAAACTTTCTTCTGTAAGACCATAAAGTTATGATTGATATGGACAGTTTCAGTATATAAATAGATTTAAAATTCCTGGTGCATGCGCCAGGTCGTCACTATAAAATTTGCCGCGGTGCACAATTTCACCACCTCGATGGCGAAATTGTCGCTGAATTTTCGAATAGAGAAATACTTGCATACATAGTTTTATATCGTCTAGTCGATATTCGCGCCCGATTTATTTATTTGACCTACTCGCACAACAAATTGAACATAAATAAAGTAAATTATTGTATGTGAAGGATGCCATTATTATAATCGTGGGTAACAGTATCCAAATCGGGCGTAAATGTAAATTACGTTTTTATTACATTTCAATGTAAATCAAATGGCGTTTCATTATTAAACGATTTCTGTTTGTTGTTACTATGGCAGCAACTCACCTCACTAAACATAAAAATAGTAGGAAAAATAAATTTTCTGACATATATTGAAATTGAATTTCTTTAATTTTTAATCAAGAAGTCTCGGCTTCTCAGTCTGGATTTATCTGGCACTAATATAACTTAACCTAACTGTAACTTAATCTAGATTAGATATAGGATAACCTAGATTACATTGACAACGACCAAATAATGTTCCAATCACTGTACATTTTTACTAGTTAGCAATTTTTGTCACGGATGCGCTGAACGTTCTATCCTTATTATGTCAGTGATTTGTGTATCAAAATCACAATTTTTCAATATTATCGGCTATTTTAAGTTATTTTATTATTGTAAAAATGTGATCAAATTGAATTAAAAACTTTATTGATTACAAAATTAATTATCATAAAATTATAGAGTCGACATTTATTATTACTTTCAAATATAAAAAATACCTTATGTGTTTATCCTTATGTGTTTATAAACACTTATATATTTTATATATCGTGGGCGCGCGTGAAAAAGGGGATAAGTCATTTTTTTCCAAAAGTGTGTTTTTATCATCATTCCAAAGCAAAAAGCTTTCTCCGTCATTGTGCAAAAGGAGACAAGTCAAATGTGACCCAATCATATTTAATTTGGTTGTGAATTAGGAGGTAGTTTGGACTTGCCCCAATGTTGTTTGTGTAAAAGGGGATAAGTCATTAGATAATTCTAGTAATGTAATGTTATGACTTATCTTTTTAGCACTGATCTAGATTGCTGCGCTTAAGAGGTTATGCCACTAAAAAATCTTACTTAACTCCTTGAACATATCAATTTGAGAAGGTGACTTAAACTGATGCTCAAAGTTCAAAGAAAAAAAAAACATTTTGAATTGTGGATCTCTTGTGGAACAAAATAATAGCAAAGGTACGTTTCTTTATAGAGGTTTTCTACTGTGGTCAGGTTGATTACGGTGTATAAGTTCATTCATAGATATATATATATATATATATATATATATATATATATATATATATATATATATATATATGTATATATATATATATATATATGGGGTATTCCATGCCAAATCGACCACTTTTGACCCCGACTCTTTTCGATTTGGCCGAAAGTTTTCCATCCTTTTCTACCCTATAAAAAACGGTTCTCAGAATTTTTTTGAATTTTTTTACCTAACTCCAAAAAAGTTATGAATTTTTCAAAAAAATGGCTTTTTTATTTTCAAATAGCCATAACTTTTTCAAAACTAAACATTTAGGTACCTTTTTTTTTAAAAAATTTTTGTTTTTAGATGTACTTTCCGATAAAAAATATTAAAAAATTTTTGTAAGTCAATACATATGGAATTTTTCAGTTTTTTGACAAAAATCAATGATTTTTCGAAGTTCGACATTTTTTTTTTTTTAATTTTTTTTTTCTAAAATAAACTTCAATCAATTCCACAGTTATCCCTGTAGAACCCAGATTGGGCCGATTTCTCTTTCTATTTTTTTTATTCAATTGAAAAAAAATTGTTAAATTTTCAAAAATGGAAAAAAAAAATTTTTTCATAAATTTTATTTATATAATGAGATAAATACAATTCAACGATTTCACGGCATTATATTCACAATTTAGAGGCTTCATCGATGACTGTAATTAGTAAGATCAATAATTGATGCAGCTAAAATTAATTACTTTTCTCTCTGTCGTTTAAATATTTTACAAATTGTGTGTTCATTCGAATTCGAAAAGTTTTTAACTAGTAAACAACCATTTTTGTCTGGAATTATACAATGTAGTTGTTGAGTTCCTGTAATCGGTTTCGTTTTCAAAAATCGATCATTTAAATCATTTACTGCTGTGTCATAATCTTCTTCTGGGGAAAACTTCACTATAATATTCGGCAAGTTATCCGGTGCAGAAGCCCATTCAAAAAGTTCTTCTGGTGTCGTTATTTGTTTGTCTACCGCGAGTTGGAGACTTGCTCTCGCTGCAAGTCGTTTGAGAATACCACCGATTCCATCACACGGACCTTTCCCATGGGCAGTCGCAAAAAAATGCCATTCAGCAGGAATATCAAAATCATCTTCGTGGTAATATAAATTTACAAAGTTTTTAAAGTTTTTAAATTGTTGAGGAGCTCCATCAGAAAAATAATAAATCTTGTTACAACGTTCAGGAAGACTTTTCACGTAATCAGTTATTATTTCGATGAAAACATGAACAGCAACGGCATCATGTTTGTTAGAATCTGAGATAATTACTAAACTTTTGTGTTCAAGTTTGTTATTTACTTTATAATAAATAACGACTGGAAAAACTGTTGCCTGATTATTATTCCAGTGAAAACCAGCTGCCGCATTTTGTACTACGAAGGCATAATTTTCTGCAAAATCACAAATAATAACGTATTCGTTTGGTTTCAATGTTTCTTTCAATGTCTTCAAGAATTGGGCTTGCTCCTTAGCAATGAACGAATGAGGTAGAAGAATTTCTAACTCACTACAAAAATTTTCCACAAATTCTTCTGTAGGCTTAATAATAGTTTCTAAACTACTTCTCGGTTTTGATATCCAATATTTATATGTAATATTCTCGATTTCCCGGTCCTCAAAACATTTTAGTAAAATTTTACTCAACTCATCGACCCCAGGACAGTTTTTACATCCACCTAAATAACACTGAAAATATGGATTTTCACATATAATCATGCTCAAGTAATCGTTGTAGTGTTTAATGGGCTTTTCTGTGTTCCTTGTCAAAGAATAAATATTTGCACCTAAAATAACAGTAATTTAGTAAACTTAAAATTCACGCATTTATAATTGTATTAATTAATTTGATAATTACCAAGCATTATTAACTTCACGTTTTGATGAATCGTACACACGCAGATGGTGTGTGTTCCACTTGCCCCTGCTAACACACAATGTTTTGGTCGCAAAGAAGCGAATTTTGAAAATCCAATTCTCTCAGCAGGATTTATTTCACAGAAACATTGGTATAATTCTTTTAAGTTAGACAGGATAAGTCTTTTTTGGACGTGTATCCGATTACCATCATCACTTCGAATTGATACAAAGTCTTTCATACCGGGCATTTGAGCACTATACTCATCATCGTTGTAAAAATTTTCTACTTTAAATTTTACCTGATCAGTAATTGTCCTCCCTATACAAAAATGTTGAGTAATTTAGTTTTCAAGTGTATTTAAAACATCGATTTTACGCTACCCATACCTAATTTCGATTCAGGTGTAGAAAGTAAACCCGTTTCTTTAACCAAATTTTTTGCTACTCTTGACAAATGTCTTGATGTATTCATAGTTTCACAAATACGTCTCTCACTCCATTTTACAGGTAATAATGTTAAAATTTGTATTTTCAAAGACTTATCAGTTTCTTTATCGTTGAATTTATCATACAACATTTTAATTAGAGAGCGAAAATTTTCACCATCGTCATCAATCGATTCTTCATCTGAAGAAGAAAGCAAAACTTTTTTCAAGCTGTCGGATACCCGATTTATTTTATTGTTCAAAAATTGATTATCATTCAATTTCTTCGATGGAATCGGTGATTGATTTAACAATTCTAATGCATGGTTTATTACGGGTAATTGAGTTGCAGCGCAACTTGGGATCCTGAGCTTGATTGTGATGCTTTGGGTTCGCTATCAAATGACATGGAACCTTAAAAAATAAAACTTACGGAATGATAAGGATAATGGGAGATCCGTGGCAGTTGTATTACTATCATTATCAGCCTGATCATTGTTGTCATTATTGTCACTATAGTTGTCTTCACGGTCACTTACATCAGCACTAGGATCATTACGAGCATTTGTTTGTTGCTTCACTAACTCTGAAGCTTTTTTTCGACATGAACTGCATAATAAATAATTATCATCTAATCCTAACGTTACTTTCATAATATCAGTCGCCGGACGTAAACCAATTTTTTTAAAATGAGATTCCAACTCAAAAGGATTACAACACCGATCAAATACCTTTTTTGACGCCATAAAGACAAATTAAAAAAGCGCTTATAAACTAGAGAAATTATTTATTTATACAACAAATGTAATGACAATCTTTTATAAAACACTAGATTGCACAAAAGATTTATAGGTTATGTTTTAGATCTCAAAATGAAAAAGCCGCACTTTTAATCAAAACATACTAGCTTATAGCATCTAGTTTACTGGCTATAGGTAAGTCGATAATTGTTATCCCTAGTTTATCGATCTAATTGATATATTAAAATTTGAATCTTACTAATTACAGTCATCGATGAAGCCTCTAAATTGTGAATATAATGCCGTGAAATCGTTGAATTGTATTTATCTCATTATATAAATAAAATTTATGAAAAAATTTTTTTTTTCCATTTTTGAAAATTTAACAATTTTTTTTCAATTGAATAAAAAAAATAGAAAGAGAAATCGGCCCAATCTGGGTTCTACAGGGATAACTGTGGAATTGATTGAAGTTTATTTTAGAAAAAAAAAATTAAAAAAAAAAAATGTCGAACTTCGAAAAATCATTGATTTTTGTCAAAAAACTGAAAAATTCCATATGTATTGACTTACAAAAATTTTTTAATATTTTTTATCGGAAAGTACATCTAAAAACAAAAATTTTTTAAAAAAAAAGGTACCTAAATGTTTAGTTTTGAAAAAGTTATGGCTATTTGAAAATAAAAAAGCCAGTTTTTTGAAAAATTCATAACTTTTTTGGACTTAGGTAAAAAAATTCAAAAAAATTCTGAGAACCGTTTTTTATAGGGTAGAAAAGGATGGAAAACTTTCGGCCAAATCGAAAAGGGTCGGGGTCAAAAGTGGTCGATTTGGCATGGAATACCCCATATATAAATATATATATATATATATATATATATATATATATATATATATATATATATATATTTATATATATATATCATTCTGCTGTAATAAACTGTCATAGATTTAGGTTAGGTTGGTTAAAGTACGTCAACATGAACGAAAATATAATTGATTGTCCTGATAGTGATGTTACAGTTATGGAGACACATATGAATCATGCTGTTTTAGAAAGTGTAGCCATGGAGGTAGAACATGCGGTAATGGAGGTGTCCTCAATAGATATGAACCAGGTTATAGCATTTGAAAATGCAGACCAAGAGGCGAAAACTGCAGTTGTGGAGGAGCTACAAAATACTGTGATTAGAACAAGAGCTTTTCGGAATAGCAAACGTATTTTAAAGGGAGGCACCAGGGAAAGTAGGACGAATAGAAAAGATGCATTGTGTAATGGTAAAGAATACATCACCAAGAAGGGGAAGATAATTAAAAGAAAGAAATTATCTAAGCTTGAGCCGTGTAGAATGAAATGTCCAGAAAGAATTAATGCTAAAGACACAGAAATCTTATTCAGAGTACTATGAGTACTATGCTTTAGATTCTCATGATAAACGCATGTATATATCAGGATTAATATAGATATCTGAGAAAGTCGCTTCCAGTTCAATAGTTTAGGACCCTAATAGATTTCACCATAGACAAGTTTCTTTACGATATAAAGTACATATAAATGGAATATCTTATCCAATTTGTAAAGCAGATTTGTTAAAATGTTTTGCAATAGTAAACAAGTTTGTTGCAATCATTGTAGCTAAAAACGTTCATCCGGAGGCGGTACAGTACATAGGGGAGACCGGTTGGAGACCAGGAGTTGATACGTTTTTTGGTTTTTAGTTTTTTACTATTCTGATAGTTTCTATTAGTTACTATTCTGATTAGATTCGTCAAATTCAGGCCAAATTATACCATCGACATTGTTTGCCATCCCAATTTTTTCCAAGCCCCGAATTAAAACCAGTCAATCGTTACTGACCAATTTTCGAATCAACTCAAAATGTATCAATTTGCCCCGTCCAGGGGCAAGTTGATACGAGTTTGGGTCAAGTTGATACATGGAACTAAAACGTTGAAACAAATCAAACACACCACAAAATACAAACTAAAATAATATTAATTTAGGGTAAAAAAAATTGTACAAATGTTAAAAATAAGGTTAAAAATTTAAAATAACAAGTAGTTCTAAGTTAAACAAAGCTCAAAAGTTCAAAGCTCAAAAACCATCAAAGGTGGTTCAGAATGTGAATCAGCAACGTTGCAAGGTATCCAATGCTGTCTCATTTGAACAAACTAGTGACGAGTCCGAGGACGAAGACGCTGTTTGTTTATGGTGCCTCAAACGGATTTCTAAATAGCGTTCTGGACAGCAATGGATCCAATGCACATCTTGTCGCAAGTGGGTACATCTGGAATGCGGGAAGGACTGTCTTAGATTTATATGCATTCACTGTGATTCTGATGGTGAACATGTTATTATTTATATACATTCAGTTAGGATATTTTATCCCCTACTCATGTTCACCATCAGAATCACAGTGAATGCATATAAATCTAAGACAGTTCTTCCCGCATTCCAGATGTGCCCACTTGCGACAAGATGTGCATTGAATCCATTGCTGTCCAGAACACTATTTAGAAAACCGTTTGAGGCTTAAACAAACAGCGTCTTCGTCCTCTGACTCGTCACTAGTTTGTTCAAATGAGACAGCATTGGATACTTTGCAACGTTGCTGATTGGCATTCTGAACCGCCTTTGATGGTCTTTGAGCTTTGAACTTTTGAGCTTTGTTTAAAGATAATTAATTAATTTTTCCTTTTCCTTTCCTTATTCTCGCCTCTTTTTCTAATTCTTCTTTAACCGGCGTCTCAGTCAGAATAGCCGACTTCATTCTCTTGCGGCGCTCTAAAATTTTCCTTCCGCTCCTCCGCCTTCGGATACGGTTTCAACTCCTGTGGACTGACATATCTGGCCCCAGAACCTCTGCTGGTAGATTGGACAGGCAGTTTCTGGAGACGCTGATTGTTGAGGTTCATCAGACGTGAGAGGGCGATCTGTGACATATGATGGCAGAGAATCCAGACATAACATTGGTAGGGTTTGTAGCATTGGGGAGAGCCTGCTTCACTACCCCAGGAATGTCGTATATGGAATATGTTTTTCGTGGATTGTTTGTCATCCACTCATCCACTCATCCACTCCAGCAAAGTAATATTTTTTGAAGGGTCCGTAAACCGACTTATCAAGAGGTTGTAGGCGGTAGGATGTGTGCGACGGGAAAGATACCAGTATGATACCATTATTATTGCAGAAGTTTAGGACTGTTATAGACAATATTATCTAACAGCAATAAGCATGGTTTGTCCTTGGTGGAGTTAATATGCTTATGGAAATGTTCGATGAACTCCATGAATGATGACGCAGTCATCCAGCCCGATTGATGAGCTGTGTCGATGCTACCAGGAGGGCCGTCTCTAACCATGAATTCTTTGCAGTGAACCCTGGGAAAAATAAACATGGGTGGCACGGTATTTTTATATTGTCGAAAAACGATAGTTGGATTCCTTGGGGCAAGTTGATACGGCGTATCAACTTTCCCCAGCTGAAGTGTATCAACTAGCCCCGGAGGACGCCATGACACTTAACCAAACATAACCACGAAACGAAGCAAACTAAGAATTCAAAGACATGTGAAATTACTTACGTATTACAAACAGAGCACAAAACATATTTGGATGTTTCATACAACTTGTATCATCAAAATAAATAGACAACAATTGACAGAAGAAAGATTTACTATGGTGATAAAAAACAGTTTTGTTAACGTAGAATTGAAACTAATCATAAGATCTTGATGGGAACACTGTCTGACTAAGCCCTATACCTTTACGAATTGATAGCTGTGGTGGGGAGCACCTGCGCACTACCATCAACTCCAGACAAACGTTGTATCGACCTGCCCCTTCTCAACTTGTCCCGGTCTCCCCTAGAGATAACAGAGGAAGTTCAGTTCCATATAACAAGACATCTGACGATAGGTTGGCCGCAGTTCGTCAGAATCTAATCTCTATTCCTGCCTACGAAAGCCACTATACAAGAGACACAAAAAAAGTATTTGCCTCCTCATTTGACTATTGAGGAATTGTATAATGAATACAAACGTATAGAAGGCAGCAAAACCCAATAAAGTCACTTACCAGACCTGTGATCGTCTAAAAATGGAAATTAAAATGAGCAATACGGATAATGAAAAACATGTATCTGAAGAAAGATATGAAAAACATCTAATGCTTGCAGATAATGCATACACTTCAAAAGCTAACGATAGTGAAATTTTTAAAAACGACCCCTCAAAAAAAAACAATATCTTTTGATCTTCAGGCATGACTGCTAACCTCAATGCTGAAAAACTGTATTTCCTTCTATAAACGCCAGTTATGGGTTTTCAATTTGACTGTGCATAACTTCGTTAACTCACAAGGGTATTGTTACCTTTGGAATGAAACAATAGCAGCAAGAAGGGCAAATGAAATTGCATCGAGTGTTTACAATTATATCGAAAATCTTCCAGAAAACATTGCGACATTGACAATGTACAGTGGACACATGTGGAGGCCAGAATAGGAACACCCACTTTGCTGCAATGTGCTTAACGGCAATACAAAAATCAAAAACTTGGTTGAAATAAATCATATAAGTTTCTTGTCCCTGGACACTCACACATGGAATGCGACACGGACCACAGCGTCATTGAGAAAACGAAAAAAAATATGCCCCGTCAATCGAACACCCGCGAGACTGGGCAGGGAAAAAGAAGCCGTTGCTAGTGAAAGAGATGGCTCAAAAAGATTTTTTTTCTTACTCAGATTTACTAAAATCATCCTTGCAATTGCGTAAAACAGACGTCGAAAATAATAAAATCAACTGGAGACAAATTGGATGGATAAGATATTTGAAGACGATTGGCCCTTCATTTATTGTTAATTATTCTGTTGATACCGAGGACAGCTTCAGAACATTGAGTTTTTCTAAAAAAGGAAAACGATCAAAATTAACTCCTAGAGTTATGTTTCTACACAGCCACTTCCAATTTCAGCTGAAAAAAAGAAAGATCTGATCGATCAGCTGCCATTTATCTCGAACACCTTCAAGGAGTATTATAGAAAATAGCTAAAAGCAACAATGGAAAGAAGCTAAAGAAAAAGAAAAGGAGGGCTCATGTAGATGACTTGGCAAGCGACAGTGAAAGTGAATAACTAACAATAAGTAATACAGTACAATATTATAATAGAAATAGTTTTAATATTAATTTAAAATAAATGTTCAAATCGTTTTTGTCTAATAAAATTTACATAAATTGGGGTATCTTTATTTCTAATTTTTTTTTTTTTTTTTCTAGAATATTATACTTATTTTTGATAGAAATTATGTTTTTATGTTCAAATCGATTTATTCCAAAAATATATAATTTTTTCAACGAAGGAAGGTTTGGTACGAATTGTGTTTACAAGGAAAAGCCATTAAACATTTTCAATTTATTTTTGATCAGTTTGCTTTATTACTAAATTACAATAAATCGGCTGAAAATATTCAAAAGCCATTTTATAACATGATTTATAATGAAATCAGGAAAATAAAAGGTAAAAATTGCTTGGAAAAAAAATGTATTAGATTTTGGAAGTGACATCAAACTTTCTTTTTTGATTTCCCAAAATTCTCGTTTTCTGACATATCCCCTTTTGCACGCGCGCCCACGATATTATATTGATATATTTTATATATTATATTAATATGTTTTATTCTCTTGATATTGGGCTCAATTTATTAATAAGGTATAGAAATAATTACTTCATTCGCATAGACTCTAATCACCAAGAAAGTTAGAAATTACGTGTTTATTCTTAAGGAAGTCATTTAACAAGTTCTATGTTATAAAAAGACCAAAGGTTAAAACCAACAAAAATATGAAGGAAAACATGCTATTATTTAAACTAGACGTTTAATCACGTAGCTTCCACGTACGTCAGCATTCAGAAAAATTAAGTATGATAAATCTTTTTCGCTAATTTAATTGAAAATATTCTCAGTCATAGACTTTCATGTTACTCACGTTCCTCAATACATATTTTTTTCTCTATTTTGTGTAGTTCCGCCCTATATTCAGAATATTGCGCTCTCGATCATAAATATTTTCTCATCATGGCAAACATCCATAGTAAAAAAGCTTTTCGAGCCTTCAAAACAACCCAAACTGGAAGATTAGTCGGCTAGAGAGTTCGAGGCTATTCATTAACATACACTAAGGAAATATATACAAAGTTTTCTATTTATTTACTCTATAAATAGAAAGTTCTTGGTTTATTTATGTGACTAATTTACTTAACTCATTAAAACAACAAATTGATATTCTGTTTGAATAGATTACAAATCAATTCAAAAGTATAAATGAGCAACATAAGAGAAGTATCAATTTATAAATTTCATATTAAACACAAAATATAAACTTATCAAACAGGAGATCAAGTAGATAGATAAAAACTATAAAAGTAGTGACAAGTGACATGCAGACATAAAATATTAAGTAGACCAATTGCATGAAGCAGATAATATAATGAAACCCTAAAGCAGCGTTTGGCAACCGGGGATCAAATCAAATCAAATATAATTTATTTCATCAAGATAAGTAATAATGTACGAACAAAAGGATATATTATACCATACTTGAAAATACATATTTGAAAAATATATTATATATAAAATATAATATGCACATATACATATATACATTATTTTTATTATTATTTTTAATGAGGCGAGTTCACAGCAGTCCGGTATTCGTCCATATCATATGGTTCAATATTCATAATGAATAGGTACAATTTCTTTTTCAAATGGTTGATATGCATTTCTTAATACTCTTTCGGTAAATTATTGTAGAGTTTTATTAGGCTATACGGTGGATTTTTTTCTGTCATCGTCAGTCTGTGTCGGGGGATAGTATAGAGTTCCTTGATGTATCTGGTATCCCATCTCTTTTTTTTTCTCTCAAATTTCTTAAATTTCCTAATGTTTGAATAAGAACATCAAGCGTTCGAAAACGTATGTGCCTGTAACAGTTAATATATTCGCTTGCTTAAGTCTTCCCCTGCATGACTCTCTATAATTTAGATTGAGAAGTATCCGTAATGCTTGTTTTTAGATCCTGAGTACATATTTAATGTCTGTACCACTTCCCCAGAATGCAATACCGAAACGGAGATGGCAATGAAAATTAGAAAAACAGACCAGTCTTAGTATTGTACTGTCTATGTAGGGCTGTAGTGTTCTCAACGCATAGACGGCCTTGTTTAGTTTTGTTTTTAGTTTGAGTATATGTGTAGACCAGGGCTTCTTAAACTATGGGTCGCGGCCCCAAATGGGGTCGCTTAGCAAAATCTTGGGGTCGCGAGATTTTACTGTAAAATATTTAAATTCATTAGTGAGAGTTTGAAAATGGCCGGCTTCTGAGACAACGATTCATCAACACTAATTGTAGTTAAAGTTGGCAACCCTAGAGACAAGGATTCAGCAACATTGACTCTAATAACATATTGTAGATAATTATAAATAAATTAATTACCGAATAAATAAATAAAACTGTATTATTCTTGCGAGGTTTTTCGCAAGAAACTCCACTCTCCACGAGACCCCACTCTCGTACACGAGTGGACCTCGCAAGAATAATACAGTTTTATTTATTTATTCGGTAATTAATTTATTTATTATTATCTACAATATGTTATTTATATATATGTTTATTGGTATTTTTAGGATTAAAATAATTTAAGGGCAATGGATAAATGGCTGAACTTAAGTAAGAGAGGTAAAGTTGCAGGTCTCCTGCTACAAAGTCTTCACAAACAGGATTTATTATTGACAAACAGGCATCTAATGTGCGAAAAGGAAAATATAACGAGTCTTTTCTTCAATTTGACTTTACATTTAAAAATTGTAATGGTAATGAACAACCTATTTGTTTGATCTGCAATGAATTACTGGCTACCGAAAGTATGAAACCATCAAAATTAAAAAGGTAACTTGAATCAAAGCATACTTCGTATGCCAATAAACCAAATGAATATTTTGAGACTATTTAAAAGACTCTTCCAATAAAGATATAAAATCTTTTGAAAAAATGATGACAGGTATGTTTATAAAGAAAACGTCGAGGAAGAATTGTTATTTTGTCGTTCTTTGAAAGACTATACTGGAGGGAAAGACATATATTCTAAAGTTAACGAATTTTTAAAAACTGAAGGGTTAGAATGGAAAAATTGCTGCGGAGTATGCACGGATGGTGCAAAAGCGATAACGGGGTCAAAATATTGGTTTTAAATCATTTTTTCAAGCTGCTCATTATGATCATTTAACTTTTACTCACTGCCTTATTTATCGGGAGGCCCTCGTAGCTTAAAAAAATAGCACCAGAATTGAACGATGTAATACATGATGCTATTAAGATTATAAATTTTATTAAGCGCAATGCTCTTAACATCCGCTTATTTTCAAATCTCTGTAAGGATACGGATTCCCACTATACAAATTTATTATTACATGCAGAAATAAGGTTGATATCAAGAGGTAAAACTTTAAGAAGATTATTGTAATTAAGGACGAAATCGAAATATTTTTAACCGAACAAAAATGTGATCTTGCTACTTTTTTTCAAAATGACCTGTGGCTCTCCAAGCTGTGTTGTCTATCAGATATTTTCGAGAAATTAAACGATCTAAACGTGTCCCTTCAAGGAAAAAATTGTAATATACATATTTACTTCGAATGATAAAATTGAATGTTTTATTAAAAAGATCCAACTTTTGGAAAAGTAGGGTAGAGAAGAATTCGTTCGAAATGTTTTCCAGTATCGACAAATTTATATCCGAGAAAAATCATTGCAAAACTTTTATCTAAAAAATTATTATAGGTCACTTAAAAACGCTAGAAACACAGTTTCGTAAATATTTTACATCTAATATTGATTTTGAAAAGTTATCTTGGATTCAAAAGCCATTTTAGATTGGCATTGACGTGTTTGATCACCTGCCATATAAAGCGCAAGATGAATTTACTGAGCTTTCGAGTGACTCAAACCTAAAACTAGACTTTTCAAAAAAGCCTTTAACTGAATTCTGGATCGGAGCTAGAACTGAATTTCGCACAATCTCTGATATGGCATTAAATATTCTTCTGCCTTTCAACACCACATATTTATGTGAAATTACTTTTTCAGCTTTAACATATATCAAATCCCAATATCGTTCATCGCTAAAAAATGTTGAAAAGAGATTTTACGTCCAGCAGTGTCAAATATTACACCAAGATTTAGTTTGTTATGTAGTAAAAAACAAGCACATCCGTCTCATTAAAAACTAATTTTCCTTTAATTTTTATATATTTAAACAGCTGCGCTCGAATATATTCGAAAGGATTAAGACTCGGAATATATATCATTATTGCAAAAAATGCTGTTTTCATTAAAAATAGGTATATAATTTTCGAAACTATAATAAATACATTTTTACAACTTTATGTGCAAATTTTAATTTTTGTATGTTTCTAAACAAATTCTAAAATTATATTGTTACCTAATCAATAAGTCACGATAAAAAAATGGGGTCGCGAAAAAAATCACAATACTAAATGGGGTCGCGAATGAAAAAAGTTTAAGAAGCCCTGGTGTAGACCATTCCAGCGTATAATCAATGTATAAACCTAAGAACCTAACAAATTGTTTTATATCTAACCTGTTTTCCCCTATTTTGTATTCCTGTGGATAATTTATTTTACTCCGTTTAGTCTTGAACGTAATTAGGTTGGTTTTTGTTTTATTTACAATTAATTTATTTTTACTACACCATTTGTCCAGCAAATTTATTACCCTATTCGCATTATTACCGATATCTTTCACAGACTTATTTATTAGCAACCAACTGGTGTCATCGGCATATTGTATCATTTTATGTTCCATGTTTTTGTGAATTTTCTGGAAGGTGATTAACATATAGCGTAAACAGCAGCGGCCCTAATACACTTCATTGAGGTTTACCAACATTAATAAGCCTAGAATTTGATTTAACACAGCCTTGAGGGGTCATAATTTTTGTCATCTGCTCCCGGTTACTTAGGAACGATTGTATTAATTTCGCAGCCACTCCTCGTATTCCATACTTTGATGATCTACTAAGTCGTACGCTTTTGTTAAATCTAGCAGTAGTCCAATTGGCATTGTGTTATTTTCTAGGTTTTCTAATATATCTGACAAAAAAGTGAAACATGCTGTATCCGTATTCTTCCCCTTGGTGAAGCCATGTTGATTCTTATTTAAACAATTATATTTCTCTAAAAAAATATTTAATCTGTGATGAATTAGTTTCTCAAATATCTTTGAGAAATTTATCATTACACTAATCGGTCTGTAGTTGTCCATGCTACTTGTGTAACCGGCTTTATAAATCGGGGTTATCATTGATAGTTTCAACATACCAGGAAAAATTGCGTGTTGTATTGCATTATTAAATATTTTATTGCATTATTATAATAGTATAACAATGGGTGTGCAGTCGAATCACTCACCTTTTCTACGATCGAGATTGGTACTTCGTCGTAACCCGAACTTGTTATTTTTTTGAGACTCTTGATTGTGGCGTTTAGTTCATCTATTGTAGCCGGGTGTAGAAAAATTGAATTTCCGTTTTCATATATGCTATCCGCATAGTCCGTTTTTGTTAGCCCTTCTTGTAAGATTCTCGCCCTGTCTGCATAGTGATTGTTTATCTTTGTTGCTGTGGTAGTCGGATGTTCGGCTTCTTTATCTCAACTATCTGTCTGATGACATTTCATGTTGTTTTTTGTGGATTTTCTGCCTCTCGTATTTGGTTTTCATAATTTTCCCGTTTTGTTGCTTTTAACAGTATTCTATATGTCCTGCGCAGATTGTTATAAATTCTCTTATAGCTTGGATCCACATGAGAAATTATTTGCACTAACCTAAGGTTTTCGTCCATTCCTTGTAGGCGAGAATTCGACAGGATTTTTAGTTTCTTATGGTTATTGTGGATCTTGATACGCTGGAAACATTCATTAAAGAGAAGTAGGATAATTTCCATGAACGCCTTCCACTGGCCGTTTACATTTTTTCCTTCAATTTGATAAACTTGTGTCCAAGTTTCATTTGTCAATTTTTCTTTAAAGTGTTTCACACTATCTTCTTCTTCTTCTTGCAGTCCTTCTCCTACCGGAGGTTGGACACCATCATGACTATTCTTATCCTGTTCACCGCTGCTCTGAACAGTTCCGTGCTGCTACAGCTGAACCACTCGCCCAGGTTCTTCAGCCAGGATACTCTACGCCTACCAATACTCCTGGTTCCTTTAATTTTTCCCTGCATAATAAGTCTTAGAAGACTATATTTGGGGCCTCTCATGACATGGCCTAGATACTCTAGATTCCTTTTTTTAATGGTCAGCACGACTTCGCATTCCTTTTTTACCTTTTCAAGTACCTGTTTGTTGGTGACTTTATCTTTCCAGGATATTCTAAACATTCTGCGATAACACCACATCTCGAACGCTTCCAACCGTTTTAGTTCAGGTTTCTTTAGGGTCCAGGCTTCAACTCCGTATAGCAGGGTAGAGAACACATAACAGCGTAGTATTCTAATTCGTAATTCTATATTAGTGTCTCTGTTACAAATAAACTTTTTCATTTTCATAAACGCTGATCTTGCTATCTCCACCCTTCTTCGTATCTCACCTGCCTGGTCGCTTGTTTTGTCTAGCACGGTTCCAAGATATTTGTAGGAATCTACTCTTTCAATTATGGTATTGTTGATATTTAGTTGCACTTGTTGGTTATGTGCCTTAGAAACTACCATACACTTAGTTTTTGAAAGATTAATTTAAAGTCCATAAGCTTCACATTGGTGGTTTACACTTTGGAGTATGTGTTGTAGTTCTGCTTCGCTACCTGCCAATAATACCGTATCGTCGGCATATCTGATGTTATTTATTACCCCTCCGTTTATGTTTATACCTATTGGTTCTCCTAACAAAGCTTCTTCAAATATAGCTTCACTGTATATGTTGAATAATAGCGGGGATAGGATGCAGCCTTGTCTAACTCCGCGGCGTATTTCTATTTCGTCTGTCAGTTCATTTTCGATTTTTACAACTGCACTTTGTCCCCAATATAGGTTGGTAATTATCCTGACGTCTTTCCGGTCTAAATTCTTTCTAAGTATTAGTTGTTGTAATTTGTCATGCTGAACTTTATCGAAAGCCTTTTGGAAATCGATGAAGCACACAAACAGTCTTGATTTATGTCTAGGCATCTTTGAAAAAGAATATTTATTCCGAAGAGTGCTTCTCTCCTTCCAATCCCTTCTCTAAATCCAAATTGGCTATCACTTATGTCCTCTTCTAGTTTTCGATAAATTCTTTTATGGATGATTTTTAGAAAGATTTTTAGTGCATGGCTCATAAGTGCAATAGTCCTATAATCTGTGCACTCTCTAGCATTTGCTTTTTTAGGGATCAATACAAATGTCGATAAAAGCCATTTTTTCGGTATGATGCCTGTGTCATATATTGTGTTAAACAGGTCTAGGAGACTATCTATTAGGTGTTCATCGAATAATTTTAATATCTCAGCTGGTATTTGATCCGGCCCCGTAGCCTTTCTTGGCTTCATACTGTTGAGGGCATATTCGAGTTCATGTTTCATTATTTTAGGTTCTTCGTCTTCTACTCTTATTGGTACTTGGTCTTTCATCATTAAAGAGTTCCCGCACGTAGGTTTCCCATCTCGTTACTTTTTCTTTCACATCTGTTATTATGCGGCCATCCGCGCTCTTGATCACATGGTTAGCTTGGAATGTTTTCCTAGCTCCTGTCATCTCTTTGATTTTTTTGTGCATATGAAAGCTGTCATAGTTTCTTTCGTGCATTTCTATTTCTTCACATTGTTCTGAGATTCTGAGATCCACTCTGATTTTGCCATTTTAATTTCTGTTTGAATCGTTTTATGTAAGATTTTATACTGTTTTTCATTTTGGTTCTTATGGGTCCGGCGTTCATCCATGAGCTCTATGATTTTCTCAGTCATCCAATATTTCCTTTTTGTTGCTTTCCTAGTTAGGTTTTCTTTCACTACTGCTGTCAGAACTGTTTGAGCTCGATTCCATCTTATGTCGACATCTTGATGTAGTTCATTTTCTTTCATTGCTGTTGTTACATTTTGCTTTATCTGGTCAACTACAACTTCGTGTATCTTTTTATCCTTAAGAAGTTGAATATCTATGTTGTTGTTCTGTCTCTTTATGATCTTCTTTAGTTTAACTTGTACCTTTGCTATTACAGGATTGTGATCTGAGTGGATGTCAGCTCCAGGGTAAGTTCTCACTGCTTTTACGGCATTTTATATCTATTTCTGATGAGCACATAATCTATTTGATTTCGTATGATTTTCTCCTTTGTATGGGCTGGAGATGTCCAGGTATACAGCCTTCTTTTAGGGAGCTGAAAGAGTGTGTTGGTGATTATAAAATTCTCATCTTGACAGAACTGAATCAGACGGTCACCGCGCTCGTTCCGATCCCCGAGGCCAAATTTACCAGTGCAGCCAATTACCTTTGTTTTTCCTACCTTGGCGTTAAAATCGCCCATCACTATGGTCACTTCGCAACGATTTATACTTCTTAGTACTGCATTTAGTTGTATATAGAATTCTTCAACTTCCTCATCTTCTTTATCTGTAGTTGGTGCGTATATTTCGATCACGTTCATAATTCCAGTATTTGTCTTTAATTGTATCATTACCACTCTATCTGAATAGGGAGTAAAGTTTGTAACTGACCTGTTTAACTTTTTGTTTAGGATTATTCCTACTCCGTACTGATGTTTTGGGTCATTGTTACCTGAGTAGTATAGCATTCCATTATCTGTATTTATCGAGCCTATTCCTGCCCATCTTACATCGCTTACCCCAAGTAAGTCCACTTTTAGTCTTTTCATCTCAAGTACTATGTTGTCTAATCTTCCTGGCGAGTATAGACTTCTTGCATTCCATGTGCCTACTCTTAACGTGTCTGATCTCAATGACACTCTTTTTTCCACGACCTCATTCAAAGCCGCCTCCCCCGGAGATCCGATTGGGAGACTTTTTACTCCGGAATAATTTTCTGTGAATTTCATCGTCATAATGGTGATTCTAGAGATATCCACGAGGATCTTTAATGCAATAGTTTCTCCTTGCTTTTTGCATTCTTATGCCGTTGACTGCTTCAGCAGTTCATCCGCCTTCAGAATTGGTTTCTCAACTCTTGGACAAAAGAGTGCCCTAACATTTTCTAGCTCTTCCACCCATAGCTGTTGGCTAGTTAATGCTTGCTACTTATCCCGGTAGCACTTCGGTCCGCCGTTCTGGGGCTGTTGTGAGAATACATTTCCTTTATTCTCGTTGGAATGGTTATACCGCCATGACTCGGTCGCCAGAGCCTCGTTCGTTATCTAGCAGCGGGCACCGCGTGCAGGAGAGGTTGACATTTGGGTCGGACTTACTTGGTGATTATTGCCGTCACCCCTTACCCACCTACCTATCACCACACTATCTTTATCGTACCTTATTATTAATTTCGGAGCTGTTGTATTGACTTTTAATTTGAATATTATTTTCTGAGCGCAATGGTCGGATATATGGTACTGCATTGTTTTTACCTTGTAGTTCAGTTTTGTATTTACTACAATGTTATCAATACATATGCCAGTCTCTGGGTGGCTTGTTTCTTGAAATGCCATAACAGCATTGAAGGATTCCAACAGAGATATAACTTGCTGCATTTTAGTTGCATTCTTCAGCACATCAATGTTGAAATCTCCCGCAATAATGAATTGTTTGGATTTCTAGTTAATTTTTAGTAGCAGCTTATGCAAAAGATCTAAAAATTGCTTGTTATTTGCTAGAGGGGTTTTACATACGGCAACTATTATGAAAGAATTAGAAACAATATTAGTATCAATGGCCGGGATTTCTAGCAAAAATTTCACCGCCATGTCATTTATGTCCTTTCTGACTACATATTTTATACCACTTTCGCAATAGATTGCTACTCCCCTGTGCTCTCCGGCCATTCTTCAATAATGGGATGTTAGCTGGAAATGTTTAAACTTTATGGTTTCCAGTTGATTTTAATTTTTCCAGTGCACTGTTAAAATCAAATATTTGCATTCTGGATTATCTTCTAGCATACGGTCGATGACGTCAAAAGAGTTGGCGATTGACTGAATATTCTGGTTTATTACACTCCATTCATAGGATTTGAATATTTCTTGCGGTATAGATTTTATGTTATTAGTTACAGGTGGTTTTCGTACTGCCGTTTTTGCTTTCGTATGTATTTCTTCACCTTTCCTTTCCTCTTTCTGGGGTTCAGAAAATATCGGTTTACACAAGCATATCTGGGCCACGTTTCTGGTTTATTTAGTTCATCTGAGTATTCAAAAAGGGGCAGTTATTTTAAATGACGAATATTCGTCAGGATGTTTAGCGTCCAGTTTTTTGCACTGAAGCGAGTCGATGTTAACTTTTTCACATAAATAATCAATTATATCTGCTTCTGTTAACACTGGATCCAATTTAAAGACATGGATATGAGCATATTTTTTTGCCGCTTTTATTTTAGTAGTTTCCGAACTGCTTTATCACTATCAGCGCTGAGAAGTTGATATCCATTATCTTGTTTTTGTAGGACTTCGACAGGTAGTGAGTTTGAATTTTGAGGCTCTTCCAATTTATTACACTTTTCTTTTACACATGAACACTGACTTTTGAACACTGGCATTTAGTTCATTTAATTGAAACAATGTCTCAATTTTCACCTTTAGGTCGGCAATTTGACAGATAAGCTTGCTTCAACCGCCTCCACTTTTGTTTTTACAATTGTTTCTACAATCCCGGCTATCATGTCTGAAAAAACAGGACTAGCCAGATAATAAATGATTTTATCACACTGCCCGTCCAAGGCTTTTGAGTGTAATTCCCTTGACATGTTATTTCAGCGTAAAGTAATTTATTGTTAAACACAAATTTATGAATTTATAAAATTCTTTCACGACCGACGCGCGATAGTACGTACGGCTGCTCACTACGACGGCTCGCTCGAAACTCCCTTGGACCACAAGAGGTCCGTGGCAAAATTTTAGGGGTGCGTAAATATATTTCAGATAATATTAAATCGTTGAGCTCATCTAATAAAAATTTGAATCAAAAATAAATTTTGTTAAGGCTCTATGTAAAATAAAATAAGAACATTACATCGTGAATTGATTTCCCACATTTCCTACCACTCTCACGTGCCAAAATTCTACCTCAGAAGCGATTAACTCTTTTGCCATTTTTTTTACCCATTCCTGGAGAAAACACAATCATTCAAAACTGTTAATTTTCGTTACAAATTTTGTACACAGTAAAAGCTAACATTCAATTTAAACACATTTGACCTTGATAATTTTCGAAAAATTCCCTACGTAGCTGATAAGGGGTCCGCGAAAGTTGCAGTTGTGAATTTAGTGATGCGCAATACCTAAAAGGTTGCCAGCCGCTGCTCTAAAATAGCGATTCTCATACTTTTTTTCGCGTACTACAATATTAATACCGCGAAGTATTAAAAAAACTTTGCTGTATGTATATATTCAGAACATAGTATAGTACTATAGTTATAGTAAAAAAACAAATTTTCTTTTAAAGCATTAGGTTTTACACCAAAAGAGTTACAAATGTTAAAACGGTCACAAGACTTCACGTTGAATTGAAATCAACAACAGTAATGCCATTTAAAGTATAAACATTATACGATGTTCGAAAACATAAACTTTCAGTAAAATTCACCCAATTTTTAATTTAGTTAAAGGCAATTACATAATGTCCACGGCCTGCTAGCGTGGAGGCCTCACCACATTTCACTCAAGTTCTGTATTCCCCAAAGTGTGGGACACGCACCCCAATGGGTTCGCGAAGGGATGCAAAGGGGTACAAAAATGATCCCATTAAATATTTTAGGTAAATTATTGTTTGCGAAGGATGTCATTATTATAACCATTTGGAAAAGTATCCAAATAGTGCGTTAAAGTCCAATGTAAATGAAATGGAGTAGGGAAAGATGATATGTTCTAGGCCACTACTCCTTATGGAGATTTACGTGTACTCCCCCGCCTTATGGGAAATTACATGTAAAATCTAAGATCCCCGCCTTATGGGAAATTACATGTAAAATTTAGCCGACCCCTCCGTATGGGGAATCCTATAGAAAATAGTTCTGAACGTAGCCGAGCGTGTATCTGCAGATGGCGGCAGCGTAATGGAGAGGGGGTACCGGAGGGAAAGAGGGATTTAGACCGGACAAGAGCGGACAATACCGAACACGAATAGACCAGTGGGGAAAATGTATTGCGGGGTGGCGAGTGTAGAAACACTGTCATCTTCTTGGAATTAATCTTTGTGTTTATCTTAGAGTTTGACCTAGTTATTGGTCATTGAACCCATGCAGAGAATCGTAGGAAAGTTAAAACCGTAGAGTCAGCATTTGCCTGTTTCAACTTATCTGTAAACGTGACTGTCAGTTTCTTGTAATTGTTCTATGTTTATTCTTGAAACGTGACCGTAGAAATAAACACTGTCAGTTTCCTAGAATTATTGTGTTTATCCTATTAAGAGTTTGACCTAGTTTTTGCCCCGTGCAAAGAATCGGGAGAAAGTTGAAACCGCCGAGTCAGCATTTTCCTATTCCAACTTGTCTGGGTGATTCGGAGAAATTTATAAGTTATTTAAACTCATCTGTATCCTCTATCGTATTAATTATTTAAATATTTAATATAAATAAAAAAATATTTCTGTTGTTAGGGTTTCATTTTGAGTGAGAAATTGTATTCTTTCTTTTAAGTTTTCGTAATCAGTTTAGTATTTGAACTTGAAGATTTCAAATGTGTATCAAGAAAATAACATTATTTTAACAACTACGACAGTGAATGTTTAGGTTAGGTTAGCATTAGGTTAGGTTACGGGAGGTTGAGAATGATGCGCGCTTCATTCTCAACCTCCCGTAACCTAACCAAATGCTAACCTAACCTAATCCAATGAGATTTAAGCTGAAGAGAGGAATCTGTTTAAAGCTGATGGAAGCTTTAAAATGGAGCTGTTTAAAATCTGATTAAAATCTGTTTAAAAAGTCGATTAAAAAGCTGTTTAAAATCTGTTTAAAAATCTGATTAAAAAGCTGTTTGAAAGCTGATTAAAAAGCTGTTTAAAAGCTGAATAATAAGCTGTTTAAAAGCTGATTAAAAAGCTGTTTAAAAGCTGAATACAAAGCTGTTTAAAATCTGATTAAAAAGCTGTTTAAAAGCTGATTAAAAAGCTGTTTAAAATCTGTTTATTAGTTGATTAAAAAGGACGAAAAGTGGACGGTGGACGGTGGACGGAAAAAGTGGACGGTGGACGGAAAGTGGATGGAAAGTGGACGGAAAGTGGATGGATAGAATGGGACTTCTCGTACAACGGCTGTTCAATATACTAATAAAGCTATCTACATCAATCCTTGAACCATAAACTCTATAGCTGACACAAGCTTGGATGATGTTCTGCTGGACCAGCTTCACTGTTGCTTGAAGGTGTTTCTGTAATCGAAGGATCTCCCGCAAACTTTAACCTTGTTGGGTATTGTTGACTTTCTACGGCTCCAACTTTATTTTCTTGGAGGTTTAGGGTAAATATTCAGTATGTAGACTCAATAAGCCAATCAAAATGCGCCGGATGTATCACGTGTTCAATGACTCATCCAGACAGGTTGAAATAGGAAAATGCTGACTCGGCGGTTTTCAACAACGGTTTTAACCTTCCCACGATTCTATGCATGTACGACTCATCCAATTTTCTCAAAATATATCGAATAAGTTCAAACTCACATCCAGATAAGTTGAAACATGGAACTGATAGCGTTTCCTATCTTACGATTTAGATATGTCATACTCGCATGCATTTACAAGATCTAATACAAAATTAATTAGACCGCATTTCTTATTGCGGTAGTTTGTAATGCAGAGGTTGTAATTTTTAAACTGGACACGATTGTTTATTTATCAAGCGCCCAGTCCTAAGCGTGCGGTTACATAAACATTCACTGTCGTAGTTGTTAAAATAATGTTATTTTCTTGATACACATTTAAAATCTTCAAGTTCAAATACTAAACTGATTACGAAAACTTAAAAGAAAGAATACAATTTTTAACTCAAAATTAAACCCTAATGACAGAAATATTTTTTTATTTATATTAAATATTTAAATAATTAATACGATAGAGGATACAGATGAGTTTAAATAACTTATAAATTTCTCCGAATCAACAAGACAAGTTGGAATAGGAAAATGCTGACTCGGCGGTTTTAACTTTCTTACGATTCTTTGCACGGGGCAGAAACTAGGTCAAACTCTTAATAGGATAAACACAATAATTCTAGGAAACTGACAGTGTTTATTTCAACGGTCACCTTTCTAGAATAAACATAGAACAATTACAAGAAACTGACAGTCACGTTTACAGATAAGTTGAAACAGGCAAATGCTGACTCTATGGTTTCAACTTTCCTACGATTCTTTGCATGGGTTCAATGACCAAAAACTAGGTCAAACTCTAAGATAAACACACAGATTAATTCCAAGAAGATGACAGTGTTTCTACACTCGCCACCCCGTAACCCATTTTCCCCTCTGGTCTACTCGTGTTCGGTATTGTCCGCTCTTGTCCGGCCTGAATCCCTCTTTCCTTCCGGTGGCCCCCTCCCTAGCGCTGGCGCCATTTGCACATACTCGCTCGACCACGTTCAGAACTATTTTGTATAGGATTTCTCATACGGAGGGGTAGGCTAAATTTTACATGTAATTTCCCATATGGCGGGGGAGCTTAGATTTTGCATGTAATTTCCCATAAGGCGGGGGAGTACATGTAAATCTCCATAAGGAGGAGTGGCCTAGAACATATCATCTTTCCCTACTAAATGGAGTTTGATTATTAAAAGATTTCTGTTTGTTGTTACTATGGCAACAGCTCGTGTCACTAAATAAAAAACATAGTCGTAGTGTAAATAAATTTGCTGACGTATATTCAAATTCAATCATTTTTTCTAATTTTTAAACAAGATGTATCGGCCTCTCAGTCTGGTTTTATCTAGCTCTAATACAACTTAACCTTATCATCACCTAATCTAGAAATAATCTAGGTTAGCCTAGATTATATCGACAAAGATTATAATGTTTCCGTGACTGTGCGTTTTGACAAGTTAACAATTTTTGCCACGAAGGCGCTGAAACCTTATTGTGTCAGTGATTTAAAGTGTTTTGTCTGTCAAAATTACAATTTTTTAATATTATTTATTTTATTTATTTTTCTGTTTATTAATTTTTAGTTCTGGTATTACATTTCTATAGAGGTGTGAGAACACCTGTACATAGAACCAATACAAAATAGGGGAGGTAGGGGAGAGATGGGCACTTATTCACATAATAGGTAATAAAAAAGCACTTTTTTTATTATATCAAATATGGATTGCCTAGGTCAAGGTGCACCATACAGTTGGCAAGATTGCTTGCAAATAACAGTCTACAAGTTATAATCAGTCTGAAAGTTACAAAAGAATTTCTGAAACATGTCAATTGTGCCCAATGCTCCCAATGGTAGGGAGGTTCAGGCACCCCCTGTGGGAGGTTTGGGGATGATGTTTAAAACACCCACTATCCATGATATAAACCAAAAATAAACAGTTAAATAATCATCAACAGTATATAAATCACAAACTTAATCAACAAAGTTGATTTTTTCAAGTTTCAAGTTTGATCAGGGATATCATATTTATCAGCAGTTGTTTTTATCTTACCACCTTTTGCCACTTCTTCCATGGCACTTAATTTTATATGCACATTTCATGGCACTTAGTTTTTTGGAATTTCGCGTCCCTTAACCATACTTGTATACACGAACATTTTAATTAAATCAGGTAATTAAAGATGGGAGCATTGGACATGCCCACACCTCCCTCAAAATAACTGCCCATTGCTCCCTCTGCAAAATTTTTCAACTTAACTCTGTCATTAAGTTTTTTTGTTAGATATTTTGGCTTGGATTACGGGTTAATTTATACGTTAGTAAATATACTATAGAAAGAAAATTAAAAAAAAACATATACATTTCGCTCGTTCTTCGTTTATTAACTGCGAAACCACAACAAAATATTTACATTGACGAGCACCTAACCTTATAAAGCATTCGAACGCGACAATTTAACGAAATCTAAAATAGTATATGGATATACAGGATTACCAGTGAACAAAATAAACTACCAACCTAAAGATAAAATAAAAACTACAATTAAATTGGAATTGCGAGGGGGTGCCCATGTCTTCCGACTGCCCATCCCTCCCCTCCCTCCCCTATATAATTAAATTAATTTAAATTCTTAGTCTAAGATTAAGATTAGAAATAAATACAAATTACAAGGTTACAAAAATTACAAAATAATATGGTACAATGCCATGCAAATAAAGGGTCCATCATAATAAAAATTTCATAACTTATACAGTTACCATATGGCAGCTTCTTACCCGACTAGTCAACTATTTTTTAACAGTTTAATAGAATGATTTAACATTTTCAAGCTAGTCGGTAATTTATTGAAGTATTTTATTGCTACATAGTGGGCATCTTTAGTATTTATAGTTTTGTTAATTTTTGGAAGTATTAACAACTTTGATCGCGTATTAGTAAATCGATCTATATACAGATTTTTACAGTCTTGGTAGTAGAAAGTTAATGCATTGACGATAAAAGCTTCTCTTATTACTAAAGGCAATTCATTTTCCTTGTTTAGACGCATTTTTTTTATTATTTGGTTTTGCATGGCAGCTATATGTTTAATTGAATGTTTATATGCACCCTCTTAAGCAGCAATGCCATAATTAATTACTCAGGGTCGGAACTTTAGGTAATTGCCTATTTTTTCCATTGTAGGCACTTGAAAAAGATTAGCAAATAAATCCGTTTTACATGATTCTCTATTGTTTTACACTAGTTTTAAAAACCTATTTTGCCTATTTTGCTATTTTAAATTTATACTGCCTAAAAGATACCTAAAGAGCTCTTATATCGCCTATTTGTGACATAAAATAGTGAAAAATCGTTTATTCATAAATTCTTAGTCTGTGTGAAATTACGGAACGCATTCTTTTTATCTACGCGTTAGCAACGGGTACCACTTGGCACCAGCAAACGTGTTCTCATCGTCTTCTTCACTTATTTGTGAATCCTAACCTCAAAATTACACTTTTGTTAACAAAATTACAATACTTCTGCGGGGACCGTTGTTTGTTGTAATGGTTCTAATGGAATTTGACTCTCGCTGTACAGAGTCTATACGCAAGGCATACGATTGTTTTATAAATACTGACATTAAAAATTCTTTGGCATATATTTCATCCATTCTCACATTTTAACAGAAACAATTATAAAATTGGAGAAAACTGGAACCCCATTAACAGCGTCTGTATCATTGGTGGACAACGTATTAAACCATTTGAAAACTTCACCAGGCAAAAATGCCCGAATTGCGTTTTTAAAACTTTTTACAAAAAAAATCCAGACTTTTATATTTTACGAAATGTAGGAAAAATTTTAAGTGGCGAAAATGTTGAAGTATGTGCCGGTAACGTCATTCGATGTTGAACGTTCTTTTTCGGCATATAAAATGGTCTAGTGATAAAGCTCTAGATATAAGAAAACTTGCATTTCAGAAATACAATAGTAAAAAATCCCACGAAATTCAACAAAAATTTTATGAAATCCGAAAACAAGTATCTAAAACCATCAGACAAGAAAAAAGAAAACACATAAAAGAACAACTGAACTCAAATGAGGAAAATTTCAGAAACTACAGAACTAGAGATTTCTACAAAACGTTCAGATAAAAAATCAAAGTATACATCCCGCAGAACCTATGCTTCAAGAAAAAAGATGGAAAATTGCCCCTTACTAATGAAGAAAACTGCAAAGAATTAGCACGATACTTCTCAGATCTTCTTAATTGCCCTGAACCTACTAAAAGATTTCCTGAAACAGCCCCCCCCCCCCCTTGAGTCACCCAGAGTCACCTCCACCAAACCAAGAAGAAATTCTGAATAACATTACACGATTAAAGAACAACAGAACCTCGGGAAGCGATGGGATTGTGGCAGAACTCCTCAAGAATCTTGCTCCAAATTCACTCAAGGAACAAGGAACAGAAATTATACAGGAAATCTGGAAAAACGAAAAACTCCCCAAAGACTGCTAATGTGCTCTGATTCACCCACTCCACAAAAAAGGAGACAAAACAGATATAAATGACTACAGGGGAATCTCCCTCCTTGAAGTCGGCTACAAAATTTTCTCTACATGCCTGTTTAAAAGAGTACAGGAACGGCTCGAGCATAAGATTGGCGAATATCAAGCTGGATTCCGTCCTCACAGATCGTGCAGGGAACAGAATTTCAACCTAAAAACCGTTCTAAAATTCAGGGCCCTCAGAAACCTCCCAATTATATGTGCCTTCCTAGATTTCAAAAAGGCTTATGATTCAATTGATCGACAAACCCTGTGTTCAGCATCCTAAAAGAACAAGGACTGGACACCAAAACACTAAAATTGACCATACGGACCCTCACTGATACAAAATCAAGAGTAAAATTGATGGGAGAAATCTCAGAAGAATTCCTGATAGAAACTGGTGTCCGGCAAGCAGATGAACTATCACCCATCCTCTTCAACCTTGTCCTAGATAAGGTGATGAAGGAATATGAAAAAGAAATGAAAGCACCAAAGCTGGAACCCAATAACCATTGGGACACAGAAAAACAAGCTCGAAATTCCATGCTTAGCCTTCGCATATGACCTTCTGTCCAGCGAAGAAGTCACAGCAATAAAGCAAATTGAAACTCTCCAGGAATGTGCTAAAAACGTTGGGCTGCAAATCCCCTTCCAGAAAACAGAATTTTTCGCTTCAAAACTAGACGTCTCAAATCTAAATACGAAATATGGACAGATCAACAGAGTCCTTCACTTCAAATACCTAGGTGAAATCATCGCACTAACTGGAAACGAAAAAATAGCTCAAAACACCCGTTTCCAAAAACTCAGAAGAGCATATGGGGGAACAAGAGAAATGTATGTCGCTCCATGTTAAGATTAAACATTACAATACTGTAATCAAGCCCCATATGCCGGAGAAACTCTCACCCTTAATAAAAAAGGCAAGCTCGAGAATATCCTAAAGGAAGAGCGAAAAATCATAAGTAAAATCTTAGGACCAAGATATTCGCAAGATGGTTAGATGGTTTTCGCCTACAATCACGGAAATCTGCAGAAAAAATATCTAATATTGCGGCAGACCTCATGAAAAGAAGGTTAAAATTTAATGGACTTGTTTAGAGACACCCTGGCACTAGGTTAACCCACCAAATTCTTGATAATCTTGACAAACTAAAGACTTTACCTTGGACACAACAAGTAGCGGCAGACATGAGAAATGCTGAAATCCAACCAAAAGAAATTTCGGATCGACACATATACAGCGAAAAAAATGACAAGTGGGAAGTTGTTCCAGAGAATGAAGTACCAATAAAATCAGGTACTAAGTGGACGGATGAAAGGAATAGGATCTTTAGTGAACAGATGAAAGCATTCTGGATCCTTCGCAAGCGAATTATAAATAAAGCTTGGTGTGTTCCTAAAGGGACCAACCATGTAAAATAATAAATAAATATATAATAAAATATATTGTAAACGAACATTTTTGTTCAAAAACCTATCTTTCTTATCTTTATAGAAACTATTAAAAACCTATTTTGTGTTTTTTTACAACCTAATAACGTACCTATTCTAACAATTTTTAATGCCAAAAGTTCCGACCTTTATTAGTTACACTTTCAAAAATACCATGATCATTTTTAAAATTGAATTAACAAGTTTTTGACAAAGTTTACAAAACAAGAAAGTAAAATTTAAAAATTATAGTAGTAGTAAAATTTTTGTCAAAAAATTTGAGTTTTTTTGAACTCAGTTGCATTTTTATCCCATTTCATGTATCTATCAAAAAACAAACCTAGGTATTAATTTACATTTATCAACATTTTTCAATGGCTTATGATTAATATACAAGCTTAAATCTATGGGAAGGCTATCAACGTAACTACCAAAAGAAACGAAAGTTGTTTAATCTATATTAAGTGATATTGATTCCAGTTCTTTCCAGAACTTAAAATTACCATACCATCCGCATATGAAACTAGGGCATTATTCGGTAAAACATTGAAAATATCGTTTAGTAGAGGATAAAGAGTAGCGGACCAAGTACAGTACCTTGTAGAACCACAACTTTTTCCATTCTAGTTTTACTTACACAATCGTTCACTCTGACACTCTGAGTTCTATTTGACAAATAATTTTCCAACAGTTGTAGAGAAATACCCCTAATTCCACATTTCCAGAGTTTGTCCAAAAATATTTGGTGATTAACATTGTCAAATGCGTTTGCAAGATCTAAGAAACCTAAAACTGTTGTAAAATTCTTATCAATCTTATCATATATAAAATTTGATGTAAAAAGTAGAGCACCATCCGTTCCTTTCCCTATCATAAACTCATATTGATTGATTGAGATTAAGTTATATCGCTCACAAAAATCTTCGGGTATAATAGTATATTTTACAGCAATAGATGAAAGTGGCGTTTTTTTTGGTGGGGTGGGAGTTTGCTCACGAGCGCCAGCGAGTTAGCAATCACACGGAACCAAAAAAAAAACACTTTCATCTCGAGTAGTAAATGCAATTTTTTCTACTGATTTCGGTTGTAGAATCCATAATTCGACTTTAATAAATCCAATTCGAAGCGAACTGTCAGAAGTGTCAATACAAATTTAATTGTTGGTTTGGTAGTTTCCATGGTAACATATTGCATTCTCATAGAAGGTGATAATTTTCAAGTCAAAAGTCCTAATTTTATTTCGTTTTTTTAAATAGTTTCAGGCTCGTTTTACGTTTGTACATCAAATATTTCATTGAAATGATGTAATTAATAAGGAAGTCCATGCAAATTTGGTTAGTTTAGTGTTTTAATCGAGAAAATCATAAATTTAAAATGCTTATTTTTGTCTCTAGATGTGAAAATATTTTCATCTCTAGAATGAAGAAATGTCACTTTCATGTAGGATTAGCCGTAAAAAAATGTCAATTTTACATATATCAGTAGAAAAATGATATTTTCCAAGATTTTAGCTATGTTATGTTCAATCTACAAAAAAATGATTATTTCTTACCGATAAGAAATAATCATTTTTTTGCAGATTCAACAGTATTTTAACATGCATCGTAGATAAAATAATGTATGATACATCTGTGTGGAAGGCTTTTGTGCACTCATTGCGATTAAACTTCGCAACTCATGCACAAAAGCATGAACCTTCTCCACATACTGGTATCATAAACTACTATTGTTTTTGTGTGTGTGTGTGTCAGATCAAATATAAAAGGATATAATTTTTAAATTACATAAAAAATAATGCAGTAAATATTACTTTTTATGAAATGTTTGAATCAATAACCGTATATATTTAAAATATCTGTTAATTCCTATGAATTAGCTGTGAATCTGCGAAAGTTCAGTAATCTGTGACAATTTATTAATACCAGTCAAAACAAACTGGTGATAAATTCTAAAATCAGAATTGATTCTATTTCCGTTATAATTTTTGAATTTAAATTAATTTTAATTTTTGCTTTGAAGATTATTTTCAAGTATTTGAAGACAGACAGAAACTCTCTTATTGTTAATGAGAACTCTCTTGAAATAGAACTTAACGAGAACTCTAATAAAGAACATTTTTGCTAAAATTGATGATAAAAAAATGTTATCAAATGTTTACCCTTATCTATTTGAGGTATTCTAAAATTATTGTTTGTGAAGGATGTTATTATTATAATACTTTGTAAAAGTATGCAAATAGTGCGTAAAAGTCCAATGTAAATGAAATGGAGTTTAATTAATAAACGATTTCTCTTTGTTGTTACTATGGCATCAACTAGTATCACTAAATAAAAAACATAGACGTAGTGAAAATAAATCCGGTGACGTGTATTAAAATTGAATTATTTTTTCTTATTTTGAATTAAGATGTCTCGGCCTCTCATTGTCCGTCTGAATTTATCTGGGTCTAATATAACTTAACCTAACGATAACATAATCTAGATTAAATATAGGTTAACGCAGATAACATTGACAACGACCAAATAATGTTCCCGTTACTGTGCGTTTTTACTAGTTAACAATTTGTGACACGGAGACGCTGAACGTTCTAACTTTATTGTATCAGTGATTTAAAGTGTTTTGTCTGTCAAAATTACAATTTTTCAATATTATCGGTAAGAAACAATTATTTTTTTGTAGATTCAACAGTATTTTAACACGCTTTGTAGATAAGATAATCTGTGTGAAAGGCTTTTGTGCATTCATTGCAATTAAACCTCGCAACTCATGTACAAAAGCCTTCTTCACACACTAGTCATAAAGTTTTATTGTGTGCTTGCATCAAAGCAAATATAAAAAAATATGATTCTTAAATTACATAAAAACTAATGCAGTAAATATTTAAAATATCTGCTAATTCAAAAGAATTTGCTGTGACAATTAATTAAGTCAAAACAAACTGGTGATAAATTCTGATTTTAATTGATTCTATTTCCTTTATACTTTTTCAATTTAAATTAATTTTAATTTTTGCTTTGAAGATTGTTTTCAAGTATTTAAAGATATGCAGAAACTCTCTTGAAATAGAACTTAAAGAAAACTCTAGTAAAGAACATTTTTGCTAAAATTATTTATAAAAAATGTTCTTACCTATTAAATCCTAATCCTCCCCGGATAATAAAAGAAATATATAAATAAATAATATAGTCCCCCTATATTATATTACTTAAACACTGCAATGGTATTTCAATTATAAAAAAGGGTAATTTTGACGCTGCGTTATTTCATATAAATAAGAGGGAAGTCTCTAAAGAATATCTTGTCAAACAACAGCTGGATCGTCATTATTTCTGTTTGACTCCAACAAAATTTTCTTATCCTGCTTACCAAAAGACAACAAAAAGTTGCCACTTCTTCTTTCCACCATCGTTATGGCCACAGCAGTGATGTAACAACAGGGAAACCTAACATGATCGTTACATGAAACCAAAAAAGAAAGGTGGAACAGACCGGTTTGATCATTTATGTCATTCACATACAACAGCAAAAAAAACTAATCGCGGGTTAATTTTATGTAATGCTTGATCAAACAGGCATAAAATATAAGGTTCCCCGAATGATAGCCTATTCTGACTTGAATATTGTAAAGTTGAAAGTAGAGCTTACCTTAGAGATCTTGGGGTTTCTTTAGTAAAACCTTACATCCAATATCGCAGAACAGTACTTTAATAGTTCCCTGCATCCAAGATTTCATGAAAAAGAGAATAAAAAAGATAAAATCATGGCATAAGAGAACCTACACCTTCAGATCAAGTTTTAGATTCAAGATAATGGCAGTAATAGGTGTCAATTGTATACGTATTCCAAATATAAAAAAACCAAAATGTGTCAGTGATGCGAAAAATATTTTTTCGCAAAAATACATTCAAAGCAGTGCAACAGAAATTATTGTGTAAATATTGCGATTGGCCAAAAACCAACAAAAAATAGTGCATTTAAATAGAACCAATATGTTAACAAACTTTCACATGTAATATTTAGTTTTCCTTGCATATTGTTTATTTTTCATTATTAATAAAATAACGATCTGTTTTTACAGGGTCGCAATACAGGTCGCAAAAAAATACAGGGCCTACCAATCTTTAACAGAATATTCCATAAACTTTCTACTATGGGGTAACCAGTGTTTTATTTGAGGGGTCGTTTTTGTTTTTATCATTACATAATATGTTGGATGATTATGAAGAAAGTATAAATTCTACTTGTAGATTTTGTTTTCGTAAAACGTTTGCTATTTTTTCACTTGTTTTGTTAAAATTTGTTAGAGAAATGAAAGTTGTATCTGAATTTGGAGGTTATTTGGGTCATAATTTGGTTCCGATTCTTATTTATTAAATTTTGGATGAGTGTAATTAAGTATAAAATTGATAGTGTTTAATTCTTTAGTTTTATGCTCTTTTGTCCTCGGTAAAAGAGATGGAAAAGGGTCGATGTACCAATACACAAAAAGGAGACTCAACGGAATATGTGAATTTCAAATCTATAATGCTACTAACCGCAACCTACCAAACACTAACACAACTGATAAGGAATAGACTAAGACAACACACGTATTGATCAATGCGCCTCAACGGCAAGGCTGCAAAGGGTTTTTTGCAAAGGACCACTCAAATGGAATCGGGCTTATTAAGACACCAAGTGGTAAGTATACCAAAGATTTAGAGGAAAGTCTAAGCGTTTTACTGCAGACGCACTTTCCCGGCTCTAAATCAACTATAACTGGTGAAGGGATATCGCGGATGAAACGCTCAACCAAAATCTGTAAAAACATGGCAACAGCCATGTTTACTGTTCAAAAATTAGCATGGGCTGTAAACAGTTTTAAGCCATTTAAGTCTGCCGCACCTGATGGCATTTTCCCGGCAATGCTGCAGAAAGGGATCGAAACTATAACCCCCGGCACATAGCGCTGGAATGGAAAGCGGCCAAGGTGATATTCATCTCTAAGGCAGGGCGCAGGCCTCAAGACCTGACAAAGTCCTACCGACCAATTAGCCTCACTTCCTTTCTCCTGAAAACAATGGAAAAAATCACATACGGTGCGGACCTCTCATAAGAAGTCCTCTCCTTAAGCACCAATACGCTTATCAGCCAAGCAAATGTACAGTGGACGCTCTACACGAGATAACGACCACATTGGAAGCAGCACTGGACTGCAAAAAAATTGCAGAAGGTATCTTCATAGATACCTTGACATCACAACCCGTTTATCAATAAAGATTGCAGCCACCAACAAAGTGATCGAAAACCCTATCATTGAGTGGATTCAAGATATGCTGACCAATCGTAAAATTACCGCCGCACTGGGGGGATCAACGAGGACGGTAACCACAGAGAGAGCTGCCCACAAGGGGGGGTGTTATCGCCTCTGCTGGGGTGCCTGGTCGTTGATGATCCCCTAGATGTGCTAACAAAGAACGAGTATAAGGTGCTTGGTTATGCAGACGATGTTGCCATTATAATAAGTGGTAAGTTTGGTAGTACAATCATGAATCTTGCACAGAGTGCACTTAACAACATGTTGGAGCAAGAAGGAGCGGGTTGACACTAAGGCCCCTTAGTGCCAACCCGAGCAAAACAGTAATGGTCCCTTTTACCAGAAAGAGGAAGCTGAACTTGAAAGCTCCGAGCACTGATGGTCAGACTTTGAGTTCTTCGAGGAAGTGAAATATCTAGGGGTAACCTTGGATATGAAACTCACTTGGAACTCGCATCTGAACAAAAAGCTCTCAAAAGCTACAGCGGCCTTTTGGACCTGCCGTAAGCTTTTTGGGAAAACATGGGGACTAAAACCTAAAATGGTCCTATGGTCTTACACAGCAGTGGTAAAACCGATTATCACCTACGGTTCACTCGTATGGTGGTACAAAACAAGAGCAAAAGCAAACCCACTAGAAGAACACGCCAGGACAGAGGCAAGCTAAAATGCTCATAAACTATTCTGCCGCAATAACGCAGCAGATGCTAAGCTTCTCTAGAAGAAGAATCAGAACTTTGGTAGGCATACTCACAGGATAATGTCCGGTGAGATATCACCTACACAAAATGGGAAAGGCAGAGGATGTTGCCTGTAGATTATGTGAATCAGATGAAGAAACCGCTGAACACATAATGTTCACATGTGTAGCGCTAGCACACATTAGGCTTGCCCACTTCAGGGTCGCAAGAATGACCACCTTGGAGCTGAGTATCAAGCCTCTCAGGAATATCTTAGACATAGACGTTCACGAAGTTGTATTCCTGGGAGAGTAATTGTAGTAGGGTCAAACATAATAGATTAAGTTGGTAGCAGTGCAGAAAGGCTTTGCAGCCAAACGACCCCCACACAAAAAAAATATACATGGAATCCAAGATACCAGAACGGGTTCAGAAGAGTAAAATCGACAATAGACGTATTGATAGAAATTATAGAACAAAGCTACGAATTCGGAATGGAGCTACATATTCTATTTATATACTTCAAACAAACGTTGGACAGCGTAAAAAGAGAGCAACTAGAAAGAAATGCAGGAAATGAGAATACCGAACAAGCTGATAAACCTAACCAAAATGACAATGAAGAACTCAACATTCACTGAGATTAGCACAGGAGACGGCAAAACAAATAGGGTGAGCATAGAAAAAGGAGTAAGACAGGGAGACGGACTATCAACAGTACTTTTTAACATCACGCTAGATGGTATAATAAGCAAAGTGGGAAACAACAAATCATTAATACAAAACGAAAGACAGATAATTGGTTACGCAAATGACCTTGCACATGTAGCAACAAGCAAAAAGAGTCTAGACAAAACTATGGTAACAATCATCAAAGAAGCACGCATACGAGGATTAACCATCAAAGAAAAGAAAACAAAGAAAACAATGAAAAGAAAACAAGTACATGCATGGTGCACTTACGTATGAAGAAGACCAACAGACTCAGATACAAATAGCAAGTAGATATTCCAACGGGTAAACAGCTACAAATACTTAGGAGTCACAGTGAACAGAAGCAACGACAGAACCACAGAAAGGCAGGAAAACGCTTTCTGAAAATACTTAAAGACAAAAACTTCAGCACAACCACGAAAATGAAAATCTACAAAACTAGCATCAAAACAGTAACAACATATGCAGCAGAATTCAATGTGCCTGACCAAGAGAGACGAAGAAAAAATGAGAATACTGGAAAGCAGAAATATAACAAGAACACTGGGCCCAAAGAAAACACAAGGTCAAGAACACAGATCTCTAAGAAATGAAGAACTAAATAGTATTCTAGAAGAGGAAGATATGGTGAAATTCATAAAAGCACGGAGGCTCAGCTGGTATGGCCATATACACAGAAAAACCCAATACTCCATAAAGAAGCTAATTACAAACTGAAAACCATTCAATAGAGGAGGAGAGGCCGAAAATAAGATGGTAGGACCAAATACACGAAGATATGCGAATAATGGAAGTCACAGGATGGAAGAAGAAGGTTAAAGACAAGAAAATAGTACAGGAAACAAAAACACACAAAAACCTATGAATGGAAAATGCGGACTGATCCACCAAAAGGATCAAAGAGCTCCAGAAAGGAGAAGCCAATACCTGAAGAGAAGTCTATGACCATATTTATATTTGTATCGAACGCGATTCCGCGTTAATGTTGAGGGTTGGTTTTGAAAAGAACCGGACTTTAGACGCATACATACGCATAGATTTTAGCGTTAGACGCATACTATACACTGTACAGTACAGTAAACAATTTACTGTACACAGTACAGTATACATTATAAATCTAACGCTTAACCCGCATGGACGCTATATCTCTTGAAAATGGCGAATGTTAGTTTGCCGAAACGTCGAGAATCCGGTTCTTTTCAGAACCAATCCTCAACATCAACGCGGAATACCCGAGAAAATGGGGAACTATACAGAGTGTGCCATGTAACATGACCATCCCAAATATCTCCGTTACCTTTAAAGTAACGAGAAAAATGTTAAATAGGAATTTTATTGATTTGCATGGACTGGCGCAGTAGTTAAAAATTCTTTTTGTCAAGGTCATAGTTTATGCTTCCTCAAGGGTTTCAATAATTTATAAAATGGGAACATGTTATTTTTTTATCAATACATTGTACCCACTATTCAGACGAATCCAGCGACCCATGACATTTTGACCTTGATATGGATTTTCACCAAAATATACGTGTAAAAACGGAAATCGTGATTTTATTGATGATAAAAATATCCGAATAACGGAGTTGATTTTCTCTGCTGAAAATTTATTACACCAGATGTTCAAAGTGGTGACCATTAACCTCGACACATCCTCGGCTTCAAATACAATGTTGTTGTTTTTATAAATCAAAGTTAAGTCTTAAGTCTAAGTTTATTTTGTTGTATATGACTAATGTAATTGATTTACTTTTAACGTCATTCGATCAAATTTAGAAATTGATCCAATTACCGGGCTGTACAACTGAAACACGCTATTGCGCCATTGACATATATGTACTAAAATGTAACAAAACCATCAGTTTTTAAGTCATTTATTTTAACTGCTTAGACCAATAAAATATAGTTCACGAAGTCTATACCTTTGTACATACTTTATTTTTGAGTGGAATCTTTTCCACTAAATAATAAAATAATTTTAAATGCTTGAAGAAGTGAGAATGAGCAAGGTGTACTAAATAAAGCTCTTTATGATCTTAAGCTATTGTAATATACTTGATGATCGTGGCATAAAACTTCAAGTTTCCATCAACTTCCAAGTTGATTCAGAGAAACAAAAGTTGGGACTTGGAACCCTGTTTTACCAAATAAATTTTTCATTATATAACAATATTAGCACTACATCTTTAATACGTATTAAAAATGACAACCCTGATACAGAAAGACAAGGACTATAAGTTTTAATTAATTAATACATAATTAAAAAAGAGAACAATCTATTTCTATCTCTCTTAAAAATATAAATTCAAAAGTTGGGACCAGAAATAATGTTGATCAGTTAAAAATCTTCAGGCTGTGTGATCACGAACCATGAACAAGGGATGATCTATACATATCTCATAATTTTTAGAAAATAGTGCAATATTTTTTTTTTTATTATATGTCTGAACTCCCTTGAGCTTGATATCGTGAGTTCAATACTATAACTAGGTAACTCGAGCAGTAATATTTTGAGCAAAACTTAAATTTATTTTTGGTCTCTAATGTTTTATACTACACAGCAATGTGTAGTATTAAAGCCGATTGGAGCGACGAATCCTCAGCATGTCACATAGAGCAAAATGCTATCAAATGGTATACAGATGGTTCGAAGACAAAGGAAGGTACTGGTGCAGGAGTGTTTGGACCTCGTACCAAATACTTCGAATCCATGGGAACATTCCCAAGTATCTTCCAAGCAGAGGTACATGCAATAGAAAGATGTCACAGATTAACCTCGACAGGAATTATCGCAAAAAGCGAATTGCTATCCTGTCAGACAGCCAAGCAGCCATCAAGGCCATTAGCTCATACACCATCAGATCCAAACTGGTATGGGACTGTGTGGGAAAGTTAAACAAGCTTGGCAAAAACAATAAAGTAACGCTATACTGGGTACCAGGACACACTGGTATAGACGGGAACGAAGAAGCCGATCACCTAGCAAACAAGGGATTACAGAGGAGCTTGAACACAGAGGAGCTGCAGGCCTTGAAGCCCACCTAGATCCTGAAACTCCCAAAGGAATCAGGATTAGAGGAGGCGCTCTAAATGGGTAAGTACACAGTTGCGGTACAAATCGTCACCACCATATCTTTAATCTACAATCTACAATGTTTTATCTATATCTGCACATTTACCTAAATTTATTTTCCATTTTTTCATTTCATCAAGCTAAAGAGATTTAGCTTAATGTCTGGTAACTCGCATTTTATGTTAAATAATTATAATAATTAATTTAATTAATTAAAACCTGAGATATCTAGTTATAGCATTTATCAGAACCATGCTTTGGTAAATAGCTGCATGTTTAGCTTAAAATAAAAGTACGCTTAAAACTGAAAAATATTTTTATTTGTTAAGAAATAAATTTATAAAATAATTTTAGTAAATTAAGGGATAAGTATATTAAAAATAACAATACAATTTACTCGTCTTCAACCGCTCTTGGCGACGTTAACAGATTGCATAAAAATTGTAGTAATCCCTGTTCATTGCAGGTGGTTTTGTTGAGAGCAGAGGCAACATGTCAGTCTACTTGCTTCTTCTTATGGATCTAGATGTGTCATAAAGGGATTGCAAAGTTTGGTGTGATGACCTCCTAGTATTTGAAGTGCAGTCCACTACATGGTACTCAGAATCACTAAAACTCTCCTTATACTTAAATATGGAGGGATTCTCTTTTTCAAACTTGATAGCACACATTTTTTGCCAGTGAACAAGACGACCACTTTAATTATTTTTACGAATTATGGAGTTTGATTGAGCAAACTTTTCCCAGTCAAAGAAAACTATGCTATCTATCACTCTGTACGGTTTATCTCCTTTCTTGCGGGCGCTACGGGAAATGGTTTTTCAGTCCCCTGGCCAATATGCCTTTCCTACACGCTTGAACTCAGTGCCAATAGCTGAGTGTATTCAATCACATTCCATTTCCGAGTGCCCTGATGTGAGAAATTTTAGCTCTTTTTTTTTAATTGAAGGTTAACAACGGCATGCATACACATGCATGCAACAAATTGGTTCAATTTTTTTCCTCCACAACGATCACTGAAACAGCATACACTTTCAACACCTTTTTGTGAAAGACCTTCGAAATACTTGTACAAGCAGGATGCGATTCCCCTGCCCCCTTCACCCTCACGCCACATGAAGCAAGATCCCTCTTTGAAAATCACATCGTATACCGTAAAGTTGTAGGTGGCCAACCAACGTTTATAAAAAAGCGCGTTGTTAGTTGGATCATTGGGCACCATCAGTATTTGCTGTAGGTCAAAGTTTATAGATACTACTTTACCCTTTGAGAATTCTGCGATCTCTTTATCTTTTTTCCTTTCTTCTTGTGCTAATTTTTTTTTTTCATTAGGTGCTCTTCGTATTCTGATGCAGGAATCTCGTTTTTCTCAAACGCAAAACGGCTTGATCCTTCTTAGGTTGGTGAAGCTATCCAATTTTTGCTCTGATAAAAACAAGAATATCAATTGCAAAAACTAGATAACATTAGATATCTAGTTATTACATTGAATAGAACGCTCGTTTCCTACTTGCCTAGTTTGGAAATGCACCGCTAGGGTTCATTTGGGTAGGCTCAGAGATATCTATTTTAGCATTAGAAAGTCCAACACCACAACTTACTGAAGAACTAGACAACTCGATTTAAAAAAAAATGAGTTACCTAGTTATACTCTATGATAAAATCACAAATGATGTACGAACCGCAACGAAAAAGGTTTGCACGACAACTAATAACCAACATAATAAAAAGATCAGTGAAGAAACTATCAAACTAATGGAAGAAAGCCGAACACTGTGGAGATTCAAACGAATACAAATGCCTAAATATAAATGAGCATAGATGAGCAGTTAGAAAAAATGTCAGGATTTATAACACCAAACAGATCATAGAGGTAATCGAACGGAATAAGAGTATGAAATTTATGAAGTCCAAGCTACAAAATAGCAGATTAAGAATCAGTCGAGTGAAAAGGGGAACAAGAAGTTTTTGTTACGGATACTACAAAGATCGTAGCAGTCGTAGAAAATTTCTACACGAAACTTTTCTCCTCCAAATGCGCCAGAGGAACAGAGGAACGTTAGAAGGCACTGAACGAACTGACTGTAACATCAACTCAGAAGAAATGTCAGACATCAGTAAAGAAAAACTAAAAACTGCTCTCAAACAATTGAAGAATGGGTGAACGCCGGGAGAAGACCGAATATCAAGTGATATTCTGAAGGTGAAAGCCTGTTGGAGGTGAAAACCTGTTAGAGATGATCCGTATTCTGCTGAATCGATGCTTAGTTTAAGGGAAAATACCAAATAATTGAAAAAACACACTGATGTAATTTTTATCCATAAAACTATTATCGACCTTATTACCGACCCATTAGCCTGCTATCGCATCTCTATAAATTAATGACCAAAAATATTACAAATCGACTAAAGAACAAATTATACCGGTCGATCAGGCAGGATTTAGGAAGGTCTATAACACAACTGATCACTTGCAGGCAATCCGAACGTTAATATAAAAAAACGCGGAATATTATGTACCGCTCCACCTGGCGATTCATTGACTACGAGGAAGCTTTCAAGTCGGTAGAATTATGGGCGTTACTGAGGACAATGTCCAATACAAAAATTGATTCAAAATATACAAACCTAATCAAGAACATAATGAAAATGCGAAACATCGTTGATTATATGTTTTTTGTTGGAAATGATGTAGTCTATTTCATTTTTACTGTCTGATTTGAACTTATCCATGTCCATTTCGTTTGCATTGGCTTTTCAAAGAAGGTTTTCATACAAAGAAGGTTGCCCTTTTGTGTCAAGTTAGATCAAGATATTAAGACTAACTAAATAAAGATTAAAAGAGGCGTCTGGCAGAGTGACAAGATATCCCCGAAACTAGTCACTCTGGCACTTCAAGGAACCTGAATTGGCAGGAAAAGAGTATAAATATAGAAGTCAGCTTTTCACACCTACGTTTTGCAGATGATATTGTCCTTGTGGGTAAAAGCATTGAATAAATACATATCATGCTACAAGAACATAATCAAGCTTCCAAAATAGTCAGATTAAATATGAACCTGAACAATATCTATTGATGATAATATCATAAAAACTGTCAACCAATGCATATACTTCAAATTAAACAAGCCAAAGAAAATCAACCCACCGAGATTTTTAGGCGAGTAAGATTAAGTTGGGCTGCCTTCGGAAAACTAGGACACATTTTAAAAAACAGGAATGTCCAAATGTGCTTAAAAACCAAGGTGTTTAATGCACGTATACTGCCTGTAATGACCTACGGGCGAAAAACTACCGCCTTGACCGAAAAGAGCGCTGATAAATTAAGAACAACCCAACGAGCCATTTAACGTGCAATTCTTGGAATATGCTTGAAAGAAAAGTCAAAAGTGAAGTATGCACTAGAACAGGCGTAACAGATGTAATGCACCGAGTGGTAAACCTCAAGTGGAGCTGGGTGGGGCACCTCGCAAGGCAAGAATTAGACCGTTGGACCATTTGAGTTACACAGTGGAGACCAGGCAGAACTAAGAGAAGCGCAGGAAGACCTCAGAAAAGATGGCTGGATGATGTAAAAAGACTAGTCGGCAAAAGATGGCACCAAGAAGCCCAAGACAGAAAATATTGGAATGAATTATGGGAGGCATATGTTCAGCAATGGACTTTGAAAGGTTCAAGAGGAAGAAACTGTTTTCGTGCATATTTTATAACATACATGACAAACGTCTTGTGAGGAAGAGCAGGCTCGGCTATCCATACTCATGGAAGAGTGCCTAAATGAAGATATTGAGGGCTCATCAGCAGTTGAATATGACGACAGTGATGATGAATTGGAGACCAATGACTTGACTATGGACACGGAGCAGGAAACTTATGATTCTGAAGATTCAATGTCATTTATGGTCCTACATTTACCGGAAAGGATGGTACTGAGTGGGCCAAACACGGTCCAAATGAAAAGGTCGGAACTAGAGCGGAAAATTTCATCAAACACCTTCCAGGTAAAAGAGAACTCGGGGATGAATTGAATAATAGAATATATAACAAATAATAGAATTGAATAGAAATCGTAATTGGCATTCGGAAACACTTCTTTCCCAAAGAAACATTGATTTTGATAGTTCATTGGACCAATCAATACATTCAATCAAAAAGGTAAAACTATGAATGAGAGAGATGCCAAATACACCGATATTGTAGAAATTAAAGCTCTTTTTAGTTAAGTCTACTTCGCAGGAGATTTCAAGTCCAATCGTCTAAATGCTGAGGATTTATGGAATGGAAGTGGAGATATTTCGATTCACCATGTCTATGAGAGATTCCTGTTTCTCTTTGTGCACTTACGTTTCGACGATTCGTCTACAAGGATTGAAACGAAGAGCGTAGAAAAATTAGCGACCAGTAGAGACGTGTTTGAAGGATTTGTGAACCAATGATAAAGTGCCTACACGCCATTTGAATGCGTTCCCATTGTCGAAAAGTTGGATGGTTTTCGAGGAAAATGCAGCTTCGACGGTATATCCCGCCGAAGCAAAATAAATTTGGCAATAAAATAATTGCTATGTTTGGCTATAAAATACTTGCAATATGAAAGTATAAAGCAATTCCCCAAAGGATATAGTTCAAAGACTGTGCTAACCAATACTAGTAGAGACGTAACAATCGACATGTGGTTTACAAGTATGGATTTGCTTTACACCCTTTATAACGATTTTCAGTTAACTCTTTTAAGAACAATTAGAATAAATTAGAGAAAGATACCCAATAAATTAGTTAATTCCAAAGAATGTCCTATTTTGTCTAGTATGTTCGCTTTCCATTACAAATGCACATTAGTTTCTTTTGTACGTAAAAAAAATAATAACGTTTTTTTTTTCTCTAGGATGCATTCTGGTGGCAAAATTGATAGACATCAATAAAACAGAAATTACAATGGATTATAATTCAACAAAGTATAGAGTTGCCTTAGTTCATCATTTATGCCCATCATATAATTGCGCCAGAAATACTAGAAGATGACCAATGGTTATTTTTTACTTCATCCAAAATGTTGCTGGGATTAATTCCTTCATTATTCATGCCATGAACAACCAGGAGAATGTGCATAGACGAAAATTCCTATTACAATTAGTGGAAACTTATAGTCGTCGCCGCATTAATCAGAACATTCCAAGTTCAATGAGCCAAAGAATCCGATAAATTTGTGACATAGAAGCAGTTCAGACTACACCCGGAGCTAATAATCAACGAGGCAAGTGTTCATTTTATGATCGTAAGAAGAATAGACACACTCATTATACTTGTGTAGATTATCGTAAATTCAATTGATTAGAACATTGTTTATCTATATGCCAAGAGTGCAAATCAAAGTATTTCTTTTTATATCTAAAATCTGTATATTATTTCATATTATCCGTTATTTTCTGTATTTTTTAAGAATATTTTATTTAGTTTGGTTTAATAATACAACAGAATTATACAATAATACAACAGAATAATACAGAGAAACATGTATTTACTATTATTTGTGCCAGATAGGTTGATTCTAAAACAATCATAGATGTGCGAACTGAGTCCGCGCGTGACCGTTCTATGAAAAAAATTAGATGCGACTACTACAGGGTTAAAGTCAGGAATGTCAGGGATATATCTAAGTCAGGTCATATCACACACTCTACTAATAGCTAACGATTCGTGCATGTCTAACTTGTAAATCTTTGGTTATCCATATAAAATTGAAGCCAGGAATTTCCAAGACATGCCTAAGTTGGACTAAGCGCTTGAGTCTCCTAATAACAATCTACTTTGGATTTTTTCGGCCGTGTTTCGGCTTTCATAATTAGTACAGGACAAGGTTAGAATTAGGCTTGTCACAATTCGGTAGGTCTCGTTAGGCCCGAATTGATCCTTCAGCATGCCTCACTGTTTTCCTAGTCGGGATTAGTTGAGTGACGGAACAATAAGTGAATGTCCTGTTTCTTATATTGTTTGTGATTTTAATCTTTCACATGTAATGCGTCGGACATCGCCGCATGACGATTTCCCGCGGCGTCCCGAAGCCTTGTGTGTGATGCGAATTCGTGCGCACCCCAATGTAGGGTAGAATTCACCCTTAAAACGGTTAGTAACGCCGCAAACTGTGTCCCGTCAGGATCTCGACGCCTCAATAAACATTCCAGCGCGTGTTCAAATACGAAACGGTGTGAAACGTTATCAGTGAATTGATATGTGAAGCTTACATTTTGTTTCTTGGGGATTTTGCGATAAATTTATTTTCTTTTATTTTACGTTTAAGGACAAGAATGGATTAATTTTGTTGAAAACTGATTTCTTGAAGATTTTGGTATGTTTAATATTGTTTTCATAAATTTTCTTTATAGACATAGAGCCTTATGACATACAAGAATATTACACAAAAATTATTTTAATAACAATCAACAATGTTGACATATTTCAATTAAGATAATCTACAAATCAAATAAGATTATAAAACACATATTATTCTATTTGTAAATCTAAATAATGAAACAAATATCTTTGATTTGATTTGTTTTGCTATACATTTCTGAACAATATTTTGATTTTAGATTTTAATAAATTTTAATAAAGAACCCAGCATTGGATTGACATTTTTTTTCTCTATTCTTGTCTAGACACTTTTTCTAGTGTTGTTTTGATCTGATTTGCCTGTTCCAGAATATTTGTCCCTCTGTATTTCTTTTTGCATATCAATAGACAATTTAATCTGGACGACTCAATCAAGATGAGACCAATCCGACTAAACAGATAAGACTAAACAGAAGCGATTATAGATACAAGTTTAAAAAGATAAGAATAGAGAAAAAATCAAATAAAAAATAAAATATCAATATAATAATAGAGACAAGAGTATTATTTTTCTATTTTTATGTTTTACCTCCTTTGTATTCTACTCTTGTAGTATTATTTGACTGGACAAGTTTCGTTGCGATAATCTGGTCTGTTACGCCGTGTTACGCCGTGTCTGTCTTCAATGTAATTCTCGTCTACCTAGTCTACTATTCCTAAATCTTACTATTTATGTCATTCTAGTTTTGTCCATATTGTTAGACCTATCTTTATTATTTTCGTTGCCTGATCTTGTCTAATATTAGATCTCTGGTATTGCCTTTCTAGACCAAGAGGCAACAGAATTTGAAGTGAGAAGAACCAAGCTCTCAAAGAAACGAAATAAAAGAATATCAAAGAGCCAATATTTTCGAAGATATCTTTTATGACATTTATTTTGTTTAGCTTATATCTTACTTAATTCAAAGGAAATTTTATTGTGTACGATCTCATTTTGTAGATTATTTAATGTAGTTTAGGCACATTGTTAAAAAATATTGTTAATATTTTCGAAGATTTACAAGACTTCGTATCAGCCGTCGATTGCAAAAATTGCAAAAAACGTAACCCACAATTAAAACGATTAGAACTTCAAGAGCAACGGTCAAGAAAATCAAATGGAATACTTCAAGGAGGCTATACAAAAAAAGGGTGGGAGAAAGTTCTCGCCACTAAAAATTCTGATGTCGATAAACATTAGAATCTAAGTCCGCTAAGAATAATAAACCATTAAAAAAAAAGGGAAAGATCTTTTCAAATGACTCACTCGAAAGAATGCGTAAATGTATAGAGTTATACTTAATACTATCAAAGACGAACACTGACTTGAAAATCTACAAACATACTTCATTTTTCTTACACGGGTTTCTACGGCTGCCTCTCCGTCCCCAATTTCCATATTCTCCTATCAAGAGAATTGTTCCTCGATTAAGTTTCTTGTTTCCATCGCTTCATCTATTCCATCCCTCCAGCTTCTTCTAGGTCTTCCTCTCCTTCTCCTCTCCGGCGATATCCATCCGAACGCTTCCTGGGCCATCTATTCTCATCCATTCTTTTCGTGTGACCGAACCAAGTCAGTTGTTTGTCTGAAATATTCTTTTCCCTGTCCATTCTATTTCGGATCTCCTCGTTTCTCACTCTATCCCTCCGTGACACTCCACAGCTTCTTCTTAAAAACTCAATTTCAGTTGCAAGTAGTTTTCTCTTCATTGTTTCTGTTATATACTTACCCATATATTTACCCATACTTCTGCTCCATATATTAACACTTGTAATAATACTTTTATATAGTCGTTCTATACTTGTCCTTATATTCTTTTTTGTTCTTGTCCTTATATTCTTTTCGCAAAGGATTGAATATAGGGCTTCATAGATTTTTCTACCTTTATTATTCCTTTCTCTTATCTCATACCTGCTATTGCCCTCTTTGTTAAATACAACACCTAGGTATTTGGACCTACTCCTTTGGACTTTTCTACTCTTTTTATGAATTCGTTTTCTAAGAGAAGATTTTTTGTATCCCTCTTTCAGTTTTCTGACCATATACTCCGTCTAATCGTCTTCATCCTCTGCTATTACAACCTGATCGTCAGCAAAGTATTAGCTATAGAGCGTGTCATCTCCCACTATCAGTCCCATTTGTGTACACTTTCTTGTCCACCCTCTAAAACTCTAAAGGATCGGTGAAGGTAAAGGCATAATAGATAAATAGGTAAAAGAGTATTGAATAGACAGCACAGCCAGGCCTGTTCCTAGATAACAAACTTACTACGACAACAACAAAAAAATATTACGAACGTAGTATTCTTCTTTCATGTGCCTTGTCCGGTCTCCCTCACGTTGGCGATCACCATGGCAAAAGCTGTACGGTCCTCCGCCAAGCGAAAAAGTTCACCAGCCCTTCTTTTGCCGGTCCAGTCCCGTATATTTCTGAGCCACGACTGTTGCTTTCTTCCAACTCCACGGCGCCCCTCAATCTTGCCCTTTAGTATGAGCTGTAATAGACGATATTTATCACCTCTCAAAATATGTCCAAGATATGATGTCTTTTGGCATTTTACGGTTGTCAAAAGTTGCCTTTCGATGTTTTCTCTTCGTAGTACATTCTCGTTTGTAACATGTTGTGTCCACGCAATACGAAGCATTCTTCTGTGAAGCCCCATTTCGAATGCCTCCAGTTGTTTCACCGTCCTGACCTTCAGAGTCCACGTCTCTACTCGTAGTATTACGGACAGTGAAAACATAATAAATTCTACATCGGCGGCTGTTTCGGAAACCTTAAACCTTAAAACTAAATCAGAATCAACACATACTTTTGAACCAAGTCACAACCCCAATTCCATAAACTGTTTTCTCGCAGAGCCACCTTGAAGAATGACAGCACACTTAGAAAATAACATTCATAATGACAATATAATTAATAACTCTGAATCAATATTTTTACATCCAACCAACGAAGAAGAACTGAAAATTGTCATAAAGGACTTAAAAAAAATAAAAAGCGCTGGAGTTGTTGACCTACCTATGTCAGTAATAAAACATGTTACGCCTGAAATTATAGAACCACTGGTATATTTGATTAATAACTCCTTACAGGAAGGTTCTTGCCCAAGTGTCTCAAGTTTTCTAAAATTATACCTGTACATTAAAAAGGAAATATGGACAAAATCGAAAATTTCAGACCATTTGGTGTGCAAACATCCTTTTCCATAATAATTGAAAGGTTAATCTGCAAAGGAATCTTAACATTTACGAAAAAATTCAACATATTAAACAATCATCAACACGGATTTGTAAATGTCCGAAATACAGATACAGCATGCTTCGAATTTATAAATGAAGCGATAAACCAAATTGAAAAAAATATATCCCATGCGGGATGCTTTATCAAAGCGGGATGCATTATCTTAGTTTTATCAAAAGCACAGTGGACCACAAGATATTGGAAAAAAAACTACAAAAGTATGGAAAACAAATAGTCGAAATATACAAAGCAGAAGGATAGAAGCAGAAGGAAGATCAAAGTCAACCATAGCAAACATTGTTATCCCTCAAGCAAGTGTCCTAGGACCCCTCTTGTTAACTCTTTAGGTAAATGATCTGCCAAATATACAGTTCAACAAAACTATAACGTTGAACAATTATGCAGATGACACCACCATATTATCATTAAACACAAATATACATGACATTGAACCCAACATCAACTCCACAAGTAGAATAATAACATCTTGGCTCAATGAGAATAAACTATTTTTAAATAAAGAAAAGTCGAAATTAATCTTGTTTAATTGTAAGACTAAAACAGACATTAGAATATATCCCAACGAAATAGCCCTGGATAATAGCAATATAAAACTGCAACATGAAGCAAGACTCCTAGGACTCTATTGTATATAGAGTCCTAGGAGTTGGAAACGCTCGACTGGTCACCCCACTTATCTTAAATTAAAAAAAAGCCGTGTATACACCGAGAATTTTGCTACTATACTTAAAGCCTGAGATCTTAAAAATGGTTAACTTCGCTAATTTTCATAGTCACCTCAGATATGATATAATGTTTTGGGGTCGCGGCGTTATTATTAATGACGTATTAAAGACTCAAAAAATTGCATTTTAATATTAAAAATAATTTATAATCTAGAGTACACCAAATCCTGCAGAGGAAAGCTAACATATTAACTGTGGTTGGAACATATATACGAATCCGTTCTATTTTTATTTAAGAAGAAACAGTTGTTTGAAGAGTATAAATTTAAACATATGAAAACACCCGTAACAAAAACACAAACTACAAGAAACCACCACTTACTATGTCTGAAAAAATACCGTCCTACAGCAATCGACCTTTATAATAGATGACCCCAATATTTAAAACAAATAACAAAATTTAAGGATTTCAATAAAGAGCTCCAACACTTACTCACAAATATAGAATATACTTAACTAACTTTACATAACTTTATTATAACTTCAAGTTTCGTGCGTGTATTTAATTAATAAAATGACCAGTCCGAAATTTACGTCATTTTAGACAGAAATGTAAAAAAGTAACCTTACTATTTCAAGATATTTTCATGATTTAAAAATGATTTTTGTGCTGATTTTTGACATTTGTAAATCAATACAGGTTTAAATTATAGGAAAATTTTTTTTTTGATAAAAATAAAACACTGATTGTTAAAAATATGATGAATAAATATGGCACGATAAACAGTTTTTATAGTGATCGATCATCCGACCAATTACCATTTGACGTTAGAGTAATTAGTAAGAGAAGTTAGTAAGTTTGAAATAGTCCTAAAAAATATGAGTAATTGTTATAGAGCTCCGGAAAGGTTGAATATATTTATATATTCAGGCTGTGTTACGATTGTTTTAAGTTTGTATGATTATCTATAACGTAGGATGGTTTTACCAATTCGAAAAAAAAAGAAAAAGATAAACAAAAAGAAAAACGACAAACTTTAGAAAAAAAAACAGGCGGAGAAATTAAAAGAACAAAAAAAATCAATAAAATAAAAAAGAAACAGGAAAAATTGCAAAATATCAAAGAAGTAATTGCGGATCAAAAAAATATTAGTGGCAATTAAAAAAAAATCTATATATATATATATATATAAATTGTTATTTTTAACAATAATTAGATATTTTTCTTTATTAGATCACTGGAGTGTTCATCACTGGAGTGATCACTAGTTCATAATAGTTTTTCATATTTTCAAATTAATTTTATTTATTATAAAGCGTGGAGTAATTACTGTAAATCCACCAAACAATCACTACATTTTTATTATCGATAACTATGTTTTTTGATGAATCAAATATTTATCTTCTTATTTTCTATATTTTTTTAAATTTTTAATTCGAATTATTATTTAAATAGAAAAGTGACGTTTTTTACAATTACTAGCACTATAATAATTCGTAAATTCATTTTATAGAAGCTTGCAATTTATTGTTTTCATTCGATTTCTAAAATGACCGATCATTCTACTGCTTACCCCTAATTACTTTAAACAATTATTGCAAATTTGCGAATTATGATTAATTCGTACTAACTAGTTTTTATATATTGACGATTAATTTTTATTAGAAGGAACTCGTTATACTGATTTAGTAATATCTTAGTTTAAACCTTTTTTTACTCGTCTATATTAAAACTTTTAAGCGATTAAAAATTGAAAAGAACTCTAAGCTAAACTGCTTGAACGAAGTTTGAAGAACCGCAATTTAAAAAAAATAAGGGAATATTTGGTAAATTGTAGTAAAAATTAAGCTTTGTCTGTCTATAAATTCAAAACCAAAGGAAATATATTGGAAATATTTGAAATTAAAAAAGAAGCAAGCAGACAGAAGAAGCAGACAAGACAAGAAACAATTTTTTTTATCATTCTTAAGAAAATTTGTCTGTCCGCATATACAAAACCAGCGCAAATATTTTGGAAATTCTTGCAATTGTTTGTCCTGTCTGTCCACATTTTGGAAACTTACTAAGAAATTTTGTCTCTCCACAGCTTTAAAGCCACAGGAGGTAATTTTCTTAGAATCCCACTTACATTTCCCCCGAAAAATTCATTGCTTTCGCAGTTCTCCACTCGATCGGCAAAAAAATTCTTGAAAAAAAGTGAAGGATGACTCGTTCTAATTAGCTGCGGCTAATATGCTGCGGCATTAAGAATGCGACCTAGTAGCGCATCGTCATGTTCACTTTCACAGCATAAACTAATGACTTCATCCATCCCTAAAGACAAAAATCTAGGGCAGTGAGATCCCATGATCTCGGTGGCCAAGGGTGCGGGCCTCCTCTCCCAATCCAGCGATCGCCGAAATGGGTATTTAGAAACTTTCTCACAATATTTGCATAATGAGGAGGTGCTCCATCATATTGGAAGCTAATACGTCGTTGAATATTTAAAGGTACTTCGTCCAATATTTCCTCTAAATGGCTTTCCAAAAAATGTAATTAAGCTTCCTAGTAAGATACTCATCCAATACAAAAGGACCAAACAACTGGTAATCATTTAGTATGGCAATCCATACATTAATACTAAATCTATGTTAAAAAATGTGTTCTTTCGTAGCATGGGGGTTTTTGTTGGACCATCGATGATTATTATGGCAATTCCATCTCGAATAAAATGAATTTCATTAGTAAATAATATGAATTTGAGTAATCTTCTATATTCACAAATTTATTGACAAAATTGTAGTCGTAATGGATAGTCGCCTTCTACGAGATTTTGTACTATCTGCAGATGAAAAGCGTTTAAACCTTGCCGTTTTAATGTTTTCCAAAAATGTTTGTGGAATTTCAAATTGGATTGCAACGCGCCTTGTACTTGTACTTATTTTCTACAATAACCAGAATAACTTCTTTAAATTCCAAACCTGTTCTTCAGAAATTATAGTGCACTTGGGAACATTCCAGTTTCGCTAGCACGTGTAAAAGCAGTTTGAAACACTTGCAAACGACGATACTCTTCTACTGAACGAACAGAATTGCCATTACAAAATCCATAAACAAACATCACATCTGCATATTATCTAAAACTAAAAATGATTGATTCAAAAAATTCCGTTCTGGAGATTTTTCATTCAAAGGTGACCAACGTTCTGGTAGACCTAATAGTTGATGATGTTAATTATTAAAGAGGATCGTCATATTACTGTACTAGAGATAGCAGAGACATTAAAAATATCCCATACAACCATTCAAAATCACTTAAAACGTCTTGGACTCATTAAGAAGCTAGATATTTGCGTTCCGCCTGAATTGAAACATATTCACATAGCACATCGAATCAATATTTGCAATATACATCTTAAGTGCAATGAAAAAGATCCTTTCTTGAAAAGACTAATCACTGGCTATGAAAAATGGGTCACATACTGCAACATCATACAAAAACGATCACGATCCAACCTTGTTGACCTAGCACAAACCATATCGAAAGTTGAATTGCATCAAAAAAGATCATGCTGTCGATTTGGTTTATTTTAAACCAATTTTGTTTGGTAATTTGATTCTTCCAACGAACCAGACAGTCAATTCAGATGTATACTGTCAACAACTGATGAAACTGGATGTAGCAATCAAAGAAAAACGACCAATATTGGCCAATTGTGTTCCATCATTATAATGCAAGGAGTCCGCACATCCTTGTTAACTCTTTGGAAATTATTGGAACTTCGCATGTTTTTCCAAAGTAGTAATGTCTGTGGTCAACAGAACTTCAAATTGATTCCATGCTAATGACATATTTTTGTAGAAAAATGTACAATCTGCGTCCTAAAATTGGGACATTGGCGGCTGTGGCAATAAGTTACTTGCTTTCGTTAAGTTAAGTTACTTGCTGACAAGACAGAGAGCATAGCTATCTCACAACCCCTTTCCTTAAAACTTTTCAGTTACAGAAGGAAACATTCATTGATATTTTTTTACAGATGGAAACATTAATTGATAAATCTAGCTAGTTCTATTGTTAGCCAAACATTTTCAGTTTAAATTGATTTCTACTGTCTCGTCTTGTCTCTATAATCTTCACTATAGTACAGTTTTTATGTTGGTTTTGTCTCTCTGATATAATATCCAGTTAGACAAGAATATTGAGTGTCTTAATTTATCAAATCTTGTCTGCTTAATTTTCTATATCTATATCCTCCTTGTCTTTGTTGCTTGCATGACCAACCGTGTCTGACTATTTTCTTGTCTCGAAAGTTTCAAAATGTATAAAATGTATATATATATATATATATATATATATATATATATATATATATATATATATATATATATATATATATATATATATATATATATATATATATAAATATATATATATATATATATATATATATATATATATATATATGTTGTATTGTTTTATCGGGGATTCCGCGTTGATGCTGAGGGTTGGCTCTGAAAAGAACCGGATTCTCGACGTTTCGGCGAACTAACATTCGCCATTCTCAAGAGATATATGCGTCCGTACGGGTCAACCGTTCGACGCATACTGAGAGCTCGTTCGTGCGATGCGACTACTTATAGCTGTCTGGCTTCGGGTCATGCGCGTTATGTGCGATGCTTCGGTTCGGTTGTTTGTTTGTTTTGTTGGTCGTACATGAGTCTGGGGTGTCTGGGATTGCATTTTGAGGGTGGATATGATCGGTCGCCATGCTGGGGGCAGTCTCAAGGAATCGTCTCTCGTGTTCATGCAATAGTCTCGTTTTTCTATCTCTATGGCTTCTCTGTATACTCGTGACATTTCGTGGCTAATCTGTGCAACAGTCCTTGAATTTCTAAAGTCCATCCAGTGACCAGTGTTTGTGTGTTGGACAAGTGCCGATGAAACTTTGTCTCTGTGTCTGATTGAAACTACATGTTCTTGAATCCTAGCAGATATTTTTCTATTGGTACGTCCAATGTAGGTCTGTTCACATGTTCCGCAAGGTATTTCGTAAATTCCATGGGATTCTAACGGGATGGTGTCTTTAACGCTGCGTAGCATGGAGGATATTTTCTGGTTAGGTTTGAAAATGGTGTCGATGTTGTGTCTTTTAAGTATTCTGGCGATTTTGTCAGTTGATCCATGAACATATGGTAAGTATGCTGTGCTAACGGGTTTCTGGCGTTCTTCAGTTCTTTGGCTACTGTTCTCTGTACGACGGAAAGCTCTGGATATTAAGCTGTTTGGATATCCATTTGAAGAAAGAGCTTCTCGTAAGTTCCTCAATTCTTTCGGTAAGTTAAGCTGGTCGGCTAGTCTTTTGGATCGGGTGGTAAGAGTGTTGACTACAGATGCTAGTTGTTTGGGATGATGGTGCGAAGAAGCGTTCAGATATCTGTCTGTGTGTGTTGGTTTCCGGTACACAGTGTGGCTAAAAGTGCCGTCAGGTTTCTTCTGTACCAAGACATCCAAGAAAGGAAGTTGTTGATGCTTTTCTATCTCCATTGTGAATTTAATTTGGTCGTGTTTGGAGTTAAGATGGTTAAGGAATTTGTCCAGCTCTGGTCTGCCGTGGGGCCAGATTACAAATGTGTCGTCAACATATCTGGCTGGGGGCATAATCTGGCCCCACGGCAGACCAGAGCTGGACAAATTCCTTAACCATCTTAACTCCAAACACGACCAAATTAAATTCACAATGGAGATAGAAAAGCATCAACAACTTCCTTTCTTGGATGTCTTGGTACAGCAGAAACCTGACGGCACTTTGAGCCACACTGTGTACCGGAAACCAACACACACAGACAGATATCTGAACGCTTCTTCGCACCATCATCCCAAACAACTAGCATCTGTAGTCAACACTCTTACCACCCGATCCAAAAGACTAGCCGACCAGCTTAACTTACCGAAAGAATTGAGGAACTTACGAGAAGCTCTTTCTTCAAATGTATATCCAAACAGCTTAATATCCAGAGCTTTCCGTCGTACAGAGAACAGTAGCCAAAGAACTGAAGAACGCCAGAAACCCGTTAGCACAGCATACTTACCATATGTTCATGGATCAACTGACAAAATCGCCAGAATACTTAAAAGACACAACATCGACACCATTTTCAAACCTAACCAGAAAATATCCTCCATGCTACGCAGCGTTAAAGACACCATCCCGTTAGAATCCCATGGAATTTACGAAATACCTTGCGGAACATGTGAACGGACCTACATTGGACGTACCAATAGAAAAATATCTGCTAGGATTCAAGAACATGTAGTTTCAATCAGACACAGAGACAAAGTTTCATCGGCACTTGTCCAACACACAAACACTGGTCACTGGATGGACTTTAGAAATTCAAGGACTGTTGCACAGATTAGCCACGAAATGTCACGAGTATACAGAGAAGCCATAGAGATAGAAAAACGAGACTACTGCATGAACACGAAAGACGATTCCTTGAGACTGCCCCCAGCATGGCGACCGATCATATCCACCCTCAAAATGCAATCCCAGACACCCCAGACTCATGTACGACCAACAAAACAAACAAACAACCGAACCGAAGCATCGCACATAACGCGCATGACCCGAAGCCAGACAGCTATAAGTAGTCGCATCGCACGAACGAGCTCTCAGTATGCGTCGAACGGTTGACCCGTACGGACGCATATATCTCTTGAGAATGGCGAATGTTAGTTCGCCGAAACGTCGAGAATCCGGTTCTTTTCAGAGCCAACCCTCAGTATCAACGCGGAATCCCCGAGAAAACAATACAACACAGGTATCTATCCGCGAAAACCTCAAATACAACATATATATATATATATATATATATATATATATATATATATATATATATATTACTATCGTAAATTCCCTTTAAAGAGAGCGTGTAAACTTGAACAAAAATCATGTCAACTCAGTCATGCGGCGACGTTCTTCCCAAATCCTCTTCATTCGTGCACTATGTTCTTTCTTCTGTTCGTCCGTCCACTTTTTTCCTGGTATCTTTGGGAGCAGTTCTTTATCAAATTTATGGTGCACTTTGGTGTATCTAAATTTAACCCGATCATTCATGTCGTGAATGGTGATGCTTAACTGCTTGAGGTCTTCTTCAGTTCCCTGTATCCATTTGGACCTATTTTTACTGTTGAAGGTAATTTTGAAAATTTGTTTCGTAATTCTGTTCTAGTCCATTCAGTATATGTGACCAAAAAAATTAGCTCGTCTCTTTCTGAAAGTGTCAGTGATTGTCGGTTTTATACATTTCTGACGATGGTCTCTTAATCCATATTCCCTCCTTATTCACCGGCCCAAAAATTTTTCGGACAATTTTACGTTCTTGTTTCTCTATTTCTTCGATTTTTGAGTGACCATGAATTAATGTTGTTTCTGCGGCATAAAGTGCTTCAGGCAGAACGACTATTTTGTAGTGTTGTAGTTTTGCATTAAGAGATATTGATTTTTTGTTATAATGATTCCAAGTAAGTCGGTAGGCTCTCTGTAATTTTTTTACTCGTTCTTGATTTGCTATTATATTTAGGCCGGACGGTTGGATGATTTCTCCTAAGTATTTAAACTGGCAAACTCTGGATACAGAACCATATTGTGTCTTGATGGGTGGATTGTCGGACGGGGGTCGTTCTATATACTGTGTTTTCTCATAAGATATCAGGAGACCAGCCTTTTGAGAAATTTCGTGTAATTTTTCAAGTGCATGCTTTGCTGCTTCTCTGATATTCGATAATATTGCAAGATCATCAGCAAACGCCAAACATTTGATATTAGCTCTATAATCTCTTGTCTTACCAATGTGTATTCCCTCAATTTTTTTCCCATGTTCTGATTATTTTTTCCAGGACCATATTAAAAAGGATGGGTGAAAGTACATCTCCCTGTTGAACACCCGTATATATTTCAAAAGGTTGAGAAATTGCTCCACCAAACTTAACCCTTGATGTAGTATTAATGAGAATTTGTTGAATTAATGCCCTGGATTTCCAATCAACTTTGAATTCCTCCAGAATGCTGAAGAGAGTTGGTCTGTCGACGGAGTCGTAGGCTTTTTTGAAATCAACAAAGGTAACCACGGTGTTTCTACAAGATCGTATTTGCAAGATTGTCTTCAGATTCCAAATTTGTTCCGTGCATGAGCGCCCCTTACGGAAACCTGCCTGATATTCTCCTTTCTAGATCTGGGTCTACTTGAGGTTCAAGTCTATTCAAAAGAGCTTTCGAAAGAATTTTGTACGTTACTGGTAGAAGTGAAATGCCTCTATAATTGTTCGGGTCTATTTTATCACCTTTTTTATGAAGCGGGTGTATAAGTGCACATTTCCATTTTGAGGGGATTTGTTGGGTCACCCAAAATATCACATATTATATTTTGTTTATTCTGTGAATGAGGTTGTCGTCAGCCAGTTTCCATAACTCGGCAATGATTCCATCTTTCCAAGGAGCTTTGTCGTTTTTCAATGAATGAATGATGTCAGTTATCTCCTGGAAGGAAGGCATCACGGAATCTGGATAGGATTCAGATTGTTCAAAAATAAACTTGCTGGATGGGGGGTCACAGTTGAGAAGATTGTTGAAGTACTCAGCTAAAATTTGACAATTCGCATTGGTGTTTGTCTCCATTTAACCATCAGATCGACGAAAGCATAGGCTGGATGGTCGATATCCTGTCAGGTTCTCTTTAAAAATTCTGTATAAACTCCTAGTATTATTCTTTGTAAATTCTTGTTCTATTTCCTCCCGTCTTGTTTTTTCATAGCTACGTCTTTCTTTTCTAATTAGTTTTGATGATTGTTTCCGAATGTACAGGAACTCCTGCCATTTGTCTGGCGTTTTGTTTCTATGAAATTTTTTCCAAGCGTTAAATCTGTCTTCTATTGCTTGGTCGCATACACTGTTCCACCATCTGTGCTTACGTTTACGTGGGGGCTGGCCTATCCTCATAGCGTTCCTGAGAACATCCGATAATTCTGTCCAGTTTAACGAGTTTGTTTCGTAGATTCCTTGCAAAATACTGTCCGTGTTTATTTTTAAATATTCAGGGTCAGGCTTAAAAATTCGTGGTTGTCGTGGTCTTCTCCTGTTGGGTTGGAGTTTCATTTTAATTTGTAACAAGTAGTGATCAGAATCGATATATACATTTATATATATATATATATATATATATATATATATATATATATATATATTTATATATATATATATATATATATATATATATATATATATATCCTATCTAGTTCTTATCTAGTACTTTACGATTTGAAATATTCAAATCGCATGTATTAGTGTCAAGTTTGTGAGTATATATTTTCCTTCCTGTATAAATAAGTAATAAAATAGACAATCTACATTCAAAAATGTTCGCTACATATGAGGGTTGTGTTGTGACAAAGGGAGGAAGAGTAATAGGAAATAGAGAAAGAAGGGATGATTCGTAATTGCGAAGGGTGTCTTAGGATGCACACGCTGTACACGCGTTTGGTTCTAAGCCCCTCGAGGCCAGGAGAAAATCTGACATGTTTCGGTTGGCCGCGTACCCCCTAAAGCACCTTCGATAAGGGTGTTACTATACCAACTCGAAATCTATAACTCTCGTACAATCGATTTACCATGTACTATTTCTGGGAAAAAATGAAACTTGAACTTTTCGAACTAATTTCGTGTATTTTGCGGAAGTTTGTTTATAAACAACCATAAATTAATTCATGAATGTGCCGGCGTAAATTCAAGTTAAATCTATTAATCTAAATGGAACAATGATATCTGCAGTATATCTCGAGTTCATTTTCAAATAAAATTATAAGTCAGATTTTAAACGTTAAATTCATTAATGAACTAATCATTGAGGCACTAATTTGTAGGCTTGGAATTAATTATATAAGAACTGTTTATTAAAGTTCTTGTAATGCAATCTAGCAAAAATATGAAATATTGTAGTTTCATTTAATGAATCGGAAAAAGTTAATTTATTAAAATAAAGCCTAAATGTCGGATGGATTATCCAATTCTGTTGAAAACTCTTGGAAACATTGTTAATAAACAACTTTGCATTAACTATTATTGAAAAAATTAAATTGAAAATTAAATAAACAACTATAATTGAAAGGCCAGTGTAAATTTAAACCGATCCATTAATCTAGTTGAAACAACGGCAACTTCGCTCAATTTAATTGATTTGAAATTTATCGAAGATTTTAACCAACATTATGCGTTTTATCACACAAAATTATACTGCCTTCATTACATTACCAATATAACAAGTCCAAATATACTTTATCATACGCTGATTAAAATGATAAACTTGCTTTATTTCATATTGATAAAACAGCTTTTGGTTTTCATTTGATATTCACATTTTAATAGCTCCATTAACAAATTAAAAATTTATGTGATTTGATGATCTAGTTTTTTTACATGCAACAGTTTTTGAGATAAAGTATTGTTTTTCCTGATGTTTGCTTAAAAGGTACTTAACTTCCGAAAAGCCAACTACATTAAACTATATGAAGATCTTGTAATTGATAAATTTTATGATTAGCTTTATGCTATTTTAAATACTTCAGTACCTCAGTATTCATCAGAAAAGCTAAATACGTCTCCTGCCTGGTTTTCCCCTCATATCATTGCGACATTAAAGTTAAAAGACCGATACAGGAAGAAAAGCAAGTTCGTTTTACCTTCAAGAATACAAAAACCTACGGGCGTATTGTAAAAATCTCATTATTTCTGCGTAGAATACGTACTTAACCAATATGGAGAACTTCCTTTTTTCTACTCAAACTAATCCTTGGGAATATGTTTATGCTAAGCAAGGCTCGACACGTATTCCGGGTAAACTGACATATCAAATCAAATCAAAATATTTATTTATCTTTTAGATGTACAGTACAATACATTTTTGATTCGTCAAAGAAAAAAGTGTGCTCGTACAAGACACAAAAACTAATAAAGTGAAAAGCAGCACAAATATTATCTACAATAAAAATATATATATATATATATATATATATATATATATATATATATATATATATATATATATATATATATATGTGTATATATATATATAGACAGAAAAATAAATAAACCATTTATAGCGCAATTAATTCTCGAACTTCGTATTCATTTTTATAATTTATTAGTGTTTTAAATCTCATTAATGTCATAGTAATACATTTCAATTAAATATATTTTTAATTTTCTGCGGAAAACTTTGTATATTTTTTCCTTTTTTACTTCAGCTCGTATATGATTGTATATTTTCCCAGTCTGTTATTTGTTCTAGAGCATAGAGTTAGGTTTATTTATTCGTGTCAGCAGTACAAAACATAAAACATGAAAGATACATAAAATGGGCACACACGTACACAAATAAAGTTTGTAATTTTAAACAGTTCCTGTTCAAAACTTAGCCACTTCGGGAGCACTTGGATTGGTTGGAGTTAAATCTATCATTCTACAGCTGGATGGGCACAACGGACATCATAAGAGATGTTGCGTCATTTGCATTGATCCTCAATCACATAAGACAGTTTTGGTTGAAAATTGCCACTTAGATAAGTTGTCCCGTGATCTTTCAACTTCCACCCGTAGTCTGTTCAGGGACTTCCATATTGGCCAGTTCTCTGCGTGGCCAGGAAGTAGAGATTCTTTAGATTTAATTCATTCAGACAGATTGCTAGTTCTCTCCTTCCACATGGCAACTCGTGCTGCCGCTGCTGTTGTTCCTTGCAATGGTTGAGTAGTTGCTAGGAACCTCTTCCTCGATTTTAATCTCTTTTTAACAGGTTGATAACCGAAGAGTGGGTGTGAGGTCATAGTAGATGATTTTCTCCTTGCATTGTTTGCAGCCAATTCACGTCTGATATCAGATGGAGCGATCCTATCCCTGCCAGATAGATACTTTATTGATGGGAGTAGACCTCAAACAGACTGTAATGATCCTGCAGCTCTCATTTAAGGCAACATCAACCTATTTTGCATGAGCTGACTTGTACCATACAGGACTGGCATATTCTCCTGCTGAAGAGCATAAGGCCAGTGCTGTTGTTCTTAATGTTTAAAGATGTGTACCCCAGTTAGTCGCTGAGAGTTAACGTAGGAGGCAGAAGAGATCTTTTGCTTCAACTTAAGGCACTGCTCCTTGCATGTAAGTGTACGGTCCAAGGTAACACCTAGATATTTGGGATGGAAGCAATGATCTACTAACGAGCCATTCCAGAATACTTCAAGTTTTCTACTAACTAGCTTATGTTTCAAGTGGCAGGCACATACTTCAGTCTTATTAGGATTGGGTAGGATTGAGCTACTTCCTTTCATAGTAAGTACCAAGCTGTTCTAGGGCACGGCTGCGTATATGCTCTACGACTTTAAACTGTTCTGCTTGGGCAGTGAGAGCAAGTTCGTCAGAGCAAATGAAACTTTTGCACACTTGAGGCTGTGTACATTAAATAAAATGGGAGACAAGACACTTCTCTGTGGTAATAAATTCTTCTGAGCTCCGCTGTGGCGTCCTTCGAAGTCCACGAAGAACCGATGATCTTGTAGAAGTGTTGCTATCAACATAGTGAATCCATAGTCATCAGTTAAATTATAGAGTTTATGTAACACAATTCTATGGTTTACGGTGTCGTATGCAGCGCAGAGATCAACAAAATCTCTAGCTGTGACCTTTTTCTTTTCAAATCTTCTAGGAACTGAGTGAGGTGCAGTGCTTGTGAAGTGCAGTTTTTGCCTTGTCTGAATCCAGGTTGTTGAGGGATGAAGAGAAGATCATTCCCTCTAGGATCTTGTAGAGGTGGCACAGAAGAGATATTGGTTTAAAACTTTTGGGATCATTTGATACTTTACCAGGCTTTAAAATAGCAATTACACAAGCCTATTAAAGGTGTATTAAAGGAGATTATAGTTAGCTTTGAAAATGGCTTTTGTGAAAGAGATGTCATCTTTTATCTTGTTTGTACTCTTGGAATGATGATGTTCAGTTCAGTAGTGGAGAATCTAATCCAAGTACCTATCCAGGGGCACCAAGAGCAGAAAAAGTGCTGAAAAAAATTATACTTACTTCTAGTTGTATTTCACGATTTACTGCAAAGACTGGTGTTCTATAGCGGCAATTGGAACAAGCAATTAAAAATGCAACTTATTCTTCTCTGCGGATTCAAAATGAAATCGTCAACATATGTGGACGGGTATTCAGAGATGAAATCATCAATAAAGCAAAAGATGCCTCTACCTATAGTCTGTTAGGTAATAAAAGTTAAGACATTTCTGGTAAAGAACAGCTTTCAATTGGTGGATTCTACGACCAGAAGAAACCTGTTATTCGTGAAGAGTTCGTTGGGTTCGTTGAGTTAGATATAACGATTGCAAAGACCATTGCTTTTGCAAAAAATAAATTTATAGTATACTCCTATGAAATGCACCTAGAATGAAGAATTATGTTTTTCAGCATTCTTTTGAAGTGAAATAGTTTCTATGCGAGATTATAGTAAATATGCACAAATTATTCATTATACCCTTTTCGTTTATCTAGGACAGTGTTTCCCAAACTTCCTATTCACGTGTACCCCTTTCAAATATTTTTTAACACTTCGTACCCCTTCGAAATTTTCCGAGATATACTATTAAAAATAAAAACTGTACACGTCTTTTCTAAGTAATAAAATCGTCTCCAGATTGGGCTTTAAAAATAAAAATATAGGAGTTCAAGAAAATTTCCATTTTCTGTGTTTTCTTTAAGAGAAGCATATCATGCACCCATTATTGTAATGTTCTCATCACAATGATAAAATTGTTGATTCGTACGTCAAAATTTTGTTTAGAAGTTGTGTTTAATTAATTTGTGTTTTATTAATCATACATGGATACAAGAATACAAGAAAGAGTTTCATTATACATAAAGAAATCCAAGAATTATTGTTAGATGGTAAGGCAATTGCGGAAAGATTACTTCCGCAGAAATCAATAGATCTATACAAAGAAATGTACCTATAAGTTTTGTGATTGGAGATCAAAAAAGAACAACAGCGAAGTCAACATATTTACGGAGCCCATAAGTGAGTTCTTTTGATGCGTAGCTATGCATACTTTTACTTCACTAGTAAAATAAAATTTTAATTTCACTAGTGAATAAATCACTGTTTGTTTTATTGATCCGTTTCCAAGGAATTAAACATGACTTTATAAAGCAAAATCGAATAAAAATTATTACAAATCTTAGGTAAGAGTCATTCTTTATAAGTTCTCTTTAAGACAGTTTCTGCTTGTCTTTATATACGTAAAAACAATATGCAATCATTTTATGGTGAGCAGTTAGTAAAATAAACTATTGGTTACTTGTTTTTTGAATTTGACTAGAACTGTTCGCAGATCCACAGCTAATGCATAGAATTCAGACACTTTATAAAAAGTAATGTATGATGGATTATTTTTCATGTAATTTAAACATTGTTATCTTTCTTCTTATATTCACTTTGGCACACACAAAAAATGAATATTTTGGAACATCAATTCGTACCCCTTGCAAAACATTTTCGAACCCCTTGGGGTACGCGTACCACACTTTGGGAAACACTGATCAGGGAGAATAGTTTTTTATTGTTTTTTGTTATTGTCTGGATCTGTCTTTTAAAAAAATTCGAAAACAAAAACTTGCGGTCATTTAGGAAGGTTACGACACCCCACCCAACCACGATGGTCTTAGGCCATCTACAAATATGATACACCTATTTTGTCTTCCATATATATTGGAAGTTTTTGTTCTCTTTAGTCCGGTTGTTTTTATTTACAATTTAGTGCAAAAGTGGAAATTCTTTTTCATTTTTGCATTGTTTTGTATAAGTATGCCAAAATTAGAAATAACTTAGTTTTAGCAAAAAAAATGTTTTTTCTTTGAGAGTAGAAAAAAAATCTCAGGTTGACAAGTACAGAGAGTAGAGTAGCCTCTACGCTTACGGCATCAGAAACTATTCATTCAAATAAAGATATGTATGTCTATATAAATAAAAGAACTGAAAATTAAATTTTCGTTATTGTTTTGTAGTAAATGGAAACTTTATTTCAGTAAACAAATGGGGTACTTGGCGGGTGAGTGAGAGAAGGGTTCATGTGAAGAGGTGTTAGCTGTAGTGCTGAACCAATCGAATGAACGAACAAACATGTTGACCTCTCCAATTGTAACAAAGATTTGAATTGCTTCTAGTTATCACTAAAATACGTAGTTTACATTGTTTTATTCAGAATTCGGTGTATTAACAATAAGCAATAAAAACATTTATTTCTTGAAGTGCACTAGCGCAGAACAGTATAAAAATTATGTTAAAAGGCAAAGACCTTTAGAATAGAGCAAACGTTGAAAACTGAACGAAAAAGAGAGAAATATTATCTCTCTTTTTCAGTCATTTATTCTCCTGGCTTAGTTGTTATAAGGTTTATATAGGGTATTTCATTAAATGCCTCCTATCTTGAAACAAAGGGTATATGAGATATCATCGAAATTTTTTATTTTTTTGAAAGCCTATCAATGCCATTATGTATGAAATATAACATCGAACATCGTGGCGCGCATCCGAAATTTTCAAATTTTAAAAAAATTCAAATTTTTCATGACTTTGGCGCATAAATTAGGCTGAATTAGACCGATGGCATGAGTTTTGTTGGCTTTGAAGGCAGCTCTGGTTTGTGGCTTATTCGCAGAGACATGCGATTTATGAAAACCCCAGAGAAAAAATGTGACATGGTCAAATCGCAAGATTTCGGTGGCCAGTTCTCACCACCTCAATTTGAGATGACCAAGCCCGCAAGTCAGTCGTGCAGAATGTCCTATGTGGCAAGAGCGTGTCACACAGCTATCCTACTGAAAGCGTTGTCGTATTGAAACCACCATATTATCAAATTCAGGCCAAAAAAGTTGGAAACCATGGACCTATAGCACTCTGCGTTGACGATGATGGCCTAGCCAAGGTAGTTCTCGAAGAAATATGGACCGATGAAGCGCCAGCCCAAAATCCACACCAAACAGTATTTCGGGATGCATTGGACGCTCTAGGATGTCATATGGATTGGTATCGTCCCATATTCGACAATTTTAATAATTTCCGAAATTTTAAATCTGGTAACCATCTGTGATATATTTTGTTTTATAGTTATGGCTTTCATTATATTTTGAGGCCGGTCGAAAAAATAATTTAAGAAAAACTGAATTTAATAACTGTCAAAAAAAAGGTATTAATTAGGGGCGGAAACCGCTCATAAATTTAATTCTATGTTATTGAGTTTTAACAAAAGCCTAAATCTGAGATTTGGAAAGTCTAGAGTATTATTATTATTACATTATTATCATGTTATGTTATCTAGACCAGCGTGTCTCAAACTTTTCAGCTCCTACAAAATGTATAGTCGCTTTCTAGGTTTGTGTTAAACTATCTAATAATATCTGGAACTGCCTAGAACACGTTCTCTATGAAAGATAATAAGAATGTTCTCTAAGAAAGTTTCATATTGATCAGTCGCAGCAATATTTATCATAAAAATAACATTTCATTAATCAAATGAACCCAAAACATCGTAATTGCATACCCAAAACTCATGTTGTCTTGTGTAATATGCATAATTACTTATTATTATAATAATCCTCTAATAATTTTTTTTTTTTTAATATACGTGGTCTGTTAGAAAAGTATCCGATCTTATTTTTTATTTTGAAAACCTAATGGATTTGAATCAAGCGCGCTTGCATGAGCCGACCTTAAACCTTCGTGCGCATGCGTGAATTTTTTACCGCCTGTAGATAGCGTCAGTTGCTGTCGAGCAGTGTTCGAGTGACGTAGTGCTCTCGTCGGTTTTTCAATGCAAGTAAAATGACGACAAGTGAAATGAGGGATGTCCTACGTCGCCTACGTGATGCTGTGCGGCGCAAGCAACTGGACTTGTGGTCATCAGGAAATTGGCGACTCCATCACGACAATGCTCCAGCACATTCTTCGCACATGGTTGACAATTTTTTGGCAAAAACACAGACTCCTCTGGTTTGACAGGCTCCTTACTCTCCTGATATGCCCCCCTGCGACTTCTGGCTATTCCCCAAACTCAAGAGGCCATTGAAAGGAACGCTATTTCAGACAAGAGAGGACATTATGGCTGCAATGACAGCCGAGCTAAAGTCGATTCCGAAATAGGCTTTTTCGAAATGCTTCCAATAATGGCGGCATCGCTGGGAGAAGTGTGTGGAGTCCCAAGGAGACTACTTTGAGGGTGATTAGGTTTCCAACGCTCCAGGTATGCTAGTTTTTTTTTACCGGCTAAAGGTCGGATACTTTTCTCACAGACCACGTATTATTATAATCTTCATTGTTGTCTAAACTCACAAACTTAGAAGTTAGTTGTTGAATTTAGCTACATGCACACTTATTTAGAGCACTGTGAGCTGAGCTGAGGTCGTCATGGTGAGCTGAGGTCGTCATGATTCATGGCCAAAAAAATCACGTGACGACCATAGGCATCAAATAAAACTATTGTGTTAATAAACTGTTTTTAGTATTTCCTTAGCATTTTAGAGCCTCACTATGAATTTCTATTCAAGTAAATCCTATTCCCTAAGGTTGGAGACCATAGAGAGAAGTTTCACTTTCTCCTCGGCAAATTGATAAACCTCTTACAATATCGTTGAAGGATGAATTTCTCTTGAATGAACACTTGCCGTGAATTTTTCGGAATTTCAGTTTTTTCAATAATATTGCAGTATTGAAAAAAAAAACTGAACTAGTAGACTATAGTGACATTGTTCAATTGGGCAACACCTTTGATGGTTTTTCTTGATTGAATTTCTATACGAATTTTCATTAATCTTTCAATATAAATTACGCAGGTTACAGGTTAAATGCAAAATTGTATATCTCGCGACCAACAAAACTAATTGATGTGGCAGTATAAAGCAGTATAATGATGTGGCAGTATAAGTAATCCTCAGTGACTGAAAATTTTAGTGACTTATTATTCAGACATCCGTAGAATTTTTTCGATGATTTTGGATATGAACAAGTTTATGAAAATATTGTTATATAATAATTTTGTATAGATTAGATGTAAGTTGAAGATTTCGTTATCTAATAAGGATATATTTCTTAATAAAAACAACCTCATATATTAAACATTTTGTGTGGTTTTTCCAAGTTTAATAATCTGGTAAAGACCTACTTTTTCTTTGGTAACACAGTTACATAGGTAGTCTCATTGAAGAAACTGCTAGAGCAAAAACAAAATCATATTGGTGCCCACAATATATCATAATCGACATAATCTCCTTCAATGTCTAACAAAACACATATCGCTACTTCCTTTGCATCTAATGCGTCTCTTTGAATTTTCTTGATCTGTACTCATGCTGACAGTAGTTGTGTAGTGGTCCACCTACCTGCATTATTGTCCTAACGTAATTTTCAATTACCTTCTCAATTGTCTTTAACATGAAATATGTTAGACTAATGGGTCTAAAAACCTAAGATTTTATCGAATTGCAGCTACCACGACGATATGCACTTCTTGACCCATATCAGAAGATTTACATCTGAAAATAACAGCTTTGTATACTTGATTGGAATTAGCGCAAGCCTTAGTTGATAACAATTAACAATGCGGTAAGAAAAACGACAACCTTCAGCATTCGTCAAACTACTCAATGAACCTTTAATTAAAATGAACATTAAATTAACATTTAATTAAAATGAATCCAAATGGCTAAAGACTCAAAATATAGCACACAGTCAACAAAATTCATATTTTAGAGGAATCAAATTTTGATTAATTCAAGAAAATTATTAAAAAAGCTTTCTTAAGTGAAATAAAGTCAGCAAACAATGAGAATTAGGATAAGAAAAATTGTCCAAAAAACCTAAATTCAAATGAAGATTTTAGTAACTGTACTGTTCAAAAATTATATATTGTAACTCCAGTATCTAAAAATAATGTATTTACAAATGACAAACCGTAGCGCACTAAGTACACCCGGCCGAACTCGGGATTACTTATTATATTATATATTATGTCATTAAACGATGATGTGATGCAAGCTTTATTATGTTTGAATTCTTGGTCAACTTTTGACTTGATAAAATGAAAAATGTTAAAAAATCAAAAATTTCGTTTAAAGTCCGCGACCAAAAAATAAATATATACTTATTAATGCTTCTCGATTAATGATAAATATTTTGACTTTTTACAATTATCTCCCATATAAAAACTATTTATAATTATTGTGTTTGTTTGCAAAAATATTGTAACATGTATGAACGGAAAAGGTGTTTTACAATTGTAATTTGTTATATAACAATTGTCTAAATAAAAAACAAAAATAAATAAATAATCACGCATTTATTAATTACAATATAATTACTCATTACCTCGTTTAGGACTATCTTAACAATAAGTTCTAGCAAACATTATATTTGCGACGAGACGAGTCGAGACGAGACAAACGGTTACAAAACGAGATCTAGACTGATACGTGACTATTTTTTTTGTCTCCACTTATAAGAGCAAGACTGTATTTTTGAAACCCTCGCCATATCTCGTCTCGCCCAGTTAGTTAGGCCTTTATTATAAAAATTGTTATATATGATGTATGTGCTTGTGACCCAAGTCTAAGCTCATCAATTGTACCAAGTCAATTGGAATTATGCCATTAGTATGTTAAGTTGTTTAGACTAGATTTCTTCGCATATTGAGATTTATAGTGCCATCATACCACCAATTTGAAATCATTAGTCAAAATCGTTTTTTATTTTTAGGTAGATTAATTAATAAAAAATAAATTCAAATTTAACAATAAGTTATACCTGTACGTGGTAATTGCTAGGCGCAACATACCAATGAGCACACGGCACAGCTACCTATGTTTAAAGCAACATAGAAAAGGAATCTGTTGCTTCCGGATCGACCGAGAACGATATACTATACCGTAACTAACTATAAAATTGGAAGCATCTCTAACGTTTATAAACCTTCCACAAGGACTTGGGCACCTCATGTTTTTACAACATGCCCTCACCCCGCTGCATATCTAGGCGACTTTAACAGTCACCACGAACAGTGGAAATATAGAGAAAACGATGTTAATGTGGATGCGCTGGTCGGGTGGGCCGAAGACGAACACTTACACCTAATTTTTGATGCGAAAGACAAAAGCACATTTAAATCAGCTGCATGGAATAGGGGATATAACCCTGACTTATGCTTTGTCTCAACAGACTCGAATAACACCCCTTTAGCAGCTACAAGAAAAGTACTGTCGGAATTCCATCACAGCCAGCAGCGCCCAGTTATTACGGAGATCGGAACGCAAATCCCATTAATAAGGTCTATCCCAAGACCAATATGGAACTTTATACGCGCTGAGTAGGTAAAATTCTCATCGGAACTAGATAAATGCTTGGGATGGATACCACCTATTACTAAAAACTACGCCCGGTTTGACATAGTCATAATGGCCAGAGGAAAATTTGAGGGAACGCTCTGTGAAATTGTTCAGAGAGGCCTCAAAGTAACTAGTAGATGGTGTCAAACAGTGGGATTAAGACTCAACCCGAGCAAAACCACGGTGATACCATTTACTAGAAGGAGAAAACTAAACTGCCTGCATGCCATACTCATAGATGGGAAGGCAGTAGAATACCAACAGGAGATAAGGTATCTGTGTATCACACTAGATAGCAAACTCCTATGGAATAGACACGCTGAGGCAGTGGTAGGTAAAGCCAAACGCGCCCTAATGGTGTGCAGAAATCTGGCAGGAAAAACGTGGGGTTGTAACCCCACTATCCTGCGATGGATGTACACCATGATAGTGAGACCTACAATCACTTATGGGGCGGTTGCGTGGGGAAGTAGAATCAAGCTGGCCTCTATGAGGAAACAGCTTGAGAAGATTCAAAGACTGGCGTGTGTCTGCATCACGGGAGCGATGGGGTCATGTCCGACAGCAGCATTGGAGCTGCTGCTGGATCTGACTCCGCTGCACCTTGTGGTGGAGAGCGCCGCCAGACCGGCGATCGTAAGGTTCAGCAAGGAAGGAATGGGCAGAGGTAAAATAATCGGGAGCAGAGACCGAAACAGCCTCGCTGCCAAGATCCCCTGGGTGGAAATACCAAAGGACGAAATGGTATGCAAATACCACTTCGAGAAAAACTACACAGCAATGTGTAGTAGTAAAGCCGATTGGAGCGACGAATCCTCAGCATACCACATAGAGCAAAATGCCATCAAGTGGTATACAGATGGTTCGAAGACAAAGGAAGGCACTGGTGCAGGAGTGTTTGGACCTCGTACCAGATACTCCGAATCCATGGGAACATCCCCAAGTATCTTCCAACCAGAGGTACACGCAATCGAAAGATGTGCACAGTTTAACCTCGACAGGAATTACCGCAAAAAACGAATTGCTATCCTGTCAGATAGCCAAGCAGCCATCAAGGCCATTAGCTCATACACCATCAGATCCAAACTGGTATGGGACTGTGTGGGGAAGCTGATCAAGCTTGGCAGGGATAGTAAAGTAACGCTATACTGGGTACCAGGACACACTGGTATAGACGGAAACGAAGAAGCCGATCACCTAGCAAACATGGGATCCAGTAGCCCCTTTATAGGTCCGGAACCCTTTTGCGGTATGAGCGTGAACACCATCCGCAAAAGTTTAGATGAAGAAATAAGAGGAAAATGGATGAAAACCTGGGAAGAACTTCCAGGGCTAAGGCAATCCAAAGTGATGCTGGGATCTTTCAACCAGAAGAGAACTAAAGCTTGCCTGAAACTAAGCAGGAACAAGCTCAGAATTCTGACAGGAGCCCTGACGGGACACTGCAGACTTAGGAAACATCTCCAGGCCCTAGGCCTAGAGGAGGATGATGGATGCAGATTCTGTGGCTCAGCAGAGGAAACCCCCATACATCTGTTCAAAGACTGCGGAGCATTACTCCGCAAGAGACAGATGTACCTTGGGTCTCACTGCTTGAACACAGAGGAGCTGCAGGCCTTGAATCCCACCCAGATCCTGAGATTCCTAAAGGAGGCAGGATTAGAGGAGGCGCTCTAAATGGGTAAGTACACCAACACTTGGAGGAGCAGGGTGGGGTACAATAGATCTATAAAGGTCGCAGTACAAGTCGTCACCACCATATCTACAATCTACATCTACGCCCGGTTTGCCGGAGCAGTATTGAGCACTGCTAAGAAGTGCATTCCAAGAGGATACCGGGAAGAGTATATCTCTGGCTGGACCCAATATAGCAAGGTATTATATCAAATCTTCCTCGAAACTGGCAATCAAGAAATCACAGATCAGCTACTACATAGCCTAAATGCTGCAAGACAACAAAAATGGACTGAAACTGTTGAAAATCTAAACTTCCAAACATCAAGTGGGAAAGCATGATTTCTAATTAGAAAACTTGGAGATGGAAACTTCTCTCAAAAACAAAAAGCTCCCATAAGCCCAAATTCAATGTCCTCTCACATTGTGGCGACATCCAGAGCACCCAGATACAAATCTCAAACAAGAAAGGTAAAATAACATCTAAAAACTCAATCTAAAATCTGAATCGAGAGAAATTGAGCACGCTCGTCCTTTCACCTACGACGAAATATCAGCTGACCTTAAATATATTACCCCTGGGAAAGCCCAGGGTTCGATGGAATCCATACTGAATTCCTTCTTAACTGCAGAAAATACGCACAAATTTGGATAGCACGCTTCTTTACAAACATCATGCAGACTAGTGAAATCCTTCATGAATTCAAACGTTGAAAAGTCATAGCCATTCCAAAACCAGGAAAACCAGCAGACCAACCAAAAAGTTACCTAGAAATTGCGTTGTTATCGACAATGTACAAATCACTAGAAAGAATGATCTACGAAAGAGTAAGCCCAGTTCTACTTAAAGATATCCCAGTCAAACAAGCGGGTTTCAGACCAAATGTAGCTGCTCCGATCAAGTGTTGTCACTTATGTCGAAGAAGTGTTACTACTTATGTCGAAGCCGGTTTTCAGGGAAAATCAAAGAGTTACTGCGTTTATCGATCTATCAGCAGCATACGATACATAATTTATATGTCGCAGACATGCCCAAAACGATATCAACGAAGTTATAGAGAGTTATGCGATGTTTCTTTCGAAAATGGAGACTCCAAACTATCGCTTCCAACGTGCAACCTGCTTCCATTTAAACAACAAGATGGCCAAGAGAAAACTTAACGTCTACCTTGATAACACCTTGGTTAATAACAATAATAATCTAAAATACCTAGGCGTTACCCTCGACAGAACATTAGGACATAACATTAATTAAGCTTTAAGGAGCACCTAACTAAAACCGCGGAAAAGTTAAGGACCAGAAATAATATTATCCAGAAACTCTGTGGCACGACATGGGGAGCTTCAGCTTCACACTTAGATCGTTAGCTCTAGGCCTTGTTTATTCTGCAGCGGAGTACTGCGCCCCAGCGTTGCTCAACAGTGACCACGTGAAAAAAGTTGACGCACAATTAAATAACACCATGACGATGATCGCTGGCCTAATAAAATCTACCCCAACTCAATGGTACTACCAGTACTAAGCGATATTCCACAGTCTCATCTCCGCCGAACCAATAAGCTAACAAGCGAATACAAAAAAATACTTAACAACAGGGAACTCCCAATACATAGCTATATTGAAGACGCCTATAAGAACCGACTACGCTCTAGAAAACCACCAACAATACCGCAAGAATTGCCACAGAAACTAAGTTTAACATCACCGATAGATGGATTAACGAATGGTCGGAAGCTTAGCCGAATAACATCATGCCTTGCATAACAGAAAGATCTCCCGGTTTAAACCTGCCACGCATAACCTGGTGCACGCTAAATCAGGACCCTACACGCAGATGTGCATGTGCATAATCCCAAAGAAAAGGGGAAAATTACCATCCTCCTCATGCGATTGCGGAGAGGTCCAACCGATCAAACACATAATAGAGGAATGTCCCCACCGAACATACGAACGTCGTCCCGATGATTTCCTGACTGCAACTCCAGAAGCGATAGACTATATACAGAATCTTGATGTTTATTTGTAAATTGAATAAATTTGTTAAATTCTTGTAAACGTGTCTTAATGCCATACGCTAAATAAATAAAATAAATAACCTGTACGTGATTTTATTGAAATTTATTTTCAAATCTCATGTGACTTTAGTATATTTTTATAACATTGCTGAAAATTTATGGAAATCTATATGCGCAACATAGGAATACCTATACAGAGCAAGACTAAATTTAGTTTATTGTCCACTGATAATTTGAAATTAATTTCCGAAACAGAATCAAATTCAATTAGTTATGTATTAATCCATACGGAGCAACGATATATTCACCTATTATCTCTAATTAATCCTCATGTTACACCTAAACTTATTCAATCTAAATTTACTGAAAAACATGAAAACTAGTATTGTCTCAGATAAGCCAGATAGGACTAGACCTGACCAGTAAAGATCAGACAAAACCGGACATGACCGGGTAAGACCTGACAAGCCGAGACAAGACTGGACAAGATGAAGCATGACAAGATCGGACAAGCCCGAACAAGATCAGACAAAACAAGAAAAGACAGAACATGAATGGACAAGATGGGAGAAGATAAGATCACACAAGACCGGACTATATGGGAGAAGACGGGACAAGAACGAAGAAGATAGGACGAGACCGGTCCAAACAGGACAAGACCGAAGAATATAAGTACAGACAAAACCAGACAGTACCGAACAAGACCGGACTAGATGGGAAAAGACGAGATAAAGACAGACAAGACCGGACAAGATCAGACAAAACAAGACAAGACCGAACAAGACCACGCAAGAAAGGACAATGTGGGACAAGACGAGACAAGACCGGATAAGATTGCACAAGACCGCACGAGAGAGGACCGGACAATACCGGACAAAATCAGACAAAACCAGACAAGACCAGACAAAAAAATGGGACAAGATGAGACAAAAACCTATAACACCGGACAAGATCAGGAAAACCAAGACAAGACCGAACAAGATAGGATAAGACAAGATCAGACAAGACAAGAGAATGTGGGAGAAGACGACACAATACCGACCAGGGTAAGACATAACCAAACAAGACAGGACAAAACCGAAGAAGACCGGACAAGTACAGAAAAAAACAGACAAGATGGGACAAGATCAGCCATGACCAGATAAGACCAGGTAATAGCAGACAAGAACAAATCAGAGCAGACCAGGCAAAACAAAATAAGAACTCAAATTTTACGGAGGATGATTTATAAAATTATTTTATTATGTTACCAATTGTTTTGTTATGTTACCAATTGTTTTGTTGTGTTGCCAATTGTTTTGTTATGTTACCAATTGTTTTTGTTACCGGGTTGTTAGAGCAAAGGGTTTTGTTACCGGTTTTACGGTTAGTTAAGCGTTTCGGGCACATTTTGTTATTTTCACTGGTTATACCTATAAAAGTGCCCAAAATGACGTATGCGCACAAAAAAAAATGCAACTATGAAAAGATTTATTACTCGACGTTTACGTAGAAAAATATTTTTATCTTTTTTTTATCTCTCAACTGATTACTGTCATGTACTTGCTTAATATTACTACTAAAACCAAAATAGCTTCATTAGATATTTATTTTAACGATTTAATTCGTCTTGACTTCTCGGGATTGAGAATTAATATTTAAAGTTTCAACTTAGAAATTGAAATATTTGTTTGAAATAACTGTCCAATATATGATATATAAACTTGTGGTATCAAATCTGAATATCACAAATGGTTTGGACTATTTTTCTTTAGCTTTTAGTTTAAATTGTCAGACACTCTAACTAGATATCCCAAGAATTACAGTAAGTATTCTAAATTTTACTTAAATAATTTAAATCTATTTCTGGATTTTGCGAGATTTAACTTTTGTATTCGGATAAGATATTTTCAAATCAATAATCAATGTTGATTTGTAATCGTCTAAATATAACAAAAATTATTAAAAAAATGAAACGTAAGTTTAAATTATTTGAGAACCAGATCTTCATGAATAAATTTTAGGCTTGGTAGATAATTAGGCTAGGTAGATAATTTCAAAATTTAAAAATTGGATTTCAAATAAAAAATTCGAACTCGATAATTAAAGTCTAAAACTGTTTGAGATTCAGGCTACATATATCAAATTGAGGCTATTGGTGTAAATTAGAAATAACTAAAAAGTTATGAATTAAGTCTATCGACATAATCGTTCATCCGTGCAAGTTATTCGGAAAAACATAGATCGTTTTCACACTAGGCATAGTCTTGATATTTCTTGATATCTTAGATTGATATTCTGCATCTGCAGAGACGTCGTACAGTGCGCACTGAAGTAATTGTTGCAGCTGTGGAGTGTGGCATTGAGGAGGACTCGAATGTGTCGATTCGCCATCGTGCGCAGCAATTGGAGTTGTGTCTATTCACTTTATGGAAGATTATGCGAAAAGATCTCGGTTTACCAGCTTACAAGATACAGCTCGTGCAAGAGCTGAAGCCGCCTAGCCATCATATGCTCCTCCACCATCATAGGCCTCTATGGTCTTGCGACATTACACATATGTACTACTTTCTGTGGGGAAAATTGTGAAGACGCTAGTGTACGCCAATAAACCAACGACGTTGGATCAGCCAATATTCGCCGCGTTACTGCCGACATAAGGCCCCGGTTGCTCGAGAAAGTGGTCGAAAATTCGACTTCCAGGTTGCATTTTACTCGAAACAGCTACGGCGCCCCAAATCATATTTAAGCCGCAATGACATACAATTATCTTTCCAATAAAGCGGATACCGAGGCCGTTAACATGATTTTTGGATTCGGTTCTTATCAACAACGAACGCTTTTAGTTTCGATATGTGCGTACGTCTGTCCGTCTGTCCGCAGTTTAGCTCAGAGACCATTAGAAAAACAAAGCTGTAATTTTGCATTGATTTACAGATTAGCCACGCTGACAGTGGTAAAATAAAATCTTTTAGGGTACCTCCTCTACATGTAAAGTGGGGACGTTTTTTTTTTCTCGTCTACCCCATGGTGTGGGGTGTCGTTGGATAAGTCTTTAAAAAATATTACAGGCTTGTGAAAACAATGTTTCGATTAAGGGATCCGTTTGTGAAATATTAAGCTATAAATTGCCAACTTTTACTAGGGCCAAGTATAATTTTACGACCAGAAGTCATTCTTTATAAAAAGTTCTGCTTGTCGAGAAAATGAATTGACGATAAGAAAATTTTAGACCAAATGTACAGGGTGATAATAAATTAGGAAAGTACGAAAATGCTTCAAGGGATAAGTACCATTATTTATTATTTTTTACAATAAAATTATAAGGCAAAGTTGTTTATGAACTGACGTAAGGCCCAAATACAAATTTTCAAATAAAAATTCGATTTTTTAATAATTATTCTACATAGCTACCTCCCAACTCGAGACAGTTTTCCGCTAAATTAATAAATCTACCTTACACTTTACGAATTGTTCGCGGCACATTCAGATCATAGATTGCTTCTTCTATGCGTTGTTTTAATATTTCCCTATCATGTGGAAGATCATCTCAATAAACCTTTTGTTTTAAGGCACCTCACAAGAAGAAATCTAATATGGAAAGGTCAGGCGACCTAGATGGGTTATGGTTTGGGACAAACCTCCCTATTCACCTTTCGCCAGAATGATCATGTAACCATTTTCTGACCAAGGCTGTACAATGTGCAGGGCAGCCGTCTTGTTGCCAAAACAAATTATTACGTACATGAGGCTGTAATGTATTATGGAATGGTAAGACAAAATGTTCCAATACACGCGCTAGTTTAAACCAATGATCCGATCAATTTTTTTGTACAACAAATAAAAATCTCCTTTTCTATCTTATTATTAAATATTGGATTTTTATTTTAAAATTTGTATATTTTTGTTTCTTTAAGTAAGTTTATAAACAACTTTGCCTTATAAAATTTTTGTCCCTTGAAGCATTTTCATACTTTCCTAATTCACGAAGACCCTGTACATTTGATCTAAAATTTTCATATCGTTAATTCATTTTTTCAACAAGCAGGACTTTTCTAAAGAATGACTGGTTGTAAAATGAAAAATAAATAAAGATTTTTAGGTACCCCAATAGGGTAAAAATCTTTATTCGCTAAATCCGCGGGCACACTGTATATTTATAAAATATTTTTATTTTCCCCTTAGTTTAGCTGCAACCTCATTCGACCATCCATTCAGCGGTTTAGCTGTAATTAGCCTAAATAGACTGCATAAATACCCAGTATAGATCCAAAGTAAAAGGTCTAAATATATAAAAGGTTCTTTGAAAATTAATCTCCCTTTGGTAGCAGCACGAATGTTCATTATATTAAAATATCTTCAGACAAGAAAAAAAAAACACACACAAAACGAGTTTTACGTTATTTTTGGTGACCCCTCGCACCGCACAATTTTACACCATACAGATAATAAAATATGCTTTTATTTTCCACCCCATTTTTATATACATATAAGGGTGGAGATTACGTCGTCAAAAAAAAATATTTAAAAAAACTGGGCGCGTCTCTCACAATAACGACGGTTTAGGTGAGATGGGGAGATTAAATGTATAACATCCCCATGTAAAACCGGAGCCAAGCATTTAGAATTGTAATTCGGTTTAACGCCCAAGACTTGATCCTGAATATTCCACCTTCTCCAAGGGCTCGACAACGATCTCCCTAACTACCGCAGATCATAAAACAACACGTTAAGATTAAAATAATGAATTGCATATTTTTACTTCCTCGTCTCCGATTTAACGAAAAATAGTTTAATACTAAAACAATACATATAAACTTTTATTAAACATGTTAGCAAATTTTTAGGCAAAATGAAAGCACAGAGAGGTTTTGACAGATCAGACTATACACTCTTAACCATTTTAGAAATTTAAAATAATATATAAATAGTATATAGTAATAATATAGTATTTATAAAATATGAGATAATATTAGAGAATTATCATTAAATAAATAACATAGTTATAAAACAACTGTAAATATGTGTAGATTAAATAAGAACACATAAACCAAAAAGAAACAAGATTGGAGAAGTATGGCCAAACAAAACGGACTATTACAGACAGAACCCTATAGGATCAGACAAAACTAGATAAGACCAGATAAGACACGGCAAGAACAAACAAGACCATACAATACAAGACAACATCAGAAAAGATCAGACAAGACCACGCAAGAGCAGACAATACCAGGCAAGACCAGACACGATCAGAGAAGGCCAGACAAGACCAGGCAATACCACACAAGACCAAATAAGATCAGTCAAGACCAGACAAAACCACGTATGACCAAACAAAACCAGTCAAGACCAGACAAGACCAGATAAAATCAGTCAAGACCAGATAAGACCAGGCAAGATCAGACAAGATCGGACAACACTATACAAACCAGACAAGAACAGACAAGACCAGGCAAGGCCAGGCAGAACCAGACATGACCTTACAAAGACCAGATCAAATAAAACCACCAGTCAAAACCAGAAAATACCAGTCAATACCAGACAAGGCTAGATAAGATCAGTCAAGTTCAGATGAGACCAGGCAAGATTAGACAAGACCAGACAAGACTAGACAAACTAGACAAGACCAGACAAGACCAGGCAGAACCAGACAAGACCTGACGAAGAATAGACCAAATACGTCAAGACAAAACCAGTCATGACCTGACAAGACCAGGCCAGGCCAGGAAAGACCAGACAAGTCCAGGTAAGACCAGACAAGACAAGACAAAATCAGACAAGACCAGATAAGACTAGGGAAAATCAGACAAGACCAGACAAGACCATACAATTTCGGTATAAAAGAATTTTAATTATGCTGGAAATGTGGAATTAACTGATGACGATAGAACAATGCAGATAAAACAGCAGGGTAATTAAGTCAGAAACATTAAGTAATTTTTTACAACTTACTACAAGGAACCACTAGATCTTTTTCTTTTTTATTTGTAGCCTGATGATGCGATATTGTTCAATTAAATTTAAAATCGCCGAAACTAGTAGCTAGTAACAAAATTAAACAGATTGTTCTTCTTGTTCTCTCGTCGCCAGTTAATTCCATATTTAAATATAACCCATTGTTGGATATTAATCACATAATATTAAATTATTCTCTAAAAAATAATTTTGATCTAATATAATATGTTGTTCATTCTATGCAACGAGTTGCATTGGCCACTGCTTGTGCCTTGTACATGTTAACGTGATGGTAAAGTGACGTTATACTTGATTTTTTAATAAATGCACTAAGAAAATTAAACTCTGAAATAAGTTTGAAAATTTTATATGCTTTAAATGAACGAATTCAAGAAAGAAGACAAGTAGTAATTAGCGCTTTTGTTGAATTTGCAAAATTTCTAAAACATTTCCAGTTCAGCAAAGAAATTTTGTGTACTTTCTTTAGCTTCAAAATCCGAAATTATTAAGTTATCTGTTAAGATATTGTCTCCAAATTCCTATGTGGAAACCAATTCTGACGAAGATCAAATCGAAGAAACTACTCATCAGAGTAATGCTTTTTTAAAGGAAGTCATGGAAAAATTCTTTTTTAAGTTTCTTGAACAGGCTGACGAAAAACTTATACGACCAAAGCACTGAAAGCTGAAAACTTAGATTTGTTATTTAATGCCCTGAACTATAAAATCAAGCTCTCGCTAGCTTAGTCAATTGTAGACAATATTGTGACCAAAATAAGAACAAGGCTTAATTAGCCACCGGTTAACTACCATAACATGGTTCAGTGAATATTTTATTATTCAGGTTCAGTGCATATTTTGTTTCTTTTTCTTTGGATAAATTAAAATTAGTAAATTAAATATAACCGTTAATTGAAACTTGAAAATTTTGTTTCAGTTTTCGATATTTTGAGTAAGTAATGTTTAATCCTGATTTATTTTATATTTTGACCGATATTAATTTCGTTTTTTGTTATTTTATTTAAATAAAATAAAATATTTTTTCTACTGATATATGTGAAAATGTCATTTTTTCCTCGGCTTACCCTACATGAAAGTGACATTTTTTCATTTTTTCCTTCTATGAGAATACAATATGTTACCATGGAAACGACCAAACCAACAATTAAATTTGTGTTGACAGTTGTTGTTGACAGTAAAGTTGCTGATAGTAAAGTCGAATTATGGATTCTACAACCGAAATCAGTAGATTTCATTTACTACTCGAGATGAAAGTATTTTTTTGCTTCGGTGTGATTGCTAACTAGCTGGCGCTCGTGAGCAAACTTACACCTCGCAAAAAACGCCACTTTCATATCTTGCCGTAAAATATACTATTTTCTACTGATATATGTGGAAATGGAATTTTTCCCGCGGCTTACTCTACATGAAAGTGACATTTTTTCATTCTAGAGATGAAAATATTTTTACATCTAGAGTTGAAAATGAGCATTTTAAATTTATGATTTTCTCAATTAAAACACTAAACTAACCAAATTTGCATTTCACTTTCTTGTTAATTACATCAATTTCAACGGAATATTTTATGTACAAACGTAAAACGAACCTGAATCTATTTAAAAAACCGAAATAAAATTAGGAAATTTGACTTGAAAAGTATCACCTTCTATGAAAATGCAACAATATTTACCATAGAAACGAACAGACCAACGATTAAATTTGTAATGACAGTTCCGATAGTTCGTTTCGAATTGGTTTTATTAAAATCGAATTATGGATTCTGCAATTCTGGTTTTCCTTGATGTGTTGAGTTTACCAATGGGAAACATTGCTCAAAGTAATGCTTCATAGTTTTTATAAGTCCGACCGTTTTCCTATTAGCATCTTGATTGCTGTATACACAATCCCAAGATTCTTGCAGTAGTGCTTGTTCAAACTCGCTTTGTTAGTAAAAATTCCTGGTTTGTTTTTTTTGTTTTTTGGGGTAATTTGGTTTCGTCAATGGTCTGGCTCATTAGTATTAGCCTATGGTACGAAATTGTTGTATCTTCTACCTTGATTTGTGAAACATTATACAGATTAGTGAAATTGTTGTCTATTCGACTTTGACTAGTCGCGGCTAATCTAGTATACGGCTTCACACGATCAGTTAGACCGTAGGATCTCATTAGATTTAATAAATTGTTTGTTTCCTTAAAGATGTCTTCGAAGTGGACATTGAAGTCACCTACGTTGATAATTTCCTCATATTGGTTAAAGATATTTTCGAGCAGATTTTCTAATGCCATCCTGCTGGTGATCGATATAAGTTGATTATTATTTTCTTGTTTTGTTTCTCATTTAAATCTATTCCGCAAATTTCTATGTGCTTTTCGATTGTGTTAATGGCTATATTTACATTTTCTATGTAGCCGGTTAGATCATATCTAGCCCAAATAGCTCCACCTGAAGTTTTTTCGACAGTAGAAGCATATTTATTTATAATTTTCAATGTATAGATGAAGCAACTTTTATTCGATCAGTCATGTTTCTACAAGACATAATGCTTCCGGTTTATGTGAGTTTGTTAATAACTCTAATTCATTAATTTTTGGGTTTACGCTTTGAATATTTAGATATAAAATCTACCTTCTTATTATTGATTCTGTACGACTTTGTTGATCATTTGAGCTCTTATTCTGGTTTACTGTGACACTCGGCATTTGTCCAGTATTAACAAAAAACGATTCAAACAAGTGTTTCTTGGCCAAATTTCGGCTTTCGTTATATTTTCGAGGTCTTCTATCGGTACAGAAACTTTAAAAGATGAATACTCATCAGGTTGTTTTATAATTAACTTTTGTTAATGTTTTATTAATTCTTCTTCTTCTTCTTTCGAATAGGCACACTTTGTACCACGCTTCTTCTACTACTGGGCCTTGACCTTTGCCCAGTATTTTCGCATCTTCTGCCGGTGCAACTCCTTTCTCTCTTCTGTCCAGGGGGTACATTTCCTTCGAGGTTTTTCCTGAAATCCACGGACTTCCTTCAGGGTGCGTCTCACAGACGGTCTGTTTTTGAGATCTGTTATTCCCAGTTCTTTAATATCCTTCTCGGTCTCTGTCAACCAAGTGGTTCGAAGCTTCTTGTTTTGCCAGAAGGTGAACAGACGGTTGGTTAGTCGATTTGGAGGCAATCTTGCAACGAGACCATAGAAAGCTACCCTTCTTTTCCTTGCACAGTCAGATAGCATCTCAATATGTTCGTTGAGCTCAGAGTTATGCCGCCTTCGAAATTCCCCCATCTTCCTTTACCGGGCCTAGGATCTTCCTGAGGATTCTCCTCTCTCTGATTTCCAATTTCTCTATTAGACCCCTTCGGTTCAAAGAAAGACACACCATGGCATACTGGGCTTCTGGTCGTAAGACTGATGTGTAGTGTTTAAGTTTCAGGTTGCGTGACAGGCATTTATTATTGTAAGTGTTCTTAGTCAGCCGATAAGACAGTTCTAACTTGTTGACTCTCTTGGATAATGATGCTCTTTCTGATAAGTTTAGTTCAACCCACTCGCCGAGATACTTAAATTTCTCAGTCCTCTTGATGTTTCCCTGTTCTAGTAATATCTCTCTGTTTGCTTCTCTTATGTTGATGAAGAATTATGTTTTCTCCAGCGACATTTGAAGACCCACTTTGGCAGCCTGTTTTCTTTTGGCAATTACCTGTTACCCCCATTTTTGCCATCTCAAGAGAATCAGCAAACAGTGCCATGTCATCTGCAAAGGCCAGGCAATCTACTACCAGTCCATCGTTCTTACGTCCCAGGTAGATACCACTCTGGGCACCCAAATTGTTCAGTTCCTTGCGCCATTCTCTCATAACCTTTACAAGCACACAGTTGAAGAGAAATGGGGAAAGTCCATCTCCTTGTCTCACTCCAGTTTTTATTTCGAAGCTTCCTGAAATCTCGCCTCTAAATTTAACCTTAGTAACAACACCCATTGTTGGTCAAAGTTTCTTGGATGAATCTGCGGGTTTTGTTTGCTAGTGCTAGTTCCTGGAGAACTTTTTTAAGCGTTTCTCTATCAATGGAATCGCAGGCCTTCCTAAAATCAACAAAGGTGACGACCACCTTGCGGTTTCTCATCTCACGGAGTATGCAAGTACAGATTTAAGATTGAGTATCTGTTCAACACAGGATCGGGTCTTCCTGAAGCCTCCCTGGTGTTCTCCCAGTTGACTAACCAACTGATTTTCTGCCCTTGTTTGTAACGCCTTCGAGAGAATCTTGTATGTTACCGGGAGGAGAGAAATTCCACGGTAGTTGTTTAGATCAGTAAAATCTCCCTTTTTGTTAAGCGGATGGATCAGAGCAGTTTTATTAATTCATTATAATGTGTGTATGTTTTATTAATTCATTATAATAAAAAAATATATAATCGAAACATTTTTGTGAAAAGTTTTTCTTTCGCGAGTTACTAACATTTGTTTACATGTCAGCTGTGACACGCGTGCCATAATTTCGTCACCGTTGTCCGTCACCGTTGTTCGTCACCGTTGCTTCGTCACCGTTCGTCACCGTTCCTCACCGTTGTGTCACCGTTTGTTGCACAAAACTCTACTGCCTTAAAAAACAGAACACTAAGTATCCATTGGACCATTAATTAAATTTACAGAATTGGATCATGTAAATGAACTGCATCGATGATCAAAAAATCAACTTGAAAAACAAATGAACTTGAAAAACAAATAAAAATGAATAATGTGTTGGGCCTCCACGACTTCCCAAGCACTCATTTACACGTCGAGGCATGCTAGAAATCAGGCTAGCAATATCGACTTGGGGTATTTTCATTCCAAACTTCGTTAATTTGACCTCTAAGTTCCATTACAGTGTTAGTGGGGCGCTGCACGTTACTTATTCTAACACCTATCATATCTCAAACATGTTCTGTCGGCGATAGATCTGGAGAACGAAATGGCCAAGATAACAAATTGATTTCGGGACTATCAAAAAACTGTCTTGTAATGGCCGCTGTGTAAGGCTGAGCAATATCTTGTTGAAAATGTGGTTCTGCAAGGCATTTACATAGGGCACTAATACTGACTGTAAAACGTTGTCCATATACCGAATGGCGTTAAGACTTGCTTATAGAAAAATTAGAGGAGACCGACTACCATACGCTATCGCCACCAAAATCATAACTCCCTGTGTAAGGGCCGTATGTCCTTCAACAGCAAATTGTAAAATTCTACGTTCACCGCGCCGACGTCTTACTCTTCTGCGACCATCATGAGCCCATAAACAGAACCGTGACCCATCGCTGAAGATAATGTTATTCCATTCGTGGGTCATGAGTCATCAATCAAGTCTTGCTATGCGATACTGCGGAGTAAAAGGTAGACACAATTGTGGACGGTAGAATCTAATACCAAAACTGTTTTCTTGCTTATGTGGTGTAGGACCCACCTTTCTCTCTACTGCCCTCTTCACATCTTCGACCCTCGAACTTTAGACCCTCAACTAAGAATCGCAGATACCATCTCACCCTGGACCCTGTCTCAGTGGGTCGTCGAGTCTGCCTAGACTCGGACAGAAAGGTTCTTTCTTTTGTAAACAGAAGCCATGGATACTCTTTGTCCACTTAGAGCCAGCCAGTCATTTCCCAATGCCCACGACGTTGTAAATCTGTCCCTTAAAGCTGTAAGCGGAAGAGGTCGTTCTTCACGCTCAAGTGGTGCTTCTTGGACCTAATGATCCAAGTTTACGTCAATTCTCCCTAGCTTCGGTCCATCTAGACTAGCAGCGTACTATCACCAATACACTACGGCCTACTCTTTCAGCAATAGCACGAACCGAAAAACCCGCGTCTCGCATACCAATAATGAATAATATAATATGAATAATAATGAATAAAATAAAGAGTAATATAATAGTAATGATTGTGCACGACGATGAATACGGGGAGGGGGTTCTTTTTTAGGCTTTACAAGCTGAAACGTCCAACTACTCAGAGGTTACTTGGATATTAGAAGCAATGACATTAAGAAATCAGCAGCTCTTCATAATGTTGAAATCAAGAAAGAATACCATTTAATAAGAACTAAACCAATTGTTTTTTTGATCAACGATGCAGTATCATGATCATTTACATGATCAAATTCTGTAAATTTCCTTAAAAACGTCCAATAAATACTTTGATCTGTTCTTTTTGAAAGGCAGTATAAGTTTATAAAACCGGTGTACACTATATCTCAGAATCTAACTGATGAATCAATTCAAAGTGAACACATGTATAAAGGAATGTTAGTTTTCGGGTGACTTATTTTTTCTCCAAATTTAAGAGGATATAAGAAAAGTCACACGATCACACGCTAACAAATAAAAGATATTTTCTTTCTTCGGACGAGTTATAATTCCGGAAATGGGTACACATATTGTGTATTCACGCACGGGTAATATCAGCCGGCGGGAAGAAGAATAACGTGTCAACATTTGAATATTTTTCGAGACTTGTTATACACTCTTCCTCAAGATGTATATGAAAGCATATAAGAAAATAATAACATAGCATTTTAACTGTCCCAGAAATAAATTCCCAAAATTCCGAATTGAGTCGATCGGAAATCAGTGATCGGAAAACTCAAAAATTTAGCCAAAATAAAAAAAATAATTCTCTTTATATATTTTTTAATTTTACAATTGGTCAAGAAGGGTCTTCCGTGTTCGTTTTGAGGGCTAAAAAAGCACTCGTGATTATGCCTGATTCTAGTTCTAAATTCAAAATGGACTATTTTCACGCCCCATTTCACGCTCGAAAGTTTGAAAAAGCTGAGTTAAATATTATAATATTTTTATATAATACCTTCGAATTGAACCTTTTCAATAAAAAAAATGGATTCTTCTCATGAAAGTACGTTGAATTTATTTGTTATTTTGATTTTTATAATTTTTTTAACATATTGCAAAAAATATCGATTTTATAAATATATGAAGACATTTTTTACTCAGTTGCCTTCTCGTAAGGTAAAAGTTTAATTTTCGACAATATCAGTGATACGTAATGAACGGGATAGTGTTAAGGATGTGTTTTTTACAATACTCTAAAAAGCAGCGTATAATAGCTGCTTATTTCGTTTTTATTCGAATTTTTGTGTAAGTTATAAACAATGATGAATGAGCGAGTAAACTGAAAAACTGAACTTTATTCGTTTGTTTTTTTCGACACGCTTCACTTATTTCCATGTGTTTTCCACAAAATTGCTTGCATGTATTGAAAATTGAAATTACAAATTCAAACTTTTTAAAATTATAAAATTCTTTTAAAAAATTGAAATTATTAAGATTTTATTAAGTTTTCTTAGATTCTTTTATTAACAATAATAATATACATTATTAGCAGAAGACAAGAATAAATCATGATAATAAGGGAACTCATACAAAAGGCAAATAGGGTAAAATATATAAAAAAGTAATAATAAACTAGCATTAAAATAAACAGGTTTAATTGCTAGCAGAGATATGCCTCAGTACATATTTATAGTTATTTAGTTAATTACAAGTTTTCACTTCGAGGATAGAATCTCCTATATGTAGAACAGCGTTTCCCAAACTTTTTTCTTCGTGACCCGGTTATTTTAATATTTTTCCGTCGTGCCCCGTAAATATTGTTCATCAAATGAGAGAGATAGTTAGAAACGGCATATATGTAGTGCGCAGTAGTTTGTTTGCAGCCCATTCCTGTGATAACAATTTAAATATATTTCAAAATGGCGTGTTGAATATTTTAAAACAAGAAAAAGCGAAAATGCGATCAGAAATGCATTTGCATATTTTAACTTGAAAGAAATAGGCACCTCGTAAATGATAGCTAATTGGTAGCTGAAAAGAATACAAATAATAATGAAAAAGTACTAGTTTTTTACTGTTCTCTCAAAAGTCACGGCATTATGTGACGTTATTTGTTTTTAATAGTTTCTTCCAAGAATAGCTTGATATATTCCCAGAAAGCATAAAAGTATAATGTATTTTGCACGCAATTAATTTATTCAATAATGGCCATTTAATTTATTTCGATGTATTTTACATTTTCGTAAAAATTAATAAAGTAAAACAAAAAGCAGCAAATTTTTTTAGAGTTCCTTTGCGACCCGGTATTTTTTTTTCTGTGGCCCGGTAACGGGTCGCGACCCGGCATTTGGGAAACTCTGATGTAGAGGATTTTTCAACATAGATTTTTTTTTATTATATATATATATATATATATATATATATATATATATATATACAAAAGTCTTTGTGTCTTTCAAAAGTGGATGCCTTTTCTGTAGAACAAAAAGATCTCTTAATTTACAACTGGAAATTCTTAACTCCAAATTTATCCATGGTTTCCCTTGATGTGTTGAGTTTACCAATTCGAAATATTGCTCAAAATAATGCTTCACAGTTTTTATAAATCCGACCGTTTGCCTATTAGCATCTTGATTGCTGTATACACAATCCCAAGACTCTTGCAGTAGTGCTTGTTCAAACCGCGCTTTGTTAGTTGCTCCAAAATTCCTGGTTTGTTTTTTTTGTTTTTTGGAGTAATTTGGTTTCGTCAATGGTCTGGCTCATTAGTATTAGTCTATGGTACGAAATTGTCGTATCTTCTACCCTGATTTGTGAAACATTGTACAGATTCGTGAGATTGCTGTCTATTCGACTTTGACTAGTCGCGGTTATCCTAGTATACTGCTTCACACGATCAGTTAGATCGTAGGATCTCATTAGATTACATTAATAAATTGTTTGCTTCCTTAGGATTGTCTCCGAAGTGGACATTAAAGTCACCTACGATGATAATTTCCTCATATTGGTTCAAGATATTTTCGAGCAGATTTTCTAATGCTATCCTGCTGGTGATGGATATAAGTTGATTAATATTTTCTTGTTTGTTTTCTCATTTAAATCTATTCCGCATATTTCTATGTGCTTTTCGATTGTGTTAATGGTTATATTTACATTTTCTATGTAGCCGGTTAGATCATTTCTAGTCCAAATAGCTCCACAACTGAAGTTTGTTCTACAGTAGAAGCTTATTAATTTATAGTTTTCAATGTATAGATGAAGCAACTTTTCTTCGATCAGCCATATTTCTACAAGACATAATACTTCCGGTTTATGTGAGTTTGTTAATAACTCTAATTCATTAATTTTTGGGTTTACGCTTTGAATATTTAGATATAAAATCTACCTTCTTATTATTGATTCTGTACGACTTTGTTTATCATTTGAGCTCTTATTCTGGTTTACTGTGACACTCGGCGTTTGTCCAGTATTAACAAAAAACGATTCAAACAAGTGTTTCTTGGCCAAATTTCAGCTTTCGTTATATTTTCGAGGTCTTCTATCGGTACAGAAACTTTAAAAGATGAATACTTATCAGGTTGTTTTATAATTAACTTTTGTTAATGTTTTATTAATTATTCTTCTTCTTCTTTCGAATAGGCACACTTCGTACCACGCTCGTTCAACTATTGGGCCTTGACCTTTGCCCAGTATTTTCGCATCTTCTGCCGGTGTAACACCTTTCTCTCTTCTGTCCATTTCCTGTATCCTTGTATCCTGTATTCCTTGTATCATTTCCTTTGAGGTTTTTCCTGAAATCCACGGACTTCTTTCAGGGTGCGTCTCACAGACTGTCTGTTTTTGAGATCTGTTATTCCCAGTTCCTTAATATCCTTCTCGGTCTCTGTCAACCAAGTGGTACGAAGTTTTTTGTTTTGCCAGAAGGTGAACAGACGGTTGGTTAGTCGGTTTGAAGGCAATCTTGCAACATGACCATAGAAAGCTACCCTTCTTTTGCACAGTCAGAAAGCATCTCAATATGTTCGTAGAGCTCAGAGTTATGCCGCCTTCGAAATTCCCCATCTTCCTTTACCGGGCCTAGGATCTTCCTGAGGATTCTCCTCTCTCTGATTTCCAATTTCTCTATTAGATCCCTTCGGTTCAAAGAAAGACACTCCATGGCATACAGGGCTTCTGGTAGTAAGACTGATGCGTAGTGCTTAAGTTTCAGGTTGCCTGACAGGCATTTATTATTGTAAGTGTTCTTAGTCAGCCGATAGGCCAGCTCTAACTTGCTGACTCTCTTGGATAATGATGCTCTTCTGATAAGTTTGGTTCAATCCATTCGCCGAGATACTTAAATTTCTCAGTCCTCTTGATGTTTCCCTGTTCTAGTAATATCTCTCTGTTTGCTTCTCTTATGTTGATGAAGAATTCTGTTTTCTCCAGCGACATTTTAAGACCCACTTTGGCAGCCTGTTTTCTGAGGCAGTTTACCTGCATTTTTGCCATCTCAAGAGAATCAGCAAAGAGTGCCATGTCATCTGCAAAGGCCAGGCAATCTACAACCAGTCCATCGTTCTTACGTCCCAGGTAGATACCACTCTGGGCACCCAACTTGTTCAGTTCCTTGCGCCATTCTCTCATAACCTTTACAAGTTCACAGTTGAAGGGAAATGGGGAAAATCCATCTCCTTGTCTCATTCCAGTTTTTATTTCGAAGCTTTCTGAAATCTCGCCTCTAAATTTAACCTTGGTAACAACACCCATTGTTGGTCAAAGTTTCTAGGATGAATCTGCGGGTTTTGTTTTCTAGTGCTAGTTCCTGGAGAACTTTGTTAAGCGTTTCTCGATCAATGGAATCGCAGGCCTTCCTAAAATCAACAAAGGTGACGACCACCTTGCGGTTTCTCATCTTGGAGTATGCAAGTACAGTTTTAAGATTGAGTATCTGTTCAACACAGGATCGGGTCTTCCTGAAGCCTCCCTGCTGTTCTCCCAGCTGACTATCCAACTGATTTTCTGCCGTTGTTTGTAACGCCTTCGAGAGAATCTTGTATGTTACCGGGAGGAGAGAAATTCCACGGTAGTTGTTTAGATCAGTAAAATCTCCCTTTTTGTGAAGCGGATGGATCAGAGCAGTTTTATTAATTCATTATAATGTGTGTATGTTTTATTAATTCATTATAATAAAAAAATATATAATCGAAACATTTTTGTGAAAAGTTTTTCTTTCGCGAGTTACTAAAATTTGTTTACATGTCAGCTGTGACACGCGTGCCATAATTTCGTCACCGTTGTCCGTCACCGTTGTTCGTCACCATTGCTTCGTCACCGTGCGTCACCGTTCCTCACCGTTGTCACCGTTGTATCACCGTTTGTTGCACAAAACTCTACTGCCTTAAAAAAACAGAACACTAAGTATCCATTGGACCATTAATTAAATTTACAGAATTAGATCATGTAAATGAACTGCATCGATGATCAAAAAATCAACTTGAAAAACAAATAAAAATGAATAATGTGTTGGGCCTCCACGACTTCCCCAAGCACTCATTTACACTTCGCGGCATGCTAGAAATCAGGCTATCAATATCGACTTGGGGTATTTTCATTCTAAACTTCGTTAATTTGACCTGTAAGTTCCATTACAGTGGGGCGCTGCAAGTTACTTATTCTAACACCTATCATATCTAAAACATGTTCTATCGGCGATAGATCTGGAGAACGAGATGGGCAAGGTAACAAATTGATTTCGGGACTATCAAAAAACTGTCTTGTAATGGCCGCTGTGTAAGGCTGAGCAATATCTTGCTGAAAAATGTGGTTCTGCAAGGCATTTACACAGGGCACTAACACTGACTGTAAAACGTTAATATACCGAATGGCGTTAAGACTTGCTTATAGAAAAATTAGAGGAAACCGACTACAATACGCTATCGCCACCAAAACCATAACTCCCTGTGTAAGGGCCGTATGTCTTTCAACAGCAAATTGTAAAATTCTTCGTTCACCGCGTCGACGTCTTACTCTTCTGCGACCATCGTGAGCCCATAAACAGAACCGAGACTCATCGCTGAAGATAATGTTATTCCATTCGTGGGTCATGGGTCATCAATTAAGTCTTGCTCTGCGATACTGCGGAGAAATAGGTAGACACAATTGTGGACGGTAGAATATAATACCAAAACTGTTTTCTTGCTTATGTGGTGTAGGTCCCACCTTTCTCTCTACTGCCCTCTTCACATCTTCGACCCTCGAACTTTAGACCCTCAACTAAGAATCGCAGATACCATCTCACCCTGGACCCTGTCTCAGTGGGTCGTCGAGTCTGCCTAGACTCGGACAGAAAGGTTCTTTCTTTTGTAAACAGAAGCCATGGATACTCTTTGTCCACTTGGAGCCAGCCAGTCATTTCCCAATGCCCACGACGTTGTAAATCTGTCCCTTAAAGTTGTAAGTCGAAGAGGTCGTTTTTCACGCTCAGTGGTGCTTCTTGGACCTTATGATCCAAGGTTTCGTCAATTCTCCCCAGCTTCGGTCCATCTAAACCAGCAGCGTACTATCACCAATACACTACGGCCTACTCTTTCAGCAATAGCACGAACCGAAAAACCCGCTTCTCCCATACCAATAATGTGACCCCTTTCAAAATCACTTGATGAGTGATATTGTGCACGACGACGAATACGGGGAATCTTTTTAGGTTTTACAAGCTGAAACGTCCAACTACTCAGAGGTTACTTGGATATTAGGAGCAATGACATTAAAAAATAAGTAGCTCTTCATAATGTTGAAATCAAGAAAAAATACCATTAAATAAGAACCAAACCAATTGTTTTTTTGATCAACTATGCAGTATCATGATCATTTGCATAATCAAATTCTGTAAATTTCATTAAAATTGTCCAATAAATACTTTGTTCTATTCTTTTTGAAAGGCAGTATATGTTTATCAAACACTATATCTCAGAATCTAACTGATGAATCAATTCAAAGGGAACACATGTACAAAGGAATGTTAGTTTTCTGGTGAAATTATTTTTTCTCCTAATCTAAGAGAACATAAGAAAAATCACACGATCACACGATAACAAATAAAGGATATTTTCTTTCTTCGCACCAGTTATAATTCCGGAAATGGGTACACATATTGTATATCCACGCACGGGTAATATCAGCCGGCGGGAAGAAGAATATCGTGTCAACATTTGAATATTTTTCGAGACTTGTTATACACTCTTCCTCGAGATGTATATGAAAGCATATAAGAAAATAATAATATAGCATTTTAACTGTCCCAGAAATAAATTCCCAAAATCCCCGGATTAGTCGATCGGAAATCAGTGATCGGAAAACTCAAAAAGTTAGCCAAAATAAAATAAAAATAATTCTCTTTATATAATTTTTAATTTTACAATCGGCAAAGAAGGGTCTTCTGTGTTCGTTTTGAGGGCTAAAAAAGCTCTCATTATTATGCCTAATTCTAGGTATAAATTCAAAATGGACTATTTTCACGCCCCATTTCACGCTCGAGAGTTTGGAAAAGCTGAGTGAAATATTATAATATTTTTATATAATACCTTCGAGTTGAACCTTTTCAATAAAAAAATGGATTCTTCTCATGAAAGTACGTAGAATTTATTTGTTATATTGATTTTTATTATTTTTTTAACATAATGCAAAAAAAATCGGTTTTATAAATATATGAAGACATTTTTTACTCAATTGCACGTACGGTAAAAGTTTAATATTCGACAATATCAGGGATACGTAATGAATGGGATAGTGTTAAGAATGGGTTTTTTACAATACTGTAAAAAGCAGCGGATAATAGGTGCCTATTTTGTTTTTATACGAATTTTTCTTATAAACCATGATGAATGAGCGAGTAAACTGAATAACTGAACTTTATTCGCTTGTTTTTGTTGTTTTCGACACGCTTCACTTTTATTTCCAGGGAGTTTCCACAAAATTGCTTGCATGTATTGAAAATTGAAATTACAAATTCAAATTTTTTTAAATTATAAAATTCTTTTAAAAAATTTAAATTATTAAGATTTGATTAAGTTTTCTTAGATTCTTTTATTAACAATAATAATATACATTATTAGCAGAAGACAAGAATAAATCATGAAAATGAGGGAACTCATACAAAAGGCAAATAGGGTAAAATATATAATAAAGTAATAATAAACTAGCATTAAAATTAACAGGTTTAATTGCTAGCAAAGATATGCCTCAGTAAATATTTAAAGTTATTTAGTTAATTACAAGTTTTCACTTCGAGGATAGAATCTCCTACATGTAGAACAGCGTTTCCCAAACTTTTTTCTTCGTGACCCGGTTATTTTAATATTTTTCCTTCGTGACCCGTAAATATTGTTCATCAAATGAGAGAGAAAATCAGAAACGGCATATATGTAGTGCGCAGTAGATTTTTGCAGCCCATTCATGTAATAACAATTCAAATATATTTCAAAATGGCGTGTTGAATATTTTAAAACAAGAAAAAGCGAAAATGCGATCAAAGATGCGTTTACATATTTTAACTTGCAAGAAATAGGCACCTCGTAAATGATAGCTAATTGGTAGCTGAAAAGAATACAACGAATAATGAAAAAGTAATGAAAAAGTTAAAGTTTTTTTTTAATTAAAATCAAAATAACTTAAGTTTCTGTTCTCTCAAAAGTCACGGCATTGTGTGACTTTTTAATAGTTTCTTCCAAAAATAGATTATATTATATATATTCCCAGAAAGTATAAAAGTATTCCCAGAAAGTATAAAGTATATTTTTGCACGAAATTAATTTATTCAATAAGGTCGATTTAATTTTATTTCGATGTATTTTACATTTTCGTAAAAATTAATAAAGGAAAGCAGCTATTTTAGTTCTGCGACCGAGTTCCTTTGCGACCCGGTATTTTTTTTTTCTGTGGCCCGGTACCGGGTCGCGACCCGGCATTTGGGAAACTCCGATGTAGAAGATTTTTCAACAGAGAAGTGATGCATTTTCATTTTTTAAGTTATAGTTAGTTTCCAGATTGACAAATGACATCTTGTCTGTTGAATACTTTACTATGAGATTATTTCTAATTTTGTATTATAAATATAAGAATTTTGTATTTTTGTATTATTAAGTACCATGGTATTATATTCATTCGGTGTTTAATTAACAGAAGTCCCAGGTACATCGAATTTGTAACATAGAATTTATAGGTGTGTATATGTTACATTTGATTATTTTACGTATACATCTGTTTTGTACAATTGTGAGCCCTTTGATCAAATATGCCGGAAGCTTATACAAGGCAGGTGCAGAAAAATAGCATGCGGTAGTATCAACGATTTGTATAATAATAATTTAATGTGTTTGTTGAAGCTCAGTCTTTTGCCAACCCTACTTAATAAATTTGATTTTTGACATTTTATTCATTACAAAAGCTGTCCCGATTTTGGCGGGACAGTCCCGCTTTTTGAAAATGTCCCTCTTTTTAGAAAATATCTGCATTTCTTATTTTAAATGTACTTGTTCGGACCGTGTCTCACAAAATTTCAAATCTCCAAGCAAAAAAACCCAGGCTGGTTAAATCACTTACCTGTGTGGGCTGCCAGCGTCTCCGCCACGCGGAATCGTCCTTCTTTCCTTTTAAGGGAGGAATGGGAATAATTGGTATCGAGATTCCCTTAAAGTCGTCGTCTTCGGGACGTTGGGTTCCGCTTCAGCCCTTGGGGGTCGTGATCACCTCCTGGTTGGTTTAGCTTGAAAATTTAAAGTTGGTTGTGCTTGAACACGCACATGAACCCCGGTCGACGTGGGCTTCACGTTTTTTCTCGTTCTCTGCGCTTCCCACCTGTCGAGCGTACTCTTCGCGACTCTACTGATCTAATTTCGCGAACTAAATTAATAAATCGAGCGGGTTCGACACTAATCGATACCACCTTTTTCCCCTTCTACTGATCGGTGCCGAATATCAATTAAAATATCAAATTTAAACCTGGATGAGCTAAATTGGCGCGAACATGCCGCCGCCCCTGAGGTAACCCACTTCAGCACAAAACTGAACAATAATAGGCCAGGATGGGCCAAAATCAAATCCAGAAAAGAAAATAAAATAAGAAAATAAAAAAGAAAAAAATTCTACCAATAAAATACATGAAAATGAGGTCAACTTCGACAAAATAGAAATAACGAAATGAAACTAACTAAAATACCCTTGGTTTTCTAATATATAGATATGTACAACGAACCAAAATAAAACAAAGAACTCCCAACGACCGACTACTGAGACGGAAGTGGACACAACTTGGCCACGGGCCGTTTAAACAATCCCCTGGTGGTGCGGACCGAAGCTACGCGAACAATACCATCCTGTCCCAGGAACACGTCAACGACTCTTCCTAATGGCCATTGCAGAGGGGGTAGCGGACCGTGATTAACCAGGACCAGCGTCCCAACGTTTGAATTTGGCGTATGGACCCATTTCGTCCTCACCTGGAGCTCATGCAGATACACTTGCGTCCATTTTTACCAAAAAGACTGAACAATTTGGTCGAGGAGCTGATACCGCGATAACCGTGTAGCCGGCGACACAGATACATCCGAAGCGGGCAGCGCCTTTAAAGTCGTCAATGTGAGCAAATGTGCAGGAGTCAATGCTTCGGCCGGATCTTCGCTCAAAGGACAAAGAGGACGAGAATTCAACAAGGCCTCTATTTGGACCAGGCAAGTATTCATCTCTTCATAGGTCAACAACTGATCGCCAATCACGCGGAACAAATGAGACTTGACGCTCTTGACGTTGGACTCCCACAGTCCACCAAAATGCGGAGACCCGGGAGGGACGAAATGCAAGTTAATTTTGAATACCTCTAATCCCCCCGAAAGACGCCAAATTCGAAGACGCCTGAAAAGCCGACAACTCTTCCAATTCCCGTTTGGAACCCACGAAATTGGTTCCGCAATCGGAATACATGTCCGGGCAGGCTCCTCGTCTCGACAGAAACCGCTTAAACGCGGCCGGAAACGCTTCCGTGGACAATGCGGAAACTAACTCCAAATGCACCGATTTGGTGGCCAAACAAATAAATAAACAAAGGTAGGCCTTCTGGACGATCGGCTGCCGACGGCGGCCCAAACTTATCTTAAAGGGACCCGCATAATCCACGCCCGTACGCACAAAGGCTTTCGCCTTCGTTGTGCGGCACGACGGTAGACCACCCATTAACGGCATAATCGGGCGGGGTTTAACACGAAAGCAAATGTTGCAGTCCCGCAAGGTCTTACGAACGAGAGACCGAGCTGACAAGATCCAATATTTATGCCGTAAAATGGCCAACAACAAACTGGGGCCGTAAATGTAAATACCGAACCAACAACACTACAAAGTGACTGTCTCGGGGCAAAATGATGGGGTGGGCGTGATCAAAATTTAATTTGGCCGCTCCTAAGCGGCCTCCGACTCGAATCAGTCCGTTATCCAGGAAGGGACATAAATTCCTAAGCCGAACGGAACACCTATTGCCGCTTTCCAGGGCGTGCAGATCTTCACGAAAAGATTGACCTTGTACGAGGCGACAGAGTTGTAATTCGCTCTCATTCAGGTCCTCCGCGGTGAACCGTGCCCGTCGCTGAAGACGTTGTATAAATCGCAAAACATATCCCATACTGCGTAGTAGTCTCAAAAAGGAAGAGAAATGACTTATAAATTCTTCAAATAAAGTGGGCACGGCAGCCAATGGACACCTTTTCTTCGGGAGAGTCCGATAGGTCGACCTCAGCGCCGAGATCGGTCCAGTGGGCTTCGTCGGTATGGAGCCATTTCGGGCCGGTCCACCATAAACTATGACCACTTAATTCCGCGGGAGTCACACCCCGTGACCCGCAGTCCGCAGGATTTTCTTGACCGTTTACATGAGCCCACTGGGACACCTCCACCTATGACTGAATTTTTGCTACCCGATTCGCCCACATAAAACGATGGTCGAGTCGGTAAACGCACGGATTCTAGGGAACAAGTTCCGCGTGTTAAAATTCTCTACAACCCCGTTCAACAATTTAGACAGTAAGAGCGCTGCGCAAAGCGCCAGGCGTGGTATGGACAGCACCTTTGTGGGCGCCACCTTGGACTTCCCACAAACCAGAAAAACCTCCGGGGAGTCGCCGCCGGAACCGACCTGAAGATATACTACGGCCCCATATCCCAATTCGGATGCGTCCGAAAAACCCACGAGAACAAGACTACCATGTGGGGACGCTCCAACAAACCGAGGAACCGACACCGACGACAATTCGGCACATTGTTCCTGGAAGGTATTCCATTTCTCCAAGACCAGCATGGAAGGACTTTCGTCCCACCCCACTCCTTCTATCCATAATTAATATAAAATTAATAAAAAACTAGTCGCCCACTTGCACAGCTCAAAACCACCGCCCATCAACAACTGTTACATTGCAGGCAAACTTGCATGATGAAATGCAAGTTAATTTTGAATTCCTCTAATCCTCCCGAAAGGGCGTTGTGCAAATTCGAAGACGCATGAAAAGCCGCCAACTCTTCCAATTTCCGTTTGGAACCCACGAAATTGGTTCCGCAATCGGAATACATGTCCGGGCAGGCTCCTCGTCTCGAGAGAAACCGCTTAAACGCGGCCAGAAACGCTTCCGTGGACAATGCGGAAACTAACTCCAAATGCACCGCTTTGGTGGCCAAACAAATAAATAAACAAAGGTAGGCCTTCTGGACGATCGGCTGCCGACGGCGGCGCAAACTTATCTTCCAGGGACCCGCATAATCCACGCCCGTACGCACAAAGGCTTTCGCCTTCGTTATGCGGCACGATGGTAGACCCCCCATTAACGGCATAATCGGGCGGGGTTTAACACGAAAGCAAATGTTGCAGTCCCGCAAGGTCTTACGAACGTGAGACCGAGCTGACAAGATCCAATATTTATGCCGTAAAATGGCCAACAACAAACTGGGGCCCGCGTGCAAATTCTGCAAAACACCGAACCAACAACTCCACAACAACTCCGAACCAACAACTCCACAAAGTGACTGTCTCGGGGCAAAATGATGGGGTGGGCGTGATCAAAATTTAATTTGGCCGCTCCTAAACAACGTGACCGGGGACAAAAACCCGAGTGGATCAAATATTCGGGCGACCGTGAACAAGGTGTCCCGGTTGGTTTCGCAACGCCCCTCGGCCTGAATTTTAAACTCAAAGGTGTCAGCATGTGGATTCCACCGTAAACCCAACACCGTACAATTTGGGTTGTCCTCAAACGCCTTCTTCTCCAACCGTGCGTCGCCTATGACCAATTGCTGATGTACAGCGAACGAACTAGTCGCCCACTTGCACGGCTCAAACCACCGCCCATCAACAACTGTTACATGGCAGGTAAACTTGAACCGCTTCATGTTCTGAAGGCACCGACGTTATAAAATCGTCGACGTACATATCCCGCCGTAAATAACTCGCTGCCTGAGGATATTTATCCCCGTCGTCATCCAGCAACTGACGGACGGTGCGAAGAGCTAAAAAGGGGGACGAACTGACGCCGAAGACAGCACAATTCAATTGGCCGATCTGCAATGGTTGATCCGGGTGGAACCGCCACACGAGCTGTTGATACCGGCGATGTTCCGGAGAAACCCAAATTTGCTCTATACATCTGTCGAATATCCGCCGTTAACGCGACTGGAAACAAACGGAAGTTGACCAACAACGAAAAAATATCGGTCTGCAAGTTGGGCCCTGTATACAAAAATCGTTCATTGAGCGTCCGCCTCGACTTTTGGCACTAGCGTCAAAAACAATACGTAGAGGCGTACTCGAACTGTGAGGCTTGAAGATGGCATGGTGCGGAATAAAGTAAGTATTTGATGGGGTGAAGTCCGTATGGAAAGAAATGGTCGATATAATCTCGATATAATCGATATAATCGTCTCAGTGACCTTGGTCGATATAATCTCGCATCGCCGACTGGTAAGCCTCTTTCAAGGCTGGCGAGCTTAAGAATTGCCTTTCCAAATTCGCGAATCGTCTTCGCGCGGGTCCGAAGGAGATCCCCAAGACTTCTGGATTTTCCCGAAAGGGCAGTGCAACCTCATATCTTCCGTCCCAGGCGCGTCTAACCGATGATACAAAAAGTTCCTCACATTCAGATGGTCGTCGTCGTTTGGCCGACAACGGCACTTTTCGCGCCGCCAAATCCGATGACTGATACATCGGACTTTTCCACGGGTAATCCTAATCTTTCACAGACACCTCGACATAGAAAATCGGGAATTTCGGCAACAAAGATCTACAGCAAGACCGAAGATGTTTACTTGCCGAGCCTTCATCTCGCCAGGCGCACAATGCCTTCTGGGCGACGGCGCGGTTCTCCGTAGCACGCCGTTTCGTCGAAACAAAATGCAACAACGAGTGATGGGATGATGAACATTGAGAACAACTATTGGTCCCCGTGCACCTACGGAGCGAATGTTGATGGGATAAACAACGAATGCAAGGAGCATGCTCTTTTACTAGAGCGTATCTCCTCTTGGGAGTGATATCTAAAAATTTGGGGCAAACTTGCAATTGATGAATGCCCTCTTTGCAACAACAACAAAATGAAGACTCCGCATCCACAGGTCGTACCTCTGCTTGAACCACAAAATTCCGCGTCGTCGATCGAGGCTTGAAAGCTCCTTTGGATACCCTTGGAGAAGCATCTGATGTCGGAAACGTTCGGAGATGTCTTTACAAAAATTTGACAAAATCCTTGTAGGAGGGCACATCGGTTTCCCGCGAGGCGGCTTCAAACGCCCGATTGGTGCCTGGGTCCATCTGGAGCGGTTTAAATCCAAATATCTTTCCTAAATAAGCGTCACCTAACGCTCGAGGATCGTTATACCGGTGCACCAAAGCTTCCCAGGTGGGAAGGTAGTTCGACCCGGTGGGCGCAACATGGAAATAAACTTAATAATCAACAACAAAATGATTAACCAATCAATTGATTATTACAACAAAATCTGGATATCCGCGCAAACTTAATAATCAACAACAAAATGATTAACCAGACAATCAATTGATTATTACAACAAAATCTGGATATCCGTGCAAACTTAAAATCAACAACAAAATGATTAACCAGATAATCAATTAATTATTACAACAAAATCGGGATATCCGCGCAAACATAATAATCAACAACAAAATGATTAACCAGATAATCAATTAATTATTACAACAAAATCGGGATATCCGCGCAAACATAATAATCAACAACAAAATGATTAACCAGATAATCAATTAATTATTACAACAAAATCGGGATATCCGCGCAAACTTAATAATCAACAACAAAATGATTAACCAGGTAATCAATTAATAATTAACGACGATAATGGAGTACACCCGGTGTGTTTCCGCCGGGACCGGAACAAAATGGCGAATCCCACAGCGCCCGAGCACATGGAAGTATTCGACTAACTGACCCCCATCCGGTTCGAAAGACCAATGTTCGGACAGTGTCTCACGAAATTTCAAATCTCCAAGCAAAACAACACAGACTGGTTAAATCACTTACCTGTGTGGGCTGCCAGCGTCTCCGCCACGTGGAATCGTCCTTCCGGCGCTTCTTTTAAGGAAGGAATGGGAATAATAGGTATCGGGATTCCCTTAAAGTCGTCGTCTTCGGGACGTTGGGTGCCGCTTCAGCCCTTGGGGTTCGTGATCACCTCCAGGTTGGTTTAGCTTGAAAATTTTATAACACGCACATGTACCGGTCGACGTGGGCTTCACGTTTTTTCTCGTTCTCTGCGCTTCCCACCTGTCGAGCGTACTCTTCGCGACTCTACTGATCTAATTTCGCGAACTAAAAATTAATAAATCGCGCGGGTTCGACACTAATCGATACCACCTTTTTCCCCTCTTATTGATCGGTGCCGAATATCAATTCAAATATCAAATTTAAACCTCGATGCGCTAAATTGGCGCGAAAAGTACTGTAATATATAAAATAAGACTTTTCCGCATATTACCATAAAATCTCCTTTTTTGGTGTCACCCAATGAAATTTTTTAATTTCCTCGAATTGTACGGTCCTCGAATTCTTCACGATATTCCAAGCAGTTATTATAAAAAATTTTGACTTATTTCAGAAAATCCAGTCGTTTAATGGCACCTTGTCCTGAAATTTTCATTGGGTGACATTAAAAATGGAGATTTTATGGGAATATGTGAAACATTTTTTTTAATATATTACTATCATTTCCGAAACCATTTTGCGAAAATTAATTTTTTAAATTTAAACTTTAAAATCTATATTAAGCGTAAAAAATATTTTGACCAATTCATGTGAGAAATTTCACGACATTTTAATAGATGATCCGAGTATTGATACTCGGTTCAAAAATTTGACCGTAAAAGAAAATTATATTTTTTTTAAATAAAAAATTTAAATTAATTAAAAATCATATTCAAATCATGTTCAAATTATTGTTTTTAACAAATATTTTTATAGTTACCAATAATTAATAATAAATACATTTTTGTATATTTATTAAGTATATGAATGTATACAATAATAGTAATTTATGATACAAGTGTGTGAAGAAGGACTGTGCATGAGTTGCGAAATTTAAAGCAGGAGCCGAAGGCGAGTGGTTTAATCGCAATGAGTGCACGTCATAAAATTTATTTTCACTACGTCTAGTTTTTTGTTTTGTGACGCAATTTGTTGCCATAGTAACAACAACAAAAAATTGTTTAATAATGAAACTCCATTTTATTTACATTGGACTTTTACGCACAATTTGGTTACCTTTATACACGATTATAATAATGGCATCCCTCACGTACAATAATCTATTAATTTGTTCATTTTAGTGTGTGAATAGATTAAATATCTTTTTTGAATTATTGGTTAGCTTTCATAACTACACTATAATTCTCATTTCATCCCATTTGTCCCGCTTTGTCTCAATGAAAATGTGGTCACTTTAGTCTATTATCAATGATGATACCTAGATATTTGTACTCAGATACCTCTACAAGGAGAACATTACCAAGAAGAACTCATTGACCAATGCAGGCAAATTGAGCTTATTGTGTATTATTATTATATCTAGTTAGATTTATTGACATTTATTCTAAGACGGTTTCTCAATAAGTACTCAGTTATATTTAAAAGAGCAGAATAAATTTGCTCAAACAATTCTTTTGATTCCGTACCAAACGCATATAGCATTGTGTCATCTGCAAACTTTTCTATACTACAGTGTTTTACAATTATCATTATATTATTAATATAAAGTTCAAACAACAATGGACGTAAGATAGTACGCTCTGGCACTTCGTAGTCTATACCAATACTACTCTAATCTGACAATGTACCTGTGAACTTCCTCTTGTGTCGGGGTTGGTGAGTCTGTGTGTTTCTCTGTAGGTTCTTCGTCTGGGAATCTTTCTGTAGGTTCTGGGTAATTGAGAAGTTCTGAGAAGTATTGTGCCAGTTCTCCTTATTCGTCCGTACTAATTTTCCATTTCCACTTTTTCTGAAGCAGAGGTTTGGTGGTGTGTATTCTCGGATGTGCCCTGCAAACGTCCTGTAGAAATTTCTTGCGTTATAGTTGCGGAAATTGTCCTCTATAGAGTCCAGCTGTTCTTTCGGGTATTTCCTCTGGGATTGTCTTATAATTTTTGATGATGTCTTTTGTGTTTCGTAAACACCTGTAATTTTTTTGGGGACTTGTTACTGTTGTATTTCTGGTAATCCAAATTCCTAGTGACGAGTGCATTCTCACAATCAGTGTCCCATCAGGAATGAGGGTTAACTTTTTCTTTGATTTTTCGCTGGAAATGTTGCCAGTCATTTGTATGCTCTTTTCCAAAGCTTCTTTCACTCCAGAGTCAGCGATCAATTTCGTGTCGAATTTCAGTAAGGGAGTTTTCTTACAGAAAGTTCTTTTGGGGGTGAACTTGACTTTCACGCGCTTAAGATAGTGGTCATATCCAACGTTGGCTCCCCTGCGTACCTGTTCGTCATGGATCTCTTTCTGTACTGGGTACGAGATTGCCACATGGTCAATTTGGAACTCGCCTAACTGCTGGACTTGTGAACGCTAGGTTTTCATTTTCCTGGGGTGTTTTCTGGGAAATGTCGACATTAGCTTGGAGTTTTTTTGATGGCAAAATTCTATGAACCGTATGCCATTTTTGTTGGTGAATTTATGTGCGGGATAATTTCCTACTGTTTTCCTGTGCATTTTTTCTCTGCCGATCTGTGCATTGAAACTGCCCAGGAGAAGTTTGATGTCATTCTTGGGGACTTACTTTCTCGAGGGTAATAAGAATAATACTTTCTCGAGGGTTGACCAAAATTTATCGGTGGACTCTTTCTTGTTGCTCTGGTTAGTAGGGGCGTGTTCTTTGATCAGTATGTATTTTTTGTTGGAGCACTGAACGCGCATGGTCATCAGTCGGTTGTTTACTGGTGTAGAAGAAAAAGGTAAGAAGTGGTACTTAGTACCGTAGTACCGTAGTGTGTGATGACTTCATCTGTGATACGTCCTGTGATACGTTCTGTGATACTGTGATATGTTCTTGCAGTGCGAGGATCAGTATCTTCTGCCTATCGAGTTCTGTCACTAGATTGTGCAGCTTTCCAGGCTGTATGAGAGTGTTAACGTTGAAGGTACCTACGTACATTAGCGTCTTGTGTGGGAGTTTGCCAGAGAACTTCGATTTTCTCTGTAGTCGTGAAACTCCGGGTCCCCCCAGAATCTGAGTGCCGGGTTGCCGCCTGTTGACGGGTGGATTAGTTACCAACTATGGGGTGTTGCTGTTATTATTTCACGAGTAATGATAGCTTGTAAGCATTGGTGTTCTGTGGTCACCCATTGAGTTGTTAGTATCAGGGATTGTCAGTTCCTGAAGCATGTGTTACAGCCGCACTCACTGACGCTAACCAATCGCTGACCAATATCCGGTGGCTACCACTGCAGACGCGACCTGGATTTGATACACTCCATTGTTTATTCATTATTATTATATTATTCATGTAGAATGAGTAGAAATAATAATCATAATGTTCTTATACGTATTCAAATAATTTGTTTACTAATTTGAAAAAAGCTTTAGTTTAGTGAATATGAATTTACGGATATTTTACAATTTCTTATATTTGGTTCCAAATTTTTAAAGATTTTAATTTTTTTCTTAATATGTAGATAGATTTTGAAGTAAAAAAATAATTAAAGTAATTTTTAAAACCGTGAGACATGTTGAAATGCGTGAATCGGTATTAAGGGTGCCAACTACTGTGCACTTTACCCTATACAGTTTTATCTGTCTGGTATTGATATTGTTTTTTTGAGCTTGATCTTCATATTGCTCAATTATTGTTTCTTTTTAACTTTTTTAGTATATTCTTAGTTATCCTTGACAGTTTAGTGTTGTATTTCTAATCTTATTACTTGTCTGACATACTTTAGTCCGATGAAATAATTTCTCTACCTTTGAGTATCTAATTATTTCTGTCTATTCTGGTTATATTCCTTCATAATCATTATTCTGTTACCGACGAGAGTTTTCAGTTTACGATCCATTTGATTGAGAATATAAAAGTGCTGTTTTATTGGCCGTTTATAGTTTGTTTAATATAAATACGAAATGAATTTCTATCCGCCTTGCTGGGGCGTCGTAAAACGAAAGATTTGATCATTTAGTTATCAGTTTCGAGTCTGTAATACAAACTTTTATGTTCACTACTAAACTAAAACTAGAGTAGAGTATTCAATTTTGTTTTTATTTCATACACCGCACTCTCGAGATAGATTTTCCTTGAAAAGGGATACACTTCGTGAACGATTTCCGCAGAAATGACTCCAAGTTATTTGATATCACTGTCCTTATACTTTATCACTGTCATTTTCTTAGTAGTAAACTTTCATCTTAAACAATTTTAATCACTTTAAATATCTATTACAACTTATATACAATACACAAACTAAAGATTTAACATTATATAAACTGAAATTTTAACAATATATAAACTAAAAAGGTTAACTTAAGATAATCAAAATCACAGTGAACGATATAAATTTAAGAGTAGGTAGACTTTTCTTTAAATGATAAAAGTAAGAGAAATATGTAAAAACTTTATCGCGAAATCTAATAAAAGTTGAGAAATGTAGAAATGATTTCTGTAAAAATATTTCACATCGTTATTATAAAAGTGAATGATTGCATGATTATGTAAATGAAGAGCAATGCAGCGTTTATGATCCGGGGAGATATTTTCACTGGAGAACTCCCCGCGGATGCGAGGGGAAAGAACGGAATGCAACTGGCTAGATCCCCAAAGCGAACTTTCTTTCTCTATGCATAAATGCTTGATTTGTATGCAGAGACGATACCCAACTTCCACCCCATTCAAATTTTATGAAAGTCTATGGACTATAAATATTTTGATTTTCATCTAACACGAAATATACTAAAAAGAAGCAAGTACAATAAATCTATTATGAAATAGACTAATTTAACTAGTTTTGCTGTTTCTTTCCGTCAAGTCCTTATCTAATCTATTCTCAGTTAATACCGTTTTGCTTTTTCTGATCAAACCTGGTCTTGTCTTATTTTGTTTAATCTTACACATCTTGCTTTAGTTCCACATGAAATCATATAGATTATATTTCTACATATTTTGTAGTAGTATTGAAGAGTAATTCATTGTTTTATTTACTCTAATCTATATGGAATACTATACAACCTTGATAAAAAATGAAGAAATACATAAAATATAGACTCTTCGATGAGTATTTTCTAGTCTTGTCAAGTCTGATGCTTGATCGTATTGCCTAGTGCGTTAGGGGTTGATATATAGATACTTTTTTTGGGTCCTCGAATTCATAAAATGTGTAAGGCTTTTCCGACTAACTTTGGGATGCTGAATCAATTGGCAAAAACTAGTCTCTGTGATAAGTCGTCCAAAAGTTATGACATCGTGAAATCTGCGGAAAATTCTAGAAAATATATTTCCTTAAAATCATTGTTAACCAAGTTAATGAAAAATTGTGTCTGAAAAAGTTTTCCCTGCTGGTTGTAAATATACAAATTAGAGATATGACTTGAGTAAATACACAAATTAGAGAAATGACGAGACATTACTTGATATAATTGGTAAAATCGATACAAATTTTGCAAAATCTTGTCGCCCGAGCAGAGAACTGGGAAACTAATTAATATATTTAAGGAAATCTAAGTGCGTTCGGCAGGGAAATTAACGGACGAACCTGAAAACAATACCGCAATCCGATTTTAATTATCTCCAACTGTTCTCGAGATGCGCAATCTATTTGCTCGTCTTATCTTCTAGTTTCAGTGTGCCGAAAATGATTTCGTTGGAATTTGTTTCCGAGAGGTTTGTAAAAAAACGAAAACGCACTTTTTCTGATCAAAACTATGGTTCTTTGACCCTTTTCAGTTTTTCCAAAGTAAATGGAAGTGCTGAACACAATTTTACAGTTTCTTTCGTTCAAATGCTCAAAATGCCCAAGATATAGGCTAATTTCCATTTCCTCTAGCATTTTTAGCCATTTCCTCTCACTTATTGCATGTTTTTCCTACAGAATAATTTAACCGAACTAGCCTTACCGATCTTCTGATTGTGGAAAATTTGTAGAAATCGCGTCAGAATTGCCCGAGAAGTGAAATAAAATGTTAAGTTCCTACAGAGCAGTAATGCGCAAATCGTGGATCGTCGAATTCATAAAGAAATTTTAGGGCTTTTCATGTGAAAGTATCAGGTGACAGTAAAATAGTGAAATGTTAATATAAACAAATTTATAAAACGTCTACTTTCCAACCAGGGGTCGCGATAAAATTATATATAAAATGTTGGGTTGCAAATGAAAATTGTTTTCGCACCACTGGTCTAGTGTAGGGATCACCAATTAATTTCTTCAGGGGTCCGGTTTAGAAGATAAAATTACCATCGCGGTACGTTGCGTTCTTGAGTTTATTAAATAAGCAAATGTAATGTACAGAAGTAACAAGGAATGTTTTTACATATCAATGTGAAAAATGACATGTTTTGCTTTAAATTATTTGTCTGAAGTTTGGAGTAAAGTTGGTGTAGCTATTTTCATTAAATCCTGGAGATGTTCTACAGAAAGTCGAGATCCAAATTTATTTTTAATGGAGTTCATATTCGAAAATGATCGAAAATGCATCACAAATATATGTTACAAATATTTTTACACCCAAACATAGTAAGAAGTTTCAAGACAATTTTTCTTTAATTCTGAATATTTATTGCCACACACAAATTGTAACTCTTCCCAAGGAACTTCCGTATGTTTTTATACCGTGTTTTCTTGGAAATCGGTCATTTCCATCTGCAGAGTAGCTTTATTACTCCCGTAAGCATTTGCGGCTTCGTTTCTCCATTCACAGTCAGGATGCGGAGAGTAAATGTTGCTGAGGATTCCAACGACATTCTTAATTTTCTTGAAATCTGCGAATCTGTTTTCAAATTCCGAATTAAGATCCTTAATGAGAGTCTTGTATTGACCGACGTCAATTTCGTTATTTTAATTAGGGAAGTGCAGGTATTCATTACCAAGGTCCTTATAGAAAAGATAGAGTTTTCACAAAAAGCTTTTTACATCTGACATGAGCTCCCATATAAGCTTTCCTTTGCCTTGAAATTTAAGGTTCAAGTCATTACTATGTTTAAAAATATCATTTTATTTTTTGCTTAGAAAACTTAGGGACGCATTTACTAAAATCTGATCACTGTTGAAAAGAAATGTCTTCAAATGTTCTAAAATGCTGAACAATCTTTATAAAACGCAGCCTTTGCTTAACCATTCCACATTATTATGCAAGATTATATAGGCATATGGTGCATCCAACTTCTTCAAGAAATGATTTCAATTCACTATGTTTCAGTGATGATTTTGCACGAAGAAAATTTACTATTTTAATCATTTCTTGCATAATACTCTCAAAATTATTATTAAGTTTGCAAAGCACAGTTTGGTGAATACAGTGGTAGGAATTCAAATTTTCATTGAATTTTGTATTGGTCTTCATAGGTGAACTAGTCCCTTTTTAGCCCCAGCCACGATGTTGGTGCTGGGATATCGTCAATAGTTACTGTTAAAAGCTTTTTTCTATTTTGCGCCTTTTTATGCCATTTATAAATAAAGAAATCGCCGATACATATTGAGAAAATTGTATCGCACTCGGCGTAACCCCACGCATGTGAGTGCTGTTATGAGTCCATTACAGACGCAAAATAGGAAAAAGCTTTTTAAGGTTTAAATCTTCTTTATCAAAATAATTCATCACCGCCGTTGTTCATGTCTTCTTCTAGATTTCTTCCTAATAACGGCAAAACAGCCAACATCTCCTCAACAAAAGTTTCTCTCATTTGGTCCAGGAAGCGTACTAAAATAACCAGATGTGCCTTATCAGTCACGTCGCATGATTCATCCATAGCCAAGGCGTAATAGCATTATTTAACTGCCTTTTCACGTCACAATGATTATCTTCTGACAAAACGTGTGTATTTCTTGTGTTAGTAAACAACACAGTCTTGTGTTAGTTGTGTTAATAGCATCAAGAATATTTTTTCTGTTCTCAAACAGAACATTGCCTGTCGACAAAGCATTCTTTAACTATGTCAGCATTAGTAAATGGTTTCATAGGCTTAGCAAGAGTCAAAGAAACACGCAAAGAAGCCTCAACACATTTTTCCTGCTCAGTCATTGAACGACTCATGATATGGGTCGAAGATGCGTTGCTCGACAATAAATTTGCAATTTTAGATTTACACAAGTTACTACCAAGTAGAAAGTTTTCGACAAATTATTATGTTTAATATTAGTCCCATAATGTCGTTTAATATTCGAGCTTTTAATTAACGCCACTGTTTGTTGACAAATCAAGCACATTGGTACTGCTCCAGCATGATTTGGCAGCGAAAAGCAATATAAATCGGTCTATTCTGACAAAAACTGTCTATTTTCGATTTTCTTTTTTTCGGTCTTTTTTTCGGTTCCCTTGTAAAAAAAAACTCAAAAATGCAATTAGATCATAAGGTAGATAATTAAGCACGTAAGCAACACGCGCTTCACCACCGTGACGACTGACGAATTTGTACTCCGCGAACCGTTTTTCTCTCTCGCACGTCCGTTGTCAAATTGGCGGCAGCAAAGTTAAAGCGCGGGGTACATTTTATTAAGTTACGTACTCAGTAACACAAGTTTGCTTAAGGTCCGCACAAAATTGGTCGGCGGTCCGGATGCGCACCGCGGTCCGCCATTTGGTTACCCCTGGTCTAGTGTATTCTGGTATTTTGTGTATCCGTCTCTTCTGATCTCTCTTGAACTTGTCTGCGTCAGTTTTCTTTAGACTGATCGTTTGTCATGCCTATCTTTACCTTATCTGTTATCTGGGCGTGCCTGGTATTGTTTGACCATGTTTTGCTGGTCTTGGATTTTGTATTTGGTCTTAACTAATCCTAGTATTTCTCCATTCAAATCTTACAAAGCTTGTCTAGTCTTATCTCCTAATGTCTCACTGACTTTCCGCTTTCATATATGTTCTTGACTGGACTTTTTTGATCATTTTTTGAAAATTTCTGATATTCCCTGGCCTTGCTTGGTCCTATCTAATCCTGTACAGCATTATCTGGGCTCATATTATGCAGATTTATGTGGTCTTAATGGATAGGATGATTGCGATCATTACTTCGTGGTAATCCATACCTACACTGAATTGATAAATTCACATATTTTAAGGACACTTATTATAATTGTGGTTAAAACATAGTGAATTAATCAATTTAGTGTAAGTTATGTAGTCTTGTTTGAATTGTTTGATTTATTAATATAAAAATCAGCTGTTATGCTTTCAACCAAATTAATAATAAAATTTAAAATTAAAATTACACTGATATCTTCTGTTACTCTTTGGCACACCTTGCTTTAGATGCGTTGTGTGAGACGTTAGCAACGTCAAAGCAAGTAACGGGAGTGGTCAAGACCAACTTTTGTCAGGGGCTGAAGGCCAACCAAAATTATAAAAGAGTAGAGAATATAAAGTTATAAGTTGTATAATTAAAACCTTAGACCTTAGAGTCTAAGATAAGGAAACCTAGTCGGCTCTTTATATAACGGAAATTGTTATCTGAATTATATAAGCTAGTAAAATACTAAATAATCGTAAATAATAAATAACGTTAATCGTAAATAATGAATGGTAAATAATAAATAATCTAATTGAAATATGTCCGAAATACAAATAAAACAAAAAATAGAATAACATTTTCATATAGAATAGATTAAGTATAGATTAACAAATAAAAATTAATAAGAATGGGGGAAGCATCCTAAGGTCTACAAAATCAATTGTTCAATGCCGTATGATATTCTTCAATATTGTATGGTTCTATTTTTATAATTAATTTATACAATTTTCTTCTCAAAAGATTCGGATTTTAGGAAACGTAAAAGTTTTGGATTTCTTTGAATTTTTTGGGCAAATTATATTAGTTTAAACTACCAAGTGGATTTTGATTGAGTTTGATATTTTTGTTTGGTTATTTTATACTTTATTTAATTCAAGAATAATAATTATTATTGTTGAAGTAAATAAAGTATAAAATAACAAAACAAAAATGATATATTTTTACTTTATATATTCGCTCCCTATGTGGATATATTTCAGCCTCTCAATCACTGCCGCTATCTGGCCTATTGTATTTTTCGCTCATTTTCGATTTCTTCTTTTGATGAACATTCTTATTGTTCCCATACAGAGAGAGTGTATGAGAAGTACGACAGTACTGGTTCAGCTAGTATCTTGCCCCATTTGTCATTTCTAATGATAGGTTTGGAAGATTACTTTTCTCCTCTAGTAACAGCTATATGATATAGTACCATTACTAGAATTGTACCGCCCCTCATCTTTCATAAGGTAGAATTACTGCCCCCTATCATTGATATGGAACCAGTTGCAAGTATTGTACTGTCGCTTTTCAATTCAGTGCTAGGTTGTCGAAGGTTGTTTTCTCCATTTTCATTGTCTGATATGGTACTAAAGATTACTTGCTCCCCATCATTATTAGGTTCGAAATGTTTCAGCCGCCTATGTAAGTTTTGTCATATCCTCGTGGTATGTTAGCAGTCACATTTATTTTTATCGAACAAATACGGTCGGATATCGATGTCGGATTGAACCGCTGATAATATTGGGTTGATACCAAAGAATATCTTATAGTACTTTCATGTGTCTAGTTTCCATTTCAGATTTTTTTTTTTGAACTCTACAAATAAATGGTTGTGAATAGAAACTTTAGTGTGTGAAATACGTATTTGTCCATGGTAGATGTTCCTATCTGCCTCTGAAAGACTCTCTGAATTTCATGTTGTTTACTATTCGCAAGCTTGCTTTTGAATAATAAATATGTTATGAATATCACTTCCACATATGGCTATGAAAAATTGCGAAATAAACTAAGCTTACTGTTTCTACGCTCACATGTGATTTAAGCATTCTTATTCCATTCTACTATCAATGTGTAACCCCAAAAATCGGACGAATTTTGTTAATTGCAATGTGTCCTCTCCCAATTTAATTTCCTCCGTCTTGTCCAGAAAATCGGTTTTGGCGGGTCTTGTCTGATCTTGTCTGGTATTGTCTGGTCCTGTGTGGTCTTGTGTACTCATGTCTGGTCTTCTTTGGTCTTGTCTGGACCGGTATGGTCCTGTCTGGTCTTGCCTGGCATTGGTTGGTCTTGCCTGGTCTTGTTTGGTCTTGTCAGTTCTGTCTGATCTTGTCTGGTCTTGTCTGGTATTGTCTGGTCTTGTCTGGTCTTGTCTGGTCTTGTCTGGTCTTGTCTGGTCTTGTCTGGTCTTGTCTGGTCTGGTCTTGTCTTGTCTGGTCTTGTCTGGTCTTGTCTGGTCTTGTCTGGTCTTGTCTGGTCTTGTCTGGTATTATCTGTTTTTGTCAGGTCTTGCCTGGTCTTCCCTGGTTTTGTCTGGTCTTGACCGGTCTCGTCTGGTCTCGTCTGTTCTTGTCTGGTCTTTTCTGGTGTTGTGTGTTCTTGCCTAGTCTTGTCTGGTTTTATCTGGTCTTGTCTGGTCTTGTCTAGTCTTGCCTAGTCTTGTTTGATCTTGCCTGGTCTTGTCTGCACATGTCAGGACTTGTCTGGTAAGATCTTGTCAGGTCTTGCCTGCTTTTGTCTGGTCTTGTGCGGTTTTGTCAGACCTTGTCCCTTCTTGTCTGTTTTTGTCCGGTTTTGTCCAGTCTTGTCCAATCCTTTCCGGACAAGATTGGTCTCATCCGGACAAGATCAGTCCTGGCCGCTGTTGTCCGGTCTTGTCTGGTCTTGTGTGATCTTGTATGATCCTGTCTGATATTGCCTGGTCTTGTCAGGCCTTGTCCGTTCTTGTGTGGAATTGTGTGGTATTGAATAATCTTGTCTGGTTTGACCGGTCTCGTCTGGTCTTGGCTGGTGTTGTGTTTTCTTGTCTAGTCTTGTCTGGCCTTGTCTGGACTTGTATGATCTTCTCTGATCTTGTCTGGTCTTCTCTGGCCTTGTCTGGTCTTGTCTAGTCTTGTTTGGTCTTGTCTGGTCTTGTCTGGACATATCTGGTCTTGTCTGCTTTTGTCTGGTATGGTCTTGTCAGGTCTGACAAGACCAGTTTGGTTTTGTCCGGTCTTGTCCAGTCTTTTCCTGACAAGATTGGTCTTGTCCGGACAAGATCGCTCTTGGCCGATGTTGTCTGGTCTTGTATGATCTTGTCTGGTCTTCCCTGGTCTTGTCTGGCCTTGTCTGATCTTGTGTGGAATTGTGTGCTATTGAGTAATCTTGTCTGGTCGTGCCTAGGGTTTACACAAAACATACATTTTATAAACAGGTTTCGAATTCCAAATTTCCAAAAAACCGGTTTTACAGGTTTTCGGATTTTTGACAAAAGAATGGAATAGATATGGGAAATAGTATATTTGCAGCATGCGATGAAAGTGGCGTTTTTTGGGTGAGGTTGGTTTTTGCTCACGAGTGCTAGCGAGTTAGCAATCACACCGAACGGTAAGCCATGGAAAAATGCCATTTTCACATATATCAGTAGAAAAAAAATATTTTAAATCGTTTTTTTTTGTTATGAAAAATATTTTTTCTTTAATTAGACCATTTGGCTGGAAACGACCCTGTATTTGGTAAAACTAGACTAAACCATCTATAAAAAGAGATATTGCACATTATAATTAATTTGGTGCAAGCTTAACAAAAATAATTAGAATAGTGTCGCAACAAAATGGAAATTTAAAGGAATTTTGTACTAATTAATAGAATCCATAACTTAGACCAAATTAACTTTAAAATGTAAATGTAAGTCTAATAGTAAGTAGTATTCTCACCTAGGTAACAATCCATGTTTGAAACTTTACAATGGCGCATACGTATCAATTTCGTAAATTAAGAGATATAAGGTGAAGGTAATAATTAGGAGATATAAGGTTATCTCCGAAAATATTTACATTTAAATTGGTCAATAATGTGCTTAAAGTAGATTAAATTACCTACAAAATTAGATTTTATACAATAAAATTGCATTCAATTTAATTGTTATATAAGGTAAACAAATTTATTTTTTAAATATTAAGCGTCTCGGAAAAATGATAATATTTTATCTAATAATAAGTTATATAGTTTCCTTGTCAACTTGCCTCTGGAAAATCTACCGGTCCCTGCTCTAGACTCATATATGTCTTGTTTGTCAAATATTGTTGGTCTTATTTTCCGTCTAAACAGTTCTGTAAAGAAAGTAATTGTCTCAGTTGTCTCATATATTTTCCTCTCTCAGTAAATTCATATATTTCTTACATGTTTAATTTCGTAAGTCTGGCGTTGTGGGTCTAATTTTATCGATTTAATTTTCTTGTCTTGTTTAATCTAGTTTTATTTACCTAATTATGGATTGGTGAACAACTTGTTAACTATTATTTAAAAATGTAGTAAACGTGGAAGAAAAGTGTGTCAAGAAAATATTATTTTATGTAACATTGGTTGCAGCCGTTCTAACAGTCTCTTTAATAAAATAGAATCAAACTTGCTCTTGTGGGTTAATAAATTATCATTTCTTTCTTTATACGAATATATATATATATATATATATATATATATATATATATATATATATATATATATTATATATATTTATATATATATATATATATATATATATATATATATAAATATATATATATATATCTATACTCAAGCTTTTTTTATTATTATACCAAAGCTATTACAAAACAAGTATGTAATAAACAGAGCGAGATGAACCTTTTAGTACGTAGGTAGCTTAAAATGGCTAATCACCTATGACAGCAGAGACACCTGAGACAGCTATGGTTGTCTTTCTTCGCAATGATAGTTTTTGATTCTAAAGCCGTCTTTTTGTTCAAATTAATATTAGGCAATCATAAATATCTCAATATACAGGGCATTAGGTAAACATACGGCAAAAATGCAAGGGGTTATTCATTGGCCTATTCTAAGAATATTTTGTCTTATGATGATTTCTGAAAAACCCTTTGTTTCGAAAATACAGGGTGAACCATATTTGTGACGGTAACAACATTTTAGTATCAAAAGTACATGTAAAGTTGCTCACTCTACAATAACTTCCTCGTTCTCCAACCATATGACAGCGATTTCCGTATGTTGCTGTATAAAACAAAACGAGCAACCAAACGGAAATATGGTGTTGCAGCATCGTGAATAAACCACGTTGCAATTCCCGCCAAGGATACATCCTGCAGAAACTCGGGCAGTGTTTCTTCCAAAAAGTTGCAATACATCAGTAAGTCTTGCTGGTAGAAATACCGGTCCAATTATATAGTCACCCACAATCCCAACCCAAACATTCAAGGAGAACTGACGTTGAAATCCATCTTCACATACCTCATGCATTTTCATCTGCCCACACATGTTTTTTAAGAACATTTCTTATTGCATTTCTTGAAAAACTGGCTTCAACGGTGAAAATAATCTGTGTCAGGAATTGAGGGATTAGCCACCAATATTTGCAAAAGCCATAACATAATGCAATACGTGGACGATCAGCAGGTAGTAGTGTCTGAAAACGTTGAATGTGGTATGGATACAACAAATTGCCATTAATAATTTTCAAAACAGTCCAATGACTTCATCATCATCATCAGCATCATCTTGAATCAGTCATTTCTGTCCACTAGTGGATATAGGCCTCCTTTAGATTTCTCCCTATCTTGTGTCTCCCGCATCCAGTTTCCAGTTATGCGCTTAATATCCTGTTAATGTCCTCTGCTTCAGAATGCAGAAGTTGTCTGGGAAGCCATTCGAGTATCTGTTTCGTCCACCTATCATCCGCTATCCTGGCAATGTGGCCAGCCCAGTTACATTTCAGTGTTGTAATCCTTTCCACTGCATCTGTGACGCCTGTTCTTTATTGTATTGTTAAGTTTGGGACTTTACCACGTAGTTATATTCCTAACATCGACCTCTCGATAGCTATTTGGCAGACATGTATTATTCTGATTGACTTTCGTGTTAGAGTCAGCGTTTCTGCCCCATACCCCATTCTCCCCCATGACATTCTGTCGTTTCGGACAATATACATGGGTTGTATACCTTCCGTTTAAGGAATATCGGAAGGTCAGATTTAAATATATTTTTCAGCTTGTCAAACGCGGCCTAGGTTAAACTAATTCTTTTGGTGATCTAGGTCGTTTGATTAACGCGGCTTATTCGAATTTCGTGGCCAAGGTATTTGTAGAAGGGCACCTGTTTAATTTCTATGTCGTTTACTGAGATATTACCGTTTGCGACGAGGTAGGTCAAGGATTTGAGTTTCGTTGGTATTTATCTTGAGTCCAACCTTTCGGGAGGACGCGTGTATTATGTCGATGATGATGACGATGATGACGTCTGCAGATTTTAGATCAGTTTTTTTAGATGAGCTTTTTAGATCAGTTTAGATCAGCTCAGTTTTTCGCCGATTATATTGATGCCTTTTATTTCGCAGTCCGATTCCTTACTCATGTACTCTAATAACGCCGTGAATAGTTTTAGGGAGATTGTATCTCCTTGGCGTACAAACGCGGAGTTTTACTCTGAACTGACTTACATTCAAAGTATTGCAAATTTGTCGCGCAGAAGTACCTTCCTAGTAGTATCTACCTTTATCATGTCCAGCACATTCTGTTCCAGTTGTACGGTTCTTACTCTCATTAATCTTCCTGGCCCTCCATTTCGTTTCAATGTGCCTGTTTCACGAAGACATCGATGAATGTTTTTCGGTCGGGGATATTACGGCTAGGAAACCGTTCAATGTACAATCGTCTAGCTTGTAATGAATTACCATCAGCTAGTACATGCATGAAAAGCATGTCAAACATCTCGGCGTTGGTATGCACGATATAAGACATCACTAACTATATAAGACACGTCAAACAGCCAAACGTCACTCAATGTAAACACCTGCGACCGATGCAGGTGATGATTACTGACCAGACGTATTCAAATGAAATTCACTAGTACGTAGATAAAACAGCCGTTCCAAGTTATCGAAAACAAATTGGTCGTACTTGATAAACTCATTAATTGTTTGTATATGATAAACTTCTTGGTCTACGCCATACTTTTATTTACATTAATGATTTCAACAAATATCGAATATGGTTCTCGCAAATTTTGTTCACCATGTATCCTCGAAATAAAGGGGTTTTTCAGAAATCATCGTAGGACAAAATATTCTCAGGATAGGCCAAGGAATATCCCCTTGAATTTTTACCGCGTGTTTACTTAACACCCTGTATAATTGTAAATATATAGACAATTGTAAATGTATATAAAAATGGCGTAGACCATTTAGTTTAAAATTATTCTCTAGATTGAATATTTTTTAACAAAAAAGTTAAATAATATACTAGTTTTTATTAAATAGTAAGTCTAGTAACTAAATGAATAAATATTATTTACTAATCAGTTCAAACAATATTATTGTTAAGGCTATCAGGAAAGAATAGAAAAAATCTAAAATTTGTTTCGGAAACATTTATTATTCACTTAAAATAATATCTTGTAAGAGGTTGCCTAAAACTAAAATTCGTTGGGTTTAGTGTATTGGGTTGTCTAGAAGGTTTAGTGTAATCTAAATAATGCTCCAATATTTACATAAAATCCTTACATTTCACTGGAAGGATTTTTTATAGATCTAGATAAAGGATCTTTAAATATTCGAATCGTTTGTCTGACGAAATAATTTCAATATTTGAAGCCCGTAATTTACTTTCAGATCAAACGTTGGTACAATAAAAAAATACTCGATGCCTGCAGGCAATAGGCATCGACGGAAACAGGAAAACCCTTAAAACGAACAATTTCCTTTACATCCCTATTCCGTCCGGAAATACTTTACACTTAAAGCACAGTTTGCAGAGAGCACGTTCCGACCGAAGTTAATTTCTATTTAGTTTACTCTTTAATAGAAAACACAAATATTTTATTAAATAATTCTTTTAGAGGAAACATTAACAACAATTATCTCCTATTACACGATAAATAGAATGAGTCTAGTTTTAAGCTTGATATGTATCGATTTTGATACAACGACCGCTAAATAAAGATGTGAAACGGAAATAGTCTATCACGTTAGAAGGCGGCTATAAATACATCAATGAAGATGTGATATGTCTATTCAATATATCAGGAGAATTTTCTTTTCAAAGAGATTTTCCCACACTGCGATTGTCAAAGGTAATCCAGCGTGTTTGACGCGGCATTATTACAAAGACAACGAGCATGTAAGGAAACGAGGAAACGCGTATAGCAAAACCGCCCGAGACACTATCTTGCGGTGATTTCAATCCGTCAGGACTTGACAGCTGTGTAAGAGATGTAAACTCCCTAGGGAGACTACAGCCCTCTTTATTTATTAAGTTTCCTGGCCAATCTGCCGGGAACACACTTGACCGAACACACTCAATCTTCTGTACCATTAAATAAACTTGAAAATTCCGTGTATATTCTCTGTATTTGTTTCAATTTAATTGTAATATTTTCACTCAAAACTCTTGTAGCATTTTTAATATTGTCATAAAACCAAATTCCTTTGCTTTTGTAATATACAGGCTTGTTTGTTTGTTTTCTTGCTTTTGCTTGGTTACCAAAACCCTTGTCTGGTCTTGTTTGGTTTAGTCTGGTCTTGTCTGGCCTTGTGTTGTCTTCTTTAGTCTTGTCTGGTCTTGCCTGGTCTTCTTAGGTCTTGTCTGATCTTTTCGAGCATGTGTGGACTTGTCTGGCTTCATATGAAAATTACTTTTTTTTTAAGTATTGAAGGGGAAATGCTTTGTGCACACCAGATGGACTAAGGACTACCAAATATCAGATCACAGTGCCCAAAAGATTACTTTCATTCACGAAAGAAAACCTATGACAGGAAACAAATACATACGATCATTCAGTTCAGAAGACAGGCCCAAATATAAGCAGATTCTAGGAGAAGAAACATGGCTCGAGATTTACATACCAGAAGAAAGTAATATAAATAGACAATGGGTCGCGTTGATGAATATCTTCACGAAACATTTCAACGAATGTTTTCCTCGAAAGCTCCGTAGGATCAGTAATAATAGAAACATTTCCATTTACATCGACCCTGAAATAAGAGAAGTGAAAAAGGAACTAGAAATATTGCAAATCATATCGAATTCAAATAAAAACTTGAAGAGATACTACAACAGGACACGGAGAATATAGTCTCTTCTGAAAAAGGCGAAAATAAAACAACTGGAATACAACCTTTCACATTCAAACAACCCAATGAAAACCACATGGGATGCAGTTAGGGAAATAGCATACTTGCAGAACTCAAACAATAAAAATTATATCATTGATGACGACGATCCTCACATAACAACTAACAAATTATATGATTATTACACATACTCTCCACAAACCCTGTCAGATAACATTCCTAACGCACGTTACGAAGACAAAATACTAGAGAGTAAAACTTCAATATTTCTAGAACCAATTGCATCTGATGAACTGTTTACCACCATTATATCATTGAAAAATAAAAAGAGCGCCGGCAATGATGAGATCCCGTTATCTGTAGTCAGTGACGTATTTGGGGAGATATGAGGAACTGTTGATGTACAACAGGATACGAGGAACTGTTGATGTACATAATTAACAACTCTATACAATAAGGTATATTTTCAGAGACCCTCAAACATTCGATCATTATACCGCTGCACAAAACAGGAGATAAGAAAAAGGTTGAAAACTTTAGACCTATCAGTAAACTATCTGTTTTCTCGAAAATATTCGAAAAAGTGATAGCCAGAAAAACCATAAACTTTCTTGTCAAGTACAATCTCATAGGTGATGAACAACATGGATACAGAAAAGGAAGGAACATAGAGACCACCGGTTTTAATTACATAAAGAATATACACGATGGATTGGAAAGACAAACCCTACCATGTGGTATTTTATTAGACCTATCAACGGCATACGAAACTGTCGACCAAAATATTCTGCTTGAAAAAATGTACAAATTTGGGATAAGAGGTAATGAGGCAACACGCAACACGCTTGAAAGAGGCAACACGCTTGAAGTGGTTTCGCTCCCATTTAACTAACATAAGACAACAGACGGAAGTAAATACCATACATGTAAGAAGCAAAATCCACACCCAGATGCATACAAATTGGGGTACCTCAGGGAAGTATTGTAAGGCCCTCTCTTGTTCACATTATACATAAATGATTTACCGACGACCTTATCTATAACACCTCACACAATGACTAAGTATACTGACGACACAAGTTTACTACTAACAAACATCACTTTAGAAGATAGAAATGCTAGTGCGGTTATGTCAAACATCAAGAACTGGTTCCAAATCAGTAAACTTACAATGAACACTCAAACACTTTTAAAACTAAAATCATAATTTTCAAAACCAATAGATCACTGCTAAACTATCCACAAGAAATAACTATATGGTAAAGTGACCACATTTTCATTGAGACAAAGCGGGACAAATGGGATGAAATGAGAATTATAATTTACGTATGAAATCAGACCAATAATTCAAACAAAACATATTTTCTTGTATACATTCACATACTTGTTTAAAATATACATTAATGTATTTACTATTAATTATTGGTAACTATAAAAAATATTTGTAAAAACAATAATTTATTACGATTTTTCTTTAATTTAAATTTTGTATATACAAAAAAATAAGATTTTCTTTCAAGGTAAAATTTTAGATCCGAATGAATACTTTGCAATAGATTCGAATCATTTATTAAAATTTCGTAAAATTTCTCACATGAATTCGTCAAATTATATATTACGCTTAATATAGATTTTAAAGTATTAATGTTCAACTGCGTTTTTGCAGTTGCCCATATATTATTGATACTAGAAAATACACGTTCTGTTGCTGCATTTGTTCCTGGAAGGGAGAGCGCGTATTTTACAATTTTCAAAATACTTTGAAAATGAATATTATTCTGTTTAAAATGAAGGAATAACTCTGTCCATTTTTTGTTTAACTCTGTTCATTTTTGTTTCCACATTTGTAGACAACCATCATTTAATTTTTCATCAGTAACATATCTTTTTACCACCTCATCAAAAAGATCATTCTCGCATATATTATTTTACGGAAAATGGTTACTAATATATTCATAAAATTTTTCCACATATTCCCATAAAATCTACTTTTTTAATGTCACCCAATGAAAATTTTTAATATCCTCGAATTGAACAGTCCATTCTTCCAGATATTCCAAGCAGTTATTATAAAAATTTCCGACTTCTTTCAGAAAATCCGGCCATTTCATGACACCTTGTTCTTCCAACCTAGTGATGTCCTTTCGTATAACGAAGAGGAACGTAATCGTTATCAATTCTTTCTCGCAATTTTGTTTTTAAATTATTGATTTCATTCAACACTTAATTACCGCAATTGACCGTAATTGAAATTTTGTCCCCTTCAATAATTTTCACAGCATTCTGAAATAATGTAGCTTGATTGTGGATGAACTGAAGCCAAATTTGTGATGAGTCATTTTCAAAAAAGAGCTGCAATATTTTTGGACATTTATCTTGTGATAAATCTAATGTGTAAAAATCTAACAATTGTGGGAAATAATTTAAAATCTTTGTGGTTGGAAGCATCAGAATATATGGATATAAATGTGCATTTATCTAATTCTTGCTGCAATTGTGAAAACCAATATGGCGAAAAAACATTACAAATAATTGCTTCGGTTTTTGTCCTTGCACATGCAAATTTATTGTCGTACAATGTTTTGATCATTTGCGACGTACAATCCATGGATCTAAAACTTTGATTGTGGTTTATGGTGTGGAAAGCAAATAGCCATTCAGCTAATGCTAGCTGTTGCTCCGTGTTGGCAAAGCTAGCACTGCAAAAAAACTGTACCATTTTAGACGAGGAAGCGGCATTATTTAATAATCTTCTGTGCCTGTTTTTTCCAACATGTGAGATGGAAAATTCAGTCTTGAATTTATTATACCTTACCATATAGTCTATTTTGGTTTCTTTAATAAATGGAAATTCTCTGCTTAGCTCGTCCTTAAATTTGCATTCTCTTTACTCATCTTTTATTTTGTGGGAAAATACTTTAAATAAATAAATAATTTACGACAAAGGTTAAAAAGAGAACAAAATTTTACCTTATTGACCGTCACGCTGTGGTGACTTCCTTAGTCAATCAAATGAGCCGAACATCAAATTGAAAATCAACAAACCGCACTGTCTAAGGGCAGCCGCAATATCCGCACATATCTGCATTAATACAAGACGTAAAGACAGTGATCGAATATCACCCAGTGAATATAACTCGCTACATTGCCTAGTTTAGTTATTTTGCCTGCATTTTATCTGTTTTTTTTGTATTTATGTATTTTTACATCTTTATATTCACTATAATAATTAATTAATAATAGGTAATATATTTTTACAGTACATTTAAATAAAAAATGCAGATATTTTCTAAAAAGCGGGACATTTTTAAAAATCGGCGAGACGCGGGACAGCAATCCAAAAATCGCGACTGTTCCGCCAAAATCGGGACGTGCGGTCACCTTGCTATACGAGAAGAACGTTTTGCAATCGATAGCAGTGTAAGATTGCTTGGAATGTACATTGACTGCTGCTTAAGCTAGAAAACTCAAATAAAAATAGAAGTAAAACTGAACAGAACCACGCACGCCATCAGCATTCTAAAGAGATGCTTCAATATAGAAATATTGAAAATGGTATACTTTTCAAATTTCTATTCCCATCTACGTTTCGGTATTCTATTGTGGGACTGCGGAAAGGAAATCAGCAACATATGCAGGATACAAAAAAAGAGTACTTAGAATAATGTACAGTATGAATTACAGACAGTCGTGTCGAGGCATCTTTAAGACAGCGAAGATATTAACAGTCACCGGGACCTTTATATAAGAAACACTGATGTTTACATTGAAAAATAAGAAATTATTCGAAATGCATGTCAACTATAATGCGAGAGAAACTAGAAACCAAAATTTAATGTATATCCTACCAAGGCACAAATTAACAATGTCTGAGAAAGCTCCACCGTATAGTAACTTGAAACTATTCAATACACTGCCACACTACATAAGACTGATGACAAATCTACAAAAAATTGTAAATGAAATACGAACTATCCTTATCGAAATGGAAAATTACTATATACATATATACAAATTAGAAGAAGATTACTATGAGCAGATAAAATTTCATTGCTCAGTAAAGATCTGACTTATATTTTCACTGTCAATGTCACATTATTGGCATCTACATTTTGACATATTTCATTTAGTTCACTGTATAACCTTAGTATAATGATGTGTCTGGTAGTGTGGGAGTCTACAGTGGCCTGGCATATCAACTAAAACTACTCCTTGCCTGCTACGACCGCCCGGTTCCGTTTTCCACATTATTTTCACGTAGTCACCTCAGGCTGTTCCTTTTTTGTTCTTTTATGTCCTTTCTCTAGGTCCTGCTTGTCGTCTTTTTTCTTCCCAGTGTTTCTTTACTTTTAACATCTTTTGGACAAGGTTTTCGCTACTTATTTCTCAAATTTTTATACTGAGCTCGATTCTTTCTCTTTCTTTACGACAAGTTTGCCATGAAGCAGCCGTATTCAGTGAAAAGTTGCAACATTACATAGTAGTATGTTACATTTCCGTGTTTTCTTGTGATCCATGCTTTTAAGTTCTTTATAAGTATTTTGGCCCATTGACCTTTGTCTTGGAGACTTCAAGGGTTTTCGTGCTCCTCTTGCATTATCATTGTTTTTTGTACTTCTATTTCTTGCGGAAATTGTGTTTGGATTGCTGTTATTCTTTTTTTTCAATTAATCTGCGATCATTCTTTGATCAGCTGTTTTATTGGAAACTCTCGCACATACCGTAGCTGCTTCTGCCGATATCGTTCTGTATGCGCATACTACTCTTAAGAGAGTTTTTCTTTAGCACATTTTTAATTTTTCTCAAATTTGTCCCTTTTTGTATTTTTTAAATATAGTTGCCGCGTATAGTAGAATGGATTGTGTTTTCAGCGAGAGTACTCCTCTTTTGAAGTAGCATGGACCACTAAGGTTTGGTAGTACGCTTTGTCTATTGCATACTCTATATGTTTGCCTAAAGACATTCCATAGTCTAGGACTACACCTAGATACTTGCATTGGTTTGTTGGTGTGATTTCATGGTCTCTGAATTTGACATTTATTTCTCTACGTTTCTTGCACCTGTGCGAGAAAACGGCTGCTGTGGTGTTTTTCACCAAAGTGCGACTTCTAGCTTCTTTGTTTCCATCCGTTTGCTTATGCATTTCAGAGTAGGGTCGGCTTTTATAAATCGTCGGATACACTAATTGTAACGAACAGCGAAGAAGCTCTACAAAATCTAATGAATAAGATCTCCGACAACTGTACTCAATTTGGATTAAAACTTCATGTCAACAAAACAAAATATCTGGTCATCAGTAAATCACGGGACTTTAGAGGTAATGGTATCATGGTCGAGGGCGCACATCAGGAATGGGTGCATAAATTGGTGTATCTGGGTAGCAACATCAACGATCAATGGGACCCGAGCATCGAGATGAAAACCGGAATAGAAAAAGCCAGAGCCGCCTTTATTAAAATGATAAAAGTGCTAACCAGTCACAATCTAACTTCAAAATTAAAAATTAAAATGGCACGCTGCAATGTGTTTCCAGTTCTCTTGTATGGAATGGAGGCATAGACACTCACGGAAGTAATGCTTAAACGCATCGAATCATCCGAAATGTGGGTGTAACGACGTTTACTAAAGATCAGATGGGTGGACAAAGTCAACAACAATAGAGTTCTCAATCGCATGGAAAAAGATCTGGAAATAGTCAAAATAATGAAAATAGATATTTTGGTCCTTTTATAAGGCATCCGGAAAAATATGAAATGCTACACCTTATTATAGAGGGAAAAATACCACGCAAGCGGGGCCCAAGAAGAATATATCGTGATTAAAGAACTTGAGGCAGTGGTATGGGAAGTCTACGGTTCAGCTTTTCCGGGTCGCTGTCAACAAAACAATCATCGTCAGCATGGTAGCCAACATGATAACCAACGATGTTTGAACGGTCATGGTACAAAAAGAAGACAAATCGTCTGCAAACACATACAGTATAATCTGGTCTGTTTGGCGCATGCCGAGTACGTCAACGAATAAAATACGCTATAGGACAATAGGACAATTTGGGACAGTTTGGCTTCTAAGATCTGGTCTGATCTTGTCTGGCTTTGTTTTTCTTGCCTGGCCCTGTATGGTCTGGAATTGACCAGTCTTTTCCGGATTTGTCCGATTTTGTCCGGTTTTGTTCGGTCTTGTCCAGTCTTGTCCTGTTTTCTCTGCTCTTGTCTGGTCTTGTGTTATGTCTAGCCTAGTCTGGTCTTGTCTGGCCATGTCAGGTCTAGTCCGGCCTTGTTCGGTCTTGTACAGACTTGTCCCATCTTGTTCGCTTTTCTTCGATTTTGCCAGATTTTCTCCAGATTTCTCTGGTCTTATGTCTTCTATGGACTTCTCTGGTCTTGTCTGCTCTTATGTGGTTTTGTCTGGTTTTGCTTGCTCTTGCCTGGTGTTGTCTGGTTCCGCCTGGTTCTGTCTGGTCTTGTCTGATCTTGTCTGATCTTGTCTGTTCTTGCCTGGTCTTGTCTGGTCTTGTCTGGTCTTGTCTGGTCTTGTCTGGTCTTGTCTGGTCTTGTCTGGTCTTGTCTGGTCTTGTCTGATCTTGTCTGATCTTGTCTGGTCTTGTCTGGTCTTGTCTGGTGTTGTCTCATCTTGTCTGGTCTTTTACGGTTTATTCGATCTTGTACGGCCTTGATCTGTCGCCTTTGGTCTTTAATCATTTTCTGTGGTTTTGTCTGGTTTTATCTGATCTTGTCTGGTCTTGTCCGGTCTTGTGTGGTCTTGTCTCATCTTACCTGGTCTTACCTGGTCTTGTCTGGACTGTTCTGCTATTGTCTGCTCTTGCCTACTCTTGCGTGGTATTATCTGCTCCTGTCTGGTCCGGTCTTTTCTGGTCCTGTCTGGTGTTGCCTGGTCTTGTCTGGTATTGTCTGGTCTTGTCTGGTGTTTTTTGTCTTGTCTGGTCTTTTACGGTTTATTCGAGTTTGTCCGGCCTTGATCTGTCGCCTCTGGTCTTTTCTCTTCTTCTATGGTGTCTAGTTTTGTCCGGTCTTGTCTAGTCCTGTCTAGTCTTGTCCGGTCTTGTAATGGTTATGTCTAGATTTGTCTCATCTTATCTAGTTTTTTTTTATGTTGCCTGTCCTATTTTGCCTGGTCGAGTCTAAAACAGTTCCTGTTCATTGGCACTTACTCTTTCATTTTTTATACCGTCTATTTTGTTTTATTTATAGACGTAAAATCAAGGTTTTACTTTACTTACTTTTAATTTAAGGTTGATTTTAAAATTACGGGATAAATAGTTATATGTCTGATTTTTTTAGGTGGAAAATGTGGCGTTAAATAGTTTTTGTGAGAAGATGATTTGGCGTTTTAGTCACAAGTTTTAAATGCAGGAGGGAATTGCAAAATAATTGCTTCTGCTGTTTAAGATTGTGGCTGCAGTTCCCTGAAAACGTAGTTTTATGTTCGCCGTAATAGAAAATGCGAAACAAAATGCAAATGTTCCCATTCCACTTCTCGACGAACTTGTACAAAAGTTTCCACAAACAATAAATAATAATTTTCAGAACTAATATTGAAATTTCTCGTAAAATGGATTTCCTTGTTTACTCTGTTTATGGTGTACGGATAGTATTTCTAAAGTGAATAATGATAAATCATAGAATATAATGATCTTTCATTTAAAAGAAACAAAATTAATTCTAACAATGGATTTAAAAAAAATATTTATTGACTATATTGAATATTTCTATTAAACACAACAAATGACAAAAGCGCAGGTTAAATTAGATTCCGTAAGTTCCTACTGGGTAAGACTTAACTCTACAGACTAAAGAAGTCAAGAAAGATTAGATTTGTTGAGGCTAGACTAGACAGGATTCTATACGACTAAATAAGTTTAGATTACTGAAAATGTGCTTTCCAAGTCTAGACTAGAAAGACCAGAGTAGACAATAATTGACTAGACAAGACTAGGCTGGGCAAAGTAGTTTGTTTTGAACAAACGTAGATAAGACTATACAATACAAGACAAGACCAGAGAATACCAGTTGAGATCAGACAAGACCAGACATGACCAGTCTATCTAAAATTTGATGGTCTATGTTTGTTCAGTGTGGAATGATACATAACAATGGCAATTTGAAAAAAATTGAGAAAAAGGAAAATTAAGAAACAAGGAAAAACAACAAAAGAAGACAGGTATAAGTGATTGGGTTAAATCAGGGGTCGGCAGACTTTCAAGTGAGGAGAGCCAAGTAGTCAAGAAAACGGGATAACGAAAGAATCAGAGAGCCAATATTCTCAAAAATATCTGAGAAGATTTTTCTGAGAAGCTTCATATTAAAAAAAATGGTTTATTTAGCTATTTTAAAAAATAGTGAAATGTTTGGAAATTCAAGTAAAAATGTTGGTAAGACTGCTCAGACTGTAATGTCTTGTTAAGACCATAAATTCAAAGCCTATGTAAATGTTTTGGAAAATAATGCATTAGTCTGTGCGTCCAAATTTTGAAATTTTTTTAAGAAACTTTGCCTATAAATACAAAACCAAATTCTGTCCACAAACTTAATCAAAATCTTGAGAAATTTCTTGAACTGCTTAAACGATATGCTTTGTGTGAAGAGCCGACAAAGCAGTGGCGCTACTATGGGGTGGCACGGCTGGAAAAATCCGAGGCCGTGAGCTCAGAATCGTTCTCCGTCTGATTCTTATGCCAATTTGACAGTCAGCTATTTGTGTCTTTCATTTTTCGTAGTTTTTGTTTTATTGAACCTGCAGGTAAAAGTAAAGTTAATTGTGAAAGTTAGATATCAACATGTTTAGTTCTAAAAAATATCTGAGTGGGAGCGAAAAACCCTCTTTCGTTTTTGTATTTTGTAGTATGAAAAAAAAGTTACCTAAAATAAATCAGTACTTTAAGAATGCGGGCTTTATTAATGAAAACAAGTGAACAGCACGAAAGTGAAGAATTGGACGTAAGTAAACGTAACAGTATAGTAGATGCAGCACCCAACATCAGTGTATATCAGTGTATATACTATATAGTGTATATACTATATACTAGTGTATATAATATATACTAGTGTATATACATATATAGTACTTTTTAAAAAATACACCAACTAGAAACCTGATTTACACTATGACAAATGTTCAATCTAGTAACAAAATTTGGAGCTAGATTCAAATATAGTAACTTGAATATATAATTGGTAATTTATTAATGGTTTCATTGAATATCTTATTATTATTGATTAAATACACCAAATGGCCACAATAGTAATAAAATACAAAAAAAATAAATGGAGAAAAACGCAAGAAATCTAAATGATACAAACAGATCAGATGATAATTGTGAATTGACACGGCAGCCATTGACAACTAACAGCCGCAAATGTATGTGAAAAGAAAGATATAAGAGAGGTTGAGATTGAGAAGTAAATATCGTCGGTGTGAACTTCTCCCCGATTTAAGCCAATCAGATGAGGTCACATGAGCCATCTTTCCTGTACAGCATTCTTAAAAAATGGACTATAGGTAAAATCGAAGTAAATCATATTTTAGTGAAACAATAGTGCTTCACCATATATTACTAATAATGGTAATTTTAAAGAACTAAATGATCAAATGAAATGGTTCGTCATCGAAAATGGACAAAACGTAAACCTAAGGGTCATTTCTTAAAAAACAGTGACAATAGATCTTTCCTACAAAAACATTACTATATTGTTTCAAAGCTTGGTGCGAAACATGAACTACATGGCTATCCTATTCCCTAATAATTCAGAAGGCGTATTTTGAATCATGTTGGTTATTCGCAAATCCGGCATCTAAAAAAATTCAAAATGTTTGGATGGAAGACTATGAGGACCGGAAGAATATTGTAGGCGCCATAGAAAGTCATTTGGATTATCAGGATTCTTCTCTTACGTACCAACACTGGGGCCTAAATGGCACACTATACCTTGTCAACTTCAAATTGGGAACAAATAACTTCATATTGAGAACAAACAATTTCAAATGGGGAACAAGCAATTTAGAAATGAGAATAAACAAATTCAAAATGGGAATAAACAACTTCAAATAGAATGTTGTGGAAAATAAAAAAAGAATAGGATGGTTGCGACAGTTACTACGTGATAATTCATACTTACATTGAATTGAAAAATTCACTATGTTTTCACCACACTTAGACTATGTAAAAATGTAAAAAACTGAACTTTATGAATGTCTAGAAACCTGTGTCAACCATAATTATTTTACATTCAATAACAAAGTCTTCCAGCAAACCACAGGTCTAGCAATGGGATCTCCATTGAGTCCACTCCTGGCCGACATATTCATGGTACATATCGAAGAACACATCTTCAAATTAGATTTTGCTAGAAAACATTTCGTTTTGGTTTAGGTATGTAGATGACGTGTTAGCGTGCTTCAATGGGACGGAAAGACAACTGAATCAATTTCTAAATTTGATCAACACCATACATTCAAAAATTATGTTTACTCTCGAAGTAGAAAACAACATCAAATAAACTTCTTAGATCTAACCCTAATTCATAAAAACAACAAGATTGAATTCGATATATATAGAAAGCCGACTAGCGTCAACTGTACAATATATTTTTCAACAAATCACCTACTCTCACATAAACCAGCTGCGTATCATTCCATGATACATCGAGCCTTCTCCATCCCTCTCACTGCTGACAACCGAACAAAAGAGTTAAACACCATCAAATGAATTGCCACAGAGAATGGCTTCCCAGTAACTCTCATCCAAAAGTTAATAAATAAAAAATGGAGCCAATTCACAAAGTCCTGAGAAGTCCTGAGAGTCCTGAGACCCGAGAACGGCCATTTCAGATAAAACTTTCGTTTCCCTCACATACTTTAGCAAAACTAGTGAAGAAATTGCTAACGTTTTGAGAGAACAAAATCTACAAGTGGCCTTTAAACCTTCGTCCAAATTATCCCACACATTATTTAATGCCAAAGACACAATCGACCCACTCAAAAAATCTGGCGTTTATGAGATTCGGTGTTCGGAATGCAATAGCCTCTACGTAGGTCAGACAGGACGAAGCATAACAACTCGTTTTTCGGAACACTCCCGTGCATTCCGTCTTAAAAAAGACACAAGCTCATTCTCTAACCATTGGCTAGAACATAATCACAAATTCCCCGAAATATATAATCTTAAAATCTTACATAACTGCAACAAAGGCCCAAGGCTTAATCTCCTAGAGTCAATAGAAATTTTCAAAACAACTCGTAATCCCTCCGTTAATCTCCTTAACGAGCAAACGGACCTAATCTTTTCCCAACTTTTTAATCTTACCCAATCCACGGCAGATAAGCCCTCAACTACAGACAAACAACCCCCCTCCCCACCAAAATTATAGGGTTATATATTCAACATCATCAATTTGTTAGATTCACTTGAAAATGACCGTCAAACGTCGAAACTTAATTCGTGGTATGTGTAGAAATTTATATTACTGTGAATAACAACTTGTATAACATTTTTACGTAGTCTAAGTGTGGTCAAAACATAGTGAATTTTTCAATTCAATGTAAAGAAAAAGACGTGAATATGCACAGAAACTTTTAGAATATAAAGCCGAAAATATTTCTATATTTCATAAGATGAAACCAATTTCAATTAATTTATATCAAGAAAAAAGGGGCGACCAAAGAAAGGAACTCGTTGCTCAAATATTTCTGGTAACTGTAGAGGAGCAAACATTCATGTTATCGGATGTATAGGGAATATTGGGTTGATTTATCATGAGATTAAAACAGGAGCAATCAAGAGACCAGAAGCAAATGAGTTTGTACGACATAATGCTGAAAATATGTATCAGTCAAAAGTTATATTGGTAAATGAAAATGCTCCTTGCCATAATTCAATCGAAGAAGTTTTTCATGAATATGAATTTAATGGCCATCAAATACATGAGGCTTGGTCCAATACATAATGCAATAATACAGTCCAATGTATAATGCAATCGAACAGGCATGGTCAGCTTTTAAAGGTGTTAAGAGAGATTTGGCCGTTAAAATGCCAAATATTCTGGCCGGAGAGGACAGATATGACTTAGGCCGAGTATCATTTACAGTGGCTAGATATTATTTTAAAAGATAATTTACTGAACCTGTAAATACGCCAGATACGTTGCACATATTCAAAGGCAGACATCTTGCCTGATGCTTTAAATATGATGGACGCTAATTTCTAATTATTATTATTAGGTTATTTAAGTAAATTCTTTCCCTTCCTTAAAATTTAATGAAATATATCACAAGAAACATCATGTAATATTGAAACAAAAACTTTTTGACATTAAATTGTGTATATGCTTTTCCAATTTATAATTGTTTATTGTCATTATAAAATTGTTTGTTCACAATTTGAAATTGTTTGTTAACAATTTGAAATTGTTTGTTCGCAATCTGAAATTGTTTGTTAACAATTTGAAATTGTTTGTTCCCAATTTGAAATTGTTTGTTCCCAATTTGATGTTGAAAAGGTATAGATGAAGAGCAATTAGTCCATGATCAAGAAAGAAAAGACTCTCTAGACTCCTTCATGTTACACTAACACTTTCAACGTGTAAATTAAGGTTTCGCGGCCACAGAGAAGACGCAGATAGCAATGGTTCCCGAGGAAACTTTTTGAGTCCTGTTGAGTTATTAGCAAAACACGATGCGATATTACAAGAATTGTTAAGCAAACCAACGGGCAAATAGAATAATTAGGTCCAAATGAGCCATACAATTAATTAGGTCCATACAAAATGAGCTCATTTTTGTTCTGGTTGTAAAAGTAGAAAATATACTCATAAATGAATTAAACGCCGCACCATTTTACTCATTATATTCAATACGACTCAAGATATTTCGATAACAGATCAAATGTGTGAACTTTTAATTTTTGATCGAGAAAGACGAAAAAAGAATCCTAAAGGCCCTCGTCCTTAAAGAGTCATTTTTAGGAGCTCATGATCAATCATGATTCAAGGACCAAACTGCCTTAACATTGTCTAACCAAATTATTACAGAGAATCGATAATTATATAGACATTAGATCCATAAATGACAAAAATATACTTCTAAATGAGTGTCGAGGACAAGGATATGGCGGTGCCAACACAATAAAATGTTCTTATGGTGGAGTTCAAAAACTCATAAAAGATATCGAGCCTAATGCGGTATATGTTCACTGTGCTGCTCATAACTTAATTTTAGTACTAACTGATGCAGTAAGGGAGGTTCAAACAGTTCAACCAATTTATAATTTTTTTGGGCATAGTTTCAAAAGATGGAATCTTATCGAGTTTTATATCTGATAAAAAACGTCTTCAACTTTAGAAACATTGAACTTTAGAAACATTGAACCCTACTAGATGGCAGGACGTTATGACGCTTCTTGCTTTAAAAGTTCGGTTTGTTCAAAAAGCGCCAACGAAAACAATTCTGTTAAATTGGAAATCATATGAAAGAAATGAAGCTATTTCACTTAAGAAGAAGATCAGCAACTACTAGTTCATTAATTCAATTTCATTCGTTTTCCATTGCAAAATTCTACAAATTAGCAATGCAACCTCTAAAGCAGTTATGTTTAAAGCCACCGATCATTCAAATGCCTTAAAACGTTTCAAAATTTATCTAGAAGAATTGTAAAGGTGTCGAAATGAATCTGAAAATTTGAGTGTAGCAGAAAAGTGATCCAGCAACCCTGAATTTTCTAGAACTCGTCAGTGGGAGGTGAAATTATATTTTGACGAACTTAGCGAAGATGAGCGTCTCACAGATCCGGAAAGTGAACAGATATTGCAAAACAATAAAATTCTGGTCTGATCTATTCTGGTCCAGTCTTGTCTTGTCGTGTTCTGTATTGTCTGTTATTATTTACTACAATATTTGTCTTGGTACATATAATAAGCTAAACTAATGGCAGGTAAATTTTCCATACGAGCACAATTTGAAATTCAATTTTCGGGTGATTTGAAATTTTGCTGGGACGCATGTGTACCATTCGGGACGAAAGGGTTAAGGAACAAGACAGGTGATGTTATTGATACTTTTTGAGAAACAGAAACCTCGTGGAAGAGAATTTTCTTAATAAGTATATTGTTAAGAGTAAATTGTTATTTTATTATAAATATGTTATACCTATGAATAGGATGGTTGCGACTGTTACTATGTGGTAATTCATACTTACATTGAATTAATGTTTTTACCACACTTGTAATATGGAAAAAAAATCGTGAAGGTAAATGTAGAAATTTATATAACTGTGATATAATATAAGTTATATAATATTTTTACATATTATAAGTGTGGTAAAAACATAATGAATTTTTCAATTCAATGTATGTTATACCTATGCCTTTGAAAATTAAATTTATTAGATATTTAACTAAAATGCACACAATATTAATAATACTGTTGGGTAACTACTTCAGTGATTTATTAAAATTACAACTTGAAAATTTTTAGTGGGGCCCATCCAATGAATTTCCCACGGGCCTCAGATGGTATAGTTACGCCACTGCGAAAATGCCTAAGTAAAGAGCCGCATGGCGCACGCGAACCGCGGTCTGTCGACCCCTGAATTAAAATAAAGTTAGATTATTCTTTATTATTATTGTAACATTATTAAAGAGTGATAAAGAATACTTACATATTCTACGTTTCAACATCGCTTCTCATTTGTACAACCATCATTTAAAATATAGACGCTAATTAATTTACAATTACAAACCCAGTTAAATAAATGAACAAAGAAGAAATTCAGCTATTGTTGTTTTTCCTATTAGTAGTTTAAAATATGTATTATAAATTGTTTTTTCTTAAATATTAAAGCCAAATAAAAAATATTTTCCTCTTGCCTGTAATAATATATCTTCCTGCTATTTTTTCATCGCTTTTCCCAGTTATTTGTAAATGAAGTCGCGTAGGCACGCAGTGAAATTTATGCAGAATAAATACAAAATGGAAAACCTTTGGAAAGTATTAAATTTGTATCCGCTCCGTAATGAAATTATTCCCGAACACAAAATAATGCGAAGAAAATGATCTTATTTTCTAGATACGATCCGAAGTAATACAATCTGAGAAGATAAAAGGCTCCAAGTCCTCACCTGAGAATATTGTTAAAAATGAGAAAAACATTCACATTTTTTTCATGATCTTGTGCTAATAGAATAAGTTTAACAATAAATCTAGAGTTTCTTTATGTATTAACTGCCGCAGCATTCCTTAATATTGTCTTTTTTACTTCAATGCTATTAGCCTTTAATTTAATATGCCAGACAAAACCGAATAATATTAGACTAGACCAGACAAGACAAGACTAAACAAGACGAGAAAGACCAGACGAAAATAGACATGACCAGGCAAGTCTAGCCAAGGCCATACAAGACCCTTGCCTGGTCTTGTATGGCCTTGCCATACAAGATGAATCTTGTATGGCCAAGGAAGGTCATACTAGACCAGCCAAGATCAGACATGACCAGACGAAACCAGACAAGACCGTACAATACCAGACAAAACCGAACAAGACCAGAGAAGACCAGACAAAATCAAGCGGGACCGGACAAGCTCAGACAATACGAGAGGAACCATACCCGACAAGTTCTATCTTATAACCATGTATTAAGAATTTTTGGATTTTAAATAAAATTCTGGTTTTTACAACAATTTTGTAGTTTATATAGTTTTCTCGTGGCATAAATTCGACAAGATTACTAACATATATATATATATATATATAATAGATTCTATTCAAGATTCTGCAAAACAACACACCGAGATTTTAAGCTGTTATTAAAGAAATTTCTTTGAAAACTTATTTATTGTTTATCAAGTTAATATACCTAAAGCTTTGCTTTTCCGTTAAATTCGAACAATTCAAATAATGAAAATATATGTAAAAAAATACTATTAATATAAAGGAATATCGTTGGATTAAATGGAGGCAATAATAGCAAACCATAACAATTTGCATAGCGTAATATTCGCGGATGAAAAAGGATAAATGACTAAAGCTATTAGCTTAATCTGTTTGTTTATTGGAGAAACAATAGTGGAAGCTTTTAGAATAAGTGAACTAGAATTTTTATCGTAATTGGATTTATTTATTATCCTTTATACTCGGTAGTTCAGTTTCGTAAACAGGAGGAACCGAGATTCGTCACTTATTACTAATAAGTTTTTATTGTTATTGAGATTACACGGAAAGTAGTAATAAACACAAAAGTTATTTTATGTTTTTGGATGTCAGGAATTCAGGAGAAAGTTTTAATAAAGTTTTTTTTTTCCTAAATTACTTTTCTTTATATTTGAATTACAAAATGGGTTACATTCATTTTTTCTGGAATGTATAACACGGTATTGTCTTTTATTGCTGTATAAGAAATCAGAAATAAAAAATATTCCAATTTTACTTTCACAGAAAGTTCCAAATTTTAGAAACGTAAACATATTTTTTATTATCTAAATTGTTAACAAAAAAGTAAAGTAATTGGTATTTAATATAGTTCAATTCATGTACAATAAATGTTAAATCAAAATTAACATTAATTATATTAAGAACAAACAATTATTGTATATTTTAGGTCGGCTTATCGCAATATTACATTAATACCCTTAATTAGAATTGTTATGTAGTGTTTAGATTAAACAATTAAAATTAATCTATTTAGCGGAATTATATTTTATAGCTGGATTAATATTAATTCAATTTAGGAACAAACTAAATCCGACGTAGCTTTCAAATAATTAGTAAGAGCTTTATATAATTCCCTCTAAAAGTAAGTGTATTAATATTAGTACAATTATATTGTACGGGCAATTAACTTGACCAAATCTTAGTATACACCAGCGGTTTTTAACTTTTTTGAAGAGCACTGCTGCCACTTGAACATAAGATTTTAAACGGTAACACTTTTAAATTACAGTTCCCTATAACATATTTTTGAAACTCTCAGGTTGTAGAATGTAGCTGGCGACTTGTTGCATTGCAACTTTTATAGATCTATTATACACCACCATCTCCCCTAATCGTTGATATTTTTATACATCAAGAACGCCTCCTCTAGTCCTGATGCCTTCAGCAATTTCAGGACATGGATGGGATTCAAGGAATACAGCTACTCCTCCTTCAAAACAAAACTACACTATAGCAAGTCTCTCTATAAATGGGACAAACATTGCAATCATTCGTTCGTTTAAAAAAATTCCGACATTATCTTTTAACTCAAAACAATGGATCAACATTTTTGCTTTCTATAACCATACTTCTTCTGAAACGAAAAGCAGGGTTATATGGTTTCTCGCAAATAGAAGCAAATAAGAAGAACACTAATAAGAGTTCGAGTGCGAGGTTCAGCGAGAGTAGACGTACGAGCGATTCATAAATTTAATTATTAAAGAACACTGTTTGTGCTGGCTTCAAACAAATTTTTCTATTTTGCGTCTGTAATGGACTCATAACAGCACTCATGTGCGTGCGATTATGGCTCGCCCAGTGTTATACAGCTCTCAATATGTATCGGCGATTCTTTTATTTAGAAATGGCATAAAAGGGCGCAAAATAAAAAAATTAAAAAAAACTCGTTCATAAGGCGTTTTTCGCACTTCTTGATGAGGCCGAAACATATGGGCCGCAGGATGGCCGCAGTACCGAAAAAACAATAACACAAAAACTGGAACGATTAAGAAAAGAAAAGAGCCAAATCTACATATGAATGAAAACAAGAAATAATGATAAATGGGAGACACAACATTATAGGGAACGGGGTACAAAGAAATCGAAGATTATTCAAGGTACAAATGATGAGACTACTCAGATAAAATCAGCCACCAGATATTGCCACCTGCATGTCTACCGGCTTGACCCAACATATCTGTAAGTGATATAACACAATATTTCATTAATAAAAAAATTAATAAAGTAACGTGTAAGAAGCTTACTTCAAAATACCAATACGAATACTCATCGTTCAAAGTTTCGGTACCATTAGAAGATCTGGATAACATAATCAAACCTGAGACATGGCCAAGAAATACCTGTGTAAATCGTTTTTTACTACGTCTAGAGAAGACTACAGAGAAATTATAAATTATCAATTTCTGAATTAAAGTATCAAATTGCTTACTATTGCACATGTTAATGTTCAATCTATAAAAAGCAAATTAGAACTTGTGGATCTATAGATTCTACGTGTTCATATATTGAAATAGGTTCAATCGTGCTAAGCAACTTCGTTCTTGTTTCTAGCTTCCGCAAAAGCTTGCATAAGCATAGAGGAGTTGCAATTTATATACGACAAAATTTACAAGCATCTTGATATTCAAAAGTTTTCTACTGAACTAGACTTCGAAACTGGTGATATAAATTTAATGGTATAAAATACACGTATTTCGTTAGTGACTGGTTATAAATCAACTAAAGGTTATCTGAAGATTTTTCTTCATCAACTCAAAAAACACTTTAAGCCAAGTGCAAAAACATAATAATTATGTTATTCTCTGTGGTGATTTTAACATTGACCACCTGAAAGATACTATAGATGGACGAACTCTACTAGTTTTCTAAGGTGTTTTAATATAACGGTGATTAATATGGGGCATAAAAGAATATGCGGTAGAGCAGATGGTTCATGTACACGTACTGCAATGGACTACATAGCCACCAACCTAGACAGAAATACTTTCACAAACAGCTCGGTTGAACCTGTTCTTGCTGATCATCGAAGTCAAATTCTACACATAAAGTGGAAAGCTTTTGAATCAAAGATAAGAGATACGTATGTGTATCAACTTTCTAGGTTCTATTCTGAAGAAAATTTCAATAAATCCCTACACTGGCTCTACATGTTGTATTTTGGATTTGAGCGTCAAAAAAATGTTGATAAAAGCTTTAAGGGATTCTAAAGGTAGACTTACGAGCAAAGCGGCTCTCTCGTCACATACGCAGCGATACTGACGCGGCGACATAGCCACAGTATTACGCACTATGGAAACGAATGAAGGTTATCTATATACTAACAATAAGTACGACGGGCTAAATATCCATTCGGGTGCTAAGACAAATCAGAATGCTTTCCAATGAAGGAGAGAGAGCAACTTATCGACATATAATATTATTCGTTAAGATCTAAATTTAGGATATCGCAGTTCATTAATTTTAGGTTGCAGATGCATGCAGAATACGCATAAAAAGTTTTGCACACAACTAAAACATTTTAATGCCTCGAAATAACTTACGCGATAACCAAAACAAAATATGGAAATGTATTAAAGGCAGAATATAAAATGCGACTGCAGATGACATAACAATAGAGGTAGACTCCAACAAATTGTGTAAAAGAAATGCAGGCACACTCATCTCACTAAATATTATATAATTCAAGAATAGGAGACATAATTTTAAATTACATTAATTTTATGTAATTTTTTTAAGATAAAAAATACTATAGATTCATGTTAAAAGTACATAGTTAGGCAAATGAACACATGTTCCACTTAGATATGCCAACCATTTCCCGCGTTTAATTTACACAATCTTATTAGAATCCTATTAGATCCTATTTAGATTTTCGACAAATTTTAAACTTAAAAATATTATTATAAATTTTTAATTTAATTTTTTTATTAGTTTTGAGAAATTGTTTTAAGATTTGTTGGATTCATATATAATTTTAGATTTTCCGATATATTTACACTAATTTCTCCAATTTTATTTTTGCCCGATTTTTTTAGGGATATTATGTTACTCTACCATAACGGTACTTACGTATTAACGCCACCACCGCTACATTTTTAAATGCCACCTACATATGCCCCCACATAACATAACATAATTTCTCAATTTTCGCCAAATTTAAAAAAAATTGGAATAAAAATATCTTCAATAAAGTTTTCCTTTAACCACCTTCTTTTTTCCGGAAATTTAAATTTTCCTAAAATCTAGTTAAGAAATCAATACAAAAAATTCACTCACCACAGCAGAACTTTCAATGAGAATTTCACAAAACGGCTCACAAAATGTTAGGGTTAGGGTAAGGTTGCGCAACCACTAAGAAAAAATAGGTATAAATGGCTGGATCTATGTCTGATAATAATATCATGTATTTTCCTTTATAATATGTATATGTATTGATATTGATGTATATGTATTGATATGTACTGATATGTATTACACGACGAAGCCATAAACTCCTAAATCCTACAACTACACTTTTGGAAGTCATAGTAGTTACGACTTTAGACACGGCTTAATTTATAATTTTAATAACTAGAAAATATATCAACAATGTATTTGCAAGATAAACTAATATATAGGTATTAAAAATTCTAAGACAATTACAATAAACGTTGTTGAGATTGCATTTCACGGTATGTGCGGGAGACGAACACGATGTAAAACAATATTATTGACTAGGTAGAAACTCGTTTTGTAGAAAGAGGCACACATTGCGTGATATTATCCCTAATATTTAAAAGGGTGTGTATATTTAAAATCTAATTTTTAAAACTTAAGCGGTGGTACGACTTACGCAACGTTACCTTACAAAAGCTCACAAACTTTCCGTACTTTCCGCACTGAATTTCCGCAATTTTTGTTCGCAGGCAAATTCATCCGCACCCGACATCCGCACGGCAATAACTAAAAACGTCCAAAATCGTATTCAAACTCATCTTAGTTGCAGTGATTACGCTCGCTTCGACTCGATATGTTTACATTTTTTGCACCTACAAAGCCAAGAAACGAACGAAACGCTACAAATCGCTGGCACTTAGTATTTACTAAACAGAATCGCTGCTAAAATTAGTAAAACAAAGGCATATTTCACCCAAAAACTTCTAATCCAGTCCATCCAAGTTCATTTTAAACTGAGTGCTTTTCAAACTTAGTTGTCCAGTTTCCGTTCATTCTCTTAAAGTTCTTGGTGTAAATCTATATTATCTAGTTCTATACAGTATTTGTCTAGAAATTTCTGTCGTTATTATTTTTGAAATTTTCGTCTTTGTTAACAAAAAGTTGCTTTGGAAATTTGTAATTTGCAATTTTTACAGAAATTAATAATTTTATTTATTTAATTAAAATTGCAGAAAAATGCCATTCGTGTATAAAAATAAGGGTAAGCGACGCGAAATACCAAAAGACATAATATTTAGTGCCATGGAAGAAGTAGTAAAAGGTGGTAAGATAAAAACAATTGCTGATAAATATGATATCCCTGATCAAACTAGCCACTTGCAAAAATCATCTTCGTTGATTACGTTTGTGATTTATACACGGTTTAAGATTATTTAACTTTTTATTTTTGGTTTATATCATGGATATTGGGTGTTTTAAACATCATGCCCAAACCTCCCACATGGGGTGCCTGAATCTCCCTACCAATGGGAGCATTGGACACAATTGATGTTTCGGAAATTCTTTTGTAACTTTGAGACTGACTGTAATTTGTAGACTGTTATCTGCAAACAATCTTGTCAAATGTATGGTTCACTTGACCTAGGCAATACATATTTGATAAATTAAAAAAGTACTTTTTTATTACCTGTTATGTGAATAACAGGTAATAAAATCTCTCCCCTTCCTCCCCTACTCTATATAATCAGACTAAATTTTTATAAATCTAGTATACATGAAACAGAGGACCAAGCCTAATTTACAAAATCAGACCAGATTGTTACAAATTTAGTACATAAAATAAACCTTGAGAACCAAGACAAAGTTTCAACAATCACTACACTATACCTGTATTTACGCCTTAACATTTCCCGTGATAATTTCCAAACTTATTAAAGAATTGTCCATGTGTACATATACCTAATAATGGTAGTTATAACAAATGTGTACATATACCTCGTGATGGTTTTTATGCGTGCATTGGATATATGTGTACATATACCTAATGATTAGTTAGTATACATTGATTTCAACATACTAGCAATTTATGTATTTAATTAATGTGATTAATTGTATTTAATGTTGGCACAATGTAGGTTTTCCAACGCGTATATTAGTAGTACACATTTGCCGAAAAATGTAAAACTTATCCCGAATATGTACCTTTACCTTAACATATACAGGCTGTGTCAGAACTACACCGACAATCTTTCAGTGTTGATTCTATGCTCCAAAATAAACATAAAATTATTAATACATATAGGGTCAAAAACGGTTTACAAAAAAGTTTTACCAGTAACACAAGCAATGGGGTGGAATTTATTGATAAAATTTACAAACATAGAAAAGAATATTGAATCCATCCATGGCTCAAAGTGGGGTTTTGTAGTTCAATATGTAGAAATAAATAAAATGTCGAACCCACTATATAAAACGTTTATTAAATAAAAGGCAGAGCGCTTTCGACTTGGAAACAAGTCATCTTCGGTGCTAAAATACCCAAATGCTCGATAAAAAATATTTGTATGCCAGCGAAAACAGGGATACAAATAATTGAAACACAATTTGATAAGTGGCTTAATTCATCAGCCTATAATTATTACAAAATAAAATCAAACAGAAAGTTATTATAAAATAAATTGAAAGAGGAGCCAAGTGGCGACAACCTCGACATGTTGGTATAAAAACCAACATTTTTGCTCAGTGGCTACTCAACTGCTTTGACTAAAGTTTCGTGCACCATGGTTTTTAAATGACCCCATAAAAAATCCAGGCGATTTAGATCTGGGGAGCGGGCCGGCCATGCTATCGCACCGTTCCTGCCTATCCATTTATCAGGATACCTCGCATTGAGGCATGGATGGGCCTGGCGACTAAAAGGTGCTGGTGCACTGTCATGCATAAAGCACATTTCATGTCCCAATTGTACATCGACCGGGTCTAATCTGAGGAAGTTATTTTCCAGAAAATGTGTGTAAGCCGGCCCCCGTTGAGCCAACAATCTCACACCAAACATTAATTGAAAATCTTTATTGATAACCTCTACCATGTATTGCGTGATGATTTTCTTCAGCCCACAAGTGCATGTTATGGTTATCGAACATTCCTTCCCTTGTAAACGCAGCCGCATCGGTATCAACTCTAGAAACCGTTCATTCTGTTGTGCGCTGTTCAAGAACCACCTACAAAACTGTACTCGTGGAGCTAAGTCATTACAATTCAGTTCCTAGATTTTGTGACTTCTAAAAGAGTGTTAAAGCTGTTTGCGAATAACTCGCCGTACTGCTAAAGCAACAAGTTTGTGTGCTACAGTTCGAACACTAGCTCGAATCCAAGACCTTTTTCTCTAATGCCACAGTACGAACCGTTCTATCACGACTTGTATCTGTCATAGAACTATGTACACGTTCTCCAAGATGTTCCAGTACATTTTCATGACACTAACAGCACTGGAAAAATTTCACTGGAACTAGTAATAACATGCAATGTCTGTTTTATAATTTAACATCCTAATTGATATTAGCCAGGAAGAAGTTGTTTCAACATGAGACTTTTTCATAGTCTTAATAAAACTTAATATTATTTAGTTTCAAACAGGTTGAATATACAAAAATATATAAATAAATATATCATGACTTCTTGGCCAATGAAGTTGAATAAAAAAAAAGGTTGAATATATTTATATATTCAAGCTCTATGTCGTCTTTAATAAGTTCGTATTGTATTGGTAGGTAAGTAGTTAATGTTAATTTTAGTTTCAATTTACTAGGCCATTGGTCGGCTCGCGAGCCGCATGTGCCTCTTTGCATAGACATTTGTGGCTCATCAATGAAACACTCCGCTATCCTTGGTTCAAGCAGTTAAGCTTCGAGTTTACATATCATCATATTTCCATAATCATTTACGTATTCATAAGACATTGTGAGTAAAAAATGTTCATAACTCGTGAAACTTCGGTTTATAAAATTTTCTTCGAAGTGATACTACACGCTACAATTGAGCTGGAAGCAACTGAGATAGAAGCTATTCAAACTAATAGTGTCACAAAAAATAGTACCACGACAAAATGACAATATTATTGAAATTACATGTGAAATTACATGAGTTTTTTGATGAATTAAGAGAAGCCGTAAACTAGATTGAATCAGCTTTAAAGTTATATACAAAATGTCCAATATACAATCTATGTACTATTAACATTTAGATAACAAACGACGTTTGAAAATTGACTATGACGCATTCTCGCACACAATTTCGAAAATTCCTTATATCTCCAAAAATCTTAACAATGCTTAAATGATTATTAAATTAACAATGTTAACATGTGTTTAAACCAGATTGAATTATCTACAAAATAAAATTGAGATTGTGAAAATAGGGAGCGTCTGAGGAAAAATAAAAAAAATCGAAAGTATTGGCTCTGTGATACTTTTGTTATCTCGTTTACTTGATAATTTGGTTTTACTCACTTGGAAATCTGCCGACCGCGACCACAGCAGGGTCGAATTGGGCCGGAAGGGACCGGGTGGCTCCGCACAAACCCTGGGCCCGGTATGGGATATTGATAATTGTAAGTTCTAATATAAAGGATATAAAGGAATGATAATATAATTTACTGTCATTTTTTTACAGTTTCTATCAGCTATCCTCATTGTTGACAGTATTTACCATTTTTGATAGATATTATCAATTTTGGCAGTTATTAATGCTATTTGAGGAGAAAAACTATTTTACGATTACTTTTGACAGACTAAAATTATAATTGTAGCTTTAATGGTTAACAATAGCTGATTAGACAAATACACATAATTATCCAAAGATGCAAAGAATATCGTAGCCAATTATGAAAAGTTTTGCGAATATACGCAACGTTTATAGCAGAACTTAACCTAATTTTAAAGCTGACAATGTTCAAAATTCGCTGCGCGTTACGTTAAGTCGAGCAGATTCACATCACAGTTTTTGCCAATCAACGCTCACGATTCTTGCGCTCATGCAATCGAATTAAAGAGTAACATTGGTATTGTGTTGTGATTTAAATTGTACAATAGCCAGCAACTACAACAACAGAAAGAAAGAAAATGTCGATGGACGTTTCACAAAACATACCTTACCGTTAAATTTACGTGAAATCACTTTATGTCGCGTCGCGTCCCGTTACGTTATATTCATCGTAAACCCGGCATTAGCCATCCAAAGTTCTGGATACAAAGTAATGATAACATAATTTACTGTCATTTTTGATAGTTATTATCAGCTATTGTCATTTTTAAAGGAATTGCCATTTTTGACAGTTATTACAATTTTTGACAATAATGAACTACTTTACCGTTATTATCACTTTAGACAGATTACAATAATTAATGTAGCTTTAATGGTTAATATGCCAATGGGTGAGCAAGCCAAAGATTAAAGGAAGAGGTTAGGGTATAAGTTACCACCGAAATCTACAAATCTAAAATATTTGCAGTGTAGTCTAAGAAATCTTCGTTGTGTTTTTCCTCACTCTGAGGTTCTGAGCTATTTATGTCTTTATGCATAGGTGGAACGTGCTCATCCTAAAGAATTTTAGACAGTTTATTAAAACTGTTTGCAATAGATTCTAGTTACTTCGATAGCAATTCTCGATCGACATTTGCAATTGATGCCAGAGACTTTAATGCATCTTAGGAATGCCATTTTTGTTAAGTTAATTGTTTTTTTTGTTAATTAAATTTTTCGGGTCCTAACTAAAGGCATTCTTCATTAAATGTTCATTGTAGTTGATTGTTTCATCTATTTTAACTAAACCTGTATTAATGACTTTTTAGACAGAAACAGAACATAATCTATTTGGGTCTGCGTCTGCAGCCAGTAGCGCCAATGCGTCTTGGCATAACTCGTCGTGTTTCTTGGGTTTCTAGATATTCCTCCGAATATTGTCGATATCACTGTTTTTGGCGGGCATTTAGTCTTGAACATCGGATGCAAATAAACTTGAAGGTTTGAAAACGTCGTCAAAAGTATATAAATATTTTCGCAAATTCATGTTTAAACTTTTGTTAAACCCCCAAGCTTAAAGATAATCAAAATCAAAATATAATTTATTCATTCTACGATATACAAAGGAAAATTACATATTGAATTTGTCAGTAGAAAAATCATTAAGGCTATAATAAATAGCACTTCTCTATTAACATTATCTTAAGTTTTTTCTAAAAGATTTTTGGTAGGTTTCTTGAGTCAGCATATTTGGAAGCTTGTTATAGATTTTGGAATCCAAATCTATAACAAGCTTCCAAATATGTTTTCCAAATATATCTTGTTCGATGCCTTGCTCCAAATTGTTAAATTTGATATTGGAGTTCGTAGCTGATTTTGATCTCTTGGATAGTGATAGTGTTGGTCTATGTTTCTTATAATTGAGGCCTTATTTCTGTAAATATGGCATGCAGTTTCCCATATGTATATGGATGGTACCGTAAGAAGGTTTTTCTTATTAAAATAGGGCATACAGGATGTTGCTCTACCTTTACCTATGATTGCCCGAATGATTCTCTTTAGGGCTTTGAAGACCCTTTGAGTTTCTGGAGAGGGTCCCCATACTATAATCCAGTACGATATGACAGATTGTACCTCCGCGTGGCATATATTAACAGCACAGATTGTTCTACTAAACAGCGGATATTTCTAATGAGGTAGGCTTTACAATTTATTTTCTTGATTATTCGATCAATGTGGATATTCCAGGTTAGATTTTCTTCAAAATTTACTCCATGAAATTGAACTGTGCCGGTCCTTTCAACGGTTGCGTTGCCTATTTTTAGTGTTAAATCGTCTTCTCGCAAACTACAGGTTGTTTGAAATCCAATATATTTTATTTTTCCAATATGTAAATATAGGTTGTTGGCAGAGAACCATTGATTGACGTCAGTTGGAAGCTCATTTGCCTCTGGTTCAGCTTTTTGTTTAGACGGCTCCGATACTATAAAACTGGAATCGTCTGTGTAGAGAATGCATTCCCTGCCCTTTAAATATTGTATGAGGTCTGCAGTGTATATATATATAATACATATATAATACACTTCCCTGTGGTACCCCGATAACTGTTGTTAATTAGCAGAAGTACTGTTATTTTTTGATTGCCAGATTTGAATTGCCAGATTGCTTTCTTTTGTGTAAAAATGATTCGAACCATCTACCAATTTTGCCTCGAATTCCGCATCTATATAGTTTTTCATGCGACACACAATGAAAAGCTTTGGAGATGTCACAGAAAATTCCCACTGGATGTTTCACTTTATCTATCTCCTCTAATATTCTTTCATAAAAAGCGCTGATTGCTGTCGTAGTAGATCTTTCAGCTCTGAAGCCATGTTGTTGGGTAGGAATTAAATGGTATTTGCCGATAAAACATTTTATTTTTTTCTCAATATAATATTTCATATGTCTTATCTCACTTTTTATATACGGGCATTATTTTTGAAGTTTTTAGTAGCTCAGGAATAGGGTTTCTGAATATCCGCACTTTTTCAAAAAAGCGGTTTTCGGTTTTTGAAAATTAAAAACCGCGGTTTCGGTTTCGGGTTCGGTTTTTAGGAACTTTTGGTAGTAGTGACTGTCGTATATAGGTAGTAGTATATTTAAACGAGACATTGGTTTCGTGAAAAAGTTGCCGCTTAGGGAAAATGATCTTTCGGAGTAGGTGGATGTAGCTGTAATTGTAGATAGTGCTTGAAACAAAATATTTAATCTTTTTGTTCTCTCAGAAGTTCTTTTACATTTAGCAAACTCCTTTTTCATAGAATTAGAATATCGATTTGTTTACATATAAGTATTTTTTCTATTTTGCGTCTGTAATGGACTCACCGAGTGCGATACAATTCTCTCAATATGTATCGGCGATTTTTTTATTTAAAAATGGCATAAAGTGGCGCAAAATAGAAAAAATACTATAAAAAACTCGTTCGTAAGGCGTTTTTCAGTACTTGTCCATTAGAAAACACCTCGCTACGCTCGTCGTTTTCCAAACTTGGACGCGTGTTGTAAAATGGCGCTTACTGAACTCATCCTTTAAGATACTATTGTTTAATTCTTCTTGAATAGCTTTTAGTACTTCGTCTTGCAAGGAATAGTTTGGATTGATCACTTCTTCTAATTCTTCTGAATTTACCGTACATTCACCTTCGACTTCAACCTTATTGTTGTCTGGATAAAGTCGTTCAAAAAGACTTATTAATATAAGTCTTTTGATATATATATTTTTTGAATATTAAAACAGACTTTGTTGGAACTTTCGAAGGATCTAGTAAGTATCTAAGCCAATTCTGTTAATTTCAGATTTTCACGGGTCTTCAAACGTCCTAGGATATTTTTCATTAAAGCTTTGCTTATATCAGAACCAATTAATTTATTTTCCAAGAATGCTATTACACCTTGTGCCGTGAATATGTTAGAATCATCGCTGCTTAATGTTGTTACTGCTTCGCTTACTGGAGATATAGTTTCATAATTGAACATTTACATTTTGATTAAATGCACTGAATTCAAATCTGAATCTGTAATATTACGACTTTTAGAAGAATATATTGGTTCAATAGAAGACCACCTTTTATTGATGTCTATTGCTAATTCAATTTCATTTTCAAAAAGAGCTTTTACTTTTCGTGCTAGGAAATTGATTTTATCGGAGATAAACGAAAATAATTTACAAGTATTCTTACCGTTTGTAAATTTCAGCATCATCCTCGACGTAATACGTATTATCCACATCTTCTTGGTGCGATTCTTCAGGAAATAAATCTTCATTTTCACTACTACAGCTGATTTCTACTTGAGATGATTTCTTGTAAAAGTGTCTCACACAGCGAGATGAATTGTATGGTTAATGCAAATTTTTGTTCAGGACAATCTGTATCATTTTTTAATTACCCGGGCATCGTTATGTGTAGTATCTTACTCAATAATAATCCCACGGCAATAAGACTCAATTAAACTTTTAGGTTTCTGCGACCAGAATTTGAAAATCGCTTTGAAATCGCTCGATAACTAACGCCGCAACAGCCCGACAAAGTTAGATCTACCGAGGATTAGTTGCATTTGTTTTTGCAAAATTCCGCAGCTTCCGCAACAAATTCGACGCTTTGTTAGAGCAAAACGTGGTCGGAAAGCGCGACTGAAAACCGCGTTGCGAAATCTTAGACAGCGGCGTCGCGACACCACCGCAAAGTTCAATATTCTAATGCGGCTGTTGTTTTTTCCGCCGTAGTTTTCGCAATTTTCAAGCTATCGAAAGAAGTTTGAAGCTTTGTTGAAGGGAAAGCTTGTCAGGAAGCGTTAGTGAAAACCGCGTTGCAAAATCTTTGACAGCGGCGTCGCGACGTCGCCGCAAAATTCACCTTGCTAATCTAGGTCAAAATATGGGAACTCGTGATGGTTTTTCCTGTGTAGTTTTCACAATTTTGCAGATAGCGAAAGAAATTTTATATTTTGATGAAGGGAAAGCTTGTGGTAAAGCGTGACTATAAACCGCGTTGCAAAATTTTTGACAAAGCCGTCTCTACGTCACCGCAAACTACAACTTTCTAGTCCAAGTCACCCACAATATCATTTCTGAAACCGATACTATATGAATCTAAATGTTTTTCAATACTTATTACGATTTTATTTTCAGAACTAGTTCCTTGAATTCGCAGGAAGCCTAAATTGCAATAAAAAATGTTTTTAACATGAATATTAATGTTTAAATAACTTCGGCGTCTCAAAGTAGTCCACTCTTCTAGCGAAGTACTAATTTTTTGTCCATTTGCTTTTAATTCTTGAAACTTTAAAATCATTTCTTTCTTTCTTCTCATGCCTTTTGAATTAAGGTCATAACACCTGAAGAACATTTTAGCAACTTTTGGTTGGTAAACCGGCCTGCTATTGATTTCCGAATAAATGCAGATTTTGAAATTGATCGAACACATATACCATCGATTGCAACCATTTTTGCAACAATAGATTGCAATGTTTAAAAGAGCTCTAATTCAATGTATTTTATTTTTATTTATCTTTGGATAAAACTGAAAACCGCGGTTTTTTATGACGGTTATTCGGTTTCGGTTTTTGCACAGAAAACCAGGGTTTTGCGGTTCGGATATATCCGAACCAGAAACCCTCCTCCTGGAAATTCTTCAGTTTCTATCGAGTTATTAATAATGTCAGTGATTGGGGCTGCAATTTCGTTCTTGAATTCCTTAAATAATTTATATGGCAGTAAGTTCGGGCCGCTGCTGGATTTGTTCTTCAGTTTAGCGATGATGTTCAGCACTTCTTCAGTTGTGAATGTGTCTATATACATTGAGTTCATATTATATGGTACATGTGTATTTGTGATGTGGGTTCGGTTGATGTTATTTGTTACATCTGCTGCTGCATTCTTGAAGTGGCTATTGAATAAGGTAGCTATTTCATGCGGATCTTTAGACAGTTCGTTATTCACTTTTAATTGTATTTCATCCACTAGACGTGTTTTGTTGGATAGTTCATTTATTATATTCCACAGTGTTTTTTGTTTATTTTCGGCTTATTCTATAATTTTGCTAAAGAAAGGTTTTTTGGTGTTTGTTATAAATTTGATGTGTTTATGTTTTTGTTTTTTGTACTTCAGGCGAATTGTTGGGTATTTTTTTACCCAATTTAGCAGAATTTTGTTTGTGTGTTTGTCCATGTTTTATATAGCTGTTGTTTAATTTTTACAAGTGGGAAGCAAACAGAAAAATGATACTGCATAGTATTTATAAAGGTGTTGTTTTTTTCATTACAATTATTTTTGTTGAAGATATCTTCAAATTTTTCTTTTTTTAAAGCGTTCGAAAAACGTGCTTTAGTTTCTAAAGTAAATTTCCTCTTGAATATACACTTTTGTTTGGTAGGTTTAAGTGCATCAGTTCCCAATGTGATTGCACGAGGTGCAAGAGGTTAGAGTATAAGTTACTACCGAAATCTACAAATCTAAAATATTTGCAGTTTAGTCTAAGAAATCTTCGTTGTGTTCTTCCTCACTCTGAGGTTCTGAGCTATTTATGTCTTGATGCATAGGTGGAACATGCTCATCCTAAAGAATTATAGACAGTTTATTAATACTGTTTGCAATAGATTCTAGTTACTTCGATAGCAATTCTCGATCGACATTTGCAATTGATGCCAGAGACTTTAATGCATCTTAGGAATGCCATTTATGTTAAATTAATTGAAATTTTTCGGGTACTAACTAAAGGCATTCTTCATTAAATGTTCATTGTAGTTGATTGTTTCATCTATTTTAACTAAACCTGTATTAATGACTTTTTAGACAGAAACAGAACATAATCTATTTGGGTCTGCGTCTGCAGCCAGTAGCGTCTTGGCATAACTCGTCGTGTTTCTTGGGTTTCTAGATATTCCTCCGAATATTGTCGATATCACTGTTTTTGGCGGGCATTTAGTCTTGAACATCGGATGCAAATAAACTTACAGGTTTGAAAACGTCGTCAAAAGTATCTAAATATTTTCGCAAATTCATGTTTAAACTTTTCTTAAAGCTTGAGGGTAGCTTCTTCTAATTCTTCTGGATTTACCGCACATTCACCTTCGACTTCAACCTTATTGTTATCTGGATAAAGTCGTTCAAAAAGACTTTCGGCCAATATTAAAACAGACTTTGTTGAAACTTTCGAAGGACCTAGTAAGCATCTAAGCCAATTCTGTTAATTCCAGATTTTCACGGGTCTTCAAACGTCCTAGGATATTTTTCATTAAAGCTTTGCTTATATCAGAACCAATTAATTTATTTTCCAAGAATCCTATTACACCTTGTGCCGTAAATATGTTAGAATCATCGCTGCTTAATGTTGTTACTGCTTCGCTTACTGGAGATAAAGTTTCATAATTGAACATTTACATTTTGATTAAATGCACTGAATTCAAATCTGTTTGAATCTGTAATAATTCGACTTTTAGAAGAATATATTGGTTCAATAGAAGACCACCTTTTATTGATGTCTATTGCTAATTCAATTTCATTTTCAAAAAGAGCTTTTACTTTTCGTGCTAGGAAATTGATCTTATCGGAGATAAACGAAAATAATTTACAAATATTCTTACCGTTTGTAAATTTCAGCATCTTCCTCAACGTAATACGTATTATCCACATCTTCTTCGTGCGATTCTTCAGGAAATAAATCTTCATTTTCACTACTACAGCTGATTTCTACTTGAGATGATTTCTTGTAAAAAGTGTCTCACACAGCGAGATGAATTGTATGGTTAATGCAAATTTTTGTTCAGGACAATCTGTATCATTTTTTAATTACCCGGGCATCGTTATGTGTAATATCTTACTCAATAATAATCCCACGGCAATAAGACTCAATTAAACTTTTAGGTTTTTGCGACCAGAAATTGAAAATCGCTTTGAAATCGCTCGATAACTAACGGCGCGACAGCCCGACAAAGTTAGATCTACCGAGGATTAGTTGCATTTGTTGCGAAATTCCGCAGCTTCCGCAACAAATTCGACGCTTTGTTAGAGCAAAACGTGATCGGAAAGCGCGACTGAAAACCGCGTTGCGAAATCTTAGACAGCGGCGTCGCGACACCACCGCAAAGTTCAATATTCTAATGCGGCTGTTGTTTTTTCCGCCGTAGTTTTCGCAATTTTCAAGCTATCGAAACAAGTTTGAAGCTTTGTTGAAGGGAAAGCTTGTCAGGAAGCGTTGGTGAAAACCGCGTTGCAAAATTTTTGACAGCGGCGTCGCGACGTCGCCGCAAAGTTCACCTTGCTAATCTAGGTCAAAATATGGAAACTCGTGATGGTTTTTCCTGTGTAGTTTTCACAATTTTGCAGATAGCGAAAGAAATTTTATATTTTGATGAAGGGAAAGCTTGTGGTAAAGCGTGACTATAAACCGCGTTGCAAAATTTTTGACAAAGCTGTCTCTACGTCATCGCAAACTACAACTTTCTAGTCCAAGTCACCCACAATATCATTTCTGAAACCGATACTATATGAATCTAAATGTTTTTCAACACTTATTACGATATTATTTGCAGAACTAGTTCCTTGAATTCGCAGGAAGCCTAAATTGCAATAAAAATTGTTTCTAACCTGAATATTAATGTTTAAATATCTTCGGCGTCTCAAAGTAGTCCACTCTTCTAGCGAAGTACTAATTTTTTGTCCATTTGCTTTTAATTCTTGAAACTTTAAAATCATTTCTATCTTTCTTCGCATGCCTTTTGAATTAAGGTCATAACACCTGAAGAACATTTTAGCAAGTTTTGGTTGGTAAACCGGCCTGCTATTGATTTCCGAATAAATGCAGATTTTGAAATTGATCGAACACATATACCATCGATTGCAACCATTTTTGCAACAATAGATTGCAATGTTTAAAAGAGCACTAATTCAATGTATTTTATTTTTATTTATCTTTGGATAAAACTGAAAACCGCGGTTTTTTATGACGGTTATTCGGTTTCGGTTTTTGCACAGAAAACCACGGTTTTGCGGTTCGGATATATCCGAACCAGAAACCCTCCTCAGGAAATTCTTCAGTTACTATCGAGTTATTAATAATGTCAGTGATTCGGGCTGCAATTTCGTTCTTGAATTCCTGAAATAATTTATATGGCAGTTAGTTCGGGCCGCTGCAGGATTTGTTCTGCAGTTTAGCGATGATGTTCAGCACTTCTTCAGTTGTGAATGTATCTATATACATTGAGCTCATATTATATGGTACATGTGTATATGTGATGTTCGGTTGATGTTCGGTTCGGTTGATGTTATTTGTTACATCTGCTGCTGCATTCTTGAAGTGGCTATTGAATAAGGTAGCTATTTCATGCGGATCTTTAGACAGTTCGTTATTCACTTATAATTGTATTTCATCCACTAGACGTGTTTTGTTGGATAGTTCATTTATTATATTCCACAGTTTCTTGTTTATTTTCGGCTTATTCTATAATTTTGCTAAAGAAACGTTTTTTGGTGTTTGTTATAAATGTGATGTAATTATGTTTCTATTTTTTATACTTCAGGCGAATTGTTGGGTATTTTTTTTAAGAATATACAACTTCTTTAATCTTTCTGCAGAATTTTGTTTGTGTGTTTGTCCATGTTTTATATAGCTGTTGTTTAATTTTTACAAGTGGGAAGCAAACAGAAAAATGATACTGCATAGTATTTATAAAGGTGATGGTTTTTCATTACAATTATTTTTGTTGAAGATATCTTCAAATTTTTCTTTTTTTAAAGCGTTCGAGAAACGTGCTTTATTTTCTACAGTAAATTTCCTCTTGAATATACACTTTTGTTTGGTAGGTTTAAGTGCATCAGTGCCCAAAGGGATTGCACGATGGTCAGACGGAGGAGTGTCTTGAACATTGATTATTGCTGTGGGAAATCCTATTTTTATAAATTTGTTGTCTATCCTCGTCTGCGATGTTGTACTAACTCTAGTATATTCATGAACTTGCTCAATCAGCCCGATGGACAGTAATCTAATGTAGGAGTTTGCAAATATGCAATTTGAAGGCTGTCGAAGGCAGGATAGTTTCCAAAGTTTGGAATGAAACCTTTGCTCGAACTCCATGCTAGAAGATATGACGATGAAGGTCATATCTTCATCAATACGACGTTTCGAGATTCCTCCATAACAGCGGTCAAGGCTTTGTCTTTAGCCCACCATATCGTTTTTCCGATATTCTGTAAATTGTCTCAATTTGTGTTGTCCAGCTGTTAATTATCTTATTTTGTTGTTTTGCCTACCTACCGCCTGGTTTGCGACAGGCCCCGCAAACGCCACCTTAACTATTTGGCCAGTCCGATTCTGAATCCCAGCACTAGGCGCAAGATCAGTATTTGTAGTTTGTACTATTATAACGCGATCATGGTCACCGTGAAAAATCACCATGATTGAAAAGTAGAAGTCACTAATCACGACGATATCAGAAAATTACCATATCGCTTTTAAACCCCTATCCGGGAACTGTACATTACTTAAGAATATGAGTATAGTTTATGTCTTAAATGTATATCCCAGATATGTATATCAGTATATCCTATATATATATATATATATATATATATATATATATATATATATATATACCAGAAACTTTCCACTACAGGGTACGAAGTGTTAAAAAATATTAGAAAGGGTTACACAACGATCGAAATTTTGGCTTAAACAAACAAGACAGAATCTTTGGCTAGGCGTAAAGACTAGATAGAAACGTAAATACTAGAAATATAAAACTGATCAGACAATACTAGGTAAATAATACCAAACAGACAAAAACAAAAATACTAAACATAATTTAATACTAATGTTTATTTATTTATATTTGATCATTTGTACCGTTTTTTTTAGAAATTTTTTGTTAGAAATTGTGTTATTTGTATGGGTCTTCGCTATATTTTATATTATTATTGTTCTGTCATTACGGTATGTTGGACAAATAAAGCATATTATTATTATAATTAGGCGAACAAAAATAGACAGGTATGACGCTCAATATATCTGATATTTTGGACTTATTTGTATTACGCTTGTTATATTTTGTTGGTTTTTAATTAAATTTTTGATTGCAAGTCGGATATTAGTTTAAATATAAGATCTAAACCGACAGGTAGACTATCAACTGTGTATGTACGCCTCGTTCGGGTCAAACTCAATTTAAAGGAATATTTACCTGAACCTTTTTTTTACCTGGGAAGGGCGTAAAATTAATTTTGGCTCATATATCAGTATTTTGTATACGTTAAAGTAGATTACTTTTCTTACTCGGACAAGAAAAAAAATCGATTTACATATTAAATGAATAAAGAAACTAAATGGATTTACGATAATAATTTCACATTTAATATAAGAGTATATAATAATAACAGTATATATAAAAATCTGACTTATTATTTGGTTAGTTTGAAGGTAGAAACTTTATTGATTCCCATTAATTTTGTTTTATTTTCAATGCATGCAACGGTCTTGAATTCTTCTTATTTCTTAATTTATTTGTACATTTTTTCAATTTCCTTGGCGTCTGTTTTTTATAGAGCATTTAATATTTTCACTCGTTTCTCTGGTTGTGTTAAACGATGTGAGCTTTTATCGTTTTGTCTGCTCATTTCGCAGTTATTTTGACCCCTGGAACACAATGGAGATCAATATTGTATAGAAAATCAAGATAAATTGTTTTGCTTATTTTCCAGATTGTATGATGTTCGGTTTTTGAAAACGTTTGTGTTAGTAAACCTAGGGACAGCTATATTTATTTAGTGTCAATTTTAGACTTTCCCCGTAGTTCCAATTATGCACCCTCTAAAAGTCTAAGCCCTCAATGCAACAACCCCTGAAATTTTATATTTAGTTTCGGCAACTTTTCGTAGCACGGAAAAATTCTTACATCTAGATTTAAACGGCTCTATATTTCATCTCGTCGTGAGATTTATATTTTCTCTCGGTCCTTTTTCCCTCGCTTTTTACTCGCACTTCTAAATTAGAATAAACTGTGTAGTTTTGTCTTGGAAGTTTTTCCGTTTTACAAAAAAATTTGCATTTGAAATTTATTGTGCAACTGATTTCAATGCGCACTGAATAATAAAAAAGCGCGTTGTAATTTAGTTTAAATTTGCTTTAGTTATTCCAAACAGAACTGCGGACACCGTTATGTATTATTTTCTTCTACTTTTTTTATACTGCGCTCTTGTCTCTGAAATAATATCCCAAGAATTGTTTGTTTTAAAATATAGCTTATGTAATCTATTGTTATTGACGTAAGGTTATAATTACATCCTACATTTACGTTTAAACTAAATGTTGTTGTTTTGGTTTCAACTTATGATCTTATTTATTACTGCATATTCCTGTGATCTGTAATTACGTGGATAAATGTAGAATTAATAAAATAGTTTGTATAAGAAATGTGTTTAGGTAAAAGTCGATTCAACCATTGTTTTACATTTTTATATTGTGAAATTGTCGATTTGTGTACATTACTAGACCTTATTAACAAAAATATATTTTTGATATAATGTTAATTGTAATTTGAGCGATTATTTAGAAAGATGTGTTAGTCAGAATTGGTAAAACCATCCTACGTTATAATCAAAAGATGAAATATATTCAACTTTTCCGGAGATCTATAACAATTACTGAGTCTTTTAAGACTACCAAAACAAATCTCATGTGAAATTTGTCAGTTATTTAAATATCTTTCAGTCCACCTTCGTGGTACTCAACAAAAACCATCTTTTTTGTTAACTTTGGTCCGATGTGGATGCCGGGCTGGCTAACCCTTCGAACAGTGCGGCCTACCTGTGGCCTATTGTATTCTGCATTCACATTCACTTATAGGCCCACAAACCTAGTTGTTATTGTAAATTGGGCTAATTACTATTTTTCACATTTGTCTTCTGGTACAAATGCGCCCGGCACTGGAGATAGAACTCGGGACCTCTATACTTGTTAATTAGCTCTCTAACATGAGGCCACGAGCGTCACCAATACACTACTCGCGCCGGCCAAAACAAAAACCATAAAAATAACATTGTTTTTAATATTATGTTTTTCCGATAACTTAAGTACGTAGCCATCTGCAGACGCGTTTCGAGATTTATCTCTCATCAATGCAGCTTAGCTTTTATTAATAACAATTTGTAAAATACTCACCTGAAACCCACATGACGATTAGGGGTTAGATATTTTTAATTTGACATTTCGTGAAAGAGACATGAAATTAGCAGATAAAAAGAGCAAATGCAATAGTAAATGATACGATAGAATTGGTAAAACCATACAAACGTTATAGATAATCATACAAACTTAAAAAAATCGGAACACAACCTGAATATATAAATATATTCAACTATCCGGAGCTCTATAAAAATTACTGAGTCTGACTCTGAACATTTAAAGGTTTCAATCAGGCAATCATATAATAAAGCAAATTAATCAAGCAAGCTAATTTATCAGAAAATATGGATATTTATATATTAAAATATTTATTCAAGACGAGACAGACAAAACCAGACAGACAATACAAGATCAGACAGACAGGACCAGACAGACAACACCAGACAGACAACACCAAGCAGACAAAACCAGGCAGACAAGACCAGGCAGACAAGACCATACAAACAAGAACAGACACACCAGACCAGAAATACAAAACGAGACAGACAAGACCAGGCAGATAAAATTACACAGAAAACACCAAATAAACAAGTAAAGACAAACAAGACCAGACAGACAAGACCAGACAAACAAGACCAGCCAGACAAGACCAGACACACAAGACCAGACAGACAAGACCAGACAGACAAGACCAGACAGACAAGACCAGACAGACAAGACCAGACAGACAAGACCAGACAGACAAGACCAGACAGACAAGACCAGACAGACAAGACCAGACAGACAAGACCAGACAGACAACACCAGACAGACAAGACCAGACAGACAAGACCAGACAGACAAGACCAGACAGACAAGACCAGACAGACAAGACCAGACAGACAAGACCAGACAGACAAGACCAGACAGACAAGACCAGACAGACAAGACCAGACAGACAAGACCAGACAGACAAGACCAGACAGACAAGACCAGACAGACAAGACCAGACAGACAAGACCAGACAGACAAGACCAGACAGACAAGACCAGACAGACAAGACCAGACAGACAAGACCAGACAGACAAGACCAGACAGACAAGACCAGACAGACAAGACCAGACAGACAAAACCAGACAGACAAGACCAGACAGACAAGACCAGACAGACAAGACCAGACAGACAAGACCAGACAGACAAGACCAGACAGACAAGACCAGACAGACAAAGACCAGACAGACAAGACCAGACAGACAAGACCAGACAGACAAGACCAGACAGACAAGACCAGACAGACAACACCAGACAGACAAGACCAGACAGACAAGACCAGACAGACAAGACCAGACAGACAAGACCAGACAGAGAAGACCAGACAGACAAGACCAGACAGACAAGACCAGACAGACAAGACCAGACAGACAAGACCAGACAGACAAGACCAGACAGACAAGACCAGACAGACAAGACCAGACAGACAAGACCAGACAGACAAGACCAGACAGAGAAGACCAGACAGACAAGACCAGACAGACAAGACCAGACAGACAAGACCAGACAGACAAGACCAGACAGACAAGACCAGACAGACAAGACCAGACAGACAAGACCAGACAGACAAGACCAGACAGACAAGACCAGACAGACAAGACCAGACAGACAAGACCAGACAGACAAGACCAGACAGACAAGACCAGACAGACAAGACCAGACAGACAAGACCAGACAGACAAGACCAGACAGACAAGACCAGACAGACAAGACAAGACAGACAAGACCAGACAGACAAGACCACACAGACAAGACCAGACAGACAAGACCAGACAGACAGACAACACCAGACAGACAAGACCAGACAGACAAGACCAGACAGACAAAACCAGACAGACAAGACCAGACAGACAAGACCAGACAGACAAGACCAGACAGACAAGACCAGACAGACAAGACCAGACAGACAAGACCAGACAGACATGACCAGACAGACAAGACCAGACAGACAAGACCAGACAGACAAGACCAGACAGACAAGACCAGACAGACAACACCAGACAGACAAGACCAGACAGACAAGACCAGACAGACAAGACCAGACAGACAAGACCAGACAGACAAGACCAGACAGACAAGACCAGACAGACAAGACCAGACAGACAAGACCAGACAGACAAGACCAGACAGACAAGACCAGACAGACAAGACCAGACAGACAAGACCAGACAGACAAGACCAGACAGACAAGACCAGACAGACAAGACCAGACAGACAAGACCAGACAGACAAGACCAGACAGACAAGACCAGACAGACAAGACCAGACAGACAAGACCAGACAGACAAGACCAGACAGACAAGACCAGACAGACAAGACCAGACAGACAAAACCAGACAGACAAGACCAGACAGACAAGACCAGACAGACAAGACCAGACAGACAAGACCAGACAGACAAGACCAGACAGACAAGACCAGACAGACAAGACCAGACAGACAACACCAGACAGACAAGACCAGACAGACAAGACCAGACAGACAAGACCAGACAGACAAGACCAGACAGACAACACCAGACAGACAAGACCAGACAGACAAGACCAGACAGACAAGACCAGACAGACAAGACCAGACAGAGAAGACCAGACAGACAAGACCAGACAGACAAGACCAGACAGACAAGACCAGACAGACAAGACCAGACAGACAAGACCAGACAGACAAGACCAGACAGACAAGACCAGACAGACAAGACCAGACAGACAAGACCAGACAGACAAGACCAGACAGAGAAGACCAGACAGACAAGACCAGACAGACAAGACCAGACAGACAAGACCAGACAGACAAGACCAGACAGACAAGACCAGACAGACAAGACCAGACAGACAAGACCAGACAGACAAGACCAGACAGACAAGACCAGACAGACAAGACCAGACAGACAAGACCAGACAGACAAGACCAGACAGACAAGACCAGACAGACAAGACCAGACAGACAAGACCAGACAGACAAGACCAGACAGACAAGACCAGACAGACAAGACAAGACAGACAAGACCAGACAGACAAGACCACACAGACAAGACCAGACAGACAAGACCAGACAGACAACACCAGACAGACAAGACCAGACAGACAAGACCAGACAGACAAAACCAGACAGACAAGACCAGACAGACAAGACCAGACAGACAAGACCAGACAGACAAGACCAGACAGACAAGACCAGACAGACAAGACCAGACAGACATGACCAGACAGACAAGACCAGACAGACAAGACCAGACAGACAAGACCAGACAGACAAGACTAGACAGACAAGACCAGACAGACAAGACCAGACAGACAAGACCAGGCAGACAAGACCAGACAGACAAGACCAGACAGACAAGACCAGACAGACAAGACCAGACAGACAAGACCAGACAGACAAGACCAGACAGACAAGACCTGACAGACAAGACCAGACAGACAAGACCAGACAGACAAGACCAGACAGACAAGACCAGACAGACAAGACCAGACAGACAAGACCAGACAGACAAGACCAGACAGACAAGACCAGACAGACAAGACCAGACAGACAAGACCAGACAGACAAGACCAGACAGACAAGACCAGACAGACAAGACCAGGCAGACAAGACCAGACAGACAAGACCAGACAGACAAGACCAGACAGACAAGACCAGACAGACAAGACCAGACAGACAAGACCAGACAGTCAAGACCAGACAGACAAGACCAGACAGACAAGACCAGGCAGACAAGACCAGGCAGACAAGACCAGGCAGACAAGACCAGGCAGAGAAGACCAGACAGACAAGACCAGACAGACAAGACCAGACAGACAAGACCAGACAGACAAGACCAGACAGACAAGACCAGACAGACAAGACCAGACAGACAAGACCAGACAGACAAGACCAGACAGACAAGACCAGACAGACAAGACCAGACAGACAAGACCAGACAGACAAGACCAGACAGACAAGACCAGACAGACAAGACCAGACAGACAAGACCAGACAGACAAGACCAGACAGACAAGACCAGACAGACAAGACCAGACAGACAAGACCAGACAGACAAGACCAGACAGACAAGACCAGACAGACAAGACCAGACAGACAAGACCAGACAGACAAGACCAGACAGACAAGACCAGACAGACAAGACCAGACAGACAAGACCAGACAGACAAGACCAGACAGACAAGACCAGACAGACAAGACCAGACAGACAAGACCAGACAGACAAGACCAGACAGACAAGACCAGACAGACAAGACCAGACAGACAAGACCAGACAGACAAGACCAGACAGACAAGACCAGACAGACAAGACCAGACAGACAAGACCAGAAAGACAAGACCAGACAGACAAGACCAGACAGACAAGACCAGACAGACAAGACCAGACAGACAAGACCAGACAGACAAGACCAGACAGACAAGACCAGACAGACAAGACCAGACAGACAAGACCAGACAGACAAGACCAGACAGACAAGACCAGACTGACAAGACCAGACAGACAAGATCAGACAGACAAGACCAGACAGACAAGACCAGACAGACAAGACCAGACAGACAAGACCAGACAGACAAGACCATACAGACAAGACCAGACAGACAAGACCAGACAGACAAGACCAGACAGACAAGACCAGACAGACAAGACCAGACAGACAAGACCAGACAGACAAGACCAGACAGACAAGACCAGACAGACAAGACCAGACAGACAAGACCAGACAGACAAGACCAGACAGACAAGACCAGACAGACAAGACCAGACAGACAAGACCAGACAGAGAACACCAGACAGACAAGACCAAACAGACAAGACCAGACAGACAAGACCAGACAGAAAAGACCAGACAGACAACACCAGACAGGCAAGACCAGACAGACAAGACCAGACAGACAAGACCAGACAGACAAGACCAGACAGACAAGACCAGACAGAGAAGACCAGACAGACAAGACCAGACAGACAAGACCAGACGGACAAGACCAGACAGACAAGACCAGACAGACAAGACCAGACAGACAAGACCAGACAGACAAGACCAGACAGACAAGACCAGACAGACAAGACCAGACAGACAAGACCAGACAGAGAAGACCAGACAGACAAGACCAGACAGACAAGACCAGACAGACAAGACCAGACAGACAAGACCAGACAGGCAAGACCAGACAGACAAGACCAGACAGACAAGACCAGACAAACAAGACCAGACAGACAAGACCAGACCGACAAGACCAGACAGACAAGACCAGACAGACAAGACCAGACAGACAAGACCAGACAGACAAGACTAGACAGACAAGACCAGACAGACAAGACCAGACAGACAAGACCAGACAGACAAGACCAGACAGAAAAGACCAGACAGACAAGACCAGACAGACAAGACCAGACAGACAAGACCAGACAGACAAGACCAGACAGACAAGACCAGACAGACAAGACCAGCCAGACAAGACCAGTCAGACAAGACCAGACAGACAAGACCAGACAGACAGGACCAGACAGACAGGACCAGACAGACAAGACCAGACAGACAAGACCAGACAGACAAGACCAGACAGATAAGACCAGACAGACAAGACCAGACAGACAAGACCAGACAGACAAGACCAGACAGACAGGACCAGACAGACAAGACCAGACATACAAGACCAGACAGACAAGACCAGACAGACAAGACCAGACAGACAAGACTAGACAGGCAAGACCAGACAGACAAGACCAGACAGACAAGACCAGACAGACAAGACCAGACAGACAAGACCAGACAGACAAGACCAGACAGACAAGGCCAGGCAGACAAGACCAGACAGACAAGACCAGACAGACAAGACCAGACAGACAAGACCAGACAGACAAGACCAGACAGACAAGACCAGACAGACAAGACCAGACAGACAAGACCAGACAGACAAGACCAGACAGACAAGACCAGACAGACAAGACCAGACAGACAAGACCAGACAGACAATACCAGACAGACAAGACCAGACAGACAAGACCAGACAGACAAGACCAGACAAACAAGACCAGACAGACAAGACCAGACAGACAAGACCAGACAGACAAGACCAGACAGACAAGACCAGACAGACAAGACCAGACAGAAAAGGCCAGACACACAAGACCAGACAGACAAGACCAGATATACCTATAACTCACTCTAAATTATTTAATATTAACTTAATAAGTTTATTTTACTTTAGATTTTAGATTTAAATAAATATGATAAAGATTTAGATTTTAGAAAAAAGGAATCTATTTTCCTCAATCTTTTCAAATACATATATTATATATATATTTTTTTTTTATTTTTATCGGACATTATTTAAATATTTGGTAAATTTTTTAAATAAAAATTTATTAATTTAATGTTTTTATTTTGTTTCAGAAGATGTGGAGGGTTTTGGTTAAAGTTGTTTTTAATCGTAAACAATAGCGATGGCTGAGTCTAATCCAGAACAAGGCAGACCACCGGAAACGGTGTCCTTATCCCGGAAACTAAAGAATCTAGAGCAGACAAATATAGATGTTGGCTTAAAGAGTGAGAACGGGAATTTCAATATAGATATTGTTGAGAGAAAACAGCTGTTGGAGGATGGGGTGGAAGGGATTAGTAATTTATTCAGACAAAGAGAATCTCCGAAATTGTCCAAGTCAGAGTGTTGCAAAGAGACGTTGCGGAAGGTGTTTTTTGCGAAGCGCTCAAGCGGAAGCAGGAAGGTTACGCAAGATTTAAGAATAGAGGAAGAGGTAAAAAATGTGCCTAATATTAATAATAATGAAATAGTGACTGTGAGCGGGTCTATTGAGAACAATGTTAGAAGTAAAAGAAATTCTTTTCACCAAGATGTCGAAGAGGCGCTAAATTCTCTACTCTGGCAACCATACGAATACCAAAACAAGCAAAAAATAAGCGATGGCTCAGTGAGTTCCTCGAGTTCTTGCAGCAGCTTGTCCTCGTCCGGCCTTGAATCCTCAAACAATGGCACCGAAAGAAACGGCAACGCTGCAGACCTACATCTTTTGGTTAATAACCTGCATGTAAACCGGCTAAGCCAATCGCGCAACTATACTCGGTCACGTGACGCAGCTGAGCAACATTCGGGAACCTACTTGTCGCTCGGAGTCAGTCCCATCGAGTGCGGTCTGGGTGCCGTATCGCGACGCGCTCAAGTTCCCCGTTACACTGTGAATTGTGATGAATTGAAAAGTGCTATGCGCGTCGAAATACAACCACAATTAAGCGGCACGAGGACCGATCATGCTGTTTCAATATCCACCCCCGCAGATAACATAACAAGCGCACAAACCGCGAGAAATAATAATGTAGCGATAAACCTGATGCACCATAATGGTGCAAGCAACACGCAGACCATGATACAACAGAGGAATCCGTTGCATCCGACGCCAGTTCGCGGCACCTCTCAAAGTAATCTCAGTTCGGTCAATGTAGTCGGATTACCGAGCCACCCGCGGCAAGGATCCGTTCCCGCATCTACCCCTGGCAGGAATTTGTTAATCCCAACTCATTCAAGAAACACATCTGAGCCATTCAGGCCATCTAACAACGGTAATCACATTTTAGTGCCAAGTCATCCGAGAAATGGTTCGGAACCGGTCACTAGCCCTTACAGACCGACAACAACAATAAGCAACGCTAACATAGTCTCTATATTAAACCATCAACGTTACACAACTAATTTAGCAAATCCGAATGTTAACACAGTAAACCATATAAGAAGTTCTTCGGTGCCCTATCAACAGAATGTAGCCTCGGGGATTAATAATAGTGGGCAGTTGAATGTGGCGCACCAAAGAAATGGTTCTGATGTGAATGCAAGATCTAGTAGAGTACCGCTAAATGTCAGCAACGTGAACGTAAATTATTACCGAGCGGTACCGGTGAATGTTGTATCTGCAGTACCAACAATTCAATGCTATAACAGTACAGATTCAAATAACGTCTCAAACGTAAACATTGTGCAAGCCATGCCTGTAACCGCACACACCCTTCCAATAACAACAAACAATTATCAAACTAACAATCCCCACTTCAACACCCTCCTTCCAACCCTAAACAATACAACCACGTCGACGACAACATGTACGGAAGTCATAGTACATAGCAGTCACGAACCCGTCACCCAAGTTCCACCACAAAACCCCGTCCGCACAAGAACCTTTACCTCAACCGAAGCTCAAACCGATGACACGGTTGTCCAAACAGATCCGACAAGAGAGCAAAGACGTAGAGAACGTCGTGAGCGTCGACACCAACGCCGTACTTACACCCACAGACACAATAATCCGACAGCAGACAACTCCACACAATTCAATGGAACGCAAACAGAACATTTACCCGACTTACTCAATAACACTCTGCCACCTCCGTACTCCACAATGCCAGCAAATGGCAGCCAAATGGTTGCGCCTATGGGACCTCCGCAACCGCCTCCAGTCCTTCCCGCGAACATTATCGTACCACCGGGTACCATTGTGCAAAGTATGGTGCCTAATAATATAGTGCCTAGTGGATTAGTACCCAACGCTATGGTTCCCTTCCACCCCCAGGTCGTGCAAGGACAGGTGCCTCTCGTGCAAGGAGCAGGTCCTGTCCCCGTTCCTGTACCTTCACCAACTGGATTCAGATTTCCGTTTCCTGCTGGAGGATTTAGAAGGTAAGATTACAAATAAATACATTCCCTTCCATCTAAATTAAACATGATATGTAAATATGTGTACAGTGATATTATTACAAGGGGCACGTTTTTTCATTTAAATAAAATGTTTTTTCTATAATAATATTTACTTTACATCATTAATGACAGCAATTGTGATTTACGATTACAATTAACAATTGTAATCGTAATTAAATGGTTTTTAAAAAACATTTCAGATTAGATAAAGTTCACATAGTCAAGCTTAGATAGTTCTGTATAATATATTTGACTCTAAATTTTGCAATGAAAATATTCTTTAGATATGTACTTAAATTTTGTGGATTTACAAAGTTTTCACAGTTCATGTTTTTAATTAAGACTATGGGCTCATGAAAGCAAAGAAAAGATTACGAGGTGTGTATTAAATAATCGGTATTAAATGCATTTAATTTAAGTTTTTAAGGAAAATCTCACTTTGCAAAATATAATAATAATAGTTTTTGCAAAATTAATTTTTAAAAACTGAATATTTAACATGTCGACTATAGGTAATTTTGTATAAAACACACGTTTTTCGTATAATTCAATAACAACTGCTAACGATTTAAATCTAGAAAATTGACAAAAATTTGTAACAAATGCCATATACTGCCATATATAGATATATATCTAAATATATAAGTACAGTCGAACTTCCCTAAGTCAAATTACCATAGTTCATGAAAAAAAAAATCGAGTTATATAAAATTCGAGTTATAGAAAACATAACTAGAAATAGACTAAAATAAGTAAATATGTACATATGTATGTTTTTATAAACAAAAATGAAATATGTATACATTATTAATATAATGTTATATAATTTTAATTGATTGAAAATAATTATAATTAATATATTAGTATTATTTTTTGAAAAAGTCAGTAATTTACCATACATAACCTTTTGAATGATATTGTATGCCTTTTCTTAATATGATATTATGCCTTTACTTTTTCTTCTTAAACTTAACTATCTAACCTACACTAGCGATTAAACCAGTGTGTCCCAGACTCACACCAAAATAAAGAGCCTTTTCTCTAATAAGTGGTGCATGCATTGGCATATTTTCATCCCGAGCTATTTTAAACCATTCCAAAGTAGCTTTGTCAATGTATTCGTAGGTACACTTTTCAAACGCCTGCGATTACTAGTTGCACCATTTCGGCTTTGTTCAGAATTTCTTCGAGGTTTCTTATAATTGAAGAAAGTGTACTTGGAGGAATACGAATGTCAATTTCACTTATCAACCTCACTTTGTTAGATAATGACATCGTATGGAGTTTTCTTTTGTGGCCACTTATATTTGCAATTGTAACGGCAGAGGTAAGAAGAAGAATGAGTTTAAACTCTAAAATTTCATTAATATAAAGCACCTTTTCTATAACATACAGGATGCGGTTTGTGATAGGAGGCAATATTCGGCATCATAAATTTTGGAATGTACGCAGCGGTTTAAAAATTGGAGTTATAGAGATTATTTTGTATGTAAAATTTTATCATTGTACAAATTTTTACTACGAGTTATGGAAAAATTCGAGATAAGGAAAATTTGAGTTATGGAAGTTAATTTATATGTAAAATGCTATCTAAATGTATGAATTTAAAAGAAATCGAGTTATAGAAAAATTGGAGTTATAGAAGTTTGAGTTATGGAAGTTCGACCGTATATCTAAACTTTAAGTAGATTTTCAGTACAAGTAGCTTGAGAAACTGGGAACCATAGGTTATAAAATCTCAAGGTAAAATATTTAAACACAAAGATACAGTAGTGAATAATCAAAATTATATTTTGTTTAGGATCCGAATGATTCTTTATAGCACCAAATTGGTTCAAATTTAATGTTAACTGCCCAGAAATATTTTAGTTTAAAAATAAATAGTACACACAAAGTAATAGTACCTGTAATTCTTCTTGAAGAAGATATTAAAAAAAAAAACATTGACATACAGTAATATTACTTTTGTACGTTATATTAGGACTAGGCATTTATATAGTATATTTTGTAACTAGGGCGGTAAGTTGTCAATTTGACGCGAGAGCGAAATTGGACGCACGAACGAAGTGCGCACATTCGCTCGAAAGGCAATTGACAATACCGCCCGTGTTACAAACAATATTTTTTATTACTCACGCGAGGCGATGTATCTTACAAGTTTGAGATCCAGGGGCCATTTAGAAAAAAAAATTAAACAAAAAATGAAGAATTTGCATTTTCAATTGTCTCCGGTGATGTGGATTTGTCATAAGAATTCTTCTTATTCTCCGGTATCACCATATAATTTACACTCATTTTAAAACGTTTTCTTTAATTTAAATTTTTATTTTATAATGAAAAAAATTTCTGTCACGCATAACTTTTTTATTATTGAGGTCTTAATTGTGTTTACTGTATTTGTTTAAATGTTTATTTTTTAATGTCAATCAAGCGATATTGAATATTTGCGTGCGTTACCTACGTTACGTGGAGATACAACTGAAAGTGGCATTTCTCGTACTAAAAAACGTGCGCCAGGTAATACTTATAACTCTGGAGTAATAAAAAAATATTTGTTTTTATAGAGTCCTGTTAAGAGTTCTGACTAGCCCCTCCGAGAGTTTTCTGATCAAATTATATATGCTATTTCCTTGTCCAATCAATATTAAAGAAGTTATAAACACAAAGGGAGCACTAAATTCTAGAACTCATCTAGAACATTCATGAATTACAAAAAAAAATTATGAGTTCTGTTAAGAGTTCTGAGTAGCCCTCCGAGAGTTTTAAACAAATCTGCAATACAATTTGTTAGTCCATCAATATTAAAGAATTAAAATATTTTTAAAATTATAATTTTTTTATTCCAAACCTTAGTTAGGTGTTAAGGTAATAAATAATCTATATAGACTCAGGTACAGTGTTACAGAAATGACAAACTAATATTAGTTGTGGACTAGTGTAGCCCATTCCTTTCTGTCCTTACTCGTCCTTTTTCCCTCGTTCTAAAATTATAATTTTAAATTATATATTAGCTAAATTTTTGAAAATTAATGAATTAAAAAGAGTTCTGTTAATGTTCAAAGCATTTAGCGCCTTGTTTTTGCTTATAACTTCTTTAATATTGCATCTTCGTCGAAAGTTTTTTTATAAATAAATTTATAGAGATTGATTTTACAAAAATATCTAATAGGCATTTTTTGTTTAACTCCCGTAACTATCGGAAACCGTTATAAGATTTTTTTTGAGCACAGCCTGAATATATAAATATATTCAACCTTTTCGGAGCTCTTTAATATTCTGAGTCTTTTAGGACTACCAAAACAATCTCGTGTGAAACTTATCAGTTATTTACTAGCTTTCAGACCACCTTCGTGGCACTCAACTAAAACCAGAAAAATAACATTGTTTTTTAAGATCACGTCTTTCCGTTAACTTAAGTGAATAGCCATCTGCAGACGCGTTCCGAGAATTATCTCTCATCAGTGCAGCTTTGCTTTTATGAATAACAATTTGCAAAACCCTTGACTTACTTGAAACCCACGTGGATGACTTGGGGGTTAGAAATTTTTAATTTGACATTGCGTGAGAGAGACATGAACTTAGCAGGTTATTGATTTAAATGATAATTTAATATTGCTAAAACATTTTATTTTAACACGAGCGAGCGAGCGCCGTACACAGTTTACAACAAATATCAACTATTTTATGATTACATAGAGTTTGGTAATTACTAATAATTTAAGGAAAATAGTATTTGAGCTTAAAGCTAGTATTTGAGCTTGAGATTTTATTTGCAAAACTATTAATAAACAATAAATAAAATAAATTAACAAAACACAAGAAAGAACAATTTTTTAGTCAGAATTGGACTCAGTATTTATATTCGCATAATCAATACACAAAATTTTTAGTGAAAGAGTGAAACACATGCAAATCTGACAATTGTTGTATTTCATTGATGCTGAGGTTTTTTTTTCTATACCGTGCGATTTGGGGCTTGTTGTTCTTCTCTAACTCACTCCTTAGGTATTCCATAATCTCTTTTCAAAAATGCTTGCACATCTGATGATAATTCTCGCTCGGAATGTCCAACGCAATGAAAGAGCTAAATTTTTCGAAAATAATCCATTGTACAGTTTTTTATCGAATTGGTTAACAAAGGGAATATACAATTTGGGAATTTATTCCGCCTATATTTAAAAGGCTGAAAAATCCACACAAGGCCATCGTCTAGTATTTTGTAAACAGAATATGTCGAGCACGTTTTCTCAACTGTGTCAACACCACCTTTCGTAGCATTATAATCTATATTATTCGGTCTATATTATTTATCTATATTTGGTCTATATTATTATGTGTGGTGAAATGTTGACAATAATATAACCGCAGTATTTTTTCGAGACAAATAATTGATCATTTTGTCTTTTTGGAAACCAAATAAACTGGTCTGAATCTCTTTACTCTTCTGAAGAAATTCTGGTGAAATTTCACGTTTATTCTTCTTCGAGGTTCCAATAAGCGCAATTTTTTATTAGTACATAGTCAGCGAGAGGGACACATGTATAATACTTGTCTGTCGTCAAATTTCTATTAGAACAACTGGAAAATATTAATATTTACAATACGTTTTTACTACAGTTACACTAGTAGTCGCGCTAGGGTTTCTGGTTCGGATATATCCGAACCGCAAAACCGCGGTTTTCTGTGCAAAAACCTAAACCGCATAACCGTCATAAAGATCCGCGGTTTTTGGTTTTATCTAAAAATAAATAAAAATAAAATACATTGAATTAGTGCTCCTTCAAAAATCGCAAACTGTTGTTGCAAAAATGGCAACCATCGGCGGTATATCTGTTCGAGCAAATTCAAAATCTACATTTATTCGGAAAGCAATGGCTGGCCGGTCTCCCGTTCTTCAGGTGTTATGAACTTAATTCAAAAGGAATACGAAGAAAGATATGATTTTAAAGTTTCAAGAATTAAAAGCAAATGGACAAGAAATTAATATTACGCTTGATGAGTGGACTAGTTTGAGACGCCCAAGATACTTAAATATTAATATTCAGGGAGAAAACAATTTTTATTGCAATTTAGGCTTTCTGCGAATTGAAGGAACTTGTGATGAAAAACATTTAGATTCATTTAGTATCAGTTTAAGAAATGATATATTGGGAACTACACATGACGGTGCCCGGGTAATTGAAAAAATTGTACCGATTGTCCTGCTGAACCACAAATTTGCATTAACCATACAATTCATCTCGCTGTTTGTAACACTTTTTACAAGAAATCATCTCACATAGAAAACAGCCGCAGCAGAGAAGATGAAGATTTATTTCCTGAAGAATCGCACGAATAAGATGTGGGTAATGAGTATTACGTCGAAGAAGACAAATGGTAAAAAAAATTGAAATTTTTTCCCTTTATCTTCGATAAAATCTGTTTCCTACAATGAAACGTAAAAGATCTTTTTGAAAAGGAAATTCAAATAGCATTGGACATCAAGACAAGGTGGTCTTCTATGAAAGATTTTCGATTTTCAATATAAGAAAAATGTATTCCTTTAAAAGTCACAATTTTGCAAATTCTAAAAAAATTAAATTCAGTGCATTTAATTGAAAATTTTAATTTTCATTTGTTATGAAAATGTATTTCCAGTAAGCGTAGCAGTCAGTAACAACTCTAAGCCACGATGATTCTAACATATTTACGGCACGGCAAGGTGTAATAGGAGGCTTGGAAAAGAAATTATTTGGTTTTGATATAAGCAAACCTTCAATGAAAAATATCATGGAACGTTTGAATACCCGTAAAAATCTGGAATTAACTGAATTTGCATCTAGCCTATTAGATCCTTTAATCCAACAAAGTCTATTTTAATATTGGCCGAAAATCTTTTTGAACGACTTTATCCAGACAACAATAAGGATGAAGTCGAAGGTGAATGTTCGGCAAATTCCGAAGAATTAGAAGTGACAAATCCAAACTATTCCTTGCAAGACAAAATTCAAAAAGCTATACAAGAAGTATTAAACAAAAATACTTCTATGCAAACAAATCGCTTTCCTAATTCTATGAAACAAGAGTTTGCTAAATATAAAAGATCTTCTGAGAGAACAAAAAGAATAAATATTTTGTTTCAAGCACTCTCTACAATTTAAGCTACATCCACCTACTCGGGAAAATCATTTTCCCTAAGCGCTAACTTTGCACCAAACTATGATCTCGTTTAAATATAAAACACTACTACCAAAAGTTCTTAAAAACCGAAACCGAAACTGCGGTTTTTAATTTTCAAAAACCGAAAACCGCGGTTTTGAAAAAGTGCGGATATTCAGAAATCCTAAGTCGCGCGCCGTAAACTTTATTCCCAATACATTCAATCACTTATAACTCAGTGCAGACCAAATGTTATATCACAAAAGCAAATAATCTCCACCAACATCACCTATAAGCATTGTTCCAAGAATAGAGAGGAACTATCCTAAATTTTACAGCTACGCGCCCTCGACGGTTAAAAAACCATGTAATTTTTCTGGTTTTTGTTGAGTGCCATGAAGGTGGACTGAAAGCTAGTAAATAACTGACAAGTTTCACATGAGATTTGTTTTGGTAGTCCTAAAAAGATATGGTGTTCCGGCTTTATTAAGTTTATATGATTATCTATAAGGCAGTATGGTTTTACCAATATTAATAAAATTTACTTTTATCATCATTATCCATTGAGAACTCTAGAACTCCCATAAAGAGCGGAAATATTAAAACAGAACTCTTTTTCATGAAAAAAAGAGGGCTGCATGAAGTTTGCTCCCGAATTGTTTTTCTCTATTTTTGCCCGAAATTCTCCGAAACTATTGCAATTCTCAAGCAAGAACTCCAGAACAATACAAAATCTTTCCAGAACTCTAAAAAAAATAATCAGTTTTTCAAAAATTCTGGGGTCAACACAGGCCTGAGCACACAGGATTCGCGTAAAGCGAATCCTGTGTGCTCAGAAGATGTCCATTTCATTTTCAGAATTAATTTGTGAATTATTGATACCTCAGTCAGTAGAATAATCAGAAAATATGTTTGTCTGAGAAGTTTATGAAGCATTGGCAACTCGTTCGGAAATGATGGGCATCACTGGAGTTAAGGAATGAGTTGTATTTGCTGGCAAATGATTTCTTGTTGGTGAAATCAATGAATCAGAATTGACAATAAATTTTGGTGTTTGACCAGCTGGCGAAGCTACATAACTGTCTAAGCATTTAAAAAAATTCGCAAGAATAATTGCATTTGACGATGAATTAAAATGCACTCACTCGACGCAGCACTGTGTTATTGCTCGACGGTTAAATTGCTCTAAATTTTAACTTTTCTCACATTGTGAATAGTACTAGTGTGAATTGAAAGAAAATGTGAGAAAATGTAAAATTTACTTCTATTTACCCCTATTGCAATAAAACAGTGCCCGGCGAACGAAAGTGGGGTGGAATACATATACTTTTGCAAATTTTTGCAAAAGCTTTTACACATTTATTCACTAGTGATGTGTGACAGAAAATTTGAGAAAAGTTAAAATTTATTGCAATTTGACGTTCTGGCTATGAAACGGTGCTACGTGGAGCAGCTGCATTTTAAGTTTGGTCGTTATTCAATTGTTTTTTATATTTCGAAATATCGTTGTTAGGTACATTCATTCTCTAGTGATATTTGAAAGAAAAATTGAGAAATGTAGAAAATTACTACCTCTTTGGATTTTTCTATTAAATGGCAACTGCGTGGAATGCACTTTTTTTTAATAAACGCTGTGCGCTTATTATTAGGAATTTTGGGAAAAATCCTGCTTTGGAAATGAAGGCAATACTGTGGCCTAAAAGATGGTGGAAATTATGTTGCAAAATTTTGGAAAATAATACACTTTGACGTTCCGCGTTTATGAAGTTAGTAAATGTGAATATTTGTTGATCTTTAATATGATTATTATGCCTATGTGTAAAAAGAAAATTAAATTTTGTTAGAATATTTTATGAGGTGACTTACTGGGCAACAGTTCTGTGAAGAAAATTTTGAAAAATCCCTATCAATAACAAAGTTATATATCTTTATATATATATATATATATATATATATATATATATATATATATATATATATATATATATATATATATATATATATATATATATATATATATATTATATCTTTTGAAATAAAAATTTTACGCAAATTTTTTATTGCTGAAAGTTATTGCCAGTTTCACACGGGTTATTTAATTCTGTGGTTTGGAGATATTTTAATTCAAATAATCGAAAATTAATTAAATTATCTGTCATCCATGTTTAAAAATATATGATATAGACGAGTTGTGAAAATTTGGCGACTTTGAATGAAAAGTGGTGCATATTTTGAAATTTAATAATTGTTGTAAGTAATTATTGTAAATAGTAACTTCAGTAATATATTCTGAATGTGTGTTTTTTTTCATTCATATTTTTTTTCTGTTATATACAATTTTATTTTGCAAACCGCCCATTGTGTTTGAATTGTTGTTCATCATATTTTTAAATATTGTGTAGGGTTATAACCAAATACTGCATGATTACAACTCACACACCGCTGTTAGATATGGCGTTTCCAAATATATTTTCCGCAAATAAATCAAATAGTCAGATAAAATTTGATTTTTTTTTAATCAGACCTTTTCTTAGTTGAATTTTTTTGTGCGTATACGTCAATTTTCGCTATGTTTTTCGGGCATTTTTTGACGTATAACCAGTGAAAATAACAAAATGAGCCCAAAACTTTCAAATTCCCGTCATTTAAACATGGCGATCGCGCATGCGCTTAACTAACTGTAAAAAGGTCTACTTTAAATAGCCTTAAATAACATATAAATTCAGTGCTTTAATTTATACAATTTTTATTTTATTTTAAAAATTAAGAAAAAAAACTTTTAAAATAGATAGATATTTTGAGAATAAATAAATATTATGACTCACTGCGTTGAGTGAACAATCTTAAGAATAATAGATTTTTCAATTTTGTTTAGGTTAAGTTATGTTAAAAGACATATAAATACAATTTCTAATTAAAAAAAAAATTATTAAACTTAGGTTGCATTAAAATGGGCAAAACAGACAAAATTGCAATATTCAGTATAATCTTGATAATACAGCGGTTAGTTAATCGGGCACGTTCCGTAATCCGGCGCTCTGGGAAAACACGTGTCTTTTGTTTACGCTGCCCAGCGCCGAATATAAACCTCGCGCACAGAAAAATTATAGTCAAAAACAACACATCCAGTGTTCTTGGTATAACGTCTGGCCAACACACCCTGCTTTTAACTCTGAAAACTTGATTGACGATTCTGACCAAGGTAACTCCACGCTAGAATTGTCTTACTATCTGTTCTAAGTATGTACATATTTTTTGTACGTACACGTTTACCTATATTATTGTATTCTGTTAATCCCGATAATCCGGAATATATCGATAATCCGTCGGTTGTCTGGCCCCATATGTATCGGATTATCAAGATTATACTGTACTTTAAAACAGCGCTGTTAACATATTTGCCTGCAAAAGCATTAAAGAATTACGTAAAGTACATATTAGATTATATTACACGCAATATAGTAGTTTTTTATACATTTATAACAACTTTTAATCATTTTTTAGTTATTTTTATAACTAACAACGCATATTTTAATTAATGAAAAGTGAAACTGAACACGGAGAGCAACATTTGTATATGGTGTATTATTTTTTCCTTCTAAAAACACAAGTTTCGAAACTTACGGTGTGCGGCTATTAACGATTGTGGGAACATTTTTGTATTTGGAGGACGAAGATCGCAACCAGAATAGAAATCTGAACAAAAGGAAAACAAAACTTAAACAGTTACTTAGTAACAATCATTTACTCAACTAATTGATGATTGCTAATCAATTATGTGAATTGCATGAGTTTTGCTTTGACTTTCTACACAATGAACTAGATAATATCAAGAACAGATATTTTAAAATATGATGAATAGAAAAAGAAAATAGAAAAGAAACGCTGAATCTGTTAATAAAAGCTAAACAAGTCGCTGAATCGCGAGTCACAACTATCAATCAAACAAATTTAAATATCTATATCAAATTGTTTTGTTTATTATAAATTTTAATTGGTCGTTTGTTCGCATACGCATCATTAAATTTTATTTTTAAAGCAGATCAATCGCCGGGGCTTTGCGTTTTCGATTTACCATTTGTTATAATTATTTGTTTTTTCGTTTATTCTTTTTTTTTCGATAAAATATTTAATCAAATACTAATTGACGTATGCAAATCGAATGTCAGTTTTGCAGGATTGAAATATTAAACATACACGAACATTCTAGCTTTCATATTTATTATTGAAACAATTAATATTTATTATTGAAACTATTAATATTTATTAATGAAACACAACGAGTGATTGTGAAACGAATTAAATCGGTTCAAACCGATATTTTCTTTAGTCGCTTACAAATACGACGAACAAAAATCCATTTAGTTTGGACATATTTTAACCCCTCGCTCTCGTATTTACAATTTAAATATTCGTATAATGTCCCCAATACGTGCTACATACGAGAGGAAAGGGTTAAATACTAGATAGATATCTTTTTTCAAGAAATTTGGAACTAATTTTATCCAGGCAGGCATAAAGTATTACTAGTTGTATTCAAACATTAAAGTATTAACTTTTTTGGGCCAATTTAGTAAATGTAGGAATATTATTGAAATTATTAATTGCTTGCAATCACTTGAATTTTGAATTTTCAATTCATTATGCAAATACCTATATTACTAAATTCATATAGACCAGATATTTATTTAATTAGAAAAACAAAATTCGAAACTATAGACGAAACTAGTCAAGTTTAAAAATAGAAAAATAGACCCCATCTAGTTTTAATTTGACGATGAATTGTATATATTGATTAGTTTAAAATAAATTTATTAGACTTTAGTGTTAACGTATGATTATGAATATTTAGTCAATAGTATTTTGTGCAACTAGTGCGGCAAGTTGCCAATTGCCCACGAAAGCGAAAGCGGGTACGCGAACGAAGTGAGTGTGCTCATTCGCTCGAGAGGGTAATTGACAATACCGCATGAGATGGTAATTGACAATACCGCACGAGTTGCGAATAATATTTTTTATTACTCATGCGAGGGGACGTATTTTACAAGTTTGGAGTTCAGATGCCATAAAAAAAAGAATAAAAAACCAAGAATTTTCTTTTTCAATTATCTCCGGTGGTATGGATTCGTCGTAAGAACTCTCATCAGTCTCCGGTATCACAATAGAATGTACACTCATTCTAAAACTTTTTATTTAGTTTCAAATTCTTAATAAAAAAAATCTGTCAGTTTCACGTCACTTTTTTAATATTGATTTTTATTGTTTTTTTTTTAGTTACCTATTCGATTTTTATTGAAAATTTACTTTACTTTTATTTAAAATTTACGCGCGAAGCATAATTTGTAAATAATTGAATTGAAAAGCAGCCATTTAAAACAGCCAAAATAGTACTCTCTCATGAGTAATAAAAAATTAATTTCTTAATCAAGGTTTAATATGAAGCTTGCTGTTAGTATTGTGTAGTCTAGTCTGGTTTAGCGAGTATGTATAAGTATCTTGTTGCATAAATTTAAATCTACTAGACTGTTTTGGTACCATTTGGTACTTACTTTACGAAGTTTTGTTAGTAAAATTTTCATGGTTAAGTTTATACCGTAAAAACTAATCTATAAATAGACTAAACTCTCAAACTTGCACGCACAGGACTATTACACTGATAAGACTAGACTCACACAACTAAACTAACGATAATACACGTACAAGGCTTAGCGGACAAGACTAGACGGACAAGACTAGACAGACAAGATTAGACAGAAAAGACTACACAGGAAAGACTATACAGTCAAGACTAGACAGACAATACTAGATAGACAAGAGTAGACAGACAATAGTTGACAGACAAGACTAGACAGATATGACTTTTTTTGAGAAAAGGGTTAATTACAATATAAAATGCGCAGAATAACCAAACACATTTTCCACCCACTTTCCCCTGGAAACCCCCGTAGTATTACCGTACTTTAGGGAACAGCTGTCGTCTATTTTTTTCCTGTGAATTTGTCCCGTTCACCTCTTTCGTCGTTTTCTTTCGTTTTCATTATTTCTGTTAATTTTTTTGTTATATGTTTCCTCACTCTCCAGCATATACCCAGTAACATTTTCCGCTGTTACTCTTTCGCCTATGCTTTCCGTCATTTTTTGCCTTTGCGGTTCCCATCTTGGACAATCGAAGACTGTATGTTCCGCTGGATCCTCCTCCGCACAGTAGTAACTGTCCACCGTTTCTGCTAGTTTGAAGCTTTTAAGGCAGTGGCCAAAACTTCCATGCCCCGTCAATAGTCCACTTCACCATGCTACCGGTTTATCCAATTTTCTTACATTTGATATGAACCTTCGCGTCCATTTCGCCTTTCCCATTAAGTTCTCCCTCCCTTTCTGCCAAAGGTTAGTTATCTGTGTCCTGCTCTCTGACGCGGATGGTTTCTTGCTTGTGTCTTCTAGCCTTCTACATCGTCCTTCTATTATTAGATCGATGGGTGGGCTTTCCGCCACCACTCGCACTGCATCGCTAGATATAGTCAGGTATGCGCAACAGATTCTAATCACTATTTTTACCTGGTTCCGTTCTAAAATTTGATTATATTTTTCTTTGCTATAACTTTTCGCTATATAGGTGCACAATAGAGTATGATTTGCTACATCGTAGTCCTCCGATGTGGGCATTAGTCGTCATAGGTTGGCCGCCACGACCTCGCTTTTCATATCAATTTGTATCACGTGCTGTGAGCATACTCATATTTCTGATGAATATGACTCCAAGGTACCTCAATGTCTCTGATGTCGCTATTATTGCATCTTCTACTTAGATTTCCACTTTTGAGAGATTTTTCCTTCCTGCTAATATTAGAGCTTCCCTTTTAGTCTGGTGCCAGTTTTGGGCTCTTGGAGTTCATCCGCTCACTCTCTGCATCGCTACGTTTATTTTAATACACATCATCTCTTATTTCTTGCCTCTTGCGATCACAGTCATGCCATCCACATATCCTATTAGGGTTACTCCTGCAGGCATGCGCAGCCCTAGTACCTCACCGTAGAAGATATTCCAAAGTAGTGGTCCTAGTCCTATCCCTGAGTGACCCCTTGTGATATTTATCTTGGCAGCCTTTCCTACCGTTAGGTCTCGTTCACTAAGGTAAATGCATACCATCATACTGCATACTAGACAGACATGACTAGACAGACATGACTAGACAAACAAGACTAGACAAACAAGACTAGACAATCAGGACTTAACAGATAAGACTGGACAAATAAGACTAGAAAGACAAGACACGACAGACAAGACTAGACAGACAAGAGTGGAAAGACAAGACTATTTTAATGCTCTTACATTAATTAATATATATTTCTATTTTAGTCCTTGTATCACTTCATTGTCTCTTTTTATTTCTTTTTATAATGTACTTTATATATATATATATATATATATATATATATATATATATATATATATATATATATATATATATAAACGTATAACAGACGAGACTAGACAGACAAAACTAGACAGACATGACTGGACAGAGAAGAGTTAGACAGACTAAACAGACAAGACTAGACAGACAAGACTAGACAGGCAACACTAGACAGGCAAGACTAGACAAGAAAGCCTGGGACAGACAATACTAAACGGACCGAAAAGATCAAACAGTCAGGACCAGACAAAAGATTAGGGTAGACAAACAACCATAGACAGTTAGCAATAGACGTATAACACTAGACAGACTAGTCGAACAAGACTATACAAACAAGACTAGACATAACAGGCTAGACACAATAGGCTCGACAGAACAGGCTAGACAGATAAGACTAGACAGACAAGTCAAGGGAGACAAGGAAAGAGAGGCAAGGCTAGGGAGACAATACTAGACAGACAGGGCTAGACAGATATGAGAATACAAATGGGACTAGACAAGTAATATTAGACGGTCAAGACAAATTTAATTTTAAAATCAAGTTATATGTGGAAGCCTAGCCGATTTTCTTGTGAATTGAAGTTAGTTGGATGAAAAGCCGCTGGGCAGATAGTCGGGGCAGCTACTTCTACAACAGACCTAAGGCCCAACAAAATCTGTGATTAACAGGTCTGATATGTCCCCTTGTTTGTAAATTTAAGAAAGATTCTCGATACATTTATGATAATCTCAGAGACATCATATCAAAAACTATCTTTCCATATTCCTTTGTTCGTTTTGATCACAATTGAACTTCCTTTTTTTATAGAAAAAAAAATGTATAGATCTAACATTTACATACTAAGCGCAATTAGTATCTAAGCTGTGTTAACCAACACAAAGTAGTCGATGATGTAATTTAGGTTTGTCTGTCACTAAACCAAACCCATTATCCTAATTTTAAGAAAACTTGTTCAAATAACTAAGTCTTTAGTAAGAAATAGAATTTCACAATGCGTCCCAATCAGTCAACATGATTTATATAGAACTAAGATTTAATAAAAAAAACTATATTTCGAATTTTGTTTGCTTGCCATGGATCACACTTTCAAATCCTGTGTGGTGCAAAAGTCATCATCGTATATGAATAGCTCTTATTTTATGGTTTACGTGTTTGTGACTTTTTGACATTCTCTTATAATAATGAGTTACACAATTCTACTGGTTTGGTCATGTATGCAAGAAAAAAATCTGGTTACTAAAACAAACCCCTTTTGACATTTTGGTGAATAATTTATTTTCTGAAACTCAAACAAGGCCAAACCAAGTGAATACTGACGAACGCTCAAACAGCACATAGAATTAAAGAGACTGCTAATTCGCATGAAGTACTGAGTAGCAATTATAATAATCAGTAAAATGTTTAAAAGTTTAAATTCAAAACTATGTGCCAAGGAAATCGAATGATTACTTTTGCGCCCTTATTTGATATGAGACAAAATCTGTTCGTTTCTCTGCGATTAAACAAAGATAGATTAATCCATCTAGTCTTGTACCTGTGTTAAGTTAGCAGAACCAACGCGGAAAAAAAATATTCGCGACGGCACATAATAATCCGCTTTTTATCCGCAAACGATTGTAAAAAAAATTTCCCGCACTTCCCATTTCCCGGGAAAATGGGGTCCCGCTAAATTAACAGAAAGTTAGCGGAACCTATCCTAAAAATAATTATATTGAGGAAATAATTGCACCGGAATTATCCGCTTTTTATCCGCAAACGATTGTAAAAAAAAAAAATCCCGCCCTTCCCATTTCCCGGGAAAATGGGGTTAGTCTTGTCCATCTAGTAGTGTGTTTTTTCTATCCCTAGATTCTGATTCATATAATTATCATGTCTATTCAGTCCTACCTACCTATAACGATTATACAGTCTAGCCTTGTCTATCTAATTCCACTTGACTTGTATTTTCTATCTGGTTTTTGCTTAGTCCTATAGGCTTATCTGTCTAATCGTGTCTGTCTGTGCTAGAGACAAGACTAGACAAGTTCTAGAGAATAGACTACCCGCATACTACACAAAACATACCACTACATAGATGTTGTCGTATGGCTTATATCGTATGTGTCTTTCTATTTTAGTATATATACGTCTTTATGTAGGCTTGATATAGTCTTGATTCAAATAGACGATCTGTCTGACCTATCGTCTATTTGAGTCTAGTGAATATAATTTAAAATATTTCTTAGGTTATTAGTTAGGTTAGGTTATTTAGGTTAGTTTTATTTAATTATTAGTATTAGATAGTTAAGGAACCTTGACGAGGGATTTTTATATACATTAAAGGACTAACTCGTCTAGTTTTAGATACGAATTCAAAATTTATCAATTAAATTGATTAAGATATTACATATTTTATCATTTGGTTTGTTTAGAAATGCAGACAAACCTTATTAATTACATTATTTAAAATTTTTATTCAAACCGAATTTATTTTGTCAAAAACATGCTGTAATTATATGAAATAAATGAAAGTTTAAATTTACCAAATTGGGCTAAGTCTATATTACGTTTTGTTAAATTTTATTCAACCTGCAAAATATGTGAAGGTTGAGTCAAAGAAACGGTAAAAGCAGAATTCAAATCGGACACGATTAGGTAAGGCAATACACACAAAATTTCTGGTTTACTAGCAAATTACCTAATCTAGACAAGTTTTACTAAATGGGCAAGTCTGTATAAGCAAGCGAACATATTGAAAATACAATACTGACATGAACAATGCACGAATATTTTACAAATTTTAATTACTTGATTGATATGCAAATATTGTCGCCGGGTTTTTCCTGGCGATTATTTGTTTTGCACCTTCGTAAAATCGCGTGACTTATTTTTCAATAACAACATTTTCCTACAAGGTCTAGGTTTAGATCCAATTAAAAAAATATATGCACAAAGAAAAATATAAATTATAATGCTTTAGTTAATAATTTGTCTCTATTTTTTTCTTTTAACCTTGTTTCAATATTTTTTGTTTGCTTGTTATTTTTTCAACTAGATTCTTCTTAAAATATTTCATGTAACTTTCTAATTTAGCCTACTATAAATAGCAATGATATCACGAGGAACGATAATTCCCCATCACGAGAACGCTTTCAGTTCTGCGTGATGGTTTTTAACGAATTGTTGATAAGGCTTTGATTTGTAATCTTTGTTGAAAATTTATACGTAAAAAACTTATAAATGTTATCATTCGCGTTTTTGTTCGAAACTACCGAAAATTGTTCAAATCGGAAGATGTTTTAATTAACGTCAAGAAATTTTATTTATTCGTTTAGAGCAGTGGTGTCCTACTTTTGTTTCTCTAGGCTACATTGGAAGAAGATATGTAATTTAGGGCCAGAAATGTATTTTCATAGCTTAAGAGAAATTTATTCACAAATTTTGAAATTATTTGTAGAATTTGAAAATATTTCCGTTTCACGCAAAATAAAATATGTATAAAAGTTTATAGCTTTGTGAAACTTCGTTATTGGTTTGTGTCGTAGAAATATAAAGGTTGAAAAAATCGGGGGTTGGAGATAATAAACGAGGGTTGAACACCTTTGAATTTGAAGAATCCATTAAACACTAAAAATGTAAATAAACAGAGATTTGCGGACAAGTAAGAATTATTATGTAATAGCTGTATAACTTGACATGCTTACATCAATATTTCTTAAATATGTTTGAACAAATACATAAAGAGAATTTAAAATATTTTGAAGAAAATCTCACAATGTCCGTTAGACAGTACTTTACAAAGACTTGAGAATATTTTGTTTCTTAATCTTTGTTTCTTATCGGTGGCGAACCTTTTTATGCCACGTACCATTTTTTTTAATTTCCATATTTTGAAATGTTGACGTGCCAGGTAATTTTTGCAATGAATGACGAAAAACGTTTCTGATTGTGAGCGTATGAAAAGTATAGATTTTTTTTACATTGAATTGAGCCTCTATGGACTGCGTGGTCAACACAACCAATTTCATTTTAGTGTCTAGGTCTTGTTGCTGTTCCAGCTTCGGCTCCTTGCCAGTATCTTCTGAGCCCACCAAGAAGTGCCTGTTTGTGCTCTTCGAACAAAGGTCCTCTCCGTCTTTTGGACGTTGATGCCATTTTAAAACCTAGGTAGCTGTTCACCAATCTTTTAAATTTGTTCCTATCATGAACGTATCTCTCTGAGGTACCAATCTGCCTAAGATCATTTTCACATTCTTCGAACCATCTCGGCCTTGTTTTCTCAGATTGGATAAAACTCCATATTCTTTTTGTTAGTCGGTCACCGTCCATCCTCACGAGATGATCGTAAAATAACAATCGTCTCTATTTAATGGTTGTTGTAATAGGTTCTGCCTTGCTGTACTAGTCCTCATTTGCTATCATTCGCCATTGTCCATCAACCCAGCTGTTTCCCAGCTGATTTTCCTGAATATCCCACGTTCTCGTTTTTCCAGCCGCTCAGCTTGACCTTGCATATTCATTGTCAAAATTTCGTACGCATATAACCCCTCAGGCCTTAAAACTGTGTTATAATGTCTGAACTTTCCTATATCCATAGACTTCTTGTTACACGTATATTTTGTCAGTTGGTATGCTTGGTCTAACTTTCGTATCCTGACATTAATTGCTTCTTCTTCTAATCCATTCTCCTGGATGACCATCGAGATACCTGAAATTCTTGACTCGTCAAATTTTTCCCGGATTGGTGTTCATCCATTCAGGTCCATCGTAGATGTTGGTCATATATTTTGTCTTTTTAATAGAAATCTGGAGTCCAATATTTACAGCCATTTCTAACAGATTATTGATCTTGTTGACTGCTGACTCTATTTTGTTAGCAAAAATGGCCAGGTCACCTGCAAGGGCCAGGTAGTCAATGTACAAATAAACACCCCTTTGTTCTTAGTACCAAGTCTGAATCGCTCATCATTTGTTTCTTCTTGGGCTAACAGCTTTCTCCATTCTCGAATGATCTTTCCAAAACATAGTTGAATAGGATTGGGGACAATCCATCTCCTTGTCTTACGCCCGTTCTGATTGTAAAGGGTTCTGAGATCTCACCCATAAATTTTATTTTTGACACTGTGTTAGCGAGAGTTTGTTTCATTAGCTATTTTGATGTATCATCCACCCCAACCTCTTCCAAAATATTTATTAATGACTCTCGATCGATGGACTCATATGCCTTGTGAAAGTCAACAAACATGACCACGTCGTTATTTCCTCCAGTTTTTTATACTTGGATAAAAACGGCCCTTTCGGAAACAAGCTTGATATTCTCCAATCAGTGAATCAAGATGACCTTCAATTCTGTTCTGTATTGCTTTGGAGATAATCTTATTTGGAACATATACTAGTGAGATGCCCCTATAGTTATTGCCATTCTTTTTATAACCTTGTTTGTGTAGAGGATGGATTAAAGCTGACTGCCATTCAGATATCATCGCAGTTCTCGTGATCTCCTCAAAAAGCTGGACTAGCACATCTAGAGTTTCATTATTTTCCAGCTTCAGCAGTTCCGCCACTAATGAATCCTCTCTGTAATAAGCTGCCTTATTATTCTTAAGGTTGTTGATGATCTTTTTGATCTCCTCTTTACCAGGTGGAGATGCGTTTGGTAGTTTGTATGTCGAGGCGCATGCAGGAAATCTTTCTTTCGGTTCATCATAATTAAGTAGGTTTTCAAAATAACGAGACATGATCGTGCAGGTTTCTTTGTTGGTCAATCCCAGTTTTCCATTTGCGTCTCTAAAACAAAGACTTGGGGCTTGGTATCCTTGCAAATTAGACTTGAACGTCTGATAGAAGTGGAAGTGGTAGAAGGAATTGTTTTTCCGAAAATCTTGATCGATCTGTTCTAATAGCTGTTTCTATATACATTCGCTTAGTCCATCGTAAAGTTCTGGCTGCATATTTTCGAGCTTCGCGGAAGTAAAGAATATCATATTTGTATTACTACTTTTACTAATATACCCGAGTAAACATTTTTGTAATAAATAAATTGCTTGAAAATCAAATAATTGTATTTAAAAAATTTCTAATTTCAAGCACTCAAAAATTTCCAAATCAAGTGTTACTTTGTTCTGGATAAGTTACAAGTTTATTGTGATAATCGCAAACAAAATTAATCTATTATTGATACCATAACTGTGGTTAAATCTTCAGTCAATTGAATATTATTTATATCAGTTTATCGTGTCGGAATTCCTATAAAAAAAATTTGCTAAATATGTATCTCATTTTAATACTTTGTTTGAAATGCTTGAATTAAATTGTGAATTGAATTAATGCTTGGAACCATCTTATTTGAACCTTGTAACTTAATATTTAGCCTATTTAAGTATAATATGCAAAACTGGAAATTTAATATTAACACGTAAATGTTTGTTGAATAATTCAATATCTTGTGTGGTATTAGCCAGGGAGTAGTTGTTTCAACTTCTGATTTGAGCATAGTCTTAATAAGACTTAATATTATAGAGCTACGAACAGTTAGAATATATTTATATATTTATAGTTCAGAAAATCTTTAGAAAAGTAACTATATCCCCCTCGTGCCAATAAAATATTTTTCTACAAAACAATTTTTCTACGTGTCAGTTGTGACACGCGTGCCATAGGTTCGAAACCGCTGGACTAGACCATCCAGTCACAAACGGTGGTTTGCAAACCCCTTGGGGTTCGTGGGGTATACAAAGGGGGCTCGCGAAAATAATATAGTAATGACGGCATTTTAAATTATCCAGGAAAAATAAACTCAACAAAAACCAAAACAAGAACACACCAAATGCAATACCCAAACAAAAATTACTGGTTCTATTTTTGATCGCGTGATCAAAATCAAAATGGTCACATTATATGTCTACTAGGCAACTTCACTAGACAACCTAACTTGCCTACCTTACTAGGCAACCTTAAATATAGGGTGTTTCAAAAGGAATATAATTATTTCGCATGCATATATTTATTATACTTTAAGATATACGAATTTAAAACTTTACAGACATATTTACGAACTTCTCAAGTATAGATTACAGATGTTCAATATGTCCTCCATCAGAGACACGAACAATATCACCCTGATACTCAAACTCCTCCCATACTCGGGCAAGTCTTGTTGAATAATGAAGTTGCAGCCTCGGAAACAACGAGTTTTGTAACATAGCGAGATACTGCTGACCGTTAACCGTGTTTCCATCAAAGAAGAATGAGCCGCTGAAACAGATCGCGATATCGCACAAAACACATTGACTTTGGGCGAATCTCGTACATGTCCAATGACTGCATGTGGGTTCTGTAGGCCCCAAATTCGAACATTGTGTTTGTTTACCTGACCACTAATATGGAAAGTCGCTTCATCACTGAACACGATGCGTTTTGTGAATGTGTTATCATTGTCAAGAGCATGAATCTCGTTACAAAATGTCACACGTTTGCATTTGTCATCAGGACGCAGAGCTTGTAACAGCTGTAACTTGTTATTAATATAAACTAGACTATGTATTCGTTTCTCCAATAGCCCAGCCGAGGCACAGCGATCGATAGTTGGGACAAAATAATACTTTGTAATACGTATATTCTTTTTGAAACACCCTGTATATTTTGTACCCAAGTTGAATAATTTTGGATATCCGCTCGATTTCTGAGTAAAGATTGCCTATCTACATAACAAATTAACAGATTGTCAGGATTATTAGTATGGCTTTGTGTGTTTACATTACACGTTTTTTACATTTTTTATTGATCACCCCTTTCATTTGTCCTCTTGTATCTTCGATAATCAAAAAGCTGCAAAAGATTGCATACTTAGCTGATATCTTTAGTAAATTGAATTAATTAAATATGTCATTGCAAGGCGCGGGTGTCACAATTTTAGGTGTGCATGATAGAATTGAAACCATTCTAAGAAAGTTCAATGTTTGGATCCAATTCCTGGAATTGAATGAGTACGAATGTTTTAGTTCTCTCTGCACGTTTTTATAAGAACATTAAAAACTCGAAGAAAAAGTATAAGAATATATCTGAACATCTGAAACAATTTCAATTAACTTTTCATGACAATTTTCCCAATAGATATATCCCTCTCAAACTACTGGATCCGTAGTCCTTTTCAAGGAGATGTAAGTTTAGAGACCTCCCTAACTTTGCCGGAAACACTCGTAGAGTTATCCTGTGACAATTCTCTAAAAGTTCTCTATTTTTATAGATCACTCTTTAATTGACTGTCTCAATATTAAAAATGAATATTATATTCTGTCAAAAAAGCTATTGAAGTTCTATTACCCTTTTGCACAATATATTTATGTGAGAAAGAATTTTCAACATATAATTGTCTGAAAGATAGATATAGAAACAGGTTTAATGCAGGTCCTGATCTAAGAATGAAATTGTCAGATTCTGAGCCTAATTTTCATTTTCTTTGCTCCACCAAACAGCCATAATTATTCCATTAAGGGTTACTTTTAACGTATGCTTAAATAAAAACCAGTTGGTTTGTTGAATTGATTTTGTATGGATTTTTCTATCATTTTAGTTTTATTAATGTTTGTACTTATGCCCGCCATACACGCTACGGTCTACCGGAGGGGTCTACCGGAGAGGTCTACCGAAGAGGTCTACATGCAAGGTCAACCGTACGTCGGTACTGTTGACAAAAACTGCACAGATCTCTTCCCACACACGCTCCGGTCTACCTGCGCAGGCAAACCTGCACAGGCAGACCTCTCCGGTGGACCGTTGTGTGTATGGCTGGCATTAGATGTTTTACGTTACGATTATTACGATATTACGATTGTGTTTTATATTCTTGTTATAAACCATAGGGGGTTCGCCAAATTCGTTCGGTTTTTACAAGGGGTTAGCGAGGAAAAAAAGGTTGAGAAACATTGGACTAGACCAGTGGTGCGCAAAATATTTTCATTTGCGTCCCAACATTTTGTGTAAAATTTCATCGCGACCTCTGGATAGAAAGTAGACGTTTTTTAAATCTATTTATATTGACATTTCAATATTGTTTATATTCCATATTGTTTGTATTGACATTTCAATGTCAATTACTGCTACCTAATACTTACACACGAAAAGCCTTCTTTTTTTTTGAATACGACAATCCAAAATTTGTTTTATCTACCCATCTGGGTTATCACCATCGATTTCCACAATTCGTATATTTACAAACAGCAGGGAAAACACTTTCAGATACACTTTAAGATACACGAAATTTTTCATTCAATTGATAAATAATGATTTTAAGGAAATACAATCTCACATTTACCGCAGGTTTCACATTGTCATAACTTATGAAGCGCTTATCACAGACTTCTACTTTTTACCAATCGATTCGGCATCCCAAAATTATTCGGAAAACGCATATCATATTATAACCTAGTAGACTTAAAACCTAGTAGACTTTTAATTAAAGAATACCATCTAAGCGGGAGGTCAAACGATAAAATGCAAGAAAGTCGATTTTGCTAAAAGCGTTATTTTTTGAGTATAGCAAAATTTAAAAACGTTTCTGATAGCATTTTTGCTGCTAATTACAAATTTGCAAATTATATTTCGCTAGCTCTTTCCGTTCACTGTCGCCAACTAAATTGGAGTAAAATTTTAAGAAATTTCTGCGCTCGAGCAGAGATCTTGGAAACTAATAAATTTCCCGCTTATAATGTAAGTGCGTTAACATAAAAAAGTCCTTCTGAAGACGATGACGTTTTTGATTATGTGCAAATGTTTCTGAGATATCGACTTATGAAGTCGACAATCGTAAAATTTCAGTTTGAAATTTCTCGATAAATAGTTTAATAATTTTTCTTTCCAAACAATTTACAATTTAAAATTTTTCCTTGACGATTTTCGTGATATTTTTTTGGTTACCCGAAGAAAATCCAAGTGCTGAAAACGATTTTCTAGTTTATTTCGCTCTCAAATTACAAATAAACAAGATAGGTATATAGTTTATCGCTGTTATATATCGCGGTATCTTCGTTTTCGCCGTCCGTGTTTTCACAAACCTCTCTGAAACTACAAATTCCAAAGAAACCACACTGAAACTAGACGACAAGACGATGAAATGAGATTTCCTGAAAAATATTAATTGGTTTCCAAGTTCTCTGTCCGGCTGACCAATTTTCCCGAAATTTCGCTCGATTTTGTCAATTATGTCAAGTCATATCTCGCGAACGGAAGCAGCTAGGAAAATGCAATTAGTATATTTGCAACCAGCACGGAAAACACTTTCAGACACACTTTGATATTTTCCATTCATTTGATAAATAAATATTTTAAGAAAATACATTATCTCGCATTTTCGGCAGATTCCACGATGTCATAACTTTTGAACGACTTATCTTAGAGACTTCTAGTTTTCACCAGTCATACGATACGATATTCCTGGGAAGCCTTAAGTTAAAGAAACACCATCGAACCAGCTATTAATCCTCTGGATCAGTGATGCGCAAACTATTTTCATTTACGAGCCAACATTTTGTGTAAAATTTTATCGCGACCCCTGGATAGAAAGTAGACGTTTTTTAAATTTGTTCATATTGACATTTCACTATTTTACTGCTACCTGATACACACAATAAGCCTTAAATTTTTTATGGATTCGACGACCAAAAAAAAAAAAAATCCCTATCGACCCCTCTGGGGGTCGCGACCCATAATCTGCGCACCACTGAACTAGATAAGACATGGATACAGACAAGCCTAGACAGACTTTTTTTTTGTATTTAACGTAATTTACTTTGCCTATTTTGTAGACGTTGCATCCTTATAATCCATTTCCTTCTACCATGTTCATTACAACTTGAGTTTTGCCATCAGAGGTCGTTTGACAAACCTTGATAATTATTTTTTGACTTTCAAAACTCTATCATATCATGACCAACGAATTTTCACTATCAAGACTAATTATTCTGATTTGACTGTAAGAATTAAAGAGCCAGAAACAGTAATATACACAGCTCAAGAAAATACCGAACCACCTACATTGGATGAAGTCAAAACAGCCATGGAAAAGCTTAAAAATGGTAAGGCACCCGGCGAGGACGGCATCACTGCCGAAATTTTAAAACTGGCTGGAATAGATGCACATAAAAGACTGCACCAACTAATATGCAAAATATGGAAAGAAGAACAGATGCCTGAAAGGTGGAAAACTGGGCTAATCTGCCCTATCCACAAAAAAGGCGACAAAACAGACTGCGACAATTACAGGGGAATAACACTACTCAACACTGCATATAAGGTACTCTCCAATGTGATATTCGACAGGATAAGACTGTATGCAGAAGAAATATTAGGAGAATATCAATGTGGCTTCCGAGAAAGTAGATCAACTCTGGATCAGGTATTTGTGCTAAGTCAAGCAATGGAAAAATGTTATGAATACAACATCGACCTGCACTGTCTGTTAATCGATTTTAAAAAAGCATTCGACAGTATTAAAAGAGCAAAACTAGGAAGTGCACTTGCTCTAATGGGTATCCCACATAAACTTGCCAAACTAGCCATGATGACAATGGATGGTTCCAAGGCCAGAGTAACAGTCCAAAACAAAACATCAAAGGAATTTGAAATAAGAACCGGTGTTAGGCAGGGAGATGCCTTGTCAGCTGTTCTTTTTAACCTTGCGCTACAAAATGCAATTGGAAACCTCGAAAATAAGGGAAATATCATAACAAAATCATACCAAATATGTGCGTACGCGGACGACATACTGATCATGGCTAGGGACAACAGAACTCTAGAAGAATTGTTTTTAAAAATAGAAGAGGAAGCGAGCAAAGTCGGCCTGAAAATACATGCAGATAAAACAAAATACCTAAAACTGTCACGTGATAACCCAAGAAGGGCCCCTCAGAACTTCATTATAAATGATCATCGGTTTGAAGAAGTTCAAAATGTCAAATATCTTGGAGTAACTTTCAATAACACAAATAATCTATCACTGAGGGTACAAGACAGAATCCAAGCTGCGAATCGATGCTATTATTCACATCTGAAGCTCTTCAAATCAAAAATCATCTCACGTAAAGGAAAACTGCGAATATATAAAACCCTGATCAGACCCGTGCTAACTTATGGAGCTGAATCCTGGAGTATGTCGGAAGCAGACAAAAACTCTCTTCGTATTTTTGAAAGACTGATTTTACGGAAGATCTTTGGACCAGTGAGAGAGGAAGAAGGATACAGAATTCGCATGAACTACGAACTTCAAGAACTTATAGAAGGTGAAGACATAGTAAGATTCATTAAGGCACAGAGACTTCGATGGGCGGGCCACATGATTAGAATGCCGAGTGCGAGAGCACCCAGATCCATCCATAAAGCGCAACCTAACACCTCAAGAGGCAGAGGTAGACCCAGAACCAGGTGGAAAGATAAGGTAGAGGAAGATGTAGAAACTCTACAAGTAGGAAACTGGACACGTGTCGCTGAAGACCGTCAAAGGTGGAAGGGGATTGTTAAGGAGGCCAAAGCTCACCCTGGGCTGTAGAGTCAGAAGAAGAAGAAGAAGACTGTAAGAATTAAGCTATTAAATCTTGAACATTGAACACAAAAGTCTATAGTATCTTTAGTTACATGACTAGCTAATCAAATCTTGAAAATCAAGTTTCAGCCATCAAAAATAGTTTTACAAGTCTTGACTATTACTTGACTAATCTTGACTTCCATCAAGACTAATCTATTCACACTTGGCTATAATAATTAAGCTATTAAATCCTGAACATCAAACCTTGCGTTTTAACTTGATTGATTAGTTTATCAAATTTCGACAATCAAGTTTAAACCATCAAAAATAGTGCAACAAATCTTGACTTGTTGATTATTAAAACGTTTCTATCAAATTTACTTATCTAGTAGTCGAAGTCTATCTTGTATACCAAATTTTGACCATCAAGACTAATCTTCATTCTCGACTATAACAATCTGGCTATTAAATCTTGAACAATAAGTCTCTAGCGTCTTACAATTAGTTTACATGACAAGTTTGTACAATCTTGATAATCAAGTTTTAGCCTTCAAAAAAATGTCTAACAAATCTTGACTATTAAATATTGATTGTCACTAGTCTATTAAATTTTGATTCCCAAACTTTTTTTCTCGTAGATCACTTACAATTTTTTTTTGGTTTCGGTGGACCCCCTGTCGCTACATTTCTAACAAAGTCCCAAAACTCGTAAAACTAGAAACTCTAGACATTCTGCCTAAAATATTCGAACGAAATATTTTTGGAACTGTCAAAAATCTCCCAACAATTTGGAATTTCTTTTTGCTCCCTTAATTTTTTGGAGTAGTTTATTATCTGTATAGTTTATTATCTGTGTAGTATATATCTAGTATTATATTATCTGCCGACATTGAAAAATTTGGAATTTCTTTTTGCTCCCTTAATTTTTTGGAGTAGTTTATTATCTGTATAGTTTATTATCTGTATAGTTTATTATCTGTGTATATTATATTATATATCTAGTATTATATTATCTGCCGACATTGATGGGTTAAGCGAAACCAACATTTTTGTTCTTTAATAACGAAACCAGATAAAATTTCATGGACCCCCACTTACAACTTTGAACCTGTGAACCCTCATTTTTTCACGCAAACGCAGACTCCTGCCGAGTCTCCCGTAGACCCCTGGGAAGCACTGATCTAGATGAATCTATTTATTCTAAACTATAAGTTACGAATTAGGTCAAAAGTTTTTAGCATCTTGACCTACATTACTATTGTATCAAATCTTGAAAATCAAGTTTTAGCCATCAAAAATAATGTAACAAATCTTGACTACTAATTGTTGAATATTAAGGCTAGTTTATCAAATCTTGACTACCAAGCTTTGACCATCAAGACTAATCTATTTATTCTTGACTATAGGAATTGAGGTATTAAATCTTGGACATAAAGTCTTTAGGATATAGACGTACATAATTAGTCAAATCTTGACAATCAAGTTTCAGCCATCAGAAATAGTCAAACAAATCTTGTCAATGAATTATTGACTCATGTTCATCTATATTACCTAACCTATGTTATCCTATTATGCTGATCAGTAATTAGTATGGCACATATATTAAGTGAAGTTGTATAGTTATTACGTTATTAGTATAGTTATTAGTAAATATAAATAGTTAGGTTAGTTAAATGTAAAACATTATTAGATTTCACTTATCTAATTATAACTTAACTATATCCTTAGGTATACTTAACTATATCCTTAAGTAAAGTTAACTATGTTCTGAAGTAGGTTAGGTTTGTTTATTTAATTAACCTAACCTATACTTAACTATATCATGAAGTACACTTAACTATATCCTTAACGGTATATTTAACGGTATCGCCTAGTTAACTTAACTTGAAATTATTTTGGTTATTTTTTTATAATCTGCACGTGTTTACTGCAAGTTAAAATATAGGAATGAATACAGCGTGGACAAAATGAGGTAAAACAAAATAAAAATAGGTACAAGATAGTTTAAAATAGCCAGTTATTATAGGAAGAGGATATATAGATAATTCCATTTTATACATCGCAGTTTACACCATGAGTCTCCAACCTGCGGTCCGCGGGCCGCATGTGGTTTAAGACGAATTTCAATGCGGCTCAAAATAAAACATATTTTTGTTTTTAATTTATTTAATTATTTAAACCAATAAAGAAGTTTCACAAAGTCGTCAACAGTTATACATATTTTATTATTAAGTTGTAATGAAATATTTTCAAGTACTTGGTAATGTGTGAATGAGGAAGGAATTTTAAATGAAGCTTTTTGTCCGCTTAAGCTATGCTAATATATTTGTGGCTCTTGACTTCTACCAATAAAAAAAACTTCGCCCAGAAAAACTAAAATATTGGACAACCCTTTTTTACACTATATAACGAAAATTAACGATCTACTCTGGAATTGTCAAAAATAATTCCGTTAATACTTCTATTTACATAATATTTTGTTGCCTTTTTGTAGTACATTTATAAATTGAGTTATCAAAAATGTATATTAAAATGAAAGTCTGCATTTAATTTATATCAGCTTCATACTTGAGAATTTAGATATTTTTAAATATAATGTCAATGATGAGAATTCTAAAGGTTGTCGAAAGAAATATATACAGAAAAGGAAGTTTGTATCAAGTACCGAACTATTGCTTAGTGTATTAAATGTTAAGTGGTAACAAGTCTCAAGTACCGTAAACTACTTCAACTTGCTGGTACATTAACTGTAGACAGAAGAGACGACTAGCGGGGACCAGCAGCGCGTCCCCTATTCAATCGTCTTGTTCGCTAAATGTTTCAAACTAAATACAAATATTTCTACTCAAAGTAATCTAAAACTAACGGCGGAAACTAAATAAAACTGCACGTTTTAGATGCTCGAACGAATATTTAGATTTTTTTTTAAACATGTTTACGTTTCTAATATTTATGTATACTTGTACTTTTTTTTAATAATTTATACTTTGTTGGAAAGGAAGTTTATATATTCTGTGTATGAAAATATTATAAAATTTCTTTTTATTTTTGTTAGGAAACAGGAAGGAAATGTGTCACCGCAAAACATACAAAACTAACTAAACAAATAGACCGTTTCTGGTCTCTTTTATACAATCCGCCTCCCCCGCTTGGCCCCAGTGATAAATCACAACCCCATAGAGTATTGATGCCAAGTGCACAGATGGTTTTAACTAATAAAGCCCTAAAACTTCTTCTTGCTCGCCAGCCGATGCATATCCCAGCCATACCGAACCTTACGGCCTCGAATGTATTTATTGTTAGGAATTTTCAAATAGAACAGATGTTTTACGTAGAGAAAAGTGCATTCGTTAGGCACGCTCGGCTTAATATCCAACATTGCTTTTACTATAAGTTCTTTATATTCCTTTTTAGATTTCAAAATCGTTTAATATATCGCAATTTCCATTTAATTAAGATAACAAGGATTTGTTTTCAAGTGCTCCTAAACCAATTCAGATTTCGATCTGCAAATTTCTTACAATCCTATTTAGTAAATCATTTATCATTGCATTAATTAATTCTTAGGATGCTGTTAATATTATCACTCTATTAGACAACCTGTGGTTGGAATGTGATTTTCTTGTATATAAATCATATGACGATCTAATGTCGCAATGTTTAGTGCTCTGATTAAATATGTATGTTGCTAATTCCACCAATTAATTTTAAGTTTCTTGAATTTAACTAATGATGATTAAAATTAAAATAATAATGAAGATAAATATAACAATGAAGATGAAAACAATAAACAAAAAAAACATTTATTAGAGGTTTCTTAATTAATTAGCGTATTACATAAGACAAAATGATTTTGAAGCTCAGGTTAGGGTGTGCAATTATGAAAGGTTTATCGAACAGGTCCGCAAAATAGTATATTTTGTAGCTAGGGCGTTAAGTTGGCAATTTGACGCGAGAACGAAATTGGGCGAACGAACGAAGTTAGTGCGCACATTCGCTCGAGAGGGCAATTGACAATACCGCTCGTGTTACAAACAATATTTTTTATTACTCATGTGGATCCAGGGACCCAGGGGCCATCCACAAAAAATGGAATCAAAAATGAACAATTTGCTTTTTCAATTGTCTCCTGTGGTGTGGATTCGTCATAAGAACTCTCCCAAGTCTTCGGTATCACTATAGAATTTACACTAATTTTAAAATGTTTTCTTTAATTTTTATTATTATTTTGTAATGAAAAAAAATGTCCGACACTTTCCATGTCACTTTTTTAATATTGAGGTTTTAATGGTGTTTATTTTATTTATTTATTCGTTTTTTTTTATGTAACCTAGCGATATTGAATATGTACGTTACCCAGGTTATGTGTAAATACAACGAAAAGTGGCATTTCTCGTATTAATAAAGTGCGTCAAGAAGTACTTTTCGCGCATGTGAAATTAAAAAGTAGTTTATGATACAAGTGTGTACAAAAGCCTTTCACACACGTGTCATACAGCGTACAGCGTTTTATCTACGGAGCATGTCAATTGCTATTGAATCTACAAAAAGATACTTGTTTTTTACCGATAAATTGTAATTTTGACAGACAAAATACTTCAACTCATTGACACACTAAGGCTAGAACGTTCAGCGCCTCCGTAGTAAAAATTGCTAGTAAAAACGCACAGTGACGGGAACACTATTTGGTCGTTGTCGATGTGATCTAGGTTAACCTAGATTTAATATAGATTAAGTTATGGTTAGGTTGAGTTATATCGGAGCCAGATAAATCTAGACTGGGGGACCAATTCAAAATACTTTAAAAAATTAATTCAATTTTAATATACGTCAGAAAATTTATTTTCACTACGTCTATGTTTTTTGTTGAGTGATGCGAGTTGTTCCCATAGTAACAAACAGAAATCGTTTAATAATGAAACTCCGTTTGATTTACATTGGACTTTTACAAACGATTTTGATACTTTTGCACACGATTAGAATAATGGATGCCTTCACATACAATAATTTACTTATTAATGTGGTTATTTTGGTGTGCGAGTGGATAAAATATATATTTCATTAAAACTTTTTAAAGCTATGTTTAAGACAATAAATTTGACAAACAGAAAATTAGTAAGGCTTAAACATTAAACATTCCTTATAGACAATTAAATTATCTACAAGTTTTTTTGGAAAGATTTTTCAAAATTTTGTCTAGTTTCTTAGTTCTTTTCGCAAATTTGAGACGAGCAAAATATAAGAATTATAAATAAAATTATAAATAAAATAATTATAAATAAAATTAAGTTTTGACTTTGTTTAAGGTTGATTATTATCAAATTGATAGACTGTGTCAGTCTAGGCTTTTTTATAAGAAATTTAAGAAAATAAGAAATTCATGACGAGACAATAGGGAATATGCATGTTTTCTTATATAATTTTAATTCACTGTTTACACCGTTATAAGATAGTAATATAAAGAAGTTGTTGCTTAAAAGTGCTGTAGAAGTGCTGAAGAATTGCTTAAAAGTGCTGTACTTAAATTTAACAAAATATTTAAAAGAGAGAAAAATTTTGAGCTGTTTAAACGCCACCATTTTCGCGCGGTCTGTAGATGACGTCAATTGCTACTGACAGTTCAGTCCATTGTTTACTACGGCTGTTCTTGTTTTAACTTGACGTTTTTGGCGTTTGTTTTCTAACCAAACGACTGCAATGACATACAAATGTACAGAATTCGAACTTGTTTACATAGTATGTTACGTAACTTTCGTTTTAACCAATAGTGTTGCGTCTTAAAGATTTTAATTTTCCTCGCTTAATTTACACTTTTATTTATTAATTTTAGGTATTTAAAAAGACATTAATTACAAAAATAATGGTTTAGTTCAAATGTCTGGTTAATAAAGATTCTGAAAAAAAATATTTGAACCAAATTTAAATTTCTTCCATATTCTCTATTGTGAAATAAAAATAAAGTTTTGGAATTGTTGTTCAAGGTTCATAGAAAAAAAATCTTGACATATAAAAAATCTCTAGACACAAAGTTTTCTTATAAAGAATTAATTTACTTCTTGTTCTATTTGAAATTCTTCTGAAAACTTCATTCAGTTTTCGAGTTATTTTAGAATTTTTGAGACCAGAAAAATGTAAAAAAATAACAAAACTTAACTTTCGTTCAAGGTTGATTATTACCAATTTGATAATATGTTTTTACTAACACATTTAATTTTCTTTAAGTTTTATTGGAAACATTTATCAAAATTCCGCCTAGTTTGTGAGATATTTTTGCATTTTTGAGACAAAAAATGTGAAACAAAAACAAATTTAATTTTCCACAATTTTATTTCAAACATTTTTGAAACAGGTTTTAATGGAATTTTTTTTTAGGGTAGTTAAAAAGTTTCATTGAAACATTTTTCAATTTGCAACATTTTGTATTTCTCAAAAAATTTCGCTGCCCTATCCTCTTTGTGTTTGAATATAAATATTCTAATGTATTACTAAAAACAAGCCAACACAATAAATGCGGACATATCAATATTGAGGGGAATATTGATATGTTTTCTTCATTTATAATTCGTGAAGATCTTCATTTTTTATGATGAATAAGAAAATGAGCTTGTTATTATAAAACCTTGTTATTATAAAATTATAATTATTAATGAAATAAACCCAGACACATATAACATTTTTTTTGTGGTTATTATTGGATTTTAATCTGATTTAAACAGAATATGAAAATGAAACGACTGGCTTAATTATAACAATAATAATTTGGAATTTATTCAAAACATACAAGATTGAGTCGAACTCTAACATATGTTATTCGGCTTAACCTCAATAATGATAGGCAGACAAAGCTTCTTGTTTCAGTGTTGTACGGAGAGTGTTTATGCCCCTGCATTAACTAAAGTATTCGAGGGTATTATACATTTTCACGACATTAAACGTGAAGGATCTTTGGAATAGGGCTGTACGGAGAGTTTGGTTGAACGGAATCGAGGCATTAATAATTTTTGTACATGTCGTAAGTTAACTTCATACATACTTTTCCGCGAGGTAATTTTTTTTCTGACGTACGGTGAGAGATGTTACGAACATATTAAAGGTGAACCACCTAGGTAATATTGAGAGATCGTCTATTCTTAACCAATTCAACTTCCGAATCTTTTCTGATACGTGATCCATTTTCTTGGGATCATTTGAAGTTTGTAGATAAATCTAGAGCAGTTGCATTTATAATCTGCGCTTGTTTACCTAATCTAGGCATGGATAAAAACAAAGAAACCCTAATTTTAATAAGGCAGTACAAAAGATTCACATAGTTTTTTCCGTAATTTAAAGTTAATAACCTGGAAGTTAAGGCACTATAACATTCTTTTTATGATGAAATTAACATGACTTTTAAATCTAATGTCACTATCAATTAGTAGGTCTAGATTTCTTGCTGTATTTGTTAGTGGCATTAATTCTTTGTTCGTCCTAATCACCACTTCATTTTTTTTACTTAATATTGGAATTTAGAATTATTAGAACAGTGCGCCCTACTACTATTCTATATAAGTTGTCTTCCGAGTATTCTAAAATTGTTGCAACGTCACAACTAATGGCGTTGCAAGCTTTCTTCACATTAGCAGTGTCAAAATGTTGATATATTTAGATAAGACAAGGGCGAATGAACTAAACAAGACTGGATGAATTCCGGTAATAAGCAGACAAGTTAATAGTTAAATATGGCTGGATAGGATATACTGGATAGGCGAGACTGGATGATACTAGACAAGACAAGGTTAAACTAATTGAAAAATATTTAAGTCATAGAATGAAACTAAAAATATTGGAAAAAGCTAGAGACTGGATGAAACTAGACAAGTCTGGGTGAAACTGAACAATGGATGAAACTAAACAAGACTGGATGAAACTGGATACATATCATTTGCAAACCCACCGCTTTTGGTGTTAATAATTTGTTCAACATATCAGCCATTTTTTGTAGAAGCCAGATTTTGGTTGAAATTTTACTGAAACATTATAATGCCATCCTAATATAAATTTCACAACATATTTGATATTTTTTCCACATAAGTCATATTTTGACTTATCTATATTTGACGCTTAAAGCAATTTTTATCACTCATGCACAATAGTACTGTCTTGGTGCACGTTTTTTAGTGCGATAAATTGTCAATATTAGTTGTATTTTATATAACTTGAATAACGCACGAAAATATGCAATATCGCTAGGTTACATTAAAACAAATAATTTAATAAAAATAAAATTAATACAATTAAGACCTCGGTATTAAAAAAGGGACGTGAAGTGTAAGAATTTTTTTTCATAACAAAATAAAAATTAAAGATAACGTTTTAAAGTGAGCGTAAATTCTATGTTGATACCGGAGACATAGGAGAGTTATTATGACGAATCCACACCAATGGAGACAATTGAAGAAGCAAATTCTTCATGTTTGCTTCATTTTTTTATCCCGCCCCATGCTAGGGGAGCATGACTGATAGTGTAACATGGGCGAAATTGTCAATTTCACATCGATCACACCATACTTCACCCTCACTTCATTTTTCGTGCGCACATTTTCGCTCTCGAGTAATATTGACAACCTTTCGCCCTAGTTACAAAATCTACTATTATATTTAGGCTTTCCTCTGTTTTTTTTGAAGTTTTTTGACAGTTTCAAAATTGAACATAAAATTCAACATTGTCAATAATAACAACATAATTGTATTTGTTTCTTGGCTCTTAATTTTGTTATTATAAAGTCACTTTACAGAATGAATAACAATTTATTTATTTAAATATTTAAAAATTAAATATTACATTTTAAATTAAAATTGGCATTCAAAATGGCAACTTCTTTTATAGTCACATTTGACATTGATGCACGTTTCAGTATTAAAGGAAACTATGAAAGATAATTTAAAATGGCGGAACAAATTTTAAAGTCATATGCTATTTTAATAGAAGTTAATTCATTCGGCGTTAACATACATGAAAATCTATATAAAATAACCTAATTTTAACAACTAAACTGACATTTCATTCAAAATATCGGCAAATCCTATTGTCACATTAAGTTTCCATTTCATTCATAAAATAAATAAAACCGAGTTATAGAAACCTTAATCTCTTGAATAGAATTATATTATTGACATTTGACATTTGATTCAAAATGACAACTGACATATTTACATATTTGTGAACAATCTCTTATATTTCCACATGTTGCGTTGTCATATTTTGCCTTATCTAGACAGTTGTCGTTTCAAAATATATTATTTGTATGTTTTATTGTGTTTGATTGTTTTTAACTTTTGAAAAAATATTTTTTCAGAATTTTCGGTGTCATTGCTTTGAGTAAAACAAATGGGCAACTAAAAATGGAAATTAATTTTACAAAAATTGTTTTAAAATTTTTCTCAAAATTGACATTTAATTCAAAATAGAATCCCACGCTAAAATCAATCAATTGAGAGTGATTCGCTAATGAAAAATTCATTCAAAATACTCGATTTTTCATAACTAAACTGACGTTTTATTTAAATTGACGACATATTCTAATGTCACATTTGACATTCCTTCTCGACAATTTACTATTATTTCTTGATTGCTTTTATTTTCAAATTGTTGCATTTCAAATCAAAATTAATATTCTATCCAAAATGGTAACTAATTCTAGTCACATTTGACATAATATGATTCAAAATGGATGAATTTTAGAAACATTATGAATTAATATTGACATTTAATTAAAATTAATTAACTAATATTACATTCAAAATGGCAAACAACTCAAATTATAAAGTCACTTCTCATAAACAAACAAATTTGCGTGTATTCTTCGATATTATTATATTTAGTCTGCCTGACCTAACTTTACCTACTATTTTTACTCTAGCCAGCCTAACTTTAGCAATTATACTTCGTTTATTTAAGCTATGTGTAATTTATAACACTGAATTGATAAATTCACTGTTTTAACCACAGTGACACCTTATAGGAACCACACGTATAAGTGTGTTTAAAACATAGTGAATTTATCAATTCCGTGTAAATATCGAATTCCCCGTAGTAACGGTCGCAACCATCCTATTAATGTAATTTATAATTTTATATTTTATAAATTTGAAATAAATAAATTAGATTATAATGCATTTATATTGTATACATATTTTTATTATAATTAATTTTCCACTTTAACAATTTATTTTTAGTATTTTTCATTTAGTAGAACATTTCGAATGCAAATGTCGATGTAATCCGTAAAACTCTTAAAAGCTGCAGCGAGTTTTCAATCAGATTTTATTACCAGCTGAAGTTACTCTAACGAGATTGATTGCAGCGTTCTATTAATACTTCATTTTGTTTTATTCCCTTCTTTTCAGTTCTGAAAGTCCTTTTTTCCTGTTTGGACATTTAATTGGACGCAAGTTTTCAAACTCTTTTTAAACGTTCGTTGAAAGTGAAAAGTTTTTCAACAGAATTACAACAAAAAAAAATGTTTTTATTGTTAAATCAACAGTTTCAACATTTTAAATTATATGTTGGTTTTTATTATCCCTATTATTCATCGTTTGTTTCAAATTATAATTTAATAATTAATAAATATAAAAATTATAATAAATTTTTTTTTTAATTTCCTACAAATTATGAATTTACATGTATCTATCGATCAATTTTTATTTAGATGAGTTTGATTCTATATATTTTGTGGAGTTTAATTTTGCTTAGTTGCATGGGAGATTTTAGTAAATAGTTGGTTTTCAATAGGCCTGAAAGTGAAAAGTTTTCGGAATGTTTAGAATCTTTTGAGATCAGATTTCTACCTGAATCCAGACGGATGTTGACACATTTCGGTTTTGAAAAGATTCTTCCCGCTAGCATCAGTTGAAAGCATTCTCCCAAATTCCATTTAAGATTTTTTCCTTTTTATACTTTTCTAATACGTAATACTTTAGTAAGTGAGAACAATAAGCTTCAGAAATTTAGTTCTAATTTCAAAAATCTAAATAGAGTTAAGTTAAGAGCCTTGATTAAATATAATAATTTAGTTTGATAGAATATCAGTTTATTATCCTAGTTATATATACAATACTAAAAGATACTTTAGCCTACAGCACTAGTGTGCTGGATAGAAAATACTTTGGACCTTGATTAAACATTAATTAATTTATTAAAATACTAGCTAATTATTCTAATTATGTAGACTAAACTACAAGAAAATCAAGTCTAGTCTGCTAAAGGTAGAGTGCAAATAGAAAATACTTTGGTTCTTGGTTTACGTAATTAATATAAAACAATACTAGGTTATTACACTAATTATGTAAAATATAGACTACGCTATAATAAAATATAGCCTAGTCCGCTAAATCTAGTGTGGTAAATAGAAAATATTTTATAGTCTAGTGAAAGAATTAATTTAATAAAATACTAGCGTATTGTCCTAATCATGTAGACTATACTACAAAATAGACAACCTATACTATACTACAAGATATACTAGACAATTTAGTCGAGTAGGCTCTTATTAACAATTACTACAATAATAAGAAGATTACTTAAACTTTAATCTAGTCCCATCCAATCTTGTCATTATAAACTATTCTAGTTAAAAAAACAACAATTTAGAATTCAATATTTGTTTCTTCTTGTTTCGAATAGGAATTGGACCCCGCTTGTTCAACTGTTAGGCTTTCAATAATATATAAATAAGTATTAATGTGTTTTTTATTTAAAATTTTGAAGCCGACAACGTAGTGATACGTCAATTTATAAACAATGTTTATGAGCCGTCGAGGTAGGGTACTAGCTCGTTTTTTTTTAAATTTAAAATTTGAATCGTTAGAAGAAAATGAAATGGAAAAACGATTTAGTTTCATGTGATTTTTGAGAAATTTTCGTTTTGAAAAGTTTTTTTTCTTGGAACGAGTCTTACGGAGCTGAAACATAAATTTTCCCAAAATCGCTTTTTCGCAGACGTTTTGCACGGCGAATCGCGAAACTAGGAAAGAAATTAGTGTTTGGGAACTGTTAATGGTCGGATTTTTGACTAGAGGAGACTGGATTAGAGATATAATAGATAATGACCAGAAGCATAAAAATCCTCGAATGAACCCTCAAAAAATTTGCCTTCGGAAAAAGTAGCCCCTAGCAGTATTTTGAACCGGAAAATTTGCAACTTACCGATTTTATTATTGAAATTCTTTTATATTTTTCTTATTTTGTATTTTTCACTATAATAATTGTTATAAACAAACTTTTATTAAACCTCAAAAAAAGGGGCCCGGCTTTTGGCGATATTTATCTTTCTGGTATTCATGTTTGTCATTTCTCAATTGTCAACTCACTATTAGTTCCAATTAAATAATCATTAAACCTATCATAACATGTTTCAAACTGTGAATTTTGGTAGGTCTTTAGTCAATTGTCAACTCACTACTAGGTCCAATCAAATCATTATCAACCCTATCATAACATGTGTCAAACATCGTCCTTGATCTAAGTCTAACTGTGAATTTAGGTAGGTTTTATTAACGTTCCATCAGTTCCATCTGGTTCCATCTCAACGTTCATTCAGATCGTTCCAATCTACCTATTTCCAGTTTCTCCAGGTAATCAGTTTTCCAATACATGGAGCACACATGTAAGATGTATTTAATTACTTTTTCAGAGTCAAAGGAGTGCTGTGTTTCATTGATGTGTCTTGCAAATTGAGAGTTAGGGTTCAAGCTGGCAATTTCTGATATATGCTCCTTTAGTCTCACTTTGAAGAAGCCACATTTAAGTTTATATACTCCTTTTGGCGCCTGCAACGGTGAATATCTTGGACGTATTATTAGAAATTTCGAAGTGAGTCTAAAGGTCGATTTTCATATACCCGACACTCAGCTACGCGACATCGCCTGTCAAATAATAATTACATTATTTAAATGGGCACGTTTTCTCACTATGGCTACGCGGCAGCCACGCGACGTGCCCATTTAAAACAATGTAATCATTATTTGGCAGGCGATATTGCACGACGTCGCGTAGCTGAGTGTGGCGCATATGGGAATCGACCTTAAAGGAGGATGTATCAGAAATTGACAGCTTGAACCCTAACCCTCAATTTGCAAGACACATCGATGAAACACAGCACTCCTTTGACTCTTAAAGTATTGGCATGTATTGGAAAACTGATTACCTGGAGAAACTGGAAATATGTAGATCCAGATGGAACGTTAATAAAACCTGCCCAAATTCACAGTAGACGCTAGATCAAGGACGATGTTTTATGATAGAGTTGATGATGATTTGATTGGACCTAGCAGTGAGCTGACTGAATTGACAAATGACAAAATGACCACCTAAATAAATAGAAAAGTATTTACAAAAAACAAGTTGACGATCTACATATAACTTATATAAGAAAAATATATAAGAAAATGAAAGTTTTAGTTTTTTTTATTTTTAAATATTAACTGTTCATATTATATATTCCCTGAATTCAAATTTAAAAAAAACAGACATCTATTTTTAAATTTAATAAAGCCGAAACTAGTTAAAGAAATATCTTTTTCTTGAAGTAAATTAAGTATTAACCCTTTCGCTGCGAATTACTTTTTGGAACTGATGTGATTGAGTGCTCAATATTCTGAAAATTATATTATAGCCTGTGTGGAATACTTTTATTAATTGAATATTGCCAAATTTTCGAAAACTAAAATCTATATATGAAGAAAATTTTCTTTTTTTTGTTCATTTGAGTGGATAAACGAATAAAAACGAAAAAAAAAAAATATTATATGATATAATAAGCGAAATTCTTGTTTTATGTAAAAATTGAACGAAAACGTCAAAACATTTGTCAAATATTGCCAAATTTTCAAAAACCAAAATCTATTCGAAGCAAAAGTTTTTTTGTTGATTTGAATAGACAAACCTTGCAAAATTCTTTTGTTTTGTGTAAAAATTGGACGAAAACCTCAGAATAATTTGCAAATTTTCAAAAACCAGAATCTATATGAAGCAAATTTTCTTTTTTAGTTGATTTGAGTGGACACACTTTGCAAAATTATTTTGTTTTATGTCAAAATTGGACGAAAACGTCAAAATAATTTGCAAATATAATCAAATTTTCAAAAACAAAAATCTTGAATCGAATCAAATTTTGTTTTTCTGTTGATTTTAGTGGACAAAGTTTGCGACATTCTTTCGTTTTATGTCAAAATTGGACGAAAACGTCAAAATAATTTGCAAATATTAACAAATTTTCAAAATCCAAAATCTATTCGAAGCAAATTTTTTGTTTTTTTTTGTTGATATGAGTGGACACACTTTGCAAAATTCTTTTGTTGAATGTCAAAATTGAGTGAATAGGGCAAAATAATTTAAATAAGTCTAGACTTGTCTGTCTGTTCTTGCCTGTGTAGTCTCGTACGTCTAGCGTTGTCTGTCTAGTCTTATCTGTTTAGTATTGTCTGTCTAGTCTTTCCTGTTTTGTCTTGTCTGTCCAGTCTGTCTGGGTCTTGTCTGTCCTAGTCTTGTCGGTCCTAGTCTTGTATGTCCTAGTCTTACTTGTCCTAATCTTGTATGTGCTAGTCTTTTATGCCCCCAATCTTGTCTGTCCTAGTCTTGTCTGTCCTAGTCTTGTATGTCCTAGTTTTGTTTGTCCTAGTCATGTCTGTCATAGTCTTGTATGTCCTAATCTTGTCTGTCCTAGTCTTGTATGTCCTAGTCTTGTATGTCCTAGTCTTGGCTGTTGTAGTCTTCTATGTCCTAGTCTTGTGTGTCCTAGTCTTGTCTGTCATAGTCTTGTATGTCCTTGCCTTGTCTGTCATAGTCTTGTATATCCTAGTCTTATCTGTCCTAGTCTTGTCTGTCCTAGTCTCGTCTCTCTTAGTCTTGTTTGTCCAAGCCTTGTATGACATAGTCTTGTCTGTCCTTGCCTTGTCTATCATAATCTGGTATGTCCTAGTCTTCTCTTTCCTAGTCTTGTATGACGTCTTGTATATCTGTCCTGCCTGTCCAAGTCTTGTCTCTCCTAATCTTGTCTGTCCTAGTCTTGTATGTCCTAGTCTTGTTTGTCCTAGTGTTGTCTGTCCTAGTCTTGTATATCTTAGCCTTGTCTGTAAATGTCTTGTCCGTCTAGTCATGTCCGCCTAGTCTTATCTATCCAGTCTTGTCTGTTTAGTCTTGTCCGGCTAGTCTTGTCTGTCTAGTCTTATCTGTAAAATCTTGTGATTCTAAATTTGTCAATCTTGTCTTGTCTGTCTAGTATTGCCTGTTTAGTCTATCTAGGCTTGTCTTGTCTGGAACAAACTCAATTTGAAACAACTTCATATTGCGACAAATTCAAGTTGCGACTTCGCATTGCGACAAATTCATGTTGAACCGACTTCATCGAGACAATCTATAAACAAATTCATGTTAAAACAACTTCATGTTGCGACAAATTCAAGTTGCGGCTTCGTATTGCGACAACTTTAAGTTGCAACAACTTCATATTGAACTTGAATTAGACTACTAACTTATAATAATTAAGTGAACCATGGTGAGCACAATCTAATCAATCCGTCTACTCCAATAGACCTTTTCAGAGTTGAAATATTTTTATATTTTTAATGTATCATTTAAGCACTATAATGATTATAAATATTTTTAATGTAATGTATATTACATTTTTTGACGTATAATCAATGAAAATAACAAAATGTGCCCCAAACTTTCATATTCTCTGCGCTTAACTAAGCGTAAAAAGATCTATTCTAAAAAAAATCTAGTTAGCATTGTAGCGAATTCATTAAATTAAGTACATTTTAAAATAGTAGACTACATAGACAAGACAAGAACGACTAGATGACAAGTATGACATAGACAAGTATGCTATCCGCACAATTTTTTGGTATTTTTTTAAATATTCATCTTTCCAACGATAAGACCCTAGATGCAGGGGTAAGTCCCGAATCTTTCACCTAGGGTAATACAACGCTCTAATGAGAGTGTATATATTTATTAATCTCTTTGTTATATAAAAATAAATTTTAAAAAGTCCAAAATTAATTCATCAGTTAAATCTTAAGAATGAATTAAGTCGATAGACTGCTATAGCAGCCCATAGCATCTGGCCGCCAAATCAATTGAACTACTATAACAGTCTATAGCAACTGGGCGTCAAATCAATTGAACTGCTATAGCAGTCCATAGCACCGAAAAGGTTAACAAAGCAAAACACAAATATTAACCTTCAAGTTGGTCAAATCCACAAATAATGATAGATGAAAGGTGGCTGTAGTGACGTCACGGCCGCCATTGCCACCATCTGTCAAAACACTTTTCTCGCGGAGAGATTTCAATAAAATATTTAAATATCGCAAACAAAAATTCCCCGGACGAGTGAAATATTTCAAAATCTCGCTGATAAACTCACCAACACGACGAAAACAATTTCCACCGCCTGCCATCAAATTTCAGCACCGAAATTGAGAAGAATTTGCAGGAGACGACACGATCACAGATTCGAACACACGCCCACAACACACGAACAACTGCAACTTCGGCAAGACTCGGCCGACGATCTTTGAGTGACCTACATTTGTTGTTAAACTTAGGGTTCTATTAAATAAAGAAGCTATACACTTACCTAGATTATATTTAGTAAATCGCAGTCAATTTGTTGCAATAAGAACAATACGGCCCAATCTGATGAACAAATGTAGGTGTCCCTACATTCGTCCGCCGAGTCTTGCCGAAGTTGTCGTTCGTGTTTGAGTCGGTGGTCGAGTCGTCTCCTGCAAATTCTCCTCAATTTTTGCAAGTTTCGGTGCTGCAATTTGGTGTCAGCCGCTTGAAATCGTTCTCGACTTCTTGGTAAGTTTATCAGCATCATTTTGACATAATTAACTCGTCCGGGGAATTTTTGTTAGCAATGTTTAAATATTTTATTGAAATCACTCCGCGAGAAAAGTGTTTTGACAGATGGTGACAATGGCGGTCGTGCCGTCACCACAGCTACCTTTAATCTATTATTAACGTGTTATTTCTCAATTTAAAACGCGATTTTACTAAAGTTTCTGGCAACAGAGCTGTATTCTGTCTTGAAAGTTTATAGTACAGAATAGTAATTGAAAGGAGTCGACTGTATTTTCTCTCTCTATAACTATATTTCCATCTTTTTCTTTTCTCTCACAATCAGCTGTTCTCGCGACGTTGCCAAGCCATTCGTCATGTGAATTACTGTGGATAAACAAGATTCAAAATAAAAAGTTTAAGTATAGCTATTTGTCACAAAAATTTATGAATAAATTGACTAATAAGGTAAATATACGTTTACCCATTACATTATCTTTCTAAAAGATTTCTAAAAAATATACAAAATTATTTTATTTTGAATAATTACAGTTATTTGTGGAATTATTACCTCAATACATTGTCTAGCTAGTGTGTTTATTTACTAAATGCAATACATTATTGGATTCTGTAGGAAGAGTACATTAAAAAGCTAATTGGACATATTCCGTTAACATTTCTCAATTTTCGCTAATAATAAAAATAAATAAATGAAATAATACAGTAGCTCTATTATTTTATTTATTTATTTTTAATTTTTAAGGAGATTATGCAGAAATAAAGTAATTTACTTTTAAGGTTTCTCTTGTAGAATTGGTCCGAATAAAAGTTAAACTTCAATTGCGATAAGTATAATTACTTCTCGCACCTATTACATTTTCCATAATATTTATAATAAACGCATGGATTTATTAATCAATATTCAACTTTTTTTTAAAAATACAAATATTTATTAAAATATTATGTGAATACATTGTCTAGCCAGTCTATATATTTACTGAACACATCTTCTGCAACAAATATAAAAAATACATGCTTCTACTAGTAAATGTATAATTTCGGTTGCTTGAAAATACAGTCATATATGCAATTATATATAGAATGACTTGTAAAGGCAGGTAAATCACTGTTTTCATTCAATCCATATTCTGTATATTCCATATTTAATCCAAATTCTGTAACATATATAAGAAGTAAATTTGTCTTCCAGTAAATGCTTAAATTTACTACTTCTTGCTAAATTGCTTCTACTAATAACGCTTTGTTTTTCCTTCACTTCGTTAATTTTAATTATAAAATTTAACATAAATATCAAATTAGTTTGTGAATATGCTGACTAGTAAGAGTATATATTTTATAAATATATATTCTGTAATATTTGTAGTAAACACATGCTTCTAAACTTAAAACGAACGGAACACAGCCTGAATATATAAATATATTCAGCCTTTCCGGAGCTCTATAACAATTACTGAGTCTTTTTTAGGACTACCAAAACAAATCTCATGTGAAATTTGTAAGTTATTTTATAGCTTTGAGTCCACCTTCGTGGCACTCAACAAAAGCCATAAAAATAACATTGTTTTTAAGATCATGTCTTTCCGATACCTTAAGTCAGCGTTTCCCAAAGTGTGGGTCGCGACCCGGCGCCGGGTCGCAGAAAAATTTTGCCGGGTCGCGAACAAAAATTCTAAAAACACATTTTTTTTCTTTTTTGATGCTTTGAAGAAAAAGGAATTAATTGTTTACTGCTAAAAAATATTGGAAAAAGCACTTTTGCCTCAAATAAACATCTCACTTTGACAGCTTTAGAAATTTCCAAGTTAATAGCTGCGACAGCTCCAGCACTATGAGGATAGAGACCTCATACTGTTGGAGAAAAATTAATACGCAAATAATTTATGCGGAATAAAAGAAAAAAGTTTATTTTCGGCGATCATTCATCATAATCGTTGTCCATTGCTGACCATAGGCCTCTTCTAGGTTCTTCCGTGTTTCTCGTTTCTGGGCCGTCAGTATCCCATTCCCAGCGATTACCTTTATATCATCGCTCCAGCGTATCGGTGGTCTACCTCTACTTCGTTTGTCTTCTCGTGGTCGTCATTCCGATATCCTTTTACTCCACCTGACGTGACGTTCTGATGTTCTCACCATATGACCTTTCCATCTCCATTTCATTCTAGTTATGTGACTTTGACTTGAGTTCTTTGTCTGATGGTATTATTGGAAATTCTCGTTTAGTCATTCCAAGTATAGCTGTACTTTGACCTACTATTAGATTTTCTGCTGTTTTTTTTTTGTTAATGTAGGAGTTTCTGCTCCATATGTTACTACCGGTAGCACGCATTGTTCGTACCCTTTTTTCTTCAGTCATACGGGTATCTGACTTTTAAATCCATCTCTTAGTTTGACAAAAACAGCGCAACCCAAAGCAACCCAATATGTATTTCGTGGCCGATGTATTTGTACATATGCGTCTCTTTTATCTGGAAGTCGCCTACTCTGATGTTTTATGCAATCAATAGATTTGTCATTATTTTTTGCATTTTACTTAATTTTACTTGCATTTATTCGGAAACCGACTTTTGCTGAGATCTGTATTATTTCTCCAAGCATCCGTTTTGCATCGCCGGTATTATCTCTGATAAAAACGATCTTGAACGAATCTGAGGTATGTCTGCCTTTTGCCATCGATATTGCTGCCTCTATTATCCCAACTAAATGATGTCATTGCGTATTTAAGGACAACTGTGAAAAGTTTAGGCGAAATAGGGCCCCCTTGTTGGACTTGTTGTCGGCCTACTGTAATTTAGTCTGTTATTTCATGAAGTTTTACAGTAGTGGTTTTACAGTACTGTATTTGTATTCTATAAGCCTTATATTTCTATAATCTATCCTACACTCTAACTCAAGTTCTGCTATTATTGATGTTAGTTCTACTATAAGGAATGCTTTATGGAAATCAATATATATCAAGGCTAAGGGTGTTATGGTTCATACCACCATGCAAAGCTAAAGGCTCGCACGCACCTAATCCGTCATCATCGGACGATGACGCTCGTGTTTGTATACGCGCTCTCTTTCTTTTACAAGTGTTTGATTCAATCGTCTGAGTTCAGCCGTCGTCGCCCGAGAAAACTTCGACCGTTGACGGGTTAGGTTAGGTTCTGAATGCTTTTTGTCACCACTTAAACGTGTCAAGAACGTTGTACTTAGAAAATAAGCATCGAAACAGATTGGATGTCGAACCTAATTTAAAAATGAAATTAACATCATTACCTCCTAATTTAAAAATGTCATGTAATGACAAACATCATCATTCTCCGCACTAAGGACAAAATATGTAAAACAAAGTTTACTTCATTTACTAAAGTTTTAAATCAATATATTTGTTGATTCTTTAGTTATTATATTTTTCTCTTTTAATTATTTTGCAATGTTTGTGTATGAAATAAACAAATATCTTAATTTTTAAACGTCATACCGGGCCGCCGTCCGTAGCAGGTTATTGATTGAACTGATAAAATAGAATTGGTAAAACTGTTAATTGTTTGTGAATTTTTGAGAGCAACGAAGGTGAACTGAAAGCTATAAAAAAACTGACAAATTTCACATGAGATTTGTTTTGGTAGTCCTACAAAGACAACAAGTAATTCTTATAGAGCTCCGGAAAGTCTGCATATATTTATATATTCAGGCTGTGTTCCGTTTGTTTTAAGTTTGTATGATTATCTAGCTAGGGTGGTTTTACCAATTCTAACACATGCTTATATTAGTAATTAATTTAAGTACAATTACTTATCAAATGCATTGATATTTAGTTCATATATTTTCCGTGACATCTGTGTATAAAAATACATGATTCTATCAGTAAATATATTTAAATATTTTATTTGCTTAAATATACGGGTGCTTATCAAATTAATTAACTTACTATAATAGTGAATGTAATAGTGAATACATTGACTAGTAAGCGTATATATATTCTGTACGTTTTCTGTAGAATTTATAATAGACAAGTACTTCTACTAGTAAATATTTCTTTTGCAATTACTTCTCAATACAGTTATTTATCAAATTAGTATGTGAATACGTTGTTTATTAAAATTACATATTCTGAGCACGAAAATCGTTTACTGTTTTCCTGTTAAATTAATTCACAATTTTGAATAAAATTGATTTTCATTTGTATAAAACACAAATCTCAACAAACCAATCGAAATGTTGATGACTGAAATGGTATCATTTTCTTGTCTAGCCTGGTGTAGTCTTGTCTAGACCTATATCCTCAAATACCAAATTAGTATGTGAATAAGTTGTCCAGTAAACGTACATATTCTACCGTAAACGTCTCAAATTCTTCTACTAATAATTGCTTTCGTTCCTTATAAATACGGTTATTTATCAAATTAGTTTGTTAATATTTTAACTACTATATATTTAGTGTACAATAAATACACTGTCTGTACATTTTATATAAGACACGTAACTATTTTAGTAAGTTTTTCATTTTGCATTACTTGTCAATACAGTTAGTTAACCAATTAGTTTGTGAATACGTTACAGGTACATATTTTGAACACATATTTTAACTAATAGTTACAAATCAGTTTTGTGTATTACTTGATCATGCGCGTATATTTACCAGATACATTTTCTATAATTTGTACAAAAATCTGTTTTATAATATTATAATCTGATCTGTAAGATTTTTTAATAACAATTTTCTATTTTTATTGTTTCCTGTATTTATAGTTTCCGCAGTTTCTACAGTCTGATACTAATCACAGGCAATTACACAATTAAAATAAAAATACGGTAATTTACTATGTGCACATATAACACATCACATCCTTCTTAACATTCCAGGCGATTTGAATAATCACATTCCGTGTTTTGAATAAAATTTACTAAAGCGCACCTGAGAATGAAGGAAGAATAAAAATTAATAAAATAACATTTAAAGCTGTGTAGAAAATGGAAATAGTAATTCTTACGAAAATCATTTTACTGTTAAATTAATGCACAGTTTTAATTAAAATTTCTTTTATATAAAACGCAAATCTCAACAAACCAAACCAAATCTGGGTAACTAAAATGGTATCATTATCTTGTCTATCCTAGCGTAGTCTTGTGTAGACCTGTATAGTCTCGTCTGCTCTTATCTGCTTTTGTTTAGTCTCGTCAAATATTGTTTAATTTCGTCTAGTCTTTCTTGTAGAAGAAATATTTATTGAAAACAAAAAGTCAACAAAAGGCTACCGACCACTAAGTCTTTCCGCCTCTTTCCTGTATTGTCTAGTCTTATTTTATTTTGCCTGGACAAGTCAGAAAAATTAAGATATTTTAAACGCAAAATAAGATTATATAAGAAATTATTTAGATTAGATACTTTTCAGTATAAATAAAACTAACAAAAATCAACATTTAGCGTGTTTAATTATTGTAAGTACATATTATTTTTTATTTTATTTTTGTTATATAGAGAATTGCTTCTTCAGCTTTATCTTGTTGAAAACAGCCACACGAAAGATCGTTAAAGGTCCTAGTGGGTCGTAATTGTTGCTCGGTAAGCCCTCTTTATCGGGTGAAACTCATTGAGTAGTTTCAAGGGAGCTGCAGCAGCCAACCAGGTTCAGATTCACCTAAACTCTCCGAGATAATAATAATAATTATATGTTCTGAACGTCCACTTTTATCAAAGCAACTCCACTCACGTTACCATCACATTTTATACAATGGAAAATCGTTAAAAATGAATTCAATTTTATAGTCGGATTAACAGTAATGTTAATGAAACTTTTTGGTAATTAAGATTTTAAATAATCTAGATAGTTGGAAGAATACGTGTAACGTTATAATTAAGAAAATTAGTGTAGTAGAAAATTGAACATTTTGGATTATTAAATTGTGATTCACAAAGAGATTTTGTTTTGTTTTCGGAATTCAACCACATATTAAGAAATTTAATTTTAACTTTCTGTTGTTGAGGAATTTATGTTGCCTAGACAAGTTTCTTTCTCTTTCTCAACATGTACACCTCTCACATCTTTGTCTTGGACGATCGTGAAAACTTCGTTTACATTAATTAAAAACTCTTCTGCATTCACCTTATAATTTTTCCTACTTAACTAATTGCAATTTAAGCAAATTTTCAATTTGCAAAAGTGAAAGGGTTTCAAGTTTCTATTTTCTTGTAAAATCGAGATAGGAAAAAATGCTTCCCACGTTTCTGCGTGATCGTTTGATTCTCCTTCTCGCTCTAACGTGCATCCCCGGTTTTACAATAGAGTTTTGAGCCGCACCTTCCTTCTTTTCTCGATAATGCATTAATTTGTCGCTCCCTTCGGGTTTTCTTGTTTTAAATTCAGTTTAATTGGAAACCTTAGAAATGAACATTTTTGAAGTAATTATAGGGCTCCCATCCTGTGTTTTAATTAAAATTTAAATAGAAAGAAAAACGTTTACATTTAGGGTTTACAAGCGTTAAAACTGTGATAAACTGTTGACACGTGTTAAAATAGATTTTATAAAAATCCGAGAAACATAAATTATTATTTGATTTTGGTGTTAATTTATATAGTTACTCAACATAACTAAATTTTATATATAATAATAACAAATATTTATTAATATATGTACAAATATGACAAATGGCTATCGATCCGAGGTCTATTAACCTCTTGTATTTTTATAAAGGATTTGGTTTAAATTTTTGTATTCTATTATTTTTAGTTCTTCAATTCCATGATCGTATTTATACCTTCCCACATGAAAAATGTTTTTGTATTATCTGTTTTCGTTAAGATAAGCCAAGATCATAAGATAAGTTTCGATAGGTCTATAACTATAGTAGAAAAAACTGTTTGTGTATGGAGTTATTTTATCATTTTTTATTCATCCTGGACCATGCAATATACTGATGGGACATATACCTAATCCTCTTAAAGTTAGCTTTTGTACTGTTGGTAGTAATAATATAAACTCAAAAATGCAAAATGCAAAAATTACTCAATAATAATGAAGCTAGGCGAAATTTAAAACAATATATCTAATTAAACCTTTTATAAACTATTAGTGCAATTTTGCAATAAAATTGCAATAAAACGAAGGGAATTAAATTTTCTGTATGAAACGTTTTTGTTTATCGTTTTGTGTGTATCAAGTTGATAATAAACTTTGAAATATTGCCAAATAATATTATATAATATTAATTATATAATATTAATTATATATATATATATATATATATATATATATATATATATATATATATATATATTTCTCAGGATTCGAAAATATGTAATTCGAAAACTGAACGAGTCATTCCATGTCAATTGAACACGGAAAAATACCATTTTCATCCTTACCATCTCAGATTTTCTTGAAATTTGGCACAGGTGTACCTACTATTGGTATTTACCTACTTTGAAAAATATGAAATTTTAGTGAAATGTGACAACTCGTTTTTTAATTATAGTGCTGTAAGTATGTTTGTAAAAAAAAGGGAACACCACCTTTTTGAAACGCTGTAGCAGCCTTCTTAATCGAGCTAGAGACCTGGAATTGGCGCCATTTTGCAGAATTTTTCACGCCCTTTTCTATGATATACAACACTATATAAGTTAACATATGAAAAAATAATCACAAAACCTAATATTAAATGTGAATTTAATTTTTTTCAGAAAGTACATATTTTAAATTTTCAAATTAATTACATGAATATTTAGTATTTTTGCAAACCAGACAAAATATAAATTTGGTCAATGCCTTCATTGTTGTTATTTATATTGTTTATGTGTATTGTTTAACCAATAAGTTGGGTTAGGTTTCAATATGGAAACTGATACATTGAGAATTCAGTGTTGAAATCCGTTAAAGAAAACAAACCACTTTTTCAGAGACAGGACAAAAGTTGAGTAATGCCACAGCATGGATTGAATGATTCAACACAAGAAGACTATATTGGATCAGAATGATTTTGAAAAATCGTTTTGATCAAGTACTGTCTATCAAAGGAACACAAGAATACAATGCGTTCATTCCCAAAACTACTGCAAAAATGTTCGTGAAAAACTTTTCTACAAATTCAGAAGCTTGGGAAAGAAGGAGTCAAAATCTCCTGATAAGCTTCAATTAGCAGATATATCAAGTTACTATCACTGTTACTTATCACTGTTCTCTAAGCAACAAACTGGTGGCCTGGATAAGTTTTACAGAAGAATGAAAAACTTGATGAAGTAAAAAATAACTTTTCTTCATCCAGCTGGACCCTCTACATCGGTGTTTCCCAACGTGGGGCCCACGACAGGGGGGCAACTTGAAAATGGACTCGACACGAGTTTAACCCTTTTGCTCCGGGCCATTTAAATGCAATGCTAGATTCCTGTTCCAAAATTGAAAGAAAAAAGCAAATTCTTACTCAAACTCTCTATAAATTCTAACTCTCTATAAATTCGTTTGACGAGACCAAAATATCAACTGGGTTTTTGGCGTCGTCAATTTAACCTCGGAACCCCCGGACGCTTTTAAGGGGGGAAAGTTATCTAATTTGCCATTTTTTGACAATTTTTTTGTTGTGAAAAAATCAGTTTAACACTTGGAGAGAATATGCTCCTAAATTTTCAGATCGAAATTCGAAGTATTGACATCTCTATAGCGTATATACACTAGGTATCATGTTCCGAACAAGACCGAGCGTGGTATCGCTTCTAAGGTCGGGCGCTTGGAAGTCCGCGAGAAGCTTATATATCGCGTGTCCTTCGTACTGTGTGATCATGAGTCGAAAGATAAATAAAAGTGAGCCAGATTATCGCTCAAGTCGTCCTCGTCGTCGGCGACCACCATCAAAATCGCAATTAGAGGAAACATAAGAAGAAATGTCAAAGAAAGAAATAATGTCGAAGGAGGAAATGAAGGATGCTATAATGGCCACCTATTTTCATATGATTTCGAAAAACGAACAGCCGCAGCACAAGTACTGTCCCCCGGGTGCCGACTCCTGGTGCGCATATCGCGTCGCTGAAGTTTCCAATACAACGCAGTCGTATGAGCATCCTCCTCCTCTACATCCCGACTTAGAGGAGAAAATCTTGCCGATATACGAAGATTTGTCCCGGGATGATTTGCTCACGACATGCTTGGGAGGCTATACACAGAACACAAATGAATCATTCAATGCGACTGTGTGGCGTTTAGCTCCTAAGCATCTACACTGTGGTTGGAAAATCGTGGAGATCGCTGTCTTCTTGGCTGCAGGCATGTTCACTGATGGTTATAACATAGTTTTAAGCATCATGAATGACCTGCAGTTGTAAATCGGCATACTGTGCAAGACATTCGCGGACCACCAAACTGCATGCCGAGTATGGAGGCAGGACCGTCATACTTGGAGCAGGTCCAGAATGGCAAGCGAAGAAAAAAGAGGAAGCGGCTCGAATGGACGAATTCGCAGAAGAAGAAATTATATTGTATGGCCCTGGTATCGCAGACTGAGCGTTGAAAGCCTTAAGTCCTCTTGAACACAACTTTTCTGTATCGAAAACTTTAAACGCGTTTTTCTCGAAACCTAAAATTTCGTGCGCCGTGCAATGTAGGTTAACGAGTTTTCCACCGATTTCGATGAAATTTTCCATAAATATTCTTAAACTCATTGGCTATTGCATGACGTTCGAATTAAAAAAAAAAATATATTAATATTGTTTCATACCAATTGTTTATACAGAAACGATGAATTATTTTTTTCAAAAGGGTGCTGAATGTTGTATTTTATATTTTTAAATTTTCCTCGACGTCATGCAAAGCGTATTGGTGTAACTTAACGATGAATTTTTTTTCCTTTTTCAGTAAGATTTGAGACCTGTAGGCTGCACGGCGCAAATCTAAGGAACCGACTTTCAGCAGCTGTGGAGCCGCCATTTTTTTTTTTTTTTAAATTTGTGAATCAAGCTTATATGTTGTACTTTGAGATATGAATTGTTTCAATTCGAAAAACCTTTCCACCACTTCATAAAAAAAAATAAACGAAAAAAACGTAGGATTACATAATTTTACCCCCTTAAATCTCGCTAAAAACGCAGTTATTCGCATCTGAATGGCCCGTCGCAACTTAGTCTATAGTCTTTCGGTGAACACCAACTGCATGCTGCGTTTGCTGCGAAGAATGCTAATCATATGACATATGCTCAGTAACAAAACTGTTAACAAGAGAATAGACGTAATGAGTGAAGATATTGAAAAACAACTTGTTGAAAAGCTGAAAACAAGAAAATACACTCAGTGCAAATGGATGAATCAACTTTGAGAGACAATGAAGCAGTATTGATAAATTATGTAAGATATATTAATATTGGTCATTTTGCTGAAGAAATGTTATTCTGTAAAAGATTAGAAAGCACCAATAAAACTACTAAGATGTCAATAATATACAAATGAAAAAAACATCTCGCAAATCAATAAATGTTAATAAAAACATCTCGCCTGTTATAAATAAAGTACTAGATTCAGTAATAAAGTGTATCAATACTATTGAAGCTAATGCCAAATGTTAGCGTCTCTTCAAGCTATTTTGTGAAGAAAAAAAATACAGAACATGTGAGACTTTTATTTCACACTGAAGTAAGATGGCTCTCTAAAGGAAACTGCTTGAAAATATTTATTGACTCTTTGATACTCTTAGTGATTTTTTAAGCCTGAATTGAAGCATCCGTAAACAGGCGATGGTGAAGCATTTGTGAGTTATTTGGACAATATCTTTGAAAAACTAAATATATTAAATAAGCAACTTTAAGGAACAAATAAAACTCTAAAAGATATTTGATTTCAATACCCTTATTGAGTTATGTTAGAAATATATTGACAACAAAAATTTTGAAGATTTGCATTGGCTCCAAAAATGTGAAGTAAATGATACCGCTATACTTATTGCTATGCTTTATTGTCGATCATCCGTGAATACTATCGGCTGATTTAAAAGAAAGATTTTCTAATTTAAAACAAATTGCTTGCCAATGTTAGTGGATTTGTCTAATCAAGAAGAACTAGCAGAATTTCAAAATAACGAGTCAATTAAAACTGTATTTAATACAAAAGAAGCGATGGCATGGCATTGTGAGGAAACAGAAATCAAATACCCAAATTCAACCAAATGTGCAAGAAAACTATTTTTACCGTTTGCATCTTCATATTTAGCTGAATGTGGATTCACTGCTGTAAATGCTTTACTGGTTAAAAAAGAAATCGTCTGAATATAACAAAACGGAGGAACTTGAGACTGCAGCTAACCAATAGACGTAAAAAAATGGAACCTAAAGGTAGACTGCCGAGCAAAGCGGCTCTGACGTCACAACGCAGCGTGAAAGCCGCCGCGATATAGCGATAGTTTTATGCACTATGGAAATGTATGAGGCGCCATACGAGCGCAGCGACATTGACGCGCTCAGCGTCAGTGCGTCTGTGTCGCTGCGCTCGAATGGCACCTCATACATTTTCATAGTGCATAATACTATCGCTATGTCGCCGCGTCAGTATCGCTACGTTAGTGACGCCAGTGCCGCTTTGCTCGGAAGTTTACCTTTACATAAAATCTCTGTACTCCAAGAATCAAGCGCAAGGATCTCACTAAATTAAAATAATAAATTAATATAGAAAAATCTTTATTAAAATAATTTCGAATTTGAGTTTCAGTTTTTCATTATATGTTTTGGAAATTTTCTTGTTTCGTAACAATTTCCTAGTGATTTCTTCCTAAAACGTATCAATTAAGTTTCGTAAGTGAACAATTTTGAATTGTGAAACAATTTTTTAATGTTAAAAATTATGTATATATGTTACATAGGGGGGCATAAGTTTTTTAGAAAGGCTTAAGTGGGGCATGGCACAAAAAAGTTTGGGAAACACTGCTCTACTGCCTCCTCATAGCCAAGTAATGTTGATATTTTGTGGGTGTCCTGATGAAAGTGAATCCTCTACTCCCACTGGAAGAACCTATGTTCTATTTGAACGTGATATGTCAGACAAATCCTTTTCAAACTTAAAATTATCGACCTGTTGATGACAAGACTTAATTTGTCCTATTGTTTAATATTGTAACTTTTATTAACAGTAACTCTAGTAATTTTTGTATATTTTCATAAATATGTCAATATTGTACTGTTGGATTATGAATACACTTCACAGTCTTCACTTTTCTTACCAATAAAGCCATCCATTGCCCAAATTTATATTTTGACATGTGGTTTACAACAATACTGGCTTGTCATGGAATTAATTTGGAAATTTTAAAACATGTACTTTCCGAAAAAAAAAAAAATTAAAACTTTAAAATGTGTTTTAAGAATTTTTTTCTTAACTTAACCTATATTTTGTTGTAAATCATAGAAAAGGGCATGGAAAATTCTGTAAAATGGCACCAATTCTAGCTCAATTAAGAAAAATTCTACAGCAATTCAAAAAGTTGTTGTTCCCTGCTTTTGCGTCCATTTATGAGAACTTTACAGCTCTGTAATTCAAAAACGAGTTGACACATCAATAAACTTTCATATTTTTCCTGATCTATACCAATAGTACACCTGTGCCATATTTCAGGAAAATCTGAGATCGTGATGACCCGAACGAAATTTTCAAAAGTGTTTCAAATAAAACCTGTAGGAAATAATTTTTTTTATAAGAAAACTACTTTTTCTATAAGAAAACTTAAAACTTTATAATTTTTTATCTGTCGAGTTGTTTATAATCAAACATGAACAACATCGTCAAAACATTTATATTTTTATAATATCACATTTTTCTTGTCCTTTTCTCTTCTTCTTCTGTCCTCTAATGTTCTTTTCTGGTAATATCAATTTGATGTTAATCAATCTTGAGTAAAGTTAGGACCGAGGAATCATCCACTCGCCGGAATGTTGTATTCGCAATTCTCCTGTTTTTTTTTGGTAATTCGAGGTACTCGAAGAAATTACTGGCGTAATGGTTAATAATGTCACATAAATATCCCATTTCTTTGGTAATGCGAAGTTGTCGTAGAAATCACAATCGTAATGCGTAATAATGTCAGATTTTGAAATTCTTAGGTACCGCAAAGTAATGTAACATAAAGGAGGGGAATTTAAAATAATTTCTTCTAATGCCCTGAACGCTAAGCTGCGTACACACGGTATAGAAAACCAACTTAGAGTCTTGCTATTGTTTGGTTATAACTGTGTGATCGTTTTGTATAGTCAAAAACTATTGTATAGTTGAACTATACGAAGCGGACACACAGCTCTAGTCAAACTATATCAGGACTATACTACCTATAAAGATGAAAGTGCTAGTAATAATCGTCATTATATAACAAGTGTGATGTTTCATCAAGTGTGATGACAAGATCATGTTTGTATTGAGGTTCTATAACCAGTTTTTCAAATTGTCTCAACTGGAAGGTCCTGAACCTAGAAGCTCCACAGGGCCATAAAACTTAATTCATTTTATATAATTGTAATATCTTCTTCTTTTGGCCATATGAAGCTATCTAGTTTAGATTTATTTTTTAAAATAATAATATTTATAATATTGTTCTAATTTTATCAAGAATTTTATATTTTTGTGCTGAGATTCAATTCTGATTATAGAAGTCTATTGTCATTCAAAAGTCTTATAACTGTCTTCGCCTTCAGAGGTACACATTTTTTCTGGGTCATCATTCTCCTTTTTTATTTTATTTTCGAAATCTAATTCCTTTTACGCGATGAACTCTATCTGATGATAGTTTGCCAGATTTAGTACTGAACAACCAACTTAGGATTGATTTTACGACTGCCTTTGAAAAATTGCCCAAAGTTCTGTATAAGTTGTATAAGTTCATATTTGCCATCTAAGTTTCATATGCCATCGGCTTCTCGTTCCAAATCCTATCCCGTGGGACGGATCCCTATCACTGTCCTATCTTATCACATATTCGTCTCACTATCCCATTCCATAAACTTAATATTTTTGTCCCGTCCCATCCCATCCCGGTCGCGCGGCCCATCTCATTCATCCCATTTTCCCATACAGCAAACTTTCTTTTTTGTTCAGACTCTCTTATCGATAATTCGATCTAATTTAATTTTTCCGTAATTTCTTTCTCTTCTTTGACAATGAGCCCTTTTTCGTCGCAATCGGATCGTACGACTTTTCAGGAACAACATCGTTATCACAGAAATCTCCTAGGCTGAACATTATGAAAGATTTGTGTATTGGCACGATAAACAAATAATTATGCACGCACTAGATTTACTAGATTATTAAAACTCGTCCCACTCCGTCCCATACAAAATTGTCGTCCCAGCCCATCCGACGCGACGTTCATTCCACTCATTCCATGCCATGGGGCGATGGGATGGTATGCGTCGATGTGATCCCGTGTTTATCGCTAGTGCAAAGCCATTTTTTTCAGTTGATCCGGATATCGATTACCTGCTTTTGATTTATTCGTTGAGTTTCTTCTGACGGATTTCTTCAACATTTCAAAAAATCTTGTGGTATTTTCTTTGCTAAATTATTTGAATATATGTGTGTCACCAACGATATTTAGATTAGCTCGAAATACTGCAAGTACTTGAGTTTTTTGTTTTGTTTTTAAATTGAGCCTTGTATTGTTTTACAAGTTTAAAAAAAGTCAGTTATTTTATATTGCGTAACGTCAAAATTATTTATTGATTTACATCGTTTCTTGTTTCTGAAGAAATTTATTTTTTGCGGCAGATCACCATTGTATTTAAGAGCTTCCTCGGGAGCTTCTCTCAGAGCTCCCTCATAAGAGTTTAGTAGAAGCTCACTCAATGTCCTACTGCGGGGCGGTGCATGAACACGCGCATGATAAGCTCATGCGGGTGTAGTGGGGACGTAAAATGGACATAATACGAATATACTGTGAACGTAATTCAGGGAATGCAAGAGTAACTCAAGGAATCAGAGAGTATTTTGTGTAATGTGGTGTAATATTAACATACTGCTAAGGAATGCAAAGTAATGTGCGGTAATACATCTAAGTATTAACATGTATTACAAGAGTGGATGACCCGGTTAGCACCTTGTTTTTGTTTACATTTTGCTGGTCTCAAAATTTGAAAATAACTCGGAAACTAAGCGAATTTTGACAAAGTGAATTGAATTTTCTAAAATATTGCACCTACTACGGGCTGATCTATATAGGCGCTCTTTGTGCTGCAGCCCAGTGCCCCGTAGATATAAAGGGCCCCCAAGCTCCCATTTAAGACAATGGACAATATTGTAAAAAAAACTCAAATTTGAGTTAATTAAAAGTTGATTTTCGACAATAGGCAGAAAATTTATTTAATAAACTCGCTAATCTCGATACTGCATTTTAATTCTTTTTTGGGAAGAAATTTTAGAGGGATTCAATTTAGTTAACAAAAAATTACAGAACCCTGGTTTTTGAAAGCTAAATAAAGCTTGATAATAAAATGATATAAATAAGTGACGCATTACTTCAAAATTTTCGGATAAATCTACAGATAAAGTCTCAGTACACGGCGCAGAAAAATTTAAAAGAGACACGCTAAACATTGCGTAGAATAAGCTGTTTCTTCTTCTTTCATGTGCCTTGTTCGGTCTCCCTGACGTTGGCGATCACCATGGCAAAAGCTGTACGGTCCTTCGCCAAGCGAAAAAGTTCACCAGCCCTTCTTTTGCCGGTCCAGTCCCGAATATTTCTGAGCCACACTGTTGCTTTCTTCCAACTCCAGGGCGCCCCTCAATCTTGCCCTTTAGTATGAGCTGTAATAGACGATATTTATCACCTCTCAAAATATCTCCAAGATATTATGTCTTTCGGTCATTTTACGGCCTTCAAAAGTTGCCTTTGGATGTCTGATTTTCGAAGTACATGCTCTTTTGTAACATGTTGTGTCCACGGAATACGAAGCTTTCTTCTTTGAAGCCACAGTCTCCAGTTGGTTCATCGTCCTGACATTCAGAGTCCACGTCTCTACTCCGTACAGCAATACCGACCATACATAGTATTCAACCATGCGTTGTCTTAGCTTCAGATTCAGGTTGTCATTGCAAATAAAGGATCTCATATTACTTATTAAAAGTTGCCCGAGCAATCTCTATTCGGCACTTTTTAGGTATTTGAACTTAGAGACACGTTCAATTTGGCTTCCATTAAGTTCTAGGGTAGTGCCATTGTGTGGTTGCCTGCTGAATATCATAAATTTGGTCTTTCCTATATTGATTTTTAGACCTTTTGTCTCTCCGACGTCACCGATTTTGTTTATAAGCAACTGAAGCCTCTCGATTGTGCTAGCTAAAACCACTGTATCGTCAGCATAACTGATTGTTGTTATTGGCTCTCCATTTATTTTGATGCCGAGGTGTGATATTCCTTCCAATGCTTCCCTAAAAATTCGATCAGAGTAAGGGCGACAGTATGCAACCATGTCTTACTCCACGTTGTATTTCAATATGGTCTGTTTTCATATTGCCTATTTTTTCCTGTGCCGTTTGTTTCCAGTGTAGCCTTTTAAATATGCGGATATCTTCATTATCTATTCCAACCCCATGGAGTATATCTGTAAGTTTATCGTGCTGTATGCGGTCAAAGGCTTTTTCGTAATCGATAAAAATATCATACAAAAATATCTTTTCGCTGATCGCGGCATTTTTGGAGGAGAAGGTTCATTTCGAAAAGTGCTTCACGCTTTCCGAAAGCGTGTCTGAAGCCGAATTGAGAATCATCAAGATCTTCATCGCATCTACGTCTAATGCGTGTGTGAATGATTTGTAGGAATGCTTTGAGCATGTGGGACATGAGGCTGATTAAGCGATTATCACCACATTTTTTTGGCTGATGTTTTTTAGGTAGAGCAATAAAGGCTGATGATAACCAGTCAGATGGAATTTCACCTGTCTCATAGATACTATTAAACAGTTTATCTACCAAGCCAATATTTTCCTCTGTAATGAGCTTTAGAGCCTCGGTCGGAATGTCGTCAGGTCCAGATGCTTACCTATTTTTTGCTATAAAGAATGCATGTTCTAAGCTATTTTTGGATTATATAAGCTGTTTACGGATTTAAATAGAAGAAGCCAAGTCTATGAGACATTAGCAAGAAATTCAAATTTTTAATGGATTGAAGACAAAAATACGAAAAACATAGATCTGGAAAGTGTGCGTATTACTGATTGTTATTCTGATTAGTATATTACTGATTATAGTTAAAATCTTACTTTCTACAGTCTAAGCCTTACACATCTTGCAGGGAAATTTTTATGCTAATTTTTGAAAGAAAATTTTTGATGTTTCCCGAAATTGCTATACTATATTAGTCTTGTCGCACACTGGATCCGCTGCGCTCAACTCCACATCAGATCCGATCGGGTCCGCTCCTCTCAGCTCCGTCATTTTTCAACATGTTGCACCCGCTCAGCTACTTCACTTTTCCACACACTCAATCCCCTCCCACCTCTCCAGCGGAAGAGTTAAATATGTGCTGCTATCCTGGTTGCATAAATGCCTTAGCGCATATATGAAAACGTTAGTGTTGCGCCTGCGTGAACCATCCGCCAGCATCCGACCTCCTGCCTAGTATTCTTCACAAACAGTGGATAAGGAGCGGGGCGGAGCGGAACGGAGCCAAGCTGAGCTGAACGGACACACTAAGTGCGTTTCTATTGAAATACATGGGCTTTACATTTTTCTGGGCTGAAAGGCTAAGCTGAGCGTAGACGAGCGGACCCAGTGTGCGACAAGCATAAAAGTTCTTTGAATAATTCCAATCACTAGCTGTGATGCGGAGAGCTACTTCTCCCGGATATCGTATATTAAAAATAAATACAGGACAACAATGTCAAACTATCCACTAAATCATTTATTTTAAGTTCTTTTCATAAATTGTGATTTAATAAAGGGCTTACTATGTGAGGAGCTAATAAAGGAATTTGCAGCATTTGCAAAATGAAGAAAGGTTGCTTTATAATTTACATAACTTAACTACACATAACCTGTTGATTTCTTTTGCAATAATGTCCCACAGTTACTGTTTTAGATACCAAGTCATATTAAATAAATAAAATATGTTCTCTTTTGTTTCCTATACCGTAAACATCATCATGGAAAACAGTATTTTTGGAAAAAATGGCAACTACTTGATTAATTAGACAGGCCCCCAAGTAGCATTAGCCCAGTACCCCACAAACTCATGGTCCGATCCTGGTACCTAGTGATGTTCTTCCTATCAAGTTAGTTATAATTAAGCTTGAAACCAAGTAAAAACTTTCTTGTTCTTACAAAAGAAAACTTGTTTCGCTTTTTCAGCAATTGCGGGCGGAATGCCATTCATAGTGGTTACATACCTCATTATTTAGCAATTACTAGTAGTTTTCGATTTAAACGTGAAAAACGAAATTAATGACAGCTTCGATGCGAATGCTGTGACATTTTATTATAGTTTAAAAATCACGGAGTACTATATTTAACAATCGTATCAACAGCTCTGCACAAAGAGTGTAGCAGAGTGTAGTGTAGTAGAGTGCAGCTCTCAACCAATCAACGAATCGTAAACCAAACACACTAGTGTGTTATCAATCATTACTTTTATGATAAATTATATATAATTGCGGATTGTTACATACGTGTGTGTTATGATTATTATATTTACATAATCTGCGGTACAATAATGGGTATTAACAATAGTTGTCATAGATAAAAAGTTTTAAACAATTACATATTCGAAAGATTTCATATTTTACTACAAATAAATATTTTATTTTTTTTATGTAGTTCAAGCTTAGCTAATGAATGAAAATAGTGTTCGTATTTTTCTATATTTTCAATTATCCTATTAGTGGTTAAAATTCATTATTTTTATTTATAATAACATAATAAATTTAAAGATTTGTATGGTAATTGGTATGGTAATTGGTATGGTAATTGATGTATTTCCAAGGGAGTGCAATATTAAAATGTTTGTGGATGACACATTGATATATTTCCCCGGAAAAAAACTGTGTGAATTTAGAAAGAAAATTGAGTATCGCGTTTGCCATTGAAGAAGGGTGGATGAAAAGAAACGAATTAAAAATGAATGCTAGCAAAATAAAGTACATGGTAATTAGGAACATTAGGAAAGAATTAAGGAGGAAGCATAACTTTAAAATGCCGTTTCGGAAGCGAGATAGAAAGGGTGGAATGAATAAAATATCTGGGTATAATAATAGACGATAAATTGAGATTTATTGCGCACTGTGAATACATGGTGAAAAAAATAGGAAATAAAACGAGTTTTGTGGGTAGAGTAGGACAGTACCTAACAATTTATGCTAGGTGTACGGTTTATAAGGCAATTATATAATTATTTGTGCGGAAATACCGCACTTCGAATATTGTTCAACAGTGTTGATAAATATGGTGTTCAACAGACCGTCAAACTGCAGATAGCGCAAAATCGGGCAATGAGAGTGATTTACAATACAGTAGGTATGCCAAAGGAGAGAATATGCTGCATGCGTGGCAGTTCATGTTTGTGAGACAGAAGCTGCACTACAATGTATTGTACATCTTTATATTCAAAATATTAAAAAAACCCGTTACCGAGCCATTTAAAAACGAAGATGGAAAGAGTTGATGATGTGAGTGGAAGGAAGACACGACAAGCATATAATTTTGTGATAAAACCGCGTAGAACAGCAAGTGCGCAAAAAGTGTATTTTATAAAGGGATACAAATAATATAGTGTACCGACAAAAAGCGGTGTTTAAAAATTGAACAGTTTAAAAATTGAACAGTTTAAAAATACGTTAAGTGAATATATTTATTGTAGGTATTATATAAAGGAAATCGTACAAAAAAATATTCGAAAATTTTATAAATTCTTACATATAGTAAACAACTTTGTACGATTACAACCTAAAATTTTGTTATGCGGTGGATAGGGACCGCATAAAAAAAGTCGGACTTAATACATCATATGTAAAAAATACATCATTGATTTATGAAATAGATGAGAGAATGTTTTCAATTAAATTAAATTAGACCTAAAGAAATTGTACAAATATTTAATTCTTCATTGTACATATACATGGAGAAATTTTAAAATTATACATTAAATATGTAGTTTGCTGCTACTCGTCGTAATCCAAAACGCGCATCTTCTTGTGATGAATTGGTTGAAGATAGAATTTTAATTGATTTGTTTTTTGGTACCATAAAGTCAGTGATCAGTTTTTGTCACTGGAAGTGCCAGTCGAAGGTCGACTGGCCAATTGCTTGTAAACGTCACGATAGTGAGACATGCATGGATTTCAGCTCTTTTTGGAATTTGAAGCGTCTTTTCGCATTGGTATCTATTTTAAGAAAAAGCTTTTCCAATTTTTTCGAAATCTTGAACTCTGCATAAATTGATAATGTCACTATCATCGACAGTTTGGTCCTCAATCATCCAGGTCATTATCGCAGAAAGAATGAAAGCCTTCTCCGCCGATGTTATGTACGGACTAATTTCAGATAATAACGTTGACGCGTTTTCGGTAACGTTTCGATTAATTACACATGCACGCCAGATCGCTTTCCAGCAAGAATTAAATGCGTGTTGTTTGTTTTGTCCAATTGCTGCAATAATATGGTTTATGCAGTCTAAAATTTAATTTTTTTTTCAAAACTTCAGTCAGGCTTAATTTATCGTTGTCTAGCTTTTTCAAAATGTAGCTGAAAGTTAATTTGATATGTTTCTTAAAATTTGCGATTATGTCCTGATCCAGTGGTTGTATAAGGCTAGTCATATTTGGTGGTACAAGCACTATTTGTACATTAGGCTGCAAGGATGACCGGGTGCATTATCTACAATTGGCAACACTTGAAACGGAAGACGCATCAACTTGTATGTATTTTTCAACTTCTGGCATAAAAGAATCGTTGAAACATGTTGCAAATACAGCTGATGTGACCCATGCTTTTTATTGGCCATGAAGTGTACTGGATATTCAGATAATTTACGCCTTTTACCGCAGATAGGTGGAAAGCTTTATTTATAATAAGTGGTGTTAACATATTTGCACCAGAGGCATTTCTGCAAAGAAGAAGTGTGATTCGATCCTTTGCCGCTTTAAAACCACTTGCAGTTTTCTCCGATTTCGCAATGAATGTTCGGCTGGGCATCTTTTCCCAAAATAACCCAGTCTCATCTGCATTAAATACTTGATCTGGGCAATATCCACCAGAATCAATGATTTCCGATAATACTTTGCGATAATTCATAGCAGCTGGTTCATCGGTGGACGCTGCTTCGCCTTGTATTTTCACATTGTGAAGTGCGTCATCAGATTATTGAAGTCCACTGCTGGACGTAAGCCTCTCTCAATAGTTTCCACTGTCCTCGGTCTTGTGCCATCTGCATCCAGTTGGTACTGCGTTTTAAGTCGTCGGTCCATCTGGTGGGACGACGCCCTCTATTTCTGAAGGCTTCCGATCTAGGCCTCCATTCAAGGATTTGTCTTGTCCATCTATCATCAACAGATCTCGCAATGTGTCCCGCCCAGTTCCATTTTAGTTCTCTCCACGACGTCTGCAACTCCGGATCGTCTGCAGATTTCAGTATTTGGTACGTGATCCCTGAGAGAGATTCCCAGTATTGATCGTTCCATCGCTAGTTGCGTAACTCGTATTTTCTTTATTGTCCGTTTCGTCAGCTGTTGGGGTTTCGGCTCCGTAGGTAAGGTGTTCTTTGAAACTGATTTGGTATCACCAAAAACCTTTCCCTTTAGGCAACTCTGCCTTGAACACATATTTGAGATTACCATATGCAGCCCATGCGAGCCTTATTCTTCGAAGAATTTCTAGGGTCTAATTATCTCTTTCAATAGAAATCTCGTGTCCGAGGTATTTAAAGGATATAGTTTCTTCCACCCTGATACCGTCAATGTATATGCCCTCACCGAGCACAAGGTTTGTCATGATCTTGGTTTTGGAGTAATTTATTTTAAGTCCTACTTTCTTTGACTCTTCATTTAGATTTCTTAACAATGAGATGGCGTCATCCAATCGTTCGGCTATGAGGACTATATCGTCGGCAAATCTTAGGTGATTAAGTCTATCACCGTTTATATTCACACCTAAGTTGTCCCAGTTTGTTTGTTTGAACATGTACTGGAGAGCAGTATTTAAAAGTTTTGGTGAGATGGTGTCACCCTGACGTACGCCTCTTTCAATATTTTATTTGTCAGTGTTGTGGAGTCTGACACATGCAGAGTAGCATTCTCATACATATTTTTGATAACTGTCGAGTACCGATAATCTATTGTGCAGTCTAATAGAGCCTTCAGCATTGCGTGTTGGTCTACTCAATTGAATGCTTTCTCATAAACTACGAAGATAAGTACTAGAGGTTTATTGTACTCCACACATGTCTCAGTAAGGTTCTTCAAAACCTGGAGGTGGTCACACGTTCCGTAGCCTGCTCGAAAACTAGCTTGTTCTCTTGGCTGATACAAATCTAATTTGTGAAATAGTCTTTTCGTAATTATTTTAGTAAAGACCTGGTATACGTATAAAGAGCTTGACCCATAAGACAGGAGACTTATGGGTCTACAGTTTCCGATATTTGTTATGTCGCCTTTTTATGTAATAATATTATAACTGCATTGTTCCATTCAGATGGCGTAGTTCCTTTTGAGACTCGTGTATTAAAAAGTTTTTATAACATGCAGCAGCTTGTTCCTTCCCATTTTAATTGCTTCGATGACTAATCTAACCCCTCCTGGGGTCTTGTAGTTTTTCATCTCGGAGAGGGCTCCATTTATTTCGCTTACTGTAATCACTGGGATATCTTCCGACGCTTGGTTCAGAACTTTGATAATTTTGTCGCCAGGTATTCCTTCTGTTTGTTTTTTATATAATTCGGCATAAAATGTCTCTACTATCTTAAGGATCTCATCTCTGTTTGTTCCCACATTGCCTTGATTGTCCCTCAGCTTGCAGATATCCTTCTTGCCTTGTGACAATTTTTTGTTGAGTACTTTTGGGCCTTGTTTTCCTGTATGATCTTATTTATATTCTCCAAATTAAATCTTCTTACGCCGTTTCTCACAGATTTTGAAATTTCTTTATCACATAAAATGTCATGTTTCGTAAACAGGACGACGAACTTGGTTCTAAATCCTTCAGTTGGTTGAAATTCTGTATATCTGTTTCTTGAATTATTCTTTGTGGGGATTCGTTTTTTAGTTAAATCTTTAACCCACAACACGAGAGCCTTTTCCGTCTTCTCTATTACAATATTTCTCGAATACATGTACATATACATATACAAATATGTACAATTTTCAGATACAACATGTATATCTACATTGATAGGAAACATTAAACTGGTGCTAACGCCGCTAATGCCCGCCATACACGCTACGGTCTACCAGTTTACCGGATAGGTTACATGTGCAGGTTTGCCTGCACAGGTCTATTCCCACACACGATTCGGTTTACCTGCGCAGGCAAACCTGCAAAGACCTCTCCGGTGGACCATTGTGTGTATGGCGGGCATAAGATTCATATGCCGCATAAAAATAAATCGCACGAAAACAATGGCTCAAAAATAAAATCGCACAAAACCAACCGCACAAAAACAAAATCACATAAAAAAGGACCGCACAAAAACAGGTTTTACTGTATATTTATTGTAGGTATTAAATTGTAACATGTACAAATTAACTGCGAAAGCTAGTAAAGATCATTCTTTCTTAATTTGTTCGTCTTTCACGAGTTTTAGCAGCTTAATCCGTACTTCATCTGGGCCAACCGCTTTACCAACTTTCATGTTCTTGATGGCGTTTTATACTTCCTATTTTGTTACTGGGGTGCTAGTTATAACTTGTCATGTGTTACAAAGGGGCCTCTGGCACCCTTGAAGAGTTCTTCCATGTGTTCTTTCCATCTTAGGAGCTTTTGTGCGTGGTTATAATTTTTCCTCTCTTAGTTTTTATAATTGAGGGTACATTTCTTCTCTTAGTTTATTAGATTTTTTTTCTTGCACAAGGAGATTGAAATTGTCGTATAGTATTTGCAGTCTTTCAATTCCTTTGCATTTGTCAGACAGGTACTCTCCTTTCGCCTCTCAGATCACTCTTTTTGGAGCAGAATTAATAAGATTAACCTTATTGCTTTGTCAATTACTTATTCGCAGGTTGGTAATCAACAATTTTTATTTATTTTATTTATAATTTCTCTTAATACTTCTATAGAGGTGTTCTAGAGGTGTTTCTACTTCGGTAGAGGAGAACGCCTGTACATAGAATCAGTACAATATATAATTAGATTAAATTCTAAGACTAAGATAAAATACACATTACAAAATACTTGAAATAAAACTTGAGCTTGAAACAAAATCATTTTTTTGTTTGTTTTACATTTTTAATGTCAAAGATTCGAATATAACTAGAAAACTAATCGAAATATTACATATTGGGTGAAACCAAACTAATTATAGATACAATCTAACCCATTTATTAAAGCGAAATATAGCCCAAATATATAAATATATTCAACCTTTCCGTAGCTCCATAATGCTATTAAGTCTTTTTGAGTTTATAAAACAAATCTTATGTTGAAACACAACATATATTTGTATCCTATTTTGTATGCTATTGATATTTGTATTCTATATGCACATGGTTTTTAAACTAATGTATGTGTATTCTATTTTATAATTCTGATAATATCTATAATACTGATGAGAGATAGATCTCGAAACGCGTCTGCAGATGGCTAATCACTTGGTTAAATTGAAAGATGTGATCTTAAAAACAATGTTATTTATTTGGTTCATGTTTAGTGCCATGAAAATGGACTGAGGACTAGTAAATAGCATACAAATATATGTTATGTTTCAACATGAGATTTGTTTTGTAGTCTAAAAGAGACTTAATAATATTATAGAGCTACGGAAAGGTTGAATATATTTATATATTCAGGCTATATTCCGCTTGAATAAATCGAAATTTTGGAAAATATTTCAAATAAACGTTGAAGAAAATTAAATTATCTATGAGTAAGCTTAGTGTTTAGTTCAAATGTGGGAGTTTTATGGAGTAACTGGCGACGAAAGAACAAACTGTTTAAATTTGTTACTAGCTACTAGTTTCGGCGATTTAAGATTTAATTAAATAATTTCGCCAACATCAGGCTACAAATAGAAACGAAAAATGACAGCAGATTAATTAGGCAAGAACCATAAAATATTTTTTACCACAAGTAACTTACCACAAGTAACAGTTTTTTTAACTCGATTGTAACCATTGTTAAAAAAGATTATAAAATGTTTTAAAAATAGAAAAGGTTGAAACTTATACAATTCTTTGAGGTTAAATAGTATTATTCTTCTTCTTAGAGTGTCTATCCATTCCGGATATTGGCTATCATGTTGGCTATTCAAAGAAGAGTATTATTCTTCTTCTTAGAGTGCCTATCCATTCCGGATGTTGGCTATCATGTTGGCTATTCAAACTTTGTTAGCAGCAGCGCGGAAAAGCTGAGTGGTTGATTGGTTGAACTACGTTCTTAAATTTTTCAACCACGATATTCTCCTTCTACCCACCGCTATAGCTCCATATACCTTGCCTTGGAGGATCTTCTGCAAAAGGGCATATCGGCTCTCGTTACGCATTATATGTCCCAGATATTGTAGCTTTCGAGTCTTAACGGTATTCAGGACTTCTTTTTTTTCCCATCCTTCTCAGCACCTCCGTATTGGTTATTCTCTCTGTCCAAGGTATTCGTTGGATTCTTCGGTACAGCCACATTGCGAATGCCTCAAGTTTTTTGAAGGAGGCCTTCGTAAGCGTCCACGATTCGACCCCATAAAAAAGGGTCGAAAACACGCAGCATCGCAGTAGGCGAATTTTCGTTGACAGCTGTAAGTCGTGGCTGGTAAAGACTTTCTTCATCCTGATAAATGCCGTTCTGGCTTTTTCAATACGCGTTCTGATCTCCACAGAATGGTCCCAGTTATCATTGATGTTCGTGCCCAAGTATGTGTATTTGTTGACTTTTATTTGAGGACGAGTTCCGTCAATAAAATTCCGCGGGTGTTTTGGTCTTTACTGATTATCATGAACTTTGTCTTGATGGTGTTTATTTCCAACCCATATTATCGACTGTATGATGTAACACATTAGGAGTTGTAAGGAAGCTAAGTTGTCTGCAAGAATAACATCATCTGCATACCTTATGTTATTCAATCGTTCTCCATTTAGCAGGATTCCAGCATCAATATCTTGCAGGGCATCTCTGAAGATGTATTCGGAGTACAGATTAAAAATTACAGGAGATAGTATGCATCCCTGCCTTACACCACGTAATATTTGAATCTCTTCCGTTGTATCTTGGTCTACCCGGATACAAGCCCTCTGATTCCAGTAGAGATTTCTGATGATTTTGTGGTCCTTACCATCCAGGCCAGCTTTTTGCAGAACTTCCATCATTTTCGTGTGTCGCACTTGATCAAACGCCTTCTTATAATCCACGAAGCATGCGTACACATCGCAGTTTACATCCCTGCATCGCTGAAACAACACCTGGATCGAAAATTGAGCCTCTCTAGTCCCTACAGCTCTTCTACAGCCGAATGGGGTCTCCGATATCTGTTCCTCACATAGTTTAAATATTCCAGTGTGAATTATCTTCAGGAATATCTTTAGTAGATGGCTCATCAAGCCTATTGTACGAAACTCGCCTCATTTCCCAGCATTAGGCTTTTTGGGGAGGGTAACAAATTCAGATTTCAGGCATTCCGTGGGTATGGTGCCCGTATCATAGATCACATTAAGCACTTTTGTAATCCTACTTAAAAATTTAAAAGGCTCGATTAAACAGGCCAACATGGAATCAACATGACTTGTTAGTCAAGCGATGATACGCAAAAGACTTTTTGAAAACTTAAGACGTAGTGTTTCATAGCTCATGAGGGAATTATTTTAGTGCGCATAGTATTTAGTGAATTTAATGAATTACATTGGTATTTCGTGATTTAATGATTTACATTACTATTCAGTGATTTCTTCTCTGTTAATTTGGCAATAATCAACCTTGAATAATGTTGAAACATTATTTTTATTTCACATTTTTCTTATCCAAAAAATTCGCACGAACACGACAATAAGGCGAAATTTTTAAAAATATTCATATAAAACTTGTAGAGAATGAAAAATTCATATTTTCACTTGTGTAATATAATAAAATATTTATTCTTGCTGAAAATAATTTCATTATTTTCAAAGCTGTGTTCATTTGGTCTATTACATTTCTAACCGAACAGGAAAATGATTAAATATTTTGTTGATTCTAAATAAAATTCTGCGTATGATCTGCGTGATCTGTATGATCTGAAAATCTGCGAGGTGACGAAAATCACGTCCCGGAGATCGTGATTTTCGACATATCGTGAATGTTAATGGATACATCAAAAGAGATAGAAATTCATGTAGAATAGCAAATAAATAATATTGTTTTGAGCTAAATTGGATTTAAAATATGCACAATTGTAAAAGGATCTGAAATGTCTCTGATGATACGAGTTTCATTAGCAGATTATTCAAGCTGAAATGAGGAGTTGAAGTAAAAACCGAGTTAAGTGTCTAGTCAAATATTTTTAGGAAGTCGTATATTTAAATGTTGGGTTTTTTTAAATGTTTCCCAAAGTGTGGGTCGCGACCCGGCACCGGGTCGCAGAAAAATGTTACCGGGTCGTGAAAAAAATTGACATTTTGCTGATAAGAAAAAGGAATTAATTGCAGCTCCAAAAAAAAAAAAAAAAAAATGCATTCTTTCCTCAGCAGTCAAGTAAAAACATCAATTTGACAGCTTTTGAAATTTCTATGGAATGGGTCCTGGTCCTGAGTCCTGGTGAGACAGGGTATCCTAGTGCTGGAGATAAATTAATACTTCACGCTTCCAAAATTGTCGCAAATAATTTATGCGGAATAAAGGAAGAAAGGTTATTTTCGCCGATACCTACACTGACAAGCAAAAAATTTAGATCACTTTTGAAAGAAATTGATTTGAAAATGCAAAAAATGTTATGTTTTCGTGGAATTTTCTGTTTGAAGGGATAAATATATCAAAAATTAATAATAATAAACCATGCGAACGACGTATTTAAAGTACCTACTCATACAACAGCGCGATTATTTTACCAAAAATTAGCATCTCCGGATGGACGGATTCAGTAATGATGCCGGAGCCGCCGGATAACCGGATCCGGTTTTCCGGATTGTAATCCCTAATCATAAACACATGCTTTTATATTGTAATTCACGATGGCTTTCAAAAGGAATCCATTTAAAACAATCTGTTTGAGCTAAAAGACGAAGCTTTTGTACTTCTGAACGAACACCCTCCATCCAAAAGAGGTGCTTTTTTCCATTCTGTCCAAGGACAGATTCCACGATTTCGAGTGGTTAATAAAAGTAGCTTATTTGTGCCACATATTTGCTACATCCAATGAATTCAATTATCAAGCGCATGGCTTTGGTTTAAATATTCTCAAAGTAAAATAATGTAAAAAAGGTAAAAAAATGACTGTGGAAACAACGACAATAGCAAATTTTAAATCTTTTGAAATATTACATAAATTTATTGAAACTCATGCAAAGTATGATGAGGAATATTTAAATCTAAAAACACTATAAGCTTCAATTCAAAAACTTCTTTCGGAGCTAATAAATAGTTTTAAAGATTACTTTCCGGATATTCTTTAAAATAACATGTGGATTAAAGATCCTTTTCCTGTCGAAATTGAAATGGAAGAAATGTTTAATCTCAGTGAACAAGAAGTTGATAATTTAATTGAAATTCCATGCGACACCGATCTTAAAAAGTATTTGAAACTGTACCAATATTTAATTTTTGGTTGTCAAAAGGAGCATCCAAGCTTAAGCGATACAATTTGTAATGCCTTTTGTCACCACTTATGCGTGTGAAGAAAGCTGCGTTCTCAACCTTGGTGTACTCAGAAAATAAGTATCGAAACAGATTGGATGTAAAACATAATTGGAGAATAAAATTGACATCATTACCTCCTAATTTGAAATTGTTATGTGATGACAAACAACATCATCCCTCGCACTAAGGTCAAAATATTTGTTTATTTTGTAATTACTTATATATATATATATATATATATATATATATATATATATATATATATATATATATATATATATATATATATATATATATATATATATATATATATATATATATATATATATATATATATATATATATATATATATATATATATATATATATATATATATATATATATATATATATATATATATATATATATATATATATATATATATATATATATATATATATATATATATATATATATATATATATATATATATATATATATATATATATATATATATATATATATATATATATATATATATATATATATATATATATATATATATATATATATATATATATATATATATATATATATATATATATATATATATATATATATATATATATATATATATATATATATATATATATATATATATATATATATATATATATATATATATATATATATATATATATATATATATATATATATATATATATATATATATATATATATATATATATATATATATATATATATATATATATATATATATATATATTTATATATATATATATATTTATATATATATATATATATATATATATATATATATATATATATATATATATATATATATATATATATATATATATATATATATATATATATATATATATATATATATATATATATATATATATATATATGTATATATATATATATATATATATATATATATATATATATATATATATATATATATATATATATATATATATATATATATATATATATATATATATATATATATATATATATATATATATATATATATATATATATATATATATATATATATATATATATATATATATATATATATATATATATATATATATATATATATATATATATATATATATATATATATTTTTTTTTACAAGAAAAGAATTATGGAAAATGTACTATGTTCTCTAATTCACAAATTAACTAATAACATAAATAAATAAAATTACTAGTGCGGTGTGGCTCTTGCATTTTACTGCTAAGAGAGACCACGTGGGCAGCAAGAAAAATGACATAACTTGATAAATAACAATAACATATATATAATAAATAACAAGAACATCCATAGGCGCGTTTCTGCTTTTTGGCTTCATCAGTATGCATCATATTTTTATTATATAAGTATATATAAGTTATGTCATTTTTCCTGCGGTCTACGTGGTCTCTCTTAGCAGTAAAATGCAGGAGCCACACCGTACTAGTAATTATATTTATTCATGTTATTAGTCAATTTGTCTATTAGAGAACATAGTATATTTTCCTTATTTCTTTTCTTGTAATATAGAAATTCACATAGTAATTTTTTCCTATTTTTTTTTTAATTTTTTTTTTTTTTTGTATGAAATAAACAAACAAATAACTTCATTTTTATTACAAAATAAAATTTGTGTTGGAGATAAATGGGTTGTTTGTCATAAGGTGGCTCGCGAAAAAATTTTAAAACCTCATATCGGGCCGCTGTCAAAAAAGTTTGGGAAACGCTGGTCTAGACCGACCACTTTTATATCTTCGATCTTTTTTCAACAACTTTCCAGTGCATTTGAACATAGCTCGTTTTCTAGTTTAATGTGGGCTTGGCATTTACCTCATCTGTTTCAAAACAAAAAGAAATGGATTTTTTGGCAGTTAACTCGGTTTTCACTTCAACTCCTCAAATTAGATTAAAACTAGCAAACAATGTTTTACTGTAATTTTTAGTTAATTATTACAATGTAGTAATTAACTTTATGTGAAATATATAATAAGCATTCGAGAAATAAAAGTTTGTAGACAAATAAAATGTTTGAAAATAATTAGTCGACGTAAACCTTCTATAACTCAATATCCCACAACACTGTCTCGGTCTAACACTATAAGTAAACTTGCGAAAACCGTCGTATAATAGCGTTTCGCTCTAACGTGATAAGCTGCCATATATTGCATTTGGCTCTTAACCCTACTGTTGCACTTGCAAGTTTTCCACTTTGTGTGTCAACTCTCACCGTAAAATTTCTTGGAACTTTTGTGTGCCAACAGTCTGTTGTAAAATGTATGAATGTAAAATTTCGCAAACCAAAATATCTAAAACCATACTGTGACATTGCCAAAATCACGCAAATTGTTGCCGTCTATATACGTAAATTTTCAGAATACTCTTAATGCCATTTCCCAATTATACTTGAAATAAAAACTAATAGTAGATAAGCTACGAGAGTTCTAGCTCAAAATTCCATAAGGATTTACATTGGGGTCTGAATTCACATTTCTTCCGGTCACGTGTCTGGTTCTAGCGCATGCGCAAGCCGCCAATACCTGTTTATTAGCTGATTATACCTGATTACTACCAGTTTAAACCTGTTTATTAGCTGATAAAACCTGTTTAATAGCTGATTACTACCTGTTTAAACCTGTCATAGAAAATACTGCATGAGGAGGTATTGTCTAAAGAGAGACACGTGACCGGAATAAATGTGAATTCAGACCCTTATGTGAATCCTTATGGGAATTTGAGCTAGATGTACTAGACTCTAAGATTCCTAGCTTATGAGCTAGATCTACTAGACTCAGATACCTAGCCTAATTTCTCATATCTTCAAAATGTTTACTTAAGAAATCAAATCTTAAGAACTTAAAAAAGTCGGAACACAGCCTGAATATATATTAAATACATTTAACCTTTCCGGAGTCCTATAATATTCTGAGTCTTTTTAGGACTACCAAAACAAATCGCATGTGAAACTTGTCCGTTATTTACTTCCGTCCACCTACGTGGCACTCAACAAAAACCAGAAAAATAACATTGTTTTTAAGATCATGTCTTTTCGTTAACTTAAGTGAATAGCCATCTGCAGACGCGTTTCGAGATTTATCTCTCATCAGTGCAGCTTTGCTTTTATGAATAAAAATTTGTAAAACACTTACTTGAAACCCACGTTGATGACTAGGTGCTAGATATTTTTTATTGGAGATTTCGTGAGAGAGACATGACTTAGCAGGTTATTGCTTTAAACTTAATAAAGTCGGAACACTAAATATATAAATATATTCAATCTTTCTGGAGCTCTATATTTATATATTCAGGCTGTATTCTGCTTTTATTAAATTTATATGATTATCTATAATGTAGTATGGTTTTACAAATGTTAAGAAATTATTTATTTGCTCGGGCATTTTAACTCCAATATTCCATAATGTGATATATGATAACTAGAGATCGCATTTAATGCATTTGCATATTTAGTCCATTTTCAGCGGTCATTTCATATTTTATCTAAGATGTTGTGATGCGTATGTGATGCATATTTTCGTTATATTTAGGTATCTACAGTATTTTTCGGTAGGGTAGTTATGAACTTTTTTGGCCTCCTGAATTGTAAAGCTAGCTTTGACGTGTATATCTTGTATACATCAAGCGAAACTAGAATTTTACTCACTATGTTGCAAAGTCCGGCTGCGATGCGGTAAAGTCACTTTCCCGCATTGTAGCCGTACTTTCCCGCATTGTAGCCGTACTTTCCCGCATTGTAGCCGTACTTTCCCGCATTGTTCCAAATGAAATAATTTTTAATATTGTAAATAATCTAAATAGTTGGGTCTAAATGTTTTGTTCTTAACAATCCACCTCCACTTCGGGCCCTCCACCACGCTCCCACTTCCAGTTCCCACCCCACGTCCGGTTCCCTCCCCCACTTCCGGTTTTCACTCACCCGGAGGTGGGGGCCAGGAGTGGGGGACCGGAAGTCCGGAAGAGGCAGGAGGTCTATTTGTCTCTTAAATAATAATTGTTGGCCAAAAAAATTTATACAAATTTCGTGCGGAAATGATTTTACAACGCTACAGCTAAACGAGCTGTCGCGTTGTAAAATCAAACTTACCACACTCTAATGTAAATAACTATTACGCTATTGCCGGCCAAACCACAGATTTATTAACTAGTTACGACGTAATAAATTAAATCACTGCCTACAAAATCGTTCATACCTACTCTTATAACACCCTACGCCCACACATTGTCTATACAATCAATGAACTCTTACGTTGTTGCCGGCACACCACATATTTATTAACTAGTTTCTACGTGATAAATTAAATCACAGCCTCGTCGAGTATTGTACCATACCTACTACTATAACAGCCTACGCCTATAAATTTAATTTACAATGAATGAACTCTTACGTTGTTGCCGGTCAAACCACAGATGTATTAACTAGTTAGAACGTATATATTAAATCACTGCCTCCAAATTCGTGCATACCTTCTGCTATAACGACCTACGCCTATACATTCGGAACCGCTATTACTACCTACCTAATTGTACCTAAACCTGTAAGTTTAAAGAAGTTATTGCTAGGCAGTTCCGCAATTTACTTAATTTAAATCGAAAAGTGCTGAGTACATTTGTTGTTGCATTTAAAAAGTAAACAGAAATTATCAAAACGTATTTAAACAATAATATCGAAGTAAGTACGTCGCGTCATGGTCTCAGTCCACAATAGTTGCATGCATAAACTAAAAGTTTGAAAACATTTTGAACAATACCCCGGGTTTTGAACCTTTGTGCCAAATTGATAGGGACCTTTTGGGAACTTTTACCAGAAACTATAAGTGCTAACATAGCACTCAAATTCAAATATTGCACTGTTACCTCAGTGATCCTTTTCCACTAAAAATATTTTGATTGATCAAAGACAATCTTATTACCGAACATTTGGAACAGTACTTAGTTGTTAACGTTTACAAGAATAGCAAAATGTTAAATAATTGTTAAATTTTTTATATCATTGTCGATATCAATAGTTTATAAATGAGTCATAGCTTACAGCTAGGTACACACTATATACACAGCTAGCGTATAGTACTAATATAGTTTAACTAGTAACTATAAGTACTAGTAAACTATAGTTTAACTAGATGTGTGACCGCTTCCTATAGTTCAACTATACGAATAGTTTAGGACTATACGAAGCGGTCACAAAGTTATAGTCAAACTATTGCAGGATTATTCGCTAGTTTTCGCTAGTTAGTTTTCTATAACGTGTGTAAGTAGCTAAATTGTATTCTGATTGAAAGTAAATAATCTAAAACAAACTTTTTTATTATTATTTAATGTTGCATATTTTGACAATTTTCATGCATATTTTAGGCATTTTTCATGCATATTTCAAGATTTTTATGTCGCATATAATTCGATCTCTAACGATAACCATAATGATCTCGTTTTTATTAAACACGTTTTAAGTTAAGCAGAAGATTTGTCATTCAATATTTATAAATCCAATATAAGAAGTATTTGTTTAAATAACATTTTAGATATATTGCACGGTTATACACGGTCATATAACATTTTTATAAGAAACGAAATGTGTAATATTTTTATAAGAAACTACGTACATTGTTGTATTAAAGTTATCTGTACTAATTATAAAGTTGAATATGCACACAGACTCAATTAGGTACAACACATTCATTAGGATTTTTTAAATGTACAAATTGAATTATTTACATCAGGCATGAGGAACCTTAACTAGTTCGGGGACCAAATTATCATTCTGTTTTCGTGCCAAGAGCTGGACCAAATTATTAAATAAAACAAACTAATATTAAATAAATTGAAACAAGTTGCTATTTCATATTTTATTTATTTATAATATATTGCTTTAGTAGCTGTAGCTCTACATAAATTTTATTATATAATCAATGGATAACAATTTAATGGAAGATTTCCTTTATACTGCAACTATGTATTAGATCAAAATATCAAAGTCAATATTACATTATTACAATATTATAATAATCGCATAGAATTTTCACTTTTTGGCCTTATTGTGAATTGCTAGAACACAGAATATATTCTACCATCATGAATTAGACCAGGGCTCCCCAAACTTTTTATCCCATCGACCCTATCATAGAATAGTTGCCTTCATATCGACCCCCAGATTAAGTATTTAAGGAAAACATCAACTTATTTCGTATTACTGTCATTTTGCGACTACTACCAGACACCTCAAAAATATGTTGACACGCCTTTTTATTAAAACAGTTGATATTAGTGGGATGGATGTCTCTGAAGAGAAGCCGCAAGATTATTGATATTTGGTTGAAAGTTGTTTTAGTCTCAAATCACCACTGTTTTCCAAGTTGAATCTGTTCCTGTTTTGAAAAATTGAGTTCGCGCGACTAAAAGAAGCTTCAACGATATATGAAGTTGGAAATACAAGTAAGAAAGGTTCGGCTTCTACTCTGAGTTTGGGATATTTAGTAGCAATATTGTTATTGCCCCAAAATTCACCGAGGTTTATAGGTATCTACAAACAACGCTTTAGCTTCTACAAGATCTACACTTAGTTCAATTAGTTCATCTTCTAAGCCATGTTCACTAGCTTCATTATCAATTTTTGCATCAAACGGAGTAGCAAACCATTCGGGAACATATCCTCTCCTTTAAAGTCTTCTCTTAATTTATCTAGATGTTTAATATGTATCTCCAAATCACGCTCGGAAATCTCCGTAAGTATTTTTAACTTTGAAAAATATTTAAAACCGGATCGTGCCATTGATAATTTAAATAGCTCCATTTCTACCTGAAAGACCCATGACTGTTCGTGTTTGAATAATTGTAACGTTTTTTTCCATGCAAATGCTTCTGTAATATATTAAATTTCGAATAAAGGTCTGCCAAATAGAACGAAAAGAAGATGGTTCTTACATTGTTTTAATCCGTTAGATAGTGAGGGATCCACATTCCTAAGAAACTCTTCGGATGAGTCCTACAAATCAACAAACCTCTGCGAACTATCACCTGTTGACAACCACCTTACCTCAGCGTGTAAAAGTTATTGGTCGAACATTTCATCAATTTCTTCACATAACTTCGCAAATAGCCGGGAATTGAGAGGATGAATGAATGACGAATGATGAGCTATAATTTTATTTATTGGCCTGATGCACACTTATTATATGTATCATATGTATCATGAAGTTCGCCACTCAGTTTTTGGGGCTACAAGATGTTGCCTGTGTAGGACACAATGAACAGTATGAACTTTAGGAACCTTAGAAAGCCCAAAAATCCTTTGTAACGGCCTACGATAGCAGGTACACCGTCAGTAGCTACTGAAGTAATATTATCGAAAGGAATGCTATGCTTGTTCAAATATTCTTGCAAGCATAAAAAATTGTCTCACATTTTGAACCAGTTTCTAGATATATTACAAATAGAAATTCATCAACAGTGTCATTCATGGATGAAACCTAACATAAGCCATGAGAAGATTTGAACGTCCGAAAGTTGATTTGTCCAGATGAATAGCAAACTTACAATTCTGGAGCTCAGAGATCAAAATTCTTTCCACATCATCGGCCATTTCGTCAATACGTCGCTTCACAGTATTTGCACTCATTGCTTTTTGAATATGCTTTTTAAAACTAGTTGAAAGTCTTTGTTCAAATATTCTTGCAAACATAAAAAATTGTCTCCACTTTTGGATCAGTTTCTAGATATTTTGCAAATTGAAATTCAGCAACAGCGTCATTCATGGATGAGCTATGAAACCTAACATAAGCCATGAGAAGATTTGAACTTCCGAAAGTTGATTTGTCCAGTTGAATAGCAAACCTACAATGATGGAGCTCAGAGGTCATAGTTCTTCCTACATGATCGGCCATTTCCCCAATACGTCGCTTCACTGTATTTGCACTTAATGGGTTGCATTTTTAAACTAGTTGACAGTCTTTTTTCATAACATTTTCAATTACATCTTTTATAGCTGGTATTATAATCTCTTCACCAATAGTATACAGTCTGCCTGCCTTTGCTACACTAAGAGAGATGCTATAGGATGTCTTCAGTCTTCCTTCTCTGTCAACACTAGCAGATGACTTAAAATATGTATTCAAAATCTTTGTTTTTCTTATCAGAATGGATCCTTTCCAAGTGGTCTTTAATTTTCGCCAGCTTCAAAGCATCATTACTGAAAGTTTTGCACATAATAATCACATAGGAATAGTTTCATTAGCAAACGATCGCACAAAACCATATTTCAAATACTTCTGTGAATATTGTCCGCATTTCTTTTTAGCTTTGTAGGGTGTTAAAATCAGATTTTTTATATGAAAAACACAATACGTTTGCAGCACAACAAACAAGCAGCAGTAAGAGATATCTTATTCCCGCACGAGTTATAAAGAAGAAAACTGCAGTGATTCCACACCATTTGCTAACAATAGATATTTAGAATTGCAAGGAATTATAATTTTTGAATTTTATCTATTTAGTACTATTATAAAAATTAAATTTAATGATTTTCGATAAATTATGATATTTTCTCTGTAAAGGACAAAATAACTACATTTAGATATAAAATACTTGCCAACCCTAATAGAGTGTAACAGTGCAACGTATGTCTTTGCATAATATGATGGCAACATAGTACAGTTAACAGATGAGTGAAAACAGAGTAACATATGTTTAAATAATATGTTAAAAAGTTTAAATATGTTCAACAACTTACCAAATAAAATAATCAGGAATCTACGAAATATTTTTAAAGAGGGTATCAAACATAACAGTGTAGTTAAATTAAGTAATATAAAGTGTTAATATGTAGTCATATGTGGTTGGTAATGGTTGAATACAGACTAGTAATTGTACTACTGTTGAAATTTTTTTTTTATAATAAAATCGATTAGGGTCATGTTATCAGTCCTACGGACTACCTTGTAATCCTTAATGTATAAATTAAATAAATAAAGCGGCATAGACTAATATAAAACTCAAGTTATAACTGGGGTAGTCAGGTTAGGTTAGGTTGATCATAATCGTATTTCAAATTTTGATTGGAATTTTAAATTTTTTTTCTTGACAGTTGAATTGATCTTCTTTGGTATTATACGACCCCTGTGTATTAATCGACACCATTTCGATCCCTGTGTCTTAATCTACCCCTTTGGCGACCACTGAATTAGACACACTTTGCTGAAATAGATAGATTGGGTCCTGTCAAGAAAAGTCGAGAACCGGATCGGGTCATTAGTACCTAAAATATTCTTAAATATATAGGAGTATTTTTTTATTAAATGATATTTCCAATTAAGGTTGCACGCGAATTAAAGCAAGGTAGAGATCACGAGCTGAATTTTATTTTATGTTGTATTTATCGATTCTTCTTCGTTTTGTGCCTATCCGTTTCGGATGTTGGTGATCATCATAGATATGTCAGTTTTGGATATTCTGAATAGTTCTTCATTCGTGTGCGAAGTCCATGTTCTTAAGTTTTCAAGACAATGCGTTCTTCTTCTTCCTCGTCCTCTTTTACCAGGAATCTATCCTTGAAGAATGTTCAGCAGCAGTTTATACCTGTATCCGTTCCTCATTACATGACCTAAATATTGTAGTGTCCTGCATTTTACTATTTGGGACTTCTTTTTCTTTCTTCATTATATGGAGAATGTTATTGTTTGTAATTTTATCGGTTCATGGCACTCTAAGCATTCTTCTGTAGAGCCACATCTCAAATACCTCAAGTCGTTTACCAATCGTCTCGGTCAAAGTACAGGTATCAGCTCCATAGAAAAGAATGGAAAATGTATAGCAACGTAGAAATCTTAATATTGTTTCCATCGAGAAGTAATGGCTCTTAAACCCAAAAGCCATTTTACAAAATGCATCTCGCGCTTTCTCGATACGGACTCTAATTTTGTGTAAATTATCCCATTGGTCATTAATGTTGGTTCCCAGATATATGGTTTTGCTTACTTGCTCAATAGAGGTACATAATATTAAAAACGTAGTTTGGTATGTCTTTCTTGCTGATGACCATGAACTTTGTTTTATTCATGTTGATATCTAAGCGATAACGCTCACTAGTTTCACCGATTAGAGAGAAAAGGTGTTGAAGACCATCCAAGCTGTCAGCCAATATTACAGTATCATCAGCGTAGCGGATATTGTTCAGCTTCTCTCCATTCACAAGTATTCCTTCTTGCACATTTTCGAGGGCTTCTTTAAAGATATACTCTGAATAAAGATTAAATATCAATGGCGACAAAATGAAGCCCTGTCTCACTCCTCGGCATATCTTTACTGTGTCAGATTTCTCATTTTCTACCATCACAGCTGCATATTGATTACAATATAGACTAATTATGAGCTGCAGATCTTTGTCGTTTATCCCACTGTTTTTTTCTTCTACTGTAATGTTGCACTCTATTAAAAGCTGATAGTCAATAAAACAGGTATAAACATCACAGTTGTCTCTACATCTCTGGAATAAGATTTTGGTGCAGAACAAAACTTCTCGAAAACCGACAGCATTTCTGAAGCCAAATTTAAAAGGCAACATTTGTTCTTCACAAACTTTGTAGATTCTTTTGCGAATGACTTTCCAATATATTTTCAGTAGATTGCCCATCAAACTTATGGTTCTAAAATCACTGCATTTTCTAGCTCTTCATTGCCTCCCCAAGATTATAAACTCTGATTGAAGTCATTATTGCGGAATATTCCCCCAATTATAAATTTTATTGAAGAGTTGCGTCAACCACTCAATTTACTCTTCATCAAACAACTTGCGGAATTCAGAATGTATTTCATATGGTCCTGCTGCTTTGCCATCTTTCATTGCCTCTACTGCTGACGTTACTTCTTCTGCTATAATATGGTGCCTGGTCCTGTTTTTCCAATAACTTCAGGTGAAGCTGGTCTATCATCGTGAAAAAGGTCTTCTCTATAGTTCTTCCAAGCAAGTATTCTTCCATTTTTGTTGATGAATAGCTTCCCATCCCTACCTACTAATGTAGATGAAGGTCTTGTACGGAAGGAAGTTCCTAGTCATTTCTTATGAACATTGAAGCTGCCATTTTTATGTTGTAAAGCTTCAATCTTAAAAGCATCTTTGTTTTAGTTCTTCTTCTTTTGCTTCTCTGATTTTGCTCTTGATATTTTTGTTTATTGTTGCTTCTGTATTCGACCGGGTTTGCTTTGCAGCTTTTTCTTTGATCCATTACTTGTAATATTTTCCCAGTCATCCATGACTTTATTTTCCTTGTTTCTAGCTGTAACATTTCCTCTTTCTTCTTGTCCTGCGCATATCCATTAATGGATGTTCGCGACTATATGTCCCATTTCTACACGATCCCTAGCTGTGTGGATCAAACTTTCTACAGTTCGGAGTCCCGTCCTTCGCTTTATGTTCCGCAACCAAGACATCTTCTTCCTCCCATTCCCCTTTTTCCATCAATTTTGCCTTCAATTATTAATTGCAGTATGTGGTACTTTTGGTTCCGCATTATGTGACCCAGGTACGCAGTTTTCTTTCTTCTTATTGTAATTAATACTTCGCGGTCTTTGATAATTCGTCTGACCACTTCTTCGTTTGTGATTCTTGCTGTACAGGGGATCTTAATTATTCTGCGGTACAGCCACATTTCAAAAGCTTCAATCTTGTTCACTGATACTGTTTTCAGTGTCCACCCTTCCATACCATAAAGGAGAACCGACCATATATAATACTTGACGAGCCGCAGCTTGAGGTTGATATCAAAGTCAGTGTTGGTGAAGACTTTTTGTAACTTCGTAGATGCGCTACGTGCATTTTAATTCTGCATATTATTTAGGTGTCTGATGTCCAATTCTCAGTGAGCCATGTATACCCAGATATTTAAATTTGGTCAACCGCTCAATTGATAAATCGTCAAATGTTAATCTGTCATTTCCTATTGGATGCCATCGATTCTTTCACATACATTATTGATCATTTCTTCTATATTATATTATGGTGTTATGATATTTTCGTTCAGTTGATTTTTCACTTTACTTCTTACTGATGGTTCTTTCAATTTTCTTATAACGTATTTTAATGAAATTTTTTTCTTCATTATTTTCAATTTTACTCTGAACACTCCAACTAAAAGAATGTGATCTAATTGTAGGTCAGCTCCAGGGTGCGTTTTGACTGAGGTGAAACTGTTTCTATACTATATATTACCAAAATATAGGCAATCTTATTTCGGATTATGTTATCAGGTCTATCTTTTGATGATTTCCAGGTATACAATGTTCTTGGAGGGAGTTAAAAATGTGTTAAGTATTATAAGACTATGTACAACAGCAAAAGTGCTTAGTCTATTACCACGTTCATTTCTTTCACCAAGCCCATAGGGACCTATATGGTTACCCAGACGACCTTTCCCTACTTTAGCATTAAAATCTCCCATTATTATCAAAGTGTCTTGTTTTGCTAATTTATTTATAAAGTCTGAAATTTGGGAACAAAATTCTTCTATTTCTTCATCACTGTACTATATACTGTGCATATATTTGAACAATATTTATTTGTGCTGGCTTAGCATTTATTTTAAGTAACATTATCTGATAGTGGCACAAAATTAGTTACACATTTCACCACTGTTTTATCGACAATCACACCTGCTCCATGTCGAAATTCTACGTCAGATGTTCCCGAGTAATAAACTCTATGTTCATCAATGTCACTGTAATTAGTGTCAGGCCATCTCATCTCACTTATACACATTATTTGGATCTTCAACCTTTTCATTACTTGGATAGCATTGTGAATTTTCCCACTTTGTGCCATTGTCTGTGCATTCCATGTGCATAGCCTAGTGTCTAGGTTTGATAGTTTCTCTTTCCTTGATCCATAAACGATATCAGTCAAAGCCGTCCTCCCCGGAGATTCGAAAGGGGGACTAGAAACTCGGAACATTTTGCTTAATCGATATTAAATACATAATTAAATTTTTTTTTAGTAAAATCTGACTTTTTGCAAAATTTATTTTTATAAACTGTAAAATATTTAACATATAGACGGGCAATCTTGTTCAAAATACATATTTTTCATGTAATTCAACCGTAACTGTTGAAGATTAAAATCTAGAAAACTAACGAATATCTTATTCAATATTATATTCAATTATTATTAAACATGTCCGACAGATTATTTAATTAATTTTCGATTTTTTTTTTATTCGGCAGAAAACTTTTTTTATAATTTCTTCATAATCTACGAGAATTGATTAAAATGAACGTCAGTTTTCTAAATTTTAATCTATAGCAGTTGAATCATACGTAGTCTATTGATTAAAATGAACGTCAGTTTTCTAAATTTTAATCTATAGCAGTTGAATCATACGTAGTCTACATATAAAATATTCAGTTTTTAAAAAATACGCAAAAAATTAAATTAAACGTATTTAATATCGACTAATACACAACATATTTAAAATTCAACTCGTGATCTTTACTTTGCTTTAATGTGCGTGCGTACATTCTTAATAATCATTCGTTTTTAATAACTATATAATTAACTTTTGCGAACTTTAAATGATCTTAAATAACATAAATTCACTATATTAATTTATGCAATTATTTTTTATTATTAAAAAAATTAAATAAAAATCATAACAACCTAAAAAACATTTAAAAAAAAAACAAATTTTAATATTATTTAAAGAAAATGCCTCAAATATGAGGAATATTTTTTTAAAATGTAAATGTAATTTATTTATGTATAAATTGCATATAAATAATTGCAATAAATTCAGTTCGGTACCAACTTTGTATTAATTGATTGATTTTTCGTATTTTAAAATTTAACAAGCCGACGGATTATAAACAGAATTCGAAACTTGTTTATTTCAATCTACTCCGCCTCAAGTCAATCTCGACCAACCTAGTTCACCAAAACCACCGTTTATCTTTCCTTCTCTTTTGCCCAACATTTTTAATTGTCATTAAAACATTAAAACTTTTCCATTCTGAAAAACAAATTTGTTTCTTAAAAAGAAAACGTTTTCCAGAAGAACTAGAAAAATACATAACAAAAGAAAAAATCTACCAGAAAGATATAAAAACAGCATCCCCATCATAAAGTATTTTAATTACGTGGGGTGCGCTGGTTGTTGAAAGTCAAGTGTGTGTGTGCGACATTGGACTAATTTTAATAATCCTCCACACATATATAATTGCACGGACGGGAATTAAAAGGAAGTCGTTAGAAGTGAATCCTAACTGTGTCACCAGGTCAACACCAGACAGCTAGCAAAAAATGAAACAATACAAAAGAACATATCATCTAGCACACGTTCGAAGTTCCACACGAATCACTAAACCAAAACATAACAAGAAATATTTTCTTTCAGGAAATAAATCATAATGATGAGATTTTTTAAGGGTATATCCACTACTTCTTCCTTGGTGGATTCCTTTTCTGCATTTTTTCTTTATTAACTATAACTTTATGAACTATATTATAAATTGAATTTAAACTTTGCGTATTAGTTTTTAAACTGTTTACATTCAAGTTCATTTTTTTAAGAAATTTAGTTTAATTTTCCTTAACAGACATTATTTTCTGCAGTAAAATGTATCAGATTTATCAACTTATTAAACTTAAGGTATTAATTAATACCTTACATACGGAACATAAAATATATATTTGAATATATAATATTGAGCTTGAATATATAAATATTTTCATATTTTATTTTAATATTCATATTATCAGTTTTATTTTGCTCAATTTCTGTGTAATTATCAAAAACCAATTTAAATTTGTAGAATTTGAGTAGTGTAGAAAATACACGTTCATATATTTGCTTCTTATCTGTATGGATATTATATTATGAATATTATATGCATAGATGTTATAGGTTTTTAACTTCAAATTAATCCTTTTCACTTTCAAATTGATCTTTTTTGATTTCAAATTAAGCCTTTTAAAATTCAAAATAAACATTTTTAATTCAAATTAACCTTTTTTAAAATCAAATTAAACTTTTTAAAATTCAAATTAAACTTTTATTAAATATAGATAAATCCTTTAGAAACCAATAACAATACAAAATTTAGAATGAAAAAAGTTATGAAAAATTATAAAAATGTTAAAGTAACGGTTGTTCTGCTGCAGCTAGCAGTAATTTCATTGACATATCTACATACTACTTAGTACAATCAGCAGAAGTAACAGTGGCCAAGTCAGATTATTTTCTGATTCTGGCAGCATTTTTCTTGCAGTCAATTTTACTATTGAAAAAAAAATTCTATAGAGTTTAACATGGGTGAATGTGGTGGAAGAAAAATATCAATGGCTTGTTTAATTTATTTTATTACAACCTGCCTGAGTTAATCTACTCCGCCTCAAGTCAATCTCAACCAACCTAGTTCAACAAAACCACCGTTTATATTTCCTACTCTTTCGCAACGGGAAACTACCTAGGTACAATAATTTTCTTACTATGGATACTTACTTACTATGGATACTTACTATGGCTGAAAACGAAATTACCACGGACTTCAGTCCCGGGCACCCCCTAAATGGGGAGAGGATGCTAAGAATCTTCCGGTCAGCCAGTATCCTAGAATCTACATCAACGAGAAGAATAGGTACATGGAAAGTGCAAAGCATGTTTCAGGCTGGAAAGGCGGCTAACACGCTTAATATGCTTTATATACTCGGAATTAGCGAAACGCAATGGCCTGGTTCTGGGAAGTGCGAAATAGAAGATAGAAATAATCAGATTTACTATGATAGAGGAGATAGCCCTCAACATCGAAATGGGTTCGCAATAATAGTAACGAGATAAGTCGATAGTGCCGTGCTAGGATTTGTACCCATCTCTAACAGAGTAACGATAATGAAACAAAGCCCTGCAAGTTAAATATAATCCAGATTTACGCACCAAGATCGGAAATATCGAGGAAGAGATAGATAAATTCTATATGTACACGAAAGAAGCTCTTAAACACACACGAAAAGAAGAGATCACCCTTCTTATAGCGGATTTTAATGCCAAGTCGGCTATGGAAAAGATGATGATGTTGTCGGAACATACGGGATAGGAGTGCGAAACGAAAGAGGAGGAAGCACTTCTCCAATTCTGTAAAGAATTTAATTTTATAATTAGGAACACTTGGTTTAAACAACCACCCAGGCGTCTATATACCTCGAAGTCTCCCGCTGATAACGAACGGCATATAGTAAGGAATCAGATTGATTTTATAACGGTGAACAAGAGGTTCCAAAACTCGATAACATCCGTAAAAACCTTCCCTGGCGCAGACGTCCCATCTGACTATAATCTACTATTATCCACTTTAGGACTACGATTAAAGAAGCTAACAAAATCAAAACGAACGGAACGAATGGGTACTTAAAAACGAAAATATTAAAACCGAAACAAAAAATGAACTAAATAGAAATATAGCTGAAATCAAAGAAAAATCATATAACGATATTGAACAAAAATGGATGGATACAAACAACACCATACTGGAGACGGCAAAACACAGATTTGTCACAGGAGGGAGAAGGAACAATTCCAGATGATGACCGAGGAAATATTGGACTTCATGGAGGAACGGAGAAAATATAAAAACAACAACGAAGAAAGATATCGACAAATCCATAGCCTGATTAAAGAAAGAAAGAGCCAAAGGAGACTTGGTTGGCAGAGAAATGTACAGAAATCGAACAACTGGAAAATCAACACGATTCGTTTAATCTACTTAAATTATCTACTTAAAATTGAAGAAGCTGCAGGTATGATCTAGAAATCCATGGAGCGTTACAAACACGAATGCCGAGGCACTACTGAAGATCAAGACTACTGGAGACCAAAGGGCAGGTAAAGGTAGGTAAGGTGGAAGGAGTACATGCAGGAACACTATGTAATGATGAGAACCGAGGCATTTTGGAGGAACCAAACATAGAAACTGGGCTCTCTATCACCACAGAAGAGGTTGCGAATGCAATCAGGAAGCTTAAAAGCAACAAAGCAGCAGGACCAGATGAAGTTTATGCAGATTTGCTAAAGCTCATAGAACAAAACCACCTGGACATAATTACAGAGCTATTCAATTACATTCATGAGAGCGGCACAATTCCAGCAGAATGGCTGGTTTCAACATTTATTCGCATACCGAAGAAAATTACAGCTAAAAATGCGAAGACTACAGATCCATTAGTCTAATGAGTCACGTTCTAAAAACATTTCTAAAAGTCATACATGAACGTATTTATACCAAACTCGAGGAACATATCGAAGAGACACAGTTCGGATTTAAGAACGGACTCGGGACACGGGAAGCACTGTTTAGCCTTAATGTTCTAATACCAAGAGCTCGCGATGTAAACTGTAATATAGTTGCCTGTTCACAAAAATCACACAAAACTATTGGAAACGCTCAGACAGTCAGGCCTGGATGACAGGGATATCCGCATTATATCTCACCTTTACTGGAAACAAAAGGCTCGTGTTCGGGTGGAGAATGCGCTCTCTGAAGAGTTTGAAGTACGCCTCGACAGGGATGTGTGTTCTCTCCTCTGCTCTTTAATGTTTATTCGGAGAGACTGTTTAGAGAGGCTTTGGAGAACACAGATGACGGCATTTTACTAAACGACGTACTTAATAATAATCTAAGGTACGCTGACGACACAGTCCTAATCGCAACCCAGTTGAGGGTCTCCAGGGGCTAATAGACAGAGTAACAGAAGTTTGCGAAACGTACAACATGCGCCCAACACAACACAAATAAAACAAAGGTTATGATAATAAGCAAACAAGATATTGATGGCCAGTTTTACGCAAACGGATCCCAAATGGAAAGGGTTACATCGATAAACTACCTGGACACATTCCTTAACAACAAATGGGAACAAATAAATGAAATTAAAATCCGAATTGAGAAGAGTAGAAAAGCTTTTAATCGCATGAGAAGCGTGCTGTGCAATTTAAGGCTTGCACCTCAGAGTCAGAGTTCTTAGATGCTACGTTTCTCAATTCTAACATATGGGTTGGAAGCTTGGACCCTGGCCGGCTGTATGTAAACTTCTGGAAGCATTTGAGATGTACTGCTACAGACGAATGCTTAGAATACCATGGACTTACCACGTAACCAACGAAGCCGTCCTTCAGCGTATGAGAAAACAAAAAGAAGTCTTAAACGTAACCAAAGAACGCAAACTTTCATACTTCGGACATGTTATCCGAAACCAGAAATTTAGCCTACTTCAGCTTATTATTCAAGACAAGCTTGACGGCAAAATAGGTCTTGGAAGGCGACGAATATCGTGGCTGCGAAATCTAAGACATTAGACAGGAATGACAACTATGGATCTATTTCGGGATGCAGCAAATAAAATCAGATGGGCCATAGTAATCGCCAATGTCCACTGAGGATAAGGCACAAGAGGAAGAAGAATTGTTGATGTAGGGTTTAAACGGTCCAAACTAATCGTAGAGGTTTTCAATGTTATTTTTAAAGCTTTTAATGCACGAGATGCAAATGTTGTAGTCAAGTTGACGTTTTTATCTTTAAATATCTTCAATTTCATTGTGATGGATTTTCTTTTACTTAATTTAAATTCAATTTTTAATTCAATAATTTAATATCTCTTCAGATAATTCACTATTCCTTTTTCCACCATGATTTCGTCTAACCATCCTTCTTATAACGTCTAATTATAGAGTTAGCGTTGTTTTTATTAATATCTGCTATTTCTTTATAGAATTTTATAAAAATCTCCTTTTTGTCTAAACTTGTTTTAGAATAATTACCTCTACAGGGTTCAAGTACATGTATTAACCTGCGAACATTATTACTAGTTTTATTTCTTATTTTTTCTTCGGAAAATGTACGAATTATTATTGTACGTTATTGAAAAACAAAAACAAAGCTTAAAATAATTGTCTAACTATTTTTTTGCATTCAAAAATGTTTTTATTTCAACGATCGTTAAAAATCTACCTCTAAAATATGTCTATGTCGATGGCATCGACAACGAAATTTTTATTTAAAAAAATCATTTTCGCCAATGTTATTATACAAAATATAATATATTTATCTCTTCAATTCCGTTTTGAAATGAGTATGAATGTGTGAAGCCGGGTTATTAACTAATCTAACATAAAAACATTAATTGCAATAATCTGTAAACCTCAACGACTAAACCAACATTTCCATTGATTAATAACCGATCTAATTATCTGTTTCTTTGTTCTAGGTGAGTTTCAATTCCAATGCAAATCCCGCAAATTTTCACAGGAAAATAATTGTTTTGTGGAAAGGTTTGTAATTTTTTTTTAAATTCTGTTCGAAAATTTTAATTAAGACTTCAAATAAATATAATTATAATAACTTACATTACATATTATGGGTTGTGGTTAATTTGAGTTTGAAAAAGGTTAATTTAAAATTAAAATAGTTTAATTTGATTTTAAAAAAGTTTAATTTGAATTTAAAAAGAATTAATTTGAAATTGCCAGTCTTTGCATGTACAAGGCGAATATGTTACTATTGACGAAATGCTAGGTACCATTCCGGGGGAAGGTGTGGCTTCCTAATGTATATGCCCAAGAAGCCCAAGTGCATGTGCGATACCCGTGCGTCCTATTTTTACAATGCATTTTTATACACCGGTAAAGAGAATAATATGTCGGCACCTACAAACGATGTTCTTAGGCTTATAACCCCCATTAAAAATGCATACCGAAAGTCACTGTTGACAATTGGCTTTCCTCTACACAATTGTGTGAAAAATTGCAGGAACAAAGACTAACTGCGTTAGGAACTTTGTGGATGAACAAACTGCAGGTACCAACTGAATTCAAGCCTAGTAGACAACGACTTCTAACAACGGGTTCTACAATCTTTGGACATGACAATGTGTAGTTATGTTCCAAAAAAAACCGGACTGAGGTTTTATTATCGACAATGCACCATGATCAAACGCAAGAACTTTGCGACAAGAAAATTCCACTTCACCTCAAATCGAAGTTATACTGGACAGTTATATGGCCTGTTGCGCTATATGGAGTCGAATGTCGACCATGTGACAAGATTTCTGATCGTCATCTACATGCCATGGAAATGAGAATACTTCGTTGGGGAATGGGCATCTCCCAATTGACATCTAAAACAAAATATCCAAATAACATACACAAAATCGTGCAAAATAGCGGTCATTGACCGAGAAAGGGGACCCTGCACTAGCGGGACAACGCTAAGAAGAAGAAGAATTCACAATGACCAAAAAGTCAGTGAAGAAAATGGGAAACCAGTAATGATAAAAGACCACATTATGAGAAAATCGGGCGTCGACACATTAGAGCAGCTATGTGCCAACTATTCAGTAAGGCGACGCACGAAACGTTAGTCTATGGTATTTTTTTTGCCATTTTGAACATAGTTGGTAAATGGTCAAGTAATATGGAAGATCCAACCTGAAGAATATACCTCAATACACCTCAAATAGGAGCACCTGGAGCGCAGAGATTGCCGTCGATTACCTTGAGATTTGCAAATGATTACTGAAAAACAACTTGGTAGGAAACATCACGCTACACTTCCAAAAGTGTGCAGAAGATTTGGAAAACATCCTTACCCCGAACACATCAATATTATGTGTAAGAATTGTTTATAAAACATGTTATTTTATAAGAAAAACAATGTCAGTTTATGTTTACGTTTAAAAAGTAGTTTTGTTTGAAAAAACTACTTTTTTTTCAATTTTTACCTGGGGTTCGAGTGGACCCCACGAGCATTTTGGGTGGGTTGAATTCATCAGCACAGTTAAGGGTTAATTTCTTTTAAGGGTTAGTTTCCTAATTGTGCAAAATGGCGGTCATTGACCAAGAAAGGGGACCCTGCACTAGCGGGACAACGCTTAGAAGAAGAAGAATGACCTAAACTAAATATATAAAAGTCATGATAAACGACCATATTATGAGCAAATAGGGTGTCGACCCATTAGAGCAGCTTTGTGCCAACTGTTCAGTAAGCCGAGGTACGAAACGTTGGCCTATGGTAATTTTTTTGCCATGTTGAACATAGCTGCGCTAAATAGTCTAGTAATATCGAAGATCCTACCAGAAGAATATACATTGAAAAGAAGAAACATGTTCATAACGCTTCGTACACAGCTCATACGGGATCACATGAAGCGCAGAAATTGCCGTTGCTTTCCTCGAGATTTGCAAAGATTATTGAAAAACAACTTGCTAGAAAACATCACGCTACACTTCCAAATTTAGAAATGATGCATACATCGAGATGTGCAGTTTGTGGAGCAGAGATAGAAAAGTGAAAACGTGATGCGGAAAATATCTTTGCTCCGACCACATCAATATTATGGGTGAGAATTGTTTATAAAAGATCTTATTTTATAAAAAAAAAACAATATCAGTTTATGTTTACGTTCAAAAATTAGTTTTGTTTGAAGAAACAACTTTTTCTCAATTTTTTACCTGGGGTTCGACCGGACCCCACGAGCAATTTAAGTGCGCTGGATTCATTAGTACAGTTAAGGGTTAATTTCTTTTACTGTCCACAAGTTTGAAACGCTTTTCACAGTTTCGTTTTCAGCTTTTTAGTTATTTTCTTGTCCTGTGACAATAAAGATAAAAAACAAAAACAAAAATCAATCAAAGTGATTTGTCTTTGATTTACAGTTGACTTTTACCAACTTAACACACAATACATAACATGGTTTTTTAGAGGAATTTTTTTTTTCAAGTTTTATGCGAAACTTTGCCGAAACTAACTTGCGTTATTTTCGTAGCACTTTGAATGCGTTGGATTCATAAGCTTTATATTTAAAAATTCATCAGTAACTAGTATGCCACTTTGATAAAAGTACAGTTAAGGGTTAATTTCTTTTAGTGTCTACAAGTTTGAAACGCTTTTCACAGTTTCGTTTATTTGATCGTTTTCAGCTTTTTAGTTATACTCTTGTCTTGTGACAAGAAAAATAATAAAACAAAATATGTCTTTGATTAACAGTTGATTATTACAACTTAACACACAATAAATAACAGGTTTTTTTTTAATTTTTAAATTCGTCAAGTGTGAATCATGTTCAAATTGTGATATTATTGAATCATGATGGATAAAAACATCAAGAAGAATATAGAAAATAGATTAAACACCCAAAAGAACATTTTTTGGTAGTTTTGTGTAATCGAGCAAAAATAATCGAAAGTTTAATTGAAATTGATGGTGATGGAACTAATTTATTATATAAACTAGATTATTAAAAATATTTTTAGCTTTAATAAGTTTCCCATTTAAATTCATCTTTAAGCAGCTATTTTGATTTTATAATTATTTAGATCATTTTAATTGAAAATGTCGACAATAATATTTTCGCATTATCATAGGCGGAATTGGAGTGTGTATTTATAGTCGGCCGTAAAATGGATGTTATTGCAAATCGAATTAAAATTTCTAAAATCAACACTGAAAATAGTGGCAATACATTAATTTTCAGAATTAATTCAGCGCGTTTGGACGCTAATTCCAATAATTGCAAATTAATTAATTATAATATCCAACATAAACTGTAATGGGGGTAAGGGTAAGATAAATTTATTAATAATATATAATACATTTATATATTAGATAGATTACCACAAAAAAATACAGAGAAAAAATCGGAAAACAGAAGTTTGAACAAACTCCAAAAGAGCAGAAAACAGGAAAGAAGTGGACAGAAGAGATGAAGAAGAAACGCACTGAATATATGTGAGGTTTTTGGGCAGAAAGAAGAAGGCAGAAAAAATTACATGTTAATTGTGTTTTAGCGCTTGTGTTCTCCTTAAAGGGAAATTATCGATAATAATAATAATAATTAGATAGATTATTAATGTAAAACCGATTTAAATAATACAGACCGTTTCAAGAATAAAATTATTCCTTAATCTAAACTTATTAAAGTCGAAATACAGCCTGAATATATAAATATTTTCAACCTCTTCGTAGGTCTATAATATTAACTCTTATTAAATCTACAAAACCAATCTCATGTTGAAACAACTATTTCTCTTGCAAATATCAAGCGGGATATTGAATTATTCAACAGATATTTGTATGTTATTACTGGCCCCAGTCCACTTTCGTGGCACTAAACGAGTACTAGATAAATAACATTGTTTTTCAGATTCTTTCTATTTAACTTAAGTGAAAGCCAACCTTAGACGCGTTTCAAGATTTGTCTCCAATCAGTGCAGCTTTGCTGTTTTGAATTATAAATTGGAATCACTTATTTGAATACCTCGTGCATGCCTGGCGAGGTTAGGTTTTAATTTTACGTTTGTATAGAAAGACATGAACTTACAATTAGTAGGTTATTGATTTAAATGATAATTTACTAATGGTGAAAACATCCTAGTTATTGATAATCATATAAACTTATTTAAGGCGAAATTCTTTAATGTGTGTTTATTTTTAATTTCCATGTGAAGTTTCCAAGTGAAGTGAGGTTTTTTAATTTCCAAGACTGAGATTTGAGTATATTTTGTAACTAGAGCGAAAGGTTGTCAATATTATCCGATAGCGAAAATGTGCGCACGAACGAAGAGATCATAATACGAATAAATCATAAACCAAGAAATATGCTTTTCAATTCAATATTGAATATTTCGTGTTGCTTACGGGTTTATTAATTTTTAATATAATTAGCCTTACAAACAGAAAATTCCACGAAAACATCAAGTTATTTGCAATTTCTTAAGTTACCTAAATTTTTTGCTATAAGTGTATATACTTACTAATAGATCTGTTAATATCCTATAGTCAGTCATGTGCTTGGTATCATTTTCTGAATATCGAGATATTAATTGGGTTTATTTGGGCAACTCCAGCAGCAGGAGCAGATACTGGTACCACAGCATCAATCAAGGCTAAACAACTACCACACTCACTAGCCATGGAACTCGACCCTAGAAAAATAAATTGAAGGTACTTACGTATTAACGCCACGACCGCTAAATATTGGATCGAGAATTCGCGCTGCCGCGCGTATGTTTTCTTGATTTATCTGTCCACTTCGCGGCGGGCAACCTAATCTAACCGGGGTTAAAAAATAAAGTATTTTGAGTTTTAAAAATGTTTTAATTTGAAATAAAATGTTTTATTTTATGATTTACCATGAAATTTTCGGAGTAGATTGGCGGCATTTAAAAATGTAGCGGTGGTGACGTTAATGCGTAAGTACCACATTGAATTTAAAAATATTTTTTATTACCCATGCGCGCGAAGTACTTTCTGGCAAACGTTTTTTTATACGAGAAATTCCATTTCGCATTGTCTTTTCACATAACCTGGGTAACGCACGGAAATATTCAATATCGCTAGGTAAAATAATAAAATCAAGAAAAAAATAAAAACAATCAATACCTCGATATTAAAAAAGTGACGTGAAGTGTCAGATTTTTTTCATTACAAAATAATAATAAAAATTAAAGAAAACGTTTTAAAATGAGTGTAAATTCTATGGTGATACCGGAGACTGAGGAGAGTTCTTATGACGAATCCACACCACCGGAGACAATTGAAAAAGAAATTTCTTCATTTTTGATTCCATTTTTTGGATCCCAAACTTGTAAGATATATCCCCTCGTATGAGTAATAAAAAATATTGTTTGTAACACGGGCGGTATTATCAATTGCGCTCTCGAGCAAATGTGCGCACTCACTTCGTTCGTGCGCCCAATTTCGCTCTCGCGTCGATTTGACAACTTGCCGCCCTAGTTATAACAAAATATACTATTGTTTAATGTAGTTCAAGTAAAGTTAACTAAAGTAACCTAGCGCATTCGCTCGAGAGTGAAGTTGACAATTTCGTCCGTGTTACAAACAATATTTTTATGACTCATACGGGGGGAGGTATCTTACAATTTTGGGATCCAGGTGCCATCCAAAAAAAAATAAATGAATCAAATATGAAGAATTTGCTTTTTAATTGTCTCCAGTGGTGTGAATTTGTCATAAGAACTCTATTCAGTCTTCGGTATCACCATAGAATTTAAACTCGTTACTTTTTTAATACCGAGGACGAGGTCGAGGTAGATTGTATTAATTTTAATTTTATTTTATTGTTTATTTTAATGTAACCTAGCGATATTGAATATTTTCGTACGTTATTCAAGTTATAATACAACTAATATTGACAATTTATCGCACTAAAAAACGTGCACAAAGATGCAGATTGTGCATTAGTGATAAAAAATAAATAAAATTGATTTTATTCATGTTATCTTGATATATATTTTAGTTTATTTGATTGCTGTTATTTCCAATTATTTGTAATTTTAACTGGTTAACATTTTATTACTAACATAAAAGCCAAATTTATTTTTCATCTTACAAATGAATATGAAAATCGTTTTGACTTAATTGATAAATATATAAATTATTTGGATCAAAAGTGACGCTTTATGTCATTATGTCAAAATACATTTAATCCGAATAGAATAAGCTATTTTAAAAAAAACCTTTGGAAATGTGATAAAATAAATTACACAACATATTGGAAAAATAATAATTATAGGGCAGAAGGAGCTCGGAAGCCCTTTGTATACTTTGTATGCAATAAATATATTTCTTCTTCGTCTTAACAATTATTGAGAATTAGTATCTATTAATATTTTCAAACGCAAGAAAATACCACCTTGACTTGGTCAATGAAATACATTTACCTTATTGAGAAAGATTATTCAATTCATTATGTATTTTATTATGGCTTGCATACAAGCATTTATTTTTATACCTCACCAAAAAAAGAGATTCAAGCAATGGCGTCGTAAAAGAACTTTTTTTTAGTGTCATCATCGTATATTAAACGTTATTTTTTATTAAATTAAATTTAGATTTAACATCGCTTTCGGCATTAATTATACCAGAAGAGAAATTTAAGTTCGTTTTTTATTAGTGTAAAATAATAGTTTGCATTTAAATGAAGCTACTGGTAGTCGACCTAGAATCCTCCATCTGATGGCTGGCAAATCTTTACGAGATCATCATCGGCGTTATAAAAGCAGCCGCTATGCAAATAATAATATACATCGTATTATTAAACCACACACTTTCTCGACTTCGTGTCGCCATCGAATCTAGGATAAAGTTTCTCTCACATTTAATAAATTTATTTTCAACTACAAAATATTCCCAATATTAGCACCTATTAACTAATATAGAACTAAGCTCATATTATTTTAGTCGCAGACTATACAGCATTTTCATTTAAGACAAGAGGAGTTGTAGTTTTTTCAAATTATTTGCATTTGCAAAATAGCATTTTTTTATTGCACAATTGGGTTGTTAAATAAAAAAATTATAGATTTTTTTAAATGTATTTTAAATATAGTATTTTAAATACATAAAAAAAATCTATAATTTATTTTTATTCAACAAGCCAATTGTGCAATTAAAAAAATCCCATTTTTGACATGTCTTTATGTACGTAGGGACCATCGATTTGTATCTGCATGTTTTAAAGTAATTTTATTTCAAAATTAATATAAAATCTTATGTCAGGTAGACATTATGATAACGGAGTAATCGTCTTGGATGAGGAGGAAGACTAGAATTTGTAAGTACACTTGATTTACCCGCTGAGGAAACACAGATATAAAGATAACGCAAGTCAACATGAATTTTGTGTCAGAGGTTAGGGTATGCAATTATGTAAGGTATTTCATTAAAAACTTTGCTTCTGTAGCCATACTTGAATCAACAAAAATATTAAGGTTTTGACTTTGTTTCAAGATTAATAACTACTAACTTATGAGAGAGAAAATCACTAGATAACAATTAATTCTCTACAAGTTTTATTTAAAATATTTTTAGAATTTTTGCTCAGTTTCCCTGTTATTAGGGCATTTTTGAGACAAGAAAAATAAAAGTATGGTTTAGGCTTTGGTTAAGGTTGATTCTCACCAAATTAATAAAACCAAAATCACTAGTTAACAAAGTTTTTTATAGCAAATTGTCTAAAAGTTATATTTGATACATTTTTTAGGGTTCCGTACCGAAAACGGAACCCTTATAGGATCACTTTGTTGTCCGTCTGTCTGTCTGTCTGTCTGTCTGTCTGTCTGTCTGTCCGTCTGTCTGTCTGTCAAGACCTTTTTCTCAGGAACGCGTAGAGGTAACAAGTTAAAATTTGTATCAAATACTCGAGTCTGCGGTCTCTTTCCGCTGTGAAAAAATCAAACTTGTAAGTCAACGCGATCAAAAGATATGACCGTTTATGTCGCATATTTTGCGATTTCACGAGGGAATCAAAACCTATAGGGTACTTCCCGTTGACCTAGAATCATGAAATTTGGCAAGAAGCGGTGTTTTACAGCACATGTCAAGGGAAAAATCTGAAAACCGTAAATATGTAGTTTAATTACAAGAAAAATGCGAATTGACTATTTGAAACTTATGAAAATTCACTAATGTTCTCGTAGTGATATTGTCAGGCTCCAGAAGCATATGGGTTGCATACAGTTAGGTCCTATTCTATGTTTATTCTGAATTTTCTTTGTTTATATTCGTTATGCATTTCAACACGTACGCTTTATATACATAATATATACAGGGTATATATTATGTCTAAATTTTGCTTTTTTATAACCGACATGCGACATACTCAAGTCCCGTAACATCCTGTATATATTATATTTCGTCTAATTTTTCTTTATAATCTACATAATAATACTATACTATACAAGTTTGTACGGAACCCTCGGTGCGCGAGTCACAACTCGCACTTGGCCGGTTTTTTTTTATTTCGCCAAGTTTTCCAGTTATTTTCGCATTTTTGAGAAATGACAAATTAAAGCAATTTTTTGTCTGTATTCAAGGTCGATTATTATATAGTAAAAGTATTAAATCGTAATTGCCAGAGTAAAAATCACTAAATAACTTTTTTAAATTTAATTCCACTCGAGTTTTATTTTATATGTTTTTCAAACTTTCACTTCGTTATTTGCGAATTTTTGAGACAAGAAAAAATAAGCAACAAAATTAACTTTTTGACATTGTTTAAGGTTGATGATTACCAAATTGATAGATACAAAATCACTAAATACTATGTTTTCTTAAGAAAGTTTATGTTAATATAACCTTAAAACCCCAACCAAACAAGATATTGATTACATTGAATTGAAAAATGCACTAAATTTCTACCACATCTATAATATGAAAAAATGTTTTATGTTTATAACTTATTATTCACAGTTATATAAATTTCGACATATCCTACGACTCGAGTTTCGACTGTTGAAGGTCATTTTCAAGTGATGACAAAATGATGTTGGAATATATTTATACTCCAAATTTTGGGGCGGGGGGAGGTGATTTTTTGCAATTAGGGAATTACCTGGAGGCGATTGAGCAAGTTTAAAGAGTTGTGAAAAGATGAGGTCGGGTTGCTCATTAACGAGATTAACGTATGGATTACGGTTAGCTTAATCGCCTCCAGGTAATTCACTAATTACAAAAAACCACCTCCTCCACAAAATTCGTAGTATAAATACATATTCTTACATATTATAAGTGTGGTAAAAACATAGTGAATTTTTCAATTCAATGTAAGTATGAATTACCACGTAGTAACTGTCGCAACCATGCTATTCATAAAGATATTGATTGCTAAAATGTTTTCTCTCTTAAGTCTAAATCATATACTGGCTATTGACTACTGACTATACTGACTATTTAACTTGACTATTAATTCCTAATTATTTTATCACCCAGTACAACTAAATCTTAACTTCCTCGTCTCACTTATTTGCTTAAGAAAGGTTGCTGACTCTTGATCAAGACCAGGTCCGCCGACCGCAAACGGCCCGCGTCTAAATTCTATGCGGCCCGCGAAGCATTTTATAAATTACTTTCATTAAAAGATAATATCTATGTATAATAATTAAAACAAAACAAAAATGAAGTTAGTTTTGTGATCATGTCTTGCCAAAATATTAATTGACTTAGAAAGCATCTTAATTCGTCCAGGATATGCTTATTACGTTTACCAGGCCTGATGTTTATATCATTATCTACCTGCTACTATTTCATAGACATATAGACCAGAGATGAGCATGGGATCCCATTGTCCCATCCCATCTCATCGTCCCATGGGATGAGTGGGAACGTCGCGTGGAATGGGATGGGATGGGACGACAATTTTGTATGGAACGGAATGGGACGGATTTTGATAATCTAGTAAATCTAATTCGTACATAATTAATTGCTTTCATATAAAAATCTTTTTATTTTCTTTTGCTTGTAAACACAAGTAGGCTTCCCAACACAATCACTGTATTTTTGTTAGCCATTTCTAGATTTTGTTTTTTTACAGCGCATATCTTTTTTGTGTAGGCTTTAGATAAGTTTTTCACAACTCGGCCCGGCAGTTTGTCGATTGCCGAATCGCGCTTGCGCAGTTCGGCTGGTATTTTTCTTTTGTGAAAAAAGAAAAGTCCTATTTTATCCTTGAAAATGGTGCAGCTTTGTTTTTAACGATTTTAACGATTAGATTGAAATTAGACAATAATCCAAAATTAACGTTTATCGTGCCAATACGCAAAATTTTAATACATGCCCAGCTCAGGAGATTTCTGGCATAACTATGTGGTTCCTGAAAAATCTTCCGATTCATTTGCGACGAAAAAGAATTACTCATTGTCGAAAAACCGAAAAAAAAGTCTACTGTATGGGCAAAAATGGGATGAATGGGACGGGCCGAGTGACTGGGATGGGATGGGATATGACGAAAATTTTACGTTTGTGGGACGAAAATATGATGGGATGGGACAGTGTCTGAGATACGTCCCACGGGATGGGATCTGGGACGAGAAACTCGTCCCATGCTCATCTCTAATATAGACTTAACTATTAAAATATCAATAGTATATTGTGTAACTAGTGCGGAAAGTTTTCAATTGCCCACGAGAGCGAAATTGGACGCACGCACTTTCGTGCGCCTCGAGTACGAGTTGCAGAAAATATTTATTATTACTCATCCGATGGAATGTATCTTACAAGTTTGTGGTCCATCAAAAAAAAAATACAAATCCACCATAGAATTTATACTCATTTTAAGACGTTGTCTTTCATTTTTATTTTGAATTGAAAAGAAAATGTCTGCACTTTCAAGTAACTTTTTTTAATATTGAGGTATTGATTGTGTTTATTTTAGTTATTCAATTATTTTTTTTATGCAACTTACAATTCGCGATTTTTATTGAATATTTGTGTGCTCCAAGCATAATTTGTGTGAATGGAATATTTCCAATGCGCTTAAGTTATGTGGTAATAATTGTATCGACAACCAGCCATTTATCGCATTAAAAAACGGGCGACAACAGTACTTATCCCGAATGAGTAATAAAAAAAATTAATGCGATCCTCGATCTAAATTTCATCCACAAGGTGGCCTGCAGAAGGTCAAGGTGGCCAACCAAAAGATTTGCCCCCTGGTCTAGACTATTGCAATCTATATTTTCAATAATCTATGTAGATCAGACATGATTAACTTTTCTGGCTTAGAGTAAGTAGGGATAAATTTTATTTATTTATTTATTGAAAAATTCTTTCGACTACAAAGGCGACATTGCGCAAAGCAAGCACATTGGTGCCGTTTATTAAAATTTGGGGCCGGGGATTCATTTTCATAACGGAGGAAAGCCAGTACAGGCAATGTCTGCGGCCCGCGGGCCGAAGATTGCTCACGCCTGATATAGAGAACTGTATATAGATTATTATTATATGTCTCTATGGACTTCTGTCTGTCAGGACATGCCTGTCTGGCCTTGTCTGTCTAGTCTTGTCTGTCTCGACTTGTCTGTCTGGTCTTGTTTGTATCGCCTTGTCTGTACGGTAGGGGTTCCCAAAGTACGTCCCGCGGGCCAAATGCGGCCCGCGAAGTCCACGAAATTGGCCCGCGATATTATTATATTATATATTATATTTTTTTATTAAAAAATAAATAAGGAAATAGTAAAATAAATAATAAATATTACAAATAGGATACAATAAAATATTTCAATATTTAAAAAAAATTCATACAGAACTTTAAAAAATATATTTTAGTATGTTTAGTCTAGTTATTACACATTTGTACAGAAATATAATGTAGTAGTCTCAAATAGATGCAGAACTGTTAATCATTTAAGACATGCAATTTAAATTGATAGAATTACAGGAAAATATCGATGCTAAGAATTCTTATCGGAACAATTCCTTAATTATTTTTTATAAGGATTCGTGCATGAATTATCCGAAAATACGAAAACATGCTCAACAAATGTTTTCATTATTTGGGAGTATATATATTTTATAAATAAGTCGAAATTAAGATAAAGACGGAAAGAAAAAGATAAAGAAATAATACAAAATTGAGTGATAATCATTTACAAGCAGTATTAACTGCTAAAGTTAATTCCCAGTGTCACTTCTAGGTGACGGGACTTGCAAAACATGCAATTTATTATATTTTAAAAACAAATATATTACTACTAAAATGTCAATACTTAGTTAATACTCAGTTTTTGTGATTTGATTTTGGGCAACACTGGATTTATGTTATCTGTCAAATTAATTCAATTGTTTCAAACGGTCTTTTGAATTTTTTGCTCGTATGTGTTTTGTGAAATTTACAGTTTTGTAAAAAGCCAAAAGGGTAACTACTGTAATTGTTTTTATTGTAAATTATTTTTCAATAATCAAACTAATACTAAGAGTGTTTTTTGTTTAAAAAATAATTAGTTTTGTATTCAGGTGCCACCCCTTATAAAAACTAGGGGATAGTTTTTGTTTCTTTTTTCTTTCTATATTTTGAACACCCAAACACGATAATTAGCACAAAATAAAAATAAAAATTTCGTAGATGGTAGCTTGGGAATTAAAGAGTTAAGAATACATTCGACGGGCGTACAAGGGGTCGTCCATTAATCACGTGATGTTTTTTAGCAACTTTTTTTGTTTTAATAAGTATATTATTAAAGATTTATATTTATATTAAATTGAGCATACTAATAAAAAAAAAAGAAATAATTAAATACATTTAACACAAAAAGATCGTTTTTATTGCTTTGATTTTATTTCGTTTTTTTTTGGCCCGCCAAAAAAATCGGTAATACTAAATTGGCCCGCCTAAGAAAAACTTTGGTAACCCTCTATCTGGTCTTGTCCGTCTGTTCTTGTCTGTCTGGTCTAGCCTGTCTGGTCTTGTCCGTCTGGTCTGGTTTGCCGGGTCTTTTCTGTGTGTTCTTTACTGTCCGGTCTTGCCTATCCGGTTTTGTCTGCCTAGTCTTGTCAATCTGGTCTTGTCTCAAGAATCTCAAGTGGCGAGAATTATGCACTCGATCTTTACTGGAAAACACATGGGGCCCTGTTTTCAAGGTTCTTAGAGGTAGAAAAACCTCACAAGCTACCTGAGTACCTTAAGGTTGGGGATAATTCATTAGATATCTTTGAAACCTCTTACAAACTTCTTGAGACATTCTTTCCGCAGGACGATAAGAAGGAAGGCACTCGAAGAAAGAAGCAATACACGTTTGTCAGATTACTTGCTGAAACTGGTCAAGGAGGGCAAGACAATATACCGTTCACTATGTGTGAGATTGAACGAGTTATACAAAAGACGAGCTCGAAGAAAGCCCCAGAAAGCTGGATGGCATTACCTCTGACATAGTATTGGCTGCCTTCAACTCGGCACCAAACACATTTCTTAATCTTTATAACAAGTGTTTGAACAAGTCCATATTCCCGTCCTCCTGAAAAGAACAACTAATCAAGATTATGCATAAACCCAACAAACCAGCGCTATGCATAAAAGACTTCAGACCAATAAGTTAGCTTGGCCGGATAGGTGTTGGATTGTCTTCTGATCTCGAGAATTTACCATCACTTTTATCGGAACAAGCTGGTGAATCAAAATCAGTTTGGCTTTAGAAGCGGCACAGGAACTGTTCAGGTCATTTCAAAGGCGGTCAGGTTTATCAGGGAGGCATTAAGATCGAAGCTTTATTGTTCAGCCATAACCTTGGATGTAAGTGGGGCATTTGACAACGCCTGGTGGCCGCTTATTATCTGCAGGCTGATTGAAAAAGATTATCCCGACAATCTAATCAAGTTAGCCAGGTCTTAGAAAACCTGGTTTATACTTAGAAAAGAGCATCGGCAAATGTTGTCCACAGGGTTCAAAGTCAGGTCCAGGTTTCTGGAATATATTATATGGCACCATTTTCGAGAGAGATCTGCCTGAAAATTGCGAGATTATTGCTTATGCACATGATACATTTCTACTCTGGAAAAGCAAAATCATCATGGGCTTAAAGAAGAAAACTAATCGGTCTCTAGATAATCTTTGCCAGTGGACAATTGAAACCCGATTTAATTTTAATGCCCAAAAGACCGAGGTCCCTTTTCTTCGGATATTCGAGCAGATCTTCGAAGCAAAGGAGTCCCGTATTCACTCTCTGGACTACAAAAATTAGATGCCAACAACACCTACGGTACTTAGGTGTCATAATGCACAGATTCCTGAACTTCAGAGAACACATGACAGAGAACACAGGCTTGTCGTTGGATAAAACGGTACAGCATAAATCTGGGTATCGCTGCGAGAAACGATTGGGCTCTGGAGAGATCACAGCTGATTGAAATCTACCGTGGCGCTATAGAACCCGCACTATTATACGCTGCTCCAGGGAGACCTAAAGCTTTTGAGCGTACAGCGCCTCAGCACCATCCATGCTGCAAAAGCGTATCGCACAGTCTCCTCTGAGGCAGCCTGTGTGATTACAGGTCTCCTTCCAGCCGACATCCGTCTCAAGCAGCTGGCCCTCCATAACTCACACCAGATCGCAGACGATACGCTTATTAGAGATATAATGGGCTTACCAGTTGCACTGAGCGAGCTCGAACTGACCGTAAATACCCAAGAACTAATTCACCCTTCACAATTGTCGCTGGTGGTACATACCATTTGACACTGACTAATATATTTCAACTTCGGGTGTACACTGGCGGTTCGAGTTTGATCAGATGTACGGGAGCTGCATTCTTCGTCTACTTTCAAGACGGGGAAGTGTACCATAAGCTGATTAAATTAGAAAAGTATTGCTGTTCAATCATTTGTGACAGCCGATCTATTCTGGATGCTCTGAGAGAGAAAATTTCTAAGAATTTAAATGCACCCACTGAATTATTGTTGGAGAGGTGGGAGACAGCTGCCAGAGTTTCAAGGAAGAATAAAATCCGTTGGCATTGGGTTAAGGCCCACGCTGGTTTTGAAGGCAATGAACGAGCAGACATGCTTGCCAAACAAGCAGTTGACAAGGAAGATCGGCCAATTTCCTATAGTAAATTGCCCAAACAGGCTTTAAGATCGTGCTCCAAAGGGGATTTCGAGAAGCTCTGACAGGACAGATGGGATCTATCTACAACAGGCTTGTGGACCAAGCTATTTGTACCGAAATATGGAGACGATCTTTGGAGACAGATATGCAGTTGCATGAATTTAGCTGGCCCAAGGATGAAGATGACATCTTAACAGTACCAAAATCGAGAGAGAAGTGGCTTGTCTTTGATAGACATGCGAAACAATTATCTAGACTGGATCATGATGAACAGTTTAGAATTCAATAACTCCAGAGAGAAGGTTCACAGATCCTGAGAAAGTACATAAAAAGAGAAAAGTAAAACTGATAGCGTTACACTGACTATTGTTTATAACCAGCATGGTGTCCTTTGGACGGAATACTGGCCTTTGTGCGCTAGTCTACACATGAAGGAAAATACAAAGAGGCGGTCTGGTCTTGTCCGTCTGGTTTCGCCTGTCTGGTATTGTCTATCTGGCCTTGTCCGTCAGGCCTTGTCTGTCTTGTCTTATTTGTCTGGTCTGCTAAAAATGCTTCTAAAACACATTTAAACCGTTGTAGACACATTTACAAAATATAACACAAAATGTTAAAAGTTGTATAAAATCAATAACAGAATAAACTTTTCTGTAATTATAGTAGTAACAAGGCAAATCAAATGGCAATTTAATCTGACCTAATTTAGAATTTTATTTTTCCATTAAATGTTTTTTAAATGTTTCACGATTTTATAGGACAAACCTAATTTATTTCGAATTTAATGCGTGGGTCGTTTGGGGCGAAATTGTTGGTTTATTTCGTTAATCATTTATATTCATTTCCAATTCAATTTTCGAAACGTTACGCAAAAAATATAATAAAAAATAATGCAAAAGACCTGAAAGCTTCGATAAATCAAGCAAATTATTAAAATGGAATTATTCTAACCAAACAATAAATAATTAACTTAAATGACATAATAAAAAAATATTGTGGAATACTAATTTAGTAGTCCAATCTTCTCTGTATATTAGAGTGTAATTCTAACTCTTTTTTAGGGTTCCGTACCGAAAACGGAACCCTTATTATTGTTGTCCGTCTGTCTGTCTGTCCCTCTGTCCGTCCGTCCGTCTGTCTGTCTGTCAAGACCATTTTTTCTCAGGAACGCGTAGAGGTAATAAGTTGAAAGTTTGTACGGAACCCTCGGTGCGTGAGTCACAACTCGCACTTGGCCGTTTTTTTTCCTTTTTCAGTTGTTGTTATTAAGTTTGACTTATAAAGAATTGTGATTTGTACGGCGTCAAAGCATTTTTTGTCTTTAATCAAACATTTAATTGATTTTAACAATGAATTGTTAAATGTACATATTTATTAAAAAAAAAACAAAAATGTCAACGTATGAAGCATATATTATATAGCAAACGTATATAGCAAACTCGATTAATTTGTTTTAACTTTTAAGACTTTACTACATAAAGAACTCAATTAATTTTCGATTAAATTCTTCAGCAATTAACGAAGCTTTCCCTGCGAAATGAAATTATAATTAAAAATCTGTATTTTATTCAACGAGCAAAAAATACGGGGAATAAAAAAACGTTTTAATTTGCTTTCGATATTGGAAAAATCAATTGCAGATAAGAACCGAACGGAAAAAAAACTTGAACATTTGCAAAAAAGAAAAGCAAATCTACATGAATTAACAGAGATTCGAGATTCAAGATTTAAATTTAAAAAAATATTAAATTAATAGATTGATTACTGATTCGATAGAATAAAAAATATTGTGCATGTTACAATTTCAGATCTAGATCAGGTGTTGGCAAACTTTTATATTTCTTTTGTACAAAGATTATTTTGAAATACAAACTATAAAAACTTAAAAAAAAAATTCCTAAAAAACATCACGTGATTAATGGACGACCCCTAACATGCAAATCTCTAGTTGTTTCAACATTAGATTTGTTCATAGTACTACTAAGACTTAATATTATAGCGCTACGAACAGGTTAAGTATATTTACATATTCAAGCTGTATTTTGCTTTTGTAAGTTTGTATGATGTTTTCCACAGGATTATACAAAATAGACCACATATTTTTTATTTTTCTTTAGACTAACTAGATTTTGTATGACTTCATGGGTTCCCAAACTTTTTCTGTTCGCGGCGAACTTACAGGTTTAGTATTCTATATAGGCTCCATAGCTAGTCGAAATAAGGTACAATTAGGATACTAGGTAGATAGGCACAAGAATGAAAACATGCACAAATGCATCCACTGAGTTTTTATGTGTATATTGACAAACAAGAATGTTTATATTATTTAAAAAAAACATGATATAAAATACATCGGTAACTTAATCAATGTGTTGCGTGAGCTTGGTGACTTCCACACATTTTTTCAAAGCTTGTCATAAAGCTCGCTAGCTGCCATACCCTAGCTCGCCACAACTTCCATATCCACGCGAAGTTTATCTTTTAATGAGCCTAGTTTTCATGTAGTTTACTACGTCATTGACATGTTCTAATACCTGCTTCAATTCACAGCTCATTGACTACGACGCAAGCGCTTCCCTATGGATAATGCAATGGGTCCACACATAGCATGCGGTGCTTTTCTACGAATAAACGCTTGTATTCTTCCATACCTACTAAACATTAATCAGCACCGTCAGTATATACACCGATACATTTTTCCAAAGCCAAATCTTTTTGTGTTATAAACTTTCCAGAATTTATAAACAAGTCTTTGGTAATGCTTTTAGAGAAAAAAAGGTCTTTAGCGATAATATTGTCATCCAGAAAGCGTACGTAGCAAATATGTTGTGCATCTTTAGGTAGGGCCGCACTACGGTTTCCTCCAGCGAGCGGTTAATTACTATAACCGCGATACCGCCCGAGAAGCACACAATACGATTGAAAACCGCGAAACTGCCCGCAATTTTCATGGTTGAAGATGGATTTCAAGAGAGCCGTATGTATTGTAGCTCTAATACTGAGCAATAGAAAAAGACGGTAAAGCAAACTTAGCAAATATTGGGTTCATCCCCTCACTAGCCGTAGATTTAATAAAGGTTTCTTTCATAATAAATATCAAAATTTAACAATCTTGAGAAATTTTTCAATAACTATCGCATGTCAGTAGACAACTTTTGCAAATTGTTTTTTTGGGATAAACATTCATATTGTGGATCGTTTGAAACAAACTCCAACTCGGTCGACGACATACTACCAATGGCGCGACAATACAACCACGCTTCACGACAGTCTGACCAAAAAACCGCTAATGGTTAACGCAGAAAAGTGTGCGCGCCAACTAAGTTATGGGGAGTACCAGTTTTAGCGCGGTTTTTACCCGCGAATTATTCTGTGACAATTCACGGTTTTAAAATAAGTCTCGGGGAAAAAACGCAAGTGAGGCTACTTGTATTGACTGACTTGACTCACAATATGACACGATTAAAAACCGCGTCGGCTTAGACGTAGTGCGGCCTAGCACTTATTGCTTTTCATTTTTTCTTTTAATTGAGATCCTTTGTGATTGAGATCCTCAATGTATGTCATGGATTCTTCACTAATAATGTTGTTAGATAAAAGTACCTTGGAAATTAGTTTTTCTCCCACCATGTCAAGAGCAGCCGGCAGAATAAGCTCTGCGATAGCGTGAGGTTTTTAACATTTTGCCACCCTGTATGCCACCTTGAGTTATGCTAACAGTGCGTTTCTAGATTCAGAGGCCTGTTGAGTGAACAGATTTTTTGTTTTAATAAACTTTTATCCTTTAAAAACTACCTATTAGAAAAATCGGACGGAAAAATCGGATTTTTTCAACCATAGTCGGGTGAATGGGCTGGGAGATGTCGCTTTAGCATACATCAGCTTTAGCATACACAGCGGTCTTTCTTCATTCAACTGCGGTCTTTCTTCATTGTTTACTTATATTGAAGTAAAGCTGAAGTCCAAATAACTATCATCGTATTTGCGTTTTTCGCTGCCCCATCACTTCTAAGTGCTTGATGACTGTCACTTGAACTACCGAAAATTGCTTAATGAATAATAATCTCTCCATTTTGCGTCCGACTTTTGACGAATATACAAAGTGACACAATCAAAACATTGATGAGTAGGGTGGAGTATGTTATTTACCGAGTTTTAATTTATCAGTTCAATTTCATCACGTAAACTTCATGTGTATAAGTGTGTATATATTTATATATCGGGTTACAACGTTTAACGTCTTCCGCTTCTTAATCGCCATTCTCTCTGTTCGTCCACAGGTCTTCTTCCAGATCCGTCTCTCGAATTTTCTTGCCCACTCCGTCTCTCCAGCTTCTGTGCTCGATCTTTAGTTCCTCGGTCTGCCTCGTTTTCGGTTTCCTTGTGGGTTCCGGTTTAGTACTTTCTTTGGGATTCTGTGCTCTGACATTCTTCGGACGTGCCCATATCATATTAGCTGTTTAGTTGTAATGTCGTCGATGATGTGTTGTATTACCAATTCTTGTCTAATGGTTTCATTTGGGACTCTATCCCTTCTGGATTTTCCCGCCGCTCTTCCCGAGAAGTCCATTTCTGTGGATTTTAGCTTTACTTTTGTTTTTTCTTTTATCGGCCACACCTACGAGCTATATGTTATTATGCTTTTCACAATTGAGTTGTATATCCTTTTTTTATTTTCCTTTGTTATGGTTTTGTTCCATAGAATACTGTTCAGCATAGAAGTAGCTCTTATTCCCTGTATGTTTCTGTCCGATATTGCTTCGTCTAGTGCTCCTTCCTTAGATATTTTCAGTCCCAGGTATTTGTTTATATTGCATTGGTTGATGATCTGTCTCGTTGCTAGATGTTGGTCTTCTTGTTGTCCTCTTATGGACATATATTCCGTTTTAGAAATGTTGACAGCCAAACCCCATTTTCCATACTCCTCGATGATCTTTTGGCTCATATATTCCATGTCATCTATATCTTGTGCAACCGCGAAAGAGAGGCTATATACTGTCGTGGCGTCATCCACTGGTATTCCCATGCTATTGCATTTCAAAAATAAAAAATAGAAAATTAGAAAGATCTAACAGAATTTTTAAAGCAAATTCGGAAATGTTGTATATCTGCCGGTTCAAAATGCCGCTATGAGCGGCTTGTTTTTTCGAATACAATTTTCAAAATTCCTGTTTTTCGGAGGGTCTTTTCGAGGAATTTTCTGTCCCTTTGATCAGGATCCAAATCTCAAATCCGCCGGTCAGCAGTTCCGAAACACTAATTTCCTTCTTACTTTCGCGATTTGCTTTCAAAACGACTAGGAAAAAGCGATTTTTTTCAGGAAATTCTTCAGTTCCGCAAGGCACGTTCAAAGATCCTAGCTGTAGTTATAAGAAAAAGGAATTAAGAATTTTATGACAATTTCTTCATTTCCCCATCGTCCAAAATCCAAAGTATCAATCGAGTGGAAACTGTTCCAACATCTTCTTTAAGTTTTCCAAGGAATAGTTCATAATTCATATAATGATATTTTTGAAAATCTAGTAAAAACTTAAAATCACTTTCTTTAGTTTGGTCCAAAATCAAGGAAAATCTTTAAATTTGCCAATACCGCCTTCTGTTCCTCATGGTCTGATCCAAACTTTGAGTATAGATTTTCGAAAATCTCCAAACTGCTTCAGTTTCAATGGTCTGGTCCAAAGTGTAAGTAATAGTTTTAACAAAAATCGAGGAAAAACTCTTCAAATATTCCACAAAACTAAAGATTTCGGTTTCAAATTTTTCAAAACGAAGATATTTCGCAATTCCAGTATTCCAAACCGATTTTACAATTCTATTCCTTCTAACGACTCGAAAAGGAAACTGAAAACTGCCGAAAGTTCTCCAGTCGGTTTTCTTCCGGGAAAGGAAACTGAAGGAGGAAACTGAAAACTGCCGAAAGTCCTTTAGTCGGCAATCTTCGGGGAAAAGTTTTAATTAAAAAATTACGTATTAGTACGTCAACAGCTTCTATACTTTTATTATAAATTGACGACTATTACGTCGTCGGCTACCTAATTTTAAATAAGAAAAACGTATTTATTCGGCAACGGACTGCAATGTCTTAATAGGTCAACATTGAATTTGGAAAGGACGAATTTGAATTTAGAAACAACAAACTTTAATTCAGAAACGAGAATTTGAATTTCGAACTACTGAAACTTGTAGTTTAATTTTTGCATTTAACATTTTGAAATTCTGTAACTTATCATGACATTTGACATTCGCATTTTAAAATATGTTAAATAAGCAGAAGAATTATTATTTTTTGATCAAATTGCTCAAGATTATGCAAAACAATATGCATGCTAACTAACTATATTAATGCCATTAAAAGTTTGTACATAAAAGTAACCTTTTTTAGTTTTGTATTTACTATTGGTTTCAACAATTTTTTGCAAATGTGTATTATTTCAGTTAAGGACCCATTTTTATTTCAACAAAATTGCTAAAATTTGCCGTTATTGAATGTGAATGTTTCTATTGCTATTATCTTCGGTTTCGCGTAATATTTTTGGTTTTTGTTGAGTGCCACGAAGGTGGACTGAAAGCTCGAAAATAACTGGCAAATTTCACATGAGATTTGTTTTGGTAGTTCTAAAAAGACTCAATAATATTATAGAGGAAAGGTTGAATATATATTTATATATCCAGGCTGTATTTCGACTTTATCTATAATGTAGTATGGTTTTGTCAATGGTAGATTATTATTGGTATTCGGAATTCTATTCTGAACTAATTTTCTACGATTTAGAAAAAAAATCATATAGCTAAATTACTTTCGTATGAAATTATTCAATAATTTGAAGAACAAACTTGATTTTTTAGTAGTTTTTTTCACTGATCTAAATCTGATCTTTTTTTTTTCACTGAAGCATTTTTTTTTCACTGATGATTTTCGCAAATTTTTTAAATTTCCCAAAACAAAATAAAAATAAAATTATACGAAATAGACCAGGAAGTTCTAGAATAACAAAATTTAGTATGAGTAGCTTTGATAATTAAGTTTTAATGGTGTATTTTAAGATATGTATGTTTATCTACTCACACCAAAATGAACACATTAATAAATACATTATTGTAAGTGAAGGATGCCATTATTATAATCGTGTAAAAAAGTATCCATATCGTGCGTAAAAGTCCAAAGGAAATCAAATGGAGTTTCATTATTAATCGATTTCTGTTTGTTGTTACTATGGCAACCTAATCATAATCTAATCTAGATTAAATCTAGGTTAACCTAGATTATGTCGAAGTAGGGGAAAATGGTTTCTTCTAAGCCCTCCACCTCCATTGACCTTGACACTTCCAGTTCCGACTTCCGGTTTCGACTCTTATTTCCGGTTTCGACTTCCGTTTCCTGTTTCCCACTTCCGCTTTTTCACACCTGAGAGTGTGAGGTCTATGTAGCCCCACGTGCGAGGTCTATGTAACCCCACACTGGGTGTGAGGTACCTCTTTTAACATTATTGCGACTAAGGCAAAGACAAAATTGAACTTTAAAATGACGAATTTGAGTTTTGAGAAAACGAATTCGAACTTTGTTAAGTTAAAACTAACTAACATATCTAATTGAACTTAATGTTGGACGTGTAAATGTAAGACTCATTGCGATTAAACCACTCGCCTTCGGCTCGTGCTTTATACTTCGCAAGTTATGCACAAAAGCCCTTCTTCACACACTTGTATCATAAACTACTATTAGTTATTGTTAAGTAAAATGATAGGATGTGTTATGATTTACACGTCCAACATTTAGTTCAATTAGATATGTTATTTAGTTTTAACTTATCAAAGTTCGAATTCTCAAAACTCAAATTCGTCATTTTAAAGTTCAATTTGGTCTTTATCTTAGTCGCAATAATGTTAAAAGAGGCACAGATAACCGCCCCGCAAACCCGCTCCGCGAGTTTTCTTGTGCCACAGTGAAAAATAAATAAATAAGAGTCTAAGATTCTAGAAATTATAAATGGATAAGATTACAAACTGTAGTGAGAGTTGAATATTTGTTCCCAGTAAAATTCTTGTTTATTTTTCTCTTAAGTAAAATTTAATTAAGCAACTGAATTTATTTTAATTAAAACTTTCGCCATTGAGCGGCAACAATGACTATTGAAATAAAAATCTCTTGAAGTGTTTTATTATTGCTTTTGACATTTTTGTTTTTGCAAGTGTCGCTCCTTACTGCACTTGCCGCTAGAAAACTATCTCGAACGCGATTGTTGTCGAAAACACTTTTTGCTCGGCAAAGAAACATTAATTATTACCTTAGGAATTTCCTTTGTGATAATGTTTTCACGCACGTTAATGTGTTTACATTATTTCAATGCTCTTCATATTTTTCTTGGCATTTTGAAAATAAGAAAAAATGAAGTAAGTTCTCACGAGAAAGAAACTAATAAAGTTTTCAGGTATGCTTTGTCTTTTGTGTTTCCTCAGTTTGTATCCAATTTGTTAAATACATTCTAAATAAGGAAATTTGCTTGTTTATTTTTCTCTTTTCTTTTGAAATAAGGACAAAGATTTTATTGTTTTCTGTAGTTTTTATTAAATAAGTACTACATTTCGAACGTTTTTTTCTGGTATGTTTTTAATGGTTAAAATTTTGTTTTTTTCTGTTTTCTAAAATAAGGTCGCAAAAATTTAGTTTCTCTGTTTACTATTGGCAAAACCATACTACATTATAGATAATCATATAAACTTAATAAAGTCGGGACACAGCTTGAATATATAAATATATTCAACTTTTCCGGAGCTCTATGATATTATGGAGTCTTTTTAGGACTACCAAAACAAATCTCATGTGTAATTTGTAAGTTATTTACAAACCCTTAGGTCACTTTCGTGGCACAAACAAGAGTTGTATCTATGTATAATATAAACAAGTTGGTTTGCAAAAAGAATTAGGTTTTTACTTCGCTGAGAAAGCAATTACAAATTTATTTATACATGATACCCACAATGAATGATCTTAATTCAAATTTCAACATAAACACAACTATAAAAATCCTGAAAGCATGTCTATGTCCACTACCACTACCTTCCTAATCTTATTATGTAGCCATTAGGTCCATCCTTGGTTATAGGGCCAAGATGGACCAATGCCCAAAGTCTAAACCCAATTTTTAAAAGTGTGAAATTAATAAGACTATGAATACTCGGAATTTAATTATTTTTTTTTGCAATTTTTTGCTTTAGTTAATTTCTTTATCCTATATTTTTTCGACGTATGTTATAGATATATTATACATGTACCTCCTAAAGGCCGGTCCAGACGCTCCGTTTTGCACAACCTTTTGTCTGCGCAGTTCAACACGTTGCAGATAAAACGTTGCGTGTAGATAGGAAAACTTTGCAGTTTCGAAAACTGCGCGGATACTGAGCTAAAGAGCATAGATATCCATGAACTGTGCAGACAAGTCGGCGCATGTAGACGGTAGCTCCGTTTTCCGATTCATTTTGTTCAAAAATGATCAGACCAGTACCTCCTCCACGACTATTTCACTAAAACTGTGCCGAATATACAGATATATCTGCACCCTGTAGACTCTCTACAACGTTTCCATTCCATCTTAAGACTGCGACAACAAGACAAAAGGTTGTGCAAAACGGAGTGTCTGGACCAGCCTTAAGAATAAATACTTTCTGATTTGATTTGATTAGAATTTGTAAAAAGCCAATATTGTGGCAAAATAATATTTCCGGTCTTAACTTTAATCTAGTCACTACTATTAATTATCTAGTCTTCTTATCAATACAAGTCTCGTAATAATATTTTCTTTCATTATTTCATTATTTTCTTTGGTACGCATGGAATATTTTCTTTCCAATATGCAATTAAAAGTAACGAAGGTTCTTGACTGAAAAAGCATTTCGTTATCGTCCTGAGATCGATCGGAATTTCAGAATCTTGTAATAACATCTTCACTGTTGCAATGAAATTTCCTTACGTATTATTCTAAATGCTTGTTAAAAGCGATGGTAGATTTCCGCTGGAATTGCACAACGTTCGCAGAGCACAAGGACAATCCTTCGAAGCTCCTAATAATGTTTATTAACGTATTGTTGTGAAATGTGTTAATATTTATTTGATTCTAGCGTCCTCGGATTGTAACAACTTTTATTGTAAATGTTAAGGTTTATTAAAGTTTTTATTTTAAATATTTCAATATCTATTTGGTTATCACAATGAATTTGATTTCTTTCTATATTTAAAATAATTTTCTTTCTATAAATAAAATAGTTTAGATTTCTTTCTATAAATATAATAGTTTAGTCATTCACTAAACTAAGAAAATACCGGGTAGTTTAAAATTTAGTTGTTTAATTTTGGTTTAGTTTTTAAAGAATTCGGTTAAATCCGTATTATTTCATACTGTAGTTGTTTTGAACATGCACGGTTTTGCAACAGACTTGCACAGTGTGGTGTATAATTTGCTTCTTTATAACTACATTTATATTAAAGCGTTTACGGGATGTAGAAAACATCTTTATAACTGCATTTATATTACAGCGTCGACGGAATGTCAAAAACATCGTTTATAAACATTTTGAAAGTAATAGTAAAATTTTGAAGCAACAAGCAGGATTTAAAATGGAAAAAAATAATACGGTAAATTATTAAATAAATATAGAAAGTAACAGTTCGCTGGCTGGTTGTCCTATTAATTCAAGACAGTATGTTAATGACCAAATACAGGTTCTCGTGTAGCAACATATTTTATTTATTTATGTGTAACTTTTTTTTATCAAACTATTATCGTTTTATGAGTCACCCATATCTTCAATTTCCTGTTTGTAGTTTTGCGACTGAACGAGATTAAAGGAAGATACGATGAACTCAAAAGTTTTTTTTTTCTTATAATCATTCACATTATAAATGAGATGCGTTAGCATGCGTAGCATAATGGGACATTCAATTTAATGTATGAGCTTTTGCTGCTCAGTTGGTGATATAATTGGACTTGATGATAATCGGGCATTTCCTCTAACTGTTATTACTTTGACAGATATTTTCCCGTTAAATTTATTACAGTCATAATTACAACAATTGGAGTCAACAACATTAAAAATCCGATAGTTCCAGTCTTGTTTAGTCTTGTCTAGTCCAGTCTTACTCAGTGTAGTCTAGTCTCGTTCAGTCTTGTCCAGTCCTCTCCAGTCTTGTCCAAACTTGTCTAGTCCAGTCTTGTCTAGTCCAGTCTTGTCTAGTCCAGTCTTGTCTAGTCCAGTCTTGTCTAGTCCAGTCTTGTCTATTCCAGTCTTGTCTAGTCCAGTCTTGTTCAGTCTTGTTCAGCCTTGTCCAGTCTTCTCTAGTCTTGTCCAGTCTTGTCGAGTCTTGTCCAGTCTTGTCGAGTCTTGTGCAGTCTTGTATAGTCTTGTTTAGTCTTATCTAGTCTTGTCCAGTCTTGTCTAGTCCTGTCTAGACTTGCCTAGCCACGTATATAATTAATTACCTATCCAGTAAGATTTCCTTAAAAATCTAAACGAAACTTGTTTCTACGAAACTCGATAAAATCAATTAACCCTTTCGTCCCGACTGGTACACATATGTCCCATTACAATTTCATCTTCCGAAACTTAAAATTGTAAATTATAAATACAAAATAGTACTCGTATGGAAAATGTACGTTTATGTTATATGTAAGAAGACAACTAAATTGTTGTATTGGACATATTGTATTGGACACTAAAAGACTGGACCAGAATAGATCCCAACCAAATAAGTCTAGAAAAGGCGAAACCAGACGAAACCCAACATATATGATTGATAATATGATCAATACTGGATCATTGTACACAATACAGACGACTGATCAATCTGGAGAGGTCTAGTCTATATTGAACAAGACTGGACAATGTTGGACAAAATTTTGAACCAAAAATTGGACAAGGGTGAACAAGATTTAATATGACTGGATAATCTCTTGAAATATATCCACAAAATTAGACAAGGAGAGTAGATATGATAAGATTAGAGACCATTCATCTTTTGGGACAATTCAATCTAGAGTCGATTTATTGTGATATACTGTATTTATTTAGCAACAAATTAACAAAACATGAGGTTTATTCTGCTTCTGCAATATTATTAACGTTCAGGGACGAAAGGGTTAAACATGACTACCTCCAGTAAAGACGTTCTTCTTGAAGTTCCTCAAGTTAAATATAAGAAAGTTGATGGAACTCTTTGCCTCATGAACTCTAGATTAGCCTGGATGGATTGAAGGAAAAAAATAAACTGTTATCAACGAATCTTTCATTGTTGCAAATGTATATGAATTTGGTCATGACAGAAGTCGTGTCTTCTGAGGAGTTTCTGGCATAACATACTAATGAGCATTCGCTCCGATCGCAACATCACTAGCGCCAAATGTGACACTTTTAAGAACTTCATGACCAGTTACGTCATTATTTAGCATTTATTTGTATATATTGACCTATATCTTTTTGAATAAAAAAGTGATTTATTATTTTACATAAACTAATAAAGTGGATAAATTTATAATGGATTCAAGGCCAAAATATTTGCTATATCTTGCTTATGTGTAACTTTAGAGCGAAATAAACACGAAAATTGTTTTCAGCACCTACGAGAGGGTCAATTTGTTCATTATTTTGTTCATTATATTTGTCGTACTAGCTCGTGGGTCACCAGGCCGGTGGCATCACTTGAAAAAGAAGAGGTAGGTCAAAGACTACTTTTAGACGTTCATTGAAGACGTTCTCACTTTTAAAGGCATTTACAAAATTCAAGTTTCCTTCTTGTTTTACACAACCTCTACTTTGGAAGCGGAGAGCAAAAAATAAAGGCCGATGTCAAAAAAAGTCGATACAAATTTCTGATGTATTATACAATAAAATCCAATTAGAAGATGTTTGAAAAAGAGGAGGTACGTCAAAGACTACTTTTAGACTTTCATGAAGACGCTCTCACTTTTAAAGGCTTTTAAAAAAAATCAAGTTTCCTTCTTGTAACTTCTACTTTGGAAGTGGAGAGCAAAAAATTAAGGCTGAAGTCTAAAAAAGTCTATAAAAATTTCTGATATTGATAAAATATTGAATGTTTCTTAGAACGTTCAGCGCCTCCGTGGCAAAAGTTGCTAACTAGTACTCACTTTTAAAGCCTTTTACAAAATGCAAGTTCATGAAGACGTTCTCACTTTTAAAGGCATTTACAAAATTCAAGTTTCCTTCTTGTTTTACAACTTCTACTTTGTAAGTGGAGAGCAAAAAATAAAATCAAAAAAAGTTCACAAAAGTTTCTGATGTATGTATACAATCAAATCCAATTAGAGGATGTGGCAATTAGAACCTCTGTGGCAAAAATTGCTAACTAGTAAAAACGCACAGGGACCGGAACACTATTTGGTCGTTGTCGATGTAATCTAATGCCCGCCACACACGCTACGGTCTAACGGAGAGGTTACATGTGCAGGTTTGCCTGCGCAGTTCAGATTTATATTTATTCCCACAGACGCTCCGGTCTACCTGCGCAGGCAAACCTGCACAGCTAGACCTCTCCGGTGGACCGTTGTGTGTATGGCGGACATAAGTAAACGCAGATTTAATCTAGATTAGGTTATGGTTAGATTAAGTTATGTTAGAGACTTCTTGAATAAGAAAAATTAATTCAATTTAAATATACGGCAGAAAAAATATTTTCATTACGTCTATGTTTTTGGTTTAGTGACGCGAGTTGTTGCCATAGTGACAACAAACAGAAATCGTTTACTAATGAAACTCCATTTGATTTACATTAGACTTTTACGCACGATTTCGATACTTTTATACACGATTATAATAATGGTATCTTTCACATACAATAATTTACTTATTAATGTGTTCATTTTGGGGTGCGAGTGGATAAACATATTTAAAATACAATAATTGGGGAAGAAATTTCTTTTTGATATATTTAATATTCATACCTGTGTGGTTCAGAAATTTTAAAAATTAAGGAAATAAAAAAAAATAGGAAAAACAGAATATATAATTATTTTTTTCTATTCTATGAGCTAAAGTTATGATGATCGATTTGGCGTGATGAGGTGTCTATCCAACGATAGGACCTCTGAGTACCGTTAAGGGTCAGTTGGCCAGCGTCTCTTGAATCTTCTGAGGACATGGTATTGGGGAAGCGTGTTTATTAGTGAATTTGTGTGTGATTCTATTTTGTCTTGATGCTTTTTTCGTCTTTCCTTAATTTCTTTCGTCACAGGGGTAATTTGCAAGTCTTCTTGGATCATGTGGTTTGTTACGTACCATGGAGCGTTAGCAATTGATCTTAATATTTTAGCTTGGCATCTTTCCATGATCGCAATATTCGATTTGCTGGCACATCCCCAGAGTTCGTCGCCATAAGTCCAGATAGGTTTAATGATAGTTTTATATGAAAGTATTTTGTTGCTTAGCGTGTAACTCGAGTTTTTGCCGATGAGCCAGTTGAGTTGCCTATGTCTGAGATCAATCTGTTTTCTCTTTTTGGTAACGTGGTTCTTCCAATTGAGTTTGCTGTCTAGATGTAATCCTAAGTACTTGACCGTCGAGTATTGGGGGATTTCTATGTTATTTAAATAAACTGGAGGAGAGAGACCTTTTCGTAACGTGAATGTTGCATGGCAGGAATTAGTTTCATTGATTTTAACTTTCCACTTCTTTAACCACTTTTCCAGTAGATGTATGTAGTCTTGAAGATGTTTAATGGCGATGTTGGGGTCTGAGTGATTAGTTAGTACTGCTGTGTCGTCTACAAATGTTGCTATGGTTGTGTCTGGTGTTTCGGGTATATCTGAGGTGTACAGCACATATAGTAGAGGACCAATACACTGCCTTGTGGGACCACAGCGTTGATGGGAAATGCTGCAGATACTTCTTCGTTGACTCTGGTTCTGAACTGTCGGTTGTGTAGGTATGATCTGAGTAAGTTCGAGAACGCAGGAATTTCCTTTTTTATTTTGTATAATAGCCCCTCGTGCCAGACTCTGTCGAATGCCTGTCTAACGTCTAGTGAAAGTGCAGTATTCTTTTTCTTCAAATGCGGTATTTATTTTATGGGCGATTCTGTGGCATTGTTCAACAGTTGAATAGTGCCGACGAAATCCAAACTGGTGGCATGGGATCCAGTCTGCTGAGTTAAAGTCTGGGTCTATTCTTGTTAGTATCAATCTCTCCAGTAGTTTAGAAACAACTGGCAGCAAGCTTATTGGCCGGTAGGATGTTACGGAGCTTGGATCTTTTCCTGGCTTTGGTATTAGTAGTATCTCAGCAAGCTTGAAGATTTTAGGCCAGTACTGGAGTCTGAGGATTGCATTGAAGATGTATGTGAGCAGCACAATGCCTTTTCTTGGCAACTCTTTTCCTGGTTCCTTCTCCGTTCCTGGTGCCTTCTTTGCACGTAAATGTTGGATCGCGCCTTTGATTTCCTTGGGTGTTACTGGAGTCAGTGGCGGTTGGGGTTGTGCGTCGGAAGCAAGGTATTCTGACATTTCGTCGTCTTTATTATTGTCTGTTGGCTGGAATACTCCTGCTAAATAGTGTGCAAGTAGGTTGACTTTTTCGTGAATTTCGTTAGGAATTTGTTGAGTACTACACTGGTAGATTCTTCGTTGTTGGTGGTGGCTTGTGCTGACTTGTTGATTGCTTGCGCGTAGCTTCTGTTGGGGTGGCTGGATGTCTGGCTGTTATAAATGATGTTAGGTTTATTTTGCTGTATACTGGGTCCAGTGTTGTTGTGGCTTTTTCGTTTAAGTAGATTGTGATAAAATTCACAACCTTTATAGTTGTCCGGGTGGTTTCCTCCACAAAGGGCGCATGTAGCTGGTGTATCCTTACTTTTCTTGCAGCTAGCTGTGCTGTGAGGACCTCCGCATTTTACGCACACAAAAGGTCTCTTGCAGTATGATTTTGAATGTCCATACATTTGGCATCTCGTACATTGTACGATATTTCTATCTTTTTTTGGGGGTTCAATCTGGATATTGCTATTTTGTAGTTTTTGTATTTTGTAGATGTCTTTGTTGTTGTGAGAGGGTTCGATGTCGACGAAAAAAAGGTTTAGCGGCTCCTTCGTTACTCTGTGTTTGGCGTTTATGAAATTTCGTACCTTGTGTCCGTGGTTGAATATTTCTTCTTTTATGTTGTCTGAGTTGAATGAGTGTTGTAAATGCTTGATGACCACTCTATAGGCTCGTTCCTCTTTTGGTTGGTATGTGTGATGTATAATATTATTTTCTCTCATATATTTCGCTAGTTTTCTGTAAGTTTCTGGGCTACAGCAGTTTATTTTTAATGTGTTATCTGCTTGTCATTTGGTGGTGTATTCGTCCTCTTCTAGTATGTTTGACAGTTTTCATTTCTGGAAAATTGAGGACGCCGTACACAAATATTGGTGGTGGCTTAGGTTTTTTTTCCTGTTTGTTATCATCATTTGTTTTATTATTATCGTGAGAGGCTATTAGCACACTAAATTTGTTGGACAGTGGTAAATTAGTATTTTCGTTGTTTGGGTGGTCTTCTCGACTTGTTCTTATTTTTCTGCGTTTTGTGCATCTCGTAGAAGCTTGTTGCCACGGGTTTTCCTTGGATGAAGCCGTTTCTACGATTTCGTCGTCGGTGGTAGACATCATTCTAATAAGTGGTTGTTTTACCGGATTATTCGTCTGTGGGGCGCGAACTACTGTTTGCATGTTTGTAAATTGATTGTTAAATCCAGGTCCGTTTCCAGTAGGGAATATTTTGCATCGCTAAATTGGATACTTTCTATCTTGTTGTATAGTTTTTCTTCGTTAAACTGCGTTTCTCTGTTCGAGAACCGGTCGTTCGCTGATAGTAAGCACCACTATAAATACGTCCGTACGTTTCGAAGTCTCGAACGTGAATCCGTATAGTGTATATAAAATTAATTATTTTTGTTTTTGCCTATTTTTATACACTATTATTGGAGACGAAGTTGTATTTTTGGCCACGGGTTGCGCTAAACACGGTTATGCACGAAGCGAATACACAGAAGAAAAACACACAATCTCAGGAAACTGGTGTTTCAGGGGCTTTTTTAGAAGATATTAAGCATCAAGAAGTTGGCTATAATGGCCTTAAATATAATATTCCTGCGGATATAATTTAGTGTATATTTAAAACATATCCTGCAGTGAAGAAGAAATATGTCGAACATGTTCCTGCAAAAATGATAGAATATCAATTTTGAAGAAATATTTTTCAATATCATTGCTTTCATAGGGATAGAAAATCTGTAGATATTATAGATGTGTTTCTGTAGTGTTTATAATAGATGACCAAGAAATTAAAAATGACATACTAAAAGGTGTGAATGATCCATTAGTCAATATCTCAGTTTGATGATAAATTTATTGATGATATGAGCAGAAAAAGTTTTAAAATGGAACTGTCAATGAAGTAGTGATCTAACGATTAAATCAACACTCCATAATGGTATTAAAGGCTTCAAGAAATAGCGGAGTGCAAACAAATATTCAAAATGGAATTGATGCAAATGTTTTGCAATGGAACTGCCAGTCAAGCTATGATCAAAAGATTCAATCAACACTCCATAATGGTCTGAAGGGCTTCCAAAAATAACGGAGTGTAAACAAATATTCAAAATGGAATTGTTCCATCAAGCCAATGGAACAGTAGAGACTGAACAGAGTGATGTAACCCTGCACAAACACAAGAAACAAAGAATTCATGAAAAAAATAATTATAATAACTTAGACCAAACGATTGATGAAACGAGAAACGTTGCTCACTTAAACTTATCAAAGATTGAAAGGTATTTGCATGGAGAAATGCCTGGGTCAGCTGCTGAGCAGTTGTTCGCCAATGAAGTTGCATCTGTTTCAAGGAACATGCTTTAGGAATTGAAACAGTGGAGGAGTAGATTGACAACAAGTGCTTTAGTTAGTCTGGCTGCTGCTGTTGGTGCCTTAGGAGAATTATCACCAGGTGGAGCTTTAATGAGAGGGTTTCAAGATCAATCACTAGCCCAATTAAAACCACCAGATATGGAGAAAGAAGTTCGTCATTTACATTTAGGTCTCTGTGAATTGCACAGTCATTTCCGGAAATGTTTTCCGGCTACATTAACGTCTTCAGAACAAAAGCTAGTGGAACTGCACGAAGCATTGCACAGGTGTCATTCGTTCAAGATTAAACCAATTGAGGATAAACTGATAAGAAAATTATCACCATTGTCTCAGTACGTAGCAAAAAATAAAGATGAATCATCGGTAGCATACGGGTATTCGTCTAGGTATTTTCAAATTGTATAATAAATTTATCTTATCTTTCCTACTGGTTGTACTTTTGTCTGGTGTTGTCCAATGTTATGTAGCCTTCTCTTTATAATGTTTGCTATGTTTCTTGTCTGTGCTGTGTTCCTAGTCTTTCAGTCCATAATTGTTCTATCAAAATACAGTATAATATTGATAATCCGACACATATGGGACCAGACAACTGCCGGATTATCAATAAATTCCGGATTATCAGGATTAAAACAAAACAATATAAATTTTACATTTTTTAAACGCGTCACCGTTTGTTACAGTAAGCCGAGTTCAAACATCGTTAGCTTCAACGGCATACGTGGAATAAATTATTCTGAAGATTTCTTCGTCAAAAAAGGAATGAAAATTTTCTTCGCTTGTGGCTTTGAAGCTAAGCTATGTCATCGTTTGTCAGCGCAACTAAGCTCTTGCAAAAATTCCGAAGAAATTTTTTGAATAGAGTTGGCTTGGTCAGAATAAAGAATCAAGTTTTTGGAGTTTGAAGGTGTCCCTTTTGACTTTATTTCAACTGTGCGCGAGGTTTATATCCGACGTAAGACCGCGGAAAGAAGAGACACGTGTTTCTCCAGCGCGCCTAATGTGTCGGATTAACCAACCGCCGGATTATCAAGATTATACTGTAAGACCATTGAAATAAACTATGTTGAAGAAGCTAGAAAGGAAACTTTGTCTAGATTAAAATACATTTTACTAGGAATAAAGAGTAAAATTTTTATGTAATATCATCTTAAAATTAGTAGGAAATTAAACAATGTTGATAACACTAGTTTAGGTAGCCTAATACAGTGCTGCAGCAACTTCATTGCACTAGTTCCAACTATATTAGACCGATGAAACTGAATAATTGCTGAAATGGACCCGTGATGTTTAGTTTATCGGGGCTCCATTTCAGCAATTATTCAGTTTTTTTGTCAGTAAATAAAAGATATTTGGGAAATTATTTCGGTCCATCCGATATTGATTACCAAATAAATAATAAAAAAAGGTTTTTTTCGGTACTCTTTTGTAAAGCTCGTAATTTTCATCCAACAAATTGCTGCTTCTATATATTTCGATAATCTCCTGCTTGGAGCAGATTTGTGCAAATATCCGGCATTTTTTATTATTATTTACGTACACTCGCATGCATATTTAAGCTGGAAATATAAAAAAGAATACAGGAAATATTTACAGGTATTTAAACGAAATTTTGAATTACGGATGGTAATGGATAAATTATAAATTAGATTACAGAGAAGAGAAAATAAATGTTTTGTATACTTATTACACAAAGGGCTAACGACCACGAAGTCTTTCTGCCCATCTGCCCAATTAATTAGGAGTTAAGCAGATCAAATGTATTGCGCCAGAAAAGCAAGATAAAGCTGATAGATGGGTACTAGAATCATAATACTAAAGACTTCAGATATAGATAAGATAGAAAAAATAAAGGTTAAAGGCTAGATTGTCAAAACTAGAATTATACGGTAGAATTTGTTTTTATTTAATAGACTGAGACTATTTTGTTTTCAAAACTTTTGGTAACAATATTTTGGAATATACGGGAAGAGTTGATATCGATTTCATGTGTTTACGACATTAATCCACAGGTTATTGACACTTGTATTAAGTACGCGTCATTAATATTTATAAAAGCAGCTGCGAAAACTGAAGCTTTCGAGGGATAAAGAGACAAGATGACGATAATACACATAGAAGACGAAGTAACCACGAGTATTTATTTTATTCTTAAATGCTTTAAATTAGTTCCTTTTCTGAGCGAGTTTCTCTACCTGGTTTCACCCACCTGGACCATTATACCCCGTCGGAGATAGAAAGAAGGAGAAAAAAGGATTTTTTTTGTTCGCTTCGAAAAACAACCTTTTTCGGCGGTGTTGAAAGAAATCCCGAATAGGCTAAAGAAAAGGGCCGATCTGTAATGTATGTGTGGCTTGTGAACAATGGGGAGAATAGTTTTTTTTTATTTGGGGTAGAAAAAAAAAACACTAAACTGTTTTTTTTGTCGAGATGTTAGTACAATTACGGGGGACGATATTTTTAACATCGCATAAAGCAACACACATTCCGTTTGCACCCCTAAAAGTTTTTATTTCGATTCCCGTAAATCCATCGACGGCGTTGTAATTTACACGGCGGGTAATAAACGTGCCCACGCCTGGCACAGAGACAAATATTTTACTCTTTTTTATATTTGTATTTATTTTTGGCCGAACGTAAAACATTTCTGTTACACAAACGTTTCACTCCTTGTAACAAACATAAATTATACCTAGTTGTGTGTTTAATACAAATATTGGGCAATAGTTGGTAATAAAGGAAAATTGCTTAATTTATGACGATAGTTACTTTTTTGCAGAAAACATTTTAGTTGCTTGTCGATCTATACGTTTATTTCTATTTATTTTAACATCAAATTGTTCACAAAAAAGAGAAAACTAATTTACATATTATGTAATACGCAGAATAACCTAAAACACGCATAGATGTAGAAATTTACCAATTTACAATGGAAATAATATAGATATACACACTACAGAGGAAAGCAATGTCAAATGCGCGACTAGAGATACAAAACCTAAGACAAAATACCAGACAGATGAGACTAGACAGACAAGACTAGACAGACAAGACTTGACAGACAATACTATACAGACAAGACTAGACAGACAAGACTAGACAGACATGACTAGACAGACAAGACTAGACAGACAAGACTAGACTGACAAGACTAGACCGACAAGACTAGACACACAAGACTAGACATACAAGACTAGACAGTCAAGACTAGACAAACAAGACTACGCAGACAAGACTAGACAGACAAGGCTAGCCAGGTAAGACTACAGAAACCGGACTACACAGACAAGACTGCACAGACAGGACTAGACAGACAGGAGAGGAGGGACAAGACTTTTTTTTCGGGGCCCAGCTGTACTTTATACAGACAAGTGGTCCCCAGGAAACCAACCAGGCTCTCCGGAAACGCTTATCGCATGGATTGCTGGTTGTTGTCATTTAGTTTAACTGTAGTTACTTTTCGTTATACTTGGTCTCTCGTCTGTTTCTTTTGTCAAAATTATTGTTCGGATAAGTCTGTGGATCTTGTCAAAATTTTCTTTATTTTCTGACCATGACTGTTCGTGCGTTGAACGGTGTACCCATATTCTTTACAGCTTCATCTCTATCACTTTCTCATCTGTAGCATTTAAATATTGTGTGGTTTACTGTGTCTATTTCACCACAGTATCCACAAAAATTATCTGATGATCTTCCAATGTAGTGTAGAAAGTCATTGAAGCAACCGTGATCAGTCAGAAATTGCGTAAGATGGTAACTAACTTCTCCGTGTTTCCTGTGGGTCCATACAGTTAAGTCTGGTATCAGTAGCCTAGACCTTTCTCTGTATGTGACCATCTTTGCTGCCATTCGTTGAGGAGATTCACTCTGGCTTTCTGCCTGCGATTGTTGGGGCCTGCCTTGCTTATGACTCTTCTTTCTTTTGCGAGCAAATCGATGGGTGCAATAGCGGCGATTACTAATGCTGCCTCTCCGGATATTGTATGGTATTCACTGTATATCCGAAGTGCAATTATACGTTGTACTGATTCTAATTTTTCTGCGCAGCGTCTTGCATTCATTTTTTCTGCCCAGAGTGGAGCTCCATATAACATAGCGGATTGTGCTACCACACCTAAGAGTTTACGCTTGGAGCTTCTGGGTTCCCCAACGTTTGGCATTATTTTTTCCATTGCTCCCAGTATCTTTAATCCTTTTCCTGCAGCATCTGTGAGGTGTGCAGAGAATGTAAGTCTATCTATTAAAATGCCCAGGTATTTTATTTGTTGCTTTGGAATTATTTCCGTGTTCCCCGCTGTAAATTTGATTGGCATAAGTTTCCTTTGTCCTGTAAACAAAAATTCCTCGGTTTTTTCGGGTGCTAGCTTCAGTTTCCTCGTTGTAATCCATTTTTATCAATTATGGCGAGGTCTTCCTCGCTCCTTGGTTTGTTTCGGTTTGTTGTCTCCAGTTCTCTGTAGGCGGGCATCTAAAGAGTACATGAGGGGTTGTATCTTCCTCTCCTCATGGTCAGAGCGGAGACAGCCTCTTCCCGAATCTATGTAGATAAGCGTTAAAATTACCATGGCTAGTTATCAGTTGAACCATGTAATGTGTGGGCTTAAATCAATGTTCTTCCATTTCTCGATTGCAGGAATAATTTTTTTGGTCTAAAGTCTAGTTGTGGCCTTATCCTATCGCTCTTGCTACTCTCTGTGGATCTTAACAGATAGTCCCATTTTTATTGCCTGAAATGTCGTCGCTGGTATTCTCCGTTCCTGAAGCCCGCCTTGTACGATAATCCTCTCTTTCGTTTCCTTTGTGATCTACGTCAGCCTTAACCCAGTGCAGCCGAAGATTAGCCCTTTTTCGGATTTCATGTGCCAGCTGCCAGGTTTCAAGAGAAGGTCGGTTGGTTTTGTCATATATTTTAAGGCATCGAGAGCGGCTGTTCGAGATGATTTAACATTCAGGGATTGATCCATGCTCCAACCGAATGTACCTTAGTGCTCTGTTAATGGCAAGTAGTTACGCCTGGAAAATGGAACAGTACTTCTCTAGTTTCATAATCTCATAATGTACCTCGACCTCTTCAATATATACCACAAATGCTGCTCATACGACAACTTCGGATTTCAAACTATCAGTATAGACTGAGACGCTTGGAGTGTTGTTATGCGTTAAATAGTAATCTACTGGTATAAATTCCGCCGGGTGTTTAATGTGGAACAGACAGATTTTCTGTTCTATTAGATTTGGAGACACGCCAATCCCGGTAAGATCTTTTAGTGTAGCCTCGTCTATTAACTGCCTTGATCCATATAACGCGGCTTCTTTTAGTCGTAGGTCGACTGGAAGAAGCCCCGAGATAACGCAAGCAGCCTCTGTCGATACAGTGCGGTAAGCTCTAGCTGCTTTTAAACCTTCGTGCGGTAGGTTGGGTGTAGTACACCCAGACCAGGATAAATTGGTCGATATTTTAAAGATTAATCGTTATAACAGGCTGTGAGTTTGAGTAGCTGCGTGGAGAGTGGCAAGGAAGTGCCAATTGGCAGGCACAGTCGACCGCCACCCCGCGAATTATTTAGACGAGGTCAAAGGTGTCAGCGGGTGAGTTACACCCACCTTAAGCTCCGTGTAAGTTACACCCACCTTGAACTAGCATTTTTAGCCTGCATGGGCCGTTATTTTGAATATGTCTGCTATAAACAACATGTTAATGTATAAGGCCAATAATAACTCTTCAAAATTCGTTCGAAATTTTGGGAGAGATTTGGGAGAGAATTTTTTAATAGACTTGGGAATGAAAGTATTTTTAGAGCATTTAGGAAATGGAAAGGAGAATCTTCATTTACCAAAAGAACTTCGTTAAAGGATCCAGGATCATGTCGGTGAATACTCAAACGAACCACCACGAAAAGTGTCAAGATCTGTAAGAAGATGTGGAACATGCCCCACTAAAAAAAGATACTAAATACACTTGTTACAAATGCAATCGTTACATATGTATGGAGCTTGCTATTTTCGCATGTGAAAAGTGTACCAAATCTAAAGATGAGTCTGATTAGTTGCATGACAAAACTTATTTTTAATTTGTTTTATTAGTCGAAAAAAAAAATTTTGAAACCTGAAAAAAATTATTTCACTTTTAATTTTGCTTCAATAATAAGTACTGATGAGATGGAGCGACGACTTGAAACGAGCGGCAGGACTGAACTGGTACCAGGAGGCACAAAATCGTGGCAACGGGCAAAATAAGAGGGAGGCTTATACCCAAAGGGTAGAAAACAGCTGAATTAAAAAAAAAAAGTACTGATATTAAATAATCAATAAAATAATAATAAAAAAATACATTAAACTATTAAATTCACACGATCCCTATCAGGGTTTGTTACACCGACCTTGCGCTCCGTGTTACATACTTTAACCTACCGCTCGAAGGGTTAAGGTGTATATACGCTGTAACCCGTGGAGTTTTTCCAGGACCCGGCAAGCTTTTAGTCAGATAGAGGCGCCATAGAGAAGGCCTACACCATAAATTAGTGCTATGTTGGCTTTCCCCAACCGCCATACCGTCTTGGGCAGTATTGCGTGTAAGTAATACAGGCTTGGCATAAAAGTAATACCAGGCTTGGCATACTGGTGGTCTTTGTATTGGCGATCTGCTAAAGATTTTTTTCAAAACATTGAAATTTAGTTTGCAGTCGGGCAGCCGACTGCCCACGATTGCAAAGCGTTCATTGCTTGATTCGCCTTTTGCTTCAGCAGGCATATGGTGTCGCTTGATATTAGTAGCGTAGTATCATCGGCATATGTCACTATGTTGGTACTCTCTGGAAAGTCTATGTCGAAAATATTGTTGTATAGAATTTTCTAGTACGTGGGAGCTGATATAGATCCCTGAGCACAGCCTTTGTTTACTGATATTTGGACAGTAATGCCTTGCTCGTATATTATGGCTCAGCGTTGGTTAAACTAGTCTCCAGCTAGATTAATTAGATTGTTAAGGCATTTGTTGATGAAAGTCTTTGTATTATCAAAGGCCGCCAGGCGTTATCAAATGCTCCTGTAATCTCTTGTGCGATTATGATACAATACTACTTGTTGGACCTGCTTTCCTTCACGAAACTAGTTACTCTGTTTATTGCGTCCACTGTTTCAACACCCTTACAGGATCCATATTGGTTTGGGCTGAGGAGACCATTTGTATGGAAGTGGTATTCTATTCTGGAGATCAGTAGAGAATATACTATTTTTCCGGCTACAGGGAGTAAATTAATTGACCTAAAGCCTTTAACTGAATTTCCTCATTTATTTGGTTTCGGAATTATTATTAGTTTTATTTAGTCCAGTCTTTTCTTGTCTAGTTCTACCTTATACAGTCATCTTAGTCACCCATCACTTGACTGCGTTTCTCTTATACTTGGACCGAGTGCTTTAGAACCGTGATATTGACATCCGATATCGCTTTGACAATGAATTACATAACGTTGCACGTCCTAAAGTCCTGAAAATGTACGCAAGAGATCCCTCACTGAGCTGCAATATGCAGGTGACCTTCTTGTTTTGGCTAACACAGCAGAAGGTTCGCAACGTATGATGGACACATTCTCAAGTGTATATAGTATATAGATGGTATACACGTCCAAAACCAAACTCCTTATTATGATTTTTCATCCACCAGCAGCATAAGGCACACGTAGATGGAACTATAGATGGATATCTATATGGATATCTATAGATGGAATCCCTATCGAGACTGTTGAACAATTCAACAACCTGGGAAGTCTAGTGAGAGGGAATTGCTACCTCGATGCCGAAATTAGCCACAGTCTACGGTATACCTCGCATGCCTTCTTTAAACTCCGCGAGAGACTCTTTGGCTGTAGTGCCCTGACCATACACACGAAAGCCCTGGTTTTCAAAGCAGTTGTCTTATCCATCCTACTATACGGTAGTTAGTGCTGGATTGTATACAAAAAGTACGTTAAGGCGCTGGAGGAATTCCAAATGAGACAGCTGCGCAGTATCATGTGAGTTAAATGGCACGATTTCATCTCCGACAAAGAAATTCGGGGAAGAGCCAACTGCGTCTCAATAGAGAACACCTTGGCGCCCAATCAACTGCTCTGGCTAGGGCATGTGTGCCGAATGTCTGTTGATCGGCTCCCAAAACAAATTCTCTTTGGTGAGATATCCCATGGTCAGCGATATCCTGATAGCTAGCTGAAAAGGTATAAAGATGTCGTTCACTCCATTGTAAAGAAGGCCGGAATAGAGGACACCTGGGAATCTCTGTGTCAAGACAGAGGCTGTTGGCGTAACATCTGCCACAATAATTCCGGCATATTTTCTACACGCAACAAATCTATAACATCAGGCTGCATCGAGATATTTGTACGTACTCAATGCAAGCGTACCATCCGATCTCGCATCGGTCTCTGAAGCCACCTACAGGTCCATGAGCGGAGGCGGCGATGGCAATGAGGGAAGGATCTTCGGCAACGAAGAAATCCCGACGACGACGACGAATATTGAATTAAGTAATCTAATAATGTCAAGTTGATAATGTCAAGTCTCTTGATTTCTAAGTCTCTTTTAGTTATATTAATCATTTTAGTCAGACCGGTTACATTCTTCTTCAGTCTTTAAACGTACACTGCTGAACATAAGCCTCCTCCATCTTTTTCTATGTCGATCTGTTTTGAGCGGTGTGCATCCAGTTCTTCCCGGCTAGCAGATGTAGGTCATCCCCCAATCTCGCCTGGGGTCTACAAACACTTCTTTTTGTCTCTCTCGGTCTCCACTGCATTATTTTCTTGGTCCATTTCACGTCATCTCGGGCAACATGACCTGCCCATCGCCACCTTAATCTTGCACTTCGTTCTATGACATCCGATACTTTAGTGCGTTTGCGAATTTCCGTTTTGCGTATTTTATCTCTCAGGCTGATACCCAGCATCGCTCGCTCCATTGCTCTCTGACAGACTCTTAAACGGCTTATGCTGCTGACCGTGAGAGTGGTGGTCTCTAGGCCATGAGTTGCAACTGGGAGAACGCACGCATCGTACACTTTTCTCTTGAGACAGATTGGGACTTTCCGGTCTCTGAGAATATGGTTTATTTTTTCTGAGAATATGGACCGGTTACATTAGATTATTTGAATTCAGGAAATAAATAAGAAACCCGATTGTAAATTATTTTTTATTGTCAATGACCAGATAAGATACGTAATGTTCAGGACCTGGATTTATTCCGTTTCTAACAAACGTGACTAAACAAGGAATTTAGAAAACAATACCAGACACACAAATAACAAAACAGGAGAGACGACAAAAAAATCACATGTAAGGCATGCAATGGTAGACTAATATTATACAGGCAAGACTAAAAATACAATATTAAGTAGACATGACTTAAGAGACAACTTAATAGTGCGGACTTATAATTAGTATATAAATATATTCCATGAATATTATGCTGTTGGACTACAGAGAGGAAACGGTAAAATACTGAGGAAACTGACAATAATAAATCTAAACAGCAGATAAATTTAGACAGACAAAGCACAACACTATGGAAGCAAGAATACGCGGCAGAATCTACATGGTCAAAACTATAAAATGCTGAAAAATGTTTATAAAAGACAATTTGACAAGCTAGTTAGATGTCATTTTTGGTAAAAAAACAATTGTTTTTCTCGAATTGGTAAAATCATACAACATTATAGATAATCAGATAAACGTAATAAGACGGAACAAAGCTTGTATAAATAAATATACTCAACCTTTCCGGAGCTCTATAATACTAATGAGTCTTTTTAGGACTACCAAAAACAAATCTCGTATGAAATTTGTTATTCTTTAGCTTTCAGTCCACCTTCGTGGCACTCAACAAAAACAATAAAAATAACATTGTTTTTAAGAGCATGTCTTTCCGATATCTTGAGTGGATCTGTGGACGCGTTTCGAGATTTTTCTCTAATAAGCACAGTGTTTTTTTGCATTTTTTTGGTAAAATAAATCACATATTTGTTAGAAAACAAAACTTTTAATTAAAAATTAGTGTTTACATTAGAACTGTAAAAAGATCCGTTAAAAAAGTGAAACCTTGAGCAAGCATTAAAATATGTATTAAAAAAAATGCAATTGAAAGTACACAAATTAAAATAAAAATTAAACTTTCTCCGCAAATATTAAACCCACGCATAGAGAAAAATCTCAAGAAGAAAATCACTTCAAAGTATTACTCGGTCAATTATAAATGCAAATCAACCAATCATGCAGAAATTTCTACTCGAAATATTTGCGAAATTGAAGAAGATTGCATGCGTTCGTTCGCTGTAAACTGTTTACTTTCACAATCCAAAACCATTTTTTAAACAGAGAATTAGGACAAATATTGAAAAACAAAACTGTCTAATTTTCGTTGGCATATAATTAGTTTTATTAATTTATTCGTATATGTTGTATATGTGTTATGAATATTTAACATTGTTTTCGTTTGTAATAATAATAATGATATTTTAATGTTAAACAAAGTTTATGGAAAGTATTATTGCAACAGACAGGATGTTCCTAATAACAATAATTGAAATAAAACATAATTACAATCATTATTGTAGTCAAAGTAACTAATTATTGTAGAAAACACAAATCCTTGAAATAATTAACGATAGCTTACAATTTAAAAATATATTTTGATTATTAATATTAAATAGGAGTAAGAATTAATATTTATTTTGTTTCTGTTTCAGGTATGAAGTTCAAGTATACGAGTTTTATTGAATGGAGATACAAACCGGACTGTGTATGCCGAAAGTAATTGGGGAAGTATTTACTTACCAAGCAAAGGTATTATATAATGCGTAACCTAAATACTAAAGTAAACAATGTTAAAATTCCAAGATCAAATATTAACACTTTGGTTTTCGCTTATAACTTCAACCCCGTTATTAAGGCATGTTTCGAAGCTTAACGCAAACTATTGTTGGGTTTAATAAAGGAACGAAGGCAGAGAAAAAAAGCTGGGATTGTATAATAGTGTTGATTTATGGCTTAAGTTCGTAGTCTGGAGACAGAATTAACTGGAAATTATAATTTGTTTAACTTTCTTTGGATGCATCTTTTAAATGGTGAATTCCTCTTTATATTTTAAAATAGTGTATTAAAGAACGAGTTCAACAAGCGCGGTTTTGCAGCACGAGCTCATGTTTAGAAAACGACGAGCTTAGCGAGGAGTTTTCCAGTGGACAAGTGCGAAAAACGCCTTATGAGCGAGTTTTTTACACTATTATTTCTATTTTGCGCTCTTTTATGCCATTTCTAAATAAACAGATTACCGATACATATTGAGAAAATTGTATCGCACTCGGCGAGCCATAACTCTTAATATTATGAGTCCATTACAGGAGCAAAATATAAAAAGATTTTTACAATTCGTGTCTAATTCGATGCTTCTCCAATGTAATTTCATATTCGGTATCTAATTATAAATTTATTTGGTAGATTATCGTTATTATTTTTTTAAATTAAACTTTCTCAGCTTGGATTTAATCTGGTATGTTATACTAGACTAGACTTTTAAGTTAATTAATGTTGGATAGACATTAACTATATAGAGTATAGGACGATAGACCATATATTTGATAAAACCGTTCAGTCGAAAGATCGATAATTGAATTATAAATTCTTAACAATATATTTATTAAAAGATTAAGAACCATTGGTCTAAGTACCTAATTTCGGCTTATAAAATATGACAAATTCGTTTAAAGCTAATAATCAAATATTTATGTTGATAATTATTTTATCCAAGGAGAGAAAATATTGACTTAACTAAACGGAAACCATAAGTGGGCGGTATTTGGACGATCCACTTTTCGTCAACTAGCTGAATGTCAAAGGGTAACATTTTTGTGTATATAAAACTCTAGTAACATTTTGAAATGTGATTTAAAACTAAGATTCAAAGAATTTTATAAAATGCATTTGAACAAATGAGCCGTTTATTTTGAAAGTGGCCTAAGTCCATTTTTCAAAAATATTGAGTTAGCTACCTTAATAGTTAGATTTTTACTTGATCTTTTTATACTGAAGTAACTTGTTACTAATATAATCATTAAGATTTTGTATTTTTGTAACACCAAAATTTGCTGTGTTAATGAAGTGATGAAAAAGTTTATTTTGAAAGTAGCGTAAGTCTCATTTGAGAGTTTCAAACGATGGAAAATATGCAATTAAAGTTTTTGTGATCTCGTAAGCTTTATGTTTAATTATTAAAGGAGCAGTTGAAATATCAATGTGCAATGAATTTATTATAAACAATTTAATTTCAAATTTCATTTTCGTTGGGCAACTTGATATACAATTGTAATTTTCAGTAATTCGTTAATCATTTGTTTGTAACAAATTAATTTTCAAAAAAACTGTATGAGAATATGAATATATTAAAATATCCCAAGAGAAAACTTCTATGAATCTTCGAATATGAATTTCAATGTGAAAATAAAAAAACTACAAAAAATTACGAGACCACTCACAAACCTCAAATACAAGAATTTTGGTATACCACTTTTGTATACCACATTGTATACCACCTGCCCACAATAATTATTTTATACTCCTATCGCATGCACAAACTGGACAAGACTGGATAATAATTAATAAAACAATATTAATATTCATGTAAAAATTATTTAACAACTCTTATTTATCATTCATGATTTTATAAGATGAAAGTGTTTATCTACGACCACTATTGTAAATGCCCATTATTGTACAGTTCGTGGACTATGCAAATACATCATAACACACGCGTATGTTATGATTGATAACACACACGTGCGTTTGGTTTACGATTCGTTGATCGGTTGAGAGCTGCTACTACCTGCTCATACTTTCAGCGCCCCCCGTGCCACAATTCAAACTTACGGAAATTGATATTGCGTGCATTGGGTTGCCTATATCTATAAGCTCAGTTCAAATTCCAGTTTAACCCAAATAAGTACTAAATAATAAGGTATTTAACCATTATGAATGTATTTCTTTTCATTTCTTTCAAGTTAAATAATTTCGAGTATATATGAAAATACAACTGTTTGTTTATTTTAATGTTAAATAATGATAATACAATAAACATAACCTAATAAGAAACAAATTTGTTACACCAAACATATTTTTCTTATTAAACAGAAACAAATTACTGTGGTCGTAGATAAAGTATAGTACATAACTCGAGTTGTAAGGCAATTACGTACTCCCGGAATTACGCACTCCCCGCTAGGCGGGCGGTAGGGTAACTACGGGGTCGTAGTCATACGCGGGTAACTATTCCGCTCGTACGTAAAATGATTCTTAGAACTCTCGTTACGTAATAAACTAATACATTTATCTTTATTTCAAGGAAAATTTATTTTATGTATGGATGGACTTGTGTTTTCTTAAAAATTGGAAACGTAATTTCATTGATTTTGAAAGTGGCCCAAGTCCATTTACAGCTATGAAAAGCATATTATTTCTTAAATAAAGTTGAATATGCTAATTGGGATGATAAATTTGACACCCTTAGAAACACCAAAACATTATTCTACTATGTTATCTACTACCCATATTTGTTAAATTTATCCAACGCAAACCCTTTAATATCTCGATTCGAACATAAATGGAGTTAGGTCACTTTCAAAATAAACGGCTCAAATTATCTACAGAAATATCTAGATTTATAGATATTTTTTGGTATATTTTTGCCCAAATTTATTCAAATATAATCTATAAATTTATTACTATTGGGACATTTCACGTGAAGCGGACACTGAAAATAATTGATTGATTCGGGATTTATTTTTAAAACATCATTTAAATATCAAAGATAAAAACACAAATTGTTATTAAGTTTTAAATTTATTGTAAAGGGTGCGGCAGCTAAACCTGCATTTATGAAATAACTATATAAAAGAAACGGTTGCATTTTTTTCAATTTTTTTGATATCATGTTAATCTATGTTAAAAGCATTTAAGGAACATTAATCATTTGTTAAAAATTACATTAGGTGTTACATAGGAGTCGTCCATATTGAATGATGAATTCTTTTAGCCGATGTCTAAAATTGCATCTGATGAGGGTGATCCGGTGCATCGGGTGATATCACCTGATGATCCGGGATCGATCGATGCATCCGGTAATATACCGGAACGGAGCGATTGTTTGGATTGAGATCGAGTGAACGGGCCACCCGATCTCACCGATTGCAATTTTTTTCTTGTTAGATTACCTAAAGAGCAAAGTTTTCCAAGATAGTCCTCATATTCTTGAAGAACTGAAGGCGAGAATCCATCAGAAAATCGAAAGAATCCCTCCTCGGATGCTTCGTGATGTAATGACCAATTTTAGACATCGCAAAATGCATCGATTGAGATGGACGATACCTAAATAATGATATTTTTAACAAATGATTAACGATTATTATAACTACATTATAACGTAGATTAACATGATATCAATTAAATTAAAAAAAAAAACGGAACCGTTTCTTTCTTACAGTTACATAAAAAATGCAGGTTTGGCTGCCGCACCCTGTATAAATTCAACATATGTTACACCAACAATGTGGCTTCTTCAGGATTGATTATCTTCAATGATAAATTATAAATAATTGTATATCAGTACCTGAAGAAGCTACAGTGTTGGTGAAACATATTGTATTTATACAATAAATTTGAAACATAAAAGCACTTTACGTTTTATATCTTTAACATTGAAAATAATGTCAGATTGGATTTTGTTCATATTTGGATTAATTGTACATCTGCATGACCTGAAAGAATTTATATAATTATTTTTTTTCTGTAAAGTTTAGTTGCCAAATTATTAGTCTTGATTAGACAAAGATTTGACGAAATTTGAGCAACAGATTTTTTGAAAAATGAAAAAAATGAAAAAATAGTAGTTTTTGATTTGAAATGTGTGAAGAAGAAATCAGTGCACAAAAGCCTTTCACACACGTGTACCATACATTATTTTATCTACTCGCACACCAAAATGAACACATAAATAAATACATTATGGTATGTGAAGGATGCCATTATTATAATCGTGTGTAAAAGTATCCAAATCGTGAGTAAAAGTCCAATGTAAATCAAATGGATTTTCATTATTAAACGATTTCTGTTTGTTGTTACTATGGCAACAACTCGCGTCACTAAACAAAATACATACCTGTAGTGAAAATAAATTTTCTGACGTATATTCAAATTTTTGAATCAAGAAGTCCTGGCCTCGCAATCTCGATTTATCTGGCTCTAATATAACTTAACCTAACCATAACCTAATCTAGGTAAACCTAGATTACGTCGACAACGAGCAAATAGTGTTCCCGTCGCTGTGCATTTTTACTCGTTAGCATTTTTTTCCAAGGAGGCGCTGCACGTTCCAACCTTATTGTGTCAGTGATTTGAAGTATTTTGTCTGTCAAAATTACAATTTTTTTAATATTATCGGCAAAAAACAATTCTTTTTTTGTAGAGTCAACAGTATTTTAACATGCTTCGTAGATAATATAATGTATGACACACGTGTGACACACAGTTACATGTTTCGTAGATAAAAGTAGTTTATGATACAAGTGTATGAACCAGGGCTTTTGTGCACTCATTGCAATTAAACCACTCGCCTTCGTCTGTTTCTTTAAACGTCGCAGCTCATGCACAGAAGCCATTCTTCACCCACTTTTTTCATAAACTACTACTACTTACGAAGCATATTATGTATAACATGCTTATAACACATACTTACTTACTTACGAAGCATGTTATTTTACTGTTGAATCTACAAAAGGGATGTTACTGTTCAATTTTCAATAAAATAACTGTTTCTTACCGATAATATTGAAAAATTATCAATTTTGACAAACGAAATACTTCAAATCACTGATACAATATGGTTAGAACGTTCAGCGCCTCCGTGAGAAAAATTGCTAACTGATAAAAACGCATAGTGATGGGAACACTATTTGGTCATTGTTGATGTAATCTAGGTTAACCTAGATTTAATCTAGATTAGGTTATGGTTAGGTTATAGTTAGATTATATTAGAGCCAGATAAATCCAGACTGAGAGGCCGAGACTTAATTCAAAATAAGAAATTTTATTTCAATTTTAAAATAGGTCAGAAAAATTATTTTCACTACGTCTATGTTTTTTGTTTAGTGACGCAAGTTGTTGCCGAATCAATAACATACAGAAATCGTTTAATAATGAAACTTCATTTTATTTACATTGGCAGATATTATAAATTCGAAATTTTATCTGTTTTTCGTGTAGAAAACCGGAAGAAAACATTTAAAATAGATTTCACTTCGGTATTTTTTTGTAATTTTATCTAGAAATGTAGCTTGTAGTATATATATATATATATATATATATATATATATATATATATATATATATATATATATATATATATATATATATATAATACGTGTAAAATTTTAGAATGGGATCTGCATTCGTTTTGGAGATAGATACACTAAAAAGCGAAGGCGACGAATTGAGCGAAGCACTGGCGATTTTTTAGGTTGACTGTTCAAGCCAACGGTTTAGAAAATACAGCAACGTCAATATTAATGCGTATTACAACTATGTATGTTTATTAAACCAGTCAACCTAAGATATCGCCAGTGCGGCGCTCAGTACGGCGCCTTCCACTTTAGTTTACCTATATCGAATTTATAATAACTGCCAAGAAGAATATTTAGTTTTCTCAATAAAACATCACATACTTTTTCTCATCTTCTTGGATAAATGCAGCAATCGCTGTAAAAAAATCTATTCCTCAAATCTTTTAAGGCAATTATTTAAAGGCTTACTATATAAATTGGCAACTAGGTTTAAAAAATGCTGTACTTTCATTCAAGCTATACAGAAATATAATTAATCCAAAATATGAACAAAATCCAGATATTGTTTGCAGTAATTCATGATATTATTTGCAGTATCCGCTCCATTTGAAATGCTCCTATTCCTGAGAGAGAGGGAGGGAGAGAGAGAGAGAGATAATATATTTATTGTATGCTTTATACAGTATACAAAGGGCTATCGAGCACAAGGTCCTTCTGTCCCTTCTGTCAATTATAATGTTGTGATTATAATATTGTTTATAAATTTGAGATTATGATTTTAGAAAATAACAACAAATGTTGATCTGTGAATAGAATATATTAATTATAATTATTAAATATGACTTCTATTTGAAAAGCCATGGCAAATGTTCTTTCAGAAAAGCATTACTACAAACTAATTTAATAACTATCAATGCTGATGTCAAGTATGATTATCGAATGTCAATATTCTTGTTAAATTTGTTTATCAATTAGATCGTCTAATTTTGACACAATCTAGTCACCTAGTAACTATTATCTAGTCTAGTATCTAGTCATCTAGTAACTATTGTTACCAAATATTTTTATTATTTTCATTTTGAAACGGTCATATTTTCGAAACGGTCATATTGACGTTTTTTTGGTGAGGTGGGAGTTTGCTAACGATCGCCAGAGAGTTAGCAATCACACGAACCTAATCAATCTCGAGTAGTAAATGCAATTTTTTCTACTGATTTCAGTTGTAGAATCCATAATTCGGCTTTGATAAATCCAATTCGAAGTGAATTGTCAGAACTGTCAATACAAATTTAATTGTTGCTTTGGTCGTTTCCATGGTAACATATTGCATTCTCTTAGAAGGTGATACTTTTCAAGTCAAATGTCCTAATTTTATTTCGGTTTTTTAAATAGTTTCCGGCTCGTTTTACGTTTGTACATAAAATATTTCATTGAAATTGATGTAATTAATAAGAAAGTCCATGCAAATTTGGTTAGTTTAGTGTTTTAATCGAGAAAATCATAAATTTAAAATGCTCATTTTCGTCTCTAGATGTGAAAATATTTTCATCTCTAGAATGAAAAAATGTCACTTTCATGCAGCGTAAGCCGTGGAAAAAATGTCATTTTCACCTATATCAATAGAAAAAATTTATCAATTATGTTGTTTAAATTTGACATAATGTATTATTTTAGTTGTTAAATGTATCGGTAATAATCATAATATTTTACCGAGGCTATCAATAATGGTACCAAATTTAATACGATCGAATACGAATATTATTAGTTTGAACATTATAATTATATTGTGGACATTTTTATGAACATTATAATTATGTTGACGAAACTACAAATATTGTTATTAGAGTAAAATTTGAAGTCATATTTGAAAGAAGTTATTAAATTGTCAAATTTTGAAGGATATTTTTATGGATAAAAGAAATTCTTGAAAATTTCATCCAAAATAAATACAGTATAATCTTGATAATCCGACACATAGTGGACCAGACCGGATTATCAACAATTCCGGATTATCAGGATAATATTCGTATTCGATCGTATTAAATTTGGTACCATTATTGATAGCCTCGGTAAAATATTATTATTATTACCGATACATTTAACAACTGAAATAGTACATTCAGTCAAATTTAAACAACAGATAACATTTTATATTAATTTTCTTCTCCAACTTAATATCAATAACAATATTTGACAGCTATTATCAACGGTTTTTTCCATTTTTTCCAAAAGGAATAGACAAATGTGAAATTTTCGAGGTTTATATCAGGCACCAGGCATCTTAAATAAAAACCACGTGTTTCCCCAGAGCGCCGCTGCATATAATTATACTGTATTATTTTCAAATATACATCAATTTTCTTCTCAACTTTGACTGAAATTATCTTATCAATATTCTTGGATATTATCAATTATGTTATCTAATTTTACAGACAGGCCATTATTGTTGGCAATAGACCTTTTCATAGTTGAAATTTTTTTGTGCACATGTGTCAATTTACGCCATGCTTTTCGGGCACTTTTTGACATATAACCAGTGAAAATAACAAACTGTGCCCAAAACTTTCATATTCCCGCCTTTTAAATATGGCGGACGCGCATGCGCTTAACTAGCCGTAAAAAGGTCTATTATAATCTCATATATCGATACGCTTCTAATATAGGTATTTTTTGTTAAATTACCAATTATTGCGTCTAATTTTGCGATAACATTTTATACTATTTTTCTTTTCCAACTTAATATCAATAACAGTATTTGACAAATTTGATAGCAATTATCAACGGTTTTTTCAAATTTTTCCAACAAGAATAGACAAATGCGAAATTAAATATCAATATTGCAAATAAATTAGACTGAAACTCCCAATATGGTTGTCAAATTTGATGGACATTACCAATTATATTATCAAATTTTTACAAATCGACCACTAGTATTAAATCGACACCTTCATGCAATAACATCGTAACTCATTTTTGTGTTTTTAGAGAAGACAGAATTCAAAGATAAAAAAAACGTACCACGTACATTTTTACGTCTTTTAAAAAAATTATAAGCATATTTTTTACATAACAATACCATTGTAACGCAGTTCATGCAAAAAAATGAGTTACGATGTTATTGCCTGGAGGTGAAATATTCGAAATATCAATCGATATATCATCGAAATATTAACGGTAAATTTTCTACAGAATTTTGAAAATTTTGTCAAATTTGATAAGAGATATCAATTATATTGTCAAATTTTGCTAAGCTGTAAATATAAAGGATAAGGCCGAGACCGCACTACGGTCTTTTCCCTCGAGCGGTAACTGCTATAACCCTGAAACCGCCCGAGAAACACACAAGCGTACTGTGTGTTTCTCGGGCGAAAATGGGAAAAAATCAGTCGCGGGAAAAAACCTCAAGTGAGACCGCTTGTATAAGCTTGGGCCGAGGTCGCACTACGGTTTTTTCCCGCAAGCGGTAACCGCTATAACCGTTCGTGAAACACACAGTACTCTATGGGGAAAATCAATCGCGTGAAAAACCCGCAAGTGAGGGCGCTTGTATTAGTTTTCTTGTGTCACAACATCATGCGATTAAAAACCGCGGCGGTTTTAGGCCTTAGGCCGAGGCCGAACTACGGTTTTTTCCCCGCGAGCGGTAACCGCTATAACCGCGACACCGCTCGAGAAACACACACTACGATTAAATCGCAAAACCGCCCGCAATTTGCACGGTTGAAAATGGATTTCAAACGAGCAGTATGTATTGTTGCTCTAATACTAAGAAATGGAAAAAGAAGACATCAACGCAAATTTTGCAAATATTGGATCCATCCACTCACTAGCCGTAGATTCAAGAAAGGTTTCTTTAATAATAAATATCAAGATTTAAGAAAACATCCTGAGAAATTTTTTAATTATTATCGCATGTCAGCTGACAGCTGATAAAATTTTGTAAATTGTGTGTCCTCACATTACTTTGGTTAATACAACCTTTCGCAAATGTATTTCACCAGAGGAGCGCCTGTCTGTTTATTTTTCTCGTTTCGATCACTATATTGACGTAAAGTGGTGTCGTATAAAGCTGTCTTTTTTGTACTTCCATTATGATTTTTTCCGACAAACTTTCATATCGCTCGTTTGATACACAGTCTGACTCGGTCGACGACATGTTTTCAATCAGAGACAAGTATCTGAACCTAAAAAAACGTAAGAATTGCCACTCTTCACCAGCTGTTCACGGCTGTCTGTCAAAAAACCGCTCGCGGTTAAACAGAAGTGCGTGCGCGCCAACTATTTTCTATGCAGTACAAATTTTAGCGCGGTTTTTACCCGGGAGTCATTTTGTAACAATACGCGGTTTTAAAATCAGTCGCTGGAAAAAAAGTGCGGCCGCTTGTATTAATTTACTAGTCATAAAACCACGCGATCAAAAAACGCGGCGGTTTAGCCGTAGTGCGGCCTAGGCCTTACTTGAGTCAGGTAATTAGAGGTGCGGTTTTTACCTGGTGTAAATGTTTTTGCATTGTTTAACTATGCTAAAATCTAGCATCTACGTTGTCTGGTTCAATAAATATTCGTGTTTTTTTTTGTCCTAAAAATTGACATGTACGAAGCAACAGCTGTTAAATTTCTGGTCATGAGACAAAAAGTGTGTATGCAACCATCTCGACGTTGCCATTTTTACTTCTCTTGCATCAAAATTGAGAATTTGTTATACTTAAATAGGATAATGTGACAAGGACTGTTTGTTTAACCCAGATTAGATTAGGTTGCACACCGCGAAGCGGCAGATAAATCAAGACCACATACGCGCGACAGCGCGAACTCTGGATCTTAAATAGGATAAACATGGCAACGACTTTCTAGTTGCGTGCGCATCTACCAGCTGTTCTGTTGCAAATGTCAATTCTTAGGACAACAAAAACAGGAATATTTATTGAACCACACAACGTAGAAGCTTGATTTTGGCTTTCCGATTCTAGTTAAACGGTGCCTAAGACGATTAATAACAGTTACACCAGGAAAAAGTTCGTAATTTTTAAATAAAAATATACCCGTTCGTTTCAAATATACCCGTATTCTCCATTTTAACCAAATTTTCTTTTGCAATATTAATATTTGACAGGATTTATCAATATTGGTATGAAATTTTATAGAGAATTGTAAATTAAACTCAATATAATTGTTAATGTGACTTCAAATATCAATATTCTTGTCAAGGTTATCTAAAATTATTAATTATATTGTCAAATTTGAACAGAAACGAACTAATTAGTTGAGAAATGTGATATTAATTGTCATTAATCTTGTAAAATTTTACTGTTAAGTTATCAACATTTTTTTCATACTTTCTAAAAATGGTCAATTAGGCTGTAAAATTTGCACAGAACTGCCATTCTTCTTCTTCTGTTGGCTTTATAACCCGCGGTGGGTTTTTGCCTCTACAACAATCTTCTTCCATTATGTCCTTTCACCGGCTTTCTCTCTCCAATCCCTTACTCCCATCTTTCTAAGACTTTTCCTCCACGTGTTCCATCCATTTTTTTCTTGGCCTGCCTCTTTTCCTTCTTCCTACTGGCCGCCAGTTGTACATTTTCTTGGCTGGTCTGTCGTCGTGCATTCTGTACAGGTATCCCAGCCATGCTATTTTTTGAGCTTTTACATATCTCACTATGTCCGCTTCGTTTATTAACCTGCTTAGTTCATGGTTCATTCGTATCCTCCAAATTCCATACTCATTTAGGATCGGTCCGTAGATCTTTCTGAGGATCTTTCTTTCAAAGATGCGTAGCGCGTCCTCCTCTGCGGTGGTTAGGGTCCAGGCCTCGCATCCGTACGTTAGTACTGGTCTTATGAGTGTTCGGTATATTTGAAGTTTGATTTTGTGACTCAATAACTTGGACTTCATCAGTTTTTGGTATCCGTAGTAGCATCGGTTTCCACTAAGTATTCGCGAGCTTGATTCTTTAGCTATTACGTTTGTTCTGTTGATTTCTGTTCCCAGGTAGACACAACTTTCAACCTGCTCAAAGCGATACTCGCCCAAGTTAATGTCATTGTTATCGTGATGTTCTCTTCCAACTTGCATGTATTTAGTTTTTACCTCATTTATTTTCAATCCCTTTTTTTGCGTTTCATCGTCCAGCATCAATAGTGCTTCCTTAAGCGCGTCTTTGCTTCTACATGTCAAACTGACATCATCTGCATATGCAGCAACCTGTGTTGATCGGTTGCCAATGTATCCCGTTATATTCAGCTTTCTCAAGCATGCCTCTAATGGTAGGTTGAATATCATGGCACTCAGGGCATCTCCCTGCCTCACACCGATTTCGATTTTAATGGTGGATGTAAGTTGGTTGTCTACTACAGAACTGCCATTATTGTTATCAAATAAAAGAAGAAACTGTCATGTTGTCCATGTGTGTCTAATTTTCTTGTTCTCAGGATCTCTAAGAATTTTAATTTATTAGCGGTAGTGGGTACCTTTAAGAAACAAAAAAATATAAATAACAAGATATATATATATATATATATATATATATATATATATATATATATATATATAACAACACTTATCCTACAAATAATCATGAACATGTAAGTCTAAGGATTCTAGAACCAAAAATTGAAAACCGCCTGCCAAAGAAGTCCAAATCACTACAAACACTGTTACAAGCTGCCACAGCTGAATTAAATGGCGATAATGTAGCGAAATAAGAGGTATAGTGATGGGTATAAAATAAGAGAGCATTCCTTTGTACGATAATAAGGCACAAATAAATTTAACTCATTGACAAGGTCGGGAGCATCACATATTGTTTAAAAGTTTATAAACGAAACATACACTTAAATATTTTCTTTAGTTCAGTCAAGCCAAGATAACTTTTGCATAAACTAGTGGAGTTTCTAATACTAATTTGTAGCTTATATTTGACCGATCTTGCAAATTTATTTTGAAAAGCTTTAATTCTCTCAATATGAGTTGCATAAAAGGGCGTGTAGACCATGCAACCATATTCTAGAATTGATATAACAAATGTCACATATAGGACAGTTAGTGTGCGAGCATTGTGAAATTCATAGCTACATCTTTTCACACATCCTAAGGCTTTGTTTGGTTTAGTGATTATGTGTTCATAGTCATAAAGACAATTTGCTATCACGAACTATTCATAGATCCTTACCTATTGATGTCACTTTGAGAGCCAAATTATCCACCAGATAGTACACGATAGTACAAAAGGATTTATTTTCCGACTTAAATTGATTGCTAATCATTTATCCATATTTAATACCATTAGATTTTTACTACACGGAAAAAAGTACACTCTAAAAATTACAGTTTAAATAGTAGCATAGGCCTTACGAATTTGAAACTGTAAAAACTAACAATTGCTTTTTTTAAATTACAGTTTCCGGTATTATTAGTAAATAAGTTTTAAAAATTACAGTATGCGACTGCAATCTTTACAAATTTGTATTCGTAAGGCGCTGCTACTATTTAAACTGTAATTTTTAGAGTGTACTTTTTTGCGTGTACACTACTGAACCAGAAAGAGCAAATCACTTTGAAGTAGTCCTTCACCAGGATTTGCAATCATTTTGAAAATTTTTAAGACATCGCCAAATAACTCACATGCAAGGTCATCGGCAATGTCATTCACGAAAATAGAAAAAGGTAAGGGGCCCAATATTGAACCTTTTAGTCAAATTTGATAGAAAATTATGTTGCTCTCCAATTTGAGAGAGTTTTCAATTATATTGTCAATATTGATACAATCAACGTTGTTATCAAATACACAAAATATCACACTGAATATCAAATTCTTACCAAATTTGGCAGAAACTCTCCAGTTACTGTTGTCAAATTCTTTTGTTGATAGAAAACTCTTTTGTTGTGAAATTTTATAGAAAAATGGTGTTTGTCTATATCAGCGAATGGCGAATGGCGAATTTTGTTCATTATATTTTTCGTACTAGCTTATATTTCACCACTACTTTTTTGTTCTTACTTTTATAGGCTATGAAATACAACTTTCCTTCTTGTTTTACGACTTCTACTTTTGCAAGTGAAGAGCAAAAAATAAAGGTAGAAGTCAAAAAATGTATATCACTGAATAAGTTCATAAAACTTCCTGATATACAATGAAATCCTATTACAGGATGTGGAATATTTTGCTTAAGATATTGATAAAATAATGTTTTTCCCCATCATATTAGGTGTTTCTGTTACAACATCATCGTCTGTTCAAAAAATGTATATCAATGAATAAGTTCATAAAACTTCCTGATATACAATGAAATCCTATTACAGGATGTGGAATATTTTGCTTAAGATATTGATAAAATAATGTTTTTCCCCATCATATTAGGTGTTTCTGTTACAACATCATCGTCTGTTCTTCTACAGAAACAATTTTCTGTATCCATTTCTTTAAATGCAATATCAAATTCTTTAAAAATATCAGGACCGGTACACTTCCCTTTCAACGTTATAAGTTTTAATAGCTTTTCTTTCATTAAATGTCCTGATTTATATCGAGCAAAAACTGCTAATTATGCAAAACCATATACCCTACTTACTCTCATTTAAATACATTGCTGCATAATTTAAGTCGTAATGTATTTGGGAAAAAATGTCTCTTTCCAATTCTATTATTCGATCTTTAATAGTATTCCCTCTATGTCTTTACAACATTCTAAAAACGCGTATTTTACAAACTCTTTTTCTAAAAGATGTTTCTCGTGATGAGTATTGCAATGGGCAACTTGAAAACTATAAACGATTTTATAGATTCTTATATCTCTTTTTTCTTTTGTAAAAAATATGTTTTTCTTTCTATATTTGTTGAAAAGCCGAGATTAGAATGCAACTTCAAAATGTCTTTTTACATTATATGTACGTGAGGTAACGTTTCCATTACAAATTGCGCACACAGTCTATTTATTCTTTTCAATCACACAATATTTATCAAACCATTCTGTTTGTTATGATCTGGGATTTGTTTTTTTCTATTTTTAACCGCAGCTGTAACAGTTTTACAATTAAAAACATATTTAAAATATAATGATTTGAGAAGAAATGTGTTCTTGATATATTTAATATTCATACCTTTGTAGTTGAGAAACTTTAATAAGAAAATAATAAAATTGTTGCGTTATTGAACATTTCTAAATGTTCTGAAATCGATGCCTGGGTCACTTAAAAAGCTTGTGTGGGTCAGTGTCTGACCCGCGGGTCATAGGTTTACCATCCCTTGTCTATATTGTTATCAAATATCAAAAATATCACACTAAATATCAATTTTCTTAACAAATTTTACAGAAACTATAAATATACTGATCAAATAAATGCCTTTGTTCTCGAAATTTATATTGAAAAATTAATATTGATACTATCAATATTGCTAGATTTGTTAGAAATTATCTATTATGTTAAATTTTGTTGTAAATAACTTTGTTGAAATGTTAAATAAAATATCAATTGAAATTTCTTTAAATTGTTCCATTTTGTCAAGATTTTATTTGTAGCTGGAATGGAATTCATTTTCTCTACTCACTATTTCTTCCAACCGTGAAATCTAATTTAAATTTGATATTTATTTCTATTTTTTGCCCCTACCAACTATAATTAAAATGTAATCTGAAGCTTTCGCCGCATGTTATAGCGCAATTTATTAAAAATCCCGCGACAAAATCATAAATAATTGTACAAACTTATTGTGTCGACGAGATTTTGATTAAATATGAATTTTAAATGAAACACAAAATAAAATCACACATTAAAAGAAAACTTGGTATTATGTAAAAGTAATATCGATTTTATCGCAAAATATTTTAATTCTTTCTCAGTACGTACGATCAAATACAAATATACTGTTCTTGTTTTAATTCATTGTTAAATAAGATAAAATCGTATCGTGGTAAAAATGACTATAGGTATAAAGGATAGTTACCATAAACATTTATTTGTACAGTTTACAAAAATATATTAGACCAAACAAGTTTAGCCTTATAATACTGGACAAATCAATATGATAAATATTGAATTATATTTTATTACTCATGCGCGAAAAGTACTTCTTTACGTAAATTATTTAATGCGAAAAATGCCACATCTCGTTGTATTTCCACATAACCTGGGTAACGCACCCAAATATTCAATATCGCTAGCTTACATTAAAATAAACAAATAAAATAAAAATAAAATGAACGCAATCAAGACCGCGATATTAAAAAAGTGACGTGAAATGTCAGATTGGTGTCTGAAGTGTGTGAAAATGCAAGATTTTTTTTTCATTACAAAATAATAATAAAAATTAAAGAAATCGTTTTAAAATTTGTGTAAATTCAATGGTGATGCTGGAGACTGACGATTTACTTGACGATTCTACGCCACCGGAGAAAATTGAACAAGTAACATTTTTGATTCCATTTTTTTTTTGGGATGGCCCCTGGATCCCAAACTTGTAAGATACATCCTCGCATGAGTAATAAAAAATATTGTTTGTAACATGGGCGAGATTGTCAATTTCCCTCTCGAGCGAATGTGCTCTTCTTCCTTGGTGCGCACAATTTCGCTCTCGCGAGAAATTGTTAACTTTTTGCCCTAGTTACAAAATATACTATTCTATAACGATAAATTAAGTTATTATTGGAAAATTGAAAATAGACATTTGTATACTATTAAGCAATAATGTTGAATTTTTTATTAAAATATATAAAAAAAAGAGCAATGATTAAGTTAATGGGATTATTCTATAATGGAGTAGAATCAAAGTTTCGTAAACCAAGAATTAGAAGGCTAGAAAGTTTCTCGTCCATTTCCGCGATCTCCGTTGGATTTCTCAAAGCAAAACAAAGAAATTTCAAATACGTGAGCTGTTCATGCTTGAACAAACATCAAAGAAATACAAAATTAGAAGTAATGGCATAAAATGTTCTCTGGTAATTATTGGTTTTCGGAAATGTTTGATATCGATATATTTTGTGTTATTTTTCATGTAACAAGAAACAATTATTATATAGAAAAGGGAAAGGGACCTAAAATGTCGATTTAAAAAAATACAAAATTTATTCATTTCAGTTTAAGTTTTTTTTTTCAAGCATTTTTATGAAAAATAATAGTGGTTTATGGTGGAAGTGTGTGAAGAAGTGCTTTTTTGCATAAGTTGCGAAGTTTTTTGCGTAAGCACGAGCCGAATGCGAGTCCTTCAATCGTAATGAGTGCACAAAAACCTTACACGCATGTGTATAATACATTATTGTATCTACCAAGTATGTTTAAATTAATCTAGATTAGGTTATGGTTAGGTTAGTTATATTAGAGACATAAATTCATATTGAGAGGCCCAGACTTTTTGATTCAATATATGAAAAAAATAATTCTATTTTAATATACGTTAGAAATTTTATTTTCACTATGTCTATGTTTTTTGTTTAGTGACGCAAGTTGTTGCTATAATAACAACAAACAAAGATCGTTTAATAATGAAACTCCATTTGATTTACATTGGACTTTTATCTCTCGATTTGGATACTTCAGATACTATAATTTGATTCTAAATAATAATGTGTTCATTTTTGTGTACGAGTAGATAAAATATATTTTATATAACCCATTCGTTAAAATTTGGATTTTATTAATTTATAAAAACGTTTTTCTTGTACCAAAAATTTCAATATTCCAAAACACACAAATAATATTTGTTTTCCTTGTTTTTTTTTTACGTAAAAAAATGGAATATCGATTAAAATCGTTCATATTTCAGCCGTAATATAAATACAACTAGATATATTTCATAATAAAACTGAAATTTATTTGCATTTGTATCGACGATTAACCCGAATTTTATTACATACGATTTCCATTTGAATTTTCACCATTCAATGTTCATTTTAACTGCTAATAGTATATTTTTTAATTGAACGTTTTCATCAAAATCAAATATCATAATAAATAAATAACAGAAAATAATTGAAAATGCTGAAAAACTTATTGATCAAATAATGATAGAATTTGCAATGTTTACAATTACAAGTAATATGCAAATAATAATATATTGGTTTCAATTGAAGAGATTTATGTTTGTTTTACATTCTACCTTTATTTTTCGACATTTTCTACTTCGAAAACCTCCTCTAAGGGGGGAAACCACATTACGAGGCTGTTTAATACTGATTTTTTAGGATTTCTTTTGGGTGGGAAGAATTAACTAGAGTTTAATCAAATTTTGCCATCATTTCATTCATGATTCGAACAATTTTTGTGAATTTTTTGAATAGTTTCTACCAAAAATAACAAAGTTACGGTGTGATGTCCGCCGAAGGTTGTAAGTATAGTTTTGCGTGCAGTGTAGCCATTTCAATTTTATGTGAAATCAAAAAGGTTTTGATTTTACATTAATAACTTATTTTATAAGAATATGAATCTCAAAGCAGGCGAAAAAAATGAAAATAAAAAAAATTGCAGGTGTTGGAACAATTTTTCTTCGTTTTTCACGTTTTTTTCTCTAATTATGCAAAGACAAGTTGGTTTATATAATTCGAGATTTTATAAAGAATAATTCTATCAATTTTCGTAATGATCGGTTCGACACTTTTTGAGTTAGATTGCACGCAAATGTGAAAAAAGTCATTTCGAGATAAACGAGGTAATGCTCCGCTCGAGCCTGTAGTCTGTACCCGATGTGCACTCGGTTCTATGCTCATAAAATCTAAACGAATGTGAATTTCGATTTGAAATTTGGACAGCGTATTTTTCAATAGTTAAGCTAACGATTTATGGAATAAAAATAAAATCTGATTTTTTGAACCTCCTAATGTGTTTTTTTGCTCTTAATATCACTTATTATTATAAACGCTTAATTGTCCTCAAAGAAACTCACGGCCTAGTAAATTAATAATAACAAATTTATATTCCATAGATTGACTACAGTAACTAACTTTCTGAGCCACGGAAGTAGAATTCTTCTACTAAAGTTGAAAATCTCATACTATATCACTGGTGTAATCTCGTTCTCTGAAACCCTAGTTAGTGGAAGTTGAAACTGGGAGACTGGTCGGGCGTGCCTGGTCGAGGCGTGCATGGTCGAGGTGCCCGAAATATACATAATGCACGATGAAGAAGGCTCCTTGTACAGTTGGCCCGATCGGTTGAATAGTCGGGCACTAGGCTATTCACCCCATTCCGCAGTCCTTCAGTCGCTTCACGTTCATCGCTGAAGTGCAAGGACTGTAGACGGTTAGGTTTTAGTGAGATTTGTTCTTTAGTTACAAGTAGAAGTAAATCCCGGTAATTCGGAAGAAAAGTAAATTTAAAGCAATATGTTTGCAGCCGGGTGACTGAACTGATGCCTGACTATTCGTCCGATCGGGCTACTTCATAGCGCATTACATTCTCTATCGGGCACCTCATTTCACTTCCGACAAAATTTAGTAATAATAAATTCTCTAAACCCATAAAAATTTGGGCAGCCAAAATATATGACGATGAATGAAGCAATGACTGCAACCATAAGCTTCATAATCCACAGAAAACTTTTTTAAATTTCGTTAAAAACTACTCACGATTTTGTAGTACGATAGTAATAATATAGTAAGATAGTAAGTTAGAATCCTTGAACTTCGAAGTGTTAATTGTGAATAAAACTTTTTTAATTTCAAAAATGATTTTGATTTCTCATAGAAAAATATTTCGTAAATATTTCTTATATACAAGCTTCTGACAGACAGAAAAACTTAGCTAAAAATGATTCGAAATTGAACTTCTCCTGAATCCTGAGTCCTGAATTTCATTCCAAAATCTCTACAGGAGCGTCAAAATTTCGCTCGGTTTTATTCATTTTTGAAGGCCATATCTCGTGAACAGAAATAACTAGCAAAGTGTAATTTACATGTCTACAATCAGCAGCATCAACAGGAAATGTATTATTTCCCATTTACAGTCAGTAGGAGAAGAAAAAAGAAGTAACTTTCTAAAATTTTCCTATAATTTGTTAAATAACAATTTTAGCAAAAAATAATTTCCGCAGATTTCAGAATAGCATAACGTTTGAACAGCTTAAATTCAAATTGTTATGGAGATAACTTTGCCCAGTCATGTATAGTTAGCCCAATTTTTTTCTTCTTGCAGACTATTTAGATTTATTTGCCTATTCTTATCTTGTCTGTCTGTCTATTCTTCATATGCATTATGTGTTAAAAAAAGCGTGAGTGGGTGCACATTGTATGTGGAATGGAGTGAAAAAAAATTAGGGCGGCTGAGATAATATGGAAAATGTGTATAAAAGTGTGTTAGCATATGGATCGGAAGTCTGGAAACTAGAGAGGAAATCAAAATAGAAAGGGTTCAATAAAACTTTCTCAAGAAAATCCTGGAGCTAGATAAGTCGACGCCAGGTCACATAGTCTTTCAAGAGGTAAATGCCTACAAGGTGGTCGTTCTAGTTGGAAAAAGAGTATGAATGAAAGTATGAATGCTCTGCTCAGGTGAGTGAAATGGGGGATGAAAGAATATTAGAGGTGTTTGGTATGGCGAATCGGGAGGGTAAAGAAGGGACGAAAGGGAATGCGTGAGGAATGAATAAAATGAATTTATATGAAAGAGGAGAGATATCTGAATAGGAGCTGGAAAAACCTAAGAGGGAAAGTGCAAAGTGGGTGGAAATGTTAGGAGAGCGATTAGTAGAGGTAGAGTTACAAGAACGCCAAAGTAAAATTGCGAATAGTAGGTTGTTTAAAGAACATGCAATGCTTCATCGTTTACTAATTCACCTGTTTAAAGTTAAGTAAGGAGCGCAGTTCATACTAGCAAGGTTTTAGGTGTGGAAGTAAGCGCGTGGAAGGAGACACTGGGTGAGTGAAGAATGTAGAAAGTGTATAGTAGGTGGGACAGGAGAGGATAGATGGAAACATTGGATAGAAGACTGTACAAGGAATGAATGGAAGGAACAAGAGGAAAGGACAAGACAAAAATGGAAAGAGTGTATGGCTGAAAGGGGAAAGGTATTGGATTTGTTAAGGAGGGTGAAAACGTGGAACGGTTGTTCTTTAATAAGGAAGAACCTGCTCCTATAATTTCATATTTTCAGTTTCGTAATGTAATGTATTTATTTAAGATGTGTATAACAATTATCAACAAGTATTGGTGGAGAGCACTTGTGGACACGAATCTACGGAGTAATTGTCATGGTAATTTCATGGTAATTGTCATGGATACGGAAACCATGCCTAAGGAATGGAAAAAGGCATCATATGCCCAATCCATAAAAAGGGAAATAAGAAGGACTGCGCTAACTACCGAGGGATCAAGATGCAAAAGACTTGCAATATATTCAGAAGAAATATTAGGCGATTACCAGTGTGGATTCCGAAGCAACAGCGGGCGACTTTGCAATAGGAACGGGAGTAAGACAGGGCAATTAGAGACAGGGAGTAAGACAGGGCGCCATGCCTTATCTGCAATGTTGTTCAACCTACCGCTGGAGGCAGTAATCAGAGAGGTGAACGTATCAGGCACCCTAAAAACTAGAGCAGCGCAAGTGGGAGCATACGCTGACGATATATACATCGCATCAAGAGGTAGGAAGCACCTAAAAGAAATAACAGCGAGACTTGAACAAAAATCTGAACCATGCGGACTGATAATAAACGAAAATAAAACAAAGTACATGAGATGTGGTAGGGAGCAAGTGACAGATTTAAGACCAATCAAGTAAATGGTAGAAACTACGAGGAAGTGACCGAGTTTACTTACCTAGGGGCTAAGTTAACGAGCCTAAATAAGATGAGTGAGGAAGTCGCTCACAGAATTAAGGTAGGGAGGAAAGCATACTTTGCCAACAGGAAACTGCTAAGATCCAAACTACTAAGCAGAAAAGCTAAACTAAAAGTGTACAAAACACTAATCCGTCCAATAATCACTTATGCGGGGGAAACACGGACACTATGCAAAAGTGGTGAGGAAGCTTTAAGAGTATGCGAAAGAAATATCATAAGAAAAATATATGGAGGGATACAGGAAGAGGAAGGATGGAGAATAAGAACCAACGCATAAATAGATGGAATACTCGAGGGAAGAGACATTGTGAGGCATGTGAAGGCGCAGAGGCTAAGGTGGTTCGGGCACATCATGCGAATGAAGGACGACCGAACCCCAAAAGCTCTGTCGCTATGGTTGCCTGTCGAAAAGAGATCGAGAGGCAGGCCACGAATACGATAGAGAGACGACGTTATTAAAGACTTGAAAGTACTCTAGGTACGGCAATGGCCCCACACAGTACAGCACAGAAGGATATGGAGGGACGTTGTAAAGCAGGCCAAGGCCCATAGAGGGCTGTAGCGCCAAGGAAGAAGAAGAAGATAACAATTATCAATTATTTATTTCATTATATAAGCTACAACGTAAAACAATTACATTTAAAAAGAAAATAAATTGTGAAGCTAAATGAACTGTGAAGCTAAATGAAATATCGGTTAGCCCAGAGTTTCCCAAATGCCGGGTCGCGACCCGGTACCGGGCCACGGAAAAAAATACCGGGTCGCAAAGAAACACGCAAACAAACACAATTTAGCTGCTTTTTGTTTTAGTTTATTTATTTTCACGAAAACGTAAAATATAACTAAATAAAATTAAATCGACATTATTTAATAAATTTATTTTGTGTAAAAAAACATTATATTTTTATACTTTCTGGGGGATTTTATTGGAAGAAACAATTACATACAAATATCGTCCCACAATGCCGCGACTTACGACAGAACACAAACTTAAATTATTTTGATTTTAATTGTAATAAACCAGTACTTATTCATTATTTTTTGTAAACTGTTCAGCTACCAATTTGCTATCATTTACGAGTTGCCTATTTCTTGCCAGTTAGAACATGTAAACTGCATTTCTGATCTCATTCTCGCTTTTTCGATTTTTGGCTTTTCTGTCAGCAGGAATATGACGCCTTTTGTTACGACATACAAGTGTGAAGCATGCTTTTCAACACTGGTTTTTCTTCAAAATATATTTAGAAATCGAGTAGACGTAGAACCAGATTTAAGAATAAAATTGTCATCCTTTTCTCCACACCTAAAATATTTGGTCGACGAGAAACAGCAACACTTTAATTTTTATTATTCATTAACATTTATTTTATTTATAAATACTTATATATTTTTTTGTAATGCTGTTTTGCATTCTTTGCGTGCAATCTTTGTTGGAGCTACTTTTGTTTTTGCATTAATAAAATTATTCATTGTTTATCTTATTTCATTTTAACAAAAACTCATAAACATTTGTGGGTACTGGGTCACGAAGGAAAAATATTAAAATAACCGAGTCACGAAGAAAACAGTTTGGGAAACGCTGGGTTAGCCTTTAACTCTAGTAGGCTTTACTCCTATGTAATATTCTTCTATGGAGTATGGGTTCGGATATCAATGAGTACGTATTGAAGTTGCTTCTTGAAACCGTTTAATGTAGCTATCAATTATATGGCCTTTGGCAATTTTCGCGAAAAATTAGGACAATTTCAGTATCACTTACCTTCATCACCTTGTTGTTACGTTATATCAACTCAGCGTCAAGTCTTTTCTTAAATGGAAGGTTCCTCATCTGACTCTCTTAATTATTATATTAATATAAACTAGACTATGTATTCCTTTATCCAATAGGCGAAGCGAGGCGCAGCGATCGATAGTTTGGACAATTTTTACATCAAATTGAGCCTCTATGGACTGCGTGATAACAACCAATTTCATTTTAGTGTCTAGGTCTTATTCTTTTCCAGCTTTGACTTCCTGCCAGTATCTTCTGAGCCAACCAAGAAGTGCCTGTTTATGATCTACGTACAAAGGTCCTCTCAGTATTTTGGACGTGTATGCCATTTTAAAACCTTGCTAGTTGTTCTTTTAGAATTTATGATGAATTTAGATCTTTTTAAATTTATGTTAATTATGTTATTTAGATGAATGTTTCTCTATGCGATACCAATATGCCTAAGATCATTTCCACATTTTTCGACCCATCTCGGCCTTGTTTTCTTAGATTGGATGAAACTCCATATTCTTTTTTTTAGTCGGTCACCGTCCATCCTCATGAGATGACCGTAAAATAAAAATCGTCTCTCTTTAATGGATGCTATAATAGGTTCTGTCTTGCTGTACAAGTCCTCATTTGCTCTCATTCGCCATTGTCCTTCAACCCATCTGTTAACTAGGATTTTTCTGAATATCCTACGTTTTCGTTTTTCAAGCTTGACCTTGCATATTTATGGTGAAAGTTTCGCAAGCATATAAGCCCTCAGGCTTTAAAACTGTATTATAATGTATGAAGCTCCTATATTCATTTCTGTTATAGTTATTTTTTGTCAGTTGGTATGCCTGGTCTAAACTTCCTTATCCTGACCTTAATTCTTATCCTGACTTCACCGAGATACCTGAAATTCTTGACTCGTCCAATTTTTCCCGGATTGGTGATCATCCATTCAGGTTCATCGTAGATGTTCGTCATATATTTTGTCTTTTTAATAGAAATCTGGAGTCCAACCTTTTCAGCCATTTCTGACAGCCTATTAATCTTGTTGACTGCTGACTCTATGTTGTTACCAAAAATTGCGAGGTCATCTGCAAAGACCAGGCAGTCAATGTGCACCCTTTGTTCTTAGGACCAAGTGTGAATCGCTCTTCATTTGTTTCTTCTTGGGCTAACAGCTTTCTCCACTCTAGAATGATCTATTCCAAAACGCAGTTGAAAAGGATTTGGGACAATCCATGTCCTTGTCTTTCTTACGCCCGTTCTGATTGTAAAGGATTCTGAGATCTCACCCATAAATTTTATTTTTGACACTGTGTTATTGAGAGTTTGTTTGATTAGCTGTTTTGATGTATCATCCACCCTAAAATCTTCCAAAATATTCATTAATGACTCTCGATTGATGGAGTCATATGCCTTGTGAAAATTAACAAACACGACCACGTGGTTATTTCCTCCAGATTTTTTTATATCTGATGATGTTCTTTAGGTTAAATATCTGTTCGGGGCAAGAACGGCCCTTTCGGAAACCAGCTTGACATGCCCCAAACAGTTGGTCAAGAATCCCTTATATCGTGTTCTGTATTGCTTTAGAGAAAATCTTATATGGAACAGATATTAATGAGATGCCCCTATAGTTATTAACATTCTTTTTATCACCTTATTTGTGTAGAGGATGGATTAAAGCTGACTGCCATTCAATTGGTATCATCCCAGTTCTCCGGGTCTCCTCAAAAAGCTGGACTATTACTATTTGCCAGCTTCAGTAGTTCCGTCATTATTGAATCCTCTCCAGCTGCCTTATTATTCTTAAGGTTGTTGATGATCTCTTTGATCTCCACTTTTCCAGGTAGAGATGAGTTTGGTAGTTTGTAGATCGGGGCGCATGCAGGAAATCTTTCTTTCTGTTCAGCACAATTAAGTAGGTTTTCAAAGTTACGAGACATGATCGTGCAGTTTGTTTTGTTGGTCAATCCCACGTTTCCATTTTCGTCTCTAAAACAAAGACTTGGGTCTTGGTATCCTTTCAAATTAGACTTGAACGTCTGATAGAAGAAGTCTCTGGCATTGTTTTTTCCAAAAACCCTGATCGATTTGTTTTAATAGCTGTTTCTCATACATTCACTTAGTCCTTCGTAAAGTTCTGGCTGCATATTTTCGAGCTTCACGGAATGCATCAAAGTCTTCAGGTCTCCTTGTCGAGTTCCAATTTTTCCAGGCATTTGTTCTTTAGGCCACCATCTCATCACAAACCTCATTCCACCAAAATAATACTTTGTAATACGTATATTCTTTTGGAAACAAACCTGTACACTAACCATAATTTTTGTCTAGCAAGACTAGACTTACAAAACTAAATAGATAAGATTGGACAAAAAGAATAAACAAAACAGGTTGTTAAATAAGACTATATAGACAAAAATATAGCAATAAAATTTGACAATTTTATGCAGATAAGATTATGCCAAATGGAAAAGTATATAGACACAACTAAACAGATAAGGTTATATAGATATGACTAGACAAACAGACAAGATAGATAAGGGTATACTTTTTTAATTTCAGGACATTTTAATGGCATATGCGCGCTACCAATGAATTTAAAACGAAAAAATAATTTAAGGAATACAAGAAGAACCTACGAGACATTCTTCTCCATATTCAGCCCTACTCCCTACAGGAGTATTACACAAACATAAAATCACAAATTTACCAAATTTGAGTTTGAATTTAACCATGGTCAAAACCTTCTTATTGTACATGTTTCTTGTATTAATCATGGCTACAACTCTTTCATGAAATATAATTTTTTTTTCGTAATTTCATACACTACACAAAAAAAAACATTTTTTCGTAATTTCATACATTCACGTAAACTTGTGTTAATTTATAATGCAGTTAAGTTCTAAATATTTAATCTAGTTTAATATACAAAAAGATCTAATATTTTTCTCACTACACTTTATTTTTATTTCTTTGTTTATATTCTCTTCTTTTTCCCCAATGGAATCGTCTTCATCCACTTTTCTAATTTATATAAGTCCATGACAAGATAAACAAACTTTCTCCAGGGAGTTTTTGTGAACGGAGCGCTAAAATAGGATGATGAAAATGAAAGAGATTCGCGAATCGTGATTGTTTTAGCAGCTGCATCAAAAACGTTTTTCACACATAAATCTCTAAATTATTCACAAAGCCAAAATTATCTTTTCTTTCTTACTCATACAAAGTTGTTTTTATCGGAGTAAGCTTATGTAATATTATCGGGCTGTAAAAACGAATTGCACTACATTCATTTTTCTTGTTTGGAATTTGTGAATCTGCCAAGAATTTCTCATTCAAAATAACATATAAAAATTTCCGTGGAAAATCTTATTAATTATTTATTAAATATTCTTAAATAAATGTATAATTGTATTGAACTTAAATTCATAAATGTATTTCATAAATCTAATGAATATTTTATAAATCTGAATTATAATTTCAGTACAAGAAAAATTAGATTTTAATCAAATTTCATATAAAATCCATACGCGCTGGCGGTAATAAAATCGGTAATAAAATTTGTGTTTTTTTTTTCTCTCTCCAGCGCGATATTATTCATTGAGTAATTTTATTGGCTTCGAGAGAAGGAGAACCGGAGGTATTTTTATTAGTACGGCCGCTGTGCCGCAGTAAAATTTCGAAATTACGAATGTATGCACGATTCTTCCCTTCTTGTTTACATTTCGTGCTTAAATTATGAACAACTCTTATTTATGTAGCTAGACACATAATTAAGACACTATTGCACAAACGTAATTAAAATACTAAATAGGTACATAAGACAAGACCAACGAGATACATTAACTAGATTAAACTAGCAAGAAAGTCCTCCAGAAGTTCTGTGCTTCCCCTAAAATTTAAAATGACTCAAATTTTAACTAATTTCATAATCTTAATACTTGCGACATCGTTTGGTTTATACTTCGCTAAAAAATCTTAAGGCAGTGTTTGTCAACCTTCATCTTATCGCGGACTACTAAAATTACGATTAATTTTTGGCAGGCCGACAATAGATCTGAGTATAGACTATGTTTATTTATTTTATAATTTGTGATAATACAATTTATTGATTATGGGAAGACTTCGACAGCATCGAGTTATGATCCTGTCGAAACCTGTATGCTGTATGAAGCACTAAACAACAGTAGAATAGACTTCCGATACCGAAATCTTATACATAACATATATCAAGACTTAACGATGACAGTTTACTTCGACGAAGAGTAACAAACGAGCCCAATAACTATATGGAAAGGGGTGAGAAGGGATTTCCAAAAAAAATTTACATTGGCTATGGAAGATATATTTAAAGCAATAAACTGGTAGTTAAAAAAAACTGGGAGAAAAGGAACAAACATCAACGGTAAATATTTGAACCACCTCAGATATGCGGATGATGTATGTGCTCCTTATCTCACAAAACGAGAATGAACTGCAAAATATGTTTACAGTCCTTCATGAGCTGCACTCATAAGAAGACTAACAATGAAGTATAACAGAACAAAATTCATGTCAAATACAACCGACCATTTTTAAATAAAGCTAAGTGATACAACAATAGAAAATCAAATTTACGATGAATTGATAAACGATGGGCCACAAATATACTAGACTTAAGAACACAGAGAGGGGCCGGTTGAAACTCACTAGTCAGAAACTCACTAGTCTCACTAGTCAGAAAAACAGACCACTCACTAGTAGGCTCGCTACGCACGTACCGTGTGGATTTGTCCGGTGCAGGCCCGGCACCGGGTGGAGGGGGTGGTGTTGCATAGTCTAGCATGGAGGACGTCTGAACGTGCCGCATGAGTCCATCCGGCGCAGGGCCGACTCATTTTGTCGGGTTGTCACCGGCCGCCCCCACTGGCCGTCCGACTGCCGGGTACCGGCTCGGCTATGGTGGGCTATGGAACTTTATTGAAGCTTGCACACATGCCGGTCCGGCAGTCTACCGTCTTCACTTGTCGAGTGGTGCACCCAATGTTTTCTTTGCTTTTTTTTCTTGCGAAGTAACCGCTGATAAAGTAAGCACATACAAATAACTCTTTCGCGATCCATTTTGTACTGAAGTCGATTAAATACACTGCTCGTAGCTCGACCTCGTGGGCCACCAGCCCGGTTCCGGACAAATCCATCCGGCATGTGTGTAAGTATGTCCAACCCCGTGCCGCGCCGGCGCCGGACTCATGCACACGGTACGTGTGTAGCTAGCCGTACGCATAAAATATCGATGCCTCATCAGAACGCAAGCATGCTCCAAGACTAAGAGACTAGAGAGGCTAATTATCGAGGCGTTGCGAATAGAGGCAAACAAGCACAAACTAAAAACGAGCATAGATGAAAAAAATATCAAATATAAATCTGGAGGAAGGAAGAGATATTGAGTCTATGTGGAACACTGTAAAGAACATAGTAAAGTACTCGGCACAGGAAGTACTAGGAATTAGACAGAATAAGCAAAAGAGACCTGAGTGGTATGACGATGAATGTAGAGAGAGCATTGAACAAGGAAACTACGCCCATAAAAGAATGCTTCAAATAGAGATAAGAGAACGAAGGGAGGCATTCAAACGATCACGACAAAAATCGGATAAGCTCTGCAGACAAAAGAAGCGCAAATTCGAAAACGAACATATTCTAAATTTGGAAAAAGATTTTCGAGCATACAATGCTAGACATGCGTAGAAATACCTGAAGCAGAGAAGAAAATGTTTCAAACCCTAAACAAGTTTATGCAGAGACGAAACGGAAAAAATCATAGGGGATCAACGCGAGATAGAGGACACCTGGAAAAAGTTGCTAAATCCGAGTACTGCGGATAGTAGACTGCAAACTGTAACTCCAGTAACACCATTAAGACAAGCAGAGCTACTGCCAATGGGGGAAGACAGCGAACACACGATGGCACCAACTATAGAAGAAGTTGTAACAGCAATCAACACGCTAAAGGCTAACAAATCTCCAGGCATCGACTGAAACAGGGCGGCAAAAGCTAGTATGCTACACCATCTCCTAATAGAAATATGGAAGAAGGAACAGATCTCGCAAGATTGGAACGAGAGCATAATATGCCCGATATACAAGAAAGGCGATAGGATGACATGCTCAAACCACAGAGTATCACTGGTGTGCAACGGATACAAAATATTCACGACCATAATTAACAACAGACTCAAGCATTTTGCCTCAAATATAATAGGAGAGTACCAAGCAGGTTTTAGACGTGGAAGATCGACAGTAGACCAAATACACAACGCCAGGCATACTCTCAGCACAACCTGGGAACACAATGTCGACGTATACAATGTGTTCGTCAACTGCAAACTAGCATACGACTGCACAAACAGAGACGAGCTATACGTGATACTGACAAAACTGGGCATACCAGAAAAGCTGGTAAGACTTGTCCAACTCGCCATGTCAGAATGCACCGCACAGGTGCGAGTGCAGGGAAATTTATCGGATTGCTTTATATGTAGACTTTACATATAGAAGGGCTGAAACGAGGCGATGGACTGGCACCGACGCGGTTCAACCTCGCCCTGGAGCATGTAATAAGAAATACTGGAATAGGAAGAGACAACTCGCTAATAAACAAATCCGTACAAATCGTAGCATACGCGGATGATATTGACATAATGGGACACACACAACGAGCCACGTAGGAAGCTTATACAGCTCTAAAATCAGCAGCCCAACAATCGGCCTCCAAATCAACATCGAGAAAACAAAGACGCTAGTGCAAAGTAGAACGGGTACACCAAGATGACAAACACAAGACAACTTGGAACAAGTCAACGACTTCAGGTATGTTGGCGCAATCATCTATATCATAGGCCTGGAAGGCGCGGAGATTAGAGCCAGAGTGATGATGGTAAATAAAGCGTATATCTCATTGGCGAATGTACTCAAATCCGATGTGATACGCAGAGAAACAAAAATGAAGGTGTACAAAACAACAATCCGACTAATACTCACGTACAGCTGAGTTTCTAAGTTTGGATTCCCACCGTATAATAGAACGAAGCAAAAATCGACGCGCTCGAGAGAGTACATGAAAAAATGAAGAATATTGCAGGCGAAACAACAAGGAAGTGTATCAAGCCCTTAAGGACTAACTAGTGTCGATATACGTGAAACTGCAGCGCCTCCGGTGGGCAGGCAACATTATAGGAATGGCAGATGGTAGTATGCCCGAAAGAATCCTGAACGGCCGAATGTAGGGGAAGAGGTCGAAATGAAGACCAAGAAAAAGATGGGAGGATGACGTAGACCAGGACGCCAGACTTCTTTAAAACAATCCTTAGATTGACTTGCCTAGACAATCCTTAAACTAGGAAGATGGAAGGAAGTGACCCGGGGAACAGAGGAATGGAGGAGAAGCTAGGTGAGGCTAAGACTCAGATTGGGCTGGAGCGAAGATTGTTCTTAAGATACAACCATAGAGCAAGTAGATGAATACACATACTTACGACAATCTATCAGAGCAAACAAAGATATCCAGACGAAGGCTTTAACAAGAAGAGTGAGAATGGGATGGGCAGCGTTTGCCAGACTACCGTATGCCCTTCAGAATCAAAACATACCTCTACACCTGATGTCCTAAGTTTTGTTCTCGTGTATCATACCAGTCTTCACTTATGGAGCTCAATCATGTACTCTCACAAAAGCAAACATCCGCAAAACTAAAAGATCGATTAAAAATCAGATGCTGGGAATGTCAGTTCAAGACAGGAAAAGAAACGAATGGATAAGTCTTCCTCTCTAGTGTAATGGACAACATACCCGCTTGACAGGCTGGTATGTTGTCAACTGGTGCACACGCTTCTCCTGCACACACTCACGGACAACGGCGATGTTTTCGGCAGATCTTGCGTTTCGTCATCGTACTGGTGTTGGTTTATTGTTTACTGAACCATTGGACTCAAATTTATCCATCACACTGGGAATAAATCTCTCGGTAGGATGAGTATGGCGACCGTAAAATGCGGAACAGAACACCCACAACAGAACACCCATTTTGATAGAAATTTTATCATTTGCACGTGTTGTTGAACGCCATATCCGTCCATGGTGATTTGGTAAAACATACTGAATAAATGACAGCCAATTCACACCCGGCGTGGGGCTACATAGACCTCACACTCTCTGTAGGTGTATTTTAAACATATCGACCGTACCAACTGTCGAAGTTCGGAAGGCCCTATTGGAAGATCCTATAATATATTCGGTAAGAGAACCGCATTTTACCCAAAATGTAATTCCCCGTTTGGTAGTTTTTAGAAGAAGGTATGGTTTCAAAGAATTGTACTTTCTGAGTTATACAATAATTTTTCTTATATTTTTAACAAGTTTAAATCATAATAAAACCAATATATTTTTAATATCAATGAAACAGGCTTTATTGGAAAGAAATTTTTATGAAATTAATGTTTAAATATGATTTCTGCCATGTGGCCGCCACGGCTGGCGCGTAGAAGGCGCAATCTGGAACACGAATTTTCAACAACTTTTCGCAGCATTTTCGGCCGTATTTCGCCGATAACTCTTCGAATGTTGTTTTCCAGGTGTTCAATTGTTTGTGGCTTATCGACGTAGACAAGTTACTTAACATAACCCCAAAGGAAATAATCCAATAGGGTTAAATCACACGATCTTGGTGGCCAATTAATTGGGCTATTACGTGAAATTATTTTATCATCAAAAGTTTCTTTGAGTAAATCAATTGTAGCGTGCCCTGTGTGGCATGTAGCTCCGTCCTGTGGGAATGACATATCAGCAAGATTAATGCCACGTAATTGAGGTACGAAAAAATTTCGATTCATGTTCTTATACCGTTCACCATTTACAGTACCATTCTGACCATCATCGTTTTTGAAGACATATGGGCCAATGACTCCGCCAGACCATAAAGCACACCAAACAGTAATTTTCTGTGGATGTAATGGGGTTTCGACAATAGCTTGTGGATTCTCCTCACTCCAAATGCGACAATTCTGCTTATTTATGTACCCATTCAACCAGAAATGGGCTTCATCAGAAAATAAAATTTTGAATGCAAATTCAAAATCAATATCAATTTGTGCTTCAGCCCATTCGCCGAATTGGCGGCGCATACGATGGTCTTTTGGCTTTAATTCCTGCACAAGTTGAATCTTGAAAGCTTTTAAGCCAAGATCCTTTCGTAAAATGTTCCATAAAGTGGAAGGACACAACCCCAGTTGCTGAGAACGGCGACGAATTGATTGATTAGGATCATCTTCAATGCTTTCCTGTACAGCGGTTACAGCTTCTTCAGGGATGCACATTATTCTCACGGGATGCACATTATCAATAACAGTAAATGTGGTCCGAAAACGATCTATTGTTCTTCGATTTAGCAGCTCTGAAGGACGATTATGTAGGCCATAAAAGGGAAGAAATGCACGATGAGTTTGACGAATAGAACAATTATTTTGATTAAAAATTTCAACAATTTGCACGCGTTGCTCTAGTGTAAGTCGATTCATATTAAAATTTCAAAGCATACTAAACAGAAAGCAACTATCAGCTGTTAAATGGGTGCTCAAATAAAGCAGTGATGCCAACTCAAAGTTGTGATACTTGTGAAACACGTTTTATATGTCTGAGTCGAACAATAATATGTCCATTTAGTTTATTTAGTCTCTTTAGATTTATAATTATAGCAAATTATAAATTAAGTTTCATTACTTATTAGTCATAGTTCATTTCTGCAATTATTGCTTGCCCAAAGACTGCCCAAACACATCGTAATTGCATACTCTAACGCATGCATTTGATCAAGATTAAACCTTATAAATTCTGAAATTAATAGTTTAGAAAATTTTTTACGCGAATAATATAAACAAAATAAAATTAAAGGGAAATTTCTCATTAATTTTTTCCCCATTAATTATTGAATTATATAATTGAGATTATTAGAAACTTTTCTAATATTTTCGAAACGATTCGGAGCGTAATTGTTATTGAAAAATTGGCCCCATTTTTCAACCTCTTGTTAAAATAATGGCCGGTTTTTCCAGTGAGGTTTCCTCTTGCGATCCTCAATGGATGAGAGGCCATTTATTAGAACGACTAGCCCTTCAATAAAATTGTAAATTACACTGCGGTGCAAGTGACAGCCAATCCAGCGCAAAGAGACATCTCTTTTTTTATATTACATATGATTATATATAGTTATAAATTACAGCATATTCAGCACATACGGTCGAAGAAAAAAACGAATACTCCACATATTTTTATGATAAATTATATTTTTTGTATTTCAACGTACTTATAATATAATCGTACTGTGTTGCAAAAAATGAATCAATTATTGCATGTAAATGTAACATCAGCAACGCAATTCATTTGTTTAACCTTGCGTATCGACCTTGTCCATTAATAATTATCATTGCTTTTATCAAGCTTGCACATCGACGTTTTATTTCTATTGTAAAGTTTAAAATGGTTTTAGAACAGATTCTCTTAGTGAAAGTTTTAATGACAAATAATCTTGGTTTTGTAATTTGTTTCGTTTTTTTTTTGTGACGTATTTGGGTTACTTTCAAAAATATAAATCGATTATATTGAAACTATTGTATTGTTTTTATAACATATTATATTATTATTATATGATTATTATTTATAACATATGTATTTTACTTGTCTCAAAAATGCGAAAATAACTCTGAATGTAAGTGAAATTTTGAAAAATGTTTTATATAAAACTTGTTTGTTTTGTATAAATGTTTTGTATAAAAAAAAATTTTAATTATTTAAAAATATTATATAAAAAATTTTAAGAGTTACATTTTCTATGAGAAATGTTGTTAATATGAGAGTATTTAGTTTTAGAAATGTCAAGTTTGTTTATTAACTGTGAAAAAAAGTCGAAACCTTCTTGTTTTACATATTTCTTGTTTCAAGCAAGACTACGTAAAGAAACTCTTTAATGAAATATAAAAAAAATTGTATCAATGCCGATAAACTGCCCAAACACATAGTAATTGCATACCCTACCGCAGGCACAAAATTCATATCTACTTGTGTTATCTTCTGTCTGCAACTTTTAATCCAATGTATTCCTTAGCCGATGGGTGGACACTAAATATTGTTTCATAACATTAAAGCGCAAACACCTTTTCATTGTTGAAATTTTTTTGTGCGCATGTGTCAATATCTACCATGTTATAACTAAATATGTGCCCGAAACTGTCATATTCCCGCCTTTCAAACTTGCACGTACGGCGGATACACGTGCGCTTCTAACCGTAAAAAGGTCTATTCGGACTCTTAGCTCTTATCTATGAATAGCACCTGTATTTTTGATAAACTATAAATTCTCAGTATGTGTGTTATTAGCCATTTATGCCGGCATAATCACATTTAGGATGTGGTCAAAAGGGTTTGGATTTGCTTCACTAATGTAAGATTTTTCTCCGTTTGAGTTAACCAAAATCTATATTTATTTGGCCAAAGTTGTAGAATATCTTATACATCTGATGGGGAGCGTCTTGCGAAGTGATGTTACTACACAAATAATTAAAACCAATTTTGAATGATTTTTATCCAAGTTTTTTCTGTTTGGTCTGTCTCAACTTTAAATCACAAATTAAACTAAAAATTATTATAAATATTTTAAAAAATAATCACAATTTATGATAATCCAAGACTTTGCCACTAAAGAAGTTTAAGTTTGAATGATTTGTAACTACGTAAAAGTACAATTAAATTATTAGTTATTATTAAATTATTAAGTACAATTAAAGAGTACAATTTTTGAAAATATTTTTATGAATATTACCGTTTTTGAAACTTTAATATTCACCCTGGTTTTCTTTATTACCTTTTTAAGATTCATTTCTGATTTATTTTCAGTACTGAAGTCATAATTTACATTAAAATATGTATGCTATAATATTTAGCGTCCAAAAATTATCTTTAAAAAGTTTCAAAATTAAAAAAAAAATACATATCCCATTAATGTACTAAATAAGGCAACTTAATAAAAAAATCAGGTCTGAGGAGATTACACAAAATCCAAGACAGTAGAAGTTCATGTTTGAATAATTTTTAGCAAAGTATATCTGCCACAAACTTAAAACTCAAATTGCCAAAAACTTCAGACGTTTCAGACAATTACAAAGCTTTAAGGTTACCACTCGGCTACCGCCATCTTATACACGTTGACTCAATGCAAATGAATATATTCGATGTGGAAAATTTCGAAGAGAGAAATTTGCAATTTTCTCGGAAATGCCGATATAGTACGCCTTACTACTTACACATTATGTTCTCCTAATGGAATACTAAAGTGTACAAAGTGTGATGAAGTAAATCTGTGATCCAGACGTCTGAAGTTCCCCTTGTAAATCAAAGATTCTTGCAAGTATTTAAAAACTGCTATTTTATGAAAAATTAAACGTTAATTAAAATCCATTCAAAATGTTATACAAAAAAATCCAAATCAAAGCCCAAAGTTTGTCGGAATGTCACTGTTTAAGCCAAAAATTTAAATCTCAAACTAGAGCATTCTTGTAACATACATTCTTGTAAATAATTCTTGTAACATGCATTCTTGACAACATTCTTGTAAATATTTAAAAATTTATCTATCATAAAGAATAAAATCTTTATCTACTCTCACACTAAAATGAACTCAATAATAAATAAATTTATGTATGTGAAGGATGCCATTATTATAATTGTATGTAAAAGTATCCTAAACGTGCATAAAAGTCCAATGTAAATTAAATGCAGTTTTATTATTAATCGATTTCTGTTTCTTGTTATGGCAACAGTCGCGTCTTTAAACAAAAATCATAGACGTAGTGAAAATAAATTTTCTGTCGTATATTAAAATTGAATTATTTTTTCTTATTTATTCAAGAAGTCTCGGCCTCTCAGTCTAGATTTATCTGGCTCTAAAATAACATAACCTAACCATAATCTAATCTAGATTAAATCTAGGTTAACTTAGATTACATCGAAATAGTTAAAGATGGTTCCTTTTTAGGCCCTCCACCTCCATTGACCTTGAAACTTCCTGTTCCGACTTCCGGTTTCGACTCCCGTTTCCTGTTTATACTTCCGTTTCCGGTTTCCCACTTCTGGTTTTTCACAGATAAGAATGCGAGGTATATGAAGCCCCACGTGCGAGGTCTATGTAACAGCACGCTGGGAATGAGGTCTATGTAGTCCTACGTGTAAGGTCTATGTAATCTCACGCTAGCTGTTAGGTCTGGTTTCGACATCCGTTTCCGGTTTCGACTTCCAGTTTTGAATTCCGTTTTCGATTTTCTTTTTCTGTTTTTTTTTTGCCCCATTTCCGGTTTTTGCACTGTGCGCGGGAAAATTGAAAATTCGGCGCAGGCTGGAAAATTCAAAATTTGACGCAGGCGGGAAAATTCAAAATCGAAGCCGGAAGTCGAAACCGGAAGCTTCAAGGTCAGTGGAGGTAGAGGGCCTAGTAGGATAATTCTTTCCCTACTCATCCACTACGACCAAATAGTGTTCCCGTTACTGTGCATATTTAGTAGTTAGCAATTTTTTCCACGGAGGCGCTGAACGTTCTAACTTGTCAGTGTCAGTGATTTGAACTATGTTGTCTGTCAAAATTACAAGTTTTGCAATAGTATCGGTAAGAAACAATTAATTTTTTGTAGATTCGTATAGTATGATTCGTGTAGTAGAACAGTATTTTGAGATAAAATAATGTATGACACACGTGTGTCACAAGAGTTTTGTGCATTTATTTCGATTAAACCACTCGACTTCGACTCGTGCTTTAAACTTCGCAACTTATGCACAAAAGCCCTTCTTCACACACTTATATCATAAACTACAATTATGTAATTTTAATATCCATCCTAGTTTTCTCAAGATATTTATCCAAGTTTGTCGGATTGTTACAACCTTAAATCTCAAATAAGAGCAGAAATTGTTGTAAATAAAGAAATAATTGTAAAATCTTAGAAAAAAAACAATCGATTTCTAAGTTTTAATATCCGTCAAATTTTCTCCACAATTAAAGAAAATCGACAATAGATCTTTTCATAGTTGAATTTTTTTATGTGCGCATGTGTCAATTTCCGTCATGTTATACGTCAAAAAGTGCCCGAACTTTTTGACGTATAACTAAATATGTGACCGCAACTTTCATATTCCCACCTTTATATTCAAACTTGGCGGATGCGCATGCGCTTAACTAACCCTAAAAAGGTCTATTGCAGATTATTAGTTTGTGTATAAGTTTGTGTTAAGATTTTCAATAATTTTTAGCTAATTTTTATTTTTAGCGGACATAGAAAATGTTATTAGGGTGTTGTCAATTAACTTAACGTTTTTCTTACAGAATTTGCATGGTATTAAATATTACCCTAAAATTAAAAAATAAACATCTGAAAAAATAAAACGCTTTCGAAATTTGAATATTCGTATTACAGTTATAGAAAATGCACGACTCTGCAACTGAAGAAGTTCAAGTTTCAATGTTTTTTTGCTGAAGTATGTCGATTTGTCGCAAACTTAAATCTCAAACTAGGTTAAACATTCTTGTGAATATTTAAAAATTGATCTATCATGAACATTTAATCCTTTCTGAAATTTTAATATTCGTTCTAGTTTTACCATAAGTTTTAAACAGTTTTCAGTATTTTTAAACGATTTTAAAAGATTTACTTTCGGTTTTAGTAAAACAATTCCGAGCCCTTTCTTAGTGGACTAAATTTATGATAATCGTTTGAAAGTTTCTCAAGAAATCAATTAATACCTAAAAGCCCTTCAATGGATCGATGACTAGGTCGATGCGATTTCTTAAGTTTCAAGGTTTCCAGGAAGTCGTTATACGCTCTTCGACTAATTTTAGGATGCTGAATAAATTGGTGACAACGATTTTCAATTAAAAACTTTTATATTCGTGTGAAAAGTTTCCTGAAATGCTAATTTCCATTAAAATGTAACAAATTTGGCCGGCATAAATAATAACTAAATAATATTTATATAAAGCATATTGCTATTCGAGAAAAAGCTTTAATTACACATAAAATAAGATATTTAAGCACGAAATCGAATGTGATAAATATAGGTAAAGCTGACCACAAGACATGAAGTCTACAAGTCAAAATAAAAACAATATCTAGTAATAAATATTGCAAAGCCAACAGATCTACTTTGAAATAATGATCAGATCAACTTGAAAATCAATAGCGTCAATAAGTAATGCTTAAAAAAGACAATGTAAAGAGACTAGATATACAGGGTGTTTCAAAAAGAATTATACGTATTTCGCATGCATATATTTATTAAACTTTAATACGAATATGAAACTTTACACACATATTTACGAACCTCTCAAGTTTAGATTACAGATGTGCAATATGTCCTTCATTAGCGACACAAACAATATCACACTGATACTCAAATAGAGTATCGGTGGATCATGGAAAGTCGTTTCATCACTGAACACGATGCGTTTTGCGAAAGTGTTATCATTGTCAATAACATCATGAATCTCGATACAAAATGTCACACGTTTGCGTTTGTCATCAGGGCGCAGAGCTTGTAACAGCTGTAACTTTTACTTGCGCCTAATAAAGGATGTATATTACCAAATTGACAGGTTTACTAAGTGATATTTACTTAGTAATCAGGTTTCTGATAGAAATTTTAATCCTCTAGAAATTTTGTTTTTAAAAAAGCATTTTTCAAAATTTCTTTTACTTTTTGAGTGATTTTGGTGTCTTTGAGACAAAAAAAAATGTTATTTCATTAGAAATCATTAATCATTAGATTATCAAAAACAAAATTTGATTTCGTTTGAAAATTGATTATAATAACTTGACAGACAAAAAGAATTAAGAATATCTTTTATTCACATCAAATTTTATCGTAAGAGTCTTTTGATTTGAACGAAATTTTGACCAGCTTTCTAGTTACTTTCACATTTTGTGAGACAAACGATAAAATGTAAAACCGAATATGTTACTGCTAATAGTATTACTGCTAATACTAGAGAATAGGCCTGGGCAAATGGCGGCCCGCGTCGATATTTTATGCGACCTGCGAAGCATTTTATAAATTAGTTTAATTACAAAAATATGTACGTATAATAAAAACAAAAAAAATGGTTTTGTGGTTGTGTTACTACTAAAATGTTACTTCACTAAGAATGTAAATACAAATTTATTTATAAATAGAACCCACAATTAATGATCTTAATTCGTATTCCAATATAAACAAGGCTGCAAAAGCAAAATAAACATAGAATAAAGCATGCCTATGACATGCTTATTATGTTTACCAGGCCTGGTGTTTACTTTATTGCCAATATGCCATAGACCTTGCTCATTTACTAATTTTCTCTGAAAATATATCGTTTTACAAACAGCATATATTTTCCACTTTGACAAAACCTCGTGGGCGCAGTATACAAATAACTATTAAAATACAAAAATGTCTAATGCGGCCCGCGGTCATATTTTCATACTTAAAATGGCCCGACAGCCAAAAGATTTGCCCACCCCTGCTACAGAAGCTTTTATTAAGGGGAATATTGATATTTTTTAAGAGATGGACCAATGTTTCACGGTTTCGCCTAGCTGTCTAGTGATTTTCGAGTCTGATTATCATGAACTTGATAGATAAAATATCACCAAACTTAATTTTCTACAAGTTGTATTTGAAACATTTTTCAAAATTTCTTTTAGTTTTTTAGTGCTTTTCGAGTTTTTTAGACAAGAAAAATGTTAAATTAAACACTAAATTTAACTTTGTATGAAAGTTGATTATTACCAACTTGACGGACAAAAAGTCACTAAATAACTAATTTTTTTAAGTAAAATTTAATTCTTTTCAAACTTCATTCCAAACATTCTTCAAAATTTCGGCCGTTTCCCAATTATTTTCACATTTTTTGAGGCAAACAAGAAATTGTAAAGCACAATTTGTTTCATTACTACCTACTAGAAGCTAACATTAAGAGGAACATTGAAATTTTTCCAACGTATTGGTGCATGCTGATTTCAAAAATAAATCCAAACACAATGATTTTTTTTGTGGAGTTGAATAAATCAATACCCATTATATTAACGTAAACAATTTACCAATTATAAAAACAATATATAAAAATCATAAAAATATACAAATATATACCTACAATTTATAAAAATTTACAATTCTGGTTAAATTTGTATTACAACAAATAATAATACAAGCGTGAAATTTATGTAAATATTAAAAGCAATAATACCTTAATTAGTTCATAGATTAGATAAAAGTATATTTTTTATGCTTTACCGTGCAAACATCCTTTGGCCTTACACGGTATATCTCTATCACTATTGAGAAACAATTCCAACTTTCTATTGCAATATGTTTTCTACCATAAGGAAACTACGTATAATTAACTTACTCAACATTGAAACACGTTTTTTGAAATTACAGAACAACAAAACTGGAAATATAATTTAATACAATTTCAGATTTTAATTTTTTCATACGAATTTATAAAATACATATTTATTTTCCTAATATGTGTTTTACAAATCTGTATGGAACTTAAGTCTAGAATATTTAAAATATGGTTTAATATACTATGCAGTGGAACTTGAGATTTATAAAACTTGAGATTGGCTAAGTAGGATTTTTAAAAAAGAAGCACTTTACAGATTTGCTCTAACCTTTAGTTTAGGGGACGACAACCTATTTTATTAGGAGAGCACCTTTGAGAAATATGCGAGTTCGGCGAGCAGCATGGGATGGGAAAGAGCGGGTAACATTTGAACATAAAAATATTATTATCATTTCAATACGGTCTTCGAATTCAGCACCATGACCATGTAGAAGTAATTTAAACTATCTGTATTGCAATGCCGCTGCTCTTATTAAATTTAACACTCGTGTTTGTATAATATTCTGAAAAGGAATTACCTTTGGACACAATACTTCCTGGTAAATAACGTTGCAAACTTTGTAGATATCGGATCTTTCTTAAATGAAAGGCAGTTGTTGACTCCTTTTGTTGCAACAGCGCCCTTTGTTGTAATTGCAGATAATTCTTCTGAAGATACATTATTTTCCTGCTCTCGATACTTTTTAAATGACAAATAAATAAATATTATGTGACGGGTCTAAACAAATACATACAATACATATACAAATTGTACAAATACAATACATACAATATTGCCGGCCACTGCTCTAGTTAATCTCCAGTTGAAAATCGTTTCATAATAATGTTGTTAATACAGACTGAGGTAATCTTGAGATATCGCGATTCAAACTAGTTATCTCGTATGTAAAACTGCAGCTATTTATTTATTTATTCGTGTCTAAACAATACGATAATATATATAATAGAAACAGATTATGATAATAATAGAAACAGCTAATAGTATATTACGTAATGAGAGTTGTAAGAAGCATATTACGTGCGAGCGGAACAATTACGCGCGACCCGCGTAGCGGGGAGCGCGTAATTCCGCGAGTACGTAATTGCCTTACAACTCGAATTATGTACTATACTTTATCTACGACCACACTATTTTTTCTATTTAATAAGAAAATTATGTTTGATGTAACTGATATAGTGGATTCATCGATATAGGCAACACAATGTACGCATTGTCAGTGTCAAATGAAATAATTTATATTTACTTAATAATTTATAATCTTTGTTTAATTTCATTAATACCTATTAATACCTACTGTGTTGTAGCAGTATCGTTTTGATTTTTCATGGAGCAGTCTATATAGCCTTCTGCTACTGCAGACGAACGCCAGCCACCATGCGTTTTTAGTGACAATAAATCACCACCGGAATCCACAAGAATGGTGGCTGACGAACGTCTGTAACCATGTCCTGTATAAAGAAAGATTTTCTTCCGGCAAATGAAGATAATTGCCAATTTGTTTAGGAATAGAGCCAACTTTATTTATTCCATTGCTTAGTGCATTTCTCATTTTGAAAATTTAGCAAAAAAAGACTGAGTTTTGTCCATATTTTGTGGGCGTACGTTAATATATTCTTTACAGGTTTGGTAAAATTCTTTCGCTAGCACAAAAGATCTTTAAGTTTTTGTTTTGGAATCAGGAATTTTAATGATCAGAGATGTTCCGGTGTCTTCTATATGGCAGGGTTTGACATTTCGTAGTTCTTGTTTTCTGCAGGCACCACTAATGCCAATAATAAGAATAATCTAAAATTATATAAAAAAATATGTCGTTATGCCCATTAGAGAGCATTATAAGATAAAAAAGTAATGAATACCTTCATCAATAAATATTTGTTATCCGGTGAATTATTGAGGAAACTTTTGAATTTCTTGAATGGTTAAAATTTTTGATTTGTTGCTTTTAAATCCATCAGATTTTCTCTTTAGTAAAGCTATTAACTTTGAATGTTTTGAAATGTCGATGTTGTGCTTTATATTAATTGATGTCCGAACCATTCAATAAATTGCCCAAAGTGAAGATCACTGTTTGAGATAATTCATCAATGTATAATAAAACATTTTCTGAAAAGGATTTAACTTTATGCTTCATTTTCCGGTCCATAAATTTTCTATATGCATCCTCGTATCAATCCCGAGATTTAATCCGTAGCAAATTATGGGCAGCTTGTTTCGCTTTTTCAACAATTTCGGGCGGAGTAGCATTTTCTATTTCGCTATCACTGGACATCACTGGACTTTAATTGTTATAATTGAAAAAAAAAATATAGTGTTTATGTATTAGTTTGACGTTTATTTTTTTTGACAAATAACGGAATGTATTGGGTTGCCTATATTAATGATAGTAGCAGCTCTCAACCAATCAACGAATTGTAAACCAAAAGCACTAGTGTGTTATTGAATCATTAAATAACATTAATCGCGGACTGTTACATACGTGTGTTGTAAGATGTATTTACATAATCCACGAACTGTACAATATTGGGCAATTATAATAGTGGTCGTAGATAAAATTACAAACATTAGCAGATAAATGTTGCAGGCAAATCAGAATGCGTACGAGCGCCTTTTACAGTTATATAAAATTCACTTAAAGTTAAACCAGCGGAACAGATCTTCCTTAAATATCGCTATTCCAAAAGCTAAGGGTAGGTCCTCTAGGTTGCGTATCTCTTTCACGTTTGAACAGATAAACAAGTGGGTCAACTATAGTATGAACTTTAACAATTTTAATACGCACTCTACAAAGATTTTGGCTGAAAAAATCTAATTTGGCTGTAAAAAAATGATAAGCATTTTTAAATTATTAGTTAAAGTCATTCGACAATATTATCAAACTAGACCCATTTCTAGATTTAGACTATTTAAAATGAGACCAAGACGGTTTAAAACAATAACAGAATATCTTAGTATTCAGATTAATTCTTTAATATTTTGAAGCCAGCAAATCGTAAGATTCGAAAATTCTAGAAAGTTAGACTTTATATATACACGGGATTGAAAAATTCACTATGATTTAACATCCACACTTAATATGTAAAAATATTATATAATTTGTTATTTACAGTTACATAAATTTAAACAATTAACACGATTCGAGTTTCGACTGGCGAAGATCATTTGAAGGTTAAGTGTAATTCCCATTCAGGTCATTTTCCATCACCAATGGAAACTCGAGTCGTGTTAAGTGTTGAATTATTATAACTGTGAATTAGCAGTTATTTAATATTTTTATATATTAAGTGTTTTAAAACAGTGAATTTTTCAATTCAGTGTAAGTACCACGAAAACTACCTGAAAACTACCACGTAGTGACCATACCACGTAGTAACTATGAGGCGCTGGTGGTGGAGTGGGGTAAAACTGACCCGGAGATTGTGAAGTTTAATTTAAACTGAAGTATTTTCTATCTATTCCACTAAAACCTAATAATCTTAGTGTTTTTATTTAGCGCATGGTTTATTCTTTAACTTGCATTAATTGGGATTAAAAATATCTTCTGAAACTTATGATTTTCTTAATAAATTAAAAACAGTGCTGCAAGAGCGTACTTTCCACGGAACTGGAATAAAACTGCACCTGCCTGTTTGTGTATTTTATTTGCTTATATTATGGGACAAAAGGAATTATTTTTAGTATTATTAGAATTTGTTAGTAATAAAATAGCATGACAATAAAAATTCTTATATATCTCACATTCACATTTTTTTTCGAACATTTGTTGCAGTTTCTACAAACCGAGTTCATGAAATTAATGCTCTGGATCCACGCTTTTTTGTTAGTGTAACAGCGAAAACCGCATATACAAATGCTACTTATCAGTTATCTTCTTTATAAGGAAAATTAAGAGTTTTTTCCTTGATGTTTTTGTCAAAAACTCACTCCGAACGGAATGAGCCATAAGAGGTGAAATCTATAATAATCAGCACACAAGTTTTAACCAACACGATATTATTGCAATAACTATGTATTCTCTAGATATGATATTCCCGATATTTGTGCTCACACCCTTGTTCCAAAAATTCACCCCGAAATGTATTAGCCTGAAGAGTTGTCATTTTTAATAAACGAGAACGAGAACAGTTAAACGAGAACAGACTTTATGGTTCCGGCATAAAACTAAGTTTCAGACTTTGGGAAAAATTTGCAAGTTTGAAATCAGTATCGACACATTCTTAGGGCTCATGCAGTTCAGGGTGAAAAATCTGGAATATCATACCTGGATTACAGATAATTATTGCAACAATTTCTCGTTGGTTAAAACTTGTGTGCTCGATTATTATAGATTTCACCTCTTATGGCTCATTCCGTTCGGGGTGAGTCTTTCGCACAAGGGTTTGAGCACAAAAATTGTGAATAGCATATCTGGAGAGCACGTAATTATTGAAATAATTTTGCGTCATTTAAAATTTCTGTTCCAGATTATTAAAGATTTCGCCTCTTAAGGCTAATACAGTTCGGGGTGAAGTTTTCGTACAAGGGTGCGAGCACAAAAATCGGAAATATTATTTCTGGAAAACACATTATCATTGCAATAATATCGCGTTGGTTAAAACTTGTTTTCTCGTTTATTATAAATTTCGCCTCTTACGGCTCATTCAGTGCGGGGTGTGTTTTTCGCACAACGGGCGGAGTTAAAGAATTCGCTCCATGGTACTTGAAAAGCACATAAACAGCACATAATTGTAGTGCTTATTTGGAATCGGTATTCCAATTTTTTCGATGGGTTGGTGCTTGCTTCACTGTTAAGTTAGCACCCCCACTAGTAAAATTTGATTCTTTCATTGAAGGCTTCGAGCACAAAAATCGCGATTGCGGCACATATTTAGCACATAAGGAGCACATAATTCTGGTCTTATCAAATTTGAATTTTGAAGAGGTGGGGGTGCGAGCTTAACTTCCGCGACTTCTGCAATTCTTATCTTCTTTTTAACAATTTCCGTGAAATTTTGTGTCATAGTTTCAAGCAGGATTCGGTCACTAATTGTATTTGTTGGTATTATAGTGCTTACTAGTTCTATAAACAGTCATTCGGCCAGCTTTAATTTCTGCCAATACTATACAGCCAACATTTATTTTTTTCTGAATATAATTTCGGACCATCGTCGGGTTGCAAAAGTATTATCAGTCTAAAAAATTCACAATGAAATGCCTACCAAGAAGGGAATTTAATGAAACAGTTGAATAAGTAAGAATTAAAATGTTAAGAATTTAAAACATTTGTTAAATTCGTACTATAGTGCTGTTTTGCCCCGATGGATAGTCCGAATTTGGCCCGTTCTGAAATATTTCCTGACTTACGTTAGACTATTTTATCAAGAAATATAAAAGTACTGATATATTTTATTACTTTAAAGGAAACTTACCTTACCAACTTAGTGCCTATCGAAGACAAACACATGGATTTGATAACTATTGCTTAAATTATCGTTTTATAATGCTTAACTCAATCCTTGAGAAAACCAGCATTTGGTGATTTTTTACTTATTTGTCAATTGTCAATATTGTACAAGATTTGTCAAGATGTTCATAATCAACCCTGAAGAATGAGAAATATTGTTTCTGTTTCATATTTTTCTTGTTTAAAAATTTCGCAAATAACACGAAAAGTAAGCAAAATTTTGAAAAATATTTCAAATAAAACTTGTATAGAACTAAACTTCCTATAAGAAGCCTTGTTACCTAGTGATTTTTTATCAACTTGGTAATAATCATTCTTGGACAAAGTCTAAAACTTGTCAAAAACAAAGTCACGGCAAAAGTCTAAAATGGGAAACGCAGTAGTTGTCAATAGTGAACATAATGTGGAGATGCTACAAACGTTCTTAACACGTTAGCTGCCACCTTTACAGCCGGCTGTCAATTGAAATGGTTCCTACTGTGCCGAACGAAATATGCCGCAGCTAACGTGTTAATGTAATTAATTAATTGTAACTATTGCTCAACTCCGACTACCAGTAAACGATATTTAGTAGCAGCAAGACGGAGCAATGCCTCATGTATCCAACATGTCTATGGGAGTGTTACAAGAGTTCTTTCCTGGTCGTCTGATTTCCAATCGTGGGGATGAGTTATGACCTCCTCGCTCTCCGAATTTGTTGGCTTTGGATTATCTCTTACGGGGTCATATTAAATATAAAGTTCAGTAGAGACCACCTAAAACCCTGGAAGACTTAAAACGAAACATTCGATAAGCTATTGGTAAGATTTCTCCAGAAATGTGCCAGCGTGCAATGCGTTCAAAGTTACATCGATCTCATGCATGTCATGACACAAACGGATGTATTTTTGATGTATTTATTGTTAATTTAGGATTAAGCTCAAATGATTTAACTCAATGTTCAACAGAATATTTGTTGCCCTACTTATTTCGTTTTTTGAGAATTCCAGTTTAAAATAAGGACACTCTTAATATGCCATCCTATATGCCATCAAATAAAACTTTTAGAGAATCAAATTTTCTATACGAAAACTTTTCTAGTTCTTTTCTAATGATTTTATGTATTTTAAGTTGGTAGTAATTAACCTTGAAACAAAGTCAAAACCTTCTTATTTTAAATGTTTCTTGACTTTCTTATGAAATATTATCTCTTTTCCGATTGTCGACAAACTTATCGTAATTGTATACACTAATCTCTGCCTCTCAGCCCTTAATTTTGAATATTAGGCCCAAATCTCAAGTGTAATATAAATTTATAAACTGAAAAGATTATAATCAAGATTTTATTACAATTGTGAAGCTTCTTTACCGGTTTATGTCTTTGAAATAATTAAATTTAAAAAAATGGCGGTTTTGTTTTGGGCGGCAATGGAACTTGGACCGTGCCTTGGGCCGTGTACGGTCCGCGTGCTCGGGATAGACACCCCTGATTTAAACTAATTATTTCAAATGCTATACTAGATGGTAGAAATCTTATTTAAATTTCAAATCTTAATTCCGACTAGATATCTGTTATGAATTTCAATAATCTTGCCAAATTTTATTTATATTTAGGATATAAATTGAAGTTGGATAATTTATGTTTGGATGATAAATTTCATATGTATTTTCATATGTTCTAGATTGTTATAAAATTACACTTGATATCTTAAAGTAGTTATGAAATACAGAAAATGTTTATAAAGTATGTAGTTTAAATTAGCTATTAACCTTATGTTAGTCTGTAGCCTTTCATTGAAATTTCACAATTTGTGTCCCTTCTAAACTAAAATTAAATCTAAATTGGCTTGTATCAAGTGCGCAGACTATAAATTCTTTCTCGTGTTATTTCCTCTGCGAGTTCTATTTCGGTGCTACGTCTATTCTTATGTTATCTCCGGCTTCCTCCATACACTAAATCTATCAGCTTTCTCAGTCTTAGGATTATATATTTTGAGTCCATAACTATATTTCAATCTTTTCAACTTTGATTTATTTACTACCACATACATCATTTTCTCTTTGGTCTTGGAAACAATAATTTCATCTTTTTGCAAACAAAAACGTTAGTTTTATAAATAAATAATTTCAAAAACAAAATGGAGAGAAACATTCCTAATATTCGATCGTTATTTTGAAATATTTTTTTTAATATTAGAAAAATATTTGTTAATAATAAGCTTTTGAGAACGAAACTTTCGTTTCATCTATTCCGAATACGCTCCGAATGAATGAACTGGTAAAAAAAAACTTGTTATGCTTGATTAATGGACCAAATCAGATATCGTGAGTGATGGAATTGTAAAATTATAAGTCAACTTAAATTACAGCCAATAAAGATAATAAGGATGTTATGTCAAGTCCATTATCTCCAAAACAAATTAGATTATTGTTTCATTCATAATTGAAATAAGTGATTTATTAACTATATATTTATTAGATAATATTATTTAAATATTACGTGATAAGGCCAAGCAAAGGAATCGACTCTAAATAGGTAAATACTAATATTTGGTAGAATAAACGTAGAATAACATAAATAATGGAATGGAATTAGACAAAACAGACAAATATATGTAAATATAAGTTTTATATGCGATGTAGATGTTGACCTAGTTTTAATCCACTTAGCTATTACTTTATGTAAAATGCTAACATATCATTTTACACAGTTTGTATTATTCCATATGTGGGTTGTTGGAGTAATTTTCTGGAAGATTATCTTACATGCGGCTTACATGTAATCGAATATTTATTATGTTTTTATCCGAATTTGAGCTATATATCGATGGATTTCTCTTGAGAGTTTACGAGTTTTTTTTCTTGAGAAATAACGAGAGAAGTTTTTTTTTGCTAGAAGTTTCAGCCAGTTATGGTTTATGATTTGATGTTAACTTTGTTTGGTATGGGATTTGTGGATGTTTAGTGAGAGAAAAAATGAAAAATGTATTTATCATTTCAAAATTAGGAATCAACTGATTGATTACTGATTATTAACTTTGTTCATATTTTGTTTCTGATATTATTGTCTATATAAAGTTGCATAAATATGATTGATTTCTACACATTTTTTCTAGAACAGAAAAATTTAAAGTTTGTTAAAGTTCAATAAAAATCTAAAATAACTATACAAATAAGATCACATTAGATTACAAGTTTAGCTTTTACAGATTATTTATTAATATTTATTGAACATTTTATTTTTAAAAAATACCGATCATTTAATTTGTTTTATTTAAATTTAGCTATTGGAGTTAAAGCTTAACATTAAACTTTAATTGTTAGTAAATTTCTAATATTTTAAACAACTTCAGACTTAAAAAAATCATGTCATTCAATAAATTTCATGTTTAAGCCAAGTTTTGTTGCAAGCCACTTGCACTTATATCTAAATATTTATACTAGTAAATTACATTTGCGAAATCATTGGCTTTATGTTAAATTTAAATTATTTACCATTTGGTTCGCCCAATTTATCTATTAGTCAAAATATTTAAAAAAGAAGCTTTATGCTTGGTTACTGGTATTTTGTTTTATATATGGGGTCTTCCAATAAGAAGTTTCGTTTTGATATGTACAAAAAACGAGTATTTTTAAGCGAAATCATCGGATGTTAAGTAAAGAGGTGGATATGCCATTAATAATGGAAAACAACATTAGCCAAATTGCCGCCTCGGCTGTGCTTGCAGGACCATATTCTTTTCATGAAATTTTCCATCACCAATTCGCATATTTGCGGCTGTATGTCCTCGAAAACTTCACGAATTCCATCTTTGAGGTCTTGATTCGATTGTAGGCCATTGGCATAAACCTTATCTTTCACGTAGCCCCAAAGAAAAATGTTTAGAGATATTAAATCACAAGATCTCAGTGGCCAATTGTGATCGCCTCTTCAAGAAATTTCACGGTCAGGAAAAGTTTCACGCAAAACATCGATGGTATCGTTACTTGTTTGGCACGTAGCGCCATCTTGTTGAAAATAAACGTCGTCCACATCAATATCTTCCAATTCCGACCATACGAAATCATTAATCTTCCGTCGATAGCACAATCCATTCATCATAACATTTGCTCAAGCCTCATTTTCGAAAACGTAACCCCGCCTCGAATAACCCCGCCAGCCCAAAAACCGCACCAAACAGTCACACTTTGAAGATGGAAAGGCTTTTCAACAATAATTCTTGGGTTTTCCGAGTCCCAAATGCGACAATTCTGCTTGTTAACGTAACCTCCGAGGTGTAAATGAGCCTTATCACTCAAAATGATTTTAAAATTAAATTCGGGATCAGTTTGATACATTTCGAGGACCCAATCCGCAAATATACTACTACTACTACTAGGAGAAATGTATGATGTGGCCCGAGAGCTGATTTGCCCACCCCTGTTCTAGAGCTACGTGCACGAGTTGAGTTCTGCACATCACTAACTTGTCCCAACAACTCAAACTTTTCCACCACTTTCACAATTGCCGGCCGCGAAGGTGCTTCGCGACTACCCAAAAATACTTTACTTGTGGGAACTGTGAGCACGAAATTTTCGCCATTTTTGTAGTGAATTTTAATAATTTCAATGCGTTGTTGAAGCATATATCATTCAATTTTTATTAATGGCGTAGTTTTTGCTTGTCATCTGTCAAGTAGTTACAGATTGACTCATGGCAACTGTTAAAATGGCGGGCTATTAAAAATGAAACCTCTTATTGGAAGACCCTTTAGTATATTTTCTATATGAAGCTCTTCTACAATTATATGCGAGAAACTCAAGAAATTTATTGCGCACAAACTTGGAAAAGTATGTTTCTCACAAATGTGAAAAAATGGTTAAAACATCAATAAAAGGAACAGCTCAAATTTCTATCTATTTGAAAAGCGATCATTTGTCGAATATTATATTTTAATGATGACTTCTGGTAAAATTTTTTAACGACATCAAATTTATAAGTCTTACTAAGTTGTTAACATAGCAAACTTCACAATTTTTCGTTTAAAACCCGAGTTATAAGCTAAGAATGTCAAATGGTTAGTTTTAAGTCATTTAGTAGAAGTTCAAATATGATATTTTCTTCTTCATCAGCCCTCGTTCATCCAGTGCTGGGTATAAGCCTCTTTCAAATTTTACCATTTGTCCCTATCTACGACAAGTCGGTGCCAGTTCCGAGACTGCTTGACGTCGTCAACATCTTTTGGGGTCTTCCGATATTCCTTTTGGTTAATCGTGGCCGCCATTTTACTAAACTTATTTCATATAACTATTTTCCACTTATTGATATCATGCCGTGCCACATGTCCTACCCAACGCCCTTAAGTTCATCTACACGCTCAATGATGTTTTCTACCTTCGATCTCCTCCTAATTGATGTATTGTGTATTTTGCCTCGTAGGCTGATTCCAAGCATGGATCTATCCATTGCATTTGTGTTTTCCTAAGGCGTCCTGCATTTTTCCCTGTTAGGGTTTTAGTTTCACTCCATATGTGGATACAGGCAAGATGCACGCATCATAGACTTTTCTTTTGAGGCTTCTTTGAGGGACGTTGAGATCGTTGAGATACATCCTTTAATAATGTTATCCTAAATTCCCATACGCCGCTCAGCTCAGTCGTACTCTTCTGGTAATCTCAGACGTTCCATTTTCCTATCGCAATTCAATTAAGTGACCTAGGTACACGTATTCTTCTTCGGTGTTAAGAACCTGGTTGTCTTGCTATATGTAAGTCGTGTCTACTCATTATCAAGTTATTGTTAGTTATTGTACAGATTCATTTTTAATCCTACCCGCAGAGACGCTTCATAGAATTATTTCATCATACGCTCTAGTTCATTGGGATCGCTGCTTATTAACAAAATATTATCTTCAAAGCATAAATGGTTTAAGTGTACTGCGTCTACATTTATATCTTTTGCTTTCCAGAGCAACTTATTAAATAGATCTTCCTCGTCAATTGAAATCTGTAGTGTTGCATTTTCGTAGATGCATTTTATGAGGTTGTAGTATCTTGTATCTATTCTAGCTGTATCCTCTGCTTTTATGAACGCCCATGTTTCTATCGAATCAAAGACTTTGTGTTAGTCTATGCATGCCAAATGAAGGGGAATTTTGTATTCAGTACTTTTCTCGATTAGGTTGTGAATTGTTTGCAGGCGGTCTGTTGTGCCAAAACCTTTTCGGAAACCTGTTGGACTGGTTGGTAAAAGTCGAATTTCCTTGTCACACGGTTAGTTATAATCTTTGTACGTGATTTGTAAAGATACGACTGGAGACTTATTGCTCGATAGTTTTCAATATTGGTGGTATTGCCTTTTTTAAATAGCAGAATACCTTCTGCGTTCTGCCATGCTTTGGAGATCTTTGCTTACTGCAGGCATTTATTAAGATGTATTTTGATTGCCTCTTCCAATACGTCTCCACCCATTTTAATCATTTCAATTGTTATTTGATCTTTACCAGGCGATTTCCTCTTTCTCCTTTGTCTAAGCGCGCTAACATTACTTTTGCTTTATCTATCAGGGATCTCTTTGGGAGTCCACATTCATAATCACTTGTGGCTGGTTTCTTGCTTCTGGAGTTGTTGAACTGATATTGGAAAAAAGCTTTGAACCACATTTTGGGTTTCGCTTTTTCTGTTTACGAAAATTCCTGGTTTATTTCCCCTTTGATAGCTTCGATTGTAATATCCTCAAATACTTGTTATATTCTATTGTGTCTTGAATTAAATTGGTGCTATGTGCCCGTAGATCTTTTCGGATTTCTTTGCGGATCATTTTGTTAAATTATTGCATGTATTCATTCGATTCTCCTTCTAAAATGATATGTTTATGTTTTATAGGATTTTGCCTTTAAAAATGTATTTTTATTACTAATAGCCCTTAAAAATATACTTATTTTAGATTCATTGTGTTTGCTCATTAAAAACATCTTACAAGAGGAAAATAAATTGGATATAACGAAATCTCATTATTTCGCAAAATATTTGAAACGATTCAAAACCAGATCAAATATTGCTTTATTAAGATTAAAAGTATTTTTAAATCATTGTCAAGATTTTCCGAAATTAATATATTCTCATCTCATCGCACAATACATTATTTACATAGTTAAATGCAGTCCCAAATTGTTTTTAAATTTAAATTGAAAAAAAAGAAAATTCATTATAAAATTATTGACATTTAAAATCAAACTCAATATTTATATTTAATGTCTCTAATCTGAATCTTGGTCCGAAGATTTCTACCAGATATCTAAAATTGTAGACTTTTAAATGGCGAGATATTTCAAATTTAGTAGAAAATTCTGCGAGTTTCAATTAGATTTGATATATGAAGATTTCAATTTGAGACAAGATATATAGATTTAAGTCTAAAATGATTCAGATTCAAACATATTAACATTCACAAAACTAGATTACACCAATTTCAAAGTTGATATTTTAAAATTGATTAATAAATTTCAAGCTTTCTAGATCATTTAAAATTTTGACAAAATGTCCTTTTATTGCGTGCAAAATCCTTGCCGGTTGTCATATTGCACATGCGTTTCACATTTTGACTGTTGGAACAAACCTTATATCTCAACATTTAAATTAGTTGATTCATGTTTTTAATAAATTAATTTATTTTGAGAGAAAATTTTGTATGAGACAATATAAGTGTCAATATAAAAATATGTCAATATAAGTATAGTCTTCCAATAAGAGGTTTCATCTTCAATAGCCTATAATTTTAACAGTTGTCATGAGTCAACCTGAACTACTTGACAGATGACAAGTAAAAACCACGCCATTAATAAAAATGGAACGCTATACGATTCAACAAGGCATATAATTCTTAATATAAAAGTGCCGAATCTGATTTTATATTCACTTTTAATAAAAGAAAATGTTGACATATTCCGTAATCTGTTGTAAGTAAAATACGTTTTGGGTTCCTATATTCGCCTTGAAATATTCACAAAACTTAATGAAAACGTCATTGTTTTTTTTTTCTTTAGCTTATTATTTTTTTATTGTTTTAGAAAGTATTACAAAAATTAAACGTATTTTTAGCTCACGGTCAGGGTTTTCCAAAAATAAGTAATTTGAAACACTGGCAAGAAATTTTAAAAGTCTCAAGATTCAAATTTTTGGCAAGATTATTTAAAATTAAGATTAAAGCTTCACTTTAGAATCTCTTAATTAAAACTCGGACTAAATAAATCTCAAATTAATCAAATGCATGTAGAATTGGGATAAGTTTAAGTTTATATTGTTCGTTCGATATTTACACTTGATATTTCATGCTTGAAACAATTGTCTCAAATTTCAATTCTAGTTTAAACCAGAAACAATATATTTCAAGTATAGCGTGTTCCAGATTTGTTTTAAACTTCTCAAACTCCGGACTAAATATTGCAAATTTCTCTCTAGATTTATTAAAATACGTACACAGAGAAACTTGTTTTGTATTTACTTACTGCAACTTCTGCAAATTTGTATATAGTTCATGAAATGCCATTTTTAGTTCTTTATTTGGACCGAAATATTCACAAAATTGAATGTAATCGTTCCCTTTTGCTTTTTCTTTTTATTGTTATCGAAATATTATTAGCAAGGAATGTATTCTTAGCAGGTGTATTGACAACACAACACAACTTAAGATGAATTTTGTGCCTGCGATTAGGATGTGCAATTACGATAGATTTAACCATCGAAAAAATGTATCTCAGAAAAATTTTCTTTTGTATCCATGCTTGAAACAAGAAATATTGAATATAAGGTATCGACTATGTTTCAAGGTTAATTATTGCCAACCTAACACACAAAATCACTAGATATCTCTACTTTTTATAGGAAAAAAATCTCAAAATAATAAGGTACCTTATAGGAACTGTAGTTTTGTAATAAGTTTTATTAGAAATATTTTTCAAAATTTCGCGTAGTTTCCGAGTTATTTTCATATTTTTGGGACTAAAAATTTCAACAAATTTGTATTAATACTACCACTACAAAAACGAACTTTAAAGACACTATAGATATTTTTCTATTCAGAACGTGATAAAAACAAGAATCCTAAAATTAAACAAGGCATTAGTTTTTTTTTATAGAATTGTGTTGTTTCTCGCAATTATCTCGCGCATTTATTATAAGTCGAAATCCGGTATTCATTCACACGGGACAAGATAAGGCGAGACTTTTAAAAATCTCGTCTCGATCACATTTTGTAACCGTTTATCTCGTCTATTCTCGTCAAAAATTGTTATATATTTATATTCCCTTATGCCAAAATGTAGATACTTATTTAGATATTTATTATAAGTCGAAATTCGGTATTCATTCACACGGGACAAGATAAGGCGAGACTTTTAAAAATCTCGTCTCGATCTCATTTTGTAACCGTTTATCTCGTCTATTCTGGTCAAAAATTGTTATATATTTATATTCCTTTATGCCAAAATGTAGATACTGTTAACACTATACAGACGGCGGATTATAAATCTATTCTTTTTTGAAGAATTAATAAAAGTTTGTTTATAACAAATATTATATTGGAAAATACGAAATAAGAAAAATATAAACGAATTTTAAAAGGAAAATCGGAAAGTTTTTTTTCCTGTTCAAAATATTTCTAGGGGCTACTTTTTTCAAAAGGCAAAGAAGTTACGGCAATTTTTTTAAGGATCTTTTCGAGGAATTTTTTTTTCCTCTAGACGAAAATCCCACCATCAACAGTTCCCAGACACTAATTTCCTTCCGAGTTTCCCGATTCGCCCTCCAAGGCGCCAAGAATTCTTCGGTTCAACAAGGCTCGTTCCAAGATCGTAGCTGTAGTTTTACAAAAAAGGAATTCAGATTTTTTCGACAAATTCTTCAGTTTCCTATCTATTTTCAACTGTTCCAACGACTTTTTCAGATTCCCATTCATCCAGTATTCCATATAACGATATTTCTGAAAATCTTGTAAAAAATTCATTAGTTTGGTCTAAAAACAAGGCAAAACTTAAAATTTTCGAATAACCTGTTACAATATTCCTTATGGTCTGAACCAAAGTGTAAATATAGATTTTTCCGAAAATCTCCAAACATTTCAACAGTTCCTCGTGGTCTGGATCAAAGCGCTAATAACGGTTTTCCCGAAAATTGAGGAAATGCTCAAAATTTTCGACAAAACTGAAGATGCTTTTTCCTAGTAAAAATCAAAAGTTTTCTAAACGAAAATTTCACAGAATCCCAGGAGATCTAACTGATTTTCCATTTATTTTTCTTCTAACGATTCGAGGAGGGAATTGAAAACTGCCGAAAATCCTTCAGTTGGCTTTCTTTCGGGAAAGATTTTAAATTAAAAAAAAAACATAAACTTTGATTATAAATTGACGTATCACTACGGCTTGAAAATTTTAAATTAAAAAAATCTATTAATACGTCAACGGACTGCAATGTTAAGATAGTCCAAAACGAGATAGTTATTAATTCTATTGTAATTAATAAATGCGTGATTATATAATAGAGATATAAAATAAAATACTTTAATAAACTTTTTTCAGTTATATTTTTTTAAGAAAGAGAAATAGTAAACACACGAGATATCGATGTATAAATGATAACACGATTCCTTTTTTTCTTCTTAAGCATTCCATTCACTTGAATTATGGATTTTCTTAACAAATAATTGTTTCAACTGTAATGCATGCTAATAAAAGTTAAACCCAGTTTTTCTCTAGAAATTTAAAACGAAAAAAGGTTTGAGGGACAATTGTTGAAACCATTTCTTTAGTTTTTTTGTTTGTTTATTTTGACCTGACAATATAATAAAAGCCGTAACTACAAAATAAAATATTCCACAGTTGGGGCATTTCACGTGAAGCGGACACTGCAAATAATGTCAGATTCTGCATTTTGTTCATATTTGGATTAATTGTACTTCTATATGACCTGAATGAAAGCCTTTAAAGAATTGATAAAATTTGAGGAATACATTTTTTGAAAGCTATAGCTATATCCAAAAAGATGGAAAAAACTATGTAACGTATGTTCTTGAAAGTTGTTATAAATTCGAAATTTGATTTACTCTTATAGAAAACCGGATGTATTCATTTCAAATCGGATTTCACTTAACTTAATGTTATTTTATTTTTTCTTATTTTTATCTAAAAATGTAGCCTGTAGTATATAAATAATACGTATCGAGTTTATTAATGGGATCTATATTCGTTTTGGAGATAGATAAACTAATGTGCGAAGTCGCCGTTCTGAGCACCACACTGGCGATTTCTTAGGGTGACTGGTGTACAAGCCAATGGTTGTTTTATTAATGCGGTTAAGTTTGTAATTTGTTATACCTAATATAATAATTAGAAAATTGCTTCTTTGAAGTTATAATGGTTAAAATGAAACAAATATGTACTGGAAAAGAAACGATCTTATTTTGTAAATTTTACAACTTTGCAATTCGCACGATACTTGCTCATTTAACAATGGTTAGGCTACTTTTAACTTTTACTTTTTAAGATTAGGAATAGTCAGTGCGTCAAACAATCAAAACGTTCTTGCAGATAAACTATTTGTCGTTAAAGGCCTTCCTTACAGCAGTAATAAACAATCTGAACAAGCTGATTTTATCCATTCGTACAACCCTATTCGCTAGCAACTGTGGGCTTGCGCGTCCTTTCCCATGACCTTTTCCCATTTGACGGCATTTAAATGAATTTCAGCTTCGATATCAAAATCCTCTTTAAAGTAATATAGATTTATAATGTTAAATCCATTCTTGGAATATTGCGACGCTCCGTCAGCACTGTACCATGTATTATTTTTTAACTGTTATTCCTTTATCTAAAAGATGCTGGTGTATATAATTCGGATTAATATTGACGTTGCAGTATTTTTTAAACCGTTGGCTTGTACACCAGTCAACCTAAGAAATCCGCAGTACGGCGCTCATTCCACAGCGCCTTCGCACTTTAGTTTATCTACCTCCAAAACGAATGCAGAACCTATTCTAAAACTGTAGACGTATTTTATACTACAAGCTACATTTTTAGATCAAAATTTAATAAAAAATAGCGAATTTAACTGAAATCCGATTTGAAATGTTTACTTCCGGTTTTCTATAGGAACAAAAATCAAATTTCAAATTTATAATAACTGCCAAGAAGAACATTTAATTTTCTCAAAAAAACTTGAACAAGACCAAAAAAAACAGACTCTCGTGTTTCGCCGTAAGTGGTCTTGGTATCTCCAAAATAATTCTCAAAAAAGTCTCACCTCGGTCGCGAGACGAGACGAGAAAAGTATCGTTCTCGTATGAAGCCTTAGTCTAGATAAATAGTTATAAATGCGAGTTTCCAATATCAACTAGATAATTTTATAGAAAGACTTGAATTATAGTTTTGTTACTTAAAAAGCCTACATTAGATTGTTAGCTGAATAAAAGTTAGAGCATGTTAGATAATTTGCGATTATCTAACTCCACATCTATATAACATATAAGAATGATGGATCGGATTCCGGATCAAATAGGCTATTTGATATTAAATGAAGATGGTGCAGTAATCTCTTCATCTGAAGACCTGGAAACCCATGAAAATTCCGCAGATATTATTATGGGTCTAGTGAATTTAACAAATCAAATTGATCCAAAAGCGTTCCCAGCAGAGGAGAAATTCAGAAAATTATCAATAACCTACGAAACTCATTGCTATGCAGTGTGTCTATCGAATCGTCACATACACGTCATACGTCATACACGAATCGTCATACACGTCTTTGAAGAGGCAAACAGGACAAGATATATTTCAGCTTTGAGACTAGATAATTTCAAGTTTCAATCTAGATTCTTTATTCGAGTTTAAAACATGACTAGAACGTGACATGAAGTTTAAAACTATTGTCTCAAGTTTTACACTATACAATTTATAATCTACTTCTAAATTGCTTCGTAAATATCTCAAATTATGGACTATATATTTGAAATGTTTTACTTCTCTACAAGAAGCAATATATTCGGACTAGATATTGTTGAGATATGTCAAAAACGTGTTTATAGATTTCTTTAAAACATTATTATCGACTGATAAAGGGAAAATTAAATACAAAGTTACTAAAGCGATATGAGGTAAGTTTGCCAATTATTGACACATTAAGGCTATTCTCCCAATTTATTTACATACTGCATTTGGTATGTTAGAAATAGAGTTGAATGGATTATATTTTCTATTCTTTTAGAGTTTTTTCTATAGGATTGCTATTTAGTTTCAATATTACTGTTTTTCTTGATTTTTTTAATTAATTAAAAATAAATAAATTCACCATACACCAGATATTGACATCAAAAATTTAATGAAAACCCGATTATTGACACTTTAGTGTACTATTTGTTGTTTTTATATGTGTTTATTTGTGAGGAGTGGTAAAATATTAATTAAATATAAAAATTATAAGTATATAAGAAAGTGGACAGCATAATGATTTGTATTTTTTATTTAAGTACATAATAGAAATGTAATAAAATATTATAATTTTATATAACATAAAAGAAAACGTAAATTAAAACATTTTAGTACTTATTTCTCGTAAATTAGACTACATATTTTTTTATAACTGGGACGGAATAAACACCTCTCTTATTTAATAATTGAGGTTGGCGAATTTGTTTTATTATGTCTTCACTTTCCTACCACAAAACATCTTCAACGCGGGGCCATTTCCAGTTAGAACCACTTCTTTCCATGGCTTTAACTTTGAATTCTTTCTGTTCGTTTCTGTTCTCAATTTTAACATTTGATAATCTTTGAAATGAAATTTGATAATCACGTAATCACCTTTTTTTAAAGTATTGACATATATGGCTTCTTCTTCTTCCTTAGAGTTTTCAGGAAATGATTCTGGGCTTGATTCTGTAAAATCGTTACTTAATCTAGCAATTTTGGTTCTAATAGCTTTTCGCTGTTCTCGAAGACGCTTTCGCTGTTGTTTTTCTTCTATTGGCATAGTTTTTTTGTCTTCCTTCTTCTTATAAAATTCTTGCCATTCTTTCGAGGAAGCCACGGCGGGGACTTTTTCTTTTGTTTTCCTAATTTTCTTTTTTTTATCGTTACTTGATGGTGTTGGCCAAAACAGTGATTTCTTGAAAGGAGAAGGTACTTCATTGTATATATTATTGGATTTTTGTTCCAGCATTCCAGAATCTATTTGATCAGAATCGTGTTGAGGCGGCGGAAGTGAAGCATGTCCTGCATATTCTATAATAGTTGAAATATTGAAATCAGGTGTTTTGTTTACTACGTCTTCTTTGCTGTTTGCGATCGCTACTAAATCAGTCTTCTGTTTTAAGATATTATCTATAGAAAAACCTAGTGTTTCATCATTATCACTATTTACGTCTACGTTTTCTTGTTCAGTCTTTCAATATTTCGATCTTTGATCAGCATCACAATCTTCGTTAAAATGTATGTTTTGAATAACCAAGTTGTCACAATCTCTGGGAGGAACCACAACCATTTCTATATTATGTTATATTCTGTTTCAGCGTTAACTTAATTATTTTCAAAATCCTCTAACTGAAAATCGCAAGAAAAATCTAAATCAAATGAAATTTCTGGATTTATATCTTCATTTTCCACAAAAGTGTCATTTCCAAATTCCTGTAAGGTCTGAGAAGTGGATAGCCTATTTTTTAATTGTTTCCAAAAATAAAATAGATTTTCATCCTCCTTATCTCCTACTCAAATATCGGACGATGATTTGAAATTATCTAATTTATTTTGCATTTCCAGTTAAAAAAAGTTAAAAGCTGTGAAACATTGTTATCTGATTGTGTAATAGAAGACGTGGTTGCTACATCTAGAGTGGTATTATCTTTAAATATTTTTGTATAATTTACATTATTTGCTCTGAAAGTACTAAACCAGTCGATCTGAATCCATTCGCTAATATACTATTTTTGTTGTCAATATTACTTAAAACACCATCCAATATTGGTGCAAATTCTTCTCGAGATAATCTGATTCCGTTGTGTTGCATTCTCCAGTCCTGAATTGCTCTTCTCCACATTTTCTTGACAGGATGAAAAAATGCCACGTGTAAGGCCTAGGCCACACTACGCCTAAACCGCCGCGGTTTTTAATCGCGTGATTTTGTGACTCAAATAAGCTAATACAAGCGGCCTTGGTAATGTCAAAATTATTATTTTTTGTCAGGTTGTCTTCGACTTCTTTAAACCAGTTTCTTAGTTTTTCCTCTGTTACAGTGGCTCTTCTATTTGATAAATTTTGTGAAACCCGAAGTGCCAAATTTGGATGCCTTCTCATAAAGGCATTATACCATTGGCGCCCTGGTCTCCCGTTGGTAAAAGGAGTTGTTCTTTTTAAATTTTTAAGGAGAAGTTGGAACACTATCCTGTAGTTGAATTTTTGTAATAGGAAATGCGCAGTCTGCAGCATGAAACATCCAAGTTTCTAATAGTTTTTCTTCATGTTTTGTTAATATTGTAGCAGGCCCAATTTTTCTTTCAATTGGTGTCTTGCCTGTAGAATTATACAGAAGAGTGGTTTTAGGAACACGGAATAATTTACTAGCTCTTAAGGTGGGCATTCCTTTCTTGACGGCCTCTAGTGCCCGTGCCATATCAGTCTCGCTGTATTGGAATTTTTTAGCCATAGTGTTGCTGTAATCAAGGGATATGTACTATTTATTGACATATGACCTATTATTGACTGATAGTTTAATTGATTCGTAAAATATTTTCCTGTGCAAAAACGTATGGTAAATAACTGATACGATTCAACTTTTACATATCTTCTATAGACACACTTGAATAAAGATGAATATATATGTCGTGTATAAGTTGAACGAGAACTATAGATTATTAATACAAGAACGCAGTTATTGACACTTGTCTGTAGTTGGTACAAGTTGGTCAATCGGCTGTACGAATTATTGACACCTAAATTTATCAAGCAACGGTTATAAAATCGTTAAGAACTCTTTTCAATCACCAAATTTATTATATAATGAAATAACTAAGTTGACAGAAGAGTGTTGAATATAAATATTTCACAAAGAAAATATTTTTCGCTTTCACTACCTTGCTTAACTTACTTGCTAAGATTTCCGCAAGACACACGTTTTCACAGTGGCGGTTGAATTGAAGTGGCTGTTATAAATTCAAATTCTACTTTATCGACTGTGGTATTATTGGCATTCAGAAAGTAAATATACAGATTTCAATACCCTTCAAGACCTACATGAGATTTATTTTTCAAAATCTTAATAATTACATTTAAACGTGAAAACTGTCAATAATTGGGTCCCTTTCAATAACTGATACAACTACCTTATAGCCTACCCTACCCTATTCCAAGAACCAGTCCATTTTTATGGCACTAATGGAGCTAGAGGAATAACATTATTTTTTAAATTTATTTAAAAATATTGATATAAAATTTGATAATTGAATATTGGGGTGAAACCATACTAATTATAGATACAATAGTACAAAGTTACTAAATCGAAATATAGCTTGAATATATAAATATATTTAACCTGTTCGTAGCTCTGTAATAGTATGACTTACTAGGACTATTAACAAATCTCTGTTGAAACTCAATTGAAAAATTAAAATTATTTTTTTTTAATTTGATTCTTTGGGTTTGACAAAAAAAATCAAATTTTCACAAATTTAATGAAATAATTAAAATATAATATCATTGTTTCTTTTTGCTTGCAATTGTTATTGTTTTCGAAAGTTTTAATAAAAGGAAATATATTTTTAGCTCACGGCCAGAGTTTTCCATACATAAATAATTCAAACAATTCACCACGTACAGAATATAATTTACATTTCCAGTTAACTATAACAGAAACAAACAACATTATTTACCTGTTGAATTAGTTTTTATTTACCCAAAACATTTACAAATAAAAACAATTAAAACCGAGTTAACATCGATACAAGTTCCCAAAATATTATTTCATCATGCTAATTTATTCGAATTGATTTCTAAAGCTTCAAAATCAATCATATATTTATTTCTTATAACACGAACTGTTTTAATTAACTGGATTTAATAGACCAGATGAGTGTAGATTAATTTTTCATTCATCATTTATTTTTTTGTACTAATTTAGGTGCATTTAGAATCAACTGTTCATCGTACAGAAATTTTTGAACAACATAAATATTGTACAATTGCAGACTCAAAATATCTACGCTCCAAACATCTCTAAACATTTAGGAATATGTATATGAGTTTTATCTACGACCACTATCCTAAATGCCCATTTTGGTTCACAGTTCGTGGACTATAGATCATAACACACATGATAAGGTATGATTAATAACACACACGTGCGTTTGGTTTACGATTCGTTGATTGGTTGGGAGCTGCTACTACGTGCTCATACGTTCAGCGCCCTCCGTGTCACAATTCAAACTAACGGAAATTGACATTGCGTACATTGGGTTGCCTATATCTATGAGCACTCTTATTCTAGTTAAACCCAAATAAGTACTAAATAATAAGGTATGTAACCATTAAGAATGTATTTATTTTCATTTCTATCAAGTTGAATAATGTCGAGTAACAGTTATATATGAAAATAAAAAATAAGCTGTTTGTTTATTATAACGTTAAATAATGTACCTAATAAGAAATAAATTTGTTACATCAAACATATTTTTCTTATTAAACAGAAACAAATTAGTGTGGTCGTAGATAAAATATAGTACATAACTCGAGTTTTAAGGCAATTACGTACTCGTAACTGTTCTACTCGTACGTAATATGCTTCTTACAACTCTCGTTACGTAATATACTATAAAACAATTATAAATTAATACCCTTTGGAGAAACGGAGTTTATATTTACATTTATGAAACAACTGGTTTAATGGAAGTTACGTCATAATCGTCGTAAGTTGGTTGTTTAGAAATGTTAGTTTAAAATGTCGTGAAATTCAAACAACTTAACTATCTTCGCACTAGTGTTATCAGCTTAAATCGTGTATGGACTTAATTACAAAATAACGGCGCAGTCTTTGAAAATAATAAAAATTTTAAGAAAACTAAGTTTTATTTTATTATCGAATACTTATATTAGTTGTTTTTTAAAATTGTTTAATTTAATTTATATTTTTCTACATTGTCTAAACGATTATATTTAAACAGAAACTTTTGGAACATTGTTAAATAAAGTATTATCTCATTGCCTGTTAATACAGATTAGAGAAAGGGAGTTTAAAGTATACAGATACTTTTTAGTATTGGAGTTGAGTGTGAAATGCAGATAATGTCGGGTAGGATATTGTTGGTGGGTCGTATGTGAGCTGACGAGATAATCAGCTAATCGTTCCGTTAGGATAAGTACAAAGTAAATGGTAATGTTGGTCGCCCGGAGAGTGCAGAGCCAAGCAAAGCATAGCATTGACTCCGTCTAGCCAGAATGCTGTTTGCTCTCTGTCTCTTCCGGATGACCTGATGCCAGCCAAACGCAGAGAGAAACGAGAAAATGTTATTCAGAAACGGAATCTATATATACGGCCACTTATCAAAATTGAAACTTTAAATTAATCAAAACTCAACAAACATTTCAAAGTAAACTGATTCGAATAAATCGTTGGCTTAATATTTGTATAATGAAATCAAATATAAGAAAACACGTTTTATTTTAGCTTCTTTCGGGATAATCTTGATTGTGACATTCATTAGGACGGAGATAACTTAGTTTTGAAATTAGACAGACGAACCTGCGCCAGCAATTTAAGGCGTTTATATTAGATTACTGCTATATAGACAGACAGGCTACATTTAATATTTATGATCTGTGCAGTTAACTACTAGAAATTTCATGCTGGTCTGTCCAATTATTTACATCACCAAGGCTTCTTAATTTACTTAATTACCAGACATAAAATCATTCTAAATAAGCCTTCGTTATGTTTTATTAGCGTAAAATTTAACAATTCTTTAAATCGTGTTCAACATTTCTGTTGGAAAGAAAGAAAAACCTTTATTAGAAATTTTGTAAAGCAAAAGTTGAATACGATTAATATAAACATAAATTGTTGAGGTAGTTTTCTTCGCATTTATTGTGATATTAATTTAAAGGCACTCGATATTTTAAGCACAAAAATGCAAATATTTATATAATAATCATATTTACATTTAAGTATATAAAGCTTTAGTAAATGTTATTTGAAATCTTGTTTAAAATTGCAATTGTCAACAAGTCCAATACTTGAGAACAAATTTGTAAGTTCTCTATTGCATTTGTCTCTCTATTCATAGTGTTATTTCTCTACTGCACATTGTCTAATCTAACATTTTTAAAAATCTAATCAAAATTTTTATGAATGTAGATTCTAATTATCACTTTCTCTAATTGATTTTATAATTATTTTAGATATTCTTCGAAAATACGCTTCTTATTTATAAAAAATAATAGTTTTGTTTAGATATTATTTCTCAGTTAACTCGAAAGCAATTTTATCGTGTTATCCCTCATTTTGTAGATAATTTAATCTAGTTTAAGCACATTATTAATAAATTTAAATATTGTTAATAGTTTCGATTATATAGGCGGGATTTATTTTTTTTTATTAATCGTTACATCATGAAGAAAATACAGTAATTATTAAAACTAGTCTTAAATAAACTAACCCTTCATTTTTCTCTAATCTACAATACTACGGCGCGTAATCTAGTGTTCACCCACTGGTCTCCAAAAGTTTTCACTAAACGTTCCTTGAACATCACACATCACATACTTAGCTCTAAGTCCTCGCACTATACTAGTTCGTCAGGTTTATGTCTTCTCCTTAGGAGCCTTAGTTTGTGGTTAGCAGCAATTCTTTTAATCGCACTGGCAACATCTTCGACGCCAAGGTCCCAATTAATGTCACTATTTCGTACATACCATGGTGCATTAACAATATTTCGTTGAACCTTGTTGTGGAATCGCTGAATTTTGTTTATGTGACATACATTTCTATATAACAAGATAAAACATGATAAGTCATGTTACTGGCAGTAATCGACTCCAACTCAATATCTGGAAGATAAAAATGGAAAAAAATAAGAGACGTAGCCCAACAACTTGACAGGTATTATAGAAGGAATATATTATATAGCTTTTTGAGGATGAAAGATCTGAGTGTGATATTGATGCTACATCAGACCCAACAATTACCAAAAGCGAGGTAGAACAAGCAATAAAACTCGCAAAAAATGGGAAAGCGACTCAAGTACTCACCGGATCAAGTGAGCACGGAAATTTTAAAGCTACTAAGTTATAAAGGAATAACAGCTCTTACATAATTGTTTAAGCCTATCTACGATACTGGCATATTACCGTCCGATTGGCTAATTTCCACTTTTGTCATGATGCCAAAGAAGAGCAAAGCTACTAGATGTAATGACCATCGAACAATTTGTTTAATGAGCCATGTGTTAAAAATATTTCTGCGAGTAATTCATGGCAGGATATATAAGAAGCTAGAGGAAAGGGTCAGTTCGGTCAGTCAGTCAGTTCGGTTTTAGAAACGGCCTCGGAATTATAGAGGCCTTATTTGGTCTTAATGTACTTATCCAAAGATGTCGACGTCAATCATGATATATTCCTTTGTGCGATCGACTGTGAAAAAGCGTTTGACAAAGTACGCCATGATATAATGATTCAAATTTTAAAGACGACTGGAATAGATGGCAAAGATATTCGACTGATTGCCAATTTGTACTTTACACCAGACAGCTGAAACACGAGTGGAGCATCAATTATCGGAGGAAGTCAATATCAAAAGAGGAGTGCGATAGGGCTGAATTCTGTCTCCCATGCTTTTCAATCTCTATTCGGAAGAGATATTCATTGAAGCTCTTGACGATTCCAGTGAAGGAATCAATATAAATGGAGTTATCAACGATCAATGGGACCCGAGCAAAGAGATCAAAACTAGAATAGAAAAAGCCAGAGCCGCCGTTATAAAAATTAAAAAAGTGCTAAACAGTCACGATCTAACTTTTAAATTAAGAATGAAAATGGCACGCTGCTATGTGTTCCCAGATCTCTTGTATGACATGGGGGCATGGACCCTCGGGGGTATGGACATTAATGCTTAAACGCCTCGAATCATTCGAAATGTGGGTGTACCGACGATTTCTAATCAGTTGGGTGGACAACGCTAACAACAATAGAGTTCTCAATGGCATGGAAAAAGATCTGGAAATGATCAAAACTATCAAACGGCCAAAATTAAAATATTTTGGTCATTTTATAAGGCACCCAGAAAAATATGAATTGCTACACCCTATTATAGAGGGAAAAATTCCAGGCAAGCGGGGCCCAGGAAAAAGGAGAACATCGTGGTTAAAGAACTTGAGGCAGTGGTATGGGAAGTCTACGGTTCAGCTTTTCCGGGCCGCTGTCAACAAAACAATCATCGTCAAGATGGTAGCCAACATGATAACCAACAATCGTTGAACGGTCGTGGTACCAGAAGAAGTAGACATGATTTGGCACACCCCTAGAGTTGAATGCCATAAATCCACAAAGGTTTCAGAGGCTGGTTATATAATAACAATTTGTTGTATAATGACAATTTTGAGTTGCGACCTAATAGCCAATATAATTTACGATATTTTATACCTAATGCTTCCAATTTTTTCTCTACATGTTCTTTCCAAAGAAGTTTTGTATCTAGGGTTATACCTAGGTACTTTGCTGTATTTGAGTATGGTAAAATGTTATTGTTAATTGTTAAGGGTGTTTGGTCCCTGATTTTCTTGTTGGTAAAGTTGGTAAGAGTAGATTTGGTTTGATTCAGCATTATCTTCCATCCTTCTGGATATCTTATTAATAACTTCTTGAAGTTTTTCTGTAGCTTCAGTTGAATTATCTGCAACTGTCATAAGTGCAGTAAATGTTGCTGTGGAGATGTTTTTAATTTCTGGTAGATTGCACGTGTAGAGAAGGTAAAGTATAGGTCCCAGCACACTACCTTGCGGGACACCTGCTTCTATTTCTTTTAGCTCAGTGTAATCATTTTCCTGTTTTATACGAAACATTCTATCTTAATTTTTATTCATCGTGAAAAGAATAAGCCACTGCATCTCGCTTTTCTAGACCTGGAGAAGGCCTTCGATCGGGTGCCTCATGATGTAATCTGGTTGGTGCTCCGAGAGCGCGGAATTCCAGAATATCTTGTTAACTGGGTGCAGCTTCTCTACAAAGAATCGACGAGTTATGTTCAAGCTGCGGCAGGAGCAAGCAATGATTTCAACATCATGGTAGGGGTCCACCAAGGCTCTGCCTTGTCGCCTTTGCTGTTCATTCTTGTAATGGATACTGTCACATCAGACCTGCACAAGCCAATCCCATGGACGCTTCTGTATGCTGATGATGTCATGTTAACTGCAAACAGCAAACTTGAAATCCACCACCAAACACAAATGTGGAGTGAAATGTGTGTTCAGCGATTAGCTGAACATGGCCTGCGACTCAATAAAAGAAAGATGGAGTATATGACTTTAGATCCCCAAGACGTTGGAACCATCAACGTTGATGGAAAAGATCTCCCTCGTGTAACAAAATTCAAATATCTTGGATCTACTGTCGCTGACAATGGAAGAATCATTGACGAGGTCTACCCAAGGACGCAGGCATCTTGGTTGAAATGGCGTGCAACGACAGGTGTCATCTGCGACCGCCGGATGAAAAACCAACTTAAATCCGGGATCTACCCCACTGTTATTCGTCCAGTCGCACTCTATGGTACCGAGTGTTGGCCCACTACAAAAGAGGTGGAACTTCGGCTAAGCGTCATGGAGACAATGATGCTTAGGTGGACACCCGGCGTCACTAGAATGCATCATGTTATCAATGTCGATATACGGAAACGTTTAGGAGTGGCGCCGATCCATCAGAAAATGCGGAATGGCCGTTTATGCTGGTTCGGCCATGTGCTGCGTGCAGAAGAAGACACAGTAGCTAAGTCAGCATATACCTTGGAAGTTACGGGAAAGAGGCCCAAGGGACGACCAAGGCAGAGGTGGGTTAATACGGTCCATAATGACTTGGAGACTGCACACCTACACCCAGATATGGCTCAAGACCGAAAGAAATAGAGACAACGAATCCTTACAGCTGACCCTGCAACCAGGCGGGACAAACGCCAAGAAGAAGAAGAAGAATACGAAACATTCTATCTGTAATGTATGACTTCAGCAGTTCAACATACTGTTTTAGAAGAAGTTGGTTCAATTTGTGGACAAGACCCTGGTGCTAAATCTTATCGAATGCCTGCGCAACATCTAAGAAGATCTTTCTTTTCTTCTAAGGCCTTTTTGTTAATGTCTGTAGTTCGATGTACCTGATCTATTGTTGAATGCATATGGGAGTTTAAATAGGAAGCAATGGATGTAAACCGTGAAGGAACTTCTAGGGCTAAGATAATCCAAAGTAACGCTGGTATCTTCTAATCGGAAAAGAACAAAAGTTTTCCTGGAACGAAACAGGAACAGGTTTGGAATTCTGAGAAGAGTCCTGGCGAGGCACTGCAGACTGAGGAAATACCTCAAGACCCTAGGCATAGATGAACATGTCAGTTGCAAATTCTGCAGCTCAGCGGAGGAAACCCGTTACATTCGATCAAGTACTGTAGAGCAGCGTTTCTCAAAGTGGACGATATCGCCCCCCAGTGGGCGATGACGTCGTTTTGGGGGTCGCTAGGTGGCCAGGGGGCGATATGGGGGGCGGTAGGTAGTCAGGGGGCGATATAGGGGGCGATAGATATCACGAGCTATGCAATGTATGTGTGTTAATTTAAAACAAACAAATACGTTCAACAAAATTGTTCCGCGTTCAGTATTATACAACCGGCCACAAAAATTAATTAATTATAACAAAAAATTATTATATAATTTTATTTCTGTAAAAATTAGAATGCCTTCACTTTCTTTTCACGAATTTTTCCTTGTACAGGGATCCCCGCATGTTAATTTTTATTTGAAATATTTCAAAAACTATTAGAATTTTTGTTGCTAATTATTTAAGAATGCATTTATTATTTATCTAAATAAGTTCTCAGACCAAAACTTACAATTTATTTTGAATTTTTATGTTACAAGAAATTGCGGCTTGTCCTCACTAGCGCGTGTATTCTTGATATATGTATATAAATTTTACGTTCAACGTGGCAAGATTTCTAGTTAATATTTAAGTATTTTCGTTGTTTTATAATAAAAATTTCGATAGAACTGAAACATTTTCAGTATCCTATAAAATACTTGGTAAGTCAAAATGCTTTTACTCTCGGAAGAGAAAAAAATGCGATTATCGAGCATCGCACGAACGAGCTCTCAGTATGCGTCTAACGGTTGACCCGCACGGACGCATATATCTCTTGAGAATGGCGAATGTCAGTTCGCCGAAACGTCGAGAATCCGGTTCTTTTCAGAACCAACCCTCAACATCAACGCGGAATCGCTGAGAAAACAATACAACATATATATATATATATATATATATATATATACCTCAAATACAACATATATATATATATATATACATATATATATATATATATATATATATATATATATATATATATATATATATATATATATGTATATACATGTACGTAATACGATAGATTTGGTGGGCGCTATTAACTTTAACATATCAAAGGTGGGCGATGAGACAAATAAGTTTGAGAAACACTGCTGTAGAGCATTGCTCCGAAAAACATACAAATGTACGTTGGGCCGTGTTCGAGCCGTGTACAAGATGTACGGCTTGAACGAAGATTAGTTGCAATCCTTCCCAGATCCTGAAATTGCTAAGGTAATCAAGACAAGTGGAGGCGCTTAGAGCATTAAGGTGGAGTACAGTGGATCTATAGAGGTCGATGTACAAGCCACCACCGAAATCTATAATCTACCTAAGTATTAATACTAAGAGTTTTATATCTCAGTGAATTCGGAAGCAATTTTATCGCCACCGAAATCTACAATACACCTTGCCTATTAATACTACTTATTGCATCATCTATCGCACCCGACTAGGGGTTCTTCAACAAACACCCTACTCTACACGTACAAAACCTTTGTCCGCCCATCTTCCCTTATCATCTCTCAAGAACCCCCAGTCCTCCCCTGTTGAAATACGCAAAAGAAAGCCAAAAAACTCCCCATCCCCTATTCTTCTACTGTGCTTATTATGCTTCTGTTCCGACTGAATGACCTTCACCCTAACCTAGATCTAATTCTAGACGCCGTTCCCTATATGTTTAAATAATCCTAAACCCAAGAACCTGGGATATTGTATCATCAATATTGGGGGGGGGGGGAGGGGGGTAGGTGGACGGCTGTTGTAGGAAATGAAATTTCTTTTTCAGCCAAGGAGGTGGATAGATTTTTTTTAAACAGCGGATAACCAGCAGTCGGGCGGCAAGTCAGTCAACACTACCAAGGCGGCGCCAGAAACGTCAGAAGGAGAGCGAGCAGTGTTGGTCGGGACGGGGGTGGCAACCACATAGGGTTGTGAGTTTGGGTGGGATTGTGGTTGTAGCGATTCTTTTCGTCTAGGACAGTGGTTCTCAAACTGGGTGCCGCGGCATCCTGGGGTGCCGCGAGCGTATGCTCGGGGTGCCGCAGCAATAATCAAGAAATGTAAAAAAATGTTGAATTACATGAGGAGGTACACGAGTTTAAGTATCTACTTTTATTGCTGAATTATGGACAATTGGCTAAAATTTGGGTCTTTTAAACGGAAAGGTGATGAACTCACTCACTCATGTTTTCAAACCGTTGTTAGGGTAGCTGTGCCGCGAAATTTTTGTAGCCCGACAAGGGTGCCGCGAGATCTTTTTAGCTCGAAAAGGGTGCCGCGGCAAAAAAAAGTTTGAGAATCACTGGTCTAGAGTCTTATGGGTTCTTGGATTTAGGATTATTTAAACATATAGGGAACGGCGTCTAGAATTAGATCTAGGTTAGGGTGAAGGTCATTCAGTCGGGACAGAAGCATAATAAGCACAGTAGAAGAAAAGGGGAAGGGGAGTTTTTTTGGCTTTCTTTTGCGTATTTCAACAGGGGAGGACTGGGGGTTCTTGAGAGATGATACGGGAAGATGGGCGGACAAAGGTTTTGTACGTGTAGAGTAGGGTGTGTGTTGAAGAACCCCTAGTCGGGTGCGTAGGCAGTAGAGAAGGTTTAACCTGGACCTCATTTTATGGAGACAATGTCCGATGTTCGGTACTGGGCTTAGGGACTTGGTGAAGATCGTACCAAGATACGTTATTGATGGTGGTTGGGGTATCAGGGGTTGGTCGTAAAGGTTTCTTGAGTATTGCTTTTTGGCAATACGTTTCGAGAGGTTTTTGTGGCAGAAATGGATAACTTTGGATTTTTTTAGATTAATCTGGATGCGCCAGAGATTCATCCAGTATTCGATTTTTGTAATAAATTTGTTTAAGACAGTTGCCGAGATTGAGGGGTTTCGATTGTATGACTAGATGACGGTGTCAACTGCGAATTGTTGGACGTGGCAGCGGCGAGAAATAGTCTGTAAAGGAATGTCGTGACAAAATATGTTGAATAGCAGGGAGACAGGGAGGAGCCTTGTGGGGCGCCCGCTACGGGCGTAAAGGGGACAGACAGGGAATTGGAAACTTTGACGCGGCACGAGCGGTTCGAGAGAAAGCTCTTTACTAGACGGACTAGTGATAGTGGGACCAGTAATGTGTGGAGTTTTGATATCAGGCCGTCGAGCCACACAGTGTCGAAGGCACGGTGGATATCAAGAAAGATATTAGATATTATTATCAAGAAATAGTTTAGCGTTATGGAGAGGTTGGACATCAGGTTGAGAATGGAATGTTGGGTGGACCGTTGATTCATGCATCCACTTTGATGGTCGGGTATGACGCGTTGGTTTTCGCAAGACCTGTGCAATTAGTCTATTATTTATTGGGCGTTACGCGCGTTGCCACCATTTTACGGCCGCCACAATTGTCGAGATTTGTGTCTACTGGTTCACTAAACAATAAACCAACACCAGTACGACGACAAAATGCAAGATCTGCCGAAAACATCTCCGCTGTCCGTGAGAGTGGCCCGGAGAATCCGAGGCAGTCAATTTCGCGTTGCTTACAAGAACTCGGCCTTTCATAAACCACAACGTGGCATATTTTGCGGCGTAACTTGGGCTTGTTGCACCCGTATAAAATTCAACGGACTCGGGAGCTGAAGCTAAAAGACCATGTACAACGACGTGTGTTCGCTAAAAGGGCCCTGGAGCAGTTGGAAACTGAGCCTCATTTTCATAAAAAAAATCATCTTCAGCGATGAGGCCCATTTCTGTACGAATGGGTACGTCAATAAACAAAATTATCGAATTTGGGACGATACCAATCCACATGACATACAAGAGCGTGCAATGCATCCAGAAAAGTCACTGTTTGCTGTGGATTTTGGGCTGGCGCGTCATTGGTCCATATTTCTTTGAGAGCGGCGTTGGTCAGGCCATCACCGTCAACGGTGACCAACTTCTTTTGGCCTGAATTGGAAAATATGGACACCAACCACATGTGGTTTCAACAGGACGGCGCTATGTGCCATACAGCTCTTGCCACATTAGACATTCATTCATTCGTGAACTGGCCACCGAGATCATTCGATTTGGCCTCGTTAAATTTTTTCTTGTGGGGTTTTCTTAAGTCACATGTCTATACGAATAAGCCACAAAACACAGTGGCCCTCAAAGCCAACATAACTTATGTCATCGGTCAAATTCAGCCTGATTTATGCGCCAGAGCCACGGAAAATTGGACATGTTGCATGCGCGCCACATAGCGAAGCCGCCGCGGCTATAATATCCTGCAAATGTCCGCCGCGGACATTTGCAGGATATTATATTCCATACACAATGGTATCGCTAGGCCTTTAAACAAATAAAAAAATTACATGATATCTCACACACACTTTGTTTTATTTAAATTGAAATATAGGAAGCGCTTAATGAAATACCCTATATTATTGGATTATATAATATGTAGATTTAACGTTTAAATTGAAATTTTGTGAAAATAATTATTTGAGCGAGATAATCCAAATGCTAGTATGTACTAATTATTGATGAACTGACTAATCAATATTTAGTACTTGGAACTAAATATTTTTTTCATCTATTGAAAATAGTAAAACTTAATCCATTTACTAATAAAACGAGGAGGAAAGAATAAATACACAATATGAAATTTTCATACAAAAAACATATTTTCATTAATTTAATAAAATTAGCTAATTATCATTTATAGCTTATCTTTGTGTGAATGTTGCCTTTGCTTGGATTTATTTAGAATTGGAACCTTTTATTTATGGGCTTAGAAAGATATATCATTAATTTATTACTTTTATATACTAAAAGAAGAGTGAGTAAATTAAGTTTGAATAACAATAATGAATGAATAGGAAACTTCCGCATTTACGTACACAAGAAAATAAGCGGGAAACCCTTGAAAGTTTTTATACATTGATTTATTTCTAAAGAAACCGATTTGGGCAAATATAGCAGGTATTAGTTTGATGGTTTCGGCAATAAATAACGTAAATCTGATGGAGAAAAAGGGAGTTGTCGAAAGGACTGCGTAGGTTCCGCTTTTTTTTAGGGCTGGGTTTTCGTGTTGATACGGCGGCTCGTAATTATGGGGCCATTACGTGTGAAGTGGCTGAGATAAAAAATGAGCCCCCAACCCGCGTTTTGACGCGGCCCCGCTTTTATGCAAAGAGCTTTCAATTCCCGGCGATTTGAGGTTAAGCGTTCCGAAGTGAATTTTAATGTTGCTCGCCGCTCCTGGATTTTACGGCGGCTCGTTATAAACGGAAACTTCGTTTATTCATCTCTGATATTGCTTTTCCTTGTGCCAAAAACGACACACTCACAATGACCCTCACATTTATCCTTTTACTTTATTTCTAAAGAACTTCAAAGAAGGATATAAAAAGCTAAATAAAAATACATCATTTATACTTTAACAACAGGTTCAAGTTTACTCTAAACCTTGGTAATTCTACTAGTTACCTAACTTTGAAAAATACCCACTAAAGAAATATCTTTATAGCTGCCTCTAATTTAGTCCCAACTAATTAATTATATTTTATGAAATACTAGCTCCAGGACAAGAGTTACCCGAAAGTTTTTACTTCAAGGTGGTTTAAATATTTATAATTGAATTCAATTAATTTTCATTCCAAAACTAGTCAATTCTCCAGTAGAAAAATTAGTATAACATATCATAATATTAGGTTAATATACGTCGTGGAGGCACACAAATTCAATATTTCAATATTATTATTTTGAACTGTTTGTATAGTCTTGTCTGTCTAGTCTTATCTGTCTAGTCTTGTCTCTCTAGTCTTGCCAAACTAGTCTTGTCTGTCTTGTCTTGTATGTCTAGTCTTGTCTGTCTAGTCTTGTCTGTCTAGTCTTGTCTGTCTAGTCTTGTCTGTCTAGTCTTGTCTGTCTAGTCTTGTCTGTCTAGTCTTGTCTGTCTAGTCTTGTCTGTCTAGTCTTGTCTGTCTAGTCTTGTCTGTCTAGTCTTGTCTGTCTAGTCTTGTCTGTCTAGTCTTGTCTGTCTAGTCTTGTCTGTCTAGTTTTGTTTGTCTAGCCTTGTCTGTCTAGTCTTGTCTGTCTAGTCTTGTCAGTCTAGTCTTGTCTGTCTAGTCTTACCTGTCCAGTCTTGTCTGCCTTGTCTTGTCTGTCTAATCTTGTCCGAATAGTCTAGTCTAACAAGATCAAAATGGGTACTACTTACAAGTATATCTAAACCAACCTGTATTACTATCGCAACTATATAATAAGAAAACTTAAATCAATTTGAATTTAATATCTAAGTATATTATTATTAACTAGATAATGTAGTTTATGATACAAACTTTACGTTGCAGAAATAATTGTTTAGAAGATTGTGCAGAAATAAGACCGTATATATTTGTTACGACAATTTCATTCCAAATAGAATTTAAATAACCTTGATCGTTAATCCTTTTTCTTTGATTAAAATGGTCCGTTAAATTGGTCCGTGATTAAATCCCAATTTAGTAAAAGGATTTTCGAGCTCACGTTATCAGATATGTTATAGTGTAATCATTCATCCCTCAATCCATCACGTATTGGACGGTGAGATCCGACGCAAATACGTAGATGAAGCCCACCAATTATTAAGCAATAGGGAATTTGCGAAATGTATGTTTGTATTAAAATATTATGAGGTATCTGATAAACACTAATTACTTAGTGCCTCTAATTATTTATTCATGTATGCCTTTCCTTTTAACAGTTTCTCGTAATTATTTTTGTTTACGTTGAAAGAACAGATAACAGTTTCTTTTTACATAACACTTTGTAATAATAAAATATTTTCAATTAAGAAATATTACGTAAGAAAATCGATACGTTTGCTCTGTAAAGTTTTAGATTATAGATTTGGTGGTGACTTGTCCTGCGACCTTCGGTGATCTATAGTACCCCACCCTCTTCCTCTAAACGTTGGTATAATTACCCATTTAGAGCATCTCCTCTAGTCAATTTCAGAATTTGGTTGGGATTCGAGGACTGCAACTCGTCTGCGTTCAAGCAGTGGGCCCCAAGGTACACTTGCTTCTGGCGGAGCTGTGCTCCGCAGCCTTTGAGTAAATGTATGGGAGTTTCCTCTGCTGAGCCACAGCAGCTGTATATTTAATCTTCCTCTAGGCCTAGGGCCTTCAGGTGTTTTCCAAGGCTGCAGTGTACCGTCAGAACTCCTGTCAGTATTCTAAGCTTGTTCCTGTTTAGTTTCATTCAAGATTTTTTTTCTTCTCTGGTTAAAAGACCCCAGCATTACTTTAGATTGTCTTAGCGCTGGAAGTTCTTTCCAGGTTTTCATCCACTGTTCTCTTATTTGTTCATCTAAACTTTTGTGAATGATGTTCACACTCATATCGCAAAAGGGTTACGGACCTAAAAAGGGATTACTGGTTCCCTTATTTGCTAGGTGATCGGCTTCTTCGTTTCCGTCTAACCAGTGTGTCCTGGTACCTAGTATAGAGTTACTTTATTTTCTCTGCCGAGCTTGTTTCGATTTTTGCTTTCCTACCCAGTCCCATACCAGTTTGGATCTGATGTGATGGTGTATGAGATAATGGCCTTGATGGCTGCTTGGCTGTCTGACAGGATAGCAATTCGGTTTTTGCGATAATTCCTGTCAAGATTGAATTGTGCACATCTTTCGATTACATGTACCTCTGCTTAGAAGGTACTAGGGTAGATTCCCATGGATTTAAAGTATTTGGTACAAGGTCCAAACACTCCTTGGTCTCCCTGGTCCAAACGCACCAGTACCTTCCTTTGTCTTTTAACCATACGTATACCATTTGATAGCAATTTGCTCTATTTCGGATGCTGTCCTATGATGCTGATGCTGAGGATCCGTCGCTGCAATAGGCTTTGCTACTACACATTGCTATGTAGTTTTTTTCGAAATGGTATTTGTATACGATTTCATCTTTTCCTACTTCTAGCCTGGGGATCTTGGCAGTGAGACTGTTCGGTTTCTGCTCCCGATTATTTTTCCTCTCCCTATTCCTTCCTTGCTGAACCTTACAGTCGCCGATCTGGTGGCCCCCTCCACGACAAAGTGCAACGTAGTCAAATCCAACAGCAGTTTCATTGGTGCTGTCGGGCATGACCCCATCGCCCACGCGATGCAGACAGACACCACTCTTTGAATCCTCTCAATCTGCTCCCTCATAGAGATCAGATAGGTTCTAATTTCCCAAGCAAGTGCCCCGTAAGTGATCGCAGGTCTCACTATCATGGTGTACATCCATCGCAGGATTGTGGGGTTACAACTCCACGTTTTCATGCCAGATTTTTCCGCCCCATTTCTGCAGTAAAGTTACCTATAGAGAGCTACACAAAATTGTCTAGATCAGCGGTGTCTAGCCCGTGAACTGCATGAATGTAAACAAATCCCACAGTTTTTTTTGTAATTTATTAGCGGCGTAAATGAATAAAGATGTTTCACAAAGTCAAACTTTTATACATATTTTATTTTTGACTGGAAAGGTAATATTTTCAAATTCTTGTAAATGTATGAATAAGGAATGAATAGTAAATAAATAGTATAATTTATTTGCCCTACAGATTTCCTTTATCTGTACAATCATATTTAAATTATAATGGGTTTTTCAATGAGGAATTTGTATTTAAATTAAACACTAAATAAGATATCGGGCTAAAATTTATTCCAGGTGTAGTATACATGTTACAATTATTGTCGTTCATATGACCACCAGGAGGACGACGGCAGCGATCCAATATTTGGATCCAATTTTCATCACTCTTTCACGCATATCAGCAATGATACCATTTAATATCATATGTTGGCAATTTCTCTTTCGATATTGTTGGCATAAACCTTCGACTTAAGGGAATGCCATAAGATAAAAATCCAATGGCGCCATATCGCATGAACCAGGTGGCTATTCGACTAGACCATTTCTCGAGATTATATGCTGATGTCAAGTCCATCCAATATATAGTTTTCCAACATGGCACATCTTCCGATAGCGAACTCCAATGTCCATAAGATGACTATTATTCTCATCGACCAAAAAATACTTCCCTATTACATGAAATCCACATCACACTTTTCGTGGATGCAATGCAGTCTCATGAAACACATGTGGGTTTAATTCTGTCCAATAACGCATATTCTGCTTATTGACAAAGCCATTTAGACAAAAATGAGCTTCATCGCTAACAATAATTTTTCGATGAAATTCAGGATTTTCTCCAAACTCTTACAGAACAAAATCGGATAAGTTTCGGCGGTTTAAATTATCCAAAGGTTTCAGTTCTTGGGTTAATTTGATATAGTAAGGGTGTATGTAGTTGGAGATCGCAAAATTCGCTATAATGTGGACTGAGAAATTCCCAATCCTTTTGAACAGCGTGGAAACGACTTGTTTGGTTTATTTTGAACTGGAGCTTACGGCTGCAAAATTTTCAGTACTTCGACCGGTGCGTTGTCTCAGTGGCACAGGAACATTAAATAGTGAATATGTTGATTCAAATTTATCCACCATCGCACTTACAGCTTGTCTGTTGGGATTAATATTGCGACCAAAAACTGGAGTAAGCGCACTTAAAGTGGCGATTACCGACTCAGAACTACAGAACAAAATACAAACTAAGTACAAAAAGAATACAAACTACAGAACTACAGAATTTCGGTTGTAAGTTTTAACGATTTCCAAACGTTGCTCGTTCGTGAACTTCACCATGAAAAAAATGTAAGTCTTGCCTGACGTTTTGACTTTGACAGATCTTGAAAAAATTTCTAGGTTATGTTCCATATTATAAAACAAAATTGTTATGTCCCTATTGAAAAACCCTTTATTTACAATTCCCTATCCAGCCCTTCCTTCCTCTTCCATACTTCTTTCATCCACTGCATCTTTCTTCCTTTTTCATTCAGTATCTCTTCTCTTTTCTTTCTTTCTCTCTTTCTTTCATCTCGACACATTCATTCCACATATGCTTCACTATGGATGGGCCAACAACAGTTTTGTCATTATAAACGTTTTGAAAAACTTGAAGAAAATAATTTTGGATCTTTACACTTAAATCAAGAGAAGTCGCTCTTTCTGTCTCCTGGTAGCACATCCTACACAATCTTTGTTTCATCCATAAGGAATAAATAGTAAATAAGGCTTTTCTCTTAAGTTATGGTACTATACTTGTGGCTCAAATCTCCATGACTTCTTTCAATGTGGCCCAGATAAACAAAAACGTTGCACAACCCTGATCTAGATAGAATTTTGACATGTGAAGACCATCTAGACCCGAGTTGCTAGATCCGACATTTTTCGTCCTAACACGATTAATAAATCACCATGTAAACGCATCCAATCCGAAATTCTGATACTTGATTTAAGGTTAAAGATCCAAAATTATTTTCTTCAAGTTTTTCAAAACGTTTATAATGACAAAACTGTTATATCCATAATTATAGAACAAAAAGTAAATTAATAATATATGATATTCATAAACAATCTTTGCTTGAATAGAGAGGAAACTGAATATGTAACATCCTAAACCAATATTCATCCTAAAATGAGAATAATATTGTTTTAATAAAGCCTTTCATTGCCTCAACAATTTTGTCGTAATTATTTACTTCGAGTTTTTCTGAAAGTTAATGATGATAAAACTGTTGGAACTCAATCCATAATTATGGGACAAAAAATGTTAAATATATAATATTTGCAAAAAATCTTTGCTTAACTTTGGAAGAAACTCAATATGTAATATTCTAAACCAATATTAATCCTAAAATGAGAATAATATTGGTTTAATAAAGAATTAAAAGGACCATAATAGAACTTCTACAACTTTGTCTGGTTTTATTTTGTGACCATTAATTTTCTTCCTCAAAACGGGACATCTAGTCTTTTAGTAAAGTTGTAGGAAGATTGAATTTTCAGGTATTTTCCAAGAGTATTTAGTTTGAAAAACTTAGTTTGTAGATTAACATTAAGAGCATTTAGGCATTGTTAACCCGTAATTACTGTCCGCGTAGTATTTTTGTGTGTTGTTTACGTACTCAATGGCTTGCGGTACTCACTGTTTTACTTGCATTTGTTGTTCAAAGATAATTATAATATCAAGATAATAATATCATAAACATTTCTATTTGTTGAGTTTGAAGAAGTTTATAAATATGAAATGAAAGGAAACACATAAATGCATACTTTTCATTAACATCAGTATAATTGATTTATTTTAATTTAGTTATTTTAGTTATATTGATGATATATATATATATATATATATATATATATATATATATATATATATATATATATATATATTGGCGGGGGTCCTACAGCTTCTGCCGCATCCCGCATTTCGATCGCCACATGTTTTTATCTCTCCAGACATCTTCATTGATTGCCCGGTCCCTCATCGTTGCCATAACTCCATCTAACCATGTCGTAGCTGGTCTTCCTCGTTTCCTCTTATTCGGTGGAGAATATTCAAATGCCTTTCTTGGCCACCTGTGTTCTTCCACACGCCTCATATGCCCATACCATATAAGCTGCCTTGTTTCTATTCTTTCAGTTGTTTTGTGTATTCTATTTGTAAGTCGTCTAATTTCTACATTTGGTATGTGTTCTAACCTAGATATTCGGCATGATCTTCTGAGAAAATCCATTTTTTACGCATCTATCTTCTTCCTTGCTGATTCCGTCAACTGCCAACATTCTGACCCTTATGTTAATATTGGCTCTACGATTGCTCTGTAGAGTGTCAGTTTTATTTTTAAGGGGTTTCGATTGGACCAAAGTAAAGGATTCAAAACCCGTACGCCTTTTTGTCCTTGTTGTGCCCTGCGTCGTATATCTTGGACAGATGAGCCTTTGTTTGATATAATACTACCTAGATATTTGTATTCTTCGCATTTTCTTATGTGTCTTAACTGCAGATCTGTATCTTCATCTTCTGCACCTACTCTTAAGTACTCTGTTTTGGCTACGTTCATTTTCATTCCCGCCAATTCATATTCATCTTTAAGTTTTCTTAACATGTAGTCTACATCTTCTTCACAGTTCGCAATTATCACCTGATCGTCAGCAAAGAATAATGTTGACAGGTAGTTGTCGGCAACCTTAATGCCCATGCCTGAACATTTTTTTCTCCATTTTTGTAGCACTTCTTGAATATGAATTTTAAAAAGAGTAGGGGAAAGGCAGCATCCTTGTTTAAGGCCCTTTATTATTCGAAATGATTCTGAGAAAATATTTTGAGTCTTCACTATACCCTGTGGATTTTTGTAGATATTCCGTAGGGCTCTGATATATCCTCTCTTTATGTCCGTCTTCGTCAATATATTAAATAGCAATTTTAAAGGTACCGTATCGTAGGCTTTTTCAAGATCAATGAAGACAAGATGAGTACGAAGGTTTCGAGCTACACGCTTCTCTATTATTTGCTGGAGAGTATAAATATTGTCCATACAGGACCTACCTGCCCGGAAGCCACTCTGCTCTTCTATATCCTGGTACTCCAGTTCGATTCTTTTCTTTATTATCCGACCATACAACTTTCCTACCGAGCTTGTAACACTTATCCCTCTGTAATTCCCACATACTTTTCTGTCTCCTTTCTTGTATATGGAACTGATGTATGCTAAATTCCAATCTTTTGGTATCTCCTGTCCTTCAATTAAACATTTATTAAAAATATCTACAAGGTTTTCTATTAGTATGTCGGGACCATTTTTAATCAGCTCAATAGGAATGTCTCCAGTTCCAGCAGCCTTACCATTTTTCATTTCTTTAAGTTCCTTCTTTACTTCGTTCTTATTTATTGCCTGTATTTCAATCTCGTTATTGATAATAACTTCGTCAATCTCTCCTAAAAATTATTTTCTTCTTTCTGTCAGTAGCGTCCTATATTCGTCGATAAACAGCTTCGGAAATACGACGGAAAAAAACGAAGACGACTGCTTCGAAAAAGGACTATGAGACTGGCCACATGGAATATTCAAGGTATAAGAACCAAGCAAACTGAGGTCTTCCGAGAACTAAAACAACACAAAATAGATATATGCATCCTCACTGAAACCAAAAAAAAGGGAAAAGGGAGTGAAGAAATAGAGGATTACATACATTTATATAGTGGGGTAGACAAAAGCGAAAGAGCAAAAAGAGGAATTTCTATTGCTATTCACAAGAAATTCAGGAAGAACATTAAAAGCTGGGAAGAAGTAGATGAACAGATTATAACAATGGACATATATAAAAATGGCAAAACAATAGCTATTATAGGAATATATGCCCCAAGTGACTAGAAAAAGGAAAATATTGATGATAACATTGTTAAATAAATATATACAGTTATATTCTAGAATTATAATTTTTGAAGAAAATTCTCAAATATTTTATTTCATAGTAGATAAAATTCTTTTATTATATTTGAAGTAAAATAGTATTTTATGATACAAGTGTGTGAAGAAAGGCTTTTTTGCATGAGTTGCGAATTTTAAAGCTAGAGCCGAAGCCAAGTGGTTTAATCGCAAAGAGTGCACAAAAGCCTTTCACACACGTATGTCATACATTATTTTATCTACTAAGCATATTAAAATACTGCTGAATATACAAAAAAATAATTGCTTCTTAGCGATAATGTTGTAAAAATTGCAATTTTGACAGACAACATAGTTCAAGTCACGGACACAATAAGGTTGAACGTTCAGCGCCTCCGTGGAAAAAATTGCTAACTAGTAAAAACGCACAATGACGGGAACACTATTTGGTCGTTGTCGATGTAATCTAGGTTAACCAAATTTAATCTAGATTAAGTTTTGGTTATGTTAAGTTATATTAAAGCCAAATCAATCCAGACTGAGAAACCGAGACTTCTTGATTCAAAATTAGAAAAATTAATTCAATGTTAATATAAGTGAGAAAATTGATTTTCACTACGTCTATGATTTTGTATAGTGACGCAAGTTGTTGCCATAGTATCAACAAACAGAAATCGTTTAATAATGAAACTCCATTTGACTTGCATTGCATTAGACGCACGATTTGGATACTTTTACCCACGATTATAATCTGTACCCCAGAGGTAAACCATTGCAAGTCCATTTTTTTCAATTTTATGATAAGTCCACCATTCGATTCTAATGGATTAAATCTGTAGTAGCGGTAAAACGTTGTAAGTCCAACTGTCACCCATAAGCAGAAAAAAGTTTTTATAGTATTGTAAGTCACAGCCTGCTGTAGAGGCAAAACATCGTATGTCCACATACGGCAGTCTTCATCTTCTAGGACCACAACAAAAATATTGCAATACAACAGTTTACCCTGTGATTAAAGTTCTTTATGTGTCCACTAGTAAGCGCTTCTTACATTGCAAGTCCATGAGAGGTTTTATTAGACAGGTTTTATTAGACAGCTGAACTGTCATGATAAATTTACAAAAATGCCTTGCAGCGCCATTTTGACAAACAGTCAGTATTTTTATCTGAAAAAGCTGTGGACTCTCAATTTAACAGTTCATGACTCGACTACAAAAAAAAACTACATGCTTAATGTGGGATGAAACTGTTGGCGGACGAGCAGGTTGCGAAACAGCATCCTGTTTATACAAATGGGCCAAAGAGGACTTGAGCAGCTCTACGGTTGAAGAACTTACAATCTGGTCTGACAACTGTGCTGGGCAAAATCGTAACATGTTGATGGTGGCCTCGTACTTTTGCTTATTAAGAAAATTGCCAAACCTGAAAGTTATAAACCATACATTTTTAAGTCGATGGTGATCATTCTATAATTGAACGAGCCAAGAAGAAGCTTCCTCATATGCAAATTATGCTGCCTTGGGACTGGCAACAGTTTATTCGATCTTGCAAGGCGAAAAACCCTTTCAGTGGTATAAACGTGGAATTAACTGATTTTAAAGACTTAAAATTTTTATTTCAAACTACCTGTCAAAGAAAATAAAAATGAAATGGGGGAACCCCATATCTGAAGTTGTCCATATCAAAGTGGAAAAAACAAATTATGGTAAAGTATACTATAAGACTAATTTCGACAGTGAAGATTTTAAAGTTGTGGACATTACCAGATCCAGCAGGGGGGTTCGTTGGCCAGAGGAAGTTTCTACAGTTCGAGAGACTCCAAAACCAATTAAGCCAATTAAAAAAGCGGGTGTGTTTAAAACTTTAAGGTGGGTTCCAAGTGTTTTTCATAACTTCTACAAAACACTAACTACCAATTTAAAAGAACTTGACTATCCCCCAGAAAACACTGACGAACTTTAAGCTAGTAAAATGTTGTTAAGTTATATTTTTAACAAATGTAATAATTTTTGTTTTTGTTATTATACAACTTTCATAAAAATCTTTTGTTGTTTTTTGCCGTTGAAATGATATAACATATATTGTAAGTCACAAAATTTATTGGAGGTAAATTATAGTAAGTCCGCATAAATAATTAATTAAAAAAAAATGCTTTATTTGTGTTTTGACAATAACATCTAAACACTACATTCAAGCACAAAGACAATAAAGATAATACAAATATAAAGAAACAACTCAAATATTTTCTAGATTTTTATAAATTTGCCTCTCCTGAAAATTTGCCAATTTGGACTTACAATACATACCTCTGTGGTGCAGTAATAATAGCATCCTTCACAAACAATAATGTATTTCTTCATTAATATGTTTGTTTTGATGTGTGAGTAGATTTAACATGTTTATAAGATGTAATCAATGATATTATTTATATATTTCTGGTGAAGATTCCAAGCAAACCGGAAGATTGCACATAACGCAACTATATCGTCGCCGCTATGCCAGAAGGTGCTATATCCGTTTTTGCATATTTTGTGAAAAAGGCAAAATACTATTGAAAAAGCTGCCAAAAATCGAGTTTGTCTTGAAATCTGATAGTTTTTTCAATTTATATGTAGTTAATACTAGCCTAAAATTATAAATACTTTGTGAAATGAAAACCTTACATTATCATAGGAATACTGTAGAAATTGGATGTAGCACCTTTTGGCACATTAAAATTATTCATCACTGTTACAAAAAAATGGATATACAACCATGGACATTCATTAAAAACACTATTTTGGAACAAAGTTTATTTCAAAATATGGATTGTGAATGAAAAATAAATCAGACAATACAGTAACGAATAAAAACACTGAAATTAATTATTTTCCGGTTCTGAATCCGATTCAATTGTTTGATTTCCAACTGGCAATGAGCTGAAAGAAAATGGTTTTTTCAACTTTGGTTTTTGCATTGCACACTAAAATTCAAATTTAGCTCACTCAATCCAAGGGTGAAATTCCTGAGGAATAAGCTTTTGCGCACATAAACTCTGCAGGTCTCGTTTTTTGGCATCGCTTATTGGCAAGAGATTTTCATAAAGCGGCGGCCAATTGACTACTGGTCTTCCTCGGGATTTACGCACATCCACATTAACAAACTTAAAATAAAAATTGTGTTTTAAACTGATTAATTTATCAGTAAATTAACTGTTTTTACTTTATATTCTTCTTCGTCATGATTATATTTAATGCCAATTTGTCCCTGCATTGATTTCGAAAAAATTAACGATTTTACCTTCAACCAGTTTAATTTTTCGCCGTTTTCGAAAGCAATAACTTTTTTCATTGATCGGGCATTGACTGACTTTAGATCAATGAAATCGCTGTGTAACATTCGTACCACATTATACGGATTTTTCCGGCGTGCTTGACTAATAACGTTTGACCAATCGTTCATAGAAAAAATTGAACAGTTTTTCGCCGAATGTTCTATGGCGGAATGCATACTGTCGACGTCCATTTGAGTGTGGCCCACTTCCAGAAAATTTTGTTCAACAATTTCAACAGCTGATTCTTGAACCAACTTAAGCAACATTGCAGCAATGTAACGATTGCGGTTCTGCCCGCTGCAATTATCGGACCACAAAACAACTTTTCGGCACCCTTTTTCAGTTAACCCTTCTATGAATCTTTTGACACAAGATCCAATTTCGTTACTGCCTCTTTTACCATCAATTTCAGACCAAATGTAACAATTTCCTTCACGTGTTGCCTCATTATAAACTGTAAAGTTGTACACACATAGTTTTCGTTTGTAGTAAAAAGGGCTTGCTTCAGCTTGTGGTATTTGCAAAACTGACTGCAAATCCATAGTTGCAACCGTCAATTCTTTATCTGTTGAACATTTTTCGATATTTGATCTCATTGCAGCACGACTTGATTCTTTTCGTTTAATGTGTGTTTCAAACTCCAATTTTTGTTCTTCCGATGGTCCAGCTGCTGATTGAGCAAGGGTACACATAACACATAAATCTTTTTTGGGCTTGTGAAATGCCATGTTGTACTCTTGGCCAAACACTTGTTTATATTTTTCATAGCTGACTTTTTCAGCATCTGTTCCAGCTACTTTTTCTTTAAAAAGGTCATACATTTTCGAAATGCTTAAGCTACTACTTAAATACAACCGCTTTGATGATTTCCGACAATAGTGAGACTCCACTAGTGGGAAAGACTCAATATGATTCTTGATGGCAGCAGTAACTTCTGGCTTCAATTTGTTGTGAGGCTCGTGTTTTCCTCTTTGATCATTGCCCAAAAATTCACCAGTATTTGATCGATCTTTGTTTGCAAAAGCAATCGGCTTGTATGAAATTGCAAGGGTTGCACAGAAGAATTCACGGCACACTTTTAAATTTTTATTGCTTTTTGGCAAAATGTACTCATAAGCCAAATTTTTTCTGAAATTCGTTTCTTTTTCACTTCTTCTTCTTTTCACTGGAATGGCTTTGGTGAATTTCAGGAGGAAGTTGCGTTTAGCTTTGAAACCATCCCTTTTTTTTCCAATAATCATTAAATATTTCCAAACGATCTTCTTCTGTAAATAAACTGCACTTGTAACCTGACGGTTCCTTATGCGAATGATTGGGCAAAGGTTTCGGCAATTTGGCTATTTTTATTTTTCCTTGTTCGTCCGTATATTCTTCCCCCAGACAACGTGCCCTTTTTCTTACATTCTTTTTCCACTCGTCAGGCTTCAGTTGCTTCCATCTTGAACGTTTTTTACTAGGACCAGGAATATCTGTAAGGACAGTTTAATTTAATTTATGTAAATCCACACCAATTTCAAAGCAATCTTACCTTCATTACTTTCATTCTGTTGTTCAATAGCAACTTCTAATTCTGTCTCATTTAATTCACCTGTTAAATTTAAAAGTTTAACCAAAATTTGTCCATAAAGGAAACACTAGGAATAAATTGATGTGCTTACCATTCGAATCACTTTCGGGATTTGAGTCAGATGGCAAATATTCGGACTGCGAATCTTTGTCCCTTTCTTCTACATTCTTTGCTCCCGATTCTTGTTGCACAGAATGTGGCGGCTGGCCTATCATTCGTTTTATGGCATAATTTATCTGAGGTGTTTTAGAATCGGAAGAATCAGAACTAAAATTATTAATAGATTTTAGCCACTCTTCGGCTGTTTTTTTGGCCATCTAAAAATGAGAAATTCTAAAAATTTTAGCATAAAAAGCAACATAAAATATAAACAATATAATTTAATGTTCTCTGAACAGTTTTCATAAGAACAAGCTCCAGTATAAACTTTATTCATGTAATATTACACAAATCAAAAATACATTATTGGATATAGCACCTTGTATTAAGCCAATGTGGAATCAAAAATTGGTATGGCAAAAAGTTCTACATCCACATAGCACCTTCTGGCATACCAAGGAACAGGAATTGGATATAGAACTTTGCTTATTGCTCAACAACAAATTAAAACAAAGATGTAGGACTTTCTACCATACCACAGAATGGTTTGTGAAACATGAATATACTAATAACGCTAATATTGCAAATTTTGGATGTGGCACTTTCTGGCATACCGCCGACGATATGCAGTTTCTCAAATTTTCTTCAGTATTTTCGTCGTTTTGTCACTTTAAAAATTAAAGTTTTCTGCATTATCTCCAATGTCACTTCTATTTCCATAAATATTTGAATTGCTGTCGTGCTCACTTAACTCCTGAAACTATGGAAGAAGTGACTTCCATAGGCGATTTCACTGCAACTATCTGCTTCGTTGTACCGCCGATTGGCCACCTCTTCTAAATCATCATCTAGCACTGAAATTCGTTTAGATCGTCCCTGTTTATACATTTCCTTGATTCCATTTTGAATAATCGGAAAAAAAATCTCTAAAGCTAAACGAAATTGTGATAAATTTAAATATTTAACCATTTTTAAAAAAATCGTTTAGTTTCAGAGATATTTTAACCTTTTTGAGACAACAAATATGAGACAAGATCACAAAAACAAGTTTTTTTACTTTTTCATGGTTGATTATTACTAAATTGACTTGTAAAGAATTAAAATTTCTATAAGAAATCTTGTCATTTAGTGTTTCCGGCATTTCCGCCTGTCAAGTATATAGTAATTATACTTGAAACAAAGTCAATGCAATATGTTTTATGTTTCTTGGTTCAAATTGTAAGCAAAAGCAAACTTTTGTATAAAATATATTTTGTTATTTATTTATTTTCATTTTATTTTCAAAAATCCTAGCCTATCGTAATAGGGAATATACAAGTAATTTAAATTTACTTGATTTTTGTACCCCCGATACTTTATAACATTACTCCTAAACCAGTTTTTCGCATTTAATTTGTATTTAATTCCATAAAACTTAAATCAAAAAGTACAAAATAAGCGAGCGAAATATAAATTTGCGAAACGCATCACAATTGGTCGAATCGAAGTATGACGCCACATGTCATGTTATGAATTTATCGGCATCGATATTTATACTATGCTAGTCGTTTGAATGAAAATGTGTTTCTATTTATATTTCTGTAGTGTTTTCGATTACCCCGTACGATTTTTGTATATAATGAATAATGACATTAGCAATTATCAAGAACAATAATTGAAAGTGGTCTTTATATAATCTTTTGCCCGATCTCGTTCCTTCGTTCTGCCTGGTCGAATTTTATCCGATTTTATATTATTAAGTTTTCTTTAGTCTTTTCTCGTCTTGTTTAATCCCCTTTACCCCTGTCTAGTCTTGTTTAGCTTCGTTCCATCATACCTAATCTTACCTATTCCTGCTTAATCTCGGATAAAGAAAACGAGGCTTATATCCTCTTTACCCTTCTATTTTTTTATTTTTTTATTTATCTCCTTCCTACTTTTATTTTTTATATAGTTACCCAGATACTAAATATAATAAACTGGTATATATTTCACATTCTACCATTCTCCATTACCTGTTTGTTTGCTCTTTCCATTTTATTACCCGTCTTGGCTATTCCAAATCCTTTCTCATTTCATTTAAATTACGTCATATTATAGTATAAATAAACTCAATCATGTCTACTCTTGTTCAATAATAGCGAAACAACTAAGTAATTTTTATTTTCAAAGGCATCAGTAAAGTCTGTCGATCAATAGGCATCAGTTAAGTTTGTCGATGAATAGACATTGTTGGTTGATCCAAATCAACCAACAATGTCTATTCTTCTTCTTCTTCTTTCGAATAGGCATACTTTGGACCACGCTTGTTCAACTGTTGGGCTTTGATCTTTGCCCAGTATTGTCGCATCTTCTGCCGGTGTAACTCCTTTCTCTCTTCTGTCCAAGGGGGTACATTTCCTTCGAGGTTTTTCCTGAAATCAACGGACTTCCTTTAAGGTGCGTCTCACAGACTGTCTGTTTTTGAGATCTGTTATTCCCAGTTCTTTAATATCCTTCTCGGTCTCTGTCAACCAAGTGGTACGAAGCTTCTTATTTTGCCGGTTGGTTAGTCGGTTTGGAGGTAATCTTGCAATGTGGCCATAGAAAGCTACCCTTCTTTTCCTTGCACAGTCAGAGAGCATCTTAATACGTTCGTAGAGCTCAGAGTTATGCCGTCTTCGGAATTCGCCATCTTCCTTTACCGGGCCTAGGATCTTCCTGAGGATTCTCCTCTCTCTGATTTCCAATTTCTCTATAAGACCTCTTCGGTTCAAGGAAAGACACTCCATGGCATATAGGGCTTCTGGTCGTAAGACTGATTTGTAGTGCTTAAGTTTCAAGTTGCGTGACAGGCATTTCTTATTGTAAGTGTTCTTCGTCAGCCTATAGGCTAGTTCTAATGTAGTTACAATGTCTATTCTATTGTTGATGTAGATTTTGGACATTGCATGTTGGTTAATTTTGCTAAATTTATGTTATATCATCTATGTATATGTTTTATCATCTATGAAATGGATGGTTTTGTTTAGACTTATTTAACCTTTTCTGGTTGTTTAACCGTATCCAATCTTGCGTAATCTTGCTTAATACTGTCTAATATTGGATGAAACGCGGTCCAAACTTAACGTCCTTTCGTGTCTGCTGTATATAGGTTAAATAGCAATGGACTTAGAGGACACCCTTGTTTTAGATATTTCATAATCTCGAACTTTTCGGATGCAGTCTCACCAACTTTCACTCTACACCATGTTCTCTCATACAAACGTTCAATTTTATCCCTGAACTGGTGTGATATACCTTTCATACTCATATACTACTACACATTTTCTATTACTACAGAGTCGTAAGATGATGTTAAGTCAATAAACACTGTGTTCAATTTTCGTCTTTCTCAATTCTTTTTGGACAATATAGTATAACGTGTATAGGAGTTATGCAGTAATATAACCTTTTCTGAATTCGGCTTGGACTTCTGGAATTAGCGTCATTACCTTTACTTTTAGCTTAATCTTCTCTACTACTATAATATTGAATAATATTTTAGTATAGATTTTGTGTGCGGTATACCTAAGAGTTATCCCTCGTTTGGAGAAAACCTTAAAGTAGATGAATATAACCCGGAGGTAGTCAGAGAATTTTATCTGGGATCAACGGTGGTAACCAGGCAAAACAACAGAGCCAGGAAATCCAAGGAAGAGTAGTTAGCGGTAACATATGCTTTTGCGAGTTACGTGAAACCTGGATCATGTCAAATAAAGAAGAGACGATTCTGGGGATTTTAGAAAGAAAGGTACTTCGTAGGATTCTTGGACCAGTTCGTCAGAACAGTCTCTGTAGATGCCGCTATAACCATGAACTCTACTAGAAGACCGAGGATGCCGATATCGTCTCAAAGATCAAACTAGGCAGACTTCGATGGTCGGGAAACGTTAGCCGCTGGTCAGCAGAGAACCCTGTGGAGAAAGTTCTCCTCGAAGGCAAAGTTGCGCTGGGAAGACGGGGTGTCCCACGATGCAAAGAAGCAGTTATTTGTAGGTGGTCTACTACAGGACAGACATTTCTGGAGGAATGATTTAACATTGTACAGATTTATCCAATTTTGACCAGTCTTGTCCATTATTAGTAAACTAATTCTAATTGTGATTTTCATTTCCCAAGGCATTATTAAAGTCTATCGATTAATAGACATTAATAAAGTTGTTTAGTATGGTTAAATTTACCTTTAACCTTATGTGAAGTTGGGATACAATCTTCGTTATTCTTGGTATTTATATTTTAACATCTTGATGTTTATATCGGTACTAGAAAATATCTATAAAACGTTTTTTTAGATTTTTCCATTATAAAAATAGCGAATAAAACTGAAAATCCGTATATTAAACTAATAACTGTCAATGCATTTTCCATTACAAAATAAAAATTAAAGAAAACGTTTTAAAATGAGTGTAAACGGTAATACCGGAGATCAGAGTTATTATGACGAATCCACAACACCGGAAACAATTGAAAAAGCAAATTCGTCATTTTTGTTTCTATTTTTCTTATGGCTATAAAAACATGGGCAATAAAAAATATTATCTGCAACTCGTGCGGTATTGTTTATTACACTCTCGAGCGAATGAGCGCACTCACTTCGTTCGTACGCCCAATTTCGCTCTCGTGAGCAATTGACAACTTATCGCCCTTATCGCACAATATACTATAATAATTTATAACGAAATAAAAAGTGAGTTAAACAAAAAAAACGTATGCGGTCAGAGGAACCCCGTCAGGCAAGTAGTTCCTCGCGCATTTAAGAATCGAACAACTTTTCTTTTTGAATTATTTTTAAAATAAGTGCACGCATATGCGTTGATTGAATGTTCTGGAAAATTTGCAAACTGCGGCTAGATAAGTTAAAATGCGGGCCGAAACAAAAGCGTTAATTTGATAAATGCCCGCGGGCCGCAAAACAAGATCCAATGCGGCCCAAAACAAAAGCGACATTATTTTTTATTCATTTATTTCAGACACCAAATTGTGAATATAAGTATACAAATCTAGCAACTCAGTTAGTCTGTAGATATTGACTAAAATCCACCATACAATTATTTAGTTTATAGACGAGATTATTATTAGGTTATTATATTTACTTAGCTTACACCCTAGCGGGTAGAAAGCAGTTTTGAGTATATATATATATATATATATATATATATATATATATATATATATATATATATGTCGTGTGTCAAACACAACATATCAAAAACCTCAAATACAACATATATATATATATATATATATATATATATATATATATATATATATATATATATATATATATATATATTATATATTATATTTACGTGTATTTTATGTGTAGTTGAGTATTTGATTTACATCAGGCGTGTCCAACTTGCGGCCCAAGACCAGTTGCCATGAAAAACAAAACACCAAAATAGATCTTTTCATAGTTGAATTTTTGTTGTGCTCATGTGTCAATTTCACCATGTTTTTTGGGTATTTTTTGACGTGTAACCAGTGAAAATAACAAAATGTGCCCGAAACTTTCATATTCCCGCTTTTTAAACATGGCGGACGCGCATGCGCTTAACTAACCGTAAACAGGCCATGCAATATATATATATATATATATATATATATATATATATATATATATATATATATATATTATATTTACGTGTATTTTATGTGTAGTTGAGTATTTGATTTAGATCAGGCGTGTCCAACTTGCGGCCCCAGACCAGTTGCCATGAAAAACAAAACACCAAAATAGATCTTTTCATAGTTGAATTTTTGTTGTGCGCATGTGTCAATTTCACCATGTTTTTTGGGTATTTTTTGACGTGTAACCAGTGAAAATAACAAAATGTGCCCGAAACTTTCATATTCCCGCCTTTTAAACATGGCTGACGCGCATGCGGTTAACCAACCGTAAACAGGCCATGCAATGGTTCGGTTTTAAACAATCTTAATGATTTCAGTATATAACTACGACGTATATAAATATAGTAAATATCAATCACTCGAATTACATGTACGATAAACATGTGTAAACACTTTTCACTTTTCACTCAACAATTGCTTCAAATTATACAGTTTTATTTTTTTATTAACTTACTTTTTTATATACCTACTTTTTTGTATACTTTATACGTTTTGATTTCTCAAAACCTATTTCAAATAATAAGTATAATATAAACAATATAACTCTCATTTGAATTAAAACTACAAAACACAAAAATAAGTTTGAACAATTTTTTTCTCGTTTCGTTTTAAGGTTATAAACCGACCAAGATCGTCTGTCACTCAGCGAAAGAAACAGAGAGAGAGCACAAATATACACTGAGAGAAAGAGATAGGCGTATAACGTAACGTAACGTTTTCTGCCGAATCACTCTTACCGAGACCTCCCTAAAGGAACTTCGTTCCAATTAAAAAAAATACATATTCTTTAATGCATAACCCAACCTGAGACACAAAATTCATGTTGACTTGTGTCATTTAGATCATTATTTTGTCAATATGTAAAACTGTAACTCTTTTGTTATATCAACAAATGGGAGCAAGTTTCAGAAGATCTCGATAAAAAAGAATAAATTGGATTACTTACTAATATCTCATAGCGGTTGTTCAAATTTGGCATTGCAATTGGTTTATTTAACACTAGGTACATACCAAATATATATTACCAAATAAAGTTTAATTGTAAAATTTGACATTCCTAAATCGTAATATCAAATTTGGATAATCTTTTAATTCTATTTCTTAAAATTAAGATGAAGTTACTAGGGAATAAATGTGTTATGAAATTAAAAGAATTGAAATAATCAAACTTAATTAATAATAAACTCCCAAACGACAAATTGATCTTGGTATGTTTAAGGCAAAATATGTCAAATAATGTATCAACGTCTACCTGCTATTTGGCGCTACGTCTGAAGATATTTTAGACACACATATTGGTAATACAGTATAATAGTGGTAATTCGGCCTTTGGTTAATCGGACGACACGTTCAGTAATCCGGCGGTCTGGAGACCACTGGCGCTCTTCCCTCCACTCTTTCGGATAATCAGGTGGTTCTTTGGTCCCATATTTGTCGGATTATACAGATTATACTTTAATTTAAAAAAAAATGATTAAGTCATATACATTGATCCAGATTAGGGTTTTCTACCCGGGTACCCGGATCAGGGTATACCCGGGTACTATTGCCGGGTACTACCCGGGTACCGGGTACCCGGGTGAAATTTTTAGTACCCGGGTACTATTTCATTGTCAGACCCGGGTACCCGGGTACCGACTTTGATCAAAGAATTGATTAAAGTTCTTGGAAAATGATTACTAAGTAGCGCCTTAAAAATAATATTAGCAAATTTGCACTAAAGACAATTAAAATAACTCTAAGAAGGCATTGAGTTTTTTACAAAAATGCAGTAAACTTGAGGTTAGGTTTGGTTATATTTTAAGTTAATTATCCGTTACTTATGTTAAGTTGATTTATTTTAAAATTGCTTATTCTTAGATTATGAAGATTATGAAGTTACATTTTTTTATTTTATAACATAACAAAAAGTAAAGTGTTTTTGTCATAAAAAGTATTTTTAATTCTTAATCAGTTTATGAAAACAAGACTGTTTAATTCTGAGCGATTTTTAAATTTCAACTGTGTCAGAGAAGAAAGTTTATTTAGTTATATTTTTGTAAATTGATTGAATTTATTGTAGTAAAAAGTCATTTTAGTTCCTAATTAGTTAAAGAGAACAAGACTGTTTAACTGTGTGACTGATTGTATTATAAGTTAGGGAGACTTAGGGAAACTTTTTCTGCAAAAATTGCAAATACCCGAGTATACCCGGGTATATGAAATAATAATACCCGATACCCGGGTGATAAAAAAAGTCGGGTACGCGAAATCCCTAATCCAGATACGTGTCGACATTTATGTGTTTAAGTGATATAAAAATTTAAAGTAGAGATAAATTAACTCTTTAATTACAGTTTTATTCACAAAAATTGATTTTTTTATAAAGAATAGAATTGTTAATATAAATTTCTTACTCAAATTTCACAATAAAATATTCAGTTTAATATATAAATTAAAGAAATAATAAGGTTAGAATTTCGCTAATAAATCTGGAAAACCCCGTAAGCCCGATTCTTTTGTGAAATTGAGATAATGTCGTCTTGTTTTTATAAGGTTGAAAGGAATGTTCTTTATCAATTTCAAATTTCCACGGCTGCTATCTTCTCTCTTGTCACAAAAATCCTCGTAGGTCTACAATTGCTTTTTTGAATAAAATCTCTAAAAAGTCCGAAATTAAAAAAATGTGGCAATGTGAATTACATAAACGTTAGAAATAGAAATAATCTACAGTAATATTTGCGACATATAAATTTATAGTGTAAAAATATATTTTAATATATTAATTTGTGTAATATATTTTTTGCAGGCTTTTTGTATATTCTGTAAATATTTTTCTTAAAGACTTTTGTCACTTTCAGATTTAGGTTTTCACATATATGAGCGATTTGTTATAATATTTATAGAAAATGTTTTTTTTTTGTTGTTATTTCACATGATTGTCAGAACATTTGGTTTGAAAGATAGAAGTGAATACGTGTTGAGAATAAAACACGCCGCACAAAACGTTTAAAGATAACGGTATAAAATGTGGTGCAAGATAGTGGAACATCTGGAAAACGAACAAGTAGCAACGCCTACAATCTCTTTGAAGGTGGCTTGTTGCGCGTCTACAATCAAACACCAATTACCTTTTCCAGTCATACTTAAAACAACCTACCTTAATTAATTATTCACAACAAATATTATTATTTCATTTGGTGTACACGTAATTAGTTAATTAGAAAGCCGATAAAGGTAACAAAGAGGAGTGAAGCCAATCTAGTCTAATCAATGTCAAGAGTTTGTAACAATTCTGATACATAGAAATACATACGGCAAACCGCAAACTGTGTTTATATAATGCTTGCGCGGAGCGGTACATTTATATGCCCATGAAGTACAAACTTCTCTTAGAGATTTAGGTTGCATACGTGATTTACATCCTTATTAACTACCTCATACGTCTAATACTCATTAGTTAATGATATATTAACATATCGCTAATATCTTGTATAATTATATAAACTTCCCAAATATTATTAGATTAACAATTAAATTTTTGTAAACATTACGTTCTTAGTATGGACATTGCCGAATGGACATTGAAGAATACTACAATAATTTTGTTTACGTGTTCAACAAACCTTTCCCTTTTTATATGTTATTATTATAACGGATATATAATTAGAATAAGTATTTAAATACCTAACGGATGCTTTTTCGTGATGATTTTCCCAGATACGCTAACGATAAATGAATTAAGAATTGTTTTTGCATGCTGCATATCTGTTTCACAATTTAAGAATATTTTAGAAAACAACGAAATAATTATTTTTCCGGGTTCAGTGTATTTGAATTCTCAACTATTATTCGTATTCTCCGTTGCTTCCAAACAAGAAATTTATGGACAGATCCTTTGCCAGTTGCATATCTCTGTCTTGCATGAATTTGCTAAAAAATCTTGTATACTTGTTCAATTTTTACTTTGCTTGTTAAATTATCAGAAATTTACTTTGGCAAATTCGAAGTTTCAATAACATTCATATTAATTTCATTGAAAAAAAAACTGCGGAAAAGATGAGAATCGCGATGAGAATAAATAATTTAGTTGTGGTTTTGGATATTTGAATATCGAGGAGACAACAAGGAATCAAACTGCGTGATTCTGGAAAAACATTTTAATAATTTTATTTTTGTGTTTCACAAAAATTTGTTTCCTATTCTTTTTCTGAATACGTGAGTTTTACAGAGGATACGAGTTTTATAGATAGACAACAAATATCATTGCGAAATTAATTTAAATAAAATTTGGATAGAAGTTTACATAACATGTAACATGTGTGTCTTCTTTGATTTAATAACGTAATGAATTTCTTTGTCAGATTTCACAATTGAAATCTTAGCTAATTTCAAAATTTTCACAAATATGTTATGTCTAAATAATTGTAATTTTAAGGTGTGCTAAACGTAAAATATCGTTAAATAATTTTATCTACGACCACTATTGTAAATGCCATTATTGTACAGTTCGTGGACTATGTAAATACATCATAACACACAGGTATGTAACACTCCACACGTGCGTTTGGTTTACGATTCGTTGATTGGTTGAGAGCTGCTACTACGTGCTTATACGTTCAGCGGTCCCCGTGCCACAATTCAAACAAACGGAAATTGACATTGCGTACATTGGGTTGCCTATATCTATGAGCACTCTTATTTTAGTTTAACCCAAATAAGTACTAAATAATAAGGTATGTAACCATTAAGAATGTGTTTCTTTCATTTCTATCAAGTTAAATAATGTCGAGTAACAGTTATATATGAAAATACAACTGTTTGTTTATTATATTGATAAATAATGTATCTAATAAGAAATAAATTTGTTACATCAAACATATTTTTCTTATTAAACAAAAACAAATTATTGTGGTAGTAGATAAAGTATAGTACATAACTCGAGTTGTTAATAAGGCAATTACGTACTCGCGGAATTGTTTCGCTCGCACATAATATGCTTCTTACAACTCTCGTTACGTAATATACTATTGTTGTACTTCTGAAATGAAATATTGTAGGATTTTTTTACACAAATATATTTTCAAGAAATACGCCATTTGTATTCCTCGTTGCGTCTGTACAGACGTCTGTATGGTCTTGTTTGCTTGGTCTTCTCTTTTAAGTTTTGTTTGTCTAGTCTTGTCTATCAAGTTTTGTCTATCTAGTCTGTCTAGTCGTGTCTGTCTTGTCTTGCCTGTCTAGTCTTGTTTGTTTAGTTTTGTATGTCTAATCTTGCCTGCCTAGTATTGTTTGTCTAGTATTGATTTGTAATACTTATTATAATAATAATGAAACATGGTTATTGCTGTACTTATACAAACAATACAACAAATAATGCATATAATTTTCTATTCACACTGAATTGAAAAATTCATAGAAGTAACGGTTGCAACCATTCAATTTTCTATTCATCCCAAGAAATCTTGAAATGTCTTAAAATCACTAGGATTTAATTTATAGAAATTTCTCAGATCACGCAAGAAAATGTTTTTAACACAATACATGCCGCACGATTACATAGGTGAACATCGCCAGGGGCCCACCCTTTTTGCTTACGAATTAATAAACTAAAGTTTGTATATAATAGTGAAAAATGCAAAAGAATTTTCCAAGGAAAATTGGAAAAGTTACAAATTTCCCGTTCAAAATACTGCCAAAGCTAGTTTTACGAAAAGCAATGAAAAATGAACAATTTCCCAAATTCCAGTTTTCTCAAGGGTCTTTCTAACGTCTTTTCGACGTCTTTCCGAGGGATTTTCTGTTCCTTTGGTCTAGAATGGAAATCTAAAATCCGACCGTTAACACGTTTTGATTCTTTCTAACAGCTCTTAAAACCCAAATTTCTTTTTTGTTTCGCGGATTCCCGTCCAGACACCAATTGGTAAAAATCTAAATTTTTCGGTAAATTCTTCAGCTCCACAAGGTTAATCTCAGCCTAATCATCTCCGCATAATCTTACCTGCAGTTTTCCATAAATCAGGATTGAATTTTAGTAGAAATTTCTTCAGTTCCCCATCGTCTGGTCCAAAATCCAAGTATCGATTTTTCCGAAAATCAAGGGGAAACTCCAACCTTCCAACAAGTTTTGCAGTTTTTCAAGATTTAGTTCATCTGTAAAAATCTTTTAAAAACTCCACTGGTCCAAAATCTAGAGAAAAATTAAGGAAAATCTTCTTCACTTTCCCATTGTCTTGTTCAAAGCCCAAATTTTCCAGAAAATCGAGGAAAAGCTCTAAATTTTCTACAATGTATTACCAATGTAATTGTTTTTTCCAAGGAAAATTTCAAAAGATTTCCAAAGAAAATTTCTGCCCAGGAAACGGGGGATTTCCTTTCAAATATTCGGGGGCGAAACAGGAATCTGCCGAAAGTTCTGCTTTCTTCGGGAAATTATTTCAAATAAAAAATAATTACTTCGCCAGCGGATCTTATACGATTATTGTTTTATTATAAATTGACTTCTAATTAATTTCAAATAAACAAACGTATTAGTACGTCCACGGACAGAAATGGGTTATCTAAGCAATTTGCGGTACCTATAATTTTCTAATCGTTCCAATAGATATTGATAATGTCTTGAACACTTATTTTAAGACTAAATACATACCAGAAATTGTTGACAACATGTAGAAGGTGATGTTGCCGATCTCGACAACAAGCAACAAGTTGATGGATACTTGTCAACAAGCAACAAGTTGATGGATACTCGTCAACATCGGGTGGCATGCCGTGTTTTCCATTTCAGACTAGAAAAAAATGCTCAGTGTAGAGGGTGTTCTACCAAAGTAGTTTTATGTTTACATTATTAGAGAACTGGAAATTTAATTAATTTTTCAGAGAAAACCTATAGGAAAATGACCTTCTGAAAACTATTTGTTTTAATTATGTGCAAATGTTTCCAAGATTATCGGCTTTTGAATTCGTGAATTGCAAAAGTGTGAATTAGTATTGAAATCTATTGAAAACGTATTAAACGTATTGAAAAATTTAATCTTTCCAAACACATATTTTCCAAACAATTTGATTTGTTCGTCTTGTCGAGTAGTTTTGGTGTGCAGAAATTGCTGAGAGTCATGGTTTTTGAGTTAATTGTAAAAAACAAAAAACGTACATTTTTTTTACCAAAATGATGGTTTTTTGATTTTTGAATTTTACGGCGATTTTACCTGAAATGTACCTAATGCTGAAAACAATCTTCTTGTTTATTTCGCTATAAAGTGCCAAATAAGCAAGATATCGAACATACAAACTTACTAAAGCGAAATATAGCTTAAATATATAAGTATATTCAACCTGTTCGTAGCTCTATAATATTATTTCTCTTTGGGACTTTGAACAAATCTCCTGTTGAAACAACTAGAGATTTGCATGCTATTCCTAGAACTAATCCATTTTGAAGGCACTAACGGATCTTGAGAAATAACATTGTTTTTGATTCAATTAATTTCTTTCTATTTAAATTAACTGAATAGCCATCTGCAGACGCGTTTTAAAATCTATCTTTTAACAGTGCAGCTTTGCTATTTTGAATTATAAAATGGATTACACTTAACTAATATGAACACCATTTGCCGGAACTGTCGAGGTTAGGTTTTGATTTGACATGTGTGTAGAAAGACCTGTACTTAGTTTCAGTTATTGATTTAAATAATAATTGAATATTGGCGTGAAACCAGGTTCGGGTCCTTCTACACACATGCCATAAAATGATTCAAATCTTACTTAACTAGGTAACCGTTAGCAAACGTCAAATTTTGAAACTGTATCTCTAGTAGTATTGGTATAGACTACGAAGTGCCAGAGCGTACTACCTTAGGTCCATTGTTTTTTTTTTACTTTATATTAATAATATAATGAAAATTGGAAAACATTACAGTGTTTAGAAATGTTTGCAAATGACACTCAAATGACAATCTCTGTTGTACAATTCAATATCCTGTATGATATTAGCCAGGAAGTAATTGTTTGAACATGAGATTTGTTCATAGTCCGAATAAGACTTAATAAAATAGAGCTACGGACAGGTTGAAAATATTTATATATACAAGCTATATATCGCTTTAGCAAGTTTGTATGATTGTATCTATAATTAGTAAGGTTTCACCCCAATAGATAGATATCGATCCCCCTAGATATCGATCAATTTTTCAACGGTTTCTCGCTATTTTAAACATTCTCCTGCAACTTTTTACAATTTTTTCCTACTGAATAATTCAGCCGAATTCCTTACGAATCTTTCTAGGCTAAATTTATTAAAATCGGTTGAAAATTTCTTAAGATATTTAAAATTTCTTAAATCTCAGTTAAAAACCCTTCAAAGGATCGTTAACCATTTCTAGGTCTGGCTGATTTTGATTTAGTCGCGCATTATTGACAACATATATCTAGATTGAGGTCACCAGATGTCCCGTTTTTTGGCGGGACAGTCCCGCTTTTTAAAAATTTAGCCCGCTTTCCGCTTTTTGGAATATTAATCTTTTATGCTTACCTGTATTCATGTTTTAAGTAATTTTTTTTTTTTTTTAGCTACAGTCCCACTTTTTTGTAAGATTAAGTTTTAACTTAAACATTTTCTAGGATTTTCCAAACCTCAACCCCGCAATTTGACAATTTTGTCCCGCTTTATCAACGTCGAAATGTGGCCTCCTTAATCTAGATACATGCCTATATGTATGTTGCCAACACTTTGCTTCTAAGTGTGTACATAAATTGCAACGGCAAATGTAAATTCCAAATTGTGAACATCTCTCAAGATGTTAATTGATCATTGATGCATTGCCAGGTATCATGCACAAAGATAAATGGTTTTCAAAGTAATATTATAAGTAGTATATTGTGATTATTTATATATTGCTGAGTTTGGAGATTTTGATATTATTAAATAGTAACATTTGTATCTTTTCTTCAAAGATTATAATTTCTAGAAAATTATTTTCGGATATTGACGATATACCTATCGTCAACAAAGTTGACATCATTTGTATAACTAATCTTTCTATAAAAAACATTTCTTAAAAAGAACTACTGGTAAGCACCACAGCTGACATTGAAACTTTCTTAACCAAAACAAAAAACAAAATCCAAGACTTTCTTAATGTAATTCAATGTCAGTCGCAATGTTTGCCTGTGAAGTAGTTGTTTTTAAGAAATGTTTTTTTATAGAAAGATTAGTTATACTAATGATTGCAACTTTGTTGACGATATGTATAAAATGACTTCCTAGAAATTATAATCTTTGAAGAAAAGATACAAATATTACTATTTAATAGTAAATTGTGATTTAGATACTCAGGAGACAATCTTGAACAAACAGACAGATTCTATAAAAAATATTAATTACAATTTTTGTATTTCGCTCTTAATTTCAACAAACCCATATTTTCTGAGTTTTACAATTATGGGTTATCACTTATGCTATATAACTTTATTTGCGAGAATTAATTAAAATAAAGTTTACAATAAATTTAAAAACATATTAATAAGTAAATTATGGTATGTGAAGGATGCCATTATTATAGTCGTGCTTAAAATCATCCAAATCGTACGTAAACGTTCAATTGAAATCAAATGGAGTTTCATTATTGAACGATTTCTGTTTGTTGTTACTATGTCAACAACTCGCGTCACTAAACAAAAACATAGACGTAGCGAAATTTAATTTTCTGACTTATATTAATTTTTCTTATTTTGAATCAAGAACTCTTGGCCTCTCAGTCTGGATTTCTGGCTCTAATATAGCTTAACATAACCATAACCTAATATATATTAATGTCGATTAATCTAGGTTAACCTAGATTACATCGACAACGACCAAATAGTGTTCCCGTTACTGTGCTTTTTTACTACTTACTAATCTTAGGTACTAGCTTTTACTAGCAACGGAGGTCCGTTGTGTCAATGATACATTATTTTATCTATAAAGCATGTTAGTGTACTCTTGAATCTACAACAAAATAATTGTATCTTACCGATAAGATAGAAAATTGTAAATTTGACAGACAAAATACTTAAAATTTTGTCTGTCAAATTTACAATTTTTCTATCTTATCGATAAGATACAATTATTTGTTGTAGATTCAACAGTATTTGAACATGCTTTATAGATAAAATAATGTATGATACACGTATGTGAAAGGCTCATTGCGATTAAAGCACTCGCCTGCGGATCGTACCTTAAATTTCGCATCCCATGCACAATAGTCCTTCTTCACACACTTGTATCATAAAACACTATTATATAAAAAATGTATAAAACTTGTGTCTTGTTATACAATAGATAAATTGAAATCATTGACTAATTCTTTGTCTAATTCCATAACGACTATACAAGACTCTTAAAATTAGATGCAGAAGCGACTTCAGAAAGTTGAACTAAAATTATAAAATCTGTAATATAAAACAATTCACTAAAAATAGACAAATGGACACACAAAACTCATAAAAATGGATTGTGTATAATCGAATTAATATTATGTAACGGTTTTTGTAACTTTTCTTCTGTTTATTATTCGTTTTACTTAATTAAAATACTTTATCAAACAGATTATATGGATGCGTGGTCAAAATAATTTAACTTTAATAAGATTTAAAAGTTAATTCAATCGGACTGAGCGAAGAATAAATAATCTGCTTTATTTTTTCCTTTATCTATATTTAATCTAAAGGGAAAAGTTCTCCCGCGATGAATGACATTTTGTCGGTTGTGACCTTAACCCGCCACCCGCCAACAAAAGAGAAGTATTTAAATTTTTGTTTATTCAAAACACGTCCATGGCGCATTCTTAGGACGCTTTTCCAATGAAAAAAGAGATAGAATACAACGAAGAAAAACTTTTATCTCCGCCAATGTGTATTCGGTCACGAGCTATCATATACACACACACACACACACACACATATATATATATATATATATATATATATATATATATATATATATATATATATATATTTATTTATTCTCTACGTTGCCTAATCAAGTATGAAAACGCGAATATTTTTTTGTGTACTGTCGACTTTCCAAGTCTGAACTGTTTAACTAGTTAAAATTTAATTATAACTTTTTAACGCAACGCGACGCAAATTTCACGAGCGCTCTCAACAATCGTCAACAAAATAAACATTTTGTTTTTTCTTCTTGCGCCGGGTGAAGGCAACCAGGCCCTCGCTAATAAATAAACAGGTGAAAATGAGGTTTTTGTCTCAGGAAAGTTCTTCGTCGGAGCAAAGTAAACCTACTAAAAGGTTTCGGATGTTTCCTCCTTTCCTCCTCCGCCTTCGCTGAAAAAATACATATCGAGAATACCTTCGAACCGATCATTGAAAAGACCGATCGTGCAGAATGAAATCGAGGAAAAATGTCGCATTCAATTTCAACATATTACCGTATTAGCCCGAATGTAAGAAAAACCCGATTATAAGAATCCCAATAGAAAAAAATAATTTTTTTAAAACTCCCGTTATAACACAACTTTCTCCAGTAAAAACAATATTTTTATTTAACTATTTATTAAGCAAATAAGGAAAAATATACAGAATACTACAATTAGATAAATTGTTGTTTACTGCTGCCTGCAGACAAAACTAAACAGATAATAAATAAATTAAATGCACATAATTAAGTTACGGAAAGTATGATAGACAAAATTAAATTGCGCCTTGATAGAGAAAACAATCTGTTTTTGAAAATTTGGCTTTAGAAGTGACATGGGGACGAGAGATGCTCTTTTCGGTGTCCGAGTTTTGATACAGAACTGTCGGTATGTGCAGAAAGATGCCTTCCTTTGCTTTGTATGAAAAAGCTTTTGACATTTTCAGCTTCTTCAGCTTTTGACCCATATTACTACAAGTAAAATAAAAACCCAAGATATAGAAATAATCAGAAGAATTGAGACAGGGCTGCATATTATCACCTTTGTTGTTTAATCTATATTCCGAGGCCAAGTGACATGTGAGTCAAAGTAAACGGAGTATTCGTCAACAACATCAGATGTGTGGTCGACTCAGTCATAATAGCCGACAGTAATGAAGATTTGTAACGGCTGATTAATCAACTGAACACCATTAGTAATAAATAAGGACTCAAAATAAATAGCTACAAAACAAAATTCATGATAGTTAGCAGGCAGAAAGTACCTTACCCCAATGCTCAAATCACAGTAAATAATACCACACTAGAACATGTCTTACGTTACAAGTATTTGGGTAGTTGGCTGCACGAAGAATAGGATAACAATAAGGAAATTAGATATGGAATAGAAACGGGCCGGCATTTATTTCTTCAAATTTAAACACACATAGATATAAGTTTAAATCTACGATTGAGAGACTCTAAGTGCCATGTGTGGTCCGCTCTGCTGTACGGCGTGGAGACATGAACGCTGAAAGCATCATCCATGAATATGATTGATAGTTTTGAAATGTGGACTTACCGTAGAATGCTCAGAGTACCATGGACTGACGGAGTAACAAATGAGGAAATCTTGACACGAATGGGGAAAGACAGAGAAATGTTACTTAGCATAAAGAGAAGGACAAACCACTTATTTTGGGCACCTAATGAGAAACCCAAATTACCAACTGCTACAACTGATAGTCGAGAGAAAAATTGAAGGCAGAAGAGGAGTGGGAAGAAAGCAAATGTCCTGGTTGAGAAATCTAAGGGAATGGACAGGTTTAAGAACTATAGGAGATCTGGTACACGCAGCAACAGACCGCGAAGCGTACGGAAATGTTATCGCCAACATCCATTAGTGTGGATAGGCAGTTGAAGACGAAGAAGAAAAAACAAAAATAATAAAATTGAGTGGAGCAAAGCAGGTCTAACTAAGATTGTTAACAAGAAATAAATAATTTATTGTACTTAATTATAATCATAATTACACTGATAACGTTAACTGGCATTTTATCAATTAGAACTTATTGTTAGACTCAGAGCAGGTGCTTGGTGAATTCCATAGCATTAGTAAGGACACAAAATTGTTAACAATACTAAACTTCTCATATCCAAATTACAAGCACCTATAATTGGTTCAAGCACTTTTCTATAATCTAAGAAAGAAAAATTCTAGTCACGAAAGAACTTTCAGAAATTATATTCAGAACAGAAATTTGAAGAAATCATATCGAAAAGAAATTTAAAGAGCAAAACGAAACGAAAATGACATATATAGCTAAATCAAATAACAAACAAGGATGTATATATGGGGTATTCCATGCCAAATCGACCACTTTTGACCCCGACCCTTTTCGATTTGGCCGAAAGTTTTCCATCCTTTTCTACCCTATAAAAAACGGTTCTCAGAATTTTTTTGAATTTTTTTACCTAACTCCAAAAAAGTTATGAATTTTTCAAAAAAATGGCTTTTTTATTTTCAAATAGCCATAACTTTTTCAAAACTAAACATTTGGGTACCTTTTTTTTTTTTTAATTTTTGTTTTTAGATGTACTTTCCGATAAAAAATATTAAAAATTTTTTGTAAGTCAATACATATGGAATTTTTCAGTTTTTTGACAAAAATCAATGATTTTTCGAAGTTCGACATTTTTTTTTTTTAATTTTTTTTTTCTAAAATAAACTTCAATCAATTCCACAGTTATCCCTGTAGAACCCAGATTGGGCCGATTTCTCTTTCTATTTTTTTTATTCAATTGAAAAAAAATTGTTAAATTTTCAAAAATGGAAAAAAAATTTTTTTTCATAAATTTTATTTATATAATGAGATAAATACAATTCAACGATTTCACGGCATTATATTCACAATTTAGAGGCTTCATCGATGACTGTAATTAGTAAGATCAATAATTGATGCAGCTAAAATTAATTACTTTTCTCTCTGTCGTTTAAATATTTTACAAATTGTGTGTTCATTCGAATTCGAAAAGTTTTTAACTAGTAAACAACCATTTTTGTCCGGAATTATACAATGTAGTTGTTGAGTTCCTGTAATCGGTTTCGTTTTCAAAAATCGATCATTTAAATCATTTACTGCTGTGTCATAATCTTCTTCTGGGGAAAACTTCACTATAATATTCGGCAAGTTATCCGGTGCAGAAGCCCATTCAAAAAGTTCTTCTGGTGTCGTTATTTGTTTGTCTACCGCGAGTTGGAGACTTGCTCTCGCTGCAAGTCGTTTGAGAATACCACCGATTCCATCACACGGACCTTTCCCATGGGCAGTCGCAAAAAAATGCCATTCAGCAGGAATATCAAAATCATCTTCGTGGTAATATAAATTTACAAAGTTTTTAAAGTTTTTAAATTGTTGAGGAGCTCCATCAGAAAAATAATAAATCTTGTTACAACGTTCAGGAAGACTTTTCACGTAATCAGTTATTATTTCGATGAAAACATGAACAGCAACGGCATCATGTTTGTTAGAATCTGAGATAATTACTAAACTTTTGTGTTCAAGTTTGTTATTTACTTTATAATAAATAACGACTGGAAAAACTGTTGCCTGATTATTATTCCAGTGAAAACCAGCTGCCGCATTTTGTACTACGAAGGCATAATTTTCTGCAAAATCACAAATAATAACGTATTCGTTTGGTTTCAATGTTTCTTTCAATGTCTTCAAGAATTGGGCTTGCTCCTTAGCAATGAACGAATGAGGTAGAAGAATTTCTAACTCACTACAAAAATTTTCCACAAATTCTTCTGTAGGCTTAATAATAGTTTCTAAACTACTTCTCGGTTTTGATATCCAATATTTATATGTAATATTCTCGATTTCCCGGTCCTCAAAACATTTTAGTAAAATTTTACTCAACTCATCGACCCCAGGACAGTTTTTACATCCACCTAAATAACACTGAAAAGATGGATTTTCACATATAATCATGCTCAAGTAATCGTTGTAGTGTTTAATGGGCTTTTCTGTGTTCCTTGTCAAAGAATAAATATTTGCACCTAAAATAACAGTAATTTAGTAAACTTAAAATTCACGCATTTATAATTATTAATTAATTTGATAATTACCAAGCATTATTAACTTCACGTTTTGATTGCCCCTGCTAACACACAATGTTTTGGTCGCAAAGAAGCGAATTTTGAAAATCCAATTCTCTCAGCAGGATTTATTTCACAGAAACATTGGTATAATTCTTTTAAGTTAGACAGGATAAGTCTTTTTTGGACGTGTATCCGATTACCATCATCACTTCGAATTGATACAAAGTCTTTCATACCGGGCATTTGAGCACTATACTCATCATCGTTGTAAAAATTTTCTACTTTAAATTTTACCTGATCAGTAATTGTCCTCTCTATACAAAAATGTTGAGTAATTTAGTTTTCAAGTGTATTTAAAACATCGATTTTACGCTACCCATACCTAATTTCGATTCAGGTGTAGAAAGTAAACCCGTTTCTTTAACCAAATTTTTTGCTACTCTTGACAAATGTCTTGATGTATTCATAGTTTCACAAATACGTCTCTCACTCCATTTTACAGGTAATAATGTTAAAATTTGTATTTTCAAAGACTTATCAGTTTCTTTATCGTTGAATTTATCATACAACATTTTAATTAGAGAGCGAAAATTTTCACCATCGTCATCAATCGATTCTTCATCTGAAGAAGAAAGCAAAACTTTTTTCAAGCTGTCGGATACCCGATTTATTTTATTGTTCAAAAATTGATTATCATTCAATTTCTTCGATGGAATCCGTGATTGATTTAACAATTCTAATGCATGGTTTATTACGGGTAATTGAGTTGCAGCGCTAACTTGGGATCCTGAGCTTGATTGTGATGCTTTGGGTTCGCTATCAAATGACATGGAACCTTAAAAAATAAAACTTACGGAATGATAAGGATAATGGGAGATCCGTGGCAGTTGTATTACTATCATTATCAGCCTGATCATTGTTGTCATTATTGTCACTATAGTTGTCTTCACGGTCACTTACATCAGCACTAGGATCATTACGAGCATTTGTTTGTTGCTTCACTAACTCTGAAGCTTTTTTTCGACATGAACTGCATAATAAATAATTATCATCTAATCCTAACGTTACTTTCATAATATCAGTCGCCGGACGTAAACCAATTTTTTTAAAATGAGATTCCAACTCAAAAGGATTACAACACCGATCAAATACCTTTTTTGACGCCATAAAGACAAATTAAAAAAGCGCTTATAAACTAGAGAAATTATTTATTTATACAACAAATGTAATGACAATCTTTTATAAAACACTAGATTGCACAAAAGATTTATACGTTATGTTTTAGATCTCAAAATGAAAAAGCCGCACTTTTAATCAAAACATACTAGCTTATAGCATCTAGTTTACTGGCTATAGGTAAGTCGATAATTGTTATCCCTAGTTTATCGATCTAATTGATATATTAAAATTTGAATCTTACTAATTACAGTCATCGATGAAGCCTCTAAATTGTGAATATAATGCCGTGAAATCGTTGAATTGTATTTATCTCATTATATAAATAAAATTTATGAAAAAAATTTTTTTTTCCATTTTTGAAAATTTAACAATTTTTTTTCAATTGAATAAAAAAAATAGAAAGAGAAATCGGCCCAATCTGGGTTCTACAGGGATAACTGTGGAATTGATTGAAGTTTATTTTAGAAAAAAAAAAATTTAAAAAAAAAAATGTCGAACTTCGAAAAATCATTGATTTTTGTCAAAAAACTGAAAAATTCCATATGTATTGACTTACAAAAATTTTTTAATATTTTTTATCGGAAAGTACATCTAAAAACAAAAATTTTAAAAAAAAAAGGTACTTAAATGTTTAGTTTTGAAAAAGTTATGGCTATTTGAAAATAAAAAAGCCATTTTTTTGAAAAATTCATAACTTTTTTGGAGTTAGGTAAAAAAATTCAAAAAAATTCTGAGAACCGTTTTTTATAGGGTAGAAAAGGATGGAAAACTTTCGGCCAAATCGAAAAGGGTCGGGGTCAAAAGTGGTCGATTTGGCATGGAATACCCCATATAATATTTATTTATTTAGAATTGGTGAAACCATCCTACGTTATAGGTAATCATACAAACTTAAAAAAAACGGAACACAGCCTGAATATATAAATATATTCCGCCTTTCCGGAGCTCTATAACAATTATTGAGTCTTTTTAGGACTACCAAAACAAATCTCATATGAAATTTGTAAGTTATTTTATAGCTTTCAGTCCACCTTCGTGGCACTCAACCTAGATAGACCTTATGATTTTTCGACGTCTGAAGATTTTTCCACTTTTGATGTCTGTCGGTGAAATGTTGGCACTTTTCGAAAAGCCAAAAATATTGATGAACAGGTCAAAAATTATTTGTTATCTAGTGCCTTAATAGACCTTTTTTTACGGTTAGTCAAGCGCATGCGTATCCGCCAAGTGTGAAAGGCGGGAATATGAAAGTTTCCGGCACACATTTATTTATACGTCAAAAAGTTCTGGCACTTTTTGACATATAACATGGCGGAAATTCACACATGCGCACAATAAAACTATGAAAAGGTCTATTAGCATTGCAGTTGATGAAAGTACCCATATAAATAGCATGGGTAGGCTTGCAATTATTATTAGATTTGCATCAATAAATAGTTCGAATGTAATTGAAGAACTGTGCGCTCTTGCTTCTATGAATGACACGACCAAAGGCACTGATATTTTTAGATCAAATTGGACCTGTTTTACCCAGACTGTTGTCATTTTCATTTTCTAAAGGTACTTTAAAACTCTCCCATTTATTCGGTTGTGACCTAGTCTCATAAGTTTGCGGAAATCGGTTTCGATGTTGGAGTATTTTTCCTTGGCAGTTTATGATTGTAGACGATATCCTTCGTCTGTTAGTTTTGGGCCAAGGATTTTTCAGATAATTTTTCTTTCAGCCTTCTTGATATTCTATATGTGTCCTTTGTAATTAAAGTTTAATGTTTCGCTGGCGTAGAGTATTTCAGATTTGATAACAGTCGTGTAGTGTCGGACTTTTGTGTTAATATTTGTTAGTAGATTTATAAGCATTTTTTAGTAGATGCTCGCAATTTTCCCATATGCTTTCCGCATTTTGAGTTCCCGTGCTTTTTGTGCTAATCTTTCTATTCCTGTAGGTTCAAGAATTTCGTATTTAAGAATTTTCGTGTTCAAGAATTTCGTACTTGAATTAGTTCTTGAAGTATTTGAAGTGACTAGCCTTGTTTATTGTGCCGTATTTTGTAATTAAATATTCTGTTTTGATGTGTTTTGTGGCCATGAATTCGATTTGAAGGAAATTTGTAGTCCAGCTTTCTCGGCATATTCTTTAAGGACTTCGATCTGATGGATTGCTGTTTGTTCATTCTCGGAAAGGATCGCGAGATAATCAGCGATGGCTAGGCATGTGACACATCACCGTCACATGCCTGTTATCCTGTTGTTTTCCTAGTATTATGAGTTTCCAAATTTTTCGATTTTCCAGTTCTTGTTCCCATGCTTTGATAGCTTTGTCTAAAACGATGTTGAAGAGTTACGGGGAGAGGCTATCGCCCTGCTGGACACCAGTCTTGATGGGGAAAGTTTTGAGATTTCTCCGGTGAATTTGACTTTGGAAGTTGTGTTTGTTAGTGTTTGTTGGATGAGCCGTTGTGTTTACGGATCTAGATTGAAGTTTAAAGCGCCTGTATATTAATGCTTATCGCGCTATTATCATGTTTACGATCTTTTCCATTAGCAACCTTTTCCATTAAAACTAAAGTTTTTGCTTCAATGCCTTAGCAAATAAATTGTGTTCATGCGTGATACAATGAAAGATAAAAATGAGCGGCCAAGTACACTTTCCATTAGTTTGGCAAATCCAACAGTTTTTCCTCTCATGCTCCAAGCACCATCAGTTGTTATGGATAATAATTTACTTCTTAAATCCAATTCTTGCCCATTTTGTAAATTTATAAACTCTTGTACGAAAAATATCAGTGCCTTTGGTCGTGTCATTCATTGAAGCAAGAGCGCACAGTTCTTCAATTACATTCGAACTATTTATTGATGCAAATCTAATAATAATTGCAGCCTACCCATACTATTTATATACGTACTTTCATCAACTGCAATGCTAATAGACCTTTTCTAGAAAAAAAATTGTACGCATGTGTCAATTTCCGCCATGTTATATGTCAAAAGGTGCCCGAACTTTTTGACGTATAACTAAATGTGTGCCCGAAACTTTCATATTCCCGCCTTTACTAACCGTAACCGTAAAAAGCTGTATTAAGGCACTAGATAACAAATAAATTTTGACCTGTTCATCAATATTTTTGGCCACATCTTCAGCGCGACGCTGAATTGTTTTAGCTGACAATGGCATATCTTTGATTCTTTCAATTATTTGTTTTTTTATTTGCGTGCCACTCTTTCGGACATGTTACGTTTCTTCAAGTTTGTCAACATTCCACATTTAGTTGCCTATTTAATGAAGTTGTGGAACTTCCTCTAGTTACTTAATTTACCTTACCTTCCTTCAACAATGGACGCGGGTAGTTTATCTGAATGTGCTTATATTCAATGACTATTGAAACAATGAAGTACATATTAGACGACAACTTTGATAAAATTAAGAACCAAACTTAATATTAATAATAAACTATTATTTTGGCGAAGACGAAATTTTCCAGATTATTCAAGGACTTAATCCTAATGGTATCGTCGCTGAACTCCTACAACACGGATCTGCGGGAGTGGTAAAATCTTTCACTCGGTTACTTGAGAACATATGGATAACTGAGAAGATCGCTGCTGACTGGCAAATGGCTTTGATCCGTCCCCTTCATAAGAAGGGTGACAAGATGGACGTTAATAATTATAGAGGCATCTCTCTTGTTTCAGTTCTTTATAAGATTTTATCGAAAGCATTACTAACAAGAATAGAAGGGTTATTGGATTCTGAATTGGGTGAATACCAGGCAGGTTTTCGGAAAGGAAGATCTTGCGCGGATCAAATCTTCAACCTGCAGCATATCATAAAGTACAGAAGGTTGGGACAGAATAAATATGTTGCCCTCCTTTTGGACTTCCGGAAGGCCTATGACTCTATTGACCGAAAAACCTTGTTGGCATTCTCGAAAAATTTGGAGTGGACAACAAGACAAGGAATCTAATTCAACAGAGGATTAGCAATACTTTCTCCAAAATAAAGTTCCGGGGGGAGTTGTCAGAGCCTTTCGAAATCAAAACTGGCGTACGACAAGGCGACGGGCTTTCGCCAATATTATTCAACTGTGTCTTAGAAAAAGTTATTAGAGAATGGACATAGGGAATTTCGGATAAAGAGGCTTTCAGGGTAGGGAGAGGTAAAGAAAGTATAAGAACGGATTGTTTGGCATTCGCCGACTATGTTGTGATACTCACTACCGGTGTTGAAACAGCGATAAAAAGAACTGAAGAATTTGAGATGATAGCCAAGAAAACTGGGCTTCAAATTTCTTTTGAGAAGACTGTCTTCATGACCAACATCAAAGACGCTCCTCTCCACTTGGAGTTGAGAGAAGTCAAGATAAAGCGAGTCAAGTGTTTTAAGTATTTGGCAAAAAAATTACAGGACAATGGGTCGGATATTGATGCCCTCAAAGAGCGGGCGAGAAGAATGGAAATGGCTTATCAACTTACGAAGGATACATACAACAAAAAGGGTCTATCCTTTGGGGCTAAATTCCGACAAATAGATACTGTTGTCAGACCTGAATGTCTATATGCAGCAGAAACACTAGACATGATTGGTAAGGGTGGCCTCGAAGACATCCGGAGGAAAGAAAGGAATATGCGACAATAAATCCTAGGCCCAAATATCAAGGATGGAGAGAGGAGACTTAAACCTAACAAAGAATAATTATACCTGAAGACAGAAGGAATTGTAGCCCTAATGAGAAAAAGGAGATTACAGTTTTATGGGCACTTGGTGAGGATGAATAGTACCAGACTGGCGAAGAGGATTTTTGAATTCTTCAGGAAGAGGAAGACGGAGCCGAAATGATTTCGGGAAGTGAGATTGGACTTGGATCGGATGGGGGTGAAAAAGAACACAGAATGGACAGAGAGAGATTTAGGCGACTAATTAAGGAGTTTACAGGTTTCCAGGAGACAGGGGAATTGTCAGTGAGAAAAGGAAGATCTTACACGGAGGAACTGAAGATGGAAGTTGGAGAGAGTATGAAGAGCTATTTGCAGCGAGTGAGAATAAAAAATAATGTAAAAACTGTCAAACGTAGTCCACAGTTGGCCGTAACGAATATAAAATAAATAAATAAACTATTATTTTATAATTATTATTATAAACAATTTTCGGAACTAAAGTGGGTCACATGAAATTATAAAATGGGTTTACTCTGTGACCCGCGGGTCATAAGTTGCCGAGCTCTGGCGTAGGGTATAAACCTTACAGACGACGGGTTCAGGGAGAATATTGTCTATAAACGAAGCTCATCCTACACATAAATAACTACCCGAGTAAATTAGTCAATGAGATTATAAGTGAAACAACTAACAAACAGGACAGGAATATCGTACTGGACGATAGGAGTGAAGACAAATCAAATACTTAAAATCAAAAACTTTACCCGTAAAAATAATTTGAATTCTAATGGGAATAAAGTAATTTGAATTTGAAATACTACAGAATGCCAGAATTTTGTAAATTGTCCTTTAAGCTTACACGTATTTTGATGACAGATGTAAGCAAATTCGCTGTACAGCTTGAAGACGAATAAGCAAGTATTTAACAACCTCAAGGACAAACCAGAGGCAGGTGGTCTCCGTGGTGTAGTATACACAATACCATGCAAAAACTGTGACAAAGAATATTGGCCAAACGAGACAATTGGTACGGACAGGATAACACAATATAAAAGAAATTGCCACCCGAAACAAGCCAGTAAAGATAACAAAACAGCCCTGGTAGATCACAGATTTAGTGAAGGACATCTCTTTAATTTTTGTGAATACAAGATCTTAGATTCGGAACTAAACTACCTACTTCAAAAGTACATTGGAGAAATGTTTTAAATCAAGTATCACAATATGATAATATGCATGTTTTTTTATATTTTTTATTCACTCTTTACACTGTTATAACATTATGAAAAATATAAATACCGCTTAAAAATGCTATAATTTAAAAAAAAATTAAGTTTATTTTAGTTTTAAAAAAATATTTAAAATTGAGAAAGATTTTGAGCTGTTTAAACGCCGCCATTTACGTGCGGTCTGTTGATGACGTCAATTACCACTGACATTTCAATCCATTGTTTACTACAGCTGTAGTAAAAATTTTACGTTTTTGACGTTGACGTTTTTGACGTTTGTTTTCTAACCAAAAGACTGCAATGACATACAAATGTAAAAAATACGGACTTGTTTATATGGTATGTTACGTCACTTTCGTTTTAACTAATGGTGTTGCGTTTTACAAATTTGAATTTCCATCGCTTAATTTGCTTTTATTTATTAATTTTAAGTATTTAAAAAGATATTAATTACAAAAATAATGTTTTACTTCAAATTTCCGGTCAATAAAGATTCGGAAAATAAATATTTGAACCAAATTTATATTCATGGATATTTCCTGTGTGAATTAGAGAAGCGATACGAGAAACGTGGTCGTAGTCATTACGCAGGTATAATTGAGAGTCAGAAGATATTTAAATACAGAAATACTCCAGTTCAACACCAGAATTCGGTTAGTTATTATTTGGTCCTCAGTACAACACACAAATGGTTTTCTGCTAACAATTTACTTTTAATCAAGGATAAAATAAAATACATGGTATTTCTATCTTCTAGGAGAGCCCCGGAAACTATTAATCTAAAAATCGGCGATACAGAATTAGCTAGAACCATCCAGATCAACTTTCTTGGGGTTTATTTACAAGATACCCTAAGATGGAACATCAACACAGTAAAAAATTTGCTAGCAAATCATATTTAATTCGAACAATACCTAATTTTGTAACAAAATCGACCTTCCTTACACTCTTCTACGCAGAAGTTCAGTCAAGATTGATGTATGGCATAGCAGTATGGGGTATGGCTCCACAAATCGATGCCCTATTTGATGTGGAGACGAAATATCCCAGCAGACACCTGCGAGTCTAAATAATAAGTTCGTCTGCCTCAGTTTGCGATAACAACTCACGACCTAAAGATAATCCGAGCAAAATAAGGAAATATGATCCTAGCTACTCCCAGCTGGTTTGGTTGGCATTGTTGGCTTTGATTCTGTTGGGAACGAATAAACACCGGAAGGGCAATGCGTTAATCGTCATAAAATTGTTTCTAACAGCTGCTTGGTTCCATCAAAATTAAAAAGACATCTGGAATGCAATCAATCTGATTTAGTGCATAAAGGTGAAGAAAACTTCAAACGCCGCACTTTATCTCTTCAGGCAGGGTCATCCATGGTGGAGGAAATTTAAAAAAATGAAAATGGAAACGGAATCTTAATTTATTGTCAGTTCAAACATAGCAAAATCTGGAAATCGCCATACTAATGCCGAGACACTGATTAAATCTTGCGCGTAGGATGTTGAAAGTTGCATTTTAGGTCCAGACATTGCCAAGAAGATTGATACTGTGCAGCTGTCAAATAGCATTAACCGGCTCAGTGCGAAAGCGGAGAGCCGGCATTGTATTGCACAAAAATAAACCAATAAGATGTCAAATAGCATATAAGCAAACGAATTTACACAATTTCAGCGTCTGTGGAGAACGAGCTTATGAGAAGGTTGAAAATTTATATTTTTTTTAGTTCACAGCTTGATGAAAGTCGACGTTGCGGGAATTGCTGTTTTCCTTGTGTTTGTAAGGTATCCATTAGAAATGCAAACAGAAGAAGAACTTTTGATGAGTGAATTGCTTGAAACTTACACCGCTGGCGAGGAAAGTTATCGACAAATAAATACAGAAAAATGATTTGAAATGGCACAAGTGTGTTGATATTTGCAGCGAAGGATCGGCTGCAATGGTTTGAAAAGCAAAGGGAGCCGTTTCTAGAATGAAGCAAGTTGCAGACAGTGGCAGACAACGCCGCCAGACAGCAGCCACTATGTCATCCATCGACAATCTCTGGCAACTAGAAGGATGCCGCAATATTAAAAGTCCTATTGGATGGTGCTGTGAAGATTATTAATCATGTTAAGAGCCGCTCGCTTCAAGCACGTCTTGAAAACTTACCGCCGATAATCTTGGAATGGAACACTTCCATCTCTTTTTTAGCCAGATTATTTGAACTAAAAGATGCACTAGTAGTACTAACATTTCTACTATTATTATCTGAAGAGCCTTTTATCTAACAATTCACTGATGTCGATGGCTGCTTAAGTTAGGATACCTTTTCGACATCTTTGAAAAACTAAATGAAACCGCCACTTCTCTCAATGTTGCATTCACGACATACGCTTACATTAAAAACAGGTACAGGAGCAAACTCTCTGTATCAAGTGATTTGAGGGTGAAATTTTCGAATCTTCCAAACAATTTCATTCATCCCATTAAAGACAATTGAGCATTCAATTTATTTATTTATATTGTTTTTTTATCTTCCTTAGTTTTCTAACCGTTTTTAGGGTAACTGTGCCACAATATTTTTGTAGCCCGACAAGGGTGCCGCCAGATTTTTCTAGCTCGATAAGGGCGCCGTGGCAAAAAAAAGTTTGAGAACCACTGGTGTACAAGAATTTAATAATTCCTATATTTTTTTCCGACATCCGATATGTACTTAGTTATATTTTGTTAAGGAAGAATAAATTGACATTGATTTTGGTTGGCAATTCCCCAACATGACAGTTACTCAAGACCAGAAACTGACTTCCGACATTTGACATAGCGATTACTCGCGGGTCCGTCATAATTTTCTTTTTGATGTTTAATTTTAATTTACTGTTTTTCAATGTCAATTTTTAATTTTAATTTACTGTTTCAACGTCAATTTTTAATCTCAAGAGAATAGTTTATTAGGTAAGAATAAGCTCGAAAACAATATTGTTTTTAATACCCATGTTTCGTTTGTTGCCTGATGAAGGTGAAAATTAAACACCGAAACATTGCATTAACAACTTCGCTAACTTATTCCCCACACCTCATGAACCTTGTATAAGAAAATGAATAAAATTGAGTTGCAAAAAGCTTGCTAGACAAAACTAAAGGAATCTGTTATAATTTTCCCTGCTGTAATAACTTGCTGAAAACAGAGAATTAGCATCTAAAAAACAAATACAACAGTACATAAATAAACCTCCGTAATTCGAAAATTATGAGCCGCAATATTCGAAAATAATAAACTAAACAACATTACAAACGATTTCCTGCCGGCGGAAATATATATTATAATCCTGGACCGCGCGTTCCCGGCGCCGCGGTTCTAATTAACAAAATTTCTGTTCAAAATGTTCCCTAATTAGTACGAACCATAAAGCAACTGCGACCGTTACTCTCCCATTTGCCTCCCCGGCATCCAACTTTTTTCTATGGTTATAAATTTTGGAAAATTTCTCTAATTGGATAACTCGGCGTATAGAGAGAACCCGCCCGCAGTTGTTGGTTATCCCACTGCATCAGGATTATTAGTGATACTCGGCCCGCTAGCACCCTCAGGAGGATCGTTTATCACGTAACCAGCATGTAGATGATGCCCATGCGATCACTATGAACCCTATTATACATATATATTCATATACTCAGGATTACCTTCATTACACATTTAAACAAAAATCTAAATTATACGTTTCATTACAATTACTACCTTTTATCACTAATATAACACAAACATTTATATCGTTATAAAGTTAGGTTTCACACTCATAACTCAATTAGAAAAAATAAATTGTATAAAATAAATAATCTAAATCTACTAATTTTAAATTAAATCCAATATCAGAACAAGAACATTTTTAATGTTAGTTTAAGATTAGCAATTTAAAATTGTTTTCTAATGCAACTCCAATTAGTTTACTAATGTCTTACTTCAACAAATTATAATTAGTTCTAGAAAAAGACACATAACATTAATAATAACAGTTAGTGTCATTGACAATATTACAATACAGGGTGTTTCAAAAAGAATATACGTAATACAAATTATTATTTTGTCCAAACTATCGATTGCTGCGCGTCGGCTCGGCTATTGGAGAAACGAATACATAGTCTAGTTTGTATGTACAGAAGCCGTACAAGTTACAACTGTTACAAGCTCTGCGTCCTGATGACAAACGCAAACGTGTGGCATTTTGTAACGAGATTCATGATCCTATTGACTATGATAACAACACTTTCGCAAAACACATTTCTAACTTTCCATGTTAGTGCTCAGGTAAACAAACACAATGTTTGAGTTTGGGGCCTACAGAACCCACATGCAGTCATTGATCATGTAAGAGATTCGCCCAAAGTCAATGTGTTTTGCGCGATATCCCGATCATCTGTTTACGGCTCGTTCTTCTTTGATGGAAATACAGTTAACGGCCAACAGTATCTCGCTATGTTACAAAACTTGATGTTTCCGAGGCTGCACGAAGACAACTTCATTTTTCAACAAGACGGGGCAGACCCTCACTGTCGTCGTATTCAAGTCGCCAAGTGCGTGAATATCTGAATGAAACTCTACTGAACCGTTGGATTGGTCTTTAGGGAGCTGACGATTTAGCATGTCTCAGCTTGGCTCCACGGTCACCGGATTTGACATCCTGTGGCTTCTTCCGTGGGGTTTCGTTAAAGACAACGTTTATGTACCAGCACTCCCATAGAACCTGGAAGAGTTGAAGAACCGGATCCGTACTGCCATAACATCAGTGACGACGGACATGCTCCAGTATGGGAGGAATTTGAGTATCGGCGTGATATTGTTCGTGATATTGTTCGTGATGGAGGACATATTGAACATCTGTAATCTAAAGTTGAGAGGTTTGTAAATATGTGTGTAAAGTTTCATATTCGTATGTCTTAAAGTTTAGTAAATATATGCATGCGAAATACATATATTCTTTTTGAAACACCCTGTATATAAAATACTTATTAAAAGGCTATCGATCATTTAGAATTTCGTTACAAATTTTAATTGTGTCAATAATCTAAATGTATTAACCCTCTCGTGTATTGAATCCACTACAGTGGACCTGTCATGAAATATTTAATAAAAATGCAAGTGTTAATAAATATGACCTAATATGCAATGGAGTACAATACAGTGAGCAGTATATGAGTTACTACTAGCAAAACCATCTATTATTTACAGGTAGAACAATACACAATCTATCTGTTTTGCGATCGAGCAACTGTCAACATGGACGTAAATATGTGCGATACAATTTCTGTTCCATCATTTTATGAAAGGCCTAAAGGAAAGGTAAAAAATGTTAATTATCAAACTAATTAGTGTTCAAACGTAATGTATTTTTTTAAATAATTTAATTTTATAACTATGTCAAAGAAAACTTACAAAATATATCCGTCCACCATAGTGGACATCATGAGTTTCTAACTTAAAATTGTGCATTTGTTGTGCATCAAACTGTGCTGGAAGGGAACCCCAAAGTATAACAACACGTTGGTGCAAGTCAAATAAAACTGTTATCGAATTAAGCCCACATTGCGTATAATTCTATAATAAAAATATGGGAGGAGTAGATCTTTTAGACCAGCGATTCCCAACCGGTGGTTCGCGAACCCTAATAATCATCATGCCTCAATTTTATTATGGATCGATGGTTATAGTCGTTTACAAGCAAGACATGATGATACTGAAAGCTGTCGTGGGCTATTATTTTAACAGACTAAAATAAGGAAAAACTGCTGGCAAAGACTATTTACTAAAGGGTTTTATTATACTGGGAAAGACACCTTGCAACAAAACATCCGACGCACAGGGATAAACTTTTTGAGTATTTTAAAAGAAAATGGCAGCAGATAATAAAAAATCTTGTGTTTCTTTTTTCCTGTCTTCAAACGAGGATAGTAAAATGATCCTTCAGGCATTATTTCGAGTAAGTTATAGAATAGAAAATTCTGCACAGATATATTGGACCACGTGCAAAATATATGAAGGGTACAAGGGAAAAACCACGGAAGTCCATTTTTTGTCAATATTAAACTAGTGCCTGCCATTTGTTAGTATTAGAAGTGTACTTTACATTCCACTGTATAAGATACGAAAAATGCACGTTAGACCCTATAAAACTGACATTATAAAATAGGTAACCAGGGGAAAAACAACGTAAGTTCTGAATACTATGGAAGAACCACGGTAATCCATGTCGCGCAGGCGCAGTGCGCTGATGATCCTTCACTGCACTCAAGATCTGTTCAAATCATGGGGTGGTTTATTGAACGCAATGTATAAAAAAATGCCCCTTCCCTACAAGGGAAATACGGTGTTTAACAATCACTTCCTCGCCAAAAGTAGCGCACAGAAGCAACTTTTTTGGTGAATATAAAGATTTTTGTATAATTTGGGAGTCTCCAACTCCAAGAAACAAAAAGAAACAAACACAACAACAACGTCCAGTTGAACTGACAAATTACTACAATGGACCGTTTCCATAACATAAAATTAGTACGATGATCTTCGACATCTCAAGCATTTCCTTGTAAAATTATATTTATGTATAGTAAACAGAGACTACCTTTTTTAATGCCGAATTAAATATCCAAAATATTGAAACAAGAAAAGAACCATCCACATGAATAAATTTCTGAAAAAAAAAAATAATTAGGATTTTTTTTTTTTTCAATCTTTTGAAAAAAAACGATTTTGAAAGGGTGATGGTTCAAGGCAATACTTTATGCAAAAATAAAAATAACAACAAATTGTTGTCAAGCAAGGTCCAGTATATGTAGAATTTGATTAGAATAAATTATATGTGGAAAAAGGTATGTAGAATCATATAATTTTTGAAGTTCCGGCATAACCTGTTTTGAACAAAATTATTGTTTTTTAATTTTGGCTTCTGTGGATCATAAGTTGGACTTCCGTGGTTTAAAACTGGGTTATACTTTCTAGAATATTAGATACGCGACTTTAAACTTTAAATTTCGTTTTTTCTCAAAACGAATCTAGGTGGACATGTGTGGTTTTTCCCCTGTGTCCTTCATATGCTTCGAGAAAAGACAGCAAAGCAAATTGATCTTCTTCCCTTATCAAACAATACGGTGTTGTGTAGAATTATTTATTTTGCAAATAATGTGGAACTGGAATGGAACTTTTGAAGAGATTGAATGATTAAAAATGATTTATTTTCCGATCCAGCTTCACGAGTCGACCGATGTAGCAAACGCCGCAGTATTGCCTGGCTACGATAGATTTATTTTGGCGAATATCGTTCAAGAAGGCGTACTATTTGCAACCTTTGAAAACCTATACAACTGGAGAAACAATTTTCGATCTAATCAATGATTTTTTTGAAAAAATGGAATAAACTGGATTGATTGTGATGGTTTGGTACACAAGGTGCAAAATTAATGTCAGGAAAGTTTTCTTGTTTTATGGCACGAGTAAAAAAAGATAAACAAAAAATTTAATGGACTCATTGCTGCGTTCATAGATAAGCATTGGCATGCAAGCGTATACCTGCAGCATTATCAACTACTTGGTGGTTTTGTAAATATTGTAAATGCCTGAAATTGAATGATTACAAATGTTTTAGCTCTCTGTGCACTTTTTGTACCAGAAAATTCAACTAAACATTTTAGTTTAGAAAGTTTTTAATTTGTCAACTCTTTCGAGAATTTGGTGGGTTAACCTGGTGTCAGGACGTCTCTTAACATGACCATACATTTTTAACCTTCTTTTCTTGAGGTCGGCCGCATTATTAGAAAAATTTTCAGTAGATTTCCGTGATTGTAGACGGTAACCATCTTCCGAATGTCTTGGTCCTAAGATTTTCCTTATGCTTTTTCGCTCTTCTTTTAGGATATTCTCGAGCTCGCCTTTTTGTTATGCGTGAGAGTTCCTCGACATGCATTTTTGTTGTAAATTTCTCTTGTTCTTCCATAAGCTCTTCTGAGTTTTTCGACACGGGTGTTATTTTACTTGTTTTCGTATGTAATAAAATTGTTGAGTTTCCTGGGATTTTTTACTGTTGTATTTCTGAAATGCAAATTTTCTTATCTCTAGAGCTTGGTCGCAAGTAGAGTTCCTCCAGGCTTGTTTTGTGTTCTTTTTTAGGGGTACAATTTCTTGAGCCTTTTGTGTGATTTTGGTATAAAATTCGTCCCATCTTTTCGCTGGTTGATTTTCCCAAGCTTCTTTTAGATTGGTAAGGGGAATAATTTTCGTATCAAATTTCTGTTGTTGGAGTTTCTGTGGGTAGTATTTTCTAGGAGTAAATTTTACTTTAATTCTAGTCAGATAGTAATCAGAATCGATGTTTGCTCCTTTTCTCACTTGTATATCATGTACCTCATTCTGGAGGGGATAAGAAATAGCTATATGGTCAATCTGAAATTCACCAATGGATTCAATTGGGGATCTCCAGGTTTTTTGTTTCTTAGGATGCTTCCTAAGGGATGTGGACATGATTTTAAGGTTGCATTGTTGACATAGTTCAATGAGTCTTGTGCTTCTTGTTGGTAAGTTTGTGTGCCGGGTAGAGTCCAACGGTTTTTCTATGTTCATTCTCTCGGCCAATTTGTACATTGAAGTCGCCTAACAGAATATTGATGTCATTCTTTGGAACTGTTGACATCACCCTTTCAAGCTTGTTCCAAAAATTTTCTACATTTTCGGGATACTTCTTGATGTCTATATTTATGAGGGCGTGTACGTTTATCAAAGTATTTTTTTTATTGGAGCACTGATTTCTCATTCATTAGACGACTGTTGATAGAGTTGACGACATCTTCGATTGAGTGCAGTATACTTTTTTTACTACGAAGCTCATACCATGTATGGGGGTTCCGTTTAGAATTCTTTTGTCTGTTTTTCTCTTGAAAATACCTTTCTGAAAGATGAATATAGAAATAGGTTAAATGCGGAACCTGATCTAAGATTGAAATTGTCAGATATTGTGCCAAATTTGATTATGTTTTCTATCCTTGTTAAGAACTATTGTTCAATATGGAAAATAAATGTTCTACACGGAAAAAAGTACAGTTTCAAATAGCAGCAGCGACCTTACGAATTTGATACTGTAAAATCTACAATTGGAGTTATCATATTACAAATTGTTTTTTGGTAAAATTACAGTTTCAGTTATTAAATTTTTTTTTTTTGCTGTAACGTGTCAAACTGTAACGTGTCTACTAATAATAATAATTTAAAAATCACAGTATCGAGATGTAATATTTCGGCGTTCATTTCTCATTTTCAACGAGCAATAGCTCAAACTGTAATTTATAGTTTGAAAATAAATAAGAAATATTATATTATGAAGTAATAAATCCATCAGGAAAAAATCGTAATTTTTACAGCTTGGACTAATCATGAATACATATTATATGATGAAAAGTTACAAAATAATTATTACAGAATATTTTAACTTTCCATTTAACTAAAAGTACTTTTCCAAACTGTAAAATTCACAGCTTGGAATTGTAAGATTTTTATTTGTAAATAAGTTAAAAATTACGGTATGCCAGTGCAATCTTTACAAGTTTGTATTCGTACGGACCGATTCGTAACGTTACTATTTAAACTGTAATTTCTACAGTGTACTTTTTTGCGTGTATCCGAATTTATTACTTTTTTACACGCAAGTATAGGGGGTTCGCCAAACTCTTTTGAATTTAACAGGGGGTTCGCGAGGAGAAAAAGGTTGGGTATAAATACACTGGGTATAAATACACTGTTGGGTATATTGGGTACAATATACCCAATTGGTATTGGGCACTATTGGATACAAAATACAAGGTTGGGTATAAATACACTGTTTTAGACCAACTCCTTGCATTGTATCCCCTCAGACGACCAAACAAGCGGTGGTATATAAGCATTTTTATGCATTTTCTAGATCTAACTTTGATTAATGCGTATATTTTATTCAAACGAACTGGAAATATGAGTATGGATCTGTTAGAATTTAAAGCCAGTGTCGGTCGGGCAATCATATGTTAAGACCCAACAATTTTATTTGCTCTTAAAACCATTTTTCTTCATTCTCGTGTCTTTCTAAAAGTAGGTAAATAATAATTACATTAAGATTATCTTAAATCGACCAGTAGATTCCTAACATCTGGCCGTTTATGGCCGCTACGTATCTGAAAGACCATTTGTAAACACTAATCCTTTGTAAATAAGCTTCGGCGGATGTTTACAATCGCTAATGGTTTTTGGATGCTTGGTGGTCGTAAACAATTGAAAATACAATGCAATGCTTAAATTAAGGGTTCTTAGTATAAGTATTTTAAATTTTGGGTAGTTGTAAGATTAGTCATAAAAATTACCACGTGCACTTCGAGTTAGAATTCTTCTTGGTTCAGTCGGGGCAGGCAAATGGGAGGTGGGATTTTGTTTTCCTGTTTTTAACAATATTTAATCACACCCAGTTCAATTGTAACCCTCTTGCCACAAACATACCAAGAAGATTCCAAACTCCAACAGTGCACGTCGTCACGTGCACTGTCGGAGTTTGTACTAAAAATATAATTAAATATTAAATAGTATAGTACATGTTTATCGAGGCGTACAAGTTTTATTGCGCCCAACCATTTAAATTACAGTGCCGATTGAATCTATTGGCAACCCTGAATTAACCGCCTTAGATTTAATCACGCGAACGTTTGTCCAAAGACAAACAACCACCGCGACTCAACAATATAGATAAACATAAAGACAATAAAATAGGAACCATTTTCCGTATTGAAGAAGAGAAAACCAAATCACCACACGGCTGATGAAATAAAAAATATAGATTTGATCATTGGCCCAAACTTACAGGCATAAAAAATGCTAGAGGATGCAGCTGCATGTCATAGAAAAACAAAATGCATACGTAAAAAATGCAATGAGCCTTGCTGTCCTGATTGCTTTGAGCATTTTCATACCAAATAAAAAGATAATAACATACATGAAGTCCACTAAAATGGACTTCATTGTTTTTGTTTCAAATATTGTTATTTACATGCAATCAATATGTACATTATTTTCACTATATTTTTATGTGTGATTGTGTCCAAAATATTTTTTTCCCATTTTCTTATATTTTTTATAAATCATGCACGAGAGGGTTAATTATAAATCAGCTATTTTGAAATTGCATTTTTTCTTAAATTTAATCTTAATAATTTAAGATTGTTTATAAAATTTTTTATTTGGTTTCCGGAATTTGAAAAATTTTGTGCGGAGCATTTGTTTTGATTCAATCGTTTTTGTTTTGTTTTCATGAAAGCTGAAAACAATGATCAAAGTCTGATGAAATACGAGAGGGTAGGATTTTAGTAATACGACGCAGAATATTTTTTAAAATAACGAACAAAATATTAAAATATTTAGAAATCATAGGATTTATAAAAATTGTTATTAAAATTTCGTAATTTCTTAACTAATATTTTAATTATTATTATATGCAATCTATAAATAAAACAGTTACATTAGCCTTTCACATATCATCAGACTTTTAACAAGATTTCCAACTTTCATCTAAACTAAAAAAACAAATGCATCAAAACAAAAGCCTTGCACAAAATCCTTTAAATTTCCGAAAACCAAATTAATAAACAATTCTAAAGGAAAGGTTTTCTACATTATTGATATTAAATTAAATGATAAATGTAATTTCAAAATCATTTATAATTAAAGCATTTAAATTATTGAATTGAAATTTGTTCCAAAATACTAAATTATCGATTGCTTTTGATTAAGTATTTTACATATTGTAATATATTACATAACATTGACTTTTATTATTAATGTAAATGTAATATTGCAGTATTAGTGTTTGGATGTTTCGGTTAAACTAACAGTAAGTTGTTGAAGTAAAGCAGAAATAAACTAATTGCAGTTGCATGGAAGGTTCAAGATGCCGGGGGTTTTTCTTCGGCCCGTTTTTACACACTTAGCCGACGCTCTCGGGAACTTTGAAGTCGGTCTAATTGTTTCAGGGCAGAAAAAGTGACTGCATTCACTGAATAACGTTCGCAACTGAACATTTGGACCACATTAAACCAACTCTCATTAAGCCTAGGAAGAATTCCGTATAAATTAGTTGCGCTTAGAGGCTGAGATCGTGCATAAACATCGGGTTGTTTTTGCAAGTAACTAAGAAAAATTTGATTTTTGTTTTAAATATTTCTATAATTGGCTGGTACATGGTTTAGGTTTATACATTAATCAGTTATTATAATCTTACCGATATCCTAATAGACTAGATTACATTAATCACAATTGGGGCAAAATGGACACATTAAACTTGAAGAATGTCAAAACATTTTAGTTTCGGATTTTTTTTCCATAAAAAATTCGCAAATAATACGGAAACTAAACGAATTTTTGAGAAATGTTTCAATCTTAAAAAACCCGTAGAGAATTTTTTTTTTTTATAAAATGCATTGTTCTCTTTGTGTCAATTTGGTAACAAGTAGTAACAAGTAGTAACTAACTTATTAAAGCGGAACATAGCTTGAATATATAAATATATTCAACTTTTCCGAAGCTCTATAATATTATCCTTTAAGACTTTTTAAGATTACAAAACAAATTTCATGTTGAAAGACAACAGATGGTAGGTAGTACACCTTCTTATTTTACATGTTTCTTATTTGAAACGTGGCTACAGAAGCAAACGCAACAGATATTTGTCTGTTATTTACAAGAACTCAGTCCATTTTTATTGCACTGAAACAAGAACTAGATAAATAACATTGTTTTTAAGATCACATCTTTCTATTTAACCCAAGTGAATAGACATCTACAGACGCGTTTCGAGATCAATCTCTCATCAGTGCAGCTTTGCTCTTTTGAATTATAAAATGGAATACACTTACATTTGTTTGAAAATCATGTGCGGGCTGTCGAGGTTAGGTTCGATTTGACATGTGTATATGTGTACATGAGTGTACATGTGTATAAAGACCTTAACTTAGTTTCAGTTATTGATTTACATAATAATTGAATATAGGAGTGAAACTAAACTACATATCACTATCATACAACAATCATACCTACTCATTAAAGCGGAATACAATCATACCTACTTATTAAAGCGGAACATAGCTTGAATATATAAATATATTCAACCTTTTTTACTTTCCGTAGCTCTATAATATTATTAAGTCTTTTTTAAAACTACAAAACAAATCTCAGGTTGAAACACAACAGATGGTAGTAACTAATTTTGCAACAATACCTTCCTATTTTACATGTTTCTTATTTGAAGCAAGGCTACAAAAGCAAACTTTTTTATGAAATATATATTTTTTTATATAAACCTGTAACATATGTCACTTAAGTATTATAAATATTTAAATTGTAAAGAAATAATAATAAATTCTGAAAGCAGAATAAATTATCTAATAATAATAAAAATATATACAATCTCCATAGTTTAATTTAATATTCGGTCGAGAATGCATCCAGAGTGGTTTTTGTTAGATTGTAATTGCACAAAAGCAGCGCAGATATTTAATGCTGATATAGGGCTCGCGTCATTTGCTTCTGGTATATAATAACTCTGCAAACCGTAAATTGTTTTTGCCTCACGGTTGGTCACGAGCACAGATTCTTCATTATCACTGTCGTTGAGTTCCTTAAGTTTTTGATTTAATAGTTTCAACAACCTCGCAATCTCAATTCTCGACATGACATACTTAATTGTTGATAACTGTTAAAAATTCATCGTAATTAACAATTTTTGAAATCTCATTTACCTCGTCGCTAATGAGATTAAAACGGAATATTACTTGAAAAAAAGCGTGATTAACACAGAGTATTATTAAAAAAAAATTGTGTGATATGTCCTTAGTTTTGTTTCTGTTCTAGTAGTAATTGAAACTGGGAACCTGGTCGGGTTTGGAATGAGTTTTTCAATGATTCGAAAATAACTCGAGAACTAAATATTTTAAAAAATATTTAAATTAAGGAAGGTTAAAATAGTGTTTAAATTTTTTTATATTTTCATTTATCCTAATAGTTAAAATTCATTATTTTTATTTATAATAACATAACAAATTTAAAAATTGGTCATAATTATTTATTTAATACAAAAAAGTTAATAAAATAACTTCGTTATTTTTTACTTGTACGGTGTAATAATAAAATCTGGCGACAGCGCTTTCTTGTGACTTCAAATGAATTCAAAATTTATAGTACAGAGAGAGAGAGAGAGAAAAAATAGTAATTGGAAGGAGTCGAGTGTATTTTCTCTCTTTATAACTATGTTTCCATCTTTTTCTTTTCTCTCAGCTGTTCTCGCGACGTTGCCAAACCATTCGTCATGTGAATTACTGTCTATAAAGAAAATTGAAAATAAAAAGTTAAACTTTAATTATTTAAATAATTACTTCGGCAACGTCACATTGCTTTAATGATAACTTGTTTTACAAGTATCCAAGTTTATTGTATATAGTTTTTTATTCCTTAAAGTTACGAAATTAATATAAAAAAAAAGATGTGACGAAAGCTTGTCCGCCATAAGAGCTTGTGTATAAGAAATGAAAAAACATCATTTTTGATTTTTTTTGCGTATAAACTAAAAGGTATGAGGACATAAATAAAAAAGTTCCAAAGCTTAAACTTAAAAAAATATTTAACATGGGATTCGCTTGAACCTCCTTAAAAATACTTTTTTTGAGTCAAGTTGGTCAAGTAAGTTTTCATTTTAAAATATAATTTTCCGTGTCATTTGCGAATGTTTCTTGTGATCACTTGCGGAGAAATTAATTTCCTCTAGAAAAAACTTTGTTATTTAGTGACTTTTAGTTTGTCAATTTGGCAATAATTAACCTAGAACAAAGTTTGTAACTTTCTTCTAGGTTAACTTCTAATTAATCTAGAACAAAACCTTGTTTTATATTTTTCTTGTCTCAAAAATGTAAAAATAACTTTGAAACTAAACGAAAGTTTGAAAAATATATTAATAAATCTTGTAGAGAATAAAACTAAGAGAAATTAAAGAATACATTTATCTATTATAATAGGCCTATATGGTATTTTTATTAATAAATTTCCTACAAGAAATCTTGTTATCTAATGATTTTCATGAAACAAATCTTTGTCATTGAATTATCATTGAAACAAAGTTAAAACTATGTTTTTGTTTCAAACAAGGTTACAATAGTAGTTTATGATACAAGTGTGTGCAGAAGGGCTTTTGTACATGAAGTACTTTTTGTTTAAAGCGCAAGCCAAGGGCGAGTGCTTTAATCGCAATGATTGCACAAAAACCTTTGTTTGCCCCACACGATTGTATCATATATTATTTTATCTACGAAGCATGTTAAAATACTGTTGATTCGACAAAAATATAATTGTTTCTTATCGATAATAATTGTAATTTTGACAAAATACTTCAAATCACTGACACAATAAGGTTAGAACGTTTAGTGCCACCTTGGCAAAAATTGCTAACTAGGTTAACCTAGATTTAATCTAGGTTAGGTTATGGGCAGGTTAAATTATGTTAGAGCCGGTTAAATCCAGATTGAGAGGCCAAGCCTTCTTGATTAAAAATAAGAAAAATCAATTCAATTTTAATATACGTCAGAAAATTCATTTTCACTACTTTTATGTTTTTTGCTTAGTGACGCGAGTTGTTGCCATAGTAACAACAAACTGAAATCATTTAATAACGAAACACCATTTGATTTACATTGGACTTTTACGCTCGGTTTGGATACTTTTACACACGATTATAATAATGACATCCTTCTCATACAATAAGTTACTTGTTAATGTGTTCATTTTGCTGTGCGAGTAAATAAAAGTTATTTTCTTATAAAATATTCTTTTTTTTTTTCGAAGGAATGTCGATAAACGTATCGTAATATGATTATCCTTCAGACACTGTAAATTGTAAAGACACTTCAGACACAAAATTCATTTTGACTTTTTGACATTTTTATTTTTGACAAAATATGTTTTTAGGAAAAATGCGAAGATATAAATTTTATTTAATTAAAAAAAATTTATCTGTCAAATTGTTTTGAATATTTTCAATCTATTCAATATCTTATGCCTGCTCCAGACTCTCGCGAAGTAGCACGGAGTTGAGCGAGGAACGAGAGTGTGGTCAGGTTACTCGCCTCGCCTTGTGCTTCCTCGCCTCGCCTTGGCTAACTTCGCTTCATGAAGCGGTTTTTCGTGCCCTAGTCAAAGGGACACTAGGTGCGAGTACTGAGGTCCTCGCGAAGTAAGGCGAGAGTGTGGATGCCTACTCCGTGTAGTTCCTCGCCTCGAACAACTTCGGCGAGGATCCTCGCCGAAGTTACTCCGCGAGAGTCTGGAGCGGGCATTATAAGTATTTGAGAAAATTTACTTTATGGTTTCTTTTCTTGTTAAAGAAACATGTAGTAAAATGCTTTCTTCTTCTCGCGGATGGGTAACTTAGGACCACGTGGACGTATCAACGTATGTTGAGCCTTCCTCCTTGCCCAATAGCTTTTCATATTCATGGATTGTTGGAGTTTCTTCTGTTCCTCCGACCATGCACGTCGTATTAGTTTCTTCTGATCTTCCTCAAATCCCCTTGCATGAACAATATTCCTGATCACATTTCTATTCATCATATCTGGCGATCCCATCTCCACTAGATCCCTCTCCACTTGTTTGTACCACTTTGGTCTTGTACGTTTGTTCTGTAGAAATTTTTAGATTCGGTAAGTAAGCCTCGTGTGATTCATTCTTTTCAAATGACCCAAACATTGAATTCGTCTCATTCTCATGGTATCGGTAAGTTTAGAATTGTTTCTATGTATTTCAGAATTCGGTTTGGGATAGTGTATGCAATTTTTAATTCTGGGCCCTAGGATCTTTCTCATAATTTTCCTTTCCTTAATCGTTTTTTAATCGCACATTTTTTATGTTAGTCATAAATTTAGTTTTTTCATACGAGATATGAAGCCCTATTTTTGCTGATTGTTCTTCCAAGATTGATCTGCTTCTGTGCATCAGAGATGTCTTCAGCAATTAGTGCGATATCATCAGCAAATGCTAAGCAGTCTATTTGAATACCTTTAATCTTTGGCCCTAGTCGGTGAGATGGTGCCCCTGCTTTTCTCCATTCCCTAACAACTTTTTCCAGGGCACAATTGAAAAGTAATGCGGAAATTCCATCACCTTGACGGACGCCTGTATTTATTTCAAACTGTTCACTTAATCCACCATAAAATGCTTTATATTAACGATTTTGAAATTGACGATATATATTATGTAATATTGAATAAAATTAAATTAAATTACGATAACTGATGTTTAAAATTTTTCTTTTTTAATTTTATCATTTGATAAAATTTATGTAACAGGCAAGTCTCTAACTTGCTCCTCCCCGTAACTCAATAGAGACATCAAACATTAAAAAAAAATATTGTAACAAGTTCAGTTTTACTAAATGCAATATATTAAATAATATTTATCCTTTATCCTGTAATCTAATGATTACAGGGAAACAGGCCAATTAAATTCAATAGTGAAGTCTCTAGAAAAATCTTGGTGGTATAGATCGTGGTGACATGGACGGTATAGATTCTCAAATTATCCGAGAAGTCGTTGGCAACCGATTTCTAGATGCCATTGATTATTCGTTCACATATGGCGTTTTACCTGATGAGTGGACGATATCTTTAGTGACGCCTTTGCAGAAAGTTTTTAACACGAATAAATGTGATGAGTACCGCCCAATTAATATTGTACCTTGTATGAAATAGTAATTTCCATTATAGTGCGGAAACGTTGATTTACGTTTTTTACGCAACGCAACGCAACAGAACGAGAACGAGTCCGAAGGGCGACTTTCCCATTAGATGGAGCGTTGCAAAATCATTTCCGCACGATATTTGTATTGTAAGATTTTTTGGAAGACAATTATTATTTAAGAAACAAATAGATTTAGAGTATTTACAATATTGAAAATTTGAAAATAATTGTTAATGTTGGTACTCACAAACTTTTTTACATTTTTACTAATTTAAATTTATTAGGTACATAATATGTCATTTTGCAACATGCCATAGGTTTCTACATTATCGTGTCAAATATGGTGTAAAGTAGCCTTTTCTAAATTAGATTTTATTGTCTTATACTTAATTTATTTTGTAAGTGTCCCTGGAAGGTTAAAATTTACTGATTACTTTACCGCATAGTAGCCGTACTTTGCAACATTGTGTGTAAAAATCTTGTTTCGCTGTACGTACGTCACGATGTCAAAGCTAGCTTTACAATTTCGGAGGCCAAAAAAGTATTATAATTTATTGTAAAAACTCAATTATCATTTTTTTGGAAAAATAAATAATATAATCTCTAGTCATCAATAGAAGATCCGAGAAAGACATTTATGCGAGGCCTTTATTGTCAATAGTTGTGATATGAACTAAACAAAAAATTCTTGACCGTATTTCTAGATTTTCGGAGGGCCTTTCAAACCATAAATAGAGAGATATATTATTGGAAAAACTAAATCAAATACGAATAACTGACATTGCATTAAAATTGTTCTAATTCTACTTAAGCAACCGTAAAATTTGGAAACTGTATTTAGAGTAGTACCAATGCCGACTACGTCGTGCCACAGGGTACTGTCTTAGGTCCACTCTTGTTTATTCTTTATATTAATGGTATAATGTTAATTGTAAAACACTGTAATATATAAATGTTGTTGCAGAAGTTTGTTTGTTTAAAGCAGAAGACACAATGCCATATGCATCTGTGACGGATTCAAAAGAATTATTTGAGCAAGTTAATTCTGATCTCGTAAATATATATATATATATATATATATATATATATATATATATATATATATATATATATATATATATATATATATACAGGGTGCTTCAAAAAAATGTATACACACTTTAAACTATTGTAGTTTTCCCGCTCTACAAGGCTAATGTTATATTTCTTCGCCAGGTGCCAGCATAATCGTCCCTCTATGTTATATTATCAGTTGGAATTTGTAATATCAACATGGGGGACGTACGTTTGAGTTTTGAAGAACGTAAGCAGGTTATTAAGTGGTACTGGAAGTTTGAGAATGTAAATGAAGTTCAAAGGCAGTGGAGAAGGGAGTATGATACAGAACCACCTTCAAGATTAAGAATTACACGCATACGAGACAAATTCGAAGTTCATGGAACAGTGTGTGATGTGCATAAAGGTCATTCAGGTCGGCCTCGAACAGCTACAAGTGATGAGTCATCAACGGCAGTCTTGGAACTGTTTCAACGCTCTCCTAACAAATCTTCAAGGCAAGGGGCACGTGAAAGTGATGTAAGTGCTAGCAGCGTGCTACGCATTCTGAAGAGAGGCAAGTATCGTGTTTACATTCCAAGGCTGGTGCAACAGCTAAATGACGACGATCCAGATCGAAGGTTGCAATTTTGTGAATGGATTCAGGAGATGGTGATACGTGAACCGGGATTTATGGGTAGCATCATTTGGTCGGATGAAGCCCAATTCAAACTTAATGGAACTGTCAATAGGCACAATTGTGTTTACTGGGGTGAAGAAAATCCTCACATTACAATTGAAAAAGCTGTAAATTTGCCTGGTGTAAATGTGTGGTGCGGTTTGTCTTCAAGGGGACTCATTGGACCTTTTCGATTTGAAGGCACTGTAACTGGTATTAATTACCTAACAATGCTTGCAGATTCCATATTTCCTGCCATTCGTGCATTATACGGTAATGATGATTTTTATTTTCAACAAGATGGTGCTCCGCCGCACTATCACAGGGACGTACGAGCTTACCTGGATCAAAATTTGTCGGGACAGTGGATAGGACGCAGGGGGCCAATCGAGTTTCCAGCACGCTCTCCAGACCTTACACCACTGGATTTCTTCTTGTGGGGCACAGTAAAAGATGAGGTGTACAAACGTAAACCACGTAACCTAGACATTCTTTGGAATGAGATTCAAACAGTGTGTAGAGAAATCTCATTGGACGTTTTGATACGATATACAGAATCAGTGGTGACTCGTACTCAGAATTGTATTGATGCTGCAGGTCACCAATTTGAACAGTATTAACATTTGTTATTTATGTTTCATTTACATTGGACTTTCAGCTTTCTATTTTCCTGAAATTTAACTTTGTAGAACGGTAAATAAATTTTCTATGGAAGTTCAAAGTGTGTATACATTTTTTTGAAGCACCCTGTATATATAACCGAGTACTTAGGGTGATAACTGAGAATTAGTGGAAATATCCATAAACCTAAATATATGAAAATACACAATAACCTCAATTTGGCCGCATTGGCCATTGCTTTGAAAGGTCTTCTGGATACTGTTTCCATTGAAGAGATATTAGAGTACCATTATCTAGGTGTCACAATTGATAATAGACTGAATTCGAAACGCACCTTTTTTATGAATAAAATATTAATTAAGTGGCGTTGACACAAGCCAGACCTTACAAACTACATTATTATTACTCAAATCATTGATACTCCCGCATGCTAATTTTTGTGCACCTGTCTTGTATAAGCTTCCGGCACATTTTATAAAAAGGCTCGAAATTATACAAAACATATGTATAACTAAAATAATCAAATGTAATATATACACACCTGTAAATATTATGTTACAGTGCGTGGCAAATAAAACGTGGAACAATATAATACCATGATACTTTTCTATAAAATCAGAAATAATCCCATAGCAAAGTATTTAACAGACAAGGTGTCATCAATCAGAAAACTCACTATAACTTAAGAAACGTAGATGACTTCTTTTTTGTAAAATCTTCTAAACTCAGAGAGTCAACTCTGCCTCCTGAAATAAAAAATTGTAGTAAACTAAACAACTTTAAATTTACTGAGCCATTATCATTGCTGACAATTAATCATGTCTTAGTTTAATGTTACAAAATTATTATTACTAACTCTTAAGGCCGGTCCAGACGCTACGTTTTGCATAACCTTTTGTTTACGCAGTCTTAGGACGGAATGAAACATTGCAATTTTTAGAGCGTCTACACGGTGCAGATATATCTGTATATTTCGCACAGTTTTAGTGAAATCGTCATGGAGGAGGTACTAATCTGGTCATTTTTGAACAAAATAAATCGGAAAACGGAACTACCGTCTACATGCGCCGACTTGTCTGCACAGTTCATGGATATCGCTCTCTAGCTCAGTTATCCCTGCAACTGTACCGTCTTCGCGCCGTTTTCAAAACTGCGCACTTTTCCTAACTACACGCAACGTTTTATCTGCAACGTGTTGAATGTGCAGACAAAAGGTTGTGCAAAACGTAGCGTCTGGACCGACCTTTAGACACTGCTCGACTAAGAATTCAATTCCTTATTTGCTTTTTGTATGAGTTCCCTTATTATCATATTATATTCTTGTGTATGTATAGCTTCTGCTAATAAAAGTAGTTTATTATACAAGTGTGTGAGGAAGGAACTCAATGCAATTTATCCCCTCGCATTCGGCTCGTGCTGTAAACTTCGCAACTCATGCAGAAAAGTCTTACACACATGTGTGTTACACATTATTTTATCTACGAAGCATGTTAACCCCTTGACATACAAATAAAATGCGCGTTGACGTGTCCATATACATGTGATCTTATCACATATACTTGACGTCTTAGAGACGTCATTGTATGTCAAGTGGTTAAAATACTGTTGAATCTACAAAAAAATAATTGTTTCTTACCGATAATACTTAAGATACTTAACAACATACTTAAATAGACAATATACTACAAATCACCTACACAATAAGGTTAGAACGTTCAGCGCCTCCGTGGAAAAAATTGCTAACTAATAAAAAGCACACAGTGACCGCAACACTATTTGGTCATTGTCGATGTAATCTAGGTAAATCTGGATTTAATCTAGATTATATTATGGTTAGTTTAAGTTATATTAGAGCCAGTAAAATCCAAACTGAGAGACCGAAACTGCTTGATTCGAAATAAGAAAAATTAATGTAATTTTAATGTCCAAAAATGTATTTTTACTACGTCTATGTTTTTTGTTTTGTGGCGCAAGTTGTTGCCATAGTAACAACAAACAGAAATCCTTTAATAATGAAACTCCATTTGATTTACATTGGACTTTTACGCACGGTTTGCATTCTTTTGCACACGATTATAATAATGACATCCTTCACATGCAATAATGTATTTATTAATGTGTTCATTTTGGTGTGTCAGAGATAAAGTACATTATTATTATTATTATTAAAATATCCAAGAAAAAAACTTTAAATTATAGTTCATTTCAAAGAAAATGTAAGTCAAATTTCCTTTATTTGAGTTAGAAAATGTGTTTCATACCTAGCGGTTTATTATATTAAAATTAATTCATACATAAACTTTATCAAACGGTTTAATTAAAATCCGGATATTGGAAAACAATTTGTGTGATGATGACATTTTAATAGAAAAGTGTTTTACAAAGAGCAAACAATTTTGTGAAATATTTTACTTACAATTTTATCATCTTACGAATTTTCCGATTTTTAAGTTTTGCTGCATTCTATAATTAGCCGAGAATTATGGTAGAATTGGAATTATGTTTTCTTAAAAATGGTCTTAAATTTAATATTTATTAGAATCAAAACATAATTTTGAACCATGTTTAAAACTTTTTAATAATATATTTTCTTAAAATTTGCGTGTTCTTATAACATTCATATTTATTTTTCTTTGTTTTCAAAGAAACATTATTGCTCTCAATGGATTTTTTAATCTTATCGCGCGGTGCTAAATTGTTTTTAACACTGTGCGCTCGAAAATTAATGCAATTTTTATGTAACAGCATAATATTTTTTATTTAAAAAAAACCGGCCAATTGCGAGTTGTGACTCGCGCACCGAGGGTTCCGTACAAACTTGTATAGTATAGTATTATTACGTAGATTATCAACATATTATGTAGATTATAAAGAAAAATTAGACGAAATATAATATATACAGGATGTTACGGGACTTGAGTATGTCGCATGTCGGTTATAAAAAAGCAAAATTTAGACATAATATATACCGTATGTATATATACCGTACTGTATATATTATGTATATAAAGCGTACGTGATGAAATGCATAACGAATATAAACAAAGAAAATTGAGAATAAACATAGAATAGGACCTAACTGTATGCAACCCATGTGCTTCTGGAGCCTGACAATACCACTACGACAACATTAGTGAATTTTCATAAGTTTCTAATAGTAAATTCGCATTTTTCTTGTAATTAAACTACATATTTACGGTTTTCAGATTTTTCCCTTGACATGTGCTATAAGACACCGCTTCGTGCCAAATTTCATGATTCTAGGTCAACGGGAAGTACCCTATAGGTTTTGATTCCCTCGTGAAATCGCAAAATATGCGACATAAACGATCATATCTTTTGATCGCGTTGACTTACAAGTTTGATTTTTTCACAGCTGAAAGAGACCGCAGACTCGAGTATTTGATACAAATTTCAACTTGTTACCTCTACGCGTTCCTGAGAAAAAAGTCTTGACAGACAGACAGACGGACAGACAGACAGACAGACAGACAGACAGACAGACAGACAGACAGACAGACAGACAGACAGACGGACAACAAAGTGATCCTATAAGGGTTCCGTTTTCGGTACGGAACCCTAAAAAAACACTAAAACATATTTCAAACATTCCCATTTTAATATATCCCAACTCATTCAACATTCGAAATGAATTTTTCCCCAACAAAACCCTCAAATAATTTCAACGCTTTAAATATTCTGTAAACTCAAACTAAATTTATTTCATTGTTTCAGGTGAGCCAATTCCAATCCTCCTAGAGGTCACGTAAGTGATAATGTATTGTGAAAAACTTCGCTAAACAATACAAATAAAAAATACCCGATAAGAAAAGGACGCGAAAATGTAAATTTCCATTGTTTTAAGCGGCAAATAAAATCGAAGGTAAAATTTATAGTCAGATAACTATTGTATCATTCATAATTTAAATAAATAACAAATAAATTTATTAAACACCAACAAACAGAAATGTGGGTATACTTGCCATTGTCCCAGAAATATTTTAATACTTTTAATGTTTGTTTTTATTTTAATATTTGTTTTTAATTCAAGGACTTTTAAGTTTTTAGTTTGCTATTATCTAAGCAATTATAATTTTAACAAAAGTATTTGAGATTAATGAGCAAAAAAAATATTTATTATAAATATGTTCACATATTCAAGTGCTATTAACCACGGAGCCTTTGTCCCCTTGAATTTAGGATTTTATTTATTTATTTAACCAGTAAAATTTTACATTAGTAAATTATAATAATTAATTACCCGTAAAATCCTGCAGAGGTACACGCTGGTACCTGTAGGCAGGACTGATAGATCTTACGAACCAAATATAATTACATTGAATTGAAAAATTCACTTTGTTTTTTACCACACTTATATTATGTAAAAATATTATATAACTTATTATTCACAGTTATATAAATTTCTACACATATCACGACTCGAGTTTCGACGTTTGACGGTCATTTTCATAATAAGTTATATAATATTTTTACATAATATAAGTGTGGTAAAAAACAAAGTAAATTTTTCAATTCAATGTAAGTATGGATTACCACGTAGTAACTGTCGCAACCATCCTATTCATCAAATATAATTAACTTCAAATTAAGGTTTTTGCACACTATTTTACCACACTATTGAGTATCACAGGCTAGATTGAGTGATGATCAGTCTTATCAATAACGTTCGCTGTATAGTAAATCCATTTCTCCGGACAACACATTTTATTAAATCTTTTATTTAATTAAGAACAAATTGTCCATTAAGAATAAAATGAACCTAATTAAAATTTGATTAGAACGTTTTTAATTTCATTTATAGAGATTGGTGAAACCATCCCATGTTATATATAATCATACAATCTTAAAACAAACGGGACACAGCCTGAATATATAAATATGTTCAGCCTTTTCGGAGCTCTATACCAATTATTGAGTCTTTTTAGGTCTACTAAAACAAATCTCATTGAAATTTGTCATTGAAATGGTTATCTATAACATGGGATGGTTTCACCAATCTCTATTTTATCAGTTCAATCACTAACCTGCTAAGTTCATGTCTCTCTCACAAAATATCAAAATTAAAAACATCTTACCCTAATCATCACATGTGTTTTCAAGCGAGTGGTTTGCAAAACTGTGCTGATGAGAGAAAAATCTCGAAACGCGTCCACATATGGCTATCCACTTAAGGTATCGGAAAGAGATATTTAATATATAATAATTTGATATATTTAAATAACTTCATTGTGAAATTAATGCTAGAATTATCGATAATTATTTCATTATATTTGAAAGTAGCCATATAGTGTCACGTATTTCATGCTTGGGACATCCAGTTATCCTTAATCAAAATTCTAGGACAACCATCAGCGTAAATTGGATCTGAATGATGAATAGACTGGAATGCAAATTTTCCGTAAATTATTGCAGAAATTACTTGCTTATTATTCCCAAATTAAAATTGATTTCATAATGAAATTTATTCTTTTGTTAATTTCGTAAAATTATTTCAATAAAAATTAAATTTCTTAATGTTGTACAAATAAACAATTAACATATTGCTTTTATTATAATTTAAATTATTGTGTTTTTCAATCATTAAATAGTAGCTATAAACCAAAATTTCAATTAAATATAGGGTAAAACTAATTAATTAGAGATACAATCTTATTAATACCTTCTTATTTCAGCGGAACACAGCTTGAATATATAAATATATTCAACCTTTCCGAATCTCTATAATATTCATAATTTTTTTTGGACTATAAAACAAATCTCATGTTGAAAGACTAGAGATATTTGTGTTATTCACTAGGACTCATTTCACTTCCGTGACACTAAAACAAGACAATAGATAAATAACATATTTTTTTAAGATCAGATCTTTCTTTCGATTCAGATTCTTTTTTCGAGATCTATCTCTCATCAGTGTAGCTTTGAGTCCTAGTGAATAACACACATATCTGAAGTCTTTCAACATGAGATTTGTTTTATAGTCCTAAAAAGACTTATGAATATTATAGAAAGGTTGAATATATTTATATATTCAAGCTGTGTTCCGCTTGTAATAAGTATAAGGCAAAATTTCAATTTTTATTTTTAATTACTCTATTATTTTTTGTTGATTTTTTTTTGCGATTACAATTAATATCAATCAAGTTTCACTATTGAGAAAAGAAATTAAAATCCCATTAAGTAATGATCGTCAAATTGAGAGAAAAGAGAGTAGGAAAAATTAAACCGCAATTTGGTAATATTAAAAGGCTCGTCCATGATATCCCATTGTATTTGGGAAGCTCCGTGGGTGTCCGAAAGATATTAATAATAATTTTAGGAAACGAAATAAAAGATCAAAAAGAGAAATGTATTGTTATAAGTGTTATATTTTCTGTTATTATGTGTTGCATATGATATTTTCTTTCTGTATATCTTGCTCTATATCTTTCTCTATATCTTGCATATGTTATCTTATTTTGCAGAATATTGCACAATTCATAATAATTCTCATTTTATATTACACATTATAATATTAGTGTTAAAAATGAGTATTAAAAATTACCTGAAAATATACAACCAGTTATTTAGATATTAATGGAATAAGAATTAAAACAACTTTTATTTGTGGATTTGACGATATTGCAGGTTACTAATTGTGTTTTGCTTTGGTAATTCTTATTTATTTCAATAGGAATCCTCTTTCCGCTTCAAGAAAATTCCTAGAATTTGTTTGTCTGTTTGTCATTTGAAAATCATGGAATATAGAGTCAAACTCTAGGATTAAGTTTGCTCGTTTATCATTATAGAATCTAGTAATGCATAGACAAATTCAAGCAGTGAGTTTGTTTCTTTGACATTTGAAAATCATGAAATATATAATCAAATTCTAGAAATAAGTTCGCTTGTCTGACTATAGAGTCAAATTCTAGTACTAAGTTTGTACTACCAGGGGATTTCAATTCAGGAAAAATAACGACTGTCAGTGTTGAATAAAGTCAGCGCTGGGCGCTTTAAAATTTAGGATTTAAATAAAACAGAACATTATACAAAAAGTATTTAACGTGATTTAATGTGAGGAAATTGAGAACACTCGTCAAATCAATATATTTAAGTAAATCTGCTACATTCATTGTAGACGCGAGGGACGTTATTGTCCCATTATGTGTCTGTCATTTGAATATCATGAAATATAGAGTCAAATTCTACTAAGTTTGCTTGTCTCTCATTTTAGAATCTAGAAATGTAGAGACAAATTCTAGGAGAAAGTTTGTCTGTTTGTCATTTGAAAATCAAACAATATAGAGTTAAATTCTAGGATTAAGTTTGCTTGTCTGTTATTTTAGAATCTAGAAATGCCGATACAAATTCTAGGATTAAGTTTGTTTGTCTGTTATTAGAAATTCATGAAATATGGATTCAAATTCTAGGACTAAGACTGCTCGTCTGCCATTTTAAAATCTAGAAATGCAGAGACAAATTCTAGGAGTAAGTCTGTCCGTTTGTCGTTTGAAAATCAAGAAATATAGAGTCGAATTCTAGGACTAAGTTTGCACGTCTCCCTTTTATAATCTAGAAATGCCGAGACAAATTCTAGGATTGAGTTCGTCTGTTTGTCATTTGAAAATCAAGAAATATAGAGTCGAATTGTAGGACTAAGTTTGCTCGTCTGTCTTTTAGAATCTAGAAATGCAGAGACAAATTCTAGGAGTAAGTTTGTCTGTTTGTCATTTGAAAATCAAGAAATATAGAGTCAAATTCTAGGATTAAGTTTGCTTGTCTGTTAATTTAGAATCTAGAAATGCCAATAGAAATTCTAGGATTAAGTTTGTCTGTTTGTTATTTGAAAATCATGAAATATAGATTCATATTCGTTTGAAGTTTGCTTGTCTGTCAATTTAGAATCTAGAAATGCAGAAACAAATTTTAAGATTAAATTTATCTGTCTGTCATTTGAAAATCAAGAAATATAGAGTAAAATTCTAGGACTAAGTTTTCTTGTCTCTCATTTTAGAATCTAGAAATGTAGAGACAAATTCCAGGAGTAGGTTTGTCAGTTTGTCATTTGAAAATCAAGAAATATAGAATCAAATTCTAGGACTTAGTTTGCGTGCCTTTCATTTTAGAATCTAGAAATGCAGAGTCAAATTCTAGGTGTAAGTCTGTCTATCGGTCATTTTATAATCTAGAACTATAGAGTTAAATTCTAGAATCACTTGTTTCTTTAGAATCAAGAAATGCAGAGGCAAATTCTTGGAGTAAGTTTATCTGTTCGTCATTTAAAAATTATGAAATATAGAGTTAAATTCCAGGAATAAGTTTGCTTGCCTTTCAATTTAGAATCTAGAAATGCAGAGTCAACATCTAGGAGTAAGTTTGTCTGTCTGTCATTTGAATATCATGAAATGTAGAGTCAAATTCTAGGACTAAGTTTCCTCGTCTGTCATTTTAAAATCTAGAAATGTAGACACAAGTTCTAGGAGTTCTACGAGTTTGCTTGTCTGTTATTTTAGAATCTAGAAATGCAGAGTCAAATTCTATGTGTAAGTCTGTATGTCTGTCGTTTTGGAATCTAGAGCTATAGAGTCAAATTCTAGAACTTTGGAAGTTTGCTCGTCTGTCATTTTAGAATCTAGAAATGCCGAGACAAATTTTAGGATTAAGTTTTGCTGTCTGTTATTTGAAAATCAAAAAATATATTTTCAAATTCTAGGACTAAGTTTGCTCGTCTGTCATTTTAAAATCTAGAAATGTAGACACAAGTTCTAGTTCTACACAAGTTGAGTAAATTTGACTGTCTTTCATTTGAAAGTCATGAAATATAGAGTCAAATTCTAGGACCAAGTTTGCTCGTCTGACATTTTAGAATCTAGAAATGCAGAGACAAATTCTAGGAGTAGGCTTGTCTGTTTGTCATTTTAAAATCAAGAAATATACAGTAAAATTCTAGGACTAAGTTTGCTTGTCTCTCTTTTTAGAATCTATAAATGCAGAGTCAAATACTAGGTGCAAGTCTGTCTGTCTGTTATTTTGGAACCTAGAACTATGGAGTCAAATTCTAGGAGTAAGTTTGCTTGTCTCTCATTTTAGAATCTGGAAATGCAGAGTCAAATTCTAGATGTAAGTCTCTCTATCTGTCGTTTTAGAATCTAGAACTATAGAGTCAAATTCTAGGACTAAGTTTGCTCGTCTGTCATTGCAGAATCTAGAAATGCCGAGACAAATTCTAGGATTAAGTTTATCTGTAGTCTGTAGTTTTAAAATCTAGAACTATAGAGTCAAATTCTAGGACTAATTTTGCTTGTCTGTTATTTTAGAATCTAGAAATGCAGAGTCAAATTCTAGGTGTAAGTCTGTATGTTTGTCGTTTTGGAATCTAGAGCTATAGAGTCAAATTCTAGGACTAAGTTTGCTCGTCTGTCATTTTAGAATCTAGAAATGCAGAGTCAAATTCTAGATGTAAGTCTCTCTATCTGTCGTTTTAGAATCTAGAACTATAGAGTCAAATTCTAGGACTAAATTTGCTCGTCTGATATTTTAGAATCTAGAAATGCAGAGACAAATTCTAGGAGTAAGCTTGTCTGTTTGTAATTTAAAAATCAAGAAATATAGGGTCAAATTCTAGGACTATTAATTCTAGAATTTAAAGTTTAAACTCATTGTTGCTTTTTACCTCTGCCGTTACAATTGCAAATATAAGTGACCACAAAAGAAAATTGGATACGATGTCGTTATCTAAGTTTACTTGTATTTCATTTTAGAATCTAGAAATGCAGAGATAAATTCTAGGAGTGAGTTTGTCTGTCGGTCATTTGAAAATCATGAAATATGGAGTCATATTCTTGGACTAAGTTTGCTTTTCTGTCATTTTAGAATCTAGAAATGCAGAGTGAATTTATTGGTGTAAGTCTGTCTATCTTTCATTAAATAAATATCATATATTATCATAAATAAAATCTAGAACTACAGAATCAAACTCTAGGACTAAGTTTTCCTGTCTGTCATTTAGAACCTAGAAATGCAGACACAAATTCTAGGTGCAAGTCTATCTGTCTGCCCTTTGAAAATCATGAAATATAGAGTCTAATTCTAGGACTAAGTTTGCTTGTCTGTCATTTTAAAATCTAGAAATGCAGAGACAAATTCTAGAAGTAATAAAGTTTGTCTCTCTGTCAATTGAAAATCATGAAATACAGTCGAACTTCCATAACTCGAACTTCTGTAACTTCAATTTTTCTTTAACTCGAATATTTTTAGAAATTCCTACGTTTTACATATAAATTAACTTCCATAACTCAAATTTTCCTTAACTTAATTTATGAAGAATGGCTTTCTAGTTTAGACAAAAAATTCAATGCCGAAAAACGTAATATCTTGCTGTTTGTGGACAACTGTCCGTCACGTCCAAAAATTACCAAGCAGCTAAATTCGATTCGTGTTGTTTTCAAAGTTGTCAAAGTTACAACCTATGGACCAAGGAAATTTTATCAATATAAAATTGCACTACACAAGAAGAATTCTGAGAAAAACTACAGTTGCCCTTGAAGACAATGAACCCGAACATATTACTTATAATGGGATGCCGTTACAAACTTGACAAAAGTGTGGGACATCGATGTTCAAGCGAACATCGTGGCAAGCGACCATAAAAAAATAGTTTCAGAAAGGCAGGCTTTAAAAAACAAGGCGAAACAAACTGAAGTGAAGAAGATGATAGATAACTCTTCTATCAGAATGGAAGTCCTTATGACACATAAAATCAGCATAACGTGGATAATACAGTGTCTCTTAATGATTATTTATCTGTGGATGAAGATGTGTTTATAGCGGACTATCTAACATATGCCGATATAAAGATGAAGATGTCTTATCTAGCAAAGAAACTGTGTCAATTTCACCCACGAATGAATAAATTCTGAATTATTTTAATAAGTGTAGCGAATATCTGTGTTCTAAAGACAATCTTCCAGACGAAGTTTACCGCGCATTTTCTACTTTGGAAAACTTTGTAGATACATATGTTTTTAATGGCAACCAATCAAAAATTACTGACTAAAAAAAGTATATTAATTAAAATTATTTTTAATTAGTTATAATTATTCAATCATTTATGTCATCATATTAATAATGTATATATATTTATTTTTTGATTATAAATATATACATATGTACATGTGTATTTACTTTGAATTAATTGTGTATAGTGTATTTTACTCATTTTGTAGTTATATATTTCTATAACTCCAATTTTCTATAACTCGAATTTTTTTCATGAACTATGGTAATTCGACTTAGGGAAATTCGACTGTATATAGTCAAATTCTAGGACTAAGTTTGCTTTTCTCTCATTTTAGAATCTAGAAATTCCTCTTGAAGTAAATAAGAATTATCAAATCAAGACGCTATTGAAACAAATTTGTCTTTAATTTTAATAATGCGTTGTTACATTCTTATCTTAGATATAATGTAAACATTTTTCAACAAGAAAGCGTCACAAAACTTATTTCATCACAAAATAGTAGTTTACGAAATGTTTTACAATTTCTTTTTCTATTTCTTATCAATAAAATTCAACTGACAATCCTACTCATTAAACATCCTCCAATCTGGGATTCTAACCCAATCAAAAGTGATTATACTGACAATGCAGCCCATTAATTATCTTCCAATCAAATAGCTCTAATCTGAGATTCTAAACCAATTATAAGTGATTATACTGAAAAGAAATTGAGCTCCTCTGTAATTTATGCTGGTCCTTCTGTCAACAATTTGAAATGTCACATATGTTATAAGAGTGTCATTATTACAACCAAATAAGATGAGTAGATTTGGAAATTCAACATAGGCTAATGGCTTAACTTGAATTTCTACCTTCTCATTTTGTTTCGTTTTAATATATTTCTCTTATAACATATGTGACATTTCAATTTCGAAATTTTTGACACAAGCACCAGCATAATTTACAGAGAATTATCTGTTTAGTCTTGTCTACCCAGTCAAAGAAAAATCAAATCAAAATCTATTTATTTAATTATTTAAGACAGTCTACGCACACAACTAAACGAAATATGTCAAAAAAGTAATCTTGTCTGTCTTTTCTGATGTGTCTAGTCTTTACTGTCTAGTCTAGTCTGTCTGTTTGTCGAGTTTTGTTAGTAAAATCTTGTATGTCTTTCCTGTCTAGTCTTGTTAGTCTAGTTTTGTCAGTCTAGTCTTATCGGGCTAGTCTTGTCTTGTCTAGTCTGTCTACTCCTGTCTCTCTAGTCATGTGTTTAGTGTTTCTACATTATATAATCTGTCTATCTTGTTTTTCGTGTCTTGTCTTCTTTTTTTAGTCGTGTCTGTTTAGTCTGTTTAGTCTTGCATGTCTAGTATTGTCTGTCTAGTCATGTGTGTCCAGTCTGCTTGTCTAGTCTTCTCTATCTAGTCTTGTCTGTCTAGTCTTGTATGTATAGTCTTGTCTCTCTAGTCTAGTATTTCTAGTCTTGTATTTCTAGTCTTGTCTGTCTAGTCTTGTCTCTCTGAGGCCCGATGCTACTAAAGAAAAAAACATTAAATTGATCGCTTGCAAGGTGTGAAATGTACCCAAAATATAAGACTTGTCTGTCTGGTCTGTCTAGTCTTGTCTGCCAAGTCTTGTCTGTCTACTCTTGTCTGTCTATTCTCATCTTACTAGTCTTATCTGTCTACTCTTATGTGTCTAGAGTTATCTATTAAGTCTTGTCTGTCTAATCTTGTCTGTCTAGCCTTATTTCTCTAGCTTTGTCTGTCTAGTCTTGCCTGTCGAGTTTTGTCTGTCTAGTCTTGCCTATTTACTCTTCTCGTTCTAGTCCTATTTATCTGGTCTTGTCTGTCTAGTTTTGTCTGTCTATTGTCTGAAACTATTTGGTAACACCGATTATATATGACAACAGAAATAGACTCCAATTTTCCTGCCCTGTCTAACTAATGATTGTCCCTCTAATACACAATTTTTCTTAATGAATGGTAATGAATTCGAATTCTCAATTTGCATTAAAACAGAATGCTATATAGATATACTATAGAACAGAATACTATAGACAGAATACTATAGAACATACAGAATACTTGTCATAGCAGTTTTTTTTCATTTTCTCATTAAATTGTAAAGTGACAAGTTGTCCGTTGTCCGAAACTTTCTCACAAATGTTTCAATTACGAAATGGGTTGGCCAGATCTTGCTTTGCAACAGCTGGACTGATACAAATTAAAAATTTATTCACTAATGGTTCACTTAGTTTATCAAGTATTTACGGTGTAGTATAAAAAATCTACAAAATATTCAACACAGAAAAGTGTAGCAAACAAACAATAAGAAGTTAATAACGTTAAATCTTGATAATTGAAAAGTTTTATTATGAAACTAGCTTTGAAAGTTGCCTAGATTCCGTTCGCTTCAAAGGAATCCATTAATATTTAAATGTCCCTAGGTGATAGTTTTTTAATACAAACTTTTATAATAAACATATTTTTCTTATTTTGTTTTCCTTACTTGTGAGTAAATATTAGAGGTGTTTCAGTGGGTATAATAAAGCAAGAACTTTTAACAAGTTTAACGTGCGGTTCATTAGAAGAACGCTATGTTTTAATTAATGTTTTACCGAGTTAAACTTCAACATCAACTATAACCGCGGTGAATAGCTAAACACCAGCCACCGCTAATTATTTATTGACTTTCCAGCGGAAAACTTTTCACGTTTATTACAGTTTTACTAACATTTTATACAAGAGTTTTTAATAGAATAGAAATGCAAGAATATGAAAGATTAGGAAATTATAAATAGATTCGCGTAGTGGAGACATAGAAAATATTTTTGGAGAAAAAGAGTTTTAAAAAGAGTTTTTAAACCTAATTTTTGTTAAAATATTCAACTTTTTAAAGTTATTTTTTGATATCACAAGGATACCACAAGGTATATTTTTAGGATCCAGTAGCAAGATATCTTAGCGTTAGTAGCTGACTTGTTTTTGTTGCAACTGCTTAATTTCTGAATTAGTAGAAGGGATTAAACGTATGGTTACCTATTGCTAAGAAGTTCAGTAGATTTGATAGGTTATTAGTAATATCACTTGAATAATGAAAAAAATTCCACTTACCTTTGTGAATTAGAGATTATTTTTTTTTATTAAATTAAGCACTTGATTTACTACATATTTCGATAGACGAAATCTGGCAAACAAATCACTTTCATCTAGGTCCGTAAAATAATCAATACGCAATTTAAATACACGAATCCTAGGTACTCGTTGCGTCCTACATTGTTCTAATTCATCCAATTGATGATCAATCAAATCAATTAAATCCATTCTTATTAATAAATTTTAGAATATTCGTTGGCGCTATGATAAATACCTACACAAAATGACAACTGACAATTTTTAACTGTAAAGTAAACCCACTTATAGGCCGATGTCGTGGCAAGTAAGTTACGGATCGGTTAATTTTATGATTAGTGCTGCTCGAACGTCGTGAAAGTCGCACATGGAGTTAAGGGTGACTTTAACTGGCGGCAAGCCTACTCGACACCTTACTTGAGGATGGTAAAAGAGGCCCTTAATATAACTTCATAAGTTATATAATATTTAAAAAAAAATTAATTGTAAAAACATAGTGGTTTTTTCAATTCAAAGTACATTTAGATTACCACGTAGTAACATTCGCAACCAGCCTTTTCCTTAAAAAATATTTCCTATGGTTCTATAATCTGTTAGTAAGAGTAAAAATTGTTGCTAGTATTGAGTAATTATTTGTTTAAGGGCCTCTTTCACCATCCTCAAGTAAAGTCTAGAGTAGGCTAATCGCCAATTAGAGTCATCCGTAACTGCATGTGCGGATTTCACGACGTTCGAGTAGCACTAATCATTAGATTAACCTACCCGTAACTTATTTGCCACGGCATCTGGAAAATAGTGTGTTTACTTGACCGTTGTTCGTTCTCATTTTGTGTAGAACATAACCTAGCTTTGTGTAAGAATGGATTTATTTGAGTTGATTGATCATGAATTGGATGAATTAGAAGATTTTACGGCGCAGCGAGTACCTAGGATTTGTGTATTTAAATTACGTGTTGATTATTTTACGGACCTAGTTAAAACAGATTTTTTGATAGATTCCGTCTATTCAAGTCTGCAGTGAACCAAGTGCTTAACTTTATAAAACATAAAATAATCTCTAAATCGCTAAGGTGGGTTTTGTCTCATTATTCAAGTGATTTTACTAATAACCTATAAAATCATCGTTTGGTATCGTATTGGAATCGTTCGGTATTTCTGTATAAGGGATACTAAAATGTCCCTCTCATTTAACGAAAAGTTTACTCTTCTATCCCTATTCATGTGGATTAAAAAACATTTCATGTTGATTATAAACCCTATTAATGTTGATTTTTACATTTAAAAACACACGCTTAAAACAAGACACAAAAACACCACAAATGACAGTTGACAACTGCCAATGACGCGTAACGAGTAACCTTGAAGTATTATGAATGAATGTGACGTAAGATTTGTGACGTCATTCCTTTAACCAATAAGTTGTTGCTTGGAGCTTTATTTTTGTTTGTGAAATTGACAAAAGATACTCGTGACTTTTAATTGCCGATTAACGCTAACCTGCACGTAATTAATCAAAGCTTTATTTGGAAATGGTTACAGAGGCCCTAAGTATCGTTATATTGTTACTTTCTATTATATAGAAATATATTTTTAAATACTACTTTTTTTTATTAAAATGCACTAAATACAAAAAGAAGATAACGACAATATAGTTTAGCGCTCCACGCTTTTATTTATAGTCAACACGCATATCAATTGTTTTCTCCTTTTCAGTGCATTTTTATAAAAACGTTTTAAAATGATTTTTGAGGCTAACGTGGTAGAACTTTTTTATATTTCTTATTTTCTTCTTCTAATCTTGTGTTTCTTAATTTTGCAATCGATTTGAAATAATGTTTGACCAGCTACTCTCGATTCTGCTTAGACTCATTCTTTTATAAATGCGTAAATATTTAAGCATTCTTTGCACACATGGTGCGCCACTGCTGACCCGGAAGAACTAAGGCTCCCGGAGGCTTTTAAAACCAAGCTATAATAGACTACGAAGGAAATATAAAGCTGCGTTGCGATTAGAGAAAAAGAAACGTTACCAATGCTTAATAGAGAACAACTAAAATATAATTAAAGGCACATGAAAGGTTGTCAAAGAAATATCTGAACTTACGACAAGTAAGGAATCTATGGGTAATCATAACTTTGTACCAGAAATGGCAAACGTAATAAATAATTTCTTCGTTGACAGAGGAAATAATTTGACATAACATCTGAACATGGAGGTGCCAGCAATAACATACGAAATAATCCAAATACAATGTTTCTATATCCAATCAACCAAAAAGAATTAATTAATGCCATAATAAATTTTAAAAATTATAGAATTGCGGGATTAAACGAAATTAATATGCCAATTATAAAGTGGGTAGCAATGGAAATAATTAGTCCATTGGACCTAATTATTAATAATTCTTTGCATACAGGTATATTCCCAGAGGCATTAAAAATCTCGAAGGTGGTTCCTGTTTGCAAAAATGAAGTCGTGATAGACTTGGAAAACTATAGACCAATCAGTTTTCAATCGGTTTTCTCAAAAATATTTGATCGATATAATAATCGATATGCACAAGAATTATATCCTTTGTAAATAGGTACCATATTTTTAATAAATGTCAGCATGGCTTCAAAGCAGGGCGAAATATCGAAACGGCCTGTTTCCAATATATTAGTTACACAATACGCCATATAGAAGACCAGAAGATCCCATGTGGAATTTTAATCGATTTATCCAAGGCCTATGTTACCGTTGATCACTAATATCTACTAATATCTACTAATCCAAAAATTAGATAAATGTGGCATCAGAGGAGTCACCCTAGAATGGATTATGTCATATTTAAAAAAACAGAACCCAAGTAATGGAAATTACAGCAGGACATGGCAAAATCACATCGGCAAAAGGAATAACAAATGTCGAAATTCCGCAAGGAAGTATTCTGGGCCCTATATTATTTACATTGTATGTAAATGATCTGACACAGATAACTGAGAAAGCGGACACGGTAATAATTAATTACGCAGATGATAAGCGTCATCATCATAATTAGCCTTTTTATGTCCCACTGCTGGGCACCGGCCTCTTCTCTGCCACATATCAACCTCAGCACTAAGATTGGATATGAGGGACCTAGCGGTTTAACGTAGAATCCGAACGACAAATTTCCAGAGAAGGTGATAGACAGTGAGACCCCACGGTTGCCTAAACCGGATTGGGGAATTGAGTGTGGTGGGCATTAGTTTTTAATTTTTACTGCATGAGTTCAGCGTGAGATTCGAACCCGCGCTGTCTGACTCGAAGCCAAGTGCTTAACTATCTGAGCCACCACCACCCTGTGGTGATATTATGACGCCATAAGCGTCATAATAATCAACAAATCCTTAGAAAACGTCACGACCAACATTACAACTATTATGGAAGCGCTAATTACATGGTTTAATGAAAATAAACTTATTATGAACCTGGATAAAACAAATCTTATATTTACAAAACAAAACGTGACCAAAGATTATACCCTAAAGAGATTACGATACACAGTAACCTGGTAGTACACAAAGCGTTAAGCTATTAGGAATTCATTTCGACGAGAGCCTGGTTTGGACGACACATATAATTAAATTATCAAAAATACTTAGTAGGTCCGTATATGCGCATAGAATCCTCAGACGCTATTTAGATTTGAAATCAGTTTATTTTGCCAATGATCACAACTTATTGAGGTTCGGGATCATGTTCGAATATCGAAATTTCCAAAAAGATCCAAAGAGAAGCCATCCGAGTGATTGTCAACCACCAATTTACTGAATCCAGTAGAGGAATATTCAAAAAACGAATATACTAACAGCAATATGAACGTACCTATTTGAGAGTTTAGTTTTCTTGCGGATTTTCAAATCAACAACGATAAGAACACCAGAAATAATAATATAAATTAAAATTAGCCCATACAGGAAAACATCCGCCTTATAGCAACATTTACACAAATTATTTAAAACACTACCGTTAAATCGGGAAAACAATTTGAACGAATACTCACTACGATGCATCCTCGTCGGTATAGAGTCTTGCACTCTACAGGTGTACCATACGAATATAAAAGCCTCAATGTACCAAAACCTGTGACATATTACATTTACCATACAGTTGTAACAACTATGTTTTAGCTGCAACACATAGCTTAGTTGCAACACTAGTTGCAACACATTATTTATTTTTTACTGTAAAGCTTATATATTGTAATAAATATATTTTTTGTATTTGTTGAGAAGAAAGACCAAACTAGACAGAGAAGACTAGATAGACAGGACTAGACAGACAGGACTAGACAGACAAGACTAGACAGACAAAAATAGACAGACAAGACTATACAGAGAAGGCTAGATAGACAGAACTAGACAGACAGAACTAGACAGACAAGACTAGACAGACAAGACTAGACAGACGAGACAAGACAGACAAGACTAGACAGACAAGACTAGACAGGCAAGACTAGACAGATAAGACTAGACAGACAAGACTAGACAGATAATACTAGACAGACAAAACTAGACAGACAAGACTATACAGACAAGACTGGACAGACAAGACAAGACTTAACACCTTTTATTTCCAAACATAATTTAATTCAGATGGAACAGCATGGTTTTCAAAGAGGCAAGTCCACACCTTCAGCGATTGTAGGGCTATATAATAAAATTCTGTCAGAAATGGATAAGATATTAATGGATAATGATCACGCCCAGTTATTGGACAAATTATTTTCTTATGAAATAAGGGGAATAGCGGGAAACTGGATCCACTAATTCATAAAAAACCATACGCAATATGTATTGATACAGTCCCATTCAAGGAAAAGTGTGTCGTCAGAAATGGCTTTTAATTCATGGTAGGGTACCTCAAGGGAGTGTTCTTGTCCCAACTTTGTTCATATTATATTTAGCTGATCTAGTTGCGTTTATCCAAGGAAGATACTGTATATGCACTTTATATGCAGACGATGCTAGCTTCCTCATTTCTAATGAAACCTTATTAGATACACAGCGAAATATAAATCTCCTTGTTCGGGACTTATCCAGTTGGTTTTCAGCGAACAAATTATTTTGCAACATCGACAAAACTGAATTTTATTCAAAACTCAACGTAGTGAATACGCCAAGGTTATTTCTATACAAACTGTTCAATGTGCGATAAAACGTGTAAACTTCACAAAGTTTCTTGGTATATGTTTTGTAGGAAACTTAGCTTGGTATATGACCATCGACAGCGTATGTAAGACGCTCAGTAAGAAAGCATACTGTCTCCGCTACTTGAAGAGATTTTTGAGTGTACCAGAAAAATTACACTTTTACTTTGCTGAAATTCAGTCAATTCTCTCCTATGGTATAATAGCTTGGGGTACTTCACCAGAGTGGCCTAAAATTTTGAAAGCACAGAAACGGATAATGAGAGAACTTCTTGGTTTACCGGCGTATACATCGTACAGGCCTCACTTTACTAACTTGAAAATTTTAACTGTATTAAGTCTCTTCATTCTTGAAACGAATTGTTATATACATGCAAACAAGCAATTAATTCCTAAACATAAGGATAATCATAACTATAATACTACAGGATGCATGAAACTATGCACCGCCTATTCAAGATTGACGGTCTGCAGTAAAGCCCCCGCTGTTGCTGGAATCTACTTATATAACATGCTACCTACAAGTCTTGCCCAGGAAATCTCGATCAGAAAATTCAGGAAAAAAATGAGAGACATTCTTATTTCAAAATGTTTATATAACATTGATGACTATGTGAAACTATTTTAATCATTGTATTGTATTGAAGTCGTTTTCCACGACTTACCAATATATGTATCTGTATATATACATCTTTTTGGTTAATAAATTAATTTGAATTTGACTAAATAGATAAGACTAATAAAGACAGGAAGTATATAGACAAGTAGATAGACAGACGGAAGTATATAGACAAGACTAGACAGACAATACTCGACAGACAAGACTGGACAGAAAAGACTAGACAGTCAAGACGAGACTAGAGAGACAAGACGAGACAGACAAGACGCATTAATTGATTTATTGATAATAATGTTATAGAATTTTATCGTCCGAGATACCGCCGTTAGGTTCTGTCCCAAAGTCTACATGCTTTAAAAATAAGGTTGTACTATATAAATCTATCGTTCTAATGTTCTATAAACTATATAAAGTAATTAAAGTCAATTCTAAAAATCTAAATATAAAGTGGGAATAAATATTATTTAGGTTAAAATTAACTTTAAAAAAAATGGAATTAAAAAGATAATTAAAAAGATAAATTCAAACACTTTTTAAAAAGGGTATATTGCGTATTGCGAAACCTCTGGCAGATTGACATCTCTGATTCCCTTGGTTGTTCGACTTATTCTACTTGGTAATGGGCTAATCTCTGTAATCGTTTTGCGCAAGCATCGAAAGTTTTCCACCACAGCTGATCTTCCTCTAATATTTCAAGATCTTCTTTCTGGAGTGGCCAGGTGCACCCAGCCCTAATCATTTTTATTTCGGTTTGTTGCCTCCACTCCTGTGTCCTTGGGCAATCGAACAACACATGGTTTACTGTGTCCTCCCTTCCATATTCGCAATTTGATAAAACTCTTTTTCGGAACCGGTGGAGGTAAGAGTTGAAGTTGCCGTGTCCTGTCATGTGAGAGATCCATGTTCATCTTCTGCCACTCTGATATGGATAGTATAAATCTCTTTGTTCATTCTGCGTTCGGGGCTGTCTCCCATCTAGTCTGCCATTTCTGCAAAAAAAAAACACTTTTTGTGCAGGATGCACTTGTGGGTAAAAATCTGATTAAAACGATTTACGGTTCTAGCTCTTCTACTAATTCTAGTTCATCTAACCCTGATGCTTGTCTGGCCAAGTTATCCGCTCTTTCGTGTCTCCAAAGAGACAGGACTATACAGATAAGACGAAACAGACAAGACTAGACAGACAAGACTAGACGGACAAGACTACACACTAGACTAAAGAGACTAGACTAAACAGACATACACGACTAGATACACAAAGCTGAACAGACAAGACTAGTCAGACAAGACTAGGCAGACAAGACAAGACAGAAAATACTATACAGACAAGACTAGACAGACAAGGCAAACAAGACAAAACTAGACAGACTAGGCAGACAAGACTAGGCGGAAAAGACGAGACAGACAAGACTTCACAGACCGGCTAGAAGATATTAATTTTCAGGCAACACTAGACAGTTAAGATTAGAAGGAGAGGACTGGGTAGATAAATAAGAAATACATACGAAACCAGACAAACAAAATTACACAACGAAGACTAGACAGAAAGAACTAGACAGACTAGACTAGAGAAACTAGACGGACTAGACAGATACGCAAACAAAACTCTACAGATAAGACAGACAGACAACACAAGACAGACAGTATAAGAAAGACAAGTTCAGACATGAAGATGACCGAAGTCATGGATTTGACCAGATGTTACTCAAAGTATTCATTCATCTTTGTTGGATATTAAGTTTAGTACGTTAAAACGGTTTTAAATAAGAAAGAATTTCAAAGATCGATATGCCGATTTTTTATTGGACTTTTACTTTTGAATTGTTGTATAACTTGCGCCGCAATTAGGTCTAAAATTATGAAAATTTGATAAAAAGTTATAGAAAGTAATTACAATTTTTGAAAGTTTATTTTAAATTTTTAAACTTAAATTGCCTGGCGACGAAGTTTTGAATTGAAATTTAAACGGTATAAACTGCAAGTTACCACAATGAGTCGAAATTTACTTTAAAAGTTAGGCACAAACGGCTAATATGATTATTTAATAAAAAATGAAAAAGCTAAATTTATATAAATTTCTTGAATATTTCTTGTTTGTCTAGTATTCTCTTGAATAGAACACAAAAGCAATTAGAACCCAAACTATCAGAATACCAAGCAAGATTCAGTCCAAACAGGTAATGCCCAGAACAAATGATCAACTTAGAAACCATACTCAAACTACGAGCCCTCAAACAAAGCCCATAGTATGCACATTTGTAGCCTTCAAAGGGCTTACGATTCGATAGACAGATCCTCATCATTCCAAATTCTTAAAGAGAGAGGACTAGATCCCAATATCCTAGAACTCTTAAAACAAACACTCACTGGCACAAAATCTAAAGTGAAATTTATGGGGGGCATTTCAGAACCCTTTGACATTCGAACACACCTGTTTAAGGTGATGGACTCTCTCCTATTCTGTTCAATATCGTGCTAGACAAGGTTATGGAAGAATGGGAGAAGGCAATGTGAGTTTTGGAAACCGAACCGACTGGGCTTTCCCAAAAACAACCTCTACGTTCCATACCTCGCTTTTGCGGATGATCTTGCGATACTAACAAAGGATGAGGATACTGCCGTCAAACAGCTTAAGATACTTAAGGAATGTGCAGAAAAAGTGGGACTACAGCTCTCATTTGAGAAAACTAAATTCTTCTGTTCAAAGACAGATATCGCGAGTCTGAGAACAAATTACTTTAAAATCGACAAGGTCCCGTACTTAATATCTCGGAGAATTCATCGAACCGACAGGGCTTCAGAAGATCTCACAGCAAAACCGTCTCCAAAAAGTCAAGACGGCATTAAGGTCCAAGACATCTATAACAAAAAATCTATGTCAAGATAGACAAAAATTCGGCTTGCTACACAATCAAAAAACCAACAGTCCTTTACGCAAGCGAAACATTTACTCTTAAAAGAAAACAATAACTAGAAAAAATCAAAAAGGAAGAGAGGAAGATCATCAGAAAAATCCTAAGAGACATTTCCTATCCTAACAGAATCCTAACTGACATTTTAGAAAGAAACACCTTCAGACACAAAGTAAACAAATGGGAAGTTACATCAGAGCAACCAAAGCAAACGCAGTACAGACCGAAGTAGTCGGAAGAAAGTAAACAAGCCTTCTAGAAGAGAATGAAAGCTTATTGGAAAAACAAGAGGAACTCAAAGAAAACTTGATTGAGTTGTTTGCTTAACGTCTTCCAATATTGGGAGAATACGCTAATAATAATAATAAATTTCAGAGATGTACAAGATACCTCAAAAAAAGTATCTGAATACAAGATGCAAGCAAGATACTTTTAAGTAATGTATTTGAAATAACAGATACAAGATACTTTTGGAAATAGTATTTGAAATACAAGATACAAAATACGTATTTATTAATTACTTTTTAAAGATATAAAATATTTTTTTATAAATAAAACATACATTTATGAATTTTATGGTTTATTTAGCTTATTTAATTATGAACAGTGATCATGTGATTAATCGCGTAAATATCAAGAAAATATTATATTTTTAAGGTTGTATTTGAGACTTAATTAAGACCAGTTCTTTAAACATTTTATCTCTCATTTTTCTTCTATGAGGTCTCATTATCACCCCACCAAAAGAGAAAAGTCGCTCCACAGGGGCGGAACTCGTCAAACAGCTGTTATATTTTAAAAATATTTTTTGTATTGTAGGATAAGCATATGAACTCTGTAGACGGCGGGTATCTTTATGATTTAAGTATTGTAACGTTTCTAAGCCAGCTGTGTTGCTAGACCCTGTGTTGTTGTCGTCACTTGCAATAGAGAAATGTGCAACTGTCTCTGAATCAGATTTACCAAATACTTCAAAGGCCTTATTTTATCCATTATCTGTTACAATACCATAGTTACCATGACCATATTTGATTAATTATCTGTTTTAACAATTTTGGATAGCTTTAAATCATTTTCTGAAAGTATATCAGCTATCATTTCAGCAACTTTATCATAAGTGTGAGCCCCTTTGAATCTTCTGCATGTAGTGGCATCACTTATCTTCACAAGAGTGTCACTTTAAATCCAATGTACTGTAACCCCCAAATAACTTCTTTTAGAGGAAGACCAAACATCAGCTGTGCTGTGTGCTGCACACAATTTCTACAGACTTCCAAGCAATCTTTATTTTTTCTTTGAATTCATTGTATTCATTACTAATTCTATTTTTGATTGAACGACGGCATTAAAGTTACATTTCCACGTTGTCTTCGATTATTATGATCTTTTCTTAAGAAAATATTGTAAGCATTTAGCAATAATTTATTTAACTTAGGACTTTGGTAGTTTGACACACACGAAACGACTTCAAACTTGAAATCACATGACATGCACAATAAAATACAGCGCGACGACAGCGGAAGGCAAAATTTGGTATTACCGCCTTTTGGTAAGTTGATAAAAGTAATTTGCCAAACGTAGTATTTACAAAATACTAAGATACCAAAAGAATGTATCTAAATACAAGATACAAAATTAAAATTTAAAAAAGTACTTAGATATAAGATAAAAATACTTATTTTGTATCTTGTATCTGTATTTCAAATACTTGTATCTAAGATAAGTCACATCTCTGATAAATTTCTTATTACTATTTTAATTTTAAATTCGTGCTAAGTGTGTCTGATCTCGAAAGATGACTCTCTGAACATTATAAAAATTGATTATCTTTGAAGAATTTCGACAGAAAATCGAATCATTCTGATGAGAAAATGAGCGCCTGAAAACGGTTCCCTAATCCGTGTTTTTAATAATCTTCACAATTTCAAATTTCAAATTTTCAAACTTCAATTTCAAATTTCATAATAAGAATTTTAGTTTTCTTGTAGAATTTATAAGTAAACTTTTCTGTCTTGCAATTAGTAAGTAGGTTTAGAAAATTGAAAATTGTCAGTGGTGTAATTTAGAAAGTAAAAAATAATGTTATCAATATTTATAAAAAAATACTACATAAGCAAGATTAAACAACAATTTAGTTGTAAGACACTAGAGAAAATAAAGCTTCATAAACTAGAGAAAACTGTACGGAAAAACTAGACGGAAAAGAAGTTTTTCAATGCAATTTTTAAACGAAACTAGAATTCAGTGATAAGAACATTCCTGCTAAGCAATCAGAAAACTATTGTCGAATACAATTCTATTTAAATTAGTATAGAAATAATTTCGACTTAATTTCATATTTATATTCAGTGTGTTGTTTTCATTGTGTATGCAGACATAAAAATATTATGTTGCTTTTTTGTTGGTATATGAATTTTATTATAATATTTTTTTGTTTGTTTTCGCCATTGTTCGACGGGGGCGAATTTTATTTTTTCATACCCTCGCCAGAAAGAGTTAACTGATGCTCCGCTATTCAAATTTTAATATTCCATTGTGTAATCTCGTCCGGAATAAACGTCAAATATTAACAATACAAATAAAATTCAGATTTGTATTGTGCAATATGGAAAAAACCCTAATATATTAAGGGAATTTAAATAATACTAAAGGATGGAAAATGATCAATTAATTTTCATGTTGGCTATAATTTATAATGTAAGAATAATGGACTAAATTAGAAAATATTTCTTTTTAGTTTACTTCTCGAAATTATACAAAATATGTTCATACAAAAAAAGTTTTATCACGTTTTATGAAACAAAAAAACTTTCTCAAGTTGCTGTTTTAAATTATTCTTTAAACAACGTTGATATTGTTTCAAACATCAAACAATTTCTGTTATCTAAGCTTTGAAAAAATAATTAAATCAATATTATCTCGACTGGAAACTTAAATCTCTCATCCTGTCCATAAAGATAACATTTATCGAAGATTAAAAGGAAAACAAGAATCTTTACCATAAACATCACAAACTTCAACATCGCGTTTATTTATCCTCAACAAATTTAAAACCTATTTTAAAATAGATTAAGAGTTTAATTTTATCTTTCTTCTCTTTCAATGTATTTGACGAGTGCGGATATTTACCCGGTTTCCTTTCTTTTTTTGTTTATCTTTTCCACATTTCGTGACAAACTAATAAGTCAAACAAAGATTTTTGGAAGGAATATATATACAAACTTGACGAAAACATAAGCGGGCAAAACTGATTCCATAAGCCAATAAAATACACAACTTTTGGTTTACAAAAGGAAGTTTGATGTGTGCGTGTATGGAAGTTTATAAAGGACATCAAAGTTTGGTAGAGAAATTTGTGTGAAATTTTGTCTACATAAAATTGTTTAAACCTTACGATTCTTCTGAAACTTCCATTATTAAGAGAATGTTACAATTTTGTGTAACCAAGAATTTGATTGCCGTATGCTTGAAATATTTATCAGTTGCCTTTAATTAACATCTACATTTATACCGCGATAATTAATTGAATAACAAATTCATCACCGATTCAATTGTACCAATTAAGTTTCTAATTATTTTATGTATAATTAAATGGGAAGTGGCGAAATAATAGAAGATAGTTATATCACGCACACGGAACTACAAACAGGCAATACTTAAAGCATCATTAATCGAATTCTTTATTGATTCCTATTTAATAATTAGACTGCTTGGTTAGTTTGGGTTATCTAATCTTTTATTTAAAAAATCCTAGATTAAATAATTCTCATTGTTATGGAATTCAGAATTGCTGTACTGTTATTTATAGCGCTGTGTGTTATGTAATATTAAATTCTATAAATGCGCATGGAATTGCAGTTGGATTGAAAGTTGCATTATGAACTGAAATATAAATACCAATGATATCCAGTCGATGGCACATAACGGATATGCACTGTCTCGCTTTACCTTGAGCATACATGGAAAGGTCTAACGTGACTTTCAAGTTTCACTTTTCCAGAATTCTAAACATTGGACGGGACAAATGCTGCTTTCTTAGATGGCAATAGGCTTATATTATAAGAGCAGAAAAGACCAATAGCTGACGCTCTGCAGTACGGCGTTGGTTAAACAGAAAAAAGTGGGCAGATAAGACTAGATGGACAAAATTATACAAACTAAACAGATAAGACTTGACATAAAACACTAATCAAAGGTAACTGAACAAGTAAAACTGCCTAGGCAAATCTAAACAGGTAATACTAGACAGTGAGGACTAAACAGATATGACTAGAGAGACATAATTAAACAGACAAGATTAGACAATCAAGTCTATAAAGAAAAAACTAAACTAGACTGATAGGGGTAGACAGAAAGACTAGACACCCAAGACTTGACAAACAAGACTAGACAGGCAAGAATAGACAGACAACAGTAGACAGATAAGACTAAACAGACAAGCCTAAACAAATAAGGCTAAACAGATAAGACTAAACGGACAAGAGTGACACAAGACTAGACAGACAGGACTTTTTTTTAATGGGTGTAGATGGCACCTTTCGGTTAACCAAACAAGTGAGCCCCCTGAAATTGTCCCGAACACTCCGGAACCGCTTATCGCATTTCTTCAGAGTGTTGGTTGACATGTTGCTACAATTGTACTATATATACTGGGAGTGATTAGGAATTCTGTTTTTTGAGTTTTGCTTTTCTCTCATCGCTTTCTTTTTTCGTAATTTTTGTCTTGACCAATTTGTGGATAGTGTTTCATGCGTCCTGCGATTTTAGTACGTGCGCCATCATGTTTTGTGGATCGAGTTTGACCTCTCCAAACATTTATTTCTCGTTGTCCCATCTCGCACACTCGAATATGATATGGGTGGTACTATCGGCCAAACCATAGCATACGCAATCTGCGTCGGATGCTCTCCCAATGTTGTGGAGGTAATAACATCCGTGGCCCCTGAGGACCTGGGTGAGATTATATGACACTTCCTCGTGCCGTATAGTAATCCATGTTCCAATGTACGGGATGAGGATCCTCGTCCACTGACCTTTTGTGGAGTAAATCCACTTTTCCTGCCACTCCAGAGTGCGTTTGGTACCGGCCTCTTTTTTAAAGTTTAATTTCCTGCCCCATATCGTTCATTCCTATATTTTGCCTGTAGTTCGATGAGTGGGATATCTGCAATTACATACTGTTCGGTAATTAGATACTGTTCGGTAATCACTGTAGACTCGTAGGGCCTTTTTTCTCTTGTATACTGCTAATTGGTTGATTCTTTCCCTTTAAGGGCGCCCAATATGGGATATAAAGCATCCATAAAGCATGGAAGAGTGAGCCATAGTGCTTAGAGGTCCGCGTTTACTGCCTCTAGGTCCCCACATTTGGCATTAGTTTTTCTAGTGCCGCAGTGGTTTTCATTCCAGTTTCTGCCGCTTTTTTAATATGCTCTGCAAAGGTCAGACTTTTTAATTATAATTCCAAAGTATTTTAAAGAGTTTTTTTTTTGGTTTAATGTCCACACCCAACATATTAAAGGACATTTTCTGCATCCTATTATCACTTGAGAGATGACATCCACTTGGTGATTTGCTCAATCGCCATATTAGCTATAGAGAGTGCCTCTTTCTGTTTTACCCACTACGATAAGTGCCAGATCGTCCGCTCATCCTGTGATGTTAACCTATGATGTTAACTCCTTCGGGTAATTACAGCCTGAGGACACCGTCGTAGAGTACGTTTCACATGGTAGGTCCCATTACGGAGCCCTGAGGAACAGCACTGTTAACGGCAATGGTTTGAACTTTGTTTGCTACGAACCATTCTTAGTAGATATGGTGGTATATCTTTCTCACTGATAGGACTGGACAGGCAAGACTAGGCAGACAAGACTAGACAGTCAAGACTAGGCAGACAAGACTAGACAGAAATACTAGACAGACGAAACTAGACAGGCAAGACTGGACAGACAAGACTAGACAGACAAGAATATACATGCAAGACTAGACAGACAAGACTAGAGAGATAGGACTAGACACCAAGATTAGATAGAAAGGCTAGACGGACAAGACTAAATCTTTAGGGTCGGGGGGTATGCGGGGGGCGTAGATGACGGAAACATAGTTTAAGCAGGCAAGTGGCCCCTTTGAACGCATCCGTACACTCTGGACCCACCTGTCGCATAACCTTGGAGTGGCTAGTGACTTATAGAATTAGTCTACTTCATGTTTGTAAGTCTTTTTTGGGCTTGCATCTCGTCATTTTCTTTTTCCGTCATTATTGTATGAATTAGTCGCTGTATGGTGTTCCAGTTTACTTTTCCCTGTAGGATATATGGAATTATTGTTCTGGAGCGTATAGGTTCCATGTAACTTTCCATAATCCTTTAAGCTTCCTGTTTCTCCACAGTATACATATAAATCGTCCGTTATTCTGCCAATGTTGTGGAAGTAATCCCTGAAGCAACCGTGGCCGGTTAGTACCTGGGTAAGATATCATCTCCCCATCTTTTTATCCATTAGGATTTGTCCGGTATCAGCAATTGGGTTCACTGTCCTTTTTCACTTAGCAGCTATATTCTTTGCCATTCCTCAATGAGTTCTTCTCTGGCTAGTTGGTTTTCTTTCTTACTATAATTAGAGTGGTGCTGCTTTTTCCGCTCCTTTGCGAGCAGGTCTATGGGGGTATTCCCGAGATAACTTGAGGCCTCTAACTGAAACCTTATGGCGCTGCATTCACGCAGTGCGATTTTCCTCTGGACGGCTGCGAGTTTGTGCTAAGTACTCCACGTGAGCTGTTCTTCGGTCCCCCTAGGTTTGGCATTAGTTGCTGCATGCCATTGTCCTCATTCCTCATTCCTTCCGCTTCGGTTATATGCGCCGCAAAAGATAACCTTTTTTCTATAACGATTCCGAGGTATTTGATGGTTTCCTTCGGTATTATAATCACAGCTTCCACTTTAAATCTTGCGGGCCTAAGTTGCCTTTCGCCTGTGAGAAGGACCGCTTCAGTTTTCTATTCTTTAAACCGCCAAACTCAGGCTCTTCGATTTTATCCAGGCACGTATCTGTTCTATTGCATGTTTTGCTGTTTGCATCAGCTCTACTTCTGTTCTGTCATGACTAGTGCAACATCATCTGCGAGGCCAATTATGGTAGCCCCTAAAGGTAGCTTCATTGTTAATACTCCATCGTATAGCACATTCCACAGGGTAGGCCCTAGAATTGAGCCCTGAAGGACACCGCTACTAATTTGTAGTTCTTCTATTTTCCAGTTGTATACATTCTGAATTCCTTAAGTTGTTTGATGTAAAACAAATTGAGTGGTTGACGCAATTCTTCAATAAAATTTATAATTCGAGGAACATTCCGCAAAAATGGCTTAAATCAGAGTAAATAATCTTCCCGAACAAACGAGGAGCTAAAAATCCAGTGAATTCAGAACCATAAGTTTGATGAGCCATCTACTGAATATATTTTTGAAAATCATTCACAAAAGAATCTATAATGTTCCTGAAGAATAAATGTCACCTACACAATTTGGCTTCAGAAATTTTGGCTTCAGAAATGTGTTCAGTACTCTAGAAGCTTTGTTCTGCATCCAAATCTTATTGTGATATTTATGCCAGTTTTATTGACTGACAAAAGACTTTTGATAGAGTGCAACATTACAAGATGGTCAAGGTGCTAAAAAATAGTGAGACAAACGCCAAAGATCTTCAGCTCATAATTAATCTATATTGGAATCAATATGCAGTCGTGAGGGTAGAAAATGAGAAATCTGATACATTAAAGATATGCCGAGGAGTGAGACAGAGCTGCATTTTGTCGCCATTGATATTTAATCTTTATTTAGAGTATATCTAAAAATAAGTCTTCGAAAATGTGGAAGAAGGAATACCCGTGAATGGAGAGAAGCTGAAAAATATCCGCTATGCTGATGATACTGTAATATTTGATGCACCGCTTGGATGGTATCCAACACCTTGTCTCTCCAATCGGTGAAAGTAGTGAGCGTCATGACTTGGATATCAACATGCATAAAACAAAGCTCATGGTCATCAGCAAGAAAGACATAGACCTACCAAACTACGTTCTTAATATTAATGGTACCTCTATTAAGCAAGTAAGCAAAAACATTTATCTGGGAACCAACATTAATGACCAATATTAAAAACCAAATTCGTATCGAGAAAGTCAGAGCTGCATTTTGTAAAATGGATTTTGTGTTTAAGAGCCATTACTTCTCGATGGAAACTAAATTAAGATTTCTACATTGCTGTATATTAGCCATTCTTTTCTGTGGAGCTGAGACCTGGACTTTGACCGAGACGAAGGGTACAAAACTTGAGGCATTTGAGATGTGGCTCTACGGGAGAATGCTTAGAGTGCCATAGGCAGATAAAATTACAAACAATTAGAGGTCCGATGCTACTACAGAAAAGACAATAAATTGATCGTGTGAAGTGTCAAATGTACACAAAATATAAGCTATTACAAAATACAAACAATAACATTCTCCATAATATGAAGAAAATAAAAGTCCTGAAAACAGTGAAACGCAGGAAACTACAATATTTAGGTAATGAGGAATGTAATGAGGAATGGATACAGGTATAAACTGCTGCAGAACTTTCTTCAAGGAAAGATTCCTGGTAAAAGAGGACGAGGATGAGGAAGAACATCTTGTCTTGGATACTTAAGAACATAACTTCACCCACGAGTGAAGAACTAATCAGAATATCCAAAACTGACATGTCACTAACATCCGGAACGGATAGGCACAAGAACAGGAATTTTATGGAATTTGGGTGTTGGGTTGGGGTTGGTTGGTGGATTTTGCAGAAATACAACAATTTACTTTCTAAAACTGACCCACAAGGGTTCCTAAACTCCACATCTACCATGCTCTCTTGAAGATAGTATAAATATTATATTGAAATACGGACGAGTAGAGACGTCCCTCTTGATTTCAATTTAATATTTATATTATATTTTGCATATTTTGGGGTTTGACCTAGCACGTAGAGGGTACAAGAGAGACAGACAAGACTAGTCAGCCAAAACTAGACAGACAAAATTATCTAGACAAAACTAGACAGACAAGACTAGACAGGCAAAACCACACAGACAAGACTAGACAGAAAATACTAGATAGGCAGTCTGAACAGGCAACTAGTTAGACTAGACAAGAATGGACCGGGAAGGTTGGTGGTCTTTAGTGGCAAAGTCTTTACTGGCAATAAATATGACAAATATTTATCAAAGAAAATTAAAAATGGAATAATATGGAAATAAAACGAGACAAGTAAATTTTAATAAGACTAGGTTTTATTGTAAAATATTGCAGGTATAAATCTAGCAGGTTGGACCCCCTGTCTAGCTTTATCGTTCACGTTAATATAAGGATAAATAATGATTTCACTATTAGAAAATTTCTCTTTATGTTGAAATTTTATTAGGTGTGATGAAATTTAATCGAAACTACAAACAACATATTCAAATGTTAAAGGCGTCGAAATGTCAAGCAAGTGTTTGGGTTATTATCTAATTAAAGTTTAAGGCGTGTAAGTTTCAAATTTTTTTATTTAATGTAATTACTGTTTTTTATGGAGTTTTGACACGAAGCTGGTGGCACTAACACTAATTAAGTGTCAAGTGTAGACTTAGAGCATCGTTCAATTATATAAAATACTAAATTCGGTGTTAAGTGCTACTTTAATAACAAACCAAAAACCCAGTCGGACATATATAATTAAAAATTGAACGTGTTGAATAAAAATAAACTTTATCGCTTTAACAGCTAATATTTCCGAAAATATTCTCTTGGAAATTACTTTCACGTGTCCGTGATTTGCTTGTGAAATATAACCCCGAGAAATTTTCAAACTGAAAATTAAAAGAAATAGTGTGTACAGTGTGTGCTCTAAAGAGCTTAATTAATAAGAAACTCTATTTATAACTCGTCACTTGGCGTGAGATATGACGCGAAAATAGAGATTAAATTAAAACACTCCTCTTGATCTTGCACTCCAACTTCGTACAATTTTCATACTACGCTTCTAAAACCTTTCTTGCTTAGTAAACTTGAATAATCAAGTAACATAGTAGAAGACGCACGTAGATGAAGCTAGGATAAACCTAGTATAAAGCGAGGCGGCCTAATCTATTCAAAACCAGATAGGTAGGACTGAACATAATAGAATACATAAACAAAACGGGGAGGATTAGACTGAGCAGACGAGGCTTGACATTCACGAATAGATACACAGGAATAGTTGGATAAGGCTAAATATAAGCTAATATCTTATATTTGGCCTATAGTCAAGACATAATGGACAAGACTAAATAGATAAGATAATTAAACAAAAAAGGCAAGACATGCTAGATCCGAGAGACAAGACAGAATATGCAATACTCTATGGCTACACTAAGCAGGGAGGATCAAGCAAACAAAACTACACAGTTAGGACAAGACTAACTAGATGTGAGTTTGTCTCTCGTTTGCTTATTTTGGTTTGTCAAGCATGTTTAGTGTAGTGTTGTCTGTCCAGTCTAACTAGTCATTCATATTTCGGTTGGTCTACTTCTATTTGATCAGTTTTGTCTATCTAGTCTTATAGGTTTAGTCATTCCTCTCCAGTCTGGTGTAACTAACATGTCTAGTCTAGTCCTGTCTGAGAAGTCCTGTCTATCTGGTCTTGTCTGTCTACTCTTGTGCGTGTAGCCTTGTATGTCTAGTCTTGTCTGTCTAGTCTTGTCTGTCTAGTGTTGTCTGTCTAGTGTTGTCTGTCTAGTCTTGTCTGTCTAGTCTTGTCTGTCTAGTCTTGTCTGTCTAGTCTTGTCTGTCTAGTCTTGTCTGTCTAGTCTTGTCTGTCTAGTCTTGTCTGTCTAGTCTTGTCTGTCTAGTCTTGTCTGTCTAGTCTTGTCTGTCTAGTCTTGTCTGTCTAGTCTTGTCTGTCTAGTCTTGTCTGTCTAGTCTTGTCTGTCTAGTCTTGTCTGTCTAGTCTTGTCTGTCTAGTCTTGTCTGTCTAGTCTTGTCTGTCTAGTCTTGTCTGTCTAGTCTTGTCTGTCTAGTCTTGTCTGTCTAGTCTTGTCTGTCTAGTCTTGTCTGTCTAGTCTTGTCTGTCTAGTCTTGTCTGTCTAGTCTTGTCTGTCTAGTCTTGTCTGTCTAGTCTTGTCTGTCTAGTCTTGTCTGTCTAGTCTTGTCTGTCTAGTCTTGTCTGTCTAGTCTTGTCTGTCTAGTCTTGTCTGTCTAGTCTTGTCTGTCTAGTCTTGTCTGTCTAGTCTTGTCTGTCTAGTCTTGTCTGTCTAGTCTTGTCTGTCTAGTCTTGTCTGTCTAGTCTTGTCTGTCTAGTCTTGTCTGTCTAGTCTTGTCTGTCTAGTCTTGTCTGTCTAGTCTTGTCTGTCTAGTCTTGTCTGTCTAGTCTTGTCTGTCTAGTCTTGTCTGTCTAGTCTTGTCTGTCTAGTCTTGTCTGTCTAGTCTTGTCTGTCTAGTCTTGTCTGTCTAGTCTTGTCTGTCTAGTCTTGTCTGTCTAGTCTTGTCTGTCTAGTCTTGTCTGTCTAGTCTTGTCTGTCTAGTCTTGTCTGTCTAGTCTTGTCTGTCTAGTCTTGTCTGTCTAGTCTTGTCTGTCTAGTCTTGTCTGTCTAGTCTTGTCTGTCTAGTCTTGTCTGTCTAGTCTTGTCTGTCTAGTCTTGTCTGTCTAGTCTTGTCTGTCTAGTCTTGTCTGTCTAGTCTTGTCTGTCTAGTCTTGTCTGTCTAGTCTTGTCTGTCTAGTCTTGTCTGTCTAGTCTTGTCTGTCTAGTCTTGTCTGTCTAGTCTTGTCTGTCTAGTCTTGTCTGTCTAGTCTTGTCTGTCTAGTCTTGTCTGTCTAGTCTTGTCTGTCTAGTCTTGTCTGTCTAGTCTTGTCTGTCTAGTCTTGTCTGTCTAGTCTTGTCTGTCTAGTCTTGTCTGTCTAGTCTTGTCTGTCTAGTCTTGTCTGTCTAGTCTTGTCTGTCTAGTCTTGTCTGTCTAGTCTTGTCTGTCTAGTCTTGTCTGTCTAGTCTTGTCTGTCTAGTCTTGTCTGTCTAGTCTTGTCTGTCTAGTCTTGTCTGTCTAGTCTTGTCTGTCTAGTCTTGTCTGTCTAGTCTTGTCTGTCTAGTCTTGTCTGTCTAGTCTTGTCTGTCTAGTCTTGTCTGTCTAGTCTTGTCTGTCTAGTCTTGTCTGTCTAGTCTTGTCTGTCTAGTCTTGTCTGTCTAGTCTTGTCTGTCTAGTCTTGTCTGTCTAGTCTTGTCTGTCTAGTCTTGTCTGTCTAGTCTTGTCTGTCTAGTCTTGTCTGTCTAGTCTTGTCTGTCTAGTCTTGTCTGTCTAGTCTTGTCTGTCTAGTCTTGTCTGTCTAGTCTTGTCTGTCTAGTCTTGTCTGTCTAGTCTTGTCTGTCTAGTCTTGTCTGTCTAGTCTTGTCTGTCTAGTCTTGTCTGTCTAGTCTTGTCTGTCTAGTCTTGTCTGTCTAGTCTTGTCTGTCTAGTCTTGTCTGTCTAGTCTTGTCTGTCTAGTCTTGTCTGTCTAGTCTTGTCTGTCTAGTCTTGTCTGTCTAGTCTTGTCTGTCTAGTCTTGTCTGTCTAGTCTTGTCTGTCTAGTCTTGTCTGTCTAGTCTTGTCTGTCTAGTCTTGTCTGTCTAGTCTTGTCTGTCTAGTCTTGTCTGTCTAGTCTTGTCTGTCTAGTCTTGTCTGTCTAGTCTTGTCTGTCTAGTCTTGTCTGTCTAGTCTTGTCTGTCTAGTCTTGTCTGTCTAGTCTTGTCTGTCTAGTCTTGTCTGTCTAGTCTTGTCTGTCTAGTCTTGTCTGTCTAGTCTTGTCTGTCTAGTCTTGTCTGTCTAGTCTTGTCTGTCTAGTCTTGTCTGTCTAGTCTTGTCTGTCTAGTCTTGTCTGTCTAGTCTTGTCTGTCTAGTCTTGTCTGTCTAGTCTTGTCTGTCTAGTCTTGTCTGTCTAGTCTTGTCTGTCTAGTCTTGTCTGTCTAGTCTTGTCTGTCTAGTCTTGTCTGTCTAGTCTTGTCTGTCTAGTCTTGTCTGTCTAGTCTTGTCTGTCTAGTCTTGTCTGTCTAGTCTTGTCTGTCTAGTCTTGTCTGTCTAGTCTTGTCTGTCTAGTCTTGTCTGTCTAGTCTTGTCTGTCTAGTCTTGTCTGTCTAGTCTTGTCTGTCTAGTCTTGTCTGTCTAGTCTTGTCTGTCTAGTCTTGTCTGTCTAGTCTTGTCTGTCTAGTCTTGTCTGTCTAGTCTTGTCTGTCTAGTCTTGTCTGTCTAGTCTTGTCTGTCTAGTCTTGTCTGTCTAGTCTTGTCTGTCTAGTCTTGTCTGTCTAGTCTTGTCTGTCTAGTCTTGTCTGTCTAGTCTTGTCTGTCTAGTCTTGTCTGTCTAGTCTTGTCTGTCTAGTCTTGTCTGTCTAGTCTTGTCTGTCTAGTCTTGTCTGTCTAGTCTTGTCTGTCTAGTCTTGTCTGTCTAGTCTTGTCTGTCTAGTCTTGTCTGTCTAGTCTTGTCTGTCTAGTCTTGTCTGTCTAGTCTTGTCTGTCTAGTCTTGTCTGTCTAGTCTTGTCTGTCTAGTCTTGTCTGTCTAGTCTTGTCTGTCTAGTCTTGTCTGTCTAGTCTTGTCTGTCTAGTCTTGTCTGTCTAGTCTTGTCTGTCTAGTCTTGTCTGTCTAGTCTTGTCTGTCTAGTCTTGTCTGTCTAGTCTTGTCTGTCTAGTCTTGTCTGTCTAGTCTTGTCTGTCTAGTCTTGTCTGTCTAGTCTTGTCTGTCTAGTCTTGTCTGTCTAGTCTTGTCTGTCTAGTCTTGTCTGTCTAGTCTTGTCTGTCTAGTCTTGTCTGTCTAGTCTTGTCTGTCTAGTCTTGTCTGTCTAGTCTTGTCTGTCTAGTCTTGTCTGTCTAGTCTTGTCTGTCTAGTCTTGTCTGTCTAGTCTTGTCTGTCTAGTCTTGTCTGTCTAGTCTTGTCTGTCTAGTCTTGTCTGTCTAGTCTTGTCTGTCTAGTCTTGTCTGTCTAGTCTTGTCTGTCTAGTCTTGTCTGTCTAGTCTTGTCTGTCTAGTCTTGTCTGTCTAGTCTTGTCTGTCTAGTCTTGTCTGTCTAGTCTTGTCTGTCTAGTCTTGTCTGTCTAGTCTTGTCTGTCTAGTCTTGTCTGTCTAGTCTTGTCTGTCTAGTCTTGTCTGTCTAGTCTTGTCTGTCTAGTCTTGTCTGTCTAGTCTTGTCTGTCTAGTCTTGTCTGTCTAGTCTTGTCTGTCTAGTCTTGTCTGTCTAGTCTTGTCTGTCTAGTCTTGTCTGTCTAGTCTTGTCTGTCTAGTCTTGTCTGTCTAGTCTTGTCTGTCTAGTCTTGTCTGTCTAGTCTTGTCTGTCTAGTCTTGTCTGTCTAGTCTTGTCTGTCTAGTCTTGTCTGTCTAGTCTTGTCTGTCTAGTCTTGTCTGTCTAGTCTTGTCTGTCTAGTCTTGTCTGTCTAGTCTTGTCTGTCTAGTCTTGTCTGTCTAGTCTTGTCTGTCTAGTCTTGTCTGTCTAGTCTTGTCTGTCTAGTCTTGTCTGTCTAGTCTTGTCTGTCTAGTCTTGTCTGTCTAGTCTTGTCTGTCTAGTCTTGTCTGTCTAGTCTTGTCTGTCTAGTCTTGTCTGTCTAGTCTTGTCTGTCTAGTCTTGTCTGTTTAGTGTTGTCTGTCTAGTCTTGTCTGTCTAGTCTTGTCTGTCTAATCTTGTCTGTCTAGTCTTGTTCTGTCTAGTTTTGTCTGCCTATACTTTTTTTAGCACGTGCTGGTAGGTGAAAATCAGCAAATAGACACCACCCGGCCCCTGCCGAGTGGTAGTGTGTGGCTGCCCAGTAAGGGGCGGCCCACCAAACAAAACCTCCATTCATACCCCCTAACCAAAAACCAGAGAAAATGTGATGGAATCAAGCTGGCATAACTTCATCCCGTACCTCCTCCTTTCATTTATCCTCATTCACTCGTTGTGCCGGGTGCGCCGTTTATCCCCATTCGCCAAAACCATTATGGCATAAAAACCATTTATCCCCATTCACTCGTTGTGCCGGGCGCGCCTTTATTCGCCGTGCCCCCCCCCCCCTCACATATCAAGGTTTACAATAAATTTGTGCGCCCCCTTCGCACTAAGGGGGGGCCGGCGTTGGCACGCACGGCTCGCGCGTAACCCTTCGACCCGCCTCACGCTCATCCCTTTCATCCTTCTCCTTTCTCCTCATTATAGATCCTATCATCCCAGTCAGCACGCCCCATTCATACTCACCACGGAGCATAATCCTCACCAAGCTCACCTTGCTTACATCCTCTCCTACCTTACATTCTGCCTTCGGAATTAGTTGCTTGTCCAGGCTCCCTTTTCCGACACCTCCCATCTCTCCTGCCATACCCGCAAAGTATTTGCCCTTTCGTTTCTAGGGTCGTTACCTTCCCAAACTCTCAATCTTTCATTCGCCAGGAGGTCTAGCGGTATGATTCCATCAACAACCGCCACGGCGTCCTCAGAAACAGTTCTGTATGCGCTGATCACACGCAGCAGCATACACCTTTGCACCCTGATCAGTCTCTTCTTAAAACAATTAGTCCTGAAAGCATTTATCCATGCCTGTACCTCATACAGAAGAATGGAGTACACGACCGTATTCATAACCGTTCTCTTGGAGGTCAATGGCCCACCTACGTTGGGAGTCAGCCGTCCAAGAGCTCTCGCACCCATTGTTGCCTTATTCACCACCCGGTTCATCTGCTCTGCCACCATAAGGTTTCGCTGAAGCTCCACTCCAATGTATCTCACAGACTCCGGAGCCGGCACATCAACTGTCCCCATTCGCACGATCAGTTCACGCAGCTTTCTTCTCCCAATTAGCAGGGCCACCTTGGTTTTATGAGCCCCCCCTTTTCCTTCATCCACCGGGCAATCCTTCCAATTGCCTCATTTGTTATCGCTTTCAATCCTTCTTGCGACAACGACAACCGCTAAATCATCTGCGTACCCGACGATTGTAACCCCGTCTGGTCGCCTGATTCTCAACACCTCGTCCTAAAATATGTTCCACAGTATCGGTCAAGTACCTAATCTTGTCTGTCTAGTCTTCTCTGTCTAGACTTATCTGTATAGTCTTGTCTGTCTAGTCTTGTATGTCTAGTATTGTCTGTCTAGTATTGTCTGTCTAGTCTTGTCTGTCTAGTCTTTTTGTCTAGTATTGTCTGTCTAGTCCTGTTTGCGTAGTCTTGTCGGTGTAGCCCTGTCTGTCTAGTCTTGTCTGTCTAGTCTTGTCTATCTAGTCTTGTCTGTCTAGTCTTGTCTGTCTAGTCTTGTCTGTCTGGTCTTGTCTATCTAGTCTTGTCTGTCTATTCTTGTCTGTCTAGTTTTGTCTCTCTAGTCTTGTCTGTCTAGTCTTGTCTCTCTAGTCTTGTCTGTCTAATCTTGTCTGTCTTGTCTTGTCTGTCTTGTCTTGTCTGCCTAGCCTTGTCTGTCTAGTCTTGTCTATCTAGTCTTGTCTGTCTAGTCTTGTCTCACTAGTCTGGTCTGTCTAATCTTGTCTGTCTAGTCTTCTCTGTCTAGACTTGTCTGTATATTCTTGTCTGTCTAGTCTTTTATGTCTAGTATTGTCTATCTAGTCTTGTCTGTCTAGACTTGTCGGTCTAGTATTGTCCGTCCAGTCTTGTCTGTCTAATCTTGTCTATCTAGTCTTGTATGTCTAGTCTTTTCTATCTAGTCTTGTCTGTCTATTCTTGTCTGTCTAGTCTTGTCTGTCTGGTCTTGTCTATCTGGTCTTGTCTGTCTGGTTTTGTCTGTCTGGTCTTGTCTGTCTAGTCTTGTCTGTCCAGTCTTGTCTGTCCAGTCTTATCCCTCCAATCTTGTTTGTCCAGTCTTGTCTGTCCAGTCTTGTCGGTCCAGTCTTGTCTGTCCAGTCTTGTCTGTCCAGTCTTGTCTGTCCAGTCTTGTCTGTCCAGTCTTGTCTGTCCAGTCTTGTCTGTCCAGTCTTGTCTGTCCAGTCTTGTCTGTGCAGTCTTGTCTGTCCAGTCTTGTCTGTCCAGTCTTGTCTGTCCAGTCTTGTCTGTCCAGTCTTGTATGTCCAGTCTTTTCTGTCCGGTCTTGTCTGTCCAGTCTTATCTGTCCAGTCTTGTCTGTCTAGTTTTGTCTGTCTAGTCCACAAGGCTGTACATTAAATAAATCAACAACTAGAACATTTCTCAGAATTAACAAAGCCCTTCATCTTTCTCATCGTCTTCCGTTGCAACTGCAGGAGATTGATCTCCACTCTCCTCCATAGTAGCTGCTGTAAGTCAATTTGGTTTCACATAGCTAGGAGCAGCATTCTCCTTAGCGCCACTGCTTTTTACAGGTGAAGAAATGCCTTCTGGAAGGGGCATGCTGCTTGCTAAAATAGCATACTCAATATCCTTATTGTTGTTTAATGAAAGGATTATTTAAAGCCTTCCGAGCGGCATCAGGATCCTCCTCGTTGTAAGCAGCTAGTAAGTTTGCACTTCAGGTCTTTCAAAGCAGTTGCCCTGCAGCCCTATTCTTTGAAGCCTTTTATGCAACGACAACGTCACCTCGTGTCAACTGCCAATCTTCCCAAAGCCTGATATGCTTCATTGTGTTGATAAAGACCAATTTCCCTGTGAATTACTTCTGCAACCTAATCATACACTTTTAGGAGTTTACTGTAGCAACTTTACTTTTTATTTACTTTTTGTTTATCCTGGCAATTTTACTCATATATTCAGCTGCTTGTCTAGAACCGTCTTGGATGACGGAAATTTCTGCGGCCTGTTGGAATAAAGCCAGAGCATCTTTAGGATGTTGAGGCTACAAAATTTTGGCGGCTTTATCTAGGGAAGATGCAGCAGATTCCGCATTTCTATTCGTCTGCAACAAATTTGCCGCTTTTTGGGCCATAGACTCAAGTCCCATAATTCTTTGCAGACCAAAATTGCTTGATCAAGCGTCTTTAGGATTTTTAGGCTCCAAGATTTTGGCGATTTTATCTAGGGAAAATATAGCAGATTCAACATTTCCATTTGACTGGACCAAATTTTGCCTCTTTTTAAAGTCCTCTAATTCTTTGCACACTAAAATTGCTTGATTAATACATTTACTGTTTTTAGAAGACAATCTTTGCATTGCTCGAAAGACTTGGCATTCCGGAAGCACGTTGCTGCTTTGTTGTAAGCGTCTGCAAGTGCCATTTGAGCAACGGAGTTTTCAGACATTTCGCAACAGTTTTTATGCGCTCTAGTCCTTCTTCAATCTGCTTATTCTCCGACATATTTCCCCACTGACAACACTATGACAATTCACGTCTTGTCTATCTAGTTTTGTATGTCCAGTCTTGTCTGTATAGTCTTGCCTGTCCAGTCTAGTCTGTCTAGTTTTGTCTGTTTAGTCTTGTTTGTCTAGTCTTGTCTCTCTAGTTTTGTCTGTCTAGTCTTGTCTGTCTAGTCTTGTCTTGTTTGTCTAGTCTTGTCTGTTTAGTCTTGTCTGCCTGGTCTTGTCTGTCTAGACTTGTCGGGCTATTCTTGCTTGTTTAGTCTTATCTGTCTAATCTTGTCTGTCTAGTTTTGTATAACTTGTAGATTAAATATTGTTTAATCCAGACACAAAATATTCTCATTTTTTTAAAGTTTGAATGTTTTGTAGTTAACTATATGCAATACAATAATTTGTAGATTAAATAGGCAATATAATAGAACTTATATAGTTAATAGTACTTAATAGGCAATATTATAGTACTTATAATAGTCAGCCTTTTGTCTTGTACTATACTAAACACCTATATACTGCTTGCGGGGACTCGATCGACAATTAATATTTTGTTGACTAGAGATTGTCTTCTGGGTTAGTGGATCTTTTCGTTTGAACAGTTGTTCATTAACTATAGGCTTACTTGCAGTGTAAGTATGGATTTGTTTGCTTATCCTTCTCATGGCTACAGGTAATAATAGCTAATGTAAATATAGAATTGTATAAGAAAATATATTGAATAAAAAATTGTATAATATGCATGTTTTAACCTTTTAGGTATATTAGTTACTGTTATTTAATAGTTTGCCTTGAGAGTGAAGCAGAGAAAAAAAATCGTCTCCCGTGTTGCATTTCACCATTACAGTTACGAAACCGTTTTTCTCCGAGCAGAAAAATCAGATTTAAACCGAAAATAAAATTTCGAAAAAGAAATAAAAAAGCAATTTTATATTTAACACTTATACCAGATGCCCTATGGATATTTTAAACCTAGCTGTGCATTATGGGAATTTCGTTGCACATGTTGCAACAGACAGACGCACATCCGCCCCCGACAGCTGTCACTCGTCGTTCACTATAACAGTCATATTTTAATGCAAAAAAAAATTTGTTTAAATAAATTTTAATTTTAAGTTTCTAATTAATATTACAAAATGTTTTAAATTTAATTGAATATGCCATTATTAGTTAACAAAGAAGAATTTGTGTTTCACATATGTGTCTCCAACTTTATCATTTATATGCGGGTTGTTTCTGATGAAAGGAATAAAATATGCTTTCTATTTAGCTTTAGGGTGTCTGGAAATAGTAAATGTCGGAGTTAGAAATCCAGATTTATTTCTAAACGTGCGCGTCTCTTTTTTAGAGCTGCATATCTACAAGAAAAGTTAATACTTTTTAATTGTAGTTAGTACATTGAACTTTGTTATAATTTTTTTTTTATTTAAAAACGTCCGACCGGGGTCTAACCCTTGGGATCTAATTTATAATATTCTCCCGAGTTTTTCGTCCTTTACCCTCTTAATTTTATATCACTCGAATATTAATTGCACAACTGCAGTTTTATAGGAATTATTTCAAAATTCATTACAACATTTGTGTTATTTAATTATTTTGATTATGAATCTGTGATCGGCACTTAAAAGGTCTTAAGTCGCATAATGTCTAAACTGTACTTAAAAGTCTTTTTAAGCGCCGACCACAGAAATGTTCCCATTTCTTTATAAACGTTTTATTCAATTTGAATATCACAATTTCATACAAATCGAGACAAAACTTGAGATAAAACTGAACGAGAAAATTGAGATAAAACTGAACAGAGTTGGATAACACTGCATAAGACCTTACAAAAGCAACCAAATATGTATCTGACAAGCCATACAAGATCAGAAAATTACAAACAAGAACACACAAGGCCAGTCAAGATTAGATAAGAGCATCTAGATAAGATCAGGCAAGATGGAACAAGATCAGATAATACGAGACAAGACCAGACAAGAAATGACCAGGTAAGAATAGGCAAGAGCACACCAGAGTAGACAAGACCAGACAGGACCTGACAAGACCAGACTAGACCAGACAAGGCAATACAGAACCAGACAGGGCCAACCTGGACCAGACTAGGCCAGGCAACACCAGGCATAACCAGACAAGACCAAACGCGACCAGGCAGTATCAGGTACGACCAGGCAGGATCAGGTACGACCAGGCAGGATCAAGCAACATCAGCAATACCAGGCAAGACAAGACCATACATTAATATACTGGACCATATAAGACTAAAGACTAAACCAAACTTAAGCCTAGTTCGCACTAGGCTAGTAATTTAGTAGAGTAGCGAGTAATTTTGTGGCTAAATATGTGCGAACCACAAAAAATTAGTCAAGTAGTTTGGTGAACGATTAAGTCGAGTCGATTCATTTTACTCTATTATCGGGAGAGCAGCGCCTCCACCACGCGTCCATGTTCACTAGTTCACCGGCTAAACAAGTCCGAACCTGTAGATTAGTCAAGTTCATTAGTGCCCGAAAAAATGTCATTCGCTGGATCGCAAACGCAACTTTAAGTGCCCGCATTATAAAAACAAACAAATGAAACAATCGGCATGCTTGGATTTACAAAATGCAATGAATTTAAGTTCACTATATTGCGTTGCAGCCCGTCCATCTTACAAAACACTTGTGTACTGTACTGGACCGTAATGCGAACGATTTATGTGCAGTAACGAGTAGTTTAGCCACTAAATTACCCGCTACTCTACTAAATTACTAACCTAGTGTGAACTAGGCTTTAAACTAAACAAACAAGGGAAGGCAAGTGAGGAAAAGATGAAAAAATGAATGAGAAAAATCTGCATGATCTATTTATATACAGGACGAAATCTTAAACAAATTGAATCTAAGTTGGACCAGACTAGGCCTTGGTTGGATTTTAAATTTGGAACGTAAAATATTATAGAAATAATACGAACGAATATTTTTCATAAACTTTATAATTGAGTTGTTTAGTCTAGACGCTTATTAGATGAATCTATTATCCTGAGCAAGTTTCGTCTTCATTGAGTTTAATCGCATTAAAGCTCCAAAACAAAATAGTAAACTTACTATAATGGATAAGTATTGTAAAAAGTGTTCCAGTTAATACAGTTTTAATTAATTCAACTAAGCATTTCGTTTCGAACGCAAACAAAAACAAATCCAACGGTGAAATAATTGCGAGTCTAATAAGCGCAAACACTGAAATGGAAAAAATAACTGAAAAAGAGTAGGACCATTACAGCAAACCGGAAAACGCTACAAATAGACGGGGTGGAGTTTTAATCTTGATTTTAATTCAGTTATCCGGCTATCGAACCGATAAATTGAATGGATATCATTTCGTAATCACATTCGTTTCCTGCATAACAACCTGATTTAAACAGCAAATCGGTCCAAAGGTCGCGAACTACCTTCTTCGTTCCGACGATAAGCGAATCGAATTCCTCCTTTACATCCATTAGAAATCCACTTTCGAATATGGCGTAGCCATCAATCAAATTACAAAATTTCATTTCGACATGTTCTATTATAAATAATGCGGAACAGGTGGGTTTTTGAACTAGATTATCCATAAATATTCCAGAGTATAGTCACATAACAATGACGAGGCTGATAATCAATCAATGAATTATTTATTAAAAATAAAAGATAAACCGACTAATAATCCTTGAGAGTTTGTAAATTTCGTTTTAGTAACTTAATTTTCTTAATTAAAAAATTACGATCGATAGAATATTTATGATTTTTTTTTTATTGAATTCAGATTTTGTGAATTTAGTATTTTGATGAATAAACATTTAGCACAAAATCGTATTTTATTGTAATTTACATTTCGAAACTAATACTTTTAGAAAGTTTGGAAAACATTTTTCTAAAACGTATCAATGTATTGACTCATGTGAAAACAGATTAATTTGAAAAACCTAAACAAACACGCGACCAGAGAAGACAAAATTGGATAGGCAAGAAAGGCTCAATCGATAAAACTCAATGCAGATAATGTTATACGGTCAGAACTAGATAGGCGAGCCGCATGCGGATGCTTGTACAGGCATTGCGGCTCTTGAAACATGATAAACTCCGTCGCCCTTCAGTTCAATCAGTTAAGCTTCGAGTTTTTACTTTACTTAAGATTAACGAGTTTATATCTAAAGGGTTTTTCATTAAGAGCGACGCATTTTGTATTTTCAATTAAAAGACTGGGTTAGTTATGGAAATGATTTTTATTTCAAATGAAAGTACAATCGATACCATTCATTATGGAATCCGACATCATTGAAATTTCCGTCGCGAAAGGGCTGGCACGAGTTAATTCGCTGAACCCAATTTGCCAGGACTCGAGCACACAAATCGGCCGAAATACCAGAAATTTCGCGTTGGATGTTGGCCTGTAACTCCTCTATCGTTGCGGGTGTGTTGGCACAGACCATCGATTTAATGTAACCCCAAAGGAAAAATTCCAAATGGGTTAAATCGCACGAACGCGAGGACCGTTTCGTGAGATAACTTGCTCGTCGAACTTGGTCATCAATAATTCGATTGTGTCGTACGTTGCATGTCACTTAACGTCGTCCTGTTGGCACCACATATCGCTCAACTCCACAGCGTCGAGCTGGTCCCAAAACTACTCCGATATCATGGCCCTGTAGCTATCGCCGTTGACGGTTGTTAGCGCGCCGTTTTCATCAAAAAAGAAAAATGGACCGATGGCGCCGCCGGTATGATAACCGCACCAAACACTTAATTTTTTCGGATAAAGTTGTGTCCTGTGCTACCCAATTTCGCGTTAGATGACCATTCGCATGTTGACCTGCAGCTCCTCTAACGTTGCTGGCTTGTTGGCATAGACCAACGATTTAATGTAGCCTCAAAGAAAAAAATCCAAAGGGGTTAAATCGCACGAACACGAAGTCTGTTGCGTGAGATATCTCGCTCGTCGAACTGGATCATCAATAATTCGATTGTGTCGTACGCTGTATGTCACGTTGCGTCGTCCTGTTGGAACCACATATCTCCCAACTCCACAGCGTCGAGCTGGTCCCAAAAATACCCCGATATCATGGCCTTGTAGCCATCGCCGTTGACGGTTGTTGGCGCGCCGTTTTCATCAAAAAAGAAAAATGGGCCGATGACGCCTCCGGTATGAAAACCGCACCAAACACTTAATTTTTTTGGATAAAGTTGTGTCCTATGCATCACTTCAGGCTGTCCAGTCGACCAAATTCGGCAATTTTTTCTTGTTGACACAACCATCGAGCCAGAAGTGAGATTCATCCGAAAAGATGATTTTCTTGTGAAAGTTGTCGTCAGTTTGCATCTGGTCCAGAGCCCAATTAGCGAATGTGCGAAGCTTACAATGGTCGGTTGACTTCAGTTCTTGAGTCAACGAAATCTTTACGGGCGGAGAGCCTCGTCAATTTCCTTCTGCAAAATTCACCCCACACTGGTCACACTGATGTTCAACGCCTGCGCTCGGCGTGGAATCGACATCCTTGACTGCTCACAGACACTCTCTCGAACGACCACGACATTTTCTTCACTTTCAGCATTACGTTGTCGCACAGGCACTGGGACATTAGGCTTACTGTCCACGTAGCCGCATGAATTACGCACGACATCGTCATTTTACACTTTTGTGCAGCTGGCTTGCATTTTGTGTGGAAATGGACGAGAGTGTGTCCACGGTGCGGCATCGTCGCTTTTGCGTATCGTCAGACTTTCGTCATGCAGCCTGCCACTACAAATGCATGCTGCGAGGATGCAAAAACAAGTGTAGCGACTAGAGGGTATCTTTTCTCGTACATTTTTTTCCCGGGAGACGGGAAATATAAATTTATTTTGGTTTTAATTGATTTTTTTATGGATTTGATTTGATTTAAGTATCCTTTCTTCCGGGTTGACATAATCTCGCATTACAGTGTTTCGTTTTCGTATTAAAGGTCCAACAATAAAAACTAATATTCGGGAGGTATTTTTAGTAATTCGGTAAAATGATTGGAAATAGAAATCATCTTCCCATAGCTCTCTTAAGCAACAAATAATCTGCAATTAATGTTTTTTGCAATAAATGGATGTAGCCAATACAATCTGCGTCTATATCGTCGCCTTCTAATAAAATTGTATGATGCAATCACGTCTTCATCATCGCTTGATGACATTTTCTCAGTGAAATAAAAACGTGCTTTCATGTCGCTAAACTTGAGAGAAATAAATCCAAAAGGGGGTTACTTTTTGATAGGGTAAATAATACCCGTACCCGTATCCTACGAAGAATATCTAAGTTTAGAATTATAAGTATAAAAGTCAAGAAAACTTGCATTCAGGCCGATTTGTTTTGGGCCGATTAGGACGGGATTATTTCTATAATTCAACGATCAGTACGAATGTAGATTAGACTGGGCCAAAAAAGGGCAGTGAAATAAAAACGTGCTTCCGCGTTGTTAAACTTGAGAGCTAAAATAAACCGTTTTGTAGTTTGCGTGACGAATGTATGACGATTGCGTGGACATATCTAAGATTCAAATGACGTCTTTCGTCATTTGTAGGTTTGCAGGCATTCGTCAAATGACGCCTCCGTGGACAGTAGGCCTTATGCAATGCATAAGTTGTTTCGAATTTTTGAACCAAACTTTGAATGAACTTTGATAAAAAATTTAACAACATGCAAACGTTGTTGAAGCGTGTATCTCTCCATGATTAAATGTCACAGACGTTTCAAATTATGAAAGAATTGCGAAGCCAGCTTCACTCCTATTTGAGAAATGCCAAAAACATAATGCGTCGTCTCTATTGAAAAACCCAATAGTAAAAATAAAACGTGTAGCAAAATTACATTAACAATAGTAAAATTGGTAATAATTAATAAATTAGCAATAATTAGTTTTTAATAATAAGTAATTATTATTTTGTCTAGATTACTGTAACTGGATTAAATTATCTACACATTGAGATATTACCCATTATAATTGAGTTGGAACTAACTGAGATACAAGCTAAACAAAACTAATTAGATATTATTAAATAGTGTCATATAAAAATGGAAATATTATAGAAAATTTTATCAGGAGCTAATAGAAATACATAAAGTAGATTAAATTAGCTGTTAATTTATATATAACACGTCTATGTAGTGTTAATACTTATATAACAATGATCGTTAATTGACTATAACGCATACGTAGCAATTTCCTAAATTCCTCATATCTCCGAATCTTTTAACAATATTTATATCAGTTAAAAATATGCTTAAAGTAATTTACATTATCTACAAAATGAGATATTAAAGAATTGCGTTCGACTTGACTGTATAAATATCATTTTTTTTAATATTTGGAGAAAAATGACGATATTTTCGAAAATATTGCCTATTTTATCCTAGCCTATTTACTATTTTGCCTAGGTTATCCTGTTTGCGTGACAAGTTGCCTCTTCTCATATGGAAATCTGCCTTTTTATGGCCGTATCCCAATGTTTTTAAATTTTCATATTTAAAAATGCTGACCTGCAACATTTCTGATTGTGAGCAGATGAAGTGTAAATAATACAATATTTGAATTAAACTTTTCTAAATGGGTGATTAAACAACAACTATACATAAATATAACATAAATAATTATGTATTAATTATACTACCAACAGAAAGATTTAATTAGACAAAATTAATAATTGTACATAACATGTGCAAATATTAAATGGACAATGGATAGACGAAATTAAATGGACAAGATTGAGTTCTACAAACATTGACAGACAACATTGATGAACAAAAATGAATTTCTCAATCCTTGATATAGAGACAAGACCATACCAAATGGAGAAAATTGTGTTGCACAATTAATCTAAATTTATCATTTAATATATTCTAATTTAAGAAGAATTTAGAATATATTCTAATTTAAATTTAAACCTGATTCTAACCATTCCCATTTTTCGAAAGCAAAATCAACTTTAATTTAAAATTGATAAAATCGCCAAGTAAATTAATCGATTATTAATTACACAGTTGTGTTTAAATCTTTCGTTAATCGAATATGATTTATTGATACATTTGGAAAATATCTCGTTTAATTTTACACAGTATTTAAACCTTATAACTAATTATTTAACTCGCTTAACTATTTGCAAAAATCGCAATTGAACATTAGTTTGGGAATCCATTGACCATTTATTGTTATTACCACATTTGTTATTACTTCTAATGCATTGAAATTATTTCCATTGTGCATTGTTGTAACAAATATCTTATTTCATCAAAACAAGCACCAAATCTTACTTAGTAGACCAAATCTTACTTTCTAGTAAATTCCTCTACTGAACGATCTAAGGTACAGGGTGTTAGGTAAACATGCGGCAAAATTCACGATGTTATTCCTTGACCTATTCCAAGAATCTTTTGTCCTGTAATGATTTCTGAAAAACCCCTTTGTTTCGAAGATACAGGTTGAACAAGATTTGCGACAACCATTTTCGATATTTCGAACGCATATGTTGAAAGTAAATTCCATTTAATATTGTCTAGAGAAAATCAAAGGTAAACATATTAGTCGCTACGCAATTTCTTATATTAGCCAATTTAAGTTGTACAAAACATTTTTTAAAAATATTAAATATTAACTAATTATAAATAAAAAGTTACTAGTATACTAAACTAATTTAGTGTAGTTTAGTACACTAAACTAATCACAAATTATGTGATATCTCATATCTTGCACAAAAAAAAGGTCTTGCACCACTTTCAAAATAAACGGTTCATTTGTTGAAATCATTAATGTAAATACAAGTATGGCGTTATCCAATGAGTTTATCAAGTACAAAAAATTGTTGGCAATAACATGGAACGGCTGTTTTATCTACTAACGTACAAGTGGATTTCATTATTTATACGTCTCGTCAGTGATCGTCACCTGTATGTTTACATTGAGTGACGTTTGGCTGTTTGACGTAACTTTAATAGTTAGCTAGGTCCTCTATGAGGTCCATCTATACGAACGCCGATATGACTGACATGCATTTCATGTATGGACTTGCTGATGGCAATCCATTACAAGCGAGAAGATTCTACATTGAACCGTAATATCACGGTTAATCACGGGGATATGAAACCGTAATATCTCCGATCGAAAAATCTTTGAAAACAGTCACCAAGTCTTCGTGAAACAGGCACATTGAAACGAAATGAAGGGCCACGAGGATTAATAATAGTAAGAACGGTAAAACTGGAACAGAATGTGCTGGACATGATCCAAGTACTTCTAGGCGTCAAATTGTCAAATACTGAATGTAAGTCATTGGACAGCTTTGAAAATTCTTAGGGGCAATTCGTTGTATCCATACCACATTCAACGTGTTCAGGCTCTACTACTGCTGATTATCGTCTACGTATTAACGCAATACGTAGATGTCAATGGCTTTTGCAAATATTAGTTCTAATCCCTCAATTCGTGACACAGATTGTTTTTACCGATGAAGCCAGTTTCTCATGAAATGCAATAAGGAATTTTGATAAAAAAGTGGGGGCAGATGAAAATCCGCATGAGGTATGTGAAAATCGATTTCAACAACAGTTCTCCTTAAATATGTGGGTTTTTATTGTAGGTGACTATCTAATTGGACCGGTATTTCTACCAGCAAGACTTACTGTTGAGATGTGTCGCAACTTTTTGGAAGAAACACTGCCCGAGTTTCTGCAGAATGCGACAAGAATTACAATGTGGTTTATGCACGATATTACATCACCACATTTCAGTTTGGTTGCTCGTGATTTTTTAACAGCAACATACGGAGGTCGATGGGCTGGTCAGGGTGGGCCACTCGCATGGCCTGGTGGGCCACACGCTCGTTCCCCAGACTTAAACCCCCTGGATTATTTCTTATGGGGCTATCTGAAGTCAATAGTTTTCGCTACTCCAGTGGAGAATTCGGACGAATTTTGAAACCGGATAATTGCTGGGTGTAACTCATTTAGAAATAACCCTGGTGTGTTTGAAAGAGTTCGACACTCAATGACGAGAAGATTGAATGTGAATTGAATGTGATTGAATTGAATTGTATCCAGGCTGGAGCAATCGAGCATTCATTGTAGATTGAGCAAATTTACATGTACTTTTTGATAATAAAATGTTGTTACTGTCGCAAATTTTGTTCACCCTGTACCTTTGAAACAAAGGGTTCTTTAGAAATCATCATAAGACAACATATGCTTATAATAGGCCAAGGAATAACCGCTTGAATTTTTAACACATGTTTACCTAAGACCCTGTTTATTAATTGACTACTATTAAAACACATATCGATGGTCAACTTAAGAAAAGGACAGAAAGAAGTCTGATCTTGAAGATGTTATGAAAATAAGATTTTGGTATATTTGTGTTCGTCTCATAGATTGAAAAGTGCTTTTTCATGAGGATTTCTAATCCACAAGCAAAAATTCTGTTTTACTTCCTGGCGTTCCCGTTGTTAGTCTGTTTTACTTCCTCCTAGTAAAAGGCGTAAGTCTAAAATTGTTACTTGTTTTGATTGGCAAAGTTATTTAAGTAATGCTTATCTGTAAAGCACTGAAAACAAAATAAATCTGCAATTTAGCCAACTAGACAACATCAGTGTTTTGTCTTTCCTGTAAAGTTTCGTATTTTGAACTTACGTTTTTTGCAAGTAGACCATCGACATATTTCATAAATATATAAAATATAATGTTTAATAGTGTAATGTATATAGTATATTTTGTTACTAGGGCGGTATATATAGTATATTTTGCAACATTCATACCGCCCGTGATACAAACAATATTTTTTTATTACTCATGCGAGGGGATGTATCTTACAAGTTTGGGATCCAGGAGCTATCGAAAAGAAATAAAATAAAAAATGAGGAATTTGATTTTTGAATTGTCTCCGGTGGTGTGGATTCGTCAAAAGAACTCTCCTCAGTCCCCGGTATTACCATAGGATTTACACACATTTTAAAACGTTTTCTTTAATTTTTATTATTATTTTGTAATGAAAAAAATTTATAACACTTTCACGTGACTTTTTTAATAGTGAGGTCTTGATTGTGTTTATTTTATTAATTTATTTGTTTTTTATTTGAATGTAACCTAGCGATATTGAATATTTGCGTGCGTTACCCAGGTGATGTGAAAATCACCAACGAGAAGTGGCATTTTTTAACGAGAAGTGGCAATTAAAAAACGTGCGTCAAGAAGTTCTTCCGGCGCATGAGTAATAAAAAATATATATTGCCATCGTTGATCCATTATGTTGACCTTATGTTGACTGAGGGTGAAACCCTCATCTGCTCCAGGCCCAGCCCGCGCAAATCTTCCAAGACCACTCGGTCTTGGAAGATCGCCGACTGGGACTCCTTCCAATCCTCAATCTCTCTCTCCCTTCCCTCTCCAAACATCAACTCTGGCCTTGACCTATTCCTATCCTCCGTCATAGACTCCCTCACCTACTCAATCCACTCAGCCATAAATACAAGTGTCCCAACGAAAGTCATCCCTCTCGACCGTCCCCCAATTCCTAGCTTCATAGTCTCCCTTATCAAACAAAAACGCATCCTCTACCGCTCTTACAAAGCCTCTCACGACCCCCTCACCAAAGCTTCCTGGAACCGCCTCAACGCCCTCATTAAACTCAAGCTCCGTTCCTTCCGCGAATCCTCCTGGATCGCTACCACCTCCAACCTCAACCCCAAGGACGGCGGCAAATTCTGGAAAGCCCTAAACACGCTTACTGGCCGCAACCGCCGTCCTAACCACAATCTCCTCGTGGAGAACAAGATCCTCACCTCTTCCCCAGACAAGGCCCTGGCCTTTGCGTCCCACCTCGAGAAGGTTCACCTTCTCTCTTCACCCCTCTTTCATCAACCCTTCTTTGTCGAGACGACCAACCTCATCAAACTCTCTCCCCTTTCTCCTCTACCATGGTCTCCCCAAGTCATCCCAATGATAGACGCTGATGAACCCTGCACCACCCCCATAACAACTGACGTAGTCAGATGCATCCTCGCCAACGCCAAAACAAACTCCGCCCCTGGCCCCGACGGCATCCCCTAGATTGCCCTCAAACACCTCTCATCTCTCTACAACACATGCCTCTCCTCCGGCACTTTCCCTGCCCAATGGAAAAGTGCTCACACCATTATGATCCTCAAACCAGGCAAAAACAACAACTCCCCGGACTCCTATCGACCAATTTCCCTCTTCTCTACCATTGGGAAGGCTTTAGAAAGAATCTTCTCCCAACGGCTCCGCACCTTCTGCGACTCCCACCACCTCATCTCCAACCACCAGAGCGGCTTCATGCCTAACAGATCCACCCAACACTCCATCCTCAACCTCACCTCCAGTCTAGCTATCTCCCACAACTCCGGTCAGGTCTCTGTCGCCCTCTTCCTAGATATACACCGCGCCTTTGACACCGTCTGGCACGACGGCCTGATAAAAAAACTTATCCTCCTCCAATTCCCCTGGCCTCTAATTCGCCTCGTCCACGACTTCCTCAACTATCGTTTCTGCCGGGTGAAGCACGGCGACTCACTCTCGCTGCCCTTCACTCCTGTCGCGGTTGTCCTCCAGGGCTCTCTCCTGTCTCCCCTCATTTTCAACCTCTTCTGCCACGACATTCCCACCCCAACCTTGCCCGACTGCCATCTCCAGCAATTCGCTGATGAAACCGTGGTATGGGCCTCAAATCGCCTCCCTAAGGTTGCTGCTTCCCGCCTAAACTCCCACCTAAAAACCCTGGAGGCCTGGATGAGCTTCTGGCGCATCCAGATGAACCCCAAGAAATCACAACTCGTCTTCTTCCACCATCCCTATCTAAGGGGTGCTCTTCCCTTCCCCAACATCCGACTCCATGGCGAAATAATCAAACCTCAACCCTCCGCCACCTATCTAGGCATCATCCTCCACAAATCTCTCCGTCAACCTTCCAACACCTCCCGTTGCATTAACCTAATGCGCAAACGCTTTCGTCTTCTATACTGCCTCCGTAGTCGCCTCGGCGGCTGCTCCTCCAAAGTCCTCCTCTTCACCTACAAAACCTTCGTAAGACCAATTCTCGATCAAGTCTGCGCTCTTTCCCTCAGCCATGGATCCCACCTTCGCCGACTTCTGGCTTTCGAAAGATCCTGCCTCCGCCGCATATTCCGCCTGCCCCCCAATTTCCCATCCTCCCTCCTGCCCGAAATCTCCAACATGATACCATTCGATGTCCGCCTCTCCCGACTGCAAGGTCGCCTTTCCTCAAAAATCATATCCAATCAACCCCCAGTTCTCTACATCTTCCAAAAACCCCCTGTCACGATTCGTCACAAAATCCCCAAACGCAAGATCCCCATCCCCTACCTCAAACTCCTATCTCATTGCACCACCGAACTCCCACCCGAGCTATCTTCCATCCTCAGCTCTGCTCCCGCTGCATTCAAATAAATGACCATCCAAACCCAAGAAATTTATAAAAAAAAAAAAAAAATTAGTAACAATGAATAAATAGAAAAAATAATAATAAGCTAAAAGAAAAAAAAAATTAAACAGCAAATAATAAGGAAAAAAAATATATATACAATAAATAAATAAAACAAATAACAAAAAAAAAAAAAAGAACCGGTCCCAACCAACCAGGGGGGTAATAAAAATAAAATTAAAAAAAAAAAACAACAGCATCCTCGAACTCCACACCCAACCCACACTTGTTATTTCTCCCTCGCGCCAATATATGTTTTCTGCGTGTAAGCTCTGCCACAGCTGCGAGGTTGGCCACCGTTGGTCTAGACCAGAAACTTTTTGAAACAAAAGAGCCAAAAGTTACTTTTTACAAAATTTCACAATTTTTCTATTGATTAAATTCAATCTGGGTCATAACTTGTTTTAGGTTTCAAGCACGACTCTAGATTTTTATTTGTAAGTTTCTTACTTTACATTTTATTATATTCCTGCAAGAGAACGCTTGCACAAATATTTCGACCCGAAGATCGTCAGCACTCCAAATGAATTTTTTCACCTCACTGTAGTATTCCATATGTCGAATATTTGTGCCTCGACTCGCGGCATTTCTTTTAGAGCTGACCACTTGTGCTGCGTGACGTGCATGCGTTTCTTGACCTCCAACTCCTCCAACTTGCTCTTGAGGTTTGTGAAGTTCCACAAGCCTTTGATTTTCAGATCCAGAAATTCTGTTTGAAGAGATCCAGCATCAATTGCAAATGATTTAATGTTGATCGAATTTGTATTTGTGTTGAGAGTATTTACTATGAACGCGAGAGAAGTTTTGTTTGTTTTGAATTGCTCGAATCAATTAACATATCCAATCTTAATATTTTTTATAGGTACGCTGAAGTAACTAACGAGTTAAATAAATAGTTGCATTGGCTTCATCGCGATTTTGCTTCAAATTTTTAAAATGAAGTAATTTACCGCTTTCCATGTCTTCAACAAGAAAAAGTAAATTCAAGTAAATAAATCCACATTTTTTTTCGAAACAAACTACTTCTTCCAGAAATGCATAGACTGAGTTTCCCTTTTCTTTTAGATTTGCAACTTTTTGTTTGGTGAAATCTTGATGCCTTGATTGATTGATGAAAGTTGATTTATTTTGCAGTTTTAGATTTACTTTCATTGTGATATCTACCAGTTCAATTTTTGCAGCCATGTCTTCTTTCATTTAGGGATTGTCAATGCCTTTTTCACTGAGGAATGTTCTTATTTTACTCAAGCACTTTATTGTGCAGAAGTAGGTCAGAATACCGCCTCCCTATTTCTTTAAGGATTTTTTTTAATTAGCGATGTTAGTGTGCTTTTGCCAAGATGCTGATAATAATCTTAATTACTAAGTTCATGACCTCAACTATTTTGGCCGGAAATATTTTGGCACAAAGCGCTTCTGGATAAATTATACAGTGAAACGTTAGACTTTCTTGGATTATTTTTTTCTGAAGAATCGATGTTAACCCTCTATTTATTCCTGCAATACTACTGGCTCCATCAGTTGCTATTCAAACGATTTTATTTAAATCGACTCCATTGTCTTCCAGGCATTTTTGCACAGCATATCTTTTGCACAGCGTTTGCACTGAAAGTGGTAGCTATCCTTGCAGTTCTTCTTTTGGACCTTGGGGCGACTTCTGCTTGATGAAGTTGCTAAAAGGGCAACTTGTACCATGTCTTTTATGCCGCTAGACTCATCTATAGCAAGTGATAAGGCAGGAGCCAGTTTAGTATCTTCCACTTGCATATGTGTTTCATTCAAAGACATTTGAGCAGTTCTATCTTGTAATGTTTTAGCAGATAATCGCAAATCTTTGATTTTTTCATAATTTCTGCTTTGTTTTTGAAATCAAAACAGTTCTATGAAAGAATCTTTGACGTACTCACCATCTTTGAATGATTTCTCCTTTTTGCAATTTTTACTGATACTGCAAAGCTTGCGGAATTTACATTATTTGGAGATTGAGAGTTACTTAGCATAGAACTTCAAATTCTTCAACATCTTTTTGCCGTGCCGTCACCGGCCGAATATTTACCAGCGAACTGGGAATGGTTTGTAGTGAAGTGTATCTCCAAATTTGACTTATTGCGTGCCAGTTTTGATTGGCAAATGAGAGAAGTCGGAAACCTATCTGTGTTGCTTATGAACTTAAACGACTCAAGCCCAATCCCGATTAACTTCTCGATTTTCTTCCTCGAAAGACGATGCGCAAAAAAATTAAATCCGAATGTGATTTCATACAGTGTGATTTATAGCAGACAATGACAAAAAGTAGCAGGTGCAATAAACAAAATAAGTTTTGTATGATCCATTGCACGATTTTAAGGGTTTTGATAGTAAAATAATTATTTTTTGCTTAATTGTATTGGAGAGACGCAATTTTACATTGAAAGAGCCGGCGCATGCCAGCCGTAAATTGTCGACCCGTGGTTTAGACTATATAGACAAGAATAGAAAGAGAAAATAGACATATGATACAGATGAAAGTAGACAGCTAGCATTAAGGGACAAAGCTATACAGACAAGGTAAGACACAATCAAAATTAAACTGAAAAACAATTCAAGACTAGGAAAATATACAAGTATGTCCTCGTCTGAACAAACAACACTAGACAAAAACTTCCATTACCATATGTAGTGCTTGATAAGTAAGATTATGTTTCACTGCTGAGATATTTCAATGCCGAGAAATCTCAGTGCCGACTATCTGGTGTCAAGTTGACCGATGAAAGTTCCCCAGAGCCAAGTTGTCGCACATCGAGATATTTAATTTTATACAGGCAGGGTCAAAAAGTAAACTAACTGAATCTAGCCGCCAGTCAAGACTCATTAGACTAAGCAAATAATAATATTCAGTCACTACAGACCTCAGGAGATAATTTTTAAACTAATTATTGTTTTATATTTTTACCATAATAGATTACGAATTTTAGTCATTACTACAAATGTTTCATAACTACTTTTTAGTAGTAAGGGAAAGTTGAACACAAAATAGAATAATTTAATTGAAGAAAATCAATCAAAAACATCTTTCTTCAATATATCTCAGCAGTGCCTGGTTAAACTTAAATTAGTAATAGAAACGTTTAAACATTTAAGTTATTATTCAAATCGTTCAAGTTTTTCTTACTTTGCAGACAAAATGGACGGGCGCGGGCTGGGGTTATTATAAATTTTTCCAAAAGATAAAAAAAATTACAAAATATGAAAATGTTCACGATTTTCTTATTTTTGCCTATTCAGGGGAAATGGGGCTATACTACTATTTGCTTACGTAAACACCCTCTTAGTTATAAAAATCATGATTTTTTTTCAGATTATTCTTACAAAACCAATTGATGTTTAACAAACCAATATAGAAGACAATGTTTGAAACAATTTCCTTTTCATACCTTTTTCTCATTATATCAATACTATTATCCAAACCATTTATGCATTTTGAACAAACAGCACTTCAAACAAAAAAATTTCTAATAGATTTTTGATTATCTTACAAGAATATTTTACTTTCCCGGATGTTACTTTTCCTCATACAAAGCTATACATATTTATTTGAAAGTCTTAAAAAGAAAAGGTATCAAGATTTCACCAAACAAAAAGTTGCAATTGATTTATTTCTTTAATTAATCCACATGGACGTAATCATAGTCTTGATAGTGAAAGTGATTTTTACCCATTTGTTTTTACTTTGAATTATATTTATTAACAAAACTTGAAGTAAGAATAAAAAATAGTAATTTTAAAAGCAGATGTAGAAAGTGAAAGCTCGAGAAGATGGAAATGTTTAAGTTTATGTGAAGGAAATACGAGGAAATTATGTCGAATAAAATTGATTGGATTGAGTAATAGAAGAAAATTACGATTGGATAACATTGATTATTTTTTGTCGAAAAGAAATATATTATTGGGAAAATCTTTGGGGAAAATAGAACAATAAAGAAAAGGAAATCAACTTTTATTTAAGACAGTAAAAGGGAGAAAAAGGAAAATTTACAACGGGATAAGTGTCAATATTGTCACAGAGAAAGATTCTTGCCACAGGAAAACTGCGAACATGAGAATCTTATGTGAATCATATTACATAATTTATCCCTCTGATGGACTCTTGGGGGTTACTGTCACCCTGTTTTCCTTTTAATAATAAAACTGAAGCACCCTTGTCCACTTTTAGTAGCTTTCCGATGGACTACAATGTCTCTTAGAATTCAATTTACTTTACTGCTCTAAGATAAATTGATGAGGTTCTTTTAACTTTGAGGCATTCAGAATGTTCCAGCTTTGATGCGTAAATGTACATGTCAGATATTTAAAATTATCTCAAGTTTCGTGCATCAACGTGTTAATAAAACAGACTTATAATTGAACAATGCGAGCAGTCGAGCAGTCGGTCGTGAAAGAAGTTTAATATATATACATTTAAATATATATTTAATAATTGATATGAATTATTTTTATGTGATATTAATACAGATATGTCAAGAGAGTTACGCTCTAAAGCCTTGGAAGGTCAAGGATATAACATTATTGAATATCTGGCTAGTCCTGTTTTTTCTAACTTGATAGCCGAAATTGTAAAAATAAATGCGGAGGTGGTTGAAGCTAGTCTAACTGCCAAAATTGCCGACTTGGACGAGAAAATGGATACATTATTACAATTAAAGGGTATAAATGCAAGTCAATGTTCAGATCTAACAATAATAGAAAATAATAATATATTAGAAACTCCTCAAAGTTCTAAAACGCAAAATTCAAACGCTCTACCTGCCGAAGTTCTACAAAAAAAGATAACGGCTATCAATTTCTGAACGCAGAAGAAGATAACCCAACATATCAAATTGAAAAAAACTCAAGTTTTGGACTAAAAAATCTCAATAATCGCACAAATGATAAAACGGTAAATACAAACGAAAATGAAAACAACAACGAAGAAATTAAGAAGCGGAACCGACAATCACATACGATATATGGAAACTCCGAAACTGCTACAATAAAAGCGGCGAAAAAATATGCCCATATACATGTGTTCAAATTAGATCCAATTCCCACAGAAGCAGATATAAATGAGTATTTACGAAGTAAAATAAATATTGATTCGCTTCAATGTAAAAAACTAGAGGCAAAACACCCTGACGAATATTCGTCATTTAAGGTGACCCATATGAATATTTAGAGGAACTGAATAAACCGGAAACGTGGCCGAGATATGCATGTGTTAATCGTTATTTTATAAACCCCAGAAAGAAGAAAAATACACGTTAAATGAGGCAATACATGTGATACCTACCAAACCACTAAGTAAAAATTTGGGAACAAGGACCAAGGAATATGTCACAAATTAATTTTGTACATAAATATACAAAGTTTAAATAAAAAAATACATCAATTAGAAATAATAACCTCAGAATATAAACCACAATTATTATGTTTAACTGAGACATGGATGAGTGAGGATAAATTGAAGCAAGTCAATCTTCCAGATTACAAGCTAATTAGTGCCTATTGCAGAAGTAATTACAGTGGAGGAGGTGTCGCCATTTGGGCAAAACAGGACTTAAAAGACTGCAAAGAGAAAGAAAATGTTGCCAGCATCTCAACGGAAAAACATATAGAATTATGTGCAACAGAGGTGACTAATAAAGATGAAAAAGACAAAAAAAATATTATCAATATATACAGGCCACCATTAGGATGCATTACAACTTTCTTTATTACCATGGAAAACGTACTTGAATCGATTTTCTACAAATTTAAGGAAATAATTATTGTGGGAGACTTCAATATAAACTTTCAAGATACATCAAAAGAAAGGGATAATCTGCTTAACATGATAAAATCATATGGCCTAATAAAAAGAATAAAGCAATATACAAGGATAACGGCGACGTGTCAAAGTCTCATTGATAACATTTTTACAAATATTAACTTTACGCCTTATATCACAGTAAAAGACACGACCTTGTCCGACCGCAGGCTCATATTAGTAGACAGCACCGTGGAAATCCAGGAAAGATATAAACAAAAAATGAAGATAACGAGAAATTTTGGAATAACCAACAGGACATACTTCCAACAAGCTTTGATGGAAGAATCATGGGAAAGTGTATATAAGGAACCAAATGCAAATGTGAAAACCGCAGCATTTCTAGAAAGACTGCAATATCACTTTTTTCAATGATTTCCACTAGTAAAGTGTAAGTCGAATTGGAAATCCTGGATAACAACCGAGATCAAACAGTCTAGTAGTAAATTAAAAGATCTATTTATTCTTCAAAAACAGTTTACAATCTTAAAAAATCAATACAAGCCTGAAAATATAAAACATCATAAGGTAATTATAGACACAAAAAGAAACTACTACGGCGAATTGATCAACAAATCAAATAATAAACAAAAAACTATGTGGCAAATAATCAACAAGTGTTCCAATAAGAATCAAAAACCATCAATTACTGAACTCAAAATAGACAATAAAATAGTAACTAATCCAAAAGTGATAGCCACGAATTTTAATATTTTTTTTAAAACTGCACCCGAGACGGTTTGCCCAAATATTCAACCTACCTGCATAGACAATAGACATATACCTGTTAACAGTAAAACCATGTTTTTATACGAAGTGACAAAAAATGAGGTGAAAAATATAATATTAAAATAAAAAGTAGTGGGCCAGACCAGCTACCCTGCCAATTGATCAGACAATTTTGTACAGAACTAAGTGAGCCAATAGTCAATATAATTAACTGTTCTTTTGAAAGTGAAACATATCCTGATATTTTTAAACTGTGCAATTGTGCCAGTGTTCAAAAAAGGGGATAAACAAATAATCAACAACTATAGACCGGTCGCCCTTTTATCAGTAATAGCCAAGATTATCGAATACACTATGGAAAGCAGACTCTCATCATTTCTGTTTAAATACAATATCGTTCCAAGACAACAACATGGTTTCTGTAGGAACAATCCACAATGACAGCTATACAAGAAGTTTACGGAAAAATAATTTCAGAGGTGGATAGTTGAAGATGCCCAATTGTCATTTTCTGTGACTTGAGTAAGGCTTTCGACTGTGTTTCACATGAAAAGGCATTAACTTACCAGGTATGGCATACGAGGTAAAACTGGAAGGTGGTTTAAATCCTACCTAACTAATAGAAAGCAATTTGTAAGGGTGGGGCAAATGAATTCCAACACTATTTCAACTTATGTAGGGGTCCCACAGGGAAGTGTGTTAGCAGCCATCCTGTTTTCGATATACACGGCCGATCTGATTAGTTATGTGGGAGGAGGCAGGATTACTCTCTATGCCGATGATGCCAGTGTACTTGTCTCAAATAATAGCTCAGAAGTACTCCAATTGGAAACCGCTGACGTAAGAAGTAAGTTATATACATGGTTTTCTGCCAATAACTTACTATTAAATGGGGAAAAAACGAAATATATTAGGTTTCAATCAGCAAGACGGGTAAGATCTGCAGATCTATCACTAACTGTTGGAAACCATAATATATAGAGAACGGGGCAGATAAAGTTCCTGGGCATACTGCTAGAGGAGCATCTTACGTGGAACAAAATGGCTGAACACATAATCAGCAAAATAAACTCGAAGGCATATCTTATTAGAACAATACGGTAAATCTTACCTAAGTCGGCAATTATGAATTTTTATCATGCAGAGATTAATGCCACTCTGGCATATGGAATTCTAGTTTGGGGAGCAACACATCTGACAGCAATATTTTTGGCTCAAAAAAAATAGTAAGGGCAATAACCGGCATATCGAGGAAATCTTCATGCAAACCCCACTTCAAAGAGCTTTTGAAGAAATTCTAACGGTACCATCCTTATATATTTGGGAAGTGGCATGTCATATGCACGGGAACCTGGAATCCTTCAAGTTAAACAGTGATAAGCATAATTACAACACCAGAAATTGCTTAAAATTATATACGCCAAAAAGCAATCTAACACTCCAGAGAACCTAATAGAATTGGAATAAAAATTTATAATAGCATCCCAGAAAATATAAAAGATGAGAAGACATACAAAACATTCCGTAAAAAACTAAAACGCTTTCTTGTTGAAATGTGCTACTATGGTATTGAAGAATTTATAAGAAGTGATTGTAAATAGAAACTAGATTTAGAACTTATACCACATGTTTAAGTATTCTTTTGGTTTTTATTTCTTTAGCGTTATTCTTTTTTATTTTTTTTATTTTTAGGGTTACAGTGTTAATTTAAGTATTTTTATTTTACTTTTATTTTGTTCCCCTTTTGACTTATCAAATACTGAGTACTACATCACATGATAAATAAAGATTTTGATTTGATTTGATTTGAATGTTAATGAACATTTGGGAATGCTTCTATAAGTAAATATAATTATTGGTAAACTACATCTGTTGTTTGTTTTATTTTATTATAGAAGTATACCAGACTTTATAAACTAACAGAAAATTCAAAAGAGCCAAGACTGGAAAAAGAAGGACCTTATGCTGTTTTTACCTTAATGCTTAAAACACTTGATACACAACACTAAATGGAATTATTTTTAATTTTTGATAACACTCTCACTCTCACAAGATGACAATTGCAGATTCTTCAACTAAGCAAGGCAAACGGAATACCGTTGAGACCCCATACATCTGCTGAAGGACTGCGGAGCATTGCTCCACGCGAGACAAGTATGCGTTGGAGCATATGTTTCTACGTCGACTGATTCAAGAATTAATTTTGTTATTTTTATAAAAAAATGACATACAAAGCAGCTGAATTAAGATTTCAGATCATGATAGAAGCACGATTGAATATGTACAAGACATTTGTCCGATGGCCTCAAGTGCGTTGTTTGTGATGTTGCATTTCAGTTTCTCCCAGGCTTCGTAAATGGTGTCCTGGTCTTGTATGCTGTTGGATGTTATTTTCTCTGCCAGCCGGTTCTCATATAGCATCCTTGTGCTTTCTGCTGTTAGTGCCTCTATATTAAACTTATGGCCTTTTTCCAGCTCTTTGTGCTTTTGTCTTGTCGCTTTGAAACGGTATTTGCATACAACAAGTTGGTGTTCTGTGCCTATGTTAGCTGATGGGAATACCCTTACGTCTGTGATCTTATTTGGGTGGATTTTTCTGTTGGTGATGATGTGGTCTATTATAGACCGTTGCCCTCTCGTGTTTTGATATGTAAATTTTTGTTGGTCTTTATGTTGGATGTAGGTGTTATTAATCGTAGTTGGATTTGGACACACATGTCTATGAGTAGCATACCGTTGTCATTAGTTGTGTGTTCCCAAATCTATTTATTACTCCTGGGATTATATTGTCTCCAATTCTTGCGTTTTATGTTTTTTCCGCTTTATATTTTATGTTTTTTCCACTGTAGCACATGAGGTAGTTGTGAATGAATGTGTTGCCGCGTCCCTTTTTCTTCGTTTCAGACAGTATACAGATGTCTATTTTCTGTTTATTTAGTGCTGCGATGATTTCGTATGACTTATTGTTCCATGTGTTTATGTTCCACCCGGCAGTCCTAACCTCACTTTATCGTAGTAGTTTTTTCCATTTTTCCTTGTTTCTTGCGTGGTCGTCAACGTGTATCAGTCCTTCCGAGGCTTGAGGATTTCTTCCTTGAGCATTTGATGGTTTTTTTGCGGGGGGTAGGTTGCTAGCCTCGTCCCCAAACCCTCCTCTTTTTTGACCTGGGCTTGGGACCGGCGCTGGCAGAGTTAGGTTTTTATAAAATAGGTTTTACAGGACGTTCTCTTGGTAGCACCTATAATGATGCATCTATCTTGCATCTTGAGCTTTGAATATTTTGTGTATTTATTGTGTATTATATACATTGTCCCCAAACCATATAAAAATTCCGTATAAAAGTGTGGATTGAATTTCTACGTAGAATATCTGTAATAGCATTCAGCTACTAACTAGCTTTTTTATTAATCTCATTAAGTATATTTTACGGTTAATTGACTTCACAATCGAATCACTTGTGGTATTCCACGTCAGGAATTCCTCAAAAGCTAGCAATTTAGTATTGTTGTTTCATTGTAATTTTTCTTGGCCAATTGTCAATTGTATTGTAGGAGCTTATTTTCTGCGGCTTCAGTCTCTCGGTCATGGAGTCCGCTGATCAAATAAAACTGGCATCGTCCTCATACAGGGTGCATTCTTTCCCCTCAAGATAATGAACAATATCTTAGTGTATAAGGAGAATAATGTCGGCGCGAGCACACTCCCTTATGGTACACCGATTTTGGTATTGTATAATAGTTTGGAGACACCTATTTTGTGGTTGTGCTTGATATTAGTGACCTGCTTCCTGTTGTGGAGATACCACTGAAACCAGCGACCTGTCTTGCTTCTGATACCATATCTATTCAGTTTATTTAGGAGTGTCTGATGTGAGATGCAGTCGAAGGCCTTAGACAAATCGCAAAAAGTACCGACCGGTGATTTGACCACACTGAGAATTGTGTGATAAAAAACCAGGATTGTGGTGGATTTTCCCTTTCTAAAACCGTGTTGTTCCTTTGGTATTAAATTGTTTTTGTTTATAAAACTCAACAATTTTTTTCATGCTGTACTCCATTACTGTTGCCACTGTTGATAGTAGAGAGATTAGTCTATAATTGTATAGCTTATGTTTATTTCCGTTTTTGTGTACCGGGATAATAGCGGCTGTTTTTAGTGATGTAGGATAGGATTCAATATGCAATGAATAATTTACTAGCTCTGTAATTGACCGTGCCAGCTTATTGCCAAATTCCTTTATGATGTTGTAGGGCAGCGATCTGGCCCATAACTCGCTCTGTTTTTGATTTTTTGCAATAGTTCTGCCATTTCCACCTTAAACACTCAAGGCTTATTATACAATAAAATATTTGGACAAAACAAAAAAAAATACGTGCCCCTTTAATGTGGCAAATAAGTTAATTTTACAAAAATAAGTCGGATCTGATTAGGTTAACTTGACACAACTTGTACTGCGACCTTTATAGATCTATTGTACCCCACCCTCCTCCTCCAAGCGTTGGTGTGCTTACCCATTTAGAGCGCCTCCTCTAATCCTGATTCCTCTAGGAATTTCAGGATCTGGGTGGAATTCAAGGCCTGCAGCTCCTCTGTGTTCAAGCAGTGAGCCCCAAGGTACATCTGTCTCTTTCGGAGTAATGCTCCGCAGTCTTTGAGCAGATGTATGGGTGTTTCTTCTGCTGAGCCACAGAATCTACATCCGTCATCCTCCTTTAGGCCTAGGGCCTTGAGATGTTTCCTAAGTCTACAGTGTCCCGTCAGGACTGTCAGAATTCTAAGCTTGTTGTTGCTTAATTTTTGGCAAGCTTTTGTTCTCTTCTGGTTAAAAGATCCCAGCATCACTTTGGACTGCCTTAGCCCTGGAAGTTCTTTCCAGGTTTTAATCCATATTCCTCTTGTTTCTTCATCTAAACTGTTGTGGATGGTGTTCACACTCATGCCGCATAAGGGTTCCGTACCTATAAAGGTATGAGGTTAACTTACTGTGTGATTAATTATTCAATTGACGCTTTGTCTAAAAATGTATGTAAATGTATACATTAAATAGAACATATGTACACATTTGCCAGATTGGTTGATAAATGTGAGTTCAATGTAGATTTGTCAACCATTTCTCGCACTTGATTAACATAATCTTTTTGGATCCTATTTAGATTTGCAACAAATTTTATATAACAATGTAAATGTATTATTTCAATTAATTAAATAAACTAATGAGAGTTTTACAAAATTGTTTTTGATTCTCAAAATAAATAAAAAATACTGCTAATTTTAATGATTTTACGATAATTTTATACAAATTCCCCTAAATTTTGAATATAAGTTTTAACATATATTTCAGGATTTCCTTTGAATTTCTCTTAATTTAAATAATAATTTATTTTGATTTTTTCGCAAATTAAAAAAAGAAGAAAGGTGACAGATTTACACTTTTTCTGTGGATTTGCTGCATTTTTTCGACAAATTTTCCCTAATTTTAGCGAATTTTCATCGAAGCTATGTCTTAACAAATTCCCCCAAATTCTAGCAAAGTTTCCGCCTCAATTTTCGCGAAATTTTGAACATCATTTTAGAAATAAAGAATAATAATATCTTCCTGCAACAACTTTCTTTCACTAAAATTTAACAAATTTTCCTAAAATCTACTTAATAATCAATGCAAAAACTTACCCACCATAGCAGAAATTTCAAGAAAAATTTCACAACGACAAAACGTTCTCTCAATCTTTTAGCACAATTTTCACTGAATTTTCGCAATTTTTGCTCACAAGAAAATTCATTCATATCACACGCACACTAATAACTAAATTCAGAATAGTATTCATACTCCACTTTTTTGCATAATTTACGCTCGCTTCGACCCGATTTGTTTATATTTTTTGGACCCCCACGGCCAAGAAACAAACGAAAAGCTACAAATCGCTACCATTTACTGTTTACCAAACAGAATAACTACGCAAATTAGTAAAACAAGGGCAGATTCCACCCTAAAACTTCTAATCTTGTGTATTCACACAACGTTCACTTTAAATTTAGTACTTTTGAAAATTAGAAGTTTCATTCATTTTCTCAGTTTTTCAACTTAATGATACAATTTGGGTAATTTGTTTTTTTTTGTAATATAACTATATGTAACTATATGTAATATTACTATTGTAATATAATATAACGTAATATAACTCTTGCTAATCGTATTCCATAGTGTATTGGTAAGCGCGGAAAGCTAAAATGAAGCTCGTATGGTCGCCTGGTTCAAGCAATATTCGGATTTTTGTGAGAAAAAAATAATGATGATTCAGGATAAATGAAGGATGATTCCTGAATTCACTAAGTTTTTTCCACCGAATAATTCACTACGTTTTTACCATAAATTTTGTAAAAATATTATGTAATTTGTGAAAGAATATAAATCACTTAAAACACTCAACATGTCTCGAATTTCGACTATTGTAAGGGAAAAAAACTACAAACATTTTGGTTGACTTAATAGCCTAATTTTAGAAATCACTCCTATAATTATAAATCAGACTCGCGCTAATCGAGGGATGCCTGTACTTTTCATATTTACGTGTTGAGGTTTCATTCATTTTTTTATCTAATATATTCTTTATATAATCTAGTTTTAGATGGTATCGATCTAAATATTTCTTAATCCTTGATATTTTTGTAGTCCCTTCTTTCTGAAGAAAAAGTAGCTGGTTCTGTAATAAAAAATAAAAATTATAAATTACTTCGATAAAATGTTGTAAATAAACAGAATTTTATGAAAAATTAAATCTTGAAGATCAAGTCTACACAATCTGACTAGATTATTAAGAGTTCAGTTTGGATAAAACTTTTTTAAAATCTAGTCTAGGTGATGCATTCAAAAAAATGTATAGTTTACATAATTATAATTACATAATCAGACTTGATTATTAAAAAATTATTCTAGATGAAATTTTGAAGACCAAGTCTAGTATATACAATCAAACTAGATTATTAAAAATCTAGTCTATATGAAATTTTGAAGACCGGGACAGAGTTTCAACAATTGCTACACTACACCTGTATCTACGTTTTAACATTTTCTTGGTAATTTGAAAACTTGTTGAAGAATTTCCCCAATGGTGTTAGTTTGTATATAGAAATGCATATGTTACGGTATAGGACATTGTACATTGCCCTGCAAGTGACTACATTAAAAGTAGATTCTCAATACTGAAATATAATAAAATGGGTAATGAATCTTAAGTTTAACATATATGATTCAGCTGTGACATTTTTGTATATCTCATTCAAATCCACCACCATGTCCTATTACAGTGGTGCGCAAACCGTGGGTCGCGACCCCTCGGGGGTTCGCGAGAGAAATTTTCGGGGTCGCCTAATTGAAATCAAAAATTTATTTATTTTTTATTTATATGACATTTTCGAAAAACTTAACGATTTGAATATGAGTCTGCATGGAGAGAGTACAAACATTTTAATATTAATTTAATATTAATAATTAAGCAGTAAAATTGAAGCTTTTAGAAAGAAGCTGATACTTTGGCAACGAGAATTAAAAAAACACAACACAACAGAAATATGTTCCCGTCCTTTTCAGAATTTACTAAAGAAAATAATATAGACTCTTGTTATTAAAAAAAAAACATTTTTCGTCATTTGATAAAATTGAGATAAATGAAAAGGTTCGAAAAATTTCCAGATAATGATTTAAGTTAAATCCATTTTCGTTTGATATTATTCATTCGAATATCCCTTTAGATAAAGAAGGATAGTTAATTAATGTTTCAAGCGACGAAACACTGAACTGAGCATTCAATTTAAGTCTCAGATTTGCCAAAAATTGCGATTTCCAATATTAAACCGAACATGAAGCAATTATGAACTACATAGTTGAAAACCCATACTCACATTCAATTCTTATGATGTAAAGTTTTTAATAGTATATTTTGTAACTAGGGCGGTAGGTTATCAATTTGACACGAGAGCGAAATTGGGCGAACTAACGAAGTGGGTGCGGTGCGCACATTCGCTCGAGAGGGCAAGTGTTACAGCAATATATTTTATTAAACAAGCGAGGGGATGTATCTTACAAGTTCCAGGTGCCATCCAAATAAGAATAGAATCAAAAATGAGGAATTTGCTTTTTCAATTGTCTCTGGTGGTGTGGATTCGTCATAAGAACTATCCTCAGTCTCCGGTATCACCATAAATATCACCATCATTTTAAAACGATTTCTTTAATTTTTATTTTGTAATGAAAAAAATTTCAGTCACTTTCAAGTCACTTTTTTTAATATTGAGGTCTTAATTATGTTTATTTTATTGTTTTTTTTTTAATGTAACCTAGCGATATTGAATATTTGCGTGCGTTACCCAAATTACATGGAAATTCAACCAAAAGTGGCATTTCTCGTACTAAAAGCGTGCGCCAGATATTACTTTTAACGCATGAGTGAAAAAAATATTTTTCTGAATAAAAATATTTATACTTATATGCACAAATAAAACCATTGTTTCCTAAAATTATGTGTTGTATTCAAACTTCTAATAAGGCAGTAACATACATGGTGTTTTTAAAAGGGTGTCGATGAGATCAAATTTTAATTTCTTAATAAAAATATACCTCTTCATACTAATACTTGACTTCACTAATATCTGCGCATACATGTGATTCATTTTATGGTGTCACAACCTGTATAGTATTTTTATGATGGATAAGTTTGCTGCGCTATTTTAAAAAGACTGTATTTTAATCAATGACGTCACCTACACTGCTTTAAAAACACCCTGTAAATACAAATCACAGAAAGAATTTAATTTTACCTACGTTAACAATTAAAAAATGAGTACTGTCGATCCGGGGGTCGCGACAAAATTTTACACAAAATGGGGGGTCGCCCTTGAAAAAAGTTTGCGCACCACTGTCCTATTATATCAAATAATTGATTAATTGAAACAAAGCACAGTGGAACCTCATCTTATGAGTGTTCCAACACACGAGTTTTTCGAGCTACGAGCCGTCTCTCAGCCGATCTTTAAAATCTGATAAAATTGGAGTTATGAGCCCGTGATGGCCCAACAACAGTTATTTATTCTGGCCTTAATATTAATTGAATTTTAAGTGTACTTAGGTTTCAATTTTAAAATAATAATATAATGTTAAGACACAATAACAAAGGAAATAAGTTATGAGCGATTTTATATCAACTGGGTTGGTACATTTGCCGGAAAATACCATAAGATATTTAGTTTTGTTTATTAAGTTCCTAGTTGTTAAATTTTGAATTAAATTACAATAATAATGGGGGTTCAAACCAGGTTAGTCGGTTTGAAGGCAATCTTGCAAAGCCTTCTTTTCCTTGCACATAATCTGTATTTTATTTATTGTTAGTTCATATTGAGATATAAAGTCTTCTATGTAGGTAATGCCGCAAACTTTTTTTTTATATCCTTGATTATAAATTCCAGTTTAGTGATAGCTAGCTGCCTTTATTTTGACAGATATAGTAAAAGGTGTTACAGTTTGGCTTTATAAACTTTAATTCAGATCCAGAGGAAACTGGAAAAAAAAACTGGAATTCAGATCTAATCGTGCCAAACAGAGTTCATCACTAAACCAATGAGAGAGTTCCACTTTGTATTCTTATAGGAAGATCTGCATTTCTGAACGAAGCAAAGTCGAGTTAGAACTTTTCCTCTCGACAACCATCTAACTTCTGTATGTAGAAGAAGCTTATTGTGGTCGCTACCCATTGCATTACACAAAATAGTAAAAAGTCTTGAATTTAGAGCTCTGGATTTAATAAAGTTAACAATCGTTACTGATTGATCCAACACAGACTTTAATTCCGCAGGAATTGATTTTGTGGCAAGCGCTTGTACCTATACTACAATGTGAAAACTTAACGGCTGGAGCAACTGCTTTAATTTTAGCACGAACGCCTCCATAACAACCTACCATTGCACGTGCTTCATCAGAACATACGCAGTTTTTGGAATTGATATCATGTTGGATCATAAATTTATTAAGTTTCTTGAAAATTGCATTTGCAGTTCAATCTTTTACTACAACTAACAAACAAGCTTTTGTAGCATAATATTTAGTTGGTCTGAGAATTGCCCAAACTGGCAAACCTCACACTATTGGTATTATTTGGAAGCGGTTTGCAGAATAAAAACTCTTCATGTATATCTTGTTCTTCTTCAAATCTTATATAAGCCATCAACTGCACAAAATTGTTTAAATCCGTACTTTCATCTATATAAATTGCAAAAAATCACCTTTTTTTATATTCGGAATTAGTTTTTCTCTTACCTGAGCTGCCATTTCATTCACCATTTCAATTCTTCGAGAAACAGAGTTGTTTGATAGAGAAACAACATCCAGTTTTGTTGCTGCTGCTTGGCCAAGAATTGATGTTACTAAATCTTTTGCTGCAGGTTGTATTACAGTTTCACCAATAGTGTGAGGTTAGCCAGTTTGGGAAATTCTCAGACTAACTAAATATTATGCTTCGAAAGCTTGTTTGTTAGTTGTACTAAAAGATTGAACTGACGTTTTGATATTTTTAAACTCACTTCGCAGTCTTTAAAAAAATCAATAGGCTTGTCTTTTAAATGCATGTGTTTGTTGTATAAATGACGCTGTAAATGATGTTGTATAAGAAGGGATGGCTTCTTCGAAAATGTTTCATAACACAGTGTGGTTTGGGCTAATTTTTCTCTCCACGACAAGTAAACCCATACGCCAAATACTCGTCGTTGTATTTCCTTTTTTACTGTTTTAATTTTTCAGAATCTTCTTGGTGGCGCGGGCTTGGTACTGCTGCTACTAGGAGTGTCAGAATTATCTATTAGTTTCCTCTTAGAATTTATTATCCATTTGTCCATTATTACAGATTAGGATGGATTAAAAATGAATATGGCGTTATAAAAAGATGTTATAATTGTTACTTATTTATCAGTGGCGAAGCGTGGTTTTTGTAATTAGACATGCACTTTCTTAAAAAAATATATAACAATTTTTAAGAATTTTTATATTCAAAGCTTGTTTTGGTTGAATTTTACGTTTGTTGGATAAAATTAGAGGTGTATCTATTTATTTTATGTATAGTTTTAGTTATTTGCATGTTAGATACTTACAATTTTTTTTTTTTTTAAATATTATATTTCATTATATCACCACACTGCTGGAAGAAAATGCATTCCTTACATGCACGCTTCGCCAGTGTTATTTATAATTTATATATTTATAAATTTCAGATATGTACTGAAACTTACAACTTACCTCGTAATTTATTTAAAAGTTATTAACAGCGAAAATTTATACAAAAGCACACATTTTCATAACTACAATCAAAACATTAGGTGCATGCATCGCGCCGTTTTGGGAGGCGGCGCGTTGAATGTTATAATTGCGAAGTGGTGCGGGCAGAAGAAGGAACATACCTCCGCGATGCATAGCCGTTATGTAGTTTTAATTTACATTTTGAAAAATTACGCTCTACATAAGAAATTTCTTGAAATTCCTATTGTACCCCCTGTCACAACGTAATGTTCCCCCAGGGGTACATGTACCCCAGGTTGGGAACCTATGCCCTAAATAATATATAATTCTTTAAAATAATATTATAAAATAGTATTTAAATAAAATAAAGATAATAATAAATAATAGTATACTTTATTCCAATAAAATTTACCTAAATGTACAAGTGAATTTTATTTATGTCTAGTATTTTAAACTTCTACAAATATACGTTAGAAAATGTGTAATATTTGCCCGTGAAACTAGATTTATGAAGCTTGACTCAGATTTAAACTCACATTTACCTATCAAATTTGTAAATGTATACATATACTGGTAAATGTATACATTTACCAATTTTGTACTTTTACCGTAACATATAGGTAATAATAGGTAATAATTAGATTTTATACTTTTACTGTCAGAGATAAGCTCTACTACTAACCAAACTAAACTGTATAAGATTTAATTTATGAAACAAGTATATATGAGAGAATTTCGAGACACCAAATGCCAACAAATTCGTAATGAATTGGTATTTAAAAAACAAGCAAGAATAATTATGAAAATATAAATTAAAACTATTTCGATTTGATGATTTTTTTGCTATTTCTAGCTCTCGTATTATTGAGACATTACAACTTTATTTTATTTTAATTGCTTGACATGACAAAAAAAAAATAGAATATTTTAACAAATACCAAATATTTTTATACAAAACCATATGTAGGAGGATTTTATATCGAATATAAAAATATGTATTTTTAAGAAAGTAGTTTGCGAAAGTGGCACAAAGAAATAGTATGTCTAGATGATGTGGCCGGGTGACCTCGCTAACCTCTTCTTTGTAAGTCTCTTGCATATTGCAAAGTATATTTCAGTCTAGATTGCGAGAATGGACCTTGCCAGAGGGGCTTTGGTCTGAAATTTGCATTTTGATAAGGCGCCCGCAGCACGGGACTCTTCACTCGGATCCGTTTTTAATTCGGTGATCTTGAGATAACGAGCCGGAATGGAAATGAGTTAAATGCAATTGGGCACCGAGCAGGAAATTGTTTCTGATTATATTAAAACGGCAACGTTTTCTCGGAAGTAGACCAGTTGATGGAAATTTATTTTTTTTAAACATCAAAATGAAATTTTACAAATTGGTATAATTTGTTAAGGGTTTTTTTCCACCAACAATAAGTTTGCCCTAATAATTCGTTTAAAATATTTGTTGAATTAAAGAAATTAAACTAAAATTCGTCTTATTTAAGTTACAAATAATTTCTATGGCAATACATATTTTAATGTTACATTGTTAAAATGTTTTCTTTCTTACGTATATTAGAAATTTTCCATTTATAAACTTAAATGATTGCAAAACTATTTCATTAAATCCCCCTTTAAGTAATTGAACATTGAAATTCTCATTAATTTGTGTAACTAATTCATTTTAATTTTGCCTTAATTGAATTCAGCGACAATCCCAAATAACAAAACGATGAAATTAACATCGTAAATTACTATACCAATTTTATTCAACTTCAACAGAAATTAAATAATTTAATACTCTCATCTCATTCATATTTTTTTTTCTCCTGAACATTTCATCACCATTACTGCACACAATTTTTTCACGCAAACTTTTTAATAAACTTTTTTAATAAAATTTCCTGCCTTCGCGGAAACTACATTAAAACATTATTAAAACTCTATAGAAATATATTTTTTAATAACGCCAAGGTCCTTAAACCCTGCTTATTATCCTGTCGAATACAACCGGCCAGAGTTGCCGAATAGCCCGAATTCAATTGGAACTAGAACTTTTCAAACTAGCTTTTAATGAATCTAGATGGAGATCAAATTGGAAAACAAGACTTTAGGAAAGTTTTTAAATCAAGTAAGCCTCATTGGGATTTACCCAATAATTGAATAGTTCTAAAACATTTTATGTAATTATTTCCGTCTAGTCTTCACTATTGTCTGGTTAATTCTAATTAGTCTAACTTTATAGTATATTAGTCTTGTCTGTATAATCCTATTTGTCGTATCTCAGGTCTTATTTAAGGCTCTAATCTTAGTCTTCTCTATGTACTGTTGTCTGTCAATTTTTTCTTTGTCCTGTCTAGTCTGTTCATTCTTCTCTATCTCGTCTCGTCTGTACAATCTCGATCAGTACAATCTATCTAGTATTATCTGTCCTATTCTGTCTGTCCAAGCCTGTATGTTCAGTCTCGTGTAATCAATCTTATCTCTCCACTATTGTCTATTCAGTCTTGTCTATCCAGTCTCATCTCTCCAGTCTTGTCTGTCTAGTCTTGTCTGACCAGTCTGGACTATCCTGTCTCGCCTATCCAGTCTTGCATTTCCAGTCTTATTTGTACAATCTTATCTTCAGTCTTGTCAGACCAATCTTCTTTGTTCGGTCTTTTCTGTCCATTCTGTTCAGTTTATTGACTGTCCAGTCGCATCTCTCGAGTCTAGTCTATCGAGTCTAGTCTGTCTAGTCTTGTCTGTTCCGTTTTGGCTACCCAGTCTTGTGTGTATAGTATAGTCTGGTCTGACTAATCTTGTCTGTCTAGTTTTGTCTATCTTGTTTTGTCTATTATCTGTCTTATGTTTTCTGTTTAGTCTTATCTCTCTACTCTTGACTGTCCAGTCTTGTCTGTACAGCCTTGTCTGTCTAGCATTTGTCTGTCTTCGCTGTGCCCGGAAGGTAGAACACGTTGAAAGTCTAGAGCAGAGAAAACAAATATACAACAAAGCTAAAAAGGAACTAGGTAGGGAAGTAAACCTCCCCAAAAAAATACACTGGGAAAAGCTCTGCAAAAACATCGATGAAAACACTTGGGGCGATGCTTACAAAATAGCAACGACGAACCTGCGCAACCGGCAAACAAACCAGCAACTATCAATGAATACTATCCTCGACATAGCCAAGGAATTATTCTCCGCTTATCCTAAACCAAGCTGGGAGCAACCGAAAGTCATAGAAATTCCACTATTCACCGAAGAACTAATCGCGGCAAGCAAGCGCCTAAAAATCAAAAGAGCGCCTGCTCCAGATGGTCTGTCCCCCAAAGCCGTCCAACTATTGGTAAAAACCTCCCCAGAGGTAGTACTGAAAGGCTTAAATGAAAACCTACTCACTGGCACGTTTCCAAGTAGATGGAAACAATCGAAGCTAGTTCTCATAAAAAAGGGAACAAGCCACCACAGGCGAACCTTCTTCCTATCGCCCTGTATGTGTATAAGATGTATCCGGTAAACTACTAGAACTAGTGCTCGTAAGTCGGCTTTAAAAAGAACTGAAGAATGGATTAAACCTCTTAGAGGACTAATTCGGTTTCGGGGTAGGCAAATCAACTATAGACGCCATAAAACAGGTCATAGATATCGCCAGAAAGGCCAAAGTCGGCCAAAAGAACTAGGAAAATATGTGCCCTAGTTACGATTGATATTCGCAACGCTTTTAACTCCGCTGTTTGGCAAGACATCTTAGAAGAACCAACAAGAAGAAAATTATCTGCCTACCTACTGCGAATGGTTCGCAGCTACTTTGATTGCCGCAGTGTCATACTTCAATCCGAACAAGATATGCTACACCACAACGTCACTAGTGGTGCCCCCAAGGCTCTGTATTAGGAACTACACTGTGGAACGTACTCTACGATGGAGTTCTTCGACTGGAACTACCTGAAGAAGCTAAGTTAACAGGCTTCGCTGACGATCTGGCACTAACCATTGTCGGAAAAACAGAAAAGAGTATCATGCAAAGGGCCAATGAAACAAATTGTCTGCTGGATGGAGTCAAAATCACTGCGCTTAGGACCGGAAAATACTGAAGCAGTTCTGTTGACGGGATACAGAAAACTGATCTCACTAATCAAGTGTCTAGGAATTATAATCGGCAAGTTCTCTAAAGTATATTTTAAATAGCACTTCAAAATGGCAGCAGAGCGAGCAATAAAAACCACGTCTGCGCTCGAAAAACTTATGCCCAATGTTGGAGGGCCTAGGAGCCGCAAATGCAGGTTGCTTAGCACAGTTGTCCAGTCTGCGATGTTATACGGTGCCCCCATCTGGGCGGAAGCCACTAATAGAAACAATATTGAAAAACTAGCAGCTTATCAGATAAAACTGTCTCTGCGGGTATGCAGTGCCTATCAGATAGCGTCAAAGGTGCTGCGTTAGTTATCTCAGGCATTCCGCCAATAGCTAAGGAAATACTTACATTATGCTTCCAAAAACGACATAACAAGAAACAAGGCAAACGATAACCTGTTAAAGGAATGGCATGAAGCGTGGAATGTGACACCAAAAGGCGAGTGGACAAGGATACTCATCTCAAATATAGAGACTTGGCTTAGACAAATATAGAGATCTTTGCAAAATCTGGAATACTCTAAAGTACGAGCGAAACCCTCCAAAACAAAATTGAATGAAACCCTTCATAATAACAAAGAGAGGCTCATTAACAAGGCGAATGAAAAAATGGACAAACAATGTGTGTATGAAAAAATGGAAGTAGCATACAGGAGACAAAAAAAAGTGGAAAGAAATTTCCTAAATTTAGAAGCATTATAATAAGAAAAGACAAGGGCATCAAATACAAAAGGGACGGGAATAAAACATACCATAAAAGACAGTTCAGAAGACCCAAAGTTTTTTAACGAAATTTACAACCCTGACAGCAACATCCATACTATGAAAAGTTCCCGTATACAAAAACTATGAAAACGAAAATAAAAAAAGGTTATTGCTGTATTCAACCAAAATCATTCTCTCAATAATCATTCAATTATATCCCAAAACCCATTTCCGAAAACCCATTCCTAACTAATGAGTATTATAAGATCAATACACGAAAAGACATCGAAATATGCACCTCATCATTTCTCTGGAGAAGCTCACCAGTACCGAGTTCTACAAAAACAAAAATAAACAATCCCTTGATGAAATCATAGTTATGCGGCCATCTCCAATTTAGACGAACACTCCGGCTACCCCTTTGTGTTCCATTTTTAGGATGGAGAAGTTATGTGCGCACCTAACTGGATCAGCAACAATGAATATTCTCTATTATTTTATTGTGTATTATATTTAAGCTAGAATAAGTTATTTCTTTTTATCAGTAATATAATCAGTTAGTTTATTTCTTGTTAAGCCTGGGTTTTGTACAGATATGTTTGTTGTCGCCTAACGAGTATAGAGGTCTGTTGTTGTATAGAGTGTTTACGCTTCAACGCGAGAAAACATTAGGGCCATATCCAAATCTTGGATATTTATTATTTCTTTGAGAAATTAAATTAATAGAGAAACCCCACCGCAGAACCGTGGTGATACGGTGGAGGCAAACTAAAAGAAATATCAGAATGTAGTTTTACAATATACTTTACACATCGTCGCTATGTGCTTATTAATATATTATTTAATAAAATCTTTTTTTGTGTTCTACGATTGTTAAACTCGAAATTTAACTCTAGGCAGTACGTAGAGCTCCTCATTGCGTTCGGTTCATTTCTGAAATTTGACGAATAGATATTTATGTTTAAAGAGAAACATCATACTTTCATATATGTGTGTGCCGGTGCAGGTGAACATTTTAGCCCTTTCAAAGTACCCTCTACAGGATTCTCTAAACTTTAGATTTAACAGTATTCATATCACTTGCTTTTGCACTCTAAATATTTTATAAATATACACCATTCTCACCATTCCCCCAAAATATGATTGCAAATCTTAATTGTGAGTTAAAATTTTGCATAATATACCATTCTTAAGACTTCTGGATCTACACATCGACTGAGAATTCGTAAATCGTAGACTGCGTTATTTAATTTCTTTATAACTTTGTTGATATGCGATGACCAATCCAAAGTGTTATCGATATGAAGATCCAGAAGCCTCACTGATTTTTGCATGAGAATGGTTGCATTATTAATTGTAATTTCTTGTGAAGAGATGTATGTGCGTCTTATGTGTATTATCCTTACGAACACAACGGGCCAGAGTTGCCGAATAGCCCGAATTCAATTGGAACTAGAACTTTTCAAACTAGCTTTTAATGAATCTAGATTGAGATCAAATTGGAAAACAAGACTTTAGGAAAGTTTTTAAATCAAGTAAGCCACATTGGGATTTACCCAATAATTGAATAGTTTTAAAACATTTTATGTAATTATTTCCGCCTAGTCTTCCGTATTGTCTGGTTAATTCTAATTAGTCTAACTTTATAGTATATAAATCTTGTCTGTCTAATCCTGTTTATCCTATCTAAGGGCTTATTTAAGACAGTCTTTTCTGTCCATTCTGTCCAGTTTATTGTCTGAGTGTTTCTCCCATAATTTTAACCATTTTCCCATAAAATTACATATATACAAAAAAAATAAAAAAATAAAATGAAGATTTGTTAGTTTATTTTTGCTTTAAGGATATATAAACTATTTAAAACTGTAAGGGCTATAAACCATATTAAACCTTATAAAAATTACAGGCTTTCAAAGCCAACAAAGTCTTGCTTAATTTACTGACCGTCCCTCATCTAGTAATCAACTTATTTGTTACAAAACATGGTGTTTAGAATAGTCAAATCATTTGAATACACTTGCAAGTAAATTTTATATAGAACAGGGCTGTCCAACCTTTTTGTAGTGGCGATCTACTAATTTGTGTATATTGTTGCCAAGATCGACCAAAACACGTAGCGGGCCACCGAGGCATCTGGGGACATGGGATGCAGCCAGCCCTCAAAATATTTTCAAATGCTTGGAAAATGCTTCAATTTCTTATCTCGCATCAGTATTATAAGTTGCTGAAAAACTCCTATCGAGCTTATCATCTTATATACTTTTATATACTTTTCTGCTTTTACCCTGTAGTTCAAGATTCAAATCGTTTAGTTTTTATCTAAAGTCTGCCAAAAATGACACATCAAATAACCACTCTTTGTTTGTTAACTGTGTCTAAATGTCACCTCTTTTAGAGAGGAAACTATTTACGTCTTCTAATAACTCTAGAAACCGCATGAGAAATCGACTTCTACTGAGCCAACGCACATTAATGTGCAGCAAAAGTTCCGTATCATTATTCTCATTTTCTAATCTAAACAAACGTCACTGAAGGGCACTGCCACTATTTTTAAGACAGTTTCCATACCATTGTGTGTATTAAGTGTGCAAGAAGCGTGTTTTAATTTTTACTTTAAATTTATCGAAATGTATTTTTAAGTAAGTACATGAAGAAGCGTGAGAACACTCAAGATCGACTCAAAATCACGCCGCGATCGACTGGTTGGACAGCCCTGATATAGAAGCATATAGTATTTACTTTGGTTGATTTGCAATAAATACAGTGGAACTTCCGTAACTCGAACTTCTATTTTTCTATAACTCGAACTTTTTTAGAAATTCATACGTTTAGATAGCATTTTACATATTTATAAATTAACTTCCATAACTCAAATTTTCCTGAACTCGATTTTTTCCATAACTCGTAGAAATTTGTACAATGTAAAACCGTTGCGTACTTTCCAAAATTTATTGTGTCGAATATTGCTTATCATAAACCGTATCCTGTTTGTTATAGTAAAGGTGCTATAGGTTAATGAAATTTTAGAGTTTAAACTCATTCTTTCCTCTTACCTCTGCATTTACAATTGCAAATATGAGTGGCGAGGGAAGAAAAATTAATACGATGTCGTTATCTAACAAAGTGAGCTTGATAAGTTGGCAAAGGTATTAAAAACAAAAAAGTCATTGCTGAAGAGTTTGCGAATCCTCCAAATACACTTTCTTCATTTGTAAGAAACCGCGAAGAAATTTGGAACAAAGCCGAAAATGGTGTGGTATGATGTACCTACGAAGACAAAGCTACTTTGGAATGGTTTAAAATTGCGCGGGAGAAAAATTTGGCTATGCCTGGACCACTTATTAGAGAAATGGCTCTTTATTTTGCTGATAGGCTAGCACACACTGATTCTGTCTGAAGACAAAAGCGTGGGACATCGATATTCAGCAAAGCAACCATAAAATATTGTTTCAGAGAGGCTAGTTTTAAAAAACAAGGCGAAACAAACTGAAGTGAAGAAGATGATACCACTCTTCTGACTCTCTGTCAGTGCCTCTTCTGTCAGAATTGAAGTCCGCGTAAGACATTTAATCAGCATAACGTGGATAATATGATAATGACCTCTATTAATGATTATTTATCCGTAGATGAAGATATGGATAACAAGATTACAAAAGATGAATAGATCTTATCTAGCAACGAAACAGTGCCAATTCTACCCACGAACAAAGAAATGCATAATTATTTAAATAAGTTTAGCGAATATCTGTGTTCTAAAGACAATCTTCCAGATGAAGTGTACCGCGCATTATCTATTTTGGAGAACTTTGTAGATAGATAAATAACTTTTTAATGGAAAACAAATAAATATTACTGACTTTAAAACAAATAATATGTTAATTATAATTATTTTTAATTTATTATAATTATATAACATTATATTAATAATTTATATTTCTTTTTTGTTTTTGTGTATAAATACCTACATATGTACACATTTACTTTGAATAAATTGTGTAAAGTGAAGTAGTTATGTATCTTTGTAGTATTTCTCTAACTCAAATTTTCTATAACTCCATTTTTTTGAGTGAACTATGGAACTTCGACTTAGGGAAGTTCGACTGTATATCATGTAATGCTAAATCTCACTTTTTAAAAAATAACACTTTTTTTCAAGGGGACAGTCGTAGAAAACATCAGTGTGGAACGACTAAGAAAATAGATCTTTCTAAACAAATTTTTAATTTTTGAAGTTATATTTATTTAACATGGAAAAAATGATAACAAAAAAAACTTAATATAAAATGCACTTAAAAATAAAAGGAACGTGTTTTAAATAAATAATATTATTTCATTGATTGACAAACGGTCTTTTAGTTTTCTATTACATAAACTCTACTAGATAGAGCAAGTGGTGATGACAGTTTTGTTAAAATTTAATTTTCTTTCTTCTTAACTGCAAGTCTTTCTCACGATCTGAGTTAATCTTAGCTCTTTGTCTTATTTTCTTTTCTCTTTCTTTCTCGGGAAGGGACGGTCTAGAAAGGGGACGGTCAGAAAAACGCGAATATTTTTAGCAAATTTAGTAGGTAAAATTCTTCATTGCAAAGCAGGGTTATATATTTCGTAAACGGACAATATGGGAAATAAATTACCGTAATTAATCTTAGATACAGAATATTAAAACGTCTAATAATGCTAGGGACAGGACAGTTGAAGACAATTAAAATACGCACATAAATTATTATTATTATTATCTTTGCAAGAAAAAGTACTAATTGTAATTAGTAGGGCTGTGATAAATATGCATTAAAAATTACAAAATATGTACATATAATGGAGTATATAATACATATAATATGTACATAATAAGTACATATATAATATATGAAGCAAAAAATCTAAAATATGGAAAAAATATGGAGTTAAAAATAACAATATCTTTAAAGTATAGTTTAATGAAAACACAGTTTAAAGTGTAAAATAAATAAGAACAATTTTATTCGAATTCCGTTTCATTATCATTATTGAAATTATTGCAGTACACAATCAGATACTTTTTCAAATTTAAAAAATTAAAACTCTTTTTTGTTTGGTCGAAATAATGCTTTGTACTGGCTGAATGATCTTTCAACATCACAGGATGTCACTGGAGCATAGTTAAATTTGCACAATTCTGCAAGTAAGTGGGACACGTCTATGTTATCTTCTAATCTTCCACCGAGCATTCAGTTAAGTTTATTAGGGTATCAAATCCTCTATTTTTTTCATTACTTAATTTTTCTTTAACCCCGTCAGAAACGAGTTTTTTTCTGCTTCTGACACTTTTTTTTCTATTGCAGCGCTTCTTAAACTTTTTTCATTCATGATTGTGATTTTTTCGCTACCCAAAAAATATAGAATAAAAATGCAGAAGTAAGATGGATATCAAGAGGTCAAAGTTAAGAAGATTTTTGTTATTAAAGGACCAAATCGAAATATTATTAATCGAACAAAAATATAATCTTGCTACTTTTTTTCAAAATAACCTATGGCTATTCTAGCTGCGTTATATATCAGATATTTTTGAGAAAATTTTCCGATTTTTCTCGGATATAAAATTGTCATGATAATAATTATCCATTGATAATGGAAAACATTTCGAACGAATTCTTTTTACATCCTAACTTTCCAAATGTTGATCTTTTTAATAAAACTTTCAATTTTATCATTCAAAGTAAATATAATACAATATTTACCTTGAAAAGACAAGTTGAGATCGTTTAGTTTCTCAAAAATATCTGATAGATAACACAGCTTGGATAGCCATAGGTCATTTTGGAAAAAAGTAGCAAGATCACATTTTTGTTCGATTAATAATATTTCGATTTTATCCTTTAATAATAATTGTCTTCTTAAATTTTAACCTCTTGATATCCATCTTCTGCATGTAATAACAAATTTGTATAGTGGGAATCCGTATCCTAACAGAGATTTTAAAACAAGCGACTGTTAAGGACATGGCTCTTAAAAAAATTTATAATCCTATAAACATAAATCCTTTAAACATCATAATCCTATAAACAGCATCCCGAAGCACATCGTTCAATTCTGGTGCTGTGGAGACTCGCGGTTGGTTTACCGCGAGTTATGATGTTACGTGCAAATTAATGTTATATTTCCACCAAAAATGTCTTATGATATAGGAGAAAGAATTAAGTGATTGGGTGAATTGAGTTAAGAATATAACAAGGAGATACAAGTGTATTTGAAATGCGGCTGGCGCTACAAAGTATAAAACTTAACTTTAAACAAATTTAGCTCACAAAACTTAACTTAACATAGAAGTGATAGAACTGAAACTCTCAACTGGTCTGGCCGTGAACAGATGACACAAACCTTTTTTATGCTAAAATAAGATCTAGGCGTTAAAACTAAAAGGTAGGAAAATCAGGGGTAGGAAATTCGGCAACGAATAGTAACGTAGGAAAGTGATTATAAGGCGGGATAATTAACAAATCCTGCACTTTGGAAACTATGCAGGGAAGGGGAGAAAGGTGCAAGACTTTCTACCTGGATGGGCCGAACATTTACAAATATTTACACAGATTATAAGATTGAAACGATATATAAACCTATCCCTTCAGATAATTTTGGTATGCAATTTATGGCTATAAGCGGATCAACAAAAAGACCCAAAAAAAAAAACATTACTAGGAGAATATCTATACGATAGATTTACAATTATAAGTAGAATAAGGATAATAAACTAAAAACGATTTTACTATTTAAAACCTCGCAAATAACTTAAGTATCTAACAATATACTTTAGACAGGAGTATAAGCTTACATTACTTATTTCCAGCCATAAATAAATCGAAAAACAAAATATATTTAAAATTTACATAAAATAAAAGGTGTTAAATGCACGTTTTTAAAGCCATAAATAGATTATTTATATGGCTGTCTAGCAGACGTAACGGTTTTCGTCTGTGAATTATTAAAACAAAATAAAATTATTATCTAACCAATAATTAAGAATCATTGTGTTATTACACGTTATTTTATATATTAGCTACACGACGGAACAGGTGCTTATTTTTTGCTGCGAGAGCCTCCCGATGAATAAGGCAGTGCGTAAAAGTTATATAATCGTAATGAACAGCTGATTCAAAACCAATATTTTGACCTGTCATCGCTTTTGAAACATCTGTGCATACTCCACAGCAATTTTTACAGTATAACAATTCAGTTTTTAAAAAATCGTCAACTTTACAATATGTGTATGTATTTAAATATTTTACATTAAAATCTCGCGACCCCAAGATTTTGCCAAGCGACCCCATTCAGGATCGCGACCCATAGTTTAAGTAGCCCTGTTCTATTAATATTTTTCAGGTTGTCATTCAGTGATGTTGAAGGATTTTCCAGCGCCTTTATCTGTTGTGAAAAGAACAAAAACAGCTTTATATATAGACCAAATCGTTACGAAGAGTCTCATCTTCAAGAAGTTCTTTTGAGACTAAAATACTAGCAGCCTCATCTTCTAATAATTGTTTTCATTTCATTAAAATGTTGAGTGTAGTATTCAACTTCTGTCAATCATGTAGGTATCCCAAAGTGTCAGCACTGGCTCCGGCGGCAAGGGAAGGTCGGGATACATCTCTTTAAATTTGGATATCCTGCTTGGTGCTTTCAAAAATATTTTCTGTACATTTGATACTAAACTATCAACCTTTTTAAACTGGGACCTTATGTATTAGGCTAATCTATTTATACCATGTGCTATGCACGCTACACGGATCATTTTGAGATATAAAACTTTAAGAGCATCTGCCGCTTTAACCAGATAAGGGGCAGCATCCGTAAGATAGAAGAAAACTTAGGCCACAAAACACCCTTGGCATCTAAAAAGCTTCGCTGATGTTTGGTGGTTGCATTTAGGAAGTTTTTCACATGCCAATAAAAAATATTTGCTGGATCTATCTTCAAATAAACAACCAATAATCACGTTGCCTATATTATTGGCACGGTCAAGGTCGTTATATTACAACCATCTTGAGTATCTGTAGTTTCGTCGATTGTCATTTTGAATATCTTCACGAATGAAAGCTAAACAATCTTCATAAATACCACTTACATAATTTTTCCTAAGTGTTTCAGGAATATGTTTGCCCGTGTACTTTTTTAAGAAATGTTTATAAATAGGATTGTTTAAATTCCATAAAGGTATGTCGGCACACATCTTAGCATAACACATTTCGTTCGAGAAAGTTGATAGCAGCTTGCCATTGCATTAGGAAAAACTTGTGAAAACTATGTTTTGCAGTAGATACGTGTTGCGATATTAAAAAACGTTGCTCAGTCGATAGAGATTTTTCACAGACATTACAAAACAGTACTTTCCCATCTGTACTCAACGATTGTTTTGGAAAATCTTCTATATATTTTTCCAATTTGAACCACAATGGTTGTTTATTCTTGGAAATTTGTATTAAAATAAGTAGATAGTAGGTTTAAATAAGTAGATATACTCGAACCGAAGAGAATGCAGCTGTACTTCGCCGAGGTATGAGGGGCAAGTGAAGCGCCGAGGTACCCGCAGATTAGTTTGATTTAAGAAATATGCATCAGTTTTCAAATGCAGACAACTAAACATCGCGCAATCAAAATATAAGTAGTAGGGGTATGCGCAGAACAATGCTAAACTCGTCGAGACAAAATGCATTCTCTCGCCGGTACTATACGGTAATTTTGTCTAGAAAGAACGCGAATATATAACACGACTTTCGCTAGCTGTCACACTCAATTGGATACGGGTATGCAGAATGAAACAAACGATATCGTAAATAATAAAAATATGGATTATTTTAATATTTTTTGTAAAATATGGACTTACCTTTGAATTATGGCAAAATATAGAAAAACATGTAAAATAAAGAATTCCATTTTCTTGTTCAAAATATCATAATTTGTGTGGAAAACAAAAAATAGACCGAAAATAATTTCAATTAAAAATGTATATTTACATATTAATCCGGGCCCTAGTAATTAGTATGCAATTATGTATGCAAAAAATAAGAGCTAAATAAAAAATTGCGTGATATGACAGAAACAAGATCTGCGTTGATCAAATAACAATATCTTTGTAAATATTTATACAAATTACAATCGACGTTACATTACGTTTTGTAATTTTATCGCAAAATAGATACGAATGCACAATAATTATTCACGTGCCGTATTTAATAAATACGCAACAATATTTATGTGTAACGGTAACAAACATCGCATATAAATTCATATAATTCCATAAAATATTAATTAATATTTTAATATTTATAAATACATATATATATATATATATATATATATATATATATATATATATATATATAGATATATATATATATATATATATATATATATATATATATAGATATATATATATATATATATATATATATATATATATATATATATATATATATATATATATATATATTGCGCTTACTACATTCGGGAACGTTGCAACATATGTTTTAAGTTTTAAGTCGTACAAACATATGTTATTAGTCTTCACCTGGTTTAACATGTGTTCGACAAGGTCACGTCCATATTGCCTTGACCGGAAGTTTCAACCTATTGCTTGTTGATTTTTTATCTACAAAAGGTGTTGTTATGTAAAGGTCTACAACCTTTGAGTAATTGTTTTTTTGTTATAGTCTAATTAATTTGATTCTTGCAAAAAGGGTAAAATTATTTTCAGCCGTGAAATTTAAGTCAATCAACACTTGAATTCCAATAGTTTTAACAACTCTTTTAAATATTATTAACACATATTTTAAATATTATTTTTAGCTTTTATTCTAATCTTTAATCTAGTTTTATCGGGTTTTATAAAAGTAGATAATAAGTATTATATAAAACATTACATGTAAGACTTTCCTTACAAACAATAAGATTTACTAGCAATAAGATTTACTTGCTTAGTTAGAATCAACTAGACTTATGTAATATTAAATGCCTGTGTATTTTGTAACATTTAAATTTTCATTTCTAGGAGTCGATATTCTGAAGAACCTCCAAAAAGTTGCTGTGGTCTACTAGCCTGGCGTCCAGGATCCCTGCGATGGTTCATAGCGTTGATAGCTCTGGTGGCAGTTTGCTGTGTACTGGTAGGCACAGCCCTAGGAGCGATGAGACCTGCAGGACGAGACCACTTAACAGTCTCGCTGCTTATGATCGGTGAGCCAAATACAATTTTCCACCCCCGTTGAAATTTAATTGAAAATTCTTGTATTTAACCTCCCCCAACAATTTCCTAATTAGTTTAAATATTAAACTTAACGCAATAATCTCATATTCATTAGGACGACCCTTCTGTTGGTTTCAATTTAAGGGGGATAATGGAACGGTGCATACATAGACATTTTAGGGGATTTTTTACAAGTCCGTGTTAGGTTTATGACTGGAACTAATGCACTTAACAACTTTTTAAAATAATGGAATATATGTCACAACACATTAAGCCATTTCTTGTTCCCTGTTCAACTCAGCTAACAATAAGACTTGTCTATTTTCATTCAGTCTGGTCTAGTCCAGTTCAGTTAGTCAGTCTTGTCCAGCCTTGTCCAGCCCTGCCCAGTCTTGCCCAATCTTGTACAGTCTAGTTCAGTCTTGTCCAGTCTTATTCAAACTTGTCGAGACTTGTCCAGGCCTCTCCCATCTTGTCTGGCCTTGTCTAGTATTACTTGTATAGTTGTATACCTTGTCTAGTATGCTTGTCTAGTCTGGTCTAGACTTGCCATCTTTGGTTTTGTCTGCTTTTGCTTGGCCTACTCTTCCTGTCTGATCCTTCCTGTTCGTATTTCATTATGTCTGGTCTTGTCTGTTTTTGTCTGGTCTTAGCTGTTCTTGTCTGGTCTTATCTGGTTTTGTCTGGTCTTATCTGGTTTTGTCTGGTCTTATGTGAAATGGTCTGGTCTTGTTTGGTCTTGTCTGGTCTTATATTGGCTTGCCAGATCTTGTCTGGTTTTGTCTGGTCTTCTCTAGCCTTTTCCAATCCCTTCTGGTCTTGTCTATTCTTGTCTGGTCTTGACTGGTTTTATTTGGACTTGCCTGAGCTTGTCTCGCCTTGCCTGATCTTGTCTAGTTTTCTGTTATCCTGTCTGATCTTATCTGATATTGTCTGGTCTCGTCTCATCTCGTCTGGTCTTGTCTAGTCTTCTCTGGTATTGTCTAGTCTGGTCTGGTCGTGTCCTGTTTTGTATGGGCATGTCTGATCCCGTCTGGACTTGCCCACTTCTATTTGCTCTAATCTAGTCATGCCTGGTTTTGTCTGGTCTTGTCTGGTCTTATCTTGTCTTGACTGGTCTTGCCTGCTCTTGTCTAGCCTTCTCTGGTCTTGTCTGCTCTTGACTGGTCTCGTCTGCTCTGATCTTTTCTAGTCTTCTCTGCTTCGGGCTGGCCTTGTCTGGTCATGTCTCGTCCTGTCTGGTCTTGAGTGGTCTTGTCTGGTCTACTCTGGTCTTGCCTGGTTTTGTCTGGTCTTGCCTGGTCTTGTCTGGTCTTGCCAGGTCTTGTCCCGTCTAGCCTGTTCTTGTCTGCTTTAGTGTGGTATTGTCTGGTCTTGTCTGGTCCTGTCTGGTATTTACTGGTCTTGTTTGGTGTTCTCTAGTCTTGCCTGATCTTATCAGATCTTGTCTAATCTTGTCTGGTCTTCTCTAGCCTTGTCTGTTTTTGTCTGGCCTTTTTGGCCTTGTGGTCTTTTGTGGCCTTGACTTGTTTTGTCTGACCTGGTATTGGCTGGTAAAGTCTTGCCTGGTTTTGTCAGGTTTTGTCTGGTCCTGTTTGCTCTTATATGGTATTATCAGGTCTTATCTGGTTTTGGCTGGTTTAGACTCGTCTGGTCTTGGTCTTGTCTAATCTTGTCTGGTTTTGTTCGGTCCTGTCTGCTCTCATCTGGTATGGTCGGATATTTCTCCTTTAATCTCGTCTGATCTTATATGTTCTTATTTGGTCTGGTCTGGTCTTGTGTAGTCTTATCTGGTATTGTCTGGTCCTCTCTGGTCTTGGGTTTTATTTGCACGTATCTGTGTCTAATCTCGTCTGGTCTTGTCAAGTATTGATTGGTCTTGTCTGATCTTGTCTAGTCTTGTCTGGTCTTATATGGTCCTGTCTGGTCTTATCTGGTCCTGTTCGTTATTTTCCAGTTCTATTTGCACTTATCTAGTATCGTCTGGTCTTGTCCAGTCTTGTCTGGCCTTGTCTGGCCCTGTATTGTCTTTACCGGTTCTATTTGCCTGTTGCCCGGTTTTCTTGCCTGGTCTTGTTTATTCTTGTCTCGTCCTGTCTGGTCTTGTCCGGTCGTGTTTGGTCTTGTCTGGTCTTATCTGGTATTAACTGGTCATGTTTGGTCTCGCCTGGTCTTGTTTGGCCGTGTCAGGTTTGGTTTGATCTTACCTTACTTGTTCTTACCCTACCTTGTCTAGTATTATCTAATCTTACAGCTATTTTTGTATATTTGCAAATACTTTTGTTTTAACTATATTAGGTGAATACCAAATTATATTTTAATATGCTATTAATCTCACCCAATCTTCCAGCCGCAATGGATTTTTCCATAGAACCACTAAATCTCGCATTGAACGTTAATTAAACTTGGATAATTTGAAATATCCATTTAGAATTCGCATAAATATTCCGCCTGCTTAACTGCACCAAAGGCACAACGTACACAATCATTGCGAATTCCATTGCAAACTAAAACTTCATTCAACAAATAAATAGTGAAACGGCAGACTTTGCATACGTTGTATTATAAATGAATGAATTCCAAAACGTTTCATTTTGCTCGGATGAAATAACTTATTCATATATTAATTATATTAGTGCATGTATGATATTTAAAATCATTAAATTAATAATAAGATTTGAATATGTTTATATAAAAATATTAATAAAGGCCTTTATTAAAGGCCTTAATTAATAAACAAAAAAATAGCAATAAAATACACAATCCGTTAGGCGAGGTTCAGTTCGACCTGTCCTCAGTAAAACTGGACAATACTAAGCCATAAGCTTTATTATCAACATTAGTTTTGCTATATTAAAATGTTCAATGTTTTAGATGTTTTATTTACGTTACACAATGTACAATTTTATTTTATCGAGCTTGATCCAAATCAAATAAAAAAAAAATGTGAAAATACACAATAATCGTGTTTGTTCTAGCGTTTAAATGTATCCACCAGCGTAAATTTACTAAACAATTTACTCCAAATATTTACTTTTATCTTTCAATTTGTGATACGCAGGCAACAAATCCCTTTGTGTCGAAAAAAATATCGACGTATTAATTCGAACCCGCAGAAAATTATTAATTGTATATATTTGCATCTTTACACAAATTCATGACTTGTAACAATATGTTATTACAATTGCGTGTAATCACGTTTACGTTTGATGTGCAGAATATTTATCAAACAGGTCAAATTGACTGACAATGTAAAAAATCAGGAAAATATTTAAAACGGTTGAAATGATTCATTGCGTTTAGCATTTTCGCATCGAAACTAGGCCGTAAACAATAAATAATGTAATGGACGAAAGCGTTACTGCAGCAATAATGATTTTTTTTTCTGTTGCACAAACGGCGGAACATTTATCATTTCCATTTATTAATATTCCGTGAGCATTGCAATAAATCTGAAACAAAGAAATATTTGATGGAATTAACGACCGGCGCAATTATCTATCAATACACATCCGCTGCAATAACGGTCACAACATTTAGTTATACTACTTAAAACACTTTAAACCAGGGGTGTCCAAACTTGGTGTTTCTCTGGACCGCATTGGAAGAGCAGATGGAGTTTTTTGCCACAAGTACGTTACCATAGCTTAAGAGCAAAACAAAAACCTTTATCTACTATTCCATTCATACATTTACATGTGTTTTATTATTTAAAATATTTCTTTTCCAGTCAAAAAAAAAAAAGTTTGAATAAAGGTTTGGGTCTTTGGAAAACTTTTTGAAGTATTCAATTTAAACCATTTGGCGCGACTTGAACTTACATTTTACTCTACAATGTTCAACTAAAAATTTTGAGGTCCAACTTATACTGTTTGTTTTTTGTGGACTAGATATAAAATGTCCATTTAAAAATTTAAAAAATCTGTAAGAGAAAATACGCTCTTTTGTTCGCGAGGTATATTACAGAGGAAATTGCTACGTGGACCATAATTTAATACCGAATAGAAGAGACATAATAATTGTCAGAATTTATGAAATCTCCTCGTAATATAACATTAAAATCCCCTGCTTCGTGCGGATTATAATGTATCACTTAAATGTGGGAACTGTTTCTATGATTTTTAAGTACGACGGAGATTTGTTTTTATTGTCACATAAACTAACATAGAAAGATACGATGGGAACGGCTTAAAAATTAAGTTTCGAGAAGACAAAGACTAAAATTCGTATTTAAGACTGTTACATTTTTTATTGTTAATATCTTTTTATATCAAAATAATACCAGTTTACTGGCAGAAAGACCTTATGGTCGATCGCGATTTGTTCCTTTTGATGACAATAAATATTATTATTATTATTATTCCAATTTATTAAGAATATTCACATTTGTGATAGTGCAATTACCCGAAAGATAATAATTAAACTATACATATTAATTATACATTTATACATATTAATTAATCATGTGCACATACACAGTTACGGCGAATATAACTAGGTAAAGGAGTGTTTTCTATTTTATAAACAATTGACGCATGTAGCTGACACTGCTTAACCCTCCGTTAGTCTCGCGTTTCTCACAGATACATGATTGAGATCAAATGCATGTAGATTGGGAGATAGATCGAGGGATGGGTTACGTTTTAAAAACCTTCTCTCTAGGATCTTACGGTGTGTACAACAGCGATTCATCCACGCGTGTATCTCACGGATACTCTACAACTACTTTTGTAAGTATTTATTAGGGTTTCTCTTCGGATATATCCGAACCGCAAAACCGCGGTTTTTTGCGCAAAAACCGAAACCGCGTAACCGTCATAAAGAACCGCGGTTTTCGGTTTTATCTAAAAATCAACTTATTTCCGCGGAACACAGCTTGAATATATAAATGTATTCAACCTTGCCGAAGCTCTATAATATTATTAAGTCTTTTTAAGACTATAAAAAAAATCTCATGTTGCAACACAACAGATATTTGTTGTATTCACTAGAACTTTAAAACTCTTCGTGACACTAAAACAAGAAACTAGATAAATAACATTGTTTTTTAAGATCAGATCTTTCTATTTAACCCAAAGTCAATAGCCATCTGCAGACGCGTTTCGAGATCTACGACTCATCAGTACAGCTTTGCTCTTTTGAATTATAATATGGAATACATTTACATTAGTTTGAAAACCATGTGCTGGGCTATTTTAGTGTCACGAAAGTGAACTGAGTTCTAGTGAATAACATAAATATATGTTGACTTGTTTTATAGTCTTAAAAAACCTTATTAATATTATAGAACTTCGGAAAAGTTGAATATATTTATATATTCAAGGTGAGTTCCGCTCTAATAAGATGGTATGATTGTATCTATAATTAGTTTAGTTTCACCCTATATTAAAATACATTGAATTAGTGCTCCTTCGAGCTACAATGTTTACAAGCTCTAAAAAGCTTAAGTTAGGTTTTAAACATTTACTCACGTTGCGGTATAGAGACTTTTATGACAATTGTATCATTGAAATATAGCATTTATATTGAAAATGATAATTTTCAATTGTTATGTAACATAAAAGAATCTTTATCTCCAATAATCGTAACAACATTAAGATCAGATGATTCTAACATATTTAAGGCACAAGGTGTAATAGGATTTTTGGAAAAGATTAAAGATTAAACAAACCTAACCTAAAATATTTACGGCACAAGGTGTAATAGGATTCTTAGAAAAGATTAATTGGTTCTGATATAAGAAAACCTTTAATGAAAAATATCATGGAACGTTTGAAGACGGAATCCTATAAAATGTGGAATTAACAGAATTGGCTAGATGCTTATTAGATCCTTCGAAAGTTCCAACAAGCTCTGTTTAAATATTGGCCGAAAATCTTTTTGAACGATTTTATCTATTCAACAATAAGGTTTTTGAACCTGAAGTTGAAGGTTAGGTTTAGTGTTTTTTGTATGTTCGGCAAATTCAGAAGAATTAGATGAATTAGTTCCTTACAATAATTAGAAGAATTAATTCCTTGCAACTATTCCTTGCAAGACGAAGTTCAAAAATCTATTCAAGAAGTATTAAACAAGAAAACAAATCGATATCCTAATTCTATGCAACACGAGTTTGATAAATATAAATGAACTTCTGAGAGAACAAAAAGGTTAAATATTGTGTTTTCACTCTGTAGAATTCAAGCTACATCCATTTACGCCGAAAGAATTTTCCCTAAGCGCCAACGTTTGTATAAAACTAAGATCTCGTTTAAATATCACACACTACTACCAAAAGTTCTTAAAAACCGAACCCGAAACCGAAACCGCGGTTTTTAATTTTCAAAAACCGAAAACCGCGGTTTTGAAAAACTGCGGATATTCAGAAACCCTAGTATTTATGTTTGTGTTACATGTGAACATCGATCGTGTAAATGCTTTACGTTGTATCGATTTTAAGCATATAACTGATATATATCTGATATATATATATATATATATATATATATATATATATATATATATATATATATATATATATATATATATATGGGGTAATTATGGGGTATCCTAATTATGGAATAATATATAAGAAATATTACTTCTCAAGGAGATGGATAAGGTTGTAAAATAAAGAAAACTCCACATAAAATTTATGGTTTTATTAAATTCTAATAATAATACATTTAAATTTACATCAATACATTTAAATACAAATAGTGGTCATGCTTTGTATATGTTATGCGTTCGGAAGAAGCAGCTTAAGCAATAATGACTTGCACACATATTACAGCGAAACTTTACACAACTAGTTTTACTTGAGGCCTTTTGTCTTCCAAATATCATTCGGTTTTCTTTATAACAACCAACAACCATGTCTTTTAACATTCATTTTCTCGAGGGAATGTTCACTATCTTTGGCATTGGATGAACAAACAGCTGATTGGTTTATTGAATCAGGAACATGTTCATATTTGTCTCTACTATTATCACAATCACCATTCAAACTCTCAACTTTATTCTTTTGACATTTTACATCTGTTTTCTCGAGGGAATGTTCACTATCTTTAGCGTTGGATGAACAAACAGCTGATAGGTTTATTGAATCAGGAATATGCATATTTTTCTCTATTATTATCATAGTCACCATTCAAACTCTCAACTTTATTCTTTTGACGTCCAGGAAGCGTCCCATATGATAGTGATAAACTAGTAGATATTATAAGTGGAGCCCAATAGATGGTTTTATTACGGGCACGCTTCTCACCAAATACAATCCCTATCTTGATAGTAAAACACCAGCGTTAACACTAAATTATATATGCTTTCCAACCCTATTTATATCGTGCAAAGTTCTTTGCATCGATGAGGGTGTGAGGTCTATGTAACCCCACGCTAAACAAGGTGTGAGGTCTATGTGGCCCCACGCTAAACAGGGTGTGAGGTCTATGTGACCCCACGCTAATCAGGGTGTAATGTCTATGTAACCCCACGCTAAACAGGGTGTGAGGTCTATGTGACCCCACGCTAAACAGGGTGTGAGGTCTATGTGACCCCATGCTAAACAGGGTGTGAGGTCTATGTAACCCCACGCTAAACAGGGTGTGGGGTCTATGTGACCCCACGCTAAACAGGGTGTGAGGTCTATGTGACCCCACGCTAAACAGGGTGTGAGGTCTATGTAACCCCACGCCAAACTGTGTGTGAGGTCTAATTTTAGTCAGCTTTCATCAGCTTTTAATCAGCTTTAATCTCATTGGGTTAGTTGTGTTAGCTTTACATCCACTTGCATCCATTCTTTAATCTCATTGGGATAGGTTAGTTGGGTTAACGTTAGGGTAGGTTAGCATTATATTAGTTGGGTTAGGTTACAGGTGTTAAAACTGAAGCGCGCTTAATTCCTAACACCTGTAACCAAACCCAACTAATCTAATGCTAACCTACCCTAATGTTAACCCAACTCGCGTGCCGCTGATAAGATAGCAGGAGTTGTAATCAGCGCTAAACGGCCAACTGCGTCTAATCGCCAAGCCAGGGCAGTAGATTGAAATAAAAACAAATATGAAAAAACAATTGTAAGAAATTGATTACACTGACATACAGAAACATCCCGCTATGCTTAACTGACTACTGAATCTTTATTTAAATTAAAATCTTATTACGTTTATTAAATTAAAACGAAAAAAATAATCGAAAATATATTTTAGTTAAATTAAACAATCCCATATATATTTTAGTTCAGTCTTATCTAGTCTCTTTCTATCTAGTCTCATGTATCTAGCCACGTCTGTCTAGTCTCATGTATCTAGCCCCGTCTATCTAGTCTCATGTAAATAGCTTTGACTGCCTAGTCTCATGTATCTAGGCCCTATGTATCTAACCCCATGTATCTAGCCCTGTATCTAGCCCTATGTATCTAGCCTCGTCTATCTAGTCTCATGTATTTAGCTTCGCCTGCCTTGTCTCATGTATCTAGTACCGTCTATGTAGTCTCATGTATTTAACTTCGTCTGTCTAGTCTCATGTATTTAGACTCGTTGATATATGGACCAACTTCACACCTCATTTGCCACCGCCAGCACCTAATTCTGAATTTTCCCGCCTCGCGTCTATTTTTTGAATTTTCCTGCGCATTCGGAAGTTCCGGAAATGGAGGCCGGAAGCCAAAGCCAGAAGTCGAAACAGGAAAATCGGAAGTCGAAACCAGAAGTCGAATGTCAAAATCTGAAGTTGAAACCGGAAACCGGAAGTGCCAAGGTCAAGGTCAGAGGGGGAGGTGGGTCTAGAACATGACATCTTTCCCTACTCACAGGGACAACATGTTCTCCTAACACCATTTCATCATAGAGATTAGCGTTAAGATTTCCTGGAATTACAGCAAAGTCGGTTCTACTGTCGATACTAATCCCACCCCAAACCATAACTGAACCACCTCCAAATCCTTCGACTTCCTGGACAGTAGCAGCTGCGTAACGTTCCCCTGGACGCCTGTAAACATGTATTCGGTCATCGCAATGAGTAATACAAAACCTTGATTCATCCGTAAAATGTACAGACTTGCATTGTCGAAGTTGCCATGCGCCATATTCACCAGCAAAATTCATCCCTGCTATTCTGTGTCGTCGTGTCAAAGAGGGTTTTCGGCCAGGTCGTCTTGCCCTAAAATTTGATTCCCTCAACCTAATCCTAATTTTCTGGTCTGATATAGTGACTTAATGCGTCGTCCTGAGGGAAATTAAGAGGTATTTCGCCGTAGAAACTCTTGATTTTAAGTTGTTTTTCTTTTGCGACCTTACCCATCGCGCCTACAATCGCTGAATAAGAGACAGGTTTTCGTTGAAGTTTCTTGAAACTTGTCGATGGCTTTCGCCATTTTCAATTAATGCTATAGCATGAACAACTTCCACTTCGTTGAGATTCGTTGGCCTCATTTTCACTTAACTTTGGTCAAACTGTCTGTTTAAAATTTGAAACAAACATTTTCGTCTGTATATTGATCTGAACAAGGCCTTCCTAGCTCTTTGAATCAAATTTGTGGGATACATAATTTCACTTTAGTTTTGGTAGTTCTTGTTAATTATTACGAATACTCCGGAAATATGCGGTGCTGATAATTCCCTATGTGTCGATTAAAACAATTAAATAGAGCGCCGTTTAGATGTTCTTAATTTTATTTGCATGTAATTTCCCATTTGAATTTTATGGAGACACAAATTAGTGACCGCTAATTGTTTTGAACAGTGTATTAAACATTAATTGAATAGCTCCTGCTAACACAAACTTTCGGAAAACAATCAAAATATTTCGTTGCAAAACTCTATGAATGAATTACTTATTTACACAACCTAATATTTCATTTCATCAATTTCAGTCATTCGGCTGAAATCTTTATATCAACATATATGTCTCTTTAATAGTTCCAGCATTCTTACATTTCTTAACCTTGAGAGAGACCCAGATCTTTTTTTCTGACGAAAATAACGTTAAATAAAGTCTATGTTCTGCTTACTTTACCGTCTTTTTTGACAATTTTAAATTTTCCTAAAATTTATCAATAGTGTCGTGTACAAATGTCGTGTACAAATAATGTCGTGTACAAATAAAAATGTGTTTTCAGAAATGTGAATTTTTGAAGTAAAACAAAAATTTCTTTAAACACGACTTGAGAGATCTTTTTTCAGACATAAATAACGTTCTAAAGTCTGCTTATCAGGTTTTCTGATAGTTAAAAGCATCGGCTGACTACAGAATATATGGTTGAGTTTATTTATATAAAATGTTTATAAAGTTTAATAATAAAAAATAAGTAATACTTGTAGTACTTGTACATTTCAATTAACAACGAGATTTGGTTTCACATATACATTTGGATTTTGGTTCAAAAGTTTATTTTTCTTATCTAAGTTATCATAAACCTCTGCAGAAATTTCCTATTTAAATTATGGTAATATTTTAATTAACTTATTTGTGATGCTTGATGTAAATTATATTATCAATAAAACTAAATTTTAGTGTGACATATTTATTTTAAATTTAATATTTTTGGAAATACGCACTACAATAGCCAAAGAAGTTTACTTCATCCGCGTAAAAGCGACACACTTATTTTTTATGGCAATTGAAAGATTTGTAAATTTAATTTAAAAAAAATGTTAAATTTATAAACAATTGATAAAATATTCTCTAGGAGTGGGGGTTCTCACACTGGGGGCCGCGAGTGTAGGTGCCGTGGATGCCGTTGCAATAATCAAGTATTAACAGATACTCTGTCAAACCTTATGGGTAAAGTAATCTTTTGGTAAAATTAACTAAATTTCCCATAAACATAAAAGAAATAATGAAAACTTTGTCCAAACAGTTTGTTTCTTCGTATTAAAGACTTTTCAAACCGCTTTCAGGGTGCTGCGACGAAAAAAAGTTTGAGAACTGTTGCTAAAGGGGATTGAACTCTGGAACATATTTCAGTCGATTTATTTAATATTGAATTTGTAGATTTATGAAAATATGAATATACACAATGATTTAAATTAATTGAGGCATTGAGCGCAAAAGCTGAGTAAGCCACAATTTTTCTGAATTTGTGTTTGTGGCATTATTGTGCTTTATTTTACTGCATGAATCCAGCAAAAGTGAATGAACCCACATTTTCCTAAACAAAATTAGATGGCAGTCTAAAAGGAGATGTTGAACAGAATGTTTTGTATATGGGCTGTATGCAATTGTGGATAAATTGCCAAATTACTCAGTTTTATATGTATTGGGGTTAATCCGCTTTTGCGCTAAATGACACAATTTAAGATTATAAATAGATTTACATATTCTCATAATATTTTATGGAATTATAAAGAAAAATTATTCTGTATTTGAGAAAACTTTTAAAAGACAGTCTCATTAAGTGATTCGTTTATAAATTTTATCAAGATACGAAATTATTATTTAAAATTTTACAGATATATGGAATATTAATAAGATTTACAAACCGTACAAGAGAACAATTGAATTGTTTCTATTGTTCTGTTGGAACCTTGTCGATAAAATCAAATTAATAATAAATTTTGTGCCCGTAAACCGGAGGACAAATTAAATTTTCAAGTCTATTTAATGAAAACAAAACAAAGGAGGCGCCGAGTGATTTCCCGAGGAAAACTGAGGCATCTCGATGCGTGTAGATAGATTTCACTGCTACGGGACCTAGAAAATTCAGCATCCCCCGTTGTGGGGAGGGGTGACTTAATTATCGCATTATTAAGCAGGCAGATTGCCTGCGTAACTATGGTGACAAATAGGAATTTAACCAAACGCTTATCAAGGGAATTATTGTGATGAGCCATCTGAATAGATATGGAATTTTTTAATTAATATAATTTTGTTTTTTTAGACTATTCTTCAATTAATTTATTCCATATTTCTTAGCATAAACATTTTCTGAGTAAACCAAAAATTTAATCTACAATTAACTCAGATTTCAAATTTCATTTTGTTCATCATAAATGTGTGTGTATTTGTGCGTGTAAAAGTGTCAAATCGTTTTATTTAACATTTAATATAATAATTACATAAATTGTTTAAAATGTTTTATTTAACATAATAATTACAATAGTAGTAGTTGAGACAAGTGTTTTGTGCATTTTGTGCAGTTGCGAAGTTTAAAGCTTTAATCGCAATGAGTGCACAAAAGCCTTTCACACACGTATATCATACATTATTTTATCAACGATGAACGTATGTTGAAATACTGTTGAATCTGCAAAAAAATAATTGTATCTTACCAATAATATTGAAAAATTACAATTTTAACAGACAAAATATTTCAAATCACTAACACAATAAGGTTAGAACGTTCAGCGCCTTAGTGGAAAAAATGCTAATTAGTAAAAACGAAGAGTGACGGGAACACTATTTGATCGTTGTCAATGTAATGTAAGGTGGATTACGTTATGATTAGTCTAAGTTGTATTAGAGCCAGATAAATCGGGACGGAGAGGCCGAGACTTCTTCATTCAATTATCGACAACTGAAAAAGATCTGTATTTATATACAACAAATGTAAGGCTACCGAAAATGAATACGGTACGCAGTCTAATACCGAGGAAAATTCAATATGAAATTATCAAGTTTTTCAAGCAGAGTGCAGGTGGTCCCTAAAAGGGCGAAGGAATCCCATACAGAAGGAGTTATGTCAAATAGACGCTCATATTTATCAATAAAATGGTGGACAACCTGCACTCTGCTTGAAAACTTTTTCATATTGAATTAATTTCATATTGAATTTTCCTCGGTATTAGACTGCATATCCTATTAATTTTCGGTAGCCTTGCATTATATAATAACCTTGCATACAATTCCATATTGAATTTTCCTCGGTATTAGACTGCGTACCCTATTAATTTTCGGTAGCCTTACATTTGTTGCATATAAATATAGGATCTTTTGTTTGTTGTCGACATACACTTATTTATCAATTTCCTTTTAGATAACTGTATTCCGATGTTGGGAGGCAGTTTCACTTATTCTTAACATCTCACTTTCTTACTCTAACATCTTTTTTGGCCTTCAGCCCCTGACATGTTATGTCTTGACCGTTCGTGTTACTGGCTTTGACGCAGCGAACGGCTCACACAACGCATCTTGAGCAGTGTGTGCCAAACAGAAGATTTACGGTAATCCTCCTTTTTATTGATAAATATTTGATATAACTACTTCTGTATTAAAAAATTAAATTATATGATACAAGGGATTCATTTTTTTTATTTGCATTCCTGTAACTTAAATTATGAATTTTCCTAACACATATCATTTATTATTTCAACTTCTTTAAGCTAATAGAATTAAATACAGAAGTTTTTATCTAGAAAGTTAAAACAGAAAAAACTTTTAAAGCACAATTAATTGTTTATTAAATTATTTTATCTACTCGTACACCAAAATAAACACATTAATAAGTACATTACTGTATGTGAAGGATGCCATTATTATAATCGTGTGTAAAAGTATCCAAAACGTGCGTAAAAGTCCAATGTAAATCAAATGGAGTTTAGTTATTAAATATTTCTGTTTGTTGTTACTAAGGCAATAAAATAAAAGGTAAAATAGTGAAAATTAATTTTCTGACGTATATTAAAATTGAATTATTTGTTATTAATTGTTTTATTTTGAATCAAGGAGTCCAGGCTTCGCAGTGGATTTATCTGGCTCTAATATAACTTAACTAAACCATAACCTAATTTACATTAAATCTAGGTTAACATAGAATACATCGACAACGACCAAATAGTGTTCCCGCCACTGTGCGTTTTTACTAGTTAGCAATTTTCACCATGGAGGCGCTTTGATTGAAGTACATATTTTGTAATGTGTTGAACTGCGCAGACAAGAGGTTGTGCAAAACGGAGTTTTGCACAACCTTTTGTCTGCGCAGTTCAATACACGTTTCAATACACAATAAATCGTTTCGTGTAGATAGGAAAACTGCGCAGTTTTGAAAACTGCGCGGAGAGTGTACAGTTGCAGCGATAACTGAGCTAAAGAGCATAGATATCCATGAACTGTGCAGACAAGTCGGCGCATGTAGACGGTAGCTTCGTTTTCCCATTCATTTTGTTCAAAAATGACCAGACTAGTACCTCCTCCATGACGATTTCACTAAAACTGTGCGAAATATACAGATATATCTGCACCGTGTAGACGCTCTACAAATTGCGTTTTACATTCTTCTCTCTACAACGTTTTCATTCCGTCTTAAGACCGCGCAGACAAAAGGTTGTGCAAAACGGAACGTCTGAACCGGCGTTTACAAAAAATATTTCTTATTACCCATGCGAGGAGATGTATCTTACTAGTTTGGCATCCAGGGACCATCAAAAAAAAAACCGGCCAAGTGCGATTTGTGACTCGCGCACCGAGGGTTCCGTACAAACTTGTAAGTAAGGTATCGTTAGGAGGACCAAGGAGGCCAAATTTCATGATTCTAGGTCAACGGGAAGTACCCTATAGGTTTTGATTCCCTTGTGAAATCGCAAAATATGCGACATAAACGGTCATATCTTTTGATCGCGTTGACTTACGCGTTGGCGAGTATTTGATACAAATTTCAACTTGTTACCTCTACGCGTTCCTGAGAAAAATGGTCTTGGCAGACAGACAGACGGACGGACGGACGGACGGACAGACGGACAGACAGACAGACAGACAGACAGACAGACAGACAGACAGACGGACAGACGGACAACAAAGTGATCCTATAAGGGTTCCGTTTTCGGTACGGTACCCTAAAAATGCAATCAAAAATTAAGAATTTGCTTTTTAGAATAATTAAAACAATTTAAAGAAAAAACTGGAATCGGTGTTTTGTGCCTGCGTAGATTAGGTGATAATCTTACATCATTGAAAGTGTTACACAAAGTTCTTACTGATTTTTTTTGGGAAACTGAAGAAGAAACGAATAGATATGCCAGTCAAATAATTCAAAAAGAAGGCTGTCCAAATAAAAGAAACCTAAAGTGGTTTCCAATAAATGTGGATGAAATGAAAGGATATGTTGCTTTATGTATTATTATGTCTCAAGTAAAAAAAAACTAAATTCAGTTTATAATGGTCAAAAATAAGTATTAGAAATACTCCAATTTTTTCAGCCACAGTGTCACGGGATAGGTTTTTTGTTATTTCGAGTCTATTATCTATTCCTTCACATTACAGATAACGAAAGGTTGGATAAAAATGATAGAATTAGAAAGATCAGATTTAGTTGATTATCTGAACAATCCATTCGACAATCGCAGTATCGCTAGATGATTTTGTGAAAATAGAGAATTTTGTGTAAATATTATATAACTTGTGAAGTTATATAAATCAACACACTTAACACGACTCGAGTTTCGACTGTCAAATGTCATTTTCAAGTGAATTAGAAGGTAATTCTGCCCATCACCCCGCAATCATCAAATCAATAAAATAAAAATAGAGTCCTATTCTTTAGTCCTTACAAAAGCAGATAAATAATTCGATTGTCGTTCTCGAAAGAGAACAGTACATTAATAATATGAACTCTTTAATCTCTAAAGAAAAACTATCTCTAGTTCCCAAGGATCACGCACCCAAAGTTCCAAGCCTAAGTTATAAACTTTTTAAGAAATATATACAACTTTGTTCACAGAATTTGATAAATTTGTAATTATCTAAATACCCTTTTCTTAATTTATAAAAACTAAATACACCTTTAAATAAATACACCACATTTACATCCAAAATATTCTGCAAAAAAAATTCAAAAATTCACCAACATATCAGGTGGAACTGGCCCAACCGCTCCGACGATTCTTTCGCGTATATGATTGATGTCTCGGATCTTAACACTGTACACAAAATGTTTTACGTGGCCCCAAAAGAAAAAGTCCAATGGGGTTATGGGGTCCGGGCTTCGTGGTGGCCAAGAGTTTGGGCCAGTTCTGCTCATTCACTTTCCTGGAAAGCGAGTGTCTAGAGCCGCGCGCACGTTGTAACTATAATGAGGTGGCGCGCCATCTAGCTGGAAAAGCACAGGTCACGGCAATGTTGAATAAATTCATGTGGGTGCCCTGACCCCAAATTCTGCAATTTCTTGAAAAATGTTCTGCATTCTGCAAAACATTTTTCAACAAATTGTCATCATCATCAATTCTGTTTAGAAGGTCAACTGTAAAGTCTATGCTTTTGATATATTTTCAGTTGTTTTTTTGACCACGCAATTGACGCAAATTGCACGCAAATGAAGTCTTTTACGCATAATATCATACACGGTACCTTTAGGCAATCCTAATTGACTATGTGTGGCCAATGACTTCTTTGGGCTCCGAACACAGGAAACTCAGATCTTAACAACATCTTCAGAAGTTCTCGCTCTACCTGGCGATTTCCCTTTTAAAACACTACCTGTTTCCTTGCAAGAATATGTCTTGCATGCCAATGAGGGATACTTTTTGCTGTGGTAGGTTCAACACCATATCGACATCGAAAATTACATTGCACTATTATAACAGATTCAGTTTGCACAAGCAAAATAACACAAGCACAAGCCTGAACTGAAATAAGCGAACTGAGCCCTTGCGCCGTCTCAAGGTCAAACAGGCGTGCCAGCTGCAGGGGAGCAAAACTTGGGCATTTGAGGAATCAAAAACAACAAACTAGAATAGATGTATATAGAAAACCGACTAGTGTCAACTGTACAACCCCAAACGGAACCAAATCACAATGAAATATATCGAAAACTCCAAATTCTGATAAAACTTTCTCATTTCTCTCACATATTTAAACAAAACAATCCACAAGTGAAATTAAATCTACAAGTGGCATTTAAAACTTCTTGAAAAGTATTCCACTACTGGTGCAATAGCGTGTACCTAGGTCAGACAGGACGAAGTATATCAGAACATTTGTTCAGAACATTTCGTAAAAGACACAAGTTCATTTTCTATTCATTGTCTAGAATGTAATCATAAACTCCCCGAAATAGATAATCTAAAATTCTTGCCTAATTGCAACAAAGGCCCGAATCTTAATCTTCTGAAATCATTATAAATTTTCAATCAAAGCTGATTGGAATGTATAAACTATCTCTAGTTCCCAAGGATCACGCACCCAAAGTTCCAAGCCTAAGTAATAAACTTTTTAAGAAATATTACAACTTTGTTCACAGAATTTGATAAATTTGTAATTATCTAAATACCCTTTTCTTAATTTATAAAAACTAAATACACTTTTAAATAAATACACCACATTTACATCCAAAATATTCTGCAAAAAAAAATCAAAATTTCACCAACATATCAGGTGGAACTGGCCCAACCGCTCCGACGATTCTTTCGCGTATATGATTGATGTCTCGGATCTTAACACTGTACACAAAATTTTTTTCGACAATTAATCGACAATTTTTAAATATGGACCCAAAATCGAGGTGATTTCGCTATTTACCTTCTACTACAATGTCTTTCTGGACCGCTGAAACGGGAAGAAATAAAAGACAAGAAGGATATAAGGCGGAGAACCCTTGCAACGCAGATCGTCTAGAAATGGCCAAATCCCCGAAGAGTTCCAATCAACTAAAAACCAACCTGGTAGAATGCCGGCCGCGGCGAGCCAGCGAAACATACTTAACACACGGACTAATCTCTCTCTATCGCTGTGCGATTTTTCAAACTAATTGAACGCGATATATCGACACCTGTCGGAGTAATGAATCGCGATACCGACCCGAGGGGGAGTACCTGTCGCTCTCTTGTCATGCAAAAGGCCGCAAAACCTATAAAAATGCCGTAATCTATCGGCAAATCTTCATAACTATATAACGCAATCGTCTTCAGAGAAGTCACCAACTACAGACAGACACCTCCCCTCCCCACAAAAACTCTTACTATAAATTCAATATGATCAATTTGTAATCCATTTCAAAATCACCTTCAACAGTCGAAACTCGAGTCGTGTAAAGGGAGTTCACAAGTTATATAATATTATTACAAAAAAAAATAGTGGTAAAAAAATGAATGAATTTTTCAATTCAGAGGAGATATGGCGGCGCCACGTTTATTTATAATGCACAAAATCACATATATTTTAATATCATAGTAAGTTCTGACAGGGTCTTTCCTCATATAAGGACGTTTGAAGAATATATAATAATTATTGTATAATAATTGTTGTACGGTAATAATTTAAGTATGTTTTGTAAATTCGGTTGTACAGTTTTACTACCATTCCTACATATCATATTATGTTTTTCGATTTCTTATTGTCTTTTGATATACTGCTTTAATTTGAAACAATTTTCTTAAAATACAATTCACCAATTAATAACGCACGTCAGAATTTCATGGTTAGGGACGACGCCAGGGAAGTTAAAGTCCTATTAAAAGTTCTTATCTAAATTTTGTAACTTACTATTAATTTAGGATTTCTAATCTAGAATCTTTCCAAAATAAGTATTAATTAGTCAAATCTCTATAAGTTTCATATCTTACACGTTTCAAAATATTTCTACTTTCAATTTTCGAAATATCTTCTTGATTTATATTTTATATAAATATAATATCGACATAGTTTGATAATAGTAATAACTTTATTAGGGTCTGTATTTCATGAAACCTTATTGATATTATATTGCTTGATAAAATTGGAGCCCTTGGGCCATGGATAAATAAAAATTACACAAGAACTATTCTTACAGCCTAACGCAAACAGTTCTAAGTAATATTTATGGCCACGACGGGATAATTTATGTCACAGAAGGCACCGGGAGAGAACTAACCGAAATGTTTGTCTGGAGTTATGAAAATATGCACCGTCGACTTCTTTTCTTTCTCGAATGGCCAATGTTTACTTTGCCATATTACATTATAAGGGTATCACAAATCCAATTTGTCGTTCACTCAAATATTTACTTAACAAAAAAAAAACTAACAATTTTAATCGAATTATTTGAAATATTCTTCAATCTAACATTAGTTATGAGATTAAACAAGACGAGATTGGACTAGAAAATATTAGACGAGACTAAACGATATGGGATTGGACTAGGTGCGATTAAACGAGACAGTATTGAAATAGAGGAGATTAGACCCGACTAAACGAGACTAGAAGCGACTAAATGAAACTAAACGAACCAGATAGAGACTAGAAAAGATCAAACCTAGATAGTTATGACTGATAGCACAAGACAACACAAAACGAGACAAAATTGAACTGGAGTAAACTAATAGGACTATTAACTATTATTATTACTGCTGCTGGATAGAGGACTATACTACAGCTAGACCATAAAAGCCTTAAAGCAACTGCATTGTTAGTACATTTCAAATTTTAATCTTTTTTCAATTATCATGTTTCAGGTGTTGGAATAATTTTGGTTACCGTGAGTGGAGTGGCCTGGCGACTGACGTCGCACGATTCTTCGACGTGCCGATCGATGCTGGGTCTAGGTTCGACGGAGTCTGTGGAAGTGTGCACGAGGCGGTTCGTGCCGCGTTTACCACCCTCTTACGGACGGCCGCACCATCCGTACGCGGCTATGATGTACCCCGAGTTCCAGTACCGCCCGCCGCCCCCGAGTTACCAAGCTTCTATGCAGGAATACAGGCTCAGATTACTGCTGCTGGATAGAGGAAATACGCCACAAATTCAAGCCGGCATACAGAACGCCGTCTCGCCGCCACCAACCTACAGAAGTCATAGCGGAAGTTTACTCAGGTAATAATCTGATCCATCTAGTATTATCATTTTAGTCTTGTCTGAATAGTCTTGTCTTGTCTGAATAGTCTGGGAGTAAGTACAGAATATGGTCCATCTCGATCTATGACGATTGTCTGTCTAGTCTTGTCTATCTAGTATTGTGATTAGACAGATAAGATTAGACAGACAACAGTAGAGAGTGTCTGTCTAATCTTATCTGTCTAATCTTCTCAGTCTAGTCTTGTCATTCTAGACTTGTCTGTCTAGTCTTGTCTGTCTAGTCTTTTTTTAATTTTTGTTTTAATTTAATCATTCATTGCTCAAACAGTACATACAAGACCAAAATCAAGAGCAACATTACAATAATAAAATAGCAAATAATGAAATATAAAAACAAATAATAGGCAAAAACAGTGATATACAATGAAATACAAATTAAATCAGTCATGATATGCATAATACATTGATAATACGTGGTCTGTTAGAAAAGTATCCGGCCTTTAGCCGGCAAAAAAAGTGGCATACCTGGAGCGTTAGAAACCTAATCACCCTCAAAGTAGTCTCCTTGGGACTTCACACACTTATCCCAGCGGTGCCGCCATTGTTGGAAGCATTCCGAAAAAGCCTCTTTTGGAATCGACTTTAGCTCGGCTGTCGTTGCAGACATAATGTCCTCTCTTGTCTGAAATCGCGTTCCTTTCAATGGCCTCTTGACTTTGGGGAATAGCCAGAAGTCACATGGAGCCATATCAGGAGTAAGGAGCCTATCGAACCAGATAAGTCTGTTTTTATGCCAAAAAATTGTTAACCAAGTGCGAGGAATGTGCTGCAGCATTGTCGTGATGGCGACGCCAATTTCCTGATGACCACAACTCCAGTCGCTTGCGCCGCACAGCATCACGTAGGCGACTTAGGACATGCCTTATTTCACTCGTCGTCATTTTACTTGCATTGAAAAACCGACGAAAGCACCACACACTACGTCACTCGAACACTGCTCGACAGAAACTGACACTATCTACAGACGGGAAAAAAATCACAAAATCATCAAGCGCGCTTGATTCAAATCCATCAGGTTTTGAAAATAAAAAATAAGGTCGGATACTTTTCTAACAGACCACGTATAAAAATAATAAGAACACAATACCTTAAAAACCTACAAAAGATGAATTTTAGAATACAAAAAAGTGAATAATTATAAAAACAATAAAAACATATATGATGGAGGTCAGTCAGACAAGCATTTATGCGCCATGGATTTGAAAGTTCGAAACTTAACAACAATGTCACACTCCGCGCAGATTGAATTGTAAGAAGTGCATGTCATTAAGAAGTGATACCAACTGAAACGGACCTTTGGTTAATTGATTATAAAAAGTAGCAGTTTGACAGTTTGACGGCTAGCTATTCTGGGGACCTGAAAATTTAGTAGATTAATAATAGGATGCGACACTATTTGCGGCCTTATTGTTAAATAAAAAAACTAGACCGGCCAGTGTACGTCGCGGTTTAAGTGACCGTAACCCAAACTCCTCCAGCAATAAGGGGTGCTTCATGTGTAAAGGTGGAGTACAGCCAAAAGATTTATTCCAGAGGAATTTTAAGAGTTTCCTCAGTATGATCTCCAAAGCATGAATATTCTTAATCGTAAGCGGGTTCCAGATAATATAGCCATACTCAAGTATGGTTCTGACGAAGCTGTTATAAAGAACAGATATCGCCAAGTTGTTGGAGAATCCACGACTATTGCGAATAATGAAACCAAGTGCCCTCGAAGGCTTGTATATTGACGACTTTATATGTTGATATGTTGTATATGTTGATATAATGAAAGGCGAGAGTCAAATAAAATGCCTAGGTCCTTCAGTGATTCACAGTGTTCAAGGCCAACATTGCCCAAACTGTAAATGAACTCGATAGGGTGCTGTACACGGGTATAAGTGAGTACCTTTCATTTGCTTAAGTTAATATCCAGATGATTGACGTCACACCACCTCTGTAAAATATTGAGGATCTCTAAAGAATAAAACAAGTCACCGGGATGCATAACATTCATAAATATTTTGAGGTCATCCGAAAAAAATAAATGAGAAGCAGAGAGAGAAGAACCTGTCATTGATAAAAATATTAAATAATAAAGGTCCAAGGTTAGACCCCTGTGGAACACGTATCTTACACATACTATTCACAAGGTTGACTTCTATTCACAAGGTATGAAGAAAGTAAGGTTATTAAGTTGTTGGTTAACCCAAAAAAATGCAGTCTGCTAATCATTAAATCATGATCAATGGAGTCAAAAGCCTTAGAGAAGTCCGTATAAATAAGTCAAGCTGCCCACTCTTACCAATTACTGCAGAGACTAAATCAGTGAAGGCTATTAAATTTGTTATTGGGGAGCGACCTTTCAAGAAGCCATGTTGGTTCTGGGAGATCAGATGCTTAATGGGAGAGTAGATACAGTACAGATCTTAGTTAATTTCCATATTAAAAGAGCAGGAAAAGAGCCTTCAGAGAGGATCAGGTTAAAAGTTTCGTTAGAATAGACACAAAGATATGAGCACAATCACGAGGACTGAGACTGGAACCCCGTCAGGACCACTGGTCAGCGTACATTTGAGCTGCTTGATAGCTAAAGATACTTGTTCGTCAGAGGTATGACTAAGATATGACTCCAATTAGCGGAAGATTCACTGCCGCAGTAACCGAAATATTCGATATAGAAGAGGAGTGCTTATAGGCTCCCATAAAATAATTATCAAATCCGTTTACAATGGGTTGTGATGAACTACTGGAGAGACCATCACAAGACATTAAACCAGGTATTCGGCTTTGACTTTTTTTGAACGGACAAAGGACCAGAAACTCTTCGGATCCTTAGATATATTGTTAGAAGCAGCTAACATAAATTTAGAAAAGGCCGTGCTTATTTGATACTTCACTTGAGATCTCAATAATTGAAACTTGGAATAGTCCAAAGTGGATCTATATTTCATATACGTACGGTGAAGTGACCTCTTTTTACGGAGACCATGAATAAATGAGGGTGTAAGTGTAAACCAAATAGGGTAATTAGCACGAGAAGAAGAACGAGGTCGTACAAATTTGTTAAGAGCAGTGAACAAAACAGAGTAAAAGGAATCGAGAAAATCTCTGTACGAATGACAGTTATCAAGAGGAGAAAAATCAGAGTCTTAGAGCTAGATAAAGCGATGGGAGATCAGCACGTCGAAAAGTAAAGTTCTTTGAAGCTTTTAAGCCGACAACTGCTGAGAAAGTGTTGGCCCGCAACGTAAACAAAACCGAGAGAGCGGAATAGTTCAGTAGTTCAGGGTGAGTAGTTCAGGGACTACTCGAAAATCCTCTTTGCATAAGACGGCACTTAAATCACTGAGCAACAGATCAAGCATATATTATTCTTATTAACCATGGAATTCAATTGCTTGAGTCTGTACAGAGAAAGAAAGTTATCAATAGTAGAAGCTTTCCCAGGAACTAGGTTACACTGAGAGATACTAAAGTCCCAAGAGATGATAATGTTGTCATGTATACATGACATCAAACAAATGTCAAGATGCTCAAAAAAAGTTTCGAAAAGCGAACACAAGGTATTCGGGGGAATATAGATGCAAACTACCAGGCACGTGGAGACGCAGAATGTACAAGGGCAATAACATAAATAGTTTTAAATAAGTTAAAAATAGAAATGTCCACCGGTTTTGAATTAAAAAGCATTATTATTGTTAGTGGCTATAAGCACTCCACTTCTCGAGAGACCAGATGAGGCAAAATCACGATCACCTCTGAAGCTTGTAAAATGCGGTGTCATGAACTCGCTATTGAGAACATTGGCGTGAAGCCAAGTCTCTGTGAGACAAACAACATCAACATCAAGGCTACACAAAGCGAGAAGGAATACAAATATCAAATTTTGTATTGACGCACATTTTGATAGTACATACGTACAAACGAACGAGGGAGGGGACGGTGGGACCTTTATAAAAAAAGGGCATTATTGTTATTATCCTTGTTAATGCCACTGTCATTATAAATTGAAGTCCTAACGTCTGAGGGCTTGGAATGCCGATGGTAAGGTGGAGATGTGCACAAAGTCCCTTATAATTATGTTAACGGGCCACAACCCTGGATTCATGAATTACTTCTATCCTCCACATTAACGCCAACTGTGAAAGTGCAGTAACAGCTACTAGAGAGGAAGGATTTATAAAAGCAATCCCGAGGATTCAAGGTGAAATGAAGGTAAGTTTGCAATTGCGATTCGCTGGTATCCGGAGTTGCTAAGGTGAAACCAAACCCTCTTCTTAGGTGCAGCAGCACGAAGAATATTCGAGAGACCAGTTTCTAAACGCACAGGATTCTAGGAGAAAGGCAAAGAAGTCGGCGTAAAATGAGAAAAAGAACTTTCACTTACATTGTGAAGGGGAGGACAAGAACCACTCAAATTAATATTACCACTAGGAGTTGAAGGATTAATTCTAAGAGCGTTAGGCCTGACACTGCTACAAGAAGAAGAGGAATGAAGAGGGAGGGCAATAGGACCCATCCTAGGCAAGGCACAGTCTTGTCTGTCTAGTCTTGTCTGTCTAGTCTTGTCTGTATAGTCTTGTCTGTCTAGTCTTGTCTGTCTAGTCTTGTCTGTATAGTCTTGTCTGTCTAGTCTTGTCTGTCTAGTCTTGTCTGTCTAGTCTTGTCTGTCTAGTCTTGTCTGTCTAGTCTTGTCTGTCTAGTCTTGTCTGTCTAGTCTTGTCTGTCTAGTCTTGTCTGTCTAGTCTTGTCTGTCTAGTCTTGTCTGTCTAGTCTTGTCTGTCTAGTCTTGTCTGTCTAGTCTTGTCTGTCTAGTCTTGTCTGTCTAGTCTTGTCTGTCTGGTCTTGTCTCTCTAGTCTTATCTGTCTAGTCTTGTCTGTCTAGAGAACTAGAAAGATATGTGCCCTTATCACTCTTGACGTATGCAACGCTTTGAACTCAGCTGCCTGGTAAAACATTCTTGAGGAGCTCTCAGCAAGAGGTATCTCACCATACCTGCTACGTCTGGTACGAAGTTACCTACATAATAGGAAAGTTGTACTCCAAGAAAACAACAAATTAGTGGAGCGTGATGTCTCTAGTGGGGTGCCGCAGAGCTCTGTTTTGGGACCGACACTATGGACTGTCCTTTACGACGGAGTACTGAGACTAGAGCTACCGGAAGGTGTGGACATGGGTTTCGCTGATGATTTGGCATTTGTAGTGTCGGGGAAGACGGAAATTGAAACTATGTCGAGAGCAAACAGGGCCATTGAACAGGTGAACAAATGGATGGCAATCAAGAATCTGAAGCTTGCACCAGAAAAGACAGAACCAGTATTGTTAACTGGACTACGAAAAACGAAACCCATCAAATCTAAAATAAAAGGAGAAAAAATAACCCCAAAGGAATCGCACAAATATCTAGGTGTAACCTTTGACAAGAGCCTATCCTTTAATCGCCATATCACCACAGTAGCAGCCAAAGCACTGAAAACTGCAGCAGCGTTAGATAAATTAATGCCCAACGTAAGAGGACCCCGCAGTAGTAAGCAAAAACTTCTTTGCTCAGTGGTTCACTCCACAATGCTCTACGCAGCCCCGATTTGGGCAAAGGCTTTGAGAAAACATGCGATTAGACAAAACTTGGTAACCGTTCAAAGGAAAATGGCCCTAAGAGTATGCTGTGCTTACCGGACTGTCTCTCGGGATGCTGCCCTAGTGTTGGCCGGCATACCACCCATAGAACTTATGGCAGAAGAGAGGGTAGAAGTCTACAATGGCAGATCAAACGGCGATGGCACATAGGCTGACAAAAAGGCTCTAGCGAAGGCCCGAATGTACCAGGCCTGGCAAAACCAGTGGAGTCTATCCACTAAGGGATACTGGACCAGAATCCTGATCCCTGATGTGGAGCGTTGGGCAACTAGAAAACACGGCGAAACAAATTTGTACGTCACCCAAGTTTTGAGCGGACATGGCTGTTTCAGGAACTGTCTCCATAGCATCGGTAGGGCCACAGATTGCCTCTGCATTTACTGTGGACTCACAGACAGGGCGGCGCATACCGTTTTTGAGTGTGATAGGTGGATACCTGAAAGGGATAAATGGAAGGATAAGACTGGACAAACACTAGACCCATCAAGTATTGTTGAACAAATTATCTCTTCGGAGGACTTATGGGCACATACATCAAGCATGATCCAAGACATCATGACAATAAAAATGCTAGACGAGCGGAAAGGGAAAGAAGCCGAAAAGATAAAAAAATGTTAGTACCTGAACCCCTAATCACTGTAAGTGGGGGCGGGATGTAACGGCAACACTATGCAGCAACATCTTGAAAGTTATGCTAAAAGCGGTCCCAAGATGCTTGTGTTATTCCGGAGGGTCCACTTGCTAAGTTAACCGTGAGGTGCTTACTACGACCCCAACAAAAAATAATAAAAAAAAGTCTTGTCTGCCTAGTCTTGTCTGTCTCGTCTTGTCTGTCTAGTCTTGTCTACCTAGTCTTGTCGGTCTAGTCTTGTCTGTCTAGTCTTGTCTGTCTAGTCTTGTCTGTCTAGTCTTGTCTGTCTAGTCTTGTCTGTCTAGTCTTGTCTGTCTAGTCTTGTCTGTCTAGTCTTGTCTGTCTAGTCTTGTCTGTCAAGTCTTGTCTGTCTAGTCTTGTCTGTCTAGTCTTGTCTGTCTAGTCTTGTCTGTCTAGTCTTGTCTGTCTAGTCTTGTCTGTCTAGTCTTGTCCGTCTAGTCTTGTCTGTCTAGTCTTGTCTGTCTAGTCTTGTCTGTCTTTGTCTGTCTAGTCTTGTCTGTCTAGTCTTGTCTGTCTAGTCTTGTCTGTCTAGTCTTGTCTGTCTAGTCTTGTCTGTCTAGTCTTGTCTGTCTAGTCTTGTCTGTCTAGTCTTGTCTGTCTAGTCTTGTCTGTCTAGTCTTGTCTGTCTAGTCTTGTCTGTCTAGTCTTGTCTGTCTAGTCTTGTCTGTCTAGTCTTGTCTGTCTAGTCTTGTCTGTCTAGTCTTGTCTGTCTAGTCTTGTCTGTCTAGTCTTGTCTGTCTAGTCTTGTCTGTCTAGTCTTGTCTGTCTAGTCTTGTCTGTCTAGTCTTGTCTGTCTAGTCTTGTCTGTCTAGTCTTGTCTGTCTAGTCTTGTCTGTCTAGTCTTGTCTGTCTAGTCTTGTCTGTCTAGTCTTGTCTGTCTAGTCTTGTCTGTCTAGTCTTGTCTGTCTAGTCTTGTCTGTCTAGTCTTGTCTGTCTAGTCTTGTCTGTCTAGTCTTGTCTGTCTAGTCTTGTCTGTCTAGTCTTGTCTGTCTAGTCTTGTCTGTCTAGTCTTGTCTGTCTAGTCTTGTCTGTCTAGTCTTGTCTGTCTAGTCTTGTCTGTCTAGTCTTGTCTGTCTAGTCTTGTCTGTCTAGTCTTGTCTGTCTAGTCTTGTCTGTCTAGTCTTGTCTGTCTAGTCTTGTCTGTCTAGTCTTGTCTGTCTAGTCTTGTCTGTCTAGTCTTGTCTGTCTAGTCTTGTCTGTCTAGTCTTGTCTGTCTAGTCTTGTCTGTCTAGTCTTGTCTGTCTAGTCTTGTCTGTCTAGTCTTGTCTGTCTAGTCTTGTCTGTCTAGTCTTGTCTGTCTAGTCTTGTCTGTCTAGTCTTGTCTGTCTAGTCTTGTCTGTCTAGTCTTGTCTGTCTAGTCTTGTCTGTCTAGTCTTGTCTGTCTAGTCTTGTCTGTCTAGTCTTGTCTGTCTAGTCTTGTCTGTCTAGTCTTGTCTGTCTAGTCTTGTCTGTCTAGTCTTGTCTGTCTAGTCTTGTCTGTCTAGTCTTGTCTGTCTAGTCTTGTCTGTCTAGTCTTGTCTGTCTAGTCTTGTCTGTCTAGTCTTGTCTGTCTAGTCTTGTCTGTCTAGTCTTGTCTGTCTAGTCTTGTCTGTCTAGTCTTGTCTGTCTAGTCTTGTCTGTCTAGTCTTGTCTGTCTAGTCTTGTCTGTCTAGTCTTGTCTGTCTAGTCTTGTCTGTCTAGTCTTGTCTGTCTAGTCTTGTCTGTCTAGTCTTGTCTGTCTAGTCTTGTCTGTCTAGTCTTGTCTGTCTAGTCTTGTCTGTCTAGTCTTGTCTGTCTAGTCTTGTCTGTCTAGTCTTGTCTGTCTAGTCTTGTCTGTCTAGTCTTGTCTGTCTAGTCTTGTCTGTCTAGTCTTGTCTGTCTAGTCTTGTCTGTCTAGTCTTGTCTGTCTAGTCTTGTCTGTCTAGTCTTGTCTGTCTAGTCTTGTCTGTCTAGTCTTGTCTGTCTAGTCTTGTCTGTCTAGTCTTGTCTGTCTAGTCTTGTCTGTCTAGTCTTGTCTGTCTAGTCTTGTCTGTCTAGTCTTGTCTGTCTAGTCTTGTCTGTCTAGTCTTGTCTGTCTAGTCTTGTCTGTCTAGTCTTGTCTGTCTAGTCTTGTCTGTCTAGTCTTGTCTGTCTAGTCTTGTCTGTCTAGTCTTGTCTGTCTAGTCTTGTCTGTCTAGTCTTGTCTGTCTAGTCTTGTCTGTCTAGTCTTGTCTGTCTAGTCTTGTCTGTCTAGTCTTGTCTGTCTAGTCTTGTCTGTCTAGTCTTGTCTGTCTAGTCTTGTCTGTCTAGTCTTGTCTGTCTAGTCTTGTCTGTCTAGTCTTGTCTGTCTAGTCTTGTCTGTCTAGTCTTGTCTGTCTAGTCTTGTCTGTCTAGTCTTGTCTGTCTAGTCTTGTCTGTCTAGTCTTGTCTGTCTAGTCTTGTCTGTCTAGTCTTGTCTGTCTAGTCTTGTCTGTCTAGTCTTGTCTGTCTAGTCTTGTCTGTCTAGTCTTGTCTGTCTAGTCTTGTCTGTCTAGTCTTGTCTGTCTAGTCTTGTCTGTCTAGTCTTGTCTGTCTAGTCTTGTCTGTCTAGTCTTGTCTGTCTAGTCTTGTCTGTCTAGTCTTGTCTGTCTAGTCTTGTCTGTCTAGTCTTGTCTGTCTAGTCTTGTCTGTCTAGTCTTGTCTGTCTAGTCTTGTCTGTCTAGTCTTGTCTGTCTAGTCTTGTCTGTCTAGTCTTGTCTGTCTAGTCTTGTCTGTCTAGTCTTGTCTGTCTAGTCTTGTCTGTCTAGTCTTGTCTGTCTAGTCTTGTCTGTCTAGTCTTGTCTGTCTAGTCTTGTCTGTCTAGTCTTGTCTGTCTAGTCTTGTCTGTCTAGTCTTGTCTGTCTAGTCTTGTCTGTCTAGTCTTGTCTGTCTAGTCTTGTCTGTCTAGTCTTGTCTGTCTAGTCTTGTCTGTCTAGTCTTGTCTGTCTAGTCTTGTCTGTCTAGTCTTGTCTGTCTAGTCTTGTCTGTCTAGTCTTGTCTGTCTAGTCTTGTCTGTCTAGTCTTGTCTGTCTAGTCTTGTCTGTCTAGTCTTGTCTGTCTAGTCTTGTCTGTCTAGTCTTGTCTGTCTAGTCTTGTCTGTCTAGTCTTGTCTGTCTAGTCTTGTCTGTCTAGTCTTGTCTGTCTAGTCTTGTCTGTCTAGTCTTGTCTGTCTAGTCTTGTCTGTCTAGTCTTGTCTGTCTAGTCTTGTCTGTCTAGTCTTGTCTGTCTAGTCTTGTCTGTCTAGTCTTGTCTGTCTAGTCTTGTCTGTCTAGTCTTGTCTGTCTAGTCTTGTCTGTCTAGTCTTGTCTGTCTAGTCTTGTCTGTCTAGTCTTGTCTGTCTAGTCTTGTCTGTCTAGTCTTGTCTGTCTAGTCTTGTCTGTCTAGTCTTGTCTGTCTAGTCTTGTCTGTCTAGTCTTGTCTGTCTAGTCTTGTCTGTCTAGTCTTGTCTGTCTAGTCTTGTCTGTCTAGTCTTGTCTGTCTAGTCTTGTCTGTCTAGTCTTGTCTGTCTAGTCTTGTCTGTCTAGTCTTGTCTGTCTAGTCTTGTCTGTCTAGTCTTGTCTGTCTAGTCTTGTCTGTCTAGTCTTGTCTGTCTAGTCTTGTCTGTCTAGTCTTGTCTGTCTAGTCTTGTCTGTCTAGTCTTGTCTGTCTAGTCTTGTCTGTCTAGTCTTGTCTGTCTAGTCTTGTCTGTCTAGTCTTGTCTGTCTAGTCTTGTCTGTCTAGTCTTGTCTGTCTAGTCTTGTCTGTCTAGTCTTGTCTGTCTAGTCTTGTCTGTCTAGTCTTGTCTGTCTAGTCTTGTCTGTCTAGTCTTGTCTGTCTAGTCTTGTCTGTCTAGTCTTGTCTGTCTAGTCTTGTCTGTCTAGTCTTGTCTGTCTAGTCTTGTCTGTCTAGTCTTGTCTGTCTAGTCTTGTCTGTCTAGTCTTGTCTGTCTAGTCTTGTCTGTCTAGTCTTGTCTGTCTAGTCTTGTCTGTCTAGTCTTGTCTGTCTAGTCTTGTCTGTCTAGTCTTGTCTGTCTAGTCTTGTCTGTCTAGTCTTGTCTGTCTAGTCTTGTCTGTCTAGTCTTGTCTGTCTAGTCTTGTCTGTCTAGTCTTGTCTGTCTAGTCTTGTCTGTCTAGTCTTGTCTGTCTAGTCTGTCTAGTCTTGTCTGTCTAGTCTTGTCTGTCTAGTCTTGTCTGTCTAGTCTTGTCTGTCTAGTCTTGTCTGTCTAGTCTTGTCTGTCTAGTCTTGTCTGTCTAGTCTTGTCTGTCTAGTCTTGTCTGTCTAGTCTTGTCTGTCTAGTCTTGTCTGTCTAGTCTTGTCTGTCTAGTCTTGTCTGTCTAGTCTTGTCTGTCTAGTCTTGTCTGTCTAGTCTTGTCTGTCTAGTCTTGTCTGTCTAGTCTTGTCTGTCTAGTCTTGTCTGTCTAGTCTTGTCTGTCTAGTCTTGTCTGTCTAGTCTTGTCTGTCTAGTCTTGTCTGTCTAGTCTTGTCTGTCTAGTCTTGTCTGTCTAGTCTTGTCTGTCTAGTCTTGTCTGTCTAGTCTTGTCTGTCTAGTCTTGTCTGTCTAGTCTTGTCTGTCTAGCTCATGTATTCCTTGATAGCACATTTTCTGTCTTAACACCTGTAGAGTCCTCTCTAGTCCTGTCTGTGTAATCCTGTCTCTAGTCCTGCCTTTCTGTCTTACCAAAACTATATATACTTCACCGTAGCTAATACCTGCAGGGGTTCTAGGATGTATGTGTTCATTATTCCAGCGATTCCAGAAAAGTCACTTGACTGTGCACTGGTTGGATGCCAGCTACGCTCACAAATACCCCCGCCACCCCAGAAAAAGTCCTATCTCTCTGCCTAGTCCTATCTCTCTAGTACTGCTTGTCTAGTCCTGGTTATCTAGTGCATGTCTGTGTATTCTTGGGTGTCTAGTCTCTCTAGTGTTGTCTGTGTAATTCTACCTTTAGTATCCTATATGTCTAGCCCTGTCTGTCAAGTTTTATCTGTCTAGAACTGCCTGTCTAATATTGTCTGTCTAGTCTTTTTTGACTCGTCTTGCATTTCTAACCTTGTCTCTCTGGTCTTGTGTGTCTAGTGCAGTCTTTGCTTGTCTGGTCTGGCCAGACAGCCTGCTCTTGTCTGCATTATCTTTTTTTGCCTATCATTCAAAAGATTTTAAATTTATAACTATAATGTATATTGTATTGTGATTTGTTTTTAGGGCGCCGTTATCAAATAGAAGAGAACTTTCACAGTCTGAATACAGTTGTCCTCCGTCTTACCGATCGCAGACGCCGTCGTCACGTCCGGCGACTATAATGCACAACAATTCAATTATCCACAGTCGAGAACAGTCGTTGAGCCTTTCAGAGTCAAATCACGGAGGCTCTGTTGTGAACGTGGTCAATATCTTGTCAACGAACGACGAAGATATCGCCCTGGATAACATAACGCTGGATTCATTGAAACTGGAGCCGGACAATGAGATAAATCCGTTGAAGATGCTGCTGAAAGGCAGTTCTAGTGATCTTGAAGGGAGCAAGGAAGGGAATCTAGTTACTATTGTACAGACGAGCGATCAACATCCGGTGATCGTCACAGTCAGTGGAAGTTCTAATTCGGATAATTGTAACAATGTTCGGATTACTGAAATTCCTTCGGAAATGGAAATTTTAGCACATTTATAGTTAAATAAAACCCAATTGATTTAATTTCAGTAAATTAATAATCAATAATTTGTATATTATCTTTGTGAATATTATATTGTATTTTATTTTCTCGATTTGCTTTACGTTTTGTTATTTGATTATCTAGGGTTTTCTTTGCGGGAATCGTTCTATGCGGTTTCTGTTTTATGTTATTCTTTCTCTTCTGTTTTTTTTTTTTTGTAATTTTATTATTACCAGTGTGCATTTCTGTTAATGTAACACCCCTGTATATTGCGATATTATGTGCCTATATTGTAGATAGGACTGTATAATATATAAATATTCTATTTTAATTTGTATTATAAATAAAAAAGTTTTTATATAAAAATAATAAATAATTTTCATTTTAGAAACATATTTTAACATATTGAAAAAAAAATATTATTCTTTGAAATCATTAAAAGTTATGATACAATATTGAATAAGAACAAATGTTGATAAGATAACGATTGGAAGATATACTAAGAAAAAATGAGTATCACTTTTATACGGAATTAAAGTAAAACTTCTCTGTGGCAAGAGGGTTGTGGCAAGTATTATTAAAAGGATTAAACTTGAAATATATATGTCATACTAACATTAAGTTTTATTTATTGATCATATATAATTTGCAATAAGTAACAACAAAAAAATGTACACATAGCATCACATATAAGTTAATTTAAATATTATCAGAATTTAAATATGAAACTAGAAGTCTGATAACTAAAATGGGAAAATATACTATACTCTGAAAATTTGTTAAATTTCTTGGAAAAACCGCATCAATTGCTGTACCAAATCTCGTTGTTTATTGAAGTGAACAAGTGTTCATCGTTAAATTGGATTCTTTTAAAAAATCAATTTTTCAGATTCTTCTGAACGAAAATTAACTTTGAATTTTCATTGAATCTCTAAATTCAAATAACATGAAATCTTTTTAATAATACCTGCAACAACCGCCGAAGAAGTATTACTTCAACACAAAGGACATATACTAATTTTTTATTATTAGACTTTATGAAAACACTCATGAAATTCTATAGGCAGCCGATGCTTTCGATTAGCAGAAACAGTAAGCAGACTATAAACTTTAGTGACAGTAATTTCGTCTTAAAAAAGATCTGACAATGAAATACTCTCAAGTCGTGTCTAAGGAAGTTTAAATATTACTTCAAAAATTGACTTTCATCAAAACACATTGATAAATATGTCCCATGAAAACACATTGATAAATGAGTTCTGGAAACGTTGTCTATTTACTAATGAAAGCAAGTTCTCGATTTATCGAAGTGACGGAAATTTCAAAGTATGACGTAAAGCTAATATAGAAAAATCTGAATCTAAAAAAAAAGGAAAATTTAATCTCAACAGTCAGACATGGCCATGGAACATTATGGTTTGGCTGCGATGGCGGCGAGTGGGGGTGGAAATATGACCTTCATATTCAGGAAGGACTGGGGAAGGACAGGCAGGACTCTGGAAGATATTGTGGATCATATACCTCGACATTTTACGACAAAATTGTTTAAGTGTGTTCAAGGTTTAGCCCTAGGGAATGATTGGGTGTTTCAACAGGACAACGATCCGAAGCATATCGCTACTAATGTAAAGTTCTGGTTATTGTATAATGTACCAAAACAGCTGGATCAACCACCCCAGTCGCCGGACTTGGACCCAATTAAACATTTATGGGTGGAATTAGACAAACATATTCGTTTACCAGAAATTCGTTCTCAAATTACCAAAATAAGATCTGTAAAAGTAGCTTTGAATTTAACGTCCCTCAACCTTAACACAAGCTTCAGCACGTCGCAATAATGATCTTCGGACACGTTCAAAATTCTTGCAGTGGCCTGAATGGTTGCACATCCATTTTGCACACAACGCTGCAGTTCTGCGAGATCCACCACTTCCGTTCTATAGACTAAGTTTTTTAGGTGACCCCAAGTAAAATAATCCAAGGTGTTCATGCCCTGGCACTTACAGTGAGTAGAGACAACAAAGAAAATATGGAAAGAGACACAGAGCTGGCTATAAAAAAGTTGCTAAAAGTTGGCTATAAAAAAGATACAAAGTTGGATGGAAGGTAGGAAACTACAACGGGCACCGCAGAAGACAGAAGCCGTAATACTGGCCGACAAGAAAAAATTAAAAACGATCTCCATAAAAATAGGAGAGAAAACTATACCAACAAATCCAAGTTAAAATATCTAGGTGTCACCTTTGGACATAATATGAATATGGTAGCCCACATCACTAGAGTAACGGAGAAGGCAGATATGACTATAGCCGCACTGCTTCGAATAATGCCGAACACAAGAGATGCAAGACAGGGAGCTAGGAAAGTGGTATACAGCGTGGTAAACTCTATACTACTCTGCGGATCACCGACGTGGCGTGAGTGGACCATTAAAACTAAATATAGAAGAATTTTAGAAAAGAAACAACGAAAATCAGCCCTCAAGATTGCGTGTGCCTTTAGGACGGTATCTATAAAGGCCATACAGGTGATTGCAGGCACGACACCAATCCATCTGCTGGTACTAGAGCGTACCTACGATAAAGCAGAAAACAAAAACAAAAATGAAAGACACACGACCAAGGAGGCTACTCTAAATAAGTGGGAAGAAGAATGGTCGCAGGATAGCACTACCCCTAAGTGGACGATGGAACTAATTCCCAAACTAAAGCCATGGATTCAAAGGCAACACGGAGAAGTGGGATACCACCTCACCCAGTTCCTTAGCGGACATGGCTGTTTTAAAAGCTATCTATTAATATTTAAATTAATCACAAGCGAAGAGTGCAGATATTGTGGTTAACGAGATACGCAGGAGCACACGGTCCTGTGGTGTTACAGGTGGCACATTGTAAGAGAAGAAGCCGTAGACAAAGTAGGGGAACAACTCACAAAGAACAACATAAAAAAGTTAATGTTAGTAAGCCAGGATAAATGGGATGCAATAGAAGGAGCAATCAAGGAAATAATCCGAAAGAAGGAGGAGGAAGAAAGGCAGAGATAAAAGAATTTGTGGATCTCAGCGTAGTCATGCTTTAAGGCAATTCCACTGACTTCCATGTAACCAAGGAGGGGTTTTTGGTGGGTAAACCTATCCCGACCATATGGATGGGGAGTCCCACACTCTCCAGGGAAACCTCGAGGTTGTACGTAAAGTATTTCCTCCTTCTCCGAATAAAAGGTGTTCATGCCCGGTGAGCTTGTTGCTCTAGCAACTGGACCGCCTCGACCTATCCATACCATTCATCCAACACTTCATCCAGCAACCCTGGCAAAATTTCTGTTAAAAAATGTCAATTACCTTCCCCGGTCGCCCGCCTTGGTAGAATATGGGGACCGATTAATACATCGAAAACAATACCACACCAGACCTAAAAGGAGAATAGTTGCTGATGAGTTCTCACAATAACAGTATGAGGATATTCGTCCGCCCAGCAGTGCATGTTATAGGATTTTATAATTCCATCTCGGGCAAAGGTTGCTTCATCTAGGAAGAGCAGTCGACTTGAAAACAAAGCATCTGGGGCACATTGAAGCAGCAGCAATCGACTAATTTTTGTCGATTAGCATAATCTGCTGGAGTCAATGCTTGCACTTTTTGATTGCGGTATGGATGCAACTAATGTTCATGGCGAACAAACTTTCGTAAAGGGTTCTCCTATGGCAGCAGCAACCTGCTTGTGCTGTGTACAGAATGAGCAAAACTCGATGTCTGAGCTCTATTATAAGAAAACTTAAATCGATAGAAAAAATCTGAAAAGAGGTTCTTGAATGGGGTTGATTAAGGACCATTTTAAGCCAAGTTTACATATTTTTCCATATTTGAAAACTGGAGTAATGACGTCATCCAATTTTGTTTTCCCAGAACCATACCTATATTTTGGCATATTTGAAAATAGCAAATTCTTCTGATCAAATTTTGTAAAGAAAAAATTTGCTATCTTTTTCCGTTAAAAAATATAAGCAAATTTATATAAAGTAATTAAAGAAGTAAAAAGTAATATAACAAAGTCGCAATCATCACGATTTAAACAAGTAGCCTTTGAAAATAAAAGGCAAATTGCAACTGTCAATATTTAGAAATTATTAATTAGTATTAATTATTATTTTTAAAATTAAAAGAAATTTACGATCGACATAACAAATTATAAGTTTTAGTTTTTTATTTTCCTATATAAATGTTCGTAATTTACCCTGATGATGGCTAATTTTTTAATAATAAAGTGCCGAAACTAATTGGTAATAATAATATTATTATTATTCTTGAAGTAAATAAAGTATAAAATAACGAAACAAAAATATCAAACTTCAAGATGGTCAAATACCCAAATAATATTGAAAACTCTTTTATTTACTCCTCAGGGACACTATTATTGGAACGGTAACTTCGTAGGGAGAAGGTTTTTTGTGGGGGTCTGTGGGGGTATGTGGGGGTTATGTAGGGCTCTACCGTATGCTAAAACGGAACAATACTTGTTTATTTGATCAATTCTTAACAAATCTATTGCTGTTACCTATCGTCTAAAATTACAACTTATTAATAACATTAAAAATTACAAATTAAAGAGTTAAAACTTAAAACCATTATTATTAAAATCTGAGTTAGCAACTAAAATTCCTTCTAATATTTTAACATAATTTACGGAACTTTATTGTATATATGCTGCACCACTGAAATATATACTAACTGGAACGAGCGCTGGCTTCTAAGTTTGAGCGGGTAGAGCGAGAGAGGTCCCAAGGGGAGCCCTCGTATCGCTCTGTCTTCATCTAGTATAGTCTTAGTTAAAAACCTAATGTATAGTATAAATATATTTATTTTATTTTATACATGTAATCTATAATACAAAAAGAAAATTATTATATATATAATACTGGTACATGACAAAATATTATTAGTTTTAATATTTTGTATTTACATGGTATGGATAAATACTTGATTTGGTTTGATACAACTAGCTTTTCGCTCTGGCTGTACCACATCCTCCCACTCTCGAATTCAAGTCATCCTCTCTCTCTCAAACGCAAGGAGGGTGGTCTCCCCTTGGACCTCTCTCTCTACCCGCACAAGCTTAGAGGCCAGCGATCGTTCCAGTTAGTATATATTTCAGTGGGCTGCACACCTTCCTTTTGTGACAACACACACAACACAAATTAATATAACTCATCAATATTACAAATTACTAACATCTAATAAATATGTGTTGGATTAATCAGATTAGTGTATATGCTGCTGAGGCCCGCTGTGTCCATCTTGTCGTTTATACAATTGCTGGTCCTCTTTATGAACCACATTTCCGAAAATAGTCGTTTTTTTAAATTTTCTTCAAAATGTAAAATTTTGGCATTTTGCAAATCAAATTTGTGGCCAGTAGTTATGGCATGGTTGGCCAATGCTATCTTAGGCTGATGGGATTTGTTAAATGGTTTGCAATCAAATCTGTGTTGGGCAATGCGGGCTGATAGTCTTTGTTTTGTTTGGCCGACATACGAAGAAGGGCAGTTTGAGCAATTTATTTTGTATATTAGGTTATTGCTATCTAAAGTGGGTGTAGGTTGCAAATAGTATTTTTGTTGTAAACGACCAGTATTGTGCCCTCATTTTCAAACAGTCTCCTGAACTTATGGTTCATTTTTTGGACATTAATGGGCTTTTTGCACATCACTGGTTGGTTGGATAGAACCTTAGATTTAGTGCGGGTTGCCCAGTTGTTGAGCACTCTTCTTATTATATAGGTTGGGTAATTGTTGGCCACAGCCAACTCTCTTATTATTTGCAGGTTTTTTTCTTGGAGCGAGGGGTGACTAAGTTTAAGGACTCTAGTTTTTAGGGCAAACAAACAACCAATCTTTTGGTGGAGTGGGTGGTCAAACAGATAATTCCGAAATCTTCCAGAAGCTGTGGGTTTAGAATACCAATCAGTTATAATAGATTGGTTGTCCTTTCCGTAGACAATTGTATCTAGGAAAGGTATTGTTCTTGAATTTTAAATGCGGGTCAACATCATTGAACACATTTAATATAGTAGTCTGGGTATCCCGGGGAATCGCGGTTTTATTGTCATCCACGTATAAGAACAGTGAGGGCATGCGGAATGGTAGGGTGTTCATGCACGATGTTAGTAGCATATGCATAACTAAATTCGCTATAATAGGTGAGGCAGGTTTGCCCATAGCTGTCCCGAATGCTTGTTTGAAAACTTTGTTATTATAAGCAAATATGTTAGAGTCGTAAACCGTAAATTCAATCAAATGGTGCATTATTGCTTTTGGGATTGTAGAGTCAGTTAGGTTTTTCCACCAAAAGTCTAGGGATTTTTTTGCTAATGGCTTTTGACATGTTTTGTGAAAATGGAAGTGACATCTAAGGACACCAGTATGTAATCGGGGGTAAGACTATTTCAGTAATTTTATTTACAAAATCCTACTAGTTATTGATGTTATAGGTCAAGTACGGTTCTAAAAATTTTAAGATTGATACAATGTATTTAGACAGTTCGTATGTTGGGGAATTGATGCAAGATATGATAGGACGCATGGGCCAATTTTCCTTATGTATTTTACACAAACCAGTGTACTGTTTTGTGTGGTCAATATGGTGTGGTTGGCTGTTTCAATGTGGCCGTTATCAAAAAGATTTTTTTGCGTATTTATTATTCTATTTTTCGATGGATAAGATGGGGGAGTGATTAAGTTTCTCATACGTTTGGATGTCATCCAACAATGCCTCCATTTTCTGTTTGTATTCTTCTTTTTTCTGGATGACAGTGGAATTACCTTTAACAGCTTTCATCACTAGTAAGTCATGGGACTTCAAAAACGATCTGGTGTTATTGTATCGTTTAAGGTACGGGTTTGATTGCCTGTGTGGCTTGAGGTGGTTGGTTTTGTTGAAGTTGTTGCCTAAGTTTTATTCTGAGATTAAGTTGGTAGAACTGTTTTTTTTTTAAGAACATTAACGGTTTTAAGTTGTTTTGTTTATTTGACATTTTATAAGATGTAATCATTATGATATTTAAATTGTTTTCTTTTTTCTTTGTTTTGAAATAGACTATTAAAGTGTTTTTATTTATAAATAACCACAATAGGTTATGGGTCCCAGTATGCTTGTGCTAGTTTTTGTGTAGTGTTTGTAAATAAAGACAATGGACTTTTCAAAGCATATAAGGCCATTGAGTAGTGAGGCTGATTGGCGTATGTGGAAAAGAAAGATCAGGGATCTTCTTGATTATCATGAAGGTGCTCTGGAAGTAATCGATGGACAGCTAAGAAAACCAGATTCATTGGCAAGCTCCGCTACGGAAGAAGAAGTCAAGAAACATAAGGAACAAAGTTATCTTTTTCGTAAGGCTAACAGCTATGCAAAATCCATGATTACCAGTACTGTAACTAGACACAGTTTATCAGAAGATTATGGACCAAGAAACTGCCTATGAAGCTTGGGAAGCATTAAAAGTTCTATATGAAGCTACATCGAAAGACCAACTGTTTAATATCTGTTTAGATTTCTTCAAGCACTGTTGGACATCAGCGAATGATGTGTCAACTCATATTGCTAAATTAAAAAGTATGTGGCATGAAATAAACAATGGCTTAAAAGAAAGAAAGGAAAATACATTACCTGAACTGTTGATAGTTTGTAAGATTCTAAGTATCTTACCGAGTAGTTTTAGTTCATTTCAGTCAAGTTGGATGATGTTGATAGATGGTAATAAGAAAACCTTCAATGAGTTAGTTATTCAACTATGTGCTTATGAAAGGAACTTTCTGAAGGTTGGTAGCAGCAGCACAGTTATTCAAGAGGCATTACAGGTGAAACATACATCCAAGAAAACCCAAGGTATGTCATATAAGACTAATATTAAGAAAGGGGTCTGTCACTTTTGTAAAGCAAAAGATCATTGGATATATCAGTGTCCAAAGTGGGCTTTGATGGAAAACCGAAGAGGTCAGAATCAGCAGCAGTTACTGGCACCTCAATCCTTTCAATAGAGGTAGAGGCCTTCTCGGCTGATGGAGATTTAGCTACCTGGTGGGTCGACAATGGAGCGACAAAACATGTCAGTAATAGTATAGAGTATTTCACAGAATTTTACAAGTTTGAGAGCCCTTGTGGTGTCAAAGGAGCAGGATAGGAAATTTTGCTGGTAGTAGGAGCAGGTAAAATTTTGGCAAAGTTAGATGTTGATGGTAAAGACATAGTACACTCAGATGTTTGGTATGTACCTGGGCTATCTAAAAATTTATTCTCAGTGCTTGCTGCTCACGACAAAAATCCAAATAGTTTATTCAAATCAAACTCTACAAAATGTTGATTTCTGAATAATGGTAAAGTGATATTTCAAGGAATATGATCAATTAGAGGAACTTTGTATAAGATAGAAATTCAGCCACAAAAGGTTAAAGTAGATGTAAATATTGTTAACAATTCTTCAATGCTACAATTATACCACGAGAGGTGGGGACACCAAGATAGACGTCATATAAGGACCTTGCTGCAAAAGGAAATGGGCATAAATGTTCCCTTAGAGAAGAATCTATGTGAACCATGTGTCTATGGAAAATCACATATACTACCACACATAGACTACTACATAGACTACTACACTTTGGGCGCAGAGAAAAAGCAAATAAGCCAGGAGAACTGGTTTCAGCTCATGTTTGTGGACCATTTAGTGAGTCTTTTGGAAAGAAAAGATTTGTTTTCAGTTATATTTGTTCAGTTATATTTGTTTGGCAATTTTTAAAGATAGTTTTACTAAGTATCGCCAGTGTTATCTCTTAAAAGAGAAGTCAGAAGTAAAATTAGTTCTCAGAGACTTTCTTCAATTTGCCAAAACAGTAGGGCATTCTGTAAAAGAATTTTTAAGTGATAACGGAGGTGAATTAGATAATAAAGATATAAGAGATATGCTACAAGCAGAAGGCATAACTCAAAGACTGACAGCGCCATATACACCAGAACAGACTGGTGGTAGTGAAAGAGAATTTAGAACTTTTATTGAGATGGCTAGGATTTTCAAGTACTCAAGTAGTGAAGCAATCTTTCCAGAGGCAATGTGGGCCGAGTTAGTTGCAACTGCCACATACATACTGAATAGAACTGTAAGCACTTATGAGCTGTGCACTAGTAAAAAACCCAGAATAAGGCACATACGTATTATTGGGTCTGTCTGTTATGCTCATATTCCAGCGCAGAAACGCCGAAAAATGGATAAAAAGGCTATTAAAGGATACTTAGTCGGCTATGATGGTGATGAAAGGTTTTTTACGGTGGTTTAGGTGGTGATAAAGGTTAATATGAAGATATTTAACTTGTTTTCTTTTTTCTTTGTTTTGAAATAGACTATTAAAGTGTTTTTATTTATAAATAATCACAATAGGTTTGGTTGATAATGTTTAATTTTGAATTTTATGTTGTGACCACCTCATATTTCAAAACACTAATCCAATTTTCGTCTTACTTCTCTCACTGAGGCCTTACGAAATATTTCTCTAGATGGTACGTCGCAAGCATTTCTGATTTTTTCTTTTAAATGTTCCAAGTTAACAGATGGTGTTCTGTAAACTATATTTTTCAAAGTTCCCCACAAGAAGAAGTCTAGTGGGGTTAAGTCCGGTGTTTTAGGCGCCCACTGTATCGGTCCATTTATACTTATCCAATTTTCTTTGTATGTTTCATTTAAGTATTGTTGGATAATTCTTGCTTTATGTGGTGGAGCTCCGTCATGCTAGAAACACATGTTTCCTCGCAGCTGTAATGGCACATTTTCGAGAAGCTCAGGATGTTGTTCTTGGAGAAATTGCAAATATCGCTCACTATGTAAAACTCCTTTGTAAAAATATGTAATATATTATTATTTTTATTTATTCGTTTAGCCCTCTAAGGAGCGCGTAGAACCATCACTTAGCACTGGTCATCTTGTTCTTTTTATCTTCCCAAAACTTCCTCATCCTTTCGCTCTGGGCCTGTCTTCTTTCTTGCATCCATGCGTTTTTCAGTTTCAAACTCCTAGCTGTTGGATTCTTTGATGTGAAGTTATGTGAATTATTTTATTTCCATTTTTCTCAGTATCTGACGTTCTACTTTCTCAATATCATATATGTAGATGGTTAATGATGAAGTCTCAATTGCATAGAGTGCTTCTGGAAGGATGACTGTATGGTAGTGACGGAGTTTTGCTTTGGTAGAAAGTGATTTTTTGTTGTACATATTCCAGGTGATTGCATATGCTTTGCGTAACTTTTCTGCACGTGTTTTGTTAGCCATTCTTTAGTTAACCATCCTTACCAATGTTTCCAATTATTTCACCTAGGTACTTGAAGTGCCTAACTTGTATGATGTTGCCATATTTGGTTCCAAGACGTCTCATATTTGAGCTCTTGGAGTCTATGTATTGCGTTTTATCCTAAAAAATTTGAAGTCCGGCCCTGATGGCGATTTCATGAAGTTCCTCGATGGCGTGTTTGGCTTCTTCAGTAGTCCGGGTGATTATTGCAAGGTCGTCAGCAAAAGCGAGGCACTTTATGTTGATTCGTTTGTCCTTTGTTGCCCTATATATTCCAGGTACTTCTTTCTCCCATATTTTGATTATCTTATCTAGTACCAGGTTGAAGAGAAGTGGGGACAATCCATCACCCTGTCTTACTCCAGTACTGATTTGAAAAGGCTCAGAGATTTCACCAATGAATTTTACTTTAGATGTTGTGCCTGAAAAAGTCTGTTCGATTAACATGGTTGTTTTACTATCCACATCCTATTCATGAAGTATATTAAACAGAGTTATGTAATATATTATTTGTAAAAATAATATTATTTTTACAAATTTGCTTATAATTTTTTAACGGGAAATGATAGCAAATTTGTTTCTTTACAATATTTGTTCAGAGAAATTAGCTTTTTTCAAATATTCAAAAATATAGGTATGGTTCTGGAAAACAAAACTAGATGACGTCATTACTCCAGCTTCCAAATATGGAAAAATATGTAAATTTGGCTTAGAATGGTCCTTACACAATTCCATTGAAGAACCTCTTTTCAGATATTTTCTATCGTTTTTCGTTTTCTTATAATAGAACTGAGACATCGAGTTTCACCCTGTACATAGGAAAGGGTTTTTTTATTTAGACAGAAATTAATGCTGACTAGATAATTGCTTTAATTACAAGATTGGATCGTTACAAGATCAAAACTCTACAACCCTCTGTTAAAAGTAAACAGACAAGGGTTTTTGTTATTTTAATGAAGTGAAAATATAAATCCTGTCGATAATTGTGTGTTGCATAGATAGATCGTTAGAATAATTAAAATAAGTTAGGGCTGCCTACGTACAAACGACAACGGAGGAACTTTCTAATGGATTTTCAAATTTTGGAATATGGACTAATACAAATTCAGCTCTACAGCCATAAAACATGCCGTTGTAACAAAAACCAACAGCTTCTGAATTGATCCTTAGCGGTAAAATTCTGCTGAAAAACTTTCTTACAGTTGAAATCAATCGTTTCAAAAGTGTAATACAATATTGTTTGTTCAATTTATCTCATTTTCGCTAATTACAAAATGGATAACAACTGTAATTCTTCAATCATTCACGTATTGCGGATTCTATTTGTTTAAACTTCAAGGAGTTTGTTCAAGACTATTTATACTACATCAATTCTACTGCAATAATATTTTTCTAAATATCCAGATATGTACGATTGAATGTACGATTGCTAAATATTTGGCAAGATGAAGAATAGACTGATTTTGTTATTATTTATTCAATTGCATGATGCAAGTATGAGAGAGAATGAAACAAGTGAATATTATTGAAAGGTTGCAGCTTTGTATCATTCGCATTGCATTTAAATAGATCATTAGATAATCGTCTACACAATATAATGTTACTAAAAACGAATATGGCTAAAGTTGAGAGTCTAGCGGTGGTACGAGTTCCAAAGTAAGAATTGCAAGTACAAGAAATGGCTAATGTACCAATGATTGTGAAAGATATTTTCAATACAATTAGAAAGGCATGTTGGCAAAAATATCATTTCATCCAGAACTGGGATGAACCTTCTGAACCCATCTAGTTTATTATAATATTCTATATACAACCCTAATTGAGACAACAATTTAAGACAATCTTTTAAAATATTTGAAATTTACTACTCAAGATCTGCAAACGAATTTCATCTTCTACATTTAAGCTGTTTCTATATCAAGTCTTCTCCTGCTGCCTTCAGAGAGAACGATCTTTCACAGATATACGTTACATAATAACGACATTTAGTATTTTATCTACGACCACTATTGTAAATGCCCGTTATTGTACAGTTCGTGGATTATGTAGATACATCATAACACACACGTATGTAACAATCCGCGATTAATGATAAGTTATGATTGATAACACGCACGTGCGTTTGGTTTATGATTCGTTTATTGGTTGAAAGCTGCTACTACGTGCCCATACGTTCAGCGCCCCCGTGACACAATTCAAACTAACGTAAATTGACATTGCGTACATTGGGTTGCCTATATCTATGAACACTCTTATTCCAGTTTAACTCAAATAAATACTAAATAATAAGGTATGTAACCATAAATAATGTATTTCTTTTCATTCCTTTCAAGTTAAATAATGTCGGGTAACAGCTATATATGAAAACTGTTTGTTATAATGTTTATTATAATGTTCAACAATCATAATTAAATAAACAGAACCTAATAAGAAATAAATTTTGCTACTGATATATGTGAAAATGGCATTTTTTCCACGGCTTCCCCTACATGAAAGTGACATTTTTTCATTCTAGGGATGAAAATATTTTCACGTCTAGAGACGAAAATGAGCATTTTAAATTTTTGATTTTCTCGATTAAAACACTAAACTAACCAAATTTGCATGGACTTTCTAATTAATTACATCAATTTCAATGAAATATTTTATGTACAAACGTAAAACGAGCCTGAAACTATTTCAAAAACCGAAATAAAATTAGGACATTTGACTTGAAAAGTATCACCTTCTATGAGAATGCAATATGTTACCGTGGAAACGGCCAAACTAACAATTAAATTTGTTTTGACAGTTCTGACAGTTCGCTTCGAATTGGATTTATTAAAGTCGAATTATGGATTCTACAACCGAAATCAGTAGAAAAAATTGCATTTACTACTCGAGATGAAAGTGTTTTTTTCTGGTTCGGTGTGATTGCTAACTCGCTGGCGCTCGTGAGCAAACTCCCACCTCACCAAAAAAACGCCACTTTCATCTCTTGCTGTAAAATATACTATTGTTATATCAAATATATTTCTCTTATTAAACAGAAACAAATTTGTGTGGTCGTAGATAAAGTATAGTACATAACTCGAGTTGTAAGGTAGTTACGTACTCACGGAATTACGCACTCCCTGCTACGCGGGTCGTGCGTAACTGTTCCGCTCTTACGTAATATGCTTCTTACAACTCTCGTTACTTGATATACTAATACAGCACATTTAGCAACCTCAGGATATCAGACTATTCATAATTTGTTCCAAGAAATGCATAATATCAGCTTGAATAAATGTAATTGTACAAACCCGATGGAGGACAGGCTACTTCGGGGACTTAGCTTCTCTGCCCACGCAATCTCTTGATATCTCCAACCCATATGAATTTTGAAGGAGGCAAAATATTCTTAGATTAAATTCGCGCACCAACATCGCACTTCAGATAATAATATACAATCCATGATCCATGATCCATCAAAGATCCATGGCGAAAGAAGAAAAGTTCATTTAATTAAAGGACCTTAAACTAAGGGACTTAGTAGGTATAGGTAAAATCTGGCAATAACCTATACTACAGATAATAACGAAACATAGGGCGGATAAGGATCCTTGATTCGAAGTAAACTTAAGACACGTAGCCAAAAATTCAAATCAATATCGAATAGTAGGTAGATAGAATATTCATTTCAAAATAAATATTCGAATAATACGAGCAACATAAAACTCGTCCAGGTATAATCTCCAACATAAACAAGGGATGAAGAATGTGATGAAGGCGATGAAGACCTCGAAACATTGTATGAAGATCTATCAGCACCAAATGAAGATAATGTGATAAATGAAGATGAAGAAAAGATGACAATATTAATGGGTCATTTTGATGCAAAACTAGGACTTTCTGTTTGCTCTTTCAATAAAACAGCAAAAAGGAGGATGGACTAGAAAATAGAAGATTTTTTTATTTAGCGTATGGCTCATCACAATATTGATAAAAATACAAATAAAATGACAGGATATAGTCGATATATCGCATGGTTGTTTGTTGAGTTGTAAAACTCATAAGGTGTCCTTGGTATGACCTCAGTGGACATTCTTGAATGTGTCAAAATTTATATTTAGATATTTGTCTAACATTACACCACAAAATAGCAGATGCCCACCGAATGGCACAACTAACAATGAGATAGAATAAAAACAAGTAAGTGTTAATTAAACTATTTTTTAATTACGTAATTGTAATCAACATCCAACAGAAAGGAACAAAATTTATACAACTAATAAATAGGAACGGAAAAACAGTTCAAAAAGTAAACACGAATAGATACAGAACAATTGAAACTACGATGTGGGAATCTAAAAATAATTGGTATTTATAAAAATCATGTCCTTTAGATTAACACATAACACAGCTTTAATCCAAATTTTTCACTCATTTTTCAGAACATTTTCGTTTCACAAGGCCCGAAGCTTAATCTCATGGAGTCATTAGAAATTTTCAAACAAGGCCGTAATCAGTCAGTTAATCTTTTTAACGAATAAGCCGAACTAATCTCTTCTAAACTTCTTAATCTAACGCAATCGTCTCCAGATAAGTTCCCAACTACAGACAGACACCATACGTCCCCACCAAAACTATTATTATAAATTCAATGTTTCATGTTTCAATTCAATGAAAATGACCTTGAACAGTCGAAACTCGAGTCGTGTAAAGGGTGTATATTTATATAAATTATATGACACAAGTTAGGGATCGTCCATTAATCACGTGAGGCTCGAAAGGGGGGCCTCCCACCCCTGTGGGTCTGTAAAAAATCACGAAACTTTTTGTTTGTGAAAACAACGTGATGTATTACCACAAACGAAAAAGCCGCCGAAAAGAAAAGCCGCCTCTGTTGATTGAGTCATGCAATTTCTTATATGTATTAATTTTTCTTCGGTTGTGAGCTATAGAGGAAAATTGAAAAGTTCAGCGATCCGAATAACGTAAATTATTGTATGATTTTGGAACTGTTAGCTGAATTCGATCCTTTTTTAGCGAGTTATGATGAATATCTAAGACTTTTATAAAAAAAATTAATAAAATTTTAATTTAAAAAAAAAATTATTTTTTATAAATTCGACACAACGCAGGCAAAAGTTAATGACTGAAATTGGGAAAAGAAAACGCTAAAACGAGTAAATTTGACACGTTGGTCAGCTAGAGAGGACGCATCTAGAACTTCGAGTGTTTCTTGGCACGAAGTTCTTAAAACTTTGGAATCAAGGATGATTGTACCGAAAAACCTGTAACGTGACACGTGACGGGAATACTTTTAAATTTAGAAAAACTGGAAACGGTGGTAATGGTGTTGTGTGGTGTGTTTTTTTAAGAATAAACAAAGTGAAATATAAAAAGTTGCTAAAAAACATCACGTGATTAATGGACGACCCCTTATATATTATTAATATAATATATTCACAAAAATTAGTGGTAAAAATATTTCAACTTTAATGCCCTTCAATTTTATATGTACCAATATAAAATATTGGTACAAATGCAATTGTTCCATTGCTAGAGACACCTTTGGTCTTCCGACACATTGCATTTTACGTCGTCGATATGGGCAAAGCGATTTGATTTAAAGACCCTTTTCATATTAGGGAATAGGAAGAAGAGCCAAATCTTGAACAAGGTGGAGTATACCTTCAAGACACTAGATTGGAATACGGTCAACATGAATGGTAATAATTTAAATTATCTACGATTTGCCGACGATATCAATTTAATAGCAGATTCATTTGAGAAGGCACTTACTGACTAAGTAGCAACTGCATTCGAAAATGTAAGTTTTTTAACAATTTTTATATATGATTTGTTTATAGTATACAATCGGTATTAATAGAACATTTTAAAATTTATAGTTTTTGCCAATCTAGTGACCTCTAATTATAAATTTAGCTCAACAATTACTGCTTGAGATAAGTCATAAGTTTTATTTAGTTTTATTTAATTCAAGTGCATTTATCTATTTCTAAATTTATGCGAACCACGTTTTGAAAAGTTGTAAAAAAAATGTATTATTTGTGCCAGCAAATTATAGTATATATATATATATATATATATATATATATATATATATATATCTATATATATATATATATATATATATATATATATATATATATATATATATATAATGGAACTATTTTAGACATGTCCAGGAAGAAAAATTAGCTAAATAAGCTAATATGTTCAAGTCCGGTTTTCATTCGTTTCATAGATATTTTGAACAATAGTAATTTATAAAATTAAAAGAAAATGTACTACTGAACCTTCAAAAACTCCACCACCCATTTCGATACATTTATTTGCGCGTTTATAAATGGACCTGGTACCGAGTTTCAGTGAACGATGATTCGCTCTAATTAACGCCGCAGCATTAAGAATGCGAGTTAGTAGCGCATCCCTTGTGCCCACTTTCATAGAATAAACTAATGACTTCATCCATCCCCAAAGACAAAAATCTAGGGGAGTGAGATCCGGGGATCTCGGTGGCCAAGGGTGCGGGCCTCCTCTGCCAATTCAGCGATCGGCGAAATGGATATTTAGAAAATCTCTCACAATGTTTGCATAATGAGGAGGTGCTCCATCATGTTGGAAGATAATACGTTGTCGAATACTTAAAGGTACTTCGTCCAATATTTCCTCTAAATGGTCATCCAAAAAATGTAAATAACCTTCCCCAGTAAGACGGTCATCCAGTACAAAAGGAACAAACAATTGATCATTTAGAATTCCGCACCATACATTAATACTAAACCGATGTTGGAAATTGTGTTCTTGCGTGGCAAGGCGGTTTTCGTCCGACCATCGATGATTATTATGGGAATTAATTTAATTTTAATAAAAAAATTAGGTTAATTCCATCTAGAGTAAAATGAGCTTCATCAGTAAATAAAATGCATTTGAGTAATCTTCTGTTTTCACGAATCCATTGACAAAATTGTAGTCTTAATGGATAATCGCCTTCTTGAAGATTTTGTACTTTCTGCAGATGAAAAGCGTTTAAACCTTGCCGTTTTAATGTTTTCCAAACCATTGTTTGTGAAATTTTAGAAAGGATTGCAATGCGCCTTGTACTTATCCCAGGATTAGTTTCTACAACATCCAGAATATCTTCTTCCAGTTCCAAACCGATCCCTTGCTGTTTTTCAGAAACAATAAGTGCACTTGGGAATATTCCAGTTTCGCTAGCATGTGTAAAAACAGTTTGAAACACTTGCCTATTAGGAATTCTTCGATTATGAAAACGACGCCGATACTCTTCTACTGAACGAACAGAATTACCATTACAAAATCCATAAACAAACACCATATCTGCATATTCTCTATGACTGAAAATAAGAAGCATTTTTATAATCTCGTAAAACAACTACTGTCAATTTTAAGACAAACTGTCAATTTTTATGACATGTGTGTATGCTATTTCCGACTTCTAAAATGTCAAGATGTAGATGTGTAATTGTAAAAAGACATTTGCATAAGGGAAACCTGAAATAATGATTTATAAGACCTTAATTCTTCCAATACTGACAAATGAATCTAAGACATGGACAATTAGTAAAGCAGATGAAAGTCGGCTACTGTTGAATCCTTGAAATCCATAAAAATCCTTGAAATATATTCGATGCAGTATTGAAAAATGGTACATATGACCATATGGCGCAGAAGATATAATTTTCAATTATATTCAAAACATACACAAGTTGCATTAAAACATGTCTTAGATAGACAGAACATATTATAAGAGCCATTGATAACCTATGAAATATAATGCTCATGCCAGAAGTGGAATGCGATGAAAAGGCACACCTAAATTGCGATGGTGAGGTGGCGTGGATGAGGACACAATTACAATTGGCCCAGCTAACTGGTAGAGTCGAGTAAGGGATAGAGACCAATTACGGAAAACATTAGGAAAGTCAAGGTCAACTTTCTGTCAGCACTACGGATGATGAAAATATATTTAAGATTATACCGGATATATACAATAAGAACGCGAGTATAATAAAGAAAAACACATCACATCGTGCGCCGGACAATTCGAGTTAAATATGATATTCAAATTATTTAAATTTTGCGAAGAAAGTTTATTCTATAAAGAAATAACTTCAACTTTAAAGTTGAAAAAAATTCAACTTTAAATGCATGTATCATTCTTAGATGTTATATTTTTAAGGTTTTCGTGTGTTGTTGAGTTTTCTTTTATATTGAGGGTTGTTTCTTAGAAAAAAACTTTTTTCGACAATTTTCGCTATTCTCAAAAGTTGTATACATCTGAGCCAGTGTAGCGTCAAACGTATACTTTAGAAATTCATCGGTTGAAAAATATTTACTTTAAAAGTTAGTTGGGCCATTAGCTCTCTAAATATCGGTTTGAGATCGGTGTTTTCTAGCAGTTCAATTAGTTCAATTATTTCTAAAGAAAACGGAGCCGTATCGATTTCAGGGGATAAAAAAAATTTCAATCTTGGCAGCAAAAATCTTCCGGTGTAAAATTCCTCGATTGTAGATTTCAAAGTCGTTCGAAAATGTTAATTATTTTTACGATTCGCAAGAGAAAAACAATTTCCTGTACTTTCTTCATTCTTCGAAGGCTGTAAATCTTAAAATGATTTATTGTGTTCTTAAAGATCATGGACTAGTTCATGGACATTTGATCTTGGATTTGTAACATAACATTCGATTCATTAAGAAGTGTTGTAACATCAACAAGAAATGCAAGATTACAGAGCCGATTGTGTTTTTTAGCTCATGTTCAGGATTTCCTTCCATGTCCATAAAAACAGATACATTTCCTTTACTTAGTCAACGCACCTCAATGTAAAATATAGGATCTTCATATTCAAATTGGTCATCTTCCACAATTCCTAGCAATATAAGGTGATTTAATACTCTTGACTTAATGAAATTTATATCTACAGCGTTCATTATTTTCGAAAATTTGATTGATTTTACACACAAATCTTGTTGATCTTGAATATAGTCGAATACATATAAATCTTCAGTATGTTCTTATGCATGATTGCGATTTAATTCTATTGACAACACATTAATGCGGGGTAACCATAGCTGGAGCACCAACTGTAGAGATTCCATTTCTTCTTCCAGGTCCAATCTAGAAATTCAGTTTAGATTATTAAAAGTCTAGTCTAGATGAAACCTTGAAGACCAAATCTAATCTATACAGTCAGACTAGATTATGAAAACTCGAGTCGAGGTGAAACTTGAAGAGGTTAAACTGAAAGACCAAATCTAGTCTATATAATTAAACTAGATTATTAAGTCAAGTATAGGTTAAATCTTGGAAGCCAAGTCTAATCTACACAATATAAGTAGATAATTAAGTGCGAACTAGATGAAACTAGTCACCTATATAAATTGTTAACTAAAACATTAACAAACCGGCTAACCAAAAAACTGGACCAATACCAGCCAGTCGAGCAAGCAGGTATACGAAAACATTTTAGTACAATTGTCCATTTTGCATACACACCATACGCACTCTCATCGAAAAATGAAATGAATACAACGTGCCATTGCATTTGATTTATTGATTTACGTTTATTGTTCATTGATTACCCCAAAGCGTTCGATGTGGTAGAAACATGGGCAATTTTAACAACGCTGGAAAATGGTATGGAATATGCTCAAGATATATCAACATCATTAAAAATATATACGAAACTGCTACGCTCCAAGTAAGAATCGAAGAAGACATGATCACAGAGAACACGCCAGTTAACCCAGGTGTTCGCCAATGGGATATTATATCACCCAAATAGTTTACCACGGCACTCTAAGAGGTTTATAAAAACATATCGTGGCAAGTAAGGGGCTTCAACATGGACGGAACCTGCCTAAATCATATAAGCTGTGCAGACGACATGGTTCTGACAAGATGAACGACATAATGGACATGATTTTCCAACTCCACCAAGCATCAACATAGATCGGGCTAAAAATGCACCTGTGAAAAAACAAAATTTTTAGCAGAAACCACATCCAAATTACCATAAACAACCAGGTAATAGAAAACGTAGCAGAATACACCTACCTAGGACACACCATTATACTACGAAAACATAATCAATCGGTGGAAATTTCAAGAAGAGTAGGATTAAGCTGGGCTGCATTCGACAAGTTAGAATTCATTCTAAAAAAGCCAAAGATCCCCAGAAACCTCAAGCGGAAGGTGTACCACTCAAGCGTCTTGCCAGTAGCAACATACAGTTTAGAAACCATGGCATTAACACAAGAATGCGTAAATAAACTCAAAATAACCCAGAGGGCTATGGAACGAGCTGTGCTAGGAGTTAGCTTGAAAGAACTTACAGAAAAGCTAAGGTAAAACGGTACAGAAAGCTAAGATAAAAAGGTTTGGAAATTGGAAGAGGCTCTCATTCAGGAGTGTATGGATCTAATGTATCTAGGCTGAAAGAAGAAGATGAAACTTTGAAGTCTGCACACTCAGACTGTATTCTCCAATGTGTAGTCTTGATGAAATCCTGAAGACCAAGTCTAGTCTACTCAGACTAGATTATTAGAAGTCTTGAAATCCAGAAAAATTCTGCACATTCTGACTAGATTATCAAAAGTCTTGCCTAGATGAAGCCTTGAAGACCAAGTCTAGTCTATACAACTCAGACTACATTATGAAAAGTCTATCCAGAAACTTTTCAGACCAAGTCTATATTATTACACTTGCTTATTAAAAGTTTAGTCTGGTGAAAGCTTAAAAACCAAAGTCTAATCTACACAATCAAACTAGATTATTAAAAATCTACACTAGATGAAAACTTGAAGACAAAGTTTAGTCTGCACACTCAGACTAGATTCTCAAAAGTCTAGTCTAAATGAGACCTTGAAGACCAAGTCTAGTCTACATATTGAGATTAGATTATTAAAACTCTAGTCTAGATGAAACCATGACGATCAAGTCTAGTCTGCACATTCAAAGTAGATTATACAAAGTTTTGTTTAGATGAAATCTTGAAGACCAAGTCTAGTCTACACACTCAGACTGGATTATTATAACTCTAAACCTGGAAGAACAAGTCTGGTATATACACTAGGGTGGAGCACGGATGTATGCAAAAATATTTTTTTACAGATTTAAAGTTGTCATAGGGGGGCTTGGTGCATTATATTAAAGTTAAAATAAATATAATTTTTGAATCAATTTGATGAATATCTTCTGCCTCCGCAATGACAATTTTCAGTTCTTTTGCCTCACTGAAAAATTTAAATTTAATGATAAAAGTCTAGTAGAGTTATGGCCAAATATTAAGCTTAATTTAATGATATATGGGTGCTAAATGATACGCAATCTATAATTCAGATATATATATATATATATATATATATATATATATATATATATATATATATATATATATATATATATATATATATTAATCACCTTTAGTCAAAATACAACAATTTTTTTATAAAGGTATTAAAAAAACCAATTAATTTGCTCGAAAATCTCGTTTTGTCTCAAATTTAGGCATTACGTTCTTACGTTCGAATTTCTTGGTCAGGCAAGTTTTTCATAATCGGTGCTTCACTTAATATTTCTTGAATGTTGTTCTTGAATTTTCATTTCTTGAAAATCTATATGTTGAAGCATTGACATTTATAGGCGGCACTTCAAACATTCTAGGTGTTGAAGGTTGAGGCATCCTGCGTGCCTTTAATATGCGCCGGGCTGTCAGTTCTCGAATGTGCTTTCAGTCATCAGTTATCATTGCAAGGAGTATGCTCTTAGGATGTGCAAAATAGTTATTGCGTTGAATCACAAGATCAATAACTTTTTTTAGATCCTCTGACAGGTACCTGGAGGCCTTAATTATGTTAAAAAGGTGTTTTGAGCCATCCTTGCATGATGGTTTATTTTAAATGTAGAACTAATATGTTGCGTAAACTTTTACAACAAATGTAGTCAAAGTTGTCAAGTTTAAAGGTTGGCACGTGTGAACCTACGGGCATGTGACTTTTTACCTGGTGATTTGTTTGCCAAATCTTCCGGCAAATCACTTGAAAGTAACTCTGAGACAGTTTTGTGCAGGTACTGTTGATCTGTACTTAAATCTTGAGCCATTTCTGGAAGCAATTCTCCTTCAATGCTGAAATTTTTTAACAGGCAATTGTTCACAAGTCTCAAGTGCCAATGTCACAGTGTAAGACTTAGGTCCCCAAGTAGCCCCATCAAGATGAAAGAAAGACAAGTGTCTCAAAGGAAGTTCGTTCATATGGAGTAAACAAATTAACCACTGGTGAGTAATAAATGCCAGTATTTACATTGGTACCATCACAACCGATTGCCATAAGATGATGTTGGGGAATTCCTACTTGTGATAGAAACCTTGTCATCGCAGTTTCTATTCCTTTAGCTGAACCAACGTTAAGTACTACGTACCCCATTGAAATAGACCCTGGCTCTTGAATTATCATCAAAATATAAAGCCTGTTTTGCCATAAAAGACTGTTTTGGGATTGCGATCTCCTTCAATAACTTTTGTCTAGTTTTAGGTCTCTCTCTTCTTACTTTATGTCTGTACCTCGATATCAGACATAATGTCGAATAAATTAGACGACGCAATCGCTGCTGCTGTTCTATCTGATACTACATACCTCTCGCAGGTCTTCGATAACGGAGGAAAATCGACGCATACTTTTTTCCGGAATGCCTTTGTTTATGGTGTTAGTGGATTTATCTGAACTACTACGACTTTCAGACGCTGACGATACCGGAGAGTACTAACTTCTATAAGAGATGACGAAGTATTTAAGGCTTTAATTGGGCGGTTTTCTCGTTCCAGTCTCCTCTTTTGAGTCTTTTGCAACTTCTTCGTAACTTCTTCTATGATCAATTAAAAAAGTATGTTCTTGTTTGAGAACCTTTTTATCCTTGCGACAGATATAATGAGGGAAATTTTTACACTTGCATTCCGCAATATCAAAAAGTACCTTACTACTTTGTCGAAAACTTTTGATAGACGCCTTTTGACAGACACTTTTTCAGACACAGACACACACACAAGTTTTTGCATTTTAAATGGTATGCTTTTAACATTTGTACGACCTTTGTTCGTATTACTATCGGAATAGATGCAGTTTGCCATATATTTTCAATTCTGGATGTCACTATATCTGCTATTTCTGAAAATGTAGGCTCTTTTGCAGTTTCCAATTGCAACTTTAATTGATGTCTTTTTTTTCAAAAATTCAATGACGTTGCGGAGGCTATTACTTTAAATCAAATCAAATAATATTTTGCATGGATTAATTTGAGTCTAAAAGGCACCGTTTCTTCACTATTAGATCACTCACAACCCAAAAAGAATATTTCGCTCCACCCTAATATACACTCACACCAGATTATGAGCAGTTCAATCTAGATGAAACTTTGAAGACCAAGTCTAGTTTATATAATTATACTAGATAATTAAAAGTTTAGTCTGGTGAAACCTTAAAAACAAGTCTAATCTACATAATCAAACTAGATTATTAAAAGACTAGACTAGATGATAACTTATAGACCAAGTTTAGTCTGCACACTCAGAGTAGATTATCAAAGTAGTCGGCAACCTTTTGGGTATTGCCGACAACTAAATGCACAACTGAACCTTTCGCGTACCCCTATCAGCGCCGCAGGAAATTTTTTGATATTTTTCCAAATATATTATTATTTATAAAGATCAAATGTGTTTAAATTAAAAGTTAGCTTTTTCTGTGTACAAAATTTGGAAAGAAAATTGACAGTTTTGAGTGTTTTCTTCAGGAAAGGACAAAAAAGGACAAAACAGTTAATTAAACGCTTTTGAGGTAGGTTTTTACACGCTTTTGAGGTAGAATTTTGACAAGTGACGGTAGTATTTTGTAGGAAATCAATTCGCAATATAATGTTCTTGTTTTATTTTATATAGAGCTTTTACAAAATTTATTTTTAACTAAAACTTGTATTTCTTGAGCTCAAGGAATTTCATATTATCTGAATATATTTATGAACCCCTAAAATTTCGCCACGGATCCCTGGGGGCCCGAGGACCCCCGGTTGCTGACAGCTGCTCTAGATGAAATCTTGAAAACCAAGTCTACGCTTCACAATAAACCTAGAGCATTGAAAGCCTACATCATATAAAAACCAAGTGTAATCTTTACAGTCAGACTAGTTTAAAAGTCTAATATAGATGAAACCTTGAAGACAAATTCTAGTCTGCACACTCAGACAAGAGTATTTGAAATCTAGTCTAAATTAAATATTGAAGAGCAAATTTTTGTCTGCACACTCAGACTATATATTACATAGACACACTCAAACTATATCAGACTTATTAATAGACATCGGATTATATGCACTCTAAACATGCCAAAATATGCATGCAAATATGCACTGAAAATAGGCGAAATATGCACAAAAAATGGGCGAAATATGCATAAAATATGCACTATCAAAATACTATTTATTTTTGGAATTTACTTATTTTTTACAATATACAGTTGTAGTTCTTGTGACAATATACAATTAAATATTTTTTCTATTTTGCAGTGCTGTTATATGTGCGGTTATGGCTCACCGAGTGCTGTTATGAGTTAATTTTTTCAAGGTTGGCACTGAAATTCAGAGCTGTCAGTGTCAAATTTTCGGCGAGATAGTTTTGAGGTTATGTGGTGTGTGGAAATCGCGAATACACAAATTTAATTAATTAATGGTAATAACAGTACTCGGCGAGAAATAACCGCACGCATATGAGTGCTGTTATGAGTCCATTACAGACGCAAAATAGGAAATAGTATATGAAAGGACGAGTTCAGTAAGCGCGATTTATCAGCACGCGTTCAAGTTTAGAAAACGACAAGCGTAGCTGAAATTCGTCCTGAATCGTCATGAATTCGACCTTTAATATACACTGCCGAGCATAAAATTAGGGTCACTCCGTAATTTGAAGTTATTTTAAATTTTTTTAGTTTTTTACGTGTTTTTTCGGTTGTAACAGTTTACTAACTGATTGCTTGAATAAAACAAAAGGTTTTTCTTTTTCAAAGTTTATTGAAAGCAATGAAAATGAATAATTTTAATTTTATGTTCTAAAAAACAAGTTTACTTTGATATGTTTTTGTTGAAACAAAAGAAAGTTTAAGGACAGCATAGCATTTGTTTCTGTGGTGTCGTCTGTCTGTTGTAAATTGTTGTCATTGTTAGTGTTTTGTAATGAGCATAAATCCCGTTGTTGCGGCACAAATTGTGGCGGCTTTAGAAAACGGTCGCGGTCATCACGAAACTGCGAAACTGCGTTGGTGTAAGTCTCTCGAGTCTGCAACGAGTATGGCGGCGGTTCGAAGAGACAGGTCTGCTCACTCGAGGACCTTGTTCAGGCCGAGGCAAAACTCCAACAGCTAAGGATGACCGCTTTCTCGTTTCTAGTGCTTTGAGAAACCGAACGGTCACGACAGTTTCCCTTCGAAATCATCTGCAAGAAGTGAGAAATGTAAACATAAGTGAGTGGGCAGTTAGGAGACGACTTTATGCTGCTGGATTATCTTTTCGAACTAGAGCTACTGGACCGCCGCTTTCCCGTGCACACCGGATTGCGAGGTTGAATTTTGAACAAAAACCCCTGACTTGGGCAATAGCGGATTGGAGACGTGTATTGTTTTTCGATGAACCGCGACGGGTTCCCGTAAGTCTTACGGGCTTAGATAGACATGTAAGAGTGTGGTGACGACAAGGCAAGAGATATGCTCAAGCATGTAATGCCGAGCGACTACCATTTGGCGGAGGATCAGTTATGGCATAGGGAGGCATATCTTTTGACACTCGCACGGAGTTAGTCTTTATCGAGAATGGGACGTTGACTGCACATAGGTATCTGACAGAGGTTCTAGAAGACCATGTCTAACCATTCATGGTTATTATATATATTGGAGACAACGCAACATTTATGCATGATAACGCACGACCCCATACTGCTCAGATAGTTACTGAGTATCTTGACGAGTGTAAAATCACGCGATTTTTTTGGACAGCTCGCAATCCAGATTTAAATCCAATTGACCATATTTGGTATGAGATGGAAAAACTTTTACGGAGACATGTACCGGCCCCCAGAAATTCTGGAGAGCTTCGCGACTGATTTAGCCTGAATTTTGTCATGAACCGACTGATTTTTGTCCTGAATTTTAAAGTCGGCTTTTGAAAAATTATAATTTGAATATTTTTATAGATGCCCTAATTGACATGGCCTATAAAAAGAAGCAAGGAAAAACGAAAGATGAAAACCGTGAATTTAGAGTTGAGTGGACCGATACTTTTGCGTTTATTCGAAACTTTGCGTTTATCCGACATGTCTTATTTTTAATTAAATATTCACGTATAACAAGAAGTCAAATTTGAAGAGACATTTTACAACTAAACACACTTCATTTAGTACTAAATATCCTGTCGGTGATGAAAGGAAGGAAGCAGTTGAGGAACTTCAGAAGAGTCAAGATCATACTTCTATATTTAACAACTGGATGAAATCTTGTAGCAATATTTTTATGGCAAGTTTTGTTTTGTTTACCATTTTGTTAACCATACACCGACGGCGAATCCCCGTCGCCAAAAAATTTGTTTTATAGGTGCATACGAAGAGCTATTTCGGGATTTCAAGAACAAAACACATATTCTAAAAAAATTAAAGAGTTAACATTGTCAGCCAAAACGATAAAAGATAGTACAATTAAAATGTCTTCGAATATAACCGTCCAGCAAATCGAAGATCTGAAAATGGTTTCGGATTTATCAATATCGGTTGACGAGTCTTGTGACATAAATGATACAGCGCTTTCGTAAGATTTATTTCTCATACAGGTCCTAAAGAAGAACTTTTAGGATTATTGTCACTTAAATGTCAGATGCGTGGTGAGGATATAGCGAATGTTGTAATTGAGTGTATGGATAAACATCATATTCCTCTCGATAAAATAGTGTCGATTTCAACAGACGGGGCTAAAAGGCCGGCAAAAAAATTGGAATTGTTGCTATTATCAAAGAAAAAATTAATCACGAGATACTTGCTTACCATTCGTCAAGAAGGGCTTTGTGCGCAAGCATTCCCAGATGAAATTAATAAATTAATGGAATTGGAGTTTGCAATTATCGATTCCATTTTAGCTAAGACTCTTAATCATCGCCAATTCTAAAAATTTTTAGTTGAAATGAAGAGTGAGTACGCTGATCTTCTGCTTCATAACAAGATACGTTGGTTGTCAATAGGGAACGTTTCGCATCCCTTTTACCAGAAGTCAATGTATTTCTCATTGAGATGGGTGTTCACTACCCATAACTAACAGACCATAAGTGGATCCAAAATTTTTATTTTATGGTTGACGTTACGTCTCATCTAAATTAGCTTAATCATAATTTTCAAGGAAAGGGGAACACATTTTTTTAGATATTAGAAGAAGTCATTTGATTCCAGAATAAATTATCCCTTTCTGCAAAATATTTTGAAAGAGAAAATTGTTTCACTTTCCGAGCCTGATGAAGCATCGCCAAGAAAATAATTCGTATATTGACAAATATTATTTTAAACCAACCATTTCCCTTCCCGTTTCTCAGCAGGTTTCAAGATTATAAAAACAGCAAAACGTCAAAAAACCTTTTTAATGCTAACATAACAGATTTGAAATTTTCTCATTTTGGCATTGACGTTGGTAACTTTGAAATACAATTGCTGGATTTAAAAGCAAACTGAGAAGTCGTCTCATTGATGAGAAATTGGTAGTAAGTTGGAAACTTTTTTTTTTTAAGTTTGGTTCGATGTGATTACTGGGTTTGCCGACCCTTCGAACACTGCGGCCTATTGGTAGCCTATTGTATTCTATCACATTCACTTAGGCCCAGAATACCTGTTGTTATACTAAATTGCGCTAATTGCCATTTTTCACATTTGTCTTTCTGGAACAAATGCGGCCGGCGCTGGGAATAGAACTCGGACCTCTATACTCGTCAGTTAGCGCTCTAACATGAGGCCACGAGCGTCACCACTACACCACTCGCGCCGGCTAAAAAAGTTGGTAACTTAGTTTTCATCAATGAGACGACTTCTCAGTTTGCTTTTAAAACCAGCAATTGTATTTCAAAGTTACCAACGTCAATGCCAAAATGAGAAAATTTCAAATCTGTTATGGTAGCATTAAAAAGGTTTTTGACGCTTTGCTGTTTTTATAATCTTGAAACCTGCTGAGAAACAGGATGGGAAATGGTTGGTTTAAAATAGTATTTGTCAATATACGAATTATTTTCTTATCAATGCTTCATCATGCTCGGAAAGTGAAACAATTTTCTCTGCTCGCATGAAAACGTTCATCCGAAAGAGGAAAGAACAGCAAACGCGAGTTTTTTGAACTGATCATAAGCGTCTGCAATACTATCTCAGGCGTTGAATATTATCATGCCTTCCTTCTCCAGGTCTTTCAAAGCAGACCACTTGTGTTGAGAACCTAGTTCATATATATAGAACCCTATTTCCTTGTCTTTCAAATCCAGCAATTTTATTTCAAAGTTACCAACGTCAATGCTAAACGGAGAAAATTTAAAATCTGTTATCGTAGCATTAAGAGGGTTTTTGACGAATGCTAAGGTCGCTTTGCTGTTTTTAAAATCTTGGAACCTGCTGAGAAACGCTTCCCTCGTGGAGGGAAATGGTTGTTTAAAAATAGTATTTGTCAATAGAGGAATTATTTTCTTGGCGATGCTTCATCTGGTTCGGAAAGTGAAACAATGTTTCTCTTTCAAAATCTTGTGCAAAAAGGGATAATTTGTTTTCGAGTGAAGCGACTTCTTTCAAGATCGAAAAAAATGCGTTCAATAGGGATGCGAAACTTTTTAAAACATTCCCTCTTGACAACCAACGTGTCTTGTTATGAAATAGAAGATCAGCCCTCTCGATTTCAGGCAAATATTTTTTGAAATGGCGATGATTAAGAGCCTTAGCTAAAATGGAGTTGATAATTGCAATCAACAATTTCATTACATTACAAATTTCATCTGGTAAAGTTTGCGTACAAAGCGCTTGTTGATGAATGATGCAATGGTAAGCAAGTATCTCGTGATCAATTTTTTATTTCAAAATAGCAACAAACCCAATTTTTATGCCGGTCATACTTTTAGGGCCGTCTGTTGAAATCGACACAATTTTATCGAGAGGAATATGATGTTTATCCATACACTCAATAACAGCATTATCCTATATCCTCTCCATGCGTCTGACCTTGAAGTGGCAGTAATCCTAAAAGTACTTCTTTAGGACCTATATGAGAAATAAATCTTACGAAAAGCGAAACTTGCACTGTATCATTTATGTCATATGACTAATCAACTGGTATAGATAAAGCCGAAACCATTTTCAGATCTTCGATTTGCTGGACGGTTATATTCGAAGACATTTTAATTGTTCTTTCGTTCTTTTAATTAATCTTTTATCGTTTTGGCTAGCAATGGTAAATATTTATGTTTTTCATTGTGTGTGTACGGTTTCAACAAAACTAAACTTGCTACAAAATTTCATCCAGTTATTAAATACAGAAGTTGATGTCTCTTGAGTCTTCTGAAGTTCCCCAACTGCTTGCTTCCTTGCATCATCATCAGGATATTTAATGCTAAATTAAGTGTGTTTAGTTTGTAAAGTGTCTTCCCAAATTTGACTTGTAACGCGCGACATTTCCATTACAAATAAGTAATGTCGGAGGGCCAGTTAAGTTTCGAATAAACGCAAAAGTCTTCGTCCACTCAAATCTAAATTCACGGTTTCCATCTTCCGTTTTCCTTTGCTTCTTTTTGGTAGCCATGTCAATTAGGACACCTATAAAAATATTCCAATTATAATTTTTCAAAAGCCAACAATACAAAATTATTATCATTTTAAAATTGATGACAAAAATACCTGAAGAATATCCAGTTGGATGAGTAATGTCTAATTATATAAATTAGACTTTGTCTTCAGTTTCATCTTCATGTTTCATCTAGACTAGATTTTTCATAATCTAGTCTCAGTATATAGACTAGACTTTTAATAATTCAGTTTGAGTGTACGTGGTCTGTTAGAAAAGTATCCGACCTTCGGCCGGTAAAAAAAACTGGCATACCTGGAGCGTTGGAAAGCTAATCACCCTCAAAGTAGCCTCCTTGGGACTCCACACACTGCTCCCAACGGTGCCGCCCTTGTTGGAAGCATTCCGAAAAAGCTCTCTTTCGGAATCGACTTTAGCTCGGCTGCCGTTACAGCCATAATGTCCTCTCTTGTCTGAAATCGCGTTTCTTTCAATGGCCTCTTGACTTTGGGGAATAGCCAGAAGTCGCAGGGTGCCATATCAGGAGAGTAAGGAGCCTGTAGATCCAGAGGAGTCTGTTTTTTCGCCAAAAAATTGTGAACCAAGTGCTGGAGCATTATCGTGATGGAGTCGCTAATTTCCTGAAACCACAACTCCAGTCGCTTGCGCCGCACAGCATCACGTAGGCGACGTAGGACATCCCTATAGTACTCTTTTGTAATTCTTACTTGCATTGAAAAATCGACGAGAGCACTACACACTACGTCACTCGAACACTGCTCGACAGGAACTGACGCTATCTGCAGGCGGGAAAAAATTCACACATGCGCACGAAGGTTCAAGGTCGGCTCATGCAAGCGTGCTTGATTCAAATCCATCAGGTTTTCAAAATATAAATTAAGGTCGGATACTTTTCTAACAAACCACGTATATTAGTGTATACACTCATATACTTAAAGTGACCACATTTTCATTGAGACAAAACGGGACAACAGCGGGACAAAGCGGGACAAATGGGATGGGATGATATATATATGTATATATATATATAAATATATATATATATATATATATATATATATATATATATATATATATATATATATATATATATATATATATAAGAAGAAAATAATTAAGAAATTACCATGTTCTCTAATTCACTCATGACTTATAAAATAAATAAATATAATTACAAGTACTATTTGGTTTCCTGTACTTTTGTGCTGCGAGAGACGATGCGGGTTGCTAAAAAATTGGATTTTCTGTTGTTCTGTTGTTTCGTTCGGTTTTCAAGACTCATTTGACAATTTTCTGCACAAATTTGACGGCTTTTAAGACATTTGACGGTTTGTATGAACCTTCTGACGGTTTTCTAGGCAAATTTGAGTTTTAGTCAAATTATGTCTGTAAAAATCTAAGACGTATTTTTGTAAACAAATTGGCAAATTTCGGGATAGATTTGGGTTTTCAAGACAAATTTGATTGTTTCTAAGACCACTTTTACAATTTTCTAGATGAATTAGGCAAAGACAATTTTTTTAAGACAAATTTGACAATTTCTTAGACAAATTTGACAGTTTTCTAGTCAAATTTTGTCCAAAATATTAGTCAAATAAATTAATATAATAAAATAGTAAACAAATTGACAAATTTCTGGATAGATTTAGGTTTTCAAGACAAATTTGACGGTTTTTTCGACCAATTTGACAATTTTCTAGACGAATTAGGCAAAGGCATTTTTTTTAAGCAAATTGGACAATTTTTTAGACGAAATTAACAGTTTTCTAAACAAATTGACATTTTTAAAGAAAAGTTTGACAATTTTTAAGATTTGTTTGACTATTTTCTATACAAATGGCGATTTTTTAGACAAATTTAACAATTTTTTAGAAAATTTTTACCATTTTTTTTGACAAATTTAACTGTTTTTTAGACAAATTTGATAAATCTTAGAGCAACTTGACAAAAGTTGGCACAAATTTGACAGTTTTTTAGATTAATTTGACAGTTTTTAAAACCAATTAAATAATTTTTAAGGAAAATTTGGAGATTTTTAACACAAATTTATCATTTTTTTAGACAAATTTGACAATTTTTTTTTTAATTTGAGGCAAATTTGGCGATTTTTAACATAAATTTTTACATTTTTCTGACAAATTTGACTGTTTTTTAGAAAAATTTGACTGTTTTTTAGATAAATTTGACAAATCTTAGAGCAACTTAACAATTTTTGACGCAAATTTGACAGTTTTTTAGTTCAATTTGACTGCTTTTAAAACCAATGTAACAATTTTTTTAGGCAAATTTGGCGATTTTAACACAAATTTAACAATTTTTTAGACAAATTGGACCATTTTTCGACAAATTTGACTGTTTTTTAGACAAATTTGACAAATCTTGGATCAACTTGACAATTGTTGACACAAATTTGACAGTTTTTTAGATTAATTTGACAGTTTTTAAAACCAATTAAATAATTTTTAAGGCAAATTTGCCGATTTTTCAAACGAATTTAACAATTTTTTAGACAAATTTGACCATTTTTTAACAAATTTTACTGTTTTTTAGACAAATCTGACAAATCTTAGAGCAACTTCACAATTTTTTACACAAATTTGACAGTTTTTTACTTCAATTTGACAGTTTTTAAAACCAATTTAACAACTTTTAAGGTAAATTTAGCGATTTTTAACACAAAAACAATTTTTAAGGCAAATTAAACAATTTTTGACACAAATTTGACCATTATTTTTGTCAAATTGACTGGTTTTTAGACAAATTTGACAAATCTTATTGTTAAAGCAACTTGCCAATTTTTGACATAAATTTGACAGTTTTTTAGTTCAATTTGACAGTTTTTAAAACCAATGTAACAATTTATAAGGCAAATTTGGCGATTTTTAACACAAATTTAACAATTTTTAGACAAATTTGGCGATTTTTAACACAAATTAAACAATTTTGGACACACATTTGACCATTCTTTTGTCAAATTTGACAGTTTTTTAGACAAATTTGACAAATCATAGAGCAACTTGACAATTTTTGACACAAATTTGACAGTTTTTTTAGTTCAATTTGACAGTTTTTAAAACCAATGTAACAATTTATAAGGCAAATTTGGCGATTTTTAACACAAATTTAACAATTTTTAGACAAATTTGGCGATTTTTAACACAAATTAAACAATTTTGGACACACATTTGACCATTCTTTTGTCAAATTTGACAGTTTTTTAGACAAATTTGACAAATCTTAGAGCAACTTGACAATTTTTGACACAAATTTGACAGTTTTTTAGTTCAATTTGACAGTTTTTAAAACCAATGTAACAATTTATAAGGCAAATTTGGCGATTTTTAACACAAATTTAACAATTTTTAGACAAATTTGGCGATTTTTAACACAAATTAAACAATTTTGGACACACATTTGACCATTCTTTTGTCAAATTTGACAGTTTTTTAGACAAATTTGACAAATCTTAGAGCAACTTGACAATTTTTGACACAAATTTGACAGTTTTTTAGTTCAATTTGACAGTTTTTAAAACCAATGTAACAATTTATAAGGCAAATTTGGCGATTTTTAACACAAATTTAACAATTTTTAGACAAATTTGACCATTTTATTGACAAATTTGACTGTTTTTTAAACAAATTTGACAAATCTTGGAGCAGCTTGAAAATATTTGAAACAAATTTGACAGTTTTTTAGTTCAATTTGACAGTTTTTAAAACCAATGTAACAATTTTTAAGGCAAATTTGGCTATTATAATAATAATAACAATCTTTATTGTACAAAGTACAACTGGCTAATGACCAGGGGTCTTTCTGCCAGGATTAATATAATATAGTAGATAATAATACACATATAAAAAAAAATACAAAAACAAAACAAAACAATAAAAAAAAATAAAAAATTTGTTTGGTGTTATCGTTTACATGGCTACATTGTTTTGGTTGTAATCGTCCATTAGTGCTTCGTAAAGTGTTTTAGATGGGTGTTTTCTGTTCGATTGTCTTGTATTACGAGTCAGGCATAAGTCTTTTATAATTGTCCAGTTTGACTTATTATTGAGAAATTTTATTGCAACATCTGCGTATCTGTCTAGGATGGGCCGGATTTTGGTAGTGTCGTACAGTAGTTAGTTAGAAGGATTATGCAAAGGATTGTCGTGATGACGCATTTTGGTAATGAGTCGTAGTGCTATGCGTTCCGCTGTTGCAATAATTTGTCTTGTTTGGTTTGGAGCCTGTGATGAATGATATGACCGTAGTCCAACAGTGGTCTACATATTGTTTTGTAAATTTTGGTCGCTGTATTTGTCGTTATGCCGTGTTTACCATAGGTGAGGGAGCGAAAATGTTTGGAACGTTTTATTAATTCGGTCTTCTGTTTCGATACATGCTTTTTAAATTTTAGTGTCTGATCCAGGATCAAACCCAGATATTTTACTTGGTGGGAGGGGTGGACGTCGCTGGGTCCGATTGTTGTGTAAGGGGAGTTGTCTTTGATTTTATGGTTGGTTATTAGGAGTTGACATTTGGAAGCATTGAGGGATAGACGCCATTTGTTGGACCACGTCATTGTGTTGTCTGAAAGTGTTTGTAACTGTTGCAATGTCTTTTTCAAATTGGTGTCGTGTGTAGTCAGTACCGTATCGTCAGCGTATTGACAATGTAAGAGGACAGGTCTATGTTGGTTTTGTCGATTTTATTATGGTAGTAGATGTCCTAACAGTAGATATTATAGAGGAGAGGTGATAATGGGGAGCCTTGAGAGAGACCTTGGAGAGGCGAGAAGGGGACAGATAGGGAGTCGTTACATTTGATTTGAATCTGTCTGGTATGTATGTAAATGTTATGTATGTATGTCATGTATGCCATGTAAAGGAAGTCTTTAAGGATTTGCAAAAGGTATGACGGTAGTCCAGATTCGGATCATTTAATAAAATGTCGTGAAATTTCTCATTATTGGTCAAATTATTTTTTTACGCATAATATAGATTTTAAAGTTTAATGTATAACTGTGTTTTTTCTGTTGTCTATATTTTATTGATAATAGAAAAAACTCTCTCATTTTAAAATACATTCAAATTCTCATTTTAAAGCGAATAATATTCCTTATCCAAATATTTTGATAATATTATTCTGTTTAAAATGAAGGAATAACTCCGTCTACTTTTTGTCTGTTTTCACATTTGCAGACAACCAACATTTAACTTTTTCATCAGTAACGTAACTTATATAAAGCCTCATCAAAAAGATCATTTCGCAAATATTAATCTTCGGAAAATGTTAACTTATATACTCAAAAGATTTTTCCACATATTCCCATAAAATCTTTATGAAAATAATCGTCACCCAATGAAAAATTTCAGAACAAGGTGCCATTAAACGACGGATTTTCTGAAAGAAGTCAGAAATTTTTATAATAACTGCTTGGAATATCTTGAAGAATTTCAATTCGAGGATATACAATATTTTCATTTGATGACATTAAAAAAAGGAGATTTTATGGGAATATGTGGAAAAATATTATATTATATATTACAATACATTAAAAATAAGAAATACAGATATTTTCTAAAAAGCGGAACATTTGTAAAAAATCGGAGGGACGCGGGACAGGCCTCCAAAAAGCGGGACTGTCCCGCCAAAATCGGGACTTTCGGTCACCTTATGTATACTAGACTTGGTATTCAAGGTTTCATCTAAACTAGACATTTAATAATCTAATCTGAGTGTATAGACGAGACTTGATTTTCAAGCTCTCATCTAGACTAGCTTTTTGATAATATAGTCTAAGTGCGCAGACTAAAATTTGCTCCTCAATATTTCATTTAGACTAGATTTCAGATACTCTAGTCTGAGTGTGCAGACCAACCAAAATTTGTCATTATATTTCATCGAGACTAGAGTTTTTATAATCTAGACTAGCTGTATAGACTGGTTTTCTAGGTTTTACCTAGTTTAGGCTTTTGATAATCTAGTCTGATTGTGCAGACTAAACTTGGTTTTCGAAGTTTCATCCAGACTAGATTGTTCATAATGTATTGTAAATGTATGTATAAGACTTGGTGTACGTTTTCTATTGTCTGCTTATCTACGGTTACTTGGATGTGGCTTTTGCTAATAATTTTGGTTTTTCCCAGTTTCATTTTTAGCCCAATCTTTGTTGATGCTTGGTGGAGTTGGAAAATCATGTCCGTTATGTCATTCATCTTGTCGCTGATCATAACCATGTCGTCTGCAAAGCGTAGGTGACTGGGGCGGGTTCCTTCGATGTTGATAACCCCTTGTTACCACTTTCCTGACAATTTGGGTGGAATAGTACCCTTGAACACCTCGGTTGACTGGTATTTTCTCTGTGATCATGTCTTCTTCGATTCTTTCTTGGGGCGTAGCAGTTTATACTTTTAAAGATATTTAAAAGCGCTCTTAAAATTGCTTGTTTTCCCACAGATTCGAGTGCTTTGTAGTAATCAACGAACACCAAATGCATTTTACGATGAGGGTGCGTATGGTGTAACGTATATGTTTGTTAGGTGTGTTATAGTATAGGTGTGTTATGTATATGGTTAATTGTACTAAAATATTTTCGAAAACCTGTTTGCTCTACTGACTGGTATTGGTCCAGTTTGTTGGTTAACCGGTTTGTTAATGTTTTAGTGAATTTATATAGGTGACTAGTTTCTAGTCCACACTTAATAATCTACTTATATTGTGTAGATTAGACTTGGTTTCCTAGGTTTCACCTATACTTGACTTTTAATAATCTAGTTTAATTATACATACTAGACTTGGTCTTTAAAATTTCACCTAGACTTGACTTTTCATAATCTAGTCTGACTGTATAGATTAGACTTGATCTTCAAGATTTTTCATCTAGACTAGACTTTTAATAATTTAAACTGATTTGTAGATTGGACTTGGAAGAAGGAATTGGAATCACTACCGTTGGTACTCCAGCTAGGGCTACCCCGAATTAATGTGTCGTCAATAGAATTAAATTGGAATCATGCACTAAGAACATAGATACTGAAGATTTATATGTATTCCACTATATTCTAGTCATAAAGAAAGATATGACTCCTTATGAATCAGGAGGTTCGATGGGTAGATACTTAATGTTATCACATAATGCCCTAAAGTATGTAGTGCCTATAGGAGTAGAAGCTAAGCGGGCATCTCCGCTGCCGGTTACCTTGCCAACAAGATACGAAGTAGTTTGGCGGACGGCACTTTGGGAATGTTGTGCTTTCTGCGGAAACACTTCCAAAATGTAAAGTAAGTCCATTTTTTTCTTATTTTCAAATAAATATTTAAAACTTAAAGCAGCATTAACTGTTAACAACTTTTATCAAAAAATGTGGGATCCTGTTTTACGCCTATATACGTGATCTCGCCTATACCGAGATATCGCATGGGCATGCGGGATTCGATGCCCTAACTCAAATAACTCATACACGGGATTATAAAAAGGCTGAGAAAGGCAAGAGATCATCGCTTCTAATGGGGAGTTGAATTAAATAATTTGTAATCGTATTAAATGCAGTGCTATATTTATCTATATGAGCATTTGGTTTTTTTTAACATTTACATGCATGTATGCACAAACACTAAAAGGCTAGGTTGTAGCAACCATAAAGTAAAATATAAAGTAACCTGCTGTCAGCTCATCATGTCAGTGTCAGCGCTTGTTACAAAACTTAAGAATTTTATGAGTATTATAAATAGTACGATATTAAAAAAGCCATACATAAAAAGCCATAATGGAATTATACATGTTGACTAATAAACGATATACATAGATGTTCAATTATTTATTTAAAATCTATTTTAAGTTTTATCGATTTTGTTAATTTAAAATTAAAATGAACAACCTACAAACCGGACATGAACAAACTTTCAAAGGAAATGCAAGAACATTCTTCGCATAAAGTGGTGTTGTTAAGAATACTTTACAATCAAATTATTTGTTATTAATGAATAAAGTCCTTATTAAGTATGAAATCAAGTTTTATTCAGTGTACCCATAATTTAATGAATGTCTAAGATTATATTAAGGTTTACTACATTTACAAACAGATTTGGCACAATTTTTTCGTTTTAATTTGTATATTTGCCTTTTTGGGTAATAACTTTGCCGACCACTGGTCTAGATGAAAACTATAAGTCCTATCTACACAATCAAACCAGATTATTGAAAGACTAGACTAGATAAAAGTTTAGTCTATACATTCCAGACCAAGTTTAGTCTATATACTCAAACTAGATGAAAAGTCTAGTCTGTATAAATAGATTAGATTACTAAAAGTATAGTCTAAGTGAAACCTTGAAAACCAAATCTAATCTGTACAATCAACTTAGACCATTAAAAGTCTACACTAGAGGAAATCTTGAAGACCAAGTCTAGCCTACAAACTCACAATCCGACTTATTGATAATCTACAATAATCTAGTTTAGATGAGACGTAGAATGCCAAGAGAATAATAGTATATATGTCGTAGTCACATAGTGAAATCCGTCAGATTGTGTAAAACAGTGTCATTTCATGAACTGACGGCAGATCATTTAGTTCATAAAACCACCGATTTTAGGCGGAATTATATTTAACTACGATTAAAGAATCTGAATTAATTACCGCTTTGAGGTTTCACGAAATGACTAAGTGCACCTGTCTCACTTGTCTTACTTATCAGACCTATAAAAAAGATATAAATAAACTAATATTCGTGTGGCTGTTTCATGAACTGCCTAGTCATATCGTGTAATATATGAACTGCCGTCAAATCATGAAAAGACTCTGTTTTACACAATCTGACGGATTACGCTATATAACTACGACATATACATTCAGATTAGATTATTAAATGTCTAGTCCATATGGGTCCATTGAGGACAAAGGCTAGTTCATATACATAGATTAGATTATGAAAAAATTGTCTAGATGAAGCTCTGAAGACCAGGTATGTCATTCACACCATCACACCGTCATTCTAGATTATTAAAAGTTTAGTCTAGATAAAACCTTTAAGATCAAGTTTAGTCTACAGTTCTACCCAATCAGATTGGATGTTGGATAATAATTATTTGTTTATGATTAATGAAAAATATAAAATAATGTACATTGCAGAAAATAATGTATTTCATGTTTCAATATCAAGTTGAGGGCCAGATCAGGTCTATGGGCCGTACGGTTTACATGTCTAGATTAGATTAACAAATACTTTTGGGTACAAAATATATTATTAGGTCCGAAGATACCAAATTCTTGTGAACAGGATTATCGAACTTTCGGAAACATTGGACAATTCAGTTGTATTATTTGTCCGTTATATATTTTGTTTTCCAATGTTGTATTATTGCTTATACGACAGGAAAAATAACATGTTGGACATTATAATAATTTTGCTGTCATCAATTTTTTTAATTTACAAGTAGATTCTTTTTTTTTAGTAGGTAGGCAAAAATAAAAAAATATATTTATTAATAATTTTATAATTTCAAATAATATCAATAATTCTATCAGAAACATACTTATAGAATTAAACAATATATTACTGGAGTTATTGATAGTCTGTATCTCAGATCTAGGTTATATGGTAACATTTTATTTATAATGCCATTACTTCTTATTTACAGCAATGTTCATTTAATCGCTTCAAGTTTTTTTTATTAGTTTTCCACCAATTAAGTTTTATTCGTCGTGACCCTAAAATGTCAGGAATTATAATTGTCTCAGGAATTTCCACTTTTAGTTGGTAATTCTACTCACTGACCATAGTTATTGAATCGCTGCTCTAAACTATCCATCCGACAACAACCAACAATACACGCACATTCATAAACAACTTAATCATATTAATTAAATAGTTCATAATTTTAAATTTCATTTCTTGGTCAACGTATATACTGTACATTATAAAGAATTAAAAATTAAAATCGAAACTTTTCTTTTCAGATATTTGGTATATATAGATATACTTTTGTATATAAAGATTCTTGTTGGCAATAAATGTTATATTTCTCGCAGAATTTGTACTAAAAATCAATTACCACGTTTCATTTTTTATACTAGTAAAGCATCATTGAAACATTGGGATTTTGTTAATATATTTTGGCAGTGCTTGTTTTTATTCTTTTACTGATCGATTATATTTTATACCAAGTTTATGGCGCGGGACGTAAATCGAATCAACAGCGCTTGGTAATGTGGTGTGGTGCTGGCTTGATGGTTATTGTCTTCCGAGTCTTTCGTTCCGGGTTTTCCAATCCTTTTTTGCGTGAAATGCGTTCAATTCTACCCGTCTATTGATTGACAAGGACTTCCAAGTGTTAATAAATTATATATCGATACTAATGCATATATAGTAATATGTACTATAAATCTCGACCGTGTTAAACAATGATTATATATGATGGTATTAGGGAAAAAGGCTCTTATCTTCACCGGGGTCAAAATCGAGTTAAAGTCATTTCCTGTTTCTAAATAAACAAATGAACAAAACGCTCTTGCTCCAGCTTGAAAATTCCAAAAATTGACTGATGTTTTTGAACGGTCGCAACCGTCTAATTTATTAGAAACGTAAGTTACGACAAAATTTACGAATTTTTAAAAGTTATGTATTAACAATATATTATTATTATAATAATCCTTAAAACGCAAACTAATCTCTAATTAGTTACTAACGTTATTATTAAAATAATTATTTATGGGATCAGAAATTCTTACATTGCTAGAAAAATTACAAAGTTATATCCAAAATATAAAAGGGCCAAGGTTCAAGGGTAAATGTTATAGTATGGGACTTTGTCAACTGTATGGCCCGCATTCATAACAAAGTAGTGAATAATTTTTGTAATAATATTATGTCGTCTAGATCCGTGTTTCTCAATCGTCGCCAGCGGTCGGCGAATAATTTTTACCTGTACTCTTTTTAAAAATTTCTTATACAAAAAATAATAATAATACATTCATTTAGAAAACTACTGCACTGAAGAGAAATTTCTGTGATGCAAAATTTATTAGTTCTTATACCTAATAAATTAATTTTTTTCATAAATTTTACTAGTCCGCGAGTTTTTTTCACACATATCGGGTTTTTCAATAAGGACATAACAATTTTGTATTTCAATAAAACACAGAATAATTGAGATATCGGGCTGAAATTTATTCCTGGTGTAGTAGACATGCTACAATTAGGTATGGAATTCGACGTCGTTCATATGACCACCAGGAGCACGACAGGAGCAATCGATTCTTAGGATCCAATTTTCAATCAATCTTTAACGCATATCAGCCTGAATGTTGGCAATTTTGCGATCGATATTGCTCCTCTAACGTTGTTGGATTGTTGGCATAAACCTGGCCCGCCGGGACCGAGCGTGCAGGGCGTGCACCGCACAAGGGCGGCACTTTCCAGGGGGCGGCAAATATAGAAATCTCCTTGATGAACACATTGTCATAATTTGCCTATTTGTATTTGTTTCTATTATGTCCTTACAACTACATCAATTGAACTACATGAAAAATAAACGTAGTAGAGTACCTACGTACAGTACAGTAGTAGAGTACCTATAGCTAGCGGAAATCGGAATTTCTCGTGTGTACGAAATATTTTGGATGAAAATAATTTTTAAATAAATTAATAAACAAATTTTGAACGAAATTAATTATTTAAGTAAAATGATGCAGCTAAGGCAGAATGAAGTCCCAGGATGAATACTTAAATGTGCATAAATTTTCTAAATAATGTCATGGATTAGTTTACAAATTATCCCACGGATAATACTTTGAAATGATTTTACAAGAAGGTACGGAAACGGCATATAAACTAAATACAGGAACAGACTTTCCACCAATAAATACACTTCGTCCAAGAAGAAAACCTGCACAATTCCACTATAAACAACGCGGTAAAGTTGTATTAGATCCTAAAATCAATTACAAAGTAGAGTTTTTTTAGAATCTTACATCCAAACATTAATGTCCTTAAAAAAATAAGTTTGAAGAGTTGAAAATTTTAGACAACTTGTTTGGGTTTCGTACAATGTACATAAAGCTTTGAAGCATTAAAAAAAATAATCTAGTGATCCATTTACGCTTTTGCAATATCTTTTTATAAATAATTTAATATCACTTCTCCAAATACATCAATAGCATTAACAATATATCTTACTCTACCAGTTCTTCTTATCTTTTTCTAAGATAAAGTTGATTAAAAAATATTTGTATTACTCATGCGTTAAAAGTATTATTTGGAGCACGATTTTTCCACGTAACTTGGGTAACGCACGCAAATATTCAATAACGCTAAGTTATATTAAAAAAAAAACAATTAAATGAAATAAACACAATCAATACCTCAATATTAAAAAAGCGACGTGACAGTGACAGACATATTTTTCATTGCAATACAAGAAAACGCTCTAAAATGATTGTATATTCTATGGATATACCGTAGACTGAGGCAAGTTCTTATTTTTATTATATTTTTTTGGATGGCACCTGGATACCAAACTTGTAAGATACATCCCCTCGCATGGGTAATAAAAAATATTGTTTGTAACACGGGCGGTATTGTCAAATTGCCCTCTTGAGCGAATGTTAACCCAATTTCGCTCTCGTGTCAAATTGACAACCTACCGCCCTAGTTACAAAATATACTATTAAGATCTATGCATCAACAAAGACTGACTAATATAATAAGAATATATACTAATAAGAATATATATATATATATATATATATATATATATATATATATATATATATATATATATATATATATATATATATGTTGTATTTGAGGTTTTCGCGGATAGATACCTGTGTTGTATTGTTTTCTCGGGGATTCCGCGTTGATGCTGAGGGTTGGCTCTGAAAAGAACCGGATTCTCGACGTTTCGGCGAACTAACATTCGCCATTCTCAAGAGATATATGCGTCCGTGCGGGTCAACCGTTAGACGCATACTGAGAGCTCGTTCATGTGTCCTGTGCTGGTTTGGCGGTTTTGAGCTTTTCGCCCAGCTATGCCGCCGTCGTGGGGTTTGGTTGTCGTTGTGTTTTTTTTTTTTTTTAGTCTGTTTGTTTGTCAGTGTTGTCTGTGTTTCGTTGGGTTTCATTTGGCTTTGCTTGGCTGTAGTTGCGTCTTGTTGTCCTGGTGTGGTTGTCGGTTTTCTTTCGGCTTCTTCAGTGTTTCGTCTTCTGTGGTTGTTCTCCAGGGGCCTGTGGTCCTGATGTGTTTAGTCTTCTCGTTGATGGTGATGGGTTGCTCTTCTTCTTGGTCGGGTTTGCGCTTGGGGGCGGCTTCGGTGGGGCTGTGAGTGTCCATTGGTGTATTTCTTCTCCTTGGTTCGGTTTCGGTTTTCTTTTCTGCGGCGGCTTCGTTTGTCTTCTCGGGGGCGGCGTCAGTTTTCTTTTCGGGGGCGGCATTGTTTGTCTTCTCGGCGGCGGCTTCGGTTTTCTTCTCGGCGGCGGCTTCGGTTTTCTTTTCGGTGGCGGCTTCTGTTTTCTTTTCGGGGGCGGCATCAGTTGTCTTCTTGGGGGCGGCTTCGGTTGTGTTTTCGGCATCGGCTTCAGTTTTCATTTCAGGGGCGGCTTCGTTTGATTTTTCGGCGGCGGCTTCGTTAGTCTTCTCGGGGGCGGCTTCGTTTGTCTTCTCGGGGACGGCATCGGTTGTTTTCTTCTCGGGGACGGCATCGGTTGTTTTTTCGGCGGCAGTTTCCTGGGGTTTATCGTTGGCGGTTTGTCTCTTCAGCAGCAGTAGGGTAATGTAATTCATCATTTGGTCGAGGTGGTTTTCGTCTACAGTGTCCAAGTAGTCGGGGTCGAAATACTTTGCCGCGAGGGCTTCGTTTGGTGTTGTAGGAATGAACGTGTTCATTTTGCGACAGCGGAGGAGCAAGTGTGTGAGAGCTCGTTCGTGCGATGCGACTACTTATAGCTGTCTGGCTTCGGGTCATGCGCGTTGTGTGCGATGCTTCGGTTCGGTTGTTTGTTTGTCTTGTTGGTCGTACATGAGTCTGGGGTGTCTGGGATTGCATTTTGAGGGTGGATATGATCGGTCGCCATGCTGGGGGCAGTCTCAAGGAATCGTCTCTCGTGTTCATGCAGTAGTCTCGTTTTTCTATCTCTATGGCTTCTCTGTATACTCGTGACATTTCGTGGCTAATCTGTGCAACAGTCCTTGAATTTCTAAAGTCCATCCAGTGACCGGTGTTTGTGTGTTGGACAAGTGCCGATGAAACTTTGTCTCTGTGTCTGGTTGAAACTACATGTTCTTGAATCCTAGCAGATATTTTTCTATTGGTACGTCCAATGTAGGTTTGTTCACATGTTCCGCAAGGTATTTCGTAAATTCCATGGGATTCTAACGGGATGGTGTCTTTAACGCTGCGTAGCATGGAGGATATTTTCTGGTTAGGTTTGAAAATGGTGTCGATGTTGTGTCTTTTAAGTATTCTGGCGATTTTGTCAGTTGATCCATGAACATATGGTATGTATGCTGTGCTAACGGGTTTCTGGCGCTCTTCAGTTCTTTGGCTACTGTTCTCTGTACGACGGAAAGCTCTGGATATTAAGCTGTTTGGATATCCATTTGAAGAAAGAGCTTCTCGTAAGTTCCTCAATTCTTTCGGTAAGTTAAGCTGGTCGGCTAGTCTTTTGGATCGGGTGGTAAGAGTGTTGACTACAGATGCTAGTTGTTTGGGATGATGGTGCGAAGAAGCGTTCAGATATCTGTCTGTGTGGGTTGGTTTCCGGTACACAGTGTGGCTCAATGTGCCGTCAGGTTTCTTCTGTACCAAAACATCCAAGAAAGGCAGTTGTTGGTGCTTTTCTATCTCCATTGTGAATTTATTTTGGTCGTGTTGGGAGTTAAGATGGGTAAGGAATTTGTCCAGCTCTGGTCTGCCGTGGGGCCAGATTACAAATGTGTCGTCAACATATCTTAACCAGAGTGTAGGTTTAAGTGTGGCTGATGAGATTGCCTTTTCCTCAAAATCTGTAAGAAATATGTTGGCTATTACTTGGGAGAATCCGGTTCTTTTCAGAGCCAACCCTCAGCATCAACGCGGAATCCCCGAGAAAACAATACAACATATATATAATATATATATATATATATATATATATATATATATATATATATATATATATATATATATATATATATATATATATATATATATATATATATAATATATATATATATATATATATATATATATATATATATTATTTCGAAAGAATCTGAAGTATTAAATAGTTTGGACACAAAACAAATAGTCGCAGATTTGGCAAGTTTAAAAGTAAAAAAAAGTTTAATTTTTGTAAAATCATTTAAAAAGAAAAGTTTGTTATCTTTACAAGATATTGAAATAAATTGTTTGATAATTAAAATTGTTCCTTTTTTATGCGCTTTTTTACCAACTTAACCAAAAGCAAATTCCTCTCTAAAAGCCTAATAAGGAGGTTACCCTCGCAGACAGGTAAAGAGGGGGCGGCATTGTCTGTTTTGCACACGGGCGGTGAAGCGCCCAGCGGCGGACCTGGCATAAACCTTCGACTTAAAGTAACTTCATACGATCAAATCCAACGACGTCAAATCACATGAGCGAGGTGGCCATTCGACTGGATGATTTCTCGAGATTAAACAAACACCAAATTTTGCTTGTAATAAATCAATTGTTTTACCAGGTGTGTGGCTTGTGGCACCATCTTGTTGGAACCACATATCGCTGATGTCAAGTCCATCCAATTCTAATCATAAATAGTCTTCCAGAATGGCACCATAGCGAACTCCACTGACCATAACATGGCAATTTTCTTCATCTACGAAAAATTCGGTGTAGTCATTTTTGGCATAAAATCCACACCACACGCTTGCTTTTTGTGGATGCAATATAGTCTCATGAAGCACATTTGGGTTTGTTGTTGTCTAATAACGCATATTCTGCTAATCGCTAAAGATAATTTTTAGATGAAATTCAGAATTTTCTCCAAACTTTTGCAGAACAAAATCGGATATGTTTCGGCGGTTTAAATCAGTGTTCCTCAAACTTATTTGTCTCATCGCCCACCTTTGATATGCTAAAGTTAATAACGCCCACCAAATTTATATAATATATATATATATATATATATATATATATATATATATATATATATATATATATATATATATAATGAATGGGAAGGATGCGATTGATGTAGTGTTATCAATTTATCTAATTGAGGTTCAATGTTCGTGAGGAACAAATCGCCACGTTTAACAATATTCAGTATATTTCTTTGCTTTGTCACAAGCTGACAAACAGCACTAAACCCCTTGTTCGACTAAATATAAAGTTGGAAAAGCTAATAATAATATCTTTCCGACTTTCCACAAAGATGGATAGTGGTCAATGATTTTTTCTGCAATCAAAACTCTTCTTGTTACTTTTTAAGTGTTGCTTTTAAGTCGATATCATTCTGCAACTCGACTAATTCTTTTTCCAAAACCGGGCCTGCGTTTTCATAACTTGAAAATGGCGTTATTATCTAATCAGGAACTTCCAAATCAAACAAATCTTTGAATCTCTTGATGAACTATGAAGTTCATAAATTCGTTGGAAAGTGTTCCCTTTTGAAAGCCATCGAACTTCAGTATGGAGTAATAAACTTCTGTAGTCTACATTTTTCTTACAACTTACGAAATAGCCGATCATTCAATGAATGAGCCTTAATCTTGTTTATTGCAGTAATACCAAGCTGCATTGACTGGTGAATAGATTCACTAATATTTTTGGCAAATAAATTTTGGCGATATATGATGCAATGAACGGTTGTAATGTTTGATACAGTTTTCTTAAGTAATCCTAAAAAACCTATATTAGAGCCGACCATAGCTTTAGCTCCATCAGTCGCACAAGCAAAAATGTTTTTAAGTGGAATATTATTGTCATTAAAATATTGCTCAATTACTCGAAATATTGATTCCCCTTTGGTATCTTTTCCAAAATATCGTGCAAATAATAATTCCTCTTTCAATTGTTCATCATGTACAAACCGAACATATCCTGGCAGTAATGATTCATTTTCAGGTAACATACTTTCATCTATTTGCAAAGAAAAATCTGTAATTCGCAAAATTTCAGATAACAATTCTGCTCTATTGTCACCCATTTCTGCAATTCTTCTTTGAATAGTGTCATTACTGAGAGGAATTGATTTAATTACGTTTAATGGAGATTTGTACAACACAGTACTGATTACCTCAGCAATTGCAGGCAAAATTAATTCTTCTTCAATTGTATGGGGTTTTACCGTCTTTGCAATTAGTAGTGATAACTTGTATGAAGCACAAAGTCCATCTGTGTTTTCTTGTGACGAGCTGTAAACATTGCTTTTAAAGTTGGGCGTTTCTCAAAGTTTTCTCGCAAACGTTGGCAATATGACACATCTTGATTCTTTTTATGGGGATAAATGTTTTGTAAATGTTCTAACAATATGGAAGACTTCATAGCTTCATTCGAAAATGTTTTATCGCAAATGAGGCACATCGGGAGCTGGCTATTATGTGGTGATGGTATAAAATCATATTTTATATATTCCACAGAATATTGTCTGCATTTCTTTTTGTGTTTTAACATTTTTCCTACAATAATTTATTCAAATAAGTATAAATATGAAAACATATTGAATTTAATTTATAGATTGTATATGAAAGCGCATTTATCATTGAATTTTATTTTGAACAATAATATTAGTTTGAATAATATATTGTTTTTTATATAAAAATATTAAAATAATAATTTAAATTTTTTACCGGTTTTTAAATAAGATAGGTAGTAGGTATAATATATGTATGTATAGTATGTATGAATAACTATGTATTGAAGAAAAAAAAGTAATGTAAGATATTTTGCCGCAGTTATTTTACTCGATCCATATACATAGTCCACTTTTTTTAAGAATGCAGTACAGGGAAGATAGTGCTTATTTGACCTTGTTCTCTGATTGGCTTAAATCGAGGAGAAGTTGACACCGACGATATTTACTTCCCCATCTCAACCTAACCTAACCTCTTTTCTATATTTCTTTTCACATACATTTATTAGTTGCCAATGGCTACCGTGTCAATTCACAATTTTATTATCATCTGATATTTTTATATCATTTAGATCTTTTGCGTTTTTCTCCATTTATTTGTTTGTATTATATTACTATTGTTGCCATTTGGTGTATTTAATCAATAATATTAAGATATTCAATGAAACCAATAATAAATTACCAATGTAATATTCAAAGTAACTATATTTGAATGTAGCGTCAAATTTTGTTTAACTAGAGTCTTTTTTAACTAGATTGAACATTTGTCATGGTGTATATCAGGTTTCTAGTTACTGCATTCTTTAAAAAATGGACTATAGTGTGTTGTGTGCATTGTTACCAATCCGAACTTGTCTTGTAGGTAGATATAATTACAAAGTTGGTAGTTGATCGTTAATATTTAAAACAGGAATCGAAAAAATCAAGAATTAAATTTTGAATCACAATCAATCGGACAAATTATACTTAAATAGTTCTATACTAGAATTATGCTTCAAATATTTAAGTTAACAAATTCACTAGAACTGAAGCACAATTTATGATATTTTTAAAAATAATGTGGCATCTTTGGTGCAGTAATTTGAAATTCAATTGAAAGCTTTTTCTTCTCTTTCTAGAGTAAAAGTATTTTGACTTACCAAGTATTTTATAGGATACTGAATATTTTTCAGTTCTATCGAAATTTTTATTATAGAACAACGAAAATAATTAAATATTAACTAGAAATCTAGCAACGTTGAAAGTAAAATTTAGATATCAAGAATACACGCGCTAGTGAGGACAAGCCGCAATTTCTTTTAACATCATCACTTATTGTTAGAATCAATTAAAAAAATGTAATGCAAAATTAATTGTAAGTTTAGGTCTGACAACCTATTTGGATTAATAATAAATAAATTCTTATATAATTAGCAACATTAATTGTGAAAGTTGAAATATTTCAAATAAAAATTAACATGCGGGGATCCCTGTTGAAAGAAAAATTCGTGAAAAGAAACTGAAGGCATTATAATTTTTACAGAAATAAAATTATAATATTTTTTTCAGAAACTTGAAAAGTTGGAAGATTTTTTTTCAAGGTAGTAGATATGGGCAAGGCACTAAAAGGTGGTAGATCTGCCAGAAAGTTGGTACAGTTAGTAACTCTGGTTGTGTGTGTGTGTGCATGGGATTATCGATATTCGACCAGCAGCGAATAGCAGACAACGTGGCCAGTTGTATAATACTGAACACGGAACAATTTTGTTGAACGTATTTGTTTGTTTTAAATTATCAGAAATACATTGTATAGCTCGTAATACCTACCGCCCACTATATCGCCACCAGGCTACCTACCGCCCCCTATATCGCCCCCTGGCTACCTAGCGACCCCCAAAAAGACGTCATCGCCCACTGGGGGGCGATGTCGCCCACTTTGAGAAACGTTGCTTTAAATGTTCCAGAGGTTTCAGTTCTTAAGTTAATTTAATCTTGTAAGGGTTTAGCTGGAGATCCTTCCGCAAATGTGGACTGGGAAATTCCCAATTCTTGTGAACGACGTGGAATCGAATTATTTGGACCATTTTGATCTGAAGCTCTTACGACTGCAATATTTTCAGTACTTCGACCGGCACATTCAATAGTGAATATGTTGATTCAAATTTATTTACCATCGCACGCACAGTTTGTCTGGGGGGACGATCATTGCGACCAAACATTTTGTTGCGACTCAAATTTTGGTGGTAAGTTTTAACGATTTCCAAACGTTGCTCGTTCGTGATCTTCGCCAGGATAAAAATGTAAGCCTTGACTGACGGTTTGATCTTGACAGATCATAAAAAAGTATAGGTATATTAGATGTTCCGTATTATAAAACAAAATTGTTATGTCCCTATTGGAAAACCTTTTATTACCATTCCGCTGAACACAAAAGGTTGACAAACGTTGGTCTAGATCAGGCACGTCCGCAGCTCTTGGGCCGCATGCGGCTCATTTGTAGTTTTTGTGCGGATTTTATAGGTATTACATAGATTTGACAAAAACGACAATAATCGAAAACTTAAAATAGGTTTTATTCAATTTTTACTTATAAAGTCATGTTTAATTCCTTCGATACGAATCAATAACGCAGTGGTTTATTGCAGAGGTTGTGAAGTGGTTTAATGCAATAAATATGTTATTCACTAGTGCAATATTTTTTTTATTTTACAAGTGCAATAAAAGTATCAATGGCCACGCATCAAAATAACTTACTTACTTGCACCGTAAACATAACTCTAAATGTAGACAGTTATGATATTTTAAGTCTTGGTCAGATATTTTTCTAATTGAACTTGCTGATATTCTTCTTTAATCGCCAATCACAAAAATTGTTAAAAAAATTGATTTAATTCCCTTTATTTACGCGGGAGTAATTTTTCCGCAATTGCGTCACCATCTAACAAGAACTCTTCTGATATATCAATTTTTAACAATAAAACACAAATTGATTAAACAAAACTTCTGAACAAAATTTTGACATGCGAATCATCAATTTTATCGTCGTGATAACAACACAATCATGGAGGACTTGCCTCTCGTAACAGAAAACAACGGAAAATGGAACTTTTCTTTGAATTTAACTTATTAAATCAAAAGCAAAATTTAATGAAAGTTTTTATTCACGCGCGGATAAAATTAAGGTTTAACTTGCGAATTAACGATCCTCTCCATAATCCTTAATGTTATCCACTTGTCTCTCTCTCTCTAGTCGTTTACTTCATTTGTTGAAGTGACGTGATCTTATGTATATCATTCATATTATGGTGATTGTGATTTCTCTCTATATATCTCTGTCTGTAATGCACCACATGTTGTACTGCTGTGAATTTCCTGTGAAGTGCTTCATTTGGTCCATCCATCGCTTCGGAGATCGCCGCCTAGGTCTCGTGCCTTCGATTTTTCCCCGTATCACAAGTTTTTCCAAATTGTCATCCTTTCTCCTGCTCACATGTCCAAAAAACTTGAGAATTCGTTGTCTTACGATGGCTGACAGTCCTACTTAATTATTAATTTGCAGTTATGCCAAAGGTTATTTATTTTTCTGCCACCTATACTTAATCCACCCTCCCAACCGTCCAAAGCCTTCCTGGTAATGTATTCACCATAAATATTGAATAGCAAGGGAGATAAAATACACCCTTGTCTTACGCCTCGTTGTATGCTGAAGGTTGGGGAGGTTTTGTCCTCCACTCTGACTGTTGCACTGCTGTTTTCATATAGATGTTTTAATAGGAGCACCAGATATTGAGGGGTTCCCATCTCTAAGAGAGCTGTCCAAAGCTTTTGCCAGCTAACACAGTCAAAAGCTTTGCTGTATTCTAGGAAATAGAGATATAATGGTTTTGCAAATTCTCTTGCCTTTTCGATAATTTGTCGAACATTAGAGATTTGTTCTCTTGTGCCCTAGCCACTACCAAATGTTCCTGTGTTCCTGTGAGATCTGCCAATTCAAAAAGCTTCTGAGGCGTTAAAGGAGAATTCTGAGCATAACTTAGCTTGGATGTGAGGTAAGTGCAATAATTCTGTAGTTGTAACAATTTAGTTACAAGTTAGGTAGTTGGAACCTTTTTTGTGCAATGGAACGAAGGTCGATGTGCACCAATCCTTTGGCCATTGTCCGGTTTTCCATATGTTGTTCCATACCTTCAACAGAACTGTGATGCCTACGTTATGTAGTTGTTTTAACATTTCTGCGCTTATATTGTCACCGCCTGTGCTTTTATTGCTTTTCAAATAATGAATGGCTTGCTCTACTTCATCCCTCAAAATGTCAGGTTCTTGTTGCACCTCATTCATGGACGGTAGTTCGTTTTCTTGTTCAGGGTCTGCATTCCCGTAGAGCTTTCTTTAATATATCTGCCATACCTCAAGAACTCCCTCTATTTCAGAAATAGTTTTGCCATTTTGATCTTCTATTTGCCATGTTTTTGGTTTAAATTCTCTGGTAATTTCCTTGATTGCTCGGAAGAGGTCCCGTGTTTCATTGGTGTTGTGTAATCTTACAATGTCAAGGCAGATTTTTTGTAAGTGTAGGTTGTTTTCCCGTCTGCTCAGTCGATGAATGTCCCTGTTTAGTTTTTGGTATTCGATCATCTGTTCGTTTTTGCGTATGCGTGTTCTTTTGAACATCTTTCTTTTCTTTACTGCATTCCAAGTTTCGTCAGTCATCCACTGTTTGTTTTCACATCGTTGGTCCTTTGTTGAATTACTTCCTCTTTGGTATCGATCATAGTAGTTTTAAGAGTTTGCCACATTGTCTCTCAGAGTTATTTGGGATTACTTACCAATTTTTCTCTTAGTTTTTTTTTTTTTAAATGGATGTTTCCAGAGTTCAAGGGGGGAGCTTTTACCTTTGTTTTCTTGGATTTAATGTGAATTTTTCTCGAGCTAGTAGCAGTTTGTGGTCGCTGCCACACTCCGCTCCTGGTAAGGTCTTGACGTTCTGTATACTGGATTTCCATCTTGACTGTACCAATGTGTAGTCTATTTGGTTTCAGTATAGGCCACCTGGAGACGTCCACGTACCTTGTACCTATAATAACTAGTAAATATAAATAACTAATTATTAAATAATAATAAATAACTATTAAATAAATAATTAAATATATATATATATATATGTATGTATATCGTTTATTAATAAACCGTCCAACCCATACCTGTATAATTCTTTTATGGCTATTTATTAAAATCTTACTTTTTAAAATTCTCACAAATGCCTCTTAAAGTCTTAAGTTTTCTAACGCGTGACGCTAACAAGCGCTGACGCTGATCTGATCCGGATATATTCTTTATATTTCATTTCATTGCTGCTACTAACTATCCTTTTAGTTTTTGCCAATGCATGCATATAGATGTTAGTAAAATGGCAAATGCCATAAAGGTAAATATAGCAGAGGTATACATTTAGTACTATTAAAAATTATTTAATTCAACTACCCCTTGCAAGCGATGATCTCATGTCTAGTCTTTTTGTAATTCCTTGTATGGTTCGAGCATTGCTATTATCATAATAATAATCCTAAGTCATCACTTACTCATGTTCATGATGCGAACAGGGCCAATTATCCACTCTCAATAATACCCTAAAATATTTTATGGGTGATTTTGATGATGATTGTGATGATGATATAAAGAATTGTTGAAGACTATTCAAAGAGGGATAAATATGAAATTTTAAAAGGTGTATCTCATAATTACGAATTGGTATGAAAAAAGAAGAATTGAAAAGGAGAACTGTCAATTTCAGAGCGAATGGTGAGATTTGTATTGCTTTGTTTCAGTAACAGACAAAGCTAAATATCTAATTTGTGATGATTCATTTCAAAATTTCAAATAATATAAGATAAAAAAGCATTGCGATCAGAAACTCAACAAAATTGAATAGCTGACTACTAGTGCACGAAAAGCTAAGTTATAATTATTTAAAACTAACCTGACTGCTCAACAAAACATATTGTCAAAATGAGAATTTCTCATATGATGCGAAAGGATGAAACCCTTTTCAGATGGCCAGCAGTGGCGGATCCAGGGGGGGGGGCTAAGGGTCCTCAAACCCCCCCCCCCCCCCCCAAAAGCATCTGAGTTCTTCCGTGTCAAATCAAAGTGAACTCATCGGAAAATATATTTTCATAGTTCTTCTTCTAATTTTTTGTTGCAATTGTAACCTAGGTCTCCTCTCTTTACGTATAGTTGTGTTTGGTGTATAGGTCTTAGAGACAAGCGTAGGGGCCCTTACGTTTTTTAACGTGGGTGGTGAGCCACATTTGAGGGAGGTATTCTCGGCAAATTGAGATTTTGCCAGAGTTATGCATACGAGGACGTTGGCTTATTACTATACGTGTCCCGAGATTCGAACTTGCGGTGTGTTATTGGTTTTACAAAATTTTTAATTCAAAGTAACGGCGTCGAAACGAAAACAAACAGATCTCCTTTTTTTGATGAAAAGAAATAGAAGAGGGTGAATCGATCGAAAAAAACAATCAATCGAATGAACCAATATCATATGGGACATCTGGAAACAATGTCAGATACTTATTATTGTCGACTCAAAGTCCATCAGGGACATCTTTCCTTATGATTATAGATAAATGTAGCCTTTTAAACTACCGGCACTTTCTTAATATGCCGCCTGTATTTTGTGAAATGCCGCCGCCGATGCGTCCTTGATACAGGCAAAAATCGACTATTTTATCAGTCGTAGATATATTGAAAATATTGTTACAAATGACGGAAAAGAAATACTGTGAGAGTAACAGCTTTTGATATTAAGAGGTGCTCCCAAATTCCAAATCCAATCCAAATTTCGATTTCACATTTAATTAACATGAAGAAAACTTCCTTCTACACTTTGAAATTTTTTAACTCATCAACAGATCGTCCTATTTATAATACCATAGCATTTCTTGTAGATATTAAGATCTTTAACTTTTACTGTATCTCTTTTTCAACATTTCCAACAATATTTCCAGTATATCTAAGACAGAAAAAAAATAGTCGTTTATGACAGTCTAGTCAGTTTTTTCCAAATATAAAAATGTTGTTACAAATTATCGCTACATTACCAGTAACTACTTGTAGTATGGTATTGTAGCTGCGCTTCTCGTACCTTCGTACGACAATGATCCAGGGCAGGTTAACCGGTTTGGCTTCCATGTATATTCACCGAGATATCTCTGCTAATCTACAACCTAACGAAGTCATTGAGGAATTTGCGAAAAGTTATCCGATGAAACTTATTATGAGTTAAACAAAATAAAATGTGTGTTTTTTAGAGTTTCCTTTGCCTACTGTGATATGACTCTGATATGATGATAGACCCTGTCTTTACTTTACCTACCCTCAGCGGGGTAAGCCCCCTCAAATAAAAATCCTGGATCCGCCCCTGATGGCCAGTATATAAAAAAATGTTTGATGGCTGCTAAAACTTTCCCTCTATCAATCTGTCTCATCAAATTGTGATAGGCAGAATTAATTACATATCAACTGAAATTTCTGAACCGCTTAATGAAGTTGAGGAAAAATGTGAGTGATTTTCAGTAGCTCTGCATGACATTAAATATACTGCTCAACTTGCCATTTTTACAAAGAAAGTCGTCAAACAAAAGAATGTGACAGAAGAATTGAACCATTGAGCGCAAAAACGGACTAACTCCATTTAAAACACATATAATACTGAGTAATTTGGAAATTAGTCCACTATTGTACACAGACAATATAAAAAAAAAACATTGAATCCAACAACTTGGGGTAAAAAGAAATTTCAACAATAACTGCATTCAAAATCTATAAATGCATAAGCCGACCTATCCTTGACTACGGACGCTTGTGTTCGCACGTAAAAAATCGACAACAAAGATACTGATGGTAGCCGAAACTACCGCGTTTCGCGTTGTAACGAAATTAAGGCACCCAAAAAGCTCCTCCGCAATCCATAACGACATGTTATACAGACTGACTAAACCATTAATCTAATGTTATCGTAGGGACAAACGCGGAGAAGACTCTTATCAGGGCGGTCACAAGATTCGTTCACTTTCATGTATACTTAGAGCAATCCCTAAAGGCCGGTCCAGACGCTACGTTTTGCACAACCTTTTGTCTGCACAGTTCAACAGGTTGCAGATAAAACGTTGTGTGTAGATAGGAAAAGTGCGCAGTTTTGAAAACGGCTCGAAGGTGGTACAGTTGTAGCGATAACTGAGCTAGAGAGCATAGATATCCATGAACTGTGCAGACAAGTCGGCGTATGTAGACGGTAGCTACGTTTTCCGATTTATTTTGTAAACAAAATGACCAGACTAGTACCTCCTCCATGACGATTTCACTAAATCTGTGCGAAATATACAGATATATCTGCACCGTGTAGACGCTCTAGAAATTGCAACGTTTTCATTCCGTCTTTACCTTTTCGTTACGGGAACTGGATAAAGCCGTAAAAAAATTTTGTGCCCCGTGTACGGGAAACGGATTAATTTTGTATGTAACTTAATATGGGAAATCAACTCATTCGCTGTATTATAATTATCATATACACTACTAAAAATGTTATAGACATTACAAAACTTGATTTCAATTTAATCAAATTGTTCGGCCCAAACTACGGGAACCTTAAAAAAGCATCAACCAGTGCTGTCCAGCCTTTCATTTATAATTCCGGGCGTATGCTAACCCTACCAAGAACTAAATTGCGTATTATTTTGGTTACCCATTAAGTAAATTAAATGAAACAAATAAAACTACTACAAACTGAGGGAACCGTATTTAAACGCATAGTGTAAGTACCTAACTACGGGAACCGTGCGAAACCACTCTAGCCTCAGCATGCCGTACACAGGTCACGACTTTTAGAAAAGCACGCCGTAGCGAAAAGGTTATGTCTGGTTTGCACGGGTATAGTAATGGGCACAGTAGAGTAGGGAGTAGAGTAACTCTACTCGTAGAAACCCCCAAAAATTGTCCAAGTAGAGTAGAGTATCTAGTAGAGTACTATACTGCGTGCAGTAAAGTGGACTCTACTCTACTTACCCCACCACAACTCCCACTCTACTACTCTCTTCACTCTACCCGTGTAAACATCTTCTCCCCTTCAACTGCAAGTGCCAGTAGAGTTTACGTTGTAGTGTACACGTTTTTGTGCAATATTTTCTTTTAAAAATGGTTAAGTTCTTTGTGGATGAAATAATTAAACGTGTTGATTTATTTGTTGAACAAGAGTGTCTGTGGAATTTAGGCAGTATACACTATAGAAACAAGGACATGAGGAAGGCCGCGGAAAAGGAAGGTCTTGAGACCCTAAAAAAATTTGAAAGGCTTCTGTAGCTGTTCCCAGGAGCTAGAAAGTTTAATGTAACTTGTAGTTTGGCCTCAGCTTTTATATCATCTCTCATCATCGTATCTTCGCGTTGAATTTTGTCTTTCACCATGCTGAACATCTGTTGAAAATTTTCTGGTGTCATTCTGAGATATCATTTATATTCTAACTGATCCTCTACGGCTAACTCTTTTGGTAGGAGAGATGTTGCTCCGAGTGAATCTCTTCTTTTGAGCCATTCTATCACCCACATTATTTCTTCTCTGTTTATTTCAATCTCATCAATCGCTTCCGCAAATTCCCTAATCAGAGCTATTAAAACTGTAGGTAAATAATTGTGCTTCAATTTCTTAACAACTATTTTGCTTCATATAGTATAGCACTGTACTGTACTATACTTGTTTAAACGAAAAAAAAATCAAAAGTAGTAGAGCAGCTAGTAGAGTGAACTCTACTTGGGTACGCTACTATGTTTAAACGAAAAAAAATCAAAAGTGGTAGAGTAGCTAGTAGAGTGAACTCTACTAGATGCTCTACTCTCCTGAATACTATACCCGTGTAAAAAAGGCTTTAAGTCTGCGCAGACAAAAGGTTGTGCAGAACGGAGCGTCTGGACCGGCCTTAACAGAAGCCGATATTATCATTTACCTGCAAAATAAAAAATTAAATATTGTTAGATGCAATCAGGCTAAACATCCGGAGGAGTACTTTTCGTTCAAGGTATCCGTGCCCATCGAAGATTTAGAGGAGATCAATAAACCCGAAACCTGACCCAAAAATACTTGTGTAAACAAATATTTTTTAAAGCTGGAAAGCTTGCAACAAAGAATATAAAAACACGGGGCTCAACGAAGTCGGGCAAGAGCAAAATGTCAAATCGCAAATAAATATACTGTTATACTTAAACATTCAATCAATGAAAAATATAATTGAAGAATTAGAACTAATTTTACACGCGAGAAAACATTGCTTTTTATGCCTTACCGAGACATGGATGACTAACGAAACTTCCCTACTTAACTTAACCACCCTTCATGTGTCTAACTAAAGCATTTTAACTCATTTTAGCAGAACTCATAAGTGTAGGAGGGTCAGCAATATGGGTCCGATTCTAAACTAGATAAAGATACAATTTCTGTCCATACTCTTGATATTAACGAAGAATCCATAGAAAAAAAACTATTCAAATTTGTGGCATCATATAGAGAAGAAATACTAAAATCTTAAATGTATACAGACGTCCTACGGGATGCATTGCCTCTTTTTTGTTAAACTTGGAGCTCTTATTGAACGCTATTTTTGACAGAGACAACGTAATTATTCTAGTGGGTGATTTTAACACATTGACGCACAGTAGGAACATGTGAAGTTCGAAAATTTACACTCTATGATTATGTAATTTTTAGAATATTACAAGAATAGTCTTTCTGTTTAAGTAAACTTAATTTTGATTAATTCAGCACTTTTAATTCGGTTGCGGATATAACCGTCATGGGTACAGGCCACTGATAAGACCGGTGCACCATAGGTTACCGGTGCAGAGGCATGGAGCTTAACACAGAGCGCAGAACAGGCTTTAAGTGTATTTGAGAGAAGAATGCTACGTGCAATATTTGGAGCGACCCAAGAACGAGGAATCTGGCGCCGAAGATATAATCACGAACTATATCAGCTCTACAATCAACCAGATATTGTGAGTTTCATCAAGGTGGCAAGATTGAGATGGCTCGGACACATGCAGAGAATGGGTGATCATAGGGTTCCGAAAAAGTTGTTCAATGGCCAACCAGAGGGAAGGAGAAGGGCCGGAAGGCCAAGAGGGAGATGGAAGGATGCGGTAACAACTGACCTACAAAAACGTACGGGACTGGAGAACGTTGGCGAGTGATAGGTCCGCTTGGAGAAACATGCTGAAGGAGGCCCAGACCGGCAATCGGTTGTAGTGCCATTAAGAAGAAGAAGATAACCGTCATGGCGCCAGCGGACTCTAGACGCTAAGTAATGGGACGACTGCGGCTATAACAGCAAACATTTAAAAACGTAATGATAGGTTTATTGACTCAAATAAGCAATTTTTGTGTGCAACAAAGTATTTGGGAGTTTTACATGAAACGTTACTTCATAATCAAACAAAAATAAATAAATGACAAAAAAAATTATTATTTTAATTTTATAATTATTACACATTGTTTTCGGTATGCCATGTTTCAACCTAAAGTTTTTTTCCAAAACATGACACTAGGCTTCTACTTATACGTCGGTAAATGCACATTTTTGCTGCTATAGTCGCAGTGTCTAAAAACGACCGTTTTGTTTTGTGCGGCTATTGGCCTCATGCCACATAGTGAACTTCGATTTGACGGCTATAGCCGTCAACGTGTTAACATAATTTTTGCACTAAATCCAAGTATCAAATGTTCCTAACCGATCTTCTGCATGCCTATGGCCTAGTCGAAACAGTGTCTGGATTTACACCTGTCACGGCTACTTCCAGAACGAGAATAGATAACATTTTCACAAATGGTACCCATCTCATGACGGCAGGTGCAGAAGACACCACACTATCAGATAATCGCATTATAATTTTAAGCAGCATCGGAAGAAAAGCTACCCCACCTAACTACCGGTTTACTAGAGCTTCTCCTGTAGAAAATAAATGATTATTTCAAATGATTTATTTTTTTATGATAGATATGTACTGCAAAACAGACTGTGATCGCAAAGCAGAATCGTTATTATGCACTCTAGATTATTATTTCTGGAACGCCTTTCCTTTGAGAAAAGTAAAACGCTCATTATCCACGTGGGTTACGAACGAAGTAAAAATCTAGTATCTAGTAGGAAATTAAAGGATCTGTTCGTTCTCCAAAGAAGATTTCCAACATTAAAGACAGTTTATTTCACTTGAAAAAATCAAACACCAAAGACTTATTCAACAAGCCAAACGCAACTGCTACAACAACAAAATTGAAAATGCAGTCAACAACAATTTGGAAATCAATCCACGAATTATCTAACAAAAATAAAGCAAAGAACAAAATTAAATTACAAGTCAATAACAACGAGATAACCTCTCCATAGAAGATCGCCACTGAATTTAATTCTTTCTTCAAGAACTCTCTTAAAGCAGTACATAAGAACATAATACCGCAAGTGATATGGGATGATCACATAGCCTTCAACAACAAAACAATCTATCTAGAAAAATTCACATCTGCCGAAACATCAAGACTTATATTCAATTTAAAAAACTCAATTCCTTGTATCTTAAAATTCCTTGTATCTTAATAAAAGAGTTTAATTCTGTTTTGGCTGATCCAACCTCTCATCTGATCAGCAGCTCTTTCGAGTACGAGATGTTACCAGATATCTAAGAAAAGTCACTAATAATCCCGATCCATAAAAAAGGTGATACCATTGATATGCAAAATTACAGACCAGTTGCTTTAATTTCAGCTATAGCAAAAATCATAGAATACGCAATGGTAAGCAGACTAAACGACTAAATGTCGAATATCAATAAATGACGAATACCAGAGGAACAACATGGATCTTGTAAGGGAAGTCTACCACAACCGCAATACTACAATTATATTACCAAATTCTCCAGGAAATTGATAACCAAAAATTCCCAGTGAGTGGTATTTTCTGTGACTTCACAAAATCATTTGATTGCGTATCACACTCAAAACTAATGAACAAGCTAGAAACCTATGACATCAGGGGAAAGCGTGGAAGATGGCTCAGATCATATTTGGCAAACAGGAGGCATTATACATATATATATATATATATATATATATATATATATATATATATATATATATATATATATATATATATATACAGAGGTAATGGCTGTAAGACTTGAAGTACCTGATATTGCCCAGCACAGGGGAGATATTTGATCAATTTTAGCATCTTTTTTCTCCAAAATTTCCAATGGTTATTTCCAATTAGGGACCCCTAGTGGAGTCATCAAAGGTATTTATTCTAGTTTACAATATAGTGTTTGTCCAGAGAAGATAATTAAAGAAGAAGTTCCTGAACGAAAATTATCATTACGTTCTATTGCTAATAATCAAGGGTTTGGCCAAGGTTTTAAGAAATGCAATGGCCTGAGGAAGTTTTCTTTATTTTCTAAATAAACTTAAAATCACCTATACCTATTATCATATCATATTAATATCTATAAACACATTTAAACCTTAACTAATACCTCGCTGTGAAAGTACACATTATCGCGGTATTGTATACTTTATCTAGATATAACATGCATCTTATTTTTCAATTAATACTTTGTCAAAAAATATACGTAGAAGTATACATTGACTGGTGAATGTATGCAGTAACTGAATATTATACTTCAACTATAACATATATAATAAGACAGAAAGCAATAACTCCGCTTGGGGTTGTTACTGGGTGGCAATCACTGCTGGTCCCTAGCCCGGATAAAGGAGGAGGGGTTTGATCAGACCAGCACCCTACGCACCGTAAAAAGTATACACGCTCCTAGAACTGCTAAACAAGCCTCGGAACGAGGACGGACTTCACCGAACGACAAGGCGAGAAAATGGATACGAATACCGAAAAGTGAAAATGGCATATTAAGACTAGCCACCTAGAACGTAACAGCATGGAACAGAAAAGACCAGGAAATCCTATTAGAGTTGGAAAAACACCAAATTGACATATGCGCAATATCGGAAACTAAACGGAACGGCAAGGGATATGTCAGATACAACAACTACATATTATTACAGCGGCAAGGAGAAGGACCAAAGGGCGTGATATGGGCAAACTAATGGAAGAGAGAGATAACTATTTTTCGAAAAACTGGAAGACACAATAAGCCGGATATCAAAAAGTGAGAAGCTACTAATGGTGGGTGACTTTTGTCTGATAGCGGTTCAACGAAAATGTCCTGAACAGCAACGGAGAAATGCTACTAACAACATGCACCCAACACGAGCTTACCATTAACAACACCTACTTCGACCACAAACCCCAGTATAAATACACATTTATCAATTCAACAGGGCAGAAATCGATGATAGCCCTCATTATAACCAACAAGAATACACACCCTAAGAAGATACTAGTCGTAAGAGTATTAACATCAGCCAACTCAACAATAGAACATGGTTTGGTATTATGCAACTGCCGTCAGAAAATAGACTTACGAAGAAAAAAGACTCCAGTATACATATCAAAATATAACGTTGAGTCATTTAGAATTGAAAGCACCAAAACACTATACCAGGAGCGTTTAAAACAGAAAATACTCTACAACCCAATCATAGCACAGTGCAACGTAAATCAAGACTGAGAAAAAATAAAATCCAACATTTCATCAAGCGCAAATGAAGCGATACGAGTAAGAACAATTAAGTTAAATGGCACATGAGCCAACAAGCCATGATTCACAGAAGGAATATAAGATTTAGCCAAGCAGAAGCGGAAAGCACACATAACATATAGAAACAACAAAGCTGAGGAAGAATACCACAAATATAAAGAAGTTCGAAACCGAGTAAATCAAGCAATCAAAGAACTTAAAGAGCGCTACTGGGAAAACTTCTCTAACAAAATGCAGCACGACCTATATGGAGGTCAGAAGAAGATCTGGAAAATACTCAGAAACAGAAAGAAACCAATAACAGAGGACATCCAAGTTACTACCATCAGCCACGATCAGTGGATACAATACTGTAAAGAAATCTATAAAGACCAGGTAGAAGCAGAAACTTTAGAGAAGCAGAATACATAACACAGGCACCCACGGGCACAACCGATGAACAACCAATTAACCAACATATGATATCCTCAAGACAGTGAAAAATCTAAAGAATCGAAAAGCATCGAAAGGCATTGATAATATCAGCAATGAAATGATCAAAAATGGGGGAAATACCATCATTAAAGAAATAATGCAGCTCTTTCGAATAATCCTCCAAGAAGAACGAATTTCAGAAGAATGGAGGACCAGCATAACAGTACCAATCTTCAAGAAAGGTACAAAAAAAGAACCCAAGAACTACCGTGGTATCACACTGCTTAGTGCAGTGCTCAAAATTTTCACAAAAATGTTAGCCGATAAAATCGAAGTTGCCGTGGGAAGCTGTGAAGAACAGCAGGGATTCCGCAAAAAATAAATCAACAATAGGCGCTATCTTCATAGTGCAACAACTAGCGGAGAAAGGAATTGAATTTGACAAACCCGTCTAATTATGTATGGTGGACTTCAAACAAGCATTTGACCGAATACAATTGAACGACATTACAAATATTCTACGTCAACATCGAGTGGATGACAGATACATTAACATAATAAAAGACTTAAACAAAAACAATAGCACACACATTAAAGCAGACCAAATGCTAACTGGAAAAATTGACATCAAGGCTGGAATTAGACAGGCGGACAGCTTATGTCCAACCCTCTTTAACAGCATGATGTCATCATAATCAAAGAGGTCAAAAACACAGAAACAGAATACAAAATGACTAACAACTGCCTCAAGATATTATGTTATGCAGATGATGCCACACTTATATCAGAGAACGAAGGCGACCTACAAAGATTACCATTTGCACTCAATAAAACCGTCAAAAAAATCAACATGATCATATCAACAGAAAAAACTAAATCAATGGTTATATCCAAAGAGCCTGTCAGGTGCAAACTTCTGCTGGACAATAAAACGATGGAACAGGTCATGAAATTTAAATGAAACAACAAAAACTAAGAAACTCTTGAGAAGCACCGAAATGAAAACGCTGAGAGCAATAAAAGGCGTAACACTACGGGATCAAATAAGAAGCAGCGCCATAAGAGATGAATTACAAACGGAAGATGTGGTCAAATGGGTCAGATCCCGGAGAAGGCACTGGAGAGGCCATGTAGACAGATTGGACCAGGATAGAATTGCCAAGTGGGCAAAAGACGGAAGGTCACAAAGCAGAAGACCCCCAGGCCGCCCGCCTAAGAGATGGAAGGAGCCCTGGACATCCGGATCGCAAGAGGGGTACCATAGCAGTACCATACAGGACAAAGTCCTTAATCAAGAAGAAGAAGGCAATATGTACAAATAGAAAATTGCATATCAACAACTGTCAATATAGCAATGGGTGTCCCTCGGGGTAGCGTCCTCGCCCCTTTTCCATTCACACTATATATCTCAGACCTACCTACAATATTTAAGCGGTGTCAAAAGTGTGTTACGCTGATGATGCAAGCTTTATCATCTCAGAAGAGTGGGTGGAAACAACTGATGCAGTAGCCAATAACCTTCTAAATAACCTGAATAATTGGTTTTCAGAAAATAATTTTCATTTAAACACAGAGAAGACAAACTATTTTATTTTCCAAACGATGCGTCGGACCAAAGCTGAAGACTATTTATTAAAAATTGGTGACACGAGAATAGAAAGAGAGAGAATAGTATTAAATTTCTAGGAGTACTTCTAGATGACGAAATACCTTGGAATACCCACATCCATAACATTGCCTCCAAGGTAAATCAGAAGGCTTACATGCTAAATATTCTCCGAAATAACATAGATCTACCGCTCTTGCTACGAATCTGCAACGCGGAGGTTCAGTGCATTATCACATACGTGATCATTATATGGGGGAAATCACCACAACTAGATGCCGTCTTTAGGGCGCAAAAGAGGGTAGTGCGGGCTATTAAAGGTATCTCGAGGACATCGTCATGTCGACCACATTTCAAAACCCTAAACATTTTGACTTTTCCATCCATATACATCTGGGAAATATCATGTTATTTTTTCAAAAATAAACCCAGCTAATAAGCTAGAAAACAGAGATCAACTCATACAATACTAGAGGTAGGAATCTAATACGATAACCATTTGCCAACTTAACCCTATGCAGAAAAACACCCTTTCACATAGGAACCCATATTTTCAACAAGCTACCTACTCAACTACAAGAGGAAACTTCAATGAGATTATTTCGACAAAAACTTAAAATATACCTGATCGATAGATGCTTGTACTGCATTAATGATTTATGACGTAGCTTATATGTATTCATGTACATCTTAAAGCAAATAAATGGATTTGATTTGATCTAAGACAGACAATCTCGGACACAAACAGCTACTAGGCAAATTTAAAGACAGAGGCATTAATGGGACGCTTTGCTTAACCCTGGAATACTCTTTGTGAGTGCGAGACTCATACCGCCATTTTTTTTCTTCCACCACTTATGCTACTAGTGCTACACCCCCCACCACCCAGGACATCTTCACCTATTTAGTTGCCTAAGAGAAGCGCTCTGGAGTTAATCTCTATGTCCATTGCTTGGTATTAGCCGTTTTACTAAAACCCACCGAGTCTGCGAGACTTATAAACAGTAATACCCGAATAATATGTGAGTATCTGAGACTCATAAAAAGTAATAGGCGACTATTTTATATGAGTCTATTAAACTGATAAAAAGTACCTGATGAACCTGATTCCTTAAGCGATTTTGACCTCCAACGATCAACTGCTCAAATTAGAACTGCCACAACTAAGAAAACAAAGAAGAAAACTATAAGAAAAAAAAAGAAAGATCAATGCAGTGGAAGATGAGGAGGCGGAGGTAGATAGATTGCTAAAATTGCATCGTGCAACAATGATTGGCAAAAATAACCTGGTCTGGCACAAAAAACGAATCCGTTCCAGAACTTCACAAACCTTAGCAAAAAATGTAATCCACATTCGACCAAAAATCAAAGGAAATGCACTTCAGGCTTTAAGACTAATAGGATTCTTCAAGTCGTTCTATTGTACTGACATATTTGACACAATATTAAAATATACTAATGAGGAAATCGAAAGTAAAAGAATCAAATATAAAAACTCTGAAGCTTCCAATTTAGTCTTGACAAACAAAGAGGAACTACAAGCACTACAAACACAAGAACAGCAGTCTCCAGAAAGCGATGCCAGCAGCGGACCTTATAAAAAGAAATATTGTAGTGTTTGTAATTACTCAAAAAACAGACAATCTAGAATGGCATGCTCAAAATGTAACGTTCCAATATGCGGTGAGTACTCAAGAAAAGTTTGTGTGAACTGTTTATAATAAATAAACTTAAGGATTGTACAATTTTTTAAAACATTTTACTTTTGGATAGTGTTAACTTTCTATCAAAAAAATAATGAATAAAATAAATAAAACCAATAAATGAAATTTAAATAAATATTAAAATAATAATTCTTTGTTTTTAATTTTTTTTGTGACTTTTAATCTTTTTAATTAAATATCTTATTGTCTTCATTACTTTAATTGTTCAAATAAAACGAATTTTACAAAAAGTGTTTCAAATATAGAAATTTCCCAAGTATGAGTCTGGGAGACTCACAAAGAGTAATAACCGTAAGAAAAAGTGAAAGAGTATTCCAGGGTTAAAACGGGACTTGAGGCACTCTACTCGCAGACATACTACAAAGACATTATAGGAAAGATTGCACGACGACTAATCACCGCATATCACATTTTTTTTTTTTTGTAAAATTTACATATTACTTAATAAGTTGTATTATTCTGGCAGAAGAACCTCGAAGTCGGTAGGCCTTTGTATCACTTTTGATGTAACAATAAAAATATTATTATTATTTTATTGATACAAACAGATTTAGTGAAAATTTTGTGAATTGTTATTGTTTTAACATAATTTCCAATTTCATTTAATAAAATTGCGCACTTTCTATTGTTGCAAAATTAGTTTTTAAACTTATATTTGAAACTAATATTTAATTAATTAATTTGTAATTAAAACAGTTACTTACTTACTTTCCGTGTCCGGATCACCATAACAAATAAAATTTTCCAAAAATCTTTCAGTTTCGTTAGTGGCTTTGTAGGATGCCTGCGAGTAGAGTGCCTCAAATCCATCGTAACACCATCCATTAAACAGTTAATAATTGATTAAAACAGTTTTAGTGAGAATTGTGTGAATGTTTAGTCTCAATATAATTTCCCTATTCATCTAATAAAATTGCGCACTTTCTAATGTTGCAAAATTTGTTTTTAAACAAATATTGAAACTATTATTTAAATAATTAATTATTAATTAAAACAGTTAATAATTGATTTTAAATAGTTTTAGCGACAAATTTTTGGTAAAACTAATATTTGAAACTATTATTTAAATAATTGATTATTAATTAGAACAGTTAATAATTGATTAAAACTGTTTTAGTGAGATTTTGTGAAATGTTATTCTCGATATAATTTCGCTTTTCATCTAATAAAATTGCGCATTGGCTAGTATGTGTGCTAGTATGAAAATTTGTTTTTAAAGTAATATTTGAAACTATGCAATAAATCGCAATAATAGCGACGAAAGCGAATAAAGTTATAGTTCAGTAATAACCGACAATTTTAATTTTTTGTTCGTTTTGTCGGAACTGTAATTATACATAGATAATCTCTAACATCCCAGAAGTAAACAAATATTGGAAACTGAATGCACTGGCTAACCCCTCCAGTGGCCGAAAAAATGATTCTCAAGCCAAAACAAAAAATAAAAACATTCAGCCGCTCAGTACTCTATTCGCCTTAACTCAAACCAGTCGTGCGTACAATGTTCAAATCCACTCTCTTATTACTTACACTATCTGTATTTGCCATTGAGTTTTGCAAAAGCGATAGTGAATTTTTAATTTTACATAACAATGATATGCACGCAAGATTCGTAGAAACTTCAAATTATTCTGGAAAATGTAAGGTCGAGAAAAGTAAATTATGTTACGGAGGGTTTGCCAGGGTAGCCCATATAGTACGTGAAGCAAGAAAAAACAGTACACCAGTTTTATATCTAAATGCTGGAGATACATATACTGGAACGCCTTGGTTTTCAATACATAAGTGGAAGATAGTTTCTGATTTACTAAATATGCTGAAACCAGACGCAATGGTAAGTTTATTATACCAGATTTAAATAACTTTAATATTATAGTTAAATTCAATGTTATGCATAAAAACATTATATTAAGATTATATTAATAACTGATACTTATAACTGATATAGATTACTGTTTTTTTTTCAATTATCTCTATGTAGATTAAAATATAAATAATATTTAAGTTAGAATTTTGAAATATCCACTAAACATTAATTCTAAAAAGTTAGTCTACAGGGTAATTGCCACCTCTGTTAAACGAATTATTTACTTTTTTGTTTAAAAATTTTCATATAAACAAAATGTTTTTTAAATAAACAATTTAGGAAAAGTTTTCAGTAAAGCATAGTATACACATTATTTAAATAATACACACATTTTAGATTTCACAATATTATTTTTCTTTACAAATATTAGAAATATTTGAAAAATATGTATTGTTTATACAAACCTTTAGATAATAGGGAATATGCATGGAATTTAAATTTGGTTGAAATATTTTTTTTCGAATCTTTATTGACCGGACATTATTTAATAAACCATTTCTTTGTAATTAATATCTTTTTAAATACTTCAAATTAAGCGAGGGAAATTGAAATTTGTAAAAAGCAACAACCTTGGTTAAAACTAAAGTGACGTAACATACCATGCATAAAAGTTCGTATAGTTTACATTTATATGTCATTGCAGTCTTTTGGTTAGAAAACAAACGTCAAAAACGTGAAGTAATAAACGAGAACAGCTGTAGTAAACAATGGACTCAACTGTCAGTAGTAATTGACGTCATCAATAACCGCGCGAAAATTGCGGCGTTTAAACAGCTGAAAATTCTTCTCTATTTAAATTTTTTTTTTATTTTACACTAGACAGCCAAGACTAGAGAGACAAGAATAAACAGACAGGACTAGACAGATAAAAGCAGACAGACATGAGTAAACACACAGGACTAGACAGACAAGACTTAACAGGCAAGACTAGACAGGGAAGACTAGACAGACAATAGTAGAAAGACGGAACATATAGGACTAGACAAGAAAGACTAGACCTACAAGACTAAACAGACAAGACTAGACAGACAAGACTAGACAAACAAGACTAGACAGACAAGACTAGACAGACAAGACTAGACAGACGAGACTATACAGAGAAGATTAGACGGACAAGACTAGACAGACAAGATTAGACAGACAAGACTAGACAGACAAGACTAGACAGACAAGACCAGACAGACAAGACTAGACAGACAAGACTAGACAGACAAGACTAGACAGACGAAACTATACAGAGAAGACTAGACAAACAAGACTAGACAGACAAGACTAGACAGACAAGACTAGACAGACAAGACTAGACAGACTAGACTAGAGAGACCTATTGTAAGAATTTATAGAAGAATGTTCTAAATAGTTTTAAATTATTTTTATATATTTTAAAGCTTTGACCAATTACTGTAAATCCACTGGACAGTGACTATGTTTATGTGGCAACTATGAGCTTGATGAATCAAATGTTTGTTTATCTTCTTATTTTCTATAAAATTTTTAATTTCAGATTCGAATTAGTTTTTAAATAAAAAAATATCGTTTTTTACAATCACTAGCACTATAATAATTCATAAATTTATTTTGTACAAGCATGCAAATTATTATTTTCAGTGTTAAATTTCTAAAAGGGCTAATGACTGTGCTGTTCACCTCTATATTACTTAAAAAAAAACAACAAAGATCCATAAAATTTGCTTTGATATTGCCATAATTTTCTTTAAATAATGTAACACATATCGTTATTCCAGAAATGAACATAATATATTAAACATACAACAGTGTTATATATAGATATGAATAGTATAAACATAAAAATATATAGGTTTTACATATAGTCAAGTTTTTTTAGCAAAACAACAGAAATATTATTTGCAACATTTTCTTCACAATGTTGAATTTATATATATATATATATATACATATATATATATATATATATATATATATATATATATGTATATATATATATATATATATATATATATATATATATATATATATATACCGGGTGTCCTATTTTAATCCGCCAATAGCGATAATTCTATACCAGTGCTTTGAAGCAAAAAGTGTTCTGAATAATAGTTAACGGTTATAAGGGGGGCATCTGATGCCGTTGATTTTGCCTCCCAGCCCCAGGGGGGGCGGCAACAAGGGGCAACTTTAAAATCTTAAATGGAAACCCCTATTTTTTTATTGCAAATTCGGATAGAGCCTTGAAAACTAGGTAAACCTTGTTCGGGTTGTTTTCCAAAATTGTAGATAATGGCGCTACCAACGTGATGTCCCATTATAAACCGCCAGAAGCGATAATTCTGAACCAGTGCATTGAAGCAAAAAGTGTTCTGAATAAAAAGTTAATGGTTATGAGGGGGACATCTGATGCCGTCGACTTTGCCCCCCAGGGGTTAGGAACAGGAGGCAACTTCAAAATCTTAAGAGGAAACCCTTATTTTTTATTACAGATTTGGATAGAGCGTTAAAAAGTAGATAATATTTTTCCGTGTTCTTTTCCAAAATTGTTGAGAGATGGCGCGGAAAACGAAGGAATTTGTTGTTCTTTTGAGAATCTTTGAATTGGGCAGATTTGAATGTTAAAAATATCACATGCTTCATTTACTAAGCATTAAAAAAATATTCCTCTCAATTTCTTTCTAATAAAAGTCTTTTCTCAATGCTGCCATTATTCGTCTCAAAATTCTTCCATTTTTAAATTTTAATTTAAATTACATTTCATAGCACTGAAATTTTTTCATTTCAATCTAATATTCATCGACCAAATTACTAAACATCGACTAGAACTTCTGCGCTATCTATAATGATGAACGTCATAAAACTTCTCTTAATTCATATTTTGCTAAGCAGTTTCAATTTTCCCGCTGGAGTATTTTAAAGTTTCATAAAAGTGTTTCCTATGTTAAATTATGAAAAAATTCCTATGTTATATTATAAGATACTTTTATCTATATGGTATATTGTAATCTAACAATAATATCCATTTTATTCAATCAAAATAATCGCAGAGAAAATATATTATCAATTGTGATAATTTTTTGAAAAAATAGTGTCTCGTGCTGTTGTAAAATCATCTCAAAAAACAAATCAACAAACAGGTGAATAAATGTAATTTTATACAGTATTATAGTTCTAAAAAATAACATGCCATTGCCGTATAAAAATATTTATTTCATTTTGAATTCGTTTTTCTTCTTCCAAAAACAACTAAAATTATATAAATGATGGTAACATAATGCTAAAAAAAAAAAACAAAAAACTTAAATCAAAATTTTATTGATTATTCAAATTCTTATACTTTTCAGAATATTATAACCTCAAAAAAAAAATCCAATAAATGTTATTAAAATTAATCTTATAAAATAAACACTGATGATCGATATTTAAAGTTGCTTCAATACATAATCTCTCATATCATAATCTCGTGTGATACGAAAATGTTAAATTATATATATATATATATATATATATATATATATATATATATATATATATATATATATATATATATATATATATATATATATGTTGTATTGTTTTCTCGGGGATTCCGCGTTGATGCTGAGGGTTGGCTCTGAAAAGAACCGGATTCTCGACGTTTCGGCGAACTAACATTCGCCATTCTCAAGAGATATATGCGTCCGTGCGGGTCAACCGTTAGACGCATACTGTATGCATCTTACGGTTGACCCGCACGGACGCATATATCTCTTGAGAATGGCGAATATTAGTTCGCCGAAACGTCGAGAATCCGGTTCTTTTCAGAGCCAACCCTCAGCGTCAACGCGGAATCCCCGAGAAAACAATACAACACAGGTCTATCTATCTATCTATCCGCGAAAACCTCAAATACAACATATATATATATATATATATATATATATATATATATATATATATGATACTTACATACAATTACATACAATAAAGGGAACTATTACATTCAATATCATTGAAATTTAAGAAAGTTCATTTGGTCTGAAGGATAGAAGCGCCAATTCAAGTGCACTGAAGTAATTTCGTGCCGACTCAGGGATTTTTTTTTATCTTTTCGAATATGATAAAATAAATTTTCCACCATTTTGATTCTTGCCATCTTTTATTGGTAATTAGTTATCTTATGAAGAGTTTTTGAAAAAATCAGTTAAGATGACATCTGACAAGATATTTTATATTTTACTTTTTTTACACATTAATCATGCTTAGATCAATTTAATATTCTGCAAACCAAAATCTAAAGAGTTGTTATTGATTCTTCAGAAAAAAATTTGGACTTGTTTTTTTGATTACAAAGAACGAAAGACTCATAAAAAGGGCAGTCGACGGAACTTCATTTTTTAAAGGTCAAAAATTTTATTTTTGAATTTTTACTTTTCACCTTGGCTCCAAAAACTGATATTAATGTTTCAATAATTAAAATTTAAAGAACCTGTAAAAATTACTGCTGATACTGCTGAAAGGGCCATTAAGTTTGTGCAGGATTACAAAAATAGTTACAGAAAGATACAGAACAACGACAATTCGCATTACAATTGATAGAAGAAGGATATAATAAATTGTATTGTATAAGACTAATAAAAAAAACGCTATTGCGAGAATATCTTTAAAAAATATATGAAGAAAATTTATTTATTATTAAAGTTAAATTTCAATAAGAAAAAACATATTATAATATCATATTTGTGTAATTTTAATGAATCTAAACATTGTATAGTTGTTTATTTAAAAAAAATACGCTCTTTGTCATAAAATATTATGTGAATTCATGATGTTCTTATTATAAAACCATTTCCAAATTATTTATTTCAATGATGATTTTAAAGGAATTCATTCTAGACGGATCGAATAGTCAATACTTGATGTCTATCTTATGTCCAAAGTTTAAAAAAAGTGTAAAATCTTTATGACTCACGTTTTTATAATCATTAAGTGATGAAATTTCATGTGAAAAATTTCGAATACTTTAGAGAAATGTTCAAATTTTTGTTCGAGGTGCATAGGGCAGGCTGGAATCGCCTGACACGATTATGTGGATTAGTTTCTCAGTACACCTGATAATGAAGAGCATTTAGTGTCAATATTTATAAATATACAATACAATATTGCTCTTGATTGTGAAACTGATGATTTTTACCGTCTCTCAAAAAGTTTTTAGTGATTAGTAAAGCCGATTGGATGCCATCAAGTAGTATACAGATGGTTCGAAGACAAAGGAAGGAACTGGTGCAGGAGTGTTTGGACCTCGTACCAGGTACTTCGAATCCATGGGAACATCCCCAAGTATCTTCTAAGCAGAGGTACATGCAATCGAAAGATGTGCACAGTTTAACACTTATGTCAATACCCAGTCGTTAGTACGTTGTTCAATACCCGGGTACCCGTGTACCCGCATGGGTTTTTCATTCAATAAAATAATTTTAATACCCGGAGACTTTCACATTACAACTCGGGATTACCCATAGAGTATTCCACTACCCGAAAAACCCTATTTCTATAAATAAAACCGCTTGGTGGGCAAAGTATGTATAATATAAGTATAATTTTTTTACTACTTTACCTTTATTGTATTTATTGTATGAAACCTAACAATTGTAGGAACATTGAAAAAAAGATAATACATTCTAGTAGTAGACATACTAACATCTAAAGATCGTGAAGAATTCTCTTCTCTATTTGGGTTTCATGAAAAAGTTTCTCTATGCTCTTATGTTCCTAAAAAAAAGAAAGTTGTTATACTTCTCTCTACGATGCACTCAGATTTGCAGCGAAGACAAAAAAAGAAACCAGAAATTGTTCAGTATTATAATAAACCAAAAATTGGTGTGGATATAATGTTGTAGGATCAAGTCATTTTTGTTACCAGGATGTCTTCAAAAAACGGAGAAAAAACACGAAAATCGTGTAAAGAATGTAACAAACCAGTTTGCGTTGAACATTCAAAAACAATTGTAAAATGTGACGAATGTTGCCAATAATAAATTGAATATAAAAATATTTTATGTATAATTTATAATAAGTTTTATAATAAAATTAATTAAAAGTTAAATAAATCCGTTTATTTATATATTAAGTAATATTTTTTATCCCTAGAAATAAGTTTAATTATTTATTTATATATGGGGACTTGACTTTAAGTCCAAAAATTTTATATATTTTTTGGCACATTTCATTATTTATGTATATGAATCGATGTCAAAAGACTCAAATAACGAGGATCTAAAAGGATTTGACGATTTTTCGTTAAATAAAAAAGATATCTATGTAAAAACATGCAAAAGGGTACTCGGGTACCCGTGTATTGACATAAGTGTTAACGTCGACAGGAATTATCGCAAAAAACGAATTGCTATCCTGTCAGACAGCCAAGCAGCAATTAAGGCCATTAGCTCATACACCATCAGATCCAGGCTAGTATGGGACTGTGTGGGGAAACTAAACAAGCTTGGCAAAGATAATAAAGTAACGCTATACTGGGTACCAGGACTCACTGGTATAGACGGAAACGAAGAAGCCGATCACCCAGCAAACAAAGGATCCAGTAACCCCTTTATAGGTCCGGAACCCTTTTGTGGCATGAGTGTGACACCATCCACAAAAGTTTAGATGAAGAAACAAGAGGAAAATGAATGAAAACCTGGAAATAACTTCCAGGGCTAAGGCAATCCAAAGTGATGCTGGGATCTTTTAAGTAGAAGAGAACAAAAACTTGCTTGAAACTAAGCAGGAACAAGCTTAGAATTCTGACAGGAGTCTTGATGGGACACTGCTGACTTGGGAAACATCTGAAGGCCCTAGGCCTAGAGGAGGATGAAGGATGCAGATTCTGTGGCTCAGCAGAGGAAACCCCCATACATCTGCTCAAAGACTGCATTGCTCCGCAAGAGACAGATGTACCTTCGGGCTCACTGCTTGAACACAGCGGAGCTGCAGGCCTTGAATGCCATCCAGATCCTGAGATTCCTGAAGTAATCAAGATTAGAGGGGGCGCTCTAAATGGGTAAGTACACCAACGCTTGCAGGAGGAGGCTGGGTTTCAATAGAACTATAAAGGTCGCAGTACAAGTCGTCGCCACCATATCTACAATCTAGATCTAGTTCATTAAGAAACTTAGTTCATTTAGAATTAACAAGGGCCTAGTGCGGATTTGCCCCATATACTGAAGTACCCCACAACACCTTATTTTTTTAATATCCAAAAACCAGGGGGAAAGGAAGTATAAAAAATGCGACAATATCTCGGAAACTAAGCGAAATTTTGAAAAATATTTTGAATAGAACGTATTTATATCTTCTATTAGAAATCATGTAATATATAATTTTTTTTAGTGTCAATTTGGAAATAATAAAAAATGATACAAAGTGAAATTTAGTTTTTCTTTTACATATTTCTTGTCTCAAAGATTCCAAAAGAACTGGAAAGCTATGAGGTACTTTGAAGAATGTTTCAAATTAAATTTGTAGACAAATATATTTTAAAAATAAGAAAACGTAAAATGTAAAGTGAAAATATTTATTTTTCTTTGATATTTTGCTTGTCTTATAAATGCGAGACAGAACTCGGAAATTGAGCGAAATTTTGAAAAAAAAAAATCAGATAAAACTTGTAGAGAATTAAATTCCCTATAAGGAAATTTGTAATCTAGTGACTTTCAGTCGGTCGAGATGTTAATAACCTTGAAACAAAGTTAAATTTTTCTTAAGAGAATTACATTTTCCATAAGGAACCTCATTTCTAATTTTTTTTATTATAAAATAATACCAGCATGGGCCAGAGACGTTATATGCACACGATTTGCCACTACCACGCAATAATAAAAAAATAATTTCCCATTTACCTCTACAAGAAAATTAGATTTCGTACAGATGTGCATAACATTAATATTGGGTTTAAGGGTAAGCTTATAATACCACAGCATAAAACACAATTATTTAAGCGCTCTTTCTCGTACAGCATTGCTAATGTGTTAAATAAATTTTCTAATAATATTCTTAGTTTGTCCGGACCTACCTATAAGAAACTCATTTATAACAATTGTGTGAGTAACTAATTGTAAATGGTTAATTGACTATATTCAGGAAAGTTGTAGTCATTATTTGGTTTGGTTAGCATTTTCTTTCAATAAAAAAATTCGTTTCTTTTCATTATATAACACATTTTTTTAAGTTTCTCTGTATGTTACTATTATGTTATTATTTTTATATTATGTTATTATTTTTATTATTTTGGCTATTTTTAGTTTAATTATTTGGTTTAGTTGAACAGACGTCTTGTCTGCTATTATTGTAAACAGGGGGAACTGAACCTCGCCCAACGGATTGCATTTTCTATTGATATTTTTTTGTTTATTACGAATTAAAGCCTTTATCATTATTATTATTATTACTCCTTAAAATTAAAAATTATTATTTGTCGCACGTTTTTTGGTACAAGAACCTTATAATTTATTTTCTATCAATTTGGTAATAATCAACATTGAAACAAAGTTACATTTGTTTTTGTTTTATATTATTCTTGAGATTCGGAAATAACTCGAAAACTGAAGGAAATTTAAAAAAATGTTTAAAATTAAATTTTTCGAAAATTTAATTAGAAAACTTTAGTATTTAGGGTTTATATCATGAGTTCTTTATTTATCAGGCACCAAAATGATTAAATTATTATAAATTGAAATAATTTACAAATCTCTTTGAACTTTGATTTTGTGTTGTAATTACTAATAATAGAGATTTCATAGTTTTCATATATTATTTTTTTCATTTTCATTAATTTTCTAATATTGAAACACCGAGAAGAAAGAAAGCCTCAAAAATGCGAGAACAACTCACAATCAGAAACTATGCGAAATTTGGAAACATGCAGAATAGAACTTAAAGAAAATTATATTTTCTATTAGAAACCTTGCTATTTATTAATTTGTTTAGTGTCAATTTGCTAATAATCAGCAGTGAGGTTTTTTTATAGTATTTGTTTATAATTTAGTAATATAACAAATAATTAACCCTTTAACTGCGGCTGTCGTTTATAAACCACATGCTAAAATTATAGAGAAAGGCGGGTGTGGTATATAAACGAGATGCTATTGTGTATAATATCAAATAGCAGCTGTAGATTATATGCCACTAAAAATAAAATCTAATAATATTAGATCGCAAAACTTATTTTCATGTCTTTTATCGTTTATTATGCAATGTATTCTTTTATGTTTTATTCTATTTTTGTTCGGGTACATACCAAGTAAAAGTTATTAGTTTTTGGGTTTAGTTTTATTTTGACTGCTATTCAAGTCGCTTCAGGACCTTTCCCTAATATGGATAAGCCTTCCACTTCTTCCAGTTCAAGAAAAAGCAGCGTTGACGAATATAGCGATGAAGCCGAACTATTTGAAAGTAATAGTTAAAATGATTCCTCGTCTTAATGTAGCGTAAAAAAATGATAATGAGGAGGAAATTGATGCTTGTGATTTATTCTTCAGGCATTTGACGATTTCATACTAAAAATTATAATTTTGATCTTGAAGGGATGATCTGGAATAACTAATAATTTTGATGTAAACATTCTGAACCAAGATAATACTTTCCCAAATATTTTTATTTTATTTCATAACGACTTATGACACTTATTCTATCAGAAACCAATATATATTTTGAATACTGTGGTGATGAGCAGCCATATTCCAAGAAGAGAAAATGGAATAATACTACCATTGCAAAAATACCTATATAAGTTTCTAGCTTTTATCTTGCCTTAATTTTATTGTTTATTGTTTGAAGCGCTTGGCTCTACTAAGTTGCGGGTACTTAGTAGAGCCAAGTAAATTAAAGGATTTTAAGAAATAAATATTTTATAAATTAAATTTTCCATCCATGTAAAGTTGTTTAGAAATGTTTTTTTGACAATTTGAAAAAAAAAATTTACATTTTGTTGCCTCGGCAATTCGAAAATAAACCAAAAACTAAACGGAATTTCGAAAAATGTTTCAAATAAAACTCAAAGAAAATTGAATTTTTGTATTGGGGAACTTAGCAATTAGTGAGTTTTTATCTGTCAACTTGGTAATATCATCTTGGTAATATCTTTAACAATGTGAAAATTAAATTTTTGTTTCACGTTTTTCTGGTCTCTGAAATTTGTTTCGAAATGAACTCGGAAGCTAAGCGAAATTTTGAAATAGATTTCAAATAAAACTTGAAAATAATTACATTTTCTATAAGGTACCTTGTTATTTAGTGAGTTTCTTCCTGTTAATTTAGTAATAATCAACATTGGAGCAAAGTCAAATTTTGTTTTTGTTTAACAAATTTCTTGTCTTAAAGATTTCTTTAAAGAAATAAAATTTACTATAAGGAAATGAATTGACCTTTGTGTCGAACAAGTTGGTAACAATCAGTCTTGATTTTTTTTGCTTTAGATTTTTTTAAATTTTGGAAAATATTTCGAAAAAAACTTGAAAAGAAGTAAATTTTTTATAAGGAACCTTGTTTCTCCCGTCAATTTAGTAATAATTAACATTAAAGCAAAGTCAAGTTTTATTTTGGTTTTACAGTTTTTTTGTCCTAAGAATCTAAAATAATTCGAAAACTAAACGAAATTTTTTAAAATGTTTCAAATAAAACTCGTAGAAAATTAATTTTTCTATTAGAAAACTAAGTAACTTCTTTTAAGTAAGTTTTCAATATTTGTGAAATCATACTAATTATTGATAATATCATACAAACTTATTATAGCGAAATATAGCTTGAATATATAAATATATCCAACCCGTTCGTAGCTCTATAATATTAAGTCTTATTAAGACTACAAAAGAAATCTCATGTTGAAACAAATACTTCCTGGCTAATATCACACAGGGTATTGATTTATACAACAGAGTTATGCATGTCATTACTAGTCCCAGTCCATTTTCATGTCACTATCAGAACTAGACAAATAACATTATTTTTAAGATTATTTTTTTCTATTTATATTAATTGAAATCGACCTTTCATATTCCAGACCTGTCATTTAACAATCTAATCTACTCCAGTGACTCGGACAAGGCTCTACTTTTTGCAGAACACTTTAAAAAATCATTTTCACCTTCTGACTCTCCTGACTTTGACAAACATAACTTTGACAGAATAAATAACTGGTTTACCGACTTGTTTAAGACAACCCCCTCCTATAACATTGATGAAGTTTCCCTGGAAAAATTTCTTTCTGCCCTCCACGGTAAAAATTCCTCTCCTGGGCCCGATTTAGTCACCAAACACCTCATCAGACTTCTGCCCTAAGACATCCACTCCTTTATAACAAAAATGTTGAATTTCTGCCTCTTGAAATGTTCCTTTCCAAGCTGCTGGAAAATGAACACAATAGTCACAATCCCTAAACCTGGTCAAGATAAATCCATTCCCAGCAGTTACCGACCGATCTCTCTCCTCTCTGTTCTTGACAAAATCCTCGAACATATCCTTAAAACCAGATTATGGAATTCCGTTGCAGACCACGTCCCCAAATAACAATTCGGTTTCAAGCCCTTCCATCCAATCGTCACAGCTCCAAAACAAAAAATCCGCAGCCTCTTCTCGGACATTAACAAAGCATTTGACAGTGTTTGGCATGCCGGCCTTTTGTTCAAAATGTCGTTAATCAATCTCCCTCCCTACCTAATCCACATAATTAAAAGTTTCCTTTCCTCGAAAGTGAAATTCAACTCTTCTTCTCCCGCATTTTCCCCTCTGCAAGGTCTCCTTCAAGGCTCCCCACTTTCCCCACTCCTATACAATATATACTGTCATGACATTTACAACTACAATCAACTAGACAAATCTTACATTGACTTTTCTTCCTACATACTACAATACGCTGACGACACTGCACTGATTTCCCATAGCAACTCCCTCAAATATACCTTCGATCTACTCCAAAATCTTACCAACAACACCCTCACATGGTTCAACCAGTGGAGATTATCACCAAATCCTTCCAAATGCCAACTCCTCATCTCAAACCACAAAATTTTCTCAAACTCACCTCGCATCCACACAGGCTCCTCCGACGTACGGCCCTCCAGCAGCGTTAAATATCTTGGACTAACTATTCACAAATATACACAAATTCAATATCGACGCCAAATTACGCAAATCCCAGCGCTTTAGAGCCTTTACGTCCGGGTACTGGGGCATTTCCATAAAGACCGCGTCGAAAATCTTCAAATCTGTCTGTCGTCCCATTCTCGATTATGGACACGTAATTTCCTCTACCAGTAATAAATGTGGACGAACCCTTGAGGTCGCAGAGCGAATCGCATTACATCTCATCACCAAACTCAGACATCCAAACAACCCTCTCCACAACCTCTCCAACGAACATCTCTATAGACAAACTCGGGTCCCTCCACTAGCTGACAGACATGACTGACTTAGGAGAAAAGCTTAGAAACAACCCGATGACATTCAACATCCTTGACGAACTTTGCATTAAACGACCACCTAAACATTCTAACAGTCAATACCCCTCCAAAACTCTACTTGAATCCTTGGACGACGACTGACTCACTCATTCTCATCCAATTTTTCGATTAAGTTTTTATAATATAATATATCTGTTCATTTGCGGCTGAAAGACCACGGGTCGATGGCCAATTGTGGTAGTTGTATTTGTTTGTATTTATAAGTATAACAATTAAGATGTTTTATTATTATTATTATTATTTATTGAAATTAAGTGAAAACAAAGTTCTATTTGAATTAAGCGAAATGCGTCTGCAGATGGCTATTCACCTAATTTAAATAGAAAGAAATGATCTTAAAAACAATGTTATTTGTCTAGTTGTCTTACACAGGAGGAGATATGTACACATATCTCCTTCAAACTTTGTTTTTGTGGTGTAAATAGTAATAATATAAACTTTATAGTTTTCATTGAACAGTAAATTAATGATTTATTATGCATATACGTGGAGGAAAATGCGACAATAACACGGAAACTAAGCGAAATTTAAAAAAAAATGTTTTGAATATAACGTATTTGTATTTTCTATTGGAGACCATGTAACTTATAAATTTGTTTATTGTCAATATGGTAATAATCAAAAATGATACTGAAGTCGTATTTAGTTGTCCTTGTCTCAAGTAGTTTTTCTTTCTATTTTTCTTGTCTCAAAGATTCGACAAGAACTCGAAAACTAAGCGGTACTTTGATAAATGTTTCAAATTAAATTTGTAGACAAATAATTTTTTTCTAAGAAAAAGTAGTAATTAGTGATTTTTAGTGATTTAGTGATGAAAATATTGCTTTTTGTTTTATATTTTGTTTGTCTTAGACATGCGAGAAGAAGTCGGAAACTAAGCGAAATTTTGAAAAAAAGAATCAAATAAAACTTATAGAGAATTAAATTTCCTATAAGTAAATTTGTTTGTTATTTAGTGACTATCAATCGGTCGAGTTGGTAACATCAACCTTGAAACAAAGTAAAAAGAGAATTCAATTTTCCATGAGGAACCTTGCTGAATATTGGTGGAACCATCCTAATTATAGATACAATCATATAAACTTATTGAAGACGAAATGTAGCTTGAATATATAAATATATTCAACCTTTCTTGGCTCTAATATGTGAAAATAACTCGGAAACTAAGCGAAATTTTGAAATATGTTTCAAGAAAATTTTTAAATTATTAAATTTCCTATAACGAAACTTGTTACGTAGTGACTTGTCCGTCAAGTTGGTAACAAATAACCTTGAAACAAATTGAAATGTTGTTTTGGTTCTAAATGTTTTCAGTTATAATCTTTCACATTTTTTAAATTCTTCTAAAATATTTAGAGTAAAACTAGAAAAGAATTATTTTCTGTAAGTAACTTTGTTATTAAGTATTTTCTGTCATATTGGTAATAATCAACATTGAAACAAGGTCAAATTTTGTTTTTGAAAATAACTCGAAAACTAAATGAAGAATTGAATTTGTAGAGAATTAAACCTTTTATAAGAAATCTTGTTATCTAGTGATTTTGTTTGTACCAAATGTACTAAATTGGTAGTAATTAACCTTGCAACGATGTCAAAACCTTCTTTTTTCATTTGTCTCTTGTTTCAAACATGCCTACAAAAATAGCCTTTTCAATGAAATATAATTTTTTTTCGAATGAATTATCGCCACTCGTTCATGCTATCGTAATTGCACAGCCTGACTTCCGCAATATTCACGTTCACTTGCGTAATATTGATAATTAATAATAATCCTCTAATAAATAATTGTTTTTGTTTATTATGTTTACTTTCATTGTTGTCATTAGCGCAAGGAACTTGAAAGAACTTGGCGAAATTAGCTGAATGCTTATTTATTCAGCGCACTGTAGCATTGCGACCTTAGGTCGTCATATGATTTATATGCCAAAAAATCTTATGACATGATAAATATGTTTATTTGTTAAATAAACTATTGTATATATATATATATATATATATATATATATATATATATATATTTAACAAATAAACATATTTATCATGTCATAAGATTTTTTGGCATATAAATCATATGACGACCTAATTAACCAAAAAGATAACCAATAATTTCCGTGCGATTTCGGTGCGATTCAGTGCGAGAAAATGTGCTCTAAGTAGTCTCATATTTATATAGTATAAATTCCTCAAAAAAACTTGTAAGTGCTATCATACTATGCATAACTGTCTAATACACATGTTGCTGTTCATCAGTTTGAAGCTGATAAGTTTCTTCAAGTAGAAAATGCAGTTTAATGCAATTTACTAAAACTCGGTTCCAAATAAAAACGGATAAAAAAAAATAAAAAAATCTTGTGATATCTGTGAAACTTAAAAAAATTATCTGTACCAGTTTGTTTCTGGAGCAGTGGCGGAGCAAAGTAAATTTGCCTACACAACACAATAAGCTGAAATTATGGAAACTTGTGTGAAATGCAATAAAAAGTTTGACATTAGTCACTTATTTGCATGTGATAGTTGTAAATTATTATTGTGCAGTGAATGTGGAAATTTAACAGGATCCGAAATAAAATGTATGCGGTTGAAAACCAGGAGAAAACTAAAATTTTTTTGTGAGCAGTGTGAGGATGGTTATTTTAAGTACCAGCCCTCATCAAGGAAGTATCTGAACTTAAAGAACTTGTCAAGAAACTCACAAATAAAGAAGACAGTTCACAAATATCGAATGCAAAACTAGTGTATGTCAGATACCAGATATGGAAGAAATCATTTCGGAAATGCTAGATAGGCAAAGTAGAGCCTCAGATATAATAATTTATAATATAAATGAATCTCATAAAAATACACAACATGATCGCAACTCTGAAGACAAACAAGCAGTGGAGTACATCTTAGAAGATTATAATTTCAATAAAATCAATGTTAAACAATTTAGACTCGGAAAATTTAATGCATCAAGAATAAGACCAATTAAAGTTGTTCTGAGCTCTCCACAGGACGCTAAACTTGTGTTGAAAAACAAATCAACTAAAATCACAGGAATAAAAATATCTGGAGACCAAACAAAAGTGCAACAAGAATATTTTAAACGCGTTAAAGCCCAACTTGAAGAATACATAACAAATGGTGATGATTCCAAAACAATAAAGTTCATCAACAATAAGCCAACCATAGTCAATAAAAATGTTACTTCACAACAAAAAAACATATAAATGACCCTAATATTCACCTCTTCACAGATATCATCTACATTAATGCCCAAAGTCTACTGAATAAAATTGATCAAATTCAAATAAGCATTCTGTGCTACTTACCAAAAGTAATCTTAGTTAGTGAGGCAAGAATACCCAAGTGAAATTGAAGATTCTGAAATCAAATTCAACGGTTATAATCATATCCGATGTGATTCTCCTAATCGCCAAACTGGGGGTGTGTTGATATATGTGAAGGATAGTCTGCAGTTCTCAACAAAGAAGACTTACATATTGCGGGATAATTATTGGTGTAAAATAGTTATGGTTAATTTTGGTGTATGCGAATGGTTAGTCGGATGCCTTTATAATTCTCCATCTAGCTCGGATGCTTTATTTTTAGAAAATTTTGAAGATATATGTGATGAAATCTACTAGAAAAAGTCGTTGCATTTTAATGGGAGATTTTAATTTAGATTTTTCAAGTAACAGCTTTTATGTAAGAAAAATTAAAACTATGCTTCTTCAATACGGAATTGATCAACTAGTATTAAACCCTACTAGAGTTATTAATGTCAGTAAAACTTTAATTGATTATGTTCTAGTTAATGATAATTCTGCCAATTGTTTTGTTCATTCTACTCCCAAATTAAGTGACCACTCTTTGATATCTGTTTGTCTCAAAAATAAGAACAGCAACGAAAGTACTACTATCAGAAATTATAGAAATCTTAGTGAGAAGAATATCGATAAAATTAAACTAGATTTAATATCATGTGAGTGGGATTTAAATTCGACAGATGTTAATATTATATATACAATTTTTTTCAATAACTATGAGTGTGTTATTAATAAGGTAGCGCCAATTCAAGTTTGTCAGTATAAAAACCACATACCATGGTTTGATAATGAAGTTCATAAAAAAATAAAACAACGTGATAAAACATACAGGGATTTTTTATTAACTCTTGACGTCAATAAAAATGTTAAAAGGGAAGAATTTAAGAAACAAAGAAATGAAATAGTGAATTTATTAAAAAAGAAAAAAAGACCAATATTTCTTCGAAAAAGTAGATATGTATAAAAACAATTCTCAACTTATGTGGAAAACATTAAGAAATCTGATAAGCTTAAATTGTCAAAACGTTACAAGATATATTGAATTTAACTTAGATAACCAGATAAATATTATAAAGAATAAAACTGAAATAGTAAACAAATTCAACTACTTTTTCATTACTAGTATTCAGCAACTTTTGGATAGTATTGATAATTTCGATATTTTGAAATTCTGTAATTATAACTTATATCCTAATTTTTCAAAGTTTCACTTATTATCATTGAATGAACTGCGTCGAATTATTGATTCCTTGTACAACAAATATAGTGCCCATGATATCCTGAATTCCAAAATGCTTCAAACTTCTAAAATTCGCAATTCTTTAAAAGTTTGTACTATAGTTCCTATACCAAAAGTAAACAACACAATCAATGCCTATAAATACATTTCCACCAATTGAAAAAGTTCTTGAATTGGCTGTGTACAATCAGGTACTAGAACATGTTGAAAAAAATGAAATTCTAATAAACAACCAATCAGGTTTTCGTAAAAAATATTCATGTGAATCTGCATTACAACTTACATTGTCTACATTCAAAAGAGAAGTTGATAATAAGAAGTTTGTGGTAGCGGTTTTTCTTGACCTGAAAAGGGCATTCGAAACGATCGATCGTAATATTCTTTTGAAGAAGTTAAGGGGATATGGCATTGATGGTAAAGTCTATCAATAGTTGGTTAACTACTTGTCTCATAGAAAGCAAAAAGGGTTCATGATACCATCTCTCAGGAGTTGGATATAAATATTGGTGTCCCACAGGGCAGCGTTTTAGGACCTCTGCTTTTTATTTTATACTTGAATGACATAAACCTATTTGTTAATGTAGACTTTGTAAATTTATTTGCAGATGATACGCTATTGGCATGCTATGATACTAACTTAAATAAAGCCATTGAAAAAATGAATGCTGCACTTGAGGAGGTTAATGAATATCTCATGGGAAATAAATTGAAATTAAATACAGTAAAAACTAAAGGAATGATCATAACAACCAAATATAAGTTAAGCACTCTTGACTTAAATGTAATAAATCTACAAATTGATAATGAAAAAATTGAAATTGTGTCGTGTATTAAATATCTGGGATTCCAGTTAGATAATATATTACTTTTTGACATGCACTTCGATTATTTATGCAGAAAAATATCTAAAAAACTATATTTCTTTTCAAGAATTTTTAAAAATTTATCCACTCAGACAAAAATTACAGTTTATAATGCTATCATCCAACCCCATTTTGACTACTGTGCTTCAATTATTTTCCTTTTTAATCTAAATCAAACATCACAATTGCAAAAACATCAAATTCGAGGCATGCGCATAGTCCTAAAAGCAAATAGATACACTAAAATAGGAGTCATGTTGCAAACATTACAGTGGCTATCAGTTCACCAACGATTACATTACTTAACAATGATCTTCATATATAAAATACTGAATAATTTACCATCATCATACTTTCGAGAATTTATTATTTTAAATTTATTTGTTCATAATTATGCCACAAGAAATAACGCCAACTTGTATGTATGCAGAACGAATAGAAGCAGTACCATGAATTCTTTATTTTTTAAAGGCTTTTCTATGTACAATAAATTACCATGCTTAATTAAATCAAGTTCTTCATTAACCATTTTTAAAAAACAGTTATTGGAATACATCCGTCACATCAAATAAAACATGAGTCCTGAAGAATTCTTACTTATAATGTGTTGTAGTGTATGTTGTTTTTATTAAATATTTTATTTGAATCTGTATCTTTCATAAGTACATAATATCCACAAGTAATCTTGATCTCAATATGTATGTTTCGGTAGAAATAATCTACTAATGTATAAGTATTAGTGTTCAAACTTTTTATTTTTATTTTCTTTTGTAATGATTATTAGGGTTTTCCTATTTGTCAATAAAGATTTATTTTTATTTTATATTTATATATATATATATATATATATATATATATATAAATATATATATATATATATATATATATATATATATATATATATATATATATATATATATATATATATATATAAAATTAAATTGCTTGCAATCGTAATATAAAAATGAATATTTTCATTATGTTACTTAACAAATGACAGTGAAAATAAATTTATGAAAATAATATTAACATAGACGTAGTGAAAATAAATAAATTTTCTGACGTCTATTAAAATTGAATTAATTTTTCTTATGTTGAATCCAGAAGTCTCGGCCTCTCAGTCTGGATTTATCTGGCTCTAATATAACTTAACCTAAGCATAACCTAATGTAGATTAAATCTAGGTTAACCTAGATTATCTCGACAACGACAAAATAGTGTTCGCGTCACTGTGTGTTTTTACTAGTTAGCTAATTTTTTCCACGGATGCGCTGAATTCTTGATAATCTAACTTTATTGTGCCTGTGATGAAGTATGTTGTCTGTCAAATTTCTAGTTTTACAATATTATTTCTAAGAAACAATTTTTTTTATAATAACTTCAACAGTATTTAACATGCTCCGTAGATAAAATAAGGCTGATTTAAAAAGGATGTCTTTAATTGATTTTTGAGCAGCTAGTCAGGAAAAATATCCTGAACTTTCATGCAAATCGGTGAATTTACTTTTACCCTTCGGTTGGGTTCGCTATCGTCTGGGAACTTGGGTACGTGGAGCCATAAGTTTGAGGAACCCCACAATAGAATATTAAAATTATTTTTATATAATTTAAAAAAGTATTTAATTTTATTTATTTGAAATACATCAATTTTGATCATAGGTACATAATAGATTTTGTAATACAATAGAATATTAAAAATATTACAACAATTCAGAATAGTTAATAAAACTTTATTAAACTTATTTAGTTTTATATCATGTCACTAGGATAAAATTGACCCCTGGTATCTTGTGAGACGAGACCGGATATGTGTGGCCTGACTAAAACAAATTCGGCCAAATATATCCGGTCTCGTCAGACATTCCAGCTGAGAAGCACAAATTACTATCACTTCTAATAGCTTACGTTTACAACTTGGAAAAGTGGTTTAATAGTTAAAAAATATATAGATAAACTTATCATTACCTAGGTAGAGTTGATTTTTACTATTATTCTCCAATGTTAAAATAATGGACAAATTTGTGACTTATACTCCTGCATGAAAGTAATAACTGCCTCCTTTCCAAATTTCTAGCTACATTTCATTCGAACATTTTGTCTCAAATTAATTACTACATTTGATTCCATGTAAATGGAGTTTCAATTTAAATTCTGCATTTCATTATTTTTGTACTGTTTATTGAATCCCAACTTAAATGTAGTAGATGTCGGGTTTTTTAACGCGATTCAATCAGTGCAGCATCCGATGTCCACAAAGAATATTGACGAATTAATTGATGCAGAAAACATATGATGTCTAACTCGTATAGGAAAAGCCAATTCACCAAGGGTTAACTTATTCATCAAAATCTTCCACCGCGCATTCTGGCATGCAATCCACAAGCTCTATTGTGTGAAAGAATTCCTTTAAATATTTAAATTAACCTAATTGTATTTGCTACTACAATTATTATAATCCTGTTATTTTTGTTCGAACTTTCTGTTTTTTGTTTCTACTTTTAATAAATATAGGACAAATTTTTCTTAGAAAAATTTTGAAATTAATTTCTGCTAAATCCGTGCTTTTCTGAATAAAAGTACTCTCTACTACTTTTTAAGCTAATGTTTATGATCGATATCATATTGGCCTAAAGCTAGGTCCAAACTGGGCAACAAATTGTTGGCAACATGCTGCCATCACAATGTTGACAACATGTTGCTGTAAACAAGCAACATGTTTAGAAATTTGTTGCTTGTTACTTGTATCCGTGTATCCCGTTTTATACGGGTAACATCGCTATTATATGGGTAACATCGCTCAGTGTGGACAGTGTTGACAACATTTTGCGTGAATCTCGGTGGTTGAGGTTTCATTTGTGCAGGTTAGCTACCTACTTCGTTTTTGTTAAAATAATATTCATTAATTGTTAATTATAGTTTATAATTCAAAAAAGTGATGGAGAATAGTGGTGGCGAAGAACTTAAATATTCCTGGACCGGATGGATATTCCTGGACTGGATTAACTGCAAAGCAGCAACATCAGTGTAGCTTTCACGTCCATTTTCTACATTTGACTGGTTGTGGTGTGGACGCACAACATGACAGACAACATGTATCCAGATACAATTGAAGCAACTTCATGTTGCCATGTCAATGTGTTGGCAATATGTTGCCACCAATTTGTTGCCTAGTGTGGACATACATCTCTGCACATGTTAAAACAAAATCATCAGGGCCAATAATCACTAGAAAGATATTCAAATGAAGCAACTAATTTGGAAGGAGTGCTTTTTTCCTTGACAAAAAGTAACAGTGAATTTACCGTTTGGCGTTCAATAATTTTTATTTTTGTTTGACAAACTTTATGTACCACAGCAAACTTATTGTGCAAACCCGCTTCACATTTGTAAACGTTAATAAAAATAATAATATACTTTATTAGCAAAAGCTATACAAATACAAGAATTTCTAAATAAACGGCTTTGAATATTTATTTCTAGATAAATAGCTTGAAACATTCGCTATGGCACCATCCCCACCAACAACCAAGTGTAATGCCAACCATGCCAGCAAAGATAACGCCTTAGTAAACATTTAAAGCTGCAAAGTTTCTTACAATTTTTTACTTCGGTAGCCAGCATATTGTATTGAATCAATCCCCTGCTAAGTACAGTATTGAATCTCCCAAGTGTAGAAGACTTTAGAACAGTAACGTCCTCTACATTTCTTAAGTTGTAGTTACTTTTATGTTTGACAAATGAAACTTTGTCATTTAGATACTTTGTTATAAGATCATTTTTAATTTTGAATAAAAGTGCCATAGCATTATATTTTATTCTGACTTTAATAGGCATAAGTCCCAGGCACTATAATATACACTTTATAGGTGTGTATATATTGAATTTGATTATTTTACGCATATACCTCTTTTGTATAATCTCCAGCCTTTTTATCAAATATGCCGGAAGCTTATACAAGACAGGCGCACAAAAAATAGCTTACGGTAGTATCAATGATTTTTATAATAATAATTTAGTTAATATTCTCAGTCTTTTGCCAATCCTACTTAATAAATATGATTTCTTTGAAATTTTGTTCATAACAAAAGCTGCATTTCGGATATAGTTGAGTCTATTATCAATAATGACACTTAGATACATTTCAAACAACAAAACTTACTCTGATACCTCTTCAAGGGGAACATTTCCAAGAAGAACTTTCGAACCACTAGTAACTGCAGGTAAACTCAGCTTATTGTGTATTATCATATATTTATATTTGTTTACAGTTACACTAAGACTGTTACTCGATAAGAACTCAGTTATATTTACAAGAGCAGATTTAACTTTCACAAACAGTTCTTTTAAATCCGTACCAGATACATATAGCATATAACCAGATAGCATTGTGTCAAGTATAAACAGTGGTATGAACAACAACGGTCCTAAAACAGTACCCCGAGGCACCACGTATTGAACATCAATACTACTCGAAATACAGTTTCCAAATATGACCTTTTGCTTACTGTTGCCTAGGACTTATCTAGAACCATTTTATGGAAATATCTGTTATTCCTATTTGATTTTGTTTTTCCAATAATATATCTCTAATTATGCTCTCAAAGGTAAAATATAGAAATACGGTCAAGATATATTTTCTATTATCTGGGTCAGTGTTTTTTAGCGTGGGGGTCGCGAAGCCTTTCTAAGGGGGTCGTGACGTCTCTTTAAAGGGATCGAAGTTATTTTAACATTTAAAATAAAGAGCCCTTATAGTTGATTATCAAGCAAAGCCGTTTTACGGGTGAACTACCTTAAAGAGGCATTCAAAGTAAAACAAATCAAAACTAAGGCGTACTGTCCACGGAGGCGTCATTTGACGAATAACTGCAAACCTACAAATGACGAAAATGACGAAAGGGGTTATTTGCATCATAGATACGTCCACGCAATCGTCATACATTCGTCACGCAAACTACAAAACTGTTTATTTTAGCTCTCAAGTTTAACAATAATCCGAACAAAATTGGATGCTGAGGCCGTCATTTAGTACAGAAACGTTAATTTCTAGTCTTTCTTCCTTACCCTGAATGTCGTACCTTGACTGTGTGATTATGACTATCTTGAGGTTATCGCCACGTCATGTGTCCTTTGCTTTTCGACGGTCATTGAGCCTTCCGCTCAGCTGTTCCGTCGCCTTGTTGTTTGTCCCTGTTTTTTTTTTTGTGTCGGTTTGTTTGTTTGTTTGTTTGTTTGTCGGTTTGCTTGTTTGTCGGTTTGTTTGTTGTTCTGTTGTGTTCCACTAACGACCGGTTTTCTTTTCTTTCTTTTTTTTTGTTTGTTTTTTTTTTGTTCTTTTTTTTTTGTTCTGTTCTGTTTTTTTTTTCTTTTTCTTCCCGTTGTTGGTCCCTGGTTCGCCCTGGTGTTGGTTCTTGGTTCACCCTCCTGGTGGTTCCTGGTTCGTCCTTCGTCCTCGTGGTGGTTCCTTGTTCGTCCTCGTGGTGGTTGCCGTGTCTCTCCGGTTTGTTCTTGTTGTTCCTGCCACTTTTTGTTCCTGGGTACTCCGTTGGGTTCGGGGATGTGGGCATGGGCTTTCCTGTGAAAAAGAAAGATCAGTGATTACTTATGTTGTTGAGGTTTTGGATGTTTCCATTTGACGTTGATGTTGTAGTTTGCTGCGTTGTTGATTGTTGGGTTATCATGTGTTTTCATGCGTTCGAAGCTTTTCGTTGCTAGTTTTTCTATGTGTTGCTTGATTGTCTCCATGTTTAGATCGCTGTGCAGCTGCTCATTGGTCATGTACCATAGCGAATCTGTTATTTCTCTCAGAGTTTTGTTCTGGATGATTTGAAGTTTGTAGATTTTCCGTTCTTTGGATTGTATCCAACACGTCGATGAGTGCGTCATTGTCGGCCGTATTATGGACTTGTAGATTTGTAGTTTGTTCCTTATGTTCAGCTTGCTTTTCCTGTTCAAGAGCGGGTAGAGGTAGCCTTTAACTTGTTTTGCTTTTTTCGCTGTCTGATCGATGTGTTCTGAAAATGTAAGAGCTTTATCTAGGATTACGCCTAGATATTTAATTCGGTTTTGCCATTTTATGTCCGTGTTGTTGATTTTCAAGCAGCTACTGGGTTCGTGCTTAAATTTTTTCTTCGTGAAGATAATTGCCTGCGTTTTTTCTGCGTTTAGTTTAATCCTCCAGGTGTTACACCAGTCGTTGATCCTTTCCAGGTGATTTTGTAGCCGTTTTGTTATGGCCTCGCTCGAGAATTCTCTTGTGAAAATTGCCGTGTCATCTGCATATAGCGCAATTTCTGTGTCCTTTAGTTTTGGGATGTCTGCGGTGTAGATGCTGTAAAGAAGGGGGCCCAGGACAGATCCTTGTGGGACCCCGGCTGTCATTGTCTGTGTTGAAGAGATGCTGTCGTTTATTTTTACTTGGAACGTTCTGTTACAGATAAAGGACGTCACTAGTCTGATCATTGCTGTTGGGATTTTAAATTGGTGCAGTTTGTATATTAAACCTAGGTGCCATATCTTGTCGAAAGCCTTAGAGACGTCCAGAAAGACGGCTCCCGTGGCTAACCCTTTGTTGAAAGCGTCGATTATTGCTTCTGTTATTCTTGTCGTCTGATAGGTGGTAGAGTGCTCTGTCCTGAAGCCGTATTGTTCGTCCGGTAGAATACGTTTGTCTTCAGTTATTTCTGTCAGTCTTTTGTGAATTACTTTTTCTGTGATTTTACTGAGACCTGTCAGCAGACTTATTGGTCTGTAACTGGAGGTGAGGTTTCGGGATTTGTTCGGTTTCGGGATTAGAATCGTTGTTGCGTGTTTCCATTGGGTCGGAAACACTCCAAGTTTCAGTGTGGCGTTTATGATTTGTTATTCTGTCTATTGCGTTCGGTGTTAGGTTTTTTAGCGCGGCGTTGTTGATGTTATCGCAGCCTGGTGCTTTCTTGGTTTTTAAGTTTCTAATTATTCCTTTTATTTCCTCGGGTGTTGTTTCCTCTATTTCTGTGTTTTCTACACTGCTGTTTAGTACACTCAGTACGGTTTCGCGTATTTTTTGCCTTTTGCAGAGTGGGTGTGTGCCGGCGTTCGGTTTAAACTGTTGTGCAAGCGCCTTTGCGAATTCCTCCGTTTTCTCCTCGTCCGTGCTTGCTACAGTGTCGTTTGTTGTTTTCAGTGCCGGAATCGTTCTCCTCTCCTTTTTTCTCAGATTCTTGGCTAATTTCCACGGTTCCTCTATTGTTTCGTTGATGCGTTCTAGTTTGTCTTCCCATTCGGCGTTGTGCTGTTCGCGCAGTGCCCATTTCAGTTGGTTTGTCAGTCTGTTTAAGACGTTCTTGTCCGTCGGTGCCAGCGTCCGTTGGAATACTTTGTTAGCTTTGCGCTTTTCTCTTAGTAGGTTTCTGATTTCCTGTGGGAGGGCGGTTGTCGTGTTGGTTGTCCGTTTCCTTGTGGCGGCCTCGAGTGCTGCTTTTATTTCGTTTTCTATCGTCCGTGCTGCTTCTTCTAGGCACGGGCGGCTTGTAATTTCTGTACAAGTGACGTTCGTCAGATTATCTTTGAATTTGTTCCAATTTGCGTTTGTTTTCTCGATTGTTTTCCTGGCGGTATTCGCTTGGAGATTTATGTGCACTGGGTTGTGATCTGAGCTCAAGTCCTTGATGCAGATTATTTCCACGTTTGCTGTGATGTTTTTCATAACGGCTATATCCAAAATATCCGGCATTCGCTGAACTCCTGGAAAATGTGTTTGTTCGTTCGGTGCAATTACTTGTAACTTCCGGTTTTCCGTGTACCTCAGTAATTGTCGGTCCTTGGTGTTTGTTACTCTGCAATTCCATTGCGAGTTCTTTGCGTTGTAGTCTCCTGCGGCTATGGTACCTATATTTCTGTCGAATATTTTGTCCAGGTCGTCGGCGTTTATTTGTTTCTGTGGCGGCGAGTACAGTGCGTAGAGGGCTATGGGTCCGTCAGTTGTCTGTACTTCTACTCCTACCGTTTCCGTGTCGGTGGTTGTTTCTACTTCCGGCAGTTCGTGGTGTTTTATGTTTCTTTTGATGACGATGGCGACTCCACCTCCGGCTTTCTCGCTTCTGTCTTTTCTATAGACTTGGTAGTTTGCTATGTTCAGTTGGTTGCAACGTCTGAGGTGCGTCTCGTTGATCAGGGCCACGTCGACGCTGTGTTCGTTTAGGTGTGCTACTGGTTCCTGTTTCTTGTTTTGTATTCCGTTTGCGTTCCAGAATGTAAGTTTCAGATTGTCTCTAGTTCTTCTAGTGGTCATTGTTGAGTGTGAGCATGATGGTTGTGATTCTTCTAGTGAACTTTTCTGTTTCCTCTTTGCTGTGTCCCATTTCGGCAAAGTCGAGCATCATTTCCGTCAGTTCAGATCTGATTACTTCGTTGCTATTCCTTTTGTTTCGGCTGGTTGAAAGTTTTGTCTCCGGGTTGGGGTTGTTGCTTCTTCTTATCGGTTTCGGTATTTGGCTCGTTGTCGGTGTTTGGGCTGTTTGTCTCTGTGTTTGGGCTGTTTGTCTCGGGGTTTGGGTTGTTTGTCTCGGTGGAGGTCTCGTTTCCTGCTGTCTTTGTTCCGTTTGTCTAGCTATTTCCGGTCTCGCCGGGCAGTTTCTCCATACAGAGGTGTGTTCGCCTCCGCAGTTTGCGCATTTCGGCGGCAGTGTTAGCGGTTTCTCGCACAGGTGCGTGCAGTGGTTCTGTCCGCATTTCATGCATCTGTAATCTTGAGGTTACTGGGGGTGACCGTTTTTATATCCCCTTTCAGGTAAACCAAGCCATTTGTTGGGTATTGTTTCCTAAAATTGTATCAATGTTCATGGCATGATTATAAAAAATTGTCCACCCGAACAAAAAAAATCAATCAGACCTATTTTTAGAGCATTTAATTTCTTTCAAGAAATATATTGAAGACATTACATTTACCTCGATTGTTTGGGAGTTAGTACACAAAACCTGCTCAATAAAAAAATAAAACATAGCGACGATAGTACTCTTAATATTATTCTCACAATATTTTTTTTTGTCATTTCAAATAATATTTTCGATATATTTATATAAAACAGAACATAGTAGATTTTTTTGCCCACATAATCCTGCCCTAATTGGTCGAAAACAAAATGATTGGCCTGACTGCAAATTCGTAGAATATCTAAACTTAGATATACTTCGTAGGATAACTGTAATTTACCCTATCATAAAAGTAATCCCTTTTTGGATGGATTTTCCAAGAACGGACTATAGAGAATTTCTTTTATTCTTTAGTTCTCGTTTCCCAGGAACTAGTTTTATCAGGTTTTGTATAAATTCCAATTTGAATTTAATATATTATTATTTATATCTTGTTGAATTTGAAAATTTTGATATTATTAAATAGTAACATTTGTAACTTTTCTTCAAAGATTATAATTTCTAAGAAATTATTGAATACATATCGTCAACAAAGTTGACATCATTTGTATAACTAATCTTTCTATAACAAACTTTCTTAAAAACAACTACTTCACTGGCAAACACCACGACTGACATTGAATTACATTAAGAAAGTTTTTGGGGTTCTACATAACCCTGTGATTTTCCCAAAAAAACAATATCCTGATCAAACACATTAATTATACATCAATTAATTGATAAATATTTTTTATATTTGATCAGAATATTGTTTTTTTTTGAGAAAATCACAGGGTTATGTAGAACTCAAAAAACTTTCCTAATGTAATTCAATGTCTGTCGTGGTGTTTGCCAGTGAAGTAGTTGTTTTTAAGAAAGTTTGTTATACAAACTTTCAAATTAAAAGATTAGTTATACAATTCATCTCAACTTTGTTGACGATATGTATACAATAATTTCCTAGAAATTATAATCTTTGAAGAAAATATACAAATGTTACTATTTAAAGAATTTAATTTTATGTTATTTAATGTTTTTGTTGAGATCTATACGTTTGTATTTTATTGAATTATATTTAGTTTGTTTTATTAATTATTAAACTTCCCGATATCCCCGGGAAAATAAATTTATATTTCCCGTTTCCCGGGAAAAAAATAAACGGGAAAAGATAGTGTTCGACCCTTTAGTCGCTACACGTGTTTTTGCGTCCTCGCAGCATAGCATTTGTAGTGGCAGGCTGCAGCACGACCTGCATGACGAAAGTCTGACGGATCGCATATGCGACGATGTCGCACCGTGGGCACACTTTCGTCGCTTTCCACGCAAAATGCAAGCCAGCTGTACAGTGTAAAATGACGATATCGTGCGTATTTCGTGCGGTTGCGTGGACAGTAGGCCTAAAATCATTCTGTTTCAAAATGTTAGATTTATTAAGAAAAGGTTAATTAAAGGTTAGTTAGAACACAAATTAGTTTAACACAAATCAACAAATACCTTCGAATCACATGAATCATTTTACACGAGGAATAGGCTAGGCACACATTCACATTAATGTGATGGTTGTGCCTGTTTCTTGTTAATCATTTTTTCCCATCGCGAATCCGTTTTTGCTACACATAGAACTAAATAGTTTTCTAAATTTAGGCGATTTCTCTGTTTGCTTTTTATTAGAGCTATCGACGAAAACGTCAACTCACACAAATAGGTAGTGGCAAATGGAATCAATTCCAAATGGAATCAAGCTATCCAAAGTGATAGACATGAATTCCAAGTGTATCATTCCATCAGCAGATAATTCCGACAGATTTTCTTTAAAATTGGTTCTTGCTGCAACTGCTCACAAATTAGGATCCACTCTGTCCCAGTGTTTTCTGAAAGTTCTTTCATCGAGAAATAATGACACAATTCTTCTTTCAAATTCTGCAATACAATTTCCATGCCAGGTATATATGATTTGATGTTTATCTCAGACCCCACTTCTCCAATATAAGACTGAGTAGAAAAAAATGAAAAAAAGTTGTCTTGCTTAGGGATGATGACTGCAGGTTTATTTTTTTCGTAAAGCCATGCATTTTGTCTTTAGCGGTAACGAAGGCTCCCTTGGAGATTTTTATTCAATGTGTTTAAATGCCTGAATAAGTCACAAAGAAAAGCCAGTTTCAAAAGGAATTCCGGGTCACAAATAAAATTGGTATTTCAGAATTGACCTGTAGTAAATACACCAAAAGTTCAGCTTGAGGCTACAAAACTCTTGTCACTACTTTGCCTTTCGATAACCACCTAACCTCTGTGTGAAGCAAACTTTGGTATAGTGAACCCATATCTTCACAAATGTTAAATATATCGTAATGAAATCGTTGAAATTATATCGTTGAAATAATCGTATCAGTAACGATTTTCATTTAATATAATTTACTAATTTATTCCTGTTTTGGACGCAAGAGCTTGACGACGAAGAAAGAAATGCATCCAACAAGCTTTTGGCATCGGTGTTTTATGTCTTGTAATAAACCAGTCATAGCTTTTGCTCCGTCACCACAAATAGCTATGCATTTCTTCGCCCAATCGATATGGAGGACAAGACCTCCATATCGATTGGTAGCTTCAAGGTACATATTATATAAGCACTGACCTGTTATATTCGTAGGCAGAGTTTTACAAAATAGTATTCCTTCCATTAACCTCTCATTGGATTCAAAACACACAAAAGCTACAAACCCAATTCCCAATTCTAGTAGATTCATTAAACTGCAGTACTTTCTTTTATTTTTTCTATGACTAGATCACGAATGTCAGTCGTCATATCGATAATTCTGCGTTGAATGGTATAGTCAGAGAGAGGTATACCTTTAAGCTTTTCTACCTCTTGTTTCCCAAACCTCTTGTTTCTAAAGCTGCTGGTAAAATCAAATTTTCGGCAATTTTATGAGGTTTTCCAGCTTTAGCCACCCGAAAAGCTACTCTATAACTAGCTAGTAACGCTTTTTCATTTATATTGGACATCTGTACTAAAGCATTTTTTGATGATTAAGGCTTTCTTTCAAAAATTTCCAACGTTTTTTTTTTTTCATGTGGATGATCATTGCGTGAGGTGGCGCACTAGTTTCGATGGCTTCATGCTTTCGCGTGGTAAAGTTTCAAAGCAAATAAAGTACTGTGGTTAATTTACAATTACAGTAAATCCGAATTTTAAGTAATTGTCATCATACAGACGCTTTTTCTTTGTTTTTGTTTCACTTCTCTCACTAGAAGTTTAAGCTGACGGTTTTTTTGATCTTTTTAGAAACTTATATTTGAAACATATGTTGGAAATATTCCCTATATGAGAAATGAAATTATTAACACATATTGGGGCGTTTGCTTTGCTATTGTCATATCGCTTTTCCGTGGAGGCGTTTGGCGATGCGGTAAAAATATGTTTTTTATATGTAAGTAATTACGTATTTAGCCGATATCTAATTATAAAAATAAGTAAATATGATGTAAAAATTCGATTTTTGTATAATAAAAAAATACAAGCTAGAAACAGCGGAGGGTAGGGTAGGGGGTCACGAAATATGTTTTCATAGTAAGGGGGTGGCGACATGAAAAGGTTGAAAAACACATATAAAAGTATCACATATATTAACAATAACTGTCTCGCAGGAATGTCTTTCTCTGAACCCGACTTTTCCATAACAAGGTACTTGCTGCACGGGCGTCACTAGAGATATCTTCCACTCATCAAGGAAAACGCCATATGTTAACGAATAATTGATGACATCTAGGAACCGGTTGCCAACGACTTCAACGGCATCCTGGAGAATTTTAGAGTTTATACCATTACTGTCACCACTAAATTTTTACAGAATTCACTATTGAATTTAATTGGCACATAGACACTAGATCGAATTTAGTTAGCACATTTAAAGGAACCCGGTTTTTTCTGTCTATAAATTACCGCGTAATGCGCACTATGATTTATGAATCAGCGAAATTATTTTTTTTTCACTAATTACGAAATAGCTGTTGCATCGCTGTGTAATGCACATAGGATCACCGTATTTATTGCCATCAAAGTGAATTTCACACTTTGACTGTAAAAGTTCTGTAAAAGTTAGGAAATATTCTTATTTAGGGTATAAAAGAGAAACAAATGATCGCACAAAATTGTATGTTATAGAAGACCTGGGAAGGTCCATGGGAAGAAAAATATTTCAGTATTTGGGTTTTCAGTATTTAGGAGCAAAACGGTGCGAGGAATATAGAAGTATCAGTCTCATGAGTCATCTTCTCAAAATATTCCTAAAAATAATACACAAGAGAATTTATAACAAATGTGAAGAACAAATCTCAGCAAATCAATTTGGATTCATCAACGCCGTAGGCACAAGGGAAGCGCTTTTCTCATTGTAGGTGCTCTTTCAAAGATCTAGAGACGTAAACTGCGATATCTACGTATGCCTAATCGATTATCAGAAAGCGTTTGATCGAGTGCAACATCACAAAATGATAAACATCCTTAAACAAGTGGGAATTGACGCCAAATATCTACAAATCATCACTAACTTGTACTGGAAACAGACCGCATCCATGAAAATTGAAGAGGAACAAATAGAAGACATTGAAATAGCTAGAGGGGTAAGGCAGGGGTGCATTATTTCTCCGATTCTGTTCAATCTATACTCCGAACAGATCTTTAATGAAGCGCTAGAAGGCATAGAAGAAGGCATTTTACTGAACGGAGTCAGATTGTATAACATCCGATATGCCGACGACACAATGGTATTCGCTGACTCTCTTGAAGGACTCCAAACACTAATGAACAGAATTGTAGCGGCTAGTGAAAAATATGGACTTAACATTATTAACAACAAAACAAAATTCATGGTCATTAGCAAAGACAATATAGCTAATGCAAATCTCTACGTTCACAACCAACAAATAGAGAGAGTGAGACAAACAACATACTTAGGTACACTTGTGAACGAAAACTGTGACAATAGCCAAGAGATAAAATGTAGAATTGGAACAGCCCGAGCTGCCTTCAATACAATGAATAACCTCTACAAAAATCACGAACTACATCTTGAAACCAAAGTACGCATGTTGAGGTGCTAGATTTTCCCAATATTACTTTACGGATTCGAGTCCTGGACACTAAATGATGCAACAACAAAAAAGCTTGAAGCCTTTGAGATGTGGCTATATCGACGTATCCTGCAAATATCTTGGAAAGACCGGGTAACAAACATCGAAGTCCTCCACAGGATGAAGAACGAGAAGGAGATATCATGGACACCATCAAAACCCGCAAGCTCCAATATCTAGGCCACATCATGCGGAACTAGGACAGATACGCCCTATTACAAGCCATCATTCAAGGCAAGATACACGGAAAACGAAGACCTGGACGGAGGAGAATTTCATGGTTGCAGAATCTCAGGGCGTGGTACGGGAAGACTTCGAACGAGCTCTTCAGAATAGCAACCAATAAAGTGAAAATAGTCATGCTCATCGCAAACATCCGAAATCGGATAAGCACATGAAGAAGAAGAATTTGGGTATCTACCTGCTTGATTTCTAATAATAATCGTTTAAAGAAAAAAAAAAGAAAATAATGTAATTATTAAAAAAACAAAGAGAAAATTTATCTGAGAAAAGGTGTTCCTACTACTGTAATGACCCGAATATAAATCGAGAATTTTCCACAGAAATATCATTAGGAGTTACACAGGAGTTGTCTTATATTCAGACCTTTCGACTGTTGGGTATTTTTGTGATATAAAATGCTAATAATTCTGGTATTCTGGTATAATAATTCTATGAAGATTATTTTTAAACTAGAATTTTTGTCTTGCAAACATAAAGTGCCGATACCAGTTCCTACATATAATCTTATATATGTGGTTTAATCCAATATTTTCCATATTTCCATATGAGGTTTAATAGTCTAGCACAACACAATTTTATCCATTCGGTTTTGTCTATCAAGGTTTACTCAAATCTATTTTGTGCATTTAGTTTTGTCTATTAAGGTTTGTGCATCTCAATTTTGTCCAGTTAGTTTTGTCTATCAAGGTTTGTGCAACACAATTTTGTCCATTTATTTAAATAAAACTTCTTAGGCGCAACTTGAGAGTAGCTCAGATCTTTTTTCTAATGGAAATGGCGTTTTTTCTGACAAAAATAGTTTCCAGTAATGTCTATATCAACATTGATATCGCTTCCAAAACATAAGAAAATTTCTAGAAAAGAAATCAATATCAAACTATCAATAACAAAAAGTAAAATATCTTTAAGCGCGACTTGAGGTTAACTCAGATCTTTCTCCTGACGGAAATTACGTTTTTCGGTGACAGAAATAATGTTCAATATTGTCTATAGCAGCAGTCGCCAAACTTTTTGACCTCATGGACCAGTTAATTCATAATTTAAATCCCGCGGACCACTAATAGGATTTTTTAAGTGTTAAATATATTTATAAAAAAAAAATTGTGATCAAAGAACACATAAAATGTACCTAGTTAATAAAATGAAACTATTAATAGTAACCAAGTTATGAAAGCTTTATTAATAAACGATAATAAAATAAACAAAATAAACAAAAATTGTACAAACAAAACAATTAAAAGATGGTTTAAATATATCAAACTTTTAGCGTTATACATTCCTAGAGTGATGGATGTTCCTGCTTACTTGAAATAAGATTATGGATATTTGGATCCAATGTTGTTACTGCAAGAAGGAGAACTGCATTTATTTCAAGCCGAGATCGGTACCGTGTTTTGATGACTGTGACAGATGAAAAGGCCTTTTCACATAAATAAGTTGTGGAGAATTGAATCAGAATTTTCATCGCCTGTTCACTAAGCAAAGGGTATTCACTTTTTATGGAAAGCCAAAAACTGAGGTGTTGATAAGGATGAATGAAATTTAAATTTGAGAGTTTCGTCGGACGATAGGTCGATGAGGCTTTTTTTTAGATGCATGCTTAACTTACTATCCTGAATGTTCGCTGCAAACGGATCTATTATTCACATATTACCATGTCTGGGATCTTCATTATTTGGGTAATAACGAGCAAAAGATTCTGTAAGTGATTCCAAGTGCTTTTTAACTAGGGTTACCACTTGCTGGTTAACATCATTCTCCTTCATGTATTTATCAAAATTAGAAAACATTTGCAGATCGTCTTCAACCAACCGCGTTTGCCACTGTAATATTTTCTTTTGAAACGCATCCATTTTACTTCGTAGTGTGAACACGTCCTTAAGTTGTCCTTGCAAAAATATGTTTAGTTCATTTAACAGGGAAAAAATATCTGCCAGGTATGCAAGCTTTCCTAGCCATTCATTGTCGGACAAGCATTTTTGCAATTTCGGATTATTTTGCTGCTGGAAAAATAATTTGACTTCTTCCCGCAAGGCGAATAGTCGGGTCAATATTTTGCCTCTCGACAGCCATCTCACCTCAGCATGACGAAGAAGATGAGTATACTCGGAACCCATTTCTTCGCAAAGTGCCTCAAATATGCTTTGTGTCGAATTTCCTTTATAATTTTAATGACATTTGATAATACTTCGTGTAGTTCTGGGGACATTTTTTTCGCTGCAAGTTGTTCTCGATGTATAATGGAGTGTGTAGATAAAATGTCTGGGTGACCAACATTCTTCACCTTTACAACAATTCCTGAAAGATGTCCAGTCATATTTGCGGCACCATCTGTGCAGATCCCAGTACATTTTTTCCAATCAATTTCATGTTCCCGGAAATAACTATTAAGTGCTTCAAAAATCGCAGAGCTGGTTGTTCTACCCGGCAAATTAAGCGAACAAAGTAGTTCTTCATGTAACTCTCCTTCACACTCAACCCTCACAAAACAAAGAAGAAGTGCTTTGTTTGTAATGTCCGTAGATTCGTCAAGTTGGATTGAATAAAATGAAGAATTTTTCACCATTTTTATTATCTGATTTTCAATGTCTTCGGCCATATCTTCGATTCTGCGCTTGATAGTATTATTAGACATAGGAATTACTTTCAATTTCTGAACAGCCTGCATTCCCAAAATCTGTTCACAGGCTTTTAACATGCATGGCTTAATTAATTCTTCTCCAATCGTGTACGGCTTTTTGCATTTCGCGATCTGATTTGCTATGAGATGGAAGCCTTTAGTAATGATTTATCTTCCATGGTCATTTTTCTTAAAGCAATAACTTGCTTTTGCATATTTTCATGCATTCTTTTAAAATATTCTAGCGGTTTTTTTGCTAAGTCCGGGTGTTTTGAATTCAAGTGTCTTTCAAGTTTTGAAGGTTTTAATGCATCGTTAGATAGGCTTTCAGAACATAGAACACAGAGAGGCCGTGGATCCAGCTCACTGTCAGGTTCTTCAAAGAATCCAAATTTTAAGTAGTAGGAATGATATTTTCTTGATACTTTGTGTTTTTTCTTCTCTCCACCTCCCGTTCCAACGTGTTTCCTAATGGTGCCTGATGAAGACTGTGGAGGGTCTGATTTATTGTTCTATTATTATTATCAGTTCACGGTTAGGTGAAGTATTGTTAATGTTATTATTATCGTTCTCATTACCTTTTGCATTACTAAAGAAATGCAAAATATTCTTTTGCTTTTTTTCACTGATTATGGGTTTAATTTATTTGAATCTAAAATAAAATAAAAAGAAATTTAGAAAAGTCAAACTCATTTTATCCCAATAACTATCAAATAAAAGAAAATATGTACATGGTTAAGATTTAAGATCATACCTGTTTTAAATCTGTGTGTCAATATATATAAAAGTCCGTAACGAAAGGGTTCAGCACGGAACGCTGTTAGTTATTATAAATAAATATTATGAAGTGTGAAAATTGAGGTTATATATTGACGTAACCGTGCAATTATTAAAATGAAAAGTTTGGTACTTACGGTGTGTTCTATTGTTTAATGTAGATACTCAGCAGTATATTAATATTAAAATTGACTCCAATAACTCACATTAAAAAACTTGAAACATTCAGCAGCAGTACGTTATTCTACACGCAGAAAGAGTACGATTCTGCGCGACAGAGATGGAAGACCGCTCGTCCAATGGCCAGTGTGTACAGCATACGACAGAAGTTTTTATAACTTGTCACGTATTGTTATGAATTGAATCATGTTTTAATGCATCTTAAAACATAACTTAACATGATGAGTAAGTATATTCCACATTTTTCTGCGGACCAGCGAAATTTTCTCGCGGACCACTAGTGGTCCGCGAACCACCACTTTGGCAACGGCTGGTCTATAGCATATATGTCATAGATATAATAACATAGATGTCGCTTTTTGACAGCTTTAACGTTTTGACATTTCTCAACACGTATTTACCCAAACATAACCCCATATAAGTGTCAAAATGTCATTAACAAAAAAAAATCAGTAAAACAACTTTAGGCGCCCCTTGAAAGTAACTCAGACCTCTTTTCTGACGGAAAAGACGTTTTTTATGACAAAAATAGGATTCAGTAGTCCATATCTACATAGATGCCGCTTTTTGACAATTCGAACATTCTGACTCAACAAGTGTTTACCCTAACATTGCCTTATATAAATGTCACAGTGTCAACGACAAGATAATTTAAGTAAAACTTCTTTAAGCGCGACTTGTAACTCGGAACTTTTTCTTGAGGGAAATAAAAATAGAAAATAGAATATCTGTAAAGTCTATGGTCTGCTTAAGAGTTTGCGTTCTTGACAATTTTAAACTTTGTAGAAATTGATCAATCAATGTCGCCTAAAAAAAATAACGATATATCAATTCAACACTTCACCTTCAACCTTCACCGTCGAAACTCGAGTTGTGTTAAATGTATAAATTTATAAACAAAACTTCTTTTAAGTTTGTGGAAGCCATTACTAAAAATTAGATTTTAATTGAATTTAGAGATTCAATGAGATTTCAAGTTTAATTTTCTTTATGAAGAATCTCAACCGTTAATTGATTTTTCTAGAGAAAAATTCAATTTCGGTATGAATACGTTCACTTCAATCAATAACGATTTGGTACAAAAAAATATTGAGCGGTTTATTAAAAAAAAAAAAAACACATTTTCAGAGTAGAATTCGTGCTTTACATTTTAGTTATCCTAACCCTCTAGTTTCATAGGAGTTAATTTATAGTTTCATTTCAATTAGGAGTTTTTCCTTGATGTTTTTTTCAGCAAACAATCGTAACTTCATTTCTTCTGAAGTTATAACTTCCGCACCTGTTGCAACTGTTTTCTTTTTTTTACAATTTCCGTGAAATTTGATGTTCTAGTTTCTACCGTATTTTTGGTATTTTATAGTGCTTAATAGCTCTCTCTTGGTTTCAAAACGCACAAAAGCTACAAACTGCGCACAACCCGCAACATCAGTAGATTCATCAAACTGCAGGTCACTTGTGTTGTTATAAACAGTCACTTGGCCAGCATTAATTTCTGTCAATGCTTCCAACCGAACATTTCTTTTGCATACTGCGGTGTTGTTTTCTTTACATAATTTCGGACGATCGAGGTGTTTCAAAAGTATTATCAGTCTAAAAAATTAAAAATTTAATGCCTACCAAGGAGGAAATTTAATGAAACAGTTGTGTAAGTAAGAATAAAATATAACATTGGGTAAATTCGTACTATAGTTCGGTTTTCTCTCGATGGATGGTCCGAATTTACCCCGTGCTCAAATATTTTCTGAGTTACGTTATCAAAAAATATAAAATAACTGATATATTTATTACCATAAACCTACCTTACTATACTTTGTGCTTATTGAAGATAAACACATAGATTTGTAAAATATTGCTTAAATTATCCTTTTATAATGCTGAACTCAATATTTGCTCTGCACCTGAAAACACCATGAACTTTGTCGATCGAGTTAAACGGGGGAATCACAGAATACATGGCGGCCACCTATGTTGGTCATTGAATTTTGAAATCTAACCAAAGGAAAATTTCTACAGTTAGTTTCTTACAGTTAGTTCAGAGAATCGAAAAGAACTTGAAACCGCTTATTTTGAAAAATATTTCAAATAAAATTTGTAGACAAATATATTTTTTATAAGAAAACAATTAAAAACAATTAAAAGAATTAGTGATTGAAATGAAAAATTAGTGATAACAATTAGTGATTTTATCTGCCAACTTAGTATTAGTCAGCTTTCAGCAATGAAAATATTTCTTTTTCTATTTTTTCGGGGCAAAACCACTCAGGATATTGAATTATATAACAAAAAATTGCAGGTTATTACTAGTACCAGTACATTATATGTTATTTATGCACTAGATAAATAACATTATTTTAAGATAATTTCTTTCTATAGAAAGAGATGAGATAAAAAATGAGATAAAACAATGTTATTTATCTAGTGCTTGTTAATAAAATTCAAATGTACACTGGTACTATTAATAAAATGCAAATGTTTGTTGAATAATTAAATATCTTGCGTGGTTTTACCTAGGGAAGTAGTTGTTTCGACCTGAGATTTGTCATAGTCTTAATAAGGATTAATATTAGAGTAGAGTAACTGTAGAGCTACGAACAGTCTGAATATATTTATGTATTCAAGATACATTTTGTCTTTAATAATAAACCTCGTTATATATTATTATTTTTTTTGGCAATTTGGAAATAATCAACATTGAGACAATGTCAGATTTTGTCAGCTTCTGTTTTGCATTTTTCTTGCCTCTACAATTTGGATTCGGAAAACTTAGTAATTAGTGATTTTTATTTGCCAACTTGGTAATAATCAACCATGGACTATATGGAAATATTATTTTTGTTTTACATTTTGCTTACATCTCCAAAATATAAAAATATCTATGAAACTAAGACAAATAACCTAAACAAACTTAAGAAAAATCAAATTGCCTATAAGGAGACTTGTTATGTAGTGACTTTTTATCGGTCCAGTTGGTAACAATTAACCTTGAAACAAAGTAAACTTTTGTTTTTGTTTAACATATTTTTAAGTTTGAAAAATATTTGAAGTAAAACAAAACCAAATTTAGTAATGAATTTTCTGTCAATTTAGTAGTAAGTAATCAATTTTGAAACAATGTCACTTTTGTTTTGTTTTACTTTGTTTTACTTTAATCTTGGGATTCTTCATTATTCTTGCAATTTTAAAAAAATTTTCAAATGAAAGTAAGTTATTTAAATAAAAAATTAAGTAAGACTTGTTTAAAACATCTTTAGGCGCCTCTTGAAAGTAACTCCGATCTTTTTTCTTACGGAAAAACTTTTAGTAAAGTCTAGATCCTGCTTAAGGTTTCCCGTTTTTGACAATTTTATGTGATAGAAATTGATCAATTGACGTCGTTTAAAAAATAGTGTATGTAATTCTTACATAAAAGCCTATACGCTTTAACCAAACGGTTGTGGCAGCTATTACTAAAAAGATGAAAATTTAATTGAATTTACAGATTCAATTTGATTGCAAGGTTAATTTTCGTTAAGAAGAATGTCGACCGTTAATTTTTTTTTTTAAATCAATTTTTCAATGAATACGTTCACTTCAACCAACAACAAGTTTTAGTATAACAATTGATTGAGCGGTTTAAAAAAAATAATTAACAAATTTTCAGAGTAGAGTTTGTTTTACATTTTAGTTATCATAATCCTATAGTTTCATATTTTTTATATTTAAATTATGATGATATTTCGATTAACCTATTTGTGATAATTTATGAAAACATGTTTGTTTTTATTACTTACTTTTATATTAACTAAAAATATTTGTCCATATAGTTTTAGTTTTGAAGCTGTATTTAGCGTAATTCAATTTTGTCCATTTAGTGTTGTAACCAAGGTATTACTCACAAAAACCATATCAATGCAAATGTTAAAATCAATCTATGTATATGTTTAAATTAATTTATGTTTTCTTTTATAATCAAATGGTTTCGAAATGTTCCCTCATTTTATAAACTTTAACATTTTATAAACGCGATATTTATTGGTAGGATTAAAACAGTTTTAACATTTCAAAAGATTTCACTTTTTAAAAGAATGTTTAAACTCCCATTCACAAACACTTTCTCACAAGAGGAAAATCTTTGATAAACGATTGCTGTCATTTCCTTATTGTGTACTTAAATATTTGAGAAATAAATCTTCTATACTATAATTCTATACTATACTTAATGTGATTTCCTTATTGGATGTTTAAATATTTGTTAAATAAATCTTTTATACGAATTTCCTTTCATTTTTTTTAAATGAATATGTGGGATTGAAAACATTTGTGTTTGTTATGTGTTTTACGTAAATTGTTAAATGTCAGAAAATCTGTATTTATTCAACATTTACTTCAAAATACAATGAGAAAATACAGCGCGGGGTCAACAGAGTAATTTAGATAAGTGAGGACTTCCACTAATTCACACATATTTTTCATATATTTCTCTATTAAAATGGTTTTTAATATGTATTTAATATAATCTTGTTTCCATTTAGTGTGAAAAAAGCAAAACTACTTTTTAGCATAATTTGGATTAAACAATTAGCCTCTTCTTTCCTGCGTCTTTGTATTTAACACTCTGGCTGACTAGGGTGTTTTTCCAGATGGTACGTTCAAAGCTGTTTTTATTCATCATCGCCATTGAATCACCATTTATTTATTTTTTTAAATATTAAATATTACAATTGCTTGCCTCCCGCTATTTGCTTTTCTATTTCCTTACTCGCGTATCCATTTGTTCGGAAATATTCTCTTCCATTCATTTCTATATCCTTTTTTTCCTTTCCAGCATTCAGTTAGTAACCTGCAGTCTTCCTTCGGTTCACTCTATATTCAAATTTAATTGCTTTCTTCCCCGCGCTCACTCTCAGTTTGCCCCTCTTACATTCCTCTCTGTCTCTATGGATCCTAGAAGCACTCTGTCTACCCCTAACACCCATCCCAAGTATTTTTCTTACATTCTCTCGACTTCTTCCCTTTTTTTGTAACATAACTTCTATATCAGTGAATACTTGCTATAATATTTATTATTCTATTTGCTTCTAGATCTATGCGCATACAGCGATTTTTATGCCCGTTCTAAAATCTCGCGAAGTAGCACAGAGTTGAGCGAGGAACGAAAGTGTAGTTAGGTTACTCGGTCCGCCTTGTGCTTCCTCGCCTTGCCTTGGCTAACTTCGCTCCAGAAGCGGTTTTTCGTACCAGAGTCAAAGGGACACGAGGCACGAGTACGAGGAAGGGAGAGTATCACGTCTACATTCTCGTGTTTACTCGTCCTTTAATTTAGTCTATTTCGTCTATTTAGTCTTGTTCTATAGTCTTGTTCTATTTCTATGTATATGCAAAATCCACAATCTCCTCTTTCTCCACGGTTTATTATTTTTTTTCTTCAAAAATATATTAACATAATTTTAATAATTAAAAGCACAAATAGCTGCAGCAGCAGCTACTACCTGTTCGGTGTCGGTCATGGCACTGAGGTCCTCGCGAAGTATGGCGAGAGTGTAGATGCCTCCTCCGTGTAGTTCTTCGCCTCGAACAACTTCGGCGAGGATCCTCGCCGAAGTTACTCCGCGAGAGTGTGGAACATGCATTAAGTTTTTGTAATTGTGCTGTTTGATGTAAATCAAAAAGGAAAATAAAAGAAACTGTAGTAAAAATGTGGTTGAATAATCGCTTTATATACAGTAATTCTTGTCTGAGTGGATAAATTTCTACATAAAGTTCTTGCAAAGAAATATAATTTTTTAGATATTTTTCTGCAAACATGATCGAAGTGATTTCTAAAACGTAATAAATTATTTAACTGGAAACTGAGATATTTAATACACGACGCTATTTCAATCTTTTAATTATCAATTTGTAGACTTATTCCATTCAGATCAAGAGTTTTTAACTTAAATTTGGTTCTTATGATTCCTTTAGGTTTCCTTATGTTGAATTTCAATTTATTTGCCATGAGATATGTATTCACCACCTCAAGTGCATTTTACATTTTCTCAATGGCTTTATCTATCTTAGTATCATAGCATGCCAATAGTGTATCTTATCCAAATAAATTTAAAAGTCATTTAACATTGACATTTAAAATTCTAAAGTCTACATTAACAAATATATTTATGTCATTAAAGTATAAAATAAAAAGCACAGTTCCAAAAACGCTACCCTGTGGAACATAGAAAGAAGATGATTGCCTTCAAGTTATCAGCGTCTGCTAAACCTATGATTTAACGCCGTATTTTTGCATACAATGTTTCAATAAACATGTTTTTCTTTTGATTTTTTTTTTATTTAGTTTTTGTTTATGTAAATCATTCAATGTGTCTTTATTTTTAATTAGTTTTTGGAACGAAGTTCCTTTGTGATTCGACAGAAAACACAGTAAGATTTTTGCTACGTTATGATACGTTATTAACGTTATACACCTTTCTCTTTCTCTCAGTATATATTTCTATACCGCGCGCTCGCTTTCTTTCGCAGAATTTATAATCTTAAAACTAAACACGAACTCTTCTTCTTTAAGTTCCATGTCCGTTCCGAACGTTGGTAACCATCTGGGCTATGATGACTTTATTCATTGCGGCACGGAAAAGTTCTGTTGTCGTCATGCCGAACCAGGTTCTTAGGTTTTTCAACCAAGATATTCGTCTGGCGCCGATTGACCTCTTTCCTGCCACCTTTCCCTGGATAATCTTCTGCAGCAAATGAAATCTATCTTCGTTTCTCATGATGTGGCCAAGATATTCTAGCTTTCTGCACTTGACTGTGTTTAGAACCTCTCTCTCCTTGTTCATTCTATGGAGGATCTCATCATTGGTTATTCGATCCCTCCAGGAGACTCTCAGCATTCTGCGATATATCCACATTTCAAATGCCTCTAACTTTTTGCTGGTGGCTTCTGTCAGTGTCCACGATTCCATTCCGTAAAAAAGAATCGAAAACACATAGCATCTCATCATTCTCAGCTTTGTAGTCATTGTTAGGTTGTGGCTTGTTAGTACAGATCGCATTTTGGTAAAAACAGATCTTGCCTTTTCAATGCGAATTTTTATCTCCTGAGAGTGATCCCACCGATCATTAACATTTGTGCCAAGATATGTATACCTCTCCACCCGTTCGATTGGCTCTTGATTGACAGTAAGTTCACAGTTTTCAATATAGGACTTGCTGATGACCATAAGTTTTGTCTTCTTGATGTTAATATCCAAGCCATATTCTGTGCTCTTTTCTACAAGTCTGTTTATTAGATGTTGTAGTCCTTCTATACTATCTGCAAACATCACTGTGTCATCTGCATATCGTATGTTATTGATTTTTTCGCCATTGAGAGAGATGCCAGCTTCACACTCTTCCAGAGCTTCTTTAAATATGTATTCAGAATAGATGTTAAAAATAAGAGGGGACAATATACATCCTTGTCTCACTCGTCTCATTATGTCTATTTGTTCGGTCTTTTCTGTCTCTACTCTCACTACGGCTTTTTGGTTCCAGTAGAGGTTCGTAATAATTCGTAGATCCTTGCCGTCCATCCCAGTTTCCTTTAAGATGTTAATCATTTTTTGGTGTTTGACCCTGTCGAAAGCCTTCTGGTAGTCAACAAAACAGGCAAAAATGTCGCATTTCATATCTCTGCACCGTTGAAATAGTACTTGCGTGCAATATAATGCTTCTCGTGTGCCCATCGCATTTCTGAAACCAAACTGAGTTGGTGATACTTGTTCTTCGCAAACTCTGTAAATTTTTCTGTGAATTATTTTTAAAAATAATTTGAGAAGGTGACTCATGAGACTTATAGTTCTGAACTCTTCACACTTCTTTGCTTTTGGTTTTTTGGGTAATGTTATCAATTCTGACTTTAGCCATTCTTGTGGTATATTTCCAGAGTTATAAATTTGGTTGAATATTTTTGTCAGATTTTTTACCCTGTCGTCATCCAGTAGTTTAAAGAATTCCGATTGGATTTCATCTGGTCCAGGTGCTTTACCGTCTTTCATTGTTTTTATTGCCTGCTTTACTTCATCCATCAGGATCTCCGGTCCATCCGAGTTGTTTATGGATGGAGGTTCCGCTCTAGTATCATGAAACAGTTGTTCAATATATCTTCTCCATGTTTCCTTTATGTCACCTGTGTCAATGATCTGTTTTCCTTCGCCATCCACCAATTTATTTATCGTTCTCGGTTTTGTTCTGCTTGTCATGTCTCTAATTTTTCTGTGCACGTTAAAGCTATCGTACTTGTCTTGTAGTTCTTCAATCTCTGTGCATTGACCTATATGTTCGTTCTCCTTGGCTTCTCTGATTTTATCTCTGATACTCCTCTTTATTTCTGCATATTCTCTCGTATTGTTGCTGTTTTTTAACGATCTTCTCTTTTCCATAAGATACAGAATTTCATCCGTCATCCATGATTTTCTTTTAACCTTATCAGCCTTCAAAAGTTCTTCTTTAACATCCTTAACAGTGTGGACCAATAACTCAATTTCCTTTTCAAAGTCCCTATCTTCTTGTACTACTCTGTATTTGCTGTTAAACAGTTCTTGAGCTCTAGCCTCTATTGCTGGTATTTTAAGCTTACGTAGATCGTATTTGTTTATATTGTTTTTTCTTTTTATGGCTTTCATTGTTACTTTGAATACACCAACCACAGGGTTATGATCTGATTGGATATCGGCTCCTGGATATGTTTTTACGGAAGTGCAACTATTTCTATGTCTTCTATTAATTAGAATGTAGTCAATTTGGTTTAGGATTATTTTATTGGGAGTATCTCCAGGTGCTTTCCATGTATATAGTCTTCTTGCTGGAAGCTTGTACCAAGTGTTTGCTATCACAAATTCGTTCTCTTCTGCAAATATGCTCAACAGATCTCCTCTTTCGTTTCTTTCTCCCAGACCATATGGACCTATATACTCGTTTGTTCGTCCTCTACCAATTTTAGCATTAAAGTCTCCCATTATTATTGTCAGGTCTTGCTTTGGTAGTACTTTAAGTATTTCAGTTATTTTTGCATAGAGTTCTTCTACATCTTTATCACTTGTATCAGATGTTGGTGCATATACTTGTATTATATTGATTTTGGCAGGTCTGGCATCCATCTGAAGCAGCATTAATCTTTCCGAGATTGGCACGAAATTTGTCACGCATTTAGCTATTGATCCGTTAACAATGATCCCCACACCATGTTTTTTCTCTTCGGTTGTTGTTCCAGAGTAGTAGATACGATGATCTCCAATATCACTATAATTGAATCCATTCCATCGCATCTCACTTATTCCCATTATTTTTATGTTCATTCTTTCCATCTCCTGGATAGCGTTGTAGATTTTTCCAGGGTGTGCCATCGTTCATACATTCCATGTGCCTAATCTCATGTGTACGTCTGATCGTAGTTTTTTTCTCGTCGCCTCATTCTTCAAAACTGTCCCCCCCCGGAGATCCGATCGGGGGACTTTTTACTCCGGAATATTCTGTTTTGATTGTCATGATGCCGTGATAGTTATACTAGAGAATCCCATTATGGGCTTTACTGCAGTGGTTTCTCGGGGCCTTCTGCATCCCTATGCCGTTGACCCTGCAATTGGGTTCTTCCGTCTTTGGGGTCAGTTTCCTAGCCCCAGAGCAAAGAGGTGCCCTAATTCTTCTTAACTCATCCACCCTAAGCTGTTGGTCAACAAGATACAACTACTTATACCGGTAGTTTTTCGGTAATACCCTCACTTGGTTTAGTCTGCGGACCAACGCAGTTTACCAGGGTGTGGCGCTTGGAGCCAACAAGTGAGAGCTGGGGACATTGTGGAGCCCAGTACTTGAAAACCACCTATGCAAATGCTTGGTGTGGCCGTTTCCAATGTAAAGGTGCTACTCCTACATTGCCCCCCATACACCCCTAAACGTAAACGTTCGTAAACGTTCGTAAACACGAACAAATGTTGTTAAAACGTATTTGTTTATATATATATATATATATATATATATATATATATATATATATACTTATTATTTGAATTAGATTTTGAGAAATGTAAACTCAAGAAAGTATACAAAATCATGAAAAAAAAGTAAGTTAATAAAAATAAAACTGTAAAATTTGAAGCAATTGCTAACTGTTTTTTTTTTCACACGTTTATAGTACATGTAATTCGAGTGATTTATATTTTCTATATTCATGTATGTCGTAGTCATATAGTGAAATCAATCTGATTGTGTAAACCTGAGCTATTGCATGATCTGTCGGCATTTCGTGTAGTTCATCTAATTCGTGTAGCTCATGAAATCACCTATTTTATGAGGCACTTATTTAACTGGGACTTACACTATCTTACTTACCGATTAGACTTTTCGAGAAATGCCTGACATCTGATAGTAGAAAACTACTTTCTCTTAATCATCAGACCTATTATTAAAGATATAAATAGAGAAACATATTTGAGGTGGTTTTTTGATCTAGCTGGTCATATCGAGTTGAAAAAAATACAATACACGAAGATTGATCGTCGGGAGATCAGGCAATGACTCGGTTTTAGACAACGGTTTAATGCATTTCATCATATGACTACACATATACATTATAGAGTGACAATATTGAAATCACTAGCTCAGCATCAAAAAAAGTATCGGCAGAGAAAAATGGAAAAAAAAGGAATTATACAATATACAGATTTAGAAAAGTAGGTTAATACTGTTCTATAATTTGAAGCAATTGCTTACTGTTTACATATGTTTATCGTGTGTGTGTGATTCGAGTGCTATTTACTATATTTATATACATTATAGAGAGACAATAGTGAAATCACAAGTTCAGCCTAAAAAAAAATTGTTCAGTTAAACTTAATAAAGTCGGAGCACAGCTTGAATATGTAAATATATTCAAGCTTTCCGGAGCTCTATAAAACTAATGAGCCTTTTTAGGACTACAAAAAACCAATCTTATATGAAATTGTCAGTTATTCTATAGCTTTCAGTTCACCTTCGTGGCACTCAATTTCACATGAGATTGGTTTTCGGTAGTCTTAAAAAGACTCATTTCTTTTATAGAGCTGCAGAAAGGTTGAATATATTTATATATTCAAGCTGTGTTCCAACGTTATTAAGTATTTATGATTATCTATAAGTAGTATGGTGTTACCAATTCTAAATTTATGTGGTTTACAAATTGTTGTTCATAAAAGCAAAGCTGTGATGACTGATGACAGATAAATCTCCAAACACGTCTACAGATGGCTATCCAGTTAAGGTATCGGAAATACGCGATCTTGAAATACTATGTTATTTTCTTTGGGGTTTTTGGTTTTTGTTGAGTGTCACGAAGGAGGACTGAAATAACTAACAAAATAACTAACAAATTTCACATGAGATTTGTTTGGTAGTCCTAAAAAGACTCATTAGTCATAGAGCTCCGGAAAGGGTTGTATATATTTTTATATTCAGGCTGTGTTCTGACTTTATTAAGTTTATATGATTATCAATTAAGTAGTATGGTTTTACCAATTCTAAATTGTTCAGTTGTTTGTAAACTGGAAAACGGTATTGAATTAGTTATTGTGGCTATTTATATATCTCCAGGTCTAAAGATCGAGGATATTATATTATATATTCATAGAGCTCCGGAAAGGGTTGTATATATTTTTATATTCAGGCTGTGTTCTGACTTTATTAAGTTTATATGATTATCAATTAAGTAGTATGGTTTTACCAATTCTAAATTGTTCAGTTGTTTGTAAACTGGAAAACGGTATTGAATTAGTTATTGTGGCTATTTATATATCTCCAGGTCTAAAGATCGAGGATATTATATTATATATTCATCAGTTGCTATTAGAATATACTGAGGAAGGTTCTGAATTACTTAAGCTAAATTGTTATAAACTTCCACTCGTATTAGCTGGAGATTTCAACCTTAACTTAAATGATTTTGAAAAATTTTAAGAACTCACAACCTTTTTAACAGAAAGATTTGGTTTGAGTATGAATAATCAATCATCCAGCGCAGTACACAACAAGAAACTGTACGACAATTAATGCTGTTTTTCGAGATACTTGGATAACATTAAAACTCAAAGATATGTATCTTTTTATAGTTAGTATAAACCGATAATCACCACACGGTTTTGAAAAAATCGAGTTTCGACGGGTGAAGGTCATTTTCAATGTGAATTTGATAAATGTAGTATAATGTAGACAAAAAAACGCAGCATCAATTACCTAATCTTATTCATCAAGTTTTTTAATTGGTTTTCCCTACATTTCTCTACCATCAATACTTTAAGTTGCCATAAAAGTTAATAAAACCTCTGTAAAACGTTTGCCTTACTTAACCAGCACATGTCAATAAAAAAAACACGCTATGATATTCGCAGTAAGAATTCGCAGTAGTTTTATGAATTCATGAGATCTTATCAGGAAAAATAATAGTTGATACTACAGTATCTATCCTATGTGTCAAATAATTTATTAATTAAATTCGAACACAAAATGTGTCTATCAAAGTTTGTGCAACCCTTTTTTGTATTCATTGAAGTTAAACTTCGTCAGGCGTAGGGTTTATGGTTCGGATATATCGGAACCGCAAAACCTCGGTTTTCTGTGCAAAAACCGAAACCGCATAACCGTCATAAAGAACCGCGGTTTTCGGTTTTTTACTAAAAATAAATAAATATAAAATACAATGAATTAGTGCTCTTTCAAACACTGCAAACTATTGTTGCAAAAATGTTCACCATCGATGTATATCTTTTCGAGCAATTTCAAATTCTGCATTGATTCGGAATGCTGGCCGGTTTCCCAACCAAATCTTGCCAAAGTTTGTATTGCAATTTAGGCTTTTTGCGAATTGAAGGAACTTGTTCTGCAATTAATTTCTCAATAAGTGTTGAAAAACATTTAGAATCATTTAGTATCAGTTTCCGAAATGATATTGTGGGTGCCCGTGACTGTGACACATGACGGTGCCCGGGTAATTGAAAAAATAGTACAGGTTGTGCTGCTTAACCACAAATTTGTCCTGCTGAACGCACAAGAAGTAATAGGATTCTTGCAAAAGAAATTAATTGGTTCTGTTATAAGTAAAGCTTCAATGCAAAATATCATGGAACGTTCGAAAGACCCGTGAAAATCTGGAATTAACAGAATTGGCTAGATGCTTATTAGATCCTATTTAGATGAGAACAAAGTCTGTTTTAATATTGGCAGAAAATCTTTTTGAACGATTTTATCCAAACAACAATAAGGTTTTTTCCAAACTATTCCTTGCAAGACAAAGTTCAAAAAGCTATTCAAGAAGAATTAAACAAAAATACTTATATGCAAACAAATCGCTATCCTAATTCTATGAAGCAATAGATTGCTACATATAAAAGAACTTCTGATAGAACAAAAAGATTAAATATTTAGTTTCGAGCACTCTAATTAAAAGTACATACACCTATGCCGAAAAATCATTTTCCCTAAGCCCCGACTTTTGTAAAAAACTAAGATCTTGTTGAAATATCAGACACAGACACATACTAAAAGTCCATAAAAACCGAACCCGAAACCGCGGTTTTTAATTTTAAAAAGCCGAAAACCGCGGTTTTGAAAAAGTGCGGATATTCAGAAACCCTAGTCAGGCGCTACTTAGGAGCAGCTCGGATCTTTTTTCTGATGGAAATAACGTTCAGTGAAGTCTCTAGTCTGCTTAAGGAGCTTACTTACGAAGACTGTAGAGAAAGACTTTAGAGATTCAATGATATATCAATGCCAATTTTCGTTCAGAAGAATCTTAACCGTTAATTGAATTTTTAAAAGAAAAAATCAATTCAACACTTCACCTTCAACCTTCACCGTCGAAACTCGAGTTGTGTTAAATGTATAAATTTATATAACTTTCAATAACAAGTTATATAATATTTTTACATATTACATATTTTTACATATTTACATTATAATATTTTTACATAAGTATGGTTAAAACATGTGAGTTTTTAAATTAAGTGTAAAGAATACTTGTTCAGTTTAATCAACAACGAGATGTGGTACAACAATTGATACCAATCAATTTATATATAATAAAATAAGGTTTTTAATAAAAAATTAAGAAATTTAGTAGACTTTATTGCACAACACAATCTTGTCAATTTAGTTTTATCTACCAAGGTTTGCGCAACTCAAATTTCTCCATTTAGTTTTAACTATGAAGCTGTATTTATTTTAACTTAGTTGTAAACTAAGGCTTTGCTCATAACTACGATATCAAGGCAAATGTTAAAATTATTCTACGTACCTATATGATCAAATCAATTAGTTTTTATTGATAGAAATAATTTTTTATTAAGAGAAGCATAAAATTTGCGCATTTTTCTTTTTAAATAAATGGTTATTTAATTTAAATGGTTTTTTAATAAAATATGTAACTTAAATGGTTATTTAAAATATATTCCCTCCTCTTTCTATAAACTTTAATATTTTATAACGCGTTATTTATCAAAATCAAAAATCAAAATAATTTATTTCATTATGTTAAGGTACAAGGTAAACCATGAAAATACACGAAAGCCAATGTAAATAACTACACCCATGCGTATATACACACAAGTGTTCACAATGTACTCTTAATGAAATTTGTTGTTTTGTGTTGGCCGATGCTCGCAGTTTGATCTTCTGGTAGTATTCTTCTATGTTGTAGGGTTCTATATCTATGAGTATAGTTTTTATTTCTTTTGCGATTTTATTTATGTTTGTCATCAATTTTATGTAACGGGGCAGTGTATTATATAATTTCATATTAATGTAGGTTGGAGCTTTCTCCGACATCGATAGTTTGTGTTTGGATAAGATGTATATTATACTTTTGTTTCTGGTTTCTCTTTCGTTTCGATTGATGTGCATTTCGAATGTTTTCTTGTGTTTAAATGTGAACATTAGTATTTCGTATAGATAAGTTCCAGTGACTGTTAGAACTTTCGCTGTTTTGAAAATGCCCCGACACGACTGCGCCTGCAACTCATATTGTACATTAATCTGAGTGCGCGTTTTTGTATTTTGAATATGTTGTCAATATCCATTCTGCCTCCCCAGAACGATATACCAAAGCGTAGATGAGAGTGGAAATTTGCCTAATATACTATCTTTTTCAAAGGTTCTTTTTTAAGGTATCTATGGTGAAGCAACTTTGCAGTATTCTAATTGCGTATGTAGTTTTATTTAATTTCGCTTCTAGAATATTTATGTGCGTTTTCCAGGTGAAGCATTTATCTATGTGAATTCCTAGTAGTTTTACGCTGATATTGGTTGCTAGCTGGTCTTCTCCTAGTTTACATTTTGTGGGTAGATTAGCTTTGATCTGTTGGTTTTAAAGTTGATGATTTTTGTCTTGCAAGTATTTATGGTTAATTTGTTGATATGAAACCAATCTTTCATTTTTGTCATGACAGCGTTCGTATTAATTTGAATGTCTTCAAGTGTGAAATTTGATAGAAGGAGGCTTGTGTCATCGGCATAATTTCTCATTCTATGGGGTGTTGATGCTAAGATTGATGGTAGGTCATTTATATATATATATATATATATATATATATATATATATATATATATATATATATATATATATATATATATATATATATATATATATAGTAAACAGCACAGGTCCTAATATACTGAGGAATTACCATTTGTGTGTGCAGATTTTATTTGTCCGTGAATCGTATTTATTTTAGTCTGCTGGCTTCTTACATATAGATATGAGCGGAACCATTCTAGAGTGATCCCTCTTATTCCGTACTTGTTGAGTTTGTCAAGAAGGATGTTGTGGTTGACGGTTTCATATGCTTTCGAGAAGTCTATTAAAATTCCACATGGAAAGGCCTGATTCTCCAACTCATTGTGTATGTTTTTAATATAATTAAAACAGGCTGTTTCTATGCCCCTCCCTTTTCTGTAGCCGTGTTGTTCGTTATTTATAAGATTATTTTTGTCTAAAAAGTTGCTGGTTTTGGTTGTTAACACTTTTTCAAATATTTTTGAGATATTTTACGTATAGGTCTGAAATTTTCTACCTTTTTATTGTCGCCTGATTTGTGCAGTCGTGTTATAATACAGTGTTTTAGGTCGTTGGGAAGATTCCGTATTGTATGGAGTTGTTGATGATATATGTCAGAGGTTCCGCGATTAGCCAGAATACGTCCCTGACTACTTTAATGGTATCTCGTCATCACCGGCGCTCTTTTTATTTTTTAAGGATGAAATTATGGTGAACAAATCCTCTATTGTTATTGGTTCTAGAAACATCGATGAACTGTTATATTTTATTTTGTCCTTGTAGAGTTTTCCAGGATCTTCTTCGAAAGAAATTGCGGGAAATCAGTGTAATAATTATTCAATTTATTCGCTATTGCGTGTGGGTCTTCATTAGTGATGCTATAGTTTTTGTTGTTTTAGTTCTTTAGGTATGCTATTTCCCTGACTGCTTCTCTTGTGGTTTTCACTGGGTTTTCGGACTTTAATATGTTTTCTTCCAGATATTTAATTTTCGTTTTTTTCAGGAGAGTATTGAACTTTCTTCTTGACCTGTTGTAGTGTGTTTTGACATTTGTATTGAAATGTGATAAAATTTGGAGAATTTCTAATTCGTGTTTCGCTTTTTTTTATTTCCGGGTTGGTGTAAATTCGTTTCTTCCTATCATGAGAGATAGTGCGGAGTTTTCGCCGAAAACATTCTTCGAAATGCGTCATGAAGATATTCATGAACGCCTCCCATTGTCTGTTTACATCACTTTTTCGCTCGTGTAGGTCTCGAGTCATGTTCCTTCTTCTAGAAGATGCTTAAATTTGAATCTGTCTTCTTGGTTAAACGATCTTATGTATTTACGTTCTGTAGTTGTTCTTCTTTCTTGATAGAAAGTGATCTTTTGGGCGCTGTGTTCTGATATTTGGTACTCCAAAGTTTTGACAGCATAGTTAATATCCGTTTTGATCGCGATGTTGTCGATACAGGTTCCGGTGGCTGGATGGCTTGGGGTTTTCATTGCTAGTACAGTGTTGAAGGATAGTAGAATTGATTGAAGTTGGTGGAGCTGTCGTGAGGCTTTTAAAGAGTCGATGTTGAAGTCCCCCATGATTATGTATAGTTTGTTTTCAGGAAATACTATTCCTAGTAGTTGTTCTAGTTTGTTTATAAATTGCATGTAGGGCGTTTGCGGTGAACGGTAAACAGCTATGATTATTGACGGTTTTTTTTAATAGTTAGTTGTTAATAGCCGTGCATTCAAAAAGTTAATTTTCTACTAACCGCTCTATGTCGGTTTTGAGTGAGTAATTTGTAGTCTTTCTGCAGAAAATTGCGACTCCGCCATGTGCTCCTTCCCTCCTGCAGAATTTAGCGGCTAATTGAAATTTGTGTAGTTTGTGCGTTAACAATTGTTCGTCGCTTTTCCAATGTTCCGTTAATATCAGGTATTCGCATTCCGGGTTTTCTTGTAGCATATATTCGATTTTTTCAGTGGAGTTTCCTGAGTAGGCTAATAGGATGCTTGGAATATTTTGACTTTGTTACGTTTCTGCGGTGTTTCGTCTTTGGTTTGTAAAATTTCTTTCTTTGTATGATCTGGCGTAAGTGAGTCTATTTAGTCGTCGGAAGTCTAGTCTCTCATGTAATATTCCCTCAGGCCAGAAAGCTGTATCGTACACAGTGTCTCTTAGAACAAGATCCAATCCAACTTTAAAGCTGTTATTATCCTTTTTGGCTACTCTGGGTGTAATCTTTTCGACTATGAAGCTTGATTTGTCGTGACCAGTTTTCGTTTGAAGATAACTTAAAATTATGTCATTAGTGACGTGGTCCCTTGCTCTGAAAATATACAGCCATAGTTTTTTTGGTTCAACTTTTCTTCCTGCGAAACCAGTTTCCCACTCCTCCTCGCTGACTTTGGCATTTCCTAGCGGTCCTCGGTGTTTTCTGCGTCTTTTCGGTTCGATGAACTTTTCATTTTGGGAAGTCGTTTCTGTGTTAGTTTCCCCTTTGTCTTCAATGTTTGCGTTTCTATGATCTCGGTTTTCGGGTTCGTGTTGATTGTTTATTGTTTTTATGATCGGGCGCGTATTTTTGCGGATATTTTTTGTTTTATTCCTATCGCGCGTAGTTGGTTCGTTATCAGCGATCGCTATTGGCTGCGGCTCTTTGTTATCGGATACAGAGTTTGTTTCGCTTGAGCGACACACCGAAATCGACTCTTTATTAGCGTTTAATTCAATTATTTGTTCGGTTAATTTAATTATTAATTCTTCTAGAGGTTCCACCTGTTTTCTTATTTGCGATTCCACGGAGAATTTTAGCGACTCTGATTACATCTCATTTTTTGATAACAAATCGTTTAACTGCTCGGATAACTTACGGTTTATAGCTTGGAGAGGTTCTATATGCTTTTCTATAATTTCTGATATGAAGTTCTGGTAATCAGAACTTTGGAGAAAGGCGGTCATTGTGTCGAACTGTCTTTCCGAGGGGATGTTTGACCGTAAGCTCCTTTGCATCTTATTATTGTAATAATGCGAGTATACTCAGATGAACTTTTCGATAGGTTTTTTGATTTTTAACTTGAATTTGTTTTAAAGCTACGCGTTTTACTGAAACTGACGGCTCGCTCGTGTGTTCACTCTCGCTGAACGCTGGAAGACGACTGTCTGGGTTATGGATTATATTTATGGATTGGATTAAAACATAGTTTTAACATAAGTTCAAAAGATTTCACTTTTTAAAAGAATATTTAGAGCCCCATTCTTAATTTCGGAAAAATTGCTGCAAAATACCCGATGGCACGTACGTTACAATTGTACGAACAGAATGTAGTAAGTATTCTTATTACTTTAGTTAACAGTTTTTTTTTAATATTTTACAAAACTACAAAGCAATTATAAAGGAATCATAAAACATATTAATAGTAACTTAAACACTCATTAGTTAAATGAAGGATAGGAAAAAGTAAGAAAACTAATAAATTTCGATAGAACCATAAACACATTAAATTAAAGCAAATATTTTTATAAAAAAAAAACATTGATAGTAACGTAACTCTCTTTAAATGAGTCAGTAAAATATAGATATAGGAATATTTAGAAATTCTTGTCAGTAAATATTCACTAGAATCAGTTTATATTAATATCAAAAATATAAAAGTAATTTATAAAACATAGCATTTATTTTATGGTTCTTCTGTTATGCTTTTCCTAACGCTTTTTCCAACACAGGGGACCCACTATTGCAGGGGTGGCGAACTTTTTTATTTTTATGACCGCGTGCTAATTTTTTTAAATATTCACATTTAGAAATGCTGATGTGCCAGTTAATATTAGAAATAAGTGGAAAAAAATCAGATTGGGAGAATCTGTTACCGTTTTAACCTAAATATGGACGTTACGCAAACCATGTTAGACAACACTTCTCCTTCGTCTTCAGTAGTGGTCTGCAGTTCTAAATAGACCTGGACCTCATCCCTTTGTTGTGTCTTCGAGACAAAACTAAATGGACTAAATTAAGTCGCCGAAACCTTGATAGACCAAAGTAAATGGACAAAAATGAGTTGCACAAACCTTCATTTCATCAATACGTCTTTGTACAGTGTTATTACTCAAAGAAATTCTTTTGAGTACGTCAAATGGAGGTTTGTGCAAAACACTTTTTAAAACCTCTTCAACCGCGGATAAAGTTAACTGTTCTCCGATGGTATGCGGTTTAACAGATTTCACTATAAGCTATGAGATATTATAAGATTTCCGCAAAACATCATCGTTACTTTGAGACGTTGAACTGACATACTGAGCACATATTATTCACCGAAATACGGTCTGTCAAAAATCACCGCTAAAATTGAAATTTATTTTTGCTCCCTTAATTTTCTTGAGTAGTGTATTATCTGCCTACATTGATAGGTAAAGCCAAGCCAACATTTTTATACTTTAACATCGAAAGCAGATACATTTTCGTGGACTCCCACTTACAACTTGTGACCCCCATTTTTTTCACGCCAACGTAGACCCCGTCGAGTCTCCCATGGACCCCTGGGGGTTCACCTGGACCACCTTGGGAATCACTTTTCTACATATTAGAAATCCGTTTCAGTTGAAGTATTATTGTATATATCGTAGGCATAGAAGGAAAACCCTGTAAGTCCAAAGTTATTAGTTTCGAAAAAACGCGTTTGAACATTTAACAGTAAATGTAAAATTTATATTTCACTTTATTAAATAATTTTATTTCAACTGAGATGACTCTTTTAAAGGATAATACAAAATAACACTATCTTTGGTAAAGTGAAAAAGATATTTTTTAATGATATATACAATAATTTTCCTAAAAAATGGACGTATTTTTCCTGTTGAAGTTTGTGATGAAAGCTAATGTTCATAATCTGAATCGTCCGCAGCAGAGTCTTCAATGGAAGGTTCAGGCACAGAATCTTTCATAGTATTATAGGTAGGAATGTTATTGTACCATCCATGGAATTCTTCAGGTCTAACCGGAGGTATATCTGCAGCGATATAATTTTTCAAGATCTTTTTTAAGATTTGATGCTAATTGGTGGTGGTTTGGTGTACAATTTTTTGAGTTGCTTGGGTAGAGCTGGTGGTCTTCCTTTGCCAAATACGTATAATAACTTATATTCAAAAGAGTGTCTATACTTAAATTGAATTGTTCCCGGATTTTCTTTTGTGTATTTTAGACTTTTTATAACCAACCAGTTAACAACTTGACCCGTTTTGTCTTTATCTCTATTCTTTATCAAGATACTTGACAACTGTTATAAATCAACAAAATCTGTAAATTTCAATTCCTTAGTATTATAAGGTAAACTGATTTTGTTTCTGCCCCTCCTAGATCGTGCTAATCGAAAAATAGTCAGCCAATCCTGCATGGTAAACGCTGGAACGAACTTTTTTGATTTCTCAATAGAACTATGCATTGAATCGGCATCCGTGTAGGAAAGCCCACTTTCTAAAAAAATGTGCTCTATAACTTGAAGGTGTGTTGTTTCCACCAAATATAAGAGAAGTGCGGCTACATGTTGATTACGATTTGGTCCTCCACATGTGTCAGAAAACAATGAGACTTCTGTCATATGTGGCGGAAGATTTTTAAAGTACCATAATAGACAACCTGACGTTTTGTTGAAGCCATTAAGTGCACTTAGTTGGTTTTCACTGTCAATTTTTGTAATCGAATGAACTTACTCGAAATGAACACTATCATAGTAACCAAACAATAGCTGATATGGGAATAACTTATTATGCCCATATTTATTTTTCCAGACAAAAAAAATTAAATTCTGTACTTAGTGGTTTTACTTTCGTGACTTTTACAAGATATGGACCTAGTGGCTTTTCCTTGTACGCCTACGATATGAACCAATCAATTTAATGCTAAGGCGTCTAAAAAAATTGTAACTTGAAAGTAAGTCAAAATTATCAATTTAAAATAATTTAGTGCGATTATGTTCACACTAAAATAATTTTACTGTCTTGTTTTTCTTGTCAGAGAAATCGTGTTTCTAGATACCAAAAATACAATTCACCTTGTAATTCAAATTTAACCAACAAGAAACTCTATATATTCATTTCTTTTTATAATTGAATCTCAAAATCTTAGGCATCTTTATAAGTAATTACTTTGACATGAAAATACACGTCTAATTTTATATATTATATAATGGATTCGATAGTTATAATATTTGTTTTAAGAATTATTTATTATAAATATTTTGTAGATTATCAATTTCTGTATATTGCCTTCATCTATTTATACCCTTGAAAAGATTAAACAATTCCAATGTAAAATAGTTATTTAAGTGCAGATTAAACTATAAACTCCTCCGAGCGGCCAGCTGTTGTTCGGCAGTTTAGTTATAAAAACTGCTTTTATATAATTCCGCTTTGGCTCCACTTCAAAAACGATATAAAATGTTTATATAAATAAAGATTCTCGTCAATATCGTTCCAAGATTTGATTGTTTCGTTGAAATATGGACTTAAGGGCTCAATTTCAATTTTATTGCATGTAGCGGAATATTTATTCATCATTAACACGTTTTAATTCTATTTTAAAAATAAAACTATATTATTATTATATGACGTACCTTGCAATATGAATATTAATACAACAGACCTCGAACTTTTATTTTGGAAAATGCAGACGGATTTTTTATGATCGCCTTTGTTTATTTACAGATTTGCGTAACCGCTTTAATAATTAATTTCAAACATCATCTTTTCCGTACCATGACTAATCCATGTTATTTAATTTGTCATTTATCTATGTCACTTCTGAGACGTGTCTCAAAAAGTTTAGTTTTCTTCCATTTTACATTATAAATACTAAAATAGTATCCTATATATATTTTCTTTCGTTTCATCCTCTTTGGGACACGTTGAATCAATGATTTCTCTGTGTGTTGTTCTTTTCTTAGTGCCCAGTATTTCTTCATTCTTTCTGATCATCTTTTCCTCTATTTTTCCGAAATGATGGGTTTGGGTTTTTGTTTGGATTTATCTTGGAACCTTATGTTTTCATCCTAACAATTAGTGATTAATTTAGCTGTTCGATCGATTAGTGAATTTTCTGAAATATTTAATTGTACTAGGTCTTTCTCAAACTCTCTAAACCAGGGTTTCGTTTTTCAGTTACGGAAAAAGTCAGAGATTTCTTTGGTTAATCTGTTATTTTTGGTTCATTCTGAACAGATGACCATAAAAATATATCCTCTTTTTTCGCATAGCATCTCAATTTTCTTGTACAAAGTTTATTTTCATCGTATTATCTTGAAATTTTGGTCCTATGATTTTCCCTAAAATTTTCCTTTCCTTTAACTCAAGTTTCTCCATTTGACCTTTGAAGTTCATGTTTAGTGTTTCTGCTGCATACAGTGCATCTGACTTAATTATTGTCTTGTAGTGTGTAAGTTTGGACCCCCATGAAAGGGATTTTTTGTTGTATGTATCTTTTGTTAGTTGGAAGACCAGTTCAAGTTTATTTTTTCTGAATTCCATCGCTTTGCTGTCACCAGCATTCCAACTAATCCATTCTCCGAGATATTTGAATTCTTTTACTATTTCAATCTTTTGAACTTTTGGAGGTATTTACGTTGCAGTGTTTGATGTTTGTCATTATGTAAGTTTTATCGAAAGAGATGTGAAGGCCTATTTTGGTTTTTTTAGTTCAAGGATTTGCTCCTGTGCTTCTTCCCTTGTTTCAGTTTTTTTTAACTTCTTTATTTATCAGATCAACAAATTAATGTCATACATGATGATTTATCTTACTTATTTATTTATTTTATTCTTGGAGTTGTCTTCTCCGTCGGTTGTAATGTTGCTTACTGGCAGGAGTTTTCCCTCATAGGTCTTCATATATGATATCTTGGGGTAGTTTGCAACTTAGACGTTGGTGGATATTCTTTTGTCCTAGGTTGAAGTGTGCAGCGCTGTCACAGTGTTGAAGAATTCTGTGGAAGGTTTTTGTTAATTTGTATATGAATTCCTGGGTGGTTGGCATATTTAGTTCATAGTGGAGTTGCTTATTTCGGATGAACCATGGCGCGTTGACAATTGTGCGTAAGACTTTATTTTGTAGCGTTTGAATTTTTTTGATATTTGTCTTCGCGGTTCTTGCCCATATCGGACAACCATACGTTATTAGTGGGCGTATGACCGATTTGTATAGACGGGTCGCGCATTTTATGTGTAGTGACGACTCGCGGTTCATAATAGAGTATAATTATGCGAATCGGGCATAACATTGGTTTAATTTTTTATTGAAATGGTAATTCCATGACAATCTGGTGTCCATGTATATACCTAGATACTTTACTGCGCTGTCTTCAGGATTCCATGTTATGTTCTTGCCATTGTTGTTGAGTTCGTTTGCGTCTATATTGTGTTTGTGGGTGAATACTTTAGCTTCTGTTTTGGCTTCGTTGATAGTGATGCACCATTTTTTGAACCATCTTTCTATTTGGTTATACGCTGCTTGCAGCGTTTCTGTTGCTACCTGCAAATTTAAATCTTGAGTGGAGATTACTGTATCGTCTCATGTTTGAAGATATTATATAGGGTGGGACCGAGGACGCTTCCCTGGGGAACACCAGCGTTGATGGTTGTCGTGCTGGAGGTGGCATTGTTTACTCTGACAGAGAAAGTTCTGTTTACAAAGAATGAAAATATAATTGATGTTAGGTAGTTTGGTAGATAAAGTTTAAGTATTTTATATTTTAGTCCGCACAGCCAAACTTTTTGGACGGCTTTGGTGAGGTCTAAGAAAAGACTGGTGGTGTATTTTTTATCTTCATATCATTTCTTCATTTTCGATGATTTCAGTTGGTGTAGGGTTGAGCCTTTTTGGCTCAACCCTAGCCAAAGTTTGGCCTTTTCTGAATCCACATTGCGTGGGAATCCACATTGTTTGTATTGTTTTCTCGAAGAGTTTTGACATAGTTGGAAGCAGGCTTATCGGTCTGTAGCTATCTATGGGGTTTTTGTTTTTGCCGCGTTTGTGGAATAGGACTATGTGCGGGTGTTTCCAGATTTTGGGGAAGTATTACTGCTTGTAGCATGTGTTAAAAGTATAATTATGTATGTTAGTGTATTTTTGGTTAGGTTTTTTATTATTTGGTTCGTAATTAAGTCGTGACTCGGTGCTTTTTTAGGTAAGTTTGAGATTAGCGTTTTAACTTCTGGTAGGGTTATTTAGTCGATTGAATCTACGGTCGCTGGTTGATGCGTTTCAATGTGTTGTGAGATTTGTGTTGCGTGTCTTTTGTCTTCGTCGGTAATTGTTGATGTGAAGATGTTTGCTAGGTGGTTCACAAATGCCTGACACTTTTCGCCATCGGTTTGATATATAGTGACGTTGTCTATTATGTCTATTATTCGAGATGCTTTCTGGTTGTTTGAGTAGTTTTTTGGTCGTTCGCCACAGTCCAGGGTCCTTGGAGCTTAGTTGCACGATTGTCCGTGAGTATGACTGGTAATAGTAGTTGTCCATTTCCCATTTGATTCTATGTGTGAGTTTGCTAAGGGTGGTTTTGGTTTACTTGTTTCGTGTTTGTTGCCATTCTCTACGCATTGCTGATTTTTTGTTGATTAGTTCGATTATGTGGCGTGGCGTTACGTGTTGTTTCTTTCGTTGCGTTGTGGATACATTCCTCAATTGTCGCATTAAGATGTGCTATTGCTGAATCGATTTCGTTGGGGTTGGACAGCTTGACTTCTTCTTCCAGTCTATTTTACCTTTGATTAGAGTTTGAGGAGGTATGATTAGTGTTGGAGTAGCTATGAACGTTATGAGGACTGGCAAGTGGTCAGATCCCAATTCGAGGATGACCCGTTAAAAGATTTGCTTCTTGAATTTATTCATTATTATTAAGTCTAGTATGTCGGATTGGTGATCTTGTCAGTACGATTGGTAGGTATGTTCTTCGGGGCCCTTTAATAGTAGGGGTGTGCCGCTAGTATTTTTTGGTGTTTGACTCCATTGGGGTTACTGACCGGACAGCCACATGAGGTATGTTTGGAGTTGAAGTCCCCAATTGATAACGTAGACTCATCCTTCTTGAAAAAAATTATGATGTCTTCTTGCCGAAGTGATCTAATTAGCTGTTTGAAGACACAGTTGATTTTGAGCGTTTCCTTGTTTTGTTGAAAAAATTTTTTTCCTCTTACTTCCAGGTTGATGTAATTATTTTCGTCGAGAGGGTACTGGGTGAGATTATTTTTAATTAGAATAGCTACTCATCCTGAGGCTGTTATTGTTGTTCTGTCTGTGTGGAATATTTTATATCCTGGTATTTTAAAGCGTTCGTTGACGTGAAGAGTTTCGGTTATGCAGGCTATGTATACTTTTATATCTTGCGAGCTACGCTATGAATAGTGTTCGGTGTTGTTTAACGCCGTCTTCATTCCAGTTTACTATTGTTATGTTTTTGATTTGCACAGGTTTTTATATGGTCCATTGAAAAGGGAGGGTAGTATAATGTTAACGATAAATGTTTTGATTTGAGGGATGAAGAGAAGTATAGTTTTTTTAGGTATTTAATGATGATGTTAGCGATATTTCCCATACTGGGATCTGTTGTTGAAGGTGTGCCGTTTGCGGCTATATTGGCATAGGAAGGTTGGTATTTCGGGAGGTTTAGATTGGTATGTATAGGGTTTATGTTTCGTCTTGGATTTTGGAGCTTTTCTTCTTGTAAGTTTTTGTAATATGGGCGGTAGTTCGCAGGGTTTTGTTCGTTGCAGTTGGCGCACCTTGGCTGTTCCGTTTGTCTTTTTCGCAGTTTATAGTTCAATGTGGTCCGGCGCATTTGACGCATCGGGATTGCATGTTGCAATAGTGTTTGGTATGACCGTATTTTTGGCAACTGTGGCATTGTGGGGTTTCCTTTGTTTTCCTGTGGGCTTCTACTGTGATGATTACGTTTGAGTTGTGTAGTTTCAGCTTTTCTATTTGGAATATTTTTTAACCATCATCGTTGTTTGAAAGGTTCACTGAGCACAATGGCATTGGTTGTTTTTTTCTATCATATAGCCTTGAGATGTTTATAATTGGTAGTTGTTCTTTGGCTAATTCTTCCATGGTGTCCTCCGCAGTTGGTGAAATAGGTGCATTCCGCAAAATTACTTGAAGCAGCTTCTCTTTGTGGTTTTGGTATGTATAATATTCAATGGTTGTATCTTTAGAGTAATTTGTTAGTGTACGGTAATCAGCGTTATTGAGGTTGATTCTTAAATGTTTATAATTTGAGAAAGTTGTATAGTTAGTATCGCTAACTAATTTGTTTGTGTCGTTAATAACTTCTTTGAAGTTAATATTTTCTGTTAGATAGATTGGCGGGATTTTAATCTTACTTTGTTGTGTTGGCCGTTGGACGTTTTGTGAGGTACTCGCGGATTCGTCGCTGTTCATGCTCTTTTTGATGTTTTCAGGCAGATAGTACCTATTCTTGGATAGATCATCATGGTTCCAAGTGTATCTTTTTTTGGGTGTCGTTCAATATTAGTGACAATAGTGTTGCTCGCGGTACGTCTGTTCACTCCGACTGTTCGCGCTCGAATGCGAATGATTAGTGTTGGAGTAATCCACCATGTTTCAGTAAACAGGTCAATATCATCTGCAAAAGCAATGCAAATTACTTTAAGGTTTTTTTTGCAACCCAGTCAACCCACTCTTTATATTTGAGTTCCATTCTCTGACTACTTTCTCAAGTCCACAGTTGAACAGCAACGGTGAAAGTCCATCTCCCTGTCGCACACCCGTTTTTATTTCGAAGGGTTCCGATAGTTCACCTATATATTTAACTTTCGAAAATGTAATTGTAAGGGTCGCTTTTATTATATTAGTTGTTTTCTTATCCAAACTCATTTCTTCTAGGACTGACAACAGAGATTCCCTATCAATCGAATCATATGCTTTTGTGAAATCAATGAAAGAAATTACGTAAATATGTACCCTTGATTTCTGATATGCCATGGTATTTTTGAGGTTTAGTATTAGTTCCTTAAACTACCCTTTCTAAAACACCGCTGGTATTTCCCGATTTGTGGGTCCAATTGTGGTTCTGCGCTGTTCAAAAGGACATGTTTAGAAAGGATCTTGTATAAAAGGATCTTGAATATCCAGATGGAATATTCCTCTATAATTGTTGGGATCTGTCTTTAAACCTTTCTTGTGGATAGGGTGGATGAGAGCTGTTGTCCATTATGTGGGGATTTCTTCTTCTTTCCAGATTTTATTGAAAACACATTGCAGTAATTGCATTTTTGTCAGCTTTCTTTCATATCTCGGCCACTATTTATTTTTCTCCAGATGCTTTGTTGTTTTTTAGTTCTGAAATAACTTTTAGTAGTTCTTCAGTTGTTGGTGGTTCAGAATCCGGCTTCTCAAAGTTATTTGGAATGGATTTTAAATTTTTTGAAAGATTGGTTCACAGCGCCCAGAGCTTTTCAAAGTAGTCTGCTAGTATCTTGCAATTTTCCGTGTTATTGCTGGCGATGGTCCCATTTACATCTCGAAATTGAAAGGTTGGTGCTTTGTATTTTGATAACCTTTGTTTGAAAGTTATGTAAAAGCTTGTTTCGTTGTTCTTACAATTAGAAAATTCTGCATCAACTTTGTCGAGAGTTTTGTTTTCATGTGTATTCTTAATTCTTTTTATTCTTTTATCTACAACCACTATTGTAAATGCCCATTATCGTACAGTTCGTGCACTATGTAAATACATTATAACACACACGTATGTAACAGTCCTCGATTAATGTTATGTAATAATTGATAAGACATATGAGCGTTTGGTTTACAATTCGTTGATTGGTTGAGAGCGGTACGTTGATACTATTTTTAAATATAGTACTCCGTGATTTTCAAACAATCATTAAACGTCACAATATCATAATCAATCATAAACATTCACTTAGAAGCTGTCATTCGTTTCGTTTTTTCACGTTTAAATCTAACAAAAACTACAAATAAGTACTAAATAAAAAGGTTAGGTTAGGTTACCATTATGAACGTATTTCTTTTCATTTCTTTTTAAGTTAAATAAGGTCGAGTAACAGTTATATATGAAAATACAACTGTTTGTTTATTATAATGTTAAATAATGTACCTAATAAAAAGCTACTAAATTTCTTACATCAAACATATTTTTCTTATTAAACAGACACAAATTAGTGTGGTCGTAGATAAAGTATAGTACATGACTCGCGTTGTAAAGCAATTACGTACTCGCGGAATTACGCACTCCCCGCTATGCGGGTCGTGCGTAATTGTCAAGCTCGCACGTAATTTGTTTCTTACAAGTCTTGTCACGTAATATACTATTATCTACCAGTTTTTCCAGTATCGTATATATTATAATAATTATAATTATAATAATTTTGCTGATAGTGTTTCGCCTAAATATCAAAAATTGTAGCAAATTGGCAAGTAGTTCCAACTGCCGTCCTCCAAACAACAACAAATTTTCTTTTTAAAATTAATATTATGTCTCAAATGTCGGACTGTTGTCGAGCTGTATTCTATGATAGTTCTTAAAGCATTCACGTCTATAGCTGAAAGTGGCCCACGACTTTCCTCATCATCAAGGCTTTCCATCACTAAATTTGGTTGAGTTGGAATATTAGGAAAACACCTTACATTTTTTTACAAATCTGTTGCATAAATTAATTTGACATGTCATTTATTGTCAATTTTCTTACATCAAGTTAATTTTTTTTAAATTGTTTTTGTAACAAAGTTGCTACGTCATTTAATTTGTCATGTCATTGGTTGTCATTTCCTTATATCAAGTTTTTTTTTTTTTTTTGTTTTCGTAACAAATTTGTTACGTCATTTGATTTGCCATGTCATTTAATGTCATTTCCTTACATCAAATTAGTTTTTTTTTAATTGTTTTTGCATCAAATTTGTTACGTCATTTTGTCATAACAAACTTATCTTGTCATTTATTGTCATTTTGAAGTTTGCCTTTTTCAATATATTGTCCGAAGTATTAAAAATGCATATGTAATTAAAATATTGCTACCATGATGCAGATGACTTATGACGTGACAAATTACGAGAAACTAGAAAATTATGCACTTTATCTTATAGAATTTGAAATAATAGAATTTTATAGAATAAACGTAAAAAATAAATAAATAATAAATTAATTTAACTTGTCACTTTTGTCATAATCTTCCTATATACTTGTAATTTAACTTTTAGGTTGAAATTTCACCACAAACGTTTTTGATATTTCCGACTATAATATAAAAATATCTAGAAAAATCGACCAACCATAAAATGTTAAATACCGAACAAATTTAGACGTCCACTAAGTGAATGCTGAATAGATCAACGAATTTAACATTCCAAAAACTAGCATACATACTAGTAGACATACATGGCTAGTTAACAGACTAGACTAGTAGAGCAAGGTTAGTAGACAGAGAACACTAGTAGACACACGAGGCTATACATACCAGACTAGACAGGCGAGACTAAACTGTCAAGACTAGACGTACTAAACTAGACGGACGAAACAAGACTGACTAGACTAGACAGGCGGGACTAGATAGGCGATGTTAGACAGACGATACTAGATTGGCGAGAGTAGACGGGCGAGACTAAACAAGCGAGACTAGATAGGACTAGACAGACAGAACTAATCAGAAAAATCTAGACAAACAAGACTAGAGAGTCAAGACTAGACAGTGAAGACTAGATAAACAAGACCAAACGTTAGCGTAAATAGAATAGACCGATTAGATTAATCGACCAGACAGATAAGTCGAAAGTATATATTTAACAAAATAAAATGGGCTAATATTAAGACTGTTTGCCTAATTAATTTTACACATTTTTTTTGTTGATGTAAAATTAAATGTAGAAAACACGATCGTAAAATATTAGACTCATTGGAAGCATATGGTAGAATGTTTTAACAGATTTAGATGGAAAATTGTTTCTTATCAGAATTTTACGCGTGTCTAACACGCGTCTTAGACGTAAAGTATTTGTTGAAATGTCGAAGAACCTGCCAAAATATTTAAACACTTAATTTTTTATAGAAACAATGTTTATAAAATAGTGACTGCGCAAATCCTTGGTAATTAATTTTTGCTTACTTGAAAAGAGATAATTTAAAAGTGATTAGTTTTGTTTCGTAAGAATATCCGCTATTTAAAAATTAATGTAACTGCACTTTGACTGTGTGCGATATGAATCGTCCAACAAGTTAATTTAGTAAATAAATATTCCTCAAAGAAAAAGAAATCTATTTATATCAAAAATAGCCTTTTAATGAATGTCATTTGGGAGCAAAATAACCTCGAGAGATTATGGGGATGATTGGAATTAACCATGGTTTAGGATTATGTAAATTCAGAAAAGTAATTAAACTTTTTGTTTTCTTTGTACTTAAATGTACTTATTGTTTTAACTTAAAACTTTTGTTTCGATCAATTAATTTTACTTGGTATTATTTATTTGTATGCATTAATACTTAGTTGTTTATGATTATCACTTTGTTGTTTATGATTGTCACTTTGTTGTTTATGACGTCATTTTGAGAAAATTGTTTAAAAGTTTATTAGAAATTAGGATTCTATAATTAGTTTTCATTATATATAATGAACTAATTAATAGTTTCCTCATTATCCTTTTTGAACAAATGAATATATTTAAAATAAATATATATTTTTTTAAATTATGCCAGAAAATATGCAGAATAAGAAATATTGACAAGAGAAAATTAATTATATATTAAATATAAAATGATGTGGATGTAACATTAGAATCCGGAATCTTACACCTTTTTATTTATTTGTTTATTATTTTTTTGATTATTAAGTTATATTGATATAAAAAGGTGCATGATTTGCAAACTATTCCATCGTGGTAAATTCCATTTCATTTTTGCAAAAAAGCGATTTACACATCAATAAGTAGTTTTTCTTTTATTTTACATATATTTCCATACATCCTTTTTTAATGCCTATGTTAATAGTTGTTATTACTTAGTTATCACTATACAATTAAACATAAGTAAATTTAGAATTAGTTTTTTCGTTGTATTCTTTTAATATTATAATTAGCGAGAAAACCTCTAGCATATACTCAAAATATTTTGTTTTCAAAATATTTAATTTAGTTCATTTATTCGTTTTAAAAAATAAAAAGTCTTCACCAGACTTTTTCTTTTTTTGAAAATCCTGTTAAGGGAGCTGTAAATTGGGGGTCGAATATTTTTATAAGCTTTTTTTTATTCAGCTGTTCTCTACTCTTTGGGTATAAGCCTCCCTCTTATTTTGCCAGTTGTCACGATTTTGTGCCACCTGGTACCAGTTCAGTCCTGCCGCTCGTTTCAAATCGTCGCTCAATCTCATTTGCGGTCTCCATGGTCTCCATGGAATTACTTTACCACTCCACTTATCCTGGTCTCTTGCGACGTGTCCCGCCCTATTCCACGACATCATGTACCTTTGTTCTTCTCCTGATCCATTCATTTGTTTTCCTATCCCTTAATGATATCCCAAGTATTCTCCTCTTAATAGCTCTATGGTTAACTTTAAGTTTGTCAAGTATAGCTTTCGTGAAGTTGTTACCCGTAAGTAGCTACTGCTACTACTGGTTGTATAGTTCGGTTTTGAGGTTTAGGGGTATGTCCATATTCAAGATGTCTTTTATTTTGGCATACACCGCCCAGGTTTGCCGTATTCTCTCATTTATTTTGAGTTCTTGATTAGCCTTGTCTATAGTTAGTGTTTGTCCTAGCTATTTGTATGCAGTTACTGGTGTTGTCTCCTAGGATAATTTCTCGTTCGTCATCTACTTTTGATGTCATGTACTTTTTTTTGTCAAAGTTGATTTCTCGGCCTATGCGCCTCGTGGCCCTGTAGATGTCATCGATAAGTGTGGCCAGTTCTTCTCTGCTTTCGGCTATCACTACTATGTCGGCAAACATTAAGTGGTTGAGTTTCTCCCCGTTGATATTAATGCCTCTGTTTTGGAGGTCGATTGTTTTTAGTGCGTCCTCCCGAACTAGTGAAAAGAGCTTGGGCGACATAGATTGATCTCCTTGATGCACTCCTCTGTTCATTTTGTCGGATTGGCCACTTTGTCGGATCTTTGCAGAGTTGCGTTTCAGCAAATGTTGTTAATTAGGTTTGCGTATCTGTGGTCTATTCTAGCGCCTTCAGGGCTTGCTGAAGCGCCCCTATTTCCACCGTGTCGAAAGCCTTTCTAAAATCAGTTAATGCTAGCCATAAAGGTATATTGAATTCCACATCCTTCACGATTAGTGTTCTCATCGTTTACAGGTGTTCTGTAGTACTGTAACCCTTCCTAAACCCAGCCTGCTTTTTGGGCTGGTAATAGTCTATCTTTGGTGTGAGACGGTTGGTTAATATTTTCGCGAATAATTTGTATATTGGAAAAACAGGCTGACCGGTCTGTAATTTTCTGGGTTCTTGGTGTCTCCCTTTTTTTGTATGATTATCACGAGGGCGTTTGTCCAGTCCTGTGGTATGTCCTCCTTTTCCGGGATTTTTTTGAACAATATTTCTAATTGGTCTTCTAGTATATCGCCGCTTTGTTTTAACATCTCTGTCAGTATGCCGTCTTCGCCCGCTGCTTTCCCATTTTTGGTATGATGTAATACTGATCTGATTTCGTCTTTTGTAATCTCAGGTATGTCTTCAGAGTTTGCGTTCATGACTTTCAATTCTTGGTCTTGTTAGGATATGTCGCTCGTTACTTTCGTCTCGTATAGGTCTGCATAGAATTCTTGTACCGTTCTTATAATTCCGTGTCTTCCTTCGATTCTTTGTATTGTTTTGTCTTCGATTCTCACGATTTCTTTCTTTGTGTTTGTCGCTAGTCTTCTGAACACTTTCGTCCCTTTGTGTTGTTCCAGTACTTTCTGCGCATTGTGTTTTCTGATGTCCTCCTCTGCCATCTTTCTGGCGATTTTAATTGTTTCGGCGTATTCTGCTGATGACCTTTTGTTATTTGGTATAAGTTGTCGTCTTTTATCTAACATGCTTAGTGTTTGCACGCTTAGTTTATTTTGCTTTCTAGTTTTTGTTTCTGTGTAGAAACGTACACAGAAACAAAAACTAGAAAGCTGATTGGTTTAGGGTTCTAGTGATCGTTTTGTTTGTTTCGTTTATGGCATAGGTACTCAATCTCTGCTCTTTGTATCTGTTTCCCAGGTATATTTAGAATTTATTTGGGTCTTGTTGGAGTTTCTCTCTGTCAATCTGTTTGTGTATCGACTTTGTGATTTTTTTTACAACGCTCTAGTTTTTGGTTTATGCTTATCGTTGCCCTCACCGGACGTTGGTCACTTCCAGTATTTAAATCTGTTCAATACCTCGATGTTTTGTACTATTTGGATGTTCTTCGTTAGAATATAGTCGATTTGGTTGAAAGTTCTCCCGTCTGAGCTTGCCCAGGTTCATTTGCGGTTGCGTTTCTTCTTTAAAAAGGCGTTATAGAGATTTTCTTCTTCCAGAAAGTCAGTCATCATTGAGCCTCTGGGATTTTGCCTAGCCCGGGTTTGCCTACGTATTTTTCCTCTGGGTCTGCTTGGCCTCCAATCTTGCAGTTGAAGTCCCCGATGACTAAAACTTGTGATGTTTTATTGCTGCGCATTCCTTCCGAGATATCCTCGTAGAATAAAAAAAACCCTCTGCCTTACCATTCTGGCTACATCTGTCGTTGTAGGGAACTTTCCGGCTGCTGGGGACTGAGGGCCTTTGGTTTTTGATACTATTCATTTAATTTTGGGGAGTGGGGGGTATGTCATTTAAAACGCCACGCTTGCCGAGCGGGTTGATGAGTTCCCTCTAGGGAACAAACGCTGTTAATAACCGCCCATTCTGGGACAGACGCTATGTGCTAGTTTTGGTTCGCCCCGGGTATTTCATTTCCCTGGTACCACCTATATCTACTCGCCACCCGCCACGAGGGCACTTAAATTCCTCTTACAAAATAGAGAAGAACGGGTTTAACTATTTTCTGAAAATCTAGTTAAGGGAGCTGCAAATGCGGGATACACGTATCTAAAAAACTGGATATGTTAGAGATTATTTGAAATAATACTCATTTGCAGACACGACAGCTGAAATTTGAGTAATAGTTAATAATTAAATTTTAAAATGCATATTGAAAATAGAAATGTAAATTGTTTGATGACTACATATACAGTCATGCTATTGTAGGTGCTGGATGCCTATTTCTGGTGCTATTTTACGTCATGTGTGGCAGTCAAAATCTAGATAAAGATGCACATGAAAAAATATTTGATAATTTTGAAAACTGGGAATTCTCTATAATGTCCCATGATTGTGATAGTAAAAATATGTAAGTGCCGTTGCATATTTCGATGTGATTTATGTGAGTAACACAAAATTTGGTAACCAATGTGACTCTGTAAAACAGTTTTGTTTTTAATAAAATCTCAACAGTGACTATTATAATGCTTATTGCTGTGTGCATTATAATGCTTATTGCGTGTTCTGCATGACACATAGTGCAGTTTTAATATAAGTCTGTCTTTTCAGAAAAATATCAAAGAATTATGTTGTAAATTGTAGACTAACAAATAATTATAAATTTAAATAATTAAATCAAATAAGTAATTAAATCAAATATTCAAAGAGTTAAAATAATAATAATAATAATAATAATAATAATAATAATAATAATAATAATAATAATAATAATAATAAAGGCCTTTATTCGTAATAAACAAAAAAATATCAATAAAACATGCAATCCATTGGGCGAGTCATCAAAAGTTAAATAAAACTGGATATAAAATGAAGACAAATATTTATTATTCGTTAAACAATTTTACAAAACTCTGTTCCCAAAAATTGGCAATGTAGGTATATTTAAAGTTACATTAAAATAGCAATGAAAATAAGAATTAAATTCCTAAAGCAGAAAATGTTTTCAACATTAAATACTAATTTAGAAAAGTTTAGAATCGTGTTCATCTAACTTTCAATGAAACTACCAATACTTAATTTTATAAATGGTTTAAAATTAGATTTCTTTAAATATTGATAAAATAGTTTCAATGAAATTCAAAACTAATACAATTAGGGCATGTTTCTGTGTTTTGTTTGATTAATATTTATGATTATCAATTAATATTTTGAATATTGAGGTAAAAACAAACTTATTAAAGCATAATATATCTTGAGTCATCATCACCATCAGTAGTGCTACTGCCCTACAGGGCCTCGACTTTCTGCAGCCTCGTCCGGCATTCTTTCCAGTCTCTGGCAAGGACCTTCCAGTCAGCTGTACCAATTTTTCTGGCATCTTCAGAAACGTCGTCTTCATGCCTGTACTGCCGGTTGTCTTATATAGCTTGAATATATAAATATATTCTACCTTTCCGTAGCTCTATAATATTATAGAGTCTATTAAGTCTTTTTAATTCTTCAAAACAAATCTCATGTTGAACACAGATTTTTGTATGCTATTTATTAGTCACTTTCGTCGCACTATACAAGAACTACACTTGTTTTTAAGTTTTTATCACAAATTATATTTTATCCCAAGTGAATAGCTCTCTACAGACGCGTTCGAGAATTGTCTCTCATCAGTGTAGCTTTGCTCTATTAAATTATAAATTGGAATATACTTACATTAGTTTGGAAACCATGGTGCGTACTGTCGAGGTTAGGTTTTGTATGTGTGTAGCAAGACCTGAACTATATATTCAAGCTATATTCCGCTTTAATAAGTTGGTATGATTGTATCTATAATTAGTTTGGTTTCAGCCCAATATTCAATTATTACTTAAATCAATAACTGAAACTAAGTTCAGGTCTTTCTACACAGATGTCATACAAAACCTAACCTCGACAAGCCGCACATAGTTTTCAAAATTATGTAAGAGTATTCCATTTTATTATTCAAAAGAGCAAAGCTGTACTGATGAGAGATAGATCTCGAAACGCGTCTGCAGATGCAGACGCTATTCACTTGGGTTAAATAGAAAGATGTGAAACATTGTTATTTATCTAGTTCTTGTTTAGTACCAGGCACATAAATAGCATCTGTTGTGTTGTGTTTCAACATGAGATTAGTTTTGTAGACTATGGTATTATAAAGATACAGAAAGGTGAATTAATTTATAAATTCAAGCTATATTCCACTTTAATAAGTTTGAATTAATATTTTGTTATTAAATATCTGTAATATACACTGCTTCACTGCATATTAAAGGTGGATCGACGTCTCGATTTGGGCGGAGCTGTCCCGATTTCGTATCCGTCGCAAATTGAATCTTATTGAATCTGTAAAGATTTCAAAAATTGTCAATATTATTATTTTTTGCTAGTTTTGTTTTTTCTTCTTGTTTCAAATAGCCCTACTTTGCACCACGCTTGTTCAACTGTTGGGCTTTGAATTTTGCCCAGTATTGACGCATCTTCTGCCGTTGTAACTCCTTGCTCTCTTCTGTCCAGGGGGGCAACTGAAGCTAAACTCCGCTCCGCTGAAAAGTTATGCCGCCTTCGGAATTTCCCATCTTCCTTTACCGGGCCCAGGATCTTCCTGAGGATTCTCCTCTTTCTGATTTCCAATTTCTCTACCAGACCTCTTCGGTTCAAGGAAAGACACTCCATGGCATACAGAGCTTCTGGTCGTAAGACTGATGTGTAGTGCTTAAGTTTCAGGTTGTGTGACATGCATTTCTTGTTGTCGATAGGCTAGTTCTAACTTGTTGACTCTCTTGGATAATGATGCTCTTACTGAGAAGTTGGGTTCAATCCATTCGCCGAGATACTTAAATTTCTCAGTCCTCTTGATGTTTCCCTGCTCTAGTAACATATCTCTGTTTGCTTCTCTGACGTTGGTGAAGAATTATGTTTTCTCCAGCGACACTTGAAGACCCACTCTGTCATCCTGTTTTCTGAGGCAATTTACCTGCATTGTTGCTATCTCAAGAGAATCAGAAACAGTGCCATGTCATCTGCAAAGGCCAGGCAATCTACAACCAGTCCATCGTTCTTACGTCCTAGGTAGATACCACTCTAAGCACCCAATTTGATCAGTTCCTTACGCCATTCCTCATAACCTTTTCAAGGACACAGTTGAAGAGAAGTGGGGAAAGTCCATCTCCTTGTCACACTCCAGTTTTTATTTCGAAGCTTTCTGAAATCTCGCCTCTAAATTTAACCTTGGAATGGGTGTTGGTCAAAGTTTTTTGGATGAGTCTGCGGGTTTTGTTGTCTAGCCCTAGTTCCTGGAGTACTTTGTTAAGCATTTCTCTATCAATGAAATAGTAGGCCTTCCTACAAGCAACAAAAGTGACGACCACCTTGCGGTTTCTCATCTTGGAGTATGCTAGTACAGTTTTAAGATTGAGGATCTATTCAACACAGGATCGGGTCTTCCTGAAGCCCCCTGGTATTCTGCCAGTTGACTATCCAGCTGATTTTCTGCCCTTATTTGTAACGCCTTCGAGAGAATCTTGTATGTTACCGGGACGAGAGAAATTCCACGATAGTTGTTTAGATCAGTCAAATCTCCCTTTTTGTGAAGCGAATGGATCAGAGCAGATTTCCAATCGGGTAGTAGATTTTCTGTTTCCCAGATTTCTTAGATAATCTCGGTTACCTTTCCATAGTTCAGCAACGATAAAGGCCTCTCCAGCTGCCTTATTATTCTTAAGAAGTTGAATGATCTGGACAACTTCTTCCAATGAAGGGGGCAGACAGTCCGGGTTTGGTTTGTTTATAGTCGAAGTCTTCGCTGGTTGGGTCACAGTTGAGTAGATTTTTAAAGTACTGAGCCAAATGTGGCAGTTATCCTTTTCATAATAAGCCAGTTTGCCTTGTGAGTCTCTGAAGTTGAGGCTTAGCTAGTTTTGTTTTGTTTTTGCACAAATATCTTGTGCATGCGAAATTTTAATTGACGTTTGATACAACGGATATGCCCTTGACCACATGGTTTACTCACTTTGGTTTTTCGGTGGGTCCAATAAAGCAATAATAATTGATAATAATTTAAATCTGAAGCCATTATTAGGTAAATAACTGTCATAACAAGAGTTTTGTATTTCTTAACAAACGTCAATTAAAATCGCAATGAATCGCTTCCGAAAAGCTTCAGATTTCGAAATTAGCGAAGCAGTTGAATCTGCAACGCCTGCGAATGCTGCGAAAACGCACAATTGTATTTGAAAACAGTTTTTGGCATTTTGCGCAAATACGAATTTCTTGGGCAGACATTCCTATGAACACTTGGCAGGTATTCTCAAAGACTGGACTTTCAACATGAAGCTAGTTAATGACAACAATTATAAGGAGAGAGTTATGAAGACGATTTTGAAGCTTCTCCAGAAAAAGTACTTCCAAGATTTTAATCGGAAAATGGACCCATTCAAATGCATAATTTTTGAGGGTGTCCGAAAGACACGTGCGACCAAAAGAAGAGAGCTACAAACTTTTCCAGAGGAAAGAAAATCATGATCTGCAGCTCTGACAACTAAAGAGGTCCGCAATGTTGTGAAAAACTATGACGAAAACTCAACCAAGGGTCTACAAAAAAAGTTGGATCAGATTTCTATGGACGAGCTCGCGTAGCGTAGCAACCTTCTGCCTAGTAGAATTTTTTAAGAATGAAGACAACATTTATGGTAAACTTACAGGCAGTGTTGAATACAACACCATATTCTTCAAAACTACGCAGGGCGGAGAAAAACATATCGCATCTAAATGGTTAACATTAAACAAAGATTGTCAAGACAAGCGTCCAGTGCGTTTACTATAAAAGATGTGTATATAAGATGTTGAACAAAATGTTCCGGATTGGATGTAGACAGGAATTTGGTACAAAAATTGTCCAATAGGTTTTCTAGTTCGGATATATCTGAACCGCAATACCGCGGTATTCTGTACAAAAACCGAAACTGCATAACCTTCATAAAAAAACTGCGGTTTTCGGTTTTATCTAAGGATAAACAAAAAGAAAACACATTGAATTAGTGCTCTTTCAAACATTGCAAACTGTTGTTGCAAAATATGGCAACCATCGATGGTATATGTGTTCGAACAATTTCAAAATCTGCATTTATTCGGAAAGCAATAGCTGGCCGGTTTCCCAACCAAATCTTGCCAAAATGTTCTTCAGGTGTTATGACCTTAATTCAAAAGGTTATGACCTTAATTCAAAAGGAATACGAAGAAATAAAGAAGGAAATGATAAAAAAGTTTCAAGAAATTAAAGCAAATAGGCAAAAAATAGTATTACGCTAGATGAGTGGACTAATATTCATGAAGAAAACAATTTGTATTACAATTTAGGCTTTCTGCGAATTGAAGGAACTTGTTCTGCAAATAATATCGTAATAAGTGTTGAAAAACATTTAGATTCATTTAGTATCAGTTTAGGAAATGATATTGTGGGTGACTTGGAATGAAGTTCGCGATGACGTCGCGACGCTGTTGTCAAAAATTTCGCAACGCGGTTTTCAGTCGTGTTTTACAACGAGCTTTCTCGTCAGCAAAACATCAAATTTGTTTCACTATCTGCAAAATTACGAAAACTATAGCGGAAAAACCACCGCGAGTTCCAGATATTCGACCTAGATAAGCAAGTTGCGGTTGTTCAATTTTGCGCCGACGTCGCGACGCTGCTGTCGAAGATTTTGCAACGCGGTTTTCACTACCGCTTCCTGACAAGCTTTCCCTTCAACAAAACGTGTTTCGCTAGCTTGAAAATTATGAAAACTATGGCGCAAAAATCAGCAACCGCATTAATAAATTGAACTTTGCGGTGGCGTCGGGACCCCACTGTCAAAGATTTCGCATCGCGGTTTTCAGTCTCGCTTTCCGACCTCGCTTTAATTTTTACTTTACTCTCCGACCAGCTGCGAAATTTTGAAAAAACAGATACAACCAATCCTCGATATATCTAACTTTGACGGGCCGTCGCGGCTTTAGTTACCGAGCAAATTCATCGCGGTTTTCAATTTCTGGTCGCAAAAACCTCAAAGTTTGATTGACAATGAGCCTGGGATTTATTGTCTTGGGATTATTATTGAGTAAGATACTACACATGACGATTACCATGGCAATTAAGAGAATGGTACAAATTGTCCTGCTGAACCAAAAATTTGCATTAACCATAAAATTCATCTCGCTGTATGTTTGTCACTTTTTACAAGAAATCATCGAAATCATCTCTGTAGTAACAGCTGCAGCAGTGAAGATGAAGATTTATTTCCTGAAGAATCGCACGTAGAAAATGTGTATAATGAGTATTACGTCAAAGAAGATGCTGAAATTAAAAGTAAATTTAAAATGCTAAGAAAACTTGTAAACTATTTTCGTTCGGAGTTTGCTAAATATAAAGAACTTCTGAGAGAACAAAAACACTAAAAAAACCTACTCCGAAAGATCACTTTCGCTAAGCGCCAACTTTTGTACAAAACTAAGATCTCGTTTAAATATAATACACTACTACCAAAAGTTCTTAAAAACCGATTCCGAAACCGAAATCGTTGTCTTTAATTTTTAAATACCGAAAACCGAGATTTTGAATAAGTGCGGTTATTTAGAAACTCTAAATGGGTATTAAGCCTTTCAGTAAGTGGACACGCGCAGGCGCATGGGATATTGGGATTGATATCCAAGAAGATAAAAATAACCAATAACTCAAAGCGTTCTCGTTCTTCCGTGTCTATCATTATGCTAGGTTGTTCTTTTACCATTAGTTTAAAATATTAATACAAAATAAATGTTAGATATAACAATTTATTATTATCGGTCTATTCGTTATATAATCGTAACGTATCGTAAAATATCACTCGAGCAATCGAATATAATGATTATTTTTTCACTCCTAACTCAACATAATCCAATAAAATAAGAAAAAATTTAAAAATTAATTAATTCCTTAAAATTAAAATACTCTAGCTACGCTCTCGTGGTTTTACGCAGATTAGGTCTCGTTACTCGTAAAATAATCGATTATTGCTTTATTGATTAATGCTTTCTGATATTGAGAACCATAAATTTATCTTGACATATATTACATATTGATACAGTTCTTATTTCATTAAAATTTATGACTTGGTATTATTTAAATTGATTTTTATGGAAAAGAACGAGTAATTCTTTATGTATAATTAATGTTGGTAGATCTAAGTGCGAAACGAATTTATCGTTGGATGCAATGATTCATATACATACAATCATATCGTCGCTCTAGAGCAGTGGTTCTCAAACTGTGTGCCGCGGCACCCTGGGGTGCCGCTAGCGTATGCCTGAGGTGACGCAGCAATAATAAAGAAATGTAAAAAAAGTTAAAAAAAAATTACATAAGGAGGTAAACGAATTTGGGTTTCTACTTGTATTGCTAAAATATGGACAATTAGCTAAAATCTGGGTGTTTAAAACATAAAGGTGATGAACTCACTAAAGCTTCTGAAGCGACTGATTCAATGACAACCTGCATCGTCGGAGGAAACGAAATATCCCAGCAGACACCTGCGAAGTTAGATAATTTTATTCGAATGAAAATGATAACGCAAATGAAGCTTCATTTATTGTCAGTTCACACATAGCAAAATCTGGAAACCCCCATACTATTGCCGAGACACTGATTAAACCTTGCGTGTAGGATGTAGTAAGTTACATATTAGATCCAGACATGGCCAAGAAGATTGATACTGTGCAGCTGTCAAATAGCACTATAAACAAGCGAATTTACACAATTTCAGAGTGTATGGAGAACGAGCGTATAAGAAAGTTGAAAATTTGTATTTTTTTAGTTTACAGCTTGATGAAAGTACCGAAGTTGCGGAAGTTGCTGTTTTTCTTGTATTTGTAAGGTATCCATTCGTAATGCAAATAGAACAAGAACTAGTATATATTAATCATTTTTTTGTGGTGGAATAATGGAAAAGATGGAAATTTGTTTGAGGGTGGAATAGTTGTTTGAGGGTAGAATAGTTGTTCAGGGTGGAATAGTTGATGAGGATGGAATAATGTGGAGAATTATAAGTGCATGCCACTGGTGACGCTAAATGAGCCACATGTTTTCATGGCCATCCAAGGATGCTGATACCAAATTTAAAGGTGCACGCCATTGGCGCTTTCATCGCCGCCTTCTGCCGCATGTGGTAGACTATAGTGAATTGTAAATGTGCTGATTGTATGAATTTAGATTTGATTGAAAAATGTAAATTGCCACATTGACCTCATTTTGGATCGGAAATTCGCGCGTATGTGATATCTTGATTTATCCGCCGCTTCGCGGTGTGCAACCTAAGCTAACCTAGGTTAAACCAACAGTACTTGCCATATTATCCTATTTTGGATTCGGTTTAGTCACGAAAGTAAAAAATACCCCTTCTTTGAATTTCATTTATTAATTTACATGGGTTTAACTTGAGAACGCGGTTGGAGGTTTGTAAAAAAATGCAATGTCAATTTCAATAGACATCAATATATGCGCTATCTAGTACTGAAAATTTTTTTAATGTATCTGTTGCAGTTTTCAAAATATAGTTATTTAAATATCTTACCATCTGGGCGGGTTTGCATCTGAAGGACGGCGGTTGCCGCCAGATCAAATATTTTGCAAAATACATAAAGGGATTTGATAGAATGATCCTTTCTCTGCAAATGTGTACAATCAAAATAGAAAATATCAAAATATTAAAAAATAGCGATAAAATGTATTAACCCTTCATAGATTTCAATGAAACTTTTACTGAATATGGGTATCCAGCAGAAGTAACCTAATTTGAAACCTCCGCCCCCAAGGGGGGCAGCGTGGCGAATTATTTTTTCTTCAAAGGTTTTTTTGCAAATCTCTCGCCAACGCCTCAATATAGAAAATTACAACCGGGATCTCCATATGTAGTTTGTCCGAGTAAGTAAGCATTCTTACTTCTTTCTTTACTTCAAAAATTTTGTAAAATCGTTCGATTTAGTCACAAAGTTAAAAAATATAAAATGCAAACATGGGATTGAAAAATTCACTATGTTTTTACCACACTTATAATATGTAAAAACGTTATATAACTTATTATTCACAGTTATATAAATTTCTACACAATAACAAGTTGTATAACATTTTTACATAGTCTTCTTCTTCTTTAATCCATAGCCGGCGCATGGAGAGGTGGTCGACCTCGTAGCCAGTACGCTGCTGTTGGTGCCGCTAGATTCCGTGCTCCATTCACTTTACGCTTCCATGCTAATCGATCAGTTGCAACGGTTCTTGCCTCAGCTGTTGTTATTCGCTGGTTTTTTAAATCGTTCTCTACGTGTTTCAACCATGTGGTTTACATAGTATAAGTGTTGTAAAAACATAGTGAATTTTTCAATTCAATGTAAGTATGAATTACCACGTAGTAACTGTCGCAACCATCCTATTCATATAAAATGCAAACATTTGTGCAAGGGGTACCAAACCTTCTGTGAATTTCGATTTTCAATTTACATGGGTTCAAATGGAGAACGCGGTAAGAAGTTTGCAAAATAAATTTATTCTGCAAAAACGGTTCGTTTTGGAAAGATAAACAAACTTTAAAAAGTTGCTAAAAAACATCACGTGATTAATGGACGACCCCAATGGTGCCGCGAGATTTTTTTCAGCTCGACAAGGGTGGCGCGGCAAAAAAAAAGTTTGATATCCACTGCTCTAGAGAAATAGTGGCATATGTGACAATTTTCGTGTTTTGAGATAATTACACCATTAAACGTATTTTAAACAGAGCTTTCCAGCTATATACTGGTATATTCTTCTCAATCGTATCGCTCGTCTCCGGGCATCGTGACAATAGTATGACCTAGAGAACATAATTGTTGTACTTGTTGTCTCCATTCTTCCCTGTTTTCAGCAGCTTTTGTGCAATCGTTTGTTGCACCTATGGCTTTAGATATTTGATCCACATAGCGCGATGCTGATCTTCCTCGTGGTCTTTATGTCATGGGTCATGGGTCTTTAACCCCCTTTCTTTCTTTGGACTATCAATTGCTCAAGTGATTCGTCCTTTCTTCGCATTATGTGACCGAAATATCTTAGGATGGACTTTTGGATAGTTTTGCTCAGTCGAAGTTCTCGTAGAATGGATTCATTAGTACTTTTTTCCGTCCATGATATCCTGAGCATGCGTCTCCAGGTGTACATTTCAAACGCATCAATTCGTCTTTTGTCAGTCATTTTTAGTGTCCAAGATTCCGCGCCGTATGCGACTATAGGAAATATAAGTGTCTTTATGACTGCCATCTTGGTTCCTTTAGAAATGCTGTGATCCTTCCAAAAACGTGAAAGTTTGGCAATGGCGGTATTGCCCATAGCTATTCTTTTCCTTATTTCCTTTTCACAGCTGCCAGTTCTTGAATTTTGTGAGCCCAAATACACGAACTCCTTTACTACCTCGATTCCATCAATATGCGTTTGAAATTTGCAGTCTTTCTTGGGATCGGTCTATTATCATTATTTTGTTTTTTGTTTTATTCATTTCAAGGTCCACCTCTCCGCTGATTTCTTTCACCTTCTGGAGCAGATTCTTGATCTCTCTTCTGTACTTCCCAGCAACGTTGTATCATCTGCGTACCGTAAATTTGATATTTTGCTGCCTCCTATAGATATTCCTCTATCCCAGTTGTTAGTTGCTTTGCGGACTATCCATTCTCCGTAGAGATTGAATAAAATAGCTGAAAGGATGCACACCTAACGAACTCCTCAGTATTCTCTGAAGGGGTCACTGAGGCAATCTCCTATTCTGACCTGTGCTTCTGCAGATTGATATAGGTTGGCGGTGAGGCTAACAAGATGTCTAGATACTCCCATCTCCAACAAAACGGTCCATAATTTGCTCCATTTTACTTGATTGAATGCCTTTTTGTAGTCAATAAAACAGAGGTATCCAGGTTTGTTAAACTCCCTTAGTTTTTCAATTATCTGTCTGATGTTCAAGATGTGCTCTCGCGTACCTCGTCCCGGCCTGAAACCTGCTTGTTCTTTTGGGATTTGGGGGTGTATGTATGCTTTCAACCTGTCGTGTATATGTAACAATGTTTTGCTGATGTGTGATATTAAGGATATCGTTCTGTAATTTGAACATTGGGTGTTTGTTCCTTTTTTATAGATTGCCACGAATACTGAGGTTGCCCAATCATTCGGCCAGACTCCTGATATCCAGATCTTGTTGCACAGTATATGCAGGAGACTTAACATATTTTCATCACACACGTCAATAATTTCAGCCACTATTTCGTCAGGTCCTGCAGATTTTTTCTAGAGTTTAGACTTTAGAGTCTAGCTTTTTGAGAGCCCATTCCACCTCGGATTTAAAGATTTCTCGTTCTTGATCTTCTGAGTTTGAGATTTCAGGTGGGTTGTCTCCTGGTTGATCTTCGAACAAATTTTGACAGTATTCTCTCCATCTCTTTACAACCTCTGTTTTCTCCGTTATTACTTCTACTTGCTCGTTTTCTACAATTATCGTTCGCGATTTGAAGTCTCTGGTTATCTCTCTGATTTTGGCAAAAGGGTCTCTGGATGCATTTTTTTTATGATGGTCTTCGATTTCTCTGCATATTGTCGATATATAGCCGTTTTTTGTCTTCTTTGTACATTTTCCTTATATCCTTAGATAGTTTACTGTAGTCTTCACGTCGTCCTTCGTTGTTCAAGCCTTTTTTTCGTCCTCTTCCAAAGTTGGTTGTCGTCCATTTGTTTGGTATTTCCGCCGTTTGGTTTTTGGAGTTTTTCGGAGAGTCTGGTTCTATATTAGGTGCTATTGTGTAAGTCCCACCTATTTTTAGACATAGAGGGGGGTTTTGAAGTTCTCAGATTTAATTTTATTTCTTCAATAAGTAGCTGATGATCGGATCCGCAGTCAGCGTCTGGATAGGTTTTGGTATCTATTATACTTGTTCGTCATCTTTGTGGTGTCAGCAGCAAGTCTATTTGATTTCTATACCTATCAACGGGTGACCTCCACGTATATAGTCGCCGTGGGTGATGTGTGAACATTGTGTTCATGATGGTCATATTCTTGTCAGCGCAAAATGGCAATAGGCGCTCCCTCATTACTGTCTCCAAGGCCCCATTTTCCTAGTATGTTTTCAAAGTGGTCTTTCGTTGTTTGAATGGGACCAACTTTCGCGTTGAAGTCACCGATTATTATTGTGATCTCTCTTTCTGGTATAGGGGAGGTCCCCTAGAACCGGACACTTAAAGAATAACAAAACTCTCAACTATAAACTCAATGATAAACTCTCAACTATATACCTAAGCAACACAAATATATCAGAAGTCTCAAATGTTACTTTAAATGTATTAGATACTAAGGAACAAATAACATAGAAAAAGGACGTTTTCAAAAAGGTCCCCTAATGACGGACAGCCAACTTTTCGTTCATTTTTGAACTCGAACATTATTTTAACAAACAATTCGTAAAGATATCTATTACAATAGAACAAATCAACTGTTAATAAAGAAAACTAATCTTAATTCTAATAAACTTTGGTCATAATCAGGAACGTTTTTTATACAATCACCAAACTTCAATTGTACAGCCTGCAAAAATCACAAATGTAGTTAACTGAGCGCTCTTCAACATCAGCACACGCTTCATGAGCCCACTGATTGCAAGCCTGACGGCAAATCCAATCTTCATCATTATCTTCGTGTTAGATTAAACAAGTTGTTGTATTTTCAGTCACTGATGTTGATGATTTTGATGTTTGAGATATCGTTGTCTTTGGAGTTGCATTCGATTTCTTGGTTCTTTTTATTTTAGTCCGGTCGTTAGTTTTTTTGCCTTTCAGTTATTGCATTTTAACTACTCGAGCTTTAGTCTTTGTTGCCTTATTTTCAATGAGTGCATTTTTGTAGGGGGAGGATGTTAAAATCTCACTTTTCTCAGCTTTTCTTCATCGAATCACGGCTCTCTTTACTGCAGCGCTTGGAACTGGTGATAGCTGATGAATTACAGTGACAATTGCATTGCTTGTTGACGGTTGAGTATCAACATTCTCCTTTTCATTGACGTCGAAAGGCTCCTGAAACAAGTCTTCGGGTGTACCCGTATTGGCGTTATTGCAAATGTTCACTTCAGCTGCTGAATTTGATGCTAAACCGCTCTCATCAGACTTGTTGACTCAGGCCTTCTCAAGCTGAGATCTGGATGGCGTTTCATAAAACTATAATACAAATGTTTACCAGCACTTTTCTTGGCCATGTTGAATCGATGGGTTAGTTTTAATTGCTCCGCGAGATCAAAAGCCAATTTTAGAAATTCTTTTCTGGTTTTTTGGAATGCATCTATTGGACATATCTACTACGTGCGCAATTAGTGCTTCTTCGTACTCCTCGGTAAAAGTTTTGTCAAATCTTCCTTTTCTGAGTTTTATTTCTTTTCCTTGTTTTAATTTTTTGATGTAGTCGAACAGTGTACTTTTTGGCACATTATAGAATTCCGATGACTCTCTCAGAGAAAATTTGTTTGACATCATCTTATCGATGGCTTTTTTTAATATTTCTTCTTTGGGGATGTTTTCACAACTCGGTTTGGGTTTACTCATGTTGAATCTAAAAAGAAATGCACAAAAATGATGACTACAATAAAAACAAACTTGCTGTAAAACTGTCCGGTATTAGGGGACTTTGAGAGTGTTCGAACTTAGGGACCCTTAGGTACATACAAAAAAAAATCTCATTCACATTGTGTGTTATGAATTACAAAAAAAAACGCATGCGTTATATCAGATGAGTACAATAGCAATCATAATAACACTGAATATCATCTCATGCTTTAAATTCTGTTTACAGACCCCAAAAAATTACTTCGAACAAGGTTTTTATTAACCTCAAAATTTGCACCACGACGAACAAGTTAGCACTGGCTATTGGCACACCCTACACACTTACCTTCGGAAGAGCTTCCTAACTTTCTAACCGTGGCACAAACAAGAAATTGGCGTGCTTCTTCGCACTGATTCAAATACTGTCCGGCTTTAGGAGCCGTCCGGGCTTAGGAGACTTCCCACTACTATCGGTTTCCTTTAGAATGTCCGAATAGAATTCCTAAATTTCTTCATCGGATGTGTCTGAAGAAGGGGCATATATTTTTAAGATGTTGAGCTTTGTAGGTGTTGTGTTGTTTTATAGACATTATTCTGCTGCTTACACAGTTATACCCTAATACTGATGATGTATTTCGGGCTGACCAAAAATTCTACATCATGTTTGCTCTCCGTTTCATGTCCTGAGTAGTACATCATATTGTCATTTTCTGTTTTGGAGTGGCCATGTCCTTTCACTGGTATATTAGAACAGTAATATTTCCACGTTCCAAAAATAGATCTCTCTGTATTGCATTTCATTAGATTTTATTTCATTTCTAAGGCAACACTGGCAATAACTCAATACAATAGATTTGTTAGCCTCCTGTATTGTAAAGCTAGCTTTGACATCGTGTTTACGTCAACCGAAACAAGATTTCTACACAAAATGTTGCAAAGTACAGCTACTATGCGGTAAAGTGACCAGTAAATTTTAACCTTTCAAGTATACTTACAAAATAAAATAAAGTTTAAGACAATAAAATCTAATTTAGAAAAAGCTACTTTACATCATATTTGACGCGATTATGTAAAAAATAAGAGTATTTTTTTATTATAAAATAGTGATACATGTACCTAATAAATTTGAATTAATAAAAATTGTCAAAGTTTGTGAGTACCACCATTAAAAAAGTAAATAATTTCCAATATTGTTATAATCTAAATCTATTTGTTTCTTAAATAATAATTATCGGCCAAAAAATCTGGAGCGTTGTAAAATCAACGTTTCCGCACTCTAATGTAAATAACTATTACGCACGAAATTTGTATAAGATTTTTTGGCTCACAATTATTATTTAAGAAACAAATAGATTTCGATTATTTACAAAATTGGAAAATATTTAATATTTTTATGGTGGTACTCACAAACTTTTATTTTTGACATTTTTATTAATTCAAATTTATTACAGGTACATAATATGTCATTTTGCAACAGGTCCTTAGTCTATATTTTATAATAAAAAATCACTCTAATTTTCTACAATATCGTGTCAAACATGGTGTAAAGTAGCTTTTTCTAAATTAGATTCTATTGTCTTGTACAGTTTATATTGTAAGTATCCTTGAAAGGTTAAAATTTACTTGTCATTTTACCGCATAGTAGCCGTACTTTGCAACATTTTGTGTTAAAATCTAGTTTCGCTTGACGTATAACATACGTATAATATACGTAATATACCAAACGAACTTTTGTGTTATCAATCATTACTTATCATTCATCGCGGACTGTTACATACCTGTATGTTATGAGGTATTTACATAGTTCATGAACTGTAAAATAATTGGCATTTACAATAGTGGTCGTAGATAAAATCATTTTTGGCCTCCTGAATTGTAAAGCTAGCTTTGACATCGTGTTCAAAGCTAGCTTTGCAATTCAGGAGGCCAAAAATGATTTTATCTACGACCACTATTGTAAATCCCAATTATTTTACAGTTCATGAACTATGTAAATACCTCATAACACACACGTATGTAACAGTCCGCGATGAATGATAAGTAATGATTGATAACACAAAAGTTCGTTTGGTTTACGATTCGTTGATTGGTTGAGAGCTGCTACTATTGTTAAATATAGGGTTAAACTGGAGTGCTCCTAGATATAGGCAACCCACTGTACGCATTTTTCGGATGCAAGACACATAGGTATAAGGAAAATAAATTTGAAGGGGTATATAAAAATTAACTATTGAATTTTGTTTCTTATTTCGGGTCGAGAAGTCGCGCCACCGCGCGATATTTTTACTTTACCACTATAACAAATATAAATTTAATTTCAGCCTTTCCGGAGCTCTATAACAATTATTGAGTCTGTTTAGGACTACCAATACAAATCTCACATAAAATTTGTTATTATGCATAAAAAGTTATTTTACAGCTTTCAGTCCACCCTCGTGCTACTCAACAAAAAACCATAAAAATAACGTTGTTTTTAAGATCAAGTCTTTCCGATACCTTAAGTGGATAGAAATCTGTGGACGCGTTTCGAGATTTATCTCTCATCAGCAGAGCTTTGCTTCCATCAACAATAATTTGTAAACCACTTACTTGAAAATCCATGTGGTGTTTAGGGTTAGATGTTTATAATTTTGATATTTTGTAAGAGAGACATGAACTTAGCTATTATTGAACTGAACTACTATTGAACTTAGTTATTGATTGAACTGATAAGATAGAACTCGAGTTCTTAGATTAGAACGATAGTTTTCTAAAACGTAGGATGGTTTCCCCTAAAACCATCCTACGTTATAGAAAACAAAAATTGGTGTTAATTTGTTTATTTATTAAATTGAACATCACATTTCAATTAAATTTATATTTGTCATTTGTAGAAAACATAAAACATAATGATTTTTAATTTAAAACATAAGTAATTTAGAGACTATTATTAAGGTGTGAGTAAGACACCGTAGTCAGGTGAATAAATATTAACTTATAAAAAGTCTTTTCATTGCCTATTTCCAATAAAACAAGCGTTGAATAATAGGGATAATAATAACCAACGTATAAGTTTTGATGTTCATATTCCTAATTTCGGAAGGAAAATATCGTTTTTGTACCGTTCTTAAATATTAGATTTTTAAATTTTAATGGAATGACATTTTTTGTTAGTATTTTTGTCACAAAAATTTTAAAAATATATTAAAATCGTCCTTCGTCTTATCGTTCTGATAAATAATAACGAAGTCGACCGATAAACAGAATAGTGCACATTTTGAAGGCTTTTGGTGAAATGACGTAATTATTTAAAAAAATTTAAAAAAATATTTACATATATTATTTTTACGTGGTATTTCTAATTGGAAGTGTAGATTAATCTCTCAAAAACTTGTATGGCATTGCCTTCATTTTAATCTAAAAATTAGCGATATAACCTTTTTGAGGCAGCGTCTTTTCATACCAATTGAGAGATTAGAGTAAAACATTTAATGTTACATTGCTCAGTAAGACTTATTACGGTACTTATATCCATCGATTTCCTCATTTGTGATGTCGCAAAATATGTTATTAATTTATTTTTTTTATTTACATTTTAGGGGAAGCTAACGGTTGCCCAATTATAAGCTTCCACAGATTATAAAACAAAGGAACTTAGTACAGATTATTAATATAAAGTATTAAGCGTCTACAAACATACGTATATACACAAATAGTGAAGCCACATTAACACTATCCAGAAGAAAGTGGTAAATAATGTAAATAGTGATACAAAATAGAAACGAAATAAGTAAACAAAATAAAGAACGATGTGGTTAATTCAGTTAACATTAAGCTGTCTTTTAAGCTGGTTTTAATTTAAACTAAAGAAGTCGAAATGCTGGAAATGATTATTGTACGTTGTCATTAATCTTATTAAAGGAGAATTGCCATATGAGTTAGACTTAATAGGAGGGATATAAAACAAATTATTATTTCTAGTAGTTCTCCTTGGAACAAAAAAATCCAGGTTTGTAATAAATAATTCAGTTTTAATGAGATTGTTCAGTACTTTGTGAAGAAAAATCATATCTGCATTTGTTCTTCTCTGTTCAAGAGTTAACAAACGGAAATTTTGGTAACAATTCCTACCTGTGTCCTACCATTTCATAACCTAGCTGTGATCGAACTATAGAGGTGTATAACATAATTGCTGTTTCAATATTAGTGAAAGACTTAATAGATCCCAACAAAAAACCTAATAATTTATACGCTTTTCTAGTTATACTATCTATATGGCCAGTTAAAAGTAATTTAGGGTCGAAAACAATACCTAAATCGCGAATACTGCTGAGCCTAGTTAGAGCTATGCTGTTCATGTTATAAGGATAAGTGATTGTGTTTATATTTCTGCTAAAACTAACAACAGAACATTTATTTAAATTTAAGGTTATATAGTTTGCACAGCAGTAACGGTATAAACGTGAAAAATCCTCCTGCAGTAAGACGCAATCCATATTATTCTCAATAACCCTAAAAAACTTTAAATAATCTGCATACAAAAGAAATTTCCTATTTTTGAAAACTGTTAAAATTGTGTTGATATACAAATTGAAAAGTATGGGACCTAAATGAGATCCTTGAGGTACCCCAGAAGTAACATAAATTTGCCTAGATTGAAATCCGTTGCAGAAAACAAATTTAGATCTATTTTTAATGTATGATTCGATCCATCTTAGAAGTGATCCATTAATACCACCGTAAGAAAGTTTATGCAACAATAAGTTATGGTGTACAATGTCAAAAGCTTTACTGAAATCTGTGTAGATTACGTCAATTTGTTTACGAACATCCATATTGCTACAGTAATTAAAAATTCAGTAAATGGAATTAGGTTATTCAGGACTGATTTGCCTGGACAGAAAGCAGTTTGTTCAGGAATGATTATATTATTCACATCATCTTTTATTTCATGAATTATTAATGACTCGAAAATTTTGCTAAAAATAGACAAAAAGATATTGGTCTGTAGTTTGAAATATCACATCTGTTGCCAGATTTAAAAATTGGTGTTATAAATGACGTTTTCCAGACAGTGGGAAACAACCCCAAATTCAAAGATTGGTTAAAAATTATGTAAAGTGGTTCTGTTAAGTAATGGGCACACGTTTTGATGAATTTGGGATGTATTCTATCTGGTCCACATCCTTTATTAATATTTATATTTTCAAGTTCAGTTAATATTTTTGTTTTACTGAGATATAAAGAGCTCAAATTTACAGTGGCCAGAATACGATCAGTTGCGGTTGGTAAACTGCTAATAACAGTATTATTAGTGCAGTAAACTGACTCAAAATGATCAGCAAACAAGTTACAAATTTTAGCACCTGAAGAGGCTTCTATGTTATTGTAAATTAAAGTATTTGGAATACCATTATTATTCTTTATGGTGTTGATGTGGCTCCAAAAGTTTTTGACATTATTTTTTATTCTGGCTTCCACAACATATATATAATTTTTATAATCAGCATCCATTTTGACTTTTACTCTCCGTCGCAACAATGAAAATGTGAGATAATCTGACTGATTACTGTATATTTTCCATTTTTTATGACATTTGTGTTTTTCAATTATTATTTTAATTAATGATTTGGAAAACCAACGGGGGCAATTACAAGATTTGCGAGTTTTAAGTGGTACATATTTATCAATCAAACTATATAATATGCTGTAGAAACAATCAACGTTCTTATCGAGATCGGTGTAGTTAAGTCTTGTCGACCAATTTATGCAGGAAAGTTTAAAAATCAACTCATGATAATCACTTTTGTTAAAATCGTAATAAGATGACACATTTGGTAACAGTTTATCGTATTTTTTTAAATGAAAAATAAATTCTAATGGAGGGTGATATGAGTCGATTTTACTCATTGGAGTGAGAGATGAGTCAATTTTAATTACTTTTGTAAAAAACACCAGATCTAATATCCTATTCATTTGATTACATATACCGTTATATTGATTTAAGTTACACAAGGCTGTCGTGTTAGTAACTTCTAAATGAGTGTCCAGTCTTTTGCGGAATGAGGGAATTAACTTGTCATTTAAACAAACCCAATCAATTTCAGGGAGGTTGTAATCACCCACTACTATGAAGTCATCATTAGGATGCTTCATTGGCAGATTGATAAGTTTGTTGCAATGATTCTCATAAGTCTGCAAGTCACTGAGGGGTGGAAAGTATACACAGCACAAATGAATTTTTAAATGTTTCGAAGCACTTAATGTTACCCAAACATCTTCAGCTAATGAGAACCAGTTTAATTGTAATTTAGAGATGAATTTCTTGGAGACCAAGATCAACACACCACCACCTTGCGAGTTATTATGATTGTTGCGGTCGCGCCTATAAACACAAAATTTATTCAGATCACAGATTTCAGAGTCAGGAACAGAGTTATTTAGCCATGTTTCAGTAAGAAATATAATGTCTAGATCACAGGATGATGATTGGTTATAGAAGTTAACTAATTTTGTTTTAATGCCGCGAACATTTTGGTAATAAATCTTTAAATCCATGAAGGGCTATTTTTTTGTTTATAAGTTGATGTTTGTGTGTATTTATTTTCTCTTCGGAATATCGTTATTAGTTTTAATTAAAATAATAGGAGAAGAATCATTTTTTCTAGCAAAAATTCTACAATTCCGCACCCAGGCATATTTAAAACCCTTATCTCGCGCCACGAGTTTTGCATCGCGCAGTAATAATTTATTGTTCGGACTGAGGTGATCATTAATATAAATATTATTAGATTGTAAATAATTTAGATTTGTTGTAGTTAGGTTTTTATTATTGCGTGCTGCTGATATGACTGAATCTTTTTTAAGGCGTGAAACAAATCTAACAATTATGTTCTTTGGTGTAGAATTGTTGTGATTGAAAGATGCAACTCTGTGAATGGCGTCTATGTCTTGGTCCGCAATTGGAATGTGTAGTGTCTCGCCAATCTTTTTTATTACTTTGCTGCAAGTATTTTCGCAATAATTTTCGTTTGCAACTTCTGGGATTCCATGAACTTCAATATTATTTATGCGAGAGCGCTGCTCATAATCTTCCAGTTTGCATTTTAGAACATCGCATTCTGCTTTAAGCGGTTCGATCATATTTATTTTAGTAACAAAAGTATCTAATTTATTCTCAAAAGTATTCATTTTGGCCTGGAAATCGTCAATTTTATCGCTGCAAAATTGAACGGCTTTTTTAAGCTCAAATAATGAGGCTGAGATCTCTAAAAGGGATGTTTCACTTGCGGTAATCGGAGGAGTAGTGGGTGAGATAATAGCTGGTAACGATCTACAACCAGTGCATACCCAAATTAAATTTTTGGAATTAATTAAGGCCACTTTTTCCTCATTACTAATATTCAAACAACTATAGTGATCTTCTGACATTTACCCGCGCACGTGGCGCCCTTATCTCTTCGATTAGCTGATAGCTGATTCGCAGACGCTGCAGCAACCGTTCGATGGAGCCATAGTGTTGTTACGATGAAGAATTAAGGCGAAGAGATTTACAATGATTAGCTGGTCCACTGGCGGCTTGTAGTTTTGTTGACCTTGCTTCGCAGGTAAAGGTTTATCACTAATTATTAAAAATGAGTGAATAGATTCTTAATCACTATTATTTTATGTGACAAACTTATATTATTATTAATTACATATAAAAAAGAATATTGCACAAAAGATGATATTTGTTAACACAGCGTTATTAAAAAAAGAGAAAAAAAACTAAGAAGATGAACGCTTAGAAAGATAAGAAGTTTTAACAGACGTGCATTCTCGTTGAACTATCGAGAACGAATATGTCTTACATAACATGTTAGTAGGGACCGTACTAGATTCTTGCAACAGAATAGGATCGTTTCCTAACTCCTAAATCTATATAAATAATTATTAATCTTCTTGGAATAATATGTTTAAATAAATTATATAAATTCTAAAACATTCCATTTGGAATATAGAACCGCGACCAAAGCCTTTTCAATGTGATCCTTGATTGCGAGTTGCTTAACTTCCGTCCACGTTTTTCCAACATCTTCCGCCTCTTTTCTAACGATTCTTCGCCAAGTTGTTTAGATATATTCAGAGGTCTTAATTTGATATCCGTTTCTATTTGAGGATTTGGTATGAACTGGGTGTCATACTGAAAAAAATGTCAACTGAAGTCATTAATAGAAGATTGTTAAGCTCCAAAAGGATATTTTTGGTATTATATAGGCACAAATATGTGAATCTACGTCTTTAAGTCAAATCAGATAATTTTATAAACATGTTTCTACACATGTTTATGTTGATTCAAGACTCCAAAATCTTGTTTTAAAATATCCGGTTATTTACTTTATTTATTTAGCGTATGATGTACAACATATAAACACAAAAAAAAATACAGATCCATAAGTTCGATACAATACAAATAACATTAATCAAACACAACTAAGTGCTTAATTTTTTATATCCAAGCTTTTCATCCATTGCACTGAGTCAGGAGAGCTATGTTCAGGTCCTCGAGACTTCCAATGAAGGCACAAAGGGGACAATCCAACACTACATGAGCCATTGCTTGAAGAATGTTACTACAGTCACAGTATGGGCTGACAGTCGAACGCCATTTATGGAGAACTGTGGCTGTTTTTCCCACGCCACATCTGATACGATTAAGCCGACTCCAAGCACACCTAGGTAGATTGTAGCCAGGGAGTTTTAATGTGGGATTCTCAACTGTCAGAATCCCTTGCGGTATAAATAATTTCCACTCATTGTGCCATTTGTCCTAGAGATTGAAGTTAAAATTTATCAATTTCAAGGCAGTTTTGCAGGCTGCTTTGCGAGACTTCATAGATGTTAATATAAATGTTCCTAGTTATCTGACGTCCTCGTTTATTGGTAGTGCCATGTTCTTGATGACTCTTGGCCATAAGTGGAGGTAAAATGTTACTCAACACCGGAAGCCACTGGATTGGTGTAGGGAGCAATGTTCCTGTAATGATACGCATGCTATGATGAAGCTGAATATCCACAAGCTGAGTGTCGCAGCTATTAAGCCACACCACAGAGCAGTACTCAGCCGAAGAATAGACAAGTGCTAGAGCAGTTTTGTACTTAATGGGTTGGCATCAGCGCCACATGATGTTCCGGCTAGACGCTTTAGGAGATTGTTACGGTTCTTAAGTTTTGCATCTGATTTAAGAAGAAGATCTCTATAAGTTAGAGATCTGTCTAAAATCATTCCCAGGTATTTAGGGGTGGTATTGTACTGTACAACGCTATCACCAAAAGTAACTTTTGGGCTATAGTTTGCAGTCTTATTGTTCAGGTGAAAGGCAGTTACTTAGCTTTTCTGAGGGTTGGGTTGAAATCGCCATTTACTGAAGTAATCATCTAAAGCTGCAAGGTCTAAGGTGAGCACATCCTCTGCTTCTTGAAAGTTATTTCGTTGAACAGTGAGGTTTATATCATCTGCGAATATGAATTTACGGGTCACAGTTATAGGCAGATCATGGGTGTACAAATTAAAAAGAGCAGGCAAGAGGACGGAACCTTGAGGTAATACATTATTCAGTTTTCTGAATGGGCTTCTATTGTTCTCGAAATGCACTTGAAACAGTCTGTTACTTAGCCTATTGCTAATCAATGTGTTAATCTTTATGTAAGGAACAACCTTCATCAGTTTTAATAATAGACCTTCTATCCAAACTGCTCCAAATGCTGTTGAGAGATCCAGAAATACAGAGACGCTTTTCTTTTCGACTTCACGAAGGTACTTCGTGAACTTTTGACTCCAGCGCGGAAACCTGCTTCTTCAATTGTAATTATCGCTTCAATTGCAGGTGCTAGTCGATTCAAAATCAATATTTCTAGAACCTTGTAAGTAACAAAAAGAACGTGTAGAACGTCGCCATGTGCAGTTTTCTGTTGAGTGGCATGTGCACCACACAGTGCGGCTTATGGTATGGGGTGCTATTGTTTATTGAAGCAGGTCTCAGTTGGTATTCATCTGAAGCACTATGAGTCCACCGATATGTTGATGAAGTAGCAGAACCCCATATCTTTCCATTCCTCCAGGAGCTGCCGGACCTGAATTTCCAACAGGAAATGCCTGTCCCCACATTTCAAGGCATTCTATGGAGCGCTTCGAAGAGGCTAACGTCAATATCTTGTCGTGGGCACCCAGATCTCCTGACCTTTCGCCCATCGAATATGCGTGGGTAGAAGACTCAAGTACATGATGGGTAGAAGACGCAACGAACTACAGATTTCCTGAAATACAATACCTCAGGGAAAAATCGAAAACCTGGTGGAATCCTTGCCAAGAAGGCTGCATGTGTGTGAAACTAATTGGTCCAACACATTATTAATAAAAAAAACGTATGCGGTCATGCGACCCCCCGTTAGGAACGAAGTTCCTCGCGCATTTAACAGAATCGAGCAACTTCTTTTTTTGAATTATTATTAAAATAATGAAAGTGAATGCATATATTTTTATTGAATGTTCTGGAAAATATGAATAAACAAACTAAATCTCCATATTCAAACTCAATACAAAGTACCAACTTATTGCAGCGGAACACAGCTTGAAGATATAAATATATTCAACCTTTTCGAATCTCTATAATATTCTTCTTATTAGGAATATAAAGACGATTTCTACGAATCACTAAAAGTACGAGATACTACGAATCACTATGAAGTATTTATCTTGCACTAGTTTTGACATGCATTTAAGTAAGGTGAATTATAAAGTTGCTGTTGAAGAAATGATGCATATATTTGAAGAAGTAAAATTCCTATAAAAGATTCGAGACGCGTTTCGAGATTTATCTCATCAGTGCAGCTTTGATTTTATTAATCTCGAAAAGCGTACATGTATCTGCAGAATGACTACTTACTTAAGTTATCGGAAAGACATGATCTTAAAAACAATGTTATTTTTATTGTTTTTGTTGAGTGTCAGTAAGGTGGAGTGAAAGCTATTAAATAACTGACAAATTTCAAATCAGATTTGTTTTTGTAGTCCTAAAAGGACTTTTAATTAATTGTTATAGAGCTCCGGAAAGGTAAAATATGTTTATATATTCAGGCTGTGTTCCGATTGTTTTAAGTTTTTATGATTATCTATAACGTAGGAAGATTTTACCAATTCTACTTTTATTTTATTTTTCCTTTTTTCTCTGTCGATACTCTTTTTGACCCTGAGCTTGTGATTTCAGTATTGCCTCTGTATAATGTATATAAATATAGTAAAAAAAATAACAAACACTGTAATCTCATATATGATAAATCTATATAAACAGTAAGCGATTGCTTCAAATTATAATATTTTAAGAACCTTCTTTTCTGAATCAATATTTTGTATAATTGCTTTTTTTTCTTTTTTCTTTTTTCTCTGTCGATACTCTTTTAGACGCTAAGCTTGTGATTTCACTATTGTCTCTCTAAAATTTAAATGTCATAATGATTTAGTGAAATCTCTTAGATTGTCTAAAACCGAAGTTATCGCATGATCAGCCGACAGTTGGATTCTATTTGAAATACTTGATACGACTAGCTAGTTCGTGAAACCATCTGAAATATGTTTCTTTATTTATCTCTTTATTAATAGGTCTGATAATTAAGACACGTAGCTTTATACTATCAGATGACAGCACTTAGGCATATCTGGAAACGTTGATTCAGTAAGTAAGATAGTTTAAATCCCAGTTAAATAAGTTCCTCATAAAATTTCATGAGCTGAGCTGGCATGAGATTTCATGAGCTACACCAATTAGATGAACTACTCAGATCATGCAATGGCTCAGTTCTAAACAAACTGACTGATTTCACTATATCACCACGACATATATAAATATAGTAAATATCAATCTCTCAAATTACATGTAGGATATACATTGTTTACACAATGTTAGCAATTGCTTCAAATTGTACAGTTTTATTTTTATAAACTTACCTTTTTTCAGTATTTTGTATCCTTTCTTGACATTCCATTTATCAACAATAAAATAAGGAAATTTTCAAAAGGTCTGCTTAATATAAATATTTTATTTACAAAAATATAAATCGAATTTAAATATCTGACCGTTCAATTATAAAATACATGCAATACATGAAAACTAAACGCATAATGATAATTAATTAAATAATTAAACAGATTGAATTGTTTGCATTGCACCGAGTGTGAACTATCATAATGAACTTGAATACGGAGCGATCCAAGGCCGATTGAAACTACTAAAACATTCAAGTGTGCGAAATAATTCAAGTTAATCTTTATTTACATATAAAATTTAACTTGATTTAGAAATAAACAATATCAAAGAATCTACACAAAAATATTAAAATACAATACATACAAACATTTTAAAATGAAAAAAGATGTTCCTGGCTAACGTTTGTATCATTTGTAACATTTGTAACAGCCGTAACGTTCATTTGTTTTAGTAAGTGAGCATGCTGATGAGTTAATATACACACATACGAGATCTATTTTAAATAGATTTATTTATTTAAAGAAATGTTTTAACATGATTTGTTACATTTTCAAGTAGCAGTAAATATTATTATTACCATTATTAACATGATAAAATTTGCAAATCTGCAACACGATTGTGGAGGTGGTGTTTTGAATATGCAGGTTGAGGTCGATTAACAGGCTAAAATATTGTAGAATAATTTGAACAAAAATGCATTTCAGTCTAGAATTTGCGTTTAATTTTAAGAAATCATATTTGAAAATAATCGATACTAAAAATTAAAATATTAACATATTATAAAAAAATAAAGTCAGGCGCAATATCGCGAACCAAGAATAGACAGAGGCGGCTTAAGGTAAAAATAAAAATAATAAATAAATGTCAACGAAAAGAAACAGGATAGACTTAGTGGAGAACAAACTAGTTTAATAAAACCAACAAAAGTTACTAATAAAATTGAGATCATAGAAAACAAAGTGGGAAAAGACGATATGAAGGAAATAAAAGAAATGATGAAACAAATGATTGATGCCCAAAAACAAATGTCGGATGAAATAATTCAGCTGAGAAACGAATTGAAAGTAAAGGAAGAAGTATGGAAGGAAGAGAGAAACGAATTTATTTGAAGATTGGAACGGCTGGAGATGGATATGGAAAGAAGAGAAAGATCAAAGAGAAAGCACAATATAATAATTAAAGGACTAGAGAGCAGCAAAAACAATAAAGAAGATATTAAAAATATGCTTAAGGTAGACATAGAGGTAGAGGTAAAAGTAAACAAAGCATTCGAACTGAAAAAGACTAACATGAACATTGTAGTAGCTGATCTCGACTCTATGGAATCAAAGATCGCAATAATGAGGAATAAGAACAAACTGAGAGAGAAGAACATTAACATCTACATAGATAATGACCTAAAAATCCAAGAACAAAGAATCCAAAAAGCAATAAGAGAGAAAGCAAAAGTGGAAAAGGGAAGAGGCAATAGAACTAAAGTAGGCTACCAAAAATTATGGATCAATGAAACTTTATGGAAATGGTCAGAAAAAGAAAATAGATTATATCAAAAAAACTAAGTAACATAATAGACCATGAACTAAAGAAGACAAAGGCAATGCATAAGGAATTGAATATTAAAGACCAAAGTAATAACAAAGACAGAAAGTTAACAAAAAACCAAAATAAAGAACCAAAGAAGGCAAAAATAAGAATAGGAACATGGAAAGCGAGAGGCATAAAGGGGAAAGAAGTCGAACTAGTCGATGAATTTGAACAGGCAAACCTAAAATTGCTAGGAATTACAGAAACAAAAATGAAAGGAAATGGAGCAAAAGAGATAACAAACGGGCACCTTTACATATCGAGTGGAGTTAAAGAGAAAGCAAGAGCAGGTGACGCAAGTATTGTACACAGAGAAAAAAAAGAACTTATAAAGAGATGGAAAACAACAAATGAAAGAATAATGACAATTGAACTTAAAATAGGAAATCAGATGGCGTCAGTGGTAATAACATACGGCCCAGATGAAGACGAACGAAAAGAGAAGATAGACGAATATTGGGCACAAATGAATGGAAATTTGGGAACCGAAGGGACGACATACATACTAGGAGACATAAATCCTAGAGTAAGGAGGAGAGATGGAGTATACAGAGAAACAATTGGACAATATGGTGAAGACAAACGTAACAACAATGGAAAAAGTCTATTGGAATTTTGCATGCTGCATGACCTGATAATAATGAACACATTCTACAAATATAAAGACATCCATATGTATACCAGAGTTCAACCAAGCAGGGAGGAAAAATCTATAATAGATTATAAAATAGCAGCAAAGGAAAACAGAAAAACAATACAAAATGTAAGAGCTATGAGGAGTTACGAAATAGGAAGCGATCATTATCTGATAATTAGCGAACTGACAACAATAGAAGAAAACCAAAGAAAAGAAATAGGTAATAAGAAAAAGTTTGACGAAACAATTTACACCTATTAATTAAAGGATGCAAAAATTGCAGAAGAATATGAGAAAGAAGTGACCAAATCAATCTAGACTTTGGGAATCAAAGACAACAAGAACATAGAAGCAATGTTTAAGAGAATTGAATTGAGATTGAATTGAATTGAATAAAGCAATGTTTAACATGAGAACATTTAAGACAATTATAAGTCAAGCGGCCAGAAGAATATGTGGAACAAGTAAACAAAACCAATACAAAAAACAAACTGCTTGGTGGAATGAAGAGGTTAGAGAGCAGGTTAAAGAGAAGAATCGAAAATGGAACAAATACCTAAACGAGAAGGCGGAAGAAAGCTATAACATCTATAAGCAAGAAAGACAGAAAACGAAAAACATAATTATAAGAGAAAAACAAAAGCCCTAAGAAGCATTAGGACATAAAATGGAAGATAACTTTAAGGAGAATCAGAAAGTATTCTACCGAACACTAAAGAACCTACGAAGCAACCGTAGAGAAGAAACTATAACTATAAAAAACGATAAGGGAGAATTGATTATGAAAGAAGAGGAAGATATGGAGAGATGGAGAAACTACTTTACTGAATTACTAAATAGGGGCTATGTTTTGGCCGAAGAGGAAGACACAAGTGAACAAATGATCAAGAAAGAACAGGAAGAAACCACAATATACAAAGCAGAGATAGAAGAGGCGATTAGAGGATTGAAATATGGAAAAGCCCCCAGGAATCGATAAAAAAACAACGGAAATGGTAAAATATATGAGTAAGAAACAATAGGCTACCTGACAAGACTATTTAATCAAATATGGATGCAAGAAGTAATGCCACAAGAATGGGAGATTGGGCTAATTCTTCCAATTTACAAAACAGGAGACAAGAAGGAATGTACCAACTATAGAGGCATATCACTGATAGGGACACTAATGAAAATATTTGAAAAGGTAGTGGAGAAAAGACTAAGGAAACAAATTGAAAACCAAATAGATGAAGCACAAGCTGGTTTCCTACCTGGAAAAAGTACCCAAGAGCATATCTTCACACTAAAAACTCAAATAAACAGAGCCAAAACAACGGGGAAAAAAACTATATATAGCATTTAAAGAATATGGAAAAGGCATTTGATTTGGTACCCAGGCTAAATATATGGGAAAGCTTGGTTAAAAAAGGTGTTGACCACAAAATGAAACAAATTGGTAAATGTATATATAACAAAACAAGGAATATTATCAGTAAAAACCAAAAATCGGAAGAATTTGAAACCAAACAACAACTAACCCCCGACAGTCTAACCCCCGACAAGGAGGGAGGAGCCTCAGCCCATTACTATTTCTTGCGTTTATTGACGAAATAATTAAAAAAGTACAAAAGAAAACAAAAGCCCTACACATTGGATACAGGAATATGGGGAGGGTATATGTAAGTGTGTGTGCGTTCGCAGACGATATAGCAATAACTGCAGGATTGGAGAAGGAATTAGAAGACAAACTGAACATATGGCAAGACGAACTGACTTTCAAGAATGGAATGAAAATGAGCACAGAAAAAACAAAAATTGTAGTGATATCTAATGACCCAATACAAACAATCATTCGTCTCAATCAAAAACAAATACAACAAGTAAAAGAATACAAGTACCTAGGAGTGTCAATAGATGGAAAAGAAAGCCAAGAAGCAGACATGCAACACATGAATAAGAAACGCAAACAAGTCATATCAAGCCCTAAATAAAATAATTCTATACAAAAAAGAAATAACGAGAACAACAAAAATGAAAATATACAAATCAATATGTAGACCAACCCTAACATATGGATGCGAATCGTTGGTTCTAACGCAACGAGAAATAAGTGAAATAAGAGCCATAGAAATGAAGTACTTAAGGAAAGTATATGGAGTAAATATAATGGACAAAATAAGAAGTGAAGATATAAGAAATGAACTGGAACTTAAAGGAATAGAAGAGTTCATAGAAGAGAGAAAATTGGGATGGTGGGGTCACCTACAAAGAATGAACGAGAAGGCTCAAATGAAAAGAGTATGGGAAAGCAGAATGCCAAAAGAAAAAAACGAAGAAGACCAAGGAAATCATGGGACGAGTTGGTGCGAGGATTAATAGAAAAAAGAGGGTTACAGGTGAATGAAGCAAAGAAGATGGCGAAGGACCGGAAGAAGTGGAAGGTATTAATTAAAAAGAATGTAAAATAGATAGGAAATAGCTTACATCCTAGCGGGTAGAAAGCAGTTTTGAGTATATATATACATATATATATATATATATATATATATATATATATATATATATATATATATATATATATATATATGTATATATTTCAATATTTATTATTTATTACTATCGTAAATTCCCTTTAAAGAGAGAGTGTAAAGTTGAACAAAAATCATGTCAACTCAGTCATGCGGCGACGTTCTTCCCAAATCCTATTCATTCGTGCACTATGTTCTTTCTTCCGTTCGTCCGTCCACTTTTTTCCTGGTATCTTTGGGAGCAGTTCTTTATCAAATTTATGGTGCATTATGGCGTTTCTAAATTTAACCCGAGCATTCATGTCGTGTATCGTGATGTTTAGCTGCTTGAGGTCTTCTTCAGTTTTCTGTATTCATTTGGACCTATTAATGTTGAAGGTAATTTTGAAAATTTGTTTCGTAATTCTGTTCTGGTCCATTCTGTATATGTGACCAAAAAAATTAGCTCGTCTCTTTCTGAAAGTGTCAGTGATAGGTTCTACGGTTTTATATATTTCTGAAGATGGTCTCTTAATCCATATTCCCACTTAATTTACCGACCAAAAAAAATTTCGGAGAATTTTACGTTCTTGTTTCTCTATTTCTTTGATTTTTGAGTAACCTTGAATTAATGTTGTTTCTGCGGCATAAAGTGCTTCAGGAACTGTTTTGTAGTGTTGTAGTTTTGCATTAACAGATATTGATTTTTTGTTATAATGATTCCAAGTAAGTCGGTAGGCTCTCTGTAATTTTTTTACTCGTTCTTGATTTGCTATTATATTTAGGCCGGACGGTTGGATGATTTCTCCTAAGTATTTAAACTGGGAAACTCTGGATACAGAACCATATTGTGTCTTGATGGGTAGATTGTCGGACGGGGATCGTTCTATATACTGTGTTTTTTCATAAGATATCAGGAGGCCAGCCTTTTGTGAAATTTCGTGTAATTTTTCAAGTGCATGCTTTGCTGCTTCTCTGGTATTCGATAATATTGCAAGATCATCAGGAAACGCCAAACATTTCATATTAGCTCTATAATTAGCTCTATAATAGTGTTAGTCTCTAACACTTCTCTAACTCTTCTCAAAGAAAAAACTAAATTCTACGGGCAGCCCCCAGATTGAACAGAACATATTGCGCGTATACTATCAAAATGTTAGAGGTATCAGAACTAAAATTACGACATTAGAACTTAATGCAGCTATCAGTGACTATGATGTTATTGTTTTCACTGAGACTTGGCTCTACGAAAATATTCATGATGAGGAACTTGGTTTGTCGCAATATGATTTATACAGGAAAGATCGGTCAATACTAACAAGTCAAAAATCCAGAGGCGGAGGCGTTCTTGTAGCGGTGAAGAAGCATTATTCCAGTAATGTCATAACTATCAACGTGAATAACGTGGAACAAATATTTGTCAAGGTATCTACTTATGGTGAAGATCTAATTATTGGTGGGATCTATCTTTCACCCAGCTCTCGTCAGGAGTTATATGAAAATCATTGTGCAACTGTAGATAGTGTGATAGAGAGATTTCCCGAAACAAAACTGCTTCTGTATGGTGACTATAACTTACCAAATGTTGAATGGTATAATAACGAATTGGGCGTATCTGCTATATATTATAATAATAATGCAGCTCAAATGCTTGTTGAATCTCTAGCATTTCATAATCTCTTTCAATCAAATTCCATTAAAAATTGTTTTGGTGTTATGCTAGACTTGATATTCACGAAAGATAAAGACATTATCACTGTAGAAATTGCTGATGACTGTTTGCTGCCTTGTGATCCATATCATCCAGCCACAGTCTCATCAATTACCTTGAACAAAGATTTCAACGATCTGAAATTTGACAACTCTTATTTCAACTTCAAAAGAGGAGATTACATTGGACTAAACTTCTACTTGTCCACTGTAGACTGGGACAATCAGCTAGGCAATATAACAGACATCAATAATGCTACAGAAATTTTCTATAATATTTTATATACAGGAATAAACAATTTCATTCCCTATATTCGCTTTAGCAAGCCTAAATTTCCTTGTTGGTTTAACAACGATATGAAATATTTGATATTTGAAAAGAAAAAAGCTCATAAAAGTTATAAAATTAGTAACAGCTGGGATGATTAATTAATTTTTTCTGAACTTCGAAAATAGTGTAAAATAATGAGTAAAGAATGTTATGATAACTATATAAAATGTACGGAAACTAACGTAGGTAGGAATATAAAACATTTCTGGAATTTTGTAAACTATAAAAAGAAAAATCATGGCTTACCAGATACTATGTACTTAGGAGAACAATCATGTACAACAGGAAATGAAATAGCTAACGGCTTTGCACGCCAGTTTCAATCAGTCTACAAACAGGACACTGTTAATGCAAATTTGTTAGGATTCAAATGTGATAAAACTATATATATATGAGTTCCTGTAATTTCAGCTTGGAAACCATATTGAATAAATTATACCAATTAGACTCCAATAAAGGTCCAGGACCAGATGGAATAGCTCCATTGTTATTGAAGAAATGTAGATTTACCTTGGCAAAATCTTTGTTCCATCTATTTACTTCATCATCGAACTTAGGGGAATTTCCACTTTTGTGGAAATCTAGTTTTATCACCCCAATCTTCAAGTCTGGAGATAAAGCAAACATACAAAATTATAGACCGATCACAATTCTGAGTGCAATCCCAAAATTATTAGAGAGTCTGATCTGTGATCAAATAAAAACCCCACTAAACCAAGTTATTATACAAGAGCAGCACGGTTTTTGCATGGGTAAATCAACAACTACAAATTTGTTAACAATAACACAATTTGTGTTGAGTGCCCTGGAACAGAAGCATCAAGTAGATGTAATTTACACAGATTTTTCCAAAGCATTCGACACAGTTAATCATACTGTCTTGCTTCAGAAATTAGAAGCGATAGGGTTTCATGGAAATTTACAGAACTGGTTCGCAAGCTATCTTCGAGACAGAAATCAATATGTAAAAGTCAAGAGTTTCACATCGGAGGAGATTCACGTCACTTCAGTAGTACCACAGGGAAGCCATCTGGGCCCCTTCTTGTTCAATATATTCATCAATGATATTGAAGGAATAATTAAACATTCAAAATTTTTGCTGTTCGCAGATGATCTTAAAATCTTTAGCCATGTCAACAACGAACAAGATTGTGAAAATGTTCAGAAGGACCTTACTTCAATTGTCAAATGGTGCACTGAAAATTACATGAAGTTGAATGTAAACAAATGCAATGTTATGTCTTTTTATCGATCACTTGAACATATTGAATTTGGGTATAATATTAAACGTGAACCTCTCACAAGAGCAAACTTTGTTCGGGATCTCGGTGTTCTTTTTGACACCAAGATTAATTTTCATCTCCACTTTGAGCAGGTTGTCAATAAGGCGACAAAAATGCTGGGCATTGTGTGCAGGACCACAAGAGAATTCACTAATGTCGATTCCATAAAAACGTTGGTTCCATAAAAAAGTTGGTGTATGGTCACCAACATATGAAATCCATATAAATAATATAGAAAAAACTCTTGAAAAATGTTTGAGATATTTAGCCTATAAATTGAATATACCTTTAATTCAAAACTCACTGAGAGAAGTTCGCAATACAACAAAAATAGAGAAACTCAGCACTCGTAGAGTTTATGCAGACATTAGATTTCTGCATAAGATTTTGACCTATAATGCTGATTGTCCACATCTCCTGTCCTTAATTGGCCTACATGTTCCATCTAGAGTAACTCGAAACACTCAGACTTTTGCAATTGATTTCCACAGATGCAATTATGGAAAACATTCACCATTAGCCAGAATTATATCGAACGCTAACGAAATTCAAGTGGATTTTTTTAATATCTCCGAAAGTAGCTTGAAACGAAGATTGCCGTCGCATTATGTTCATTCGTATAGTTTTTAGGTTTACCCTTAGTTATAAGTATTCATGTATCATATACCTTTATAAAAACATATTTTTGAATTGGGTGCTACCCGTAAATAAATAAATAATCTCTTCTCTTACCAATGTGTATTCACTCAATCTCTTCTTCCCAAGTTCTGATTATTTATATATATATATATATATATATATATATATATATATATATATATATATATATATATATATATATATATATATATATATATATATATATATATATATATATATATATATATATATATATATATATATATATATATATATATATATATATATATATATATATATATATATATATATATATATATATATATATATATATATATATATATATATATATATATATATATATATATATATATTTATATATATATATATATATCAAATTATAATATTAGTATAAACATTTTTTTAACACTTTACAAAACAATAATCAACTAACAATAAGTAATCAATTAACTAATAAATAGGTTGGTTGCGACCTTTACTATGTGTTAATTCATACTTTTCTCATTCTCAGAATTTAACAATTCAGTGTAATTAAGTAAGTTTTATACATTAGGTAATCCCTAAAAAAATATTTATATAATCTAATAAATTCCCATGAATTACACAATATGTCGTGAAATTATAATTCTACAAAGAGTAATATTTTCCTCTTGATAATTAACACACTTGTTGACACAAGGTTTTACTGAATTACGTAATAAACGCAAATTTAAAATTTATTGTTAATATTTGATTATAACAATTAGTTACACAACTCTGCAATAAAAATGTTTTCCTTGAGCCTGGGTCGACTGGAAAAAAAACCACATCCCCATTAAAGTTGTCTTCGCTTTTATATTGTACCTTGTATGTTATACCCGGCGAAATTTTGAAAAATATTTCAAACTAAACTTGTAGAGATTTACGACTTTTTTTACCTTAGTATGCATTGGATTTTGGTCTGATATGTTTCTAATGTCTGTCATGTTTGTAATAACTGTAAAACAATTGTTTCAAACAAAACTTAAATATCTTAGAAAACTTTGCAAATTTTTGGGGGATAAGAAAAATGTGAAACAAAAATAATTTTTCGACCAAATGAACAGATATAAAATCAATGCATGCTAGCATTGATTTTATATCTGTTCATTTGGTCGAAAAATTATTTTTGTTTTACATTTTCCTTATCCCCCAAAAATTTGCAAATAACACGAAAACCAAGCGATATTTTGAAATATGTTACAAATAAAACTTGCAGAAAATTAAATTTCCTACTGCGTGTCCACTGGCAATTAAAGATGAGAGAAACAAATATTAATTTTGTATCTCTTTATTTTAAGCTTAACTATATGACATAAAGATAATTATTTCAACAGATTCCCTATCTGCTAAATAGATTAGTACTAATGGTTAGTACTAATGAAGGAACGACTGTAAACGGACAAGCCAAAACTAGATTATTCAGACAAAACTACATAGATAAGTCTATACAGACAGGATTATTTTGATAAAACTACATATAACTAGAAAATTGTCAGAATGGTCTGAATATATAAGATTAGACAGAATAGATTAAATGAAGGGTACAGGCAAAGAACAGGGAATGTCCTTATGATCTAATGCAGTGCTTCTTAAACTTTCATTCACGACCCCATTTCTGATTGTTATAAAATTGAATTTATTATAGTTACAAAAATTATAAACCTATTTCTCATCAAAACAGCTTTTTTGCAATAATGCTATATTCGAGTCTTACTCCGTTCGAATATATTCGAGAGCAAACGTTAAGTGATTTGATATACAAAAATTAAAGGAAACATCGTTTTTTAATGAGACGGATGTACGATTTTCTGAAAACTTTCAGTTCAGTTACATTCCTAGTTTTGAGTTGTCTTGTTCGATTTGAAGCGGACAAGTTTGTTTGAAGTATATATTTGTATCACTTTGTTCTAATTGTCTCTTGTGTCGCAATTTTAAGCTTTTTTGTATTTTCAGAAACGTTTACATGCAGTTATAATTTTTAGAACTTTCTTTTATTAAATAAATTCAAGTTTATTGAAGTAAAACTTCTTTTGGAGCGACTACGGTTTGGATTGTGTTTCTGACAGAAATAACGTTGGGTAAAGTCCAGATCATCTCTCTAGATCAGGGGTGGGCAAATCTTTTGGCTGTAGGGCGGATATTGGGCGGGGTATTGCGGGTGAAAATTTCACCGCGGGCCGCATTAATATTCATATATCAATATTTATATTTTAATAGTTTTTTTTAATGTGCAGTATCTATGAAATTGTGGTAGGTGGATAAGAAGGAGGTAATAGAGGAAGTAAAAACTACTTTGAACAACATGAAATCCTATAAAACATGAGATGAGAATATCACGATGGAAATGACACGAGAATTAGGAGATAATCTAATAAAGAAAATCAAAAGTACCAAACAAATGCCTAAAGATGAGAAAAATACCAAATCAATGGAAGAAGACTAACGTGGTCTTAATCTACAAAAAGGTGATAACAACAATAAACAACAATAAGGTGATAACAAATATTCAAATTACTGACAAAATAATCACCAACAGACTAGAGAGAAAGTTCGACGAATACAAACAAAGAATGCAACAAAGAAGCTACCGCAACTTACATTCTCCACGAAAAAACGAAACCTGTCCAACTTAAAAGTGGAGTACGACAAGGTGACTCCTTATCTCGAAAACTCTTGAGCACTTCAGCATTGGAAAAGATTTTTAAGAAAACTGACTGGAACGACAAAGTTGTTAACATCAATGAAACTCGACTAACCAATCTAATATATGCTGACAATATTATTATCTTGGCACATAGTAAAGAATATTTATTAGATCAACTTTAATTGCAGACCAGCAAAGAGAATTTAAAAAATAGGGCTGAAAATTAACTTTTCAAGAACCCAGATAATGTTACTAGGAACAGAAGAACCAATAATAGTGGGAGGACAGGAAGTCAAAAAGTTGGAAGAATAGGTAAATAAAGATAGGACAGACCAAACTATCAACCAAACCAAACAGAAGAAAGAAATAAGAAGGAGATTAAGGGTAAGTTTTGTGGCTTTCGCCATCCTGCGAAATAAGAAAATAGATCACACCCAAATCAAGAGTTTTTGAACAGTGCATTTTACCTGTGGCCATAACATGTGGCACTACAAACTGTACAAAGAGCAATGAAGAGGTCAATGATGGGGGTTACAAAAAGGACGTTTTTAACTGCATAACAAACTAAATCTTGGTTCAATATTTGATACTACTGGACGTAAAATCTCTTTAACATTTTTTAGCGATGAACGATATTGGGATTTGAAATGTGTTGAAGGTAAAAAAGTAATTTCACATAAATATGTAGTGTTGAATGGCAGAAGAAGATCTAATGCTATATCAGAGATTGTGTAAAATTCAGTGCTAGTTCCGATCCACAGCTTTTTTGAAAAATCTAGTTTTAGGTTTTTTTGCGTCACTCGAAAGCTCAGCAAATTCCTCTTGAGCTTTAAAAAAAATTGTTTTTAAATCGAAAATAACTTTTTAAAATCAAAATTTGATATAAAATATTTACGAAACTGTGTTTCTAAACGCTTTTAAGTGACCTATAATAATTTTCGCGATAAAAGTTTAACAATGATTTTTCTCGGACAAAATTGTCGATACTGGAAAATATTTCGAATTTCGAACGATGTTTTTCTACCGTACTTTTCCAAATGTTCATCTTTTTAATAAAACTTTCAATTTTATCATTCATAGTAAATATATTAGGAGTACATTTTTTTCCTTGAACAGGCAAGTTGAGATCGTTTAATTTCTCAAAAATATCTAACAGATAAAACAGCTTCAATAGATTATTTTGAAAGAAATTAGCAAGATCACATTTTTGTTCGGTTAAAAATATTTCCATTTCGTCCTTAAATAACAATAATCTTCTTACACTTCGACCTCTTGCTATCAATCTTTCTTCTGCATGTGATTTATTTCTTCCTTACAGAGATTTATTTATTTATTTATCCACGACATTGTCAATTTACAAAAAAAATCTTCATACATTATAATCCCAGTACAAATTGCCATATTTACTACTTAATTCTGCTACAAAATAAAAAATAAATAAAAATAACAATTACTATTGAACAAAATGCTAATGACTAAACAATACTATTGAAATCTAATTAAAAATATTTACATAACGTTTTTACAACTCTTTGGATAGAGATATTTGATATATTGAGGAAATCTATTTTAGAACTGCGCTTATTGGCTTGGTTCAGCATTTTAACAATTGACTCATTTTGTCCATACTTAGTGTGCTAAAAGCGAACATTGAATATTTCCGAATTTCGTGTCCTTCTCTCATTTACATTAAATTTTACGAGTTCTAAGATTTCTCGTGAATTTATTTTCCCATTTATGATTTTGTGTAACAATATGAAATTTACTTCCTTCTATGTTCTATGTTCCAACCTCCAACCTTCTATGTTCTAATGTTTTCAAATTCAGATATTCCATGATTGTTTTTTATTCATACTCTCCTCTAGCGTAGCCTAACCTATGCGCACAGTACCTCAAAAAATTGTTCTGAATACCCTCAAGAAAGTCACTATCAGTACTATAGCATGGGCTCCATACTGTAGAGTTGTATTTCAAAATTGACCTTACCAGTGAGCAATATAACAGTTTGACAATGGTTACATTGAATGATTTCGAGTTCAAGATCGTGAAGCCACATCATTTATGTGCTGTTTGATGGACATTTTTAAATCAAATATAATTCCTAGATCAGGGCTGTCCAACCAGTCGATCGCGATCTACCGGTCGATCGCGGCGTGATTTTGAGTCGATCTTTAGTTTTTTCACGCTTCTCTGTACTTTCTTAAAAATACATTTCGATAAATATAAAGTAAAAATTAATATACGCTTCTCTCACACTTAATACACACAATGTTATGGAAACTGTATTTAAAATAATTAATTCTATACGTGGCAGTGCCCTTTAGGGACGTTTGTGTAGATTATAAAATGAGGATATTGATAGCGAACTTTTGCTGCACACTAATGTGCGTTGGCTAAGTAGAAGTCGCTTTCTCATGTGGTTTCTAGAGTTATTAGAAGACATAAAAAGTTTCCTCTCTGAAAGAGGTGACCAACGGTTTACAAACAAAGAGTGGTTATTTGATATGTTATTCTTGGCAGACTTTGGTTCAAAACTACACGATTTGAATCTTTTTACTACAGGGAAAAGGCAGAAATGTATTAGAGATGATAACCTCGATAAGTGTTTTTCAGCAACTTATAATGCTGATGAATGCGAATTTAAAAGAAAAAAATGAAGCATTTCACAAGTATTGGAAAATATTTTCAGATACATCCTAACCCTGCTCAATTCAACCCAACAAAAGATTGAAAATATTGCACTATTTTTTTTAAATATGTTTCAAAAAGATCTAGAAAGACAGAAGAACTTGCATGTTAAATATCTACAATATTTGTAGCAAATCAGGATAAACTAGAATTGAAAATAATCAAACATTAAAATGATTTGTATTTGAAATCCAAAGATTGTATTTGGAAATACACTAAAGATGCCGCATTTGTCAAGATTGGGTATTTCAATCTTGGCAAATGTACAAAAATTGTTGTTTTGCTTTGGCTCGACGTATTTGCCGATTCTGATAGGAATGTGTTAAAATCAAAAATTAAAAATTTCTTTAAGTGATGAACAGATTGAAGATATTGCCAAATCCATGCAATGCCAACGATCTCATTAGTATAAATCTTATGTTAGTATTTATTATATTTCTAATTTTGGTATTTTATATCAGATATTATATAAATTGGAATGCTTTTGATTCCATGCAATGCCAACGATCTCATTAGAATTAGTCTTATGTTAGTATTTACTATGTTCCTAATTTTGTTATTTTATATCAGATAGGAGTATTATATAAATGTCAACTCTTTTTTTTCCTGTTGAAATGTTAATAAACATTATAAATAGATTCTTTTTTCCATAAATTTAGGGCCACCTTAACACTCAAAGTATCAAAACTAAAACGATAAATCGCGCGAGAACTAACCGCCCGTGTGACAGCATAACACGTGACACGATAAGTGACAGCAATGAATTTATAAAAGTACACCGAAAAAAAAACATTATCTTATTGTTAAATTCGTTGGCGATCAATTTATTAATTGGCTAAAAATGGCAGCCCTGGGAATAAGAAGTTACATAAATTAATTCCGATTTTCGCATTTTGCATGTTATGCATATTCTAAAGAATTTCGAATATCATAGAGGGGGGGGGGTTCACTACATGACCCTAGACCCCCAAGTGGCCCGCTACGCGTTTTGGTCGATCTTATATAATATAAAAAAAAGTAGATCGCCACTACAAAAAGGCCTGTCCTAGATCCTTGACATTTTCTGTTTCAACAAGAACTGTTCCTTTGATTTTATATTCAGACGGTATGTTGTTGTCCTCTAACTCCTGCGCGGAGCATAGGGCCTGTACAAAGACCTTCCATCTGACTCTATTCTGAGCGAGGTGTTTCACCTCGGTCCACGTTTTTCCTGCGATCTTTAATTCTGCGTCTATGGTCCTCCTCCACGTTTTAGCTGGACGTTCCCTTCTGCGAGAACCCTGCGGGTTCCATTGTAAGGCTACTGTCATTTCGCGGACCACTTGTGCTAGTCTCGATGGTTCCAGTAGGGTTCTAATTAATGATGGACAAACTCGTGTTTTTGTTAACTCGAGTTAACCCGGTTGAAAATTTGCGTAACCCGATTTCAAACCGAGTTATCCAAACCGAGTTAGCAGAAAAATATGAAGTTTATTATAAATTAGATTCTGGACTCCCCTGGTCTTAATTGGCACTTATAAGCCAACCATTTTATTTTTCGCCCATTAATTTTCATAGAAAGACAGGAAAATTGCAAGAAAATTCACAATATGTAATGGATGTTAAATGATACTAAATATTAATATATATATATATATATATATATATATATATATATATATATATATATATATATATATATATATATGTTGTATTTGAGGTTTTCGCGGATAGATACCTGTGTTGTATTGTTTTCTCGGGGATTCCGCCGATATATATATATTATTATTATTAGCGTTTGGACCCTATGGGATCACGCAAAGCAAACTTGACTTCATTTTGTGATGTTTTTTCTATTTTCCCACGCTTTCCTCATTTTTTCTCCGTGGATCCTTTCCTTTCTTCCGTCCACTTTGCTCCGGTCTTCTTGGGCTTCTCATTCTCCGACATCACTTCCCATTTGCTAGCCTTTTGTCTGTAAGTCTCTCTATTTTCAATTTCTGTAATGTTTATTTGTGCTTCTTCCAGATCTTTTCTTACTTGGACTATTCATGGAGTTGTCGTCTTGACTCCTTGTATGTATGTGAGGACTCGCTTGGCGATCCTGGTTTCTGGTAGTCTGTATAGGTGTCCATAAAATTTGTGTATTTATAATTCCTGATGTCTGAAGCGAGGTTGGATATTTTTTCTGTTGTTTTCCTGGAGTGTAGTCTGTATCCGTCTTCTGTTTGTTTTGGGCCTAAATTTTTTCTCACGATTTTCCTTTCTTCTTTTAGAAGATTTTCTAGATCTCTTTTTGTGTGGAGTGTAAGCGTCTCACTCGCATAGAGTACTTCTGGTTTCACTACAGTGTTGTAGTGTTTAACTTTTGTGTTTGTTGTTTGTAGGCATTGTTTGTTGTAGATGTCTCGTGTTTTGAAGATGGCTCATTTTTTGTTGTCCAGTTTTTTGCGCTATTTTTTCTCTTCCTGTAGGTTCTAAAATTTCTCCAAGGTATTTGAAATGGGATACTCTTTTGATTTCAATATATATATATATATATATATATATATATATATATATATATATATATGTATATATATATATATATATATATATATATATATATATATATTATAAATGAATTTATAAATAAACAAGCAACAAAAAAATCAACAAAATCTGTAATACCTAAATATGGCTTAAATGGAACTAGAGAAACTTAAGAAAAACTATGTTAAAGCAAAGTATTGTGTGGTTTTAAGAAACAATATTTGGTTTACTCTTTTTGGTGCTAAACCGTTTTCGTCTTTCATTGCATAAAATGGCAGCTTTCGAAAATAATCTTTCTGAGGGAACTGATGTAGCCGGTATACAAAGGTATTTTTTCGCCATTTTAAACAATGCTGGAAATAAACTTTCTTTTTTCACTCCAAAATTGAAGTGGATCATTTTTGCGATCTAAATATCGCATTTCAGCGGAAAACTGAACCCTTATGAGATCACTTTGTTGTCCGTCTGTCTGTCTGTCTGTCTGTCTGTCCGTCTGTCCGTCCGTCCGTCCGTCTGTCTGTCAAGAGCATTTTTCTCAGAAACGCGTAGAGGTAACAAGTTGAAATTTGTACCAAATACTCGGGTCTGCAGTCTCTTTCAGCTGTGAAAAAAACCAAACTTGTAAGTCAACGCGATCAAAAGATATGACCGTTTATGTCGCATATTTTGCGATTTCACAAGGGAATCAAAACCTATAGGGTACTTCCCGTTGACTTAGAATCATGAAATTTTTGGAAATTTTTTTTAAAGGGAAAAATCTGAAAACCGTAAATATGTAGTTTAATTACAAGAAAAATGCGAATTTACTATTAGAAACTTATGAAAATACACAAATGTTTTGCGTGGTATTGTCAGGCACCAGAAGCATATGGGTTACATACAGTTAGGTCCTCCTAAAGATACCTTACTTACAAGTTTGTACGGAATCCTCGGTACGCGACTAACAACTCGTACTTGGCCGCTTTTTTTTACTATCATAGCAGCTGAAGAATATGGAGTACACTTTTCGTTCGATTTTGTTATTTTTTTATCCACAACAGCCCAAATGTCATCATCTGAACAGGTCAATTCAGTTACAGTAGCAGTAGAAGTTGATGGTTGTTCTCGTAAATGTAAGTATTTGTTGAAACTAATATTATGTCCTGTAATTAATTTATTACCCACATTTGTGCATTCTTAGCATTACTTTCTAATAAGAATGCTCTTTTCTTAAATCGAGTGTCAAGAAATGTAGCTATGGCTGCTGTTCTATTATTTTCATAAATTCCAAGTCGTTTTTCTACTACATTGTCAAGAATTTCTTGTAACAACTTGCCTGACTCTGTCAGTGGAGTTTTGCTGTTTACAGCCTTCCTGTGACCAAATACAAGAGGTATAACAGAAGACAGGGATGGGTATTTTTCTCCAGATAAAATGACAGTTACCTGTTCAAAAGGATGTAAAAGCGCCACCATTTCTTCAGCCAATAACCACTTATGAGACTCTAAATTTGATGGTGGTAAATTCAATGTAGGTAAAACAGCAGAAAGCGGTACCTTCAATTTGATTAAGTGCTCCAGCATGTAGAAAGTACTGGTCCACCTGGTACGAACATCTTGCTTTACTCTTAGTAAATCCATATTCATTTGTTTTTACATGTCAAGTAAAGCATAGGACGACTTGCTGCTATGCTTGGAGTGGGAAACAATTGAACAGCACATTTTTAATACTTGTAATATTTGACTGTTATCCAGATTCTTTTCTAAATCAGCCCTTTCTTTATCTATACAGTCTTTGACAGCAAGGTTAAGTGTATGAGCAACACATAAATGGTTTTGTTTTTTAAGAATCTCACTAATTGCCTTTTTCATAGGTGCAGCGTGACTATGCAGACTATTTTTGAATCTATTTTCCAATCATACAATACTAGTTGCATAGCATTTGCTATGTTTTGAGCCGTATGATTTTCTAGTATTTCTGAAGTGGAAATAACAAATGAATGCAATTTTACATTTTGTATAAAATGAGCTTTCACAGTTATAAAACTATTATTGCTATCTGAGGACCAAATATCAGATGTTATTGCAATATATTCAATATCCTCCAATCTCTTTTTGTAAGCTCTGGACTCTAAGTCATATTTTTCTTCAATCATTTTTGTAAGTATTTTTCTAGATGGAATTTCGTACTCGGAGTTTAGTGTTTTGGTAAATTTGCGAAAACCTTCATTATCAACGATTTGTAATGGCTGGTGATCTTTGACTATCATATGCATTAGGGCATCGTCCACAGCTTTCTGCACAGATTTATTGTATAGATTCAAATTTAAACGGCTTTGTTTTAATTTTTTTGTTGGAGGTTCGACATCATATGACGAAACCGGAACAGGCCTGCATCGGCCATTCATCTAAAATTGATTTTTGAAATTGACTTGTTGATTTCATTGTATTACTTACTATCGAGCGCCATCAAGCCAATGTTTTCACTGGGATGTTTCTTTTTAATATGATTTATCAATGTGGTTGTATTTCCAGAATATTTTTATGTGTTAGAACATGTTTTACATTTTACTTTTCCGTCAATGGGTAAACACTTCCCACACCACTGATCTTTTTCTAGGACCTGGCATTATTCCGGTAATACTTCCCCAACAATATGTAGAAAATATTTACTTTACACTACACGTAGCAACAATCGGCGTAAGTCGGCAATATCCGCACCACGATGTATTGCGTTTACGCCGTTGACCATGATCGTAAAGGAGGCGAACCGATTAGTCGGTCGGTGATGCAGCGTATCAACTCGAGTTGGTAAATCGAAAATCGAGTTGACTCGAATTATCCTTAACTCGAGTTAACCCGGTTTAAAAAATCGAGTTGACCCATCACTAGTTCTAATGTTCCACATTCCTATTCGTATCCGAGTTTTTGTGTTCGCCAAAGTCGTCATCTTAGAATCCGTTCGGTTAGTATCTGTAGTGGTTTCGTTAATAAAGAGTTTAAGATGGACAGGTTATTAGTCTACCGCACCCGAGTTTGATGATGGGACTGCCATCCAGCGGCTATCAAACATGCCTGGTTTGGGAAGGTTTCTTTCTGAGAGCTCAGGTGGACAAGCTTTATTCTTCCACAGGGTATTACTGTCCTGTGATTCTATGGTTATTCCGCCAATATTCGGACGTTAGAGCCTCTTTAGTTATCTAGCAGGGTGCACCTCGGGCAGGCGAGGTTGACTTTTGGGTTATCATGATGTTCTCATAACCCCTTACACCCCAATTTTCGGACGGTATAGAATGTTTTAATCTGCTGAAAGTGATCTTATGACATTTAGCAGTGTTCAACTGTAACATATTAATATCGCACCAACGTGCGAAATTATTTGGGTCATATTGCAATGATTCGGCATCTCTTAAACTATCAGTAATTAGAAACATCTTAAGATCGTCAGCAAACAGAAGAAATTTGCTCTGAAGGATGCTACAATCTACATCATTTATGAATAAATTGAATAATATTGGTCCTAAATGTGATCCTTGAGGCACCCCTGCAGTTACTGTAATCGGCATTGATATGTAGTTTCCATATTTAACAACTTGTATTCTTCCATTGAGGTAACTTCGAATCCATTCCGAAACTTTACCACTTATACCAATAGCATTAAGTTTTGCAATTAATAGTTCACTATTTATACGATCAAATTCTTTCACCAAATCCGTATAAATCGCATCAACCTGTTTCCTATTATCCAAAGCATTTGTAATGTAATTTTGATATAAAATTAGATTAGTGCAAATAGATTTACCTTGGCTAGAACCATGTTGTTGATTGGAGATAATGTGTCTGCAGTCCCAAGAAACTTTTTTCGTTATCAAGTTATCCAGCATTTTTGGAAGTTCAGACTGATTGCATACTGCCCTGTAATTCTTTACATTATTATGACACCCATTCTTGAATATAGGTTTAAGATAAGTATGATATTTGAAAATATGCGGCGATTAAGAGCATGGTTTTTAATAAAATTTATATATATAATCTTAACAGGATCCTGAAAAGCACATCAAAAAAACCTGAAGCACATCGTTCAATTTTGGCGCTATTTTTTTTTTGCTGCGAGGGCCTCCCAATGAATACGGTAGTGAAGAAAAGTTATATGATCATAATGAGCAGCTTGAAAAATGATTTAAAACCAATATTTTGCCTGTCATTGCTTTTGCACCGTCCGTGCATACTCCATAGCATTTTTTCCATTGACTGCTTCATTATTTTTTTAAATTTGTCAACCTTATAATATATGACTTTCCATATAGTATGGTCTTTCAAAGGACGACATAATAACAATACTTCCTCGACGTTTTCTTTATAAACGTACCTGACATATACTTACAACTGAGATAATTTAGTAATGTCACTTGCTTCTTCCAACTGAATCGAAAATTTGGGGCTTTCTTTATTTTTTGTCATAAGTTGTACTAATCGATCCTTGTTAATTTCAGAAATTCTTTTCGCGACAGTGTCATTTGACAAAAGATTTTTTCGAATATCATCGTCATTTTTACTTCCATGTAGTATTTCTGCCATTTTAATAGTAGCAGGTAATACAAGATCATCTCCAATGTGAGACTTTTTATTTTATTAATTTTAATATTTTTCATTAACGGGCATAAATTTTTCAAAAGATCTTTATTTAAGTATTTTAAACGTCTTTCAAAATATGCTTTTGGTTTATTGATATACGAAATATGCTTTGATTCAAGATGGCTTTTTAATCTTGATGGTTTCATCCTCACCGCAAAAAGTAGTTTATTTAAGAGTAAATGAGAAACTATGTTATTCTTGCGATTACCACTCTTGTGGAATAGAAACAATTAACAAAGCGCCCCATTTTTAGATTTTCAGAACTGTATTTAAAACTTTTTACAGTAAAATCTCGCGACCCCAAGATTTCAGTAAGCGACCCCATTTGGGGTCGCGACCCATAGTTTGGATCTAGGTTTGGGTTAGGATGGTTTTACTAATTCTATCTTATCAGTTCAATCAATAACCTGCTAAGTTCACGTCCCTCTCACAAAATGTCAAAATTATAAACATCTAACCCTAAACACCACATGGGTTTTCAAGTGAGTGGTTTACAAATTATTGTTAATGGAAGCAACGCTGTGCTGTTGAGAGATAAATCTCGAAACGTGTGCCACGAAGGTGTACTGAAAGCTGTAAAATAACTTACAAATTTCATGTGAGATTTGTTTTGGTAGTCCTAAAAAGACTCAATAATAGTTATAGAGCTCCGGAAAGACTGAATTTATTTATATATTCACGCTGTGTTCCGTTTGTTTTAAGTTTGTATAATTATCTATAACGTAGGATGGTTTCACGAATTCTACAAATGTCAAGTTTAGTCATAAACTTTTTAATCATATTTTAGAGTTTTATAAAATACTTGTGTTTATTTTCACAAAATGGCATCAGACTCATAAAATCTCTGTATTTTACTTCACTTATGAATAAAATTTCTTTATATACAAAATCTGAAAGCTCGAACTCAATGTTAGTGACATGACAATTACTAGAATCGTCGTTTTCTCCCAAGTGCCAATGTATTTTTTCTGTGCAGTTCCACAGGACCATGTTCTTTGTAAATTGTTACTTCTCTTATGAGTTAATAAAAAAAAAGTTTGTATATAATTGAGAAAAATACAAAACAATTCTGCAAGGAAAATCGGACCAGTTTCCGGTTCAAATTAATGCAAGAGCTAGTTTTATAAAAGGCAAAGAAATATGAAAATTTTCCAAATTCGAGTTTTCCCAAGGGTTTATACACCCTTTTCTTCTTTCCGGGGGATTTTCTGTTCCTTTGGTCGGGATCGAAATCTAAAATCCGACAGCCAACAGTTCAAAAAAACCCAATTTATATTTTTTTTGGACGGTTTCCCGTCCAAACAAAAATTGAGAAAATTCGATAAAATTTTGCTACAAATTCCACAAGTTTCGGTCCAAAGTCCTAGCTGTAGTTTTTCCACAAATCAGTATTGAATTTTTCTACAATTTCTTCATTCAAGTCAGCTCAAAAATCCAAGTATCGATTTTTCAGAAAATCTTGGAGAACTCCAAACCTTCGCATTATATTTCGCAGTCCATAATCTAAAAATCTTGTAAAAACTCCACTGGTCCAAAATCAAGGGAAAACTTTATTGGTCTACCCAAATTGTTCTAGTCAAATTTTCTCGAAAAATTAGGAAAATCTCCAAACTTCTTCAGTTCCCTATGGTCTTGTCCAAAGCCCAAGTAGTAGGTTATTCCCAGGAAAAAATTCCAAACATTTCAAAAGAAAATTTCTCCAAACACCAGAAAACGAAACCGATTTTCCAATTCCGTGCCTTTTAAATATTCGAGGGCGAAACAGAAAACTGTCGAAACTGTATGGAATCGGCTTTCTCGGAGGAAAGATCTTAAATAACAAATTTCTTTTACGTCAGCGGATCCTATACGTTTTTTAATATAAACACAATTATGGAGAAAAAACGTATTAGTAGGTTAACGGACGTGTTAATGTGTTAAGAATAAAAAAGAATTTAATGTGAACGAGGATGTGTTAAGAATAATCAAGCACATTTAGTTCAATTTTCCACCTTCATTATTATCTACCAAACGGTGCTGCATAATTATTAAGGTTTCTTAGCATCTTAGCATGTTTCTGTCTTCAAAATTTAATCTCTTGGTGTCTTGTTTCCTTGTTTAAATGCTTTAATGTTTCGAGGTCATGATGTTTGACATATTGTTCGATTCAAGTAAATAGATCCAGACAGTGTATTAGGTCCAGAAGTCTAGGTGTCTTGTGATTTGGCGCGAGTCCCTCAGCTCTCATGAGATTTATTCTCCTGCGTACGATTGCTTTGCAGTGGACGGCTATATAAGATATTATATTCATTGTAGAGCCTACACATAGAGCCATAATGGTTCATTTTTTCAGATGCCTATCTAAAGGTATCCTCTTAATGCGCAGTGTCCCGTTTAGAGACCTGCTACAGTTGCTATCTGTTTCTCAGATAGTTGTAAGATTTCAACTGTCAGGATGTTGATGATATGGAACCCAACATTCGTTTGCTGCGTTGTTGGCCACTTGTGCGGACCCGTTCTAATTGGTGACTCTTATTTGTCCACTCTGTTATTATTTTACGGGCCATGGCTTTGGTGCTGTAGGACAATTACGTCCGCCTTCTCGCTTTCCTCCAGACCTATGTGACTAAGCACCGACGCAACGTAACGCTGTTGTGTTGTGCCATACCTTTTAGATTATAAAGGCACTAGGCACTGTCCTAGATTTTATGACATGTTTATCGCACCTTGATTGTCCGTGAAAATATAGATGTTTCTACTTTTGTAGTTAATTCTTAAAATTTCTCGGGCACATGTCTCGATTGCGAGAGTTTCCGCTTGCAAAACCATAGTGTGCTTCTCCAGTGGCACAGTTATGCTGCACCCAGGAAGCAGTCTACATACTCCAGCTCACAGTTCCACTGTCCTTATTGGAGTTGTCTGAGTAGCAGTATAGGTCTCTTTGACTTTTTGTTGTAATTTGCTTCTGAATTGGGATCTTACATTCTTTCTTGAATTTTTCTGTGAGAAATGATTACTATTCTGTTACGAGTTCTCTTGGAGTAGTTTCAAAAACATTGAAATGTGACGATTTTGTCTTGAAACTTTTAAACAGGGCATACAAATAGCCTGTCGGTAATTCCTTTTTAGTTTTAAGATTAATCAAACCCATATCCTTATCACACTCAAGATAGCTGTGCCCTCTTATGGGAATGTTTATTTTTAAGGAGTCGAGAAAATTTAATTCATGAGTGATAGTATACATCAACCTAAATATGGCATACGTTTTGTTTTGACCCCAACAAGAATCACAATAGTATATTGTGCAAAAAGTGCGGTAAGTTGTCAATTGCCCTCGAGAGCGAGATTTGGCCCATGAACGAAGTGAGTGCGCTCATTCGCTCAAGAGGGCAATTGACAATACCGCACGAGTTGCGGATAATATTTTTTATTACTCATGCGAGAAGAGGTATCTTACAAGTTTGGGGTCCAGGGGCCATCCAAGAAAATAAAATCAAACATGAAGAATTTGCTTTTTCAATAGACCTTTTCATATTTGAAATTTTTGTGTGTGCATGTGTCAATTTCCGCGATGTTATATGTCAAAAAGTGCCTGAAGTTTTTGATGTATAACTAAATATGTGCCCGAAACTTTCATATTCCCGCGTTTCAAACTTGGCGGATGCGCATGCGCTTAACTAACCGTAAAAACGATATTTTGTCTCTGGTGGTGTGGAATCGTCATACGAACTCTCATCAGTCTCCTTTATCACCGTTTACACTTATTTTAATAATTATTTTTTTTATTCCTGTCACTTTCACGTCACTTTTTTAATATGGAGGTTTTGATTTATTAATTCAATTGTTTCTTTTAGTGTAACAATGTAACTGTAAAAGCGACTTTTTTCTACGGTTATATAACCGCGAAACCGCTCGAGAAGCACACAGTACGCTATTAAACTCAGTCGCGAGAAAAAACCGCAAGTGGGGCCACCTGAATTAGCTTACTTGACTGACAAAATCACAAGATTAAAAACCGCGGCGGTTTAACCGTAATGCGGCCTGGTAAATATGTGGTAATAATTGAATTGACAAAAACAACCATTTGTCGTACTAAAAAAACGGGCGCCAAGATAGTACTTATCTCGCATGAGTAACAAAAAATATAAGAATGCCTTACAGCTTCGTCCATGTATTTTGTGATTAGTAATAAAATCAAATAAAAACGAAACTTCATCCTTTCTTGTAACATGTTTGAGGATAGGAATAAAAATAAGACTGACCAGTCCCCAGATTATGAATATGGAATGTGTATATAGATAATTGTCTCTTGTAATAAACATCATTTATTGTTATATTTAGAAGATAAATATGTTTTTGGTTGATAGCTGTTGCTAGAAAATCCTTTTGATTCTTTGTTTTTGACTCCCCTTTTCTTTTCTTAAAAAAAACATTAGCTTTTGTTAGATGAAGTTTATTCAAAATTGATTGCTGTTTTAATTTCATTGAAGTTTCTTTTCTTGCTCAAGTGCCTTATCCTTGGCTAAATAAGCATCACAAGACCTGCATGTATCCATTATAGGATAGCCAAAAGCTATGTTAAACTCTGTGTTAAAGATATACTTGTTTGACTCATTCGAAATTCGTTTTTTAACAATTAATTTTAAAATCAATTTTGGGACAATCCTCCTCCTTTACAGGTATATCATGGATTCTCTTTTCGCTTTGGGCATATCTAAAAACGAATTCTTAGCGATATCTGCTGAGAATTTCTAAAAACTAGTCGTTGGAATTGCAATTATTATAGACCAAGATTTATTACCAGTACAAAAAAAAATCTACAAAAAAATTTGACATTCCCTGTTCTTTGCCTGAACACTTCAAATAGTTATGTCTTGATGTTCAATACAATTTGTATAAAACTTAAACGTGAATGCATCCTATTTTTAAGAAATGACATGTTATTATCGTAATTAATTTAATGATAAGAAATTAACTGAATGTTTATAAATCTGTATCATTAAGTAATTTATATTTATAAAATAATATTGAAATATGTGTATCGGATTTGTAATAAATTAATAGATCATGTGTTTGTGTTATGGAAAATATTATGAAAATAAGTATGAATCAATGATATGACCTAAGTTTCGCTTGACATAAAAAAATGCATGATTGGTTTAATTTCCTTGAGTTAATTTTTTTTTAACAGAAATTTGATTTACAAACAAGTTTGCCGCCGTCAATTGATGTAATTGCTTCGTTGCACATTTGGAACGCAACAAAACTAAATCATCTTATTATGTCATCTAGTTCTAGAAATAAATGTTTTTCAATCGAATTGATGAAAACATTACGAGCAAGGAAAAGAAAAATATGTATTGAAAATAAATATTTATTTATTAATGATTCTGGAATAAATTATAATTAATGAATAAAATGTAATTGCTTCGTTAATAAAACATTGAGTATAAATCTGAAATGTAAAAATTTTAAATTATGTAAATTATTTAAATTATGTGTAATACTAGTTTTGCATAGTAAAAAGTACCTGTAATTATAAATCAATTTGGTTTGGTTTTACTTCAGGATATTTAATGAATTATTTTCTTAGTATTCAGTTTTAAATATATAATTATCGACACATTCATGTTCGTTTAAGGTCAAGGTTGATAATATAAACATTTCCTAGATGATATACATACAAGACTAATTACCAATTCCTCGACCTACCATAATCAACAAGCAAATAAATATAATGAGACGAAGCCAATTACACTAGGCATAACAAACATCGACTCGGAAATATTGCATTGGCTTGTCTATAAAAACAAGACTCGAAAACAAAACCAAAACCATACTAAAACCATAGCCAAAATAAGGCAGATAAGACTAGAAAGAGAAGATTGCGCAGACAAGATTAAATAGACAAGAGCAAACAGGCAAGACTTGACTGACAAGACTAGACAGACTTGACTATAGCGGACTAGACCGGCAAGGCTAGATCGGCACGACTAGAACGGCAAGACTAGACGCAAGACTAGACGGACAAGACTAGACAGACAAGATTAGACAGACCAGGTTAGACCGGCAAGACTAGACCGGCAAAACTAGATAGGCAAAAGTAGATAGGCAAGACTAGACCAGCAAGATTAAACCGCAAAACTAGACCGGAAAGACTGGATTGGCAAGACCGTACCGGGAAGTCTAGACCGGCAAGACTAGACCGGCAAGACTAGGCCGCTAAACTAGACCGAAAATACAGAAAGACCAGACAGAAAATATTAGACGGAGAAGACTAGACATACTAGAATAGAAATAGAAGACTAGACAGAGTAGACTGGACAGAGAAGAGTAGTACTCACGAGACAGCGGCCGCGTGTGGTTGTGCGCGAGAGTACCGAAGCGAGAAATATTCTTATTATTTGATAAACAGATTTAAAAAAGAGATGTCGAAGAGGGAATTACGATAAAACATTTAGTTTTATTTAAAGTATTTGTCCCAATAGATAAGCTAGAGGAAGTAAAGAAACCCGAATTATGGTCCGAAAACACTTATTTCTTCATCTGGAGAAGACAACGAAACATGTGACAAACGAAATTTGCACAAAATTCTGATTTTATTAGAAATTAATATACAAAGCATTAAAAACCCTCCCTTCCCATCCTTCAGCTCGAATTACTATTGCAAGATAATGCGCCACTTTTTTTATGTTTAGTAGAAACATGGTTGTCAGTAGACACTGCCATCATCATCATCATCAACCAGCCCGTTCCGTCCACTGCTGGACATAGGCCTCCTCCATTGCACTCCATCGTCATCTGTCTTAAGTTTCGTGGATTTAGTTGTTTGCGATCCTTTTTGGTCATCGGTCCAACTTGTCGGTGGTCTTCCTCTGCAACGCTTATCGGTTCTTGATCTCTACTCTGATATTTTCACTCCATCTTTCGTCCTTCATTCGACCACGTGGCCAGTCCATCTCCATTTGAGTTTAGTTATATACTCGATCACGTCTGCCACTTTAGTTTTTTTTCGTAGGTCCTCACGTATGGTGGTGTAGGGTTATTCCGATCATTGATCTTTCCATTTTTCGTTGGGTTATTTTAAGTTTTCTTGCCGTATTGGCGGTTAGAGATAGGGTTTCCGCCCCATATATAAGAAGAGGCAGAATACATTGATGATGTACTTTCCTTTTCTGACATAGCGGAATTTTGCTTTTAAAGATATGACTGAGTTTCCCATGTGCTGCCCAAGCGAGGTTGGTTCTTCTTTGCAATTAGCAGGTCTGGTTATCTCTAGATATTCTGATTTCATGACCAGGGTATATGTATTTGTAGACTAAATCTACGTTTGTGTTCCCGATGTTAAAGTGTTCATTCGGTACCAAATTAGTCATTACTTTTTTTTGCGAAAAGTTGATCTCCAATCTAACTTTCAAGCATATGATATGAACTTCTTCCAGAATCTGCCTTAACTCTCCCAGATTGTCGGTTGTGAGGACTATCTCGTCCGCAAAACGAAGGTAGTTTAGTTTTTCCATCTATGTTAATGCCTGTTGTTTCCCAATTTAGCTTGTTGAGGGCATACTGTAGGACCGTTATAAATACTTTTGGGAACATGGTATCACCCTGTCAAATTCCTCTTCCACGTTTAATGGGGTTGGTGTTTTCATGTAACTTTTCAGATATTGTAGCATGCTGTAAATGTTATAGGTTAGTTCTGAGTATATGTGGTCAATGCGACACTCTCTCAAGGCATCCATGATGGCGTTTAGCTCTACAGTATCGAAAGCTTTGTGGAAGTCCACGAATGCAAGGGCCACTGGTCTATGTACTCTACTGACTTTTCGATTTGGAAATTGATGCTTTGCAAATGGTTGTTTGTTCCAAACCCAGAGCGGAATCCAGCTTGTTTGTTTGGTTGGTAAAAATCCAATTTCTTCTCTAATCTTGATATTATTACTTTTGTGAATAGTTTGTAGAGTTGGCTCGAAAGTGTTATGGGTCGGTAGTTTTGTAAGTCGGCCTTGTCCTCTTTTTTGTGGAGCAGGACGTTAAGCCAGTTGTCTTTAATTGTGCTATCGTGTAGACAGAGACAGACAATAGGCAATAGTGACAGACAATAGTGTGCGTATTTTCTACACCACAAACGTGCCTCCTGCTTGTATTGCTTCTTTAACTATTTTATCTTCGCCCGGTGATTTGTTTTTTTTTTGTTTTTGACAGGGCGAGCTCGATTTCTCCGATAGTGATGTCTAGAAGCTCTTCCGATCCTTGATTGACGATGAACTCTTCTACCGTGCGCAGTATTTCCTCTCCGTTGTGTTATTCCCTTGCATGTTGCTTAGTTTTATTATTTCTTTCTTTGCTTCACCAAGGTTATTGCGTAACGCCTTCATACTTTTGTTTGAATCTATTGTTTGTTGGATTTTTCCGCTACGATATCTTCTTTTGTCCCGCTTGATGGTTTTGGAGATTTTCTTATTTATTTCTTTTAGTTCCCCTCTTGTAGTAGACACTGTACAACTGATTAGTACTTGTCGGAACGCGAGCGTGATCAGTCGTGTGTGCGAGCAGAATATATTTTATTCTTTTAATATTGTACAAGAATCTCAACTGAATCTAAACCATGGGATCTAAGCGGGATCTAAGATCGAATACTAACCCGGATTAAGTAAACTATCTGGAAAATCTCTCAGAATCTTAGAATTTCTCGACATATTATCGGGAATGATAAGGAAGGAAGTGGAGCTCTTGACTAATGCTATTCAACAACTCACCAATCAGTTAAAATTGTTAACCCAAAAGAACGGTGAAATTATAAAAGAAGTGGAGCCTCTACCAGATATTACTCAACAACTCACAGAACAGTTGAAAATCTTGTCACTAAAGAAAGAGGAGTTAATAAAAATTGTTCATTCTACCGACAATATAGAAACAGCGCTATCGAGAATCTGAAAAAAATATAAACAAGCCAGGATGTTCATCAACAAAAACGCGAAAAGAATACCGATATGAGAGATATAAACAAGATATAAACAACTCGGAAATCAATAAGAACTGGGAGATGCCGAAGTATAAACCGCGACGCGCCAGAAAATCCAACACTATTCCTTGGACTAACGACGCCGCAAATCAAATCAGACCGGCTGTAAGATTTCACCACCTACATGTTTACTGGCTGGAACCCACATTAGAAGATAAGGATATCGTAGAATATTTACACACCAAGAAATTCGACTCCAAACGTTGTAAGAAATTGGCATCAAAACATCCAGAGGAGTATTCTTCTCTCAAAGTGTCAGTCCCAATAGATAAATATGACGAATTAATAAAAGCCGAAACGTGGCCACGCAACACATGTTTAAACCGTTTTTCAAACACATCGGGAAAACTCAGAGGAAAATCTAAAGACCAACCAAGGAGTAAACAATTCTATTAGTGTCTCCAAAGTAATTTTAATCAACCAAAATACTCAATCTATTGGAAATTCGATTGACAAAATTGAGTATATGCTCGAAAAATATAACCAGTGCAGATTCCTAATCGTAACTGAGCATTGGAAGAACTCAGAACAACTTGAGTTACTGAAGGTTAGCAATTTTGAACTGGCTTCTTTCTTTTGCCGCGAATAAGGGGAGCATGGGGGATCGGCTATATACTGCAAAAATGGAATAATATTGAAAACTAGGAAAGATATTAACTTTATTTCAGAAGCACGTGTCTTTGAGTGTTCTGGTATTGAATCAAAAATTAATGAGAAGGTACTAATAATAGTAGGCATTTATAGAGCCCCATTGACTAATATAAAAAGCTTTTTCCTTAAACTACAAGAATTATTAATATTGCTCTACAAAAAAAATAGTCGGTATATAGTAGCTGGCGATTACAACATAAATATTTAAAAAAACACGAACACAAGTTAGCAATTTTTGTCATTGCTAGAATCTTATAACGCGAAACTCCTTTCAAATGATCCTAGACATGCAACATGTATTGATAATATTATTGCTAAACCAGTAACCATCATATCTCCGATCATTATGCGCAACTGCTTACATTCGATTTCGGAAAGGAGGATGCATATACCAACAATAAACAGACGGTAAGATTGAATAATGAAGAAAACTTGAAATACCACAGACAGATCTTGGAGAGCATAGAATGGAACGAATTGTATGAAGTTGACTGTTATAATGTTCATACGCAATGGAATTTGTTCACGGACATTTTCTTGAAATACTTTAACGAGGCCTTTCCTAAAATTCATAGACGCAAGAAAACCACAACTGTAAGGGTCTTTACCAACCCCCAACTAGCATTGATTTTATCTATATATTATCTTCCCATAAACCATTATTTAAAAATTTATACAATAATCATCATAGAAAACTCATCAAGAAATTGCGAAACGAAAAGAAATAGAGATTTAAGCGACAAATTGAAACTTCGACTAATCTACAAATAACAACTTAGTGCTACAAATAACAACAAGGAATATAGTGAGAGAAATAACTGAACTTAAAAAGAAAAATAATTATTTTAACCAAAATGAAGAACCACGCGCTATTGCTATAAAAATCAATAATTTCTTTGTGGACAGAGCTATAATATTTAAGAGTTAAATATAAATTCTATATTCTTTGTGCCAGCTACTGAAGAAGAGATATCTAATATAATTGTTAATTTTATAAATAAAAAAAGGTGTAGAACTTGACGATATCCCCCGATATAGTTCTAAAAAATGTGTTAATTTCTATATTGAGTTCCTTACTGTTTATAATAAATAATTCATTATTGGCTGGTAAATTTCCGGAAAAACTGCAATGTGCACTCGTCACTCGTCAATTTATAAAGCGGGAGATAAAAATGAGATCGGAAACTATAGGCCTATCAGTTTCCTATCTGTCTTCTCAAAAATTTTTGAAAAAATTGTATGTACCAGAATAACATCTTTTCTAGATAAGTATAATTAATAAATTGCCATCAACACGGCTTTGTTAAAGGTCGTAGCATAGAAACTGCAAGTTTTCAATACATACAATAATAGAAAATCTTGAAAACTTTAATATTCCTTTTGGCATGCTCATGGATCTTTCGAAAACCTATGACTTAGTAGAACATAGCATACTGTTAGGGAAAACTTCTGATTGGATCAAATCATTTTTGAATAATTGGGAACAGATAACCAGGGTTCACTCTCCCCATGGTTTTGTTTATTCCTCTCCAAGGATTGTGAATATGGGTATTCCACAAGGAAGCACGATTAGCCCATTGCTGTTCTCAATATTTATTAACGATCTACATCAAATACCCACTACTGATAAACACCTGATGATCAACTATGCTGATGATACATCTCTACTCATCATTAACAAAACTGTGGATGATATTAGTCCAAATGCAAATAGCACGATGTCATCATTGATATCATGGTTTGATACGAACAAACTAATAATAAATAAAGACAAGACTAATACTATCATTTTTAAAACCAAAAGAGATACGAACCAGTACCCTCCAAGATTACAAATTAATAATGAAGACCTCGAGGTACAATATTCTATCAGGCTCCTTGGACTATTTATAGATCAATCGCTCGATTGGACGACACATACACTCCGTGTCACAAAACGTCTGAACAAGGCAGTTTTTGCGTTGAGATGTCTTCATAGGTATATGGACACTGCAGCTCTTAGGATGGTGTACTTCGCGAATTTTTATTCCCACTTAAAATTTGGTATTATGTTTTGGGGAAATAGTATCCACATCAGAAGCATCTTTAGAATACAGAAGCAAGCCATTCGTATTCTGAACAATCTACGTTATAGAGAATCCTGCAGAGGCCAGTTCAAACTTGCTAATATTTTTACAACAACAGCTACTTACATCTATGAGTCTATAATTTTCGTTCTGAAACATAGGCATTTATTTGGGAACTTTAACAAGCCTAATCCAAGGAGTACCAGATTTTGTAATGAAGTCTTTCAGCTGCCCCACCATAGGCTGACGCTAACTGAAAGAAATCCACCTTACAGCAATATGAAAATGTACAACGCACTACCAAGGAAGATTAAACAACTAGTGAATGCAAACCTTTCCAAAAAAGAATTGTATAAACTCCTAGTTGATATAGAACCGTATAATATCGAAGAATTCTACTTAATAGTAAATTACCAAGAACATGTTATTTAGATTTAATATTTTCTTTTTTCTATGACACATTTCATTTAGAACATTTTTTTGTATTCTTAGATAATGAAATAAACTTATTTTGATTTTATTTGATTAATTTTCCCAAATATAAACTAATTATTTCATCGTACAGAAGAGCTAAATCTATCTCGGTAGTAGCTTCTTCTTCGTCATATCAGCCTGTTCGCATCCACTCCTGAATGTAGGCCTCTTCGATATTTTTCCATTCCTGCCTGTTCATAGCAGCCCTTATCGATAGTGGCTATTTGGGTGAAATATGTATTCCGTAATAGCTGCAATTCTTTTGACTTAGTAAAACTATAAAAATACATATTGAAATTTGTGGTGCTATATCGAGGTCTAGAGTTGATAGCAAAGCTATTATTACACTATAAACCACCTTTAGGCTGTATAACTACATTCATGTTAATCCTAGAAGAAATTGTAATATTAGCATTCGATAAATTTGAAGAAATCTTCCTGTTAGGTGATTTTAATCATCCAGTCTTAAAATATTTATACCTAACTATGAAGAAAATATAAATTTAATTGTGTTTAATTGTGACAACTCGAAGAAATTTGTATAAAAACAATATCGAGAAGTCTAGAAACAAACAAAAGGCCTTGTGGAAAACAGTAGAGGAATTATCTAATAAAGTAAAACATAAGCCAGATCTACTTATTACGGAGGAAAAGTCAACCATTGTAACAGATCCAGATAGAGTGGCCTCGTTATTCAATGCATTCTTCAAAACGGCACCAGAGGTAGTTACTGCGAAAATTCCATATATTCATTTGGACAATGTCCACATTCCTATGAATACTAAGACGACGTATTTGGAATAATTCAGCCCTAAAGAGTCGATAATCCTAAATAAATTAAATCAAGTAAATTCCTAAATAAAGTAAATCCAGTTACGGCCAAGACTTAATACCATATAATATAATAAAAGAATTTCAAAACAAACTTCTTAACAGCTCTTCCTCAGAAACAGTACCGGATATATTAAAAATATCTACAGTGGTTCCAATATTTAAGAAAGGAGATTGTACAGGCAAAGATTCTGGAATATTTTATGGAATATTGCCTGCTGCCGTTCATTTCGCGAAACAACTTGATTCCTAAAGAACAACATTGTTTTCGTAAAAGTATCATGTAATCATCACAAATCATCACAAAACATCACAAATCATCACAAAATCAACGAGGTGGAAAAAGACAAATGTCCTGTGGGAGTATTTTGTGATCTCTGTAAGGCCTTTGACAGTGTCTCGCACGACATACTTTTAACAAATTATACTTATATGGAATTAGAGAAAAAAACAGGGCGATGGTTTCTAGCAACCGACGACGTTTCGATAAAATTGAAAATAACGAAAGGACTGGAATTTCATCGAATACAGTGAATATGTGTATTTTATTTGGGGTCCCTTGGCACAGATTAAAATTACTTCTTATAGACCGTAGTTTTTGACGATGTATGTGGGGAAATACCTCATAGCAGCATTCCATACGATAATGACCAATGGACCGACATGGTACACTTGGTACACTAAAAAGGGCAATTAAGTGTTCCCCAAGCAAGTGTTCTGCCCCCTTTTTTTTCGCTGTACACAGCAGATTTGGTTGACTTTATACGGCAAAATTACCAGGTATGCCTGATAATAATCATACGTATTATGATAATGATAAGTATTAAAATATCGAAGGATTCCCTGGTAGAAAACAAAATCAGAGCAAATGTAATTTTGGACAGACATTATACATGGTTTTGTGCAAATAAATTGTTCTTAAATCTAAAAAAACTTAACTACTTAATTTTTCAATGTAGTTGAAGGAAACCCTCTGCATATCTTCAACTGCAAATCGGAAACTACTAATTACATCGAAAGCAAGTGGTCAAATTTTTAGGAATATTTTTGGAAGCACACCTGTCGTGGAAACTTACAACAGACTACGTCGTACGCAAACTAAATAGCGAAGCGTATCTTTTGAGAAAGGCCCGGAATACTGTTGGCAAATAAGCTCTTTTTAAAGTGTACCGTGGCGAAATCCATTCGGCATTATCGTATGGCATGCTGCTATGAGGTATTTCCACACATACATATATAGTCCTTTTAGCCCATAAGAGGATCATAAGAACAATAACTGGAATAACCATTACAACATCATTTAGGACATTTTTTCAGAAAATGGAAATTCTAACCGTGACGTCTGTCTATATATGGGAAATAGCGTGCTATGTGTTTAAAAATATGCAATTATTTGATATAGGGGAGACCCACCATACTTACGACACCAAAAATCGTCAAAAACCACGGTCTATAAGAATTAATCTTAATCTGTGCCAAGGGATCCCAATTAGAATAGGTTCAACTTATTCAATCGACTACCTTTGGAGATCAAGAATCCCAGAACTTACAAATCTTTTAGGAAACAACTAAAAAGGCATCTCATAGTAAAGTGTTATTACACGTTAAGTAAATTTTTTGAAAACGAACAAAAACAATATTTTTATATTTATTTATATTTTATTACTTTTGTTTTATCTATCTCTTTCCAAATCTGTGGAGGTAGGTCTGAAAATTCCCATGATCTGTGATCAGTTGCACCGCGTGGTGTATCAGCTGTAGATCCATTTTTGTCCAATCTTTTACATGGGGTATAAAATTCTTCGTCCAGAGCCCAGTTTTTGAGGCATCGCATCTCAACTGCCATTATTTTATGCTGTAAGAAGCTATCATTGGCTTAATAGTTTCTCTAAATATTTTAGTGTATAAAAGTGGAATATCCTGCAAATCTTCACCAGAAGGATTTATTACTGAAGCTGAAGCTTGCCTTGCCAAACTATCTGCCCATTCATTTCCGACTACTCCGGCATGAGCTTTCACCCAGTGCCATTAAGTAGACTCTGCCTGATAAGTCTTTTACCGCCTGTCACGTTTCCACTAAAAGTTCTGTTGGCCTTGTAAGATGTTTTAAGACTTCCAACACTGATCGGCTATCGCAGATGGTTAAAGAAGATTGGATGTGGTCTATGTTTACGGAAAAATATTATAGAGCCCTCTTAATTGCGACGAGCTTTGCTTGGAAGATAGAACAGTAATTTTCTAATCTAAACTGTTCATGGAATATTTCCTCATCCCCCTTTCATACGACAAAAGCAGCCCCGACTCCGTATTTAGATTTTGAGTCATCTGTATATATTCGAGTGGACAATGTGTTTACCAAGGTAGGATAGTATTTCATGTGGCTAATATCCGACGCGTGAATAAATTCTTCTATATTTGCGCGTGTTTTGATTTGGTTTGGGGAGACGTTTAACCCAGTAGCTTATCTAAACAGATTTTCCTCCATGGAGTGCATATTGACGGTGAGTGCAGCTTGTTTGAGTTTTAAGTCTATTGGAGCAAGACAAGAGATGACACAGGCTGCCACCGTACAGACCGTGTGGTAGGCTGTAGCTGCTCAAATGGTTCTAGGACGTTGTGCTCCCGAAAGTTTCAGATTTTCCTTTGATTTACACGACATTTGCTCCATATTTACACGACATCTGCTCATATTGAGGCCCCATAGAGCATGGCCGGTTCCATGGCTCCCCAGCAAATATCGGATAGAGCTGATTTATTAAGACCCCATTCCTTCCCAGATACTATGACCCTTCTTAAGGTAAAGTTTTCTAATTTGGCACAATGCTACTTGATGTGGGCTTTAACATTTACACCTGTCGATCAGAATACCTAGGTACCTAATATACTCTTGGCATTTAATACGTGCATATCCAAGAGCAAAACCCGATATCCTTTGCTTTGATGATTTACTGAGGAATAACGCCTCTGTCTTTGCTGCGTTGAAGTTTGCTTTCTAGTATCCATTCCAGGGCATCGTAACTAATCCAGGGCCTTCGGTAATTGTTCTGCTATTGACGAGAAGCATTGTGCCATCCGCTTAGGCAACTGACTCATAGCCCTCTGGAAGGTGTTTATCAAATATAGAATTCTATAAAATTTTCCAGAATCCTGGACCTGACATTGAACCTTGCGGACAATCTTTTCTAACGACTTTTTCTATACAAATACTTTCTATATAAATACTTTCTGCGTAGTAACTCTTTGCCAAATTAATTAGGTTCTTCGGACAGTCTTGAGAGATAAGGCAATGGATAATTAACGGCCACCATGCGTTATCAAAGGCTCCGCCTATGTCCAAGAATATGGCTGCACAATATTTCTATTTATTTCTCGATGACCTTATGAACTCTATATCTTTGGTAACTGCATCGATTGTGCCAACTCTTTTTCGAAATCCATACAGATTTTTGTTGAATAGATTGTGACTGTAGTAGAAATGCTCGATTCTTGAAATGAGTAGTGCATCTAGGATTTTCCCTACAACAGGAAGCAAGCTAATCGGTCTGAAATCTTTTGCTGCTAAACCAGTTTTATCCGGTTTGGGAATTATTTTTACAAGTTGCTGCTTCCAGCAGGCAGGGAAAACCACATAAATAAGAATATATATACTTATTAAGTCAGATCACTCCTGGAGCAGATTTGAACGCAACTTGAATAATGTCTGATGAAATTCCGTCGATACCTGGCGCTTTCTCTGGGATCATTCGTGCAATGACCAATTCGACTTCCATAAGGGAAAAAAATGTGTCGTTCAATCCTCCCATCCCTGTTATTGCCCCGTCTCTGATTTGTCAGTGTGTGTCGCTTTCTACCCCTGTGTCTTATGGGAAAAATGTGTCGAGCAGAACATGAGTAGTCTCTTTTAGTTCGAGAGTAGAGTCTTATAGTTTCAAACGAATTAGGTAATCTGTGGAAGGTTTCTTCTCTCTGATAATTTTGTATACAATACAATAAGGATTCTCATTGAATGTTGCCTTTTGGGTTTTTCCTTATTTGTCTCTAGGATCCGCGCTTTATACTCCCTATGCTTCTCTTGGTAAAACATGTCTTTGTTCTGTGATTTATCCTCATTCTGCTAGTATTTACGTCTTAGGCTTGTCGCACACTGGATCTGCTCATCTCCGCTCAGCTCAGCCTTTCAGCCCAGCAATATATAAAACCCGTGTATTTAAATAGAAACGCACATACTGCGTCCGCTCAGCTAAGCTTGGCTCCGTTCCGCTCCTCTCGCCACCGTATCAACTGTTTGTGAAGAATACTAGGCCGGAGGTCGGATGCTGGCGGATGGTTCACGCAGGTGCAACACTAACGTTTTAAAATATGCGTTAATGCATTTATGCAACCAGGATAGCAGCACATATTTAACTCTCCCGCTGAAGAGGTGGCAGGGGATTGAATCTGTGGAAAATTAATGTAGCTGAGGGGATGCAATATGTGAAAAAATGACAGAGCTGAGAGGAGCGGACCCGATCGACTTTGATGTGGGATGAGCGGAGCGGATCCAGTGTGCAACAAGCCTTAGACGGTTTGTTTTGCTTTCGGAGAAAGGTTAGTTCTGGAGTCCACCACTGGAGACAAGACAGGATAGACAAGACTGGACAGACAAGACTAGACAGACAAGATTAGACAGATAAGACTAGACAGACAAGACTAGACAGACAAGACTAGACAGACAAGACTAGACAGACTAGACAGACAAGACTAGTCAGACAAGACTAGTCAGACAAGACTAGACAGACAAGATTAGACAGACAAGACTAGACAGACAACACTACAAGAGCAGATAGACAAGACTAGTCAGACAAGACTAGATAGACAAAACTAGACAGACAAGACTAGATAGACAAGACTAGACAGACAAGACTAGACAGACAAGACTAGACAGACAAGACTAGATAGACAAGACTAGACAGACAAGAGTAGACAGACAAGACGATAAAGAAGACTAGACAGACAAAACTAGACAGACAAAACTAGGCAGACAAGACTAGACAGACAAGACTAGACAGACAAGACTAGACAGACAAGACTAGACAGACAAAACTAGACAGACAAGACTAGACAGACAAGACTAGACAGACAAGACTAGTCAGACAAAACTAGAGAGACAAGACTAGACAGACAAGACTAGACAGACAAGACTAGACAGACAAGACTAGATAGACAAGACTAGACAGACAAGACTAGACAGACAAGACTAGACAGACAAGACTAGACAGACAAGACTAGTCGGACAAGACTAGACAGACAAGATTATACAGACAAGACTAGACAGACAAGACTAGACAGACAAGACTAGACAGACAAGACTAGACAGACAAGACTAGACAGAGAAGACTAGACAGACAAGACTAGACAGACAAGACTAGACAGACAAGACTAGACAGACAAGACTAGACAGACAAGACTAGACAAACAAGACTAGACAGACAAGACTAGACAGACAAGACTAGACAGACAATACTAGACAGACAAGACTAGGCAGACAAGACTAGACAGACAAGACTAGACAGACAAGACTAGACAGACAAGACTAGACAGACATGACTAGACAGACAAGACTAGACAGACAAGACTAGACAGACAAGACTAGACAGACAAGACTAGACAGACAAGACTAGACAGACAAGACTAGCCAGACAAGACTAGAGAGACAAGACTAGACAGACAAGACTAGACAGACAAGACTAGACAGACAAGACTAGACAGACAAGACTAGACAGACAAGACTAGACAGACAAGACTAGACAGACAAGACTAGACAGACAAGACTAGACAGACAAGACTAGACAGACAAGACTAGACAGACAAGACTAGACAGACAAGACTAGACAGACAAGACTAGACAGACAAGACTAGACAGACAAGACTAGACAGACAAGACTAGACAGACAAGACTAGACAGACAAGACTAGACAGACAAGACTAGACAGACAAGACTAGACAGACAAGACTAGACAGACAAGACTAGACAGACAAGACTAGACAGACAAGACTAGACAGACAAGACTAGACAGACAAGACTAGACAGACAAGACTAGACAGACAAGACTAGACAGACAAGACTAGACAGACAAGACTAGACAGACAAGACTAGACAGACAAGACTAGACAGACAAGACTAGACAGACAAGACTAGACAGACAAGACTAGACAGACAAGACTAGACAGACAAGACTAGACAGACAAGACTAGACAGACAAGACTAGACAGACAAGACTAGACAGACAAGACTAGACAGACAAGACTAGACAGACAAGACTAGACAGACAAGACTAGACAGACAAGACTAGACAGACAAGACTAGACAGACAAGACTAGACAGACAAGACTAGACAGACAAGACTAGACAGACAAGACTAGACAGACAAGACTAGACAGACAAGACTAGACAGACAAGACTAGACAGACAAGACTAGACAGACAAGACTAGACAGACAAGACTAGACAGACAAGACTAGACAGACAAGACTAGACAGACAAGACTAGACAGACAAGACTAGACAGACAAGACTAGACAGACAAGACTAGACAGACAAGACTAGACAGACAAGACTAGACAGACAAGACTAGACAGACAAGACTAGACAGACAAGACTAGACAGACAAGACTAGACAGACAAGACTAGACAGACAAGACTAGACAGACAAGACTAGACAGACAAGACTAGACAGACAAGACTAGACAGACAAGACTAGACAGACAAGACTAGACAGACAAGACTAGACAGACAAGACTAGACAGACAAGACTAGACAGACAAGACTAGACAGACAAGACTAGACAGACAAGACTAGACAGACAAGACTAGACAGACAAGACTAGACAGACAAGACTAGACAGACAAGACTAGACAGACAAGACTAGACAGACAAGACTAGACAGACAAGACTAGACAGACAAGACTAGACAGACAAGACTAGACAGACAAGACTAGACAGACAAGACTAGACAGACAAGACTAGACAGACAAGACTAGACAGACAAGACTAGACAGACAAGACTAGACAGACAAGACTAGACAGACAAGACTAGACAGACAAGACTAGACAGACAAGACTAGACAGACAAGACTAGACAGACAAGACTAGACAGACAAGACTAGACAGACAAGACTAGACAGACAAGACTAGACAGACAAGACTAGACAGACAAGACTAGACAGACAAGACTAGACAGACAAGACTAGACAGACAAGACTAGACAGACAAGACTAGACAGACAAGACTAGACAGACAAGACTAGACAGACAAGACTAGACAGACAAGACTAGACAGACAAGACTAGACAGACAAGACTAGACAGACAAGACTAGACAGACAAGACTAGACAGACAAGACTAGACAGACAAGACTAGACAGACAAGACTAGACAGACAAGACTAGACAGACAAGACTAGACAGACAAGACTAGACAGACAAGACTAGACAGACAAGACTAGACAGACAAGACTAGACAGACAAGACTAGACAGACAAGACTAGACAGACAAGACTAGACAGACAAGACTAGACAGACAAGACTAGACAGACAAGACTAGACAGACAAGACTAGACAGACAAGACTAGACAGACAAGACTAGACAGACAAGACTAGACAGACAAGACTAGACAGACAAGACTAGACAGACAAGACTAGACAGACAAGACTAGACAGACAAGACTAGACAGACAAGACTAGACAGACAAGACTAGACAGACAAGACTAGACAGACAAGACTAGACAGACAAGACTAGACAGACAAGACTAGACAGACAAGACTAGACAGACAAGACTAGACAGACAAGACTAGACAGACAAGACTAGACAGACAAGACTAGACAGACAAGACTAGACAGACAAGACTAGACAGACAAGACTAGACAGACAAGACTAGACAGACAAGACTAGACAGACAAGACTAGACAGACAAGACTAGACAGACAAGACTAGACAGACAAGACTAGACAGACAAGACTAGACAGACAAGACTAGACAGACAAGACTAGACAGACAAGACTAGACAGACAAGACTAGACAGACAAGACTAGACAGACAAGACTAGACAGACAAGACTAGACAGACAAGACTAGACAGACAAGACTAGACAGACAAGACTAGACAGACAAGACTAGACAGACAAGACTAGACAGACAAGACTAGACAGACAAGACTAGACAGACAAGACTAGACAGACAAGACTAGACAGACAAGACTAGACAGACAAGACTAGACAGACAAGACTAGACAGACAAGACTAGACAGACAAGACTAGACAGACAAGACTAGACAGACAAGACTAGACAGACAAGACTAGACAGACAAGACTAGACAGACAAGACTAGACAGACAAGACTAGACAGACAAGACTAGACAGACAAGACTAGACAGACAAGACTAGACAGACAAGACCAGACAGACATGACTAGACAGATAAGGCTAGACAGACAAGACTAGACAGACAAGACTAGACATACAATACTAGACGGATTCGACAAGACTACACAGACAAGATTAGACAGACAAGATTAGACAGAGAAGACTATGCAGACAAGGATAGACCGACAGGACTAGGCAGACAAAACTAGATAGACAAGACTAGACAGACAAGACTTCACAGATAAGACTGGACGGACAAGACTAGGCAGACAATATTGGACAGAAATGACTAGACAGACAATAGTAGACAAACAAGGCTAGACAGACAACACTAGACAGACATGACTAGACAGACAAGACTAGACAGACAAGGCTAGACAGACCAAACTAGACAAACAAGACTTTTTATTTGCAAGAAAATACTGTACAGAATAAGTTAACCATTCTGGAGAGATCTTCTGTTAAACTTAACGCGTCGCCCCGGAACTGCCACCAAGCATTACTTCGAAGAGAGCGATTTTATATTTTGTTTTACTCAATCAATCGTTCAGGGATTTCCTTCTTTGTTCTTCAGCCTCCTTTCCTCTCATAATCTCCTGTGGCGTCTCTGTTATAGCGTCCCAGCCGTCCTTCGTCTGGAGGAGCAGTGTTGCCAGGTTTTGTTTCGTCACTGGCACTTGGCATTTATTGTGGGCAACACTTCTTATCTGATGTTACATCGGGCATTGGAACAGAGTGTTTTGGAGAATCCACCACTTCAGTTCCGCAATACCAACATTCATCAGTCTTACTCTTCCCTATTCTCTTCAGATATTTGGTGAACACGCCATGTCCAGTTAATGCTTGGTTTAAATGGTAGTCCAAGTCACCCCACTTCCTATTGCTCCACTTTCGAATATCTTTAATAAGGTTTTTGTCCACCCTGTAAACTATGTCCATTTTTGTTGCCAGGCATTCAACATTATTTCTCTTGCTTCCGGTTTTGCTACCCTCCCTCTGTCGTATATATAAATTCTTTCTTGCACGCGTAGCTTAATAGGTGATATTCCTGCAATTGCAAGTACGGCCATGGTGGAGGCGGTCCTATAGGCCGCAGCTACACGTATTGCTAACTTCCTTTTAACACTCTCCATCATTCCCTCGTATATTTTATGTCGTAGTGTCTGCACCCATATAGACGCCCCGTATAAAAGTATAGAAGAGACTACATCCGCAAGTATTCTACGCCTTCTTGATCTTGGCCCTCGCATATTAGGCATAATTCTTGCTAGAGCCATAAGAGTAGTGTTAGCCTTCTCGCATGTTTTCTTAATATGTATCTAAATATTTTGTCTTTCTAATGTGTTTCTCCACGTGTATCCCCATATATTTAAAAGATTTTACGCGATGAACCAGCGTTCCTTCTACTTCAGTTTTTAGGCTGCGCATCTTGTATCGCCGGACTAGGAGGACCATCTCTGTTTTTTAAGGGCGAGCTTGACACCTATTTCCCTCAATTCCTGGCTGATTTTGTTAACAGCATGTCCTACGCGTTCTTCCAGGATCTGTGGTGTCCGAGCAGATACCCCAACGGCAAGGTCGTCTATACATGCAACCAGTGTTACACCCATTTGTACATTTGTTCTTAATATTTTGTCGTAAAATACAACCCAAAATATAATAGACAGACAAGACTAGACAGACAAAACTAGACATACAAAACTAGACAAACAAAATAAAATTTCTGGGTATACTACTAGAAGAGAATCTAGCCGTTTTATAATGACCGATTATATAATAATGAAAATTTTAATTGCAAAATATATCTTATTCGAAGTTTAATACATACATTACCGTAATCTATAATTGTAAACATTTACCATGCCGAGATCAAATCGGTATCGGCATACGGTGTAATAATATGGGGAGCCTCATTTTACCTAAAATCGATCTTTATAGCTAAAAAAAGAATGATTAAAGCAATAATAGGCATATCAAGATTGGAATCATACAAAATGTATTTTAAAGAATTAGAAATTCTGATAAAACCATCTATATACGAGAGGGTGGTCTCTTGTCATGTTTTCAAAAACCTTAAAAAATTCAAAATGATCAAAACTAGAAACTGCTTAAAACGGTGCAAAGAGTAAACTTACTCTATGTACAAGAGAGCAAAACAGAATATCAGCATATCAGCAATCTACTAAGAAGAAAGAACCCACAAAACATTCAGAAAAAAATTAAAATCGTTTTTAATTGAAAAATGCTATTACAGCACAGATGAGTTCCTTTAGGCTTTTTAATTATGTTTTAAATTATGGTAGTACATTAATTGTATTTGTTATTTGGTGGCAGATATATATGTATTACTTGTACATCTTATGATCAATGAATATTTTCTCTTTTGAATTTTGACTAGACAGATAAGACTATACAGACGAGATACGGCTAGAGGCAAGACCAGGCAGACATAGATAGATTAGATTGGACGACAAGACTAGATATCAAACCATGACATAGTGGACTATATGGACATATGCGGTGTAGTCTAGACCAGGGGTCTCCAAACTTTCCAGCCTTAGGGCCATACTGATTACTCCAGTAAATTCCGAGGGCCAAAACCATATTATCATTGTTGCCGGTGGTAAAAAGTGAAATAGTCCACTGAAAAAAAGTCCGAAAAAGTACGCAACGTTTAAAAAAAGCTGCAAATCGGAAGGGTCTCGAAGGGTAGAAAACATCGCTGAAAATATATCCTCTTAACTGTTCGACAAAAATGGACATGTTGAGTGGTTTTCTTTGGCCTTGGATGAGTCAACGGATGTGTCAGATACTGCTCAGTTGTTGATTTATATTCGAGGAGTAGATAAAAGCTATGAAGTGCATGAAGAACTTCTTGATATGTATAGTATTCATGGCACAACTACTGGTACAGATATTCTTAAAGGAGTTGAAATGGCCATTAATCAAAAGAACCTTCGATGGAAAAACTTGAAATGTATTACAACTGATGGAGGCAAAAACATGAGCGGGAAAGATAAAGGAGTGGTCGCTCTTGTGTCAAAGGCTGTAGAAAATGACGGTGGTTCAAAACCATTAGTCTTACATTGTATCATTCATCAACAGTCTTTGTGCGGAAAATGTTTGGATATGTCTGAAGTTCTGAAACCAGTCATATCAACTGTTAATTTTATCAGAGCTTTTGGGCTGAATCACCGACAATTCCGACAATTTATTGAAGAGATTGGAGAAAATGACTTACCTTATCATACTGCCGTACGTTGGCTTAGTTGTGGGAAAGTCCTTCAGCGCTTTTTTGAACTTCGAGCAATGATCGAAATTTTTTTGAATGAAATGCTCTTACTGAATTACAAAACAACGCATGGCTGTGGAAGTTAGCATTCTATGTTGATTTGACAAAACATGTGAACGAACTGAATTTGAGATTGCAATGAAAAAACCAGCATCTTCCTGATTTATACACTAATATCAAATCATTCCGGAAGAAATTGATACTGTTTCAATCACAACTACGAAGTAAATGTTTTTCACTTTTTAAAACATGTGAAATATTCAGCCACATCACTGAGACTGAGTTTCCTATCGATTTTGCAATCGAAACTTTGAGTGCTTTGAAAATAAATTTTGATACTCGTTTCTCGCACTTTGATGCTATTGCGAATCAAATTAAGATTTTTCAGAATCCTTTTGATACTGACATTGAAACCCCAGCCCCGGAACTTCAAAAGATGATTGATCTACAGTGCAGTGATATAATTAAGAACAAAGATCAAAACTCATCTTTGTTGGAATTTTATAAGAGTCTTCCACTGACACAATTTGATAATTTGCATAAATTTGCTCGTGGTCTGTTTTCTGTTTTTGGTACTACTTATTTGTGTGAGAAGACCTTCTCGAAAATGAAGTACACAAAAAATGTTTACAGATCTAAATTAACTGATGAGCATCTTAAATCTCTTTTAATAATTGTTACAAGTAAAATTAGTCCACAACTACAAACTATTGTCAGTGGAAAATCTCAATTACATAAATCTCATTAGTATTTCATATGTCATTATGCTTGTTTTAAGTTATGTTTTTATTTAAAATGTATAAAATGTTAGTTCATTTCAATAATTTGTTAGTTATTATATAGTGAAGTTAAATTTTCTACATATTATACATGTCTTTACTCATTACAATTCTGTGTTTCTTTATCCAACTTATCACAAAAACAATAACAATAAGCCTACAACAATGTTATGAGTAGTTAGCCCATGACCATATCAATGTAGATGTCATATTAATAATTATTCAACATAAAATTAGAATACTTCAGTAAACTAAATTTATTTTGCTATAAAAAATATGTTCTCTAAAAGGAGTTTTCAAGTATGCTAGCTCTCCGCGGGCCGGACAAAATCTGTCCGCAGGCCGGATGTGGCCCTCGGGCCGTAGTTTGGTGACCCCCGGTCTAGACCATAAACTGAAACAGACTAAAGGTTTTTAACAGTCTCGTCTCGTTCGCGGAGTGGAGCAGTCGTGCGTAGAACAAGTGATTTAGTCTGGCAGTGGGATTGATTATTATTGATTATAAGTGAATATTAATGATGCGTGCAAATAAAATGCTTAGAGAACTTAGATCCAGCACACAGATGGATGGTATTCTACCTGAGGGTGATAAAATAATTACGTATCGCAGAAATTATTATGTAGAGAGAATTTATTATGAAAGAGAAATTATTATGTATTAAGTAGAAGAAACCAATGTTAGAATCAGCGAGGATGTTGATAAAAAATCGAGCCACTAACTGAAGTGATACTAGAATTAATCGAGAAAAACGAATTGTTATTAAAACGTATTTCTATTGTCGAAAATGCTGTTTTAACAAAAAACTAGCAGTCCACGTCAATCGATAAACCAATTGCCGACAAGCGGGGCACATCTGGTGAAAATGATAAAAGAAATATACCGCTTGAGCAAAAGAAAAAAAGTACCACAAATAAAGAAACTGATATGATTGGGCTAGTCAATAGTGGGACTGAAAAAGATACAAACGCTACTAAAGCGATATGGAGGATTCAAAGAAACCAAAAAAAAAAAAATAGAAAATCAAACATAATTTATGGAAATGCGGACTCAACGGCATTGAAAGCGGCTACTAAATATGTTCATCTACATGTTTTTAAGCTTGATCCTACCATAACTGAAACGGTGATGCTGAATTATCTGAAAGAAAAAATATTAATTCGCTAACATGCGAGCAGCTGGATTCAAAACGACCTGAAGAATATTCTTCGTTTATTCTTCGAATATCTTGAGGTGCTAAATGAACCGGAAATGTGGCCTAAAAATACTTGCGTGAATCGGTTTTTCATAAGACGTGTGGAATAAAAACCACAAATTATTAGATCTAACAACAAAGTCCTCAGGAAACACCAGGTAAAGCTTTTTTGAATGTTTAAAGTGTTTGAACAAAAATTGTAACAATTAGAAATTTTAACTTCCGAATTAAAACCGGAAATCCTATATTTAGCCGAGACATGGATATCCGATATCTCAGTAGAACAAATGCGTGTTGAAAATTACTCCCTCATCAGCTCATTTTGCCGAATAAACTCTATTGGGGAGGTGTGGCCATTTGGACAAAACTCAACTTACACTGTAAAGAAATTTTGAACCTTCCATCGGTAGAGAAACAATTTGAAATGTGTGGTATAGAATCGAAGATATTGAAACATAAAATAGCTATTATTACCAGGTATTACGTATATTTATTACCCTTTACGAGTTTATAAATTGATTCCAAAATTTACATATTTACATATATAACTAAAACTAACATAGTACATAATCTAAATAAAAATAATAATAAAAGCGAAAAAGAAAAAATTTAAAAAAATAAAACAAAAAAAAACAAAAAACGAAACATATGCTAATCAAACTAAAAACAAAAAAGAAAGTCACTAAATTCCTATCTCTAAACCGATTACCAGCTTCCCGCCCCACATATTGCTCTTCTTCTCTCCACAACTTTCTTCATCCAATCTATCCCTCTTCCCTCTTCCATCCTCGTTTAAAATCTCTTCTCTACACTCATCTCTTTCTCTCATTTCTGAACATTCGTTCAGCAAGTGCTCTATTGTCTCCTTGTTTTCTCCACACATCCTGCATACTCTATTCCTATCCTCCATCCAGAATTTATTCTCTCTCTCTTCATTTCCACATCTGAATCTTGCCATTAGAGTGACTCTTTTCTACTCTCTCTTCCTAGGCACTTTGGTAGTTCTTCCGTTATTATTTTTTCATATTTCCCATGGTACCTAGACTCCCTACTTCTTGCTCTCCTTTCTTGCCTTTGCACATCTCTATCTCTCTGGATTAATTCCTCTGTCATCACTCTGCCTCTCTCTATCATTCTTTCTATGTCCGCTGCTGCATACCCGTTTCTTTCTAGATATGCCTCCCTCTCTTTCCACACCCCCTTTCCTATTTCTTTACTTTTTTCTTTGAGGCACTCTTGCAGAATTCTGCACTCTCCTCTCTCTATCACTCTCTCTTCAAAACTTATTGCTCTCTTTCCTGCTTCTATTCTTATTCCATCTCTCTTTGTTTCCTCCATCACTATATACCCCGGAGTGTCTCTACCTAGTTCTAGCACCCATTTCAAATATTTTTCGTGCACCCTTTCCAGCCCTCTTCATCCCTCTTGCTCTCTTCATCCCCATATTTCCGCTCCATACTGCATTTTTGTGACTTATTTAAAGAATTTGAGTAGGGAAAGATGATATGTTCTGGCGCCTCCTCCTCCTCCAACCTCCTCTGACCTTGGCACTTCCGGTTTCGACTTCCGGTTTACGACTTCCGGTTTTCGACTTCCGGTTTCGACTTTTGGTTTTGACTTCCGGTCTCCATTTCCGGAACTTCCGAATGCGCGGGAAAATTAAAAAAATAGATGCGAGGCGGGTGTAGTTGGTTGCATATATCAACGAGGCTAGATACATGAGACTAGATAGACGGGGCTAGATACATGAGACTAGATAGACAGGACTAGATACATGAGACTAGATAGACGGAGGCTAGATACATGAGGCTAGATAGACGGGGCAAGATACATGAGACTAGATAGACAGGACTAGATACATGAGACTAGATAGATGGAGGCTAGATACATGAGGCTAGATAGACGGGGCAAGATACATGAGACTAGATAGACGGGGCTAGATACATGAGACTAGATATACAGGGCTAGATACATGAGACTAGATAGACGGGGCTAGATACATGAGACTAGATAGATGGGACTACATACATGAGACTAGACAGACGAAGCTAAATACACGAGACTAGATAAGACTGAACTAAAATATATAAGGAATTGTTTTGTGTTTTAATTGAATAAACATATTAAGATTTTGATTTACCAGTAGTCGGTTAGACGTAACCGGATGTTTCACTCATAACAACTCCCTGTTATCTTATCAGCTGCACGCGAGTGGAGAAATAATAAATTATGAAGCGCGGTCTAATCAATTTCTTGAGATTATTGGTTTTAGGCCGGACACGATCGGACAATACCGAACAAGGTCGAACAAGAACGCAAAAGACTATACAGACCACATATTTATCCGAAAAATTTCCGATGAGCAAGCGAAATATCTTAAACTTGTCTGTGACCCAGATCGTATTAATGTTTTTCATTTATATAAATACCAACGAGTTCAATTTTCTGGCATCCACTTTTCATCTACTTACATTTAATTTTCATCTACTTACATCCACTTTTCATCTAGTTGCATCAACTTTTCATTTACTTGCATCTTTCTTCATCTACTTGCATCCACTTTTCATCTACTTGCATACAATTTTCATCACGCTAAACAGGGTGTGAGGTCTATGTGACCCCGCGCTAAACAGGGTGTGAGGTCTATGTAAGCCCACGCTAAACAGGGTGTGAGGTCTATGTAACCCCACGTTAAACAGGGTGTAAGGTCTATGTAACCCCACGCTTAACAGGGTGTAAGGTCTATGGTGCCCCACGCCAAAGAGGATGTGAGGTCTATTTTTAGCCAGGTTTCATCAGCTTTCATCTCATTGGGTTAGTTGTGTTACCATTAGGTTAGGTTAGCATTAGCTTAGGTTACGGGGAGGTTAGGAATGAAACGCGCTTCATTCCTAATCTCCCCGTAACCTAACCTAGTGCTAACCTAACCTAATGCTAACACAACTAACCCAATGAGATTAAAGCTGATGAAAGCTGACTAAAAATAGACCTCACATCCTCTTTAGCGTGGGGCACCATAGACCTTATATCCTGTTAAGCGTGGGGTTACATAGACCTCACACCCTGTTTAGCGTGGGGTTACATAGACCTCACACCCTGTTTAGCGTGGGGTCACATAGACCTCACACCCTGTTTAGCGTGGGGTTACATAGACCTCACACCCTGTTTAGCGTGGGGTCACATAGACCTCACACCCTGTTTAGCGTGGGGTTACATAGACCTCACACCCTGTTTAGCATGGGGTCACATACACCTCACACCCTGTTTAGCGTGATGAAAAGTGTATGCAAGTAGATGAAAAGTGGATGCAAGTAGATGAAAAGTGGATGCGAGTAGATGAAGAGTGGATGCAAGTAGATGAAAAGTGGATGCAAGTTGATGAAAAGTGGATGCAAGTTGATGAAAAGTGGATGCCAGAAAATTGAACTCTTTGGTATTTATATAAATGAAAAACATTAATACGATCTGGGTCACAGACAAGTTTAAGAAATTTCGCTTACTCATGGGAAATTTTTCGGATAAATATGTGGTTTGTATAGTCTTGTCCGGCCTAAAACCAATAATCTCAAGAAATTGATTAGACCGCACTTCATAATTTATTATTTCTCTACTCGCGTGCAGCTGATAAGATAACAGGGAGTTGTTATGAGTGAAACATCCGGTTACGCCTAACCGACTACTAATAAATCAAAATCTTAATATGTTAATTCAATTAAAACACAAAACAATTCCTTATATATTTTAGTTCAGTCTTATGTAATCTCGTGTATTTAGCTTCGTCCGTCTGTCTTAGACTGAATATCTAGTCTCATGTATCTAGCCCCGTCTATCTAGTCTCATGTATCTTGCCCCGTCTATCTAGCCTCATGTATCTAACCTCCGTCTATCTAGTCTCATGTATCTAGTCCTGTCTATCTAGTCTCATGTATCTAGCCCCAGCTATCTAGTCCCATGTATTTAGACTAGTTGATATATGCAACCAACTATACACCTCATTTGCCCCGCCGACATCTAATTTTGAATTTTCCCGTCTCGCATCTGTTTTTTTAATTTACCCGCGCATCGGGAAGTTCCGGAATTGGAGACCGGAAGTCAAAACCAAAATTCGAAACCGGAAGTTGGAACCGGGATTTGAAACTGAAAGTCGAAAACCTGAAGTCAAATACCGGAAGTCGAAACCGGAAGTGCCATGGTCAAGCCGGAAGTGCCAGGGTCAAGGTCAGAGGAGGTTGGAGGAGGAGGAGGCGCCAGAACATATCATCTTTCCTTACTAATTTGGCTGTGTAGATCACAATAAGATGATCGAAAAACTGGAAATATATGGGATTCGTGGCAAAACAGGACGATGGTTCCAATCATACCCTTTTAACCGTTCCCATTATGTTAAGCTAAGAAACTCCACCTCCGAAACCATATCTACTTTCGTAGGGTTGCCACAAGGAACCATCCTATCCCCAATATTGTTCTCAATCTACACAGCGAACTTGATAGACTACATTGGTCCCGTTTAGTGTACTCTGTACGCGGACGATACTAGTGTCATTGTCTCTGGATCTACTTTACTGGAATCTGAGATTGCAGCCCAAGGTATACTACAAAAGTTGTAGCAATGGTTTGCTGCAGAAAAACCTACTTTTGAATCCACTCAAAACTAAATACTTTACTTTCCGTACTCACCGAAGCAGACACAATGATGATATATATATCAATCAACAATAACAGAATTGAAAGAACCGATAATATAAAGTTCCTTGGTGTATACCTAGAAGAGCAACTTAATTGGAAAATTATGACTGAAGAGATCGTTAGAAGAATCAATGGAAAAGTATATCTACTAAGACTTGTGAAAGAATTAATAGTTAAAGACGTGTTACTAAATGTATATCACGCTGAAATCCAAGCGATTCTAGCCTATGGGATAATACTTTGGGGATCGTCACCACACGTAAAAAGAGTGATTATTGCCTAGAAGAGAATTATTTGGACTCTTACGGGAATTAAAAACTATAGTTCATGTAAACCGGAATTCATAAAGTTAAAAGTTTTAACAGTGCCGTGCTTATATATGTGGGAAGTAGCATGTTACATACACAAAACAAACAGTTATTGCCTAAAAATGAAGATATCCACAAACTAAATACCAGAAGTGCCTCTAATTTAAGGACGATAAGGAGCAGCCTCACTTTGTCCATCGGAGCTCCTATGCGCTTAGGAATTAAAATTATCAACAAGTTACCGTTAGAAATAAAAGAAGAAAAAAATTATATGTCTTTTAGAAAAAAACTAAAAGACTTTCTTTTAAAGAGCTGTTTTTATTCAATAGAAGGTTTCTTAGAGGGTTAAATGTTTGTAATAGCTCTAAATTTAAATTATTTTTTAGCTTTGCCAATTGATGGTTGTTATTGTTGTTACTGTTTATTACACTTTGATTTGGTTTAAAATTTTGAGTTACATGAAAACATTGAAATTTATGCTTTGTTTATTAGATTTAGTATGATTTAGGAATAAGTTTTAGTTATGTAAAATTCTCGACTTATATGTATGTACCTGTACATCAAAAGATTCAATAAACATTTGATTTGATTTGATTTGAACTTGGACAAAAATAGAAATTCAAAATCGAATAGCACAGGCTAGGCAGGCTTTGCGAGATACGCAAAGATTGATGGTTAAGACTTGACGTACATACTATCAAGTCTATCGAGACAAAACTAGAAAACACAAATAAATTCTGGATTTGAAAAATTATTACTTATGCGTAACTACATAGCGAGTACTAAATTTGAATGTTATTTTGACATTAACATACCTGTAGGGGTTTCTGCATGTTGGAACAAATAAAGACAGACAAAAAAAACTATTATATCTAAAGGTTCCGAAAGATATTACAAAGTGTCTATCGGTATTAGAAACAACTTAAAATGTGATATAACACTTGTATTGAAATATCATCCCAAAAATAGACAAATGAAGTGCAATAGAAGTAATACATAATAGAAGTAGAACATAATTAAATATCTTAAAACATTTAAAATATATAGGTGTATCATATTTTCGTTTAATTGTATCTTTTTATTAATAACTGCTTTTCTGTTCCAGTCTTTAGGAAACCACGAGTTTGATTTCGGTATCAGCGGCTTGCTTCCCTTCCTCGAGCATTATAATTATCCAGTAGTTTGTGCAAACATCGATGCCTCAGAAGAACCTCTGTTCAACTATACTATACCTAAGTCGATAACACTCGACGTTGGCGATTTAAAAGTTGGAATTATCGGCTATCTTACGAGAGAAACGAAGACGATATCAGATGTGGGTTACCTAAAATTTACTGACGAAGTTGAAGCCGTGAGAGAAGAATCACTTAAATTAGACCAAGCTGGTGTGAAAATTATCATTGCTTTGGGTCATGCTGGTTTCGAAATTGATAAAAAGATCGCAGCTGAAGTACATTTGGTTGATGTTGTAATAGGCGGACATACCAACACATTTCTATGGAATGGTAAAAAACCTGATATTGAAAACTCAGAAGGGCCTTACCCAACAGTTGTTATACAAAAAGGCACGAATAAAAGGGTACCTGTTGTCCAAGCGTACGCTTACACAAAATACATGGGCAAATTATTGGTCACTTTCGATTCTGATGGTAGTTTAACTAAATTTGATGGAATGCCTATACTCTTATCAAGTAAGATTCCCCAAGATAAAGATATTTTGGAAAGAATAGAGACTTATAGACCCGCAATTACTGCTCTTGGTAAAAAGATAACTGGCCAAACTTTAGTCACCTTAGATTCATCAAAATGTCGTCTCCAAGAGTGCAATTTTGGAAACTTGATAACCGATGCTATGATAGCCCAAAAAGCTAGCAGCAGTTCTGGAATATATTGGACTGATACCCCTATAGCCGTAGTGAACTCAGGCGGAATAAGAACAACGATAGATAAGGGTACAATTACCGTTGAAGATTTATTAGCTGCTACACCTTTCGATCTACAAATAATTTCTTTTGATTTGCATGGAGAAGATTTCCTTGAAATGCTAGAGAAAAGCGTTAGAAGCAATGGAGAAACTTCCTTTGGCGAATTCCTACAAGTTTCTGGCTTGAAAGTGGTTTATGATAAGACACAGCCTGTGGGCGAAAGAGTGGTCAGTGTTCAAGTACGATGCGGCAGATGTATAATTCCACATTATGAACCATTTAATAAAACCAAAATTTATAGACTGTTAGCAACAAGTTATATTGTGGGTGGAGGGGATGGCTACCATGTGTTACAAGAGAAAAGTTTCAACAGGAAAATTGAAGATTTGGGTGATATAGATTTAGTTTCTTGGTATTTACAGAAATATTCGCCAGTATTTCCGGAAGTTGAAGGAAGAATTGAATTCCTTGATAGTGCATCGAATAAAGTTGTTTTAAATATTTGGATTCTCGTAATCGGTCTTACCACCTACTTTTCACGAATGGACTAATTTTTTTATGCATTTATTTGGTGTTATTAAGGAAAATGCAACTATTTTAATAGATTTAATTAATATTTTATTTCATTTGAATTTCATTAATTTTAGATTCTTGTACAGATTTTGACCGCTCTGTAGAAGGTCGAGAAATACTGCAATGATATTTACTCGAAATATTACAATGGCATTAAAATAATATTATATACATGTTTATTTATCAAAATGTAAAAAACAATGAGAGGCTGCAGTTTTGTTTACACAAATTGTAACGCGGTTATTACATAACTAGACCGACACTACAGAGCGCAACCTTAAGTAATATGTTATGTTTAATTGACATTTATTTTTTAGTAAATTTAAAGCAAATCAATTTAAATTCTATAAAGCAAAAAAATCTGTATATACGAGGCAGTAAGACCTAGTGGTTGATAGCCTTTTGTTGAATATTTCTTCTTCTATATATAAAAATAATTTTGCTGTATGGCATGACTTGATTATGTTTGCCAGTATTTGTTCTTAATTTGTATATATTTAGATGATGGATTTATATTTTATTCTTCAATCAAAAGCTGTTATTCTATTAATTACAAAAATGTTTTAATAGACTAATTTCTTATGTTTACTACCTTGTTTTTTAATATTCCTCATACAATATTTTTGTTTAAACAGTGTAATAATTAATGGTTATATAAATCAGTACTAGATTTTAAGTAAAATTTTAATGATTGTAAAAGTATATTAGAGCTTATTATAGTATATGTAACTGTGATAACCTAAAATAAAATGTGCATGTTATAATAAATTAAAATAAATATGAACCTTGATCTACAGTCTAAATCAGACATGTGTAACCTTGCCGCGCTCTGCCCACAACTTGATTTTGTCTCTTGACAATTTTCAAATCTTATTAAATCTGATCCCCAAATAGTATTTTACTTTGCATTGGTTATTTATTTATTTTTTTCTCCAATGTTTCATCTAGACTAGACTTTTTATAATCTAGACCAGGCTTGAGCAAATAGCGACCTGCGGGCCGCATGCGGACCCTGTCGACATTTTATGCGGCCCACGAAGCATTTTATAATTTAATTAAAAAAACATATCTATGTATATTATAAACAAGTTGATTTACAAAAATATAACTTCACTGAGAAAACAATTACTAATTTATATATACATAGGTACCCACAATGCAAAAAAAACAAAACAAACCCATGGCGCTATAGCCCAAGACGGGCCTTGGCCTCCTCCCACAGCCTACACTTGAGCTTGGTGTCTTGATCTTATTGTTAGAAACACGTGTAGGGGAGGCCTTACAGTTTTTAACGTGGATGGTGAGCCACTAATCGGCGGGGCTTCGAGGCAGATTTTTACTGCGATGACTTTGCCAGAGCCATCTGCAGGAGAACGTTGGCTTAATTATGACAATATCCAGAATTTGAACGCGTTGCTTGCGACTCCGACACAATGTCGAAGTATGACACAATTCAATCAATTTCAATTCAATCAAATCAATTCAAAAGTGTATATTTAATAATTAACAAGAACATCAATGAAAAAACATAAAGATAACAATAAACGTAAACATAAGAATCTTAACGTAACCGTCTAAACGTAAACCCTATTCGGGTAACACTTCTAAATTTTGATGGGAGAACAGCAAACCGTGATATACTTGCTAATACATGCAATGAACTAATCACTCTTTTCAAATTTGGTGATAAATTTCAGATTCGAAATTTTGTGTGTAAATAATATTTGTTGTACTAAAAAAAATTAAAAGGAAACAAGCGAGGGTTTGTAAGAACGGTCATCTAAAAGGTAAGTGCTAATTTTCTGCGTCTGTTTGAAATAAAACAAAATTTTGAACACATTCATGTACTCATTCATCATCATTTTCTCCAAATATGGGTAATGTTTGGTATGAGAGTTTGTATTTCAGTGTGATTGGTGTGTTGTGGGCTCCAATTTTCGTCAAGTCTCTAAGATGTCTGTTTGGGTGTCTTTTGCTAGCATGGTTAGTGTAAAATTTTTGTGACTGTTCTTAGATGTAGTCCGTTAGTCTGGGAATCTGTCCTTCGTCTTGTAAGTCATCAATTTTTGTATATATATATATATATATATATATATATATATATATATATATATATATATATATATATATATATATATATATATATATATATCCCTAGTTCGCGCTGCCGATTTCTTGATTTATCTTATCTATTTAAGTTGCCCCCATCGCACGGTCAACCTCTTTCTAACCGGGGTTAAACAAACGGTCCTTGCCACATTGTTCTATATTGAATCGAGAGTTCGCGCTGCCGCGCGTAAGTTGTCTTGATTTGTCTGCCCGCTTCGCGGCGGGCAACCTAATCTAACCGGGGTTAAACCAACGGTCCTTGCTACATTGTCCTATATTGGATTGAGAGTTCGCGTTGCTGAGCGTATGTTGTCTTGATTTATTTGCAGGCAACCTAATCTATCCGTGGTTAAACTAACGGTCCTTGCTACATTGTCCTATATTGGATCGAGAGTTCGCGCTGCCGCGCGTATGTTGGCTTGATTTTGACAACCTAATCTAACCGGGGTTAAAGCAACGGTCATTGCCACATTGTTCTATATTGGATCGTGAGTTCCCGCTGCCGCGCGTATGCTGTCTTAATTTATCTGTCCGCTCCGCGGCGGGCAACCAAATCTAACCGGGGTTAAACCAACGGTCCTTGTCACATTGCCCTATATTGGATCGAGAGTTCGCGCTGCCGCGATATAGGACAATGTGGCAATTTACCGGGATTATACCAACGGTCCTGGTATAGTCCCGGTAAATTAGATAAATCACAAATGCGCGGCAGCGCAAACTCTATTCAACGCCATTCTAAGGCACTTGTTCTGGTATCTTTGCAGGATGACCAGGTTGGTCTTGGCAGCACTGCACCAAGCTGGTGCTGCATAAACTAAAACGGGCCGAATTATAGTTTTATACAATAAAAATTTGTTGTATTTGAGAGTTTGCTTTTTTTGTTCATTAGGGAGTAGATGCTCTTCAATGCAGCGGAAGCTCTGTTAATTGTCTGTTTGATGTGTTTTGTAACACAATCTAGTGTCTAAATGTACACCAAACTATTTTACCGCCTTCTTAGGTGGTACTGGAATATTTTCAATTTTCGGAGTTTTGTGTTTTTTTTTTCGTGTGTAGGTGATGGTTTCTGTCTTTTGTGTGTTTAGTGTAATTTTCCAAAGTTTCCAAAGAATTTAGTGATCAGGTCCACGTGAATTTTAGTCTTTTTGTGTGCTGCGATTGAAGTAAACGAGTGACTGTAAATGGCGATGTCGTCGGCGTAGAGTGCAATAGATTTCGTCTGTGGCATAGTCGGTGTAATGCCTTGAATACGGGCCGGTCAATTAATACACCGTGATTATTAATACTTGGTTTCTTCTTCTTCTTTCGAATAGGCCTACTTTGGACCACGCTTGTTCAACTGTTGGACTTTGACCTTTGCCCAGTATTGTCGCAACTTCTGCCGGTGTAACTCCTTTCTCTCTTCTGTCCAGGCGGTACCTTTCCTTCGAGGTTTTTCCTGAAATCCACGGACTTCTTTTAGGGTGTGTCTCACAGACTGTCTGTTTTTGAGATCTGTTATTCCCAGTTCTTTAATATCCTTCTCGGTCTCTGTCAACCAAGTGGTACGAAGCTTCTTGTTTTGCCAAAAGATGAACAGACGGTTGGTTAGTCGGGTTGGAGGCAATCTTGCAATGTGGCCAAAGAAAGCTACCCTTCTTTACCTTGCACAGTCAGAGAGCATCTCAATATGTTCGTAGAGCTCAGAGTTATGCCGCCTTCGGAATTCCCCATCTTCCTTTACCGGGCCTAGAATCTTCCTGAGGATTCTCCTCTCTCTGATTTCCAATTTCTCTATTAGACCCCTTCAGTTCAAGGAAAGACACTCCATGGCATATAGGGCTTCTGGTCGTAAGACTGATGTGTAGTGTTTAAGTTTCAGGTTGCGTGATAGGCATTTCTTAATGTAAGTGTTCTTAGTCAGCCGATAGGCTAGTTCTAACTTGCTGACTCTCTTGGATAATGATGCTCTTTCTGATAAGTTTGGTTCAATCCATTCGCCGAGATCCTTAAATTTCTCAGTCCTCTTGATGTTTCCCTGTTCTAGTAACATCTTTGTTTGCTTCTCTAATGTTGGTGAAGAATTCTGTTTTCTCCAGCGATACTTGAAGACTCACTTTGGCAGCCTGTTTTCTGAGACAGTTTACCTGCATTGTTGCCATCTCAAGAGAATCAGCAAACAGTGCCATGTCATCTGCAAAGGCCAGGCAATCTACAACCAGTCCATCGTTCTTACGTCCCAGGTAGATACCACTCTGAGCACCCAAATTGTTTAGTTCCTTGCGCCATTCTCTCATAACCTTTTCAAGGACACAGTTGAAGAGAAGTGGGGAAAGTCCAACACCTTCTCTCACTCCAGTTTTTAACTCTCGCCTCTAAATTTAACCTTGCAATGGGTGTTGGTCAAAGTTTCTAGGATTAGTCTGCGGGTTTAGTTGTCTAGTGCTAGTTCCTGGAGTACTTTGTTAAGCGTTTCTCTATCGATGGAATCGTAGGCCTTCCTAAAATCAACAAAGGTGACGACCACCTTGCGGTTTCTCATCTTGGAGTATGCAAGTACAGTTTTAAGGTTGAGGATCTGTTCAACACAGGATCGAGTCTTCCTGAAGCCCCCCTGGTATTCTCCCAGTTGACTATCCACCTGATTTTCTGCCCTTGTTTGTAACGACTTCGAGAGAATCTTGTATGTTACCGGGACATGAGAAATTCCACGGTAGTTGTTTAGATCCGTAAAATCTCCCTTTTTGTGAAGCGGATGGATCAGAGCAGGTTTCAATCGGGTGGTAATTTCTCTGTTTCCCAGATGTCCTGGATGATCTCGGTTAGCTTGCGCACGGCATTGTTTCCAGCACCTTTTCAAAGTTCAGCAACGATAGAGTCCTCTCCAGCTGCCTTATTGGGCCAACTTCTTATAATGAAGGGGGAAGCGAGTCCGGGTTTGGTGTGGTTTGTTTATAGTCGAAGTCTTCGCTGGGTGGGTCACAGTTGAGTAGATTTTTAAAGTACTGAGCCAAAGGGTGGCAGTTGTCCTTGTCGTTATAAGCCAGTTTGGCCTATGAGTCTCTGAAGTGGAGGCTTGGCGGAGCGTATTTTCTGAGTACCTGCTTAAAGGTTCCAAAGAAATCTCTGGAATTATTCTTAGCAAAGCTCTCTTCGATTTGGGTTAGTTGGTTTTGTGTGAAGGTTCGTTTGGTTCCTCGAATTATCTTGGCTGTAACCTTTCTTTGTTCCAAAAATTTATGCCAATTTTCCTTAGTCTTTTTAGAATTCCACTTCAGCCAGGCTATCTGTCTTTTGGCTATTGCATTATCACAGTCTTCAGTCCACCACGGATGCTTCCTTCTTCTAGCGATAGGGGCGAGTTCATTGGCCGCCTTGACAGGAGTCTCCTTCAGTTGGTCCCAGTTGTTTAGGTCTGTGTTGTTCAGTCTCTGACTTAGTTCTTGACTGTTCTTGAGTCGCTCGACGTTAAATTTTACCATTTTGGAGGTTCTGTGTAATCTAGCGTTTCTAGGCTGGAGTCTTATTTTGATCTTTGAGAGGTAGTGGTCAGAGTTCAGATTGGCGCTTCTTAGTACCTTCACGTTTTGTATTTCCTTTTGAGATGTGCGTGAAATGGCCACATGATCTATCTGGAATTCACCCAGGTGAGTATTAGGTGAAATCCAAGTCTTCTGCTTCCTTGGCAAGTGTTTGAAGGCTGTAGATTTCATGATCAACCCAAAAGTCCTACACAGATCCACCAATCGTTCTCCGTTGCGGTTGGTTTGGTTATGCGCCGGATAATTGCCCACTATATTTCTGTATATTTGCTCTCTTCCCAATTGAGCATTGAAGTCACCAAGCAGTATGACGGTGTGCTTTTCTGGAAGTTTCGAGATAATATCTTCTAAGTCTTCCCAGAATTTATCAGTTCTGTCTGGATTGCGTCTGTTGTCTTGGTTGATTGGGGCATGTACATTGACTATACTGTAGCCCTTGTTTGCGCATTTGAGAGAGAGGATGGATACACGACTACTCGGGGAGGTAAAGTCGGTGACTAAATCCAGTATCCTGTGACTGATTATAAATCCTGTACCTAAGTGGGGTACGTTCTTCATTACCCGCTGACCCACTTTTATTTTGAGGATTCTGTAGCCTTGAGACTCGAAGGCATGTTCGTCCGTAAATCTGGTTTCCTGTACTGCTGTCAGTATTATGTTGTGTCGTGTTAGTGAATCAGTCAAATGTTTCAGTTTACCCACTTTTAGCAGTGAGTTGGCATTAAATGTTGCGAAGAAGCTTTGCCGTCTTGGTCTGAGTTTACGTCCGGTGATTTCAGGATGCTCCGACTCATCCTTAAAGCATGTTGGTGCGGACTCCCCAGAATCCGAAGGTCCGCTTACGTCACCATAGGTGACGGTGGATTGGTTACCACCTGGGGTAGTGCATTTAGCGAGATTTTCCTTCATGCTCAGTTGAAGAATATTCTTCATGGGACAGTGGCGAGCCACTGTCCAAGATACTACCCAAGTTGTTGGCTTGGGAGGCTTATTATTCGGGATTGTCACCCCTAGACAGGTCGCCTTCACTACGGCTAAGGAGTCCTGTCCACCCCACTCTTCCCAGGTGCTAGGTTCCATGCCATAGTTTATCAAAGATGTTCAAGCGGTACGTATTAATATATTACTAGGTCCAGATCTGTTTTAGATTTGTTTGTTTATTCATAATTTCTAGTAGGTTTCTTTTATCAAATGTCAAATTAATTAAACGTCAAATTCATTTCAAAATAGAAATCACTAATTCACTTTGTTTTTACACAATTTTCTTACACTAACACCAATCCAATGTTCACTAATTGTTTTTCACTATAAATTTCTCTCCCTATGAACTTTGCACCACTCAGAATACACAATTTCCACGAGCAAATTTTTGCACGTCTAACTTGTTTGGCGGTTGCCTAGCACCCTTAATACTTAGTTTATTAATATAACATCATACAATAATTGAATTGATATTATTGAATTGAATTGAGCTTGTGTTCCTTTTATATAGTGGTACTGATGGACCACTCAGCGATATTAAAGAGGTCGCAGCACATCTCCCTTTTCGGCATGAAAGGACTATATTTTGGCCGTATAAATAACATTCATAAGCTTGCCTTAATGTTGAAATTTAATGCACATGTAATTAATAAAATATACATAATACAATGGTTCAATAATACGATGGTAATACAATAATATAATTTCTTAAAAAACATAATTTACTTATAATTTATTTATTCAATACCCAAAAATATAGAGTAATATATTTGTTTTTCGGATCCCAAAAAAATTATATCTATCTGAATTGAGAATTTAGTAAATTATACAGGTATTTTTACAATTGTTTTGGGATTAGAAAAAAATCTAGTTAAACTAGCTTATTCGAATATTAATAACAAGAACTAACGGTATGTTAGTATGCACGTTCTTTGTTGTGCATCTTATTACGTCCACTATTAAGTTTCTTAAACTTAACTAGTCGCTTTGGTTTTCTTAGGCACTCACTTTCACTTCGAAATCACTATACAGTTTATGTGTAATCTAATACTAAAAACAAAATTGCTAGACAAATAACTAACTACTTAACAGTTGTTTTGGTGAAATGGTTTTAGTCTATTCTTATGCACTGTTAAGTGTTTACCTTTATCTGTATTTACAGTAAAATTAACTCAATCACGACTGACTACTTGGTACGGATCTTTATACCACGGATCGAATTTATTTCTACTTTCATTGCTAAGCATAACTAAATCACCTATATTAAATTTAGATGTTTTTGTATTACTGTCGTAATCAAGCTTACGTTTATCTTTGGCCCGAAGAATAAACTCTCCAACACGTAAATGAGCTGTTTGCAATCTGTATCTTACCTCTTGGTAATATGCATCCAGATTGCCCAAAGGATGAATGGAGTTGTTCGTCAACGATTCCGGTACGTTAGCTTTCTGACCAAAAACTAGTTCAAAAGGGGTATAATTGTGGTATATGCTCGCCGTCGTATTATAACAGAAACATCCCAATCCGTGTGTGAATCATTTATGTAAATTGAAATGTATTCGTTTAGGACACGATGGGTTCCTTTCGCATCCTCCAATTGTCTGACTGTGATAAGCAGTAGAAAATTTTTGACATATTTCTAATAATTCAGACAATTTCTGTAGAATCTCGTTTTTGTACTCAGTGCCTCTGTCAGTCCTAATTTCTTTTATAGGTCCATAAATCAGGATGAACTTTTCTAAAATTGCTCTAGCGATTGTTAAAGCTTCTTTATTAGTAGTCGGTATAACGACGATATATTTGGTTAGTTCACACTGAATCGTTACAGCATAGGTATTATTACTGGATGTGGATTTCAATGGTCCAATTGTATCGATAGTAATTATGTCAAAAGCTTTTTGTGGCGTTGGCGTTATAACCATCGGCTCCTTGTCTAATGTCTATCTCATGTCTAATTTTGCTCTTATTGAGTTGACATTTTGTACAGTTTTTTACATAATTTGCTACATCACAGGACATACCTTTCCATCGATATTTCATTCGTAACTTCTTAAGAAGTTTTTTCTGTCCATTATGCCCTCCAGTAAGTGGACTGTCGTGAAATTTTCCTAACAACCTATTTTTGTCTTGCCTGTTAGTTATTAATTTTGGTTCATCATATAAAATTATCTTAGCTTATCGAAGTATATCTTGTCCTATTTCTTTTAATTCATTAATTGTGCACATTTTAAATATAGGGTCACTTATTTTTAATTTGACGTTATTTAAATTATATTCACCAGCCAAGTTATTTAGCTTAAACAAAAGCTTTCCTAATAAAGCTTTGTCATTAGTGATATTATTTTTAGATATATCAAGTTTTGCTTCACCACTAAATGTTTCTGATTTTTCCACTATTATCCTAAAATAATAATTAGACTTATAATAGACTAAATAAAGACTTATAATTAGTTTGAAATTTTAAAATAGGTAATTTTATAATAGACAAATAATTGTCATTAATGATTTCTAGAATTTTTCGGCATGCTGATTCTTCTGTTTCGTGAGGATCTGATTTGCTCTTTGGTTTACTCATAAAGCGCGTAATTGCTAATATTTGTATAGAGTTCTCGGAGATTCTTTTGAGTTCTTCTATCGTTATTCTAGATAGAGCATCAGCTCCTACATTTTCCTTGCCTTTTATGTATTCAACAACGAAGTCGTATTCCTGTAGATCTAATCGCATTCTGGTCAACTTTGATGAAGTGTTTCTCATTGCAAATAAATGAATAAGTGGTTTGTGATCTGACTTAACAATAAATTGTTTACCATATAAATACGGTCTGAAATGTCCAATAGCCCAATGAATTGCTGCTAGTTCTTGCTCGATGGTTGCTTTATTCGATTCACCTTTAGTGAATGTTTTTTAAGCATAAGCAATTGGTAATTCTTGCCCATCAATAAATTGAGCTAATACAGCCCCGCACGCCTCATTCGACGCATCCGTTGTCAAGATGAATTCTTTATTAAAATCAGGGTACTGTAGAATTGTATGGTTTAATAAGGTCATTTTGAGCTTATCAAACGCATAATTGCAATTCTCTGTCCAGAGAAATATACAATTTTTCCTGGTTAATTTATTTAACGGTCTTACCAGATCGGCAAAGTTCTGAATAAACCGTCTGTAATAGTTGCAGAAGGCAACGAATCGTTTGATTGCTTCTGCATCACCTGGCTTCGGGTATTTTTTAATTGCATCAAACTTAGATTCATCTGGTAATATGCCTTAATTAGTAACTTTATGGCCTAAAAACGTTACCTCGTTTTGGAAAAAGTTGCATTTCTCAGCATTTAACTTTAGATTGAATTTCCGGCATGTTTCAAAGACATTTCGAAAATTCTGCAAGTGATATTTTCTGAGCACTAGATGACTATACGATCATCCATATGTAGATTGTAGATATGCTGGTGACGACTTGTACTGCGACTTTTATAGATCTATTGTACCCCACCCTCCTCCTCCAAGTGTTGGTGTACTTACCCATTTAGAGCGCCTCATCTAATCCTGATTCCTTTAGGAATTTCAGGATCTGGGTGGGATTCAAGACCTGCAGCTCCTCTGTGTTCAAGCAGTGAGCTCCAAGGTACATCTGTCTCTTGCGGAGTAATGCTCCGCAGTCTTTCAACAGATGTATGGGGGTTTCCTTTGCTAAGCCACAGAATCTGCATCCGTGATCCTCCTCTAGGCATAGGGCCTTGAGGTGTTTCCTAAGTCTGCAGTGTCCCGTCAGGACTCCTGTCAGAATTCTAAGCTTGTTCCTGCTTAGTTTCAGGCAAGCTTTTGTTCTCTTCTGGTTAAAAGATCCCAGCATCACTTTGGATTGCCTTAGCCCTGGAAGTTCTTTCCAGGTTTTCATCCATTTTCCTCTTGTTTCTTTATCTAAACTTTTGTGGATGGTGTTGACACTCATGCCGCAAAAGGGTTCCGGACTTATAAAGGGGCTACTGGATCCCTTGTTTGCTAGGTGATCGGCTTCTTCGTTTCCGTCTATACCAGTGTGTCCTGGTACCCAGTATAGCGTAATTTATTATCCCTGCCAAGCTTGTTCAGCTTCCCCACACAGTCCCATACCAGTTTGGATCTGATGGTGTATGAGCTAATGGCCTTAATGGCTGCTTGGCTGTCTGACAGGATAGCAATTCGTTTTTTGCGATAATTCCTGTCGAGGTTAAACTGTGCACATCTTTCGATTGCGTGTATCCTCTGCTTGGAAGATACTTGGGGATGTTCCCATGGATTCGAAATACCTGGTACGAGGTCCAAACACTCCTGCACCAGTACCTTCCTTTGTCTTCGAACCATCTATATACCACTTGATGGCATTTTGCTCTATGTGGTATGCTGAGGATTCGTCGCTCCAATCGGCTTTACTACTGCACATTGCTGTGTAGTTTTTCTCAAAGTGGTATTTGCATACCATTTCGTCTTTTGGTACTTCCAGCCAGGGGATCTTGGCAGCGAGGCTGTTTCGGTCTCTGCTCCCGATTATTTTACCTCTGCCCATTCCTTCCTTGCTGAACCTTATGATCGCCGATCTGGCGGAGACAGATCCAGCAGCAGCTCCAATGCTGCTGTCGGACACGACCCCATCGCCCCCGTGATGCAGACACACGCCAGTCTTTGAATCTTCTCAAGCTGTTTCCTCATAGAGGCCAGCTTGATTCTACTTCCCCACGCAACTGCCCCATAAGTGATTGCAGGTCTCACTATCATGATGTACATCCATCGCAGGATAGTTGGGTTACAACCCCACGTTTTTCCTGGCAGATTTTAACATAAAAGATGTTAGACTATTGGGTCTAAATGACTTCGGTTGAGTGGTGTCTTTCTTGCCCACCTTCGGTATAAATACCACCTTAGCCCTTCTCCATAGCTCCGGTATATATCCGAGCGCTAAGCTACTTCTAAAGATATTTAGAAGATACGGCATTAGTTCTCTCTCTCACTTTTGTAGGAAGGCAGGAACTAGTCCGTCCACACCTGGGGCCTTTAAAGGCTGGAAAGTGCCGATAGCCCATCTGATTCGGTTTTCCGTACAGATGGACGCTGCCCTCTTCCAGTCGGCCCGATTTGGTTTCCGTAGTTGCATCAAGCCCTCGGTCTCCCTGTATCCTCTACATCCCGGAAAATGGGTTTCTAGTAGGAGGAGAGCTCTTTGCTCTTGATCCTCCGTGAAGGTCCCATCCGGTTTCTTGAGAGTGGTTGTCATTTCCACTCTATCCTTCGCTAGTGCTTTGTGCAGTCTAGCTGCCACAGGGGTGGATTCTATGTTTTCACAGAAGGTCCTAAAGTTTTCCCTTTTTGCCCTTCTGATCTCTTTGTTGTAGGTGGTAAGCACCTCGGAGTATTCTAGCCAATTTCCGTATTGCTTGGCTTTGTTGAAAAGCCTACGTACTTTTGCTCTTAATGTAGACAAATTTTTGTTCCACCATTTTTCGTCCTTATGCTCCTTCACGGTTTTTACCGGGCAGCTGGATTCAAATGCCGTGGTGATTGCTACATTTATTTCTCCTACAGCCTGCTCCAGCACGGTGTAGTGTTTGATACTACCCCGCACTGTCACCTGCTCTAGGTTTTCTTTTAGTTGGGAACAAAACATAGGCCACACAGTTTGTCTGGGGTTTCGAATGGGGGTGTTTCCCTTACTCGCTCCTTCCAGCTCAAACTCTATGATCCTATGATCTGACATTGAGGGCTCACCCTCCACTTTTTAATTAGTTTACTTACGTTAGCGCTACCTACCGTAATATCCAGTACCTCATTTCTGACTTTAGTGACAAATGTTGGTGTGTTTCCAACGTAGTACACAATTAAGTTCTCTTTAATGAGGTATTCTAAGAGGTACTCACCTCTCTTATTAGTGTCCGTGCTGCCCCACATCTCATTGTGTGCGTTCGCGTCACATCCCAGGATAAGTGGCTACCTTCTCCTAATACAGTTTTCCACCAGCTTTTGTACTTCAATGGGTAGTATGCTGTTACCATCGCCAGGGAAGTATGCTGATGCGATCACTACTTCACGGAGGAGACCCTCGGTCTTGATGAGGGCCTGAATCGGAACTAAATCCCGCGTTAAAAATTTTGAAAGACATAAGTAATTTATGCCCTTTCTTACCATAATGAAAGTTCTAGGGGAGACCTCACGGCTGTCCCATACCAACTTACATTCCCTGTTGCTAAGGCCTTTGATCTTACCTCCGTAGGTCCAGGGTTCTTGAAGCAGCGCTAGCACTAGGTGCTGCTTGGTGAACATCCTAGCCATCACAGCTGAAGCTGTCTTGGCATGATGGATGTTCACTTGGGCTATTTTGGTGCGCCTGCTGGTCATTCTTGTTTTGTGACAGGAGGCGGCAAGTCCTCCTCTGTCCCTACAAGAACATCTACCTCTGCCTCCGTAGACATGGCTGACTGCTCATGTCTACGATTGTGAGGTCAAGGTCGTCGTCCCGGGAATCCGGGCTAACTTTCTTGTTCTCTGTGTCGGTTAGGTCCCGCACACGTGGATTATTTTTACTTTTGGAATTCATATAAATCCCTAGAGTGGCAAGGGAACTAAAGGTCCGCCACGTCAGAGCCCCGCTTGACTTGGTAAGGCTTGATACCCTCTGAGGTCGCCAGGTATCAGAGGGGCTCCGTTAGCGATGACCGGTTGCCCTTGGCCACCAACCAGTCCTTCCGGCACGGGTTGCATGACACCTTGGTTTAAGGGTTTGGAAGTTCTTGGTTGTTCGCTCTTCGCTGACCGCCCCTCCGGAGTTGTACTCTGGTCGGTAACGTCTAACGGTTTGTTGCGAAACTAAGCCCTCACACCACGACGAGGTGACTTCCAGAGTGAAGGGGTTCATCCATATATAAGAATGCTTTTCCTGGGGTAATTCCTGTGAAATCTATGCTCATCATACGCTGAAAACTATTAGGACTTATTTTTAGTCCGAATGGGAGTCTGGTAAATCTATAAGAACCGTTGGCTGTGCTGAAAGAGGTGATATCACGGCTGTTTTCCTCAATTGGTATTTGATGAAAGCCTGACTTTAGATCTAACGTGGAGAAGCATTTTGCTCTGCCAAGTTGATCTAGAATTTCGTCAATTCTTGGCAAAGGAAATTTGTCCGCCACGAGCTTTTTATTCAGTTGCCTATAATCACTTACCAGTCGCCATTTTTTAGTGTCGCTAGCAGACTTTTTACGTACAAACAAAACTGGACTATTATAGGCCGCTGTTGATGGTTCAATTATTTTGTCCTTTATTATTTGTTTTACCTGCATATTTATTTCCGTGAGCTGAGTAGGTATGCGGAATTCTGTAATTTCTTGTATATACTGGGGTTTCGTCTGTTAACTTCAATTTTTTTAGTACAAAAATTATTTTCGGTTAACTTATCATCCTTTAAGCCAAAAATATCTGAAAACTCTTTACAAAGATCAATTGTTTTATCTCGAACAAAATTTGGAATCTGTGTGTTTAGTTCCTATAGCAATGCCTTGTCTCTATTAATATTCTTATTGTTAATTGTATGAACCACATAACTATCTAATCATGCTGTTTGTATATTTGAAGTTTTTATTTTATCACTTTCGAAAGTTGTATTTAATAATTTTGCAAATGGACTGTCTCTTGAGACCATTGTGCCCGCAACAAAAATTCCCGGGGTTATTTCATTGTTTAAGATTATGTTATCTTCCCTTAGTTTCTCTAATCTTTTTACTCTGCTGATTACTTCCGATCTCGGTGGAACAATTAATGCATCTTCTTCCGGACTGTCATAAATTGGAATAGTTAATTCTGCTCTAGACGTTCTCATTGTTATTGTCCAGTTGGCGTAGTCTAATTGACACTGATATTTAGCAATAAAGTCTCCAAAATATGCCATCTGCATATATTGGAAAATGTTCATTAACTATATGAAAAACATGCTCTATTACGTGATTGTTTATTAAAATTTTTGTATTGGTAGTTCCTATTGCACTCGTGAAACCTTCCTTTACGCCTTTGATCTTACTTATTTCTGACCTGTTTATAAGCTGTCTAGGATTAATTTTATTCCTTTTAAACAATGAAATATCGGCTCCCATATCTACTAGCAAGACAATTGTTTCATTCTCTGTCATTTCGGTTTTAATTACGATAAAATTCGCAAATAAATTAAAATTGCTAGGTCCATATTAAAAATATTTAGGACTCCCCCAAAGGACCTATTTGGGGTTCCCGGTTGTTTTCCAGTTATTCGGTTTCATAGGCTCTTACGAACCGACGTCCTCTACCTCTTCGGTAAGGTCGTCTATTCCCTCGATTCCGATATTCAATTCAATTCAATTTATTTCATTATCTAAGATACAAATTATCTAAATGAAATATGTCATATACAGAAAAAAATGGGATATATAAGGAATATAACCTAAAACAAGACAATCAATTATGATACAAATTATGAATTTTGATTATTCATAGCCAAATAAAATTCGGCCAGATTGTACGGTTCAATGTTGTTAATCCACTCGAATAAATCTTTCTTTATTTGATTTAGATTCCTGATGTTCTGACGTTTCATATCCGAAGGGAGCATATTATAAAGTTTTATGTTGATATATTGTGGGGTTTTTGCAGACATAGTTAGGGGGTGTTTAGGAAGCTCGTATAGATCTTTGTTGTATCTGGTATCTCTTACCATTGGTTTACGAAAACTTGAAAAAAGGTGTTTTTGTCTAAAAACAAATAAGATAGCTTCGTAGATATAAGTGCCTGTCAATGTTAGTATCTTAGCCCTTCTAAATTGACCTTTACATGTTTCTGTGTATTGGAGATTGTTTAGAATACACAGGGCTTGTTTTTGTATTCTAAACAACTTGGTCGTGTTCCCAGATCCATTGCGCCAAAACATAATCGCAAAAAGTAGATGAGAATGGAATGTGGAAAAATACACCAATCTTAAGATTTCCGCGTCCAGATATCGGCTTAGAGTACGCAGGACAAATACAGCTTTGTTTAGGTTCTTGGCCACATGGTTGATATGTTGAGACCAGTCCAGTGAATTGTCGATATGTAAACCCAACAGCCTCACCGATTCCTGTACCTGTATTGACTCCTTTTCAAATTCAATTTCACATGGATAGAGATCTTGGTGCATCTTTTTGTTTTGAAAATTATGATTTTTGTTTTGTTCTTATTTACTATTAGTTTGTTCTTAGTAAACCAATCAATCATTGATGACATCGTTAGGTTAGCGTTTTGGCTAATGTCCTCTACCGACTTGTTTAGTATTAACACAGTGGTGTCATCCGCGTAATTGACCATTGTATGTAGCGGAACTATATGCGTATCCGGCAAATCGTTAATAAAAAATGTATTGTAAAAAGTAGTGGTCCAATGGTACTTCCTTGTGGGATACCTCTATTTATTGTCCTTATGTTGGATATCACGTGTGCCGTTTAAGTCTCTAACCTGGTCATTTGGGATCTATTAGATAAGTATGACGTAATCCAATGCTCCTCTGTGCTCCAGAGGCTCCTCTCAATCCTCAATCCAGTGCTCCTCTAATACCATATTTCTCCAATTTTTCCTCTAGAATATTGTGGTCTACCAAATCATATGCCTTTGAGGGGTCCATAAGCATGCCACAAGGGATATTATGAGATTCCAGGTTATCCATTAAATCCTTAATAAATTGGTAACAACACCGTATTGATATTTCTGCCCTAGATAAATCCGTGTTGTTTTATGTTTATTGTATTGTGCTTCTCGAAAAAAGAGAGCATTCTGGAGCACATAATTTTTTCCAAGATCTTAGAGAATACTGATAACATGCTAATAGGTCTATAATTGCCCATTACTGTTTTGTCACCGTCTTTGTGGATTGGGATGATCACGGCTAGTTTTAGCATCTCGAGAAAATTACCAGTGGAGATGGAGTTGTTAATAATAGTTCTTAATGGCGTTAATATAGATGATAGGACATTTTTCACCACGGAGATGGGTATTTCGTCGTAGCCCGCACTTTTTTTGTTATTTAAGTTCATTATCGTAATAAATAGTTTTTTACTTGTTACCGGTGTGAGAAAGATTGATTTATTATTTGAGGCTATGTTGTCCTTATACACTACACTTGGTTGAGAACTGCATAATTGCTCAGCTCTTTCTACGAAGAAATTAATAATGTTTGTGGCTGCAATCTGGATTGCAATAAGAGTTGTTTTTCATTTTTAGATTCTTTAAGTTACGTATTATTTGCCAGATTGTTTTCTGCACATTTGAAGATTATTGTATTTGATGTTTAAACTCTTCTTTTTTGTCACTTCTGAGTAGCTTTGTGTAACTTCTACAAAGATTGTTGTAAATGTTTTTGAGAGTTGGTTGGTATTGACTCAATATCTGTGCAATTAGATTCTTAGATCTAAATCTAGATTCTTTTCCATTTCAGCTAGTTTGGGGTTTTTAAAAACTCGTCGAGCCATACGATTTGTATTGATAGGAACTTTGGGAAAGACTCATCAAAATATTTTGTGAAAATTTCCATAAATAATTTCCACTGCTTGTTGTTGTCATTGATATCAATTTCAAAGAGATTATCCCATGCCGCATCTTCCATTAGTTCTTTATGTTTTATCATGTTCTCTTGATTAAAGATCCTAATATATTTATAATTTGATTGTATGATTTCTTTCTTAAAAAGTTAAGGTCAATAACTATGCACAGTGGTCAGATATATGATGGTCTTGAGTCCTTACTTTGTATGCAATATTAGATTGTATTATAATGTTGTCAATACACGTTCCACTTAACGGATGACTTACTTCTCTAAATGTAGGAATCGTATTAAAGGACTCTAACAGGGACAGGAACTGCTGGCTCGTATTTGAGGCTTTCAAAATATTAATATTAAAATCTCCTGCTATGATATATTGCTCATTATACCTTGCTAGCAATAACAGTAGTTTATGTAACTTCTCTATAAAAAGTTTGTTACATGTTAGTGGGGCTCTATAAATCCCAATAATTGTTAAATTTTTCTTGTCAATCACCACTTCTATAGCCGAGCATTCAAAAACAAGTTGTTCAGCCATTAAATTAATATCTTCTCTTGTTTTGAATATTGACTCACTTTTGATATAAACAGCAGATCCTCCATGACGGCCCTCTTCTCTGAAGAAATAGGAAGCCACGTTGAAATTGTTTATCCTGAGTATGTTAAGTTGTTCCGGGCTCTTCCAATGTTCAATAAGAATCAGAACACTGCAATCCTTATAATTTTCCAACATGCGCTCTATATTGTCTATAGAATTCCCTATCGATTGAACATTTTGATTTATTATCATCATTGTCTTGGATTCTCTGTTTTTTTAATAATTTGCTTTTTTTTGATGATATAATATGAAGGCTTGCAATACTTGAATTCATTGTATAATCTCCGTTCTTTTCTCTAGCCTTAATAAAAAACGGTTTATGTAAGTATTTCGAGGCCAAATTTCTGGCCTCATTAAATTATCGTGCTGTTCCATTAGAATCGTTATTTTAAATGACAAGTACTCGTCCGGGTGTTTGGACATAATCTTTTTACAAGTGATATTATTAAAATTTTTATTATTGAGATACTCGGTTACATCTTTGGAAGACAAACTTGGATGAAGCCGGTAAACATGTGCGAGGCCGTATCTTGTAGCCGCTTTTATGTGAGTTTCTTCATCATTAGAGCCAATTCTATTTGAATTTCTGGTTCTCCTTTTCCTGTAACGTTGAATCTCCCATTCATTATTATTTATATTTTCCCGCGTCTCTGTGACAGCCGATTTGAATCTGTTATTGTTTTTCTCCTCGGCGCGCTTACCTTTGCCAGAGCTATTAATTTTTTCTCCTGCTTCCCCACGCCGCTCCACCGCTGCGATTGTAGATTTAAAACTCCCCGAGAGCGCGGATCCTTGACAGAGTGTTGGTTTTTTTGTTTCTTCACATCGCTCACTATCAGTTAAGTCGCCGCTATTTGATGCACCCGTTCCTCGTGTGCTAATTTTTGTGTAATTATTACTTCTTCTTGCGTTCTTGCACTCGCAGTATTTAATAGATTTTTGTTTTTTTCTAAAAGTTCTTTGTTCCGTTAACTCTGCGATACGAATATGTAGTGGTTCAACTTGTTTTTTAATTATACCCGATAAAAAATTTTCAAAATTTGAACTCTCGAGGAATGTTGTCAAAATATCGAAATGCTTCTCCGAAGGTTGATCGTAATTGTGGCATAATTACGGTAGGATATTTGAGTTTATCGATTTTAAAACACTATCTTTATACACATTAAAATTCACAGCTTGTCGGCCGTCCACTTTCGCTGAACGCCAGCTCGCGACTCAAGCTCGCGATAGTTTTTGTTTTGCCTGTTGGCATCCGAATTCTCCGCGTCATTTGAATTTGAATAATTATTCGAATTATTCGAACTATTCCAATTATTTCTACCGCGATAATTTTGCCTAGGTCTACCTGTACGTTGTTGCGTATATAAAACGGTGACATTTTCCTCGGGGTTGACATTTAAAAACTTGGTAATAGCTTCCTGGCAAGTACTGAATGTACATATAGTTTAGCTCTCTCTGATCTGGAATTCTTACATAACGCTTGTATAGTAGTATTGGCCGGGTAAGTCTCAGCAACAGCCTCTGGAACACCCTCGCTTATATAGGCTCGTTTCAAGCAAGTTGACAACAATTCAATTTCGGAAGCGTATTTAGTGGAGTCCTTATGATTTTGCTTACACAAACAAACTTTCTGACGATTCTTCTTCCAGAACCTCTTCTTTTATCGCAGGGTTAATACCCTCAAGACCCGAGCTAGGGCCTCTATAGTTCACGCCTAGTACTTGGTATGACCTGATTACTCTATCGCGAACTGAATTAAAGTTTTCTAACCACCAAAAGTTCCTGTTCGCTTAAAATCGGATATACGAGAAAGGTTTTATGAATGAACTTATTATAATTAAGTAAAAGATTGTCGTGAACTTCTTTTAGAATATCTTGGGACTTTGGTACATGTTTTTTTCAAGTACACGTTTTGATTCGTTCACAATAATTTGTTTGAGTTCCAAGAGTCTAGTATCCTCAGTGTCCTCCCAGTCTTTTGTCATTTGTCGTAAGGAGTTTGCGACAAAACAAAATTAAAATTATAATTAAATAACATTATACTCTTCTACCTATTACAATATTGAATGCATATTAACTTTAAAATATTTACTTCACCTGAATTATAAATGCTTACTCTATAAATTTTTCAATTAAAATTAACCCACTAAGCATATAAAATATAATACTAAACAACACGACCGCAGCAATTATTGCATAATTACAATTTTGTTTAGCACAATCGACATACCAGAGCGTTGCTCCTTTGCATAATTGGCTGATGCGGCGATATTTTGGGTTTGGGTGACTGCTCCTCCGTCCTTTCTGATGCCGTCACTCTGGATGCTGTCCTCTAGGCGTTTGGAGCTTGGGACCTCAGCTACATGCTCCTGGACAAGTTCTTCTTAATACCCCGTCTACAGGTTTCACGGAACTTTAGGGCTACGAGTGCCACAACTGCACCAGTAATAATGTAGAACATTATTCTAACATCATTAGGCAGTTTGTTTAGGTCGTTCTTTTCTACGATGTAGTTCGAGTTTACTACTCCGGTGTCAGTCACTTCACTATGTTTTGTATTAGATGTATCCATTTTGACATGCTTCTTTGGCATAAACTTAGTTTTTTAGCAGGAGCGCCATGTAATGCCTTGAATACTGGTCGATCAATTAATACACCGTTAATACACATTATTAATACTTGGTTTATTAATATAACATCATTCAATAATTGAATTGATATTGTCTTGAGTTGTCTTTGTCTTTGTCTTTTATATAGTGGTACTGATTGACCACTCTGCGATATTAATGAGGTCGCACCACATCGGCATGTCATTTATGTAAAGGTTAAATAAAATGTGTGCTAGAATCGATCCCTGTGGCACACCTGCTGCTATAGGTCTTAGTCTCGAATGTTTGTCATTTATTAATACAGCAAAGTGTCGGTCTGTCAAGTAACTGTTTAGTATACTAAAAAATATAATTTTATATTATTGTCGGTAAAAATTTGAATATAATCAATTTCAATAGTAGTCCGTCGGTCCAAACTCTGTCGAAAGCTTTCTGTATGTCCAGTAATATCAAGGCAGTTACATTCTGTTTGTTGAATTTGTTGAAATTGAATTTTACGTCCGTTATGAATCTACAGATTTGTTGTACCGTGTTATGTTTCCGCCTAAATTCAAATTGATCGTCCTTCAAAATCTTTCGTCGCCTAATGTGTTTCTTCAGTCTTGCAAATATAATGTATTCAGTAACTTTACTTGACGTGCGTAGTAGGCTTATTGGCCTGTAACTGTTTGGGTCCGAGTCGGTTTTCCCAGGTTTCAGTATTGGAACAACATTGTCGATCTTCCAGGACGGCGGAAAATTGTAATTTAAAAATTCCGTTAATTATGTGTATCAGTTGTACCAAAGCTTTTCGTGAGAGATTTTTTAGTAATTTGTTTTGTATTTGATCAGGTACGGGTGCTTTTAGTGGTTCTAGATATTTAATAATCAAATAAATTTCCGTCGGGCAAGTCGTAAAGTTCGTACCAAAGCTTTTCGTGAGAGATTTTTTAATAATTTGTTTTGTATTTGGTCAGGTCCGGATGCTTTTAGTGGTTCTAGATATTTAATAATCAAATTAATTTCCGTTGGGCAAGTCGTAAGTTCGTGATCTGGATCTGTAAAGTCGTGTCCATTTAGAAATTCTCTCACGATTTCAACTATTAATTTCTGTTTGTCGTAAAGTGCTGGGTCAATTTTGTGTTTTTCAAAGGTGTCTGCAATAAGATCCGCCTTGTCCAGGTCGGCCATTGCCGTTGTTGTTCCATTTGTCAGCGTCGGTATTGGTTTATAGGTCGTCTTTAGTCTTTTGGTTATTCTCCAGATAGAGTTGTCTGTAGGTGTCAGTTCAGTCAGTCTTTTTGTCCATTTGTCGTTTCTAAATTTATAGATTTCAGTTCTTATTTGTTTTGTCAGTCTGTTAATTTCTTGTTTGTCCGTCATGTCTCTATATTTTTGCCAGTCTCGTCCATGTCTGTTTTTGATTTGTATCATCGTCATTATGAAATCAGGTAATTGTTCGTTAAGTGGGTCTAATTTTCTGTTTTTAATTAGTCTACGTCTTGCCAAATTGATCGATTTCGTCAGTTTTTCGGTCTCAGTCTCGACATCATCTGTTGTGTCCACACGCTTAATACTAATGCTTTTGTCCAGGAGTCGTCTGAATTCTGTCCAGCCTACGTCTCTATAATCGGGTATATTATCTAACAGGATTCTAACAAGGTTGTGATCTGAATTTAAAACGTCCAACGTTGAAATGTCTGTGATGTTGGGGAAGTTTTTCGTTAAAGCAATGTCTATGATGGAAGGGGTCGTTATTTGTAGGATAGTGTGTGTGTGTCAGGAAAGAGAAGCGAGCATCCACTCCCTAATATATAATTATACAATGTCAGACCATTCCTGTTATTCCTGTGACAATCCCAAGCCGTGTGAGTGGCGTTAAAATCACCGAAAACCAGTACTTTTTCTCCAAAGTTCGTCAGTAGATTAAGGTCTCTGTCAGATATTTTGTTTGCTGGTGAGTTGTAGATCGAAACGATGTGTATGTTGTTCGTCAGTCGGATGGCTATGTATTCAATTTTGCTTGTGTTGTGCGTTTGTATTTGTGTGTGTGGTATGTCGTTCCTTACCAGTATTGCCAGACCACCAGCTCCATTCCTATAATCTCGCCTTAGTACAGAGGAACCCCTGATTCTAAGACGAAAGGAATGATCAATTTTAGTTTCATTTAGGAGCATTATTGGAGTGTGGTTGCTGTTTAGGAACGACAGGAGCTCCCCAATTTTGTTTCTAATTCCATTTGCGTTCCAAGTTGTAACATTCGTTGCATTCATACTAGATTCGCACAATAAAACATGATTGTTTGTAACTGTTCTCCCATAGATCTGCACTTTTCAAGCCTGTTATTTAATTCCTTCCACACGTCAATTAATTTGGGGAAGTCGGGGATTAATTCCTTTGTCCTGGTCATCTCCAAATCATTGGGGGAATCATTGTTGATCGGGAAAGGTGTAATGATTTTGCCGGTAGAAGTATCGTTGTAATTGGTCAATTGGTTTTGGCTAATTCTCCCTGTTTTCTGAATTAGATTCATATAATTTCCTTTTCTGCCAAAAAAAATTATTCGGTGCAGGTGCTGCCACGTACTTCTGTCTAACCGGTTGTCTTTCTGATTTCTTTTTAGACAACCAGTCTAGCCTCTGTCCATACACCGGACAAGAGGTAGAGTTGGCTGTGTGGGCGCCTTTGCAGTTCGCACACTTTGCTGGTTCATCTCGAGGTTTTGGACAAGCATGTGGCACACTGGTGCCGAAAGACAGTTGGTTGTTGCAGGGCCGGCGCGTCAAAATATGCTGCCTAAGGCGAATACAACTCTTTTTTTTAGCAAATTATTTGCTCAAAACTATTTATACGAAATTCCGTCAGAAACAAATTTACCCTATTTAATATTTTAACACATTCTGATGAAAACATATTTGGGCTTATAATATGCCGCCCCAAAGATGTGGCGCCGTAAGGCGATCGGCTGTCCGACCAGGCGCACGTGCCGGCACTGGGTTGTTGTATTCCCCCACAACTGACACTTGTGACATTGCGTCATTTTTTTGGAATTTATGTAATTTCTAAATGAGATCTTTGTGTGTTGAATATATTTCTAAAAGTTTCAAAGTGTTTTTAGGCAAAATCATTAAATATAGTAGGGTCCTCGTATTCCTCATTCTGGTCAATTTTGAAACGAAAATTTGATTTTTTTCTTTAAATTTTTGAATAACTTCTTCCACTTCAGAGTCGTCCGGTAGACTATGAAACACGTATGCATTTGTTTTTTTTTTTCTTTTAAAGTGTAGGTGTGAAAATCACCTTCCATTGCTTTCTTTACCTTTAAAAATTTTGTAAATTGTCCCAATAAATAAATGTTTGTTGTCTCCCTGCCAAATTTTATATTAAAGTTGTTTTCGCCTACGATTCTTGCCAGCTTATGCCTTAATAGTTTTCCATCCTGGATTCTCCTGTGGAGGACAATTGGTGGAGGTTTTTCAATTTGCGAAGATCTTTTTGCTTTGCCTACACTTTTTCCAGCATCAGCATGGGACTCGGATTCGGAATCAGACCCAAGATCCGAGACCTCATGATCTGTCAAAACTTGAAAAGAGTTCCTTAAAATTGATGTTGACGGTTCCGGGGGCACGTTGTCATCAAGTCTAGATTTTATTCTAGACATATTTCTAACGGTTGCTATGCAACGATATATTTATTTACACGTCAGTGTCAAACAATTTCCAATTTAATTTTAATATTCAAATAATCACTTTCTCACCTAGTTTTTTTTATTATACCTGGATACCTAGCACTTCAACCAATCTTTATCACTAAATTTATAACTTTTATCACTTCTGTAACACTCAGAAAAATTGCCAATTTTCAGGAGCAATTTCAAGGCGATCCGTAGTTACGGTAACTATGAAAAGAACACGAAGTCAGACCACCTTGACTACTAGGCCACTACCGTCTCAGTACCCACAATGAATGTTTAATTCATATTCCAACATAAACATAGTGTAGTGGGCCATATATAGTGGCCCACTGCCACTTCGTTCTACCTTATACTCTTCTTCTTTAGCTATTTAATATATTAGGTGCATCTTTGAGGATCATCTATGAGGTCATCTTATTCTATAATCTCCATTCTATGATTCGCCTGTTCCATCTCATCCTATCACTCCTTGCAACTTAACCTGCGCTTCTTCATTTTAGGATTGCAATTTTCTCTTGAATATTGGTGATTTTAGTTATTGCTCGTATTCTTTCGTTTCGCTATCAGTACCTTTTTGTAAACCCCGTCATCGACGTCTTCCTTGATCTTTGTGCAGTTTCTAGTGTCATAGGCCAGAGAATGTAGTGACATCACAGGTAAAGCCCGAGCCCGAGTCCACATCAAATTAAAACAACTAAAATCTAAAATAAAGAATAACAAGATAGCAACAGAAAAACTTAAAGATAAAAAAAGAAAATAAAAAAATACAATCTCAAATATAGATAAGGAATGGGATAATATAAAAACAGCACTAATAGATGGAAGTAAACATCAATTTACAACAGACAACTCAAAATCTAACACAAGAAATCCTCCTCCTTATGGAAGAACGAAGGAAAAAACCAATCCCAACAAATATAAAGAGCTGCAAAAAAAGTTAACAAGGAAAATCCGGGAAGAAAAAGAACGTTGGATAATTGCAAAATGTGTATATATAGAAGAGCTACAATCAAAATACGATAACAGAAATTTACATAAAGAAAACAAAGATTCAACAGGAACATCGCGAAAAACACAAACCACCATTATACAAAATAAAAAAAGAGAAGATCATAGCAGAACCAGCACTAAAACTAATAAGGTGGAAAGAATATATAGAAGAACTCTTTCATGGCACAAGAAGTACTAGTACCAAGCAGAATATGACAGAAGGACCAAACATATTGAATAATTGAATAATAGAAGTTCTCTATGCCATAAAGGCATTAAAAAGCGGAAAAGCAGTGGGACCAGACGAAATATCAAGCGAACTCTTAAAACTAATAAATGAGGACCAGCTCGATATTATGGTACATCTATTTAATACAATATACAGAACCGTACTGATACCTAAAATCAGTCATACACTAAAAGCATTTCTCAAAGTCATTCACAAGAGACTATACAACAAGTTAGAAAATGACAGAAAATACTCAATTTGGTTTCAGGAATGGTTTTGATACAAGGGAGGCATTATTCAGTTTTAATGTATTAACACAGAGATGTTTAGATATGAACCTAGATATACACTATGCTTCATAGACTATGAAAAGTCCTTTGATAAAGTACGTCATGATATTCTAATAGATCTACTGAAACAACGAAACATCGACTCGCGAGACATTCAGATTATTGAATCACTTTACTGGAACCAAACAGCCACGATAAAAGTGGACAACGACGAATCTGACGATATATAGATGCTAAAAGGAGTACGACAGGGTTGTATACTGTCCCCATTCTGTTTAGTCTATACTCCGAAGAGATATTCAGAGCAGCGCTAAGTGAAGAACACACTGGAATCACAATAAATGGTCAGACGATTAACTTGAGGTATGCCAATGATACTGTTATTATAGCAGAGAATCTTGCAGGCCTCCAGAGTTTAACAAACAAGCTAAACGACGTCGGTACATAATACGGTCTCAAGATGAATCTGAAAAAGACGAAGTACATGGTCATAACAAAAAGCAGAACACAATATCAAGACTTATTTATACACCTACAACAAGCATATAGAAAAGGCAACTAAACATAAATACCTTGGTACATGGATAACCAATACCATAGAACAAACCCTAGAAATTAAAACCAGAATTGAAATGGCCAGAAGCACATTAAAACTTGATTTTCATACAAAAATACTAAGAGGCTACGTGTTCTCCATTCTACTATATGGAATGGAAGCATGGACGTTAAAACAAACAAAAATAGAAAAGCTAGAAGCCTTTGCGATGTGGTGTTATAGACGAATGCTTAAAAAACCATGGACGGAAAAAGTGACGAACACTAGAGTAATAGAACGCATGAACAAACAAAGTGAAAACAAACAACGTGAAATATATATGAAATACAACAGATATAAAATAAATCTTTCTCTAGAATTTTACAACTGACTCATCTTCTCATATGTAGCCGTTTAGTAAATATACAATATTAACAAAAAAATGGTATTCCAAAATTTTTCCGAGATGACTCCAAGTACTCCTGCATATTAGCCAAAGGCATCGTGCCCATATTCAAGAATACACCCAAAAATGCCCAGAATTCTTCCTTAGTCGAATCGCGCCATGTGTGCCATATAGAATTTTTGCTAATAACTTTACCCCTCAATCTGCTTTTAGGATAGAAATTGGTTTGTAATACGATTTTGTCTACAAGTTTATCGGTAAAATACAGTTTGAAAAATCTATAGATTCTTCGATGTTTCCTATTTGCGGTCCTGGTACTTTCTGCTCCGTTTCTGCCCCTTCAATTCATGTAATGTTGGCCCATTCATCGTTGTCTTCAGGAGCAAATTCGTCATCTTCAGAATCAAATCATATCAAATTATTTACTCATCCCTAGATATAAGTAATTTACATATAGGACAGGTCACAAAAATATAGCAAATAAAGTGAATACTTAAAATAATTAAAAATAAAAACAAACACACACATATATGCATATATACTTTACCAATACACACACACATATATACATATATATTGCAAATATATAGAAAATATGGATTTGAATAAAAGTTTTTTACAGTATAAAAACATTTTCCAATTAAATATATTTTAAGTTGCCTTCACGGATTGCAGTTGGGATACAATTGAAAATTTGTATTCCCAATATGTTTGGTGCACTTTTGCATATAGTTAACTAGCTTCTTATTGGTCTGAGACTATGGCAATATCTCGTAATGTGTTTATGTCGTTCCTCTGCGATGAAAAGTTTATTTTTGTTTTAAAATATGTGGCACGACAGATCCAATATGTATGTGGAGGTTACCGTTAAAATGTTTAGTTTTTTAAAAAATGGTCTGCATGATGTGAATACATTAATATTGGCTAAAGCTATAATGACTCGCTTTTGCTACAGGAAAACCTTTTGTATAACTGAGGAGGCTCCCCAAACTAATATGCGATAGGTTAAAATCGACTGGATTTCGGCATGGTATACAGACAGAACATTTCTAATTTGGTAAGCCATGCTGATTAATTTTCTGATGATTCTTCTCAATCCTATCGCTGGTCTCCGAGCATCGTGGCAATGGTATGACCTAGGGATCATATTTGTTGTACTTGTTGTCTCCATTCGTTCCTGTTTTTAGCAGCTTTTGTGCAATAGTGTACAGTTGCGCCTTTGGCTTTGGATATTTGATCCACATAGTGCGATGGTGATCTTCCTTGTAGTCTCTTACTCTCTATCTTTCCTCTTTTTCTGATGATATTGTCCGTCATTATTTTCAACGTCAGGTGATCCTCTAAATGGACGTCTAGAAACTTGACTACCTTGGTTCCCTTTATCGTACGTTACCAATTTGTAATGGGAGATCATCGGTAGGTTTCCTTCGATGACATTGGAAAACCATATAGCTTTGCCATAGTTATTATAGTCTTTTCCAAATTTTTGATCTAGGTTATTTGCGCAAAAACAGCTATGTGTGTAGTGTTTTATTTGCTTCAAGTATAGTTTCTAGTTGAGAAGCCTTCGAGATTACGATGGTTGTATAGTCAGCATACAAAGTGCAATGATTACCACCGATGTGTTGAACCAGATCACCCGTATATAAAGAGAATAAGATGGATTGAGTGCTTCCTTGCAGAACTGCAATTTTTATATGCTTAGGTTTTGATAAACCTGTTTTTTCTGCATTGTCAACTTTGACATATTGTTGCCTATTGCTGAGATAAGACTGGAACCAGCGACATGCCTTTCCTCTAATACCATATGAATATAACTTTCTTAGTAATTTGTCATGATCAACACAATCAAATGCTTTGGCAAGGTCGCAGAAAATACAGACAGGACACTTTCCATCATAAACCTCATTGATAATATTTCGGTTAAATCAGTAGTCGTTGATTTGTCTTTATAGAATCCATATTGTTGCTGTGGAATTAAGTTGCATTTGAAAATAAATGGCATTAGTCTGTATTCCATGGGATATTCTAAAATTTTGGACAGACATGATACTAACGAAATTGGTCTATAATTTTATTTATTTTTTTATTTATTTTTTATTTTTACATTAATATAGACAATTTTTATAAAATCATTTCTCCCATATTGTCAATATTTTTTTTCTACGTGTCAGCTGTGACACGCATAAGGCACGCGTGTCACCGCTACCAGTTTCGCTAGTCTATAACGCTAGACTATATAGCCAAACTGATACGATTTGATATATAATATATAACACTAGGCAGCCAAGTCCAGGCACAAAACACTAGACCGACAGACTAGATAAACAACAGACTATTTACTTCTAGTCTCGTTCAATAGAACAAGTATAGCTATCTGAAATATCTGGTTTTATCTGAAATATTATCTGGTCTTGTGTAGTCTCGTCAACTTTTGCCTTGTTAGCTGAATGTTATCAGTCTAGACTACTCAATTATTGATCGCCAAAATTAATAATTCATTAATAAAAAAAAAAAATATTTGAGAAAAGTATTTCTCTCGCGTGCCACTAAATTTTTTCAAGCTGTAACACGCTTGTCATAGGTTCGCCACCGCTGCCCTAGACAGTAAACTAACTTTTGACAGCACGTCAGGAATATTGTAATACAACTATATTCTGAGGTTCTGAGAAACTGAACCAGCTTCTCACAAGCTACAAGTGCTGGTCCTATGAGCATAGAGCAGCGGATTGTCAAGGCAGAGACTAGCTTGTGCTATAACTGTAGAGAAGAGGGGCACATTGCCAAGGAATGTCCCAATGAAGAAAAATGCCTGATCTGCCAAGAGACTGGCCCCAAAGCCGGCACTTGGAGATGCAAATCGTACCGAGCGGCACTCAACTCAAGCAAATCCAGAATAAGGGGCAATTCTATTAGCAACATTAACACTCTTAATGTCTATTAAATCACCGAAAGCACCAAGAAAGTCCAGTAAGAAGGTGAAAGTACTTCAAAGCAACATAGGTAGGGGTAAAGCAGCTATGAGTCTCCTCCATAAGACGGCAACAGACGAAAGAGTAGACATCTGCGTAATTTCTGAACCAAACAAAAATATGGCCTCTAGTGGGACCTGGCTAACGGACAATAATAAGGACACCGCCATAAAAATAAAGAATAATTAACTAGCTGTAAAGAAATGGGATCAAAAGGGCAAGGGATTCGTGTGGGCGGAAATAGAGGATGTAATCATCTACTCCTGTTACTGATCACCCAATAAAACATTAGCGAAACGAGAAAAGTACCTCCGAGACCTTGGAGAGAGCATAAAACGTCACAACAACTCTGTTATAATCACAGAAGATTTCAACGGAAATGACAAGTTATGGGGAGGAGCAAAAGATGAAAGAGAGGGGACGATGCTAAAAGAGTGGATGCCTGAGCTAGACCTGAACATAAGGAATGACGGAAAAAAAAACACTTTCATTGGGGGAACAGAACATTAATATATCGACATAACTATGTGCTCATCCGACATAAGCGACAGATTGGAAAACTGGTGGGTAGCAGATGATGAAAATCTAAGTCTATACCAGAACATATACGTCGTGATAAGAAAACCAAAATATGACATAGAGACCTCGAAGAAGAAAGGGTGGAAAATCCAAAACGACCGTATACCCTTACTAAAAGAAACATTTGCAAAAGACATCAATGGGATGAACACGCTTAGCGCAGAAATTAGTGTTATTATAAAAAGCATGAATAAAACCTTTCGAAAAAATGTGCAACCAGAAGATGCAATACAATATATTGGTGGCCATAAGATCTCGACTCAGCAAAAAAAAGATGTATACAAGCAAGGAGGGAAAAGAGCTTAGCGACAAGTACCAGGAAGAAAGGAACATGCTAAAAGCAAGCATACTAAAAGCTTAGGAAAATGCATGGAAGAGAGTATGCCAGGTAGATGAGCAGGATACATGGTCTAAAATAGTGACAAAAAAAATCAAACTTATTACAACGAGCTACACTTACAGATAGCAAACAGAAATAAATTGCGATAGAACTATTCCCCAGGCACAATCCAAACCGCTGGGAGACCTTTGCGACAGAGGAAGGGCATCCATTCACGAAAGAGGAGCTTGACGAAGCTTTAAAGAGGACAAAAGATAATAAAGCGCCGGGCCCGGATTTGGTACCAACATCTATAATTAAAGAATTATTCAAAGCCGTACCTGATAAATTTCTACAAGCAATAAACCATGAATACAGGGATGGCAATTTCCCAGCAGTATGGAAAGAGGTGAGACTCGTCAAATCAAATCAAATCAAAATTAAATTTATTTCATAAACGATGTACACTAAAATACATATATGATAAAGTCAAAAAAGAAAGAAAAAGAAATTTAAAAAGATACATTAAAAAATGCTTGAAGAGAATAAAGAGTATCTTTTAACAAAACGGATTTCAGCTTCTTCTTGAAATTTCTCCATGAAACTTCATCCCTAATACTATTTGGTATCTGGTTGTAGATGGAAACTCCAAGGATAGTTGGAGATTTACTGCAACATTGCAAGTTACACTTAGCGGTGTATAGTTTCGTACGTCCTCTCGCAAAGTGATGGTGGATATCCATGTTTCTGTTTAACCCTAACTTCATTTTGTGGATGAAATAAGCTACCTCCAAAATGTATAGGCTAGTGACTGTTAGTATTTTTAGCCTTTGTAAATGCGGTCTGCAGGTGGCTGTAGAAGGAATACCTACCAGAGAGCGTATGGCATTTTTGTGTGCCTTGAGCACAAATTCTATTTTACTAGAGGTTCCCCACTCTAGAATTCCATGAGTTAAAATTTACTCAACCTCAGCATAGTAGAAATTGAGCAGTTCATGTGGGTTGACAATTTTTCGTAACGCTCGAATCAAGAAAGCCTTACTATTTATTTTCTTTGATAACGTATCAACTGCCATGCTCCGGGTAAGGAACTTGTCAAAATAGAGTCCCAGGAATTTTGTTGCTTTCGATCTCTGAAGGTTAAAACCATCAAAAGTTCAACAACAATCAACATCAACTTTAAGTTCAAGTTCGCCGCATACTGACTTCGCTGTGTTTGAAAAATGAGGTATTCAGTTTTATCCTTGTTAAGGAATAGGTTGTTCGCGGACTACCACACTATCATTTTGGATAAAACATTATTACCTTCAATTTCATTTTCAGTCGTTGAAGTTCTGAATATTATGAATGAATCGACAGTTCTGCATAAATGAGACTAGCTCCGCTGTATATAATAACAACAAGGTAGGAGCTAGGACACTTCCTTGAGGAACACCTATGTTAATATTCAGCGGCTCCGATATACCAGTTTCAACATTTGTAGTGACTTTTACGTGCAGTTTCCTGTTTCATAGGTAGGATTGTTTTAAGTTGCCCATCTTTCCACGTATACCAAGTTGAAATAGTTTATCTAAAAGTTGTGGGTGAGACACACAATCGAAAGCCTTTGATAGATCGGCGAAAATGCCGATGGGATGATTTCCTTTATCAATTTCATTTAGAAGTTGAATAGTACAACTCCGAAATAGCAGTGGCTGTAGCTTTGCCCTTACGAAATCCATGTTGTTCTATGGGTACCAGATTTTATTTATCGATAAATGAATTTAGGCGGCGAAGAATACTATATTCTAAAATCTTTGATAGGGTGGAGAGAAGAGCAATCGGCCTGTAGTTGTTAAGTTTGATTTTATCATTCTAATAGAGAAACCCCCCAGAACAGGAGAAGAACCCGAATACAGACCCATTTGCCTTCTTAACGCACTGGGTAAGATCTACGAGCAACGAATTGCCGGGAGATTGAGAATGGAGATAGAGGCCAAATTAGAGGATCATTAATTTGGTTTTAGGAGGGGCAAATCAACGGTAGGGGCTATGGAAGAGTTATAAAAGCGGTCAGAAGTGCCAAAAACTATGCACCGAAGTACCGAAGACTCTGCACTTTTGTCACCATCGACATCAAGAACGATTTTAACTCAGCCCCATGGCATGAGCTGATGGAAGCACTAAAAAGAATGAAAATAAGCATCATCCTCAGAAAAACAGTAGCTAATTACCTACAGAATAGAAGAATAGAAGAAGTGAATAAGAGGAATTGATGTTGTCCTGGAAGGTTCCGCAGGGGTCAATACTCGGACCATTACTGTGGAATGTATATTATAATGAGGTCCTGCAAATTAAGGTGCCCCAAGGGCTTAAAGAATAATCTGCTTCGCGGACGATACGCCCTTAAACGTAACATGCGCTAAAAAGGAAGCAGAACTGATAGCACTGCTAACTGTGATATTGGACTCATTATTAATACTATAACGAAAATTAAATTAAAGGTTAAGGAGAGCAAGACGGAAGCGTTAATACTATACGGGGGCAAGAAGTTAAAAAGTAACACACTGAAAGCCGGGAACACAGTAATCAAAAATAAAGCGACCCTAAAATACCTAGGGGTATGGTTGGACCACAATATGAGGATGGTGGAGCATGTTAGGCAAGTGGCAATAAAAGCCGAAAAATCAATCAATGCACTTATAAAACTGATGCCAAGAATTAAGGGGCCATCTGTCTTCAAAAGAAAAATTCTAAGCACCGTCGCGCACTCCATCATGCTTTACGGCGCACAGATATGGGGCGATATCCTCATTCCCAAAATCTACAGAAACGTGCTGGGAGCACTACAAATAACGATTGCTATAAGAATAGCATGCGCCTATCGAACAATATTAGCGGAAGCTGTGATGGTCATCGCATCGATCACGCCCATCGAACTCATGGTCGAACAAAGGAAAATGGCAACCAGGAAAACAAAGAAAGAAATAGAAGACATCAAAGCGGATATAATCCAGAAATGGCAAAAAATTGAACGCAAGACACGGGGAAAACAGCCTGGACCAAGAATCTCATAAGAGACTTAGGCAAATGAACCAACTGGAAGCACGGTAATGCCGACTACCATCTTACTCAATTCTTAAGCGGGCACGGATGCTTCAAAGCTTATCTTAAACGTTTTAAGATTACGAACGATGACCTCTGCCACCACTGTAACGTGGAGGAGACAGTAGAGCACATATTTTACAGGTGCTCAAGGTGGAGCTCAGAAAAATGTTGGCTATTTAACGAGGTGTGAGAGCTGACTATAGTAAACACTATCGCGAAGATGCTAAATAGTGAAGAGGAATGGTCGCACATACATAACTTCGTAAAGAACTTAATTACAATAATAGGAACGGAAGAAAGAACTGCCGGGAAGATCCCAAGGCTTAATACTTAGGCGGAGAGAGAAAAGCTCCTCCGGGCGATCCACCCTGAAGATAATAATGATTCCGGGGTGGAAATACAATATCGCCAAGTGGCCTAGTGGCCTAGCGGATGAGAGCTCCGCACTCAGGCTGGTAGAGCTTCCCCCAGCCACCATAAACAAAACTTCTTCACAAAGTAATGACAAAGAAATGAATTTTTTAACAATGAATATTTTATATGTAGCTAATTTTATATATGTTGTTATATTGAAAATATTGTAGATAAATAGTTTTCAGTACACAATAAACACAAATAATTTTCCTCCGAAAATACGTCAGATATACTATTCCTATAATAAGTTTTCTAGCTTCTATAAACTCTTGTACATTAAAAACCCCTTAATTAAGTACATTATAAGCCCTTAATTATCTATACATTTTTAATCCTACACAACGGAGTTTCGCCCTATATGTCCTTTTATGACCTAACTACAAGATTTTCTCTCATACAAAAATATATATTTTTATTTTATTCGCAAAAATAAATTATATGTTTCTATAATGTTGTTTCAAAATTGCATGTAAACTCTATGTGACATTGAATTATATAATGCTGTTCATTAAAAACTTTTTCAACAAACACAAATAAGAAAATAAAATAGAAAATTGTAACTTTTTATTAAAATTGTATTATAATTTAATACACAAACGTGATCAGCGTGAAATTAATGTTTATAGAAAAAAACTAATTTTAGATGGCAATCGCCTTGTAAATTAAAAAAGAAACACTTTAAACATAGCTAAAAATAATTTATAATTTGTGTAATAAGTTTGCTTGGAATTGATATAAACATTTATTATAACCAATATGCGGTTTAAAAAGTTTTTTTTTTTAATTTTGTCTACATTATAAATCATCTTAATAATATTTACTTTTCCTAAATTATTCAATAGTGACATATAAACTTGCGTGCATAGAAGCCTGCCCACTGTAAACTATTTATCAGATGAAATAAAGAAATTTGCCGTTTGAAAGACAATTTAATATGCATTAATATGAGTAATATTTTTTTTATATTCGTTACGGCCAACTATGGACCAACGTTTGACAGTTTTTTACATTATTTTTTGTCCTCACTCCCTACCAATATCTCCTTATCCTCTCTCCCACTTCCTTCTTCTGTTCCTCCGTTTAAGATCTTCCTTTTCTCACTGACAATTCCCCTGTCTCCTGGAAACCTGTAAACTTCTTAATTAGTCGCCTAAATATCTCTCTCTCTCTCTCTATCTCCATCATGTCTTCTTTTTTCATCCACATGCGATCCAAGTCCAATCTCACTTCCCGAAACCATTTCGGCTCCGTTTTCCTTTTCCTAAAGAATTCAAAAATGCTCTTCGTCTGGTACTGTTCATCCTCACTAAGTGCCCATAAAACTGTATTCTCCTTTTCCTCATTAGGGCTACAATTCCTTCTGTCTTCAGGTATAATTCTTTGTTAGGTTTTATTCTCCTCTCTCCATCCTGATATTTGGGCCTAGGATTTTTCGGAGCATTTTCCTTTCTTTCCTCCGGATGTCTTCGAGGCCACCCTTACCAATCATGTCTAGTGTTTCTGCTGTATATAGACATTCAGGTCTGACAACAGTATCTAGGTGTTGGAATTTAAAAACCCAAAGGATAGACCCTTTTTGTTATATGTATCCTTCGTAAGTTGATAAGCCATTTCCATTCTTCTCGCCCGCTCTTTGATGGCATTCTTATCCGACCCATTGTCCTGTAATTTTTCTCCCAAATACATAAAACACTTAACTAGCTTTATTTTGGCTTCTCTCAACTCTGGTCATGAAGTCAGTCTTTTCTAAAGAAATATGAAGCCCAGTCTTCTTGGCTATCATCTGGAGTTCTTTAGTTCTTATAATCGCTGTTTCTACACCGGTAATGAGTATCACAACATCGTCGGCGAATGCCAAACAATCTTTCTTTTATTATACTTTCTTTACCTCTCCCTAACCTGAAAGCCTCTTTATCCGAAATTCCCATTGTCCATTCTCGAATACCTTTTTCTAAGACGCAGTTGAATAATATTGGCGAAAGCCCGTCGCCTCGTCGTACGCCAGTTTTGATTTCGAAAGGCTCCGACAACTCCCCCCGGAACTTTATTTTGGAGAAAGTATTGCTAATTGTCTGTTGAATTAGATTCTTCGTCTTGTTGTCCACTCCAAATTCCAACAGTCCAACATCCTGTACTTTATAATATTCCGCAGGTTGAAGATTTGATCCGCGCAAGATCTTCCTTTCCGAAAACCTGTTTAACCCTATTCACCCAATTCAGAATCCAATAACCCTTATATTCTTGTTAGTAACGCTTTCGATAAAATCTTGTAAGGTACTGAAACAAGAGAGATGCCTCTATAATTATTAACGTCCATCTTGTCACCTTTTTTATGAAGGAGATGGATCAAAGCCATTTGCCAGTCAGCAGGGATCCTCTCAGTTATCCATATACTCCCGCAGATTCGAGTTTTAGGAGTTCAGCGACGATACCATCTGCACCAGCAGCCTTAAGTCCTTGAATAATCCGGAAAATTTCGTCTTCGTCAGGAGGCAATGAATTGGGAGATGATACTTCTGTTGGTTCAATTTTCAGGTTTTCTTGCGGACCATCACAGTTAAGGAGTGAGATTAAGGAGTGAGGAGTGATCTGCCAAGGATGTCACAGTTTTGCTTATCGGTCATTCCTATCGTCCCTTCTTCATTCTTGAGGCACATTCCTGGTGCCTGATAACCCCTTAAGCGCGATTTGAACGTCCGATAAAAGTTCCGTGTATTGTTCATTTGGAAATCTTCCTGCGTTTTCTTTAGTTGATCTTGTTCATATTGTCTCTTAGTCCTTCTGAAAGTCCGGGCTGTATGTTTCGTCTGATTTCGAAAGATTAATAGATCATCATCTAGTTTCGTTGAGCTCCATTTTTTCCTGCCTCTTTCCGGCGTTTTAGTGCGTCGTCGCATTCTGCATTCCACCAATTTTGTCATATTTGCTTTGTCTGAGCAATCGTTCTTCGAGCAGCACCTTGGATCTTGTCTCGAATTACATCCCAATTTCCTGACGCAAGGCACTTCAGTTCATCTCGGTAACTTTCCCTTGCCGCATTATTGGATTTTAATTTTCCGATATCACATCGCGGGATATTTTCTCTCCGTGTTCTTTTCCTGGTTGGTTAAAACTTCAGTTCAATTCTGGTCAGGTAGTGAGTCTACTTCTGCTCCCCTTACTACTTTCACATTCATAATTTCTTTCCCATCTTAGAAATGGTCGATAGAGGTGGTCGATCTGAAATTCTCCCAATAGAGGATTGGGGGATCGCCATGTCTTTTGTTTCCTGGGTAAATGCTTAAAAGTCGTTGACATAAGCTGTAGAGTAAGGGCTCGACAAAGTTGAGACTAAGAATCTCTCGCCATTTCTATTGGTACGTTTATGTGCGGGATATTCTCCTACTATCTCCCGAAATTTTCTCTACTTCCCGATCTGCGCATTGAAGTCACCCATTAGTACCTTGATGTTCTTCTTTGGTATCCGAGACATCTGATCTTCTAGCTCTTCCCAGAACTGTTCGACTTTGTCTGGATTCTTGCGATTATCTTCGTTGGCCGGGCTGTGAGTATTTATGAGAACGACTCTATTAAGCACTTGTCTACTATAAACTCTGTTCCAAGAAGCGGTAGGGATTTTGTATTAGCTACTCTGATCGCTGGTTTCCCTTTGTATATCCTGTATTGTCCACTATCAAATTGGTCCTCATCTCTGTACCGTGTTTCCTGAATGGCCATGACCTTGATATCACGTTCTCCTATAGTTTTCGTTATCTCTTTGAGTTTCCCCACTTTAAGAAGTGATTGCACATTTAGAGTTTAAATCCAGTAAAGGCGTTTAGTCTTGAGTTTATGATTTCCAGGGGACTCCGACTTCCCCTCGCGTTGTAGTGCAGGCTCTCCAGAACCCTACCACCCGCTTGCGTCACTGGTGGATTCCTCGTCACGGTGGATTCCTCTATCGAGCTACCACCTGAAGTAGCTTCAATATTGAATAGACTTTCCATAACGCAACAACTGTCTAATCATTAGACTGGGCAAAGTAGGTTATACTTTGCGAGATTAGAACAAAGATTGTAAATCCTAGAGCTATCGAAGCAGCCGCCCCTCACATGGGAAAACAGACGCTGACCAGAACGCCGCTGGATACGAGAACAGACGCGTCTGGATTTTAGGGTTCTTCCGCCCTGTCCACCGAATTTCTTCCTCTTCCGCTTTCCAGGCCGTTGACCAGTATTCACCTGTAACCCCCGGCAGGGGCCCTCGCGGGGTACTATCAGCCGGGCCAGCTGAACCCTGGTTTTTTAACGAGGTTCCTTCTTCATTACAAAAAAATTCTTGCATCCCTCATATTATTATATTAGTATTTTTTAAGTCCCACAAATAAAAGAAAAAGAAAATTGAGTTTAATGATATTAAAATAAAATTTATTTCGGTTTCTTGTGTTTAGCATAGTGAAATTATCTTACGAAACAAATTAACTTTTTGTATTACTAAAAGAAATGTGGTTATTGATAATTATCTAAATTAACACATAATTTTTATTAATGAGTATGACTCTTTCTTGCCCTAATAACACCTCTCATAAGGTTAGGCATAGATCTAATCAAGTTCGCTATTGTTTCTTGTTGGATATTTCTTTTATTGCAACTGGAATAAGCTCTGGGATCGAGGTCGAGGTACGAAGCCTAGCTCTAATTCTTCCTTTAAGCTCATTCCATAAATGTTTTATCGGATTTAGGTCGGGACTGCATTCTGGCCACTCCATAACCCGAAAAACAATTTCTGTAAAGTTATGTTGCACGTATTGTTGCACTTACGTGCTCCGCTTCGCATTGAAATACATATAGTACATAGCAAGATACATTCTTTTCCAATGTAGTCGACGTAAAGAACCACACGAACTGCTCAAATCTTCTTGATGTAACCAGCATCCGTTAAACCTCTTCTTCAGCATTCTTCAAGCTTTTTGAATTTCTTTGATCCACCTATTAACTCCATGCTGTAAGGCGTTTAAGAATGAGGAATCTTCCAATTTATCGCCGAAATCGGCAATCTTAGGTTTGCGACCTTCATCTGCGCATTGTTTAATAATGTACGCAACGATTGGGTGAATAACGTAATTTCAGGAATATCAATATTTTGCTTAAGATGTAAAAGTCCCATTTCTAATTCAGCAATAGTTTTTTCAACAGATGGAGCCATTTTATCTCCATCCCGATCTGCTCTTCCTGACTCCTTAACGTAAGATTTAAAAAATGGTGCAAAAGTTTTGCTGATGTAAGAATGCAGAGTTTCATACGGGGAACCTTCGCTGAAATTCATCACACGAACTTGAAGAAGAAGAAGAATCCATTTGTCGGCTTCCACAACGCCAGCGCGCTTAATGATAACGATGCTGGATATTTTAGAATTCGTATAAATGATGCAGGTGACTGGTTCCTATTCTTCTTCGCCCTCTGTAGGTTGATTATCATCATCTTTGGACGAACTGCGTTGCACATACAAAATACTAACTTGCGTTTCTCCAATGAGTTTCCTAATAGTCTCTTGTTTGGTTTAGTCTTCGAGAGCTGCCGTTAGGGCCGGTGATTCCGAATGGCCTTCATCTTCTGGCAGCAAAACCTGAGCTGCATGCCGGATATAATTTGCAAACTCCTAAACATCCACCACGGCGACATTTTGTGCATCCGAAGAGGACTCACTGGCTTCCAGTGAGTCTCCCATAATTCTTACAATACTACTTTAAAACATAAAACACGAATTACAGAAAATATTTAGTACGGATCTGATATCGTATACGTGTGATATACAACATCACACACGATAAACTGACAGTTGCTCGGTAAAGATTCGGGCGGAGGTCTCCAGTACACTTTTCTTCTTCGATAACTAGACATATTCTGGTCTCTGTAGTATACAGTAACCTGTATTATTGTTCGTTTGTGCTCCTCAAGAGTATATTGTATTTTAAGAGATTACAGTCAAGTCAGGTGATCACAGACGAGACTTCGCTCTCTCTGCTCTCACCCATCGTAGTGTCAAGACATACTCGTATAAGGTCTTAGTTATTAGTCTTGTTAATATATATGTTGTTAATCCTATATAGTTGTTTTATATACCTCTCCACTGGACACCCACTTGACCACCTCAATACATATTAGTCTCATAGAGGCATATTCCGGTCTCATCTGAGAATAGAACACACTCCGATTGTTCCAACGTCCAATTTAAATGATCTCCCTGCAAATATTATTAAGGAATTACAATAGGAACTGGTCGAATCCATCACACCCATCATTAACTGTTCGTTATCTTCTGAAAAGATACCAGATATACTCAAAATTTCTATTGTTACCCCAATATTTAAAAAGGAGACCAGTTGGACAAAAATGTGGCAAAGATATTGGAATACGCCATGGAATACCGCCCAATGCCCTTTATTGCGAAACATGAGCTAATTCCAAACCAGTAACATTGCTTCTGTAAACATAAATCCAAAGCTACAGCTATCAATGATTTCTATAACAAAAAAATTAATGAAGTGGATGAAGGCAAAAGTCCGGTGGGAATTTTCTGCGACCTATCAAAGGCCTTCGACTGCGTCGCGCATGACAAACTCCAATCAAAATTATACTCCTATGGAATCAGAGGAAAGGCAGAGGCAACGCTGTTTTGAGTCGTACTTGAGCAGCAGGAAACAATTCGTGAAAATAAATGCAATAGAGAGGATGGGACAATCAAATACTACAGTTTTACTTCCTAAAAGGAAGTATCTTAGCCCCGGTCTTATTCTCCCTCTTCTTCTTACGGTACCTATCCGATCCGGATGTGGGCTATCATGTTGGCTATTCGAACTTTGTTAACTGCAGCGCGGAATAGCTAAGTGGTTGATTGGCTGAACCACGTTCTTAAATTTTTCAACCACGATATTCTCCTTCTGCCCACTCCTCTAGTTCCATATACCTTGCCTTGTAGGATCTTCTGCAAAAGGATATATCGGCTCTCGTTACCCATTATATATCCCAGATATTGTAGCTTTCGAGTCTTAACTGTAATCAGGACCTTTTTTCCTTTCCCATCCTTCTCAGCACCGTATTGGTTATTACCTCTGTCCAAGGTATTTGTTGCATTCTTCGGTACAGCCACATTTCAAATGCTTAAAATTTTTTGGAGGAGGCGTCCACGATTCGACCCCATAAAAAAAGGTCGAAAACACGTAGCATCGCAGTAGTCGAATTTTCGTTGACAGCTGTAAGTCGTGGCTGGTAAAGACTTTCTTCGTCCTGATAAATGCCGATCTGGCTTTTTCATGATGGGTGCTGATCTACACAGAATGGTCCCAGTTATCATTTATGTTCGTGCCCAAGTATTTGTTGAATTTTTCTAAAGGAGTCCCGTCTACCTAATAAAATACCGCTGGTGTTTTGGTCTTTACTGATTATCATGAAATTTATCTTGTTGGTGTTTATTTCCAAACCATATTGTCGACTGTATGATATAACACTGTCCATTAGGAGTTATAAGGCAGCTAGGTTGTCTGCAAAAATAACGGCATCATCTACATACCTTATGTTATTCAATCGTTCTCCATTTAGCAGGATTCCAGCATTAATATCTTGCAGGGCTTCCATGAAAATGTATTCCGAGTACAGATTGAAAATTACAGGAGATAGTATGCATTCCTGCCTTACACCACATAATATTTGTATCTCTTTCGTTGTCTCTCTGTCTACCCTGACACAAGCCCTCTGATTCCAGAAGAGATTTCTGATGATTTTGAGGTCCTTCCTAGCCAGGCCAGCTTCTTGCAGAACTTCCATCATTTTCGTGTATCGCACTTGATCAAACGCCTTCTTATAATCCACGAAGCATGCGTACACATCGCAGTTTACATCCCTGCATCGCTGAAACAACACCTGGATCGAAAATAGGCTCTAGTCCCTACAGCATTTCTAAAACCGATTGTGTCTCCGATATCTGTTCCTCACATAGTTTAAATATTCTACTGTGAATTGTCTTCAGGAATATCTTTAGTAGATGGCTTATCAAGTAAAAAAATCCGATTTCAGCCATTCCGTGGATATGACGCCCGAATTATAGATCACACTGAACACTTTTGTAAGCCTCCCTAGATTCGTCCCCTTGATCAACTTTAATATTTCAGCTGGAATTCCATCGTGACCCAGGGTCTTTTGCTCTTTAGCATTTTTCAAAACTGCCTGTACTTCTCCTTCTAAGATTGGGGGACCATCTGTTTTATTAATATTGGGTGGCACCGTTCTCACGTCATCACACAGTTGTTTAATGTATTCCTCCCAGGTTTGCTTAATTTCCGACTTCTTTGCTATAACTCGGCCTTGATTATCCTTAAGTACATTAACTGCTCTTCTCTTAACTGTTCCCGCCATTTCGTTTACCTTCTTGTGCAGATTAAAGCTGTCAAAATTGGCCTGACATTCTTCGATTTCCACACATTTTTCCAGTTTCTCTTTTTCTTTAGCTGTTCTTATTTTCGCCCTTTTTTCTCTCTGTATGTTCATGTATTCTCTCATATTATTTTTATTTTTAAACAATCTCCTTTTTTTCATCAGTTCCAGGATCTCGTCTGTCATCCAAGATTTCTACATCTGTTTGCTAGGCTTTAAGTACTTTTCTTTGACTTCATGTATACTCTCTCGAAGCACTTAAGGTATTCCTCCACATCTCCATCGCTTTTTGCTCTTCAGTCTCTGCCAAAAGTTCACTTTTTACCAACTTGTTTGTGGCTATATCTTTTAGTCTTCTGAAATCATATCTCCCTACATGTTTTTTCTCTACTATCTTCAGCTAGATTCCCATTTTTCCTATCACCGGGTTATGATCCGATCGTACATCCGCTCCTGGATAGGTTTTTATATTTCTGATGCTATCTCTAAATCTCTCATTTATGAGTACGAAGTCCATTTGATTCCTAGTTTTTCCATCATTCGACTTCCACATCTTCTATAATGGTGTTAAAAGAATGTATTGGTTACAATCAGATCATGTTCCGCTGCGAATGTACTCAGAGTATCACCACGCTCATTTCTCTCGCCCACACCAAAGTCTCCAATGTGTTCTCCAGTTCTTCCCTTTCCAAGCTTGGCGTTGAACTCATCCATAATAATGTTTATATCCCGCTTTGGCAAGGCTGTGGCAAATTCTCCCTCTACAATGCGGATATGTTAAAATTTATCGGTCAAATTCATTTTACCCTCTACGCGGATGACACCAGCAACATAGTTTCAGAACATTCCCTAGAATAAACGACTGCTCAATTAAATACTACCCTAGAAATTCTCTATTGGTGGTTCTGTGCTAGTAACTTACATTTAAATATTGGTTAAACAGGTTATGTAGTGTCCCAGTGCAACCGAAGAAACCCCACACACGACATTCCACTTGGAATCGGCAACTGCAAGTTAATTCGTCTGAAACAAGTAAATTTTTTAGGTATCTACCTGGAAGAACATCTGACATGGTCTTCAACTACCTCTGAAATAGTGCGTAAACTGAGCTCTAAGTGCTATCCATTAAGAAAAGTTCGTCAAACAGTGGGAGTGGATGCTCTTCTAAGCGTATACCATTCCGAAGTCTAGTCGATCATGGCTTATGGTATTCTAGTATGGGAAATGTCCTCAACGGGTATTTCTAGAGCAAAAGAGGAAAATTGAAATCCTTAAGCTAACTTAACAATATACTGCCAGCAATCCAAATATTCAAACCATCCAAGCCATTCAAAGGTAAATCATTTATTTCTTTGGGTTTCAAAGATTTGCCAATAACCAAAGGTTCTTGAATTTCTCGAATTTTCCATCAGCAAAAGTGACTCGTTCTTTTGAATGCTCACCTCCGACACATTTCTTATTGTTTAGTGCAAAAGTTTTATTTGGCAAAGCACGAAAAAAAGCGCCGTTTCATCTCCGTTTGCTATGTCCTTAGGCTTATATCCCTCAATTTCTATTACGATTCTTTTTTTTCTAATCCTAGACTGTTTGCTGACAGATACCTGCGCTTTCCTCACAAACGGTGCCAAATTTAATGTCAAAATTTTGTTTACACTAGCTGTTGTATCTTCTTTAGGGAATTCTGTCGGGAAAACGGTTTAGAATGTTTATTAGGTTATCGCTGATGATGTTTGCTCAGATGATACCGACGCAAAAACATCAGACTACGAAAACTCTTACCCCTTACTTCCTTATTGGTAGACGAATCTTCCAGCATTGGCCCAGACCATGGGCCCAGACCCTGGGCCCCGCGCTTTGGGGGCCCCGCAGCCCTATGCGAACCGGCAGGCACGAACGTGAGCCTGCACCAAAAATTTAGGCTGCGCTCCGTTTTTATGTTTTTTTTTTGCTGGAGTCAATGGACACGTGGCAAAACAAATGTTTTACTTGCGCAGTATTAAAAAACACTGGCTGCACTCGCAAAGTTAGTGTTATTGTTTCTGTTCAGTGTCTATGAATACATCGATTTATTGTTAGTTAACACATGCTTCTAAACAAATAACTATCAATTTCTCACATGTATATATTTTTTGCAATACTGTAAATAGATAAAATTTCAGAAACGAGTAGATACCGCGATTGTGGTAGAAAATATGAGAGTAGCTCGCAGAAAAGAAAAAAAAGCACAGAAACAGAAAGAAATACAAAATATTCAACGGGGAGGCATGCTATCAATTTCTAAAGACCGGTGTTGTCACTGAAAATGAAAATGAGTCAAGAGTCAAGAAATCTACAATGTGCGGCTACTACATCTGGAACCCCAGAAAGTTAAATGTATGAAGAAAACGTGAGCTTCATGATGAATTTGATAATGAGTAATGTGAAACTGAAATGGAAAAACAGTCGTCAAATCTGGAATGTGTGGCTACAACATCTAGTAATGCAGAGAGTGAAAGGTGTGAAGAAAACGTGATGAAATTAATGATGAAAGTGAAACCACTAGAAGAGTTTTATGTCTTGAAAATGATCTAGGAAATTGGTCACTAAACGTTACTTATACTATGAGGATATTTCCCGTAAATAATAATCCAACGCAAGTTCGTAATTTTAACTTTGCAGTTGACGACTATGGTAGAAGGTTTAACGAATCCCATTATTTAATGTTTTTGCAATGGCGAAAATATCTGTCGAAAATGGCTACTGCACTCAAAATCGAAAAATAGAGTATATTGCTATTACTTTTTTTGTTTTTTTATATTGGTGTAATATCAGATTTGGCCTACGAAGGAATTTGTAATTGAAAGCATATAGGAGACGAAATGAAAGAACACGAACATCTATGCTGCACAACAAAGCCAAGAGCAAATATGTCGAATGGAAAAAAAGACGCAATAAAGAACAAACAATCGACGTTGTTCAACAACGACAAATAAATGGTGAAATAGAGCATTGGTGTGGTGTTTTAAAAATAATTATTACCAATTCAATATTTAGCCAAGCATAGCGACGCTTTACGTGGCTCCAATTCTGCGATGTTCACAAAAAAATAACGGAAAATTCTTAGGATGAATTGAAATGATTTCAAAATTCGATATTCGCGGCCTAGAACATGACATCTTTCACTACTGACACTATAAAAATGTCACCCTTGGAGTGGTAAAAAAAATATTACAAATTCGAAAATCTTTTCCTAATTTGTATACAGTTTTACGAATAATTTTGACAATTCCCGTAACATCGTTGGCATCGGAAAGGAGTTTTTCAAAGTCAAAATTAGTCAAAATGTTTTGAGAACTAGTATGAGCCAGGAAAGACATGTTTACATTTTACATTGTTTTTCATTATTTTTTGCTCTACTACTAACAATAAGTAATAGTATATTTTACAGCAAGAGATGGCGTTTTTTTTGGTGAGGTGGGAGTTTGCTCACGAGCGCTAGCGAGTTAGCAATCACACCGAACCAGAAAAAAACACTTTCATCTCGAGTAGTAAATGCAATTTTTTCTACTGATTTTGGTTGTAGAATCCATAATTCGACGACTTTAATAAATCCAATGCGAAACGAACTGTCCGAACTGTCGAAACAAATTTAATTGTTAGTTTGGCCGTTTCCACGGTAACATATTGCATTCTCATAGAAGGTGATACTTTTCAAGTCAAATGTCCTAATTTTAGTTCGGTTTTTTAAATAGTTTCACGCTCGTTTTACGTTTGTACATAAAATATTTCATTGAAATTGATGTAATTAATAAGAAAGTCCATGCAAATTTGGTTAGTTTAGTGTTTTAATCGAGAAAATCATAAATTTAAAATGCTCATTTTCGTCTCTAGACGTGAAAATATTTTCATCCCTAGAATGAAAAAATGTCACTTTCATGTAGGGTAAGCCGTGGAAAAAATGCCATTTTCACATATATCAGTAGAAAAAGATATATGTTTATTTTACTTTGATTTATTTTTCTTGTGCAAAACAAATAAACAGTATTTATTATTCTTGTTTTGTCATTATAATTAAATTTTAAAATCCAATATTATTTTGCAGATTTTAAATTATAAAAAAATGATTTAAGGGGCCTCAAAATTATTTTTTGCCTTGGGCCCCGCACTTGCTAGGGACGGCCCTGAAAATCCGTTTCCGTCTTAAGAATTATTTTCCGTTTTACGCGGGTTTTTTTAAATGGGAAAATGAACGGTTAGCAAAAAAATTCCGTTAAATGCAGGTTTCCGACTTTTACGGGTTCCGTCTTACAATTTCGCCGTCTTGACAAGTTTTACAGTAGTTATAATTTATTTAGAAGACGTCTTAAAACAAATTTAATAGAAAAATGCTATTAATGAGTTCTTTGTTAATGAACGTTAATCTGTAATTAGTGTTATGTGTTATATGTATGTGTGTACATCTTAAGATTAATAATTTTTGAATTTGAATCCCTTGCAAAACGCGTGCTTGACGATGAACTGGGGTAACTTTTTGACGAACTGCAGGTGACTTAGAGGTCAAGATGGGGTTAGCAGTCTTCGCTTTACTGTTCACTGGCTAATACCATTCACGGAACTGTTGTTACGGTTGAACAGCATTAAGTAAACGATATCTTAGTGATGCTGACACAATACAGCAGTCATCCCAAGCTATTGTAAAACTACTTCTGTCTGTACCAGCTCGTCTATGAAAGGATCTAGTCTCCCCATAACGTTGGAACACTCTTCGAACAGGGGCGCGTGTCGTATCCAATTAAATCCATTTTCGATTAGAACAAAAACTTTTTTGAAGTGTAGTATGCATTAAACTAACACTCCTGCAAACTAATCAAATTATGAAAAACGAATAATGTGCAAATTCCAATTGCAAAGTTTGTTATTCTCGTTTTAACCACCACATAAATATGTTCGTTTATATTTAGCGGTTGCTACGCCTATAAATGATAACCGTGCTTGATATATTTTAACTTATATTAAAGCATATTAAATTATCTTCTTCTTCTTGAAATTCCGCTCCTATCGGATATTGGAAATCATCACCACCACTCGGACCTTATCAATCGTCCGCCTGAAGAGTTCTGCGGACGTGCAAGCAAACCAATCCCTCAAGTTGCGCAGCCAAGAGATTCTTCTTCTGCCAATCGTTCTCTTGCCTTTTATTTTGCCTGGAATAATTAGCTTAAGCATATTTATCAGATATCTATCTCTGAACTCTCAGAACATGTCCTAGATAATAGTTTTGACAAATTGACAAAAAATTGTCATTTTGTCAAAACAGTTTGTTTTAAAATTGACAGTAGTTGTTTTACGAGATTATAAAAATGCCTGATATTTTCAGTCATAGAGAATATGCAGATATGGTGTTTGTTTATGGATTTTGTAATGGTAATTCTGTTTTTGTTCAGTAGAAGAGTATCGACGTCGTTTTCCTAATCGAAGAATTCCTAATAGGCAAGTGTTTCAAACTGTTTTTACACATGCTAGCGAAATTGGTATATTCCCAAGTGCACGTATTGTTTCTGAAAAACAGCAAGGGATCGGTTTGGAACTTGAAGAAGATATTCTGGATGTTGTAGAAACTAATCCTGGGATAAGTACAAGGCGCATTGCAATCCAATTTGAAATTTCACAAACAATGGTTTGGAAAACATTAAAACGGCAAAGTTTAAACGCTTTTCATGTGCAGAAAGTACAAAATCTTCAATAAGGCGATTATCTATTAAGACAACAATTTTGTCAATGGATTCGTGAAAACAGAAGATTACTCAAAAGCATTTTATTTACTAATTAAGCTCATTTTACTCGAGATGGAATTAACAATGCCCATAATAGTCATCGATGGTCGGACTAAAACCCCCATGCCACGCAAGAACACAATTTCCAACATCGGTTTGGTATTAAGGTATGGTGTGGAATTCTAAATGATCAATTGTTTGGTCCTTTTGTATTGGATGGCCGTCTTACTGGGGAAGGTTATTTACATTTTTTGGAAGACCATTTAGAGGAAATATTGGAGGAAGTACCTTTAAATATTCGACGACGTATTATCTTCCAACATGATGGATATTCGGATATTCGGTTATGTGTGATCTTTAGAAATATTTTCAAGGTGTGACTCATTAGGGCAATGATTATGTGGTCCGAACATTCTCTGGCTTTATTTATCTCCTCATTGTGCAAATATTGTGAGAAATTTTCTAAATATCCATTTCGGCGATCGCTGGATTGCAGAGGAGGCCCGCATTCTTGGCCACCGAGATCACCGGATCTCACTCACCTAGATTTTTGTCTTTGGGGATGGATGAAGTCATTAGTTTATTCTATGAAAGTGGACACAAGGGATGCGCTACTACATCGCATTCTTAATGCTGCGGCGTTAATTAGAGCGAATTATCGTTCACTGAAACTCGCTACCAGGTCCATTTATAAACGCGCAAATAAATGTATCGAAATGGGTGGTGGAGTTTAAACGAATGAAAATCGGACTTGAATATATGAGCTTATTTTGCTTATTTTTGCTTCCTGGACATGTCTTTAAAATACTTCCATTTCCTCCCGAATCACCCTGTATAGCATTTTAGTATTCTGGTTCTCAGTTCTAATGTTACATCTCGGCTGCAGAGTATTTTTATTCATTTTTATGAGAGCGCTGCGAGCTACTTCAATTCGACACTTGATTTCTTTTGTGTGTTCTGATGTCTCAATTACACATGTGCCAATATACTTGTAGGAGGATACCCATTCCAGGTTGTCGTTATTAATATATATATATATATATATATATATATATATATATATATATATATATATATATATATATAGATGGTCTATTGTGATTTGTGCTTTGGTTTTTTAAAGTTGCCATGACTTTGGTTTTCTTTAGGTTTATATCTAGGTCATATCTCTATATATATTGATCAAGAGAGGCGACAATGCACATCCCTGTCTAACACCTCGACATAGTATGTTAATCTCCTCTCTCAGATCTTCTCCGACTTTGATTCGTGCTCTTTGGTGCCAATAGGGTTTGGATATTATTCTAATGTTTTTGCTATCGATGCTTTTTCTCTTTAGTATCTCTAGAAGTTTTGGGTGTTGGACTCTATCAAATGCCTTTTGAGTCGATAAAGCAAATCATGATTTATGTACATATCATGATTCATATCTAGGCACCTTTGTCTCAGAACGTTTAGTCCGAAGAGCGCTTCTCTTGTTCGTACGCCCTTCCTAAAACCCATTTGAGTGTCACTGATGTCGTGTTCTAATTTCTTATAAATTCGGTTATGTATGATCTTTAAAAATATTTTCAAGGTGTGACTCATTAGGGCAATGATTCTGTGGTCCGAACATTCTCTGGCTTTATTTTTCTTTGGCAGTGCGACGAATGTTGAGGCTAGCCAATCGCTAGGAATTCTGCCCGTCTCATAAATGTTGTTAAACAGTTTTAATAGAATATCTATGGAATCTTCTCCTATAAGTTTTAGTGCATCGTCCGGTCCTTCTGCCTTTCCGGATTTACAGTTATTAATTGCATGTTCGAGTTCTTCTCTTAATATTTCTGGGCGAGTATACTCCATGTCTGGGTTCTCCAGTTCTATCCGATTATCGTTGAACAGTTCTTGTATATATTCGCTCCACCTTGCCAGTTTGTCTATCGGTTCTACAATCAAGTCACCGTTGTTGTTTACCAACACATCTGGTTGTGGTCTCTTTGCTCTCCTAGTCATTTCTTATACCTTTTAGTGCATATTGAAAAAATCGTATTTGTCTTGATAGGCTTCAACCTCTCGACACTCATCAAGTAGCCATTTTTCCCTGGCTTGTCTCACTTTACATCTGATGTCATTGTTTATGGTCTTATAGATTTGCACATCTTTGTTCTTATATTGACCTCGTATCACCATCAGGTCTAGTATCACCTGTGTCATCCATTCCTTGTTATTTACCTTTATGGACTTCAATTCTGCATTTCCTACATCCTTCAGTACTTGTTTTATGTTTTGCCATTGTTGGTCTACAGTGATATTATTGTTATCGTTGTGTCTTAGTTCGTTTAATTTGTCGTTTATGTTCTTCTCAACATTTTTGTACACTACGATGTCCTTCAGTCTTCTAGGGTCCATACGTTCCTTAGTTGTTTACCAAAAGAGTTCTTTTCAGTTCTATATGAATTGCAGCTACCACTGGATTATGATCGGATGCTATGTCAGCTCCTGGATATGTTTTTACTGACTTAAGAGTATTTCTGAATCTTCTACGGATCATAATGTAGTCGATCTGGTTTCTAATTATACCCGATTTTCCATCTGATGGTGCTTTCCAAGTATAAATCCGGCGTGGAGGAAGCTGATAGAAGGTGTTGGTTATTATCATGTCTTCCCTTTGACAGAACTCGATCAGTCAGTCTCCTCGCACTTTGCGAAGACCTAGTCCGAACTTGCCGGTAGTATCAGTCACTTCTCCTTGGTCAACCTTCTCATTTAGATCCCCCATTATAATGAGGACTTGTTTCTTGATAGGTTTGATCAATTTAGCTAGATCTTGGTAAAACGACGCTATTTCATCCTAGTCTTTATCTGCTGTAGGTGCATATACTTGAATAACATTTACTGGAACATTATTTGAGGTGTGGTCTGAGAATGGGACGATACTGGATACCGTATGCTGTAATCTCTTGTCGACAATTATTCCTACTCCATTTCGATGAGAGGCATCGTCATTCCCTGAATAGTACATTGTGCCATTCTTGGTGATATGCTTCCCCGACCCTTTCCTTGAACATCGCTTAAGCCAAGTATGTTGATATTGAGTCTAGCCATTTCTAAAAAGACGTTATCTACTTTCCCAGGTTCATAATCTTCTAACGTTCCATGTAGCAATTCTATCGTTTCTATGTGTTACAGTTCTGTACTCAACTTTATTCAATGCCCTCTTCCCCGGAGATCCGGTTGGAGGAGTTATAACTTTGGAGCATTTCGAATTAAACAAAGCCATTGTAATGTAATGGTTTGATGATTATCACAAAGGATCGTACAAGTAGGGCTTACAATACCGAACTAAAATCTGAATACCGGTATTTGATATTTGAAATTTGAAATATCGGGATACCGGTATTAAAACCGGTATTATTAATAAAAAATTTACTAGTTATATTTTTACTTACCTCAGTTATTATATTGACTTGTTAACAAATAATATATGAAATCCTATAAATATTGTTCTGAAATGAGTAGATATTATTTATTTTATTACATAGAGAGTAGGAGTAGAGAGATACAAAAAAACGTGCAAGTAAAAAAAAGTACATATTAAATTTTATGTTACATATTACATATAATAGGCTCGTATGGCATTATATAATAAAAGAAGCAAAAAATATAATTAAATTGGAAAGTATTTATGAAACAATATTAATAACTTGCTTATTGTTTATTAACCCTTTGCGGTCCTATTTAATTTCTATAAGCATATACCCTAGGTCCTATTTATTTTTCAAAAATAAAAGAAATGTAAACTACATATTTATAATTTATTTATAACAAAATATATTTTTTCAAATCCAATATCACAAATGCACAAAAAAATTGTAGTCTAAATCATCAAAACAATCCAAAATAAATTAGCACTCATAAAAAAAAACAGTAACAAAAAGTAATTAGTAAAAGGTCTATACCGCCTTACAGAGATCAAACGATTAATCGTATGCCTTTATATACATTGTCGTTGTATCTATATATATATATATACATATATATATATATATATATATATATATATATATATATATATATATATATGTACTCCATGTTATTTCAAATATCAATATGAAGCAAAACAAAATAGTAAATGCTATGAAGCAAATATTTCTATTTGAAGCAAAATCGGTCTAATCATTTTTATATGAATATTATTGTTCCCACATTATTCATATTATTTGTATATCTTTTGCGTATGATATTTTTTGAAACATTCGCTACGATGGAGGCCGGGTTTACGTGTGCAAGTGTCGCAATAAAATACAGTTTCTCTTCTTCCACCGCGCACCTTTCGATTACTACAAACTGCATAATCCTTCGAAATACTTTTTTCGTTTGAAAAAATAAAATGAGGTTTCTTATTTAGCCGTTCTTCCAAATCTGATGTTGATGGACGACCTGTTTTGCCAGATTTGGGATTACTAATATCTCCTACAAGTTGTTGCAATAACACTTTTCTACACTGGAGGTGAGGTTTCCGTTGTAATCCATCTTCTTGTCTTTGCTTACAAAACAAAATGTAACTGTTTACTATTGCTACCTCCAGAAGCCAAAAAAACATTTTTCTCCACCACTTTAGTGACTTTCTTGTAAAGCCATAACTTGCTATGTATTGGTCGGCACGATTAACTGCTCCCATATTTTTCGAATATTCGATAATCGCTACAGGTTTTCTTATTTCTTCCACTGCTCCGGTCCTTTCTTTTATCTTTCCAAGATAATACCATCGTTTTATTACCCTTCCTATATGTTTTCGTCGAGTACTTTTGGAGTCTGAATTTATTTTTTTTCTAATTTCTTCTAGCAAACCCTTCCTGTTAGGCATTATTGTACCAGTTGTGTGAATGCCCAGGGTTAGTAGTTCATCAGCTAAATCTGTGCCTGTATAAAATCTGTCAGTATATAAGTGGAATCCGGTACCGTTAGATTTTTCCAATAATTTATTATACAAATGTAATGTTATTCTTGATGTGAACGGGAGATCAGGACGAATAAGAGTAGCTGTTGTACTGGACCCGTAGTATGGTAACAATACACTTATATACCCAGTTTCTGATTCAGCTAAGACATATACCCTAAGTCCCCACTTCGTTGGCTTTTGTGGATTATACATTTTGAATATGATTCTCCCTTTGAATCCAATAGTACTTTCATCTACTGCAATATTTTGTGTAGGAATATAGTATTCTCTACATTTATTGTCAATGTAATCTACGACATTTTTTACTTTTGCGCCTCGATATGATATATGAGCTACGGGTTGTTCTGGAGGTGGGTTCAAATGAAATGACCAATATATTTGGAGGAACCGTTTTCTAGAAAAAACGTCCTTCAAGAAGGCATGCTTATCTGTCCATTCCTCGCTAAAATACTCTTTTATGGATGATTTATCATGTAATGCCATGTTCATAATGACACCAAAGAATGCTTTCATTTCTGTGAGTGTAACGCCCACCCAATCCGACCATATGGAATATTTTTGTAAGGGCGTCACTTTCTGTATATTTTCCTTTGCGTACCTATTAGTTTTTCTCACAATATCTTCAATAATTTCATTAGTGAAAAATAATTGAAAGTATCTTCTAAAGTAGTAATCTACTTCTATGGCTGGACTATTTTTTGGAGGGTTATAACCGTACCCAGCAGTATATGGTAATTTTACAAAATCTTCGTCATTTGTACCCCATAATTTCCATCTGCTCTCGTCAAGAACTCTGTTTTCTTCGTCGCTTTCTTCCTCAGAATTACTTTCATGATCGGATTCAGAGTCATCTACTTCAAAATCATCTTCAGAAGCAACATTCTCGTAATCAATCTCTGAATCAAACTGGCTCTCTTCGCTAGAAGAGATTTGTAGACGTTTTCGTGAAGCCTTTGGCATTTTCTACTACGATTGAAAAAATAATAAATTACAAAAAAGTAAATATCATATATAAAATGTAAAAATATAAAAAATAATACTACTTACCAGCAAAATCAAACTGACAAAAGTGATTTCAAAAAATACTAACAGTTTCACAAATTGTTATAAATTCAAATAATAAATGAAAATTAAAAAATTTATTTACAAAAAATGCAATAAGTTGTTATTTACGCGTACACTATGTTGATTACTGTCACTATTCAAAACAAAAAAGACTTAAGCGCATACTGAGATGAACATAGAAATTAAAATATTTTATTTATAACAAATGCATCAATCTACGCTTTACGCTGAGATTCAAAACAAAATTGCGCATGTCACTGAGAAAAAGAATTTTCAAATATTACACTTCGCACAAAGAAAACAATCGAACTTTTTTTATTTTGTATAATATATAATATTGCTTAGAATAAAATATAAAATAAACTGGTTTTACACAATACATACACCCGTTTACATTCTTGGACAGAAAAACCGATAAAAACTTTTACTCTAGCGTTTTTCCTTTTATTTAGTAATGTATCAAAAGTCCAGTAGTTCAATTTTGGTCATGTTCCATTTTTGGCAAAATATCGATTTGTAGTAGCTGCAGTCTAAAATAAATAAATGGTAGGCCTAATTCGACATTAAGACCACTAACTTGATACTTCTGTAGTATTTTTTTTTTATATGCTTACCTACAGAAAACTTCTACTACTCTAAGAATACTTCTAAGTTCATTATCAAAGCTAAATATACCCGCAATATTTTGGCGGGGCTGACCCGACATAGGACCGGAACCTACAAATTTTAATGTCGGGGCGGCCCCGACACAGGACTGCAAAGGGTTACTATGCTCTTAAAAAACATAAACAATCAATCGTTTCATCATCAAGCGAGGACCGAATTTTCGTACAAATATAACCAGCCGCCGAAAAAGCTCTTTCTGATTCTACACTTGTCGGCACTATTGTCATTAAGAAATCATACACATTTTGTAAACTTTCCTTTTGTTCCTGTCTTTTCAAAAAAAGTAATTTCATCTTTTATTTTTTGTTCCAGAACTGGAATTTTTTTAAACGCAGGCACGGGTGAAGTATTTAGTGTTTCGTCTATTGCTGCCTATAGTTTTTTCTTTAATGCGTTTACGTTTACCTTGTCAGATTCTAATACTGTTTCATTACTAATTTGGGAAGATATCGGAAGGGATGCTTCTTGCACAACTTCCATATCTTCTGTATCTTCTAGATTTTCATGTGTGAGCCGTTTAGTTAAGCTTACAATTTTTTTAATGATTGTAAATTTCGATATGCGTTTAAATACTTCTCCAACATCTTGTGAGCCCTTTTGCAGATACTGAAGTACTTGTGATAATTCAGTTCGTCGCAGTAAAATTCGAGATTTTAATGCTTCCAATAATTCTAATGCAATTGCAGATTTTTGCTGGGAAAGAGTATCTAACATAAAGAAGCGTCAGCCGTCAAAAGATTTGCATCTTTTCGGCATAATGCATAATGCATCTACTGATAATTTTACAGGAGTTAGAGCAGCAATAATTGAAGATAATAAATTAAATTCTTCGTCAGAAAAATTAATATCAGAACTAATGTCAATAAGCGCTTTTTCAATACAAAATTTAATTTCTTAAAATTTTTCTAACATAAATAACATACGGTTCCATCTTGTTTGACAATCTAATTTTAGCGCTGTTTCTTTACCTAATTGTTCTCTCACGCACTTTTGTAAATATTTATCATTTTTAGAAGGCGAATTCTTAAATGTTTTCACTACTTTCCGAATTTTTGAAACTAGAGATGATAGAGATGATAGAGATGATATAACTAGAGATGTCTAATTTTTATATTACTTGTAGTAATACTAGCATCTAACTCTATAATAATTCCATTACCATCTTCTTCGTCGATATCGTAGTCATACTCGTCATCGTCAACATCATTATAATTTTGCTCCACACTCGGGTTCAAAGTTGACTTATACAAAACATCAGTAATTTCTAAATTTATTCAATGTGCCATACATTGTTGATGTTCAGCCTCTATAATTTTTCCTAATTTTACCATAACCGACGCACCGTCAGTAGTTACTCCAACTATGTCTTTATATATATCTAAATTAAAATGTTTCAATTTTTCTTCTACAAGGGATAAGCATTTGTCTGCTGGAACGGATCCGTAAGCGCGCACTAATCCGATATTCCACATTCTTCCTCCAACAGAATGTACTATTACTATTTATGTAGCGCCGATTACGAATAGATGACCATTCGTCAAATGTGATAATGAAACGTTTACCTTCAGATTTCAGTATATAAATTTCATGCACTGTAGACTGTTTAATAATATTATTATATTCAACTACCATATTTCTAATAGTGGCTGCAGATTTTGGTATGTCTTTGAATACTCTTGCCTTTAAGCCTTCTCTTATCTCATACGATTTTATAAAAATATTAAAAGACAAACCATCGCGAGCTGTCATTCGGGCAAGCACTTCTGAAAGTTTTTCATTTTTATTATTTTTAAAATAATTTGTTATTAACAATTTAGGCTGTTTAGAAACACTTGATGCGACATCATGGGGGGATTCACATTTATTTTTAAGATTTAGTCCATGTATCGTTTTTAAGTGAGTATGAAGGCCACTTGTGGATCCTCCTGTACACTTTATTTCTTTCGCGCACTTTTTACATTTAGTAACCTGTCCGTTTTTTTCAATCAAAAAATGATTCCAAACTGAAGTTTCGTCCTGTCCTTTTCGGTGCTCCGTAAATGTATTCATCTTTCAGGGGTATAGCAGTTTATGCTTATTAATTTAAATATTTGTAAATTAATTGAACTCTAACTTAAATTAATCCAAATATAAACATGCCGTACCATATAATTCATATGGATTAATCAGTATTTAAATACCGTTTTACAATTTTCTGGTTTTATTAGAAATAAAACCAGAAAACAAGTGCACATAATCCACACACCACAAGACACAACGGAATGAAAAATAAAATTGAAAATATAAAATATAATTTTTACTTGTAAACACTACAGCTGATTTGCAAAATTAAACAATCTATTCTAAATTATTTCATAATTTTTGTATTACACATTTTATGTATTCGTATAAACGAAACCTATTCATTGGGTAGTAGACGTAAAACATAAACAATCGCTTTATATTGCCGATTATTGCCGACACCGCCGCTTCTCGATGGTGCCATACTCGGCTCGGTATGAGTAATAAATGTGCCTGATATAGATTTTAATAAATTTTAAGAAATTGTTTGTTTATCTTCAAAAAAATTCTTGTAATTAATTAATATTATTTTAAATTAGATTTATATTGTGCATAAATTCAATTTTTATCAACTAATGTAATATCAAAATACCGGTATTTTTACATAAATACCGGTTTTTAATAACGGACAAAAATCGTCCGGGATTCCGGTATTCGGGATCCCGGAATCCCGGTATTGTAAGCCCTACGTACAAGGGATCTACAAGGTTAGTTATCTAAAAGGGATCTTTAATTCAGTGGTTTCCACTTGAATTCTTACAGCGTTGACCACTATCGTGGTTCTTCCGCTTTTGGGGCTGTTCTAGACCCTGGCACAAAAGAGTGCCTGATTTGCAGCCGCCCAATCTGGGACAGTCGCTGTAATGCTGATTTTGGTTCGCCCCGAGTATTTAATTTTCGCAGTACCACCCATATCTGGGAGGCGTCCCCCTATCCACCACCTGGGGAGGCGCCCGATGGGGGTTCAGCAACCCCACACGGGCTTTATTATTATAGCATATTTCTTTATTACATCTCATAAATAGTTTCTTAAAAAAATAGTTAAAGTCAAAAGTTTACAGTGGGCCGATTTCTATGCACGCAAGTTTAATGATATAAGAAAAACATACTACTATACATACATAGATTAAAAGTTATTCTTGAGAATCAGTTTGGATTTCGAAATGAAAAAATGCAACAGATGCAATTTTTAATGTAGTTCGATCAATTGTAGATTGCTACTACGGAAAATGGAGAGAATTGGGATGAGAAGTAATGCAAACAAATTTTTCGAATCCTACTTGAATGGACGCACTCAGGTAGTTAAAATTGCGGAAACCAACAGTGATGTCTTTACAATGAAATCGTTTCTTGGACCAAAACTTAAACCTTAGCTAACACGGAACCATGGTGACATAACTTACCATCTAATAAGCCCTCAGTGGCCACGGATGTTTCAGGGAGTATCTACATAATTTTGGCAGGGCAAGTGAGGCAATGTGTGTATACTGCGGCGACGTGGACAGTGGTGCACTTCATTCTGTGTTTTAATGCAGTAGGTAGATATCCGAGAGGGACAGATGGAAGGAGCAGACAGGCCTCATCCTAGAGGTTCAAACACTGGTAGAGTCGATGCTGAGATCACCAGAGGACTGGACATACACGGAGATAATTATACGTGACATCCTGACACAAAAAGAACAAGACGAACGGACAAAAATCAACTACAAAAGGAATATCAAAACTATAGAGCCAATACTAAATAGCCAGATTCCCGATCAACCAGGGTGGCAAAAAACCATCCGGGCTGCTCACCCTGTAGGAATGCGCAAGCGATAGCGGGGTGGCGTACTTTTTTAAGCCAAGTGGAAGTAGGGGTTTAGTGAGTGAGAGCCTCACACACAGGCTGGTACAGCTTCCCCTAAACCACTGAAGCCAAACCAATGAAGTGTTTTGGCCCCGGTTCCCTTTTCGCTATACACAGCAGATTTGCTTGACTTTATAGGGCCAAAACACTGTGCCATGTATGCCGATGATACAAGTATTATAATATCGGAGGATTCCCTAGTGGAAAACGAAATCAAAGCAAATGTAGATAGACTTTATACTTAGATAGACTATAACTTATATAGACTTTATACATGGTTTTGTGCAAATAAATTGTTCCTAATTCCAGAAAAAAACTAACTACATAATTTTTTAATGTAGTCGGAGGAAACCATTAAAAGATCTGCTACTGCAAATCGGAAACTACCGATTACATCGAAAACAAGTGGTAAAATTTTTAGGAATATTTTTGGAAGAACACCTGTCGTGGAAACTTACAACAGACTTGATGATCAGTTCTTGGACCTGTTTTATTTTTAATATATATTAATAATTTATTAATTTTGAATATTACAAATTGTAATGTGTTATATTCCTTTGCTGATGACACAGTAGCTATATTTTTAGGTTCCTCTTGGAATTAAGCTTTTGATATTGCATCAGTAGGAATGAAAAGTATAAAAATTTGGCTAGATTCAAACTTACTTAGTCTTAATTAGAGTAAGACTGTGGCACTTCCGTTTTCCTTAACAGCTGCTGGACAACCAGCAGAAACTTCTCGTCTATTGACTCACAGAACGTGTTGTCCTGAACAGGTTTGCTCTTGTGATCCAATCCGCTTGGTCGATAGCGTTAAATACTTAGGCATTATGGTAGAAAGACATCTGCCGTGGGACTGTCCTATGCTGCAGATTCAGGAAAACAATTTATAAATTTGTACAACTTAGATCTGTATTGTATGCAGAGCAGGTGAGAATGGTTTTTCAATCCATTGTTGTGTATGGGATTGTGGGTTGGCGCAATTGTGGCCAGACTGTGCTAGAACCGCTAAATTTGGTACATAAAAGAATAATAAAAATTTGTCTAAAAAACCCACTTGATTATCCCACAGCTTTTCATTTTACTGAATTTCGGACTTTAAATATTCAAAATTTGTTTAAATTAAATTTTCTTAAATAAAATTCATTCATAAGCACCAGTCTGACTTTCCAGTGGCCCCGGTCCACAATCACGCGACTCGCAGACAACAACGCATGCCTCTGTACGAGTCTTGCAACCGCACCTACTTAGCTGAGAGGCACATGGCACGTTGGGGTCCGAGACTTTACAATCGCCTACCCGAGGAGGTCTCCCTGTCTATGGGGGAACGACTGATTCCAAATTCATAGCAGATCTTCTTAAATTTATTTTTTTATTATTTTTTTTCAATTTCCAAAAAGAATAATAACAGTGAGAACAATTAAGTTTTTTTAATTTTGTATAACAGTTAAGTTTTATTTTTATTATAAGATAAAAGAAGTTGTGTTAAATTTTATTTGTTTAAAAACACTCCTGGCTACGCACGGGACCTGCCTTTGTGGCCAGTATATTCTGTAAATATTTGATATTGTGTATTTGTATATTTACAAGAAATACATTAATTTGATTTGATTTGATACGTCAATGCAGTGAATAGGTTTTTTGGTCCCCAAAGCATTCGTACCCCAGTGGAGTTGTTACTTGGGTTACAATAGAACAAATACCAAAAATCAAAATTCAAATATCATTAAATTATACAATTGAAAGTAGGAGATTACCACTACGATATCTACAAATATTTTCTATTATTAATTTGGTTCAAACCATGACATCTCATTTTAAATTAAATTATACGTTCAAAAACATAAAATAAATGTACTCATAATGGCACCCGTAAAAGTTGCAGATGGTAAATCTGTGTTTTTAAGGTTCTAACTATAAATCTCATCTGTGCTAGGGGGTTCGCAATCAAAACTGTTTAGAGACCACTATTCTAGACAAGCAAAACTATTCAAACAAAACAAAGTAGATCATCCTTTAGAAAGAAGACCGGTAAAAATGGCAATAAAGAGAGGACAGGTAAAAGTATGCCTAACAGAATATGCCACATAAACAACACTGGGTAGGTTTATATGATCAAAACCAGATAGACAAGACCTAAAAAACAAGACTAGACAGACAAAATCAAATCGACATAACTAGAAAGACAAGTCACAAGATCTGAAAAACAAGACTAAGAACATAAATGTACATAGACAGGATTGTATATACAAATCCAGGTAGATAAAATTGCTGACTTAAACGAATTAAACAAAACTAAATTTAAACAAATTTAACATCTGCGCTTTAACGGTCAAAATACTAAAATTAACTATCTAGAGCAGTTGCATCATATAGAGATAGTATTTTGGTAATTTGCATAAGAGACCTCTTGAAACTTTTAATTACTTACAAGATGTTTGTTGTTATACACTAATTACTTTGTGTTCGCCATGTATTGCATCACGTAGTTCAAACTGAACGTATCAAACTCATTAACGTTATCGTAATTTTGTAATAAACCATTCAATATCATTTAAATCTGGTTTACAGCATGTCCATTAGTTGTCTGTTACAACTTTATCTTTTTAATAAGCTATTTCAGCGTTTCCCAAACGTTTGCAGCCCAGTATTTTTTTAATATTTTAACTCTACTCTGTTATGTAAAAAACATATATTATTAAGTAGTAATTTAATTTGTGATAATTGGGTTAATTAAAAATAAACGACCTGATTATTTTAAATAGACCTTATTACACTTAATAAATTGCTCAAAACAATTAACGAGTCACTAATTTATGCCTCCATAAAATTCAAACGGGAAATTACCTGCAAATAAAATTAAGAACATCTGAAAGACCATCTATTTAATTGTTTTAATATACTTAGGGAATTATCTGCATCGAATACTTCCGGAGTATCCGTAATAATTAACAAGAACTACCAAAACTAAAGTGAAATAATGTATTGCAAATTTGATTTGAAGAGCTAGGAAGGCCTTCTTCAGATAAATATACAGCAAAAATGTTTGCAACTGACAGTTTTACTTAAGTTAAGATGCCTCATCTCAAGCATTTCCAACGAGGTTGTTCGCGCTATAACATTAATTGAAAATGTCGAAAGCCTTCGAAAGATTTTCAAATTAACGTAAGCCTGTCTGTTATTCAGCGATTGTGCAACAAGTACTTGGATGCAGGTCAATATACCAGGCGCGGTGGGCAAGGTCGCAAAAGAAAAACAACTCAAAATGAAGATCGAATTTTACTGATTTCGAATCTTCGTAATAAAGTTTCGACGGCGAAAGACCTCTTAATTTCCCTGAGAACGACGCATGGGGTCACTGTATCAGACCAGACAATTAGTAAGTTGAAGGAATCAAATTTGAGGGCAAGACGTCCCGTTCCGTCCGAAAACCCTGTTTGACAGGACGCACAGAGGAGTATTCGTATAATAAAGCCGGTCCAAATTATTTTTCGCATTTTTGCAATGTTATCGAGTGAAAGACAAAGTTTATTGATATTAGATATTTATTTTAAAAAAAAACTTCACATATTTGCGATCAAAACATGTCATTAGTCAGACTCTAACTGTTCGTCTTCATGTTCTTCGTCTTCTATACTCTCGTCGCTATCATTTTCATTTGGAGGTAAATGTGGTGTGCTCGCGACCATTAAGTTGATTGCCTCCATTGAAAACGGCTTACTTTTTTTGTGCTGCTTTGGTCTACTACAACTTAAATATGGGTCTGAAGTTAGTAACAGCCTGTTTAATATATCCCTGTTACAATCGACTCGTGAAAATTTTCTGGCAAAATTAAGTCGGTAATGCCGTATGTGCTTGTTGCGGGCTTCAGCTGGCTCTTCCGATAGTTGGCAGATAGGCAGGTTTCCAGTAGATATCATTTTGGCACCATGTATCAAATACACATGCATATGTATAGTTGGCGACATAGGATGCCAACCATACAAATTTGTATACATTTTTCAGTTTCATGTGCAACAGCTCCAAATTTATTAACATCAATGCTGTTGCCACTCGAAATCACTTCTAAGATACTTTGAATCGTTTTATTAAAGTAACATTTATGCCTGTGATTCGAGAAGAACATTCCGGGTCAGCAAAAAATCTTCTGGACGTATTGCCGTCGTTGGGTTCCGAAATCCTGGCTTGGGAATGTATACGAGCAGACTCATTTCTTCATTAAAGTTCGTTAGATTTTTTCTTTTGTTTCTTTAACAATTTTTTTTTCTTCGGCTGCTCGCGCTTGCCACTTTTTCAGGGATAATTTATAAGCCAAATGTAATAGCGACTCGAAGAAACGAATTCTAGCATGAAGAATCGAGAGTCCAAACTTATGAGCTTCCTCATTGACTTCCTCTGCTACAATTTATTTATTAAAATCTTTGGAAGTCTGTCCGCAAATATAACATCTCATAGTGGATGCTGCATCAGTTGCAGCATTGCATATTTTTGCGTCAATAATTGCTAATATCATTTTATGCGTTATTTTACCTAATCCATTCGGTTTAGACTATTGTGTTTCTTTTAAATTTGCAGCTTAATTTTTTATGTACGCTATTTCATTTTTAGTTACATCTTTTGATTCATTAATAAAGCGTATGCGTATGGGTCTGCAGAATCTGACAGAGAACGGGACTGAGTTTTGCCATATGATTTTTTTTTATCTGCATCAATCATTATGAGTAATCTTAAGGGCACAAAGGAGATTTGAAGTATATTTGCATTACTGTCAGTATTATTTTCAAATTTTTGTTTATATTGCGACTGCTGCGCTCCATCACAGTCCCATTTTGAAATTCAAACCATGTTTTGCTTCTCTTCCTGTGAACAAGTTTCCATTACATCTGCTACGTATATATATATATATATATATATATATAGACGCAATGCAGTGTGATCAAGTAGAGCTTGTAGTTCAACCTCAGAGCAGGTTTCAGTCACTCGAATCGATTGCTCATTGGAATAACATTAGTTCTTGGCCCTTTTTATAAGAGAATAACAAGGGTAGATGATGCTCTTGTTAGCCCCGTGAATTACTTCCCACTGTCTTCGACTGAAGTCGCCTTCTACAAAGCCCCTTCCGGTGTATGTTTCCTAAATAGTTGCTTGTGCGCAGAAGAAATAACTTTGCGAAATTTTGTAGCTCTGGTTGGCGTGAAAGTTATTTCTTTTATTAATTTTGATGCGTCACTATTTCCTGAAGAGCGCTGACTCACGCTAGCTGCATACGTCAGTTCCTCAACAGGGAGCTGTTCCCGTGGTTCATTTGTTTTTCGACGTTTGCTGCGGTCACTTAACTCTTCGAATGTTTTAGTTGGTTGTCCTGATTTTTGTGTAGGTTGTGCATATCAATAAAGCAATTCGATCGAAGATGTGAGCCATTTTCCATTTTTCTTCAAGAAACGTTGATTCTTATAACTATATACTGGCTGTACATTTCTTCTTAAAATCACTCTTGAAACACCTTAAGGCCCGACTTAAAGCAGTTTTTTGATCAGCTGGACATTTAGTTATTCCCACAAGTTTTTCTTCCACTAAAGAAATCTTTTCTTCTATTTTTCCTTCTATTTCCTTCCTCTTAAATTCTTTCAGGATGTCATATAATGCTCTTCTGGTAAACTTCCTGTCGCTTTCTGAAGAATCTACAGGAGAAAAAAACTACAATGTTGAAATAATTCAACTTTTATATACATTAACTTTGAATGGATAAAAAACAAAATGGCGGATAAAGGCGAACAATTTTGTTGTGACACATGATTGGCAGTAGCCTACATTTCATGTCTTTAAAAGAAATTTAGCTCGACAAGACAAGATACTAAAACAAAAACACTTGTCTCACAAAATTCTAAGTAAAAATAAATACAAAAGTAAGACATGTTAAACATAGCTCGTATACGTATACTAGAAACAGAAAACAATAAAAAAAAAATTTAAATATGGTACATACCTTCCACTTTCATATTCGATAAATATTTTGTCTGTATTCAACCACGCTAAAACACTATAGCAAGAGAACCAAACACCACTTACAAAAGCGTCGCTAACAAAAATGTGCGATTGCAACAATAACTAACTTCTGATTGACTTTACAATAATAAGCAAGTGCGAGTAGCAGTATTATGGCGGCTAATTGTCAGAGTGTATATCTAAGTTGATCATAAAACGGTTTAAAGGATTTTTTGAGTAACTTATAGTTTTTGACTTTTGACCGGTTTTATCGTGGAAATACTCTTCTGTGCGATGCCACAGAATAGCAAGGATGAATTCGGGTCGTGAACATGTCGCATGACAACTTCGACAATGGAAGTCCCTTGGTGCTTTTCACGGATGAATAAAGGTTCCGTGTTACTTGTTGCGATGGCCGAGTACGAGCTTATAGACGTCCAGGAGAAGGCAACGCAGCTGAATTAGTATGGACATAGAACCGATCTTGTTGTAATTCCAGGCAATTTTAACGCTAATCTCTATGTTTACATTGTGTTAGGAGAATATGTGTTAGGAGATTTTTTTTGTTTATGCGGGATAACGCAGGACCACACACTGCGCGAATCTCTTTAGACTTCCTACAAGAACTGGAAATTCAAACAATGGTGTGGCCTGCATTAAGTCCTGATTTAAATCCCAAAGAGCATGTTTGGGATATGCTCTTTGGTGTGTTCGTGGTCGTCCGCATCCTCCTCACACTATCACATACACACTATACACTGTACAACAAGAAGACCTTCGAAGAGTTTTGCGAAGCATGCCAAGATGGTATATTGCTGTTATTCGTGCTATGAGAGCACCGACTCCTTATTAAGTTATCATTGGGATATATTTGGGCCATTCTTCCGGAAACCGCAAATTCAGCAAATTAAGGCAAAGCGTTTTTCTCCATGACATATTTTGGCAAAACAAGCGAACAAAACACCTTCAAAAAATCCGATGTATTCATGTAAACCATTTTTCGTCCACTAGAATCTACTTTCTGCACTTCTTGGTCTCATCATATCAAGAAATGTTTGAAAGTACTGGTCCTTCCTGGTACCTTCTCATCTTGAAATAAATGTTTTAAGGTGCTAGAAACTCCTTTTAACAACTTCTTTTAAGACGCGATGTATGGTGTTGTGAAGTGTTGTGAAAGTGGAATTTCTCCTACTTGATTGATTCATTTTTACGTTTTTTTTTTCAGAATTTTCTGATTTCTTGGATTTCATATTAGCTGCTGACAGTGATGACAACTTTTTTTTATCCCGAAATTTAGGGAGAACCAAGATGTAAAGGGTTTTTTTTTAGGGGGTATATTTATTTAAGGGGAATTTTAGAGGAATTTTTTATCGGGTACATTATTTAAGAAAGTTTTTTGTGGGCGATAGAAAAACGTATATCTTGAAAAAAAAAAGTTAAAAAGAAAAGAATGTATATATAATGACATAGAACATAATAATTTATAAACCCAAATAATGCGCTAGTGAGCACAAAAAGCATGAATTCACTTCAAACAAACAATGAAAATTCTATGAAAAATGAAAATCTATACAATTTATATTAAGCCTTGAAACAAACATTGCATATTGTTTAGAGTTGTGTTTACAAATTAACAAAAAAAATAAAAAAAAAGCAAAACCCAAACAAAAGTAATATCCCCTCACTTGCCCACATTAAATACATATCTCGATGATATTTGAAGTATTGAGTCAACATTATGTCTAGGGGACAAAAAACGAGACATTTTATGAAACAATTTATGTTTAATTTCAATTATTTCTTGTTTAACTTAAAAAGAAAAGTTATCAAAAGAAGAGTATAAAAAGCAAGAGATAATGTAGGAAAAGAAAATGAAGAAGGAAAGTTGAGAAACAAAATATGAAAATCGTTTTATTTCATTGTTATTATCATTACTATTATTAGTTTATAAATTAATGTGCGTAAATGTGTAAAATACGCCCACGCACGTAAATACAAAAGCTCTTTTATACTACTTAACTGTATTTTAAATTTACATTTTAAATTACCTCTCAAACAAGGTGAACAATGAAAATTTTACGGGTTTTTAATCGAAATCTAGGGGGAATTGAAGTTAGTACTAGGGGAAAAATTCTGTACGGGTTGGCATCACTGGCTACTGAAGATCCGTAATCATAATTTGTTATTGCTCTAATCAAAACGCCATTATTGGTTTTTGAGGAAACATGAAAGATCGAAATGATACGCTTAATGGCACCATATTCTAGTTTACTATTTTGGATGTGTTGGAAAATTAGGGGCATCTTTAGTTTAAGCGAATTATAACCGCTTTAACCGCATTATTAATAACCGCAACAGCAAGAAACAGCCCCTAGCGCGCATGTACATCTTAACCCCGGTCTGCAGAAGATTCTCAATCTCTCGCTCAATTGAACCGTCGACAGGTAACGTTCTCCAAAAGTGTTCTCTCTCAAGTTTTTTCTCATGGTCTCACTGGAGGAGGCCTTACAATCCGTCGCACAACTCATACTTTTATTACTCTTACTGCATGCTCAAAACCATGTTTCGGTAAGGCCGTCTGCGATTAATAGAAACCGCCAACAAGTCCTCTTTGGACGCAATGCTCAGTTATCTCATTTATTATAATTTACTTTTCTTTTGACTCATTTGTGTTTAATTAAAGTTTAGTTTTTTGTGCCGTCATGAAATATCGTTGTAGACATTTATTTAATTCCACCTTGTTATGAATCCTAAGAAATACAGTCCATGATTTAGACATTTCTCAAACAAGAAGGATTTAAGCAAATAAATCCTAGTTCCAATTAAAATGTGTTTGTTCAATCTTCCGGTAGTTTTTGCCATAATAGACGTAATTTTTAATCTTAAACAAATTGTCAGCAAGTAAAATACCAAATTGTTTAAATTAGCAAAATTTTACCTGTTCAGTTCAAAAATTATTTTCACAAATGTCAAACTTCCAACGGCTAATCGTATCACTTTCCCTTGCTTAATTTAAATAAATAACTATTGTTCGGGCCCTTTTTGATGGTTTTACAGCCTATCAAAAGAGGGCATACCATTGTTAATCGCGCGATATAGTTATTTACATATATAGGGCCGGAGGTGTAAGATTACGCCCGCAGCCGAAGAGGCCCAGCGGAGGAGGGCCTTTATGAAACGAAGGGCGTAATCTTCCACCGGCCCGAGGCATATACAACGTTTTACGCACAACTGCAGAGAACCTACAAAATTTAATTAAAAATGGTTAAAAACAATGAAAAAAATACGACGGGGATTTAAATTCTCAGCTCGTCAAACAAAAATTTTGTAAACAAAAATTTTCATAATTTCGGAATGGAACTAAGTGCTGAATTCCCTCCGAAATATTAATGGAAGCTAATGAAGCTGTATTTGGTTTGATCCCAAGCAAGTCTAAAGACCGGTATGAAACAGGGTTTTCAGCTTGGGAAGTCTTAAGATGATAGACCTTGATGCGGGCTTTTCAATGATTTTTTGGTCTCCTGAATTGTAAACCTAGCTTTGACATCGTGTATAAGTCCAGCGAAACTAGATGTTTACACACAATGTTGCAAAGTACGGCCACGATGCGGTAAAATGACCAGTAAATTTTAACCTTTCAGGGTAAATTTTAACACTTGCAAAATAAATTAAGCATAAGACAATAAAATCTAATTTAGAAAACGCTGCTTTATACCATATTTGTCACGATAATATAGAAAATAAGAGTGATTTTTTAAATTATACTGTGCGTCTGACATGTGGAAAAATGACATATTATGTACCTAATACATTTGAATAAGTAAAAATGTCAAAGTTCGTGAGTACCAACATGAAAAAATTAAATAATTTCCAATATTGTAAATAATCTAAATCTATTTGTTCCTTAAATAATAATTGTCGGCCAAAAAATGTTCAAATTTCGTGCGGAAATGATTTTACAATGCCCCAGCAAATGGGGAACTCGCCCTTCCGGCTCGTTCCCGAAACGAGCTATTGCATTGTAAAATCAATGTTTCCGCATTCTAATGTAAATTACTATTACAGGCCCACCGGCCGGTAAAATTTTGGCGGACGTAATGTCAAATTTTCGGCCCTGGTAACTAAGATGTAAAGGAACAATTTTGATGCAGTTGTGCGTAAAGTTAACTCCAACCGATGATCGCGCGCTTCGTATTAAAAAATCGCGTAGCGTTTTAGATTAGAATGAGGGTAAAAAACTGTGCTGAGCGATTTAGTTAAAAAAAGGGAGTGTGATTTTAGTCGCAGCGAAAGAAACAAGTTCAGCCCGGCGAGAGTATTTGAGTTTTTGCACGTTTTTGTCTCGGCCGGCATGCGACCACGCTCATTTGGGTTTGCCCATTCTAAAGGATTCTGCCCATTCTAAAGATCTGCGTTCTGGGTCCCCCGCCGAATATCCTTCTTGTCTATCCTCCTTCCCATTTCCTACTTAAAATCCGTTGGCGTAAAATCCTTAAATTCCGTCAAATTTATATTGAATATAAAAACCCCCCGATTTGTTGTCCCATGTATTAATTTGTCAATGCTAAATACAGTCCACTCATTGGCACTTTCAACTATTGATACTTTTAATTTCATTATTTCAGTAATCCTTACAAAAACTAAAGTCGGACACGAATTTTGCAACGGAGTGAGTACTTACTGCCTTTAAAAAAAACAGTACACCAAATATTTATTGGATGATTTTAATGAAATTTACAGAATTTGATCATGTAAAAGTTCATTTACATTACCTTCAATTACCAAAAAATCAACTTGAAAAGCAAATTAACAAAAAATAATAATGTGTGGGGCCTGCTTGAGGCATGCTTGAAATCAGGCTATCAATATCGACTTGGGGTATTTCATTCCATACTTCGTTAATTTGACCTCTAAGTACAGTGTTAGTGGGGCGCTGTAAGTTACTTATTCTAATATCTTTCATATCCTAAATATGTACTATCCGCGATAGATCTCGAAAAGAAGATGGCCAAATTAACAAATAGATTTCGGCACTATCAACAAACTGTATTGTAATAGTCGCTGTGTGAGGCCGAGCGTTATCTTGCTGAAAAGTGGGGTTCGGCAAGGCATTTACATAGGGCACTAACACTGGCTGTAAAATGTTGACAATATAACGAATCGCGTTAAGACTTGCTTCTAAAAAATCTAGAGAAGACCCACTTCAATACGCTTCCCAAACCATAACTCCCTGTGTAAGGGCCGTATGTCAGCAAATTGTAAAATTCTGCGTTCACCGCGTCGACGTCTCACTCTTTTTCGACCATCATGAGCGCATAAACAGAACCGAGACTCATCGCTGTAGATAATTTTATTCCATTCATGGGTCCAATGTTGTCTTTCCCTACACCAATCAAGTCAAAATATTTATTTATCTTTTGTAAGTCTTGCTCTGCGATCCTTCGTAGTAAGAGGTAGACACAATTGTGGACGTGCGTATCGATATCTGGTAACAAAATCGTACACGATTATATAATAGATGGGAATTTAATCGTGTCTGCGCGCTCCCACCACCTTCACAATGTCCAAAAACCAAAATCCAAAACTTAAATGCCAAAAAAATCCAAAAGTTCAAAATATAGAAGCCCAAATGTGCAAAATCCAAAAGACCAAAATTGCAAAATCCCAAAATTCAAAGTTAAAATATAAAAGCACAAAATGCCAAAATCCAAGAGCACAAAATCTGAAAGTCAAAAAGTCCAAAATCGATCAAGTACAAATGCTCAAAATCCAAAAGTTCAAAATATCAATGCAAAAAATCGTTAATTTCGAAATCCAAACGCCCAAAATCCAACTGTCAAAATGCCCAAAATCCAGAAATCCAAAATCGAGTTGATTACCTTCATTGAATCATCTTGTGACATACGACATTTTTCGTATTGTTGTCTGGCAGGAAAATGAACAGAATGAACGAAAGAGGATGGTTTGCCGACACGTAAACATGCTACATACAATTGACCGTGAGAGAAACATTGATTTTCGAGATTCAGGCCACAAACCCTCAAGACGAATTGGAAATTGAATTCGTTTAAACTCGCTTGGCATATCGGATGGGATCATCGGAATTCTCGGAATGAGAACTTCCAAACCCTTGAATTTACCTTTAGGTATCGTCGCGTGAATCACATTGCTCATGGATTTTGTCACCACCAAACGTGTTCCATTAGATAGCTTTGGTTGGTTCAGATTTCGAAGCATGATGACTACCTAGCCAACCTTCAGTTGTAAATTGTGCGTTGGCAAGCCAGGCAGATCCTTTGACTTTAAAAATTCTGTTGGATAGTTGATTGCCTTATAACATTGTCGATAGATTTTATAGAATGTGGTGAACCAACGATTTGATTTTGAATTAGGTTTAAGTGATTTACATATTTGTTCTTTGCCGCTAGAATTGCTCGTTTACTCAACCAATAGTAATGTTTGTGATTAACAATAATGTTCGGGAACACTTTGTTAATGGGCTCGTCCTTAGTTTAGACGAAATTGCAAAAATTATGCGGAAACGAAATCAATCCGTTAGTTTCGTCGACGGGAAGACGGCCATTACCGATTGACAATTGCTTGGAGAAATCTTCGGCAGATGTAACATTTAGCAATGCAACTCTTATGTTTATCGTCAGCTGAAGTTTCTTAATATAGCGCCACAGAGTAGATGATTTTAAGCCAGGGTTTTTTTCATCGGCAGCAGTGGATCTTGGAATTACTGATAGTGTTTGCCGGAAATCGTCAGACAGTAGAATCATTGTGCCTCCAAAACATCTAGTCATTGCGCAGATCTTTCATGGTTCGATTTAGTGCTTCCCATGAACGTTTGTGAATATGATAATTTTACTTGCTTTAACACTTTATTAACACTTTGGCCATTGCCAATTGTTTCGCAATGTTGCATATGGGTGTTTCAGTCGTTTGAAAGATTAAAGGTAATTTAAACGCTAAGTGACCTGTTCTGCTACCTTCTAGCAACGTGCCCGCTATACCAGAAGAAGCAACTGCTACGGCAATTTCGGATCTCGCACGAACAGTGGCTAAAATCAATGACGTGAGGAATGTCTCCTCAGTTCCACCGGGCCAATCGAGGAAAAATAGGCCACAATTTCCATCATCAATTGCCTTCATTAACTTACCGCACATCCTTCTGTTCAAAAGTGGTAACAGTGGAATGGTATTCATTCAAACCGATTCGTTCAATGCTTATCGGTCGTATTCACGTTCACGTTCTAATTCTCGATTGAAAGCGGCATTCATAGCACGATTTGGCGTTGGCATTCCTTTACTAACAAACTGCCGCACATGAGGTAACACATGTCTTCTATCAAAAGAAAGGCCTGGCCAAAAGTGGCACGAATTCGATGTAAAATGTCATCAGACATGTCATCCTTGTACTTGTTCCACAGTTCAATTGGATTCGATCGGAAACATGTCGAAATAATGATAGCAAATAATGTGCGTATCTGATTTGGTGATGCAGAAAGAATTGATTCAGCTATTGTAACGTCTCAATGAATTTCGTTTTCAGGTGTTGACATGCAGCACGAAATGTTGGGCACACTGGACCACTGACAGTTCGAAGTGATTCAAAGGATGTCGGCCCACGAACAGTGGCCGACAGTAGAGTAAAAGTTAGACAGTAGAGTAACGTTCGTGCAAATGGATCGCTCTGTCAAATTAAAAAGAAACTTGTCAATATTATCGCTGCCGCTGTCGCAGCACATTCAGCAACATTTGATGCGTTGAAATAAACTCATTGGCCATTTTGTAGATGCACCGCCAAATGAATAGGGAATGAAAAGCGCCATCTACTGGCATAGCTTAAGTGATAGCTTAAGTAATTTCGACTGTGCGAATATACGTGACGTTCCATAAAAAAACGGCCAAGTGCGAGTTGTGACTCGCGCACCGAGGGTTCCGTACAAACTTGTATAGTATAGTATTATTATGTAGATTATCAACATATTATGTAGATTATAAAGAAAAATTAGACGAAATATAATATATACAGGATGTTACGGGACTTGAGTATGTCGCATGTCGGTTATAAACAAGCAAAATTTAGACATAATATATACCCTGTATATATTATGTGTATAAAGCGTACGTGATGAAATGCATAACGAATATAAACAAAGAAAATTAACAAAAAACCGCTTGGCGCCAACACATACTTTTTAACCTTCGGACCTAACCGAATAGGACCTAACTGTATGCAACCCGTATGGTTCTGGAGCCTGACAATACCACTACGACAACATTAGTGAATTTTCATAAGTTTCTAATAGCAAATTCGCATTTTTCTTGTAATTAAACTACATATTTACGGTTTTCAGATTTTTCCCTTGACATGTGTTGTAAGACACCGCTTCTTTCCAAATTTCATGATTCTAGGTCAACGGGAGATACCCTATAGGTTTTGATTCCCTTGTGAAATCGCAAAATATGCGACAAAAACGGTCATATCTTTTGATCGCGTTGACTTAAAAGTTTGATTTTTTCACAGCTGAAAGAGACCGCATACCCGAGTATTTGATACAAATTTCAACTTGTTACCTCTACGGGTTCCTGAGAAAAATTGTCTTGACAGACAGACAGACTGACAGACAGACAGACAGACAGACAGACAGACAGACAGACAGACAGACAGACGGACAACAAAGTGATCCTATAAGGGTTCCGTTTTCGGTACGGAACCCTAAAAATGAGTAAATTAATTGAAAATTTTCATTATTATTAACTTTTCTCGTGAATTTCTCCAATATTTTAATAGTAACTATAATAGCAGTGTTGGAGACAAATCCAATAACAAACAATCAATTATCATAATAATCGGTCCAGCCGTTCTTGAGTTTTTAAAAGTCAAAATTCAAACCCGACTGTGTTTTATATATTAAGAAGATTGTTCACGACGACGAAGCCGGGGCATTTTTTTAAGTTTTACAAACTGACGTCAAACAACTCAGAGGCTACTTGGATACTAATATAATGGAAACTTAACGTAATTGTTTCTAGAAGCAATTACGTTAAAAAAATCAGAAGCTCTTCATAATGTTGAAATCAAGATAAAATACCATTAAATAGGAACCAAAACAATTGATTTTATGATCATCGATGCAGTTCATTTACATGATCAAATTCTGTAAGTTTCATTAAAATCGTCCAATAAATACTTGATGTTCTGTTATTTTTGAAAGGCAGTCTATATTTTCAACTTTTATTTCCGCTATTACCAGGTAGTGATCGCTTCCTATATAGATACCCCTTTTCACTCTTGCCTATATTCTGCTCTTTTAATCTTTGTACTTTTCCAGTTAGAACGTAATCCTTGTTTCCACTCACATCTGTGATCACATCACATTTGTGATTTTCTTTGTGCTCATAGAATGTGTTTAGTTTTATTAGTTCGTTTATGAAACAAAAAATCTAAGAGTCTATTTCCGTTCTTGTTCTTAGTTGACTCTCCATGTATTCCCAGTATTTCTTCTAAACTCTTATTTTTATACCCCACGCGTTGAAATCCCCACATTACATAAATAATAAAAAATATCATCATAAATCATTACATAAAGTTCTTCCAGTTTTTCATATTCCACTTGCAGTTGGTCCCATAATTCATCTAATCATCTTTGTTTGTTTTGCTCTCGTCTTCGCTTATCCCATATACCACCATTATATTTGCAGGTTTGCATTACCTTCTAGTTGTACTATTAATATCCGTTCGTATAAACAGACCCACTTTCTTATTGTTTGTTCCAGGTTTCCATTTATAATAATGGGCATTCCAATAAGAGGTTTCATTTTGATATGTAAAAAACGAGTATTTTTATGCGAAATCATCGGATGTTTTTTTATTTGTAAAAAGGAGGGTATGCCATTAATAATGGTAAACAATATTAGCCAAATGAGCGGCAAGGCTACGCTTTCAGGACCATATTTATTTATGAAAATTTCCATCACCAATTCGCACATTTGCGGATGTATTCCATCTTTGAGGTCTTGAATCGATTGTGGGCCATTGGCATAGACATTATCTTTCACATAGCCCCAAAGAAAAAAGTCTAGAGGTGTTAAATCACAAGATCTCGGTGGCCAATTGTGATCGCCTCTTCGAGAAATCACACAGTCAGGATATTTTTCACGCAAAAGAGCAATGGTATCGTTAACTCGTTATAAACATCGTCCATATTAATATCTTCCAATTCCGGCCATATAAAATCATTACTCATCGTTCGATTTCGCAATCCATACACCGTAACAGTTGCTCCAGCCTCATTTTCGAAAAAATAAGGTCCACAGACCCCGCCAGATCAAAAACCGTACCTAACAGTCACATGTTGAGGATTGAGAGGCTTTTCAACAATCATTCTTAGGTTTTCCGAGCCTCGATTGCAATAATTCTGCTTGTTATCGTAGCCTCCGAGGTGAAAATAGGCCTCATTACTCAAGATGATTTTTCGATGAAATTTATTTGATGAATCAGTTTCATGCATTTCAAGGACAAAATGAGCAAAGACACGACGTTGTTGATGGTCGGTAGGCGTCAGTTCTTGTGTTAACTGAACTTGAACACCTAAGTCTTTATGGAAAACACCGTGTAATGTGGTTTGTGGAATGCGCACTTCCATAGATCGACGAAAAATGGACAAACCTTAGTTTTCCTCAACACTATGGGCTACAACAGCAATATTCACAGTTGTTCTTGAACGACGTGCACGAGTTTGGTTCTTCACATCACTAACTTGTCGCAACAGTTCAAACTTTTCCACCAGTTTCACAATTGCTGGCCGAGAAGGTGCTTGACGACGACCCAAAAACACATTAGTTTTGCGAACTGGGACCGTGAAATTTTCACCATTTTTGTAATGAATTTTAATCATTTCAATACGTTGTTTTAATGTTAATAAAAAGGGAAGGCTTCAAGTATATCGTTCCATTTTCATTAATGGCGTAGTTTTTAAAAACCTTTCATCGATGTTAATTTCGCTGTAGTATGTGGTTATTCTTTAATTTTTCTATTTCTTTTCATTTTAGGCTTCTAATGTTTCAAGTTCCTAGTCATACAATCCTGTTATATTTTTCACCCATTTGGCTTTTATTCTTTTTTTTTAAACCGTTTTTTCATTCTCGCTCGTCGTCATTAAAACAACTTTTTCTATTTGACCCATACATATTCTTCTCCATTGCTTATGAGTTTTTAACATCCTATTTTAACTCGTTTTTCTATTTTGCGTCTGAAATGGACTCATAACAGCATTCATATGCGTGCGATTATGCTTCGCCGAGTGCGATACAATTTTCTCAATATGTATCGGCGATTTTTTATTTAGAAATGGCATAAAAGGGCTCAAAAGAGAAAAAAAAAACTACTCGTTCGTAAGGCGTTTTTCAGTACTTGTCCATTAGAAAACTCTGTTCCAAACTTGGACGCGTGCTTACTGAACGCTTACTTACTTAAAATCGCGTTTACTGAACTCGTCCTTTAATATACTATTTCCGCTCGTTTTCGATAATACCGCTATTATAATTCCCTTATAATGTATTACCTTTTCAATATCTATTTTGTTACTATCTACTTTGCTCTGCAGTTGTTCTGAAAATAGTTTACTGATGTCACCATTGCAGAGTTTCCCAAATGCCGCGACCCGGTACCGGTTCACGGAAAAATAATACTGGGTCGCAAAGAAACTCTTATAAAATGTAGCTGCTTTTTGTTATAGTTTATTTATTTTCACGATTATTGAATAATTTAATTGTGTGTAAAAATACATTATACTTTCTGGGAATAAATCAAGCTATTCTTGGAAGAAACTATTAAAAACAAATAACGTCCCACATTGTCGTGATTTGTGAGAGAACACAAACTTAAATTATTTTGATTTGAATTTCTTGCAAGTTAGAACATGTAAACGCATTTCTGATCTCATTTTCGCTTTTTCTTGTTTTAAAATGTTCAACACGCCAATTTGAAATATGTTTAAATTGTTATCACATGACTCCAAATACGCAAACAAACTACCGCGCACTACGTATATGCCGTTTCTGACTATCTCTCTCATTTGATGAACAATATCTACTGCTTATTAGTACAGCCGAGTATTGATATAAAAGCGTATAATAATATTCGTTATTTTAATTATTATAATTATTACAAAGTAATTCCTCATGGATAAGTGGTTGATTAAACAACAAACAAACAATGCGTCGGTTAGTGTCGGTGATTAGCCAGAAACTTTTAATAAGACAGAACTTACAATTAGTGAAGATGCCCAGACCAGTACGAGTTGTGCCAACAAACGCTCACATACCGTGTTCCCTTCTACACTTACAAAAAGGAATAAAACGCCTTGGTTGCGACAATATTCTTCGAATACATAAAATACATATATATATATATATATATATATATATATATATATATATATATATATATATATATATATATATATGAAGTATTCGTGGGTGCTGGACGTGTGTGAGAGTGCTCGGTAAAAGAATTGCTATTGCGGGTGTTTTAAGCGTGAGGGAAGTGAAAGGCTGCGGGTGGTTTGTCTATTTTGTTCAGGCAGTTATTGTCGTCGGGAAAACCTTCGTTGCAAGTAAGTCGTTATCGCAGCAAGCGTGTTAAAAACTTTACGCACGTGGTGATAAGTTGTGTTTGCGTGGTTGCGGCGCGACAGGGTAAGCGCCCAGGCAACGTTTCAAGGGGCATCTGGTGAGGAATAGCGGAATTTGTAGCTAAGACCGGCTTCAACAGCGGAAGGTGTCTTCGTGGGAATGGACGAATGCAAGAGCAGACCGAGAGCGGGCAGTGAGTCGATGAACCCTTTTGAAAGATGTGCTAAACTAAACCGATCACCGATCCAGACGGCTAAGAGGTCGAAAAAAGAGGAGATGTCAGATAAAGGAAGAGGGGAGTGCAGTGCAGGTCAGAGTGATCATTTTGAGAGAATATTGCAGGAATTAATAGAAATTAAAAAGGAGTTCACGACGGTAGACAGGAAGTTGGAGGAAATGAGACGGGAAAACAGAAGATTGGAGGAAAAATTGGAAAGGGTGGTGAAGAGACAAAAGGAGGAGGAAGAAGTAGAAAAGGACTGGAGAAAGGAATCGTTAGCAGAGTTGAGGTCAATAAGAGATGAGAATATGGAAATAAAGAATAAGTTATCGAAACTGGAGGAGGAAGCGGAGGCAGTCAAGGAGGAGAAGAGAAGAACCGAGAGTAAGTGGGAGGAGGAACGTCAGACAATGAGAGAGGAGCTGGCTAAATTAAAAGATACGGAAGAGAGGAGACTAAGGAGGGAATTAAGAAATAACATAGTTATTTATGGAATTGAAGGAGAAGATTGGCGGGAAAAGGCAAAGAACATATTTCGGGAAAAGCTAGGTTTAAACGAAGGTTTCGGGAGTGCATACAGGCTTGGCTCGAATAGGGATAATAGAGAAAGTAAAGGCCCGATTATGTTAAAATTAGAAAGTTGGGAGGAAAAAAAGGACATAATGAGAAACAAACGCAAGCTTAGAGGTACAAACGTATTCATACAAGATGATTTCACCCCTAAGGAACAAGGAATCCAGAAAGAACTGTTAAGGAAGGCAAAGGTACTCAAGGAAAGGGGCCACCAGATTAAAGTAGGATACCAAAGAATGGAAATAGATGGGAATTGGGTACCATGGGACAAGGTAGCAAAAAACGAGTAAACGACCAAAGAAAGATGGGACAGTTACACAACGACGGAACGGAAAAGGAAAATGTAAAGCTAATGTTTTGGAATGTAGCAGGGCTCAGGAAGAAATTGGATAAGGTGGACGGGTCTTTTATAGAATTCTTGAGGAAATTCGAAATAGTTGGGTTAGTGGAGACCTGGGTTCAAGAGAAGGAATGGGAAGCCTGTAAGGAGAGACTCCCCAAGGAGTACAATTGGAGGATACAACCGGCACGGAGAGAGAGTGACTACGGAAGGGCAAAGGGGGGAATAATAATAGGGGTCAGAAGAGGCATCAAGGAATTGGAGAGAATTCTAGAAGAGGTGGAGGGTCTAGTTTTTAGGGAGGTAGAACTGGAGGGGGAGTGGTGGCAGATAGCATCCGTTTATAATAATAAGGGACTGGAAAAAATTAAAGAGGGTATAAAGAGGAATTTAGAAGATATGGTAACGACAAACTTGCTACTAGGAGGTGATTGGAATGTTATGATAGGAGAAGAGCAGGTCAATACGGTGGATAAGACGGGTGATGTGATAAGAAGGAATTCTAAAGACAAAATTAAAAATGCAGAGGGAAAGGTTTGGCTGGCGTGGGTGTTAGAGAACCAATGGGATATTTTGAATGGGTGTATTGAGGGCGACTGGGAGGGAGAATTTACGTTTGTGGGTGCAATGGGTACCTCAGTTATTGACCTAATAATTAGAAATGATGCGGCAAGACGGCAAATAAAACTGATGGAAATCGGAATAAGAAGTGAGTCGGATCATATGCCGGTAGTGGTGTCGTTGAAGCAGCAAAGGGAGAAAGATGTTAAGGCGGAGAAATGGGTGGCCAGATGGGATAAGGAGGCGACAGAAGAATACAGAAGGAAATTAGAAGAGGTAGAGTGGAACGCCATAGAGGATATAGACATGATGGCAAAGAAAATGGAATCTGCACTTGTGAAAAAGAAAATCAAAGAAGCGTTTCCAGGCCGAGCATGGTACGACGGGGAAGTGCTGAACGCAAAGCAAAGGTTTCGAGAAGCTATGAGAGAATGGAGAAAGGGAGAAGGGCTCAAAGTGCACGTGCTGGAAGCGAAAACAGAATTGCAAAAAATGGAGAAGAAGAAAAAGGAGCTCTGGGAGGAGAAGGAGAAGCAGTGGGTACAAGAAATCAAGACGGAAGCTGAGCTGTGGAAATACGTGAGAGAGAATAGGAAAAGGAAGGAAAGATTACCCAAGAGCATTGCGATAGAAGAATGGCAAAACCACTTCATGAGGATGCTAGGAGGGGTGGAGATGCGGTCAGAAAGAGAAGATAGTTCAGGAGATTGACAGAGAAAGCAGGAAGAGCTCGCCGAGGATATCACCGTGACAGAGGTGGAGGATGTTATTGATTCCCTTTTGCCAAGAAAATCGGGAGGTTTGGATGGGCTCGGAAATGAATCGTGGAAAGAAGCTCCTGGAATCTGTAAGGAGAAGTTTACGGAGGAATTGAGAAGGATAGGGAGAGGAGACAAAAGGATACCAGTCAGCTGGAAAGTGGAGATAATTCAACCGGTGTTTAAGAGTGGAACGAGGGACGCGCTAGAAAATTATAGAGGTATAACTTTGATGAACTCCTCATACAAAATATTTGGTAAAATCCTGGATTGTCGCTTGAGGAAGGAAATCAATGAAAGGAAGCTTTTGCCGGAAATACAAGCGGGGTTCAGAGAAGGAAGGAGCACGGTGGAACACCTGGTGACCTTGAGAGTCATCATAGACCAAGGAATAAGAAAGGGATGCCTGTTTGCTCTTTTCATTGATTTGAAAGCCGCATATGACTCGGTGAACAGAAGGAGACTGGACGAGTGTGTGGGAAAGCTAGGTATCTCAGAGAGGGTAAGAAGGAACATCAGGAATTTGTACGAGGAAACGGTCTGTAAGGTAGTAGCGAATGAATGGGAATCGTACTATTTTGAGGTGAGGAAGGGCCTGAGACAAGGATGCCCTTTGAGTCCCACGCTTTTCAATCTGTATGTGGCGGATATGGAAAAGGTTCTACAGGCCGGGCAAGCTGGAGGAGTGGTGATTGGGAAAAAGAAGGTGTGGAGCTTGGCATATGCGGATGACATGGTGGTATTTGCAAAGTCGGCTAGTGAGATGAAGGACGAGATTGAAAGGCTCTGTAGGTATTTCGAAAAGAGGGATTTAAGGGTGAATGTTGGTAAAACAAAATGGATTCGGTTTAAAAGGGGTGGGCGATATAAGAAAGAAAGGCTTGAATGACAGGGTACTGAAATAGAGGAAGTTAGTAAATTTAAGTATTTGGGGTATGTCTTTGGGACTGGATACAGTAATAAAGAACACATAGAGTATGTTACAAAGAAGGCATGGGTGGCGGCGGGTCGTATCTGAGAGGTTTGGAAAAGGAACTTTGATGGAAACTTTAGAGCAGCAGAGACCATATGGAAGGCATGTGTGCGAAGCGTGTTACTGTATGGATGCGAGGTCTGGGGAACGAAAGAGGAAGACAAGATCGAAAGGGTGCAGCTAAAGTTTTATAAGAAAGTGTTGAAACTTGATAGGTCGACGCCTGGTCACATTGTGCTTCAGGAAGTGAGTGCTTGTAAGGTGGCGGTAATAGCTGCGGAAAGAGTGATAAAGTTCGAGTATAGGGTGGATGGGTTAGGAGATGAAAGGATAATAAAGGAAATCTTTCGAGTAGTGAATAAGGAGGGGTTAACTGGTAGAAGAGAGAGCGGTTGGGGGTTGAATAAAAGGAAACTGTATGAGAGAGGCGGGTTATCTTCCGAGGGGTTGGAAACGGAAAAAAGTGCGGGTGCTCAGTGGAAACGGATGCTAAAAGAGAGGTTATTAGAAGTGGACTTCCAAGAGCGCCAATCGAAAATAGAGGCTAGTAAATATCACCAAGGCTACAGTCAGATACAAGTGCACGGCCGTGTTCCTGGTTATTTGAGGACAAGTAAAGGGTCGGACGACCAGTCAGTGTTGGCGAGATTTAGGTGTTGCAATGAAGAGCGTGGAAGGAGACATTGGATGAAGGAGGAAAGTAGAAGGTGTTTGGTGTGTGGGTTGAAGGAAGATATGTGTAGTCATTGGTTGGAAGAATGCACGATGGCGGAGTGGAATGACCAGGATAGAAGGCGAGGAAAGGATTGGAGGGAGTGTATGGACGAGAGCGGGAAGGGACTGTCGTTTTTACACAGAGTGAAAAAATGGAAAGAGCGGATGCGACGGGGTAGTTTTTTGAGTGTTGCGGTTTAGTTTTTTTTGTTTTTTTTTTTTGTTTTTTTTTGTGAGTTTATGTCCGATGTACAGGTGTTGAAGTATAGGTTTATAGGGTGGTAAAATTTCTTTTTTCTTTTTAATGGGGTTTTAGTTACACAACTTTTTATTATTTTTTTATTGTTTTATTTTGTATGTATATTTTGTAGGGAAATGTAAATTATTTTAATTATGCCAATAAAGGTTATTATTATTATTACATAAAATACGGTTTCATGAAAGGTGCTGATTAAAACCCATCATGCGTTTTTTGTTGTGTGACAAAGTTAAATATGTATTTAGAATTTAAACATCCAAATCACAGTAATAAAACAACAGATTTCTTTATAAACAAAAAGAAAGAACTAATAGCGAGTAAGAAGTCGATGTATTTGAATTTTTAATCAGGGTATATATTAAACCTAGTTATGGCTTCTTATGAAATATCCAAATTAATTGCTGAGACCCCTCAGCACCTACCCTCATACAATTGCAAAAAAGTTACTAATTCCAGCAATGAAAATAATGGGAACTGGAATATGTGATAAAAAACAACAGAACTTAAATAAATATGCTATCTCTCTCCAATAACACAGTGAAGCGTAGAACCGTGGAAATGGCATATAATATCGAAGAAACTGTTGTTGGTCACCTAAAAAAAAAAACGTGCAGTTTTTTCTCTCTTCAAGTCGATGAAAGTGTAGATATTGCGAAGAATGCTAATCTAATGTGTTTAGTAAGATAAGATCTTGACAATACATCGAAGGAAAAATTTTTGTTTTTTAAAACTTTGGTTACAAGAACAACAAATATTTAGCTTGATTGACGGTTATGTTAACCCTTAACCACCTGGGTCTAAAAATCCGAACGTACATACCCCGGACCGGTCATCGAGACCGCAACTTTTCTCGTAGAATTATACTAAGTTGAAATAATTATTTATAACTTCATGAAAGATACTATGGATAGACGAACTCTACTAGATCTTCTAAGGTGTTTTAATATAAAAGTGATTAATATGGGGCCTACAAGAATATGCGGTAGAGCAGATGGCTCTTGTACGCGTACTGCAATAGACTACATAGCCACAACCCTAGACAGTAATACTTTCACAAACAGCTCAGTTGAACCTGTTCTTGCTGATCATCTAAGTCAAATTTTACATCTAAAGTTGAAAGCTTTTGAATTAAAGAATAGAGTGTTAAAAAAAGAAACGTGTATTTATAAACTTTCTAGGATCTACTCTGAAGAAAATTTCAAAAAATTCCGACACTGGCTCTACAAGTTGGATTTTGGATTTGTGCATCAAAAAAATGTTGATGAAAGCTTTAAGGAATTCCTAAATACAATCTCATTTGGACTTAACCATATTATGCCACAGGAACTAAAACGAATTGTTATTAAACCTGAAAACAAATGGATAACAACGGCAATCATAGAGGAGGGAAGAAGTTGCGAGATCTGTATTGGGCTTGTTGCAGAGTGGGTGATCAGCATCTTCGTAATCAATATAAAATAAAAAAGCGTCAACACGCAATAAATGTTAGTATTACAAAAAAGTCCTACTTCTTCAATACAATAAATTCTGCAAATAATAAAATGAAAGAAGCTTGGAAAATAATAAACCAAAATCTGGGAAAATGCTCTCAACCAAAACAAATTTCCCTAATAATAAATAAAAACAAAATAGTGAAAGAAAATAAAGTCGCAGAAGAATTTGCTAACTACTTCTCCGAAATTCCTCGTCAATATATTAAACGTGTTTATCCATCACTATCCTGGCAATGCACTAAATCAAATACTGCAATGTCAACATCCTTCTTCATGCCGCCTATAGACGTAGCTGATATACAAAATATTATTTACAAAATCTCTTCAAAGGACTCCGCAGGCATTGACGGATTTTCAGTTAACACCATATTACGTATTTTCACAGCTATCGAACAAACGCTAGTGCATCTTTATAATAAATCCATAGACGAAGGAGTCTATCCATCAGTTTTAAAAGTCGCATTGGTTGTGCCACTACATAAAAAAGCAAACCCTCAGAATGTAAACAACTATAGACCAATCTCGTTAATATCTTCATTCTCAAAAATTTTTGAGCGCCTCATATTTGATCGCATGATGATATTTTTAAATAAATATGAACTGTTATCAGAATGTCAGCATGGATTTCGACCAAATAAATCCGTTGAAACTGCTTCCACCAGTTTCGTTAAATTTGTCATACAAAATCTGGATGAAGGAAACCATGTTGTTGGACTATTCTTTGATCTAGCCAAAGCATTCGATACTATCAATATTGATTTTATAGTTGACAAGATGGAATGTTACGGCTTTCGAGGCACCTTTTTAAACATTCTACGATCATTTTTGACAGAACGAAAATTAATTGTGAGATTGAACAACTACATTTCTAACACAAAGGATATCGGAATCGATGTGCCACAGGGATCTGTCTTGGGACCACTTTTATTTTTACTATTTATTAATGATCTACCGAGTTACATAGACGCCAAGACAATCATGTTTGCTGATGATACATCAATTGCTGTTACTGCAAACAGCATCGATGAATTGAAAATACAGGTGGAAATTATTATCAATCAATTCAGTAAATAGTGCCAAAAGAACCGGCTTATTGTGAATCATGACAAAACCGTCTGCTTATATTTTAGCAAAAGAAAAACCATGGACAGGAACTTAGACATTCTAATAAATAATCAACGCTACAAACTGTCACCTACTAATAAATTTCTTGGAGTACAAATTGATAGCAAACTTACATGGTCTTATCACATTGATATGGTTTGCAAGAAACTATCAAGAGCTTATTTTATAATCTCTCAAATGAAAAAATCGATGGATACCAATACAATTTTAAATCTTTACCATGCTATTGTATATTCACATCTTGCATTTAATGTTCTGCTTTGGGGAATCTCAAGTAACGCTAAAAGGTGCTTCATTTTACAAAAAAAGAATAATTCGGCTTATTTTTAAATTAAAGTCTAGGAAGAGCTGCAGAAGTTCACTCAAAGCCAATAATTTATTAACCCTACCATCGATATTTATCTACAAATGCCTGTGCTACACTAAGAACAATATACATAATTATAGCACAGCATCTAGTTCGCACACATATCAAACAAGACATGGAATGCAATTAAGACCTCTACAGCATAAGTCAGCATTGTTTGAAAAATCTTTTTTTTGTATTGGCACTAAATTATTTAATCATCTAAGTGATGACATTAAATGTAAGCCACAAAAGCAATTTAAATGTAAAATCAAAACTTTAATGACTGAGGGAGCATTCTACTCAATTAATGAATTCCTCCAACACTAATAATATTCTGCAAATTGTATGCAAGTCTTAATATAATTTTAATTTGTTTATTTTAATCAATTTTGTTCTTTGACTATCACATCCACATCATGGTTTGTATGTATATGTATTTTTTCTATTTATTATGTCTGTATATATATATATATATATATGTATATATGATTCTGTGGCAAATGTGAATAAATTATTATTATTATTATTATTATATTCTTTAGGTAGCTTAAACTTTTTATTGGAATTAGTACAAGTCATAAAACCATATAAAACCTTTAAATACATTTTTTTATTTGTAAGATAAAATTTTTTTAACAAGATAACATTTATTTGCAATTTTGTAGCATATCTAAGTAAAAATCGCTCATTATAGAACTTGTTTGAAAAATGTGACTACAGTTACTAATTTCTCTTAGTTGAATGATTAAACTAATAGAAAATCATAGATTTAAACAAAAAATTAAAATTTAACATAAAAATTGCAAGGCACTAATATCACCCTAAATATTTTCGCTGCAGTTACGACAAAACTTATTTGAGCATTCTAAACACACTGGTTTCTTGCAACAATGGCATAAATATAATGTTTTTCTTTTCAACTTCGGGTAACACATGTAACAGGTTTTTCTCTTTGACAGTTTTGCATCTCCTTGGAGAATTTTTGCTTGAATGCCTAGTACTCCGCGGATGCATGCGCGAAGTTCATATGATAAATGAAAGTTTTCATGTCTTCTTTGCATATGTGGTGTTACTAACTGCCCTGCCAAAAGAGATATAAAATCGAATATTGTCATGTTGGGAGTGTCTTTACAGGAATTGTATAAAACAAACGAGTTATTAGCACTTATATCCAGCATTCTAAAAAACAACGCCATAGGCCAACGCCTAGTTCGACGGTCAGTTGAGTAATTGGCACATTTTTTATCTAATGAATCAACCCCTCCCTTTGTGTTGTTATAGTACCTACATGAATATTTCAGGTGTTGTGCTCTCTTCATCAACAGTTTTGGTGTGTGTATCAATGAAACTAATACAACTGCTTTAATTTTTTTTTTGTGATGTACGACACTAATATTACTAGTAATGTTATTAGTAAAACCAAAAAGACTTGTGTTACCATCTCTAGATTTGGATGGCGAAAATTGCAAAAGTTCGTTTATGCGCAAGCTACTAAAACTTTCATAAAGGCCCGGGACCGGTCACAGCGACCGCTCGAATATTTCAAATATTTTTATTACGCGTCTACACACATTTGATGACCAACCCACTTTAGACATTTTGTTGCTATGATTCAGTGAACAATTAGCCTGGTGCTCTAAGTTGTGGGTATTGTTTGAAAAAAGATACACACGATTCGTAAAACCGTTGCGGTCTCAGTGACCGGACCCAGGTGGTTAAGGGTTAATCAAAATGGTATTGACTGGAAAAAAATGCGTGTGTCTGATCACCGATGGTACACGCGCAAGGGCTGGTATACATGCAGGAACCTTTCCAAAAATAAAAGCTGTAGCACCAGAATGTGTGGGTATACTGTAGCATACATAGAGCTACAAAAAATGCCATTGCTGAATTTTATAAAACACCGCACTCTCAGTTCCAGATTATTCACAGCACTATGTAAAGAAATGGGTAGCGAACACGAACATCTTCTTTTGCATTGTGATGTACGATGGCTGTCCAGAGTGAATGTTTTAAAGAGGCTTTTTTTTACAATGAGCGAAGAAGTTTTATTATTTTTAGACTAATATCCCCCCATGGCTAAAGGTGCAATATTAGAAGCTAAATACAAGTTTATTTATTTATGAAATAATTAATTTTTAAATAATCTAAATCTGACATTACGATGCAACAATGTCAATGTATTTAAAGTACAAGAGAAAATGGAGGCTTCAAAAAAAAACTAAATTTATGGATTTGTCGTGCGGAAGAAGCGAATTATTACATTGCATATATGAAGCTAACAGAATTACAAAAACAGTATAATAATCTTGGTTCCATGCCAGATGATACTTCAACTGCATTCAAGGACTATCTGCAAGGATTGCAGACAAATATTAAAGAATATTTCCCTGCAATCAACCGCAACAAATCATGGTTATGAAACCCGTTTGCACTGAATGTAGGATTTGAAACAGAATTACTAGATTCGGATGTTGTAATTGAACTATCATGTGATACAATGCTGAAAGATAATTTCAATAGAATGCCTTTGTTGGATTTTTAGCTTTCCTGTCGGCAGGAATATCCAGTATTGGCACAAAAAGCAATACAATTTCTAATGCCTTTTGTGACGACATACAAATGTGAAGCAGACTTTTCAACATCGGTTTCTCTTAAAAACAAATTCAGAAATCGATGAGACGTAGAACCAGATTTAAGAATAAAATTGTCACCCTTTTCTCCACACCTAAAATATTTTGTCGACGAGATACAGCAACACTCTTCATATCAATACTTATTTTATTTATAAACACAAGTGGGAAAGATGATTCCTTCAAGATCCACCTGCTTATGGAGATTTACATTGGGCTCCTCCATCCATCAGCTTCCCATTGAGCCCGTTGGAGCAAAACTGGTCCCTTATCAGTAGTTCTGAACGCGACCGAGCGTGTATGAGTAGATGGCGTGTTGATTAGCGAGCGCGACGGATAGCGGGAAAATTCAAAATGAGAGGTGGACATATTTCCAGATAGGGGTTGATTCAATTGAGATTATGTGGGGGGGTTAGATTCACAAGACTAGACAGACAAGACTAGATATACTAGACTAGACAGACAAGACTAGACAGAAAAGACTAGACGGACAAGACTAGACGGACTAGACTAAACCATTTTTAAACCATTTGATCCGAAAAATCAAATCTGGTGTCAGAACGGCATATGCACTAGGAGAGATACCGCCCGACCACCTCCCTCTCAGTAGATGACGTCTTCCGCCGGGGCAGATATTGCTAAACTAATTATCTCGATGCTGATTGATTGATTAACAAATAAATAATTACAGTTGACCTTTTCCCTCAATTTATATGTAATGGACGAGGCTAGACAGACAAGACTAGACAGACAAGGCAAGAATAGACAGACAAGACTAGATAGATGAAGCTAGACTAGAGATTAGACAGAGGGGGCTAGATGCATGAGACTAAATGCATGAGACTAGATAAGACTGAACTAAAATACATAAGGGATTGTTTAATTTAACTAAAATATATTTTCGATTGTTCTCGTTTAACTTAATAAACTTAATAAGATTTAGATTTATCGGTAGTCGATTAGGCGCGACCGGACGTCTAGTGCTGATAACACCAGGCAAGAATAGAGGGACTAGACTAGACAAACTAGATTAGACAGACAAGCGGGGAAAATTCAAAATGAGTTGCGGGTGGGTAGCGGAGAATCGTGTATGCATACATAATTGATTGCAAACATATTACGTATTGATTCAAATGAGATTATTGGTTTTAGGCCGGACAAGATCGGACAATACCGAACAATGTCGAACAAAAAACGGACAAGACTATACAGACCACATTTTTATCCGAAAACTTTCCTATGAGTAAGCGAAATTTCTTTAACTTGTCTGTGACCCAGATCGTATTAATGTTTTTCATTTATATAAATACCAAAGAGTTCGATTTTCTGGCATCCACTTTTCATCTACTTGCATCCACTTTTCATGTACTTGCATCCACTTTTCATCACGATAAACAAGGGTGTAAGGTCTATGTAACCCCACGCTAAACAGGGTGTGAGGTCTATGTGACCCCACGCTAAACAAGGTGTGAGGTCTATGTAACCCCACGCTAGACAGTGTGTGAGGTCTATGTGACCCCACACTAAACAGGGTGTGAGGTCTAAACCTCACACCCTTGTTTAGCGTGATGACAAGTGGATACAAGTAGATGAAAAGTGGATGCAATTAGAGGAAAAGTGGATGCCAGTAAATTGAACCCTTTGGTATTTATATAAATGAAAAGCATTAATACGATCTGGGTCACAGAAGTTTAAGAAATTTCGCTTACTCATAGGAAATTATTCGGATAAATATGTGGTCTGTATAGTCTTGTCCGTTTTTGTTCGACCTTGTTCGTTATTGTCCGTTCTTGTCCGGCCTAAAACCAATAATCTCATTTGAATCAATCCGAAATATGTTTGCAATCAATTACACAGGCCGACATGATTTTTGGTGTTTTGAATTTGATTAGTGTCCTTATCTAATACGGGTACGTTGATTCTGAATGTGAATTTGGTTTGAGCCCATCACGTCAAGATTTTTCACAAAATTAGAAAATCCTTATGAGATATTTTGTAATAGAGCAAAGAAGTACCTTATTGATATTTCCTAAATTGCATTAAAATTATTTCTTTAAAATTCTTGATACATCGATAGAAAATATTTTAGTATAATATTATGTTTATTTCATTTCAATCACAACACTGTTCCATTTTCGCATCTGTCAAGGTCAACTTGATAGCATTAGCAGTTGTTTACGAAATTGTTAGTTAGCGTCAGTTGTTATCGTTATAATGTCATCAAGAAAGTGCAAAAACAGTCCTGATATATTTTGTTACGTGTGTGGTGATTTAACGATAGCAAAGCATCAACGAAACAACAGAATTTATCAAAAAAGCTTATCACGCTTACTTCGGTGTAAAGCTTGGTGATCAGGACAAAACTTGGGCTTCACACAAAGTGTGCTTTCAGTGTGTCGAGCTACTGAGAAAATGGACAAAAGGTACACGTAGCTCTTTACCCTTTGGCATTCCTATGGTATGGAGGGAACAAAAAAACCATGGAAGCGACTGTTACTTTTGCTTCTGCGATGTCAAGGGTTTCAATTCGAAAAATAAACATACTATTCAGTATCCTGATTTACCGTCTGCTAAACAACCTGTACCTCATGGACCAGGAATTCCCATTCCTCCACCTTTTCTTCACACTATCCAACAGCAATCATCAGATGAAAGTTCAAACGAAAAAACTGATGAAGACGAATTCAATCCTGGTATTGACCAACCTCAACAGTTTATCCAAGCTGAACTAAATGACTTAGTGAGAGACTTGGGCCTATCGAAGGATGCTGCGCAAATCTTAGGATCACGACTGAAAGACAAAAATCTGTTGGCTCCAGGAACCACATTTTCGTGGTATAGACATCGTGAAAAAGAGTTCGCGGAATATTTCTCTCAAGAAGGTTCACTGGTGTATTGTAATAATATTCCTGAAGTAGTCATGAAACTGGGAGCTGATAATTACGATTCCAAATCATGGAGGTTCATTATTGATTCTTCTAAGAGAAGTCTGAAGGGTGTCTTGTTGCACAATGGTAATACTTATGCCTCGGTGCATGTTACTCAATCCGTGCATCTCAAAGAAACGTATGAGAATCTTGAGCTGTTGCTAAAAACAATAAAGTATAGCGAATATCGTTGGCAACTCTGTGGAGACCTCAAAATAATATCCATGCTTTTGGGTCAGCAGTCTGGATTCACAAAGTATCCATGTTTTTTGTGCGAGTGGGACAGTTGAGCACGAAATTTACATTACGTTAAGAAAGAATGGCCACTCAGAGAAAGACTTGTACCGGGACAAAAAAATGTGCTACGTGTTGCATTAGTTGACCCAAAATTAGTTCTTTTGCCTCCCCTTCACATAAAGTTAGGATTGACGAAGCAGTTTGTTAAAGCTTTAAATAAACAAGGTGACCGCTTTAAATACCTGTGCGACAAATTTCCTGCACTTTCTGAAGCTAAACTTAAAGAAGGAATTTTTTGTTGGCCCTCAAATTCGAACCTTAAAATCGGATAGATTGTTCCAGAATACAATGACCCAGGATGAATCTGAAGCATGGAGTTCTTTCGTAGAAGTCATAGACGGTTTCCTTGGAAACAACAAGTCTCTAAACTACAAAGAAATTGTAGCCAACATGGTCGAAAATTATAGAAAACTGGTATGCAATATGAGCGTCAAACTTCATTTTCTGGATTTCCACGTTGACTCTTTTCCCGAAAATCTTGGAGCTGTCAGCGAGGAACAGGGAGAGAGGTTTCATCAAGACATAAAGGAAATGGAGAGACGTTACCAAGGAAGGTGGGATATCAGAATGATGGCTGATTACTGCAGGACCTTGAAGAGGGACTCGCTCACAAAAATCCACAAAAAGAAAACTACAAAACGCAGTTTTGAGGGAAAAAGAGAACGATTGTCTAACGTAAATTATACTGCATTATTTTTTTAATGAATAACTCAATTTTGCAGTGTAATTTTCTATTAAATATAGTTTCAATAAATATTTTCTCAATATTTTTGGCAGTTTCTATGAAAAATTTCAAACACACTTTTCCTGAAAACCTGACGTAATGGAAAAAAACTAAGCACAGATTCGTGATCAGCACACCCCATTTACTATAGGACACCTATTAAACTTGAAACACTTTTTCATGAAAACAAAAATGTAGGCCTGTGTTATGTATGCATACACGATTCTCCGCTACCCACCCGCAACTCATTTTGAATTTTCCCCGCTTGTATGTCTAACCTAGTATGCCTAGTCCAGTTCCTCTATTCTTGCCTGGTGTTATCAGCACTAGACGTCCGGTCGCGCCTAATCGACTACCGATAAATCAAAATCTTATGTTTATTAAGTTAAACGTAAAACTTATGTTTATTAAGTTAAACGAAAAACAATCGAAAATATATTTTAATTGAAATAAACTATCCCTTATATATTTTAGTTCAGTCTTATCTAGTCTCATGCATTTAGTCGCATGTATCTAGCCCCTCTGTCTAATCTCATGTATTTAGCCCCGTCTGTCTAGTTTCATCTATCTAGTCTTGTCTGTTTAGTCTTGTCTTGTCTGTCTAGTTTTGTCGATCTAGTCTTGTCTGTCTAGCCTCGTCCATTACATATAAATTGAGGGAAAAGGTCAACTGTAATTATTTATTCGTTAATCAGCCAATCAGCATCGAGATAATTAGTTTAGCAATATCCGCCCCGGCGGATGACGTCATCTACTAAGAGGGAGGTGGTCGGGCGGTATCTCTCTCAGGGCACATGCTCCAGCCGTTCTGACACCAGATTTGATTTTTCTCATCAAATGGTTTAAAATGGTTTACAATTAGTCTGGTCTTGTTCTCTTGTCCGTCTAGTCTATCTGTCTAGTCTTGTCTGTCTAGTCTTGTCAATCTAACCCCCCCCCCCCATAAACTAAATTAAATCAATCCCCAATCTGGAAATATGTCCCCCAATTTGGATTTTTCCCGCTGTTCATCGCGCCCGCTAATTAACACGCCATCTACACATACACGCTCGGTCGCGTTCAGTACTACTGATAAGGGACCAGTTTTGCTCCAACGGGCTCAATTGGAATCTTATGGATGGTGCAGCCTCATGAAAATCTCCATAAGAAGGTGGATCTAGAAGGAATCATCTTTCCCTACTAATACATCTTTTTATTCACATATTCACATATTCACACACATATTCACATAAACACATATTTTTGTAATGCTTCTTTGCATTGTTTGCGTGCACTTTTTCTTAGAGCTACTTTTGTTTTACCATTAATAAAATGATCCATTGTTCATCTTCTTTCATTTCAACAATAACTCATACAAATTTGTAGGTACTGGGTCACGACGGAAAAATATTAAATTAACCGGGTCACGAAGAAAAAAGTTTGGGAAACGCTGCACAATTACGCTCACCATTATTTGCAGATTTGCACCATTTCCGATTTGATTTCCAGTGCCTCAATTATATCTATTAAAAATATTATCCAATAACATGTAAAATATAGATAACATACAATATTGAGTTGACAACAGTCAACAAAAATGAACAGAATATCAGCACAATGTAACGTAAATGTAACAGGTCAACTGACGGTGCTATCGCAACGGTGCAACTGACTGATCGTCCCCAATCCTTTGGCGCCGATCACTTAAATACATTAATATTATTATTATAATTATTAAATCATTTCGCGATCGACCAGCAATATATATATATATATATATATATATATATATATATATATATATATATATATATTTGTTGTATTTGAGGTTTTCGCGGATACATACCTGTGTTGTATTGTTTTCTCGGGGATTCCGCGTTGATGCTGAGGGTTGGTTCTGAAAAGAACCGGATTCTCGACGTTTCGGCGAACTAACATTCGCCATTCTGAAGAGATATATGCGTCCGTGCGAGTCAACCGTTAGACGCATACTGAGAGCTCGTTCGTGCGGTGCGACTACTTATAGCTGTCTGGCTTCGGGTCATGCGCGTTGTGTGCGGTGCTTCGGTTCGGTTGTTTGTTTGTCTTGTTGGTCGTACATAAGTCTGGGGTGTCTGGGATTGCATTTTGAGGGTGGATATGATCGGTCGCCATGCTGGGGGCAGTCTCAAGGAATCGTCTCTCGTGTTCATGCAGTAGTCTCGTTTTTCTATCTCTATGGCTTCTCTGTATACTCGTGACTTTTCGTGGCTAATCTGTGCAAGAGTCCTTGAATTTCTAAAGTCCATCCAGTGACCGGTGTATGTTGGACAAGTGCCGATGAAACTTTGTCTCTTTGTCTGACTGGTCAATATATATTTATATACATATATATATATATATATATATATATATATATATATATAGTAGATTTGCGACAATAGACAAAAAATGTAGAAACATTGAAGAAATGGTATTTGAATTTGCACATATTACTTCGATTGATGTGAAAAGTTTTTACGTGAATGAAAATGTCCTACGATCAAAAATGGAACGTTTTCTTTTAGAGAACTTAAATTAGATATTTGGCATTTATTGTAATTAAAATTCAATCAATCTCAATTCTATTTTTGTAGGACTGTAGCTGTAACCTTCTTTTTCTTTTCTACATATGTTTTCGCCGTTATAAAAAAAAGCCGTGTATATAAAAAAAAGATTTGGAATTGATTTTTATTATGAAATTTACATTATAAATAGAATTTAACAATCTTACGTAATTTTATTTCAGATTTAAGAGCGTTTATTTCTGTAGAGCTATATTTTTATTTTTTATAGACCATATTTTCACTTTTAGAGCGCAATTTTTTTTCGCATAAAGTAGTTTTTTATAAGCATTTTTCTGGATGCCCTGGTCATCACATAAAAATTGCAAACTAAGAGAGAAAGATGCTAATTTTATTCTCAAATCTTGTTCGACATAGAGATCCAATCTATTTCTGTACTTACAACTTTTAAGTACGCAAAAGTAGAGAATGCAGTTTCACACATGTAAATGGTTAGGAACGGCGAAAATTAATTTCTTTTTCACTTCAATTTGGATACTAACTCCACTTGACAACTTAACCAATAATTAATTAAGGGTACAGATCTAATTATTTTTTAAGAGCAGTGTCACTTGAAATTTCTATTAAATTATTAATAACATTAAGTTCTAAAATTACTTCATTTTCTGTTTCGATACAGAAAGTGTGCGTAATGTACATGCAGTGGGCAGGCATACCTACTCATTTTTTCTCAAAAATATGTTGCTAGATGAAAACTGAGAGTGTTGCAAGTTGTAAATATTCTCCAGAGTGGTTTTCTATACGTTTATACAATGTTAAACTTTATCTGTTTGTCTGCTGTTTTCAGGTTTTCCGAATTCTAGGTATTTGTGGAATGTCAATGGGAGAAATATTTTTTATAACAAGTGACAAAAATGTGCAATTCAGTTGCCCGATTTTCGTAATAATATATTTTGCAATTAGGTCGGTAAGTTGTCAATTGGTCACGAGGGCGAAATTGGGCTCAGTAACGAAGTGAGTGCGCACATTCACTCGAGAGGGCAATTGACAATACCACCCGTGTTGCAAATAATATTTTTGGCCTTCTGAATTGTAAAGCTAGCTTAGACATCGTGTATGCGTCCAGCGAAACTAGATTTTTACACACAATGTTGCAAAGTACGGTCACGATGCGGTAAACTGACTAGTAAATTTCAGGGACACATACAAAATAAATTAAGTATATGACAATAAAATCTAATGTAGAAAACGCAACTTTACACAGTATTTGTCATAATAATGTAGAAAATAAGATTGATTTTTTTAATTTTACTGTGCGTCTGACATTTGGAAAAATGACATATTATGTACGTAATAATTTTGAATTAGTAAAAATGTCAAAATTTGTGTACCAACATTAAAAAATTAAATAATTTCCAATATTTAAATATTAATTTAAATCTATTTGTTTCTTAAATAATAATAGTCGGCCAAAAAATCTTATACAAATTTCGTGCGGAAATGATTTTACAATGCTCCATCAAATGGGAAACTCGCCCTTCGGGCATGTTCCCCAAACGAGCTGTTGTATTGTAAAATCAAGGTTTTTTGCACTCTAATGTAAATAACTATTTTATTACTCAAGCGAGGGGACGTATTTTACAAGTTTGGGATCCAGGGGCCATAAAAAAATATAATCTAAAATGAAGAATTTGCTTTTTAAATTGTCTCCGGTGGTGTGGATTCGTGATAAGAACTGTCCTCAGTCTCCGGTATCACCATAGCATTTACACTCATTTTAAAAGGTTTTCTTTAATTTTAATTTTAATTTTGTAATGAAAAAAATTACTGTTACTTTCACGTCACTTTTTTAATATAGAGGTTTTGATTGTATTTATTTAATTTATTTAATTGTTGTTTTTTTTTGTGCGCCAGGATAGTGTTTTTAACGCACGAGTAATAAGAAAAATCTCTATTTTGTTTTTTTTAGATTTTTCTAAAACCTTCATTTTATAAGCAAAAAAAAAAAAGTTGATTAAAATTAAACAAAGCTGACTCGTCAATTTTTGTGTTTATCTGCCTTCTAGAGAATTTTTTATTTTTTAAATATTTTCAATTTTTTATTCAACAATTTGAAACTGCCCAAAATTTTTAATAATGAAAGGAAGAAATTGTGCAAATTCAAAATGTTCTCTCTGTCTGTCTTCCATAGATTTACCATAATCTTATATCTTTTAAAACGTGAGAATTTTATTTTTATAAAACCTATCAGACACTATCATTTTCTTTTGATGTAATTTCCAGCACGTTTTAACGCACCCAGCGTTGACTTGCCTCTAAGGAAGACATGTTGCTTTTCGACAAAACCTCCACTTTCCGGTACTTGTAGATTGTAGTTTTGGTGGTGACGACTTGTACTGCGACCTTCGTAGACCTATTTTACTCTACCCTCTTCCTCTAAACGTTGCTATACTTACCCATTTAGATCGCCTCCTCTACTCCTGATTACTTAAGGAATTTCAGGATCTGGGTGGAATTCAAGGACTGCGTCCTCTGCGTTTAAACAGTGGGCCCCAAGACATATTTTTAAGTCTGCAGTGTACCGTCAGGACTCCAGTCAGAATTCTAAGCTTGTTTCGTTTAGCTTTAGGTAAAGTTTTGTTCTTTTCTGGTTAACAGATCCCAGCATTACATTGGATTGTCTCAACCCTGGAAGTTCTTTCCCAGTTTTCATCCATTGTTCACTTATTTTTTCATACTTCTGTGGATGGTGTTCACACTCATACTGCGAAAAGGTTCCGGACCTATAAAGGGATTACTGGATCCTTGTTTGCTAGGTGATCGGCTTCTTCGTTTCCGTCTATACCAGTGTGTCCTGGTACCCAGTATAGCGTTACATTATTTTCTCAGCCAAGCTTGTTTAGCTTTCACACACAGTCCCATACCAGTTTGGGTTTGATGGTGTATGAGCTAATGGCCTTAATGTCTGACAGGATAGCAATTTGTTTTTTGCGATAATTCCTGTCGAGGTTAAATTGTGCACATCTTTCGATTGCGTGTACCTCTGTTTTGAAGATACTTGGGAATGTTTCCATGGATTCGAGGTACTTGGTACAAGGTCCAAACCCTCCTGCACCAGTACTTTCCTTTGCCTTCGAACCATCTGTATACCACTTGATAGCATTTTGCTCTATGTGGTATGCTGAGGATTCGTCGCACCAATCGGCTTTACTACTACATATTTCTGTGTAGTTTTTATTGAAATGGTATTTGCATACCATTTCGTTTTTGGTGCTTGCAGCCAGCGGATTTTTAATTAAAGGCTCCTTCTATATCCATGAAGGCACATATCGCTACTTCCTTAGTCACCAGTGCTGCTTCTCCAGTGATTTCCCTGCTCTGTATGCATGCTGACAGTTGTGTAGTGGTGCACCTACCTGCATTATTGTTCTAAGGTAAGTCAATTACTTTCTGCATTGTCTTTAATATAAAAGATGTTAGACTAATGGGTCTAAATGACTTCGGTTGAGTGGTGTCTTTCTTCCCCACCTTCGGTATGAATACCACCTTAGCCCTTCTCCATAGCTCCGGTATGTATTCGAGCGCTAAAATACTTCTAAAATTTTTTAGAAGGTACGGCATTTGTTCTCTCCCTACTTTTTGCAGGAAGGCGGGAATTAGTCCGTCTACACTTGGGGCCTTAAATAGCTGGAAAGAGTCGATAGGCCATCTGATTCAATTTTCCGTACAGATGGACGCGGCCCTCATCCAGTCAGCCCGATTTAGTCTCCGCGGTTGCATCAAGCCCTCAGTCTATTTGTATTTTCTACATCCCAGAAAATGGGTTTCTAGTAGAAGGAGAGTCTTAAGGGTGGCTGTCATTTCCGCTCTATCCTTCGCTAGTGCTTTTTGCAATCTAGCTGCCATTCCTGTACATAGTGTTGGAGTCTTTCTGCTATCATCTTTTCAAGCAAGTTTTCCGAACTTGTTCAATATGCACAGTGGTCTATACAGTGATATGCTGTCTTTTTCCCCAGTTTAGGTATAATCACTAACCGCGCAGTCTTCCATTGTTGTGGGTATTTTCCGGTTTTTAAAACGTTGTTCATTATTTTTAGCACCACCGTGATGTTCAATTCCACTACCTTCTCCAATTTATCTGGCAGTATTCCGTCTATACCTGGGTCTTTCTTCGATTTTATTCGGCTTACGGCTATTTGGAGTTCTTTTATACTGAATTCAGTTACTTCCTCTGTCTGTATTACCAGCCAGTATTAACGCTGTGTTCTATATATATTTATTTTCTAATTCTATGTTATCATGTACCTCTCGTAGTTATTTGTTAAAGCTGGATAATCCTTGATATACATTAGATATACGCAGGGGTGGGCTGCCAAATTTTAAACAACCGGCCCGCTATTATTTCGAAGAAGAAAAAAACGGTAAATGAGTACATTTACATGTCTTCATTTATTTTTGTACAATATATATATATATATATATATATATATATATATATATATATATATATATATATATATATCTATATATATATATATATATATATATATATATATATATATATATATATATATATATATAAACAAAACATTTATTGGATATGTCACTTTGACATATAATATAATTGAATATTATATGCCAGAACATATCTTGAGGCAACCTCTAGGGCTCACAACCTTAGTTGTATAACGTTGGACTTTGTCCAACCCACATTTACTTTAATATTATGGATTTGGCTTCTAATGGTCATGATTGCCCTGAAGACAATGCTAGGCGTAAATCGGAGCACCACAAGAACAGTTCAAGATTCAAGAAAATGAGAAAATATTTTTTTGGAACATACAATGTGAATTCCTTAATTCAGGTTGGAAAATTAAAACAACTAACAACAGAACTTCATAGACATCACATTACAATATTAGCCCTTCAAGAGACCAGGTTCTTGGATGAGGACATTCTTGAATCTGACAACTACAGAATTTTCAAAGGAAAAGTTGGGAAGAGAGTAATGAAGAACATGCCACATCTGGGAACAGCTTTTATGGTGAACAAAAAATTGTTGGACGCAGTTATCACTTTTAGAAGTGTGAATGCCAGACTATCTTTTCTAACTATAAAATCTCTCAATAAGAGATACACGCTAATCAACGCCCATGCTCCTATAAATAAGGATAATAAAACGAATCCAGAGAAAGTTGATGAATTTTGGGATGAATTAGAAGCCGAAATTCTCAAAATTCCTTCTAACCATGTAAAAATTTTACTTGGAGATTTCAATGCTCAGCTTGGATCAGAGAGAAAATTTTCTGATATAATAGGTAAATATCACGCTCATAATAGAACCAACAGGAATGGTGAGAGATTGGTTAAACTCTGTGAACATCTAAACTTAAAGATTATGTCCACACATTTTAAAGCAAAACCAAGTAAAAAGAAAACGTGGGTCTCCCCAAACGCGTTGCTGGGTGAGTTTCAATTAGATCATGTAGCTATTTCTCGAAATTGTTACAAAGAAATCCAAAATGTTAAGGTCAGAAAATCCTTTAATGTAACTTCAGATCATTACCTTTCTCAAATCAAGATGAACTAGAATTAAAATTGCAAAAATTAATAGGGAGGTTCTTACAAATGAAAAAGGATAGAATTTCAAGGAAAACTTAAAATACCAACCAATTGGAATGATATTACTAATAACCTTCTTGAACCAGCTCAGGAAATTGCACCGTTGAACTTTTATAGGAAACATGCTTGGTGGAATGAACAATGTGAAAGAGTGATCAAAGGAAGACATTGTGCTTGGCACAAGTGGAACGGGAGTAAGACTTCAGAAAATTTAGAGGAAGTACAAAGATTAAGGAAAATGGCCCACCAGACTTTAAGAACGATTCAAAGAAAATATATGAAGGACCAAATAACGGAAATGGACGACAATTGACACACGATTATTTTATAGAGCATTTAAGAATTAAATCACTGGATATTCAACGCCGAGTTTAAACTTCAAAAGGGAAGATGGTACGCTTGCATAAAACAACAAGGAAAATTGTGATATCCTGGCTGCATATTTTGAGAAGTTGTTAAACTGTCCAAAACCGACAGACAAGTTGAGTTTTAAATTTACAAAACAAAATTCTGACTCTACACCACCAGATGTAAACGAAATTAAAGGTATTATCAACTCACTTAAAATTAATAAAGCCTCTGGCGAGGATGGGATAATTGCAGAGATATGGAAACTTGTAGATGATGAATTTTTAATAGCGACGATAAATCTATTTCAGAAAATTTGGATTGAGGAAGCAATTCCAGAAGACTGGTTAGACTGGAAGACTGGTTAATCGCCTTAGTTCATCCACTACATAAGAAAGGCTCAAAAATTGATGTCAATAGTTATAGGGGGATCTCATTGTTGTCTGTCACATATAAAATATTTGCAAAATTACTTCTAAACAGACTTGAACCACAGATCGAATCACAGCTTGGTGAGTTCCAAGGGGGTTTCAGAAAGAATAGATCGTGTGCAGAACAAATTCTCAGTTTAAAATTGATTTTAAAATATTACAACAACAGGCCAAGAATATCTTTATCTCATTCGTTGATTTTCAGAAAGCGTATGATTCAGTGGATAGGGATACTGTTTTAGACACATTGAAGGAATACCAAGTTGATCAAAAAACTATAAATTTAATAAAACTTACATTAACTAATACGATTTCCAAAGTAAAATTTTTAAGTGGAGTTAGCGAGCCCTTCGAGGTTAAAACAGGGCTAAGACAGGGGGACAGTCTATCACCACTGCTTTTCAATTTGGTCTTGGCTAAAGTCATGAGAACGTTTTGGGAGAAGAACGATTCAAGTGCTAAAATTGGTAGAAAGAATCAGAACCTCAAAATCAAAGGTTTAGCATTTGCTGACGACATAGCGCTATTTGCTGAATCAGAACAAGAAGCTATTAACCAAATTGATCAGTTAAAAGAAACGGCAGAAAAAGTGGGCTTACAGATTTCGTTGGTAAAAACAGAGATGATGACAAGTAATCAGAAATATACTAAGAAAATGATAAAAACAAATTATGGGAGCATCAGGGTCACTGACCGATTTAAATATCTTGGAGAAATATTTAGTAGCAATGGGACAGATAAATTGGCAATTCAGAACAAAAAAGGGAAATTGGAAAGATTAATTTTTTTTTTTAAATATACAATAAAAGAACTTGTCTATCAATGCAAAATTACGACATTTTAATACAGCTGTTAGACCAGTCATCTTGTACGGCATGGAAACTACAAATATAACCGGAATGGAGAATTTGCTGAAGATAGAAAGAAGAATTTTAAGAAGAATTTATGGACCTAGGAAAACACAGGAAGGTTATAGATTGAGATCCAATGCAGAAATTTATAGTAAAATTTACAACCTTGAAGTAATGATCAGAAAACGGGGACTTCAGTTCTGCGGACATATGGTCCGCATAGATTGCTCAAGGTTAAATAAACAAATTTTTGATAAAATCTGGAACTATAAAGGGCAAGGGGGCTATGTAAAACAAATGAAGGAAGAACTTCAACAATTGAAAATTACTGAAGAAGATTGTCTAAACCGAATAGAGTACAGAAAAAGAATTTTTGACCTCAAAATTCTTGTCGGGGAGAAGAGGAATCTCAACAGAGGAGAGTGGACTGCTGAAAGAAGAGCTGCGCAGTCGACTAGGATGAAAGACTTCTGGAAGAGAAAGAAGGAAACTAGACCTACAAAGAAATGATATTGGCCTTGTTGGCCTGTCCGCGGGTAAAAAAAAACATTTATTGACAAAAACACTAATAAATTCGAAATTTAACATACTATGCATAATTAATTAATTAATGTAGAGTCCATATGCCTTTTTCATTCACAGAAACATTATTGTGCCCTTTTCTTACCCTTGTTTCTATTGCTAACCTGTGATTCTGGTTCATCAAATGTAACAAAAGGAATGGCATCAAAATTGCTATTGGTTTCCCCAATAAATATATTAGATATTGTCACATATATGTTTTTTTTTTTTTCTTAATTTGTATGCAATTAAATTCGTAGGCTAAAACCTCTCTCAGCTTCTGAACTGCTAATAGAAATTGTGCTTGCTATATTTTAGCCCTTAAAATTGAATTAGGTTTTTATATACTGAACATTTTTCAGTTGTATGTTTGCGTCTATAAAGTCATGAGAATCGTTAACATCTACTTGAAACTTCACAAAATTTCACATCATTTTCTAACCATTTCTTCACCTTCTAGCCATGGTGACATCTGAATCTCGTGAATTTTATCTAACTACCAGGTAGAAGGATCTAAAATCTCGAAGAGTTGCACAAATTTTTCATAGTTATCATTGTTCTCATTCTTATCCTGATCCATATTTATATAACTAGCCGATAAAAGTTTTGCTTTCATGTTCCTTCACACACGATCTAATAATTGCTCTCTGGGAAGAGCTACAAATTTATTATTGTAATCAAATGGTATGCATTTCAACTCATTTGATGAAATTAAATTTAGGACTTTTTTTTCATAGACACCAAAAATATCATTCTGTGTAGTTCTATAGCTCTTATTGAATGCTTAATTAATTGATCAGCTTTAGATATGGTAATTTTTCTTGATTGTAGCGCATTGGATAATATTAACAATCCTTCTAAGATATCTATCATTAAAGTTAAATCTTCAATAAAATGTGTATTAACTAATCTTTTGGCCCTTCCTGAATTTGATTTGGACTGGATAAAATGTTTATACAGCGCTGAGTATGCTCGCCACACAGCAGTAGCTACTCGTAAGCTACAGGATGCCCAACGAGGTCCAAAAACGCGACCAATTTGGCTTGGTTTTTATTTGACTCCCATATATTTTGTCTGAAAATATTTTAAAATGATTTACTTTAATTTCGCTTATGGAATCATCTAGTGCCAATTCCAATCGGTGATTCAAACAATGCCACACGATATTTGGACACATTTAAGTTAATTTTGTGGTTACTCCAGATTTTCTTCCCAACATTGTCAACGCACCATCTGAACAGAATCCTATGAGATTTCTTTGAAAATAATTTTTATCAAATCCATTTTACGCACGCACATCATGTGTAGTGTGATGCGCACATGATATGTTTGCGAGTGTGTGGCATATCGGCCAAAATGGCTTATTTTCTGGATTTAAGGGTAATTTAACAAAAGTGGCTCGCCGAGTTTCAAAAATTTTAACAACCGGCTCTAGCGAGCCGGACTGAGTCCTCCGGGCTCCAGCCCACCCCTGGCTATACGCGCTAATAAAAAAAATAATTGTCAGATGATTTTTAACAGAATCACTATGCCAACTCGTTTCCTTTAATTTCACAATGACAATGTTTTATGACATAATTTAAACTTCTCAAAATGGCAATTTTATTTACGAATACAATTTTAATCTTAATCACTTATTTATCTAATAACGTATATAGTAATCCATTATTTTTATGTGGTGTTCCCCTCACGATTTTGCACAGCAATGATATAAATTCAAGGTACCGTGAGATATCTCCGTATACAGGAAGATGCATAAGAGGACAAAATTGCTACGGAGGACTGGCGAGGATCGCTCATGTGGTCAATAGTGAAAGACAAAAAGAAGATGCCATGGTTTTGTATTTAATTGCTGGCAACACGTTCACTAGTGGAGGACGATCGACACTGGTTGCAGAAATTGTAAACAAAGTTGCACCAAATGCCATTGTAAGTTTTATACGCTTTTATTTATCATAGTTTAACATATACAAAGAAAATTACCGTTGTCGCGATTATCTTACTAAACTGTTCCAATAATAGACACTACCGGCGTATTTATTCAAGTTTACTATTTAGCAAATTTATTGCAGAATAGTTACAAAATATAAAATACAACAAAAAAAAACAAATTTGTTAAAAAAAAACATCAACTCCGTGCAATTATGTGCACTCAAACTTATACTACAATTTCGCTCATAAAACTCATAATTAAAAAGAAAATTCTTTATTTTTCATTTCTAGTACATTGACGATATTTTCTAACTGCAAAGGCAGTTACAATATCCACATAGAATTGATGAATATTCTTGAGAGTCAAACCGTTCAGTCTGTTTTCACTCGTAGTATTGCGCAAGTAGTTTGTCAGTCTCCTTCTGGGGTTGTCCTTCTTTCTGGGGTAGCAGTAGAAACAGGTATTGTAGCCAAAATTTGTAGCAATGTGTAAATATTTGGATACAGTTGTCAATCGCACTTATCTGGGTATTCCAAACTAGATTTTGGGGTAGGGGACGTTCTTGTCATCACTGTTTTCTACATTTAAAGTTCTGCTTTAACCACAGATGTATTGCTTTCAGGAAGCACTGACGAGTACATTTGCTTCTTCAATTTTAGAACTGGCCGCAAAATTTGAGGGTAACACACCAGATAATGCTGATACTACGTTGCGGTGTGTCGTGAACCTTTCAACCAATTGAACCCGTCATTTCGAAAAGGGCATGAGTCCATGAATTTAAACTTTTCAGAATCAACAAAAATATGTTATTTGTTAAAAGAGTCATTGCTGCTGAAGAGACTGAATATAGAGATTGTTAAATAAAAAACATACACGCTTTTTGGAATACATATTTATTAAAAAAGAACAATTTTCATCAGATATTTTGATTTAAATTTTTTGGACTTATGCCTTTTTCGAAATGACCAAAAATTTTAGTTATATTAGCAATTTTGGCTATGTTTATTTAATTATGTTTATAGTTTTCACTATTCCTGCCACCAGAGATTCTTTTTCTAGGTTTATAAGCAATGCGTTTCGTTTCATTTGAAAGGGGCATAAGTCTAGGACTCGTGCCCTTTAATTGCTTTTTAAGTTGACTTGTTGTATACACATGTACTCTTTTCGCATGGAATATGTAAAACGCTTCAATGAATAAAATGGCGTAAAAAAAGTGATATTTCAAAAAAGTGTGACCCTTTTCGAAATGACGGGTTCAATTGTTGGATTGTTTAAGGAATAGGATGAATAAATTTATTTTGTAATACGTGCATATATCAGACACAGGAATATTAGACCGATTTAATTGTCTTCCGACGATACGCGGTATTCGGAGTACACCATTTTCTTCGATTAAAAACTTTGCGTCTTTATAGAGATAGAGATATTCGTCGTCAGCTTTACTTCGCAGGAGTTTTAAAGCATTAATAACATCATCCACCTGGTTGAATGCCTTGATGAGATCGGTATTTGCAATTGTTTTAATAGCAACATGACGTTTTGAACATCACACCAAGCTCATCACAAACCCAGAAGATCGAAGCGTGTTAAGCATTTGGACGGCTTGTTGCGATGTTTCTTTATTATGACTACATTGTTGTTCTTCGAGAGCATTCACAACACATTAAATTTCTTTGAATTGTATAATGGCCTCATTCTTGCGGACCCACCGTGATTCGCACATTGCGAACAGGCTTTTTTGGTGATCGACAGGTAAAAGCTCTTGAATTTTTCTATCAATACGGCAGTGCGTTGAGCAGAATGTCTAAAGTAGGAATCAACAGACTGCACAATCTCAACGCAATTTCGGACATGCTAGTGAACATGAATAGCAATAACAGCAATAACAAGGTTGAGAGAGTGTGCACTACAGTGTACATAAAAAGCAAGAGCACATTCTTGACGGACATACGCCTGAGCACCGTGCAAATACCCCCTCATAGCTGCAGCCCCTTCGAAACCTTGGCCAACCACATGAGAACATTCAAGTCCATGCTTTTTCATTGCTGTAATAATGAGATTTTTAAGACCGGATCCTGTGACGTCAACAGTTGGAATGTATCGAGGAACATCTCTTTATTTTATGATGATTTAATTTTATAATGATTTAACTTTGTGATAATTTAATATATTTTGAATCAACATCTCGCAAGCACAGCGAGACTTGCAAATAATTTGGCTTTCTTTACTTCGTCAATTATCTTATTTTGAATTGTTTCACCACAAATGTCTATTATTTCGTTTTGGATCTGAGGGCTTGTGTAAAGGGCATTCTTCTGAGAAATGACCAAGTACTCAGCAAGATTTTTATCCCCAGCCGCGTACCACAACGTGGCTCGAAAATTACCCTGATTCTGCAGTGGTTGTTCATGTTCTGGTGTAATGTGGATCTGCTCTGAATCGGGTTTACCTCTTAAAGGGATGCTTTGTTTGCCGCAAAAAATATTGTTTTTACGTTAGGGATTAGTTTCTTTCGGTTTTCCTGTTGTTGTCTCTTTCTCTCAGAAGAAAATTGCTCGGTGACTAAAAAATCATGCGAAGACATCCTGATTTTGCATGAGTTTCAAATATTTCTAGGACGTTTTTTCACTTACAGAAAGGCTCAGTTGCGAGCTGGCCGATCCGCTCTTGGTTGTCTCTACCTTCATTAACCGAACGTCTCATTACTGCGCAAACTCTGCAGAATGTTCCACTTTTATATTCAGAATATGACAACCAGGGGAATCTTTCCATCCATTTCAGTTGAAAGCGCAACTTTCGTTTTGTGGAATTTTTTTGTGGGAAACTTATTATCTTTGGTCCAAGGCATTTTTAAAATTTCGACCTTTAAATATTCATCCACAATTTTGTCTTAATTTGAGTAAAAACCAACGTCCAATTTAGCCACAGGATCAAAAGATGAGGTAACAGGCAAGCTGACTGTTCCAGACAAGATGTAGGCTCGGTGGTCGAAAGTACGAATCTGGGCGCCGGCGACACCGCCTCGATTTCGACATTCGTTTCTGTAATTAAGGCTCGCTTATCATCACAGTCTCCTTGTCAGCATGCAAGGCTAGTTGTAGGTTCGCTAGCGAAATACGCTTCTTTATTGGAAACCGCTTGACCACACCACATTTTTCCAATATTCCATGCCCTTAAGCTTACCGCCTTGTACTTTTTTTTCATCAATTTTTCGACAATAATGTCTCACGTACCTTAATACAAAAAGTTGTGGTCACCACAGAAAGTCAGACGTGAAACAGACACATTTTTTGAAGAAAAAATATTTTATATATTATTTTAGCAACACAATATTTAAAGAAACTACACTTTAGCAGAAATTGAAACTTTTAACAGAGAAAGAAATTTTTAACAAATTATTTATACCTCCGGTTGAAATGGAGTTTAGAAACCTTTAGGACTACAGCGCCACCGTAAAAAAAAAAAATTGACAGTGAGAATGTAAACAAACCAGGGTCTGAAAAACTTTAATACTTTCAAGAAAAGGACGGCAATACTGACAAATGAAAATAAGCGCAATCCAAAGCAAGAAAAATTTAGATTAATTCAGAAAAATAAAGTGGGTAGGTTAAGTTGTTATTAATGCAGTTACCAGTTAAATAGTTGTAAAAACAATTAAGGCCACATACAGCACGGTAGCGCGAACTCTCGATCCAAAATAAGAAAAAAAAAATCGGTACTTAATAATAAAATTTTCATTAATTTTCACAATTTTACTAAGAATGCGCATCTTGTTTGAAGAGAAGAAATTCGTGTTTCAAAAACAGTTTACTTACCACTGCTTTACAATTTTAATGCGCATCCGCCAATTTAGTTTCTATAAGTGACACAAGGGTTCCTAAACTCACTCCACATCTACTATGTTTGGTCTGGTTGTTATGCGTTATTGGACAGCAACAAACCCACCTGTGCTTCATGCGATTACGTGAGCGTGTGATGTGGATTTTGTGTCGAAAGTGTGATAATGAGTATTTTTTCGTCGATGAATATAATCTCCATGTTATGGTCAGTGGAGTTCGCTATCGTCCAATGTTGGAAGACTATTTTTGGCCAGAATTGGTTGGATTTGACTTCAGCGATATCTGGTTCCAAAAAGATGGTGCCACAAGCTACACAGCTGGCCAAACAATTGATTTATTGAAAGGAAAATTTGGTAATCGTTTAATCTCTCTGCTAAAAAAATGGTCCAGTCAAAAGGCCACCTCGCTCATGCGATTTGACTCCGCGATTTTTTCTTATGGGGTTATCTTAAGTCAAAGTTTTATGCCAACAATCCAACAACGTTAGAGGAGCTCATGGACAATATTGATCGCGAAATTGCCAACATTTTGGCTGGTATGTGCGAAAGAGTGATTGAAAATTGGATCTAAAGAATCGATCACTGTTGTCGTGCTCGTGGTGCTCATATGAACGACGTCGAATGCCATACATAATTGTAACATGTAGTTCACTTGTTACAATTATGTATACCTGGAATAAATTTCAGCCCTATATTTCAATTTTTCTGTTAAACACAAAATATTTAAATTTTGAAATTATTTAAATACAAAATTGTTATGTCCTTATTGAAAAACCCATTATAACCAACCAGACATTGTCCGACTCATTGAGACCAAACGACTTCAGTGGGCTGAGCATATCGTTAGAATAGATGAACGCTGTATCAAGGAAGTCATGTTGGGAACACCTAAAGGAAGAAAACCTCTGCCACGGCTTAGACTCCGTTGGAGAAACAGAGTCTTCTGGGACCGCTCAGTCATCAGGGTTACATATTTCGAAAATACGGCGCTAGACCGGACCGAGAGAAGAGCAACTGTTCGTGCAGCAGAGGCCCACCAATGGTTGTAGAGCTACGTAGAGGTAGTAGCAATTTATCAGAAGCAATATCTAGACAATTTTTAATTTCAGAATTGGGATCTATAATTCGAAATTTTATTGTATATAATAGGTTTACCAATAAGAATGATATGATTTTGAAACGATTTGGTAACCATAGTAATAAAGTTATACCTATTACCAGTTGTCATTTATATTAACTGTACTCTAACAAATTAATAATGGTTAAGTACGCGCTTCAAGATCGTTTGGTTATTATTCAAAGATTAAATGAAAGTAGACGTTCTTTTGTGAACACTTTTCGTGCACTTCGCAAAACTTTAATCCAAATAATCCCTTCTTTACTTGCTCACTCGTCGCGTCGTTGAGAAATTTGAAAATAATTTTGCCCTTCTCGATGTAAAACACTAGCAAGACGCCAGTACTGTTGAGAATATTGCTGCTGTAAGAGATGGTGTTCTTTCAAATATATTGTTGAGGATCAATTCCTCGTTGTACTCAAGCATCAGGGCTTAATAACACTGTCATGGACTTGGGGCATTTTACAAAAAGACTTTTACAACCCTATAAGATTGTTTTGACCCAAGAAAATAAGCCACTGAAAAAATATCTTAACAAGCAAAACTACCATTCATCAATTGATTGGTGAATTGGATCGATTTTTTGCAGTGAAAACAATCCACTAGAAATTCACGACTAGCATTGTATTCTCTAAAGTCATCGGACCAAAATGAGGTAGGAGATGAAGTTACAGTGAATGGTGAACGATACCGACAGATCTTAAGATTTTTTTTGTGACCAAATATAGATACACCTAATTTGGAGAATACTACGTTCAAGCAAGACGGTGCCATATGTTATAATACTCATGAAACTGTCGACATGTTGCACGAAAAGTTTGACGAAAGAATAAGTCCAAGGAATGCATCTGCTCACTGGCCTCCAAGAAGCTGTGATTTAATACCTTTAGATTACTTTTCGTGGAGCTTTTTTGAACACACAGACACACAGCTGCATTAATACTGAACATTGAACGCTATATTCGTCAGATCACGTACAATTTATTTAAAATTGGGTTCGTCTAATAGACATTTTTACGGTTAGTTAAGCGCATGCGCATCCGCCAAGTAAGAAAGGCGGAAATATGAATGTTATGATCTTAGAAAAATATGATCTTTTCATAGTTCAAATTTTATTGTGCGCATGTGTCAATTTCCGCCATGTTATACGTCAAAAAGTGCCCGAACTTTTTGACGTATAACTAAACATGTGCCCGAAATGTTTAGTTATACGTCAAAAAGTTCGGGCACTTTTTGACGTATAACATGGCGGAAATTGACACATGCGCACAATAAAATTTGAACTATGAAAAGATCTATTAGCTGGTGTAGAGGAAGTGGACATAAACGATGTCTTATCCTAAACATAAATAATATCCACTGTACTTTAAGATAATATAAAAAGTTTTAATATAAAAACAAAAACAAAAGAACGAAAAAGGAAAAAATATATCTAAATTAATACTGAAAAATAAACAGTTCATAAGTTCTTCCGTCCTGTTTAGGAAAAAAGAAATAAAATAAAAAGCAATATTTAACAAAAAACCTTTAACCCTGTTCATTGCACTTCAATATTTTTTCTTCGTGCACACAACTTGAGCCACTCTCATCCATAACCCTCTTCCAGTTTTTCTCCACCAACTTTTCCTTTTCATTCCATTCACATCTCTTACAACTTTACACTTAATGTTCCCGCAGCTCTTCCCCTTTTCCACATGCTCGACAAATCCTATCTCTTGCGGCTATTCAACATCATCTACCCCTTTTCTCACTACCGCACCTAAAACGGCCAATCATTACCTGCGGGGTTTTGGAATTGACTAGATAATCTGGACTGCTAAAAACTTGTATTTTTCTTTGACTTTGTCTGTCTTGCCAGAATCCTTTCCACTAACATTCCCTTATTCATCATTCTCTCGATCTCTTCTTGGTTTCATCCCCCTCTTTCATACATTCGCTTGCGCAGACATCCCCATTTTGTTTCCTTATTACTCCATTTGCCTTCCTTTCTTACCACTTTCAAAACTTCATTCACTATTCTTTCATCTCAACCACTATTCACTTTCCTTTCAAATTTATTCGCTCTCATAGCCGCGTTCCTTGCGACCAGGTTGAAGGGCCCTCTTGTAGGGGGGAGAAACTGAAGGGTCCTCTACGAACTGTAGCTGCACTCTCTCTATGTCGTTTTCTTCTTTCACATCCCAGATTTCTGCCCCATACATCATAATACTACGTACGCACGCCTTCCATACAATCATTTTCGCCCTAAAATTCTCCCTCAGGTATACTTTCCATGTATCCCAGAACCTGTTTAAAACTCTCTTTCCTTGATCCCTTTCCCTTCCGAAAAGCATCCACTTTATTTTCAGTACATTTACCTTTCACAAACGCTTCTTAAAAAACTTTTCCATTCGTACCAACACCTTTTTCATTTCCGCTTTCTTGCTTGCTAACTCCCGCTTGACCCAAGCTTAGCGTTCTCTCGATGTCCGCAGTATATAAATTTAATAGAAGTGGACTTGACGGGCACCCTTGTTTTAGCCCTTTCCTAAGCTAAAATCTTTCATATAATCTTTCAAATATCTTCACTGTACACCATGTTCTCTCATACAGATGCTCAATGCTCTCCCTGATCTGTTGCGATATACCTTTCTCCCTCATATATACCCAAATCTTTTCTCTCACTACTGAGTCATATGCTGCTTTGAGGTCAACAAACCCCACGTACAATTTCCCCTTTGGTTTACTCTTTGTATAATATTAAAATAAATTCAGTATGTATATCTGCTCGTAAAATATCATAGATAATATAGTATATATCATAGATAATATAAAATGTTCGAAGTTCTACATGAGACTAACATGTATTTTGTTAATACAAATACTACATCAGAGCCATAAAAACACTATATAGGTACTCAGAATGTACGATAAAATTAAGTTACAAAATATCCGTTAACAAGGGATTAAAACAAGGATGCGATCTCCGATCATTTTCAAAGCATATCTTCAAAAAGCCCTGAGCAGCTGGATGAAAAATGTCATAGAATGGGAATTGAAGTTTGGAACTACATATTTATATATACTACTGTTTATATATACTACCTGTTTATATAAGTACTGATAGCAAACGACGAAGAAGACATTACATACATTACAAGAAAGCTGATTGACGAATACTACAAATGGGGACTGAACATCAATATCAGTAAAACCGAATACATAGTTATCGGAGAAAAGCCCAATGATCTTCAAGCCAACAACGATATTACAAAAAGCACTACTGAATTCAAGTACTTAGGAACATACACATCTTCTGAAGGTTCAACACAAAAAGATATCCAAAATAGGATTTTTAGGAAAAAACGGCAATTCACAACCTGAACTCAATTCTATGGTCCTCAAAAATTCACATAAATACAGCAGTCCAGTTATGCCGTACTATCGCTGAACCAATACATATGGGGCAATATATGGGGCAGAGTGCTGGAAACACATAAAAAATAAGGAACAAGCTAAAAGCAGTAGAGATGGACTTTTTACGCCGATCGAGTGGAATATCCAGGTTAGACCATATCCGAAATGATGATATCAGGCAAAGGGCGCATGTAGAAGATACCATTATGGATCGGTTAGTAAGCCTACAACTAATATGGTACGGCCATGTGATGAAAATTAGGAGTGAAAGATGGTCAAGAAGAATGTTCTCTTACATCCCAACTAACAGAAGGAAGAGGGGAAGGCCAGAACATCATGGATAAAAGTAATAGAAGAAACCATGAGGAAAAGGGGAATGTTACAAGATTGGGAAAATAGAAGAGAATGGAGATTGAAGTGCGGGAAGCGGCAGTAGCCGTAGGACCCCCGCTAAAAAATATATATTTGTTCGGTTCTTCCGCGTCCTTTTCTGAAGCCAGCTTGTACCTCTCGAAAGTATAGGACGAAGAAACAATGCCGAGCGAATGGGCACAAAGCATCATTTACCCAATCTACAAGAAAGAGGGCAAACTATTTTGTGCGAACTACAGGGGGCATCTAATCACTGCTAAGCAGCCCATACAAAATCTTGACCACCATCATAAACAAAAAAAATGAAACAGCTGTGTAAAAAACTGATTGGCGAATATCAAGCTGGATTCAGACCAGGCAGGTCCACAACTGACCAGCTATTCATTGAAAAACTAATGCTCGAAAAAGCATGGGAGCACAATACGGATGTGTACAACATAATTGTGGATTTCAAACAAGCTTACGACTCGGTCAACCGCACAAAGTAGTACACGACACTTAAGGACCTCGGCATACCAGGAAAACTGAGAAGACTTGCTCGCATGACCATTGAGAAGTATACGGCAAAAGTGCGAGTACAGAGAGAACTAACCGAAGAATTGACATACGCGCAGGGACTGAAGCAGGGAGATGGATTATCAACGACCTTCTTCAACCTAGCGCTAGAACTGGTAGTCAAAAAAAAAACGGCATCGGCATAAACAACTTAGTTACTAACAAAACTGTTCAGCAAGTGGCATATGCCGACGACATTAACATCATTAGTCGAACCAAAGCCGCAGCAGAAGAAGTGTACACCCTCATGAAGGAAGCAGCCAGGGACATAGGGTTGAAAATTAACGTAACAAAGACTAAAGTGCTAACGCGGGCAAGAACAACTACAATGGCGATAACAAACACAAGACAACTTAGGCCAAGTCAACAGCTTCCACTATCTAGGGTTGACCCTAGAAAACAACGGAAGCGAAGAAGCAGAACCAGAAATAAGAGCCAGAACCACAGCGGCAAACGGAGCATACTTCGCTCTGGCACATATCTTCCGATCAAATCACGTGCACAAAAACACAAAAATAAGGGTGTACAAAGCAATTTCCAGACCAATACTCACATATGGCTGCGAAACCTGGGTCTTGACACACACCAGTGGCAGATAGATATCTTTGAGAGGAAAGTAATTCGTAGAATACTCGGCCCAATCCAAGACGCAAATGGGTGCAGAATACGATACAATAATGAGCTGCACCAGGCCTTGCAGGACCCGCCAGTATCCGCATATGCAAAGATACAGAGGCTACGATTGGCAGGCCATATCACAAGAATGGATGAGGATGGACTGCCAAACCGGGTCCTCCAAGGCAAAATGGTAGGGAAGAGACCGAGGGGTAGACCACAGAAGCGATGGGAGGACACGGTAGAAGAAGATACCAGAGGCTTGCTAAGGATTAGAGGATTTAAGGATTAATTTTTGGAAGACGGTAGCAATGAACAGAAGCGTCTGGAGGAATAAATTAAGGGAGGCCAGCCCCAACCTTGGGCTGTGGAGCCATAGGAGAGAGAGAGAGAGCTTATACCTCTGGGATTATCTTCCTCTCCTCTGTCTCTTCCTGTAACTTTATTTCCAGTATCTTTTCTTAGATCTTATATGACGTGCCCATTAGAGTTATCCCCCTATAGCTTCCTTGTTCATCCTCCTTGCGTTGCTTAAAAACTGGCACAATAATTCCTTCCCTCCAACAATCTGTAATTTGTTTGCTGCCATTGAAAAAGTTGTTACGTTCGCCAAGCAGTCTCTCCCTCACAATTGGTGTGGCTGTCACGCCTCACTTGGTACCGAGTCTAGGTTTTTCAAAAAAAAAGGAAGCTCCACGTCCTTTTTTTTGTGCCGACATAACCATTTCCGATATAATAACCGACATAACAGGAAGAGGTTCCTCTTTTGTTTAGTTGTATCTGAAATAGTTTTAATTTTATTTAATTTTAAAATAATTTCATTCTTATTGGAAAACCTTTTAATATGTGTCATTTTAGCATACAGTCACTGCACATGTCTTTTAAATTAATTGTCCAACATTTAAAAGAAAGTCATATTTCGCATTCATTTTAGAAACAAATTTCTACTGAAAATTTATTTAGAGAACAACTCAAGCTTGGTTAAAAAAACACACATAAAAAAGCCGTCAATATTTGATATTTAGTTTATATTTCTAACCTAACTTAACCTAACCTAACCTGACTAGTTTATATTAGTTTATATGTCTTTACGGCGAAAAAAATCTTCTTTATTTTAATTAGTTTCTGTTTTAGTCTCTTGGCGTGAATGAATTCGACAGAGGAATCGGGAACCTAATTTCCTACATAGAGAAATTGGAAGTTCCAATAGTTTGTTCAAATATGGTTGCGACTGGAGTACCAATATTAAAAAAAAAAGTAAAAAAATCCATAATTTTGGAAGTAAATAAAGTTAAAGTTGGCATAGTGGGTTACATTAGGCAAAGCACAGAAGAATCCAATGTAGGAAATTTAATATTCGAGAACGAAATAATGGCTCTCAAACGCGAAACAAAGAAATTGGAAAGTGAAGGTGTCCGAATTATTATAGCTCTTGGACATGCAGGATTTGAAATGGATAAAAAAATTGCAGCAACAGTACCTTACGTAGATCTAGTGATCGGAGGAGGAGAAAATACTTTGTTGTGGAACGGCAAACAGCCTGATGTGGAAACGAAACATGGTCCTTATCCTACTGTAATTCATCAAAAGTCTGGCGTAAAAGTTCCCGTTGTACATGTCTTTGGTTATACAAAATATATTGGTAAAATTTTAGTAAATTTTAGTAGTACTGGTGGGTTGCTGAATTATGAAGGTAATCCTATACTTTTATCAAGAGATATTCCTCAAGATCCTGAAGTTTTAGCAATGGGGTCTGGTGAAAAAATAAATGCTAGAAATATTTATATAGTTATTTACCTTATAATATTTTTTTTTAAATTCTAGAATAAGTTATAAAATTAAATTGTATTAAAACATTGTTATTAAATGCTATAAAAAATCAAATTCGTAATTTAAAAAGTATCAACAAGTGTGATCAAAAGTGTGTGATACTTTTAATCAATTTTGGAGACGACTGTAGTAGGTCTATATATTTCTCTATATATTGTTTGTCGCTGCGACCTTGTACAATATTTTTCATAATATGTATAGATATTCATAGATCTGTTATAAATATATTTTTTTTCTAAACATTTAATATTTCTAGTATTTATAATTTCTTCCCATTTTTACATTAAGGGGTGTGGCCACGGCAGCGGGTAGAAAAACAGGTGAACAATTAACTTTTTTTATAATGAAGTGATTTATTTATTTAGTTTTATAATAGTATATTACGTAACAGGAATTGTAAGAAGCATATTACGTGCAAGCGGAAGAGTTCCGGGAGCGGAACTCCCCGCTACGCGGGTCGTGCGTAATTCCGCGAATACGTAATTGCTTTACAACTTGAGTTATGTACTATACTTTATCTACGACCACACTAATTTGTTTCTGTTTAATAAGAAAAATATGTTTGATGTAACAAATGTATTTCTTATTAGGTTAAGTTTATTTAATTATCATTATTTAACATTATAATAAACAAAAAATTATATTTTCATATATAACTGTTACTCGACATAATTTAACTTAATTTTATTAACCTAGCCTAACCTAACCTAATTATTTAGTACTTATTTGGGTTAAACTGGAACAAGTTAGCAAATAGATATAGGCAAACCAATGTACGCAATGTTAATTTCCGTTAGTTTTAATTAGAACTAAACGTATGAGCACCTAGTAGCAGCTCTTCACCAATCAACGAATCGTAAACCAAACGCACGTGTGTGTTATCAATCATAACTTATCATTAATCGCGGACTGCTACATACGTGTATGTTATGATGTATTTACATAGTCCACGAACTGTACATTAATGGGCATTTACAATAGTGGTCGCAGATAAAACTAATTACACACCTGTTTAGTATTACTACTGCTATTTGCTTTCTGTATTTTTTATGAGCTGCACAGCATCCATAATTTAAAAAAAATGGGTCTTCCAATAAGAGGTTGCACTTCGATATGAAGATTGTAGATTTGTAGATTTCAGTGGTAATTTGTACTGCTATGCTACCTTCATATATATATATTGTACCCCACCGTCTTCCTCTATTCGTTGGTATACTTACCCATTTACAACGCCTCCTCTGGTCCTGATTCCTCTTGGAATTTCAGGATCTGGGTGGGATTCAAAGACTGCATCTTCTCTGCGTTCAAGCAGTGGACTCTAAGCTACATATCTATTTTGCAGAGCAGAGCTTCGCAGCCTTTGAGCAGATGTATGGAGGTTTCCTCTGCTAAGCCACAGAATCTGCATCTATCATCCTCCTCCAGGCCTAGGGCTTTGAGGTGTTTTCTAAGTCTTCAGTGTCACGTCAGGACTTTTGACAGAATTCTAGACTTGTTCCTGTTTAGTTTCAGACAAGCTTTAGTTCTGGTTAAAACATCCCAGCATTACTTTGGATTGTCTTAGTCCAGGAAGTGATTTCCAGTTTTTCATCCATTGTTCTCTTATTTCGCCATCTAAACTTTTTTTGATGATGTTCATACTAGTTCGTTTCCAGCTATACCAGTGTGTCCTGGTACCCAGTATAGCGTTACTTTATTTTCTCACCACAGCCACACAGTCCCATATCAGTTTGGATCTGATGGTGTATGAGCTTATGGCCTTGATGGCTGCTTGGCTATCTGATAGGATAGCAATTTGTTTTTTGCGAGAGTTCCTGTCGAAGTTAAATTGTGCACATCTGTCGATTGCATATACCTCTGTTTGGAAGATACTTGGGTAGATTTCCATGGATTCAAAGTATTTGGTACGAGGTCCAAACATTCCTGCAACAGTTCCTTCCTTTGTCTTCGAACCATCCGTATACCACTTGATAGCACTTTGCTCTATGCGGTATACTGAGGATTTGTCGCTGCAATCGGCTTTACTAAAACACATTGTTGTGTAGTTTTTCTCGCAATAGTATTTGCCTATCATTTCGTCTTTCGGTACTTCTAGACAGAATACCCTGGCAGCGAGGCTGTTCCGGTCTCTGCTCCCGATTACTGGGGACACTCCCTGTTCCTTTACTGAACTTTACAATCGCCGATCTGGCGACCCCCTCCACGACAAGGTGCAACGGAGTCAGATCAAGCAACAGTTTCATTGCTACTGTTGCGCAAAACCCCATCGCCCCCGTAATGCAGACACGTGCCATTCTTTGAATCGTCTCAAGCTGCTTCTTCATAGAGACCAGCTTGGTTTTACTTCCCACGCAACTACCCCGTAAGTGATCGCAGGTCTCACAACCATAGTGTACATCCATCGCAGGATTGTGGAGTTACAACCCAACGTTTTCCCTGCCAGATTTCTGCACACCATCAGAGCGGGTTTGGCTTTTCGTAACTCTTCTTCAGCGTACTTGTTGCATGGAAGTTTACTATCTAGTGTTATACCCAGATACTTCATCTCCAGTTTGTATTTTACTGCCCTCCAATCTAATAGTATGGGCTGTAAGCAGCTTAACCTCATCTTCTTAGTAAGTGGTATCACCATGGTTTTGCTCGTCTTGAGGTTCAGTCTCACTATTTCACACAATCTATAAGTTTCTTTGATGCTTCTCTTTTGATATATAAAACAAAAACGAATATCTTAAGCTAAATCACCGGAACTTTATTTAATTATAAAGATGAGGGTATGCCATTAATAATGGAAAACAATAAAAAAATAATGGAAAACAAGATTAGCCAATGGTCGCCACGTCTACGCTTGCAGGACTATATTCTTTTCATGAAATTCATCACCAATTTGCGGCTGGCACATTACGCACATTGCGGCTGCATGTCCCAGATACCTTCATGAATTCCATCTTTAAGGTCTTGAATCGAGGGTCCAATCACCCCGCCAGGCCAAAAAACCGAACCAAACAGTCACCCGTTGAGGATGAAGTGGCTTTTCAACAATAATTCTTGGGTTTTCCGAGCCCCAAATGGGACAATTCAGCTTATTGACGTAACTTCCGAGGTGAAAATGGACCTCATTACTCAAGATGATTTTTCGATGAAATTCCGGATGAGTTTGATGCATTTCAAGGACCCAATCAGCAAAGACACAACGTTTTTGATGGTGGATAGGCGTGAGTTCTTGTATTAACTGAGCTTTAAAAGCCTTATGGCCTAAGTCTTTATGCAAAATACGGTGTATTGTCGTTTTTGGAATGCCAAATGCCAAATATCGAAGAGAAATGGACAAACCTGCGTTTTCCTCCACACTCTGGGCTACAACAGCAATATTCTCAGTTGTTCTTGAGCGACGTGCACAAGTTCCGTTCTTCACATCACTAACTTGACCCAACAGCTCAAACTTTTACACCAGTTTCACAATTAACTGACGAGAACGTGCTTCAAGACGACCCAAAAATGCTTTAGTTTTGCGAACTGTGACCGCGAAATTCTCCCTATTTTTTAAGTGAATTTTAATAATTTCAATGCGTTGTTGAAGAGTATTTCGTTCTATTTTTTATTAATGGCGTAGTTTTTACTTGTCATCTGTCAAGTAGTTACAGGTTCACTCATGACTACTGTTAAAAAATGAAACCTTTTATTGGAAAACCCTTTATATCGCGAAATCCTTAGTTAAACCTCTTAAAGGTATAAACAACATACTCATAATGTTACAGCTACACCTTTCTCATAAAATATTAATCCATCTTATCAGCATTTACGCACTTACCATGACAGCATCAAATAAAGACAAACTAGCATTCTACGACCAACTTAGTGAAATACTAGGACGTGTGTCTTGGCGACTTTGTTAAGCGACTTGCTGGAAAAGGTTTTCTCGAAAGACATGGTCTTGTTAAATGCGACAAAAATGGAACAACCTTCCTTACGTTAGGTGCTGAATTTAGCCTAAGCATCAAAAATGCATTTTTCCGGCTACCCGAGCAGTATAAAAAGTCATGCTCGATTACATCATCCTTCGATGAAGAGACCTAAGGGACGTCATGAGTACTAAGACCTTGCACGGAGTTCGGGGCAGGACTGATCCCATTTTTATTAGATCCAATATGAGGTTAAACCACAGGCCTGAACGCCGTATTTTAACAAAACGAACAACAAGATGTCAACGAGACTGATTTTTACGAAACTTCACCATATCTAGAGATACGGCAGGAACTTGATGTTGGCTTTAATACTAATACTAATGCCTCTAATACTAAGAAAGTGCGTCAATTGGCAAAGCCTGGCGTATCTACACCGCAACTCTTCAGGAAGTCTTACATACGGAAATCGGTAAGCCGTAGAAAAATTAAACAAGATTATTCCGACACGGTAATACTTACACACTTTACTGGCATGGCAAGCCCAAACGTCTAACAGATCCCACGGAGGTCATACTTCAGTGATGTCTTGAAGCCAGGGATATAAAAGAAGATATAGCATATTAAATACAGATTACCTAATTTTAAGAACTGACTATTTGAACTTGTTTTTCACATATAGGAGGTTGTAACTGTAACTGAAGACTGGAAAGATGAAGTGCTATTAGATTATCAGATTTCGGTGCATTTCTCTTCTTTCTGCTGCCAGCACGATTCTGACCCATCATTTACCGACGGTTTCGATGTTTTGGAAACCAAACAGACTTTCCGGAAGCAAAGTTTATGCTATCTTCGTAGTCAAGCAATTACTAAATAAATGAAAAGATCTAAAACAGATCTGGAACTAGTAATATAATAATACGTACCCCTTGAACATCTTTAATAAACAATGGCACGGAGCCTAGCACCTGGGAAGAGTGGGGTGGATAGGACTCCTTAGCCGTAGTGAAGGCAACCTGTCTAGGGGTGACAACCCCGAATAATAAGCCTCCCAAGCTAACAACTTGGGTAGTATCTTGGACAGTGGCTCGCCACTGTCCCATGAAGAATATTACTCAACTGAGCATGAAGGAAAATCTCACTAAATGCACTAATCCAGGTGGTAACCAATCCACCGTCACCTATGGTGACGTTAGCGGACCTTCGGATTCTGGGGAGTCCGCACCAACATGCTTTAAAGATGAGTCGGAGCATCCTGAAATCACCGGACGTAAACTCAGACCAAGACGGCAAAGCTTCTTCGCAACATTTAATGCCAACTCACTGCTAAAAGTGGGTAAACTGAAACATTTGACAGATTCACTAACACGACACAACATAATACTGACAACAGTACAGGAAACCAGATTTACGGACGAAGATGCCTTCGAGTCCCAAGGCTACAGAATCCTCAAATTAAAAGTGGGTCAGCGGGTAATGAAGAACGTACCCCACTTAGGTAGAGGATTTATAATCAGTCACAGGATACTGCATTCAGTTACTGACTTTACCTCCCCGAGTAGTCGTGTATCCATCCTCTCTCTCAAATGCGGAAACAAGGGCTACAGTATAGTCAATGTGCATGCCCCAATCAACCAGTATAACAGACGCAATCCAGGCAGAACTGATAAATTCTGGGAAGACTTAGAAGATATTATCTCTAAACTTCCAGAGAGGCACACAGTCATACTGCTTGGTGACTTCAATGCTCAATTGGGAAGAGAGAAAAAATACAGAAACATAGTGGGCAATTATCCGGCGCATAAGCGAACCAACCGCAACAGAGAACGATTGGTGAATCTGTGTAGGACTTTTGGGTTGATCATTAAGTCTACAGCCTTCAAACACTTGCCAAGGAAGCAGAAGACTTGGATTTCACCTAATACCCACCTGGATGAACTCCAGATCGATCATGTGGCCATTTCACGAAAATCTCAAAAGGAAATACAAAACGTGAAGGTACAAAGAAACGCCAATCTGTACTCAGACCACTACCTCTCAAAGATCAAAATAAGACTCCAGCCTAGAAACACTAGATTACACAGAACCTCCAAAATGGTAAGATTTGACGTAGAGCGACTAAAGAACAGTCGAGATGTAAGTCAGAGACTGAAAAACATAGACCTAAACAGCTGGAACCAACTGAAGGAGACTCTTTTCAAGGCGGCCAATGAACTCGCCCCTCTCGCTAGAAGAAGGAAGCATCCGTGGTGGACTGAAGACTGTGACAATGCAATAGCCCAAAGACAGATAGCCTGGGTGAAGTGGAATTCTAAAAAGACCAAAGAAAATTGGCATACATTTTTGGTACAAAGAAAGGTTAAAGCCAAGATAATTAGAGGAACCAAACGAACCTTCACACAAATACAACTAACCCAAATTGAAGAGAGCTTTTCTAAGAATAATTGTAGAGATTTCTTTGGAACCTTTAAGCAGGCATTCAGGAAATACGCTCCGCCAAGCCTCCACTTCAGAGACTCACAAGACAAACTGGCTTATAACGACAAGGACAACTGCCACTTTTTGGCTCAGTACTTTAAAACTCTACTCAACTGTGACCCACCCAGCGAAGACTTCGAATATAAACAAACCACACCACACCCAGACTCCCCCTTCATTGGAAGAAGTTGGCCAGATCATTCAACTTCTTAAGAGTAATAAGGCAGCTGGAGAGGACTCTATCGTTGCTGAACTGTGGAAAGGTGCTGCAAACAATGCCAAGCTAACCGAGATCATCCAGGACATCTGGGAAACAGAGAAATTACCACCCGATTGGAAATCTGCTCTGATCCATCCGCTACACAAAAAGGGAGATTTTACTGATCTAAACAACTGCCGTAGAATTTCACTCGTCCCGGTAACATGCAAGATTCTCTCGAAGGCGTTACAAACAAGGGCAGAAAATCAGTTGGATAGTCAACTGGGAGAATGCCAGGAGGGGTTCAGAAAGACCCGACCCTGTGTTGAACAGATCCTCAATCTTCTTAAAACTATACTTGCATACTCCAAGATGAGAAACCGCAAGGAGGTCGTCACCTCTGTTGATTTTAGGAAGGCCTATGATTCCATTGATAGAGAAACGCTTAACAAAGTACTCCAGGAACTAGGGCTAGACAACAAAACCCGCAGACTCATCCTAGAAACTTTGACCAATACCCATGTCAAGGTTAAATTTAGAGGCCAGATTTCAGAAAGCTTCGAAATAAAAACTGGAGTGAGACAGGACTGGACAGGAGATGGACTTTCCCCACTTCTCTTAAACTGTGTCCTTGGAAAGGTTATGAGAGAGTTATAAACAATTTGGGTGCTCAGCGTGGTATCTACCTGGGACGTAAGAACTATGGACTGGTTGTAGATTGCCCTGGCCTTTGCAGATGACATGGCACTGTTTGCTGATTCTGTTGAGATGGCAACAATGCAGGTAAACTGCCTCAGAAAACAGGCTGCCAAAATGGGTCTTCAAGTGTCGCTGGAGAAAACAGAATTCTTCAGCAACATCTGAAAAGCAAACAGAGAGATGTTACTAAAACAGGGAAACATCAAGAGGACTGAGAAATTTAAGTATCTCGGCGAATGGATTGAACCCAACTTATCAGAAAGAGCATCATTATCCAAGAGAGTCAACAAGTTAGAACTGCCTATCGACTGACTAAGAACACTTACAATAAGAAATGCCTGTCACGCAACCTGATACACATCAGTCTTACGAGCAGAAGCCTTGTATGCCATGGAATGTCTTTCCTTGAACCGAAGAGGTCTAGTAGAGAAATTGTAAATCAGAGAGAGAAGAATCCTCAGGAAGATCCTAGGTCCGGTAAAGAAAGATGGGGAATTCCGAAGGCGGCATAACTATTATCTCTACGAACATATTGAGATGCTCTCTGACTGTACAATGAAAAGAAGAGTAGCTTTCTATGGCCACGTTGCAAGATTGCCTAAAACGACTAACAAACCGTCTGTTCACCTTCTGGCAAAACAAGAAGCTTCGTACCACTTGGATGACAGAAACCGAGAAGGATATTAAAGAACTGGGAATAACACATCTCAAAAACAGACAGCCTATTTGTTTGATTTTTCTTATGTGTGCATATGAAAGTCAGCATTCCGTCGAGCTCGACACTATGCTGGCTGCGTTTCTTAATCTACTGATGCCAAGACCTATTTTCAGTTTGTATCATATTGATCTTTGTTTAACTAAACCGACTGACGTGGTTTAGCTTGTTTAGTTTTTTCGCATTATTGTCGAAGGTAAGCCACCAATCTTTAGTCTTTTTAATTGACTTAAGCTGCTCTTGGTTATTAGGCCAGTTAAGTCCATTTTGTTTGAAGTCTAGCTCCAGAGTTTGTCTCCACTGTGCGGTATCTGGGCACAAAAAGATGATGATGGGAAAGGGCATCAAAAACAGACAGTCTGTGAGACGCACCCCGAAGGAAGTCCGTGGATTTCAGGAAAAACCTCGAAGGAAAGGTACCCCCTGGACAGAAGAGAGAAAGGGGTTACACCGGCAGAAGATGCGACAATACAGGGCAAAGGTCAAAGCCTAACAGTTGAACAAGCGTGGTCCAAAGTAGGCCTATTTTAAAGAAGAAGAAGAAGATAAATGAAAAACACACACTCTAATTATGCTTTGTTATTGTGGAAAGGCCGTTAAACCTAAACTAACCTAAAATCATGTTCTCAACCCTGATGTTCTCAGATTTTATGTGTTTATATGGCAAAAGTCGGATTTTGTCATGAATACGGAGATCAAAGAGGAGATCATCATCGTCAATAAACAAACATAATTTGTTGTCAACATTTTATATATTGAAATGATTGAAATAAGTGAGCCGTTTTTGAAAGTGACCTAACTCCATTTATGTTCGAATCGAGATATTGAAGTGTTTGCGTTGGATTAAATTTAAAAATATGGGTAACAGATAACATAGTAGAATAATATTTTGGTGTCAAATTTATCACCCCAATTTGCATATTTAACGTTATTTAAGAAGATGTTTTTCATGGCTGTAAATGGACTTGGGCCACTTTCAAAATCAATGAAATCATCTTTCCCATTCCTAACAAAGCACAAGTCCATCCATACATAAAATTTTCCTTGAAATTAGGATAAATGTATACACTTTTAAGTTATAAAATCAAGAATGATAAATAACAGTTGTTAAATAATTTTTACTTTAATATTAATATTGTTTTATTATTATTTAGTCTTCTCCAGTTTTTGTATGTAGGAGGGATATAAAATAATTATTGTGGGCAGGTGGTATACAATGTGGTATACAAAGGTGGTATACCAAAATTCCTTGAGGTTTGTATTTGAGGTTCGTGAGTGTACTCGTATTTTTTTAATTTTTTTTATTTTACATTGAAATTCATATTCAAAGATTCATAAGTTTTCACTTGGGATATTTTATTATATTCATATTCTCATACAGTTAAATAAAATTAAATTTTGTTAATACAATTTAATTTGTTAATACAAACAAATTATTAACGAACTTCTGAAAATTACAATGGTATTTCAGGAGACCCATAATAATCCCTTAGCAAATCGAAACTGAAATTTGAAATTAAAATGTTTATAATAAATTCATTGCAGATAGATAATTCAACTGCTACTTTAATAATTAAACATAAAGCTTACGAGATCACATAAACTTTAATTGCATATTTTCCACATCGGTTTGAAACTCTCTCAATGGGACTTACGCCACTTTCAAAATAAACTTTTTCATCACTTCATTATCCCAGCAAATTTTGGTATTACAAAATCTTAATGAATTTAAATATATTAGTAACAAGTTACTTCAGTATAAAAAGATCAAGTAAAAACCTAACTATTAAGGTAGCTAACTCAATATTTTTGAAAAATGGACTTAGGCCACTTTCAAAATAAACGGCTCAAGTAATGCAAAAAATATTACATAAATAATGAACGGTTCTCTTCTGTTATTTCCAGAAGTCAATTAAAATTATATCGGAATTTCCCATCAGTAGAAATTTACGTCAAGTACATTATTTGTTTTGACAAATAATAATTAAATAAACAACATATACATTTATTTTATCCTTGTCTGCATGTTATTATAAAATGAAAAATCAATGAAAATAAGTATGGCTCAAAAAAATATTACATAAAAAGCGAACATTCCTTTTCTTTTTATTTCAAGAAGTCGATTAAATTTTATATATTTAAATAAATTAATTATTTATTCAAAAACGTCGACAAAATTACGCCATAAGAAAATACCGAATACAATTTAATGAAGATTAATTAAGAATATGTAAATATAGAAAATTAATATTGTTCTTTGAAAAACGACTTAACTAATTAAATAAATATAATTATTGTGTTTTCTTTTTAGAAAATAACAAATCAAATAAAAATTCACGTCCAATTTTTACTAACCAAATTAACGAAAATAATTACTAAAACGAAAACGAAATTACGAAACGATTACTCCCCGAGAAATCAAAAAAATGTATAAGTTTTGTGATCGACGATCAAAAAAGAATCAGCACAGTGGCAATGGCGATCATCACAGATCCTAGAGGAAAATCCTTCAACGCCGAACATAATATGAGGTAGCAAGGTTTTTACGGCTCCGTCATCCTCCACCGCACTGCTAATTACTTTAACTTTTTTTTTCTTCGCAAAACGAGATGATGAATATATGTTATCTACGAATATATTTTATCTACGGCCACTATTGTAAATGCCCATTATTGTACACTTCGTGGACTATGTAAATACATCATAACATACGTATGTAATAGTCCGCGATTAATGATAAGTTATGATTGATAACACACACGTGCGTTTGGTTTACGATTCGTTGATTGGTTGAGAGCTGCTACTACGTGCTCATACGTTCAGCGCCCCCCGTGCCACAATTCAAACTAACGGAAATTGGCATTGCGTACATTGGGTTGCCTATATCTATGAGCCCGCTTATTCCAGTTTAAACCAAATAAGTACTAAATAATAAGGTATGTAATCATTAAGAATGTATTTCTTATCATTACTATCAAGTTAAATAATGTTGAGTAACAGTTATATATGAAAATACAACTGTTTGTTTATTATAATGTTAAATAATGTACCTAATAAGAATTAAATTTGTTAGATCAAACATATTTTTCTTATTAAACAGAAACAAATTATATAAAGTCGTAGATAAAGTATAGTACATAACTAGAATTGTAAGGCAATTACATTACGCGGGTCGTGCGTAACTGTTCTGCTCTTACGTAATATGCTTCTTACAACTCTCGTTACGTAATATACTATTTTGTGTCGCAAGCTCCAAATAATGATTTACGTGATTTGATTCGCAAGTGTATCCTAGAGGAAAATCCTTCAACGCCGCACATAATATGAGGTAGCAAGGTTGATACGGCTCCGTCATCCTCCACCGTACTGCTAATTACTTTAACATTTTTTTCTCAAAAAGAGCTGATGACTGTAATATTTGTATCGCAAGCGCCAATTAATGATTTACGTGATTTCATTCGCTAGTTTCTTCAAATTTGTAACGCTTTGTAGTTTCTTTGTAGTAATTTAAAATAATATGTTGTATTTTATTTTTAATAACTTCTCAGATGTGAGTCCTATGTCATTAATCATTTGGAGTTATTGAGATTGAGTTACCTTGTGGCGTTGCCATATGGAGTCCTGCTAGAAGACGTACTTTATTTGATTTTTTAAACCGCTAGTGAAATAAAAAAATATTTAACAATCCAACTCATTAAATATCTTCCAATAAAATTGCTCTATTCTGGGATTCTAAACCAATATAAATAATTATTACCTATCAAAAGTGAATATTCTGAAAATAATTTAGGATCCTTGACAAATCTGGTCCTCCAGTCAAAAATTATTTAGCTTATTACAAGGAAACAATATGGCTGGCTGATGTCCAAACTTAAATTTCCACCTTCTCAACTTGTTTCGTCGTAATAATTGTTATAACACACAATATGCTGTTATAACACACAATATGCTGTTATAACACACAATATGCACACAATTTGTCAATATGCAAGCAATTTACGCTTTGTTTGTTTTTTATTACTCATGTGGAATAACTACTATTTTGGCGCCCGGTTTTTGCGATAAATGGCTGTTTGTCAATTCAATTATTTAAACTAATTTAAGCGCATTGGAAATATTCATTACGCAAATTATGCTTGGCGCACGCAAATATTCAATAAAAAGCGCTACGTTTCCTTAAAAATCAATTGAATAACTAAAATAAACACAATCAAAACTTCAATATTGAAAAAGTGACGTGAAAGTGACTGAAATTTTTTTTCATTACCAAAGAAAATTAAAGAAAACGTTTTATAATGAGTGTAAATGGTGATATCGGAGATTGATGAGAGTTTTTTTGACCAATCCACACCACCCGAGACAATTGAAAAAGCAAATTCAAAAAAGACAACTTACCGCCCTTGTTGCACAATATACTATTTTTTATTTGTTTTTCTTAGCGATGTGGTTGCTACAGAAAAATTAATCAGTCAACTGCGACAATTGAAATTTTTGATGAATTCTTTGGATTCTCTAGCCAAATACAAATCGTGGTCTGACTCTTTTGGCAATTTTTGTCAGTCACTTTAATTCGTAGCTTTTGGCTTTTAGCGTTTTTAAAAAGCTACTCATTAACAGAATGACAAAAATTGACGACAAGTATTCGACAATCCAAATCATTAAATATTCTCCAATCAAATAGTTCTAATCTGAGATTCTAAACCAATCAAACGTGATTAGGCTCCTCGGTAATTTATGCTTGTCTCCCTGTCAAAAATTTCGAAATTGAAATATCATATAAATGTCACATCTCATAAATGTTATAAGATTGTGATTATTACAACAAAACAAGGTGAGCAAGTTTGGTCATTCAACATCGACTGATTTTATACTTGCTTAACTTGAATTTCCAAACCTTCACATCTTGTTTTATTGTATCAATCACACATTTATAACTAAGGTGGCCATACGTCCACAATTTTTCGGTATAGCCCCGAATTTTCATTAATTTTTTGGATTGTCTAGCCAAGTTCAATTTAACCAAATATTAATTAATAAACCAAAATTGAATAAAATAAGTTAATTAGATAAAACATTCCGTATCATTAAATGTTTTTGGCATAATGTTTTAAATCATTCGAAAGAGGATGTTTCATTCTACCAGAATCTATGTTTTGTTTTTTGGAAAAGTTGATTTATATTAATTTTCACATAATTGAAATGAAATATATACATACATACATACATAAGAGAAAAATGAGCATTTTCGACACCTTCATTTTGCTTTGACAAGGTTCCGTCGCCAGGCCCTTCTTTCCCACTGGGCACTCTGGGCACGTGCTCAGAAATGGCTGTCAGAAATGGCTGAAATAAGATTGGACTCCAGATTTCTATTAAAAAGACAAAATATATGACGAACATCTGCGATGAACCTGAATGGATGATCACCAATCTGGGAAAAATTGGACGAGTCAAGAATTTCATGTATCTCGGTGAAGTCATCCAGAAGAATGGATTAGAAGAAAAAGCAATTAATGTTAGGATATAGAAGTTAGACCAGGCATACCAACTGACAAAAATTACCTACGAAAGGCCGTACGTATTTTTTTTCTATTTTATTATTTATATAACCCGACAAAAGGTAGGAAGTCGAAAGTATCCCAAAGAAGGCAGAATAAAAACAATTGAATTTTATAATGCTATTAGAGTGAATAATCTTTCAAAGTTATAAGATGTAAAGTTTTGTAGCAGCTTGCTGATTTTTCTTAAAATCCAAAGTGTAAAACGGAAAATTAATCAGGTAGAGGTGATGTTATCAGAGTACAAACCAATATTTGTGTGTATGGCAGAGACATGGCTGAGTGAGGATTTTGTCAATCAAATTCACATAGAAGACTATAGTTTAATAAGCTCATTTTGCCGCAGAAACACTAGTGGTGGTGGGGTTGCGATTTGGGAAAAACATGGTTTTGACGGGTTTAAAGAAAAAAGGAATTTAAATTGTGTAGAGAAAGAAATAGAAATATGTGGCGTGGAATGGAATAGAAATAATCATAAGACATTAATTATAGTGGTATATCGTCCACCGTGCGGTTGTTACTCGTCGTTCATGACTATAATGGAAAAAACACTAGACAGTATTATTAATAAATATAATGAAGTCATAATAACTGGTGATTTCAATATACATTTCGAGTGGTCATCAAAAGAAAAATACAACATTGAAAATCTAATGCGGTCATGTGGATTAATTGGACAAATAAAAGAATATACAAGAACTACAATCAAATCACAAAATATTATAGATAACATCTTCGCACGGTCAAACTACCTATCAGACATTACAGTAAAGAATACAATATGCTCATATCACAAGCTAATACTCGTTGGCAACGCAAATAATCAAAATAAAGTTTACAGTCATGAAGTGAAGCTCAGAAGAAACTTTTGTACAAAGAACAAGGAAAGGTTCCAAATGAGTCTCAGTGAAGAATCGTGGGAAAGCTGTTACGCCACAGAAGACTGCAACGAGAAAGCCTCAGAATTTATTCAAATTTTACAGTTTCATTTCTTTGAATGTTTTCCTCTGAAAAAGATAACACCCTCCCCTAGAACCTGGGTAACAGGCGAAGTAAGAACTTCCAGCAGAAAATTAAAAGATTTATTTGTTCTACAGAAAAAAATTCCTATATTAAAACAACAATATTGAATGGACAAGAACAAACATCGGATACCCGTAGTTGAAACTAAAAGAAAATTCTATAATAATAAAATAAATAAAGCCTCCAATAAACAGAGAGCGTTATGGCAAACAATTAATGATATATCCAACAAATCCAAAGACAATAGGATCATAAGTATCAAAGAAAATAATAGGACCATAACTAATTTGGAAGAAATAGCTAGAAGATTTAATATACTCCAAAATTCTCCAGAAAAAATAGCAAACAATATTAAGCATACTGACATAACGAATGATCACATGTTTCACAACAACAAAAGCATGTTTCTAGCAGAGTTCTCAAAAAGTGAAATTACTGGCATCATTCATAAATTAAAAAATAAAACAAGTTCCGAATCAGATGACCTTCCATGCAATATTATCAAAGAGTTTTATGAAGAACTAATAGATGCAATAGCTGATATTGTAAACTGTTCCTTTAAAAACGAAGTTTTCCCGACTATCCTTAAAACTTCTAAGATAATTCTCTTGCATAAAAAAGGAGACAGAACAGAATTGAACAACTACAGACCAGTAGCCATGGTGTCGGTGCTATCAAAAATCATTGAATATTGCAAGGAATGCAGAATAATTCCATTTATAAGAAAACACAATATAATTCCAGTGCAGCAACATGGCTTCTGTAAGTCAAGATCAACCACGATCGCTATTGAACAATGTTACAATATGATTATAAATGAGGTGGATGATGGGAAATGTCCAATAGGCATTTTTTGTGATCTGTCGAAGGCCTTAGACTATGTACCTCATTTAAATTTGATTGATAAACTTTATACATACGGATTCAGAGGGAAAACGGGTGAATAGTACTTCACCTACAATACCAACATGTGTATGTGTTCCACAAGGAACAGTGCTAGGTCCAATCCTATTTTCAATTTTTACTGCAGATATGGTACAGTACATTGGAGCTGATACATGCACTTTATATGCCGATGATACCAGCGTTATTGTTCACGGAAATACCATAGAAGATTCAGCAAGAATGGCTAAAGTAGTACTAAGCAAAATGGAAATATGGTTTGCTGCCAATAATCTACACCTAAATACTGACAAGACAAAATATATAATCTTTAAAACTAATTGAAAGAGAGGACTTAACGAAGACTTAAATCTACAATTATATAACAGTGTACTACAAAGAACTAGTAGTATACAATTTCTAGGAATTTTTCTAGAGGAAAATCTACAATGGAAGAAAACAGCAGATGCCATCATACATAAAATAAACACTAAAGTTTATATATTAAGGAACCTTCGGGAAATCTTAGGCAACTGAATGCTAATGAATATATATTATGCTGAAATTGAATCAGTGCTTACATATGGTATACTATTCTGGGGACATACGACGCACCTATAACGTGTTCTCATAGCACAGAAGCGAGTTAGTCAGGGTCTTTGCAAGAATTATTATAACTCAATCATGCAGGCCACAATTTAAAAACTATAATATACGTACAGTGCCCTGTATATATATATATATATATATATGTATATATATATATATATATATATATATATTAGACTTGCAACGTATATTCGGCTATTATTCGGTATTCGGCCTATTCGGCTACTTTTATCCTATTCGGCCGAATACCGAATATCTAGGTACTATTCGGACGAATACCGGATACTTTAGTAAGATGTTTTGTTGTGGTCAAATAATTAATAAAATGAAAATATTGATTTATTTTATAATAATAATTTATTTTTCTTATAATCATTAAAGTAGTTATAGTTACATAATCAACTTCCGTATTATAAAAATTAACAAAAAGTTAGGTATTAAATAAATGTTTATTATGTTATGTTTTATAAATTACAAGTGGAAGATTATGGTGCAGAAAGACTAATTTTTCTGCATTTTCAGGCAGTAGTTTGCTTCTTTTCTTCTCGTAGACATTCCCAGCTTCGGAGAAAACACGCTCTGAATAAACACTACTTCCTGGCGCAGACAAATACTTTGCTGAAAGATTTACCAAACATGGAAATTTATATTTTCTTGCTTGCCACCATGTGTATGGATTGTCGTGACGTGATATGTTCTTAATACTTAAATAAAGGTCTATTTCAGTTGCAACTGCATTCTTTCCTTTCGGTGTCCAGGTATGAGCTGTGTTTTTTTCTGCAACCACCTCATCGAAGCAATCCATAAAAGATGAGTGAATAGCCTGGCTTAGACTCTGCTCTTCGGTTCTCATCTTCTTGGCCGGAATAGGGGACGAATTTGCTCTATTGTCACTGCTTGTTTCACAGTTCATCTTTAGGCTATCGATTAAAATATACTGCTTTACTTTTTCTCTTTGCAGTTCACTGGTGAAAACATTCATTTTAAAGCGTGGGTCTAAAGCTGTAGCCACCAAATAATTTTTGCTTGTTATGATGTCCTCAAATCGTTCTTGTAACCCTTGTTGTATAACAAGCCTCGCTTGGTTTAATTTTGGTGTTAGCTCTGATGTGCTCGTTTTATCGTAGTATCGCATTAATGTAACAACATACGGAATAATTTCAGAAATGCAAGCGTATCCGTATAATTTTTGTAATTTCCTCAAATGCTTGTAATAATTTCAAAAGTTGCTCTAAAAGCTCCCATTGTACAGCAGTCAGATTGGCAATATCACAGTCCGTGAGATAGAGTAAAACGGCCCGGTTTTGTTCCATTAACCTTGCAAGCATATAATAGGTGGAATTCCATCGCGTAAAGACGTTTTGCACCAATTCATGCTGCGGGAGATCCAAATCTTTTTGAATAGAATGCAGTTTAATCTGTGCAGTGCCAGAATGATTGAAATGAGTTACGATCCTTCTACCTGTTGCTATCATTTGAGTCACATTTGATTGAGCCTTCAGACAATTGTTAACAATTATTTGAAGAGTATGAATGAAACAACGCACTGAGGCCAACTCTGCATTACTAACAGCTTTTACTATGTTTCGTCCATTATCATGAACAACAACATGAATTTTTGCCAGCTGGATGTCCCACATACTTGCAATTTTCTGTAAACTAATCGCTATGTTTCGTGCTGTGTGTTGTCCCTCAAAATGCTGGATGCTCAATCTCAATACTACATGCTTAACATTGAATTCACGATCAATAAAGTGCGCAGTAAAACTTAGAAAAATGTTTTGATTATGCAAGCACGTCCACATGTCGCATGTCACGGAAATATAATCAGTTTCTGAAAGTAATTTTTTAATAGTTTCAACCACCTTATGATATATTTCTGGAATTATTTTGTATAAAAAGTAAGGGCGGCATGGTATTTTATACCACGGCAAAGCGTTATTAATCAATCTTCTAAAACCAGTCCTTTCTACGATATTTACTGGTTCATTGTCAAGTGCTATCATTTCGGCAATTAAGAGATGGTATTTTTTAACCTTGGGGTCATTAATATCCCATGATTTACGTATTTCATAACATTCTTTAAGACTCAATTGCTTTTTTGATGTCGAAGGTTGATTTACATCTGTATCTTGGCCCGTTATTTCTTGTCCCTTAGGAAGCGTAGTCAGCAACTTACGGTGTTCGTCGCAGTGTTTATTTTTCAAATGATTTATCATTCCTGATGTAGTCGCCTTCTTTCCAACGCCACCACGAGAAATTTTTATTTCGCACAATTTACAGACAACACTTTTCGCATTATTTTCATCGTCCTCGAAGTATGTCCAAATAGTCGATTTTTTTTAGAAGCCATAATCGATTATTATTAGTAAGATTTTAGACAGCGCGGCGTTAGTTCAAAACAAACGTACGGGAAACAAACAAGTTTTCCCGCCACACGCCGGCCGAATACTTTTGCCTAATATTCGGCTATTCGGCTAGAAAACCCGCAGAATATTCGGTATTCGGCGTGTGGCCGAATATACTATTCGTTGCAAGTCTAATTATATATATATATATATATATATATATATATATATATATATATATATATATATATATATATATATATATATATATATATATATATATATATGTATATATATATATATATATATATATATTTATATATATATATATAAGAGAACTGGCGTCCTATGTATACAAAATTAAACAGCGATTTAATAATTACATATACTAAAAGAGTTTGGTACGCCTTTCCGGGAGGGGGCGGGATAAATGCGTCAAATCGGGTTTGTAGAATGAAAACGTACGTTTTGAGTGATTCTCGAAAGAAATTTTGCCGGGACAAAGTGGTAAAATGTTTAGAAAACTCCAAACAATTGACTAATCTTTGAGAAATTGTGGTGCCGCCGAAGGCGGCGGGGGTGCGGCGCGAAAACAAAATTCCCGTTTCTCGGCCGCCGAGCGGCCGAATTTGGACCGATCGCGACGCGAATGGTTCTATCTGGAGCGCCGATTTTTTCCGCATAAAACTGCCATCTCAAATTTTCGAGTCTTTGCTGAAAATTTGGAAAAAAGTGCGACAAACCGAAAAAAAAATATCGCAAAAAACGATCTTCTTTGACGTTCTATTGCGAGCCGACCGCTGAACAGAACGCTTTCCCGTTTGCGAGTCCGGTTTCGTAGGTTCTTTCTCTCTGGATCTTCGAAGAGGCCGTGCAAATTTTTGCGAAAATGGCCGTGCGGTACATTTTTTGCAAAACCGGACGTTATCGATAGAGGTCGACGGTATCTTGCGTACGATGTGCCGATTTGCCGATTCGCAGAAACCACGAGGTCGCCACGGCCGATAGTAGCAAACCGGTAGGATGTCAATCCGCAATCGAGATCTTCAAAAGTACAAATGGCACAACTTCCTGCCCTACAGTGGCAGATCGAGAACAGATTGGACCGTTCCATAGGCTATTAAATGTTGCAAAAAGTTCGCAACTGCCAAAGTTATTGCAAAAAAACTAAATTCGCATTTTGAGTTCTAGCTAAGAGGCGCATGCGAATATTTCAGAAATTTTTGAACGGTGTCCTTCCTCCGGAAATTGCCGAACATTCTGAAACTAAGTTTCCACGTTTCACTTGCACTGTGCGCCTCCCAGAGCCCTGGGAATTGTCGCCCATTTTTCGCACTTCATATTTCATCCGTCTTTCAACTTTAGCAACTTTTACTACGGCAATTCGCAAATTTCAACTCTTTTCTGCAAGGGTTGTAAATGTCGCTTCTTCGTCGGCTGCGGTTCCGCGTGGGCGAATTTTCCAAAATTCCTCAAATTTCGGGTACGTCAAAATCGGAATTTTTTTGCTGCAACGAAGAACACCAATCGGTGGTAACACATTTCCGCTCTTTCACCTGTAAGTCCCGTCGCAAGATGATTCGAATTTTCAATTTTTTCTCCGCATTTTCTGAACAAAGAATTCACCAAGAAAACACATCGGCGCTACTGGCGGGACGCAAACACAAGCGTCAAGCCAAATGTCAGTCAGTTGAAATCTGCTGCGACCGCTGAAAAATTTGTTTTCGGACTTTTCGAACAATTCTGACCGAGAAGAGACCCCCAAGCAAATTTCACACAGAAAAGTTGGTTCTTGAAATCAGTGAAAATCATTTTGGAACATGTGATATTAGTGGAATTATGTGCCAAAATATTTGTGGTTATTTAAACTATTTTTCTATTCCGAGTTTTAAATGTATTTAGTTTCGTAATAAACTTTTTTTTGTGACAAACAAATTAACAAGTATTTTATTTATCCTGGGTGAAAAATCCAAATCTTTGACCAAGTTTCTCTCTATTTAAATTGATGGCTGGTTTCATTAAAACAATTTTTTAATAGGTTCTACACCATGTGGAACAATGAAATTGAACACGTCTCTAGAGAAAAAATCTATCTGTCCAACACCTTAATATCTAACATCATTTTCGAAAAACATTTTTTCTGGCGGGCGGCTGCCGTAACATATTGCAATTCTTTATTGACGTCTGGATTCATTTAAAAAATAATTTTAGTAAGTTTCACACCACGTGGAACAATAATTAGTAATTCTATGATATCCCTCAGTTATTTACAAAATATATTATCCGGCGGGGACCGCCGCCTCTCAAAGTCAACGCAGCACAGAAGACAACCCATTCACATTACTGTATTTTAAAAACTGCAACAGATTTATTCAAAAATCTTTCAATTCTATATAGCGCATACATTTATCTATCGAAATTGTCATTTTGAAATCTTCGTGGCCGATAGCCTTGGCACAGGATCTTTTATAAATACAGAAAATTGTTCCAATTCTAAATAACGCATACATTTATCTATAGAAATTGTCATTTTGGAATATTTGTGGTCGATAGCCTTGACACACGACATTTTTTAAATTCAGGCATTTGTGTCAAACTCTCTGAACGCAACACATCCTGTGCCAAGACTATCGGCCACAAAGATTTCAAAATGACTATTTCGATAGATAAATGTATTTTACACTGTTCTATAAAGCAGATTTTCTAAAAACCGTTTTTGGTGAGGAATTTTTTTTGAAAACCTCCAACCACATTTAAACCATTTAAACCCATGTAAATTGATAATCGAAATTCAGAAAAAAAATTTTTGCATTTTATATTATTGCTTTTGTGACTAAACCGAAGGTGTTTACAAAATTTGCAAAGAATACTTTTTTGTAGACACCGACGTCCTACATCGGAGATATCTCGGTTATGATTTTCTATTTTGAGGGGTTGACGAGATATTTGCAAAACAACTCCGAGGACAAAATAATTTTCTACGCCGTACCCATTGCACGGGGAGCGTTCAAGTTTTTTCAGCTGATACTTCTGGTGGATACTCACATTCAGTAAAAGTTTCATTGAAATCCTTACTGGCTTAATAATTTTTTTCGAAATTTTTGAATATTTTAAAATTTTCGTCTTCGGTTTTGATTGGAATTCTTGATTGACATGTCTGGATTTAAAAAAAAATATTTTAGTAAGTTTCACACAACGTGGAACAATAAAATTTGACGCATTTGTAAAGAATTAGTCAGTCTGTGACATTCCTTAGTTCGTTTTGCAAAATACTTTATCTGGCGGCGGTCGCCGCCCCACAAACTCGGACTTTAACAAAAAGTAATAAATTCAAATAACTATAAACAGAAAACTGCAACAGATATATTCAAATTTCTTTCAGATCTACATAAAATATACATTTTTCTATTGACTTTGAGGTTTTGGTTTCTTCGTGGCCGATAGCCTTGACACATGATTCTTTCTGTACCCCTTGAAAAAAAAATGCATTTTATATTTTTTACTTTTGTGGCTAAACCGAACAATTTTACAAAACTTGCAAAGAATACTTTTTGTAGACACCGATGTCCTACATATGGAGATCCCGTATATCAACATTTTCTATTTGGAGGCGTTGACGAGATATTTGCAAAAAATCCTCATAAGCAAAAATAATCCCTCACACCGCCACCATTGGCGGCGGAACGTTCAAATTTGGCCAGTGGGTATTTCATGTGGCCACCTACATTCAGAAAAAGTTTCATGGAAATCCTTGAAGTGTTAATACATATTTTGTCAATTTTTTAATATTTTGAAATTTTCGTATTCGGTATTGGTTGCAATTCATGCTTGACATGTCTGGATCTGTTAAAAAAAATATTTGAATGTTTCACAGTATGTAGAAGAATAAAATTTTACAAATATGTAGAGAAAGGATCATTCTATCAAGTCATCTTAGGAATTTCGCAAAATATATTATCTGGCCGCCGCCACTCAAACTCTAAGCGGTAGACAATGTAAGACATTCAAATTACTATAGCTTAAAAACTTGGACAGATGTATTCAAAATTCTTTCAGTTCTGTGCAGCTTATACTCTCGATGAAAAATAGGATAATGTGGTAAGGATTGTTGGTGTTGGCCTACAACTTTGATGAAAAAAAAAACAACTTGAATAAACAATATATGTTGGTTATGTTGATCGTCAAAGTAAACAATATCAGTGTCAGTTAATAAATGTATTGGTTATGGAGTTTACAGTTAGATTTTAGTAACTTTTACACCACAGCTGTTTTTTTTTTGTGTTGTAAGACTTAGTACCTAATATCACATCGTTATTTACAGTAACTTTCTCTTATCAATGCTGGCAGCTTTTCATTTCTAATATCACTTCTTTAAATATACTAACTTTGATTCCAGACAGTTAGTAACATTGTATGAATAAATTCATTTAAAAACTGATTATGTTGTTTTTGATGTTTAAAAAAATATTTGTTTAAATCAGGAATCGTCCAATTTGCAATTTCTCTTATTTTCACACATACACAACCCAGGTGGCACTAAAAGCGCCACAACAGTCGCACATCCTTCAAATCTGCTTGAATCACATACTCATGAAAAATCATGTGACAGGCACTTCAAGAATATTATTATTTGTTTGTTACTATTTTATATATTGTTGTTACTTCTTTAATATTGTTGTTAGTATTACAACTATACTATCTACAACAATCGTTTCACCCACATCAACTTTTCCACCCTATTCACTATTCCATCCAGAACAACTCTTCCGTCCAAAGCAATACGATGCGCATGTACTAGTTTAAAATAAAATAAAATAAAATAGATAAAAACTTCAATATACACAACATAAATACAAGAAATGCCTCAAACTACCGGATGCCAAGGAGTAACTTATCACTGTGCAGTGGAGCACCAAATAGATTTGGAATAAAAATTTATAACAATCTGCCCAACTTCATCCAAGAAGCCAAAACTTCAAAACTCTTTTAGAAAAATGACTAAGGATATTTTAAGTGAGAAGTGTTATTACTCCATAGACGAGTTCTTAAAAGTGAAAATTGATATGACTAGTAATAATTAGAGGTCGGACTTTAAGGCCGCAAAAACTATCAGAAAAGGTGGGCAAAAAGGCAAATAAATTATTGAAAAAAGGCTTTAAATCTACAGTTTTAGGTCGCTAAAAAGGCCATTACTTACTCAAAATTTTATTTATAAATTTTAATTTTTGTTGGAATCTAGGTCAGTTCTTGGGTATTTGCAACAATGATTAATACTCTTAGTCTTTTTTAAAAGGTTTCGTCCATTATTTTCGGACTTCTCCAAAGAAGCTACAACATTAAGAAGCTACAACATTACATAATCTTCCACTTACCGAATTATTTCTATAAAATTAAATTCACCGTCATAAAATTCAAATTATTAAATTTTGAATTTTATGACGGTGACATTTAAATAAGTTATTTATTGTGAACATGTAATGTTGTAGCTTCCTTGAAGAAGTCCGAAAATATAGGACAAAACGTCGGAAAAAAGACTAAGAGCATTAATCATTGTTTCAAATACCCAAGAACTGACCTAGATTAAAAAAATTGGAACGAGAACCTGAAAACATTATAAATTTTAATTTTCATTAATTGTTATTTGTGTAGCACACCATCAGTTTTTCTAAATTATCTTCTGTCAGCCGTTGACGACGGTCAGATAATATGGTCTTGTATATGGAAAATGACCTCTCCACATCGCACGATGTTAGTGGTGCAAATTTATAATTTGGGATGTGTGATATGGTCAATTTTTCTGGCATTTCAGCATTTTCGCCAGCCAATAATTTTGAAATATCATTCAGAAAAGCAAATCCAGTGTTTTTATTTATTACTTTTGTCAATTTTTCGTATGCTTTTCGACCCACTTGTCCTGGGGTTGACATCAGGGACTCCGTTACATTATTGATAATGCCAATTGTTTCCACCAAAGGTGAGGTATTTGTTTCAAGTAGCTTTATACCATCAACAAGAATTTTGAAATTACGCTTGATATAAATTAAATCGTTTTTGATGTTCGGTTTCGCAAAGTACATTTTTGCATCTTTTATAGCCCTAGCCGCATCAGAATCAAAATCTTGTATTATCTTAAAGATTTGAAATTTACTAGTAGGAATATTTTCAACAAATAGAGAATCAAGTCTTTACCTGTTTAATTGATTCAAAATTGTCGCAATAAAAGAAGGCAGGTTACAGCCAAGTGCCCCATCGTGTTATTATTGGCTCAGGAGGCAGCGGTAGGCCATCTAAATGGTCTCTATATACTTGAATTCTTAACGGAGATTTGAGAAATACCTTTTTTGTGCTGGCAATTAGTCCGTTTACGTTTTCATATTCGTTGCGTATTACTTCACATACCAAATGCAATGCGTGAGCTAAGCAAGTGACATGTATAAGATTTGGGTAAAAAATCTTCAAACTTACAGCAGATTTCACCATATATGCAGCTGCATCTGAATAATATAATTTAACTTTATCATGCTGGATACCATTTGGCCATAATAATGCTAAAAAAATGTAGGTAATTACCTGTAGACAAAATTTAGACTCGTACCTACTTAAATTATCGTTAATAAAACGTGATATTGTAGCATGATTTGCTTTTTCTAAAATTTTGCAGGGCAATAAATGAGCTTTTGAAGGGTAGTTTTCCTACTATCAAATTTGCCACATATCGTCCCATGGCATCAGTTGTTTCGTCTACGCATATGTATATATCATAGAGACCAATAGCAGTTTGTATGTTTTCAATAGACCAACAATTTAAAATATTTATAATTTTTTTATATTAGGAGCAATTTTGTCTTTTTTAAACGTTAAAGGTACCTTCAGTTAAAAAACACAGAATTGTCCCTAACAGCAGATAATTTAATTTCATTAAAGTAGAAATCAAGATTTATGTAAGTATCCTATGATTTTGTTAAATTCATTTGCATACCTTGTCGTAACATTTAGACAAATAGTTTTTTTGTAGTGTAGATTCACTAGGGTTTTGTAGATTCACTAGGGTTTCACTGGGTACATTCTTTTTGCAACATTTCTCCAAGAATCCCTTAAATTCAGTGATTTCCAATTTAAAAATAGGTATATTTGCGGGCACTAAAGCTGTACATAAATCTAAATAAAACTCATTTTTCACCTGAGTTTGCTTATTTAAAGTACTTTGAGTTAATAGTGATTGCCTCAAATTTTTGGTTTTATTTTCTTTATGGAGAGATGTTTTTAAATGCTGCTCAACATGGCTACTCTTTTTAAATACCACCTACAATAATTATACATTTAACATCAGTAATGTTTCAGTTTGTGGTTAATGGTGAAAAATTGTAGAACTTACTATTTTACTGCAGGCGCTGCAAAATACACCGTCCCCATCCAATTTCAGTTCGGATATACCTGATATCCATTCTTTTACTTTTCTATTAAGGGGTGTCTTTTGTTTTGCCATTTTGATAAAAAAACGTTCAAATTCACTTTTGCTCAACTAGGCAATGACTACAGTGAGAAGAGAACTTTCAAATATTACGTTAGTTATTCACGATTTGTAGAAGGGCTAGGTTTTCAAGGATTGGCTAAGAAAATAAATAGTTGGTTGCATAAGTTTCGCGGTATTTTAACAAAAGAAAGGGGATGATCAAACAAATCGATCTGTGACACCGCTAAATACAAAAAACAATTTCGTCTGGTGAAGGTAGGATGGCTTCTCAAAGACTGGTCACAAATCTAATTTATGATAAATAGACCTAAATTGCATAAGAAAATGCCAAGAATACAAAATAGACACAGAAATAGGCAAATATAGGTAATAAAAAACGAAAATAGGCAAAATACCGGTTAAAATAGGTGATACAAAAAAATTGTACAAAAAAGGCAAAAAGAGGCAAAATCAAATAGGGCTCTAATGATTCAGAATTTACTAAAACAAATTTGTGTATTATTAGAAAGTCGATGCCTGAAAAACTGACGATAGGTGTTTTGCCTAAAATCCGATCTCTCCATGTACCTCCTAATGAATAAATACTTTTTGATTTGATTTGAAGTACATAGTTCCGCATTTCGACATTATCTATGGTTGGAGAATCCCTGAAAGTGTCGTGAAATAAGCTGACTAATTCGTGAGTTTTTTGTTTTGACCCAACAATTCTATTTTTATTGTGTCTTAAAATAACTTTAATTTTTAGTTTCTTTATCTCTAGTTTCTTAAAATTAGATATTTACGTGTTATATTAAGAATACGATAAAGCGACCAATAGGTCCTAACATCTGGTCGTGGCGCACTAATGGTTTTGAATTCATTTTGGGGCTGTTTTATGACCGCTACGTGCTTGCCACTGTTTGTGACCACTAATGGTTTTAAATGCGTTTGTAAACAATGTAACAATTAAACTTACAAATTTTAGATATAAGTATTTATTTTCTGTAGTTGTAAATATTAAATATAAAAACAACTACGAGCACTTGGAATTCTTTTGATATTAGTGGGGGCAGGCAAATGGGAACGGGGAGCAGCCTTCCTGCTCTTAACAATATATAATTATCTTCAGTTTAAATCCATATTTCTTTCCACCAAGATACCAAAGTAAAAGAAGTGTTAGAAGTGTGTTGATAATAGAAGTGTTGACCTGTTCGTTTATTTATTCATTTTATTGTCATGAAATTTATATGTCATGAAATATTATGTCGAAAAGAACATATTTAAGTGTTTCACAAAAAAGAAAAAAAGTTGTAGCTCAAAAAGAAATAACCAATAAACTTTCTAAACTCACTTCATTTTTTACGGTTTAAGATGAAATAGGCTGACTAATTCTTCACCATCATCACCTCAAGATCGAAATACTTCTGAATATCAACTGGAAAAAGATCCTACATGTGAAACAAATGACCAACACACATCAGATGCTGAACGCTCTACTTCAAGCTACAGTGAGTTAAGAACTACAAGCTTGGAAAATGTTTCACCTGATCCTGGTAGGTACGGTGACGAAATTTGAACAGAAGAATTACGCGATATTTGGATTCGTAAAGTGCCAGAGTTTTTCCAAAATAAAAATTGCTTCCGAAACTTCTACAATAGTAGCTAAACTTCTTCAAGTATGTTCACCTGTATATTGACGAATGGTGAGTCTTTAGAAAGAAAATGGCTCCTTTATTCACCGTCGAAGAAATCTTTGTTCTGTTATTGCTGCCGTCTATTTAATACTACTACTGGACATAATTTGAGTTCTCCGAATGGATATAAAGATTGGAAGCATATAAGTAACTTATTAATTGAGCATGAGAACAGTTTACAGCACAGGCAATTAATGATAAATTATGTCGCAACAAGGAAAACTACGGGACTAATTGACAGTGAGTTGCTGTCCCAATATAATACAAAAGTCATTTATTATTGGAAGAATGTACTTAGAAGAATTGTCGCAGTAGCGAAATTTTTAGCTTCTAGAGGTCTTGCTTTTGGTCGTGATAATGAGATATTGGGGTCTAAAAATAACGGGAATTATTTGGGATGCTTAGAACTGATTAGTGAATTTGATCATTTTCTTGCTGATCATATACAAAACTGTGGAAATCGTGGAATAGAAAGTACATCATATTTATCTGCAATTATTTGTAATGAGTTTATTAATATAATGGGACAGCAAGTTTTAAAATCAATTGTTAATGAAATAAAATCATCAAAATACTACTCTATAAGCATGGATTCTACACCAGATTTCTCTCACGTTAACCAACTGACCTTCATCGTTAGATACGTAAAGGACGGAGAGCCTATTAAGAGATTTTTGCAGTTTTTCTCTATGGATAAACATAATGCAAAATACATAGCAGATACTATTTTAAACTTTTTTGAAAGCCTTGAGATTAATATAAAATATTGTCGTGGGCAGAGTTATGCTAATGCATCAAATATGGCTGGAAAGTATTCTGGTGTTCAGTCAAGAATAAAAGAAAAATGTAAATTTGCAATTTTTGTCACATGTGCGGCGCATTCCCTAAATTTAGTAGGTGTTCAGGCTGTTGAATGTGTTTCCGAAGCTGTAGTATATTTTCAGTTTATCCAAAAATGATTAAATTATTTCTCGGCTTCTACCAAACGATGGAAAATTATGACAGAGCATTTAGGCGCAAATAAAGTCCTGAAGTCTCTCCCGAATAGTAGATGGTCTGCACGTGCTAATTCTATTAATGCCTTACAAAATGGTAATTTAAATATTTCTGAAGCTTTGTCCTCAATTGCAAGTGACATCAATCAACCAGGAGAAACAAGAAACGAAGCCCAAAGCCTAGCAAAAAAAAAGGACAAATTGAATACTATTCTTTTAACGAGGATATGGAATGATCTTTTGGGAATTATGAATAAAACAAGCTGAAGTTTACAGAATAGCACTCTTACCATGGATGTTGCAACAAAACTTTGCGCATCTCTGATCGATTATGTCAATAACGCACGCAATACAGTCGATCAGTACGAATCGGTTGCTAAACAAAAAAATCCAAATGCTGACTATAAAGATAAGTCTGAAAGAAAAAGAATTCGCAGTACACGCGTCACTTTTTATTGAAGGATCATCAGAATCTGTACAGTTGAATGGCAAGAAAAAATTTCATGTAGATACGTTTATTCCTATAATAGACACATTATATGCACATTTAAAAAACCGTTCGGCAGCATACCAAGAAATTGAAAATCGTTTTAGTTTTCTTTGTCAATTAATAACAATCGATTCTGACGAGTTGACAAAAAAATGCAATTAATTTTAAGAATTCTCTCACGAAGACATTAATAAATATGGGCTCAAATCAGAATATTTCCATTTAAGGGAGTATTTAAGAACATAACAACGGATTCAGCGAATTTGAGTATTTCAACCTTACATAAATTAGAAGAAACGTTAGATAGAAGTTTGATAAATTAGAAGAAACTTTTCCAAATGTTGAAGTTGCTACAAGAATGTTCCTTTGGTTAATGGTTACCAATTGTAGTGGAGATCGATCATTTTCACAGCTAAAGAAAATAAAAAATGAATTACGAACAACTATGTTACAAGAACGATTAACTAATATGTCAATTATATGCATAGAAAGTGATATCCTTAAAAAATAGACTTTGAAGATATTATAGAAAATTTTGCACAATATAAATCCCGAAAGAAACTATCGTAATCGTAACCATTTCAAACCAGCAGCATTTTTATCTAATTAATAACATGTGTATATTTGATTTGTACCAATTAATCATAATAAATATAAGATCATAGAAGAAAAATCTGTTTGACATTCACTTTTTTTACTTTCCAACAGGGCCCCGGCATAGACTAAGACGGCACTGCCTGCACATTAATATGAAGCAGAGAAAAGAATGACTTATACCCGGTAAACACGGTGTTGCTGCGCGTGAAACATCATCTTCATCCCCATAAAATGATGTTGTGCCTATGGTGGGACTGGGAAGGGATTATCCTTTACGAATTGCTTGAACAGAACAAAAAGGTGTAAAAAACATTTAACAGCGGGAACTAATTGTAAGTAGTTTGCGAACCGAAAATTAAATAAGGATTTTTCAGATCTATGACAGCACAACGCGTGAGACTAACAACGCGTCGAAATCGAACTATGAAAAGAACACTCTAAGGAAACATCACACCTAAAATTATCATGGTAAAAAATAAAAGAAGGCAAAATATACACCTGAAATATCATCATACCAAACGCAGTTCAATGGTCTAATTACGAGGGATTTATACGAGGCATCAACAATAAATATTGATACTGCCTGGGACAAGGTTAAAACAGCAATGCTGAATGTGGGGAAGCAGGAAGGTCGTGGGCAGGAAGGATCAAAACAGCGAAAAAGCCATGGATGAACCAGGATATTATTAAACTTATGGAAGAAAAGCGTAAACACAAAAACACCAACAAAGAAAAATACAGACAATTAAAACGACAAATACAACATATCATAAGGAGGGCCATAGAAAAATGGATGGAAGAAAACTGCCGTGAAATGGAGGTGCTACATAACAAGCATGATGCCTTCAATATGCATAAAAAGCTAAAAGAAATTACAAGACATACGAGAAAAAAAATGCCAATGGTCACAAGAAACATATACGGAGACATTCAGCTAAGAGAGTGACAAACCTGTTTGTAACGGAACGAGGGGATTCAATGGAGGAAGATTTACAGGCAGATCATTTAGGTATTCTTAAATCGGAAGTGTGTGAATATGCAATTAAGACAGCAAAACAACAACAAAGCTGTAGGACCCGACAACATTCCGATAGAAATGTGGAAAGCATTGGATGACAGAAACTTGAGCAGCCTTACAGAATTTATAAATACAATATATGAAACAGGCAAAATTCCAAGAGAGTGGCTTAAATCAGTGTTTATTCCGCTACCTAAAACAACAATCCTAAGTCATATGACGAATATAGAATGATCAGCCTGATGAGCCACACATTGAAAATCTTCTCAAAAATTATCCAACAGAGAATATACATCAAAGGTAGTTTGGTTTCAGAGAGAGATTAGGAACTAGAGAGGCTCTGTTCGCTCTTAAAGTAATGCTACAGAAGTGTAGAGAGTACAATAAAAATGTATTCGTCTGTTTCATCGACTTCCAAAAGGCTTTGATAGAGATTGTCCACGACAAGCTTATCGAGAACCTAAAAAGTATTAATCTGGATCAAAGCGACATACGATTAATAAAAAAGTTATACTTTCACCAAACAGTAATAGTGCGGGTTGAAGATATGGAGACGGACGAAATCAAAATCCAGAAAGGCGTCCGACAAGGCTGCGTCCTGTCCCCGCAACTGTTCAATTTGTACTCCCAGTTTGTGTTTCGGAGGGCGCTGGAGGAAAGAACCCTTCTCTTCTTTCTGTAAATATTGGAGGGCACTAATTAATAATCTTAGATTCGCGGACGATACTGCAATAATGGCAGAAAGTGGAGAAGAGCTACAAACACTATTAGAAAGAGTTAACCAAGCGTGCAAAGAAGTAGGACTTACCATTAACATAGAAAAAACAAAATTCATGGTAATCAGTAAGAACCCGAATAGTTTCCCTGTTCATTATCACACTAAATGGAAAGCAAGTAGAACGGGTTCAAAAATACAAATATCTTGGAACAGTCATTAATGACCTACTAGATCCAGATGAAGAAATCAAGATCAGGATGGAAATGGCTCGAAAGACCCTTCAATATTCACAAATAGAAGTTTGTGTCTGCGAATTAGACTAGGGTTCATGGAGTGTTATGTGTGGTCAGTGTTACTATACTGGGTAGAAACCTGGACCTTAAAAGCCCAAACTATCAAAAAGCTCGAAGCGTACAAGATGTGGATATATAGGTGCATGCTAAAGATACCCTGGACACATAGAATAACGAACGAAAAAGTACTAAGGCGCATCGGACATAAAAAGAACCTGTCAAAAATTATAAAAATACATAAAACAGCATACATCGGTCATATTCTGCGCAACGACATTATATATGGCTACAAAACCTAATGCAGGGAAAAATAGAGGGGAAGAAGGGAATAGAAAGAAAGAAAAAATTCTGGCTACGTAATATAAGAGAGTGGTCAGGAATGAATGTTGAAGAACTGTTCGGCATCAGAAGAAAAAGAAGATAATATCATACCAACATAATAACACGTCAAAAATCTTGGATAATATTACATCCCAATCATTATTATTATCATATATTTTAGGACAGCGTTTCCCAAACTTTTTTTTACCGCGACCCACCTTATGACAAAAGACCCATTTATCTACAAAAGTTATTTTTTTGTTTATTTCATACACCAAAATTGCAAAATAATTAAATTAAAAAATACAACGAATTAAAAAATTAACAAATATATTTATTTAAAACTTTAGTAGACGAAGTAAAGTTTGTTTATCATATTTTGTCATCAGTGCGAGCGATGATGTTGTGTTTCTAGATGTAAATCTTCTTCCTCATAGTTTGCATAGGTTTAAATAAATTTATAGAATATTTCAAAAGATTTAAAATTAGCTTTCGAAAGTCGTTGTTTCTACAGGGTCAATTTTTTAATTGTCGCGGCGACTTTTCCGATACTTTTATAGTATATTTTGCAACTAGGGCGGTAAGTTGTCAATTGGTTACGAGAGAGAAATTGGGCGAACAAACGAAGTATAGCACATTCGCTCGAGAAGGCAATTGACAATACCGCCCGTGTTGCAGATAATATTTTTTATAACTCATGCGAGTCGACGTTACTTACAAGTTTGGGATCAGGGATCATTTTGGGATCGAGGGGCTGTCCAAAAATTTGCTTGTTCAATTGTCTCGGTTGGTTTGGATTTGTCATAAGAACTCTCATCACAATAGTATATATAGTCTCCGGTATCACCATAGAATTTACACTCATTTTAAAACGTTTTCTTTATTTTTTATTTTTATTTTGTAATGAACTAAACAAAACATTTCTGTCACTTAATATTGAAGTTAGGATTGTGTTTATTTTAAATATTTAATTATTTTTTAATGTATCTTGGCGATTTTGAATATTTGCATACGTTACCCAAGTAATGTGGCAATAAAACCAAAAATGGTATTTGTCGCACTAAAAAACGTGCGCCAAGATAGTACTTTTAAAGCATGAGTAATAAAAAAATATTTAAACCAACGTTTAGCAAATTTAATTTGAATTCATGGAATGTAGCAAGTATGTCGCACAAATAAGCTACTTTTATTAACCACTCGAAATCGTGAAATCTATCCTTAAATGGAAAAATAGCATCTTTTTTAGATGGTAGGTGTTGATTCAGAAATACCAAAGCTTCGTCATTTAGCTCAAACAAACGTTTTAAAATGTTTTCTTTTGAGAGCCATCGTGAATGACAGTACAAAAGGAGGTGTTATGATCACTCCCAATTTTCTTGCATAATTCGTTAAAAAGTCTGCTATTTAATGAACGATATTTTATGTAGTTTACAAACTTGATACATTCTCCCCAAGTCATGTTTAAATTTAAAGGAATGCGTTTTACAGCAGCTCTATGCACACAACAGTGCACGCATACACAATTAAAGGCTAATTCTTGAATTTGTTTAAACAAATCTTTATGACTGTAATTGCTCGTGCTCCTTCGCTACTTAGACCAACACACTTCATCCAATCAATACAGTGACCAAAACATTGATAAGCTTAAAAATCTCATCGGAGGACGTTCTTGTTCGTAACCTTTTGCAAAACAAAAATATATACGATAAAACAAATTAGATTTGCATTATCCTCGACATCTGTGTTTTCTAAAAAACTTTTTTTTGTACTTTAGCAACTTATTCTTATTCTAATTTTTTCGCGCAATCGTCAATATTCCGTTTAAGTGTATTATTTGATAATAATATTGCCGAAAATAAACTTTTTTCCTTTATTTCGAATAAATTATTTGCGAAAATTTTGAAAGCGGGAATTTATCTCCAGCACTATATCTCCCATGATACCCAGTCTCATTAAGTCTAATTAAAAACCCAGTCTAATTAAAAACCTATTAATTTAGAAATTTCAAAAAATGTCAAAGTGATGTTTTTATTTAACTGCCGAGGAAAGAGCATTATTTTTTTTTTTTTGAGCGGCAACGGAATTCCTTTTCCTTATCAACAAAAAGTTTCTTTTTGTCTTTTTACAATTTTTTTTCGCGACCCGGCAAAATTTTTCTGCGATCTCGTGTCGGGTCGCGACCCTCACGTTGGGAAACGCTGTAGAGCGTTGTTATGTCGCTGTGATATTTTCGTGAACTTGTTTAGTCGCGCATTGCTTTATCAGGACACCATTGTTGCAACGCTTTGTTTTGGTACTGCGTTGTTTAGTTGTTGTGATATTTTTGACGCTTGTTTAATTGCGCGTTGAAATTTTATAGAACCATTTCTTAAAATCTAAATTATAAAATGTAAGTTGGTAACACTTCTAAAAAAAGTGCGCAATTCAGACTTTTAAATCTAACCTAAAAGCACCAACAGAAAATTTGAGTTTACATAAAGTGGGCCTTTATTAAAATGCCAGAAATAACAGAACGAATTCAAACAACCTTTAAGAACCGCTCACAACGTTTCAATACGAAAACTACGGATTACACGAAACAATACTGTTCAATTTACAATGTCCGTTTAGCAGAAATGAGAAAAATCCTCCTAGACAGAATCAATGCAAAATGGGGTTCCGACTATCCAATCTGCAAACTTCATGAACTCTCTGTTGATGACTACCCAAAATGCGTAATAATCGGTACATTATTTAAAGATCAAAAACTGAAGCCATCCGTTTTAAAACAAATTGCAGAAGCAAATCAATTAGTTCCACAACCCGTCTATTCCCATTTTACAGATGAGAGTGATGTTTTGTTTATCGAAGACGAGTTACAAAGATATCAATTAATTGGTATGAAATAAAATAATTATTTTATTTATTCTTATTCTAGCAACAGTTGATTAATTAAAATATTTTTTTCAGGTGAATTAACAGCTCCAAATTTTGTAACAGGAATAACATGTGCTTTACTTGGTCATGATTTAGGCAAAGGCAAATTTATGGTTGAAGAAGTTTGTTTTGCAGATTTTCAACCACAAATACAACGTCCAATAAAAACTGAAGATGTCTTTGTAATAATAATCTCAGGTTTAGATTTAATGCACTTAGAAAAGAGTTTGTTACCTTTACAACTCTTCAGTAACTGGCTGGCAGGCACAATAGGAGACTTCTCCAATATAGAATCCTCAAAAATCTCTAGACTTATAATTGCTGGTAATTCAATCCGCTCGGAAACAACCAAACTTAAACCAACAATTTCGATGACTTCCAGAACCATTGAATCAACAGAAAGCATAGACACTGTTAAAACACTTGATGCTTTCCTTTTAGAACTTTGCCAAGTCTTAGATATTGATTTAATGCCTGGTGAACACGATCCTTCAAACCATGTTTTACCTCAAAAAAGTATGCATCATTGTATGCTACCAAATTCTTCAGTTTATAAATCCATGAACTTGGTTTCAAATCCCTATGAATGTGAAATTAATGGTGTTAAATTCTTAGGCCATTCTGGACAACCCCTAACTGACATCCTAAGATTTTCAGACATTGAAGACCCTATTGAAGCTTTACATAATTGTTTAGTTTGGAGTCACTTAGCCCCTACAGCACCAGATACTTTAGGGTGCTTTCCTTTCTATGATAATGATCCTTTTATAATCAAAGACTGTCCTCATGTGTTATTTGCTGGGAATCAAGATAAGTTTTCCACAAAATTAGTTGAAGGTAACATATTTTTTTTTAATTAATATATTGTATTAATTGTTATTTGTTTTAGGTGAAGGTGGTCAAAAAGTCAGGTTGATTTGTATTCCGGAGTTTTCAGTAAATCACACTGCTTGTGTTTTGAACTTAAAGGATTTGAGTTGTGTGCCAATTGTTTTTAATAAGATTTAGGTAGTTAAGTTGTTAAATTATTACACTTTTTTGTAGAAATTATTTTTTATTATTATTTTTGATAACATTTGTTTTCCTGTTTACAATTTTTGGTAGGAGAAATTGAATAATTGATATTTTAATCCATTCAACCAAAACATGAGATGAATATTAAAAAACATTTTTTATTGTATAAAAATATTTTTACTTGACTCGTATTTTTTGGTCTATACTTCATTTTTTTTAAGAATGCAGTACAGGGAAGATAGGGCTTATTTGACCTTGTTCTCTGATTGACTTAAATCGAGGAGAAGTACACACCGACGATATTTACTTCTCCATCTCAACCTCTTTTCTCTCTTTTCACATACATTTGCAGCTGTTAGTTGTCAATAGCTGCCGTGTCACTTCACAATTGTCATCTGATCTGTTTGTTTCATTTAGATTTTTTGCGTTTTTCTCCATTTATTTGTTAGTATTGTATAAGTTATTCAATAATATTAAGATATTCAATAAAACCATTAATAAATTACCAATTTTATATTCAAGTAACCATATTTGAATTTAGCGCAATATTTTGTATCTAGATTGAACATTTATCATAGTGTAAATCAGGTTTCTAGTTACTGCATTCTTAAAAAAAATGGACTATAGTTTCATATAATAGTTTTGTCCATATTCTATTCCTCAATTTAGAAATATAGCGTAAATTCGGTGAGGTGCTGCTGTGCTATCGAGATTCGGTGGCATGGCGGAAAAAAGGCAATAATCCGGAGCAGGACATGTCAAAAAAGGACTTATAACCTACACCTTCATACGAACCAATTGCTCTCTACATCATTCGCAAGAAGCCAGGAAAGAGACGACATAGGGCTGATATGCAGAGGAACGCCGAATACCAACGTCCCAGGAAAACCACCTACTTGGCAGGTATTTCACGCGAAAAAACGCCCAAGGAGGGACTCCGGTGATTAAGAGCCAGAAAGCGACCGTGAGACACAATACATACGCACCGAAAATAGATTTTCTGTCCTTACACAAAATTCAACGGAGACAGATGAAGTAAACACATCGGATAATCAAACCGAGAATCAAAGAGCAAACGACAACAATAGCGAATCGAAGCCGCCTCCCATATTTATACCGGCAGTAGATTCAATAAACGCTCTAACCATAACATTAAGCGCAATAGTTTCAAGAGGCGCTAGCGATGGCCGCCGATTAAAAATCCTGGACAAAAGCACAGACGCCTTTAGATCACACATATCAACTTCGACAGTAGCGACCCTTCAGAGTGGTAATAAGATCTCTGCATCCCTCCACTTCTCCAAACGATATTGAAGAAGAAATCTAAAAGCCTGGCCCCCAAGTGAGCGGCCCGGGCGTGCACTGCACAAGGGCGACACTTTCAAGGGAGCGGCAAATCCTTAATTATCGCCTTCTTCTTAACTCTCGAGTGGGCGCGCGTGTGTCTGTCAGACCCATAGGGTTTTTAAGTTTCAATAATTATGGTGCATAGGGCGTTATGAGTATAAGCTACCATGTGATCTATCTCTTGTTCATTGTCGTTATTCTCGTGGAGTGACAGCGTGTTTGGGTTAACCTAGCTTATTTAAATTTATTTCATTCGCTTCCCGCTACCGGTTTGGACCTCTTGGACCCATAGCGACCAACTATGTTACATATATTAGTGTTTATTACTTACTTATTTATTATTTTATTTCATTATTTTTAGAATATTATTCTTGCAAATGCCGCGGAAATAAACGACTATGGAGAACAAAAGGTATAATTTAGACAATGCAGAAGATGTGGAGGAATTACAGCGTCTAATTGAGTCTAAGAATCTCTAATCGAGTCTAAAGACGAGGATGTGGGAGTTTTTCCTGTTGACGACAATATTGAAGAAACTGATGACAGCGACACAGAAGATAACGTTGAAACAAGGTCGGTAGATGCCGGCACCGATCATGAAGTCGAAGAGGAAGAAGACATTTATAGTGAAAACGAGACGAGAAATGACAAAGATTATTTTCTTGCAAAAGATGAAACAAAATGGCGGAAGAATCACAACAATCACAATCAAGACCTCATAATATTTTGACTAAATTACCCGGCGTAATACATGAAGCTAGAGACGCCAAAAGCGAGGTTGAGAGTTGGCAACTTTTTTTTGCGCATCATATTTTAGACATTATCGTTGAAAACACAAACAAATACATAAACAGAATAAAGCGAAATTTTAGCCGCGAAAGAGATTGTAGACGTGGTAGAAATAAAAGCATTTATTGTATTTGGCAGGAGTTTTTCGTGCTGGACATCGTAATTTGCAAGACTTTTGGGCAATGGATGGTTTTGGAATCGACATTTTTAGAATGACAATGTCAGAAAAACGTTTTCGATTTATCGTGCGATCTCTTCGGTTTGATGATCGTGTAACAAGAGAAGATCGAAAAAGATTCTATAAGTTCGCGGCAGTTCGCGAAATATATACGTTGTTTCTTCAAAACTGCAAGAAACATTACTCTCTTGGTCAAAACGTCACCAAAGATGAACAATTACCTGGATTTCGTTGCCGATGCAGTTTTAGGCAATATATACCCTCTAAACCTAGTAAATACGGTATCAAGATATTCTGTATGTGCGACTCTAAACTATATTATGTAAGTAATATGGAAATTTACTGCAGGCGGCAACCAGAGGGACCATATCATCAAAGTAATACATCAAAGGACATTGTTATTAGATTGATCGAACCAATTCAAGGATCAGGTAGAAATATAACAGCAGATAATTGGTTTATAAGTCTCAAATTGGTGCAAGAATTGGAAAAAAAGAAATTGTCTTATGTAGGGACTATATGGAAAAATAAGCGAGAACTTCCTTCAGATTTCGTTTCTGTAAAAAATCGTAAGCAATATAGCAGTATATTTGGTTTCTCAAAAAATGAAACTCTCGTATTTTATGCACCAAAAAAAATAAAGCCGTCGTTCTGCTTTCAAGTCTTCATGTTTCGAAAAATAAAGTATCTGACGATATCGAGAAAAAAACCTGAAATGGTTCTCTTCTACAATGATAACAAATCCGGGGTTGATATTGTAGACAAATTGTGTAGCACGTATAATTGTGCTAGAACTACCAGAAGATGGCCAATGGTAATTTTCTATCATCTTTTGAATGTTGCTGGCATCAATGGAAGAATAATTTTCTTGGGGAATCAAAATGAATTTTCCACTAGAAGGGAATTTATTAAAAAAATGTCAATGGGATTACTTTTAGAACAACTAAGAAGGAGATCTCTAATAAATAATTTGCCAAGAGATATAAGGGCAAAGCTAGAAAAATATAAACCTGTGGACAGTGAAGAAAAAGTTTGTAATATAGAGCAAAACCCAGATAATAACAGGAAGAGAAAGAGGTGCGTGGTTTGTTACACAGACACAAAAAAAGATTCGAAAACAAAATACAGCTGCAAAAAATCTGATAAATTTGTATGCCTAAATAACCATGCAAAAATAATCTGCCAAAATTGCTTAAATGATGAAAATGCGCTAAACACATCAATTAATTCGGAATGATTTTTGATTTTGTGAAACGCTTTTTTAGTATTCAATTTGTTTATTTTCTTTTCAAATATTATTAGTTGTAGTAGTCTTTTTAGTGTTTTGGATTGATGAAATAATAAAAAAAAATCCTAAAGGGTTTTTAATTTCTTCAAAACGGCGAAAAGTAATGAGAGAAATCTCTGTGGGTCTGCTGGGTCCAGTGCGACTATCGGCGTTTCAGAAACAGGCGCGCCTAATGGAGGGTTAATGAACGCATTATCATAATTTACGTATTTGTATTTGTTTTTATTATGTCTTTACAACAACATCCAATGAACTACATGGAAAATAAACGCAAACGTTATATGCACGTGAGGAATTCCCTTTTCTTCCATACCGGACGATAGTTTTACGTACCGTAGTACAGTACGTATTTCTAGCGAAAAGCTAGCGTCATAAAGGTAATTTTCTAAAAGCAATAGAAATTTTAGCTTATTTTGATTCAGTTATGGAAGAACATATACGCAAAATTGAATTGAAACGTGATTTCAATCGGATCTCACTATTTAGGAGATAAATTCCAAAATGAAATCATTGAGTACAAACTCGGTACACAGTTACCAGTTCAACAGACGAGGGTTTATTAAATTTTGTGTTGAATTTGTTTTCACAATTAAACCTTGACATTCACAATTTGCGGGGGCAAGGTTATAATAATGGTTCTAACATGCGCGGAAAACTTAACGATTACAGAAAAAAAAAATTAGAAAACTAATCGTGCATTTTACGTTCCATATTCAGCTCATAGTCTAAATTTGGCACTCAATGATCAGGCAAATATAATCCAAGAAACTAAATTTTTCTTTTCATAATCTACGAAAAGGTGGTCCATCATTTGCAAACATTTAGCCGATTTAAAATTAAAATCATTGAGTGTTACGCAATGGTCCAGTAGAATTGACGCAATCAAACCATTACGGTATCACGTAGATGAAGTGTTTGATGCATTGTTCGAAATATCTGAAAATACATCTGAGTGGGATCGTGTCACAACTCACAAAGCGCTTGCTGCAAAAGTTCAAAATTTTAAATATATTTGCTCTGGTATGAAATTTTGAACGAAATTAAAGATTTAACTAAAATGAAAGTACCACGATGAATAGTCAAATGTGCATAAATTTGCTATATAATTTGATCGGTAAGTTTACAAATTATCGCAGGAATGAACAATTTGAAATGATTTTAAAAGGAAGTACGGAAATGGTACATAAACTAAATGCAGAAACGGACTTAAAATACACTTCGTTCAAGAAGAAAAGCAGCACAATTCCTCTTTGAACAACACGATGAAGTTATATTAGATCCTAAAATCAATTACAAAGTAGAGTTTTTTTTAGAAACTTAGATCAAACATTAATGTCCTTAAAAAATGGGTTTGAAGTGTTGAAAATTTTAGACAACGTATTTGGGTTGTTCAATAGATAAAACCGTACAGCAGTGTTTCCTAACCTTATTTTGTACCATGCCCCACCTTATTATGCCCCCCCCCCTCTATGAAACATATACATAATTTTTAACAGGCAGAAATCACTAGGAAATTGTTACGAAACAAGAAATTTCCAAAACATATAATGAAAAACTGAAAATCTAATTCGAAATAATTTTAATAAGGATTTTTCTATATTAATTTATTATATTAATTTAGTGAGATCCTTGCGCTTGATGCTTGCTGTACAGAGATTTTATGTAAAGGTAGACTTCCGAGCAAAGCAGCACTGGCGTCACTAACGCAGCGATACTGACGCGGGAACATAGCGATAGTATTATGCACTATGAAAATGTATGAGGCGCCATTCGACCGCAGCGACACTGACGCTAAGCGCGTCAATGTCGCTGCGCTACATGCATTTCCATAGTGCAATTAATTTCTTGAAACAATTTTGCAATACTATCGTTATGCCGCGGCGGCTTTGACGCTGTATTAGTGACGTCAGAGCCGCTTGGCTCGGAAGTCTATCTTTAGGTTCCAATTTTTGTACGTCTATGTACAAAGTTTGGTTAGCTTCAGTCTCAAGTCCCCCCGTTTTGTTATATCCAGACGATTTCTTTTTTACCAGTAAAGAATTCACAGCAGTTCAGCTAACATTCAGCTAAATATGAAGATGGAAACGTTAACAAAAGTTTCCTTGCACATTTGATTGAATTTGGGTATTTGATTTCTGTTTCCTCACAATGCCATGCCATCGCTCCTTTATATTAAATAAAGTTTTAACTGACTCGTCATTTTGCAATTCTGCTAGTTCTTCTTGATATTGGCTGGAAAATGGTTCTGATCCATGTTGGAAAATCAATTTGTATTAAATCAGAAAATCTTTCTTTTAAATCAGCTGATAGTATTTTCAAATGATTGACAATAACAAGTATATCGGTAGCATTTACGTTTTTGTACCTTACATTTTTGGAGCCAATGCAACTGTTCAAAGTTTTTGTTGTTAACATATTTCTGACATAATTCAATAAAGGTAATGAAACTAAATATCTTCGCTTTAGCATCGACAAGAGTTTTATTTGTTCCTTGAAATTAGTTATTTAATATTTTTAGTTTTTCAAAGATATCAGCTAAATAACTCACAAATGCTTTACCATCGACTGTTACTAGATACTTCATTTCAGGTTTGTCGCTTAAAAAATCACTAAGAGTATCAAAGAGTTCCATAAATCGTTTCAAGCAGTTCCCTTTAGAGAGCCATCTTACTTCAGTCTGAAATAAAAGTCTCACATTGTCTGCATTTTGTTTTTCACAAAATAGCTTGAAGAGACGTCACATTTGGCATTAGCTTTAATAGCATTGATACACTTTATTTCTGAATGTAGTATTTCATTTAGAGCAGGCGATATGTTTTTAGCTACCAAGTTTTCCGTATGAATAACACAATGCACAAGAATCATTTCTGGATTCTCATCTTTCATCAATTTTAAGCAGTCATTTTTCTTTCCCAACATATTAGGAACCACCTGCAGCACAAGATGTTATATTTTTCATTGGTATATTATTGACATCTATATAGTAGTAGTTTTTTTATGTCATTTACCACAACGCTACCACAAAATAACATTTTTTTTTCCGTTTGACATTTTTTTCTGGAAAATTATGCTTCTAAAATTAAAATAAAATCAAATACTTACCAATTATATCTATACAATGTATATATTTTTTAAATCAACGAGACTTTTACAATAGTTTTTACGGACGCTTATTTCAAATTAACACCAACTGAGTGCCGAGAAACACTACAGAAGTTGATACGCGCCATTCAGATGCGAATAATTGCGTTGTTTAGCGAGATTTGAAGTATCTCACAGGCTGGAGCGGAAGTTTCGCTGCCGCCATCGGTGCGATATCACAGCGGACCGATTGACACGGCGGCTTATGTACATGTTCAGATCAACAAGCGCGATTTTCGTCATAGTCGCGGTAGTGGACCGTTGCACGAGGAGGATGCTGCATGCGCGGTTAGTTTCGCTGCCGCTGTGTTTTTAAATGATCTCTACAATCACATTGATTTTATGAACCAATGACCCAATATTTAATTCTGAAATGAGTTTTACGTGTTTTAGAAATTCAAAATTACATCTTTCATCTTATGCAGATAACGCTTATAATACCACAGCTTCTTCCTCTGAGGAAATCGTGACTACTATAGACGTTAAAATCGTGTTTTGATGTGGGCATTGCGATTTCGCTTCCGCGCCGCTAGCGATTTTTTTGCTACGGACGCATACGCTCCGCGCCGGTCTAAAGACCTTTAAGGCTCCTTCAGACCGGCGCGGAGCGTATGCGTCGCGAAATTTCCGTAACGAAAAATTCGGTAGCGGCGCGGCAGCGAAATGGCAATCCCCACATCAAAACGCAATTTTTACGTGTATATAGTAATCATGATGTCCTCAGAGCATAAGATAAAACCTGTTATTTTGTATTTATTTTGAATTTCTAAAACATATAAAACTCATTTCGGAATTAAACATTGGTTCATGGGTTCATAAAATCAATGTGATTACAGAGATCACCATGTCCAAACACAGGGGCAGCGAAATTAACTGCGTATGCAGCGTCCTTGTCGTGCAACGCTGCACTACCGCGACTATGACGGAAATCGCGCTTTTTGATCTGAACATGTACATAAGCCGCCGTGTCAGTCGGTCCGCCGCGATGTCGCACCGGTTGCGGCAGAGAAACTTCCGCTCCGGTCTGTGAGCACCTTTAAGGTGTCCGGGAATCCCTGCGACTTAACTTGACGACGCCAAAAACCCAGTTACTATTTTGGTCTCGTCAAACGAATTTATAATATTTATAGGCCGCAATTATTTAGGAATTGAAAATGGCCCGGAGCAAAAGGGTTAAACTAGTGTTCTGTCCATTTTCGAATTGCCCCCCTTAACAATCAAATTCCCCTCTTGTGGGGCGTGGGCCCCACGTTGGGAAACACCAATCTAGAGGGTAAATGTACGTCCACACTATGCGAATGGTGCCGATCGACATTGTCGATAGGCCCGAATCAAGTCGGTACGGATCATAGGAAATCGAACCGAGCAAAACTATCAACAGAAGTGTGGACGTGTTGATCGACTGTTCAGTCATTCCGTGTTTGTTTTGCTATTGGTATTTTTTTATTTATTTTATTAATTATTTAGTTCATGGGCATAGCCAGGATTTAGGTTCGGGGGGGTTTTAAGACCAGGATTTAGTTTCGGGGGAGGTTTTAAGAAAATACAGTAACAGAAATGCACCAATTTAATTTCTAAAACTGTCACAAGGGTTCCTAAACTTCACATCTACCATGCTCTCTTGAAGAGAGTCGTCTCTACCCTCGTCTCGTCGTCGTCTCTTTATTTCAATATAACATTTATGTATATATTTTGCATATTTCGGGGGGGGTTGAACCCCCAACCGCCCCCCGCCCCCCTCTGGCTACGCCCATGATTTAGTTATTTATATGCCATGTAGACCAGGGTCGATAATTTTTGAAACCGAAAAAAATAATAGTAGGATGAAACTAATTGGAAAAGGAAGAGAATATAATAAAAATGAAAGGAAAAATAATTTACGGGCGATCTGAGGTCGGGAAGTGGAAGGGGGTGAGTTTTTAAGGGTAGACACGGTTCATCTCGATTTCCGGCAAAACTACAAGTATTATGGAAAAATGTTAAATGGCAAAGTTGTATGTAATAAAAAGATCTACAACTTTTGTATTTACACTTTTTTCACATAACCTCAAAATTTATGTGAAAAATTCGAATAACCAAGATTGTGGTTTTTCATTTTTAACTTTTATAACAATTTTTTTTTTAACGAAATTTGGTGAAAATTTATCTTTTCATGTCCCAAACACACTGTAATTTTTTTGATTTAAAATATTTATTTTTTCACCTTATTTTCACTTCATATCGAAAAATCACCCTTATTTTCAATCGAAAATTCTCGCATCAAAATTTCCGCTTTTTTTAAAAAGTCGGTGAGCTTTTTATTCGTTGAAATCTCTACTTTCTGATGGTGTAAAAATAAAAATACATTACTATGGTAAATGTTCTCAAAAAATGCAAAAAACGAAAAAAACTCGAATCCAAATTTTTTTCTGTTAATCACAGAGTACAATTTTGAGCTATTCATTAAAATCTATACTTTAATTACTCGAGAATCGTTAGATTCCATGTTACATTGATAAACAACAAAAATAGAAATCCATAAAACATCAAGATTGCAAAAAAAATGCGAAAATAGTTGTTTTCAATATAATTAAAGGTAGGATTTAAAGGAGATTTCATCTAAAAAATGTGACTGCTGCATTTTTTTTCAGTAAAAAAGTTGTATTATGAAATCATAATTACATTTATGTCATAAATTTTAGTAAGATTTATGTTATTTCTAAATACATTATCTTGAATTCTAATCACTTATCCATTAGTTTTTGTCTCTTTAATGGCATTTCTGCATCGCTAGATTCGACAAACCTTCCCGTTTCTAATAAATCGTTGAAATTTTCAAGACCATCACCGTCTTCGTCTTCATCATTATTTCTAGTCTGCATCGGTTCTTTTTTCGACAATTGTATCTAAATCGTCAACTTCCTCGTAGCTTTTTTCTTCGACATTAGAGCAATTTTCAGAACCATGACAATTTGAGCATAAATCAGTGCATTTCAAACCATGTTTTCGGCAGCCACATTTTAAACTATTACATCCAGTTTCACAGCTGCAGCAAATAGTTTTCAGCAATACTTCCGGAATTAATTCATTTTCTGTAAATTTGGGCATAATGCCACGTTGATGTTGCTTCCAGTTCCAATCTGTTGCTGTCAGTGCGTTACCCAGCCAAGCTTGGAGCTGATAATATGCCCTGTAACAGTGTTGTTCTGCTGCACCTTCTGTGGGTGGGAGATTTGCCAATAAGAAAGATGATTTAATTTTTGCCCATTGATATTTTTGAAATCTTAATTGATTCAGTGTTATATTAACATATTTACATTTATAAATAGATTTGATTAATTGTAATCTATTTCTTTCGATATCTTCTTTGTTTGCATCTTTTTGAAAAAAAAATATTGGCCAAATTTGACAATTTTTATCGTCTAATAATGATTTTACGTTTCTTTTCTTTCTGCCTTTTCCGGCAAATCCAGATGTTGTATCGCAACCAGAAAAACAATGCAGAAATGCAACAATGTTTTTGAAAGGTTCATATTTGAAGCTATTAGACGTGAAAAATAGATCTTTCACATTTCCGGAACCCGGCTTGAGAAAATAAATGTCATGATTATCTGAATTAAGTTGATTTAAAAGGACCAAAAGATCAATATCTTGACCCACAACAATGACAGTTTTATTAGTATCTTTGGCAATTTCTATCGAGGTCTTAATTATGTCAGCATCAGCATCTTCTTTTGCTTGTTTACAGGGAAATCCATGTGACTGTAATCTTTTCATTAAACTTTTGATTATTTTGTCCTTGTTTATCTCGTTAGATAAACATTTTTCTTGCAAAAATGGTATTTTTGTATGGTTTTGATAATCGAACTCTGGAATATTGTCTGACGTTTTCCGACGACTACGTTCTTCTCTTTTAGTTGAACCAGCTGCTGGTACTGTAGTCACAGTAACTGATTTTCCAATTTCGGGGTACCCATCTGGTACGATATAGCTGGTTGCTGCGTAATGTTTTTCTACATAGCGCAAATATATATTCATTATCTCTTCCACCGTTTCATTTTTCTGCCAAATTACTTTGTGCAGTAAAAATCCACCGTCGACGACATGCACAATACCGTCCGAATGCGTTGGTCCTTTCGCACTCACAAATAATTCGTAAAGTTGAGATTTAACATTTTTCCTGAGGCCATTTTCTGTAAAAAGTGACAATGGAAAAGGTGCAAGCTCGTATTGTAAATAAGTTTCCATATCTTTTTTACTGTCGATCGTTAACGATATTCTTTGAAATAGCAATAATGGATCGATGGCTATAATATATCCGTTTACTTTAACGGAAGATTGAACCGTTTTTAGAGACAAGACTTTGTTTTTTTGTTTAAATTTGACACTGCCAAAATTCATTCCAACAATAGCTTGCAAAGATTTCTTTCCTTCTTCCTACGCTTCGTAGCAATTTACAGAATTACTGCCAATAATTCCAGAAAATATTGACATCACGTTATCAGTCTCTAGAAAAGGATCATACCTGTTAAAGATTTTTTGTAATATTTGCAAATCCGCTACATCTCTTTTTATTCGATATTCCCTGGAATCAATGTGTTGCTCTGATGTTGCAAAGGAAACATTACAAAAATCTTCCATTTCATTGCAAATTTCGACAAGTATGATCATTGTCAATACGAATTTCGTTAAAACACTTTCAGACAAACCACGACCATGTGTAAGTCCACCCTGAGTTTTCATAGATCTCATCAAAACTTGCTCGATCGTCATATCCGTCCAAACTGCCGACCAAAACTTATGAGTACGTCTAATCGTAAATAATCCTTCGGTGAATCGCGTAAATTCATAATCATCATTTATTGTGTCTTTAAGCTTACGCATATCTAGGAGATAAAGATGAGAAGATTTTGCGTATAACAATATATATAAAAAGTATATTTCGACTTGCAATTTTTCGTTTATCAATGTAACATGGAATCTAACGATTCTCGAGTGATTAAAGTATAGATTTTAATGAATAGCTCAAAATTGTACTCAGTGATTGACAGAAAAAATTCGAGATTCGATTTTTTTTTTTCGTTTTTTTGCATTTTTTGAGAACATTTACCATAGTAATGTATTTTTATTTTTACACCATCAGAAAGTAGAGATTTCAACGAATAAAAAGCTCACCGACTTTTTTAAAAAAGCGGAAATTTTGACGCGAGAATTTTCGATTGAAAATAAAGGTGATTTTTCGATATGAAGTGAAAATAAGGTGAAAAAATAAATATTTTAAATCAAAAAAATTACAGTGTGTTTGGAACATGAAAAGATAAATTTTCACCAAATTTCGTTAAAAAAAAAAATTGTTATAAAAGTTAAAAATGAAAAACCAAAAACTTGGTTATTATAATTTTTCACATAAATTTTGAGGTTATGTGAAAAAAGTGTAAATACAAAAGTTGTAGATCTTTTTATTACCTACAACTTTGCTATTTAACTTTTTTCCATACGACTTGTAGTTTTGCCGGAAATCAAGATGAACCGTTTTTCACCCTTAAAAACTCACCCCATTCCACTTCCCGACCACAGATCGCCCGTAAATTATTTTTCCTTTTATTTTTGTTATATCCTCTTCCTCTTCCAATCGGTTTCATTCTACTATCATTTTTTTTCACTTTTCACCATTTTTGAAGGCCTCTACCCTGGTCTAATGAGTTGGAGTGACGAAGAAACAATTACATTCATCGAAAATCGAAATGTACCGCGAGCGTAATTTACAGTGGGATCCTACAAATTCCGACTATAAAAATCGAAATAAACGACACGATGGCCTTCATCATAGTCTCAGCGACCGTCGCAGCTGCAACATGTCAACCTGTACTCCGACAACCCTCAACGAAGCCGCGCAGAAGTACCTCGACCCAGGCTACCTGGATACAATGGACGACAACGTTATAGAGGAAATGATTCTCTACATAATGAAAAGGAAGAACACCGAAATCGCCGCCGAAAAAAACACCGCAACCGCTACAGAAGATTCCACCGAAACCGCCGTCGAATACCCAACTGAAACCGCCGCCAAGAAGACCACCGTAAACGCCGCCGAAGATTCCACCGATGCCGCCGAAGATTTCACCGAAGCCGCCGAAGATTTCACCGAAGCCGCCGAAGATACCACCGAAACCGCCGAAGATACCACCGAAACCGCCGAAGATACCACCGAAACAGCCGCCGAATACCCCACTGAATCCGCCGCCAAGAAGACCACCGTAACCGCCACCGAGGATTCCACCGATGCCGCCCCCAAAAATTCAACCACCGACGCCGCCCCCAAAAATTCAACCACCGACGCCGCCCCCAAAAATACAACCACCGATGCCGCCCCCAAAAATATAACCACCGATGCCGCCCCCAAAAATACAACCACCGATGCCGCCCCCAAAAATACGACCACCGATGCCGCCCCCAAAAATACGGCCAGCGATGCCGCCCCCAAAAATACGACCACCGATGCCACCCCCAAAAATACGACCGAAGCCCCCAAAAGAATCCGCCCGATGCGCAACCAGACGAAGAGAAAGAGAAAACTACCAGCACAAATAAAATCAAGACTGAAAGACAAAGGAGCTAGAATCAGCTAAGAAAACAAGACCCACCCGCAGCCAAGCAGAACCCAACACAGCCCACCGAAGGAAACCAAGGAGGAAATGAAATGAAAAACTAATTTACAGAAAAAAAAAAAACGAAGGACAAACAAAAACAGACGACAACAACAGAAAAAACAAAACAACAACTGAACACAAAACCAACGACGGCGGAAGGACGGGCTCGCGCCCAAAACCGCCATTGAACTAAGGATCCCATACACGATGGCCTAATAGAAATCGCAGTTTCGTTTGTCTGAATGGCGTGTTTAACGCCATTTTTTTAATTATTTTAATTATTTTCGGCGCAATCATACTTAAAAATTTTCAAAATCGGAATTTTTCATTCTAAAGAAGTTTTTAAAGCCAATGTCATTTCTGTATTCTAAGTTTAATTCATCAACATCATAAAGCACTAAATTCTTCAAAAATTCTCCCGTACTATACTTTTTTTCTGCCTCCAGACAAGACTGGGCCTAACCCAAAACCTTCTTGGGTGGCGACGACAACGAAGTTGCTGACTTCCAGCAACTGCAATGATAATTGCCGCAGCCGCCGCTGCAGCATCATCCGAGTCACTCATAAAATTAAATTTTAAATTAATATGAATATGAAACAAATAACATTTATTTAAACACTATAGATTTATTTAAACACTTTTAAACTGCTATTTAAACTACGCATTCAAATTCATTTGTGCCGGTCGACACGTCCACACATACTGAGTTAATGTGGACAGGGCAAAAGCCGACCATGTCGTTAAACATTGCCGATCGGCACAGTGTGGACATAGCTTAATCTATCTGTCTGTTTATCAGAAGAATAAATATTTTCAAGTTTGCATCTCGCTTGCACAGATACTATATCCAAAGTGTTAGACAAGAATAGCAACAAAGCGTCTATTTAATATAGTTATATTTTTAACCGCCAGATTGCGTATTATTAACCTATTGTCGTTTACTTGCTTATAGCTGATAGTGGTCATACCACGTGTTATTGTTTTATTCAATTTTACTTGCTTACTGTTCATTGTGCTCATACCACCTGTTATTCTTTTATTTCATTTTCATTCTTTTGCTTAAAAAAATGAGTGAAATAAAAAAACGTGAGCGTTCTACCAACTTCAGTAGTGCAGAAGTACAGTTATTAACTGAATTAGTAACAGAATATAGATCGGTTATTGAAAATAAGAAAACTGACGCTGCTACCAATAAAGAAAAGGATTATGCTTGGAGCAAAATTGCTAGCACTTTTAATGCTACTACGAATGAATCTATATTACGCACCACCAAAACATTAAAACTAAAGTACGAGGGCTTAAAGAAATTAACAAAAAAAAAAAATGACTCTCCACAGACAGGAGTTATATAGAACTGGTGGCACACCTTCCACAGCTCCTGATATTAATGATGTGGACGAGAAAGTGCTGGCAATTACATCCAATATATCTGGATTAGAATCTCGTAATGACAGTGATAATATTACAAGTAGCTCCTAAATGTAATTAAACGTTCTATCTCAATGCTTTATCTTTTTTTCTTTTTACCAGAATTTAATCTCTTATTAGGGTAAATAATTACTGGGCGTTTTTAGTAAATGATTTATTTTTTGCAGGTCCGCATAACAAACAAGGTTTAGAGTCAAACAAAGGTTTAAAGTCCAGGGTGTCGCAAGCTCTAAAAGCCAGTGTGACAGCGAAACTGGACAAATTGAGTGCAGCACAACTGGAGCTGGTACAGCTCCAAATAGAAATTGCGAAGAAAGAGCATTTATTTGTAAAGAACAAATACAAAATAGAAATGGCACATCTGGATAACGAAGAAGCAAGGAAAGATCAAATACATCAATTGAAGCTCCGACTAATGGAGAAAAAAGATTAAATTATAAAAATACTTTATTTATATGATTATATGTTTTTTATTTATAACTATAATTTTATTTATAAAAATTTTTAATTTATTTATAAAAAAAATAAAGATATTTTTATATGTAATATATTATTTAATAATAACTGTTTACTATATTTTGTTACAACATCAGATTGTGCACCGGGCCTGGGGAGGGAAGGAGGAGGCTTATACGCAGACTCCTATACGCGGCACCGGTGTGGGCAGCGGCGGTGAGGGGTAACGCTCGTAACAGGGAGCGTTTGCGACAGGCACTGCGCCCGGTGGCCATCAGGGTCGCCCGGGCTTACCGCACGGTTAGCAGTGACGCCGTGTAGGTCATATCACGGATTCCTCCAGCGGACCTCCTTGTTATGTAGCGCGCGTCGATGAGTGACGCAAGAACATCTGGTGGGAACCGCGGGGAGGCATGGATAGCTGCTCGGGAGCAACTACTTGCCTGCTGGCAGGAGAGGTGGTCTCGTGGCGGAAAGGGCGCGTGGACTCGTCGCCTCCTCCCTGATTTAATTCGCTGGATGGGGCGACGGCTGGACGAGGTGGCTTCGTACTTCCTCATCCAGCTTCTTACCGGACACGGGTCCTTCCGAGCGTATCGGCATAGGATTGGGAAAGCCCCAGACGACAATCATATCCTGTGGAGAGGGCGTGCGCGACGACGCGGAGCACACTCTCGTGGCGTGTCAGCGTTGGGAGAGGGAGCGACAGGCCCTGGCGTCGGCCCTGGGAGGGGAAGTCACAATCGAAGCCGTGGCGGGTGGCCTCGCTGGCGAGGTGAGGGCGGGGGGTGTGGTAGGCCTTAAGCCGATTCGCGGCTACAGTCATGCGGGCTAAGTAGTTGCCTCATTACTTTCATGTAAATCCTGTTGTACTTTTACTCAAAGGGTGGGCAGAGGCAGTAATGCCATCGCTGGCGGTTCCTCTGTCCTTCCGTTTCAGTGAAGCCACTTGAGAAAATCAGATTGTGAGCGATTCCAAATATTCTAGCATAGTATCCCTTGTGTTTCTTCGTGTCTCGCTGTCTTCAGTAAGTAATGGTGGAAATACTGGCTGAGGTATCTGAACCTCAGGATCTATGGGTGGCTCACCTTCATTTCTGCTACGTGTGCTATATAGGGTTTTTCGGGTCCGAGTACCCGGACCCGGACTCGACCAGTCCAAGGGTAAATACCCGATCTAAGACTCGACGAGTCTCGGGTATTGAATGTTTGGCATTATCTAGTACACCGCGTCGTAAAGAAGACCGACGACTTAGCATTACACTCGATGAATGGACGAGTATGAAAATTCGAACATTTCTAAATATCAATTTGCATGGAATTGACTCTGAAGTGTATAATCTGGCTTTATTAAAATTTTTTAACTCATGTACTGCTATACAATTAATCGAAAAAGTAGATCAACACTTAAACACATTTAATGTAAAATTTAAAAAATATATAGTTGGTTCATCCGACGACGGTGCAAGTGTAACGATGAAATTTGGACGAGAATCTTCTAGTCTTTATAATTTATGTTTGAACCACAATACACTTATCTGTTTGTGATGTAGTATATAAAAAGAAAAATAAAACAGGTTTGCAAGACGAAGATGACCATGGTCTAGATCAGTGGTTCTCAAACAGGGTACCGCGCCATCCTGGGGTGCCGCGAGCGTATGTCTGGGGTGCCGTAGCAATAATCAAGAAATGTAAAAAAATGTCAAAGGAAAATTACATGAGGAGGTAAACGAATTTGAGTTTCTACTTTGATTGCTGAATTATGGAAAATTGGCTAAAATTTGAGTCTTTAAAATGGAAAGGTGATGAACTTTCTGAAGCGATTGATTGATTGATGACAACCAGAATCGTTGGAGGAGACGAAATATCCCTGCACAACTGTGAGTCTAAATCATTCAAGTTCGTCTGCCTCAGTTCGCGAAAACGCAACTCACGACCAAAAAATAATCCGAGCAAAATAAGGAAATATGATCCTAGCTACTTCAAATTGTTTGGCTTTGTATCTGTTGGGAACGAATAAGCACCGGAAGGGCAAAGCGTAATCTATCATAAAATTGTTTCTAATAGCTGCTTGGTTCCATCCAAATTAAAAAGGCATCTGGAATGCAATCAATCTGATTTAGTACATAAAAGTGAAGAAATCTTCAACGTACTTTATCTCTTCAGGAACTATTCTCCATCCATGGTGGAGAATATTTTTAAAAATTAAAACGCAACTGAAAGTTACATTTTACGTCCAGACATGGCCCAAGAAGATTGATACTGTGCAACTCTCAAATAGCATTAAGCAAGCGAATTTACACAATTTCCGAGTCTGTGGAGAACGAGCTTATAAGAAGGTGGAAAATTTGTTTTTTTAGTTTACAGCTTCATGAAAGTACCGACGTTGCGGCACTTGCTGTTTTTGATGTGTTTGTAAGGTATCCATTCAAAATGCAAATAGAAGATGAACTTTTGATGAGTGAATTGCTTGAAACTTGCACCACTGGCGAGGAAATTTTCAAAGTTATGGACAAATATATACAGAAAAATAATTTGAAATGGTGGCAACAAGTGTGTTAATATTTGCAGCGATGGATCGACGGAAATGGTTGGAAAAGTAAAGGGAGCCGTTTCTAGAATGAAGCAAGTGGCAGACAATGCCACCAGCAGCTGCAGTGTCATCCATCGTCATTCTTTGGCAACTGAAATTGCCAGAAGAAGCCGTAAGAGGGATGCCGTAAGATTTAAAAGTCTTATTGGATGGTGCTGTGAAGATAATTAATCATGTTAAGAGCCGCCCGCTTCAAGCACGTCTTTTAAAACTTACCGCCGAAGATCTGGGTATGGATCACTTCCACCTCTTTTTTAGCCAGACTATTTGAACTAAAGATGCACTAGTACTAACATTTGTACTAACATTTACAGAAGAGCCTTTTATCCAACAATTCACTGATGTCGATGGGCTGCTTAAATTAGGATACTTTTCCGAAAAACTAAATGAAACCGCCACTTCTCTAAATGTTGCATTCTCAACATACGCTTACATAAAAAACAGATACAGGAGCAAACTCTCTGTATCAAGTGATTTGAGGGTGAAATTAACCAAACTTCAGATAAACAAAGAATCTTCCAAACAATTTCATTCATTCCATTAGACAATTGAGCATTAAATTTGTATTGTTTTTTTTTATTATCCTAAGTTTTCAAACCGTTTTTAGGGTAGCTGTGCCGCGAAATTTTTGTGGCTCGACAAGGGTGCCGCGAGATTTTTTTAGCTCGAAAAGGGTGCCGTGGCAAAAAAAGTTTGAGAACCACTGGTCTAGATGGTATTGATGACAATCAAGATGAAAATTATTATTCTGACGAGAGCGTCTATGATGTCGAAGAATACGGACAAGTTGAATTAACTTTAGACAATTTAGAAGGGAATTCATCATGGGCGTAGCCAGGGTTTAGTTTCGGGGGGGGGTTTAGAAAATATTTCGGACGGGGTTTTGCAGAAATGCACCAATTTACTTTCTAAAACTAACGCATAAGGGTTCCTAAACTCAACATCTACCATGCCCTCTTGAAGATAGTCGTCTCTACTCATCTCTCCTGATTTCAATATAATATTTCTGTTATATTTTGCATTTTATGTTATATTTTGCGGAGGGGGTTGAACACCAACCCCCCCCCTCCTGGCTACGCCCATGGAATTCATCCATTTGCCTTCCGCTCTTAGCCTCTTGTGGAGTTTTGTTTTAATTACCTATTTACCATAACATTCTCCAAATCCCTTGTTTATCTAAGTCCCACTTTTAACTTAACCGGCAAGTTCGTACAGTATCGCTTGCTTTACCACATGCGTGAACATGAAAAATCCTTTCTTGTTTTTGTTTAAATTGCGAGACAGATTTGACCCAGACCCGAAAAATAGGACTCGCCGAGTCTAAAAAGACCGGGTATTTCCAAACCCTAGTGCTATATTTTGTAATACAGCAGTGCCCACAATAATATCTTGGGCAAGGGGCAACTTACACCTCAATCCAATACTAAGCACTGGGAATCTTCTTTTCCAGACAGCGAGGCATTTTTCAATGACATTTCTGGTCCTAATATGAGCCTCACTATACAATTGTTCGGCTTCTGTTTGGGGTTTGCTGAGTGGTGTCAACAAATAAATATTCAAAAAATATCCGCTATCATCAAGTACAAAGTGAGCAAGACTCGATCTCAGCTCTTCTTCTTCTTCTTTCGAATAGGCCTACTTTGGACCACGCGTGTTCAACTGTTGGGCTTTGACCTTTGCCCAGTATTGTCGCATCTTCTGCCGGTGTGACCTTTCTCTCTTCTGTCCAGGGTGTACCTTTCCTTCGAGGTTTTTCCTGAAACCCACGGACTTCCTTTAGGGTGCATCTCACAGACTGTCTGTTTTCGAGATCTGTTATTCCCACTTCTTTAATATCCTTCTCGGTCTCTGTCAACCAAGTGGTACGAAGCTTCTTGTTTTGCCAGAATATGAACAGACGGTTGGTTAGTCGGTTTGGAGGCAATCTTGCAATGTGGCCAAAGAAGGCCTCAGAGTTATGCCGTCTTCGGAATTCCCCATCTTTCTTTACCGGGCCTAGGATCTTCCTGAGGATTCTCCTCTCTCTGATTTCCAATTTCTCTATTAAACCCCTTCGGTTCAAGGAATGACACTCCATGGCATATAGGGCATCAGGTCGTAAGACTGATGTGTAGTGCTTAAGTTTCAGGTTGCGTGACAGGCATTTCTTATTGTAAGTGTTCTTAGTCAGCCGATAGGCTAGTTCTAACTTGCTGACTCTCTTGGATAATGATGCTCTTTCTGATAAGTTGGGTTCAATCCATTCGCCGAGATACTTAAATTTCTAAGTCCTCTTGATGTTTCCCTGTTCTAGTAACATCTCTCTGTTTGCTTCTCTAATGTTAGTGAAGAATTCTGTTTTCTCCAGCGACACTTGAAGACCCACTTTGGCAGCCTGTTTTCTGAGACAGTTTACCTGCATTGTTGCCATCTCAAGAGAATCAGCAAACAGTGCCATATCATCTGCAAAGGCCAGACAATCTACAATCAGTCCATCGTTCTTACGTCATAGATAGATACCAATCTGAGCACCCAAACTGTTTAGTTCTTTGCGCCATTCTCTCATAACCTTTTTAAGGACACAGTTGAAGAGAAGTGGGGAAAGTCCATCTCCTTGTCTCACCCCAGTTTTTATTTTGAAGCTTTCTGAAATCTTGCCTCTAAATTTAACCTTGGAATGTGTGTTGATCACAGTTTCTAGGATTAGTCTGCGGGTTTTATTGTCTAGTGCAAGTTCCTGGAGTATTTTGTTAAGCGTCTCTCTATCGATGGAATCGTAGGCCTTCCTAAAATCAACAAAGGTGACGACCACCTTGCGGTTTCTTATCTTGGAGTATGCAAGTACAGTTTTAAGGTTGAGGATCTGTTCAACACAGGATCGGGTCTTCCTGAAGCCCGCCTGGTATTCTCCCAGTTGACTATCCAACTGATTTTCTGCCCTTGTTTGTAACGCCTTCGAGAGAATCTTGTATGTTACCGGGACGAGAGAAATTCCACGGTAGTTGTTTAGATCCGTAAAATCTCCCTTTTTGTGAAGCGGATGGATCAGAGCAGATTTCCAATCGGGTGGTAATTTCTCTGTTTCCCAGATGTCCTGGATGATCTCGGTTAACTTGTGCACGGCATTGTTTCCAGCACCTTTCCACAGTTCAGCAACGATAGAGTTCTCTCCAGCTGCCTTATTATTCTTAAGAAGTTGAATGATCTGACCAACTGCTTCCAGTGAAGTGGGAAGCGAGTCCGGGTTTGGTGTGGTTTGTTTATAGTCGAAGTCTTAGCTGGGTGGGTCACAGTTGAGTAGAATTTTAAAGTACTGAGCCAAAAGGTGGCAGTTGTCCTTGTCGTTATAAGCCAGTTTGCCTTGTGAGTCTCTGAAGCGGAGGCTTGGCGGAGCGTATTTTCTGAGTACCTGCTTAAAGGTTCCAAAGAAATCTCTGTAGTTATTCTTAGCAAAGCTCTCTTCGATTTGGGTTACTTGGTTTTGTGTGAAGGTTCGTTTGGTTCCTTGAATTATCTTGGCTGTAACCTTTCTTTGTTCCAAAAATTTATACCAATTTTCCTTGATCTTTTTAGAATTCCTCTTCAGCCAGGCTATCTATCTTTGGGATATTGCATTGTCACAGTCTTCAGTCCACCACGGATGCTTCCTTCTTCTAGCGAGAGGGGCGAGTTCATTGGCCGCCTTGACAAGAGTCTCCTTCAGTTGGTCCCAGTTGTTTAGGTCTGTGTTGTTCAGTCTATGACTTAGTTCTTGACTGTTCTTGAGTCGCTCGACGTCTAATTTTACCATTTTGGAGGTTCTGTGTAATCTAGTGTTTCTAGGCTGGAGTCTTATTTTGATCTTTGAGAGGTAGTGGTCTGAGTCCAGATTGGCGCTTCTTATTACCTTCGCGTTTTGTATTTCCTTTTGAGATTTTCTTGAAATGGCCACATGATCTATCTGGAATTCACCCAGGTGGGTATTAGGTGAAATCCAAGTCTTCTGCTTCCTTGGCAAGTGTTTGAAGGCTGTAGACTTCATGATCAACCCAAAAGTCCTACACAGATCCACCAATCGTTTTCCGTTGCGGTTGGTTCGCTTATGCGCCGGATAATTGCCCACTATGTTTCTGTATTTTTTCTCTCTTCCCAATTGAGCATTGAAGTCACCAAGCAGTATGACGGTGTGCCTCTCTGGAAGTTTAGAGATAATATCTTCTAAGTCTTCCCAGAATTTATCAGTTCTGTCTGGATTGCGTCTGTTATCCTGGTTGATTGGGGCATGTACATTGACTATACTGTAGCCCTTGTTTGCGCATTTGAGAGAGAGGATGGATACACGACTACTCGGGGAGGTAAAGTTTGTGTCTCAGCTCTATTATAATACAACGAAAAACGATAGAAAAAATCTGAAAAGAGGTTCTGAAATGGGATTGAGTAAGGACCATTTTAAGCCATATTTATATATTTTTCCAAATTTGGAGTTATGAATTCATCGAATTTTGTTTTCCCAGAACCATACCTATATCTTTACATATTAGAAAAAAGCTTTTTTTTCTGAAACAATTTTTCTGAACAAATTTTGCTATATTTTCCCGTTAAAAAATTATAAGATAATTATTAAACGTTTAATAATTATTAAACGGGGAGGGCTGCCTTCCACCGCTTGTGGCATTCTTTCATTGATTTCCCAGGCCCGTACAGTTCGGAACTACCCAAACTGGTAAACTAACCACAGTCATTTAATGTGTGATCAGAAAAGATGTCTAGTAATAAATACTAGTAAGGCAATTCATATCTTCTCTTTTTTACCGCGTGGCGTCTTTCTTAAATCCTTAGTAAAGTTGACAGTCTAATAGCTAAATCTATGAGTGATGGGTGTTGTTTTAGAGGTTTTTTTTCTAGTGACAGTCAATTGAATAGGTGTCAGCTGATTTCAGCTCAGTAGGTTTTGCCATTTCATCATGAATATAATTGCGGCAGAATAACGCCCAGTCAGCGTTGAATGTTGCAGGAATGTTGCAGCAATGTTCCGAAGGCTGCACAACATTCCGAATGTTGCAACAACATTCCTGAACATTCCAGTGGCAACGTTGCAATGTGAATGTTGCAGCAACATTCCTACAACATTCCAGTTGCAACATTACAATGTGAATGTTGTAGCAACATTCCTAAAACATTCCAGTAAGGCTGCGCCAATTATTTTTTTCATTATTAATATTATCATTTATTTTTACTGTGAATATTTTTACTCGTCTCAATTTTTTTTATTCTTATACTTAAAAATGTATTATATTTTTACTTATTTTTCCGATCGGTGAATTTGCATACACAATGCGTGTATATACTCAATGAAACGTTGCTGTATTTATCTACGCTCTCTCTTCTTTCTGTACTCCTGTCTTCCACTTTTATGTAGTGTAATAAGGCGGGATTACGATGAACTTAACGTGACGAGATGAGACGTGATGAAAACCTAAAACGCATTGTTAATGTGAAGTATCCGAACTTAACGTAATGTGAAATCTACCAATGTCCAAAGTTTCACGTCGTGTCGCCTTATCTTTCAGCCAATCAACGCTCTCGATTCTTGCCTGCATGCACTCGAATTCAAGAGTGGCATTTTCCATTGTGTTGCTACATTCGCTTTGTTTACAGTTCGAAAAGTTGTTTATAAATTAAGAGTTAAAAAATGTCGATTAATGACGTTTTGTCAGTTGAGTGTGTGCGGGCGTATCCCCAAATATATGATAAGGGGCATGCAGGTTTCAAAAAAAGACTCCGCATGGAAGAATGTGGCCGAAACAATGAATGGTAAGTTATGTTGCATCTTTTTATTCGAAATTTACAGTTCATACTTTTCTATATCCTTTCTATCTTTATTTCAGCAACAGTGAAAGGATGTAGCTCCAGGTGGCAAACGCTTCGTGAGAGGTTTGTCAAAGAGAAGTGGATTGTTGAGCTTGATGGGATGGATCAGGGGCAGCGGCATCGACTCGTCCAGAATGGCCCTTATTGCAAATATTGCAATTCCTGAAACCCCATATTACGAAAAGGAAGTGTATGAATGCTGAGTCCCTCCTAAACGCGTTTACATAACCTACTTGTACAACAAACACGTTGCTTTAAAATTTAGTTGGCAAGGTCGTTCGAATAAGAAACGATGTTTTAGCCAATTGATGATGGCGAAAATACTCTGCAGTAAGTTTATTTCTTTAAAAGTGAACATTTTTATATTTTTGCCAGATATTTTTACTTATATTTTATATTGTCCTACAATTTTACAGAGACTTGGCGGAGAAAAATGGTCGGAAAAAGATATAGAAGATAGAAATGACTTATTCAAACTCCAACAAAAGTGAGTCGAGCCAAAAAAAGCAAATGCAGAAATTTCCACCGATGAGAATAACAATAACAGTACATAAATTTAAAAAAAATATTAAAAGTGAAAGTGAAATTTATAAATAAAAGAGAAGAATAAAAGAGAATAAAACTAAAAATATAATTTTCTATTTTTCAATATTCAATATATTCCTATAACATTCCTGCAATATTCGCAATATTCCTGCAACATTCATGCAATGTTCGCAATCTTCCTGCAACATTCATGCAATGTTCGTAATGTTCCCGCAACGTTCGTAATGTTCCCGCAACGTTCGTAATGTTCCCGCAACGTTCCTGCAATGTTCGTAATGTTCCCGCAACGTTCCTGCAATGTTCGTAATGTTCCCGCAACGTTCGTAATGTTCCCGCAATGTTCGTAATGTTCCCGCAACGTTCCAGCAATATTCGCAACATTACCGCAACGTTCCTGCAATGTTCCCACAACATTTCTGAACGTTGCAGAGAGGCGGACATAGGAATGTTGCGGAAATGTTGCAGCAATGTTTAATGTTGCGAAAGTAACATTGCTGCAACATACATGCAACATTCAACGCTGACTGGGCGATTGCAAATTATGCAAATTGACTTCGAAAGTCGTGGAAAAGTTGGCGAAACTTACCTTGCGCTACGTCTATTTTACGGTAGAAATAATCGTCTATCCGAGCAAGTTTTTCGGAAAACCATGGATCCTTTTCGCACTATGCATAGTCTGATTGATAATGTGCATCCGCAGAGACGTCGTTCACCAAAGAAGTTGTTGCAGCTGTGGAGTGTAGTGTTGAGGAGGACACGAATGAGTTGATTTGCCATCGTGCACAGCAATTGGAGCTGTGTCCATCCACCTTATTGAAGATTTTGCGAAAAAGATGTTTGCGAACTTACAAGATACAGCTCGTGCAAGAGCTGAAGCCGCGTGACCATCATATGCGTCGAACGTTCGGAGAATGGGCCGAAAACAAGATTGTTCTTGACCCTCATTTTCACCAAAAAAAAAATGTTCAGCTACGAGGCTCATTTTTGCCACAATTGTTACGTAACAAACAAAATTGCCGGATTTGGAGCGAGGAAAATCCAGAAGCTATTATTGAGATGCCCTTACATCCAGAAAAACGTGTGCTTTATGGGAAGGTGGAATCATTCGCCCATATTTCTTTAAAGATGACGCCGGCCGGCACTTGACAGTCAATGAAGAGCGCTATCGATCCATGGTTGTTGACTTCTTCGTTCCCCAGTTGAATGGTGTTAATGTGGAGGAACTTTGATTCCAAGAAGACAACGTAACATGCCACATAGCGTGCTAATCAATTTATTGCAGGAAGCATTCGCTGACCGCATAATCTCGTGTAACGGACTCGTAAATTTGCCTTCACGATCGTGTGTTTTCCACCTATGGACAATGGACTCTATGGGCATATATGAAGTCGCTTGTGTGCAACAAAGCAACGACGTTGGATCAGCTGGAAGTCAACATTTGCCGCGTTATTGCGATATACGGCCCCGGTTGCTCAAAAAAGTGGTCGAAAATTGGAATTCATCAAGATTGCACTTCATTCGAACCAGCCGCGGCTATATGCCCCAAATGATATTTAAGCACTAATGGCATAAAATTACCTTGCCAATAAAACCAAACCATTAGTTAACATGATTTTTATGAGTTTCATTTAAGTTCAAAGTACTATACCTCTAAAAAAACACCCTTTAGTTTTGATATATTTTTGAGTTTGTTGATGTTTACTTATGTATACTGCAATATAGAAATTTTCTGTCATCGTCAGCAGTCTTTCTCTGTTTATTGGTTACACCTTGGTTTTCATTTAATTTAAAAATCTCTCTCTCTCCATTTGATAGTTTTCTTCGCCATCACATGTTTGTTCTCTTCTATGGTTTGCCAGGGTTGTCTTATACTTTCTGTATTGAATTTTCTTACATCCAACATCCTTGTAATTTCTTTAGATATCCTTTTGTTCAACTGTCTCAGGTCTTCAGAGTTCCCATTATTTTATTTCATTCCTGACCCTTCATCCCTTTGCATCCAATTTCTGGCCCAAATCGTTCTCTTTTTCTTCTTTTTTGGTAAAGCACTTTCAGAACGAAGTATTTCAGCACAAAGTATTTTTCTAATGGCTTTTATTACAGTATGAACTGTGATCAGTCGTGTATTTTGGGACAACATTTCACGAATGCGAGTACATAGGTGCATAGCATAGCTGTCTAATTTCACGCAACTCGCGTGCACTACAATTTCTCGTTCCTCACTTGTATGACCGAGCCAGGAACACGTCAGTTGTAGCTGTCCACTGTCGGGGTCAGCAACTTGCACTGTATAAGCTCGACTTAAGGCGAGTGTGTGGATGCGAGTCCCTCGCGTCTAGGGTTTCTGGTTCGGATATGTCTGAACCGCAAAACCGCGCTTTTCTATGCAAAAACCGAAACCGCATAACCGTCATAAAAAAACGCGGTTTTCGTAAGTAAAAATACATAAATAAAAATACAATACATTGAATTAGCGCTCTTTCAAACATTGCAAACTGTTGTTGCAAAAAATGGCAACCATCGATGGTAAATGTGTTCGAGCAATTTCAAAATCTGCATTTATTCGGAAAGCAATAGCTGGCCGATTTCCCAAACCAAATCTTGCCAAAATGTTCTTCAGGTGTTATGGCCTTAATTCAAAAGGAATACGAAATGATTTTAAAGTTTCAAGAATTAAAAGCAAATGGACAAAAAAATTGTACTACGCTAGATGAGTGGACTCGCTTGAGACGCCGAACATACTTTTTTACCAAAGAAACATTAATATTCATTGAGAAAACAATTTTTAATTCAATTTAGGCTTTCTGCGAATTGAAGGAACATGTTCTGCAAATAATATCGTAATAAGTGTTGAAAAACATTTAGATTCATTTTGTATCAGTTTCAGAAATGATATTGTGGGTGTCTTGGATTAGAAAGTTGAAGTTCGCGGTGTCGTCGCGACGCCGTTGTCAAAAATTTCGTAATGCGGCTTTTGCTTTCGCTTCACCAAAACATCAAATTTGTATCGCTATCTATAAAATTGCGAAAACTATAGCGGAAAAATCACCGCGAGTTCCCGAAATTCGACCTAGATTAGCAAGTTGAACTTTGCGGCGATGTCGCGATGCCGCAGTCAAAGATTTTGCAACGTGGTCTTCACTACCGCTTCCTGACAAGCTTTCCCTTCCACGAAACGTCAAACTTTTTTCGCTAGCTTAAAAATTACGAAAACTACGGCGGAAAAACCGGCAGTCGCATTAGGAAATTGAACTTTCCGGTGGCGTCGCGACGTCGCTGTCAAATATTTCGCAACGCGGTTTTCAGTCTCGCTTTCCGACCACTTTTGCTCTAACAAATCGTCGAATTTGTTGCGGCAGCTGCGAAATTTCGAAAAAACAAATGCAACCAATCCTCGGTAGATTTAACTTTCACAGGCCGTCGCGGCGTTAGTTATCGAGCGATTCCAACGCGGTTTTACATTTTTGGTTGCAAAAACCTCAAAGCTTGATTGAGTCTGGGATTTATTGCAGTGGGATTATTATTCGGTAAGATACTACACATGACGATGCCCGGGAATTGACAAAAATGGTACAGATTATCCTGTTGAAACTTAAAATTCACAGCAGTTCAGCTAACATTCAGCTAAATATGAAGATGGAAACGTTAACAAAAGTTTTCTTGCACATTTGATTGAATTTGGGAATTGAATTTCTGTTTCCTCACAATGCCTCACGATGGCATCGCTCCTTTATATTAAATAAAGTTTTAACTAACTCGTCATTTTGCAATTCTGCTAGTTTTTCTTGATACTGCATATTTGATATATCAGACAAATCCACTAACATTGGCTGCATCATACATCTTGGAAAAGTAATTTGTTTTAAATCAGAAAATCTTTCTTTTACAACAGCCGCTAGTATTCTCAGAAGATTGACAATAACAACTATAGCGGTATCATTTACTTCACACTTTTGGGGCCAATGAAAATCTTCAAAATGTTTGTTGTTAATATATTTCTAACACAACTCAATAAGGGTAATGAAACCAAATATCTTCGCTTTTGCATCGACAAGAGTTTTATTTGTACCTTAAAGTTGCTTATTTAATATATTTAGTTTTTCAAAAAAATCGTCCAAATAACACACAAATGATTTACCATCGACTGTTTACAGATGCTTCATTTCAGGTTTGTCGCTTAAAAATCACTAAGAGTATCAAACAGTCCATAAATATTTTCAAGCAGTTCCCTTTAGAGAGCCATAATCTTACTTCAGTGTGAAGTAAAAGTCTGCATTTTGTTCTTCACAAAATAGCTCGAAGAGACGCTCACATTTGGCATTAGCTTTAATAGCATTGATAAACTTCATTACTGAATCTAGTACTTTATTTAGAACAGGTGAGATATTTTTATTTTTATTATTATGTTTATTGATTTGCGAGATGTCCTATTCTCATTTTTCATCAATTTTAAGCAGCCATTTTTCTTGCCCATCATATTAGGAGCACCATCTGTAGCACAAAATGATATATTTTTCATTGGTATATTATTAACATCTTAGTAGTTTTTTTTTGTGCTTTCTAATCCTTTACAGAAAAACATTTCTTCAGCAAAATGACCATTATCAATATATTTTACGCAAGTTATCAATACTGCCTCACTGTCTCTCAAAGTTGATTAATCTATTTGCACTGAGTGAATTTTCTTGTTTTCAGCATTTCAACAAATTGTTTTTCAATATCTTCACTCATTACGTCTATTCTCTTGCTAACAGTTTTGTTACTGAGTGGCATATGTCATATCATTAGCATTCTTCGCAGCAAATTTCACAGCATTCAGTTGATGTTCCCCGAAAGACTATATAAGTTGCAAAAACCCAGTTGATATGTTGGTCTCGTAAAACGAATTTATAATATTTATGGGCCGCAATTATTTAAGAATTTGCTTTTTTCTTTCAATTTTGGTACCGAAATCTAGCATTGCATTTAAATAACCCGGAGCAAAAGGGTTAAACTCGTGTCGAGTCCATTTTTGAAAATTTGCCCTCCTTAACCATCCCCCCCCTTAACCATCAAATTGTCCCCCATGGGGCGTGGTCCCCACGTTGAGAAACACCGCCGTACAGAGAGGTCTTAAAGTCTAACTCTATCTAACTAGTAGATGGTGTCAAATAGTGGGACTGAAACTCAACCCGAGCAAAACCACGGTGATACCATTTACTAGAAACAGGAAACTAAACTGCCTACAGCCCATACTGTTAGATGGGGGCATTGGATTAGTATGGGAATTGGCACGCTGAAGAAAAGCCCAAGGCGCTCTGATGGTGTGCAGAAAAAACGTAATATTTTTACAAATAATTAAATATACACTTAATCTGGAGAAAGATCTTTTTCTAGAGTTGTTTAAGTTAAAGTTGTTTAAAAATTATTTAAGTTCATCAACAAAAACTGACTAATTTATCTATTATTTCGATAGAATCTGAAATATTAGATAGTTTTTATACAAAACGAATAGCAGATTTCGCAAGTTTAAAAGTAAAAAAAGTTCAATTTTTGTAATTCCTCCTTTTTATATGCACTTCCATAACAACTTAGCCAACATCAAATTCTTCTCTAAAAACCTAACCTAACAAGGAGGGTAGGCAGGAAGATAAAGAGGTGGAGGCATTGTCACTTTTGCACGCGGGCGGAGGAATGTAATGAATAGACATCGGATTATATCCACTATCAACATGCCAAAATATGCATGCAAATATGCACTAAAAATGGGCGAAATATGCACAAAAATGGGCGAAATATGCATAAAATATGCACAATCCAAATACTATTCATTACTGGAATTTACTTATTTTTTACAATATACAGTTGTAGTTCTTGTGACAATATACAATTAAATATTTTTTTATTTTGCGTCTGTAATGGACTCATAACAGCACTCATATGCGTGCGGTTATGGTTCACCGAGTGCTGTTATGAGTTAATTTTTTCAAGGTTGGCACTGAAATTCCGAGCTGTCAGTGTCAAATTTTCGGTGAGATAGTTTTGAGGTTATGTGATGTGTGGAAATCGCGAATACACAAATTTAATTAATTAATGGTAATAACAGCATGGCGAGCCATAACCGAACGCATATGAGTGCTGTTATGAGTCCATTACAGACGCAAAATAGTATATTAAAGGACGAAGTTCCAAGTTTAGAAAACGACGAGCGTAGCGAGGTCTTTAATATGTTACTCGTCCTTTAATATATTAATCCAGATTTTCTAGAGCAAACTTGAGACTTTTGTCACTTAATATTAATTTGTAGGCTAAAAATGACCTCTTTATGCCAACTGACGTTACTGGACAGAACTTGAAATTTGGCGTCACTTATGCAAAAACCTCTTTAGGCAGAGTTTGGCTGGTGTCTTTTATCAATGCATTTACTTTCTTTATTCCTTCAAGACCTGGATTTTTATAGAGAATAGCATTTTATTTGCCACAGACCTCTTCTGATAGTGAACTCGGAAGGTCGTTGCTCTGTTCAATCAGTTTTTCCAATATTTCCAAGAACTTACACAGAGGAAGGTTTGTAGTTTCTAAGAGTCTCAATTGCGTCGGCAATATTGCTGAATTGGGTTACAATTAGAGCAATATTTTGTTTGATTAAAGGAGCCTGAAATGCCAGCTGGCTTGAATCAATAGACCTTTTCATAGTTGAAATCTTCTTGTGCGCATGATACGTCAAAAAGTGTCAGATTTTTTTGACATATAACTAAATATGTGCCCGAAACTTTCATATTCCTGCCTCTCAAACTTGGCGGATGCGCATGCGCTTAACTAACCGTAAAAAAGTCTATTGCAATGGCTTCTGAACTGTCAAGTTGACCATCTAATTTTTTTATGGCCTCAAAAATCTAAGTATAAAACAATACAGCTTTCTACCATGTTACTCACCGCGTTAACATTGGTTCTGAGGGTAGCGCTAGAATTTGTTGGCGCTCTTTATATTTTTGTACTCGCGATGGTGCTTTTAAAAACACTTTCTTTGTAGAGGAAACAAATAGAGAAAATTTATTGAGTAGTGCAAGCCAGTAGTCGGGTTGCCGAGTGTGAGGTAACCGCATGGCACGTCACTGGCTGCGACCTGCCCCCGTTCCCGCCTAATACAAAACACATTTATCTACTGAAATAAGCACTATAAATGAAAATGTACTAAAATATGCAATAATGCTATAAAAATAGCGTTTTATGCATTTGCATATGCAAACATGCAAATGCATATAATCCGATGTCTGATTATAAGAATACATTTGTTATACTTTATTCGTTATACACTTTCCTTATAATTTTATCCGCTTGTAATTTTTTTTATTGTAATTCGAAATTCATTATTTATGAGACCTAATCAAGCCCAAAAATGTAAATATTAGGTGTTTTTAAAACCCTCTATAGATTTTTCAACACCATTAGGTATATATACACATTTGCCGGAAATAGTTGGTAAATGTAAGTTGAACTTACATTTACCAACCAAGAAGATATATGCCGGCAAATGTGTACATTTTTCAAACTACGTACTTTTACCGTAAAATATACAAGAATGGTCAAGATTCAGCAATACTGGACAAGAGGACAAAATTTTGAAACAAAAATTGGACAAGAGTGAACAATATAGGATATGACTATCTACAGAATTTGACAAAACTGAGTAACATTGGAAAAAAATGAACAAAACTCTAAAAGATATCAAGCACTGATATCTTGGAACAATTCGACCATCTTCGTTTTATATAGGTTTTATATTTATCAACAAAACCATGAGTTCTATCTCTGCAATATTATTTAAGTTCAAGGATGAAAGGGTTAATAAATTAAATGAGGGTGTATTTTGTTTGTAGAATCAATGTTTTTTTTTGTAGAATCCATGATTTAATAATTAATACCCAAAATCGGATATTAACGACCATTCAAAGGACTCAAGGCTATATCTATCATGAACTTACGAAAGAATATACAAAAGTTTTACAACAGCTTAATGATTAAAAAGATTGTGATCAGAAGATTAAAATTGAAGCTTTTATCCCAGAAGTTTTTGAGGATTTAGATTTGGATTTGAGTCCAATTTTTGTTGAAGTTTCATCCATTGAAACTTGCGTTTATATGCAGAAAGTTACTTTAAATATAACTGAAAAGATAATTTTGCAAAAATTGGAATTCCATTATATAAAATCTGTGTTTGTCATTTTAGATTGTTTGTTTTATATTTTAAGAGAATCACGTTTAGAATTGAAATTGTATTGAAAATCTATTCTCAAATATTTGACTATGAAGTGGCAACAAGTCTTGAAGTTTATTTAATCTTTCAACATTCTGATGATTTTAATCAGTTCCTATAAATTATTTGCGATATTTTAAAAATTGATTTTGGTCCTAAAAGGGAATTATCCGAATTCATATTGAAATCTAAACAAAACATAACAGAAGATTTAATGGATGTTTGTATTGCAAATGTTGGGGAACATTTTGAATTAGATCACGTTAATTTTAAATTATGCTCTGTGAAAATTAGTCGAGAAAATGTGCCTAAAACTTGAAAATGAACATCAGACAGAGCAGAACTAAACAACCGTACCCGCTAATCTTTTTAGACCTTGAACCGGCCAATAACGATAAAGCTATCTATAAACTAGATCTCCTCCTCAACGCAAAAGTATGAATTGAACCCCCAGAAAAAGATCGGAAATAGCGCAATGGTCCCAGGTGTCAAAGATACGGGCATACGAAAACATACTGCCGCATGTAATATAGATGCGTGAAATGCGGAGACGACCATAGTACCGCAAACTAAAAAACCGAAAGATACCCCTGCGAGATGCGCACTGTGTGTTAAAAATCACACAGCTAACTATAAAGAATGCCCTGTATACCGAGGAATGATAGAAGAAAGAAATGCAAACTCCCAGAAATCACACTTACACAGATCAATAGCCTATAATATTCCAGATCCCGCAACTCGGCTCCAAAGATCACCTGACCGCGCAACAGATCACCTGACAGAAATAATCACAAAAGCTATGCCGAGATAGTAACGCCAATACCAAGCGCTGTTATAAATAACAACAACACAATACATACATAAATATCATCATTCCTTGTACAATCTCTTGACGAATTTAAAGCCGCCTTCAAGCAGCAAAATGAACTTTATAATGCTACAACTTCTAACAAGAGTACTTTCGTTCATTACTTTAGTTCACCAGCACTGAATCACTTTTATATTATAGTGGTATGGAATGCAAAAGGCTTGGTGCAACACCGCCAAGAATTATCAACAAATTTGCACACAAACAAAATAGATGTTATGCTAATTTCCGAAACTCATTTCACTACTAGAAGCTATCTCAAATTCGAGACTACAAAATATATGAAACACTGCATCTCCATGCCACGGTTCACGGTAGTACATAAATGATTGCCAAAAAAATCGATTAAACATTACGAATCAGTTTAAAGCGACAAAGATTATCTGCAAGCAACTTCCATAGCCTTGGAAGACTGGAAACACAGCCCCATAAATGTAGCAGCCTTGTACTGCCCTCCAAAGCAGGTAATAAAAAAATTTATGTTCTCGGATTTTTTCGGAAGTCTGACACCGCGCTTCATCGCAGAAGGCGACTTCAACGCGAAGCACCGGTTCTGGGGCTCGCGGCTAGATACCTCAAGAGGACGGGAACTTTATAAAAGTCTTACGAGAAAAACTACGATCAATTGTCACCAAGGGAACCCACACACTGGCCCACATACGTGAACTAAATACCAGATGTCCTACATTTTTTAACGAAAGGAATAGTCAAGACACGTAAACTAATAAGAAGCGATTTAGATCTCTCATCATATCATACACCCGTCACATTGACCATTAGTACGAGAGTTCTCTTCCAGTAAGGATTACCCTTTCTATATAACAAAAAGAACGGACTGGAATATGTTCCAAGGCATAATACAAAGTGACATCGACCTGAAAATGTTACTAAAAAATGACGACAATATTGATGCAGTCAGTGACTATCTAACAACACTAATACAAGACACAGTTCGGCTAGACACACCCTAAATAGAAACAGAAGCTCGCAAGAACTTTTTTCCAAGAGAAATATGACACCAAATAGTTGAAAAAAAAAGAGTTGGGAAAGAAATGGTAGGTAACAAAAAACCTCAACCTTTCTACTCTTGTGGTACACTTTCAACAACATCAAAATTTGGGGGCACACCAACAATAAAATGAGTTTAATAGTTGTTTATTATATAGTATAAAATTGAGGTTAAGCGAGCGGATTGATAAATTCAATTTAAATTCGCGAATTAAACCTTAATTTCATCCGCGAGTAAAATACAAATTTTTATTCAATTTTGCTTTTGTTTAAATAAGAAACAATTCAAAGAAAAGTTGGCCATGATTGTGGTGTTATCATGGTAACGATAAAATTGTTGATTCGTGCGTCAGAATTTTGTTTAGTGTATTTATTGTGTTTAATTAATTTGTGTTTTATTAATTATAACTGGATACATCCGAAGAATTATTGTTAGATGGTCACGCGGAAAGATTTCTCCGGCAGAAGTAATGAGATTTATAAAAATAAAGTGCGAGTTGTGACTCGCGCACCGAGGGTTCCGTACAAACTTGTAAGTAAGGTTTATTTTTTTTGTGGAGGACGTAACTGTATGCAACCCATGTGCTTCTGGTGCCTGACAATACCACGCAACACATTAGTGTATTTTCATAAGTTTCTAATAGTAAATTTGCATTTTTCTTGTAATTAAACTACATATTTACGGTTTTCAGATTTTTCCCTTAACATGTGCTGTAAGACACCGCTTCTTGTCAAATTTCATGATTCTAGGTCAACGAGAAGTACCCTATAGGTTTTGATTCCCTTGTGAAATCGCAAAGTATGCGACATAAACGGTCATATCTTTTGATCGCGTTGACTTACAAGTTTGATTTTTTTCACAGCTGAAAGAGACCGCAGACCCGAGTATTTGAAACAAATTTCAACTTGTTACCTCTACGCGTTCCTAAGAAAAGTGGTCATGACAGATAGACAGACGGACGGACGGACAGACAGACAGACGGACAACAAAGTGATCCTATAAGGGTTCCGTTTTCAGTACGGAACCCTAACAATGTAGGTAAAATAATTTATGTGATTGGCGATCAAAAAAGAACATCAGCCAACATTTAGGATTATGTTTACGGAGCCCGTAAGTAAGTTATTTTGATGCGTTGCTATGGAGACTTTTTTTGCACTAGTCAATATTATACTAATCAGTATAAATATAATCAGTTTTATTGATCCGTATGCAAGGAATTAAACATGACAATATAGGTAGACTTCCGAGCAAAGCGGCTAATGGAAACGTATGAGGCGCCATTCCAGCGCAACGACACTGATGCGCTCAACATAAGTGCGTCAGTGTCGCTGCGGTCGAATTGCGCCTCATACGTTTCCGTAGTGCTTAATACTATCGCTATGTCGCCGCGTCAGTATCGCTGCGTTAGTGATGCCTGAGCCGCTTTGCTCGGAAGTCTACCTTAAGGCAAAATTGAATAAATAGAAAACTTGGATTATAGCGCATGTAAGGAGGGCGTGAAAGTCGCAAGGTAAATTATTTGAATTACTTTTTCTTATTTTGGATCGAGAGGTCGTACCACCGCGCGATATATTGTCTGAATCTATCTGTTCTAATATTACCCAATCTAACTTTTTATCTAACATAGGTTAAAAACGTGAAATCAGTAAAATATTGTCTTTTTACGTTAGTTCTAATTTCTGCCAGGGCTTGCATGCATCGAGCTACGTTTTAGCCGAAAACTCTGCTAGTAACTAGTTTTGTCTGGGTTTAATCCAGATTTGGGGCATGGTAAAGAATACGGGTTTTTTTGAACTTAGTTTTGTGGACTTCTTACCTGGTGTAACTGTTGTTAATCGTCTTTTGCACTCTTTAACTAAGATGGGAGAGATTAAGCTTCTGTGTTGCCTGGTTCAATAAATATTCGTGTTTTCTTGTTAAAAATTGACATTTTCAAAGTAACAAATGGCGCCTCCACCATTTGTTACTTTGAAAATGTCAATTTTTAACAACAAAAACACGAATATTTATTGAACCAGGCGACACGGATGCTTAATCTCTCCGATCTTAGTTAAAGAGTGCAAAAGACGATTGACAACAGTTACGCCAGGTAGAAAGTTCGCAACACTAAGTTTCAAAAAATCTCATATTTTGCACTTCTAAAATTGTACAGCACACATCAAGAATTTGGCGGCACATAAAAGTGTCGCGCTACAGTCGTTGAGAATCACTGACCTAGCGAATCTAACAAATACGGCGAACATAGGCTTACTCACTATGGAAGGTGACAAAACGAATAAAGCAGCCTCAGCAACAAAGTTCACATATAAAAAAAAAACCAGATAACAGCTGGGCCATAAGCGACGCCGAAAAAGCAGAGGTATTCGCTAATCACCTAGCCAACGTTTTCAAACCGTACCCTGCAAATCAAAATATACCCGAAATACCTTAACACCTCGATACCCCACTCCCAATGCACCTACCGATGCAACACACCTCGCCAAACGAAATTCGATACATCATAGTAAAAGAATTTAAAGCCAGACAAAAAGGAAGTGATTCCGGAAGTACAAGGGGGATTCAGAAAAGGGAGGGGAACAACGGACCAGCTGGTTACCTTAAAATACGTAATAGAGCAAGAGCTGGCACATAAAGGTGGAAAGGTGTATGCTGTATTCATAGATCTTAAAGCGGCATATGACACAGTAAACCGAAACATGCTATGGGAAATGATGAGAGCAAAAGTGAAGGCGGTTACAGATCTATATGGCAAGACAAGCTGCAGAGTTAGAATAAGTGAAAAAAAATCCGAAAGATTCTGGGTTAGGAAAGGGTTAAAGCAAGGGTGTCCACTTAGCCCTGTCCTATTTAATGTTTTTATAAATGACTTAGAAAAGGTTTTAAAAAATGGGCAGGCAGGAGGAGTGGTAGTGCAAGAGTCTAAATCCCATATCAAGATTGAGGAAAAGAAATACTGTTCGGCAGTTTTCCTTGATATAAAACAAGCATTCGACAAAGTCTGGCACGACGGACTCCTATACAAAATTAAAACAAACCTTACCTCAATATTTCTTAAACATGAAGTCATATCTCATCGCGAGGAAATTCCAAGTACGACAAGGAAAAAAATTCTCAAAACTCTATTTAATATAATCCGTTGTACCGCAAGGAAGCGTGCTTGGTCCTTGAATCTAATACTCAACGGCCGCAACGCATACTGACGATACAACAATCCTAGCAGCTGATATAGATACAGTCGCAGCACCTAATATACTCCGTAGTATACACCGTAGTATAGTATACTCCTAAGTACAGCTAAATAAAATACAGGAATGGCTCGACAAATGACGCATGATATATGTATATGAGTGCATGTGTGCGAGTGAATGTGTGAGCGTGAGTATGGAAGTACGTAACAGAATGTAAACTCCTATACGTGTAAATACAGGCACAACATCACGAACAATTGTAAAAACCAGGGCGAAGTAGCACTAGATACCCACCTAGAATTCACGTCAAAACCCACTTTAATGTCAACAACTGAGTGTTGTAATAACAACAGATTGCCGTTCAATTATTTATAAAAACGTATGCGGTGAGGGGACCCCCGTCAGGAACGAAGTTCCTCGCGCTTTTAACAGAATGGAACAACTTCTTTTTTTTATTATTATTAAAATAATGAAAGTGCGTGCACTTAATGTTTATAAATATTTTGATTGAATGTTCTGGGAAATATGAATAAACAATCTAAATCTCCATATTAATACTTACTACAAAGTACCAACTTATTACAACGGAACACAGCTTGAATATATAAATATATTTAACCATTCCAAATATTTATAATATTCTTAAGTCTTTTTAAGACTATAAAGACGATTTCTACGAATCACTACATGAACGAATAACTATAATATAATATAATATAATCACTAAGTATTTCTCTTGTACTAGTTTTGACATATGCATTTAAGTAAGGTGAAGTATAAAGTTGCTGTCGAAGAAATGATGCATATATTTGAAGAACTAACATTTTTTATAGGAGATTCGAGACGCGTTTCGATTTGATTTATCTCTCATCAATGCAGCTTTGCTTTTGTTAATCTCGAAAAGCGTCTGCAGATGGCTACTTACTTAAGTTATCGGAAAGACATGACCTTAAAAACAATGTTATTTTTATGGTTTTTGTTGAGTGCCAGTAAGGTGGACTAAAAACTATTAAATAGCTGACAAATTTCTCATGAGATTTCTTTTGGTAGTCCTAAAAAGACTCAGTAATTGTTATAGAACTCCGGAAAGGTTGATATATTTATATATATCGTCAGGCTGTGTTCCGATTGTTTTAAGTTTGTATGATTATCTATAACGTAGGAAGGTTTTACCAATTCAACCTTATTTTCTTTTCCTTTTTTCTCTGACGATACTCTTTTTGATCCTGAGTTTGTGATATTACTATTGCCTCTATAATGTATATGTCACAGAGAAATGGTAAAATTAGAGATTTGATCAAATTCCTAAGGGATTTGATCAAATCACGGAAGATGATAAAATAAAAATTCTGTGAGTCATTTCCCTAAATAAAGTTAGTGATTTGATCAAATCCCTGAACTGTTTTAGTGAAATGGTGAATTAAAGTCAGGACGCGCACGGCTCTACGGTTCGCTTGTTACCACTCCCATTTATCTCACCGCTCGCATCCGGCGACCGTGCCGTCATATAAGTAGCGCCCAAACATCACGCGCGGAAGTAGGTACTAAAAAATCTTTGATTTTGAAGAGAAAGTGTGACTCTGATCAGTTGTGAAAATAGTGCCAATGGAAAATTTTTACCACATACTCCGGGAAACCCATCAGTCAACTGATGGAAGAGATAAAATGCTGTTCAGTTTGAAATCGAAATACCAAATACCTACCTCAGTTGTACTGGAATTTCTAAAACTGTGCACGGTATGTCAGTCTAAAAGAAAATTCAAGAAAAGGAATCGTTGTTTGTCCAATTGTATCTAGCGACTTCAATCATCGTGGCCAAGTCGATTTAGTTGACTTACAGTCGACCCCAGATAGAAACTACAAATGATTATTAAACTATCAGGACCACGCGACGAAATTCAACTTTCTTCGGCCGTTGACTTCAAAAAGAGCTGCTGAAGTAGCAATGGAGCTATTAAAAATATTTTTGGAAGTAGGTTGTCCTCATATACTACAAAGCGATAACGGCCGTGAGTTTACGGCTGCTGTCACACAAGAATTAACAAGTTTGTGGCCAACGTGCAAAATTGTAAATGGTAGGTCAGACATCCAGGTAGTCAAGGATCTGTTGAGCGATCAAATCAAGATATTGAAGCTATTTTACGTGCTTGGCTAATTGACAATAATACAAAAAAATGGGCTATAGGTTGTTACTTTGTTCAATTCCAGAAGAATTCCTCTTTTCATCGGACCATTAAACGATCACCTTGCTTTATCGATCACCAAGCTTTATTTGGAACAGAACCAAAAACAGGACTACAATCTAGTCATATTTCAAAAGAGTTGCTTGAAAAACATGTTACTGAAGAGGACTTGGATCTACTTCTTAATTCGCAGGACCATGAAATTATTTTAACACCAGAAGACTTACCAGCAGCTGCCTTAGGGAACAACAACGACGCTTCAACTTCAAAAGATCTACCAGCATCTGAGTTAATTAATTACAATGCCTCACCTTCAAATGACCTATCAATAGTTAAATTAACCAACAATAATATTTCAATATCACACGATCTACCAGAAACTGAATCAATTTCTTTATCGACAACAAGACAACTCGAACCAGTTAATAACTCTACTTCAACTTCTGCTTCAACAGTTAAAACATCTGTAGTGTTACTTGCATCAGAAGGGAAAGCAGCTGTCAGTGACAATAAAGCATGTTGTGTTGTTTGTGAAATGGGATATACTGGAGCCTATTCATGTGACATTTGTAAAAATCCGGTGCACGCAATATGTGGAAATAGAGTAGGAGAAGGATATGGATCGAAAATTCTATGCTATTTGTGCCAAAAAGAAGGGAGCATCAAAGTTCAAAGGGAAAATGCTGCAAAACACCTGAAAATATCAGCTGAAAAAATGAAAGAAGTTTCTTTGAAGAAATTTAAAGACGTGTTAGTGGATTCCACAGTTTTGGTGTATGTACCTTAGGTAGATAGAGGCCCATTAGATGGAAATAACATTATAGGGATTGTATTAGATATAAAAAATAATTTATACCAAATTTGTACCTCAGTAGGGATTATAAAGGATTGGCTACCTACAAAGGTTCTTCAAATAGCTACTACAACATTTACCGAAACAGTTCCACAGACTAACCTAAGTGGAGAGATTGCGGGAAAATTATCCTTATTTGGAGGTCAAGGATTTAAGAAGTGTTCCTGTAGCCAATCCAAAATACAATGCAAAACAAAAAAATGTGCCTGTAAAAAAAGTAACGTACTTTGTAACTCGAGGTGCCACAAGTCAGCAACATGTTTTAATAAAAAAACCGGCCAAGTGCGAGTTGTGACTCGCGCACCGAGGGTTCCGTACAAACTTGTAAGTAAGGCATATTTTTTTGTGGAGGACGTAGCAAGCACATTTAGTTAACTTGACAAGTGGCCCACCTGAAATCACGACCATCTTAGTACCGCTGCAAGCATAACCTCAAGATGTCGCTGTCGTACGATGGAATTCTACCCTATATTTTATCACCACACATCCCCCATTCACTATGAGTGTTTAGGGGTTCTGGAACTTCACTATTTGTTTTTACAGCTCAATTTTGCCTATATACCTATATACCCCGTATAAAGGTATACAGGGTATTTTTTTTAAATAACGCGAATATTTTTAAACTTATAAAAAGAAAACTTTATTTTAGTATTACACTTATTCACTAACTTATATTAAGATCTAACTATTTCTAGATCTTATATAAACTAATATATTAACTATTTCTAGATCTATTTCGATACTCTTAACATTCAGTTATTCAATTAACTGCTTTTTGGGCAATTGACTACCAAAAAATATAGGGCGTACGTGATTTAAGTATATGTAGATTATAAAGAAAAATTAGACGAAATATAATATATACAGGATGTTACGGGACTTGAGTATGTCGCATGTCGGTTATAAACAAGCAAAATTTAGACATGATATATACCCTGTATATATTATGTATATAGAGCGTGCGTGATGAAATGCATAACGAATAGAAACAAAGAAAATTGAAAATAAACAGCTTGGTGCCAACACATACTTTTTAACCTTCGGACCTAACCGAGTGGGACCTAACTGTATGCAACCCATATGCTTCCGGAACCTGAAAATACCACTACGACAACATTAGTGTATTTTCATAAGTTTCTAATAGAAATAAATTCGCATTTTTCTTGTAATTAAACTACATATTTACGGTTTTCAGATTTTTCCCTTTAGATGTGCTGTAAAACACCGCTTCTTGCCAAATTTCATGATTCTAGGTCAACGGAAAGTACCCTATAGATTCCCATGTGAAATCGCAAAATAGGCGACATAAACGGTCATATCTTTTGATCGCGTTGACTTACAAGTTTGATTTTTTCACAGCTGAAAGAGACCGCAGACCCGAGTATTTGATACAAATTTCAACTTGTTACCTCTACGCGTTCCTGAGAAAAATGGTCTTGACAGACAGACATACAGACAGACGGACAACAAAGCGATCCTATAAGGGTTCCGTTTTCGGTACGGAACCCTAAAAATGATTGAACATTATTATTTATGAATATTGTTCATTTCAAAAACAACATAAGTAATTTTTTTTCAAATTTACGGAATTATTTACATCTTCTGTGTAAAAACCACACAAGTTTCAGACACATTAATTTTATCAATAATAATATGGTGTTATAGAAGTTGGAAGCTTTTTACACAGAAGATGTAAATAAGCCCGTAGATGCCGCTCAAAGTAAAAACTCAAATTTGAAAAAACATTGAATTATTTGGTTTTGTAATGAACGATTCAATTACATTAACTAAAGATGTTTAAAATTTTAATAAGAGTATTCTCTTTTTTTTCTTCCTTTTTTTCTATTTGTTTTGTTAATTACTTTCGAATAAATAATATAATTTGTGTTTCAGTGACTATTGTTTTTTTACCTAAGCAACTATGAGTATAAGTATAGCTTCAACTATAGAGTCTTGTTAGTCAACGGACATTTATATATTATAGTAACTATCAAATAAAAATTTTATTTCGTTAGTGAAATAATTTTTTTTTTGTTACTGGTGTCTGTCATGTTGACAAATTGACTAATGTTTATTAAATATCAATAAAATTTAACAAAAATCCATGGCAACTATACCTAACAATTGACGTAAATACATGCTGTGAAAACTACAGAAATAAATTAAATTTAAAAACTATTGCAAGAAAAAAAATTTAGATATAACGTGAATTATGAGGATGTGAATGTCGGGCAACTTACTATTACTTACTGCACGTTGCCCTAAATATTTTTTTATCATAATATTTTTCTTGATACATAAATAACTATTATTAGATAAATAAAAGAATAAACCACTGTTTGATTGATCCATATCCAAGGAATACAGATGACTTTATAACACAAAATTGAATAAACGATATTATTTCATCATTTCACTAAAACAGTTCAGGGATTTGATCAAATCACTAACTTTCTTTAGGAAAATAACTCACAGAATTTTTATTTTAACATCTTCCGTGATTTGATCAAATCCCTTAGGGATTTGATCAAATCTCTTATTTTGCCATTTCCCTGCGACATATATAAATATAGTAAAAAAAAATCACATATACGATAAATCTATGTTAACAGTAAGCGATTGCTTCAAATTATAATATTTTAAGAACCTACTTTTCTGAATCAGTATTTTGTATAATATCTTTTTTTCTGTTACCCTTTTTCTCTGTCGATACTCTTTTTGACGCTGAGCTTGTGATTTCACTATTGTCTCTCTAAAATGTAAATGCCATAGTGATTAGTAAAATCTGCTAGATTGTGTTAAACCGAGTTATTGCATGATCTCCCGACAGTTCATGTATTCTATTTGAAATACTTGATACGACTAGCTAGTTCGTGAAACCATCTGAAATATGTTTCTTTATTTATCTCTTTATTAATAGGTCCGATAATTAAGACAAGTAGCTTTATACTATCAGATGACGGCATTTCTAGAAACGTCGAATCAGCAAGTACGATATAGTAAATCCCAGTTAAACAAGTTCCTCATAAAACGAACTACTTGAACTGCCGACAGATCATGCAATGGCTCAGTTCTAAACAATCTAACTGATTTCACTATATGACTACGACATATATAAATATAGTAAATATCAATCACTCAAATTACATCTAGGTCAGACATGTGTAAAAAGCTAGCAATTGCTTCAAATTGTACAGTTTTATTTTTATAAACTTACTTTTTTTCAGTATTTTGTATCCTTTCTTGACTTTCCATTTCTAAAAATCTAATTAAAATAATGAGTATAATATAAACAATATAACTCACCTATGATTTAAAACAACAACAAAATAAGATTAATCTTTTTTTTTTCTTGTTTAGTTTTAAGGTTATAAACCAGCCACGCTCGTCTGTCACTCTGCCGAAGAAACAGAGAGAACACGCATTATAGAAATATACACTGCGAGAAAGAGAAAGGAAGAAGGAAAAAGAGCGCCTTATAGAAATATACACTGAGAGAAAGAGATGGGCAAGTAACGTAACGATAGCCGTGTAACAATAGGCGTGTAACTTTTTATGCCGAATCGCTCCTACCGAGACCTCCCTAAAGGAACTTAATTCCGATAATTAAAAAAATTCTATTCCAGTATTTCCTGATGAAAGTGAAGTGTCAAAATACAACGAAGTGTTTCCAAGACAAAAGTTTCTTGGAAGTGCAAGCAAGTATTTCAGAGGCAATCGAATTGTCGTCGAAGTGCAATGAACTGTTTCCGACAAGTGTCAATACTTCCCCCGGCACTTAGACGACACTTTACAATAAAAATGTTAAAAGAAGTTTCACTGCTCAAATTTCAGTATTCCAACAGACACTTCCATGACACTTTGACGATACTTCGTTAACGCATTACGGACACAATTTTTTTCGACGACATTTCATTTTCACCGGGGCTATCAGTTAATTGCTCATTTATTGTCATTTTAAATATTTTCTTGTCTAACAAATGCAGATGCATACTTGATATATTCCAATACAACAAAACAAAACAAAAACTTGTTTTTGATGAAACTACTATGTTGCCTACTAAGGTATCATGTTTCTAACTCAACGAGGTAATAGCAAATGTACTACCCGTATCGCTGGGGAAAACATCTTACCCGTAGCCGTGCTTTATGGTGCACTTGCGTTCCCTTCTTTCTTAAAGTTCAACACCCAGTTTAAAGTGAGGGCATAATGCCCACCTGGGAGATTTGTCATCTCTTACAGCTTATGTTTGTCTAGCAACATAATTTCTTCTTTATCAGCTTTGTGTCATTTCTGATGCTCTTTAGTTTACATCTCGAACATGTTATCCTATGATGTTCGACGTTGGGTCGCCGTAATTTCGCTCTTCTGCTAGGTAACAATAGGAGCAGGTAACTGGCCCTGAGCCACTCTTCTCGATCTGCATACTTCTGTATAATTCTTCACCTCTTCTGGTTCCCGCACATCAGCAACTTTTAGATTTATTAACATTGAGACTTTAGGCGGTCGTCCTTGCCCTCGCTTTTGTATTACGTTTGCCTCAATTTCCAATTGTCGATTCATTAGTATTTCGTATTGATAGTCATCCCTGAAACATCGCCGTCTGCAACAAAAAACAAACTATTGACTGCTTGCACTGGTTTATTTGAATCAAAAAACTTATCTTCAAAAATGCGTACAGACCATACCACCCACACTTTGTTGATTGATGAATGCAGCACACTATAATCTTTAATAACCTCGCTGTAACTAACAAACTCTCAACATCTGCCACTGACACTGATGTCAGGAACATGAGTTGTTACCACATAACCAAATACTTAGATGCTTGGCCATATCATAGTTCAAATAGTGTCTTATCAAGACATCGGTCTCTTCTCTCAATAAACGTTTTGGCAGGCAGAGGCGGATTTAATGTCGACAGCGCCTAGGCAAGCACTTGATGGGCGCCCCTCAGATGATCAAGAGGTATTATAAATTATACAGTGAAACCTTAGTATTACGATTTCCTCGATTTAACAAATTCTTAGAAATCTCCTAGAACTGACCATAAGGATTAATGGTCAGTCGGTAAAGTCAATAAGCCGGGCGCACTTCGGAAGCTCTGTACAAAGTATGAATTTTTATAATGTAACTAAGTAGGTAGGTTAATTTCGTTTAAAAGCTTCCGCGCGCTGGCGCGTCCCTTTGTAATCTCGCGCCCCTAGGCACGTGCCTAGTTTGCCTTATGCATAATCCGCTAATGTTGGCAGGTTTGTACCTATCATCGTGCATCTGAAGATTTCATATAACGATTTGTCTATTCTGTAGACGTGTGTGTACAACTTTCAGCCCATGCTTCACATCTCTTTTCACAGAAAAGTGTCTAATTATTGATTGACATACCCTCTATTTGACTATCATCACTACGAAAACGTAGTCGTAGTCGTCAGGATTAATTCGTTGCTGAAGATCTTTCCCTCATTGCTATCGCCACCTCCGCTCATGGGCCTGTTGGTGGCTCCAGAGACCGATGTGAGATCGGATGGTAAGTTCAACATACAATTGTCTCGATGCCGCCTGATCTTATGGTGGTGTTTAGGGAATATGCCGGAATTTCTGTGGCAGATGTTACGCCAAGAAGCTATGTCTTGACACAAAGATTCCCAGGTGTACTCTATTCCCGCCTTCTTTACTACGGAGTGAATGACATCTTTATACCTCTTCAGTTGGCCACCAGGATATCGATGACCAAAGAGAATTTGTTTTGGGAGCCGATCATCGGATATCCGGCACACATACCCTAGCCAGCGCAGTTGATTGGGGCTAGGAGTGAAGGAGGGTCCAGAAACAACTATCTTTCCCTACTTGCATTGTTATGTCACTGTGAAATTTTCGACGCTTTGTCGCTTGTTGAAATGTCAGGACACCGACGTTACACATGCGGTGTTTTTAGTAACTACGTCATGCCGGGCAGCGGTAGCACGTTCAAATTTGCGGTGATACTTTTTATATCGGGTTTTCCAATAAGAGGTTTCATTTTAATATGTAAAAAAAATTTTGAGCGAAATTATCGAATGTTTATTTAATTGTAAAGAGGGGCCATTATGCCATTAATAATGGAAAATAATATTTTAATACGACCATAATCTTTTCATGAAATTTTCCATCACCATTTCGCACATTTTCGAATTGCATCTTAGAGGTCTTGAATCGATTGTGGGCCTTGGCATAGATCTTATCTTTCACGTAGCCCCCATGATCGCATCGTCGAGAAATCACACGGTCAAGAAACTTTTCACGCAAAAGAGCGACGGTATCGTTACTTGTGTGGCACGTTGCGCCGTCTTGTTGAAAATAAACGTCGTCCACATCAATATCTTCCAATTCCGGCCATACAAAATCATTAATCATCGTTCGATAGCGCAATCCATTCACCATTATTCACTTTCATTCACTCCATAACAGTTGCTCCAGCCTCATTTTCGAAAAAGTAAGGTCGAATGACCCCGCCAGGCCAAAAACCGCATAACCAAACAGTCACACATTGCAAGGCGCATAATATTCATAACGGCTGTCAATCAGAGAATTACAGGTGTCCACTTTGGTTGTAGCTTTATGTTGAGGATGGAGAGGCTTTTCAACAATAATTCTTGGGTTTTCCGAGCCCCAAATGAGACAATTCTGCATGTGAACGTAGCCTCCGAGGTTAGGTTTTTTCGCCTCATAACTCAAGATGATTTTTGGATGAACTTCTGTATCAGTTTGATGTATTTCAAGGACCCAATCAGCAAAGACACGACGTTGTTGATGGTCGGTAGGCGTGCGTTCTTGTGTTAACTGAAGTTTAAAAGCCTTAAGACCTTAGTCTTTATGCAAAATACGGTGTAATGTCGTTTGTGGAATGCCCAATTCCAAAGATCGACGAGAAACGGACAATCCTAGGTTTTCCTCAACAGTATGGGCTACAACAGCGATATTTGCAGTTGTTCTTGTGCGACGTGCACGAGTTTGGTTCTTCACATCACTAACTTGTCCCAACAGTTCCAAATTTTCCACCAGTTTCACAATTGCTGGGCGAGAAGGTGCTTCACGACGACCCAAAAATGCTTTAGTTTTGCGAACAGTGACCGCGAAATTTTCACCATTTTTGTAGAGAATTTTAATAATTTCAATGCGTTGTTGAAGCCTTTATCGTTCCATTTTTATTAATGGCGTAGTTTTTACTTGTCATGTGTCAAGTAGTTACAGGTTGACTCATGACAACTGTTAAAATGGCGAGCTATTGAAAATGGAAAACCTCCCATCAACTCTTATTGGAAAACCCTATAGATACCTATAGATATTTTAATTGCAATTTTTAGAAATTATAAATCAGTTTTAGTCGGAATGGGGAATTGGCATGTATTAAATTCTGTTATCATTTCAAATATTCTATCTGGTGGCGATAGCCGCCCCCATCTTCAGCAGGAGCCGATTTCCTATAAGTTAAACAAGCTATAGCTGAAAATACCCCTATAGGTATCCGAAAATCCTATTTGGCACTGACAAAAGGGCCCGATATATCAACTAGCTTAGGGCCTTATCAAGTCTAAAACCTCCATTTATCTTCAGACCAGAGCGTAAGCATTACCCATTTACACCTATGAAAATCGTGTAACAAAATTAAGAAACAAAAGGGCCCCATATCTCAACTAGCTTAGGGCCTTATCAAGTCTAAATCCTCCATTTATCTTCAGACCAGAGCGTAAGCATTGCCCATTTACACCTATGACAATTATGTAACAAAATTAAGCAATACCTGAGTGTATCTTGCAATACCTATATCTTACTGGAATACTCTACCCTTAATTTAATGAAACCACGAAAATCAATTTATTCGATAATATATTGCACTAAATTAAGTAATTTATAAATGATTAATTGATAAAAAAAAATATGTTAAAATTATTCAGAAAACTTTATATCGCTTTTCTCCAAATTCTTTGCTATCCACTTATCTGCTCTTGCAGACAATTCCTCATCGAATTGCTCCTTCCAATTCCCAATCTTCCCTTGTCTTATAAACGCAGCTTCCCCCTCAACATTAACCCCAATCGAATTCAGCAAATCGAAATTAACCGAAGGATTGTTCCTGAAATTTTTAATATCCAAATGATCGATCAGCTTTAATAATTCCTCTTCGGGCAATGGTTTATTTAAGAACTTGGCAACTTTTCCAATGGATCCTCTCATGTCCTGGAAATTATATTCAAGTTTATTGAAGGAAAACACAATTTTTACTTATTTTTCTTACGTTTTTCATGTCTTCGTAGAACAAAAATAACAAATTTCTATTTGCTTTTAATTCCCAAGCTTCCTTGATGTGTTCAAATAATGGACACCAGGCAACTAGTTTAAACATAAAATTACTTTAGAAATTACTTAATAATAACAACTATTTTTACTTAAGCATAACTAATCTATTGCCCTTATCTATCGAGCATTTTCTGTCTAGTCTTGTCTCATCTATCTAGTCAAATTAAATACATTTATTTCATTATTTAAGATACAGTAACCTAAATGAAATGTGTCAAATCAGGCAAAAAAATACATAAATAAATAAACTGAATTCATGAAAACAAAACAGAATTCACGAGAAATATGAGAAAAAATAAAATTAAAATTAATATATAGTGGTATGGAATATCTAGTGGTATGGGAAGATTAAACTATATAACGAGTAACATTTCTAATTCGAATAAAATTCGTCTATAGTATATGGTTTTCAATATTATTTATCCAACTATAAAGTTCCCTTTTTAGCTGTTTGATGTGTGTAATATGTTTAATTTCGCTAGGCAGCTTATTGTAAAGTTTAGCAGACGTATAGGGTGGATTTTTTTGAGACATTGTTAACATATGTTTAGGTAGCTGATAAAGATCTCTGTTATATCTAGTTTCTCGTTATTTGGGCTTTTTTAAACATTCAAATAAATGTTTACGTTTGAATACAAATAAAATGCTTTCGTAGATATATGTGCCCGTAGTTATTAATATTTCTGCTCTTCTGAAATGGCCTCTACAGGACTCTCGGTATTTAAAATTGCTTAGAATACGCAGGGCTTGTTATTGTATTCTAAATACCCGTTGAACATTAATTCCATTGCCCCAGAATATGATTCCAAATCTTAAATGAGAGTAAAAATTGGAAAAATAAAGGAGTCTTAAAACTTTTTTGTCGACATATCTCTGGAGGGATCGCATGGCAAATACTGCTTTATTGATGCTCTTGGTAACATGATTCATATGGGATGTCCAGTCCAGAGTATTATCAATGTATAATCCCAATAGTCTCACGGATTGTTGTACATCTATCAACTCATTTCCTATTCCAATAACTCGTGGATAATCTGTAGTGCATCTTTTATTTTTAAATATAATACTTTTTGTTTGATTCTGATTTAATATCAGACTGTTAGGGAAGACATTGCTAGGTTAGCGTTTCCGTTAATATCTAGCATTGACTTGAATTTATTATTAAAAGGGTAGTGTCGTCCGCATAGTTTACCATGGTGTGTTGAGGGATGATATGCGTTTTGGGGAGATTAATTCATTAATAAAAATGCTGACTAGCAATGGATCAATAGTGCTCCCTTGTGGGATACCCATGCTGATACTCCTTTTGATGGACATTACGCAACCATTCGGAGTGTCTGAACTTGTTATTTGTGATCTATTGTTAAAGTACGATTTGAGCCATTCTAGGGCAACCCCTCTGATGCCGTATTTGTCTAATTTCTTTTGTAAAATAGTGTGATCCACTAGATCATATGCCTAGAACAAATCCATTAGCAAACCTAGTGGGATATTTTTAACTTCTAGATTATTCATAATATCCTAGATAAATTCGTAGCAGGCATCTTTCCTTTGATGAATGCGTGTTTCTGTGGGCTTATTGTTTGATATTCAAGGAATGATATTATTCTAGTACAGATGAGTTTTTCGAACACTTTTGAAAACACTGAAAGTATACTTATTGGTTCAGAGATCTTGCCACAGCAAAAATCAGGTATCGCATGGGGGGGGGGGGGCAGTTAGGGAACTTATTGTGACCTCTGCGTACCTACCATACGAAGCACCTGAACCACCACCTACCGCAGAATTGGAGCGCCTGGTGAAATACTGCGAGGTTTACAATCTACAGATCCTGGGGACATTTATTTGAATGTTTAAGGATACATACAAGTGTGTTAAGTTCGAACATAACCATCCGCATGATATTGAAGAAACCTCCACTCTACTTCAGGAGGCTATAATAATACGAGAAGTTACCTGGTGGAGCAAGGAACTTGAACAGAAGACTAACAAAACTAGAAAGCTCTACAATAGAGCTAAAAAGACAGGGGTGTGGACCGAATATACGGCTACACTCACTGATTATAACAAATCTGTACGGAGGGCTAAAAGGAAGTCCTGGAGGAAAATATGTGAGGATGTCGAAAGTACATTTTAAACAGCAAGACTTCAGAGACTTCTGATAAAGAACCCGTTCAATCCAGTTAGTACTATCAGAAAACCAAACGGAAAACACACAACCAACGGGAAGGAAACTATGGAAGTTTTACTCCAAGCTCACTTGCCAGGTTCCTATGTGATCGACCCAACAATGGACAATCCTGACTGTCATGCTGTACGCTCTCAAACAAGAGGGGCGAGGTGTGACTGGCAGGTGTCCAAGAGGGTTGTCACACATGAAAGAATTGAATGGGTCATAAATACCTTTGGCCCATACAAAGCAGCTGGCCCGGACGGTGTCTTCCTCGCCTTTCTGTGGCAGTTGAGGAAAACGCTGGTGCCAATACTGATCAAGCTATCAAGGCAAATCTGGCATCAGGCTATGTGCCAACTCCCTGGAGGCAAGTAAAAGTGGTATTTATACAAAAAGCCGGGCGTGTAGATTACACCCAGGCTAAAGCGTATAGACCAATAAGCCTAACCTCCTTTCTATTGAAAACGTTAGAAAAACTGGTTGAAAAGCATCTGAGGGAGACCTGCTTGTTAGACAGGCCCCTACACTCTAATCAGCATGCAACCAGGAAAATCGTGTGAATCTGCTCTACACCAATTAGTGGTTACAATAGATAACACACTAGAAAACAAGGAATTGGTGCTTGGTGCCTTCCTTGATATCGAAGGTGCGTTTGACAACACCTCCTTCGACAGTATAGCCAATGCAGCCCGCAGTCATGGTGCAAATAAAACATCAATCAGATCGATTAATCATAGTATGTGCCCGTGAAAATTTGAGAATGGACTACAAAAGTAGAAACATCCGCATTTTCACGGTCAGGCTGCGATTAATGCTCTAGCGTGTCACGAAATCAAATCCAAGACAGTTTGGGACTGTCTTCAGGACCTAAAAGCCCTGGCAAAGCATAACAAGGTCACACTCGCATGGGTGCCTAGCCACACGGGACTGGTGGTTAACGAAATGGCGGATAAGCTAGCAAAAGATTTAGCGTGCAAGGCAAACATCATTGCTGAAAGCGGACCCTACATTACCAAGACCACGGCCCGAAATAAAATCTGTATATGGGTAGCAACTAAGCACCGCCTACAGTGGGTCAATTTGAATGGTCTGACACACAGCAAACGGACGTTAGTAAACCTATCGGAAACTCTAACTGCTGAAATCCTGCAACTGTCAAGGAAGCAGATCGCAATTGTGGTAGGCCTACTTACAGGACACTGCCCTCTACGACAACATCTGCATAAAATGGGAATCTGGAAGGACGAACCTTTATGCAGGTTATGCTATGAGGAGGACGAAACCGCCGCCCATATAATCTTTCACTGTGAAGCAATTGCACGTACGAGACCCTCCACCGTGAAAAACATGGCACATAGAATCCTGGACCTAATAGAGGGCCTGTATCTATTTGCATGAACGAAACAAAGTGGGGAAATACAATAGTCCAATGGGCTGCAGTGTTTTAAGGGCTAACCCCCCTGGACCCACATTGGTTAGAGGAAAAAAAATACTTAATGGTCTGTAATTTCCCACATCAGTTATATTTCCGGTTTTGTGAATTGGAGTTATTATGGGTACTTTAAGTTTCTCTGGGAATTTTCCAACAGTGAAGGAGTTATTTATGATGGACTTTAATGGCGTCAAAATAGATGATACTTGAGCTACTCCCAGATGCTTTTACATCCTTTTTAAATCAGGATTTGCTAAAACCCGTCGAGCTGCCGGTCTGGTGTAAATAAGTTCTTTGGGGAAGGCCTCGTTGAAGTGTCTGTTGCAGATTTCCATGAAAAGCGTCCACTGGTTATCTATTTCATCGCAATCGATTTCAAGGAGTTTGTGCCATACTACCTCATCCATTAGATACTTAAATCTGTGCATATTGTCACTGTTAAAAATCCTAGTAAGTTTTTATTTAGGTGGAATGTCATCCTTCTCACAAATCGTGGTCAGTAACTGTGCAGAGTGGTCAGATATATGGTAGTCTCGAGTTTCCGTGCTGTACATTACATTGAGGTTTGTTATAATATTGTCAATACATGTGCCAGACGATGGATGACTTACTTCTTTTAAAGTCAGTACCGCATTAAAAGTTTCTAGCAGAGACAGGAACTGTTGACTAGCATTTGTTAGATTTAAAATATTTATAGTAAAGTCTCCTGATAATATGTATTGCTTAGTATTCCTGGAGAGTAATAATAGAAGTTGATGCAGCTTATCCATAAAAGATTTAATATGTGATTTCGGAGCTCTATATAATCCAACGATTATTAGTTCCTTCTTGTCAATCACAACTTCTATAGCTGCACCCTCAAACACATGTTGCTCAGCCATTTTATTGACGTCCTCCCTAATTTTGAATGTATCATTTTTACAGTAGATATCAGATCATCCGTATAATCTTTCTGCTCTGCAGAAATAGGAGGACAGATTGAAGTTTTTTATTTTTAGTATGTCCAGTTGTTCGAGTTCTTCCAGTGTTCCGTGATGATCAACAGTCTGCAATTATTGATATTTTCAAGCATACATTCTATTTTATCAATAGAATTTCCTAGAGACTGCACATTTCGATTTATTAACGTAAATTGATTTCTGGTTGCTGAGTTCTACATTGATAGATTTTTTTTTTTTTACTGATTTTAGATGTGGGTATTGACATTCCGGGACGTCTCTAGCCTTAATAAAAAAGAATTTATACATGTGTTTCTAGGCCAAGTCTCTGGTTTCATAATTTCATCGAGGCATTCAAATGGAACTGTTACCTTAAATGAATAGTATTCATCAGGGTGCTTCGACGTGACTTTTTTACATGTGACATTATTAAATTTTTTGTTAATTAGATATTCTGTCAAGTCCTTTGTAGATAAATCTGGCTGCAATCGGAAAACGTGTAGGTGATAATATCTGGCAGCAGCCTTTATCTGTGTAGTATCATCGTTAGTTTCCTGTATTACATTTGATGTTCGATATCATCTCCTTTTCTTGTACCGTTGTGTTTCCCACTTCTCCTTGTTTTCATTTGTTTTTGTCTGTTCTACTATTATTTCGCTTACTATTTCTTTGTTATTGTTATTTTTTTCTCGCATGTGCGCCCATCCTTCACAGAGTTTGCCTTTTTCTCTTTGTCGAGCAGATTAGTAGAGCCACTGTCACAGATATACGGTGTATCTCGCTCGTTTTGTGTTGATTTTTGCGGAATAATTGGAATTTCACACGCAGTAGCACTCATTGATTTTAATAGATTTTCATTTTTCTCTGTTAACATTTTAATTTGGTTAGTTAGATCTCCAATTAAAACATACAGAGGCTCAATTTCCGTTTAAATTATACCCGTAATAAGGCTCTCAAAATTAGGGCTTTCGAGAAAAGTTGTTAATATTTAGAATTGCTTAGTCGAAGGTATGTTCGATCGTAATTCCCTTGCTATTGTCAAACGTAGTATGTAGAAAGAAAGCTTCACAATACTTTTAACTTCACTTTAACTTTAAAATTCAATAGCTCGTCGAACGTCCACTCTCGCTCAACGCCGACTCAAGTCTTGTCCCTATAGACTTTTATGTCTAGTCTTGTCAGTCTAGTTTTGTCAGTCTACTCTTATCTGTTCTATTCTTGTTTAAGAATTAGTTATTTTTTTGGTTCTTTGTTTTATTATAGCAATCGACCCGACAATACGTGTTTATAAAAAAATACAATTTAATTTTGAATTGGTAAAACCATACAACATTATAGATAATCAGATAAACTTAATAAAGACGGAACAAAGCTTGAATATATAAATATACTCAACCTTTCCGGAACTCTATAATACTAATGAGTCTTTTTAGGACTACCAAAAACAAATCTCTTATGAAATTTGTCCGTTATTCTATAGCTTTCAGTCCACCTTCGTGGCACTCAGAAAGCTATAGAATAACGGACAAATTTCATAAGAGATTTGTTTTTGGTAGTCCTAAAAAGACTCATTAGTATTATAGAGTTCCGGAAAGGTTGAGTATATTTATATATTCAAGCTTTGTTCCGTCTTTATTAAGTTAATACAATTTAATTTAATAATTATGATAATTTGACTAATAATTACTGTTATTAAATAGTTTAATAAATGCTATCTATATGTTGACTAATGTGTTTAATGAACAGTTATTCAAATAAATAACTAAAGTTTCAAAGTTAATTAAACTAATTTCTGTACCAATTAAACTCATTCCAATAAATCATAATATGATATAAATTATATAATTTAGTGAATAATGGAGAGCATATTTACTAACAATAATATAATTGTGTTTACACATGAACACCCATGGAGAGGTGGCTCAGATAGTTAAGCACATGGCTCTCGAGTCAGACAGCACGGGTTAGAATCCCACGCTAAACTAAAGCAGTAAAAATTAAAACTAATGGCTGCAACCCACCACACTCAATTCCCCAATCCGGCTTAGGCAACCATGGGGTCTCACTGCCTAACACCCTCTCTGGAAATTTGTCGTTCGGATTCGACGTTAAACCGCTAGGTCCCCCATATTCAATCTTAGTGCTGAGGTTGATATGTGGCAGAGAAGAGGCCGGTGCCCAGCAGTGGGACATAAAGGCTAAATGATGATGACCCATGGGTCTTCTTAACATCAGTTCTATCCGTTTACCCGGACTAAAAAGGTGCAAGAAACCAGTCTATAAAGTATTCTCCATCATTAATTACAACTTCTTGTCAAAGTTCTCTAAGGTAAGTGAACAGCCTCGCTGCCAAGATCCCCTGGCTGAAAGTACCAAAAGATGAAATCGTATGCAAATAGCATTTAGAGAAATCTACACAGCAATATGATACACAACAATATGAAGTTAAGCCAATTCAAGCGACGAATCCTCAGCATACCACATAGAGTAAAATGTTATCTACTGGTATGTGGATGGTTCGAAGACAAAGGAAGGTACTGGTGCAGGAGTGTTTGGACCTCGTACCAAATACTTTGAATCCATAGGAATATACCCAAGTATCTTCCAAGCAGAGGTCGAAAGATGTGCATAATTTAACCTCGACAGGAACTACTGCGAAAAAAAAATTGCTATCCTTTCAGATAGTCAAGTAGCCATAAAATTCATTACCTCATACACCATCAGATTCAAACTGGTATGGGACTGTGTCTAAACAAGCTCGGCAGAGAAAATAAAGTAACGATAACTGGGAACCAGGATACACTGGTATAGATGGAAACTAAGAAGCCCTCACCTAGCAAATAAGGGATCTAGTAATTCCTTTATAGGTCCGGAACTCTTTTGCGGTATGAGTATGAACACCATCCACAAAAGTTTAGATGAAGAAATAAGAGAACAATGGATAAAAACCTGGAAAGAACTTTCAGAGCTAAGACCATCCAAAGTAATGTTGGGATCTTTAAACCAGAAAAGAACAATAGCTTGCCTAAAACTAAATAGGAACAAGCTTAGAATTTTGACGGTGAGTCTGCAGAGTCTTGGCGGGGCACTGCAGGCTCACCTCAAAGCCCTAGGCCTAGAGGAAGATGACAGATGCAGATTCTGTGGCTCAGCAAAGGAAACTCCCATACATCTGCTAAAAGATTGCGGAGCACTGCACCGCAGGAGACAAAGTACCGTCGGGCCCACTGCTTTAACGCAGAGGAGTTGCAGTCCTTGAATCCTACTCAAATCCTGAGGTTACTAAAGGAATCAGGACTAGAGTAGGTGCTCTAAATGGGTAAGTATACAAACATTTATAGTAAGAGGGTGGAGTACAATAGATCTATGAAGCTCGCAGTACAAGTCACCATTAAATCTACAAATCTATAATCTCTGAGGTTTTCGGTACCTTTACGATAAAAACCATCAGGTCCTGGTACGAGAAATTTCTGCAACCATGTCTGTAATTCGACACCATTATTGAGGAAACACCATCCAAACCGTTCGCAAATATCCGGAAAGATTGTAGATTTCGGTGGTAACTTACTGCGATCTTTTTAGATCTATTGAATGAATCGTGAGGACAGTACAGGACCCAACTAAACTCCAGTGAAGTTGGCCTTCGAATTTTTGAAAATTTTAAAATTTTATATAGTTCTGGCGAGAGTTTGAGTGGTTCTAGCTTGTAGCTTGCTTGAAAATTACAATAGTTCCGAGTAATTTCTACCAGAAATCTAAAAAAACGATTTGGGAGGCTCATCTTCACATAACCAAATTTTTCAATAAAAAAGAATTCTGATGTAATATTTCAGTTCAATATTTCATGATATGCAGTTCTAGAGTTCTCAGTGAGTATTCTTAATATTTCCAAATAAAAATTTTTTTTAATATTTGTATTTGAATGCCTATTACACATTTTTGTAAAACATCAACAAATTTATTTATATAAAAATTTCGATGGGAAAAAATGCAATTGTTCTCTTAAGAGTTCTGACAATGAGTAGTCAAAGGAGTGAATTTTTTTTTGTGTAACCAATATGTTATAAGCCAAAAGGAGGCGTAACATTCTTATGATAAAATTTCTCAATAGTTCTGTTGAGACTCTGAATTAAAAAAAAACTTGAAAATTCACTATGTGTGTTCACTGCAGAACATGTGCATGAAGTATGGATTACCATGTAGTCACGATGGCAATCATCCTGTTCCTTCCAATCCTGAGAGTTTTCATTATTCCTCGAGAGTTTTGAACAAATCTTATGGTTTTTTTTTTATCAACTAATATTTGAAAAGTTATACGCGAAACGCGACGCTACTTTAAAATAAGGCAGGAAACTACGCATAACATTTTTAGACCTGGAAAAAGATAGGGAGGAACATTAAGCCCATTATTATTTATAATTTTCTTAGACAAAATTTTGAAGAAGCTAAAGGATAAACCCAAGAAAATGTAAGTAGGACACCACAACTTGGGTTCCACGCGAGAACGATAATTTTCTCGTCTCGTCTCGTAAAAACGAGACAGTTTTGAAAATTACTTAGGTGAAAACGAGACGGTGTGTGGTCTCGCTCTTGGGAGACACAATGGTCTCGTTTCTGATCTCGTTCATACTTCTTCTTCAATCTTTGACTTTGACACGGGCAGTTGTAATATTTTCTTCCATAAATTTAATCTGCTCGTTAATCGGCTCGGGAAAGTTACATTTCATTATACAGTGGTACTTCGACATACGAGTTTAATTCGTTCCTCCACCTTGCTCGTATCATGAATTACTCGTATCTCGAAGCAAATTTCTCCATACGAAACAATTGAACTAGCATTAATCCGTTCCAACCCCCAAAATGTCACCCCAGTTATTTTTGTTACGTGGTTTTGAATAATAAAACGTATTTATAAATGACAAATATTTATTGTACAAAAACAAAAAAGAGAATGTAAAGAAATAAATTAGATATCCTCAGTGGTGTTTGCCTTTTTCGCTACATTTTTCTCGCTTTCACCTGTAGGCCGTTTAGAAAAAAACATGTCCAAGGAGATTTGTTTCTTCCTCCCTCTCAGAATGTTCCGGAAATGAGTTAGGCAAGTGTCATTAAAAAGATCAGATGCACGACCTGTTGCAACTTTTTCTGGGTGTTTCTTTTCCACGAACTGTGAAACTCTCTCCCACATTCCAAATATCTCCTTTATCTCACTTGTAGAAATAACCTCCTCCTCCTCTGACTCTTCGAAACCAATTTCTTGCATAACCTCCGTATGCTGCTGTGACTGTAACTCTTGTATCTCCTCAGTCGTCAGTTCCTGGGTGTGCTCCTCAACGAGCTCGTTCACGTCTCTCTCTTCCACCTCTAGACCCATGGATTTCCCCAGAGACGCAATCTCCTCCTCTACTGACATACCGAGTTCCAATTCTTCGTAGATCCTTTCAGCTACAGTTTCAGGCCACAGCTTTTTCCATGCAGAGGTCAAGGTCCTCGTTGTAACACCCAGCCAGGCCTGATCGATAATTTTTAGGCAAATCGCGATATTAAAGTGGTCCTTCCAGAACTCTCGAAGGGTGAGGTTTGTGGTCTCCATCACTTCAAAGCAGCGCCGAAACAGATGCTTGGTGTAAAGCTTCTTAAAATTAGAAATCACCTGCTGATCCATGGGCTGCAGTATAGGAGTGGTGTTGGGTGGTAGGTAGAGAACCTTTATAAATTTGAACTCCTCGAGGATGTCATCTTCAAGGTTTGGTGGATGAGCAGGGGCATTGTCGAGGATGAGAAGGGCTTGCACGGGTAGGTATTTTTCCTGTAGATATTTCTTAACAGAAGGGCCGAAAACCAGGTTTACCCACTCCACAAAGAACTTCCTGGTGACCCATGCCTTCGGGTTCGACCTCCACATAACTTGCAGTTTTTCTTTCAAAATCTTATGTGATTTAAATGCTCTGGGGTTTTCCGAATGGTATACAAGCAGAGGCTTGATCTTGCAGTCGCCACTCACATTGGCGCACAGTGCTAGAGTCAATCTGTCCTTCATAGGTTTGTGGCCTGGCATCATCTTCTCGTCTGCCGTTATATATGTTCTATTCGGCATCTTTTTCCAGAACAGCTCTGTCTCATCACTGTTGAAGACTTGCTGAGAGATATATCCTTGGGCTTTTATTAGATCGGAAAACGTTTTAATGTAATACTCAGCTGCCTTCATATTATATATATATATATATATATATATATATATATATATATATATATATATATATAAATATATATCATATATATCTTGCTGCCTCACCATGCCTGACAACGGAGTGAATACCGGTCCTCTTTTTGAAATTCTCAAACCAGCCCCGGATGGCTTTAAATGACTCTTCCGGTGCCTCGTCGATGGAAGTCTGCTGGGTTTGCTTCAGCAAATCTCCGTAGATCGCTCTTGCCTTCTCGAAAATGATGGTCTGCGCCAAGGTATCTCCTTGGAGCTGCTTCTCTGTCATCCACCCCATCAGCAGTTTCTCCATATTTTCATGAAAGGAGGTTCGCAGCTTGGAAATTATCGTAAGGCCCTTAGCCGGCGTTACACTCTTTATCGACTCCTTCTGTTTAAGCACAGTACATATCATGGACGTACTACGCCCATACTGCCTCGACAAGTCAACAACACAAACACCTTGCTCGTGTTTTTCTAAAATTTCACGTTTTAATTCAATACTCACCATCTTTTTCTTAGCACTTGACTTTTCACAAACTTTCTTCCGATCCATGATTATAAAAATAAATGAACTACAATTGTAAATGTAAACGCAACACAAAACGCGAACACAACTTATCACAGCGGGAGCACGCTGCTAACTGATTCACTGACCGTGGTGGCGTGGCACGCGCAAGCACGTGCTACCGGCCGACCTGCTAACTAAACCGAACTCGTATCTCGAATTTCGCTCGTAACTCAAAGCACAAAATCACACGCTTACCGGCTCGTATCTCTAAAAACTCGTATGTTGGGTCACTCGTATGTCGAGGTACCACTGTATATACAATTAAAAGAGTAATTTTACACTTTGGACATAAAATCGAGACATTTCACAAGATGGAATGGGGCAAGGAAATGAAAAATAAGGCTGTCCAATGTTTCGATAAGGTGTATCAGCATTTAAATAATACCAATTTTGATAGAGAATCCGAAAAGTTAGTCGTCCGGAAGGAACTAAATCATTTAAAAAATTATTAAAATTGATAATATGTACAATAATTCAGCAAAACCTTCAAAACATTGGAAACCTGACATTTATAAATTACAATATAATTAATGATTACCTTGTTTCGGTCTATCTTAACAATAAGTTCTAGCAAGAATGATATTAGACTAGATGAGACGAGACTAAACGAGACGAGTCAAACGGTTACGAGAGCGAGAGTGAGACTGAGACGAGAGTAATTTTTTCACAACTAACGAGACCGAAACGAGATTTTTGAAACTCTCGCCTTACCTCGTCTCGTGTGAAGCCCTAACCACATCCAAGAAGAATAACAATAGCGAGTGCGCATTTTCAGACGACCTTGCAATATTAGCAGAAAATGAATAAAAGTTACAATCCAACATTAACCTGTCGAATGAGGAATTAAATAAACATAATATGATCATAAAAATAGCCAAAACAAAAACAATGATTATCTCGAAGGGAGAAGTTGCAATGAATACAAAAATAATTGGAAGAGAAATGAACAATTTACATATCTAGGACACACATTGAATAACAAAGGAAACTTGGAACACGATATTAATAGAATATCGACAGCATCTAAAAACTACAACTGCCTACGCTATGAATAAAATAATATTAAACAACACATAAATAAAAAAAGAAGGGAAAATGTCATTGTACAAAACAATATATTATAGAGACCAATAGTGAAACATGATCTACGAACCAAAGAATAAAAAACAGAATACAAGCCGAAGAAATGAGATACTTGAGAAGAGTAGATGAGGTAGGTTACAAGAGTAGATAGATTAAGAAACCAGCAGATCAGTACAAGATTGCAAGTAGGTTGCAAGGTATACACTACTATATAGAAAAACAGATAGTTGCCTTGGTTCGGACACCTCACAAGAATGTCAGAAGCCGGTCAACCAGAAAGGATTTGGAAAGCAAGAAAAACAAAAAGAATACTAAAGGAAGAATACAAACTTCAGATATAAAATATTAAATAAGAACAATGCAAGAAGCAGAAAGAACAGCGAGAAATGGAAAACAATAGATATGTAATGTAATATTAACAAAAGAAAATAATCTCGACACCTGAAAGGTCCTAATAATTCAAGTGATAATGAAATCAATTATAATAAAAACAAGAAATAAATAACTGAAAAGGTTGCCGACAATTTTTTCGAGTTTCCGTTTTACATCCAAATCTATGGGTCGTACTCTCAATACTAGAAAATTATTTGGGTCGCGTGTTAGACCCCGTTCTGAAAATCTGATTACACGTTTCACAGTGGGGCCGAATGCATGATTTCTTGGCAAAAATTATTTGAGCAAAATTTTGACTATAAAATGATAAGTACAAAACTTTTTAATAATAATGCAAAGTTTAATATGTATTTTTTTCTGAACTATATATATATATTTATATATATATATATATATATATATATATATATATATATATATATATATATATATATATATATATATATATATATATATATATATATATGTATGTAAACTTATGGAAGTGTCCAACCAATTTTTATAAGAACCTGTCATGTTTTCTGTTAGCTTTTTGACATCTTTTCTCATCTACAAAAAATGAAATCTTTTATCAAGACCTGGAATTAGGCCTTTCATTTTTTCATAAATTTTACTTGATCTTCTAGTGTAATGCAGTTAGAATGCTTCATTTTATCAAATAAGGTTTTTTTACTTTAAAACACTTATGTAGAACCAGATACTTAAAAAAATGCATAGATATATCACCCAAAAATTTACTAAAAGATTTTTCATTTTACAGGACCGCCTGGTTTAGAGCGCCAAAAAAATACCGAGTTATCCCAAATTTTATTGTGGAAAAATGGTGGAAAGTTAGTATGTGGAAAGTTAGTGATATCAATGTTCTGCTTTCTGCTATCTATTTCGGTTCTGCGCTGTCAGTAGTTAGACCAAATCATTGAAAACCACGTCTGCCGCCGATGCAGATATCTTGACCACTTCACATTGTTGTGGTATATAAAAATTCAAGGATTACGTTGAAAGTAAATATAAATCCCATCAAAAACACAAAATGTAAAAATGCCAAGTCTCGTAACGCTTTCCTTGTGCTAAAAAAAAGTTGTGAGATCTCATGTAAGACCAAGTCAGTTATTTTAGTTGGTGTCTCTGGAACCACCTATTCAACAACTTTGTTATAAATTGTTATCTAATCAATTACCTATCAACATTTATAGTGACCGTATCAATATTAAGCCCCTTCATTTCTATAATAATTATAATGACTTGGCAATTGCATGGCAACATATTCTACTAATCAAAATACTTTATTCTTAGGTTTACTGGTGCCTGTGATACAATGTTTTTCATTAGTACAAGTACCAAAGATTCTCTCTTTTTTATTATCACCTGTTAACTAAGCAAAACTGTTTTGTATTTGATCCTATTTGATGTATATTTAATCAAATAAAGTTATTATTATTATTACTACTGTTTAGATTTACTTCGTAATCGAAAAAGTAGTTATATTCTTTTATAATTATGTTACCGTGAAATTGCCAAGTCATTATAATTATTATAGAAATTAAGGGGCTTAATATTGATACGGTCTCTGTAAATGTTGATAGGTAATTGATTAGATAACAATTTATAACAAAGTTGTTGAATAGGTGCTTCCAAAGACACTAACTAAAATAACTGACTTGGTCTTACATGAGATCTCACAACTTTTTTTACCGAAAGGAAAGCGTTACGAGACTTAGTTACGAGGCATTTTTTACATTTTATGTTTTTGATGGGATTTCATTTCTTTTTGTAGGTCATATTCCATTTTTTCTCGGGTAATATACCATGACCGTCAGCTACTGATTTTCTTAAAGCCCACTCCCTGTCTCTATTTTAAAGTTAGCAACCATACGTACAAGCGCGATGCGTTCGTTGAATATTATTTTTAATAATCCATATTTTTCTTTGAATGGAAAATGAAATTTCGGGATTTTTAATTTTTTCCTTCCTTTATAGGCTAAAGGCTAACTAAAATTCAAAATTTGAAGTTTGTAAGATTGCTAGAAGTACCTTAGAATTTTGATGATCGGTGACAAAATTAAGAAATTTTTAAATAATCATTATTTTTCATTTAATTGATAATGAAGTTTCAGGATTTTTGATTTTTTCCTTCTGTTGTTTACTAAAGGCTAACTAAAATTCAAAATTTGGAGTTTGTAAAATTGCTAGAAGTAGGTACCTTAGAATTTTGATGATCGCTGACAAAATTAAGAAATTTTGAAAAAAATCATTATTTTTCATTTAACGAATAATGATATTTCGAGATTTTTTATTTTTTCCTACCGTTATAGACTAAAGGCTAACTAAAATTCAAAATTTATAGTTTGTAAGATTGCTAGAAGTACCTTAGAATTTTGATCGTAGGTGAGTGTGTTACTTACAAAATTAAGAAATTTGACTGGCGATAATTCGTAAACTATAAGGTATAATTATTAGGTATTTTGGCAATATAGCCAGTTATAGTATGTCTATTGATGCCGTTTGTCTCTTCGAGAAAAGATAGTACGGTAGTGCTCGACTTGGCGGGAGCACTGCCGTGCCCCCAGACTATGTGTGTAAACAGAACATTGATATCGCTAACCATTTTTCCACCAAAAGTTCATGAAAACTGGGTATTCTTTTGCGCTTTAAACCAGCATTACGTGGTCTGTTAGAAAAGTATCCGACCTTATTTTTTATTTTGAAAACCTGATGGATTTGAATCAAGCGCGCTTGCATGAGACGACCGAGAACCCTCGTGCGCATGTGTAATTTTTTTCCCGCCTGTAGATAGCGTGAGTTGCTGTCGAGCAGTGTTCGAGTGACGTAGTGTGTAGTGCTCTCCTCGGTTTTTCAATGCAAGTAAAATGATGCCAAGTGAAATAAGAAATTTCCTACGTCGCCTACGTGATGCTGTGCAGCGCAGTCGACTGGAGTTGTGGTCATCAGGAAATTGGCGACTCCATCACGACAATGCTCCAGCACATTCTTCGCACTTGGTTCACAATTTTTTGGCGCAAAACCAGACTCCTCTGGTTCGACAGGCCCCTTACTCTCCTGATATGGCCCCCTGCGACTTCTGGCTATTCCCCAAAGTCAAGAGGCCATTGAAAGGAACGCGATTTCAGACAAGAGAGGACATTAGGGCTGCAACGACAGCCGAGCTAAAATCGATTTCGAAAGAGGCTTTTTCGGAATGCTTCCAACAATGGCGGCACCGTTGGGAGAAGTGTGTGGAGTCCCTAGGAGACTACTTTGAGGGTGATTAGGTTTCCAACGCGCTAGGTATGCCAGTTTTTTAGCGTGGCGGAACGACGTTCCAGCACCTTTTTTCAGAAACGGAACGCGTTCCGGTACTTTTTTGGTCATTTTTTTAATTTCAAATGAAAATTAAAATTTAAATTGTCGAATTTGCAAAAACATTTAAGAAAATATATTAATTAATAGAGAATTATCTTGTTTTTTGTGTCTTGTTTCCTTTTTCCTTTTGAATCAAATCACATCATGTGTTGGCTATTCTACATACCATACTACTCAACTATAAACTTCAACAATAGTGCGAATGCGCAAGTCTGCGGTAGTTCAAATCCCGTCAATTACTATTTCATTGCGAATTGTTCCAGTAAGCTGCTTGTGGAAAGTCGCGGACAATTTTTTTGCTCTCACCATGCGTTCCGTTACTTCTTATTTTACCAATACACCACTGCATATATATATATATATATATATATTTATATATATATATATATATATATATATATATATATTTATATATATATATATATATATATATATATATATATATATATATATATATATATATATATATATATATGTTGTATTTGAGGTTTTCGCGGATAGATACCTGTGTTGTATTGTTTTCTCGGGGATTCCGCGTTGATGCTGAGGGTTGGCTCTGAAAAGAACCGGATTCTCGACGTTTCGGCGAACTAACATTCGCCATTCTCAAGAGATATATGCGCCCGTACGGGTCAACCGTTCGACGCATACTGAGAGCTCGTTCGTGCGATGCAACTACTTATAGCTGTCTGGCTTCGGGTCATGCGCGTTGTGTGCGATGCTTCGGTTCGGTTGTTTGTTTGTTTTGTTGATCGTACATGAGTCTGGGGTGTCTGGGATTGCATTTTGAGGGTGGATATGATCGGTCGCCATGCTGGGGGCAGTCTCAAGGAATCGTCTCTCGTGTTCATGCAGTAGTCTCGTTTTTCTATCTCTATGGCTTCTCTGTATACTCGTGACATTTCGTGGCTAATCTGTGCAACAGTCCTTGAATTTCTAAAGTCCATCCAGTGACCAGTGTTTGTGTGTTGGACAAGTGCCGATGAAACTTTGTCTCTGTGTCTGATTGAAACTACATATTCTTGAATCCTAGCAGATATTTTTCTATTGGTACGTCCAATGTAGGTCCGTTCACATGTTCCGCAAGGTATTTCGTAAATTCCATGGGATTCTAACGGGATGGTGTCTTTAACGCTGCGTAGCATAGAGGATATTTTCTGGTTAGGTTTGAAAATGGTGTCGATGTTGTGTCTTTTAAGTATTCTGGCGATTTTGTCAGTTGATCCATGAACATATGGTAGGTATGCTGTGCTAACGGGTTTCTGGCGTTCTTCAGTTCTTTGGATACTGTTCTCTGTACGACGGAAAGCTCTGGATATTAAGCTGTTTGGATATCCATTTGAAGAAAGAGCTTCTCGTAAGTTCCTCAATTCTTTCGGTAAGTTAAGCTGGTCGGCTAGTCTTTTGGATCGGGTGGTAAGAGTGTTGACTACAGATGCTAGTTGTTTGGGATGATGGTGCGAAGAAGCGTTCAGATATCTGTCTGTGTGTGTTGGTTTCCGGTACACAGTGTGGCTGAAAGTGCCGTCAGGTTTCTTCTGTACCAAGACATCCAAGAAAGGAAGTTGTTGATGCTTTTCTATCTCCATTGTGAATTTAATTTGGTCGTGTTGGGAGTTAAGATGGTTAAGGAATTTGTCCAGCTCTGGTCTGCCGTGGGGCCAGATTACAAATGTGTCGTCAACATATCTTAACCAGAGTGTAGGTTTAAGTGTGGCTGATGAGATTGCCTTTTCCTCAAAATCTGTAAGAAATATGTTGGCTATTACTGGGGATAGAGGTGAACCCATTGGTGCTCCTAGGACTTGTTTGTATATTTGACCATCGTACCTAAAGTATGTATTCTTTAAACAATGTTCTGCCAGATCTGATACATACTTTTCTGGTTTTAATTTTGATCTTATGATGTTTAAGGCCTCAGGGACCGGTACTTTTGTGAATAAAGATACAATGTCAAAGCTCACAAGGAGGTGGCCGGGCTGGAGTTGGTGATTTTTCAGTATGTCTATGAAGTGTTCAGCATTGCATATATATATATATATATATATATATATATATATATATATATATATATATATATATATGGTTTTAAAAAATTACATATTACACTTCGAATTATTATTCACAAACGTTGTTTTTATCAATTAATATTCAAAACTTAGTTAAAATAATTTTTGCCAAGAATTCATAGATTTGGCCCCACTTTGCGTTTGCTGGATTTTAAAGTATCTGTAAAAAACACGAAAGTATTTCTGAAATTTGGAAACATATTTTTGACGATGACATGCGATGACGCTGAATGATGATGACATTTTGACGATGACCAAAATAGAATGTAGTAGCATGTACTAACAGTAGAATGTACTAACAATCATATCGATAGAAATAAAGCAAATTACGCCCGTGAAAGGAATGCGAAAGAAACCGACATAACTGAAATTCAGGCATTGATTAGTTTACTCCATTTAGCGGGTGTACGTCAAGTCAAGTCGTCTAAACGTGGACGTATTATGGAATAACCATGGAACTGGTGTTGAACAATTCCGGCTCACCATGCCTAAATTTCGTTTCAGTTTTTACTGCAACATTTGCGATTTGATGCTATGAATACACGTGAGGAGAGACGAAAAACAGACAAATTAGTCCCAATCCGAGTTATATTTGATTCATTTGTTGATTTGTTGAAAAGTGTAAATCTGCGTATACACCATTTCAAAACGTTACAATTCATGAAAAATTAGAAGCCTTTCGCGGTAGATCTTTAGACCTTAGACCTTTAGACCTGTAGACCTTTCGCCAATACGTCCCGAGCAGCCCAATAAGTATCGGCTAAAAATGTATGCAATGGTGGATTCGAAGACTTTTTACGCGTGCAATTTGGAGTTCTATGCAGGCACTCAAACTGACATACCTTATTCCTTGAATAATTCTTCTTTAGCGCTTGTTCAAAGACTACTTGAACCAATTAGTTGACAATCAAAACGAAACGTGACATGTGTTAACTGGTTTACCAGTATCTCATTACTGCGTATATGCGGACTTCAAACTTACATCTTTGGGAACCATTAGGAAGAACAAGCGAGAATTACCCTTAGAAATTCAAATCCGATCCAAAGACCCGTAGGTGCAACTGTTTTTAACAAAGCTTTGATAAAAATATAGCATTGTATATTGTATAGGTGTCGTATGTCCCCAAAAAGAAAATAAGAACGTATTATTGATATCAAGTTTTCACCACGACAGTAGGATCCATGAACCAAAGCTTAAGTCCGCATCCACAGACGTTGCCCAGAAAACCGCGCGTTTGTGGCGAAAGGTTAACCCGACACCAAAAGGGCTAAATTTTGCACAAACAAATATTCCGTTCGGGAGAAACGAGTTGAAATAACGGCGTTTGAGAATAACATTTCCAACGCATCTAACAATATTTGCCCGAACGAGGCTCGGGCTACACTGTAAAGCAGTTAAAATGCGAGAACCATCCTTTATATACTATCCAGCTCTCTTTTCATCTATAGCATCTTCACCGTACACTGTGCAAAAATTGCGAGCAGATTTGTCGGCTTCATTCCCTTCATCCAACGCGAACAGAATGAGAAAAGTGTCGAAAGCGCTTACTTTTCTCTACTTTACATTTCCTTTGAAGGCCTGTATTGAATAAAACAATCAATTCAACGTAAAAGCAGACTTAATATCTTGTGGAACAGAACATTTTCTTTCGAATGCCATTATAATCGTTACTAATTTGACATACTTTTGGAAATTAAAAAAAAAACGGTTATTACTTATGTTAACACCCAATAATTTGATTTCTTTAATCTTATAAGTCTATTTAAGACTACAAAATCTGTTCTAGTTCTTAGTTTTATCTATGTAATTAATTTTATCTATGTATTTTGTTTTATATATGTTTTTATAATATTATGATCATAAAAAATAGTCTTGCAATGTTTAGAATGAATTATACTTTTCTTATAATTATACTTACTATGACCGTTTTCAAAATTATTCCAATGAGTCGCAAAGTCTCCAGAAAATCCTTGAGTTTTCATCAGTCTATTCAAATGAAAATATGATGTCGCGACGTCTTTTGCATTTCTTGCTACATAAACTACCTACAATTAAAGAGAGTATAAAACCCTATGCAGATGTTTATTTGCTTTTCTTACTTTTGCTCCTGATGTTAGCAAGTCTGGTGGTAGTAGACTGAACGGCATATGAGATTTAATGAATCTGGGACTTTTAGCTTTGTCTAGTTCTACCCAAACTGGTGCGTCCATTTGTTCGACGATTTTCACTTTCTCTGGATCGTGAATATTTTCTTGGAGCAGTTCATCTTTTATAGCTTCATGGACAAATAGGCTGTACCTAAAAAGTTTTTGTTTAATTTAAATAAAAAAGTGAATTAAATTCGTCATTGTTTAATTAGTTTCTACGTGTATAATAATACCTACTCGAGAAATGGAAATCTTAGTAAAAGAGAAGTTTCGGCAGCTTTTTGGAAATTGAAATCGTTTGCCGTTAGCCAAACCATTTCTTGGCACCAAGTTGTACCTGAAATCGGGTGTAAATTAGAACATTCTTTTTGCACCCAAAACCTAATAAATCTTGTATATTATTTAACTTTAGTTACCAGATCGGGGAAACGAGACCACCCATACGTCATCTGGCCTTACATTAAAATTATAAATGTTTCTAGCATCGTGCTTATATTTATATGGAAAAAAATATTTGTTTGGCCCAACTTGAACAAATCCAGTACGTTCACCTAAAAATAATTTAAAACCGTTATCTAAATGTAAAAAGTTTTTATTAGCAATCATATATAATTAATTCTAGTTTAATATAAGTTTGATGTCTAAAGAACATTAAATGTAAGTTCCGGAATTTCCCAAGACTGTCCAAAACCATATTTTCAGGCCCTGTCCCAATTTTTTAGAACTCGTTTTTTATAACCTGAATTTATAGCATTTGTCCCGAAAACAATAATGTCAAAACGTAAAAATTTAAATTCCACCTTTTCTTTTGTTGTGGTACACTTTTAACAATTTCAAAATTTGGCGACACACTAACAATACAATGAATTTAATAGTTATTTATTATACAAGTGGAGAAAATTAAGGTTTACCAAGCGGATCGGATATAAATTCGCGAGTTAAATCTTAATTTTATCAGCGAGTGAAATACAAACTTAATTTAATTTTGCTTTTAATTTAACGTCAATTAAATTAATGTAACGTTTAAAGTCGCAATTGCGGAAATATTACTCCCGCATGAATCTAGAGAATTATATAAAAAAATTTATAACAATTTTTGTGATTGGAGATTAAAGAGGAATATCAGCGAAGTTACCGAGACATGCGTTGCCATGGATACTTTTATTGCACTAGTGCAATAAATTTTTTATTGTACTAGTGCAGGGCTTCTTAAACTTTTTTCATTCACGACCCCATTAATAATTTTTTGTTCAACCCAAAAAATATAAAATAATGATAAATGCATGCAGAAGTAAGATGGATATAAAACGGTCAAAGTTTAAGAATATTATTCTTATTAAAGGACGAAATCGAAATATTATTACTCGAACAAAAATATGATCTTGCTACTTTTTTTCAAAATGACCAATGCCTATTAAAGCGGTGTAATCTATCAGATATTTTCGATTTTTTTTTTTTGCTGCGAGCCAATATGACTGACAAGAGTAAAATGTCACAAGAATTGATCGACAAAGTTGAAAAATACATTTGGAAAAATTCCAAGAAAAATTGCAAATTTCTTTAGCTTGCAAAACCCTATTTCGTACAACGGGCATTGCCTACGTCGAACTTCAGCTACTACTAGCGAATGCCGGTGCAAGTATGACAACATTGAAGAGGCACGGTGGTTGGCGTAATAAAACTGCAGAATGTTGTCGGGTTTGCCGAAAGAAAATATTGCATGAATTACGAACTCAATTGTGAATACCAGTAGGAGTGGTACGGTAGGAGTGGTACGGTAGGAGTGGTACGGTGGTCATTTTGAAAAGTATCAATTTATTTTCTGTAAATATGACATTGACAGCACCAACATTGAGGGAAACCAATACATAACCCCAAAGGGAGTTAGTATATTTTGTAACTAGGGCGGTAGGTTGTCAATTTGACAAGAGAGCAAAATTGAGCGCACGAACGAAGTGAGTGAGCACATTCGCTAGAGAGGGCAATTGACAATACCGCCCGTGTTACAAACAATATTTTTTATTACTCATGCGAGGAGATGCCTCTTACAAGTTTGGGATCCAGGTGCCATCCAAAAAAAATATTTTCTAGATAGTAAAACACTAAAGCAACCAAATTTGCATGGACTTTCTTATTAATTACTTCAATTTCAATGGAATATTTTATGTACAAACCTAAAACGAGCCTGAAACTATTTAAAAAACCCAAATAAAATTTGGACATTTGACTTGAAAAGTATCACCTTCTATGAGAATGCAATAATATGATACTATGGAAACGACCAAATCAACAATTAAATATGTATTGACAGATCCGACAGTTTGCTTCGAATTAGTTTTTTCGAATTTTAAGTCGAATTATGGATTTTGCAACCGAAATAAGTGAACCAGGCACACCGCCGGGCAGTATAGAAGAGGCCTTACTAATAATAATAATAATATCTTACCCGAAAAGTCTCGAGAAAGGTATGAATTTGTATATAAAAAGTGGATGGATTGGAGAAATGACAACCAGATAAGCTCATTTTCGGAAAACGTTCTATTATAAGTGGCTTATATTGGAAAAATATATCAATATATCAGTAGAAAAAATTGCATTGCACTACTCGAGATGAAAGCGTTTTTTTTTTGTTCGGTGTGATTGCTAACTCGCTGGCGCTCGTGAGCAAACTCTCACCTCACCAAAAAAACGCCATCTTCATCTCTTGTTGTACAATATACTATTTTCAGACGCATAAAATTCCGTTTCATATGAATGTCACGGGATTAATGAAAAATTAAACCAATTTGACAACTCATACTTAAGGCCTAGGCTACACTACGGCTAAACCGTCGCGGTTTTTAATCGCGTGAATTTGTGGCTCAAGTAAGCTAATACAAAGCGGCTCATTTGCGGTTTTTTCCCGCAACTGATTTTTCCCATAGCGTACTGTGTGTTTCTCGAGCGGTTTTGCGGTTAAAGCGATTACCGCTCGCGGGAAAAAACCGTAGTGCGGCCTCGGCCTAACACCTTATTTTTAACTAATTTGACAACTCGTAACATAATCGTATTTATTGTTCTCTCAAAATGCTATGAATAATATTGTTTATGCAAAGGATTTAGAAAATTTAGAAATGGAAATTGTAGAATTACAAAATGATGCATCAAAAGTTATTAACATTGACACGGATTTTTGGAAATTAGTTGAAGCACGTAAATATCCAATATTTAAAAATTGTGCAATGAAACTAATTTTCTTTTATATTCACTTACTTAAGTGAATACATTTGAGTTTAATCTAGTTTGAATTGAGTTGAGTTAAATCTAGACACAATCTCTTTAATGCAATTGATCAAAAATTAGATTAAATCACATATTTTCGACGCAATGCGTTGTTTAGTCCAACGCGCGACTAAACAACGCATCGGTCAAATAACTGGCCTGATTTTGAAACATTAATTAAAAACATACATATTAGGAAATACAATATCGTCCTTCACATTAACAAATAATATTTTTTCATGTATTATATAATAAATGTCCTTCAATAACATTTTTATGATAAATTTTAATTATTATTTGCGGGTTAGGTAAAGAACCGGGTTAGGTGGGTTAGAAGAAGAAGGTAGGTGGGTTTAGTAAAGAACTTTTTACCTGGTGTAACTGTTGCTAATCGTCTTTGGCACTCTTAACTAAGATCCGAAAGCCAAAAGTGTTGGTTCAATAAATGATCGTGTTTTAGTTGAACATAATTGTTGACATTTTCAAGATGACAGATAGTAGATGCGAACGCAACTAACTCGACGTGCGACGTTTATTTTTGTTTATATGCCCGTTTATATGAAAAACTATAATTTTGGCAACAAATATACTATCCTAAGCGTCGTATTGAAGTTGCATTCATATTGCAATGAACAGCCACGCTACAAACAGCAACAATGTCTCGAGTTAATTATTTAATTGTCCTGGATATCCACCAGATACTTTTTTACTTTTTGTAATAATTTTTTTTCTATCTTAAATCAAATAACTGACGTGTATGACTGGTTACATAACTGAGAATGTAGATACAATTGAGTCGACGTTGCTAAAATTAATTTTGACAACATATAAATTATTTAAATTTTTCTGCATCACATGTTTGTGTAAAGTATATACAAAATTGGCTTCCAGAAATTATTTGTCTTTTATGAATATTCAGAATATTTTAAGAGATCCCGACTAATCAATTCAAAAATTACTTGAATGTAAATTGATACCAGCCGAGTTGGTTAAACCAACGGTCCTTGCTACATTGACCTGTACAGAGCATTAGATCGAGAGTTCGAGCTGCCGCGCGTATGTGGTCTTGAATTATCAAATTTACCGGAATTAAACCAAAGGTCCTTGCCACATTGTCCTATATTGGATCGAGATCCAATATAGGACAATTGGTTTCCTTTGGAAAAAACGGACCATTGGTTTAACCCCGGTTAGATTAGGTTGTCCGACGCGAAGCGAGCGACAACAAAACAAAAAAAAAATCAAGACAACATACGCGCAGCAGCGCGAACTCTCGATCCAATATAGGACAATGTGCCAAGGACTGTTCGTTTAACTCCGGTTAGATTAGGTTGCCCACCGCGAAGCGGGCAGACAAATAAAGTATATACAAAATTGGCTTCCAGAAATTATTTGTCTTTTATGAATATTCAGAATATTTTAAGAGATCCCGACTAATCAATTCACAAATTACTTGAATGTAAATTGATACCAGCCGAGTTGGTTAAACCAACGGTCCTTGCTAAATTGACCTGTACAGAGTATTAGATCGAGAGTTCGCGCTGCCGCGCGTATGTGGTCTTGAATTATCTAATTTACCGGAATTAAACCAAAGGTCCTTGCCACATTGTCCTATATTGGATCGAGATACAATATAGGACAATTGGTTTCCTTTGGAAAAAACGGACCGTTGGTTTAACCCCGGTTAGATTAGGTTGTCCGACGCGAAGCGAGCGACAACAAAAAAAAAAAAAAATCAAGACAACATACGCGCAGCAGCGCGAACTCTCGATCCAATATAGGACAATGTGCCAAGGACTGTTCGTTTAACTCCGGTTAGATTAAGTTGCCCACCGCGAAGGGGGCAGACAAATCAAGAGAACATACGCGCGGCAGCGCGAACTCTCGATCCAATATATGACAATGTACAAGGACCGTTGAATCAATCAAAAATAAAAAACGTGGCAACGTCGAATTAGTTGCGTTCGCATCTACTATCTGTCCTCTTGAAAATGTCAACAATTATTTTCACCAAAAACACCAATATTTATTGAACCAACGTAGACAACATAGAAGCCTAATTTTTGCTTTCGGATCTTAGTTAAAGAGTGCCAAAGACGATTAAAAAGTCCGCAACACTAAATTTCAAAACAATCCCGTATTCTTCACCCAAAATTGCATTTACTACTCGAGATGAAAGCGTTTTTTGGTTCAGTGTGGTTGCTAACTCGCTGGCGCCGTGAGCAAACTCTCACCTCACCAAAAAACGCCACTTTTATATCTTGTTGTAAAATATACTATTTTCAGACGCATAAAATTCCGATTCATATGTATGTCAAGAGATTAATGAAAGATTAAACCAATTGTACAAGTCGTACTTAACACCTTATTTTTAACCAATTTGACAACTGGTAACAAAATCGAATTTATTGTTCTCTCAAAATCCTATGAATAATGTTTTTTATGCAAAGAATCTATAAAATTTAGAACTGGAAATTGTAAAATTACAAAATTATGCTTTAAAAGTTATTAACATGGACACGGATTTTTGGAAATTAGTTAAAGCACGTAAATATCCAATATTAAAAAAATGTGCATTGAAATTAATTTTCTTTTTTGTTGACATACTTTAGTGAAGAGATAGAGATACACCAAGAGATAGAGGGACACTATCTTTTCAATGTAATGTGTAAAAAATCAAATTAGATCACATATTTTCGACGCATTGCGTTGTTTACTCCAACGCGCTACTAAACAACGCATCGGTCAAATAACTGTCCGGATTTTGAAACATTTATTCAAAAATACATATTAGGAAATACAATATCATATTTCACATTAACAAATAATATTTTTTCATGAATTATAGTATAATAAATGTCCTTCAATAAAATTGTTATGACAAATTTTAATTATTAGTTTTTAATTATTATTATAATTTTATTTATATTACTACTAATATAAAGTTACTACTAACATAAAATAAAATCAAAAAGAAACAATTTAAAAAATGACAAAAATTAAATCATAATCAGAGTAATTAAGAATGTAAAAAAAAGAAGATAATATGCGGCTTAATAATAGGCGGCGTAGGAGAATAGGGCCAGCCACCCTATCTCCAACAAAAAAGCCGAGACTGAAAAATAGCTACCTTTGCTTTGCTATACTCCTAAAGCATGTAAATGTTAGGGCAAAGGGGACCATTATTATATATATTAAAAAAAATGAATAACTTTATCAATAAACAAAATGTTTGTTTACTTCCTGTACAGTCTTCTCTATTTACTTTTAAGCATCTGGTCTTATCTGTCTAGCCTTTTTTGTCTATGCAATCTTGCCTGTTTAGTTTTCTATGTATAATATGTTCTTCTTTCTTATTTATCTACTAGTCTACACTTACCTATTAGTTTCTACTGTTTGAAATTTCCGTTGTATATAAGTTTGTTTGTTTGGCTAACTCTATACTTTTTAATCTTAAGATTTTTTTATATTTACCAGAATAATGCCGCAGTAACTTTTTATTGACTTCGGGTTCGAGGTCCTTTATCTCGTAAGGAAAGTTATCATCTTTTTCGTGTCGGTTTTCACTAGATAACACAGTCGGTGCCATATTCACTCCAGGAAATTTGCGTCCAAACTGATATTTTTTTATAAACTGAAAAATTCTGATAAATTACAGCTTTATCTTCTTCGGACAACGAAACGCCTTTTTTTAACTTGAACCACGAAGCGTCCTTTAATCAGAACAAATCTCTGTATTTATACATACAAGTAGTTACTTTATATATAAAAATATTATTTTCTCTGCTAGGATGTTGTGTAAAATTATAAAACGATCACAGAGAAAGTATTTAATTATAAGACGAAAAGTAAGTGTAAGTAGGATATTGACATGTTTTTTACACCTGTTTCTAGGTCACTAGGTAGCTTTGTTGGAACGAACGGATTTATTAATTTCGTCGATTTTGCTAATTCCTTTTATTGCTTCATCAATAATGTATCACTTATTTTTATTAATGTTATTTGCATCACTTCATTTTATTTTTAAAATAAAAAATGTTATGGCAAGTTACAAACAGCTAATAAAATTTTGAAGGTGAGGTTGAAGATTGCACACTTAATTTAAACCCGGAGATAACTAGTGTTTTAAGATAATATGTTGCCGACTTTTTTGCTTATAAATATTTATTAACAAATTAACTTAAATTGTAAATTTGTATAAAAAAAATATGTACAAATATTTTCATGTACCTATGTACTTATATATATGTATTTGTAATCCAATAGAATACTATTTTCAAATAGAACAGAAGTGTCTTTATTTTTCCAGCGTAGAACATACGTTCTATCTACCTACTTTTTTTTATCGGCAAATTTTCTTCTTCAAAATGCATAAATTTGAATATATTTCCCAAAATGTGCATACACGTGCATATTTCGACCATTTTTCATATATTATACATCATACATCATTTTTGCCCAAATGGACAGTGTTAATAAATATCTCATGATGACACAACTTTCACTTCTTTCCCTTCTTTTTCTTCTCTTACCAAAATCTCTTCATCCATTGACTGTGCTCCTGTTTCTTTTGTTCTGTCCACAATGTTCCTTCCTATCTTCTTCCTTTCGCTTACTAAAAATTTGGTATTCTTAATTTTGCTTCTGAATTTTTTCCTGACTCCTATCATTTGCTGATTGATCCCCAATTGCTTTAAGTCATCTTCTATTTCATGAAACCAATTTGTTCTCCTTCTTGAACTGTTTACTACATCAAAGATTTTTTTTTCGTCGTTTATTGTTCATTCTCTGTATGTGCCCATAGAAAGTTAGTCTGCGTTTCTAATGATATCTGTGAGTCTGTCTGTGTGTTCATATAGCTCTTTGGTAGGTCTTTTCATCCATATTCCATCTCTGTGTACTGCTCCAAATATTTTCCTAAGAATTTTGCGTTCAAGTTTTTCTGTTTCTATGATGCCAGATGCTCAAATTGTGGTCGTTTCTGATGCATAGAATGCTTCAGGCAATACAACTGTTTTGTAATGTCTGAGTTTGGTCTGCCTTGATATGATTTTCTTATTATAATATGATGATGTAAGTTTGTATGCTTTCTGGAGTTTTTCCGTTCGTTTTATGTTAGACATCTTCTTTGATCCTCCTATTTGTATATATTCCCCTAAGTATTTAAATTTTTCCACTCTTTGTATAGATCCATAAGTCGTATGTATGGTATGTACATTGTTGGTATGTCGTTCCATGTATTGGGTCTTCTCATAAGATATCTGTAAACCTGTTTTAGCGGCTATTTCATGTAATCGCTCCAGTGCATCCTTGGCCTCATGTGTGTTATTTCTGGTTATGGCAATGTCATTTGCAAATGCCAAACATTTAATGATTGTTTTTGTTTCGCGTGTTCTTCCTAGCTGTATGCCTTTCACTTGTTCCTCCCACTGCTTTACAAATTTTGTCTAACACCATGATGAACAAAATTGGTGAGAGTCTCCCTGTCTCACACCTGTGCGTATCTGAAAGGGTTCGGAAATTTCACCCATGAGCTTGATTTTAGAGGTGCTGTCCGTGAGCGTTAGTTGTATAAGTGTTCTGTTTTTTTTTTGTTAATGCCATATTCTTCCAGTACTGCAAACACCGTCTGTCTATCAATGCCTTCGTACGCTTTTTTTAAATCCACAAAGGTTTCAAACGACAGTGTAATTTGTCTGCCTGACTTTCAATATTGTTCTTAGGTTCCAAATTTGTTCGATGCATGATCTCCCTTTCCTAAAGCCAGCCTAGTATTCACCTATTTGATGATCTGCTTGTGGTTCTAGTCTGTTCAATAACTCTTTAGAGAATATTTTGTAAGTGACTGGCACTAGTGAAATACCTCTGTAATTATTTGTATCTGACTTATCACCCTTTTTATGTAATGGGTGGATCAAGGCACATTTCCATTCTTCTGGCATTTTTTCTGTGTTCCAAATGTCTTTAATGATCTTATGAATTGTTTTTATGATGTCTTCATCTTGAAGCTTCCACACTTCAGCAATAATGCCATCTTCTCTTGCCGCTCTTGGATGTGGTTTTTTGGAAGGTCAATTTTTCCGTAGGTTCTTTACAATTAAGAAGAGTATTAAAGTATAGTTTGAGAATTATACAGTTTTCTTTAGTGTTCGTTTCCAGGGACCCATCAGTTCTTCTAAAACAAAGGCTAGGAGGTTGATAACCCTTAATATTTTCTTTGAATGTTCTGTAAAATTTTGTTGTATTATTTCTCTTAAAATCTTCTTCAATTTCTTTTAGCCTGTTGTTGTCGTATGCTCGTTTTTCTCTTCTAATTTCCTTTGATGATTGGTTCTGAACTTCGTGAAATTCCTTCCATGTTTCGGATGTTCTGTTACTACTGAACTTCATTGACGCCTGTGTTTTTTTCTCAATGGCTTGATCACAGGTTGCGTTCCAACACCTATGTTTCCTTTTTCTAGGAGGTTGCGCCCAACGCATTGCCTTCTGAACTGTGGTCGTAAGATCTGTTCAATTTCTTCAATGATTTTGTTTGATCCTGTTTATCCGCAAATATTCTGGATCAGGCTTGACTATTTTGTTTTTTATTGTCTTTTTCTGACTTGGAATTGGTCTAATCTTAACTTGTTACAAATAATGATCTGACACGAAGAACCCTTTACGCGTTCTGACATTTAAAATCTCCTGCGTATTTTTGTTAGAAATGGCCACATGATCAATCTGGACTTCTCCCCATACGGTGTTATGTGCTTTCCATGTTGTAAGTTTTCGTCTTAGCTTTAGAAATTGTGTCGACATAATTTTGAGATTAAAATTTTGACAATATTTTATGGGGTGTTCTCCATTTTTGTTTGTACGATAGTGAGCTGAATAAGGGCCTGTGATTTGTCTGTATTTTCTCTCCTTACCTAATTGCGCATTAAAGTCTCCCATTAAAATTTTAACATGTCTTTCTGGTATGCTTTTGGTTACTTCTTCCATGTCTTCCCAGAAGTCTTGAACTTCTTGTGGTTTCTTTCTGTTATGCTCATTTGTAGGTGCGTGTGCATTGATAATCGTGTAACCTTTATTGCCTGATTTGAAGGAGAGTGTGCAGATCCTTTCTGATATTGAGTTAAAGTCAATAATGTTATCCATGACCTATTACCTCTTCTAACAGCAGGTTTACCTTTATAAATCCTATAATTTTCCGTGTTGAAATGATTTTCGTCTTGAAAACGTGTCTCCTGAATCGCAAGAATTTTTATCATTTTATTAATTTTTCTAACATATCTATAAGTTGTTTTAGTTTTCCAAGTTTGAAGAGAGTATTAACATTAAGAGTGCCAATGTAGTGCTTGCGTAGAGATTTTGAGAATCTCCGACTCTTCTCCTCATGATGTTCCTGGTCCCCCAGAATCCGATGACCAGGAAAGTCCAGCACGGTGACTGGGGCCTGGGGTAGCGGATTTTCCTTTTGTTCCATCATGATTTCTTCAAGTTGAAAATGGTTGTAGTGATCTTTAAGAAAGATCACGATGATTACAAGTAAGGTATTGAGGCATTTCCTCCTACTCTAAATATATAGGTTCGAGTTTGCGTTCGCGTCTGTTGTTTCAACCCTCTTTTACGGTGGTTATTAGGTCGAAGAAGGAGGGAGACCAAAAAATACGTTCATCTCACTTTGACATTAAAAAACAAAACTATATATATATATATATATATATATATATATATATATATATATATATATATATATAATATATATTATTCGTTTAGCCCTCTAAGGAGCGCGTAGAACCATTACTTAGCACTGGTCTTGTTCTTTTTATCTTCCCAAAACTTCCTCATTCTTTCGCTCTGGGCCTGTCTTCTTTCTTGCGTCCATGCGTTTTTTAGTATCAAACTCTTAGCTGTTGGATTCTCTGATGTGAAGTTATGTGAATTTATTTCCTGCCTGTATTTAGTTCGCGTAGTTGTCAATGGGTTAAGTAGTAATCTATATTGATTACTGAGAGGTCATGTTTGGTGTCTACCAGCCAGCGTACTTTGGACTGTTGGGTTCCATTGATGATGTGGAAGATTTTCTTGGTGAATCGAGAGTCATCCATTCGTACTATATGACCGTAGAATTTCAGACGTCTTTTCCGTGCAACTGAGGAGAATCGTTCTGTCAGGGAATACAGTTCTTGTGAACTTTTACGCATCCAGATACCATCTTGTACCTTGGGTCCAAATATTTTTCTCAGTATCTGACGTTCTACTTTCTCAATACCATTGATGTGGATGGTTAATGATGAAGTCTCAATTGCATAGAGTGCTTTTGGAAGGATGACTGTATGGTAGTAACGGCGTTTTGCTTTGGTAGAAAGCGATTTCTTGTTGTACATATTCCAGGTGATTCCATAGGCTTTTCAAAACTTTTCTGCACGTGTTTTATTAGCCATTCTTTCCTTACCAGTGTTTCCAATTATTTCACCTAGGTACTTGAAGTGCTTAACTTGTATGATGTTGCCATATTTGGTTGCAAGATGTGTCATATTTGAGCTCTTGGAATCTATGTATTGTGTTTTCTCGTAAGAGATTTTAAGGCCGGTCCTGATGGCGATTTCATGAAGTTTTTCGATGGCGTGTTTGGCTTCTTCAGTAGTCCGGGTGATTATTGCAAGGTCGTCAGCAAAGGCGAGGCACTTTATGTTGATTCGTTTGTCCTTTGTTCCCATATATATACTCCACGTACTTCTTTCTCCCATATTTTGATTATCTTATCTAGTACCAGGTTGAAGAGGAGAGGGGACAATCCATCACCCTGTCTTACTCCAGTACTGAATTGAAAAGGCTCGGACATTTCACCCATGAATTTTACTTCAGATGTTGTGCCCGACAAAGTCTGTTCGATTAATATGGCTGTTTTTCTATCCACACCGTATTCATGGAGTATATTAAACAGAGTTATGCGGTCAATCGAGTCATAGGCTTTCTTGAAGTCTACGAAAGTGACAACTGTGCGGTTGGGCTGGCGATGTTGCAGTATCATCTTCAGGTTCCAGATTTGTTCTGCGCATGATCGGTGCCGTCGGAAACCTGCCTGATATTCACCGATTAGATGTTCTGTCTGTTCTTCCAGTTTTGTAAGGAGGGCACGTGAGAGAACTTTGTAGGCGATTGATAGAAGGGAAATGCCTCGGTAATTGTTTGGATCAGTCTTGTCGCCCTTTTTGTGTAGTGGGTGGATCAAAGCATTTTTCCAGTCCGCTGGTATGATGCCGCTCTTCCATGTATTTCCAATGATAGCTTGCAGTCTGTCAATCAAGAGTTCACCTCCGATCTTGAGCATTTCAGCGATTAAGCCGTCTTTGCCTGGTGCTTTGTTGTTTTTTAGGTGCAAAATGATGTTTTGTATTTCCTCATGTGTTGATGGAACGGAGTCATGGTTTGGGACTGCTATGTGGCATTGGAGTCTTTCTTCAGGGGGTTCATAGTTGTGTAGCTTCTCGAAGTACTGTTTTAGAATTTCGCAGTTCGCTTTTGTGTTGGTTTCAAGGGTTCCATCAGGCCGACGGAAGCAGAGGCTCGGTGGCTTGTAGTTCATCAGTTCTTCCCTAAATGTTCTGTAGAAATTTCGCGTGTTATTTTTTTTGAACTCATTCTCGATTTCCTCTAATTTTTTGAAATGGTATGTCCGTTTAATGCGTCTGATGGTTTTGGATGTTTGATCTGCATTTTTAAGAAATTCTGCCAAATCTCTTGTGTCTTGTTGCTATGCCAAGTCTTCCACGCAAGCATACGGGATTCAAGGGCCCTGTCGCATTCCAATGTCCACCATCTGTGTTTTCGTTTTCGTGGCGGTTGACCGAGTTTTCTTGCTAATTGCTGGATTGTCTGAAGAAGTTCGTCCCATGTTTGTGTGTCCATCTGTAGTGATTGTGCGAAGTCTGGTGCTTTGTTGTTTTTTAGGTGCAAAATGATGTTTTGTATTTCCTCATGTGTTGATGGAACGGAGTCATGGTTTGGGACTGCTATGTGGCATTGGAGTCTTTCTTCAGGGGGTTCACAGTTGTGTAGCTTCTCGAAGTACTGTTTCAGAATTTCGCAGTTCGCTTTTGTGTTGGTTTCAAGGGTTCCATCAGGCCGACGGAAGCAGAGGCTCGGTGGCTTGTAGTTCATCAGTTCTTCCCTAAATGTTCTGTAGAAATTTTGCGTGTTATTTTTTTTAACTCATTCTCGATTTCCTTTAATTTTTTGAAATGGTATGTCCGTTTAATGCATCTGATGGTTTTGGATGTTTCCCTCTGCATTTTTAAGAAATTCTGCAAAATCTCTTGTGTCTTCTTGCTATGCCAAGTCTTCCACGCAAGCATACGGGATTCAAGGGCCCTGTCGCATTCCAATGTCCACCATCTGTGTTTTCGTTTTCGTGGCGATTGACCGAGTTTTCTTGCTAATTGCTGGATTGTCTGAAGAAGTTCGTCCCATGTTTGTGTGTCGGCCTGTAGTGATTGTGCGAAGTCATCCGCGTGTTCTCTTAGGTATTTTGGATCTATACGCGGGAATTTAGATTTTTGACACTTCCTTCTGTTAGGTAAGAAGCAGGTTTTAATTTGTGAAAGATAATGGTCGGACTCCACGTAACCCTTGCGTACCCTCACGTTCATGATTTCTGGAGAGGATTTTCTGGTTATCGCTACGTGATCGATTTGGTATTCCCCGATGTGGTTGATTGGTGATTTCCAGGTTGTCATCTTGCGTGGTGGTTTCTTAAAGTGTGTGGACATTAGTTGGAGATTAGCCATTCCACATATGTTGATTAGGCGATGTCTATTGGCATTTGTCTTTTTGTGTGCCGAGAAATTCCCAGTGATGTGCCTGTGCTCCCTTTCTCTGCCGATTTGTGCATTGAAATCTCAGAGGATCTCAGAAGGATCTTGATATGGTGTTGAGGGATCTTGTTGAGTGTCCGTTCTAGCTGTGACCAGAACTTCTCCACTTTGTTCTTATCAGGGTCATTGTTAATCGGAGCATGTGCGTTAATCAGTGTGTAGGCCTTGTTAGTGCATTTAATTGTGAGTAGGGAGATCCGTTCCGAAGGTGATGAGAAATCTAGCACATAGTTCTGGATACTGTTATGTACTAGAAATGCGGTTCCCAATATAGGAAAATTACTTTTGACTGCAGGCTTTCCCTTGTAGATACGATATCCACCAGAGTCAAAGTGATCACAATCACGAAATCATATTTCTTGCACTGCAAGTATGAGGATACTGAATTTATCGCAGATGTTCGTTAGCGTCTTTAGTTTTCCTGTTTTGGTCAGCATCTGTACGTTGAGAGTACCAATGAAATGCTTACTCTTGGGTTTGAGGAGTTTTGGGAAGGTCCGACTCTTTCCTGCATGATGTCCTGGTCCCCCAGAATCCGAATGACCAGGTTTGCCTTCGCTCGTCATAGCTAGGGCCTGAGGTAGTTGCATTGTAGCTTGTGTTTCCATCATGCCAAGTTCGTGGTTGATTTTAGCTGGTGGGCTTGAGCCCAGGGCGAGTGAGTCGCTGATAATATATTCCATTCACTCTCATCGTAGGGGTAGTAAGTCCGTACGACAGCAGATGTTTTGCTGTGGTTGGCATTATTATTATCTCCTTTTTGCCCATTTTTTCGGGGGAGCAAAATTAAAAATCTGGTACATGACAGAATTTCATGGCCAACTTATATATATAAATATATATATATATATATATATATATATATATATATATATATATATATATATATATATATATGTATATATATATATATATATATATATATATATATATATATATATAATTCCGCTCTTTAGTTATATAATTAAGCAAAAATCTTCGATATACGAAAATCAGGAATCACGAAAATCCGAGGAAGGCTCATTTTTTTACATTTTGCATCTATATATATGAAGTCATTAAAGCACTCATATGGGTTTGTTAGTGGCTCGCCGATACAATTTTCTCAATATGTATCGCCGATATTTTTATTTAGAAATGGCATAAAAGGGAGCAAAATAGAAAAAATAGTATAAAAGCTCGTTAATAAGTCATTTTTCGCACATGTCCATTAGAAAACTCCTCGCTACGCTCGTCGTAACATGGACGTAAACATGGACACGTGCTGGGACCGCGCTTATTGAACACGTTCTTTAATATACCAAAAAATCGTCGAAAAACGCTGTTTTTTTCCAACGAAAATGTTTTTTTTTTCAAGACTGTACGTGATGAATTGAAGTATTTATTTTGCACTCTGTGAGCCTTTCTCGGAGATGTGAAGTAGAAAATTCCGGATTTTCGTAGATCAGAGGATATTCTTCTTCTTCTGTTGGTTTGATAACCCGCGGTGGGTTTTGCCTCTACAACAATCTTCTTCCATTCTGTCCTTTCACCGACTTTCTCTCTCCAATCCCTTACTCCCATCTTTCTAAGACCTCGTGTTTCCTCCACGTCTTCCATCGATCTTATCCTTGGCGTGCCTCTTTTCCTTCTTCCTACTGGCCGCCAGTTGTACATTTTCGTGGCTGGTCTGTCGTCATGTCCGCTTCGTTTATTAACCTGCTTAGTTCATGGTTCATTCGTATCCTTCAAATTCCATGCTCATTTAGGATCGGTCCGTAGATCTTTCTGAGGATCTTTCTTTCAAAGATGGGTTTACTACTGGTCTTATGAGTGTTCGGTATATTTGAAGTTTGATTTTGTGACTCAATAACTTGGACAACATCAGTTTTTGGTATCCGTAGTAGCATCGGTTTCCACTAAGTATTCGCGAGCTTGTTTCTGTTCTCATGCATGCCTCTAATGTTAGGTTGAATATCATGGCGCTCAGGGCATCTCCCTGACACACCGATTTCGATTTTAAAGGCGGATGTAAGTTGGTTATCTACTCTAACCGAGGCTTTCGAACCGGACAATGTAGCTTTTATTAGTTTTACGTATTTACGGGGTATTCCTAGCATCAGTAGATCGTCAAGGATCGTGTTTCTTTTGACGGTATCGAATGCCTGCTTAAAGTCTATGTAGAGGTTGTGCAGCGATATATCAAACTCGTATGCTTTCTCCTGCATTTGCCTTATGGTGTATATGTTGTCTATCGTTGACCTATTGGCACGAAATCCGCTCTGATATTGTCCTAATATCTCTTTGTAGTAGACAGCGAGTCTGTTATAAAGAACGTCTGTTAGAACTTTGTATGTTACGTTAAGGAGCGTTATCGGCCGGTAGTTGCTACAGATCGTTTTGTCTCCCTTCTTGTGTATTGGCTGTATGATACCCAGTGCCCAATTCTCTGAAATTTTCTCTTGTTCCCAGATTTCATTAATCAGGTGTTTTAGTCTTACTGTTAGGTGTTCTCCTCCATATTTCAGAAGTTCGGCTGTTATACCGTCTGACCAAGGGGCCTTGTTATTTTTTAGCTTTCCAATAACACTTTCTATTTCTCTTAGGCTGGGGTTCTCAATCTTGGGGTCTACCGTATGTACATCTAGCTGTAACTGTTCAGGCTCTAAACTACAGTCTCTTTTAAAAATATCCGAGAAGCACCCTTTCCATCTTCGGAGTATCTCCTCGTTCTCTGTGAGCATGTTTCCGTCTTTATCCTTGCATACTGTTATCTTTGGTCTAAAACCCTGAGTTTTATTGCTATGTTTTGTTTTATTGCCTTGTAAAATTTTCTTGTTTCGTTTCTAGAATGATTCAGTACCATTTCCTCTACCTTTCTGTTTAGTGCCTCTCTTTTCTTTTTTCTACATATTCTAAACTCGTTTATTCTTTCCCTATTGTAGGCTGCTTGGTTAGCTCGTGTGCTTCTGTCCAACAGTTTTATTCTAGCTTTCCGCTTCACGGAGGTTGCTTCTTGACATTCCTCGTCATACCATTCTTCGTTGTGAACTCCTCTTTTTTCTACAATTCTTTCCATAGCACTCTCTGTTATTATTTTTTCGATGTTCATCCAGTCTTGCTCTATGTCCTGTGTTTCTTGGTTTTCTTGTAGTTTAGTTCTGAGACTTTCCTGGTAGGCCCTCAGAACTACTGGGTTTTTTAGGCGATCTATGTGCCATTTTGGCTGCTTTGCAGTTGTTCCCCTAGCCACTGTCGATAGTTTTTGTTTTGACCTTGCTCCAACAAGGTAATGGTCGGAGTCCGCGTTCGCCCCGCGAAAGGATCTGACCTGTTCGACGTCCGTTGCCCATCTTTTAGTGATTAGTATGTGGTCTATTTGGTTCGTGTTTCGTGATCCAGGTATTTTCCAGGTGCCCTTATGGATTTCTTTCATGGGGAAGAAAGTACTAACAGCAGAGTAGTTATTAGACGCGGCAAATTGGGCAACTCAACTTTGGCCATTATTGTTGGACTCATCATGCGTGATATGTTTACCAAAAACGCTAGTGTAGGCCTCTTCTTTACCCAATTTGGCGTTATAGTCGCCTAGTACTATAGCTGCGTCATGTCTCGGTATTTTATCGCGGACTTCTTGGAGTGCTGCGTAAAAATCGTCTTTGGTTTCCTCTTCTGCGTCCTCTGTGGGAGCGTATACGTTCACAAAGGTTATATTGTGGTATTTTCGCTTTAGTCTTAGGGTGCATATTGTATCTGATACCGGGGTAAAGGCTAGAATCGATTTTTTTAATTCAGATTAGAGAATATCGCGAATATCGTGAATATGCGCGTATCTCTTGAGGAAGGCTTTCTTCCCTAGATGATGGATGATGCAAAAAGCAAAATGAAAAACAAAAATTTCAAATGCAATTCCTAACTAACAATTTAAGGTCATTTTTGCATAAGAGTTTTTTTCTTTGAATGACATTATGGCGCACAACTTTGACATCATTTTTGATGAAACGCATTCTGCAAAAAATAACTATAAAAATCTAAAAAACTATTCTATTTAATAATTACTAAAAAACAACTAGGATTTTACGGAAAGCAGAGAGCATAAGTGCAAAAAAACTACAAAAAAAATTAGCTCTGCTCTTGCATCTCTGAATAGGTATCATTTCTATTTCGACTTGACTAATAATCTTTTTTGATGTGATAGGGTGATTATCGATTTTTGAGGGAAAGGTTAGTTTGGTGTTTGCTTTTTTAAATCCCTTGAGAAGGTCTCCATTTTATGTGCAATTAATTTGATTTTACAAAGATTAAATAATAAAATTTTGTTCAACGTAAATTTCTGTATGCTGAAATTGCGCTGTGCATGGCTCACAGTGCTCGGAAATCCCAAAAATCTGGCAAAAATAGAAAGGTAACGTTCAAATACCCTGATTTCTGGTCTCCTCTTGCTCTTCTAGATTCTTCATATATCGTTTTCTTCGTTCTCTCCAGGTATGCATTTTGGTCCCTAGTTCGGTATTCAATGACTTTACACTCTTCATCATACCATTCGTTTTTATTTATCATTGGTTTGTAGACTATTATTAATTCTGCCAGTTTTTTATGTTTTGCCACTCTTCCTGGACGCTTTGTTGATTTGGTAAAGCGTCTAGATATCCCGCTGGTGTCTGTTGGAATCGCGTTCTTGTTTCTAGATCCTGTAATTTCTCTAGTTACAGTTTGGGGTTTATTTGTGTGTTGATTGCTTTATTATTACATATGCGGCTTATGTATTTTATGGCCACTAAATGGTGGTCAGAGTCGCAGTCAGTTCCTCTGTATGTTCTAATCGAGGGGTAAACCACAGGGGAAGCTCTACAGTGTAGTGTGTAGTGTATATCCTGCAGGAAGTCAAAGGGAGTTAGAGGAAGTTAGAAGAAGTCGAAGGAAGTCAGAGGAAGTAAGGGAAAATCAAAGGAAGTCAGAGGAAGTCATTGGAAAAACGCAACTGCACAGGTTGCCAAGTGTGTTACGTGTGTGTCAGCTGCAGACAACGCAATGAATTTCTTCTCGTACTCGAGCTTGTTCTTAATTACTTCGTCGTTATAATGTTGAAAACGTGTTTTTTCCAAAAAAAACCGTTTTACCAAAATTTGTATGGATAAGGGAAGATGCCACTCGAATAACTGGAAAAGTGGAATAAGATCAAAAGACAAACAAGATGATTGGCTTTACGTTACCATTAGAACCCCACTCTGGAAGTCACCTTGTCGCGGTGTGAGGGCTTAGTTTCGCAACAAACCGTTGGACGTTACCGACTGGAGCCCAACTCCGGTCGGAGCGGTCAGCGGAGAGCGAACAACCAAAAACTTCCAAACCCTTAATCCAGGGTGTAATGCGACCCGTGCCGAAGGAACTGGTTGGTGGCCAAGGGCAACCGGCCATCGCTAACGGCGACTCTCAGATACCTGACGACCTCAGAGAGTACCGAGCCTTCCCATATCAAGCGGGGCTCTGACTTGGCGGACCTTTACTTTCCTTGCCATTCGTGGGATTCATATGCGAAAAAATACGATAATGAACCCCAATGTGCGCGATTTCACCGGACCAGATGGAGTGTGAGCTCCACCAACCCAAAGAAGATGCAGAGGTAGTAGCGGCAGCTACAGCGCTCTCACCCTCGGAAGTTACGCCCGCAATAGCGGCCGCCTCCTTGGTTGAAGAGACAACAATTGCGGCGACTCCCTCTGTTGAACGAGGAACGAGGAAGTCAGCTCGGATTACCTAGAAGACGACCTAGACCTCACACTCGTAGACATGAGCAGTCCTGCCATGTTTACTGAGGTGGAGGAAGACGACCAGAAAAATGACCAGCAAACGAACAAAAATAGCTCAAGTGAACATCCACCATGCCAAAGCAGCTTCGGCTGTGATGGCTAGGATGTTCACTAAACAACACTTAGGGCCAGCGCGGCTGCAAGAACCCTGGGCTTATAGACCTAAGATCAGAGGCCTCAGCAACAGGGAATGTAAGTTGGTGTGGGATAATCGAGAGGTCTCCCCCAGAACTTACATTATGGTAAGGAAGGGCATACATTATTTAAGTCTTTCAGAGTTCCTAACGCGGGATCTAGTTCCAATCCAGGTCCTCATCAAGACCGAGGGCCGCCACCACAAGGTAGTGGAGGCATACTTCCCAGGAGATGGTAACAACATACCACCCGTAGAGGTACAAAGGCTGGTAGGACACTGTGCTGGGAGAAGGCTGCCACTCATCTTGATGTGACGCCCACAACGAGATGTGGGGCAGCACGGACACTAATAAGAGAGATATACACAAACATTTGTCACTAAGGTCAGAAGTAAGGTACTGGATATAACGCTAGGTACCACTAACGTAAGTAAACTGGTTAAAAGGTGGAGAGTTTCAAGTGAACCCTGAATGTCAGACCATAGGATCATAGAGTTTGAACTGGAAGGAGCGAGTGAGGAAAACACCCCCATTCGAAACCCCAGACAAACTGTGTGGCGTATGTTTACTTACCAACTAAAAGAGAACCTAGAGCAAGTGACCGTGCCGGGTAGTATGAAACACTACAACGTACTAGAGCAAGCCGTAGAAGAAATAAATGTAGCAATCACCACGGCATTTGAATCCAACTGCCCGGTAAAAACCGTGAAGGAGCATAAGGATGAAAAATGGTGGAACAAAAACCTGTCTACAAGAGAAAAAGTACGTAGACTTTTCAACAAAGCTAATCAATACGGAAATTGGCTAGGATAGTCCAAGGTGATCATCACCTACAACAAAGAGATCAGAAGGGCAAAGAGTAAAAACTTTAGGACCTTCTGTGAAAACATAGAATCAAACCAGGTGGCAGCTAGATCGCACAAAGCACTAGCGAACGATAGAGTGGAAATGACAGCCACTCTTAAGAGACCGGATGGGAGCTACACGGTGGACGAAGAGCAGAAAGTTCTCCTCCTACTAGGAACCCATTTTTCGGGATGTAGAAAATACAAAGAGACCGAGGACTTGATGCAACCACGGAGACCAAGTCGGGCTGAGGAGGGCCGCGTCCATCTGTACGGAAACCCGAATCATTTAAGGCCCCGGGTGTGGACGGACTAATTCCCGCCTTCCTACAAAAAGGAGGGAGAGAACTAATGCCGTACCTTCTAAAAATCTTTAGAAGTAGTTTAGCGCTCGGATACATACCGGAGCTATGGAGCAGGGCTAAGGTGGTATTTATAATACCACCGAAAGTGGGAAAAAAGACACCGCTCAACCGAAGTTATTTAGACACATTAGTCTAACATCTTTTATGTTAAAGACAATAGAGAAGGTAATTGACAATTACCTTAGAACTGGTAGTGCTGGTAGGTGCACCACTTCACAACTGTCAGCTTGCATACAGAGCAGGGAAATCCACAGAAACCGCCCTGTATAGCTGAGAAATGAAATAGAAGCAGCACTAGAGACAAAGGAAGTAGCGATATGTGCCTTCTTGGATATAGAAGGAGCCTTTGACAACACCTCGCGTACGGCTGTCAAAGCGGCTCTCGAAAGAAGGAATATCGACAGCACTATCTAAAAGTGGATGAGAGAAATGCTGAGAACCAGAACGGCGGAGGCACAAGTGGGAAGAGACACCATCAAGATCTCCACAACTCGAGGGTGCCCACAGGGAGGTGTGCTGTCACCACTGATGTGGAGCCTGGTAGTTGATGAATTACTGGCTAGGCTGAACGACATAGACAGCAAATGTGAAAGTTACGCCGATGACATAGTCATCATAGTCAGAGAGAAGTTTGAAAGAACGCTCTGTGAAATCGTACAAAGAGGCCTTAAAGTAACTAGTTAATGGTGTCAAACAGTGGGACTGAGACTCAACCCGAGCAAATCCACGGTGCTACCATTTACTAGTAAGAGAAAACTAAACTGCCTACAGTCCATACTATTAGATGGAAGGGCAGTAGAAAACAAACAGGAGATAAGGTATCTGGGTATAACACTAGATGGCAAACTCCTATGGCATAAACAAGCTGAAGTGGTAGGAAAAGCGCTCTAATGGTGTGCAGAAATCTAGCAGGGAAAACGTTGGGGTTGTAAACCCACAATCCTGCGATGGATGTACACTATGATAGTGAGAGCTGCGATCACTTACGGGGCAGGTACGTGGGGAACTAGAACCAAACTGACTTGTGTCTGCGTGTCCAAGACTGTGTCTTGTGTTAAGTCTTGTGTCGTGTGAGACAAGTCTTGTGTCCAAGACTGGCTTGTGTCCAAGACTGGAAGTGTGTCTGCATCGCGGTAGCGCTGAATTCGTGCCCAACAGCAGCAATGGAACTGCTGCTGGATCCGACTCCGTTGCCGTGGAGAGGGCCGCCAGATCGGCGATTGTAAGGTTCAGCAAGAAAGGAATATGCAGGGGTAAAATAATCGGGAGTAGAGACCGGAACAGTCTCGCTGCCAAAATCCCCTGGCTGGAAGCACCAAAAGACGAAATGGTATGCAAATACCATTTCGAGAAAAAATACACAGCAATGTGTAGTAGCAATTGCCGATTGGAGCGACGAATCCACAGCACACCACATATAGCAAAATGCTATCAAGTGGTATACAGATGGTTCGAAGACAAAGAAAGGTACTGCCTCGGTTTAAACCTCCCCCTCCCCCACGAAATATGCAAAATATAACATAAATATTATATTGAAATAAGGAGAGACGAGGAGAGGCGGCTCTCCTCGTCGTGTTAACCATATTATTAAATAAATACAAAATATTAAGTACTATTAATATTTCATTTCCAAAAATATTTGAATATAATATATGCGTAATATAATTAATAGCATAATAATAATCACAAAGTTTTGAACTGATAGTTGAATATATGTAGTTGTATAAAAGTATAATTATAATTAATAATAGTATACGTATCAGAGGAACAATCAGATATACGAACGAAAAAATCATAGAATTGTACTTGAAATAAAAATTCCAAATGAGAAAATATTGAAATAATTTTTTTTCTTCCTTTTCTTTTGCAAACTTATTAACTATCTTATCACAATCAATAATTTTCAGAAAATCGCCATATTCTTCAATCTTTCCTCTGACATTGAATTTCTTATATAATTTTTAACTATTTTTAAAAGTTTGTAATTGGCATGGTTAACAAAATAATTTCCACATTTGGGAAAGTGGCTTTCATATCTAATGCTATTTTGTATATATTATCAATTGATTGCTTTTCTTCTTAATCTAAAAATATTAGAAACTGTTCCAACTCATCTTTAAAATTACTTGAATCAATGTCATCTTTGTACATTTCCATTAAATTATTAAAGCATTTTTTCTTTTCTTCTACCCACAAGTTAAACACGAAAAAAAATCTCTAAAATTACCTATAATATTTTCATTATAGGTTTAGAATTGTTCAGTTCTGCTATTAAATGATCGCATATAACGTATGAGTACATTATGTAATATATACATTAAAATTGTAATATATACATTATGTAAAAGAGTACATTATGTAAAAAAAATCCTTTCGATTTTCTATACATCTGTTCTTGCGATCATCTTCAAATGATTTATCTGTAAGTTCTTTAGCTTCCGATTCTATTTCGATAAAATTATGTCTGATTAAGTCTGAAATTTCTAGATTTTTTAATAATGACGCACCATTAACAATTGTGCAGTCAATAGTTGTAAAGATTTGTTGCATTGATTCTTTGTAAGATTTTATTCCATAGGACTGTCATAACAGAAGTTTCATAATCATTCATTTTGCTTCAATAACTTTTTTTTTTCGTGGAGTTGCATATTTAATTTCATTTAATGCCTCTTTAATATTTTAAAACTGCATCAGCCCTGGCAGACCATTTTGTATCGGACACTTTCTTTAATGTATAAGACCCTTTATCTAATTTATTGTATAACATGTTCCATCGAATCGGTGATGCAGAGATAAAAAACAAACAAATTTTGCACGAATAAAAAATATCTGGACGCACTACTACAATTCTCTGCAGAAACATTACCAACTAAATTAAGTGAATGACGGAATAAACGTTGCTGCTGGAGCATGTTCTCTTCTTGTTTGCAGACCATTGTACTTGCCCGGCATATTTGCTGCAATCTCGTCGTACGATTGTCAACGACAATATTTTATATCTACTGGCAAATTTTGCAAGGTAGATAAAACTGTCTCTTCTAGATACTCCGCATCATGTCTTTCTATAGGGAAGAACTTAATATGTCTTTCCTCTTTCCTTAATATCCCCATTTTCTGATAAATAGCGCACTATGAATATAAGTTGATCCGCATGCACAAAATCGGGTGTAGAATCTAAAATTATACTTATTATTTTGCGCATTTTATTTCCTACACAACGTGTGACATAAGAGAATTGCTAATTATTTTGAACAGATCATCATTCAACACGTCTGATGCTATAAGTAATTTAAAAAATCGTCAAATTCGCTCAAATTCTCGAAGATGTTGAACTCTCATTATAGCCTTTAAAAGCAATGCCCAACTTTGCGAGAAATTTTATTGAGGATACAATTCTTCGTAGCATCTCTTTCCAATAATTTTCTAGTAATTTTCAGATTTTCAACATCGTTGCGATTTAATGAAGAAGAGCGCTTGTATAATGTACACCAGTGTTTCTCAAAGTGGGCGATATCGCCCCCCAGTGGGCGATGACGTCATTTGGGGGGTCGCTAGGTGGCCAGAGGGCGATATAGGGGGCGGTAGGTAGCCAGGGGGCGATATAGGGGGCGGTAGGTATTACGAGCTATACAGTGTATATCTGATAATTTAAAACAAACAAATACGTTCAACAAAATTGTTCCGTGTTCAGTATTATACAACTGGCCACGCTTGTCTGCTATTCGCTGCTGGTCGAATATCGATAATCCCATGCACACACACACAGCCAGCGTTACTAACTGTACCAACTTTCTGGCAGATCTACCACCTTTTAGTGTCTTGCCCAAATCTACTACCTTGAAAAAAAATCTTCCAAATTTTCAAGTTTCTGAAAAAAATAATATAATAATATTATCTCTGTAAAAATTATAATGCCTTCACTTCCTTTTCACAAATTTTTCTTTCAACAGGGATCCCCGCATGTTAATTTTTATTTGAAATATTTCAAAAACTATCAGAATTATTGTTGCTAATTATTTAAGAATTTATTTATTATTAATCCAAATAGGTTCTCAGACCTAAACTTACAATTTATTTTGCATTACATTTTTTTAGTTGATTCTAAGTGATGATGTTAAAAGAAAGTTTACTTTCAACGTTGCTAGATTTCTAGTTAATATTTAATTATTTTCGTTGTTTTATAATAAAAATTTCGATAGAACTGAAAAATATTCAGTATCCTATAAAATACAAGACAAGTTCGGATTGGTAACACTGCACACAGCACACTATAGTCCATTTTTTGAAAGAATGCAGTAACTAGAAACCTGATATACACCATGACAAATGTTCAATATAGTTACAAAATTTGGCGCTAAATTCAAATATAGTTACTTGAATATTACATTGGTAATTTATTATTGATTTCATTGAATATCTTGATATTATTGATTAAATACACCAAATGGCAACAATCGTAATATAATACAAACAAATAAATGGAGAAAAACGCAAAAAACCTAAATGATATAAACATATCAGATGATAATCAAATAATTGTGAATTGACACGGTAGCCATTGGCAACCAACAAAGGTATGTGAAAAGAAAGAGAGAAAAGAGGTTGAGATGGGGAAGTAAATATCGTCGGTGTGAACTTCTCCTCGATTTAAGCCAATCAGAGAACAAGGTCCAATAAGCCCTATCTTCCCTGTACTGCATTCTTAAAAAAATGGACTATGTATATGGATCGAGTAAAATAACTGCGGCAAAATATCTTACATTACTTTTTTTTGTTCAATACATAGTTTACTACTATACATACATATATTATACCTACATACTAGGGTTTCTGGTTCGGATATATCCGAACCGCAAAACCGCGGTTTTCTGTGCATAAACCAAAACCGCATAACCGTCATAAAAAAACGCGGTTTTCGGTTTTATCTAAAAATAAAGTACATTGAATTAGTGCTCTCAAACATTGCAAACTGTTGTTGCAAAAATGGCAACCATCGATGGTATATGTGTTGGAGCAATTTCGATATCTGCATTTATTCGGAAAGCAATAACTGACCGGTTTCCCAACCAAATCTTGCCAAAATGTTCTTCAGGTGTTGATGATTTTAAAGTTTCAAGAATGAAAATCAAATGGACAAAAAATTAGTACTACGCTAGATCAGTGGATTAGTTTGAGACGCCGTAGATACTTAAACATTAATATTCATGGAGAAAACAATTTTTATTGCAATTTAGGCTTTCTGCGAATTTAAGGAAGTTGTTCCGCAAATAATATCGTAATAAGTGTTGAAAAACATTTAGATTCATTTAGTATCAGTTTCAGAAATGATATTGTGTGTGACTTGGATTAGAAAGTTGCAGTTCGCGGTGACGTCGGGACGCCGTGGTAAAAAAATTCGCAATGTGCTTTTTAGTCGGGGCTTTACCACAAGCTTTCCCTTCACCAAAACATCAAATTTGTTTCGCTATCTGCAAAATTGCGAACACCAGCTAAAAAATCACCGCGAGTTCCCAAAATTCGACCTGGATTAGCAAGTTGAACTATGCGCCGACGTCGCGACGCCGCTATCAACAATTTTGCAACACGGTTTTCACTACCGCTTCCGGACAAGCTTTCCCATCAACAAAACACCATGCTTGTGTCGCTAACTTGAAAATTATGAAAACTACGGCGGAAAAACCAGCAGCCGCATTAGAAAATTGAACTTTGCGGTGGAGTCGCGACGCCGTTGTCAAAGATTTCGCATCGCGGTTTTCAGTCTCGTTTTCCGACCCCGTTTTGCTCTAACAAAACATCAAATTTGATGAGGCAGCTGCGAAATTTCGATAAAAACAAATGCAACCAATCTTCGGTAGATCTAACTGTGACGGGCCGTCGCGGCGTTAGTTATCGAGCGATTTCAGCCCGGTTTTCAATTTCTGGTCGCAAAAAGCTCAAAGTTTGATTGAGTCTGCGATTTATTGCCGTGGGATTAGTATTGACTAAGATACTGGATACTAAATATCATGGAACGTTTAAGACCCGTGAAAATCTGGAATTATCAGAATTGGCTAGATGCTTACTAGATCCTTCGAAAGTTCCAACAAAGTCTGTTTTAATATTGGCGGAAAATCTTTTTGAACGATTTTATCCAGACAACAATAAGATTAAAGTCGAAGGTGAATGTTCCGCAAATGCAGAAGAATTAGAAGAAGTGACCAATCCAAACTATTCATTGCAAGACGAAGTACAAAAAGCTATCCAAGAAGAATTAAATAAAAATACTTAACAATCAAATATGCAAACAAATAGCTATCCCAATGCTATGAAAAGGAGTTTGCTAAATATAACAAAACTTCTGAGAGAACAAAAAGCTTAAATATTTTGTTTCAAGCACTCTCTACAATTAAAGCTACATCCACCTACTCCTAAAGATCATTTTCCTTTAGCGGCAACTTATGTACAAAACTAAGATCTCGTTTAAATATCAGGCACTACCACCAAAAGTTCTTAAAACCCGAACCCGAAACAGCGGTTTATAATTTTCAAAAACCGTAAACCGCGGTTTTGAAAAAGTGCGGATATTCAGAAACCCTACTACATACTTATTTAAAAACCAGTAAAAAAATTTAATTATTTTAATATTTTTATATAGAAAACAATATATTATTCAAACTAATATTATTGTCCAAAATAAAATTCAATGATAAATTGCGTTTTCTTATACAATCTATAAATTAAATTCAATATGTTTTCATATTTATACTTATTTGAATAAATTATTGTAGGAAAAATGTCAAAACACAAAAAGAAATGAAGACAATATTCTGTGGAATATATAAAATATGGTTTTATACCATCACCACATAATAGCCAGCTCCCGATATGCCTCAATTGCGATAAAACATTTTCGAATGAAGCTATGAAGTCTTCCATATTGTTAGAACATTTACAAAATATTTATAAAAAGTACCATACCCCATAATACCCCATAAAAAGAATCAAGATGTGTCATATTGCCAACGTTTGCGAGAAAACTTTGAGAAACGCCCAACTTTAAAAGCAATGTTTACAGCTCGTCACAAGAAAACACAGATGGACTTTGTGCTTCATACAAGTTATCACTATTAATTGCAAAGACTGGAAAACCCCATACAATTGGAGAAGAGTTAATTTTGCGTAATGACACTATTATTTTTGAGTAATGACACTATTCAATGAAGAATTTCAGAAATGGGTGACAATAGAGCAGAATTGTTATCTGAAATTTTGCGAATTACAGATTTTTCTTTGAAATAGATAAAAGTATGTTACCTGGAAATGAATCATTACTGCCAGGATATGTTTGGTTTGTACATGAACAATTGAAAGAGGAATTGAAATTATTATTTGCACGATATTTAGGAAAAGATACCAAAGGGGAATCAATATTTCAAGTAATTGAGCAATATTTTAATGACAATAATATTCCACTTAATAACATTTTTGCTTGTGCGACTGATGGAGCTAAATCTATGGTCGGCTCTAATATAGGTTTTTTAGGATTACTTAAGAAAACTGTACCAAACATTACAACCGTTCATTGCATCATACATCGCCAACATTTAGTTGCCAAAAATATAAGTGAATCTATTCACCAGTCAATGCAACTTGTTATTACTGCAATAAACAAGATTAAGGCTCATTCATTGAATGATCGGCTATTTCGTAAGTTGTGCGAGAAAAATGTAGATAACTACAAACGTTTATTACTCCATACTAAAGTTCGATGGCTTTCAAAAGGGAACACTTTTCAACGATTTTATGAACTTCATAGTACATCAAGAGATTCAAAGATTTGTTTTATTTGGAAGTTCCTGATTAGATAATAACGCCATTTTCAAGTTATGAAAACGCAGGCCCGGTTTTGGAAAAAGAATTAGTCGAGTTGCAGAATGATATCGACTTAAAAGCAACATTTAAAACGTAACAAGAAGAGTTTTGATTGCAGAAAATTTCATTGACCACTATTCATCTTTGTGGAAAGTCGTAAAGATATTATTATTAGCTTTTCCAACTTCATATTTAGTCGAACAAGGGGTTTAGTGCTGTTTGTCAGCTTGTGACAAAGCAAAGAAATATACTGGATATTGTGAAACGTGGCGATTTGCGTTTGTTCCTCATGAACATTGAACCTCAATTAGATAAATTGATAACGCTGCATCAATCGCAACCTTAACATTAATTATATATATTTATATAGATTTGGTGGGCGTTATTAACTTTAGCATATCAAAGGTGGTCGATGAGACAAATAAGTTTGAGAAACACTGATGTACACAATGAAGCGACGTGCTCCTTTGGCATTTCATGCTCGAACAAAATTATTCCAATATGTTTCCAACTTTGGAATCCTGTAATTATCTTAGACTTTAAGCCCGAATATATTTTGCATGGATAACAATAAATTGATTTGGAAGTTTCGGAAAAAAAATAGCCACGACCTTTCTTCTTTTTCACTATTCGAAATTTTTCTGTAAAAATGATCTTTACACAAGCCTCTGTAGTAAATGCGATCACCATGTTTATAGACCGATTTAAGTGTGGTTATATCGCCTATATTTTTTGGTTTATTTGAAATTAGAAATTCAACCATTTCATTAGATAAAACGTTAGGCCAGAAAACAATTTCTTTTAATGTAACTTCGAATGGTATATTTTCCGTTTGCATTTCAATATTTTCTAATATCTCTTCTATATTTTATTCTACTAGTTTTTCACCTGGTTGACTATTAACTGGTTCTTCATTTTGGTCATCATTGTTGCTTTCTATACCTTGGTTTTCAACTTCAACCAACTCTTTTCGTTGACTGATACTCATTTTCATTGTTGCTCGAATCATGATGGCCTGAGAAATTTTGAAAATATGAAACCCAACTTGTTGTCATTATAAAAAAGTGTAAAGTTGGGTTTTTGCGGGGCCCCTTAGAGGTAGGGGGCCCCGGGCGCGCGCCCCCTGCGCCCGCCCTTAAATCCGCCTCTGCGCGTCATATGTACCGACATGTCCATAATAGTAGTAGTCACCTTAATAAAACTTGGGAGACTTAGATGGGCATGACATGTCATCAGGAATAATAATTGTAGTAATACCAGCGGGTATTTCACATAACTTATTTTTAAAACATCAATGTACTGTTCACTCCATCAATGTGTTGCCTACATTTTTGCCTACAAATGAAAACAAAATAAACCAAATGAATTTCAAATTTTATTTTAATGATATGCAAAGTGAATACACTAAATAATATAATTTTCAAATTTCCATTTTTTTAATATAAATATATGGCGTTGTAGTCTATATTTCTCTAACTGCTCTAACTTTCTCTTAACTGCTTTAAAATAAAAAATATTATAAAAAAAAGAATTTATATAAATATTTTGTACTATACATATAAATATTTTTCTCAACAGTCTACTCAATTTTTTTTTCCTTTAAATATATACTATTTCTTCACATTTTTAAAGGCAGGTTTAAAGCACTTAAGTTTCCTTAAAAAAAAACCTTTTTTAAAGCTCTGATTGGTGCGTTCAAAAAAAGTGCCATAAAAATCTCTATTCATTTCATTCGGGGAAGACTAAAAAATATTGCAAGAAAATAATATTAAAAAAAAACCTCGACCTTTTTGAGCAATATCCGCCAAGTAAATTAATAAATTATTGCAATAAAATTGCTCGATATATTTTAATAATAAGAGTAGATTTAATCTACAAACTATATAAAAAACACTCAAATACAAAAGAAATCTTCACTCATACCTCGCAATTGCACACAAAATAAAACCATCACGCAAAATAAAATTATCTCTTATTAAAACTCAAATCTCCGTTAAAATCTTCTTCGGTTATTCCTAGAGCTTCTAGTTCACGGAAACAGCTGCTTATATATCCGGAATCTGGATATCCGTGTCCGCTTTTGCTTGGTCCAATTTCAGTTTTGTGCGGGATGTTCCAAGCCACCACGTCCTCACACCCGGTTGTATGAGATCGGGAAACAGTGAAAATTAGACGACGCTGCCATGCAACTTGTAACAACTGAAGCAACTTCCGGCCTTGTGGTGAATCCGGAAGGTAAGCTGTGCGTGGGAAACCTACTGCGTAAAAATCACACCCAGGATTTGGATGTTCGTCCCCTTGAATTCCAGACTGAATACTAAAACAGATATTATTAATAACAAAATAGTTTAACTGAAAATCATAATAATATTCCCTACTTATAAACAATCTTAATGGTCCTAAAATTGGCATATCCAGGTAAACTCCTCTCCAGCAAACACCATTCCATTGAACCTGGCGGTTGATTCCCATGTTTTTCTCCATAAACACACCCACAGACACTGCATTGAATATGCAGGTGACTTCCTTCATTCTGTTGCTCTGTCAATGAATAATTCAAACAATCCAAATGCAACACGTGATTGCAAGGCAATGCTACGACGATTGCAGAAGCCTTTAAGGGAGCTCTGCAAGATGGACAAGGCTGCCTTGGAGCCCATTCTGACGGCTGGGAAACTCTGACGTATTTTGATATTATGGAACTAGCTGCATCAACTCCTACATTATAAAATAAACCATTATACAATTCTCAGATAAATTAATTATTAATTAATTAAGTATTAATTAAAAAAAAACTATTTAATTGTTAAGAATTGAATCGTTAGAAACCAATCCAAAAACGTCTACATGACAACTTTACATATGTCGCAGGAAATGAAAAAAAAAATGTTAAATCCAGTTAATCCCTAAGGGAGATGATCAATTCACGGAAGATTTTAAAATAAGAATTCTGTGAGCGATTTCCCTAAAGAAAGTAAGTTGATCAAATTTGATCAAATCCCTGAACTGCTTTAGTGAAAATATGAAATAATATTGTTTATCTACGACCACTATTGTAAATGTCCATTATTGTACACACACTTGCGTTTGGTTTAAGATTCGTTGATTGATTGAGAGCTGCTATTACTTGCTCATACGTTCAGCGCCCCCCGTGTCCCAATTCAAACTAACGGAAATTGACATTGCGTACATAAAGTCGCTTATAAATATGAAGACTCTTATTCCAGATTAACCCAAATAAGTACTAAATAATAAGGTATGTAACCATTAAGAATATATATTAATATATTATTTATAATGTTAAATAATGATAATTAATTAAACATAACCTAATAGGAAATAAATTTGTTACATGAAACATATTTTTCTTATTAAACAGAAACAAATTAGTGTGGTCGTAGATAAAGTATAGTACATAACTCGAGTTGTAAGGCAATTACGTACTCGCGGATACTCCGGATAAAAGGATATTCTTATTCACATTTTAAACATTCTTAGTAATGCAATTGAATGGTTCATTTGAAAAATATCATGTCAATTTAAAACAAAAAATTTGTCACTTGAGTTTTTAATTTCAGCCGCATTTACGGACTTATTTACATCTTCTGTGTAAAAACCACACAAGTTTAATAACACCCTATTATTAATGTGTATTAAACGTGTGGTTTTTACACAGAAGATGTTAAAAACACCGAAGATGCACTTCAAAATTAAAACTCAAATTTGACAAAAATTGGCTTATGTTGTTTTTGAAATGAATGATTCAATAAATAAATAATAATGTCCATTAAGAGAGTCGTTCTCAAACGCCAACGAGAGCACACGTCTGCGAATACAATATAATCTTGATAATCCGCTCAGTAATCCGGCGCTCTGGAGAAACACGTGTCTTTTGTTTATGTTGCCCCGCGCTGGATATGAACATCGCGTACAAAATAAATAAAGTCAAAAACAACACCATCCAGTGTTCTTGGAAAAAGGTCTGGCCAACATACTTTGCTTTTAACTCTGAAAACTTGATGGATGATTCTGACCAAGCTAACTCCACTCTACAATTGTCTTACTATCTTTTCTAAGTTTGTACATATTTTTTGTATGTACACTTTTACCTATATAAATACATATTTTATTGTTTTTGAAATACAAATTTTGGTAAAATATGTAAAATTGTTTTGTTTTAATCCTGATAATCCGGAATATTTCGATAATCCGGTGGTCCCATATTGTCTAGTCCCATATGTGTCGCATTATCAAGATTATACTGTACTCGCTTATCTACGATAACGCTAGACCCATTTTTTCCGGTAATTTCTTTTTCCGGTAATTTATTTGCGAAAAATAAAATATAACATAAATCCATCCAAATATAATTCATACTATAACAATTTTAACATCGAACCACGCATTGTCGGTATGATTACCGATGATCCCATATGTCGACCATGTCGGATGAAGATGAGCGGCTTCATCTTCATCCGACATGTTCTCATGTGGGATGAGCGCAATTCTCCACAATATAGCAATCCTTCCATTCAAAAAAACACGGGTGTAATCAGTAAAACAACAAACAATATCCTCCTAAAACAGATACTGATCAGATAATTCTTCTAAGATCCCTTAGTACCGAAAAAACATCAATTCCTTGAAACTCCAATCCAGTACTCTCCCAGAAATACCTCCCTCCCAAAACCCGAATCATATTCAGCGGTAATTCAAAAATTTGGATATGAAATCAAAGATGCAACAATTGCAGAACACCTCCGCTCACTGAACTACAATTTCCGATATTGTTAACGAACAATATTCAGATCAACAAACAATCCAACACGTTTAATCCGCATAACAACCCCAGATAACTAGACGTTCGACTCGCTACTAGCCTCCGGGGGGATATTTTTTATGAATAGGCACTATCGAGTATCTCCCAGCACCCCTTCCTCCTATTCCTACCCCCTGCGCAAAGTACAGTTATTCGACCACGCAAGTGAAAATTGCAGCACCCCTATCAAATGCCAAATATGCAGCGGTCCCCATGACACCGACAAATGTCCGTCCTCTCAGCCTGCGAAATGCACATCATGTGGATCTCCCGACCATCTAGCGTGGTCACTGAAATGCCCAAACCGACCCATAACTCCCATCGATGGAGTCCCAAATGTTAAAATAAGAAGCACAAACAAGTAATCTGCCGAACTATCTACAGTCACACAAAACTGAAGAATCCACTCATCACTCACCATTGACGACTATATAATTAATACATACATATCTACAGGACATTAATTTACCTGGCAACACAAACCGCGAGGATCTAATTAAAAAACTGAACAAACGCTTTATATCAGAATATCAAATTGATACTCATGCGTTTTCTTTTCAGGAAATAGAATATACATCCTTATGTTTGACCTAACCTCCCCTGACTCCGACACCCCCACCCTTCTGACCAATGAAACAATCAATTGTAAATATAGATGGATGAGCTAACATTAGCTTACGCCAACATCAATTCCTACAACAGCAAAAGACTTTTAATAGATAGCTTTACAGCGACAAATTACATGACGGACATTTATTTATAGAGACAAAGACGGAACCGGACGGGAGACGGGACCGGACAGTATCGTCACCTAGACTGGTTTACCTTGTCAAAACACGGAAATCTAATCACTAACAAGGCAAGGGGGGAGCTATAATCCACCTGAAACCTAAATTAAAACATGGCAAAGCCAATCCCCCATTCCTTAATAACCAACCCCCTCAATGATTGCCTCCATTTCACTATCCCCTTCCTCAATAAAAAGTAAATCCACATATTCCTTGTATACATCCATCCCGCTCCGCGATTGAGCGGAATATCCTAACAATGGCATCATCGTCGGCGATTTTAATATCAACAAAACCAAAACACGTCAGATCCAATCCTTCTTAAGTAACTCCCTCTTTGTTCGCCGTCACACCCATCCCTCATTTGTTATGCCCCAAAATAATGATACTACCCCCGACATATTACTCCACACCACTAACCTTGTCAATTCTATAAGTGATAAATATCTAGGTATTGTTTTTGAGCATATTCCATAATTTATTTTTGAGGATCTGTTCAAGGAATTTGGCTAGGACTGGAAGGAGGGTAATGGGGCGGAAACCATTTAGTTCAGGCAAGATAGTCCATGGAACTGTTATGGTAAATCTTGTAGCAGCTATTTGAAACGATCTTTTATAATTCCAACTGAGGTACCAATTTGAGATAAACTATTTTTTGTATCTAATACAATCCCTCCAATGATATTTCCATCTAATGGGCCTCTATTTACCTTAGGTACATACACCAAAACTGTTTAAACCACTAATACGTCTTTAAATATCTTCAAAGAAACTTCTTTCATTTTTTCAAGTGCTGATATTTTCAAGTGTTTTGCAGCATTTTCCCTTTGATCTTTAATGCTCTCTTCTTTTTGGCATAAATAGCATAGAATTTAAGATCCATATCCTTCCCTTGCCGTATTCCCACATATTGCGTGCAGCCAATTTTTACAAATGTCACATGAGTAGGCTCCAGTAGATTCCATTTCACAAACAACATGTTTTATTGTTGCTGAAAGCTGCTTCCCCTTCTGATGCAAGTAGCACTACAGATGTTTTAACTTGAAGTAGAGTTGTTAACTGGTTAGGGTTGTTGTTGGCAAGTAAATCAGCTAGTCGTGTGACATTGAAGTGTTACTATTGGTTAATTTAACTATTGATAGATCATTTGAATTTGAAGCATTGTAATCAATTAATTTCGATGCTGGTAGATCTTTCGAAGTTGAAGAGTTGTTTTTGTTCTCTAAGTCTGCTGGTGTTAAAATAATGTCATGGTCCTGCAGATTAAGAAGTAGATCCAAGACTCTTCAGTAACAAGTTTTTCAAGCAACTCTTTCGAAATATGACTAGATTGTAGTCCTGTTGTTGGTTCTGTTCCAAATAAAGCTTTGTAAGATAATCGTTTAATGGTTTGATGAAAATAGGAATTCTTTTACGTAAAAAGTAACCTAACCTAACCTATATCCCAATTTTTTGTATCTTTGACAATTAGCCAAGCACGTAATATAGCTTCAATATCTTGATTTGATCGCTCAACAGATCCTTGGCTAGCTGGATATCTAGGCCTAACCTTTACAATTTACCACGTTGCCCACAGACGTGTTAATTCTAGGATGACAGCAGCCGTAAACTCACGGCCGTTGTCGGCTTTTGTGTTATATGAGGACAACCTACTTCCAAAAATATTTTTGGAAGTAGGTTGTTTCCTAGGCTGAATTTCGTCGCATGATCCTGATAGTTTAATAACCATTTGCAATTTCTGTCTATTGTCGACTGTAAGTCAACTAAATGTACTTGACCACGGTGGTGTGCTGGAGCGGGCTCACGTGGGATCGCGCGTGCCCATTGCTAAATTTTGTATAAATTGGCGAGCCCATTGTTATTTTTTTTATAAATTTGCGGGCCCTTTGTTTGTTTGAAAATTAGCTTTTCACAGTTTGCCAGTCACACTATGCCAATCCATGTATATACATTACGTTTGAAAAAGAACTTCCTAGTTTTATTGTGCCATATAAACTGCTCAAGTGATACCCACTATTCTAGTTTGTGGTGTTTGATTCATCAACTGTCCAAGTTTTGCTCACCTGCAGCTGGTACGTCTGCTTGACCTTGAGACAGCGCCAGGGCTCAGTTCGCTTAATTCAGTTTAAAGAGGATAGGCTAGGATAACCTAACCTACCCTCTTTAATTCATTTGAGGCGTGCAGTGCAGTGCAATGGTTACTCCGCAACAAAACTTGAAAATACTCTCTTTTGTTGTATGTACTCATTGATGTAGTTTTTCATTATATTTCAACATTAAATGTATACTAAAACCTAGGGAGTTCTTCAAACACACTGTAGGTACATACATTGTATAATAAAAACATAGACCAAGCTTTGTTATCGTTTTTATTTAAGAATTTATATTTTGTGTTTATACTTTCACATAAACTAATAATAATTTACCATGGTTTATCATTATAAAACGTAATAGAACTTGCTTACATACACAGGGGGGCAAGGTACAAGCAAATAAGAGCAGAAAGGCCCTTATTGGCATGTCTAGGCATCTAGCCAATGTGTGTCGGGAAGTGCGAGACCTTGAAATTAAAAAAAAAACGCCAGAAAAATTCCAGAACAACTGAAGGAGGTATTTAAATTTCAAACTTTACAGCATTTTATCTCTTCCTCCATGAACAGTTGATGGGTTTCCCGGAGTATGTTGCAAAGATTTTCAGAATAACTGGATCAGAGTCTACACTTTCTCTTCAAAGATTTTTTAATACCTACTTCCATAGCATAGTCTTTTTTCTATAATAGTATTGTTGTAATGTGTCAGTTGTAGTTTAAATAGTGGTTCTAATTTAATTTGTTCAACGACTGTGATAGGTTCTTTAATTCTTTCGCGAGTCCACAAAAGTTTTTCTTTATCACGCCGTTTGTTCAAAAACGGCCGGATTGTTTCATTAAACTCTTCTTCACATACAAATTCGATCACAGTTTGATTCTTTTCTACATCTGAACCCATTTTTCTACGGTAGGTACTTGATAAAACTAGGAATATATGTATGTCGTTATTTCACATTATCCCGAATAGTTGCGCATGCTAGGTGGAGCTATTAACGTACACATAACCAATAGAACACAATAATAAAATATAACCTTCCCCGTGCAATGTTTGAGCGCTACTTGTCTACAGCTGTGCACGTCCTGACTTACATTATTTCATCTTTCTCTAAAACTGTTCATCGATTTTATCAAATCACTTACTTTCTATAGGGAAATCACCTACCGAAGTTTTATTTCCATGCGACATATAAATTGATCGAGTCATCATCACACACGAAATAGTAAAATATGGAAAGAACGTTGCTTTTACGACGTAAACTTCCACTAAAGGAGTATTTTGGAAATATCGTTGCTAAGTGGATGAAAAGGGGAGCCAAAGTTTTTTAATAGGATATATATATAGGTATAGGTATCTCAGAAACAATAATGTAATATATATGAAATTTTGTTTCGTTCGTTATGAGATTCGCTTTTAAAAATAAAGAGACACTTGTTCCACCATTTTTTGAAAATCCGTTTAGGGGGGCTAAAAATTGGGGGTTGATTATTTTTATATTCCATTATTCTGAAACCAAATATGCCAAAATTCCTCTTGCAAAATAGAGAAAAACTGGTTTTACCATTTTCCGAAAATCTAAGGCTAAGGCGGCTGCAAATATATTTTATCTCAAAAACTGGAGATGTTAGAGATATGAAAATTGGTATTTAAATTCTTCATTAAAAATTAAGAAATGGGTGCATGAAACCATTTTCCAAAAGTTCAGTTAAAAAAGATACAAAAGAATTATTTAAAAAAATAATGCTCATTTACCCATCTGACAATTGACAGCTGACATTTGAGTAATATTATATAATTACAATTTAAAATGCAAATTGAAAATAGAAATGTAAATGGTCTGTATTGTAGGCGATATATCGTGCCTATTCCTGATGCTATATTACGTAATGTATGCAAGTCAAAATCTAAATAAGGAAGTACACGAAAAAATAGTTGATAGTTTAGAAAACTTGGATAACTGATCAGTTGAACTGACGTACATCCAAAAACTGACCGTGAGTGTGAAATCTTAAAACGTAAAATAAACGTAAATTTTTTAACTGACGGCAACTCACGGTATTACGGGGCGAAATGAAGGCCGGTTTTAAGTCAGTGAATGGGAAATCATTTTTAACTGATCAGTTAAAAACGTCAGTTCAACTGATCAGTTTAACTGACCGTGAATAGCGGGTTTAATTATACTTTCCGGGCTTAAGTATACATTCCGGCTAGCGAAAAATACTATGAACAAAGACACAAGACCGACGAACACTAAATTCAATACGGATAGACTCAAATCACCCAGGGCCAAGAAAATTATCCGAGAAGAGCTAGCAAACAGAACTGAACACCAAAGTATGAGACATTGGGAATCAATCGCCAAGGTTCTCACAGAAATAGCAAAAGATAAGCTCGGGAAACGAGAGTCAAAACGCAAAGATTGGATCTCTGACAGCACTTGAAAAATGTAAGGTAAAAACATCGAACTACTGCAGGCAAGAACTGAAGAGCAAAAGCAGGTAAACACGATTACGCAAAATTAAAGCTGATGGTGAAAAGGGGCGCCAGAGAAGACAAAAGGGCATGGTTTCGGAACCAGCAACGCAAGCTGAGTTAGCAGCAATCCAAAATAGAACAAGAGACTCTATTAGATCATGCAAAGACTAACAAACAAATCAAATCGCAGATTCCGTCTAATTAGATCAAAAAACGGCGAACGAAACAGAGACAAATAAATCGTTGGAAGGAACATTTTGTCGAACTGGTGAGTAACAGGGGAGATAGCAGCCCACAACCAACTCGCAACATCACAACTACGAACACTGACCCCGCGGAGCTCATAAATGTTCCAACAAAAGCGGAGATACTGAACGCAATTAAAACACTCACATACAAAAAGGCGCCGGAAACAAACTCGGTGCCCGCAGAACTTCTTATGCCCGCCATACACACAACGGTCCACCGGAGAGGTCTACGTGTGCAGGTTTGCCTACGCAGGTAGACCGGAGCCCCTTGGGAATAGACCTGTGCAGTTTCTTGCGTACGGTTGACCTACGCAGGCAAACCTGCACATGTAACCGGGCTGGGCATTAAAATGCACATGGCGGGCATTAAAGCCGATCCGCAACGCATCGCTGACCTGCTAGGTCCCATAATACGGGAAATATGGGTGGACTAAAAAAATCCCGGAAGGTATAAAAGAGAGAAAAATCATCAAACTTCCCAAGAAAGGCGATCTAACAATCTGTGATAACTGGAGGGCATAACAATATTAAACGTGCTAAACAAAATCCTAGCAGGCATTACTCAAACTAGAATGTCAAAGAAAATAGACCTAAGCCCCAACCAAGCTGGTTTTAGAACAGCAAAACAGTGCATTGACCACATCGACACGATCAGAATTATGGGACAATCAAACCAGTTTAACTCACCACTTATACTTTTGCTTTGTCAATTTTGCTCGGGTTTTTGAAAGTATATCGCATGATGCGTTATGGGGTGTCCTAGAAACCAAAAACGTCCGCCAAGACCTAATCTCAATGACAAAGGCGCTGTACAACAAAGCAAACTGTTGTGTATCTAATGAAGGGAGAGACTGTGAAAGTTTCTTTATAAAAACTGAAGTAAGACCGGGATGCGTGATATAGCCCCTGCTTTTCAACATAGCTCTAGATCACGTCCTGGAAAAAATGAATAACTCTACAGGTATACGCTGGTCGCTGAAACTCACAGTTCAGTAACTTAGAGTATGCGGACGATATATGCCTGCAAGGGCATAACTACAAGGACGTCCAAGGACGTCAACGGAAGCAGAAAAGATTGGTTTGAAAATCAACATCGCTAAAACGAAGAAGAAGAAGATGGTATTTACGATTAATGATTGCCCAATTGAGAACGCGCAAACGTTTACCTATCTAGAGAGCTTAATAACTGAAGCCGGTGGTACAGAATGCGATATCCAGATGCGAATTAGGAAAGCCGAGCAAGCATTTAGACAATTAAAACCGGTATGGGACTCCAGTCAGTACTCGAAAACTACTAAGACGTCTTTTCCAATCAAATGTCGGATCTGTCCTCTATGGATGCGAAACCTGGAAAATGTCCAATTATCTAGAAGACAAACTGCAGGTGGCAGTTAACAAATTCCTGCGCAGAATCATAGGTGTCTACTGGCCTGACAAGATCTCCAACCAAGAACTGGTTCGAGTAACACATCAAAAGAAGATCGCCGTAGTGGATCGGCCATACAATAGGCCAAGACCATCATAACATCGCCAATCTCGACTGGAACCCCCAAGAGAAGAGGAATAGAGGGAGACTAGTGCAAACATTGAAAAGAACAGTTCTGGATGAGATTGCGACTCAGAAGAAAACCTGCCTCCAGCCAGGTTGGAAGGCGCTGGTGAAGAACCTGACTCGTTGGCGGAAGATTGTCGAGGCTCTATGCTCCTCCAAGGAGTAAAAAGAAACAAATATTCGAACAACTTCCACATCGTTAAGATTCCTCAGTCAGTTGCAAACATTTTCATCTCTATATTGATCTGAACAAGGCCTTCCTATCTCTTTGATCCAACACATTTGAATTTATTTTGAACAGTATATATATATATATATATATATATATATATATATATATATATATGTTGCTCAATACATATAAAATATTATTAACATCAATACAATATGTTATTATATGTTAATATTAAAACATAGCAAAACAAGTTCTGTTTTATGGAAATATAAAAAAAAATATTTAATTAAAAGAAAATCTTACCAACAATGGCTGGCGAATCCAAATTTTCAGTACTACCAGTACAATTCAGCAAATCCGCAGTAGAGGCCGTAGCTTGACTTTCTCGACTTTCCTGACTTAAATAAGTCGAAACTGTATCTAAACTAGGTCTTCTTCCAGACTTAATACTACTACTATCTACATCTAATACCGAATCTTTGCTCTTTCCATTGCTTTGTTGACTCGGACTAGTATTATTACTAGACGACTTATTACCTATCCAATGAAAGGAGAATTAGAAAAAAACAGTTTTAAAATTATTGAAACAGTTAACTTACCGAAAATATTCAGATTGTGTAAAATGGTTCTGATGGTAGTATCACCATTATTTTTCGATTTATTGCTTGATTTCTTCTTGGAGTTTTGTTTAGGTTTTTCAATTACAACAGTCGTTGTATTATTGTTGTTATTCTTCGAGTTTTGCGAATTTTGTGCCGCGTTCTTCAAAGATTTTCGAATTTCTGAGCTGCGTCGACCTACGCAAAATTTCAACTTGAACATTCTCATCTTGGCACAAAAATTACACCAAAAAACAGTCGCAATATCCCACACAGTTCAATATCCCACACAGCAAAACACAAACAAAAAATCTGATTACTACGAAAAACTGTTTATTTTTTAGTATTATTTAATATTTAAACTTTATTTTTCTTGTAGGAATTTCTTCTTTAATACTTTTGTTGTTATGGAAGAGTTTATATTTGTCCGCTCTCTCTGTTGAACGTTTTTCCTATTTGGCTCGTCGCCAAAAACCAAAATGTTTTGTCAGTTATTTACTCATTTTTATTCCTTCACAAAAACTTAAAACTCCTCCACTATCTCCAATCACTATCACTTGGTTTACATTAAAAATGGCTGTTTTTGTTGATATTTTGCTCTTCTTATCGCGTCGTTGTTTTGTTTTTAATTTTCTTGTGTTTGTGCTTCAGGTTTAACTTTTGCTTCAAGTACCAAATAATACAAAATCAATATAATGATTATTTTTTAGTAGGTCAAGTTTGGGTAGCAAGCGATCGTTTACTAGTTGTATAAGAACTTTATAATCCAATAGGGAATTACATAAATTTAATCAAACCAAAAATAATTGTTACTTCAATAAAATTAAACAGTTCACACGGGAATAAATAAATACCTATATAATAATACTTAAAAATTCAATTTGCTGTCTTCTTTTAAAAAGTATAACATACATTTTGATAGTTTTATATATCAATCAACTGTTACCTACGATGACAAAATATATAAAATCTCGTAAATTAAATCGATACTATATATCAGAACATCTTTGAAAATTATTGTTATCAAATTACTAATATACTGTGTCATTCTTTAAAACATTCTCTGTGTTTTGCATACAATTTTATAGAAAATGTATTTGTGTACACCAGACTCACTATCAAAATATTTACTCTACTATTAATTATTTAAAAATATTTAATCTCTCTTAAAAATTATGAATAATACAGCTATTGTCTATACATGGATGAAATCTATTTTATGTAAACCAAGCCAAGGTTTCTAAAAAATATTTGTTTTTAAGAATTGAGAGATGAGTCTCAAGATGCTGTCCAATGTCTTAATCCGACCCATTATCTGTCCAGTCTTGTAGGTCCAGTCTTGTCTGTCCAGTCTTGTCAAGATTATATATCCAGTTCTGCCTGTCTAATCTTGCCTGTTCAGTCTTGTCTGTCCATTTTTGTCTGTCCATCTCGTCTGTTCAATCTTGTCTGTACAGGTCTTGTCAGTCCAGTCTTGTCTGCCCAATCTTGTCTGTCCAATTTTGTCTTTCCAGTCTTGTCTGTCCAGTCTTGTCTGACCAGTTTTGTCTGTCCAGTCTTGTCTGTACAGTCTTGACAGTCCAGTCTTGTCTGTCCTGTCTTGTCTGTCCAGTCTTGTCTATCCAATCTTGTCTGTCCAATCTTATCTGTCCAATCTTGTCTGTCCAGTTTCGTCTGTGCAGTCTTACCTGTACAGTCTCATCTGTACAGTCTTGTTGGTCCAGTCTTGTCTGCCCAATCTTGTATGTTCAGTCTTGTCTGTCCAATCTTGTCTGTCCAGTTTCGTATGTCCAGTCTTGTCTGTACAGTCTTATCTGTACAGTCTTGTCCATCCAGTCTTGTCTGCCCAATCTTGTCTGTCCGATCTTGTCTGTCCACTCTTGTCTGTTTTTTATTTTTATTTATTTCTTAAATTATCGAATTTTCTTAATCCAACCCATTGTCTGTCCAGTCTTGTAGGTCCAATCATGCCTGTCCAGTCTTGTCCATCTAGTCTTGTACGTCCAGTTTTGTCTGTCCTCTCACTGGGAAAACTTGTGTAAAAGTATAGACGAGGATACATGGGGACAATCTACCAGACAACCTACCAGTTAGCTACAAAAAGCCTCAGAATCAGCAATGCCAATCCACAACTACCGATGGACAGATTGCTGGAAATAGCCGGTACACTATTTCCAAGCCACCCTAATCCAACCTGGGAACAACCCTCCGTCTCTAATACCCCGATATTTACCGAAGAAGAACTTAAACTTGCAAGCAGTCGCCTCCGCAATAACAGAGCCCTAGTCCCCGATGGGATCCCCCCGAAGTCATAAAACTAATGACGCAAAACTTTCAAACTTTGGTATTTTGAAATATTTAAGAGGAGTCTACTGGTTGGTTCCTTCCCATACAAACTGAATCAGAAAACGGAAATCATCAAAAAGGGAGACAAACCCACAGATCTACCTTCGTCATACCGACCTATATGCATTCTGGACGTCGTAAGAAAACTCCTGGAACAACTAATCTTAGCACGGTTTAAAACAGAACTCCAAATTGGGACCAATCTATGCGAAAGACAGTTCGGTTTTAGAAAGGGGAGGTCAAGGTAGCAAAGTAGCAACGTAGCAAGTGCCAAAGAAGGTACCAAAAGAACCCGTAAAATATGCGCACTAATAACACTAGATATCAGGAACGTCTTTAACTCCGCTAGTTGGCAGCACATAACCGTTGCGTAATCCTACAAACAAAAGACGCTTCCCGATCCTTCAACGTCACCAGCGGTGTTCCACAAGGTACCATCATGGGCCCTACACTATGGAATAAACTCAAGTTGTCCTCAAGTTGAAACTCCCCGAGGGAGTTGACATTATAGGTTTTGCAGACGACCTAGCTCTCACCATAGTTGGAAAAACAGAAAGGGGTATTATGGCCAGGGCTAATCTAGCAATTGAGCTGATTACTGACTGGTTGTCAACTCGGTACCTCAACCTGGCACCGGAAAAAACCGAAGCTGTCCTGCTGACGGGCTATAGGAAACTCGGCCACATCTCTCTTAAAGTGATGGGCGTAGACATAAAACCGAAGCACAGCGTAAAATATCTAGGCATCACGATTGATAAAAGTCTATCCTTCACTGAACATATTCAAAAGGCGTCAGAGAGAGGAATGAAAATGACAGCAGCGCTCGAGAAGCCAATGCCCAACATAGGAGGACCTAGAAGTAGCAAGCGCAGGCTACTAAGCACTGTGGCACATTCTGTCATGCTATACGGTGCTCTCATCTGGGTAGAAACTCTTAATAGGGTAAAAATAGCGAAACTAGCTACGGTTCAATGGAAAATGGTTCAATGGATAAGGAACGGCTAGAACTAAAAGGCACAAAACTCGACCCAAAAAATATGATGGATCTACTCTTGCAGTCCAAGAAAGACTGGGACACAATAACTGGAATTAAAACAAAAATCATATCCCAAAAAGAAAATAATGAGAGGCAAGTGAAATGTATAGAACCCCTAACTGTTCCTAGAGCGGAAGGGGGAAGTAGATAAGAGCCAGTATAGATATAGGTCAACCAACTACCCTTATGTAATGCAAATAGCATTCCCAGGGTGCTTGGTTATTTCCAAGGGGATCACTTGTATGGTTAAGCATAAGGTGCCATCTACACCCCAAAAAAAGTCTTGTATGTCCAGTCTTGTCTATCCACTGTTGTCTCTCCGTCTTGTTTGTTCAGTCTGGTCTGTCCAGACTTGTCTGTAAAGTGTTGTCTGTTCATTATTGTCTTTTCAATAGCAAGAGCAAGAGGTCCCCCTGGAATCCACACATCCCGGAACTGCTCCTCGCATAACATCAGGATGGTGGCATCTCACATTAAAGTGTTCCCGTAATTATATTGCCTTACATCCCCCTTCCACACAAGGTGATTATTGGTTCATGAGCTTCTCTTTGTATGTCTGTGTCATCCGTTTGTCTTCTTCCTTTGTTTTTAGTATTGTCCTTGTCTTGGTATCGGTTGCCAACCAGGCTTCTTCGGACGTTAGCATTTCTTAGACTAGAGTCTGGTGTGTTTTGGTTGTGATGAGTTTGGTCGCTTCTAGTTTGGTATGCGTCGTAGCTGTCTCTCCCTGGGGTCCATCTCTCACATTGGAACATCGTGTGCATGACATTGTCCACAAGGCCAAATTTTAGGGTGGTTTCAATGTCTTTGTTTACATGTTCTTACACATCCTTTGGTAGATAGGTAGGCAGGACGCCTACCTAAGGAAAGGCAGGACGCCCGCATCCCCGCGATTTCGTCGTTTCAACAATAGTGTCGTTTTTATTTGCCAATTATTTTCTTGGGTGGTAGGATTTCGTTAAATGTCTGTGTGAGCGCAGCACAACTAGCAATAATCGCACCTCGGATAAACCTCATTGGTTACGATATCGCCACTGCGCAAAGTTGTCCAACCTTGTCTGTACAGTCTTGCCTGCCCTGTCTTGTCTGTCCAGTCTTGTCAGCCCAGTCAGGTCTGTCCAATCTTGTCTCTCGAGTCCTATCTGCCCAGTCTTCTGTCCAGTCTTGCCTGTCTAGTCTTCTCTGTCCAGTCTTGTTTGTCCATTCTTCTCTGACCAGTCTTGTCTATCCAGTTTTGTCTGTCCAGTCTTGTCTGATTAGTCTTATCTCTTCAGTCTTGTCTGTCCAGTCTTGTCTGTATAATCGTGCCTGTCCAGTTTTGTCTGTCAAGTCTTGTCTGCCAAGTCAGGTCTGTCCAATCTTGTCTCTCAAGTCCTGTCCGCCCAGTCTTATCTCTCAAGTCTTGCCTTTCTAGTCTTGTCCGTCCAGTATTGTCTGTCCAGTCTTGTCTGTCCATTCTTGTCTGACCAGTCTTGTCTTTTCAGTCTTGTCTATCCAGTTTTGTCTGTCCAGTCTTGTCTCTCCAGTCTTATCTGTCAAGTCTTGTCTGTACAATCTTGTCTGTCCAGTTTTGTCTGTCTAGTCGTGTCTTATCTGTCTGTCTGTCTAGTCTGCCTTGTATGATTTGTCTAATCTGATTCGAGGAAAGTGAAATGACTTAAACCCCAAATTGAATTTGTAGAGCGGAATGGGGAAGTAGATAAGAACCAGTATAAATAAATATACATGTCAACTAACCACCCTGATTTAATTCAAATATCAGTCCCGGGGAACTCGGGTTATTTTTGCAAGAATATCACTTGTGTAGTTAGTGTAATCTTGTCTGTCTAGACTTGTCTGTCTAGACTTGACTGTTTAGTCTTGTCTGTCTAGTCTTGTCTGTCTAATCGTGTCTGTTTAATCTCATCTGTCTGGTCTGTCTAATGTTATCTGTCTAGTCTGGTCTGTCTAGTCTTGTTTGGCTAGAATTGTCTGTCTAGTCTTATCTTATCTGATTTCTCCATCTAGATTTTTTTACCTATTTGTTTACTATGTATTTAGTGTTTAGAAATAAGCACCTAATGTAGTAATTAGGTGTATTATTATCAATCATTAATAATTATATTATTATCAGTGTTGATAAGTCTATGCCTTGTTTACGTTTCAATCTAATCTTTACCATTTAGTATTCTTGACCATTTAGTATTCTTGACCATTATTCAGTATAATCTTTTCTCTATAGCATCTCAAATCATTGTATTTTAATTTAGAACATATCACTGTTCCTTCAGTCAAACTTTTATCAAAGGATACTTTTCCTATTTGTCTGCACAACTTACACTTCATATGTAACCATTTGCCAACTAAATCTGGATTTAATTACAGTCTATTTGCCTTGTCAAACTATTCAGTCATGTGTATCCAGTTTTGCCTATCCAGTCCCATACGTCCAATCTTGTCTGTACAGTCTGCTTATCCAGTCTTGTCTTTCTAGTCTTGTCAGTCCAGTCCTGTCTGTTCAGTCTGTCTGTCTTACCAGTCTTTTATTTCTATTCTTGTATGTTTGTTCATAACTATGTAGTCTTGCAGGTCCATTCTGTCTGTTTAATTTAGTCTCTTTAGTTTTAACAGTTTATACTTGTTTCTCTAGTCTATAGCCATCTTAACTTAAACTTAACTAAATTTAAACAAACCTATCACTGTTGCCATTTCCTCCAATCGAACTTTTATCAAAGGATATGGAGCCTGTTTGATCCGTCTCACACTTCGTATATAGCCATTTGTCAGCCATCTCTGGGTTAAATTATTGAAATTTATCACATAGGGAAACCCCAACTTAGTCTTGCTCATGTCAATGGTTTGATCTCCCTAAAAAAATATAACTGTTAATATTTAATGTTTTAAAAAAAAAAAAAGACTTACGCTGGCCCAAGCTTCCTCTATGAGGCATTGTATGTCCATATCGAAGGCATGCCATTCTGTGGAATTGTGGTCTATACTAGCTACTTCCCATTTAGCACCCTTGCCAGCTGGAGACGCTTGGGGATAACATTTTCTTCTCACTCGAATTACTTGATCTAATAACAATAAATTATTGTTATTTTCATTGTGAAAATTAGATTATAAATTAATTAAAAATTCAGTTGATTAATAAAATTACATTACTTAAACTTTTATCATATAAACATTTATACAATTGCCTGTAGAATTATTTTGTCTATATCATAATGTAGTGTACCTATTATTTTTTAAACTTTTTGTTAAATTAATGGCACATGTATTATTTCAAATAGTACATATATATATTGTCATAGCAAATAAATAGCTGAAAAGGCTATCATTCGATCCACCCTTCAAAACATAACTATGTTGGACAGAAGGCAAGAAAACAATCACATGGCAAGGTGGGCTGGACTGGTATACAGACAGCTTCAAAAAGGACAGTGGAAGTGGTGCAGGAACCTACAGACCATCTCTGAGGTACAGCTTATCTGTGCCCCTAAAATCACATACCACGACATTCCAAGCAGAAATACACGCCATCGCGATGATGTGTCCGTGAAAATCTAAAGATGGACTACAAAAGTAGTAACATCCGCATTTTCACGGACAGTCAGGCTGCTATTCATGCCCCTTAGCGTGCCATGAAATTAAATCTAAAACAACATGGAACTTCTTTCAGAACCATAAGGCTCTGGCAAGACACAACAAGGTCACACTTGCTGGCTACTGAGCCATAGGGGACTGGTAGGAAACGAAATGGCGGACAAGTTAGCAACCATGGCCCATAATGAAATCTGTAAATGGATAGCTACTAAGCACCAGCTACAGTGGGACAAAATAAATGGTCAGAAACATAGCAAATGATTGCTAGAAAATTAATCTGTTTCCATAACTGCTGTTATCCTGCAACTGTCAAGGAAGCAGATCACAATTGTGGCAGGCCTAATTACAGGACACTGCCCTCTACGAGAACATCTGCACAAAATAGGGATCTGGAGCACTGTGCAGACTATGCTATCAAGCAGGTGAAACTGCCTCTCATATAATCTTCCATAGGGAAGCAATTGCATGTAGGAGACATGAGCGTAACATTACAGAAAATGACACCCCATGGCCGCAGTGTTTTTTAGGGCACACATGCCTGGACATTGGGAGACATTGGTTGTTTAAAAAAAAAATTCAAATACATATTTATTTCAATCTTAATTTGTTTTAAGTAAAATAAAATTCTTACAAAACGAATAGTTTTAGTTTTTTAGTTTTCCTAAAAAATATATTTAAAACCATTTTATGTTGGGTGACCAAGATTTATCTGGGCCTTCAAACATTCAAGGCTCCTAAAAACATTCCTATTGTTACTATGGCTTACCTACACAAATCTCATTCGTATCTATGCCCTATGAATAAAGGACCCCAAACGCCAGGATTATTGCTCTGAATTATCAACTCATTTATTGTCCAACTTTGTGCAGTTTCACTAGAACTGTATAGCTTAAAAGGCTGCTCTAATTTTTAGTAAGGATCTTATTTTAATGAAAATGCAAAATATATGAAATAATAACACAATTTAACTACTTGTATAATTATTTTTTCACAAATCCTCTAAATTGAAGACAATATTGGAGGACCAGAACAATTTCTAGTCTTGTCTAGTCTTATCTAGTCTTGTCTAGTCTAGTCTCGTCTAGTTTTGTCTATTTTTTTTCTTTCTTAATGGGGACGTAGGGGACGTAGCAATAGGAACAGTGCAATGGTCATCTTGGAAATGTTTTTCGCATATCTTTAAGATGACGTTGAATTCTACTTTTCATGATGTCCTTACGTCCCCCATTCACGGAAGGTGATTAGGGGTTCAGGTTGTTTTCAGTTGTCGTTGTCTATTTTGTTTTGTCAGTTCATGCTGTTCTTTCATGCTTACTATGTCTCTTATCATTATTTCTGATGCAGACCATTCTTCTTCACTCCTAAGCATTGTGTCAGTCAGTGTGTTTCTAGAATTCTTTTTGCTTTTGAAGTCCATATTTCTCTCTCTAAAGACCACCTGGGGCATTCGAAGATTGTGTGATACACACTATCTGTCAATATACTTATTACAATAAGTATATAAGTAGTAGTATTTGAAGCACCTGTGGCCGCTCAGCGCCTGCGTCAGCTAGTAGGTAACTTCTCCGTGCCTTCAAGTGACCCATGGATCCAATTTTGGGATCAGGAGTCTCGTCCACTCACCCATCTCTGAGGCTTCCCAGTACTCTTGACAACTTTCGAGCATTTCGGTCCTTGCCTTCTTCCTCAGTTCCTTTTTGTTTATCCCTGCTCCTTTGGTTATAAAGCGTGTCTCTCTCTTCAACAAGACATTTTATAGGAGCTATTCCAGCAATAACGGGAACGGCGTCTCCTGAGACGACCCTATATGGACTGGACACGCGTAGCGCCATTTTTCGTTGAATGAATTGCAGTTTTTGTCCTAGATTTGCTCCGAGGGGTCATCCACTCTTGCAATACATGTTAATATTTAGATGCATTACTGCACATTCTTTAGCAGTACGTAAGTATTATACCACATTACACAAAGTACTCTTGGATTCCTTGAATTACTCTTGCATTCCCTGAATTACGTTCAGATTATATTCGCATTACGTTCATATTACGGCCCCACTACACCCGCATGAGCTCATCATGACAAGACTACACAGACAAGATTAGATAGACAAGAATAGTTAGAAAAGATTAGTTCTTTTTTTTACAAAGTAGGCAGTTTGATTTGTTGGTGCGCATGTGGGAACCCCTACTGAGTTCAATGCTCGCCGTGTGAAAACTGTGTTGTGTTTAATTCCCGGGAAATCGCGAGTAATTCTGGAAAAACCTGACCGAGATTCCGGAAAACTGCGAGAACTCAAAGGTAATTCCCGATATTTTGAACCAACATTTTGAAAATAATTTTCGTAATTTGAACAAATACACAAATTTTGGTTATAATTACGTTTTGATTGGTCCTTGCGTATCGCGGGATCGGCCGGCGAAGTTAATTTATGCATTTTATCATGACAACCGGAAACAAATTGCTCACGTGACCACAGAAATTCTTAGAAATCATGCTTCACCCGATGTCATTGGAAATAAATATTGAGTGCACGCTATAATTCACGTAATTTCAACACGCAATTTATTTATCAATATTGTTTTCCTTTCTGATTTCACCCAATTTCAAATAAATTTCTAATTTAATTTAAGATAAATAAATATTGTAATTATTATTGCGATAGGACGAAACGAAATTACAATGAGACTAAATGAAACCAGATTAGACCAAACGAGATTTAAAGAGACTAGATAAAATCAGATGAGACTAGATGAGATAAGATGAAACTACAGGAGACTAAATGAGACTAGATGAAACCCGATAAGACTAGATGAGATTAGATGAAACCAGATGACACTGGATAAGATTAGATTAGACTAGATTAGATTAGGTTAGAATAGATTAGACCAGATCAGACTAGAATAGACTAGATTAGACTAGATGGGGCTATATGAAATTAAATGAAACCAGATGAGACTTAATACAGCTAGATGAGTTTGGATAAGATTAGATGAGACTAGAAAATACTAGATGAGACTATATGAAACTAGATAAAATCGGATGAATTCATGAGACTAGATAAGACCAGATGAGACTAGATGTGACTAGATAAGATTAGATCAGGCCAGATGAGACTAAACTAGGCAAGTCCAGAGTGACCAGACTAGACAGACCAGACCACCAACAGATGAGCCTAGACAAACACGATTAGACAGATAAGACTAAATAGACATAGACAAGACTAGACAGACAAGAATAGAGAGACAGTACTAGATAGACAAGTCTAGATAGGTAAGAGTAGGAAGACTAGACACACAAGACTATAGAGACAAGAAGAGATAGACAAGACAAGATAGTCAGTTCTGCACAGACAAGTCTGAATACACAAGACTAGTCAGATAAGACTAGTTACACAAGACTTACAGGACTAGTCAGACAAGACAAGTTAGATAGGACTAGACTGACAATACTAAACAAACAAGACTAGACATACAAGACTACACAAACAAGACTAGACAGTCAAGCCTTTTTTTTAAATTTATTTATTATATAATAATAATACATAACATAAAACATGACACCCTGGGCCCGCTCTTCGCATTACTGCAGGGTGTATGTCCTATTCAGATGCCTCCTCTATGTGGCTTGTCTTAGCTTATCGTCTTCCTCCTTTTGGGTCATTATGTCTTTTACCGCTTTGTTCACGTTGTCCCAGTTTTTTCTGTACTTAACATGTAGTCTGTTATTGTTCTTGGTTCTAGAAGTCCGTCCTGCATTATCGTTGCTCGTTCACATCTGTCGCAGACGAATAGGGTGTGGTACACACTGTTGTCCTCTTCACAGTAGTCACACTATGCTTCTCTTGTTTTGCCAATGCTGTGCAAGTAGTCCTTCAAACATCAATGTCCCGTGAGAAACTGTGTCAGGTGGAAGTTGGGTTCTCCGTGCTTTCTGTCTTTCTATTTGATTGGGTCTGGGATTAATAATCTGGTCCATTGTCCCCTTTCTGTATGCTCCCATTTTCTTTGCCATTCCTTACGAGTATATTGCCTGGCTGTTCCTTTTTTCACTTTGTCTCGGACTGCTAGGTAGGAAGACATGCGTTCTTGCGCAGTCAGCTCGATGGGGACGATATCGGCGATTACAAGAGCTGCGTCTTGAGATACGGTCCTGTATGCACTGCAAAGCCGTAGTGCCATTTTTCATTGTACCTTGGCCGGTTGCTGCTTCTTTCTTTCTGTCAGTGCGTTAGCCCACACAGGAGCCCCGTACAACATGATGGAGTGGGTCACTGGAGTGGGTATGCGGTTTTTATGGCTTTTGAAGCAGCATACCTTATGTGTGTTGAGAAGTTTAATCCTCCTTCTATGACGAATCCCAGTTATTTTACCCATTCCTTGGGTATGATCTTCGTTTCTTGGATCGTAAAGGATATTGCTGAGAGTTGTTTTTTACCGCTCAGAAGCACGGCCTCGGTTTTTTCAGGCGCACGCCTTAACCCCTTGCTTGTCATTACATTTGTTTATTTTTTCGACCGCTAAGTTTGCTTTCTGCATCTGGGTCTTTTCTGTCCTTGCAGTTACGACTATTGCTAGGTCATCTGCAAATCCGATTGTGGTTACTCCTACAGGTTGGGTCATTTTGAGCACTCCATCGAACATTACGTTCCAGAGTGTGGGGCCCAGGACCGATCCCTGTGGGGACCCCACTCGTGATGCTTTATTCTCTGGTGTCGTTTCCTATTTCGTGACTGATCGTATGGTTGTTTAGATATGTAGCTCCTTATCATCCTTTGTAGATATGGGGACATGCCTTTTCCAGATATGTCGATCATTATGTGCTGCAAGGATGCAGAGTTAAAGGCGTTTCTCACGTCTAACGAAATGAGAGCACATATTTGGCGGTTCCGTCCTGTTCTCGATTTTACGTTCTCGACAATGTCTAAAATAGCCGTTACCGCATGGCAAGTAGAGCGACCTTCTCTGAATCCATATTGCCTTGTGGGTAATTCTTTTCCTGGAGCTTCCAATTCCTTTTTATCCGTATCAGTAGCAGCTGTTCAAGAAGTTTTCCCATAGTCTCTAGAAGACTTAAGGGCTTGTACGACATTGGCTCGCCCACTGGCTTATCCCCTTTTCTTAAAAGTACTAGTCTTGCTCTTTTCCAGGTCTCTGGGAAGGTTCCTGTCCTAATGTTTTCATTCATCAATGCAAGTGCAGCTTGCTAGTATTGTTGTACCATTCTTTTAATGAACTCTGCAGGTATGTTTTCCGATCCTGGAGCTCCGCCAGTACGAAGTCGATTGCAGGTAGTTCTCAGTTCGTCTTCTGTGAATTCTACGGTAGTATGGACTGTCGGTTGTTTCAAATGTGGCGGGTCTTGTGTTGGGAAGAGAGCTCCTACTATCTCATGTATTTTGTGTGCTGGAAGGTGGAGGTGTGGCGGCTGTACTTTTAAATGTCTTTGAGTGATCCTATATGCGTCCCCCCATACATCCTTGTCTATGTCCTTGCACAGCTTCGCCCAGTGATCCCTTTTAGATTTCTAGTCTTGTCTAGCCTTGTCTAGTCTTGTCTAGTATTGTATAGTCATGTCCACTCTTGGCCATTCTTGTCCAATGTTGTCCAGTCTAGTCTAGTCTTCTCTAGTCTTGTCTAGTCTAGCCTTGTCTAGTCTTGTCTAGTCTTGTCTAGTCTTGTCTAGTCTTGTCTTGTCTAGTCTTGTCTAGTCTTGTCTAGTCTTGTCTAGTCTTGTCTTGTCTAGTCTTGTCTAGTCTTGTCTAGTCTTGTCTAGTCTTGTCTAGTCTTGTCTAGTCTTGTCTAGTCTTGTCTAGTCTTGTCTAGTCTTGTCTAGTCTTGTCTAGTCCATTCTTGTCTATTCATATCTAGTCTTGTCTAGTATTGTATAATCTTGACTAGTCTTGGTTAGTATTGTCTAGTCTAGTTTTGTCCTGTCTGGTATAATCTTCTCCAATCTTATTACAGTTTTGTTCACGCTTGTTAAATCTTGTTCGCCTTGTCCAGCATTGTCTGGTCTTGTCTGTTCTTTTATGCCCTTGTTTACTTGCCTGGTCTAAATCTCCTTTGCCAACATAAATTTCAGTAAAGATTTTTTTAACAAATAGACATTTGTTCTGTTAAGGAGGGGCTAAGGAATTAAAATTATTTTTTTTGCATTTTTTTTTAATTTTATTAAATAAATGTTTAATGTGTTAAGAATATTGTGTTACAATTTCAAGTCGATTGGAGCAAAATTGACGAAGTTACGAGTATTTTTACAACAGGAGCGATAACAACCATGTTCGGTAAATCAACGTTCGGTAAATAATGGTGTACTTGTGGTGATATCACAACTATATCGGCGAAGGTGACTCTAAAGCTTACTCCGGGTTAGTGAATTCTAAACCTTATGGTGATGATTTTGCAATAGTGAAAAAAGAATGTGTAGGACATGTTCAAAAAAGAATGGGCACTCGTCTACGTGCAATAGTCAAAAATACCGTTGTAGATACTGTAACTAACAACTTGTAAGACTGGAAGGAAGATCAAAAGAAAGAGCCTATCTGGTAAAGGGAACTGACGGTATGCTACGGTTTGGCTATTAGACGTTATTCTGATTCCGTGGAAAATATGAAGAATGCTATCTGGGCAACGTTCTTTCACAGCAGAATCCACAGCATGAAAAATGCCCGAGCGGCGCGGACTCCTGGTGCGAATGGCAAAAAGCTGCAGCTGCTAATGCATTGGATTCGTTCAAACACACGTACAGTGCTCTTCCCGAGTATGCTTTGAATGCCATCAAGCCTATCTATGAAGATCTGAGCAAAGATGCCTTCTTGGAGCGATGTGTCGGAGGTTTCACGCAAAACAACAATGAGAGTTTGAACCAACTTATTTGGAAAATCTCACCAAAGCACTTGAGTGGAACCTCTGTCATCGTTGAAATTGCAGCTTATGTGGCAGCCAGTGTCTTCAATGAAGGTTCTTTTGCTTTACTAACCTTCATTTCAAGACATGGGAATCAGTAGTGGATCAAGTGCTCATAACTGGGCGCGATCAACTGACTCCATACGTATAAGCCGAGCAGAGCAGGAAGCTGAGAGACAAACTAAAGAAGGCAGGATTTGTCGAAGACAGGAGCGAAAAGGTGCTTTAGACATCATGGATGATAGCAACATTCTTTATGGACCTGGCATTGATGATTCAGTGTGAGGTAAGCCGATAAAATTTGCTTATAAACATTTAATACCAGATTTTTTAGTGTTCAAAACTTTATAGCGTTTTTCCCACAACTCACATTTTCAAAGTCGATGCCCCTCATAACTTCAAAACTACTGCACCGATCCTTTTGAAATTTTGAAAACTATTTCTGTACATAATTTACGAGGTAACGCTGGAGAGTTTTTTCAAATTTGTTAATAATTTTTATTTTACAATAACAAATTAGCCGATTTTTTTCACTAAAAATCGCGTTTTTCGCGTTTCCAAAAAAGTGAAAAATCAAAATTTCAAAAAACCCTCCCAGAGTTACCTGGGGAAAACTATTATCTAACGAATGAACTTTGATTTTTTGATTTCAGATGACCCAGCACCAAGTTATGAGGGGCACCGCCATTCTACTTTTTTTTGAGACAAGTCCGAATAATTGCTGCCATTGCCGTGTTTTTTAATATTTCTTTGTGAAAATTTTATACAACATTCTTCAAATGTCATACTTTACTGTCCTAATAGTTTTAATAAGGAGATTTTAACTGTGTCATCACAAAAAATTCACAAAAAAATGCCTTTTTACGTACGAATTAACCTTAGCCCCCCTTAAGATAATAAAAAATTATTTGTTTTGTATATTCATTGTATTAATAATGAAGATCCAAGGTAACAAATTTTATAATAAAGAATAGAATCATGAATAAATCACATGCATTTCCAACATAATTCATTAAATTGCTTATTGATGACATCCATGTCTCTATTGTCATGTATTGAAGATAGCGGTAGTTAGTGGGTTAAGCCAAAGAAATACAAAAATTAATTTCATTAATGAAATAAGATACAATTACTTTAAACTAAATCATGAATTTTACATGAAACTTGTATGTACCTGAATCTTCCAGTTCCTGTGTTAAAGTACGTAAATTGACATAAAAATTTAATAAAGCAGGATCAGCATCAGATAACAAAACTCTTGTTAATTGTTTAACATTTGCTCTTTCCAAATGCTGAGCCACCGGTGGACTATAAGGTTTCCAGTACCCTGTACGGTGCTCATATTCCCAAACCACTACAGCATGTCCTGACATTTTCACAAGTTTTACAATCGTGTCTTCATAGTTGCACAAAACTTATCCTAACCCATTTTATGCACAAAATTTAGCTATACTCAGCAGTTTGATTGAGTTTTATTCAAACAGCCTTGAAGTTAATTAAAAAGAGGACGAATTAATTAGGTTATTGTTTATTTTAGATCTGATTTTTTTATGTACGACTTCCGTCATATGTCAAAATATGACAACTAAATGACAGCAAAACTTTAAAATAATTCCCTATATAGAATCCAACTTCGGATCAGTAGCAGAGGCAGCCCCAGAGACAAGTATCTACAAAGAGATGCGACACCCACTAAGGAATTTCTGTGACAGAAGTTTGCGCTAACTGTGAATGCTACTTAGAACAAATTATGAAACGCGGACTATATGAATGTTTTATTAAATATATGCGACAATATAATTTATTTAAAATAGGGTGAAAATTAGAAACAATTTATTAATTATGTTATTTACATGTACTAATATGTACTACTATATATATATATATATATATATATATATATATATATATATATATATATATATACTAAATTTGTATTTACATTAAAAAAATATATATAAAACTTTGTGGAGGGTCATCATCCTTCATACTACTTTCACAACCAGGAACAAGACATCGGAAATATATGGAATCCATTGTCTGAAAGTAAAGGATATCTTCTTCTTTACGTGCCATGTCCTCCGAGAACGTCGGCGATCATCATAATGATTTAAGCAGCGGGACGAAACAGGCTAGTAGAACTGACACCATACCACTCTCTCAGGTTTTTCAGCCAGGACAGTGCGTCTTCTTCCTGGACCTCTTCTACCTTGGATTTTGCCTTGCATGATATTCTGCAAGATACGGTACTTTTCCCCTCTCATAACGTGTCCAAAATATTCCAGCTTGCGTTTTTTGATGGTAAACATGACTTCCATAGTCCATTTTTTTTAAGAATGCAGTAACTAGAAACCTGATTTACACTATGACAAACGTTCAAATCTAGTTACAAAATTTGACGCTAAAGTCAAATATAGTTATTTTAATATAAAATTGGTAGTTTATTAATGGTTTCGTTAAATATCTTATTATTTTTGATGAAATTCTCCAAATGGCAACAATAGTAATAAAATACAAACAAATAAATGGAAAAAATCGCAAAAAATCTATTTGATACAAACAGATCAGATGATAATTGTGAATTAACAGCTGCAAATGTATGTGAAAAGAAGGAGAGAAAGGATGTTGAGATGGACAAGTAAATATCGTCGGTGTGAACTTCTTCTCGATTTAAGCCAATCAGAGAACAAGGTCAAATAAGGCCTATCCTTCCTGTACTGCATTCTTAAAAAAATGGACTATAGTTGCTTGGATAAATCCAAATAAAAACCCGAATAATCCAAAAGTGTTATGATGGCAATAAACCAATCATGTTTAATATAGTAAAAACATGCACACTTAACTTTCAATCAATGCAAACAGACACCACCCGACCCGTGCCGTGTGGTAGTGTGGGGCTGCCCAGTAAGGGGCGACCCACTAAAAAACCCCCATAATTCATGCTATTATGCCCCAGCCAAAAACCAGAGTAAACGTGATGGAATTCAAAGTTGTCATAACTTTATCACGTTTTCATTCCCAAAAAAAACATTTATCACCATTCACTCGTTGTGCCGAGCGCGCCGTTATTCGCCGTTCCCCCCTCACATAAAGGTTTACAATAAATTTGTGCGCCCCCTTCTATCTAAGGGGGGCCGGCGTTGGCACGCACGGCTCGCGCGTAGCAACCCTTCGACCCGCCTCACTCTCATCCCTTTCATCCTTCTCCTTTCTCCTCATTGCAAATCCTATCATCCCAGCCAGCACGCCCCATTCATACTCACAACGGAGCATAATCCTCACCAAGCTCACCTTCCTTACAACCTCTCCTTACAACCTTGCATTCTGCCTCGCTCCTCATTCGCACCTATCTCACATACTCGCAGATCGTATGCTCCGCCGTGTCCTCATTTGCACCGCTGTACCTATATTGCACCACCAGGTCCTCCTCCGCCAACCACTCTTGCATCATTCTTCCTCTTTCATCTTCTCTGGGGGATCCCCACCAAACAGACTTGGTATTGAAATCCCCCCAGGCAACAATCTCCTTGGACCAGGTTTTCATACTGGTCCTCAGCTCAACCAAAAATGCTACAAGCTGCTCCACCGTAATGTTGGTCGAGATGTAGCACCCATACAAGACCAAGTTCTCCCATTCACTCCATATCAACTCCATAGCAGTTGCACTCCTATTTGAGTGTGTCTGCAGTATAATCATTTTCTGATAGACTTCCCTTTCATACTCTCCACATATTTTCGGTACACGGGGCAGCCCATAGAGTCTGCCCTGTGCCCGCTCACTTCACACACGTTGCATCTGGCCTCCTTGGCCTTGTGCACTTGTGCTTTGTGCCCACATTCCCCGCACCGCAGAGATACCATATTTCTCTCCTTTTCCTTGCATGCTGCCGCCAAGTGCCCGAAGGCAAGGCACCGGTAGCACTTGGGCGGCTTGTTGTTCTCACTCACCCGACACAAAACCCATCCTACCTTAATTCTCCCTTTCTCCAGCATGGTTCGCGCCGCTCTTACTGGAAGTGCAACGACCGCCATGCTGGCCCTTCCCCGTACTGTGGGGAAGGACTTACCACTACTTGTGGTAAGTACTTACGACTACCACGCACTCCTTGCATTCAGTGGCCTTCTGCAAGGCCTCTTTCACTTCCTCTCGAGTGGTAGCCTCGTACATGTCCCGGACCAGGACATTTCTAAAGCCGACCTCCCTTCTGATCTCACTCACCTCTTTCACTTGGGCTATTTTCTCAGCCAGTCGCTGCTTTTCCCCCTCGTGTTTCACTCTAAGCATGAGGTCCCCAGCTACGGTTTTCCTCATCCCTTTCACATGTATATCCTCTACATCCACTTCATTCTTTTTGGCATTTACCATCTGTGCATAAGAGACATCCTCTGCCCTCCTTACCACAACGGCTTGGGTCGTTCCGGTGTCTCCGGCCACTTTCTCTTGATGCGATTTACCTTTCACTTCCATCCACTACAGGGTTACCTCAGTTTCTGTGCCGAAAAAAAACGCATTCAATCACTTCATCACTTCTATCACAAATTTTCCCATAAGACTGTCATATCCCTGGGCAGCCCCACGAGTTGTGGCGTCTCTGTGGCACAAATTGAACTAACTAAAACACTAAGTGGCGGGAACACAGTTCGATACTGAACAACATATCAATTTAGAATAACTATTTCACACGAAAAAGGCTGGTTAGGTTAGGTGACACACAGGTACTCCTCACTTAACGTCCTAGTTTCATTCCTACGGCTAAGTCGTTAAGCGAATTGGTCGATAACTGAGAACCCTTCGTTTTCGTTTATTTTGAATTTGGATGTACGATGTACGAAGACAATTAAACAACATGAAACAATTAAAAAATAAATATAATAATTAAAATAATCAACATAAATTCATGATAAATCTCGCACAAGGACAAAAATTCCTTAAACGGAGATAAGGCGGAGAGTAAAGACATTTAAATATCTCGATGAAACGATACAGGACAATGATCTAGAGCAGGGGTTCCCAAAGTGCGGCCCGCAAAGCCCGTGCATGCGACCCGCGATATATTATATTTTTATTAAAAAGTAAATAGTAAAATAAATAATAAATATTACAAATAATATATAATAAAATATTTTAATATTTTAAAAAAATTCTTACAGAGCTTTAACCATAATCGTTTGTATTAATAAAATATTGTTTAGTTTATATTTAAAAAATTATTTTAGTATGTCTAGTCTAGTTATTGCAGGTTTGTACAGAAATATAATATAGTAGTTTCATATAGATACGGATCTGTTAATCATTTAAAACATGCAATTTGAATTGATAGAGATAAAGTAAAATATCGATGCTAAGAATTCTTATCGATGGAACAATTCCTTAATTGATTTTTATAAAGAATTATCATGCGTGAATTATCCGAAATACGAAAACATGCTCAACAAATATTTCCATTATTTCAGTGCACATATATTTGAGAAATAACTTTTTCTATACTAATAAAAAAATAAGAAATACTTAGTTAAATGTATTTAAAACAAAAAAAATTGTGGTTATTGTTTTGATTTTATTCCATTTTTTTTGGCCCGCCAAAAAATTCGGTAATATTAAATTGGCCCGGCTAAGAAAAATTTTGGGAACCCCTGGTCTAGAGAAAGCTGTGGTAGGCGATAGGATCTCAAAAATGGAGAGAGCGTATAGGCTTACAAAAAACATCTATAACAAGAAATGCATTTCTTGGAACGCCAAAATAAAGCACTACGACACTGTAGTAAAAACAACTACATCATTGATTAAAGAAACTCAGAAAGACCTTGAAAGATCTAACATCCCAGAGGCCCAAATGTTGGAAAGGGTACGTTTCGAAACAGTATACACATTTTGGAAGGGCTTCATGACGAGAGACGAGCTACAAAGACCGAAAGAGCTTGGACGGCCGAACAACTGCAGCACCATATGAACGAGTACTGGAGGAAATTTGGAAATTACAACTAAAATAGTGAAATTGTAGCGTGATCCCAAGTGGTCAATTCACAAGTAAAAAAAATCAACAAATCGGAGAATACCAGGCAGGCTTCCGCTCTGGTCGCTCCTATGCAGAACAAATCTTCAGTCTGAAGACTACCCTGAAAATCAAAGCCATCAGAAACACTCCAGTTATATGCACCCTCGTTGACTTCAAGAAGGCATATGACTCCGTCGACCGCCAGTAATTGTTCAATATCCTACACGATCTAGGTCTGGACAACAAGACACTGCGACTGATCAAACAAACACTGACAGACACAACATCTAAGGAGAAGTTCAAGGGGAAAATCTCCGAATCTTATGAGATCAAAACAGGCGTTCGCCAAAGTGATGCACTCTCACCGCTCCTCATGAACCTAGTGCTGGATAAGGTCATCAAGGAAAGTCACTGGAAGCCATTGCGATTTGGACGACCCAAGGACAAGCTAGATGTTGGCTATCTATTCTTCGCGGACGATCCGGCACTACTCACAGACAACGAAACCACAGCAATCCGACAGATAGAAGTACCCAAAGAGTGCGCAAAAAGTAGGGCCACAGATCTACTTTCAAAAAACTGAGTTCTTTTGCACAAAAGTAAACATACTAAATTTGAACAAAAAATACGGCAAGATCAACAGGGTCACACACTTTAAGTGCCTAGGTGAATTGATCGAACCAACAGGAAAGAGAAAATCTCGCAGAACACTAGGTTTTTGAAAATGAAGAGAGACTTATAGAAAACACAGGGTATCTACAACAATAAATGTCTGTCCACCTCCACCAAAATTCGTCGTACAAGTGGGAAGTGATGTCAGAGAAAACAGCACCTAAAGCCCAAAGGTCAAAGTGGACTGAAGAAAGGAAGAGAGAGCCTTTAGTGAAAGAATGAAGGAGAATAGGAAGAACAAGTACCTAGTCATGAATGTTTCGCGTGGTCTGATAAAAGGCCTGTAACGTGTGTAATAATAATAATAAAATAATCAACAAATTATCTTGTCGATGCTTTCACAGCCTCTTTAACTCTAACTGTATCTTTCAAGATCGTCGAAATGATCGAATGCACAAGCTCACATGCTATAGCTTTAACTTTTCTTTCCCGCTTCATAGTTGTTTATATCTTCATCTCACGATCTATACATCGCTGTTCAAGAAAAAAAAGAACAAAAATAAAACCTTCTTGTGTCCTTGATATGTCTTTCTTCTAGACCAGGGGTCTCCAAACTTTCCAGCCTTAGGTCCATACTGATTACTTCAGTAAGTTCCGAGGGCCAAAACCATATTATCATTGTTGCCGGTGATAAAAAGTGAAATAGTCCACTGATGAAAAAAAAGTCCGAAAAAGTACGCAACGTTTAAAAAAGGCTGCAAATCGGACTAAAGTCCGCAAAATGGCAACACTGCATATTATTAATTTTCCTGTCATTATCTAGATTACACTATCTCTGTAATTTCTAGATTAGTCGTAGAGTACGAGCCATGAGGAGTAACGTGACACGACATCTGGTGGACACAAGCGGAAATAGGTAGTACCTTCTATCGCTAACAGATAGCGCTAATAGCACGTACTGAATAATCTCGTTGATTCGAGAAAGTTCTGGTGTCTTCCACTCACTTCTAGATGGCAGTAATTGGAACATATAAGAAGGCTAGTGGCGCAACCAGAAGTCAGTTCCTATGACACTGTTGTGAAATAAAATAGTGCGTACCTCCTTAAAACGTGTTTGTGCGTGTTTAAGTTTAAGACATCTTTGTAACAGTATTTTGATTTGAATTGTTGCTTTTGTGTGTGATTTAGTACTATGGAAAAGAAGCGAAAAATTGATAGTAAATGCAGAAAATTCAAAGATCAGTGAAACATTCAGTATTTCGTAATTGAGTCCAGTAACAAGGCGCTATGTTTGATTTGCAATGAAAGCATAGCCGTTCTCAAGGAATATAACATTAAACGTCATTATGAAACAAAACATTTTCAAAATTACTCAAAATATACAGGAAGTTTGCGGACAGAAAAATTCGAAGCTTTTGAAATCGCAGCAATCTTCATTTACAAAACTCAAAACTGAACAAGAGGCTGCAACTCGTGCCAGCTTTCGTGTGGCTCTTGAAATTGCAAAACGTGGAAAACCATTCACCGATGGAGAAATGATCAAAGAATGCATAATTGCAGTAGCCGAAGAAATGTGCCCTGAAAAGGTAAATTTATTAAAAACTGTCAGTATGTCAGCAAACACTGTGGCTCGAAGGGTAGAAAACATCGCTGAAAATATATCCTCTCAACTGTTCAACAAAAATGGACATGTTGAGTGGTTTTCTTTGGCCTTTGATGAGTCAACGGATGTGTCAGATACTGCTCAGGTGTTGATTTATATTCGAGGAGTAGATAAAAGCTATGAAGTGCATGAAGAACTTCTTGATATGTATAGTATTCATGGCACAACTACTGGTACAGATATTTTTAAAGGAGTTGAAATGGCCATTAATCAAAAGAACCTTCGATGGAAAAACTTGAAATGTATTAAAACTGATGGAGGCAAAAACATGAGTGGGAAAGATAAAGGAGTGGTCGCTCTTGTGTCAAAGGCTGTAGAAAATGACGGTGGTTCAAAACCATTAGTCTTACATTGTATCATTCATTAACAGTCTTTGTGCAGAAAATGTTTGGATATGTCTGAAGTTCTGAAACCAGTCATATCAACTGTTAATTTTATCAGATCTTTTGGGCTGAATCACCGACATTTCCGACAATTTATTGAAGAGATTGGAGAAAATGACTTACCTTATCATACTGCCGTACGTTGGCTTAGTTGTGGGAAAGTCCTTCAGCGCTTTTTTGAACTTCGAGCAGTAATCGAAATTTTTTTGAATGAAAAGCATCGCCCTCTTACTGAATTACAAAACAACGCATGGCTGTGGAAGTTAGCATTCTATGTTGATTTGACAAAACATGTGAACGAACTGAATTTGAGATTGCAAGGAGAAAACCAGCATCTTCCTGATTTATACACTAATTTCAAATCATTCCGGAAGAAATTGATACTGTTTCAATCACAACTACGAAGTAAATGTTTTTCACATTTTAAAACATGTGAAATATTCAGCCACACCACTGAGACTGAGTTTTCTAACAATTTTGCAATCGAAACTTTGAGTGCTTTGAAAATAAATTTTGATACTCATTTCTCGGACTTTGATGCCATTGCGAATCAAATTAAGATTTTTCAGAATCCTTCTGATACTGACATTGAAACCCTAGCCCCGGAACTTCAAATGGAAATGATTGATCTACAGTGCAGTGATATAATTAAGAACAAATATCAAAACTCATCTTTGTTGGAATTTTATAAGAGTCTTCCACTGACACAATTTGATAATTTGCATAAATTTGCTCGTGGGCTGTTTTCTGTTTTTGGTACTACTTATTTGTGTGAGAAGACCTTCTCCAAAATGAAGTACACAAAAAATGTTTACAGATCTAAATTAACTGATGAGCATCTTAAATCTCTTTTAATAATTGGTACAAGTAAAATTAGTCCACAACTACAAACTATTGGCAGTGGAAAATCTCAATTACATAAATCTCATTAGTATTTCATATGTCATTATGCTTCTTATAAGTTATGTTTTTATTTAAAATGTATAAAATGTTAGTTGGATTCATTTAAATAATTTGTTAGTTATTATATACTGAAGTTAAATTTTCTGCATATTATACATGTCTTTACTCATTACAATTCTGTGTTTCTTTATCCAACTTATCACAAAAACAATAACAATAAGCCTACAACAATGTTATGAGTAGTTAGCCCATGACCATATCAATGTAGATGTCATATTAATAATTATTCAACATAAAATTAGAATACTTCAGTAAACTAAATTTAATTTGCTATAAAAAATATGTTCTCTAAAAGGAGTTTTCAAGTATGCTAGCTCTCCGCGGGCCGGACAAAATCTGTCCGCGGGCCGGATGTGGCCCTCGGGCCGTAGTTTGGAGACCCCTGTTCTAGACAACCGAATGGACACCTAACACCAATAGGAAAACAACACTTGCTTACCTCTGCCTGTAACTACGTAAGCAAGCTGTGATTTTCTTCAAGGACAACGGAGTCAAGGGAGTCAAATAAAAAGAAAGAACTAAAAACTCGGAATTTTTGACTTGTCATTTTTCTTCTAAAACAGTGATATGCTCTTTCTTATCGTCCACGTCTATAACTGTAATGCAATGCACAATTAATTAAATCCATACAAATAAAGTACACACTCTTGCAAATTGCAACATTTTATGTAGAAAATATTGACTACAGGAGTAAGACTGACTGAGAAAGAGCAAACCCTGTGTTACCGCCTGGAGCGTAAATTTCACATTTTTACAATATTTTACTCTTAAATGTGCTTGGTTCATGAAGAGATTTGTTAGATTGAATTTGTTAGTATGAAAGAAATGTTAGATTAGGTTACACAGTCAACAGGTTCAGACAATTATTTACACTTAGCAAATTCAAACAAACAGTCCGGGTTAGGCTAGGTGACATGCAGAGAGACAAAAACAGCTATTAATTAAGAGAAATTGTAATTTTTGTAGTAATTGCTACAATTTCCAACAACATATGTTCCTCGCGAGATATATTATTTTGTAGTCACTACGCCTATGTTCTTCTAGGGTTCTATGACGTAACAACGCGCGACTAAACAATGCGTGATTAAACAACGCATCATAAACATGACAGTAATACAAAAACAACACGCAAACAACACGCTACGAAACATTACACCTTGAATTATCACGGCAAAAAAATCAAAATGGAAAATATTACAGCAACTTAATGATACGTCGAAAATGTAACACTAGGCCTATTATCACATCTTTTAATCATTATTACTACCACATATTTGGACGCATTTACGATGTGGTATTTTCGTAGCGTGTTGTTTTCGTAGAGCGTTGTTATGTCGATGTAACATTTTCGCCGTGTTGTTCGCGCGTTGTTTTATCAGGACACCAGTTATAACTAAATAAATTATTTTTATGTTGGTAAAACTGCATTAAATGAAAACAAACAAATTCAAACAGATGTAAAAAACATGCAAACAATGTGTGTATAACGGATTTATGTTTTATGTTAAGTGCTTATCAGTATGGAATCCAAAGAAGAAATTCCTGCTTACTCCATGTGGAAAATGTTTAATGAAACAATTCCACTAATCCTCAACATGGAATCTTCTGAGACCAATTTGAAAAAACTTACAAATATCCTAGATGTGCCTGAATTTTCGGATATGTTTCTATGTCACTACAATGGAAATTTTACTTTTGAACAACATGAATATATCAGCCGGAAATATAAGGCATTTACTATTTGGCTTTTAGGAAGATTCTTCCACATACTAAGCCAAATGAAACTATCCAGGTAACATATTATGCACATTACCTTAACCTGTTAACCAGATAATTGAATTTTCTTTGACTCATTTCATATCACTTGATCGAAAATGAGAATCACTTCTCTTTTGCATCTCTAGAGTATTTCCAAATATCAAAGTATTTCCAATTTACAAGGGATTTATTAAACAAATTAAAATCATTTTGCAGTATATGTTATTTTTATAAACAATTCATGGCATGATGAAATATTTCATCATACCTGATTAACACATGTCTCACCAAAATTTCAAATGAAACTTGAATTTAAAATTGTACTCATAGTAACAATTTAACAGGCATTATATTTACAAAGACAGATATTGTTGTTATAAATAATAGCCAATAATATCAGACAAGACAGGACATGAAATGACAAAACAAGACTGGACTAGAATAGATCAGACCAGACAAGACTAAACAAGACAACATCAGACAGTACCGAACATATATTATTGACAAGTTTGGACAAGGCAATGATAGACTGGACTAAAATATATAAATATATATGTTATGGTAAAAGTACAAAATCGGCAAATGTAAACATTTATCGGTATATGTATACATCTACCAAATTGATAGATAAATGTGAGTTTAAATTTGAGGTCAGCTTCATATATGTAGTTTTACTGGTAAAAGTACACATATTCCAATGTATATAGGTAAAAGTTAAAAATAATTACCTGAAATAAAATATACTTGTATCACGGCCGTAGCCAGGGGTGGGATCCCTCCCCCGAAATATGCAAAATATAACAAAAATATTATATTGAAATAAGGTAAAACGAGGAGAGACGATTCTCTTCAAGGGAGCATGGTAGATGTGCAGTTTAGGAACCCTTGTGTGTCAGTTAAAAAGTAAATTGGCGCATTTCTGTTATTGTATTTTCCTCAAACCTCCTCCTGAAACTAAACCCTGGGTACACCCGTGACCTTACACCCTTGTATATTAAGGTTAAAATGTATTTGAAATAAATTATATTATTTTTCTTCTTCTTGTTTCGGATTGGCATACTTTGGACCATGCTTTGATTTTGCCGAGTCTTGTTGCATCTTCTGTCGGTGTGACTCCTTTCTCTCTTCTGTCCAGGGGGTACCTTTCTTTCAAGGTTTTTCCTGAAATCCACGGAGTTCCTTCAGGGTGTGTCTCACAGACTGTCTGTTTTGGATATCTGTTATTCCCAGTTCTTTAATATCCTTCTCGGTTTTTGTCAACCAAGTGGTATGAACCTTCTTGTTTTGCCAGAAGGTGAACAGACTGTTGATTAGTCGGTTTGGAGGCAATCTTGCAACGTGGCCATAGAAAGCTTCCCTTCTTTTCCTTGCACAGTCAAAGAGCATCTCAATATGTTCGTAGAGCTCAGAGTTATGTCACCTTCAGAATTCCCCATCTTCATTTACTGCGCCTAGGATCTTCCTGAGGATTCTGCTGTATCTGACTTACAATTTCTCTACCAGACCTTTTCGGTTCAAGGAAAGAAACTCCATGGCATATAGGGTTTCTGGTCATAAGACTGCTGTGTAGTGCTTAAGTTTTAGGTTGTGTGACAGGCATTTCTTGTTGTAGGTGTTCTTAGTCAGTTGATAGGCTATTTCTAACTTGTTGATTCTCATGGATAATGATGCTCTTTCTGATAAGTTTGGTTCAATCCATTTGCCGAGATACTTAAATTTCTCAGTCCTCTTGATGTTTCTCTGCACTAGTAACATCTCTCTGTTTGCTTCCTTGATGTTGGTGAGGAATTCTTTTTTCTCCATTGACACTTAAAGAACCCCTTAGGCAGCCTGTTTTCTGAGGCAATTTACCTGCATTTTTTCCATCTCAAGAGAATCAGCAATAAGTGCCACGTCATCTGCAAAGGCCAGGCAATCTATAACTAGTCCATCGTTCTTACATCCCAGGTAGATACCACTCTGAACAACAAAGTTTATCAGTTCCTTGCGTTATTCTCTCATAACCTTTTCAAGGACACAGTTGAAGAGAAGTGGGGAAAGTCCATCCACTTGTCTAACTCCAGGTTTTATTTCGAGCATTCTGAAATCTCGCCTCTAAATTTAACCTTGGAATGGGTGTTGGACAATGTTTCTAGGATGAGTCTGCGGGTTTTGTCGTCTAGCCCTAGTTCCGCGAGTACTTTGTTAAGCATTTCTCATCATGGAGTATGCAAGTACAGTTTTAAGATTGAAGATCTGTTCAACACAGGATCGGGTCTTCCTGAAGCCCCCCTGGTATTCTCCCAGTTGTCTATCCAACTGATTTTCTGCCCTTGTTTGTAATGCCTTAGAGAGAATCTTGTATGTTACCGGGATGAGAGAAATTCCATAGTAGTTGCTTAGATCAGTAAAATTTCCTTTTTGTTGAAGTGGATGGATCAGAGACATGGTAATTTCTCTGTTTCCCAGATGTCCTGGATGATCTTGGTTAGCTTACCCATGGCATTGCTTCCAGCACTTTTCCACTGTTCAGCAATGATAGAGTCCTCTCCAGCTGCCTTATTATTCTTAAGAAGTTGAATGATCTGGCCAACTTTTTCCAATGAAGGGGGCAGCGAGTCCGGGTATGGTGTGGTTTGTTTATAGTCGAAGTCTTCTCTGGGTTGGTCACAGTTGAGTAGATTTTTAAAGTACTGAGCTAAAAGGTGGTAGTTGTCTTTTTCGTTATAAGCCAGTTTGCCTTGTGAGTCTCTGAAGTGGAGGCTTGGTGGACGTATTTTCTGAGTGTCTGCTTGAAGGTTCCAAAGAAATCTCTGGAGTTATTCTTAGCAAAGCTCTCTTCGATTTGGGTTAGTTGGTTTTGTGTGAAGGTTCATTTGGTTCCTTGAATTATCTTGGCTGTAACCTTTCTTTGTTCCAAAAATTTATGGGGCTTTGGGCTATTGCATTGTCACAGTCTTTAGTTCACCATGGATGCTTCCTTCTTCTAGCGAGAGGGGCGAGCCTTGGCCGCCTTCATTGGCCGCCTTGACAAGAGTCTCCTTCAGTTGGTCCCAGCTGTTTAGATCTGTATTGTTCAGTCTCTGACTTACTTGTTGACTGTTCTTAAGTCGGTCTACTTCAAATCTTACCATTTGGAGGTTCTGTGTAACCGAGTGTTTCTAGGCTGGAGTCTTATTTTGATCTTTGATAGTGGTCTGAGTTCAGATTGGCGCTTCTTAGTACCTTCACGTTTTGTATTTCCTTTGGAGATTTTCGTGAAATGGCCACACGATCTGTCTGGAATTAACCCAGGTTGGCATTAGGTGAAATCCAAGTCTTCTGCTTCCTTGGCAAGTGTTTGAAGGCTGTAGACTTTATGTGCAACTCAAAGGTTCTACATAGATCCACCAATCGTTCTCCGTTGCTGTTGGTTCGCTTATGCGACGGATAATTGCCCACTATGTTTCTGTATTTTTTCTCTCTCCCCAATTGAGCATTGAAGTCACCCAGCAGTATGACAGTGTGCCTCTCTGGAAGTTTAAAGATAATATCTTCTAAGTCTTCCCAGAATTTATCAATTCTGTCTGGATTTCGTCTGTTGTCCTGGTTGATTGAGACATGTACATTACTATACTATACTGTAGCCCTTGTTTGCGCATTTGAGAGAGAGGATGGATACACGACTGCTCGCGGAGGTAAAGTCGGTGACTGAATCCAGTATCCTGTGACTGATTATAAATCCTGTACCTAAGTAGGGTACGTTCTTCATTACCCGCTGACCCACTTTTCCTTTGAGGTTTCTGTAGCCTTGGGACTCAAAGGCAAGTTCGTCCGTAAATCTGGTTTCCTGTACTGCTGTCAGTATTATGTTGTGTTGTGTTAGTGAATCAGTCAAATGCTTCAGTTTACCCACTTTTAGCAGTGAGTTGGCATTAAATGTTGCGAAGATGCTTTGCCGTCTTGTGATGACGTCCGGTGATTTCAGGCTGCTCCGACTCATACTTAAAGCATGTTGGTGCGGACTCCCCAGAATCTGAAGATCCGCTAACGTCACCATAGGTGCCGGTGGATTGGTTACCACCTGGTGTAATGCGAAATTTTCCTTCATGCTCAGTTGAAGATAATGCCTCGTGGGACAGTGGCAAGCCACTGTCCAAGATACTACCCAAGTTGTTAGCTTGGGAGGCTTATTATTCCGGGTTGTCACCCCTAGACAGGTCACCTTCACTATGGCTAAGGAGTCCTGTCAACCCCACATATTTTTTATTTTATTATAAAATATTTTTTATTTAATTATACGTAAAACAATTAATATATTTTGAACATAATTTATTTAAAAAAATATTATAAGTAGACATCGGATTATATGCACTATCAACATGCCAAAATATGCATGCAAATATGCACTAAAAATCGCCGAATTATGCACAAAAAATTGGCGAAATATGCACAATCAAAATACTACTACTATTTATTATTGGAATTTACTTATCTTTTATAACATAGAGTTGTAGTTCTTGTGGCAATATAGAATTAAATATTTTTCTAGATTTTGTATGGCATAATTTTGACGTTTGTCACTTAATATTAATTTATCTACAACCAATATTGTAAATGCCCATTATTGTACAGTTCGTGGACTATGTAAATAAATTATACCACACACATATGTAACAATCCGCGATTAATGTTACGTAATAATTCAAAATCATACAATGAACGTTTGGTTTACGATTCGTTGATTGGTTGAGAGCTGCACGTTGATACTATTTTTAAATATAGTAATATCCGTAATTTCCAAACAATCATTAAACGTCACATCATTCACATAGAATCTAGAATTTATATCTAACGAAAACTACAAATAAGTACTAAATAAAAAGGTATGTAACCATTATGAATGTATTTCTTTTCATTTCTATCAAGTTAAATAAGGTCGAAGGTGTTACATCAAACATTTTTTTCTTATTATTTACAGAAACAAATTAGTGTGGTCGTAGATAAAGTATAGTACATAACACGAGTTGTAAGGCAATTACGTACTCGCGGAATTACGCCCTCCCCGCTATGCGTTATTACTCGTACGTAATATGCTTCTTACAACTCTTTTCACGTAATATACTATTGTAGGTTGAAAATTAGCTCTCTTTGACGTAGAGACGTTAAAGACGTATCTGACTCTCTGACGTTACTGGACAGAACTTGAAATTTGGCGTAATTTCTACAAAAACCTCTTCAGGCAGAGTTTGGCTGGTACCTTTAATAAATTTTTCGTTTACTTTCTTTATTCCTTCAAGACCCGGGTTTATATATAGAACAGCATTTAATTTTCCACCGACCTTTTCCGATACTGAACTCGGAAGGTCTTTGCTCTGTTCAATCATCTTTTCCAATATTTCCAAGGACTTGCACAGAGGAAGGTTTTTAGTTTCTAGTCTCTCAAGAGCGTCGGAAATATTGCTGAAATGTGTTACAATTACAGCAATATTTTCTTTGATTAAAGAATCCTCAAATGCCAGCTGGCTAGAATTAATTGCAATGGCTGCTGAACTGTCAAATTGATGGCCTTCTTTTATGGCCTCAAAATTCTCAGCATAAAATAATACAGCTTTCAACCATGTTCCCCACCGCGTTAATATTGGTTCTGGAGGTAGTGCTAGGTTTGGCAGTTGAAATAAGCACTATCAATGAAAAAATACTATATATATATATATATATATATATATATATATATATAAATATATATATATATATATATATATATATATATATATATATATATATAAACCTTTATTGGCATTTTAAAACAAACACTTAACAAACATTAGACCTTACAAGCTAGACAATCAACATAATAAACAATTTTTTTTTTTCACATTACATTTCTCAAACGACACATTAGACTACACTGATCCGCCTTTGCTGTCTTTCCACTTAACAATTTTAGCCATTAGCGGCCAACCCTGACCGCTTTCATCCATCAACGACTTCCAACCTTTTCTAAGCTCTATCTTCTCAGTCGCACTCCACACACAACCACTACAGCTTGTACCCCAATGCTCCCAACTTTCTATGCCCGTCCCACATATACGGCAGGTTCTCTCGTTTGGCGTCATCCAGTACCTCCTGCCCCTTTCTTCACTGCCGCATCTAAATCTGGCGATCATTATTTGGGGAATGTCAGATTTTCGGAGGTAATCTGGTAACTTTCCCAAAACGAGTATATTTTTGTACTCGGGGTTGTACGATCCCTCTTCAATGCCCTTTAACCTTCCCTGCATCTCTATCTCAAACATTCTTTCTCCTACCATACTTTCTACATTGCTACCTCTCTTAATCATTCTCTCCACTTCCACACCCGACCAGCCACCCCTTTCATACATCTTCCTTCTCTCACTCCCCCATATAGTTATCCTAGCATTACCCGTCCCTTCTTTCCTAGCAGCTTTGAACACTTCCTTTACGACCCTATCATCTCCCATTCTTTCTACCTTACATTCATACCTCGCAAACCGCGCTGCAGCCAGACTCGCAATTTTGACTGCACCTGTTTCTTGCATCACAATATACCACGGAGTTGATTTTTCCAGCTGCAGCATCCTTTTTAACACTTGTAACTGCATTCTCTCTATTTTTTCTACCTCTTTTACACCCATACTTCAGAACCATACATTAAAATACTACGCACACACACCTTCCAAATCATCATTTTTGCTCTGAAGCTTTTCTTGCATTCACTCTTCCATACACTCCAGAACCTGTTAGCATTTTGAAAAAATACTAAAATATGCTATAAAAATAGCGTTTTATGCATTTACATATGCAAACATGCAAATGCATATGAGGGGTACAGGCAAAGAACAAGGAATGTCCTTATGAATAGATTCTGAGAAAAAAGCAATTTAAAGTTGAAGTTGAAAATTAAAGTAGAAGTTATAATCTTTTTATTGAGATCAAAGTATGCAGTAACTTTTACTTACAAGGGGACTACATGGTCATCGGATTTTTGTTATTTTTTTCACTTATGGTACGTAAAGTGGAGACCCCAAATATGAATTTCCCCAAGCGGCGCCATATTCAGAAATTCTCGAGAAAATTGACTTTGAAGTTTTGCGAGCGACTTAAATTCAGGAATGGAAAGATCGTTTTCAACGGAGCGTGTAGCTCAGTGAGTAGCGCGCAAGCCTGGTAATCGCTGGGTCGTGGGATCGAGTCTCGCTGTTTCTTTGACGAATACGATACTTTACTTTGAATTCCTAAGCCCATCTATCTGAAGCTTTAAAATCGAAATCTTCATATTGACTTGCGGCAGATAAAGCCCACTGCTGCAAGTTCCGGGTTGTAACTTGATGGTTGTTTTTTCGAGCTTCCTCGAAGCGATCATACGTCCACGAAACGATAGTCTCGTATTTGTCAAAAATGGTTCCACCACTTTTAACATGTTCTACCCATTTCGGCAATTCCTCCATACGCTTCAGGCGACGGCACCCGTTTCTTTGCAAAACTGCTAGGTTCAACTTCGGATGAGTTGCAGCTATACTAATGACTTTTCTTTTGTAATCCAGTGGAATGTGGCCCTTTTTCACATTTGACTTTTTCTCCGGTGGCTCATAATTATCCAATGATTCTTCACTGCTAGACACAACTTCTTCGAAAAGATTTTCTTCATCGTGTTCATCGAGCATAATTAGCTCATCAAATGATACAAACTTTTTTTCTTGTAAAATTTGTAAGGTATACTGGAACAAGTCCTCTGTTAGTAGCATTGGTTGTTCAGTAATTGTCGCCGATGGTGTTTGTTCGATGAGATTGTTTTCTGCGAGGATTTGCTCGTAATATACAAGGGCATCTCTCATGCATACTCTTAGAATCTGTACTGCGTAAGGGTTCTTCAAGATCTTGTGCCGCCGAAGGGCCAGGCGAATTGCCTACTTCCACGCCCGACATTATAAACTTTTTCTTTAATCGTATTCGAATATTTTCACGTAAAATGCCGCAAAACACTTCGAGAGCGAACGTTGAAATGCTACTAGCTACTACTTGCTACAGCCACAACCGTCCCTTGCCGAATGTTCGGCAATTCGTTGGGGAATTCCGAGAACTTTTGTTCCCGAGCAGCTGTCAATCCCTTTGCAGGTAGTTCAGTGGCTACATTCTATTACAATGTAGTGGAAGCGTCAGGCTAGTCGAATAACTATTCGTAAGAGGAGCGCTCTAATATTATTCTTCCGCTCTTACGTGCAATTTTCATAAAAAAATGATAATTTGTTAATAATAATATGTTAATTAGCATATATTTGATGAATTTTACATTTGAAAATGAAATACGTAAGTATTCAAATTGTAAAAAAGGAACCATAGCGAGACTCGATCCCAAGACCCAGCGATTACCAGGCTTGAGCGCTACTTACTGAGCTAAACGCTCCGTTGAAAACGATCTTTCCATTCCTGAATTTAAGTCGCTTGCAAAACTTCAAAGTCGATTTTCTCGAGAAATTCTGACTATGGCGTCGTCCCACTTGGGGAAATTCATATTTGGGGTCTCCACTTTTCGTACTATAAGTGAAAAAAATAACAAAAATCTGATGACTTTTGTTTTTTTCATCAAATTTAGTCATCAGCATCTTTGGTTTTTGAATCATATTTTAGTGTTTCATAAAATAATGGTGTTCTCTTGCACAAAATTGCATCAAACTCATAAAATCTCTGTATTTTACTTCACTTTTGGGTCAAAAATTTCAACTTTATATATTCAAAATCTGAAAGTTCGGACTCGATGTTAGTGACAGGATTACAAAAATTACTTAGAATTCTTGTTTTCTCCCAATCTCCCAAGTAATTTTCTCTATGCAGTACCACAGGACCATGTTCTTTGAAACCATTACTTCCGTTTGCTTTTGAATTGGGATCTTACATTTCTTCATGAATTTTCCTGTGCGAAAGTTCGACTATTCTCTTACAACTTCTCCTGGAGCAATTTCAATAACGTTGAAAGGTGACGGTTTTGCTCTTGAACTTTTAAGCAGTTCATACCAATGAAATGGCAAAACATTGCCAGCAAACTTCAAAATTGTCAAAAAATTCAGAAAATATTGTTTACAAATTTTTAAATAAAGGAAGTTTAAATAAAGGAAGCAAAGTCAAAGAACTCTTAACTTCAAAATCACCAGTTCACAATTGTCAATTTTGGGACTATCCTTCTTCTTTACCAGTATGTCATGGACATTCCTAGTTCTTTTCGCTTTGGGCATATATAAAAACGTATTAATAGCGACATTTGTTGGGTATTTGTAAAAACTAGTAATTTGAGATGCAATTACCATAGGCATAGATTCGTTACCATGTGCAAAACAAAAAAAACAAAACAACAAATGTGACATTCCCTGTTCTTTGCCTGCACCCTTCATATAATCCGCTGTCTAATTATAAGAATACGTTCGTTATACCTTATTCGTTTATACACTTTCCTTATAATTTTATACGCTTGTAATTTTTTTTATTGTAATTCGAAATTCATTATTTATGTGACCTAATCACGCCCAAAAATGTAAATATTAGGTGTTTTTAAAACCCTCTATAGATTTTTCAACATCATTAGGTTTTTTTACACATTTGCCAGAATTTTCCAACCAAGAAGGTATATGCCGGCAAATGTGTACATTTTTCAAACTACGTACTTTTACCAAACATATACAAGAATGGTCAAGATTCAGCAATACTGGACAAGAGGACAAAATTTTGAAACAAAAATTGGACAAGAGTGAACAATATAGGATATGACTATCTACAGAATTTGACAAAACTGAGTAACATTGGAAAAAAATGAACAAAACTCTAAAAGATATCAACCACTGATATCTTGGAACAACTCGACCATCTTCGTTTTATATAGGTTTCACATTTATCGACAAACCCATGAGTTTTATTCTATCTCTGCAATATTATTTACGTTCAGGGATGAAAGGGTTAATAAATTAAATGAGGGTGTATTTTTTTTTTGTAGAATCCATGATTTAATAATTAATACACAAAATCGGATATTAACGACCATTCAAAGGACTCAAGGCTACATCTATCATGAACTTACGAAAGAATATACAAAAGTTTTACAACAGCTTAATGATTATTTTGAAAAAGATTGTGATCAGAAGATTAAAATTCAAGCTTTTATCCCAGAAGTTTTTGAGGATTTAGATTTGGATTTGAGTCCAATTTTTGTTGAAGTTTCATCCATTGAAACTTGCGTTTATATGCAGAAAGTTACTTTAAACATAACTGAAAAGATAATTTTGCAAAAATTGGAATTCCATTATATAAAATCAGAGGTGTTTGTCATTTTAGATTGTTTGTTTTATATTTTAAGAGAATCATGTTTAGAATTGAAATTGTTTGTATTGAAAATCTATTCTCAAATATTTGACTATGATGTGGCAAGAAGTCTTGAAGTTTATTCAATCTTTCAACAACTAGCTCATATGTTTTTTATGGGTGAATTTTCTGATGATTTTAATCAGTTCCAAAAAATTACTTGCGATATTTTAAAAATTGATTTTGGTCCTAAAAGGGAATTATCCGAATTCATATTGAAATCCAAGCAAAATATAACAGAAGATTTAATGGATGTTTGTATTGCAAATGTTGGGGAACATTTTGAATTAGATTACGTTAATTTTAAATTGTGCTCTGTGAAAATTGGTCGAGAAAATGTGCCTAAAACTTGGTGTTTTTTACAAGAGAAAATCTGTGATAAATTTAAATGTTTTAAATGCAATTTGACTTGCATACTTGATGAAGACTTAATCTTTATTGAAAACGCTTTAGAAGCTGCAGTGAAAGCTAAAATAACTAATACTAACGTTTTTATTGAAGAAACATCGATTTTTCCATTAATTTTGGATCATATAGTGAACCATACTATAAACTGTAACAAGATTTTCAATTTTAAATCATTTGCTAAAATTATTTCTAATTTACTTTTCTTGTCCAAGACCAAAAATTTAAAGATATTTTTTCACATCCTTGGCTATCCTTTCTTTAAACCTTGGATCTATAAAACAGATTTAGAATTGCCATCAAATTATTCAGGTCATAACGATGACTATTCCATAAAAAAAAACTTAAGATTTTTATATGAAACTTTAGGAAAACAAAATTTTGAAGAAGATTATACTTTTAAAAATTTAATTTATTTTGTAAATATTGCATTAAATACTGAATATTATCAAGAAGTCGAGGAGAAATTTATAAAAATAATGAAGAGGATTTTAGAAGAAGAAAATTCTGATCAGCTGTTGATAGTAAGTTTAACGTTTCTTTTTCCTCAAGGACAAAACAAAAACAACTTTTTTCAGCTTATACCAATCTTGGACCAAATACTATCATCTTCCCAAAATCCAGAAGAAATCGTCGATAGCATCATCCTCCCTCTTCTTGTATCTCAAAATTTGAGAATCCTTAAATCTATTAGCAAAGTTTCCCCAAACTTTATGAACGTCCTCACAATACCTCACTCTTACAGACCAAGTTATCATAAAGTCATTTGCTATGAACTGTATTGTAATAATGAGGGACGACAATTGGTGCCTTTCAAAGATAATTCAAAAATGGTGCCTTTAATTAAAGCCTTTTTTAATTTGTTGGGGAATGAAGAAGATGAGATACGGTTGAATGTAATGCAAGTTTTTCCTGTGTTGTCAAGAAATGTTGGATTGTTTCACAGAGTCCAGATAATCAAGTGGATGTCATTATTAGTGGATAAAAGTGAACTAGTTAGGAAGGAATTTGCTAAAGTTTTTTCTAAGATTGTTTTATATGCTCAGGTAAATGTTTTATACAACAATAGATAAGTTTAGATAACATTCTGTTATTTTTAAAGGAAAACGAGCAATTGTTGTTTCAATCTAAAATTGATTTGATTGAAAACCTATACACACTTCTCCTCAAAGCCACAAAGAAATCTCTACATACAGATCTCGACCTTCAAAAAACTGTTCTTTCTACCATCGAAAATTTTAGCAAAATACCTCAAGAATCCATTCCATTACATACCATGAAACTCCTTTTATACTTTATTATGATTCCAACATCACAAAATATTGCAATGGCAATTAACACCCTCAGTGAGTTGCCAAAATTCCACAACACAACAATCTCTAAATTATATAGGAAATACCGAAGAGATCTCTGCAAGATAATTGTTGATCTTTGTATTATAAATAAGGATATTGCAAAGTATAATCTTGCAACATCTTTGGAAAAAATTTCTTTAGTTCTTGGTTTTTTTGATGCAAAGTATTTCATTGCCGAAGAGGCCAGGTTTTTGCTGCCACTGTTTATTGTTAATGTGGAAAAGCCAGAAATTGAAAGCCTTATTGAGGAAATGGCTTATATTAAAGAGTTGGATTTGGCTGAATTGTTGACTAGAAAGTATGGATACATTTTTCTGCACATTGTTTTAAATGATGACAATGTTGATAGTCAAAAAAGCTTGCAATATGTTGAGCGAAATACTGGACTAGATGGATCTAGTTTAAGAAAAAGAAACTTTATGGTAAGTTTAATTTATAAATCTTATGCAGTATAATCTTGATAAACCGGCGATTGGTTAATCCGTGCATGCTCAGTAATCCAGCGCTCTAGGGAAACACGTGTTTTTCTTTCCGCTGCCCCGGAAATCCGGGGGAAACTCCTTTTCTATTTTTTTATTTTCTCAAGTGGCTCCATTGAAACGGAAGGACAGAGGGACCGGCAACGATGGCATTACTGCCTCTGCCCACCCTTCGAGTCTTCCCGCAACGGTGACCAGATGAGCTTTATTCAATAAAAGTACAACAGGATTTACATGAAAGTACAAGATGATATGCAATAGCATTTACAATAATTTACAATAACAAAAAAAAGAAATCAAAACAAAAAAAAAGAAAAACCCTACCGCCCTTGTTCCCACCTAGGCAACTCCTTAGCCCGCATGACTGTGGTCGCGAATCGGCTTAAGGCGTGACTTCCCCTTCCAGGGCCGACGTCAGGGCCTGTCGCTCCCTCTCCCAACGCGGACAGGCCACGAGAGTTTGCTCCGCGTCGTCGTGCACGCCCTCTCCATAGGATGTGCACCTGTCGTCTGGGGCTTTCCCAATCCAATGGAGATACGCTCGGAAGGACCCGTTTTCAGTAAGAAGCTGGGTGAGGAAGAATAAACCTACCTCGTCCAGCCCTCGCCCCATCCACCTAATTAAATCAGGGATGAGGCGACGAGTCCACGCGCCGTTTCCGCCGCGCAACCACCTCTCCTTCAGACAAGTAGTTGCTACCGAGCAACTCTCCTTGCCTCCCCGCGGTTCCCACCAGATGTTCTTGCGTCCCTCACCGATGCACGCTCCATAACAAGGAGGCCCGTGGGAGCAATCCACGGTATGACCGTGCCTCCTCCTACCCTTCACAGTCCCGGTGGCCCTCGGCATGAGACGCGCCACCTGTTGTGACGCGAGTGCCGCGTTGCCGGCGGCGTGGCACACGTGTAATCCCCACTGACCCGCCTGCATTATCACACCGAGGTACCGGATCGACCGTTCGACCGGTATCCTCTCTCCCAAGATTTCAATCTCCAGAATGCCTCTACCCGACTTTCTAGTGCTGAAGGCCTGCCTAGAGCTGAAGGTCCGCCGTCTCCATCCACTCCCGAACGAGTTCCCCCGCGCGCGTGACCCTGGGATGCAGCATATCTCAGCACCTGTCGGTGAAGACAAGTCTTTTGCATACGCCACAATACCCACCCCTGTGGGCAGTCACCGTCTGAGCGTCCGCAGAAGGCCGTCATAGGCGACATACAAGAATTGTCGTAAAACCGATCCCTGCGGAACACCGGCAGACAACCCCCGCTCATGCCAGTCCTCCCCCTCGCGGTATCTGATGGTTCTGTCGCGCAGGTAATCGGCAGTAAACCTAAGCAACCGGTCTCCGGTAGTTTACACCATGCTAGGATCTCGAGAACGAACCACCATTGTACCGTGTGGAAGGCATCGGCGACGTCAAAGCTAACGACCACACAATGCCCTCGTACGGTACGGTCCGCTGTTGCCCGCCTCCGCGACACGAAGGACAGCCCGAATGGCATCCTCCGTCCTAACCCCTTTTCGAAAGCCGAACTGCTCCGGAGCGAGTCCGCCCCCTTGCTATATAATGGCTTGTAACCGCCATAGAAGCAACCTTTCCAGAACTTTTGCCCCGCCGTCCAGCAAACAGATCGGTCTGTACGCACCAGGCGTCGAGGGATCCTTACCCGGCTTTGGAATAAGGGCCAAAATGGCCTTTTTCCAACAGCTGGGAAACACTCAGACGTCGGCAAATCCTTCGAGGTCCTCCCTGCTGCCAGCCGGAACAGCTCGTTAGGCAGCCCGTCTGGCTACCGCTCTGCGGACCTCTTCCACGGCGAAGGAGCCCACCCCAACGTACCGCCCCACGACAGCGCGTCCCACCCCCCTCGCCGTGACGGGGAAAAGCTGGTCAATCCCGGCTTCGGTGCCACTCATCACGCACGCGTCAGGACCCTTCCCTCGGTGCCCTAACCGACCGGTGACTATGCGGTACGGCAAGCCCAACGGATCGCGGTCGACCAGAAGGCAGAGTTCCTGCCACCCCTGGGACTTGCTCCGCGCAATCGCTCGTCGAAAATTACCACGGACCTGTTTCGCCCGCTCCTCCGCAGCCTCACACTTCTTCCCTCTACGCCGCGCCCTCTGAAGTTGACGCCTAGACGCCAACGCCACGCGTCTTGCTTACTTTACACTTTTGGCGTTCTTTTGACCAATAAACCGGCTTCCGCCCCCCTGAGAACAGACGTCTTTGAGGGACGCCGGCCCTACACACGTCAACCACCCTGTTCACGAACGCCCCGGTAAGATTCTCCGCGGCCAGCCCGTGCGCTGTACTTCCTCGAGCCATCTCCCGAATAATAGCTTCCCGGTCAGATATATGGGAGTTTCCTCTACCGAACCACAGATTCTGCATCTGTTATCTTCCTCCTGGCCTAGGGTCTTGAGGTGTTTTCGAAGTCTGCAGTGTCCTGCCAGGACTTGTTCCTGTTAGTTTCAGGCAAGTTTTTGTTCTTTTCTGGTTAACAGATCCCAGCATTACTTTGAATTGTCTCAACCCTGGAAGTTCCTTCCAGGTTTTCATCCATTGTTCTCTTATTTCTTTATCTAAACATTTGTGGATTATGTTCACACTCATACTGCAAAAGGGTTCCTATAAATTCGTCGCTCCAATCGCCTTTACTACTACAGATTGGTATGTAGTTTTTCTCGAAATGGTATTTGCATACCATTTCGTCTTTTGGTGCTTCCAGTCATGGGATTTTGGCAGCGAGGCTGTTTCGGTCTCTGCTCCCGATTATTTTACCTCTGCCTATTCCTTCCTTGCTAAACATTACAATCTCCGATCTGGCGGCCCTCTCCACGACAAGGTGCAACGGAGTCAGATCCAGCAGCAGTTCCATTACTGCTGTCGGATACGACCCCATCGCCCCCGCGATGCAGACACACGCCAGGCTTTGAATCATTTCAAGCTGCTTCCTCATAGAGGCCAGCTTGGTTCTACTTCCCCATGCAACTGCCCCGTAAGTCATCGCAGGTGTCACTATCATAGTGTACATCCATCGCAGGATTGTGTGTTTTTTTTCTCATCTGCTGTTTGTATTCTACTGCCCTCCCATCTAACAGTATGGGCTGTAGGGAGTTAAGTTTTCTCTTTCTAGTAAATGGTATCACCGTGGTTTTGCTCGGGTTGAGTCTCAGTCCCACTGTTTAACACCATCTACACCATCTTACTTTGAGGCCTCTCTGTACGATTTCACAGAGGGTTCCCTCAAACTTCCCTCTAGCTATGATGACTATGTCATCGGCATAACCTTGACATTTGATGTCTAGGTCGTTCAGCCTAGCCAGTAATTAATCAACTACCAGGCTCCACATCAGTGGTGATAGCACACCTCCCTGTGGGCACGCTCGAGTAGAGATCTTGATGGTGTCTCTTCCCACTTGTGCCTCCGCCATTCTGGTTCTTAGCATTTGTCCCATCCACTTTGAGATAGTGCTGTCGATACTCCTTCTTTCGAAAGCCGCTTGACAGCACGAGGCGAAACCTGGCGCACAGCTGAAATAAAGTCAAAAACTATACCATTCAGAGTTCTTAGAAAAAGGTCTGGCCAACATACCTTGCCTTTAACTCTGAAACTTGATTGACGGATTTTCCTATCACGTCTTACTATCTGTTCTAAGTTTGTACATATTTACCTATATAGATACATATTTTAGCCTTTCTGAAATACAATTGTACATAAAATATGTAAAATTGTTATTGTTTTGTCTTAATCCTAATAATCCGGCGGTTGTCTGGTCCCATATGTGTCAGGTTATCAAGAATATACTGTAATAAAAAAACAGACACATTTTGTATATTAAAACTTTATAAATACCAGATAAAACGATAATAACATGGACTAAATGTACATTATATTGTTTTAGATAATCGTTAATGAATTGCTGTTAAATTTTCACGATAAAAAAGATCGGGTTCTGTCTGCCCTAAATCATATAGCAAAAGAAGATTTTGAAGCAACGAATATTTCCATCCCTGACTTTCTTCAGCCTAGATTTCTTGGAGTCCTTCAATATTTCGACATAAAACTCTCAGGTCACCAACAAAAAGTACTCCTAAGTCTATCTGAAATATTTAAATTTATGGGCCCAAAACATATCTCACCCTTAAGATTTAAAATAATCGCAATGTTAAGAACAGCTTTAAATTTAAACTGTGAAGCTGATATAAATTGTAAAGTATGGACTGCTTTTATAAGGAGTTGTGATGTTGAGGTTTTGGGACCTCAATTAGCCACAATCTTTGTTTCCATCCAACCTTTAATGAAAGATAATCCCGTAGAAATCAACAGTATTTTTAAGTATCTAGTTGTTGCAAATGAAAAAGCCCTCAAAGATTACATACCTGATTTATTCTTTGTTAAAGAAACAGATGTTGATCACAGTGTTACAGAGATTATTGAAGCTAATTTAAAGCCAATTAAAGAATTGAAGTTTAAAGAACATCTGAAATATTTCTTGAAGTATTTGAATTATGAGACTAACGACATTAAAATTTATGCATTGAAGTATATTCAAGTTTTATTGGAAAAGAATCGGGAGGAATTAGATCAGTTGATTTTGGGTTATAATGGGATTGATGGATGTGTTGTTGAGCTGTTGGATATTTTAACACTTTGCTGTAGAGAAAGAGATCAAGAATTACGATTAGCTTGTGGAGAATGCATTGGAGAACTTGGTGCCATTGAACCTAGCCACCTACCGAGAAAGTAAGATACTTTTAATCAATTAAAAAGAGAAGTTATTATTTGTATACACTTCTAGGTATGTACCTCAACAAAGTTCATTTAATTTCTACATAAATGAAGATTCTTTTATTGTAAATTCACTTAATGAATTGACTAGAGCACTGCAAGCTGAGAAGAAAACACAGGTAATGTTTTAATTTCTAAATTAATTCATTTTAAAACTAACAGAATTTGCATAACACCTTTCAAATAAACATATTTTTGGTATAGAATATGGATCGTTTTGCTTTGGCCATTCAAGAAACTTTAAAAACCTATGGAATCTCACCAGATAGGGCAAGTCCTAAACATGAAATCTGGAACATATTTCCCGAATCTCAACAAGAACTGATGCTTCCTCTTCTCTCGTCAAAGTACACAATGGCCCAAGCTATAGAAAACATCACTGTCTCGCCAATTTATGGTTCAAACTTTGGATCAAACTTTCAAGCTTGGATTTATAGGTAAGTCGGTAATTAATCTTATATATTTGTTTTATTATAGTGTTTGCATTTATTAGTTGGACTGTGAGATTAGTGTCATCTATTAAGTCAAACAAGATAAATATCCTGAAAGTTTATTTGCCAAGTATGAAGCAAGATTTGAAGACTTTGATGCACTTTTTACCTCATATATTGTTACATGCACTCACAGAAGGGGACAGAGAAGATATGCAACGGGCTTTTGACGAATTCATGGCCGTAATTCAATCTAAGAATAATCAAAAAGTTTCAGACAATCTACTAAATGTAAGTTAAACTTATGTAAATATCTGGAATTGTTGTTGGGTTATCCTTATACACCAGAGGTGGGCAAACTATGAAGTAAAGAGATAAACCTTTGACTACCTCGCCTGGTTGTAAACTACCCATTCTACCAAAAAAACTACCACATATTCACTTTGAAAAACTAAAACGTGTTTCATATTCTTCTATAAGAGTTTCTAATACACATTTTTACGGTTAGTTAAGCGCATGTCCGTCCGCCATGTTTAAAAGTCGAGAATATGAAAGTTTCGGGCACATTCTGTTATTTACACTGGTTATACGTCAAAAAGTGCCCGAAAAACAAGGGGGAAATTGACGTATGCGCACAAAAAATTTCAACTATGAAAAGGTCTATTCACAACCACAGTGGTTGGTGTTATAATTATTTTCTTCATGTCGGTCGAATATTTTCTCTTTATTTTTTCACAAAGATATTTATCGCTTAATTATTAGTGTAAAAAGTGTGGGTCAGCACCAAGCAAGCCGTTTCTTGTAAATTTTGTTTGTTTAATTCGTCATATATAAATTACTTGCGACATAGAGAATAGAGCTAATAGTCGGCAGCGAAGAACGACAGTGTTAAGAGTATATACATTATAGAAATTGTAATATTAAGAATTACGATTACGATACATTCGGCGAGGATGTGGTTAAAATAATTACGTGGAGATTGTGGAGGGTATATTTGACCATATATTTCTACTGCATTTTTAAAGGCTAAATTTATTAAAAAAAAAGGGCTGGAAGAAAATACAATTACAGAAATGCGCCAATTTACTTTCTAAAACTGACACACAAAGGTTCCTAAATTCCACATCTACCATGCTCTCTTGAAGAGAGTATAATATTGTGTTATTATTATGTTATATTTTGCATATTTGGGGGGGGGGGGGGTCTTGAACCGCCCCCCCTGGCTACGCCCATGTAGTAAGACAATTGTAGAGTGGCGTTAGCTTGGTCACAATCGTCAATTAAGTTTCCAGAGTTAAAAGCAGGGTGTGTTTCCTCCTTTTTTCCAAGAAAACTGGATGGTGTTGTTTTTGACTTTATCTCTTCTGTGGGCGAGGTTTATTGCGAGGGTGATTTCTTCGGTACGCTGGGCAACGTAAAGAAAAGACACGTGTATTCCAGAGCGCCGGATTACTGAACGTCCTGCATTAACCAACCGCCGGATTATCAAGATTATACCGTATATAAACCAATCAGTTTCATTAAATAAATCGTCAGTCTTATATACTGCACAAATTTTTTTATATTTATTGTAACACATTCTTGGCAGAACGAAACAGTGTGTTCTGGACAAATATACCTATGGCACACTTCGCAAACGTTGCCAGTCTTCCGATGTCGGACATAAGGACACATTTGGCACCTTTTTTGTACAACGGGAACTTGGACAGTCGGATCTCGTTCAGATTCTCCACTGAATTCTTGAATCTCTTACGCAGCTGTCTCGGCAATTCGTGTGTTCAGTAACAAGCATACGGCCCAATATTTTGATGTTTCTGGATCGTCTGTGTATTAGACCCGTGTATAATATATGCGTTGATTCCAGCCATATTTAGCATTGCATAGAACAGAGGCCATTTTGTTGAGTTGCGGCTTACGTTTACTCCACCTTTAGTGAAGTTATAAAACGTGTTTCTTTCAGGTTTTTTTTTCTCTTCACTCGACTAATCAATGTCAGCGTTATGGTAGAGACTCAACATGAGTACAACAACTTTGTTTTTCTTTGAAATATGAGATACTAGTGTTACATCTTTTTGAAAGTCAAACTTCGCATCGAAAAAAGGTTTCTTGCTTACTGCAAATGGTCCTACTGGCTGATTTCCTGTGTAAATCTCGAGGTTTTTACCAAGGCTAATATTTTTGTGCCATATTTCGCAGCTCATCCGTTATAATGGCAGCCAAGCTGGGTAAGAATCTAATTGAAGCGCAATCATATAGACCTATAAGCCTGCTGCCGATACCTTCGAAAATCATAGAGATACTTATCCTGCGCAGATTGTCTCCAATTATCTCATCGAATAAGCTGTTACCTGATCACCACTTTGGCTTTTGCCAAAAACACAGCACCATAGAACAAGTACACAGATTAGTGGAACATATTAATAAAGCCCTTGAATTAAAACAGTACAGTGCTGCAGCTTTTTTAGATATATCACAGGAATTTGATTGTGTGTGGCATGGATGGACTACTATTCAAAATAAAACAGAACCTGCCAATAAATTTCTTCAACCTTATAAAGTCATACCTAAGTGACAGACACTTCTTTGTAAAACAAGGAGAAGAGAACTTCCTTACATCCAGTACAAGCTGGGGTACCCCAAGGCAGTGTAATGGGTCCAACACTGTACCTGCTGTTCACAGCCGACCTCCCAAAGTCTGAGGGACTGGTCACTGGAATGTTTGCTGATGAATTTTCTTGGTGGACACTTCGTGTCCTTTAAACACCTGAGACGTATGGCAGGTGGTTAAGGGTTAAGAGGCTGAAACAATAAACGGGGTTGTCACTGGACAGCCTTCGTACTAAACCAATAATAATATCAAACGTATTGCTGAATATCTTCAATTCATAGATTGCAATAAGAAATTAATATTAAAAAAAAATATTTCGCATGCTTTGACGGAATATATTGTCGAAATTTGCATCTAACCCTGAATGCGACCAACTTTTCGTCTATGCGTACGTATTCTCCTAGGATATATGATTGTTTACAGTTTTCAACAAACATTTCAAATACTTGTCGTATTGGTTGTTATGTTGTCATGTGCTAAGTTGTGTAATAGTTTTCTTTCATCGTGTGTAGCTTTATTATCAAAGGGGAGACAGCTTTTAATGTAATGAAATCGCTGCCGTGACCTTGTCAACCGAAATATTTCGACTCCTGTGCCATGTGAAGCCCAAAGATCAACAGTATTTTGCCTTCCAGAGCGGTTAAATCCGGCGATGTACAAGAAACCAATAAAAGTGTTGAGTTCAGGAATCTCTATTTCTTCCTTGAAGTGAGGAATAGGTTCACAATTGGCATTCCTTTCTGGAATTTGCAAGTTTGTATGAGTCAGGATAATAGAAAGCATATTTTCGGAACAAAACAAACTCCAGCATTCAAGTTCTGACTGTGCCGACTCACTCCAGGTGCTTGCCGGATGATGTTTTCAGACCGGGTGCGAACTTGTTGTAGAGGAGGATTTTTAGACCATTTAGTCCCATCTTTGCCAATATAAAAGGAATTCGTTACATGGCTATCCGATTCTCCTTACTCTGGCAGGAATTGATTCTAACTGGACAAGTTAGATAGCGGTACGTCATCCTAGCTATCATATTCACTGCTTACATTCTGGTTAGCATCACTATCTTGACTGCGTGCACTCGTATGATCTTGACAAGTAGTCTTCACTGTCTGGTTGTAACAAACGAGTATGAGCTCATCCTGACACTCGCGTTTATACATTGCGTCTAAAAATACCTAATATCGCACAAAAGTGCGACGTCGTGGTTGTGGCAGGGTCAATTTACCCTTTTTGACTTCGTGCACGTGTGTCTTTCGTCGCAGGCGGCGGCCGACTGAGTAGCGGTGTGCGACATGCGGCCGGTCAAATAAACCCCTCCACATCCTCGCCGGGTTTATAGAAGTGAATAGGTATAAATATTAGAATTTTTTATTATAATCTACCTGTTCGTTTTTATGACATCAAAGAAAATCGCGTAATACAGACGCGTCACACAAAACAGTTGACACAATGTGAACATCGAAAATTAACCCGCATCCTGAATTTTCACGTAACTATTCGCGCGTTGTATTTTATACACCACATGTATCACTATGTAGTAATATCTTTATTTCCCCTACGGGGTTTCTGAATCCCTAGCCTTACATATAATAACATAATGTGCCATTTGAAAATAGTAAAACAATCTTCTCTTGTCCTGCTCCATCTTTTTCCTATCCAACCCTTCCCTCCTCTTCCATATTTCTTTCACCCACTCTATCTCTCTTCCATCTTCAATGAGTATTTCTTCTTTCTTTTTTTCTTTCCTTCTCTTTTTTCCATCCCTACACATACTACTTCATTCCACATATGCTCCACTGGCTCTCTCTCCTCATAACACATCCTACACATTCTTTTTTCTTGTACCATCCAGTATCTATTTTCTCTCCTTGTTTCCACATCTGAACCTCACCATTATCTTCCTTCTTTCACACTTTCTCATTCTAGATACTTTGGAATCCATTCTATCATACAGCTCTCATACTTTATATTGTATATATGGATTCCCTTATTCTTTCTCTTCTTTCCTGCATGTCTACGTCCTTGTCTCTTTCACTCGTCTCCTCATTCATCCACTTGCCTTCTGCTCTTAGCCTCTCTATATCCTTTTTTTTCTGCTGTCAGTCATCTTAAGATAATTCCTGAAATAAATGGGCTTTGTACAGTTTAAACCTTTTCTTTGTTAATATTCTTTTCACTGACGTTTTAGAGATATCATAATCTCAGAGATGGCTGATGGAATTCTGTGGGCCTCCGGATGTATCCAGCAAATTTTTTAGTGCCCTATCAACATTCGTTGCAATCCTAGGCCCACCAGAGAAACTACGATTTTTCACACTTTCGGTTTCTTCAAATTTTTGAAAGGTTCGTGTCACTGTAGACCTACTGATAGGGATTATGTTTGGATGAGTGTCATTAAATAAATGACACGCTTCCGTGTGAGTTCTCTGACAATTCCCATAACCAAGGATTGTCAGTATTTCTATCTTTTCTGATTCTGTTAAATTTATTTATTAAACTTGTGTTAACGGTATTAAGATTGACTAGATGTCACGTATATCACATTATTATTTCTGTTCATTTAGAATGAATAGAAATAATAATAATAATGAATAGAAATTTCCATACATACAATATTTATTTTTCCATTTATTTGATTTATTTCTTAAAAAAAATGTTATGTGACCCCACATTTTTGATAGACCCCTATTCCCAAAAAAAAATTCCATCCAATGATAGCAAAAACCACCAATGATGTCATTTGAAAAAAAGTATGTGGCGCCACCACTCGTAAACAATTGTTACTAACAAATTTAAAATATCGTCAAAATATGTCCAGGTGGATACTACATGCAATCTTAAAATATCATCTTTTAAATCGCACGCGTATTAATTCTACATCGCTTGGTGCAATACTTTTAGCCATTTACGCTTTCAGTCATTTATATACAGGGTCCGTATATAAATGGTTCGGTGATACTTTTTTCATCCCGTTTTCTTGACAACTTGACTCTTGAAAGTCTGCCGTTCCCTGATATTGACCAATGACTTCAAATATCCCCACAAAAAATAATCCTGAGGCGTTTTAACGCACGATCTTGGCCAGTTCACAGGTCCATTTCTGGAAATACTTGGCTCTCGCTAAACTCCTACAATAAATTGATTGTTTTACCCGCAGTATGGCATTTGACATAGCTTGTTTCACCCTGTTGAATCGTTTACCAAAATACCAAAAAACGTGAGCTTGCAGCTGGCCTGGACCACGAGATCACCTCCCTGGAAGCTAAGCCCGAAAACTATGGCGCTTTGATCGACATCGTCAAGAGACTATCAAGAAAACATATCCCAAGGGGATGCAGAACCTAATAAATACCAGGCCTTACTCCAGAATCCGCAGAACTGTTGAGGTGGTCTCGAACCCAATATGAGGACGACCCCTTCTCTGAGGATACCATAAATACGGACGAAGATCTGATGCAAGCAATCTCTAGAGCAAATTCCGTGGCGAACGACGAGAGAAGATCTGGATATGAAGCAGAGCAGCCGACGTGCCTGGAAACTTATCAAAAATCCTAGCAAGGACCCCATAAGTGCTACTCCGAACTTTACACTGGCCACTTCAGACCAGATCGCACATCAACTGCTAATGAACGGCAAGACCCAAAGAAGCGCCCCCAAAACTCAAATACAAAGGGATGCAGACAACGAAACCGACTGAACCGACTGAGCCATTCACAAGCAGTGAATTAAAAACCGCCATTAACAGCTTAAACAATAACAAGCCTGGAGGACTAGATTATCTAAGAACAGAACAAATTAAACAATTTGCACCAAAAAGCAGTAGAGAAATTGTATCATCTTACCAAGGACTATCTGTTGAACAGGCGCTTCTATGTTACACTGCAGGGAAAAAGGAGTCGATGGAGTGACCAGAGGAACGTCCTACCACAGGGAAGTGTACTGGCTCCTATGCTTTTCAACGTAATCCTATGCTATTCAACATCAAAAAACCGACCAATAGACACGTCGTTTCATCTATGCGGATGACACAGCCATGGGAAAAGCTTCGAAGAAGTCGGGAATAAACCTGTACTATCTAGCTGGAATTGCCTCAGCACGCGTCAAACGCAAAATAGCATCCGAAACAGAGCGGCAGAAGCAGATCTGAGATAGGTGACTCAAATCAAGGAAGTGCTTTCTCCAACATACGCAACAACTGCAGACATGCTCAAAACAACGCTGCATAGAGCTATGGAAAGAACAACACCCAAACCTGCGGACTGAACCTAGAGAGGAGCTGCCACCAGGAAAACTTTTACCATACGCGACATGGAAATCACTAAACAGACTAAGGACAGGAGTGACGCGTTGCAAATCGAACAGGATGAGTTTGGGAATGCCTGTTTGATGTTTTGATTGAATGTTTGATGACGAGCTGTGTGAATGCGGGTGGCTTCAGAGCGACAGCCACCTTCTCAGATGTCCCAACATGGGAGAGGCATGCACAATGGAGGACCTAATTGTGGCAAATGACGGCGATAGACGCTGCCAACTATTGGAAAGGAAGGGTCTTAAGGTAAACACTGGTGTCTCGGACTCGGAATTGAATGACCCTGTTTAAAATAAATGTCTTTTAGACCAATGTTACGTATTTTTGGAAACAACATTTCGTTGATTGTTGCTCTGGACTCCATTGCCGCTAGCCCACAATTAACAATACATTTTTCGGGATACGTTGATAATTCATCGATCAGGTCTGAATTGAAATCTCTCCATATGGGACAATTTTGCTTATTGAGAAAGCCACCAAGATAGGAATGAGCTTCGTCTCTGAACAAAATTTTACGGTAAAAAACTGATTCGACTTCCATCTGTTCATTCGCCTATTCATTAAACCAACGACGCAAACGATGGTCCTGCAGTTTCACTTCTTGTACCAATTGGATCTTGTTGTAAGCCCTCAAACCTCCTAAAAAAATTTCCTTATATATTGTGTTCGTTATTATTATTTCCCTGAAAATTCACCTTGCAGTTTGTAAGAGGCTACTGCCATTTCACGTGCCAAAGTTTTCTGCCTTCCTAGTTTGAAATTTTTCTGTTCGTCTAGTTCAGAATTGCTGGCAACCTCATACAAGATCGCCCTTTTCACGTATTTTCGAGCGCATGGCAGATCAGATATTCTATTTTATAATTCCGTTACCTCGAAAGACCGAAATTTGGGGAATGTCGACTTTTACCGGTGAATGTCAAAATTCACATAGTGGCTTGGTGTATGTCCGAAATATTTGCTAAATATCCTCATTTCTGACTTACACCGGTGAATATCGACATTCACCTTGCGCTAATGGTGAATGTTGAACATGTCGGAGATTTATATTTTCTTCTCCGTAATTCAGTCGCTATAAAACGTCACAAGGTTGACGTAACTTTTCGCCGTACCTTCTGAGAGAAGTGACCAATAATTTAAAACCCACAGTTCTTTCTGAATGAGAAACGAAAATAATATTAATAAAAAAAATACTTAATTATGTGATTCAAATGTTATTTATTGCAACATAAGACTGATAAAGCTGATTGACTCCCAGCAGAACAAACGATTTGGCGGGAGAGAGCTTGGACCTCCACCAGAGCGTATCTGTGATTGTCGAGATACACCGGTGAGGGTCCGAATGTATAACAAAGTAATAAAATATTCGATCTTTCACCGACGTATTTGTATGTTGACCTTCACTGGTGAAAGTCGACATTCTCCAATTTCGGTCATTCACAGTAACAATTCCATTTTTGTATTTGCTGTAATCAAAATTTCTTATCCAATATTGGTTCTGTAAACTTCTCTGAATATCGAACTTGGAATATTACTGCTTCAATATGTTATTAATACTATTATTATTAATGAAATATATTTCTTTTAGGTACGACCTATAAGAGGTCCAAATTTTACATTTGAACAACCTTCAGCATTAGATTCTTTGAAATCTGAACAACAATATACAAAGGTAGTTTTTGTTCTGCTGGACTTTTTGGACCGGTGGCTGCGGGAATGGTTGTGGGACAAAGGTTTTGCAGGTAGAGATAATGAAAACTACAGAAAAGTAAGAATTTTCCTGGCCAATTTCTGCAAATTACAACTAGCCAAATGCAACTTTGACTGCGCCGAATACCCACGAGCATTAATGTACCTTGAAGATTACATGTCAACCAATAAAGCTGAAATCGACGAAAACCTTTCTCTTTTAGCCAAAATCTATTATCGTCTTAATGAACCAGACGGTGTTGCGGGAGTGTCCGCGCTACGCCAAACAGAACCAAACTTAGAGCAGCGCATTCTAGCTCTTGAAGTGTCTGGAAAACTCTCAGAGGCTGCAGCTTGTTATGAACGCCTCAGTCTTCCATTGAATCTGTGTCATATTCAAGGATTGATTCGATGTTATCTTGATCTTGACAATGTTAATACTGCTCTGAATTTTGCTCAAGGTGCTATGGAAAGACAGACAGAGTACACTAGCTGGATGCTGGAAGCTCAAGCTGAACCACTTTGGAGACTTGGAAGGTATGAGGAATTAGCCAAATTACTTAGTAGATGGGAATTGGAAGAAACTGATACTTGGGGTGTACAGATTGGGCATTCTTTGTTACATTTTAAAAATGGTACGAAATTTATCTACATTTATATGTTTTATTTGTGAATTTTATTAGAATTGCATTAGTACTTTCTATTTTTTTTTGTAGGATCTCGTGATGAATTTAAATCAAAAATTTCCTCTCTGCGAATGGCTCAAGTGGATTGTTTAAGTGCAGCTAGCTTGGGAGAAGGTGCTTATCAACATGGATACTTCTATATATCTAGGCTACATGCTCTTAATGAGCTGGAACAAGCAGAACAAGTTGTTCATGACATATTGCTTCGGCCAAATGATCTAAATGTTTGTCAAAATCTTGTGAAAAAATTGAAGGTGAAATGGGATTTAAGACTGAAAGTAGTGCAAGAGTCTGTCATGATTACTGAACCACTTTTGTGTTTGAGGCGGGTTGCAATTGAGCAGGCTAAAATGGCTGTAATGGAGAAGGCACCAGGAACTAAAAAAATGTTTGATGAAGTTTTGGGAGAAAGTTGGCTTAAAAGTTCTGAGATAGCTAGAAGTGCAGGAGTAAGAACTAGTTTAATTATCACCTTTAAAACAATGTAAAATTGAGATAAATCAGTTTAACTTCACCAAAAACAAACAACAATGTCATTATAGTATATTTTGTAATTAGGGCGGCAAGTTGTCATTTGACGCGAGAGCGAAATTGGGCACATTCGTTCGAGACGGCAATTGACAATACCGCCCGTGTTACTAACAATATTTTTTATTACTCATGCGAGGGGATGTATCGTACAAGTTTGGGATCCAGGGGCCATCCAAAAAAAATGTTATCAAAAACGAAGAATTTGCTTTTTCAATTGGCTCTGGTGGTGCGGATTCGTCATAAGAACTCTCCTCAGTCTCCGGAATCACTATAGAATTTACTCTCCGTTTAAAATTTTCTTTAAAATTTATTATTATTTTTTAATGATAAAAAATTTCACGTTACCCTTTCACGTTACTTTTTTAATATTGAGGACTTGCTTGTGTTTATTTAATTTATTTGTTATTTTTTTTAATGTAACCTAGCAATATTAAATATTTGCGTGCATTACCCAGGTGATGAAAACGTGCGTAAAGAAGTACTTTTCGTGCATGAGTAATAAAAGATACATTGTAGACTCTATTTACCTTTTTAATAGACATTGCTTACAAACATTGCTGAAAATATTTTCTTTCGCTAAATGTAATTTCTTTTGTAGATTCAGCAACAAGCCTACACTTATGTTTTGAAAGCTGAAGAATATTCTCCTCCTAAACTGTTTCTTGAAAAAGCAAAACTTCATTGGATGAGAGACGAACATGAGCAAGCATTAACTACTCTAAAACGGGGCCTTGACAAATATTTTCCAAATAATAATGTTGATAAAAAGAATTTAACGGCCAACTTTCCAATAGAAGAAAAGTATGAAAATTTTAAACTTCATAGAGTATTTTCTTTAATAAGCTATTCTGTTACAGGAAATTGTGTGCCGAAGCTCAATTACTTATTGCTTCTTACAATGATTTAATATCTAATGTTGATACTGACGTTAATATTCAACATTTTAAAAACGCCATGGAAATGTTTAAAGAATGGGAAAAGAGTTTGGTAAATAGTCTTGTAATTTGTATATAAAATATTAATTATCATCACAATTTTTCCCCTTTTTTGTAGATTTGTTTGGCTCAATATTATGATCGAATCTTCCAAAACTACCCAGATGAAGAGAAGGATTCAAAGGGCAGTGAAATCCAAATCCATATGATAAACTACTTCGGTAAATCCCTCCAATATGGAACAACTTATGTGTACCAATCTATGCCTCGTCTCCTCAGCATTTGGTTTGATTATGGCACACGCCTTCTTGATGTCACCTCCAGTAGCCTTAAAGAAGAACGCAAAAGCAATCTCCTTAAAATGACAAAATTAATTGATACATTTTTACAACGTCTTCCACCCTACATTTTCTTCACTGCATTCTCACAACTAGTCAGCAGAATCTGCCATCCACAAAAAGAAGTTAACTAATTGCAGGATTAATATATGAATACAATGTTAAATGTTCTATATTTGCAGGTTTATTTAGAATTGAAAGAGATTATTATCAAGTTGATATTAAATTTCCCACAGCAAAGTATGTGGATGATAATTTCTGTAGTTAAGTCTAGTTATCCACTGAGATCAAAGCGTTGTGCAGAGATTTTGGCAGACAGCAGACTGAAAACTGGACCTATGAGCACATTTATAAGTGACTTTACCAAACTTGCAGAAAAACTTATTGAACTCTGCAACAAAGACATTAATGATAACTTACAATCAGTTAGTGTTGGAACAGTACTTAGAACTTTACCAAGGTATTTATATTAGACAATAGCCAACTATTATTTTGATATCAAGTTTTGGCATTTATTTGAATATATTCTTCTTTCAGAATGTTATCTAAAGATGGATTTAGTGAAATAATGATGCCAACCCAAATGTTCCGGAAATTAATCATACCCAATCCAGATTTCACTAACTCTCAACACAATCCATTCCCAAATCGCTTCGTGTACATAGTTGGTATAGAAGATGTAATGACAATTCTACCCAGCCTTCAAAAACCAAGGAAGATTACATTGAGAGGATCTGATGGAAAATGTTATATACAAATGTTGAAACCAAAGGATGATTTGAGGAAGGATTTCAGGTTGATGGAATTCAATCATATTGTTAATCAATTGTTGTCAAGGGAAGCTGATTCTAGGCAGAGGAGATTAAATATTAGATTGTATTCTGTGGTTCCTTTGAATGAAGAGTGTGGATTGATTGAGTGGGTGCCTGATGTGGTTTGTTTAAGGCCTGTTTTAATGAATTTGTATAAACAGAGAGGTTTGTTTAATATTTTTGCTTGGTAACAAATAACGGGTGATTTTTGTGCTATTTGGTTTTTGAGTGTAATTTTTTTTCAGTGTAAAAAAAAAATCGTGACATGTGGCAATGTCGCCTCCTGGTCGACCACGATCCGTGGGGCTTGCCGTACCGCATCGCCACCGGTCGATTCGGGCACCGAGGGAAGGGTCCGGACGCGTGCATGATGGGTGGGACCGAAGCCGTGGTTGACCACCTTTTCCCAGTCATGGCGAGGGGGGTTGAACGCGCTGTCATGGGGCGTTGGGGAGGCCTCACTACCCGCGAAAAGGGCACCCGGCCCAGACGGGCTGCCTAACGAGCTGTTCCGCCTGGCAGCAGGGGGGACCTCGAAGGACTTGCCAACGTCTGCAACAGATGTCTGGAAGAGGAGTGTTTCCCAGGTGTTGGGAAAAGGCCATTTTGGCCCTTATTCCAAAGGTGGGTAAGGATCCCTCGACGCCTAGTGCATACAGACCGATCTGTTTGCTGGACGGCTTGGTTTCTATGGCGGTTACAAGCCGTTATAGAGCAAGGGGGCGGACTCCCTAGGCGGACTAGGCCCGGAGCTTTCGTAAGGGAGTTGGGACGGAGGATGCCATTCGGGCTGTCCTTCGTGTCGCGTAGGGGCCTAACAGCGGACCGTACCGTACCAGGAGGCATTCCGTGGTCGTCAGCTTTGAAGTCGCCAATGCCTTCAACACGGTACAATGGTGGTTCGTTCTCGAGTCCCTAGCAGGGTGGAAACTACCGGAGACGTTGTTGAGGCTTATTGCCGATTTCCTACGCTACCAAACCATTAGGTACAAACGCGGGGGTTGTCTGCTGTGGTTCCACAGGGATCGGTATTACGAACGTTCAGGACGCGTGGTTCCACAGGGATCGGTATTAGGACCATTCTTGTGGAATGTCGCCTATAACGGCCTTCAAGGGACGCTGAGACGGTTACTGCCCACAGGGGTGGGTATTGTGGCATACGCAGACGACTTGGCACTTGTCTTCACCGACAGGTGCTGGGATATGCTGCGTCTGAGGGTCACGCTCGCGGGGGAACTCGTTCGGGAGTGGATGGAGATGGCACGGCGGGCCTTCAGCTCGCCGCCTCTAAAACACCGGCGGCCCTGCTTTTCTCCAGAAGGTCAGGTAGAGGCATTCTGGAGAGGGAAATCTTAGGAGAGAGGATAGCGGTAGAACGGTCGATCCGGTACCTCGGTGTGATCCTCCAGACGGGTCAGTGGGGATTACACGTGTGCCGCAACGCAGCACGCGCGTCACAACCGGCGCGTCTCATGCCGAGGGCCACCGGGCCTGGGGAGGGTAGGAGGAGGCTTATGGCCAGTGTGGCCACTAGCAGACTCCTATACGCGGCACCGGTGTGGGCAGCGGCTGTGATGGGAAACACCCGTAACAGGGAGTGTTTGCGACGGGCACTGTGCCCAGTGGCCATTAGGGTCGCCCGGGCTTACTCACCAACCCGTATGCGAAGAGTGCATACCGAGGAAAATATTGCTGCTGTGTCGGCAAGTGTAGATGAAGACCGCAATATGTCAATTCGTCGTCGTTGTCAACAATTGGGGTTGTGTTATTCGACCACCTAGAAGATTTTATGTAGGAACCTCGGTATCAAACAATACAAAATACAACTGACAAGAACGGAAGCCAGGTCGCTAGTACCACAGTCGCCAGTACCACAATGTCGTTTGTTTGGTGAATGGGTCTTGAAAAAGCTGTATATAGAAAAAAAAAAGTTGGATGAAGATCCATTTTTCTATCGAAAAGTTGTGTCAGCGACGAAGCTCATTATTGGCCACGTAAACAAATAGAATTGCCGAATTTGGTGTGAAGAGCAACTAGAGGCAGTTCAAGAGCGGCCAATGCACCCTGGAAGATGCACTGTTTGGTGCGATTTGTGGACCGGCGGCATCATTGGACCGTACTTCTTCAAGAACGATGAATATCGCAACGTTACAGTCAATGGAGCAAGGTATCGTGCGATGATTTCCGACTTTTTTTGCCCAAAATGGAAGAATTGGACTGGGTTGACATGTGGTTTCAACAAGACGGCGCCACATGCCACACGATACCATGAACCTATTGAGAAGCGAGTTTGGTGAGCAATTAATCTCACGCTTTGGAGCAGTCCATTGGCCGCCAAGATAATGCGATTTGACCCCACTAGACTATTTTTTGTGGAGAGACGTGAAGTAGCTCGTTTACAGGGACAAGCCAGTTACAACTCCAGACTTGGAAGACAATATTACAGCTGCCATTGGTAAGATACCGAAATGTTGGAAAAAGTGTGCCAAAATTGTAGCTACGGGTGCACCACTTACGGCGTAGCCGCGGGCAACATTTACTTGAAATAATCTATAAAATGGCAGGCATTGATTTATCGGCCCAAATATATATTTCATTCACTTTTTCAAATTTTCTGTTTTTTTTTTTCAATTTTCAAAACCCAAACGGTTAAAAAATCACCCATTATAACAAATTATTGTATTAAATCTTTAAATTCCATTTTTGCTCATTTTCTAGTTCTCTATTTGTTGTAGGTTTAGGTATGAAAGGCAAAGAGATCAAAGAAGTATGTTGTAAGAACAGCGACAGTCTATCGAAGAAACGAGATATTTTCCTGAACAAATTACTGCCTAAGCATCCACCAATTTTAGGGGATTGGTTCAGGAAAACTTTCCCTGATCCCCAAGTAAAAATTTTGCATATTTGTCTTCTTAATAATTTTATAACATCAAATTTTAGAGTTGGCTAACTGCCCGAACAGCTTACATTAGAACAACAGCAGTAATTTCCATGGTAGGATATATTTTGGGTCTTGGTGATAGACATGGAGAAAATATTTTGTTGGATTCTACAAATGGAGATACAGTTCATGTAGATTTTAATTGTCTGTTTAACAAAGGTAGGGAGACTATTAGCTATTACTATATAGATATATTCTAGATAAAATTGTACTATAGTACTCTTTTAGAACTAAATGTATTTTTTACAAAATCTAGTTTTGTGTGTAGTTGAAATTAATTTGAAATGTTTGGAAATTAAACTATTTGAAATGCTTATACAGGGTACGTTCACAAAGTTTCAAGACTGATTTTTTCTTGAGTAGGGGAGGGTCGCAGATCGTTTCCACCAACAGGGTAAAGTAGTGGGGGGTGTTAGCTAACCGACCGCACCAGCGGCAGTTGTCTCCGAAACGCTAGAGTGAGTAGATCCCAAGTGGCTTGAGTGCGTGTCAGTGACCCCCGTCGAAAACTCGTCTGAGAGTCGGAAATGCAGCGTCATTTGAAGCAGTCTTATTCGATAAAATTCTATGCGAAACTAAACAAAACCGCATACATAGACTTTTGGTATGATTCAAGAAGCCTTTAAAAAGAAGGCATGTCACGTGCAATGATTTTCATGTGGCTCAAAAGGTTCAAAGATAGCAGCGAGGACGTTAAAGACGATGACCTTGCTGGGAGATCTTCAACACGCTGAACTCAGGAAAATTTGGTGAAAGTGCGTGAACTATTAAACAATACCCGTCGTCTTATACAACATTATGCCCGTTAACATATACTTGCCGATGAACTGGGATGCAAGCTAGTGACAGAAGATTTGAAGATGAGAAAACAAAAGAAAAAAAGATGAGATCCTGAAACAAAGTGCGGAGTGGCATCGCTTCATATCCAAAGCCCAAGAAAACTCGCATGAGCAAGTCACGTGTGAAAGCATGCTCATTGTTTTCTTTAATGCCTGCCGGAAAGTCTATCACAGGTTGGTTTTAGGCTTAAGTGCTCCTTCGAATCAAGTCCACCACGTCCGCCCGGAGATCAAAGACCATTGCGTTCTTCACCACGACAATACTTCCTCACACGTCGCTCGCCGCTGGCGAAGTTTTGACCACCCTACAGCGCCGATCTAGCTCCCAGCGACTTATTTTTGTTCCCTCGAATCAAAAGGTACTTGAAAGGGAAGCGATTCGAAACGATTCCAGCGGTCCAGGCAGCTTCGACAAGGTCCCATGACAGTCTTCCACGCGAAGAGTTCCAGGGAGTCTATGAACAATGGAAAAAAATGCTGGCAGCGGTGTGTTGTGTGTCAATAAAAATGTTTAATACATTTTCTGTTCTGAGATCAGTCTCGAAACCTTGTGAACGCAGCCTGTATTTCTAGGTCTCAAGGATCAAATATTTTTTAATCTAATCTAAAAACTAAGAGTCTTGTGTGGTTTTTTTATTAGAGAATAAAAGTTAGGAAGAGAATGCCGATATTCTGCTGGTGAGCGAAACAAATAGGAAAAATATAAGCAAAGGGGGGTGGCTTGTGGATGAACATCAGGAAGCAGCAAACTATATTTACTAGATCTTATATATGAAGATGAAAATGATACATTATTCTTATAAATTTTTTAAAAATGCATCATAATTTTATTTCAGGAGAGAGTTTTGAGTGGCCAGAAAGAGTTCCATTCCGTCTGACTCAAAATATGGTGAATGCAATGGGACCTTTGGGAGTTGAAGGTGATTTTAGGAAAGCTTGTGCTTGTACACTACGTGTTTTACGAAGCTACACAGACACGCTTATGTCCATTGTCACACCATTTGTATATGATCCTTTAGTGTCTTGGCCCAGAAACCCTCAAGCCACAGCACATGCACAAAATGCAGAAAGAACAAATGAACTGGTGAGTAAAAAAATAATTATATCAATTTAGTTAATTTACTGTTGGGTTGGCAAGTAAGTGATTGCGGATTTTGTCGATAGACAGCCCTTGCACTTTCTTTTGTTCCGTTAACGTGTTCAAACCCATATTTTTTTTCTTATTGTTTGGATTTCTACGTTTAATTTAGTAAAAAAATTATATCGATTAGTTCTTTAATTTTGTTTTTATCCCAATTTAAAAATGTAAGAACAAGACATGCACTTCAGACATATTTTGAAAAGGCAAGGGCGCATCGCAAGCACAAAAGAAGTTATGTGCCGTATATGGGAATCAAGCCTTGAAAGAAAGGCAGTGTCAACATTGGTTTGCCAGATTTTGTTCTGGGGATTTTTCACTTAAAAATGCTGAACTATCTGGCTCTCCCGTGGAAGTTGACGAGACCCATATCAAGATCGTCATAGCACAAGACTTGATATTGCAGAGAAGCTCTATGTATCGCATACATGCATTCAAACAAAATTTAAAAAGCTTTGACTTTGTCAAGAAACTCGATCTACCGAGCCAGTTTAAGGAAATTCATTTGGCGCAACGCATTAGCAATAATGGAACAGGGTTGGGATGTGTTGTCACATCCGCCATATAGCCCTGACCTTGTGCCTCCAGATTACCATTTATTTCGTTCCATGCAAAATTGTATAAATGGTAAAATTTTTAATGACACTGATGATGTCAAATCACATTTAATTTAGTTTTTTTATAGCAAAGATCAGAAAATTTATCAACGTGGAATTAACACACTGCCGGAACGATGGCAAAAGGTAATCCACAAAAACGGCAGAATGTAATTGAATAAAGTTATATTTTTAACCAAAAATTTGGAATTTTCGGCCTTGTGGACTAGAGTTAGAGCGTTAACTAACAAATCTGGTTATAGTTAGAAGGTTAGTAGAAGAAAGCGGATGGAAAGAAATTGTATGTTGGTGCGCAAACGAAGAGCTGTGAAACATAATTAAAAAGAGACTGGAATTCGTATTTAGAAGATCAGAATGCCGTGTAAATATCTTTACTAGAAACGGGAGATCTAGCACCGACGACATTAACGAAAATCCCTGGGAGAAGGCAACCAAAAACAGACGGCAGGGAATAGAAGTTTTGGTTATAAAGAACATTGAAGGTGGAAGAAATGCGACGGAAGCCTTCCAGAAACGGAGTCAGTTAAAATTGAGGAGGTTGTGGTAAGGATAAATGGTATAGAGAATTAATAAAGGAGACATCAAAAGGAGACATCAAAATTAAAATCGAAGACGTGGTGGAAGGGGGAAGTGAAACCTTTAAAAAAGCAGTGATTAAGGAAACTCCAAACGATAATGGCATTATCTGGTAAGATCTCAGGGAGACTATCATGATTAGAGACTTTGACAGTACCATAATGGAAGAAGAGATCATCACAAGCACTCATCAAAGAACTAAACGAAACGGGCGCCGAAAGAGAGGACATACATATCTATATTTCCAATAAGAAAGGCAACAATGGTGTAACAAACGTACGCGATTGTAAAATTGAAAAGAGCTGACGACGAAACCGTTAAAAAGAAAGCAAGGCAGCCGATATGCTAGTCTAGGTGCCGCATACCGCAGCTAGAAACACCGATTAAATGCTATAAATGACAGGAATATGGACATAACTCTGCATTGTGCACTAGCACAGAAGAAAGACCTGGTATCTGTTTCAGATGTGGTGGACGAGGCCACGAAACGAAAGACTGTAGGGAGGAACCTACGTGTTATGCCTGCAACGAGAGTGGCCATGTGGCAAGGAGTATGAAGTGCAAAAAATACAAGGAAGCGGTGGAACAAGTACGGGAGCGGAAAAAGGAAAAGAACGTAATCAAAACTACGAAACCCAAACATTGTGACAAATCATACTAGAATCAAACTAATATCTCAGAAGGTTGCGAATAGTCCAGGAAAGCAGGATTAGGGGAAGTTGAAAAATCCAGACGCCTCATTTATTCAAATAAACCTCATTCGCAGTCAGACGGCCCACGATTGTCTTTATCAGCTGGCCTACGAAGAGAATGCCGATATTCTGCTGGTGAGCGAAACAAATAGGAAACATATAAGCAAAGGGGGGTGGCTTGTGGATGAACATCAGGAAGCAGCAATTTTGGTGAGAAATAAGGAACTCAGGGTGATAGAGTGGGGGAAAGGACCCGGGTGGGTCTGGATCCGGACGGACTTCTGCTCCATATATAGCTGCTATATATCACCGAACGTCACTATAGAAGAATTTGCTGCATATCTTGGAAACTCGAAGGATCGCTGGAAGAGAGAGAGGGTCCTATTGTGGTAGGCTGGGATTTCAATGCCAAAGCCTACCTGTGGGGTTCCAATATAGAAGATCGAAGAGGCAATCTGCTGGCTGATCTTGCAGCAGCACTAAACATGGTAACTGCTAATGATGGAATCAACCCCACATTTGTTCGTGGAAATAGATGTCACCTTTTGTTCAAGCACGCTAGGAACACGCCTTGATCGATGGAGAGTCTCTCTCTGAATGTAGCAGCGACCATCTACAGATAGCCTTCATGCTGAATAAATCTGGGCACCTGCATGAGCCCTCTTAACTAACTGTTGGATGGAAGTGGGACGAACGTAATAAAGAAAAATTGGCAACATCTAGAGCAAGCTGGCTTGGTGCACACTTGGTTGCACGGTAGATAAACTTATGGAGGCGATAACTCAGTCATGCGAAGAGACGCTAACTCCGAAGAATGTTCACTATAGTTCCAAAAGACCTGTATACTGGTGGATACCTGAACCTGTACACTAAGTGGCCACTTAGTGTACAGATTCAGGTATCCACCAGCATACAGGTTTGGTCCCCATTTTGGGTACTCGTTGGGTCCCCGCGCAGGTAGGAAGTCGAAATCCTTTTCCTCTGGATGAATTAAATGCGGCTGCAACAAAATTGCGGATGGGAAAGGCAGCTGGCCCAGATGGTATCCCGGCCGAAGTGGTCCGTCTAGTGGTAGCAGTGGTTTCTAAAACAGTGCTCCCGGTGGTGAACGACCTCTTTGCAGTCAGAGTGTTTCCGGAAAAGTGGAAGGTGGCCAGATTAGTACTAGTACCAAAGCAAAGCACGAAAGAAGACGGAACACCCAAAGTAAGACCAATATGCCAGACCAATATGCACTATGGCAGAGGCGTCCAAACTTTTTGCTGCGAGGGCCAGTTTGGTATTTAAATTCATTAGCGGGGCCCCAAGCATTGTAAAAATGTGAATTAAAAAACCTTATTACAAGTAAAGCAGCATTGAATTTTATTTTTTATAGTAAATTACAGATATAATAATACTAAACAAACATGTCTAAATTATATTATTATAAAATTATTTCATGCAATTTTTAATGGGAATGGTGGAACTGGGTTTTTTCCTGGAGAGTTTCTTCAAAGTTGGGATTCAAATCGGAAACACCAATTATTAGCAAATGATCATCCGATAAATTTGCCCTATATTTAGATTTCAGATACTTCATCCTGGAAAAAGTTTGTTCGCACATATAGGTAGTGCCATACATAGAAATAAATTTACCAGCCAATTGCTTTAAATTTGGAAACTCTTTTGCGTCCAAAAATTTGTAAAAATCGATCAATTTTCCTTCCTTGTATTTGTTCTTGATTTGATCGCTAGCTTGAAGATCAATTATTTCCATTTGAAACTGACTTAAAACGTCGCCAACGTTGCAGTCATATGGATTTTGAAACAGCCGAAATTCCCTTGAATTTATGTCAAGATCAGAAAAAAGCTTTTGAAATTCTAGTTTTAAATCCGCGATTACTTTTACTGCAAATATGGTGGGAAATCTTTCGTCAGTTTCTGTACTAAATTTTTCACAGCACGTGAAATGGGAAAAATTACATTCATTCATATGACTTTCGAGCAATATCAGCTTGGCTCTGAATGCTTTGATTTGCTCGAATAAATCACAAATTAAGTTGTTTTTACCTTGGAGCTTTAAATTCAAGTTATTTACGTGTGTCACGACATCTGCAAAAATTGCCAACTTCCAGAGCCACTCTGCATCCGATAAAAGCGGTTCAGGGTGATTCTTTTCCGCAGAAAAATTTTAATTTCCTTTCCGAGCTTGAAGAACTGCAATAACACTTTTCCACAGCTAAGCCATCGAACTGCTGTATAATACGACAAGTCAACTGACTCAGATTCAATTTCTTCGAGGAAAGATCGAAATTGGCGATGATTGAGTGCACGTGATCGAATAAAGTTTACGACAGAAACAACTGCTTTCAAAACGCAGCTCATGTCGACATGTTTTACACATAGGACTTGTTGGTGGATGATACAGTGCAGAAAAATTGGTACTGTTGCTCCTGCGCTTTCACAAGCTTTTCTTATTAGCCCAACCACCCCAATATTTGCACCAGACATGTTTCTTCCTCCGTCAATTGTCACACCTTGGAGTCGATTCCAGTCCAAGTTATATTTGGTCAACGTCTGTTGTAGTTCCTTAAAAATATCTGCTCCAGTTGTAGTGCCATGCATGCTGTTAACCGATGCTAATTCTTGGGTGACATTAAGATCGTCGTCAACTCCACGAACAAATACTAAAAGTTGTGAGGTGTCACTAACGTCGGTCGATTCATCCATCGCGATAGAATAGTGAGTGAAACGCTGTGCTTTCCCAGAAATCTGGTGGAGTATATTATTGCCAATATCGTCAATTCGACGAGCAACAGTATTGCGGGAAAGACTTATCGTTTTGAAAAGTTTCACCTTTTCGGGGCATAATACCCCAACAGCTTCCATCATACTCTCTTTAACGATGTTTCCATCCATAAAGGGTTTCCCTTTTTTCGCCAACAAATAAGCAACTTTCATGCTAACTATAGTCAATGATTCATTTTCCGAGTTTGCCTTCCTAAATAAATTTTGCTGAGAAGACAAACTACGACTCATTTTTTCAAATTTTTAAGTACGCTGCTTGTCCTTAAATTGTGAGTAAGCTGAAGCATGTTTTGTTTCATAATGTCGACGTAAATTGTATTCCTTCATTACAGCAACAGTGTCATTGCAAATTACACATATAGCTTTGCCATTCTTTGACTGCGATTGCACAAAGAAATATTTGAATCCCCATTCTTCTTTAAAAACGCGGCACTCGTCATCTACTTTTCTTCTTTTTGTTTCCATGTTCAACTTTAAAAAATAATATTAACATAATAATTTAGTTATAATATATTAAATATAAATCTAAACATACCAATTTACAATATATCAACTGTAAAGAATGTAAATAAGCTCCGCGGCCGACGAATTTTTGGTTTGTCGTGGACAATCTCGTAGCTTTGCAGGTACTTATTTTATTTATTTGTAAATACAATGCCGGCTCTCCGCTTTCGCACTGAGCCGTGCTTTGCAGGCACTGCAGTTGAGTGCAGTCTGCCGCTCCGCGCCGCCTACGTACAGTCAGAGTACAAAATCATTCATGTAGTCGAGCGGCCGAGTCGCATCGCCGACTACCGAAAAAACTTGAATACCCGACTGTACTTTTTCGAGCGTGATACCGTGCTCAGTCTAACCGAATGCGCTCTTCATCTGCGCGAGATCTAATACTGACGCGCCACGCTACATTTATATTTTACGAAAATTTTCAAAATCCTTGGCGGGCCGGATAAAATCGCCTGCCGGGCCGGGTTTGGCCCGCGGGCCGTAGTTTGGACACCTCTGCACTATGGGAAAGCTATATAAACACCTCGTCAGAGCAAGGCTACACAAAGAAATTGAGGAAAGAGGCGGACTTTCAGAAAGGCGGTAGGGTTTAAGGCAGGGACGCTCAACTATTGGTGCTATGGAGGAGGTAATAAATTTTGCTAGCAAATAGCGGACCATGGAGAAGTAGAGATCTATGTGCTCTCACGACTATAGACGTGGAGAATGCTTTAAATACAGCCTCATGGTGCAAAATAGTGGAAGCTGTAAAGAAGAAAGAAATCTCACCAGAAATTGTTGCCATAACTATGAGCTATCTAGCGACAGATGGTTAATAATCGAAGACGATAGAGCAGTCAAGTTCGGTTTTGGGGCCCGCCTTATGGAACGTACTCTATTACGCGGTCCTGGAACTAGAGTTGCCTGTCGGCGCCCGGACAGCGGCCTTTGCTGACGACTTCGCTCTTCTGACCATGGGACACAAGGCGAACGACTTAATAAGTCTAACAAACCAGTCTCTAGCCAAGATCATGCAGTGGATGGGTAACATGGAACTAACCGTCGCAATGCACAAGACGGAATCTGTGCTCTTGGTAGGTGGCACGAGGCCGGAGACAGTGCAGTTTCAGCTGGGTGGGACAATTATTTAACCAGAGAAGAGTATGAAATGCTTGAGGGTAGTAATGGACCAGCGGGTGAGCTTTACGCATCACATTCATGATGTGTCGTCCAAAGCCGGGTTGCTGGGGAGACTCATGCTGAACTTAGTGGGGCTCTCAGCCTGACCAGGCGTTTGCTGTCCTCGGTGGTCACTTCAATCATGCTGTACGGAGCGGAGATCTTGGGAACCGGCCTGGAACTGGGAAAAAATAAAACAGTTATGATAAGAGCACAGAGTAGCGCCTTGATTATGGTAGTCTCTGCATACCGGACAGTCTCGGCAGAGGCTGTACAAGTGGTGGCCATGTTTGCATGTAGCCATGGTGCACAAGTTTTGCCATGATCTCTTAGGAGGTTTCTAGTGAAATCTAAATAAGTCACTTCACAATCAAACAGTTCAACGACATTTCACTGATACTTAAATTTCGCGAATATCAACACTTCGACGACACTTTATGTAAAAGCAGTTTAGCGAAACTTTACTGTTTAAATTTCCTTGAAAAGACACTTCCTTGACACTTTGATGAGAAAATAGTTTATAAAGATGATGTTTCAATATTAGTTTATCTTATTTCTTTTTTTATTATTTGATATTTATAACATCTTATTTTTGTTTTAGGCTTTGGATCATATAAGAGAAATAGAAAGAAGACTACAAGGTCAAGTTCGTACAAAATTCCGATCGTTCTCAATTCCACTTTCTGTTGAAGGTCAAACGAATAATTTGATTTTGGAAGCAATGAATGTTGATAATCTCTGCCAAATGTACATTGGATGGGGGCCATATTTATAAGTATAAAAATGTGTTTATATTTTCTGTTATTTATTGTTCTATTTGCTGTTATTGTAAAATTATTTGAATCCTAACAATATTTTGAAAAGCATTTTGAAGATCATTTTGGATACCCCCTGTGATCTGTTTTAATCTTCCATCACCTTCTCCAGCAATAAGATTCCTATGTCTTGTTGTTGGACAATTTACTATTACGACAGTTTTTATTATACCTGAAAATACAATTACAGACAAATATTAATATTTTAAGTTAATTGGTAGTATACCGTTTTGGTCAACATCAAAGAATTCGATTTCAGGCTTGAGTTGGTAAGGAAGTTCTTGTTGAAGGAAATCTAAAAACTTTGCTTTTACTGCATTTAAAATTATTTCTTCTGGAGATTGGTCTGACCAAACATTTGTTGGGTAAAGCCACTTGCCAGGTTTCGATTTTTTCACTAAATAATCTTTAATATCATCAATTCCACTCCCTAAAACCAGGAATATGATACATATATTACTAATACATTTTTATACAATATATGGGTAACACAGTATATTTTTAGACAGTTTTAGCTCAAGGAGAAAGCATTGCAATACAATAGTTATAAAATGTTTCATTTACGATTTCATATTATAAGTGCTAATTTGAAGAAATAAGAAGTACAGTAGTATTGCTTTACTTTTTTAGAACGCCTTTACCATAAAAAATGTCATAGCATTCCAAAAATATGAAGTTTTAGAAAAAATAAACAACATAGATAAATAGTGTTCGAATCAACAAGAACTTTCTAGTGCATATAATACGAAATGACAAATATCGCATATTAGTCATGCAAGGAAGAGTAGATGGGAGAAGAGGACCATGCGAACGGCGCAACTCCTGGCTTAGAACTTACGCCAGTAGTTCGGTCTTACATCAATTCAACTGTTTCCTCAAGCAATTGATAAGGCAAAGATTGCCATGTTAATCGCCAACATCCGCAATGGATATGGCACTCTAAGAAGAAGTGTGATCAGATTGATATGGGGCCAGGAAAAGATACAAGAAGAATGGACCATAGGAATTATCTTACCCATCTACAAAAAAGGCGACAGAATGATAATATATAAATGTAAAAATTTGCGTAACAATATTTAATTAGCAATAACACTACCAAGAATAGTCTATAAAGTGCTTATGGAATGGGGTGCTAACATAGCAGATCAAGAACTGACAACCTATTTCTTGTAAGACAAATCAAGAAAAAAAAACGCAGGAATACCATGATGCTTTAGGACAGGAGAGGTAGGCCCAAGAAAAAATGGTCAGATGGAGTAGCAACTGACTTAGACAATGGGTATCAGAAGGAGTGTATCACTGTATAGTGTATCACTGTACCAAAACTTAACACACTTAACCAAAACCCATCTTAAATAAAAAAAAAGAAACTTGCTTATGTTTCTTTAGTAACATCAAATCAAATCAATTTATCAATTCTGTGACATACAATTAGTACATATAGAACATCAATGAACAAGAAAAATAATAACTTGAAAGCTAGAAAACAATACTAGCATATATATATATATATATATATATATATATATATATATATATATATATATTCATTTATATTCATTTCTTTGTGCGCCCTGTTTAGGTATTTGTCTGATCAGCTTTTGCAAATATGTTATCAATTATTGTTTGGGAAGTTACAGTGATTCTTGTCAGTTCTTGAACTAGATCCACTAGCCCATAAGACGTCATAAGATTGACAAGGTTAATCTTATCTTTGCTGTTGGTGAGGAAATTGATGTTGAAATCACCACCAATAATGCTTTCCGATTCACTTGTAAAGATACTATTGAGGATACTCTCCAGATTTGTAAGAAAGATCACGTTACAACCTGTGGGATGACAATAAATTGTTACAATTTGTGTAGTATGATTTTTTTGTTTTCCACTCTACACCGCAGACCTCTATGTGCTTCTCGACGCTTAGGTCACTAATTTTTTGTTTCTTTAGGACTATGTTACAGGTGTTCGGTGAATTTCTTTCCCAAATAGCCACGCCCCCACCTATAGAATCTTTTCTGCAATAGTTACTTATTAAATGATAATTTTCTATATGAATTTGCAATATTGCTATTTTATTAACCCATATTTCGGAGAGGCACAGGAAGAATGGTTTGTGCTCTAGTGTTAATATCTCTAACTGATTAGTTTTGTTATTGATACTTGGAATATTTAGAAAAATTATTATGTTGTTATTATTTATTAAGGAGTTTTTATTATTCAGCGAGTTAAATTGCATATCATAGGCGTTGTTTGGGTTTTCTTTGGTGGAGAAAAAACCGTTTTATACATGTATATTTAGACCATAATTCTAGATTTTGAAGACTGTTTAGCGACTTAAAAGGTGCTGACTCTTTAAACGATGAGTATATTTCTGCAGTTTTTGAGTCCATTTTGGTACATTGCACCGAGAGAATATTTTTACTTTTTAGATAATCGGTGACGTCTTTTTCTTTCAGCTTGGGATCAAGTTTAAAAACATGTAGATGAGCATATTTTGGAAATGCACTAATACTCCACGAATCTGAGCTTCCTTGTATGATGTTCGATTTTCTGTATCTTCAATTTCTTTTTCGTTGGACTTCCCAAACTTCATCTGTTTCGTTTGTTGACTCGTCGATCCTTTTCTAGCTCACTATAATCTTGCGCGCTATGTGAGTTGTTATTTCTAGTGTTTCTTAGATTTTTTTTTGTTTATTGGAGCTGCAGGTAGACCTTGCAGGTACGCGCTTGCAGGTAGACCTTGCCTTGAGTTTCTTTTCATTCAGTATCTCTTTGCGATTGTGAAGTTTTATGTGTTCATAAGTTCATTTATTTGCACGGTAAATTCGACTTTAAACGCTTCCACTTCTTTCCCAACTATCCCTGCTATCATGTTCTTGAATTGCGAACTTGTCAGATATTCTATAACTCAGTCGAATTGTCCCTCTGAAGGCTTCTTCGACCCTAATTCTCTAGACATTTTTTGTCCGTTAACTTAGGTAACACGAATGAATTCGCACAATTTTAATTTCACTGAGCTCGCTATTTAATGCTGCGCTACGAACTGTTCTTCTTTACACATCCTTGCGTTAAAAGTGACTTACAACTGAAGAAAGATGACAGACATTCATTGCAAGAATGCACTAAAAATTGCCTGCGCATATTGCACAGTCTCTCGTTCAACAAAGTGTCGTCGAAGTTCAAAGAAGTATTTCCAAGACAAACGAAGTATATGGCGGTACTACTGTCAACACGTCCCCAACACTTCATAATAAAACGAAACTTCACTGATACAATTGTGCGAATGTCAACACTTCATAAAAAAATGAGTTCAGCGAAACTTTACTGTTCAAATTTTAGTATTCCAAAAGACACTTCCCTGTAACTTTGACGACACCTCGTTGAGCTTTAAACTAACACATCGTGAAGACTTTTTGATGACATTTCATTTTCATCGGGGAAGTGACACTTGTTGTTGGTGATCTATCTTAATCGACGAACAACAGCGGCTTTAAAAAATAAAGCAAATTGAGTAAGAATTGAGCAACAGAAAAGTATAGTAATATAGTAGGAAAAATGGAATCCATGGCTAGTAGGTGAATTCACCACATGATTTCCAATAAAAAGAAATAGAATATATGAAGTGGTGGCAGATTATTACCTTAATAGGGCAATTACTCTGTATCCGGGGCCGTTTTTATGAATTTTGGCGCCCTGGGCTATAAACCAATTAGCGCCCTAAGGCCTAGGCATTGAAATTCTTAAATATGTTTTAATATTTCATTGCAGTTAAAAACAAAATTATTTTGTTAAATAAAGTTCTGGTTAACCTTCATTTCATTTTTAGTTAAAATACAGGTAACTTAAGGATAACTAGAATATGAAAGAACTTCTAGCTGATTCTGTCGTAAATACAATGAATTGAGAGAGTGGTTTAAAATTATTGGATGCGTTCATAGAAAATACAAAGAAGTTTATGTATGGCTCTTTCAAGTCTGTTGTTATTGATTTTTTATTTTTTAAATCGACAAAATGAACGCATCCATTATTATTTTTCTCTTGTGTTATGCAAATTGAAGGATTTGGAAAGATCGTATATTTTGCGTACGATTTCGAATACATGATCGTACATCGTATCAACCACAAAAAGGTCGTATAAATACGATTTAAACCGTACGGTTGGCAACGCTGCAGATTAAAAATAATAACTTTGTAAGAGTAAATTCGCTTTTATTTGTTATTAAATTATATATTTACGGTTTTCAGTTTTTTCCTTTACATATGCTGTAAGACCTTGCTTCTTGCAAAATTTCATGATTCTACGTCAACGGGCAGTATACGGGCAGTGTATAGGTCAGGAATGGCGAACAAATGGCCCGCAGGTCAGACACTGACCCACACAAGCTTTTTAAGTAACCCGGGCATTGATTTTAGAACTTTTAGATATGTTCAATAAAGCAACATTTTTATTATTTTCTTATTAATTTCTCAACCACTAAGGTATGAATATTAAATGTGTCAATAAGAAATTTCTTCCCAAATTGGGTTGTTGAATAAAAAAAAAATATTTTTTTATGATTTTAAAACCTTATTATAAATAATTCGGATGTGCGATACGAAAAATATATTTTCAATTTGTTATAACTTTTTAATTTCAATGAAAAAAAAATTGTTTTGTTATAAAACTTAAATATGAGCTTTATAACAAAAAAAAATAATTATTCAAATACCCAATTATTGTTTTAAATATGTTTTTAGTTGTAACCCTGTAATATGGGTACATTACAAACGATAAAAATAAACGATACAAATTCCAGATCATACCAAACAGAATGGTTTGTTAATTATTATGTGATGGAAGAGAATAGAAAGACTATGTAATTTCTAATTAAAAGTTACTTCACGTACATATAATGTAATAAAACAGATTAAGAAAGAAAATAGTATATTTTACAACGAGAGATGAAAGTGGTGTTTTTTTTGGTGAGGTGAGAGTTTGCTCACGAGCGCCAGCGAGTTAGCATTCACACCGAACCAAAAAAAACGCTTTCATCTCGAGTAGTAAATGCAATTTTTTCTACTGATATTCGGTTGCAGAATCCATAATTCGACTTTAATAAAACCAATTCGAAGCGAACTATCGGAACTGTCATTACAAATTTAATCGTTCGTTTGTTCGTTTCCATGGTAATATTGTTGTCCTAATTTTGTTGTCCCAAATGTCCTAATTTTATTTCGGTTTTTTAAATAGTTTCAGGCTCGTTTTACGTTTGTACATAAAATATTCCATTGAAAGTTATCTAATTAATAAGAAAATCCATGCAAATTTGGTTAGTTTAGTATTTTAATCAAGAAAATCATATGAATAGGATGGTTGCGACAGTTACTACGTGGTAATCCATACTTTCCTTGAATTGAAAAATTCACTTTGTTTTTTACCACACTTATATTATGTAAAAATATTATATAACTTATTATTCACAGTTATATAAATTTCTACACATATCACGACTCGAGTTTCGACGTTTGACGGTCATTTTCAAGTCCTTGAAAATGACCGTTACTTATAATATTTTAATAATATAATTTAAAAATTTTAATTTAATATTTTTACATAATATAAGTGTGGTAAAAAACAAAGTGAATTTTTCAATTCAATGTAAGAAAATCATAAATTTAAAAAGCTCATTTTCAACTCTAGATGTGAAAATATTTTCATCTCTAGAAGGAAAAAATGTCACATTCATGTAGGTTAAGCCGTGGAAAAATGCTATTTTCACATATATCAGTAGAAAATAGGGTACTTACGTATTAACGCCACCACAGCTACATTTTTAAATGCTGCCTATCTACACCTAAAAATTTTATGATAAATCATAAAATAAAATATTTTACATAAAATTAAAACATTTTTTAACCTCAAAATACTACATTTGTTAACCCCGGTTAGATTAGCTTGCCCGCCGCGAAGCGGACAGATAAATCAAGACAACATAGCAGCGCGAACTCTCGATCCAATAAATAGCGGTGGTGACTTTAATACGCAAGTACCGAAAATAGTATATTTTACAGTAAGAGATGAAAGTGGCGTTTTTTTGGTGAGGTGGGAGTTTGCTCACGAGCGCCAGCGAGTTAGCAATCACACCGAACCAAAAAAAACACTTTCATCTCTAGTAGTAAATGCTTTTTTTTCCACTGATTTCGACTTTAATAAATCCAATTCGAAGCGAACTGTCAGAACTGTCAATACAAATTTAATTGTTGGTTTGGTCGTTTCCATGGTTACATATTGCGTTCTCATAGAGGGTAATACTTTTCAAGTGAAATGTCCTAATTTTATTTCGATTTTTTAAATAGTTTCAGGCTCGTTTTACGTTTGTACATAAAATATTTCATTGAAATTGATGTAATTAATAAAAAAGTCCATGCAAATTTCTTTAGTTTAGTGTTTTAATCGATAAAATCATAAATTTAAAATGCTGATTTTCGTCTGTAGATGTGAAATCTCTAGAATGTGTAAATCGATCTCTAGAATGAAAAAATGTCACTTTCATGTAGGGTAAGCCGTGGAAAAAATGCCATTTTCACATATATCAGTAGAAAAACATATTCACACATACTTTTTACAAAATTTAAAGAGAATCATTTTGCGTTTTACAAGCGTTTTTCGTCCCAAAATAGTAGTTTATGATACAAGTGTGTGTAAAGAAGACTCCTGCGTGGAAAAAATTGCTACAAAACTAGTGAATGACGGGAACACTATTAGGTCGTTGTCGATGTAATCTAGATTTAATCTAGATTCTATGGTTACATTAAGTTATATTGGAGCCAGATAAATCCAGACTGAGAGGCAGAGACTTCTTGATTCAAAATAAGATACGTCAGAAAATTTATTTTCACTACGTCTATGTTTTTTGTTAAGTGACGCGAGTTGTTGCCATAGTAACAACAAACAGAAATCGTCTAATAATGAAACTTTATTTGATTTACATTGGACTTTTACGCACGATTTGAATACTTTTACACACGATTATAATAATGGCATCCTTCACATACAATAATTTACTTATTAATGTGTTCCATTTGATGTGCGAGTAGATAAACTAACATTACATCTGCTAGTTTTCAATCTTGCAGAGAGTCTGTAAAACAAGCGTTTCTAGAATGTAATGCTACTTTATTTCCAGTTTTTAAATACAAAGACTTGATTAGAAGCGCATTAGAGTATTAGCGTATTAGAAGCGAATTTAAGAAACATGAGTTTTTATGTTTCATGAGAAACATAAATATGAGTTACACCAATAAGCCGGAATACAATTAAAGATCGAATACTAAAATTAGAGAGAGACATTTTTTCGCAAATATATTACGACTTGAATTATGCATCAATGCATAATTTTGCTTTCATTTGCAAATTATTATTCAATATTCAATTGCTTTAAATGAGAGAAATAATGTAAATGGTTTTGCACAATTAGCAGTTTTTGCTCGATAATATAGGTCACTGGAAATATAATGAAAGAAGAGCTTAGGAAATATAATAAAAGAAGAAAAAACATTGAAAGGGAAGTGTACTGGTCTTTTAAAGAATTTGATATTGCATTTAAAGAAATGGATATTGACCTATAGAAAATTGTTACAATTACAACAAACGATGCAGCTAATATAAAGTGACCACATTTTCATTGAGACCCCGTTTTGTCTCAAATGGGACGAAATGAGAATTATAATTTAGTTATGAAAGCAGACCAATAATTAAAAAAAATATATTTTATCTACTCACTCACTAAAATGAACACATTCGTAAATACATTATTGTATGTGAAGGATGCCATTATTATAATCGTGTGTAAAAGTATCCAAATCGTGCGTAAAAGTCCAATGTAAATCAAATGAAGTTTCATTATTAAACGATTTCTGTTTGTTGTTACTATGGCAACAACTTGCGTCACTAAACAAAAATAATCGACGCAGTGAAAATAAATTTTCCAAATTGAATTAATTAGAATTGAATTAATTTTTCTTATTTTGAATCAAGAAGTCTCGGCCTCTCAATCTGGATTTATCTGGCTCTAATATAATTTAACCTAATCATAACCTAATCTAGATTAAATCTACTGATTGCGATTAAACCATTCGCCTTCGGCTCGTGCTTTAAACTCATCGCTACTTATGCGCAAAAGCCCTTCACACACTTGTATCATAAACTACTATTATTGTATGTATTCATATACTTGTCTATAAATATACAAAAATGTATTAAAAATAATTTATACAGTACATTTAAAATAAGAAATGCAGGTATTTTCTAAAAAGCGGGACATTTTTAAAAATCGGCAGGACGTGGGACAGTTCTCCAAAAAGACATCGGGAAAATTATGGACTTATTCATTGATATAAATTTTTTGACTTCGACCTTTATTTTTTGCTCTTCACTCCAAAGTAGAAGTTGTAAAACAAGAAGGAAACTTGAATTTTGTAAAAGCCTTTAAAAATGGGAACAAAATAGTAGACTTTGACCTCCCTCCTGTTTTACAAGTGATGGCAGTGACCTGGTGACCCACGAGCTAGTTCGAAAAATATAATGAACAAAATTTGACCCACTACTCAAAAAGGTTAGCCAACACTGCTATAGGTTTTGATTCCCTTATGAAATCTCAAAATATGCGAAAATATGCGACATAAATGGTCATATCTTTTGATCGCGTTGACTTACAAATTTGATTTTCACGACTAAGAGAGACCATAGACGCGAGTATTTAGTATAAATTTCAACTTGATACCTTTACGCGTTCCTGAGAAAAAGGGCCTTTACAGACAGACAGACAGACGAACAACAAAGTTATTCTATTAGTGTTCCGTTTTCCTCGTGAGGTACGGAACCCTAAAAACTGAATTAAAACTACAAAAAATGCAATATTCTATTTACTTACAACGCGAATGCAACAATAAAACGAACGCTATGTGCATGAAAAGTGCGAGCGTGAGCTACGAACGCTACCTCACTCAGCGGTCTTACTCGGGGTATGCATTCATCCTTTCTCGAATTTAATAATTGAGATATAGAGATTTAAGCATATTTAAAAATTCCTCATCTTTGCGTTCGTGGCGCCCCTTAAGTTACGGCGGCCCAGGGCTGCAGCCCAAACAGCCCATAGGGTTAGTATGGCTCTGTCTGTATCCCAAATTCTAACCAGCCATAAATGCCTTCGAGCATAACCACATAGTTAATTCAAGATCCTAACTGCCTAAAGTGTGAAACATCAAAGGATGCAGAACAAGTCTTGATAGATTTGTCAACGCTTTCACATGAAACAGATGAATTTTAGATTAACCTTTATCAGAAAAATGTTACATATGTGTAACATTTAAAATATGTTACTTAATATGTAAAATACATTTACTATCGATCAGAAAATCAGTACGATAAAGGTTAAGGGCTGAAATAGTGATAAAGTTAACATATGGGGGGGGGGAGGTATTAGGGTCACTTAAAGTAGTTTGCTGCTTATAGAAACCCTACCAAAAAACATTCAAGTTCAAAACAAAGACAATACTGAAATCAATTTTTGATATGTATATAACATTTTTAGTAGCCTGCATCATAATTACAATATAGTGGATATATGGTTTTTTCATAAGTATCCAAAGTTTACATAATTATTAATCTGGTTTTACCATATTAGCCACAAAAATATTTAAGTTTCATATGCCTTCCACAGAGATAGGGTTAAGAAATGCTATTATTTTTACCTGTTAAAGCAGAGACCATAAATATTTCACTGAAATTCTTCCAAGTTTTATCACCTTCAGCGGGTTTAACATTTTTATTGGTTGGTATACTTTTCCCATTAACACTGTTATCTGTTAATATTCTTGTTAAATCCAACAATTTTCTCTTTGATTTTAACATATCTATCTACAATAAATACCATTAAACGGTCTTAATGTTACATAACAATTGTAGACTTACTTTGTTTAGAACTAGAAAACTAGGTTTACTTTTATGATCTTCCAACAAATAAATTAACTTTAAATCTATTCTTTCTCTAGTATAAATGTTGCTAACATCGTGGATTACACCAATAATGTCTGATTCTTGTAGGCAATGTTTACTATCTTTTATAAATGATCGTTCTAATTGATACCTAAAGGAAAAAATAGATCAAATTTAAATAAGTGTAAGATTTAGATTCTTAAAACTTTTTGTATTCTTTGATGTTGACTAGTCCAGGAGTATCTAAAAAGATGATTTGAGACTCTCCGTTGGTAAAAATAGAACTTGATTTTTTCCTTGTTGTGTGAACTTTTGAAGAAGTTGCACAAATCTGGAAATCTCAAATCAGTGTTTTTCTAACTATAAAAAATATATTTTTCTTACCTTTCGGTCAACAATATTGTTTATTAATGTACTCTTTCCTACATTGGGTGTTCCAATAATAGCAACTTTTAAAATTTTCTCTTGGATATCATTACTTATATCATTCTCTTTTAAATCCAAACATAGATATCTGGTATTAGATAGAATTGATTTATTATGCCTGAGAAACCTTAAAAACATTTTATTCAACATTTTCTTTCATATATATTTTCAAATATTTTAAGGTTAGAATATGCATATATTAGTCTGTCAAAATACATCACTTTTTACACTATTTAAAATAAAAAAAAATAATTTGACAGTGAAATTGTAAACAAACCAGCGGCTGAAAAACTCCGAATTTAACTAAACCTTCTAAAAATCCAGTAAACCTTAATTAATCTAAGTCTTCCCAGACTACATTCAAAGTAAAAAAGTTCATTCAAATTTTGTTTTATTTTGTGAATTTAAACATTTAACCCATTATCTACCAGAGCAAAAAAAAATTGGATTTTAACAAAATTTCTGATTGTTATAAACTATTTAATCATAAAATAAGTCCAATTTAAGAAAAACAAATTTTTTCCATTCGTTGGTTCTGAGAAAAATGTGGTTCGATTTTTCGAATACTGGTCACTTTGCATTAAGTAAAAAGTTAGTCCACATAAGGTGGACTACAGTTATAATTTTTTTGTTTCTTTATTGAAAATACACTTTTTTATTGAAAAACAGATAACTCCTTACGTGAGCAATAATTAAAATAAGATAATATATAAAGAAAACATAACAAGTAATAACAATTACTACTTATTTCTGATAATCATCAAAGCATTTGAAGTGCATACGCTTATTACATTTTTGGCACATGAAATACTTTTCACACTTTTCTTTCCTCTTAGGCCGAGGCCGCACTACGGTTTCTTCCCCGCGAGCGGTAACCGCTATAACCGCGACACCGCTCGAGAAACACATTACGATTAAAAATCGCGAAACCGCCCGCAATTTGCACAGTTGAAAATGGAGCAGTATGTTCCAGCAGTATATTCAAACGAGCAGTATGTATTGTTGCTCTAATACTAAGAAATAGAAAAAGAAGACGTCAACGCAAATTTCGCAAATATTGGATCCATCCACTCACTAGCCGTAGATTTTAGAAAGGTTTCTTTAATAATAAATATCAAGATTTAAGAAAACATCCTGAGCATTTTTTTAATTATTATCGCATGTCAGCTGACAGCTTCGATAAAATTTTGCAAATTGTGCGTCCTCACATTACTTTCATGAATACAACCTTTCGCAAATGTATTTCACCAGAGGAGCGCCTGTCTGTTTATTTTTCTCGTTTCGATCACTATACTGATGTAAAGTGGTGTCGTATAAAGCTGGTCTTTTTTGTACTTCCATTATGATTTTTTCCGACAAACTTTCATATCTCTCGTTTGATACACAGTCTGACTCGGTCGACCACATGTTTTCAATCAGAGACAAGTATCTGAACCTAAAAAAACGTAAGAATTGCCACTCTTCACCAGCTCTTCACGGCTGTCGAATTCGAATTGTCGATTCGGACTGCAGATGAGGACTGCAGCAATGCGTTTTTTGTTGGTCGCGGACATGGTTCGGGCGAGGAAAAAACCGCTCGCGGTTAAACAGAAGTGCGTGCGCCCCAACTATTTTCTATGCAGTACAAATTTTAGCGCGGTTTTTACCCGGGAGTCATTTTGTAACAATACTCGGTTTTAAAATCAGTCGCAGGAAAAAACCGCAAGTGCGGCCGCTTGTATTAATTTAGGCCTAGGCCGCACTACGGCTAAACCGCCTCGGTTTTCGATCGCGTTATTTTATGACTCTAGTAAATTAATACAAGCGGCCGCACTTGCGGTTTTTTCCTGCGACTGATTTTAAAACCGCGTATTGTTACAAAATGTCTCCCGGGTAAAAACCGCGCTAAAATTTGTACTGCATAGAAAATAGTTGGCGCGCACGCACTTCTGTTTAACCGCGAGCGGTTTTTTGACAGACAGCCGTGAAGAGCTTGTGAAGAGTGGCAATTCTTACGTTTTTTTAGGTTCAGATACTTGTCTCTGATTGAAAACATGTCGTCGACCGAGTCAAAATGTGTATCAAACGAGCGATATGAAAGTTTGTAGGAAAAAATCATAATGGAAGTACAAAAAAGACTAGCTTTATACGACACTATTTTACGTTAGTATAGTGATCGAAACGAAAAAAATTAACAGACAGGCGCTCCTCTGGTGAAATACATTTGCGAAAGGTTGTATTCATGAAAGTAATGTGAGGACGCACAATTTGCAAAATTTTATCGAAGCTGTCAGCTGACATGCGATAATAATTAAAAATTTCTCAGGATGTTTTCTTAAATCTTGATATTTATTATTAAAGAAACCTTTCTTAAATCTACGGCTAGTGAATGGATGAATCCAATATTTGCGAAATTTGCGTTGACGTATTCTTTTTCTATTTCTTAGTATTAGAGCAACAATACATACTGCTCGTTTGAAATCCATTTTCAACTGTGCAAATTGCGGGCGGTTTCGCGATTTTTAATCCTAGTGTGTGTTCCTCGAGCGGTATCGCGGTTATAGCGGTTACCGCTCGCGGGGAAAAAACCGTAGGGCGGCCTCGGCCTTACTAGAGTCATAAAATCACGCCATCAAAAACCGCGGCTGTTTAGCCGTAGTGCGGCCTAGGCCTTATTCAACAAGCATATGCTTACCTGATAAATGAGTTAAATCATCAGATCTGTAATCATTATCATTATTTTTATTTATCTCGACAGACAAATCACTTTGTTCTGACTCTGATGTAGCAAGTAAATGCTCCTTTATGATAACTCGAAAGTTTTTTGTGTCAAGGGTAGTCCAAGAGTTATAAACCAATAATTTAGGACCAATAATCAGAAATAGCTGGAAGTATATGATATTCTGATATCAATAGTAGGTATACCTAAAAATCATATTAATTCAACTTCAGTCACCATAGTCTAAATTATGTTGTTGCGTATATAAATTCGATTGGTCAACGATACATTTCAGTACTTCTACATCCAAAATTTTTGCAAATATTTCAGGTGGTGACAAATTTTGATGTCCACTTTGATTGTCCAAAGTTGTAAGTACGAGATTTTTTTGCTGGCTAGAACTTGATTGCTTTAGTGCAGATTTGTCACTATTACATAAGTAGTAAATTCCAAACCCGCTAATTCTTGTACAGCACTTACATTTTTATTCATGAGTAAGATATCTTCATCAAAATCTTCATCATCAGTCACATAATCAGCATTAGTAAAAGGTAAAACCACAACAGTGTCAATGTTATTATTGCCATCGTCCGAATTGTCAATTATGTTGGTCAATTCTTCCATTGTTACCACTTCCTGTGCCATATTTCACTCAACTAATTAATAACTTTATAAACAACAATGTTTTTATATACTTACTTATTACTTAACTACTTACTTATTTTATAAACTTACTGATTATGAGATCTTTTTTCGAATCACAGATTACAGTAATAAATATTATGTAACATAGACATAAGAACTTTTTCAAAAACAAATTTTTGTTTGATATTAAATATCACAATTTTATAAATTAACTAATATTAGTATACGAAAAATGTATAGTTAGTCTCCCAAAGCGCGCGAGCAGATTACTGAAAATAAAAATGCTGTGAAGTGACCAATGTTCGAAAAATCGAACATGTACTTTTACGATCTCCTAGAAAATTGAAAACGTATTGTATATGAAAAGTAATTATTAAAAATAAAACTTTACTCTTTTTAGAATAAATTTCAATTATGAATAAACGTTAAAAAAGCTTTTTATTATGATAAATAAATTTTTGTAAATAACTCTATAAAAAGGACTTGATAACAATTGATTTACCAATTAACCCATTATTAATAAATAATTATACAAGTTACTTTCTAAAAGTATAAACTTGAAATAATAAGATAATGACAAGATAATAATTATAGTAGCTTAAAAAAATGTCAAAATCAGTGTTCGAAAAATCGAACACTCGGTAGATAATGGGTTAAATATATATTTTGTAGCTTATATGTATATGTAAATAACATAATTAATAAATTGTTTTTCAATATCATTCTATTACATTATTTGTATAACATTCATTTTATTACCTTATATTATATTACATTCATATAGCCCGCATTTAATTATTAGTTCCAATATAATTTCATAGTGAGCGCTAACTTCTGTCAAAAAATTCTTCAAGAATGTTGCGACTTTCTGACAAGACTAAACGGACAAGACTAGACGGACAAGACTAGGCGGACAAGATTAGACGGACAAGACTAGAAGTGGATTAAATGAAGACAGCGCCCTAGGAAGTTTTATTTGACCAATTTTTCTATTACGAGTTTGGGCATGTAGGAGTAATCAAGTAGACGGGCGCGCTTCGGAGCTGTAAGTATTAATTTAAGAATGTAGGTTAGTTTTTAAGCGTCTCTATTTATACTAGACAGACAAGACTTGACAGAAAAGGCTAGGCAGAAGAGACTGGACGGAAAAGACTAGACAGAAAAAACTAGACAGACAAGACTAGACACACAAGACTAGATACAGACAGATAAGACTAGACAGACAAGACTAGACAGAAAAGACTAGACTAGGCAGACAAGATTAGACAGAAAAAACTAGACAGACAAAACTAGACAAACAAGACTAGATAGACAAGAGTAGACAGACAAGACTACTCAAACAATTCTCGTTTATTGGATTTTAAGATTATTTTTCCAAACATTTTTTTCTTAGTTGCAAATTATTTGCAATTTATTTTCAAATATTTGTATTCAGTTTCCGCTTGTTTTTATCGAAATTATATAAATATTATAAATAAATATGCTATTTATATACATATATACAATTTATGGAAATCAATTTATGAAATTGATTTGGTTTGGTTTACTTTGCTTTGCTTTGATTTGCCTAGGTGTGTTTTGGTTTATCTTGGCTTGCCTTGGTTTATCTTGGTTTGCCTTCCTTTGTCTTGGTTTGCTTTAGTTTGCTTTTGTTTGGTTTACTTTGGTTTGCCTTTCTTTGGTTTGCTCTGGTTTGCTTTGATTTGCTTTGATTTGCTTTGGTTTGTCTTCCCTCGCCTTGCTTTGTCTTGGTTTACTTTAGTTTGCTTTGATTTGGTTTACTTTGCTTAGGTTTGGTTTACTTTGCTTCGCCTTGCTTTGATTTGCTTTGGTTTGCTCTGGTTTGCTTTGATTCGCTTTAGTTTGTCTTGGTCTGTCTTCCTTTGCCTTGTTTTGTCTTGATTTGCTTTAGTTTGCTTTGGTTTGCTTTTATTTGGTTTACTTTGCTCTGGTTTGGTTTACTTTGCATTGCCTTGCTTTGGTTTGCTTAGGTTTGCTCTGATTCACTTTGGTTTGTCTTGATTTGCTTTAGTTTGTCTTCCTTTGCCTTGCTTTGTCTTGTTTTCCTTTAGTTTGTTTTGGTTTGGTTTATCTTGGTTTGTCTGCTATTGCCTTGCGTTGTCTTGGTTTGGTTTATTTTCCTTTTGCTTGGTTTGGTTTACTTTGCTTTGACTTGCTTTGGTTTGCTCTGGTTTGGTTTGGTTTACTCTGGTTTGTATTGCTTTGCTTAGTTTTTGTTTGCTTTGGTATGTTTTTTATTTTTTTTATCTGAGCCGTTTATTTTGAAAGTGACTCCATTTATGTTCGAATCGAGATATTGAAGGGTTTGCATTGGATAAAATTCAAAAATATGGGTACCAGATAACATAGTAGAATAATGTTTTGGTGTTTCTAAGGGTGTCAAATTTATCACCCCAATTAGCATATTTAACGTTATTTAAGAAATAATACGTTTTTCATGGCTGTAAATGGACTTGGGCCACTTTCAAAATCAATGAAATCACGTTTCCAATTCTTAAGAAAGCACAAGTCCATCCATACATAAAATTAATTTTCTTTGAAATAAAGATAAATGTATACACTTTTATGTTATAAAATCAAGAATGATAAATAACAGTTGCTAAATAATTTTTACCTTAATATTAATGTTGTTTTATTAATTATTCAGTCTTCTACAGTTTGGGTATGCGGGAGGGATATAAAATAATTATTGTGGGCAGGTGGTATACAATGTGGTATACCAAACTTCCTTGTATTTGAGGTTAGTAGTCTCGTATTTGTTGTAGTTTTTTTTATTTCTACATTGAAATTCATATTCGAAGATTCATAAGTTTTCTCTTAAGGAGGTTCGAGCGAATCCCATGTTAAATATTTTTTTCAAGTTTAAGCTTTGAAACTTTTTATACATGAAGATCAATGCTTATAATGTTATATATATATAATGCTTATTTATGTCCTCTCAAAATTTGAAAGTGATCCTCCGTTTAGTTTATCCGGAAAAAAAATTCAAAAATTATGTTTTTCGAATCTTATACACAGGTTCCTATGTCGACAAGCTTCCGTTACGTTTTTATTTATTTTTTTCGATATTAATTTCCCAACTTTAAGGAATAAAAAATCATATAAATAAAGTTAGATAATATTAAAACACGAAAACATTAAAGCAATGTGATGTTCCCGATGTAATTATTTAAATAATTAAAGCTATTTTTTTGTTTTGAATCTTGTTTATGGACAGTAATTCACATGACAGATGGTTTGGCAACATCGCGATAACAGCTGATTGTGAGAGAAAAGAAAAACATGGAAACATTATGAACTTTTCAACATCTGTGGAACTATTTGATAGAATACACTCCAGCTTTTAACATTTTTCGGCCAACATCTTGGGCTAATAAAATTATCCCTTTACAACCAGTCGACTCATAACACTAATGTTGCCAGATCTCCTTATAAGTCACCTTATAAGTCAAAAATAACAAAGTCATTTAATAACTTTATTAAATATATTTTATTAAATAAATAATAATTACCAATTTTAAAATTTGTTATGTTATTATAAATAAAAATAATGAATTTTAACAACTATTAGGATAATTGAAAATATAGAAAAATTCGAACACTATTTTGACTCATTAGTTACGCTCGAACCTACTTAAGATATTTTAATATATTCATATTCTCATACAATTTTTTTGCATTTTAATTTGTTATAAACGGAGACCCGTATCAGGAGACCCATATGAATCCATTAGCAAATTGAAACTAAAATTTGGAATTAAATTGTTTATAATAAATTAATTGCACATTGATAATTCAACTGCTACTTTAATAATTAAACATAAAACTTACGAGATCACATAAACTTTAATTGCATATTTTCCATATCGGTTTGAAACTCTCCCACAATCAGTGGGACTTACGCCATTTTCAAAATAAACTTTTTCATCACTTCATTATCCCAGCAAATTTTGGTGTTCTTAAAAAATCTTAATGATTTTAAATATATTAGTAACAAGTTACTTCAGTATAAAAAGATCAAGTCAAAATCTGATTATTAAGGTAACTATCTCAATATTTTTGAAAAATGGACTTAGGCCACTTTCAAAATAAACGGCTCATTTATTTTAGTTGATTTGATTTATTTTTATTTAAATTATTTGCAATAATAGTACATTACGTAACGAGAATTGTAAGAAGCATATTACGTACGAGCGGAACAGTTAGTAAAAACTCAAATGTGATTAATAATTTATCCAAATTAGCCATTTTGTTCAAAATCCTGCGGAACGAACGTATACACAATACTAACCACCTCCTCGCTCTCTCGCTGCTGCTCTAATACTAACGACAATCAAGCGGCCGAGATTAATCGTAATTTCTCCCCCCTCCTTGACTCTAACCCCCCTAACCGGAGAATAAAATTTCAATATATTAAGAATGTAATTCCGCGAATACGTAATTGCCTTACAACTCGAGTTATGTACTATACTTTATCTACGACCACACTAATTTGTTTCTGTTTAGTAAGAAAAATATGTTTGATGTAACAAATTTATTTCTTATTAGGTTATGTTTATTTAATTATCATTATTTAACATTATAATAAACAAACAGTTGTATTTTCATAATAACTGTTACTCGACATTATTTAACTTGAAAGAAATGAAAAGAAAACATTCTTAATGGTTACATACCTTATTTTTTAGTACTTTTTTGGGTTACACTGGAATAAGAGTGCTAATAGATATAGGCAACCCAATATACGCAATGTCAATTTCCGTTAGTTTGAATTGTGGCACGGGGGGCGCTGAACGTATGAGCACGTAATAGCAGCTCTCAACCAATCAACGAATCGTAAACCAAACGCACGTGTGTGTTATGATGTATTTAAATAGTCCACGAACTGTACAACAATGGGCATTTACAATAGTGGTCGTAGATAAACATTCTTAATAAATTAAAATGAAATTTTATTCTCCAGATAGTGAGGTTAGAGTCGAGGATGGGGGAGAAATTACGATTAATCTCGGCTGCTTGACTGTCGTTAGTATTAGTGCAGCAGGGAGAGAACGAGGAGGTAGTTAATATTGTGTATTGTTTGTTCCGCAGGATTTTGAACAAAAGTACTAATTTGGATAAATTATAATCACATGTGAGTTTTTACTTTACATTTATTAACATAGCTTTTTCATCAATTGATTATTTAAACAATAAATCGTAATTTAAATTAATAATTGAATGATGAAATGAACTCGCCCCTCTCGCTAGAAGAAGGAAGCATCCGTGGTGGACTGAAGACTGTGACAATGCAATAGCCCAAAGACAGATAGCCTGGCTGAAGTGGATTTCTAAAAAGACCAAGGAAAATTGGCATAAATTTTTGGAACAAAGAGGTTACAGCCAAGAAAGGTTACAGCCAAGATAATTCGAGAAACCAAACGAACCTTCACACAAAACCAACTAACCCAAATCGAAGAGAGCTTTGCTAAGAATAATTCCAGAGATTTCTTTGGAACCTTTAAGCAGGTACTCAGAAAATACGCTCCGCCAAGCCTCCACTTCAGAGACTCACAAGGCAAACTGGCTTATAATGACAAAGGCCAGGACAACTGCCACCTTTTGGCTCAGTACTTTAAAAATCTACTCAACTGTGACCCATCCAGCGAAGACTTCGACTACAAACAAACCACACCAAACCCGGACTCGCTTCCCCCTTCATTGGAAGAAGTTGACCAGATCATTCAACTTCTTAAGAATAATAAGGCAGCTGGAGAAGACTCTATCGTTGCTGAACTGTGGGAAGGTGCTGGAAACAATGCCGTGCGCAAGCTAACCGAGATCATCTAGGACATCTGGGAAACAGAGAAATTACCACCCGATTGGAAATCTGCTCTGATCCATCCGCTTCACAAAAAGGGAGATTTTACAGATCTAAACAACTACCGTGGAATTTCACTCGTGCCGGTAACATACAAGATTCGTTCGAAGGCGTTGCAAACAAGGGCAGAAAATCAGCTGGATAGTCAACTGGGAGAATACCAGGGGTGCTTCAGGAAGACCCGATCCTGTGTTGAACAGATCCTCAACCTTAAAACTGTACTTGCATACTCCAAGATGAGAAACCGCAAGGTGGTCGTCACCCTTGTTGATTTTAGGAAGGCCTACGATTCTATCGATAGAGAAACGCTTAACAAAGTACTCCAGGAACTAGCACTAAACAACAAAACCCGCAGACTAATCCTAGAAACTTTGACCAACACCCACTCCAAGGTTAAATTTAGAGGCGAGATTTCAGAAAACTTCGAAATAAAAACTGGAGTGAGACAAGGAGATGGACTTTCCCCACTTCTCTTCAACTGCGTCCTTGAAAAGGTTATGAGAGAATGGCGCAAGGAACTGAACAATTTGGGTGCTCAGAGTGGTATCTACCTGGGACGTAAGAACGATGTACTGCTTGTAGATTGCCTGGCTTTTGCAGATGACATGGCACTGTTTGCGGATTCTCTTGAGATGGCAACAATGCAGGTAAACTGCCTCAGAAAACAGGCAGCCAAAGTGGGTCTTCAAGTGTCGCTGGAGAAAACAGAAGTCTTCACCAACATTAGAGAAGCAAACAGAGAGATGTTACTAGAACAGGGAAACATCAAGAGGACTGAGACATTTAAGTATCTCGGCGAATGGATTGAACCCAACTTATCAGAAAGAGCATCATTATCCAAGAGAGTCAGCAAGTTAGAACTAGCCTATCGGCTGACTAAGAATACTTACAATAAGAAATGCCTGTCACGCAACCTGAAACTTAAGCACTACACATCAGTCTTACGACCAGAAGCCCTAATAGAGAAATTGGAAATCAGAGAGAGGAGAATCCTCAGGAAGATCCTAGGCCCGGTAAAGGAAGACGGGGAATTCCGAAGACGGCATAACTCTGAGCTCTACGAACTTATTGAGATGCTCTCTGACTGTGCAAGGAAAAGAAGGGTAGCTTTCTATGGCCACGTTGCAAGATTGTCTCTAAACCGACTAACCAACCGTCTATTCACCTTCTGGCAAAACAAGAAGCTTCGTACCACTTGGTTGACAGAGACCGAGAAGGATATTAAAGAACTGGGAATAACAGATCTCAAAAACAGACAGTCTGTGAGACGCACCTTAAAGGAAGTCCGTGGATTTCAGGAAAAACCTAGAAGGAAAGGTACCCCCTGGACTGAAGAGAGAAAGGAGTTACACCGGCAGAAGATGCGAAAATACTGGGCAAAGGTCAAAGCCCAACAATTGAACAAGCGTGGTCCAAAGTAGGCCTATTCGAAAGAAGAAGAAGAAATAAAAAATAATAAATAATTTTGTTCGTTAGGTAATTTTTTTTTTTGGAAAATCAGTTTTATACTTCAAATTTTCACGCATTCAATAAACAACAATTTGTAAATAAATTGTTTAGGTTTGATTATTTTACAATCAATCATGAATAAATAAATAACAATTTAATTTGTTGCGAATTCGTCTTGCTTTATCGGAGTTTTAGTTTTGATTTGAAGCCAAGTAAATTCATGTAACTGTTTTATTCTCATTTGAATATTTTTCAATTTCAATTGATTTCTTTAAAAAAATTATTTTATTTAATCAACAAATAATTCGCGTTTATTTTTTATTTTTATTTACCAGAATAAATACAAACATATACAAATATATCTTGGTCTTGACACACACCAGTGCCAACAAAATCTTTGAGAGGAAAGTATTGCGTAGAATACTCGGCCCAATCCAAGACGAAAATGGGTACAGAATACGATACAATAATGAGCTGTGCCAGGCCTTGCAGGACTCGCCAGTATCCGCATATGCAAAGAAACAGAGGTTACGATGGGCAGGCCATGTCACAAGAATGGATGAGGAAGGACTGCCAAAAGGAGCCCTCCAAGGCAAAATGGTAGGGAATAGACCGAGGGGCAGACCACGGAAACGATGGGAGGGCGCGGTAGAAGAAGATACCAGAGGGTTGCTAAGGATTAGAGGCTGGTACACGGTAGCTATGGACAGAAGCGCGTGGAGGAATAAATTGAGGGAAGCCAAGTCCCAACCTTGGACTGTATAGCCATAGAAGAGAGATATACATATACATACATACCTTATATACACACATTTATATATATATATATATATATATATATATATATATATATATATATATATATATATATGTTGTATTTGAGGTTTTCGCGGATAGATACCTGTGTTGTATTGTTGTATTGTGCGGGTCAACGGTTAGACGCATACTCAGTATGCGTCTAACCGTTGACCCGCACGGACGCATATATCTCTTGAGAATGGCGAATGTTAGTTCGCCGAAACGTCGAGAATCCGGTTCTTTTCAGAACCAACCCTCAACATCAACGCGGAATCCCCGAGAACACAATACAACACACACACATATATATATATATATATATATATATATATATATATATATATATATATATATACATACATACATTCATATACACTCATATTTATATAGTGTTCATTTCGCGAAAAGTACCGAATACTTTTTGTTAAGTAAACTCGGGAGTGATAATTACGCGGAAAGTTAAATCGTTAATTGCCGAAAACTTTTGTAGTGCGCGAGTATAAAGTCGGGAGTGTTAGTTCCGCGTGAAATAAAATCTATAGGGAAAGTTTCCGAAAAATTTTGCAAATAAAATTGTGCCGTAAACAAAGACACAGTGTTAGATTTGCGAGTAAACAAATAAAAACCGTGGTTAGGGCAGTGATGGATCCTGTCAATGGCTGGTGGAGATGGTTTGGTAGTGGCGCAGTCTGCAGGAAACGCCTGCGGGGCACAAAGGATGGGTCTTAATACTGCTCAGGGTCTCAGCAAAGTGCAGACTCTCAATCAAAGCAGTCAAGAGATTGAGCTCCAAGATACCAAGAAGTGAGTGAGTTTTGAAATTTATTATTCGCGGAGGAGCGTGCTCCGATTGGGCTTTGGCGGTCAAGATTCGGATAGGGTTTTGAGTCTTATGTATTTATCTAGATTATTTATTGTAGATCTATTGTATTTTCTGTTTAAGGATGGATCAATCGTAATGACAATATCATATTACTTTAATTTTTAAGTCGAAATTGTCATTCTCGTTTATGTTAAATTCATATGTATAATATTGTGCAATACGATTTATCCAGGGTTAAAAAATCGTATCAGCACCTCTACGTGGTTTACCCCGGGTAATGCTAACGCTGATTCATTTTGTTCAATTTTTCGTGTAATTTTGTGTATGAAATTTTGTTTTATTACTCATGCGTTAAAAGTACTATCTTGGTGCACGCAAAATAAAAATTATAGAAAACGTTTTAAAATGAGTATAAATTCTATGGTGATACCAGAGACTGATGAGAGTTCTTATCAACACCACAGGAGACAAATGAAAAAGCAAATTCTTTATTTTCGCTTCTATTTTTTTTATGGCCCCTGGATCCCAAACTTGTAAGATGCCCTCGTAAGTTCCCTCGCATGAGTAATAAAAAATATTATCTGCAACACGGGCGGTATTGTCAATCGCACTCTAGAGCGAATGTGCCCAATAGTCGCCAATTGGCAACTTACCGCCCTAGTTGCAAAATATACTATTATAGTTATCAATACTAGGAAAATATATAATAAATTTCATATAAGAATATAAATTTCTTTTTAACAACTATTCCACCCAAATCGACAATTAATCTCAACAATAAAATATATTTCTTAAAAAAAAAGAAGTTAAACAGTCTAGAAAATACATTAAATTCAAGAATTTACTCTTTTTAATTAAATCAAAATTGAATTAAATTATTTCAACTCAGTTTTTTTAATTCCGCGCGCAAATTCTTGGCGCCACCAAGCGCCCATTATTTAAACTAGGTCTAGTGTGCAAGTATCTACGACTGTGTCGTGACCATAGAACTTATATTAATGGAACTTATAATAATGGAATTTATTATACTGTATAATATAGAATACTGTATAACACGTATACCGAAACTGTGTCCAACATCTGTGCAACAAGGAAAGATATAACATTTCTTTTGTTCGCTATGCGCATGCTCCAAATGAAATAAACATTTATTTTCTAACCTTAATTTTAACCATAAATATGGTTGAACTTTAATTTTAAAATATTTTTATTGTTACTTATACAATTTTTATAACATTAGGTGCTTTTTATTTTTTAGGTGGTGTATTATTTAGTTCTATAATTTGTATCGGTTAAAAATATATTAAAGAAAAATTTAAAAAAGTTAAATTGTTTATTTTCTAAAAGAAAAATATTTAAGTTTAAAATTATAAGTATTTTTTTTAATTAGTATAAGTACTAGTATAGTACGATTTAATAACAATACAACTTGAAACTGTAACAAGAAAACTACTCTTATTCTCTTCTTATTATTCACTTATTTATAACTTCTCTTATTTTATTTAATATTACATTACAACTTTATTACAAATTTACTTAATATATATTACAACTTTTACAAAATAAAAATAAATCTACTGTAAACTTAATAAAGTCAGAACAAAGCCTGAATATATAAATATATTCAACATTTCCAGAGCTCTATAACACTAATGAGTCTTTTTAGGACTACCAAAAACAAATCTCATGTGAAATTTGTCAGTTATTTTTTAGCTTTCAGGCCACCTTCGTGGCACTCAACAAAAACCAGAAAAATAACATTGTTTTTTAAGATCATGTCATTCCGATACCTTGTTGATACATGATCTTAACAAACAATGTTATTTTTCTGGTTTTTGTTGAGTGCCACGAAGGTGGACTGAAAGCTATTAATAACTGACAAATTTCACATAAGATTTGTTTTGGTAGTCCTAAAAAGACTCATTAGTGTTATAGAGCTCCAGAAAGGTTAAATATATTTATATATTCTGACCGTGTTCCGACTTTATTAAGTTTATAATAATAATAATAAAGGCCTTTATTCGTAATAAACACAAAATATCAATAAAACATGCAATCCATTGGGCGAGGTTCAGTTCGCCCTGTCTACAATAATAGTAGACAAAACGTCTGTTCAATTAACCCAAATAATTAAACTAAAAATCGCCAAAATAATGAAAATAACATTTGAAAGTGTGTGACAGAGAAAATGCTAACCAAGCCAAATAATTGCTACAACTTTCCTGAATTTCCGAAACGGTTTTATTACGAATGCCGCATTGCCAGCAATATACACCCATTTTGTTGATTAGCGATATTTATATTATCAAAAAAGAAGTAATAAACTCTTAATAAACTGGATTAATAACATGCATCTAACAAGATGGCAACTGTAAACAACATCGAAAAATACGTGTAGGCCGCGCATGAGCATTTCGACCCAAAGAAATAGAATGAGACTTTGCATCTCACTTCTTGGACACAATTTTATGATTCTGTTCCATATCTGTCTTCCTGTTCCATAAGTATATGTTCTAAGGTCGTGACTTAACAAAGCGCGATTAAACAATAAGTCGAAAATATCACACCGAGAGACGTAAAAATACAATGGACCTATTAATGTAGTATTCATAGGTCCATGAAAAATACGCTACGAAAACATCACATAATCATTCTTCGCGACATAAAAACTCGAAAACATCACACTACAAAAATATCACATTCTAATCATTGTACGTTGTCAGAATTTTAAAAATTATCTGACAATATTACGCATTGCGCTTGTGATTTCTCCGAGTACTTCGCATTACCAAAGAAATGGGATAATTAAGTGATGTTATTACGCATTACGCTAGTAATTTCTTCGAGTATCTCGAATTACCAAAAAATCAGTACAATTGCGAATACATAATGTCATCTGTGTTGCGAATACATTTCAGCGAGTGGATGACCCCTCGAAGAAAATATTGTCAATATAAAACAATTTGGCTATTATTAAGAATATGGGAATTGTGGAGTTACCTTCACTAACTGTTGCTAATCGTCTTCCAAACTGTATTTCTAAACGTGGAAAGTAAAAATGAATCTTCTACGTCGGCTGGTTCAAGAAATATACGGGCTTTTGTAATCCAAAAAACTGACATTTTTTAATACAACAACAAATATAACTGCAACTTCTGTCCGGTTATTTGACAGAAAATATGTTTATACAGCAGATACGCTGTTGCCAAGTTCAATTCTTTTGCAGAGATTATACTTTTTTTCTGTGTCGCTACAATTTAAGTATTATATGTATTAAATATATTTAATTTTATTTTAATTCTTTTAGGGGGTCATGTTAATCTTCTATGTATTCTTCTTATTCTTATGCATATTCACTAATGAATGTTTGCGACCACGATAATGACTTGAATATCGTCATCATGTGGTTCTCTTGGGAAGTATAATGGAGGTGATTTTAATTAAAAATTAAATTTATATTTCAATGTTGTTGTAAGTGCATGTGAAGAAATTGTATATTGAATGTTTACCAGAACAAGGTAAAATAAAAAGATAAAATTGGCAACGTCGGTTGGGCTTCTCCTGCACTTTTTGTTTGACAAGTAATTAGAGAGGTTAGGTAGTGAAGGAAAATATTAACTGTTGCGTCAAAAAAATGTCATTTTTTTCATAAAAACCCGTATATTTTTTTAATAAATCGACGTAGAAGCTTCGTTTTGGCTCTCTAAGTTTGCAAATACACTACGGAGGACGATTAGTAACAGTTATTCAAGGTAAAAATCCGCCAACTCCAAAAAAAATGGCCATTCCCATATTCTTTACAAATTCCAACAATTTACTGCAACTTCCGGTATCAATTGTTTAGTTGTACGAAGACTGAGTATAAAAGGTGTTTTCAAAGAAGTATTTTGTGATGATTTTTTTGAAATAATAGTTAGAAAACCGAATAGATATGTTTACACAAATAAAAATGGTAGAGGTAAAGTCAATGACGGAGGGCTGGTGTCCACTAACAAATGATGATATAAAGTGATGTTAGCGCATATTTTGCGGTATGCATTATAATGTCTCCAATAAAAAAAAATTGTTCTGAGCTTGTACAAGAGCGTTCACTATTGAGCCAAATTAAATGGTATTCTACGAACGCGTTAACGCGCATTTTATTCGTTTGTCAAGGAATTTTAATGATCTATACAATGTAATTCTTGCAATTTATACCTGGTCAAATTTCGTGATCCATATAGTTCATCTCTCGCATTACACAAAATAGAAACATAGGGTATAACCCGAACAAATAATACTTTGTTGGCCTCCTGAATTGTAAAGCTAGCTTTGACATCGTGTATACGTCCAGCGAAACTAGATTTTTACGTACAATGTTGCAAACTACGGCTAGTAAATGGCCAGTAAATTTTAACCTTTCAGGGACACTTACAAAATAAATTAAGTATAAGAAAATAAAATCTAATTAAAAAAACGCTGCTTTACACCACATTTGTCACAATAATGTAGAAAATAAAAGACATTTCGTCTCTCGTCTGACATTTGGAAAAATGACATAACCAAACTAATAAATTTGAATTAGTAAAAATGTCAAAGTTTGTGAATACCAGCATTAAAAAATTAAATAATTTCCAATATTGTAATTAATCTAAATCTATTTGTTTCTTAAATAATAATTGTCGGCCAAAAAATCTTATACAAATTTCGTGCGGAAATGATTTTACAATGCTCCACCAAACGAGCTGTTGTATTGTAAAATCAATGTTTCCGCACTCTAATGTAAATAACTATTAATGCATTTACTTATATGTTAAATGAATTTATTTATTTGAGGACGTGAGTTCCAAAACTGGCCATATTCCTTTTACATCATTTTCCGCAAATGACTTTTCGCAAATTTTTTCGCAAATTTATTTTTTCCTGCATACAATTTGCATGAGATTTTTTTGTATATTTTGTCTTCATTAATTTATGAAACGCTATGCAATAGTCAAACAATATATATTAAACCAGTATTAATTAACAGATGAAATAAATTTAGATAAGGCCAGTTTTGGAACTAAACAACTGATTTGGACAGTTTTGGAACTAAACCCCCCTAATATGACTAGTTTTGGACCAAACTTTTTGCATGGTTATTTAAAAAACCGTACATAACTACATTGGTAAATGAGTGTTTATAAAAAATTTATTGAGTTAAATAATAAAATAATAAAATACTTGAAAAATAATATTAATTATGTTAGAACGAATCAATGAGTGCTTCATTCTCATTATTGTTTTGCAACAGTTGTTTATAAAATTGCAACCCAGCGTTCTCATCCCAATTGATCCCCAAATGTTTTGATAGCAACTTTTGTAAGTCTGCTAACTTTTCAGGTTTCACATTGATCACGTTGAGTAATCTTTCTGGATTAATCATTCTTAAAGTATTTCCTCTCTTTAAGAATTGTTTAAAAGTTCCAGTATCAGATCTGTAGTTAACTTCTCCTTTTATAAGAACTGTCGCTTTCTCCTTTTTTAGAGTAATTATTTTAGCCATCGAAAATTTAAAGTGTAATTGCCCGGGTAACTTTACAACATCCGCTACAGAACTTTTGATGTCGGACACGGGAACGTCAACCTCAATATTTTTAACAGTACCATATCTGGAAAAAATATGTAGTCATCTGGAATGATTATAGTTTCAATCTTTCTTAATTTTTTTTCGATCCGCCCGAACACTCGGTCTGGGGGAATGTACGCGTGTCCAACGACAGGAAAAATGTATTATATAACTTTAATACTTGAGTTTGATTCATGTAACCACTTTGCTAATACCCCAATGACAGTTATGTTCTTGTTTTGACCAGGGCACCCGTCTGCAAACATTTCAATTTTTTCATAGTCTTGAAAATTCTCGTTCTGCAAATGATAGTACTAAATTGATCCCTTTTTTCTCTGATGCTCCGACCTTTTTTCTCCGACGTTTTTTGAGTGTCCCTTACACACTGTCATGTTGTATTGGTACAACTGTCGGGAGTAGTATGCTGCCCGATCTGACACTTTGGGAAGAACTAAATTCTTTTGACAATCAAATCAAAATTTGTACACCTGTGGATCATCTTTTCTAAGCATTGCATGGAAAGCTTTGGCTTTCATCTTATGCACAGTTTTCTTAGTCATTGCTTCTACTTTCTCCTGCCCATGTGTCGCAGCAACTATATTGTCTAGCTGAATACATTCAGAACATGAATCAGTTGCTGGGGATCGAAAGCTAAGTTTGAAGTCTGCATTAAAAATGTTGTTGAAGTGGTGGTAATTAACCCTCATTGCTGACTCTGCTAAATTTTTGTACGCATTCCATAATTGTTTTGTATTTACATCACTAGGTAGGTACTGCATCTTGGTTTTTACTCTTGAATAGTGGGAGTCTACGCATTTTAAAGTTTCAATAAAGTTTCTTATTGCATCTTTTCTAGCAGCATACTTTAAAGATCTTGTGTCACCCCCCCCCCCCCTTCTCTCCGTGGGAGATTTTCCAGTTAAAAGATGTTGTTTTTGCAGATATTTTGTATTCTAAATTTTGATATTCCAAGAATGCTTGTAAAAGCATTACTGCAAACTTGTTTCAGCCCATCTTGCCTTGTTCGTACATAATACTGAATACATACAGTTTTTTTAAGTGCTCTTGTTAACTTGTGTTCTTTTGTATATTTATGGAGAAAGTAATCTTGGGAAGCTTTATTTTTATTTGCATAAAACATTTCGTGGAACCGACGGACGTTCTGCATTGATACATCATTCCATTGCAGTGCGTTTTTTTTTTCTTATGCATACAGTTTGGTTTCTGAGTCAAACATTTTGATTTTCTTCTGAAGAAAAATATTTGAAATTAAATGCTTTTAATAAACAACGATAATTTAGAATCATGTTACAATCTACATAAGACTTACTTTTCAACCTTTGCTTTTTCTTTGGCCCAATTCTTTTTGTTTCTGATTTTTTTGGTTCCTTGTCCGTCATATAACTCCTAGTCCATCCTAGTTGGGATACTCCTAATCCATTCTTGTAGATATTTTTTTATTAATTAAATGGTGTAGAATGAATTCAAATCAAATTTACAAAGCACTGTTAATATTTTGTAAACACGTAAACTAGGAAAAAGAAGGATAACAAACTAATCTTATTTTCCTCACAGCATGATATGGCAAGTTTTGAAACCAAACATATGACGGATAAGGCTAGTTTTGGAAACAACTGGTAATTTCTTATGAGAAAAAACAATCTATGTGACCATTTCTTGAAGAAACAGAAGAGATCATTAGGAGCAGGGTAAAAAACTGAACAGCACAAAATAAAAAACCAACATTTTCAAAAAAATGAATATGGCCAGTTTTGGAACTCACGTCCTCATTTATATGTCCAAAGTCTTTTTCTTTCTGGCCAGAAACGTCTCATATATTCACTGTGTTTCTTCTTCATCTCTTCTGTCCACTACCTTCCTGTTTCCTTTAGGAGTTTGTTCAAACTTCTGTTTTCTCTGTATTTCTGTTTTTTTTTTTCTCTGTATTTCTGTTTTTTTTTTCTCTGTATTTCATTCATTCTCTGCATTTCTCTGTCTGTCATGTCTTCTGTGGAGATGTTGAGTTTCTTTAGGCCTTCCAAGGTTTCCTTTACCCAGTTGGTTTACACTGTATTAGTCATCACTAGACATCGGATTATATGCATATGCAAATGTATGCATATGCAAATGTTTGCATATGCAAATGCATAAAACACTATTTTTATAGCATTATTGCATATTTTAGTTTTTCATTTATAGTGCTTATTTCAATAGTTAAATGTGTTTTGTATTACGCGTGAACGGTGGCGGACCGCAGCCAGTTACGTACCACGCGGCACCTCACACTCGTCAGCCCGATCTACTAGGCGAAAGCGTTTGCGGGATGTTTGCGGCAATTTTCGGATTGCTTGTCATTAAATCGGCCGCTGTGTTTGCAGAGGCGGATTCAGACTCGATTTTCAGTAAGGGCAATCAGTGTTGTGACTAAGAAAAAACATAGGTTTAAGCAAGATGCCGATTGCGAGCGTAGTGGCTCGCCGCCCAAAGTGGCTCGCCGCAGTGCCCGGTGAATTTTTTTTTAAAATTTCAAGGTCACGTGTCACGGGTCACGTAAACAAGTACCTCAAAATAAACCGTAATAATTACTTTAAAGGTGCATTTTCATGCGACGCTCGACGATGATTTCTAGCGTCAAATTCGGCCACGTGATGAGAATTTAAAATGCGCGCCATCTAGAAAAAATCTAGCGTCTTCTAGAAAAAAGCTAAATTTAGTTTAGCTTTTCTGCTGTTTTGAGCGTCAACGTACAATCACATCCATTATAATCGTTCGTTTAAGACATGATTTTCGCGATTAATTTTCTTTCTTTTTCGAATAGCATAATCAATACCTTCATTTACTATCGATTATTTCAGGTTCCATCTGCTCCAGGCGAAACTAAACCAAAAATGAGGTTCATATTGACGCTTAAATAATGTTAAAAGTCGCTGAGATAGATTCGGTAGGGTTATTAGACAAGATTAAAAGTACAGAATTAGGTTAGATTGTTATTGAATGATTTAAATTAAAAACCTAGCAAAATAAATTAACAGGCAATAACAAACAAGAAGAAATAATAACAGAAAAGAACAGACAAAACTAGACAAAATTAGGCAAGACCAGACAATACCAGGCAAGACCAGACAAGACTAGACAAAACCAGAGAAAACCAGACAAAAACCAGAAAATAACAGATAAGTCCAAAGAAAACCAGACCAGACCTGACAAAACTTAACAATACTACAAAGGTCAGATAAGACCAGACAAGACTAGATAACACTAGGCAAATCTAGACCATATTAGGCAAGACTAGTCAATACTAAGCGAAACTAGAGAGCGAAACGACTAGAGAAGATTAGATAAGCCAATGTTTATTCAATACATAAAACTGGGCAAGACAAGCGAGACTAGATCTTTCAAACAAGATTAGACTGCAAGAAAGGTTTAGATAAGTATGTACTAGACAAAACTAGACGACTAGACTAGACGAAATTAGAAATTAAAAATTGGCCATAAACGTTAGGGCGGATATACAGTTATTACGCTTATTAGCCGGATGATAAATTAGTTAGAAGTTTGTTTATAAATAAAAGTTATAACAAAAATGTACCGGACATGATTTTTTCGATTACTATATTCACAAAATTTCGATACTATCTAAATTGACGTTAGACGCTGGAATTTTTCGCTACAATTCTTGCTAGATGGCGCGTATTTTAAATTCTCATCACGTGACCGAATTTGACGCTAGAAATTTGCGTCGAGCGTCAGCATGAAAATACACCTAAATATTAAATTACACTTTTAAATAAAGTTTTATTGAAAACTAAAATTGCAGGGATTGCTAGTTTTTTTATAAAAAGAAAAAAAATTTTATATAAAACAACTTATTTTAAACTCTAATGATATTTTAAAACATTTTCATTTATAAATAAATCAACAAAATATAATATACTCGTAATAATCCAAACTAACTCAGATAACAAAATCTTGCCTGGGCAAATTTTATAGTTTATTTGCCTGGGCAAATTTTTCGATAACATTATCAACATTAATATTATTAATTATATTATTAATAGTAAACATTTATATCTTGATGTATATTTAAAAGACATAATCCATTCAAGCTCTTCTGTCATTCTTGTGCGCAACCAAGTTTTTAATATTCGCAAAGACGAAAAAAAATCTTTCAGCAGTTGCAACACTTACTGGTAGGCTTGCAAAAATAAGCAGCGATGTATGAATGATTGGAAAAATATCCTGGTCGTATTTATCAATGACTTCTCTATTCTAAAAAGGATTCTCTATTCTTTCCCAATTTTTAGACCAAAACTCCCATTCTCCTTGCAACATTAGCTCAACCTGAAATTATTGATACCCCAAAAGTGAATGATATTTTTTGGATATCTTTTACCACAGTTAATCTGTATTTTAAAGTATTTTCTTTGTTTGTAAATACTTTGGGCATGAGGTTATTTAGCTCATAACATTCCAATGACTGTTGAGAAAAACGTGATTTTATATCAATAACTTTATGTTCTAGAGGTGGAATATACAAAGATTTTCTATAATAGTCTTCTGGGTTATCGGCTGAATAATTTTCTCTATTTCGTTGTCTTTTTACAAGACGAGGCAAACGTATTTATAAACAGCATCAATTTCGGAAACTAAAGCGGTTGCATTTGAGTATATAAGAGCAAATGTGTTTTCACAGTTTTTTCTCTTATTCTCTAATATCTGTATTATATAATCTATCGTTTAAGACGACTTGCTTAAACACATCTGAGGCGACTGTAATAATCTACTCAACGGTGCAGTCGTTTTCAATATATCAGTCATTGCTATAAGAGCTATAATAATATCAGATTGAGATAATGACGCTAAAAGTGTAGTGGCCGTAAAACTGCTGTTGTTATCATTTTGATGAATATGAAGGATGAAATAAGTTGTGATGCTTCCATTATATTAGGCAAAGCAATTTGAAATTGTAGAAACGAATCATATCTCACAACCCATCGCGTTTCAGATAAACTGCTTAATTGTCCACCTAATTTTTATTTAAAAATCAAATTTCTTTTTGCTGATAGATTAAAAAATGCTATAGCAGATTTAATTATTCCAACAGCATTTCTGACAGTATTAATTTCAGTAGATTTAGATATTGAATCATGCAATCCATGATTAAAACGAGGGCATCTAGAAGCATTTATAGCAGCATACAGAATGTCTGTAACTGCCCAGCTACTTACGCAGTCATGATGCTAAAACTATCAGTTCCAATCCCAACACAATTGTTAATATCTAAGGCTAAACTATTTATTAATTTCACAACAATTTCTCCAAGAACTTTTCCATTTAGCTTTGCTTCTGAACTGCTAGTCTGCTAGTGTCATGCTTTGTTTCTAGATGTGAATCCAGTGCATCCACAAATGTTATAAAGTCTTCTCTTAATCAATTAAACCGACTTATCTTAAAGTCGGTTTAATTGATTAGGTATTTCTTTATCAGGATTTTGTTATGATAAGTGAAGAAAACATTTACCTTTCAGAACATTATCTATATGGTACTTATTTTTTCATGATGCAATAGAATATTGTTACTACCAGAGCCTGTGATTTTCTTAAAATCTTTCAATGCCTTTGTAACCATACGGTTTACAATATTTGTTTTGTTATGGCCTGTTTTTCCGTGCATAAACAACACGCAATATTTACAAAAAAGTCCTTGGCTTAATGGTGAATATACTAACCAATGATATTTTTGTACATGATGCCAAGATAAATACCGTTTTATTTGCTTTGTTGCTCCGTCTTCATTTTTGTATAACTATGTTCTAGAAAGTAGCACTTTTGAAAGTCATCCATCGGTTTTCCTATAAAAAGGCCATGAGAATAAAATCACATGAGATGTTAGGTTAGGTTTTTAAGGTCGGTTGCAAATCACTTAAATCTGTAGAATGAGAAAGTCCGAGTTCTGTTTTTTTTTTCATTTTCGACTAAAAACGATCTAATTTCAATATTGTCTTAATTTTCGATATTATCGGTCGTCAGCAAATGTTAATTTAATGGAATTGATTCATTTGCTTCTTCTTGTTCAGCATTGTCGCGCACATCAAAATTTGCTTTTTTGAAATAAGAATCCAACGTTTTATTTTACTCATGGCTAATGGTATATTTTATTTTGAGAATCCTACTACAGTATTAAAACATAATGTAAATGTAATTTCATTATATATATATATATATATATATATATATATATATATATATATATATGTATATATATATATATATATATATATATATATATATATATATATATATATATATATATTTATATATATCTTATTTTATTATTAGGGTTCCGTAACGAAAACGGAACCCTTATAGGGTCACTTTGTTGTCCGTCTGTCTATCTGTCTGTCTGCCTGTTTGTCCGTCTGTCTGTCAAGACTATTTTTCTCAGCAATGCGTAGAGGTAACCAGTTGAAATTTGTACCAAATACTCGGGTCTGCGGTCTCTTTCAGCTGTGAAAAAATCAAACTTGTAAGTCAACGCGATCGAAAGATATGACCGTTTAGGTCGCATATTTTGCGATTTCACAAGGGAATCAAAACCTATAGGGTACTTCCCGTTGAGCTAGAATCATGAAATTTGGCAAGAAGCGGTGTCTTGCAGCACATGTAAAGGGAAAAATCTGAAAACCGTAAATATGTAGTTTAATTACAAGAAAAATCCGAATTTACTATTAGAAACTTATGAAAATACACTAATGTTGTCGTAGTGGTATTGTCAGGCTCCAGAAGCATATGGGTTGCATACAGTTAGGTCCTCCTCGGTTAGGTCCGAAGGTTAAAAAGTATGTGTTGGCACAAAGCTGTTTATTCTGAATTTTCTATGTTTATATTCGTTATGCATTTCATCACGTACGCTCTATATACATAACATATACAGGGTATATATTATGTCTAAATTTTGCTTGTGTATAACCGACATGTGACATACTCAAGTCCCGTAAGATCCTGTATATATTATATTTCGTCTAATTTTTCTTTATAATCTACATATACTTAAATCACGTACGCCCTATATTTTTTGGTAGTCAATTGCCCAAAAGCAGTCAATTGAACAACTGATTGTTAAGAGTATCGAACTAGATCTAGAAATAGTTGATATATTAGTTTATATTAGATCTAGAAATAAGTGTAATAACTAAAATAAGTAAGTTTTCTTTTTATAAGTTTAAAAATATTCGCGTTATTTACAAAAAATACCCTGTATACCTCTATACAGGGTATATAGGTTTACAGGCAAAATTGAGCAGTAAAAACAAATAGTGAAGTTCCAGAACACCTAAACACTCATAGTGAATGGGGGATGTATGGTAATAAAATATAGGGTAGAATTCCATCGTACGACAGCGACATCTTGAGGTTATGCTTGCAGCGGTACTAAGATGGTTGTGATTTCTGGAGGGCCACTTGTCAAGTTAACTGAATGTGCTTGCTACGTCCTCCACAAAAAAAAGATACCTTACTTACAAGTTTGTACGGAACCCTCGGTGCGCGAGTCACAACTCGCACTTGGCCGGTTTTTTTATTAACTTCTGAAACTAGTGTTCATTAAAATATAAACTTAAAAATACTAGAATGTAATAATGCTAGAATGAGTGGGTCAAAAATAACGTACGTTATAAGACTTATCAGCTTTTCGCACAATTAGATTATTTGATAGTACAAATGAAAAACAAATATTTAAAAATTATTTATTTTTAAAAATTAAAAAATCCAGTTATTATATTCTCAGTCCGGGCAATTGCCCTCATTGCCCCTCGCTGGATCCGCCACTGTGTGTTTGTATACCTACGAAAATCTTGTTTTTGTTGAAATAATGCCGCCAGTAAAAAAGACTTTAATGGAATCTTGGATTAAAAATTACCCAGACCAATTTACAACTGATGGCACTGATTTTCTGCAAGGTTTGTGACAAGCGAATACCTTCATCAAAAAAATACCAGATCGATCAATATGTCAGTACTGCTTCCCATATATATCTGCAAGATAGAAACCAAAAAGTCGTTCAAAAGTTGGTCAAAAACCAAAAACTGCTGATTCCAATTTCGCCTTGTAATTCGGATACTACAAAGAAAATAGAATTCAACAAAGATTTATGCGAGTTATTTTTTGCGTGCAATATTCCTTTTCATCAATTGAATAACGATATATGCCAAAGATTCCTTAAGAGGTATTCTACTAATCAGAGAATTCCTGAAGAATACACGATTCGAAAAAACTACCTGTCATCAATCTACGAAGAACTGCTAAGTGAAACTTACGCACTGATCTTTCAAACAATTTAATATGGATCTCAGCCGATGAAACGACAGATTCATGTGGACGTTATATAGCGAATTTGATTTTTGGAAAATTATCCAAAGAGCCCTCCACTATTAATTCAAGCCAGCTGGAATTTGAGGATCCTTTAATCAAACAAAATATTGCTCTAATTGTAATACATTTCAGCAATATTCTCGACGCCATTGAGAGACTAGAAACTAAAAACCTTCCTCTGTGCAAGTCCTTGCAAATATTGGAAACAATGATTGAACAGAGCAACGACCTTCCGAGTTCACTATCGGAAAAGGTCCGTGTCAGAGTAAATGCTATTCTATATAAAAACCCGGGTCTTGAAGGAATAAATAAAGTAAACGGATTTATCAAAGGCACCAGCCAAACTCTTCCTGAAGAGGTTTTTGCAGAAATGACTCTAAATTTCAAGTTCTGTCCAGTAACGTCAGTGGACGTAGAGAGGTCATTTTCAACCTACAAATTAATATTAAGTGACAAACGTCACAAGTTGGTCATAGTCTCACCGACCTTCGCAGCAGCAACAGGAACACGTTCATTCCGACAACCCTCAACGAAGCCGCAGCAGCAATGAATCTCGACCCCGTCTACCTGGTCACCCTGGACGACAGCCTCATCGACCAAATGCTAAATTACATAATGAAAAGGAGAAAGACCCAAGTTGACAACGAGAAACCCCAGGAAACCGCCGCCGAGAAGACAACCGAAGCCGCCGCTGAGAAGACAACCGAAGCCGCCGCCGAGAAGATAACCGAATCCGCCGCCGAGAAGACAACCGAAGCCGCCACCGAGAAGACAACCGAAGCCGCCGCCGAGAAGACAACCGAAGCCGCCCCAAGGAAAACTACCGATGCCGCCCCCAAAAGCCGATGTTCGCGCACCGAGGGTTCCGTACAAACTTGTAAGTAAGGTATCTTTTTTGTGTGGAGGACGAAGCAAGCACATTCAGTTAACTTGCCAAGTGGCCCTCCAGAAATTCGTACAACTGAAGCCGCCCAAAAGAGAACAACTGAAGTCGCCCCCAAGAGAACAACTGAAGCCCCCGAGAGAACAAATGAAGCAGACCCCAAAAGAGCAACTGAAGCCGCCCCATGGAGAAGAGTCACACCGATGGACACGTACAGCCCCACCGAAGCCGCCCCCAAGCGTAAACCCGACCAGGAGGAAGAGGAAACCATCAAGTCAAGAAAAAAGCCAAACTGGAGAAGACCAAGCACATCAGGACCGCAGGTCACTGGAGAACAACCGCAGAAGAATCAACCAAGGAAGCCGACAACCCCACGAAGACAACAGGACCCAGCTGTAGTCAAGTAAAACCACCAAAGAAAAATAAAGGATCCCATATCAAGTTTGCTCTAGAAAATCTAGTAAAATATTTAATTGTATATTGTCACAAGAACTACAACCGCATATTGTAAAAAATCAGAAAATTCCAATAATAAATAGTATTTTCATTATTCATATTTTGTGCATATTTCGTCCATTTTTGTTGCATATTTCGCTCATTTTTAGTGCATATTTCGCCCATTTTTTAGTGCATATTTTGGCATGTTGATAGTGCATATAATCTGATGTCTAGTCATCACTATGTTAAAAAAAATTCTTGTTAAATCTGTTTTCATTCATCCTATATGTGTCCATAGAATTTTGCCCTTCTTTTCCTGATGTTGTTTGTAATCGTCTCTGTCTGTTTGTACAGTTCTTTTGTTGGTCTCTTTATCCAGATCCCCTCTTTCTGAACCGGCCCGTAGTCTTTTTGGTATCTAGTATTTTCCTCTCTTGTTTTTCTATCTCCGTGATCTTCGTTCGTCCCTTGATTACCGTTTCTGAGGCATACAAGGCCTGTGGTAGAACTACTGTATTATAGTGTCTTAATTTAGTATTGATAGAGATACTCCTTTTGTTGTAGTGGTTCCATGTAGGTCTGTATGCTTGTTGTAGTTTTGCGATACTTTCTTCATTGGATTTTATGTTCAGTCCTGTTTTCTGTATAATTTCTCCCAGGTATTTTAAATTTTCTATTTGTGTTGTCTTTCCATACTTAGTAATCAGTGGGTGTCGGTCTGTAGATTTTATATATAAAATCCACAGACAGACACTGACACTAGATATATACACACACACAAATGAGTGGCCTAGAATCTAAACCCGCAATCTCCAATTTTGACTAAAAAAAGTTGCATACGTCAAGTTTTTTGTACATTTCTGATCTACTAGAATATGTTTTCAGTGAGTACCAAATATGGCAAAATCCTATGTAAAATCGGCTTTAAAACTTTTGCTCAGAAACAAAACCGGCAATCTCCGTGACACTTTCAACATCAAAGACGGAAATCTCCATTTTGGCCAATTAGAGATGGTGGTGGAGTTCACGTGATTACCAATTCTGCACGTGCGTTATGTTTCGTGCTACAAACCTTGTTTATGCTTAGTTTAGTGAACAATATGGAATTGAATGCTGCAATTGAAGTGTTTGTGTCTCCTGTTGAGCCAAATAGGGCTCGAGAAAGAATTCGAGATCCAACGACATGGAAAAGTAATGTGCGTAAAAGTGCCAGATAAATTATTTATCTTGTAGTAAATACTTTCATACAATGGCTCATGATGTGTATAGTAATCTAAAAAATATGAAATATTTTACATTATAGATACTCTTCAAAACAATTACCAGAATATCCAACCTGCGGTCATAATACAAAATCATATCAATGTGCATCGTTGACTATGAAAGAAATTAAAGAATTTCATACCGCATTTTACGCAACAAAAGATAAACTTTTGCAAGATGCGTTTATTTTAAAGTATTGCACGGTTGAGGTGTGCAGGCGTCATCGTCCCAAAAATGAGGAACACAAGGCAAAAGCTACAACTGTAAAATGCTTTGTAAGAAATTCTTTAAAAGAGAACATTCCTGTTTGCCAGTCGTCGTTTTTAAAAATATTAATTATTACAAAACATCGCTTGTCACACGTCATGAAAAGTTTTGAGTACCGGCCAAGCACCAACTGAAAAAAGAGGGGGAGACAGGAAAACTCCTAAATTCGAAATGAAACAAGCGGCTGTTCAAAAGTTTATTAACAATTTTAAGTGCATTTAATCTCATTACTGCCGTTCATCTAACAAGAGATCTATCTACCTTCCTTCAGATTTATTTATCCAAAAAAATGTATAAAATGTATGATGCGCAGTCTCCTCCAGAGGAAAAAGTAAAGCTGTCGTATTTTCGAACAATTTTTAACACAAAGTACAATTTGAGTTTTACAACACCTCGCACTGATGTGTGCTCTACTTGTCTACAACTTACAGAAAAAATAAAACGCTGTGCAGAAGAAGAAGAAAAGAAGAAGTTATCAACCGATAAAAAAAATCACAAACTAAGGGCAGATGCTTTTTTTTAACTATTAAGAGAAGATAGAGATGACTTGGTGACAATATCGTTTGACTGCCAAAAGAACTTGGTTCTTCCAAAAGTACCAGATCAAAGTGCCTACTACTCAAGGCAGCTGTACATGTACAACTTACAATTGTACAGGGTACATCCAAATCTAAACTTGGCAAAGAAAATGCTTTCTCCTATTACTGGACAGGAAATGAATATGGTAAAGGTTCCAATGAGATAGCATCCGCTGTGTTTGATAGGCTTAATAAAATATATTTCAGAAGTAACCAAAATATTACTGTTAGGTTAATAACAAATGGATGCAGCGGTCAAAACAAGAATAGTGTTCTTATTGGAATGTGTTGTAAGTGGTTGGCAGCTGATTCTCCATTGAATGTTGACAAGTTGAAAGTTGTCTTCCCAGTAGTAGGCCACTCCAAAGGCGCCAAACTTGAAGTAATAACACAACCTGAAAAATATCTATAACTATTTTCAAAAATTGAAACAGTTACCCATTTGGGTAAAGAATGCATTGTTTATGATTGGAAAAAAATGTTAAAGATGTTTTAATACTCCCGGGAACAAGATACTTTCAATTTAAAGAAACCAAACGAATTTATCTTAAGAGGTGTCGGACTGGTAATATTCTAGTAAGAGGTGAACTTTATTACCAAAACGATCTACAGGTCTTTAAAGGAATCACAAAAAGGGGAAAACAGCCAAGAATGATAAACCCTGATCAAATAAGCAGCGGTCTTCAGCAGCTTAACAACCTCAGATTAATTGATGTAAATACTTACCAAACACTTTGGGAATAATTGGCGAAATTTGGAAGAACTTCAATTTTATGATGATATTATTCCTGCCGAAATGCCAAGAAATCAAAATGACAATCCAGATGAATTGTTAGAAACCCAAGAACTAACTCCACAATGAAGATGATGTTAATTGCGAATTTATCCCAGAAATTCCAATGGTTTTAATATAAACAGGATTTTGTTTAATCACTATTTTCTGTATTGTTAATTTACAAATTTCTATTATTTTTTATTTTTATTCTATGTAAATGTTTTGAATAAAGTTTTGGTTTTGCATTGACGTCGCATTTTATTGCTTATTTTATCGCAACTTTATCCATTTCAGTAACAAAATCGGCAATCTCCTACTTTTGGAAACAAAGGCGGCAATGTCCATATTTAATTATTTAATTTTGAATAATTCTTACGAGTTGTAGGTATAATATATAATTCATTATTGCTTCTACTCATATTAACTTTAGCATAATATAAACTCCTTCCCTTTAATACCAATAATAAAGTCATAGCAGTTTTTCCTTAATATCTCGAAACTATGAAAGTGGGAGATTGCCGGTTTTGATTCTAGGCCCCTCATATATATATATATATATATATATATATATATATATATATGTATATATATATATATATACATATATATATATATATATATATAAATATATATATATATATATATATATATATATATATATATATATGAGGGGCCTAGAATCAAAACCGGCAATCTCCCACTTTGTTGCGATAAAATAAGCAATAAAATTGCACATGATAATTTTTCAAGTTGCGATAAAATAAGCAATAAAATGCGACGTCAATGCAAAACCAAAACTTTATTCAAAACATTTACATAGAATAAAAATAAAAAATAATAGAAATTTGTAAATTAACAATACAGAAAATAGTGATTAAACAAAATCCTGTTTATATTAAAACCATTGGAATTTCTGGGATAAATTCGCAATTAACATCATCTTCATTGTGGAGTTAGTTCTTGGGTTTCTAACAATTCATCTGGATTGTCATTTTGATTTCTTGGCATTTCGGCAGGAATAATATCATCATAAAATTGAAGTTCTTCCAAATTTCGCCAATTATTCCCAAAGTGTTTGGTAAGTATTTACATCAATTAATCTGAGGTTGTTAAGCTGCTGAAGACCGCTGCTTATTTGATCAGGGTTTATCATTCTTGGCTGTTTTCCTCTTTTTGTGATTCCTTTAAAGACCTGTAGATCGTTTTGGTAATAAAGTTCACCTCTTACTAGAATATTACCAGTCCGACACCTCTTAAGATAAATTCGTTTGGTTTCTTTAAATTGAAAGTACCATGTTCCCGGGAGTATTAAAACATCTTTAACACTTTTTTCCAATCATAAACAATGCATTCTTTACCAAAATGGGTAACTGTTTCAATTTTTGAAAATAGTTATAGATATTTTTCAGGTTGTGTTATTACTTCAAGTTTTTTTTATATTTTTCTCAATGTGGCCCAACACCCTATCAGCAGGTAAAAAGGAGTGGCCTACTACTGGGAAGACAACTTCCAACTTGTCAACATTCAATGGAGAATCAGCTGCCAACCACTTACAACACATTCCAATAAGAACACTATTCTTGTTTTGACCGCTGCATCCATCTGTTATTAACCTAACAGTAATATTTTGGTTACTTCTGAAATATATTTTATTAAGCCTATCAAACACAGCGGATGCTATCTCATTGGAACCTTTACCATATTCATTTTCTGTCCAGTAATAGGAGAAAGCATTTTCTTTGCCAAGTTTACATTTTGATGTACCCTGTACAATTGTAAAGTTGTACATGTACATCTGCCTTGAGTAGTAGGCACTTTGATCTGGTACTTTTGGAAGAACCAAGTTCTTTTGGCAGTCAAACGATATTGTCACCAAGTCATCTTAGTTTGTGAATTTTTTTATCGGTTGATAACTTCTTCTTTTCTTCTTCTTCTGCACAGCGTTTTATTTTTTCTGTAAGTTGTAGACAAGTAGAGCACACATCAGTGCGAGGTGTTGTAAAACTCAAATTGTACTTTGTGTTAAAAATTGTTCGAAAATACGACAGCTTTACTTTTTCCTCTGGAGGAGACTGCGCATCATACATTTTATACATTTTTTTGGATAAATAAATCTGAAGGAAGGTAGATAGATCTCTTGGTAGATGAACGGCAGTAATGAGATTAAATGCACTTAAAATTGTTAATAAACTTTTGAACAGCCGCTTGTTTCATTTCGAATTTAGGAGTTTTCCTGTCTCCCCCTCTTTTTTCAGTTGGTGCTTGGCCGGTACTCTCAAAATTTTTCATGACGTGTGACAAGCGATGTTTTGTAATAATTAATATTTTTAAAAACGACGACTGACAAACAGGAATGTTCTCTTTTAAAGAATTTCTTACAAAGCATTTTACAGTTGTAGCTTTTGCCTTGTGTTCCTCATTTTTGGGACGATGACGTCTGCACACCTCAACCGTGCAATACTTTAAAATAAACGCATCTTGCAAAAGTTTATCTTTTGTTGCATAAAATGCGGAATGAAATTCTTTAATTTCTTTCATAGTCAACGATGCACATTGATATGATTTTGTATTATGACCGCAGGTTGGATATTCTGGTAATTGTTTTGAAGAGTATCTATAATGTAAAATATTTCATATTTTTTAGATTACTATACACATCATGAGCCATTGTATGAAAGTATTTACTACAAGATAAATAATTTACCTGGCACTTTTACGCACATTACTTTTCCATGTCGTTGGATCTCGAATTCTTTCTCGAGCCCTATTCGGCTCAACAGGAGACACAAACACTTCCATTGCAGCATTCAATTCCATATTGTTCACTAAACTAAGCATAAACAAGGTTTGTAACACGAAACATAACGCACGTGCAGAATTGGTAATCACGTGATCTCCACCACCATCTCTAATTGGCCAAAATGTAGATTTCCGTCTTTGATGTTGAAAGTGTCACGGAGATTGCCGGTTTTGTTTCTGAGCAAAAGTTTTAAAGCCGATTTTACATAGGATTTTGCCATATTTGGTACTCACTGAAAACATATTCTAGTAGATCAGAAATGTACAAAAAACTTGACGTATGCAACTTTTTTTAGTCAAAATTGGAGATTGCGGGTTTTGATTCTAGGCCCCTCATTTGTGTGTGTGTGTATATATCTAGTGTCAGTGTCTGTCTGTGGATTTTATATATAAAATCTACATACCGACACCCACTGATTACTAAGTATGGAAAGACAACACAAATAGAAAATTTAAAATACCTGGGAGAAATTATACAGAAAACAGGACTGAACATAAAATCCAATGAAGAAAGCAAATGAAGATCGCAAAACTACAACAAGCATACAGACCCACACGGAACCACTACAACAAAAGGAGTATCTCTATCAATACTAAATTTAGACACTATAATACAGTAGTTCTACCACAGGCCTTGTATGCCTCAGAAACGGTAATCAAGGGACGAACGAAGATCACGGAGATAGAAAAACAAGAGAGGAAAATACTAAGAAAGATACCAAAAAGACTACGGGCCGGTTCAGAAAGAGGGGATCTGGATAAAGAGACCAACAAAAGAACTGTACGAACAGACAGAGACGATTACAAACAACATCAGGAAAAGAAGGGCAATATTCTATGGACATATATATAGGATGAATGAAAACAGATTTAACAAGAATTTTTTTAACATAGTGATGACTAGACATCAGATTATATGCACTATCAACATGCCAAAATAAGCACTAAAATGGGCGAAATATGCACTAAAAATGGGCGAAATATGCAACAAAAATGTGAAATATGCACAAAATATGAATAATGAAAGTACTATTTATTATTGGAATTTTCTGATTTTTTACAAAATGCGGTTGTAGTTCTTGTGACAATATACAATTAAATATTTTACTAGATTTTCTAGAGCAAACTTGATATGGGATCCTTTGTTTTTCTTCGGTGGTTTTACTTGACTACAGCTGGGTCCTGTTGTCTTCGTGGGGTTGTCGGCTTCCTTGGTTGATTCTTCTGCGTTAGTTCTTCTGCGGTTGTTCTCCAGTGACCTGCGGTCCTAATGTGCTTGGTCTTCTCCAGTTTGGCTTTTTTCTTGACTTGATGGTTTCCTCTTCCTCCTGGTCGGGTTTACGCTTGGGGGCGGCTTCGGTGGGGCTGTACGTGTCCATCGGTGTGACTCTTCTCCATGGGGCGGCTTCAGTTGCTCTTTTGGGGTCTGCTTCATTTGTTCTCTCGGGGGATTCAGTTGTTCTCTTGGGGGCGACTTCAGTTGTTCTCTTTTGGGCGGGTTCAGTTGTACGAATTTCTGGAGGGCCACTTGTCAAGTTAACTGAATGTGCTTGCTTCGTCCTAAAGATACCTTACTTACAAGTTTGTAAGTAATATAAACTCCTTCCCTTTAATACCAATAATAAAGTCATAGCAGTTTTTCCTTAATATCTCGAAACTATGAAAGTGGGAGATTGCCGGTTTTGATTCTAGGCCCCTCATATATATATATATATATATATATATATATATATATATATATATATATATATATATATATATATATATATATATATATATATATATATATATATTATTAGTTTTGTTTGTATTTAAAAAATTAGTTATACTGAAGATGTTAACTTAGTTTAACAACTACGAAATTTACTCATTTATATTGCAAATATAATTTTTGAAGAAAAGAACTCTTTCAGAAGAACTTTCAAATAGATTGGATGTTGCAATCGGGGCTGTCTCTGCTTTTCTTTTTGAAATTAAGGTATCAAAATTTTGTAAATAACTTCATGTGAGTTGTGTTGTACATAACCCATAAAAACTTGTTTAGATTTGCGCGGCAAAATGTTTCGTTTAGTTATTATGAAAGGAATGTGAAAATAATTGTTTTACAGCGAATTTAATGCATTGTGAAAATACTAAAAATACACAATTAAAAATCCATTAAGATGTCTGAAGGTCTACCTCCAGAAATATTAGAATCAAAGTTAGAAGAAAACCAGCACATAGAGAAGATTTCTAGCACCCTTATCAAAGTCCACCCAAATAAAGTAGATAGAGTTAATTTAGAAACAACTCTGGAGAAGTTTGACTGTCCGAGTTCAAAAGAGAAATTTGACTGTCCAAGTCCAAAGATAGAACTAGAAAAAGAAAATAAACTGAAATCTCGAAGAAAGTTAAGATTGAAGAAAAGGCATAGAAGCCCAGATCCAATTATTAATTCAATTTCAGACTTAATGTCCACTAGCCTAAATATAGTTTCTCCCGAAAAAACTGTTTTAAGTGAAGATGTAAAAGAAACTAAACAAGATGCAAGTGTTGAATTGGGGATATGTATAGATGTGCAATTAGATAAATCTATTGAAGAGATTCGATCAAAATCTAGTCCAAATGGTAAAAGGAAATCATCCAGTCCAAAGCATCTAAAAAGTAAATTTAAAGAATGTAGTCAACAGACAAAATTAAGTGGATTTGTTCAAGTCAAACCACTAAATAAAGAAATAAAGATGAATGAAGAAGACAGGTTAGTTTTTTAATTTAATTATTAAGTACCAGGTACTGTATATACCAGGCATGTGCAACTTAATCAAGAAAAAATATCCAGATAAACAAATATCAGATCAAATCGGGTCCAAGACTTAATAATTCAAATTTATGAGGCACTAAGCAAGAGAAACTCCTAGTTTTATTTTAAGGAAATAATATTGTAATACTGTAGCCTTCCCTAAAACCTGTTTGGAATTTAGGTAAAATGTTAAACTATGCTGTTTTATTTGATTGTTGAATTTGATGATTATTTCTAAGATTTTTGAGATTGTTGGCAAGATACTTATTGCCTCAGATGACTGAGTTCAGTGGGGTTTTGTTTCTTCAGTGATGCCATAGTCAGTGCCCCAGGAAAGACCCCATCCAATAGGCAACTATTTATTATATTGGTGATGAAGGGTAGTAAGTCATCAGCTTTGGCTCCCCAACTCATTATGGGTCTTGGCCTCCTCTAGATTTTTTTCCATTCCAATCTATTCCAGGCCTTAGCTTTCCATCCGGTCACCTTCATTGCTATTAGATTCTCCTGCACTTGGCCCAGATATCTTGTTTTGGGCCTGTCCCATGTTCTTTTCCCTACTGGTCTATGTCGTGTAATAAGTTTTGCTGGTTCTGAATCCTTCATTCGTTTGATATGTTCTATCCATCTTAATCTAGCTATTTTTATAGTACGAACTACATCCGTGTGTTCGTAAAGGTGATACAGCTCATGGTTGTATCGCCGTCTCCATTCTCCGTTTTCCTGTACGCCTTTATATATGTGTCTTAGAATATTTCTTTCGAAACATCCCAAAATTTTTTCTTCCTTCTTGGTTAGGGTCCAGGTTTCGGCTGCGTGTATCAGTACATGTCTTATTAGGCTTCTATAGATTTGGCATTTGGTTCTTCTGGATATAGTCTCAGATTTTAGGTGTCGCATTAGTCCATAATATTGTTCTATTTGCAAGGTATAGTCTTCTTTTTATCTCTTTGTTGCAGCTGTTGATGCAAGCGTTCTCCTCAAACTGTATTTTAGACATGCGGAATTACTTAAAGAATCGTTCTTCATCAGATTCCAGTTTCTGCATTATTGTATGGTATTCTCCAACTTTTCCTCTTTGTTTATTTATCTCATGAACCCAATATCTTCTTAACTTTATTCATATTCATTTAAAAATAGTAAACTCAATAAATCATCATCTTCCTCAAACTCGTTATCAGAATCAGAAAATATGACTTATAGACACACTAGTGCACCTTCTGAGAAATTACAACAGCGTCTGATGCAAAATTTACTTGGCATACCCGGGACGAGTGTGCACACCAATTCTCCCACTTTGTATCGCATACATTGTATACGTGGGACCAGTGTGTCTCTACCTTTATGACGCACTAGTGCACCTTCTGAGAAATTACAACAACGTCTGATGCAAAATTTACGTTGTATACTCTGGGATTTGTATACGCTGGGACGAGTGTGCACACCAATTCTCCCACGTAGCATCGCATACGTTGTGTACGTGGGTCCAGTGTGTCTCTATAATTTAAAATCTGTGTTTTTTCTATAATTTCAACCTGAATTGATTTCCAAATGTCAAAAATGCGCACAAAAATCATGTTTTTATCATAAATATTTCTAAATATAGTAGGGTCACTTTTTGTAGATTTCTGTCTAAAACGCCGTAAATTTGCAAGAATCTCGGTTTTGTCATTTTATTAATTGAATAGACATACGAAACTTCTGATTATAAAAAAGTTATGGATTGTATCCAGTACAGAAAATAATATATAATAATAATATAAAAATAATTTTTTTTTCTGTTAATATAACAATTATGTCACCAAAAGATTGTCTTAGTTATATAGTTTTTAAAATATGACCAATCATTCTCGACTGACCAACAACTGTACTATTTACCACTATTCAAAATTTGTACGTTCACAACTCATTTGCTTTTTGAAATTCAGGTATCTGAATACAAGAATAAAGGTGAGACACACTGGTCCCACGTACGCAACTTATGCAACGCATTGCGATATCTGTACTCTTGATTTTAGATGAAAAACTATGCCATAGAAACACACTTATCGTATGCAACGCAATCACACGCCTCACACGCAAGGTCGATCTGTTATGTCCAAATGGAAGTGGAGGGCCTAGAAGGAACCATCTTTCTCTACTTGATGTAATCTAGGTTAACCTAGATTTAATCTAGATTAGATTATGGATTTTAATATTCGTTTGAAAATTTACTTTCTACGTCTGTTTTTTTGTTTAGTGTCGTGAGTTGTTGCCATAGTAACAAGAAACAGAAATCGTTTAATAGTGAAACTCCATTTTATTTACATTGGACTTTTACGCACGATTTGGATACTTTTAGAGACGATTATAATAATGGCACCCTTCATATACAATAATGTATTTATTAATGTGTTCATTTTACTGTGTGAGTAGATAAAGGCTTTTTCATAATCTATAAACGTCAGATATAATACGGATTCTATTATATCGTTCTATTATTATACTCTCTATTAAAATCGTTGGATATTTCAATTATAATTTTCGTCGTTAGTATTAGTGCCATTATTATTAGTGCCATTATTATTATTAGGGCCATAGCTTTTCTAAATCCAGCCTGTTCGCTTGGTTGGTATTCGTCGAACTTTCTCTCTAGTCTGTTGGTAATTATTGTTGTCAGTAATTTATATACACATGACATTAGACTGATTGGCATAAGATTTTGTTGATACCCCTTTTTTTGTAGATTACGATCACATTAGATTTTTTTCATTGTTTTAGTATTTTCCATGTCTTTAGGCATTTGTTTATTTGTTTAGTAATTTCCTTTATTAGATTCTCTCCTCTTTCTCGTATCATTTTCACCATGATATTGTCTCCTCCAGTTGCTTTATTGGAATTCATATTGTTCAAAGTAGTTTTTACTTCCTCTCTAGAATGTCTTCTGGTCCTACATTTTGTATTTTCCTCCCTAAAGTGTCAACATCTCTCTTTGGTGGTGTTTTTGATTAATAAAGGTTTAAAATTAATAAAATTCTGCTTTCTTTATTGTATAGCGAATACCCTATATTTTCTTTCTTCATGTATTTCTTTTGAGGCATTTCATACATTCATTATTTTGTATTACTTGTTTCTCTTGTGTTTTTGTTCTTTGTTTTCTTATGCTCCGTGTATTTCCCTGTTGGCTTCTGCATATTTGGGAGTTGCTTTTTTATTTTCTTAGGCTAGTAGTTTTCTATCTTCTATGAGGTTCTTTGTTTCTTCATCAATAAGTTACTCCCTTTGTGTTTTTCATGGAACCTTGGATTGTAAATATTTTACCGACTCCTGTATTGCTATCTCGTTGCCAGATTCAATGTTCAAGTATGTTTTTGCTAGCTTCATTTATTATTTCTTCATACCAGGTGTGCAATTGAAAGCGAAACAGAGGGATTTTCGAATAGTTAAGATGAATTCTCAAAAAATGCTCGAACACGTCAACTTTGTGAGGGGAAGAACACCTTTTACAAAAAAAAAAATTGTAGCCAAATCACTTAATCCGTTCGCGCTGGGACCGCAACCCCTACAATTTTAAATCGCACGATGGGGTAAGTTATACCCCATTTGAAAGCCCGTTTAGCCCTGGATACTAAATGGCTAACATTTTCTAAATCTATCAATTTGTTTTCGAGATTATTTAATTTCGTGTTTTGAACGCGTTGATAATTTCGTTTATCTCGTTGAATGGAAATTCAATTGTTCAGTCTGCTATTACTGGGAAAAGTGTAGAAAAAAAACATAACCATTCAAGGCCAGAAATTTTTTTTCTGACGTTCGTGTTTTTGTTTTTCGGTAAAACCGGAGATTTATGCATGTAAAACCCTCCCTTTTTTTAATATAGTGTGCATGCGCAAATGAATGGGTGGCAGATACATGCACAAATCTCCTTTTTTCTTTCATTTTGGCAGTTTTTGTAAGGACAGATTGAACAATTGGACTGCCTTTCAACGACATAAACGAAAATCGCGTTCATAACTTGAAATTAAATAATCTCGACAACAAATTGATAAATTTGGAAAATGTTAACCATTTAGTATTCAGTGCAAAGAGGGCTTTCAAATGAGGTATCACTTACCCCACCGTGCCATTTAAAATTTCAGAGGTTGAGTGATTTGACTATAAATTTTCTTGAAAAGGTGTCCCCCTCACAAACACAGTTGATGTGTCCATGCATAAAGAATCAATCTTTAACTATCCGAAAATCCCACAAATTTTTAATGGCCTTGAATTATTATGATGTTCTCGAAGTTCTTTTGTTGATTTGTTCTTTGTCATGTTTTTTTTTTCAATTTTATTACGAATGGCAAACATTGCTCTAGCAAACCTGTGGTCACTGCCTGTATTCAACTTATTTAAAGGGGTGACATCTTGAATGACATCCTTCCTGTCTGCGAGTATATAATCTATTTCATTCTTTGTATTCCCATCTGGGGATATCCATGTCCATTTTCTTTGAGGTCTCTTTTTGAGGAAAGAGTTCATGGAATGCAGATTGTTTTCACACAAAAAGTTCATCATGGTATCCAATCTTTGAATTCTTAAATTGATTTGGTGCTTTTGACTTAACTTGTACAAGAAACATTTTTTTTTATTACATGAGTAAATTTAATTGATTCTGCTCACAAATTTTGTTAATATAGATATAATACCTACAGTGGAATACACACAAATCTCCAGTATTGAAGTTTTTACTACATAGTTCCAATTTGATTCTACTGAAAACACTTAAATTTGGTCCAACCATAGTTGAAGCACCATTAGTAGAGATTCCACTTACTTTATCCTCTAGTCTAGTCTAGGCACTCAGTTTAAACTATTGAAAGTATAGTCTATATGAACCCTTGAAGACCAAGTTTAGTGTACAGAATCAGACTAGGCTGCACACCCAGATTAGATTATTAAAAGTCAAGTTTAAATGAAACCTTGGAGATAAAATCTGGATTACACATTCAAACTAAATTATTAAGAGTCTAGTCTAGATGAAACCTTGAAGACTAAGTCTGATCCACACACTCAGCTTATGTGTTATATAAATTATTGCGATTATATATTTATTGTGAATATATTTTATGTGAAAAATATAAAATAATATTCAATGCAAATCTCTTTGCTATTCTAAGTGCCAGTTTTAATAAGATTGAAAATTGTTACAAGAGGCGGGTTAAACCAAGATGAAGATCGTATCCGGCCCGCGGGCCGCAAGTTGCACAGGTCTGCTATATGCATTGTCAAAAGATTTCATTTTGTTTTAGTACGGAAATGTTGATAGTGGAGACTCAGAAAGCGGAGGAGAATATCAGGTTTAAGCTGTCCAACAACTTATTTAAATCACTTAGAAGCAAAGCAATTAAGAAAAGTATTCAAAGGTAACTTAATACAATATAGGTAGAAATATTTCATACCTTAAAATATCTTTTATTTACTAGTAAGTTTTCATGCGAAAATGAAAAGAAAGAGGAAACTGGGAATGAAAATAATTGTCAATTGTCAGAGTCACCAAAGAAATCAAAGAGTTTAGAAAATTTGATCACAAAAAGGAATAACGGAGGTGGAAAGAAATTATTTGATGCTGCTGTAGAAAATGTGCAATTTCCAGATGAGGAAGATACTATGAAAGATTTAAATTTGGAAGAAAATCAAGGAAATTTAAAAGTAGATAGTACTCCAAAAAAAATTAGAAAGGCAAAGAAAAAGAGATTATCTTTGAAAAACAATGGTGAGAATATTGAAAAAAAGAAAGAAACTCGAGAAATTTTTGAATCAAATATAGATCAAAATGGTTCCAATAAGAAAGAAGTTCCCTTAGAAAATCAAGAAACATTACCTTCAGCCACTTTTCAACCTGAAGAAAACTCATCAGAATCTTCAAAACCATATCAGAATATTATCAATGAAAATTCATCATCACAATCTCTTCATTCTCTATACCCAGAAGATGTATCTTCTGAACCTCTAGATCACAAAGAAACTTTCTCCACCTCAGTACACACCATAGACACTTCTTCAAGTCTTGAATTGAAACCAGTATCAGAAACTTCTCCTCAGAAAGATGTATTTCGTTTCATGATGGATGCACGACATAAAAGTATTGGTATGAATTTAGATGGAAAAATTTTAGAAAACGTGCCTGAAGAACCTATTGAAGAGACAAAAGTGTCATTAAAATCACGTAGAGAGAGATTAGAAGAGTGGAATAGAAGCAAGGGTGCAATAAAACGAAAATTAGAAGAAGAAGCCAGAGAAGAATATGTAAGTGCAGTTTTAGATAAAAGAGGAAAGAAGATGAAGAAAATGTTATCTATAAAGGAAACCAAGAAACGGAAAGTTGTTGAAGAAAGTGATTCAGAGCGAAGTGTGGAGAGTGTTGAAGTCATCTCACCAAGACGTAAAAGAAAATGTTATGCAATCTTAGAGGAAACTGTTGATGTTGATACTTTTAAAAAAGTGGAAAATCTTGATTCAAATCCAAAAGTGCAAAATGGATTGTTAAGTTTCTTAGGGGTTTTAAGAGAAAAGAAAGGTGAAGATTTAAAGAATGAATTTAAAAAGAAAAAGGCGAAGGGTTCTTCCAATGATTTGAATAAAACAAAGTTGGAAAAGAATCAAGAAAATGGAAAACTAGTGGAGGCCGGTGTAGAGTTTGTTAAGAAAAAAGGGGGACGACCCAGGAAGGTATTAAAAAAAATGGAAGATAATCAAATTGATTACACTTCTAAAAATGATTTGCCAGAAGTTGGAAAGGGTTATTATGATTCAGGGAAGAGTGAAAATTCTCAGAAAACTGAAGAAGAAAGTTCAGTTTCACCTACTGTGCAGAGGCTTTATGAGGATAGTTCTGATTCCTTCACTAAAAACAAAGCTATAGTCTTAGAAGATAGTAACTCTGGTTTTAAACAATTAGATGAAGACAGCAATGATTCAACAACTTCTGTGGACTCAGTTGATAATAAAAAAAATGATAAGAGAAGTAGGAAGAAAACTAAAAAGATTGGAATAAGCATGTCGATATTGAAGAAAAAACTTAAAGCTAAAGTGGATTCAAAAGATTCAGAAGATTCTGTGGAATTGTTTGATGATGCATCAACAACACTAAGAAGAAGTTCTAGAGTTAAAAATTCAACAATTGTCATTCATGAAGATAGTATGGACAGTAATGAAAAAAAGAAGAACGTTTTAAAGAAAGAGAAGGTTGCACCAGTTTTTGCTAATATGGTTCGCCCAAAAATAGACCCTGAAGTTTTGCAAGCTCGAAAAGATTTTCTGTATAGTGGAGTTCCATCTACTCTGAAAAGGATTGTAGAGAAACAAGAAAGGTAAGAATATATTAACTCATTAAGTATGAAATGTTCAATTATATCAAACAAAAAGACATTGATGGTGTGAGAAGTTCCAATCTGGAGATTTTGATCTTCAAAATAAACCACCATTTTAATCTCCAAAATGAACGACAATTTTGATCTTCAAAATAAACTCCAGGTCACTCCAGGGTTTTCCAGGTCGCTGATTACGAATTTAATAGTATAATTTTAAAATTCAAAATGGCGGAACCAATATGGGTCACGACTTAATTAAAAATTGATCAACATTTCATATAAATTGATGTATAGGGGTTTTCGAGGTCACAGATTACGAAAGTAATAGTATAATTTTAAAATTCAAAATGGCGGATCTAATATGGCCGACCTTTCATTAAAAATTGATAAAAATTTCTTATAAATTGGTATTTAATTGTTTTCAATGTCAATCAACTTCATTGATATAATTGAAGAATATATAATAAAAAGATTCAAAATGGCGGATCCAATATGGACGAGCACTTCATTAAAATTTTATCGGAATTTCATATAAATTGGTATATGAGGGTTTTCGAGGTCATTGATTACGAATTTAATGGTATAGTTTTAAAATTCAAAATGGCGAATGAAATATGGCTAACCACTTCATTTAAAATTGATCAATGTTTCTTTTAATTTGGTATATAGTGTTTTCTAGGGAAAATTTAATGATTAAATAAAAATAAACATTAAAATGAGATATATACGTATATACATAATATATATGAAAATTATCAAACAAATCTTGCAATAGCAGGTAGGCGGCACGCGTCTCGTATTTTTAATCTAAAACGTAGAAAAGCAGACATGAGCAGAATTTTCTTGAAGATTCTATTACAAAACATCGTAATCTATAAGTTCTATATCTCAACTTCATGAGTCCCGCTAGTAGGGAAAGATGTCATGTTCTAGGCCATCCTCATCCTCCGACCTTGACCACTTCCGGCGACCTTGGACACTTCCGGTAACCCTGATAACTTCCGGTCTCCACTTGTAACACTGACAACTTCCTGTTTCCGATTTTCGGCTTCCTGTTTCCGATTTCTGGTTTCCGGCTTCCTGTTTCCGACTTCCGGTTTCCGACTACCCGTTTCCGACTTCCGGTTTCCTACTTCAGGTTTCCGACTTCCGGTTTTGCGCATGAAAATTCAAAATTTGACGCGGGCGAGTAAATTCTAAATTGGGTTGAGAAGGGTGTGTGAAGGGTGGAGGATATTCCATGTACTGTGAGTTGCCTAAGCTCAGGTGTGTATAGTTGCTTGCATATGAGGGGTTATCGCGATAGAAATAGTCTTATATTATCTGTGAAGTTAGTTGTGGATTTACACAACGGTTGCCTAATCTAATATGAAGGGGTAGCAGGTAGGGGTAGTTGGTGGTGGGTGAAATTGGGAGGTTGATGAGAAAAATCAAATCCGGTGTCAGAACGGCTCTAGCATGTACCCTAATGGCTCGCGTACACCTACACCGTCATCGGACGAAGTTTGCTCGGGCGACGACGGCGATTGAATCAAACACTTGTAAAAAAATGAGAGCGCGTACACAAACACGACTGTAATCGTTAGCTGACGCCCGAAAACGGCCGATCATCACGATGATCCGAACTTCATTTCTCGGGATTTCTCGCCAGACTGCCGGCGTCTAAAGTGCAAATTGAGTGTATTTATAGTTAAATTTTGTTGTTATCTATCTAAACGACTATGGATATTGAAAAATTAATTAGTTGTGTTTATAATAGACCAACCCCGTGGAATAAACATTCAAAAAATTACAATAATCGACAGAATAGCACTTTTGGTAACACTGTTAGTAACACTGGTGGAAACACTGTTGCAGTGTAAGCACATACACGTCTGAGTTACTCGTCGGGGTAGTTCTGTCCGCCATCGGCCGACAAAATCGGTTTTGGTGTACACTTAGCATAAGAGAGATACCGCCCGGCCGTTACCCGCTCAGTAGATGATGTCATCCGCCGCCACGCATATTACCAAACTAATTATCTCGATTCTGATTGTTTGATTAATGAATAAATGACAACAGTTGACCGTGTGTCTCAATTTATATGTAATCTTATGGAAAAGTGTGACTTTGACAGTAACTTATGAAAATTAACATTACTTCTTATCTAAAACCCGTACAAACCTTTTCTCAACTCAAGCTTCAAATTAATTTTGCGTTTGAACTTGTATGTGACTACTTAATGTGAAATAGTTGAGAAAGAACCGCCGAGTCAGCATTTTCGTATTTCAACTTGTATAACTTCAGATGTTCGGACGTTTTCCTTACAATACTTAAATAATACCTTAATTTAATAATAATTAATTTAATTTAATAATACATTAATTTACTAACACACGCCGCGAGGGCGGTCGGATGTTTAGCATTGATAATTATTTTATAACTATTCGGAACGCGATTGATATATAAACCTGAGCTCTAAATTCTTCGTCATATCAACAGTTAAAACCTGCGATCAATGTGTAAAGGTTTTCGCAAGCAAGGATAATCTTGGTAGGCATAAGGAAGTGTGATGACAAATTGTACCATAAATGCACCGTTTGCAATTCAACTTTTACAAGAGAAGATAGATACATACATATGAGAAAATATAATATAAAATCATTATTATTGATGGTGGAAAGAAGAGGAGTCTAAATACTGAATATTCACCCTACATCTCCAAGAAGATAAAGTTGGAGCCGTACGCAGTGGCGCTTTTAGGCATAGGCGCGCGCCTAGGGCCTCCGATTTTTTGGGGCCACAAATTGCCAACTAAGCAAGTTTTGGCCAACAACAACCAACTTTCGGCGGTTGGCGGCAATAAGCTAGGGGCGGGGTGTGGCACCGGTAGCGCAGAGCTAAATTTAGATACAATTCAACATTTGACAAGTTGCAAACAGTTTGTGATTCAGTGAGTCTGTTCTAATAATTAAACTTATTTGGAGGTGAATAAATTGGCACATTGCCGTAGTTAATAGTGAAAAAAATATTCGACTCAATTCTGAGAGTCAAATATAGGTGCAGTAGATGCACCTATGATGAAGCTATGCACCTATGAAGATGCAGAAGATATGCATAAGATATGATACTGTATCTACTTCATGTATGAAGGAATCTATTACAAATATTAAAAATGTAGCTGACGGGGCAGAACGATCTCTTACAGAGGATTCAACCCCAAAGAATGTAGTTCATGTCCCTTCCACCACAGCGTCGTCAGAGTCCAATATAATTGCAGTAGATGAAGATCGGACAACTACTGCATATACTTCATGTATGAAGGAATCTATTGCGAATATTAAAAATATAGCTGACGAGGCGGAACGATCTCTTCAAGTGCATAAAATTTTTAAATTGGACATAGCTTTGTGGCCAGAAAAACAGAAAGAATGCAGAACCAAATTATAAACGAAAAACTAAAAAATATTGGCAATCCTGTAAAAACAAGAATTTTAGTTAAGAATCGCGATGGAACGTATATACGTCTGCGAAAAAAATAACTATTATAAAATTAAATGTAATGGTTCTAAAGAAAAACGTGAATGGCTTATTTTTAGCGAAACAAGTTCGAGTGTTTATTGCTACATTTGCAAAATGTTTTCTAAAAAAAAACCCAATTTTCTTTTCAATCTACAAGGATGCCACGACTGGAAAAATATATCTATCAAAATTTCCGAGCATGGAAATTCAAAGGATCATAGGTATTCTATGTGCATTTTCTCCAAATGTTCACAGATTGAAGGCCGGATTGATACCGAAATGGTTAAACAAATTGAAAATGAAAAACAGAATTGAAGAAATGGTCTCAAAAGAGTGGTTGCAACCGTGAAATTTCTTTCTACTCACGGATTGGCATTTCGTGGACATCTTGAAGGCAAAGGAAATTATTTTGGTTGTTTAGAGTACCTATCTTGCAGAATTTGACCCTTTTATAGCTAATCATCTAGATAAACATGGAAATCAAGGACAAGGATCTGTGAGTTATTTATCAAACACAATATGTGATGAATTAATTAATATAATGGGTGACAAAATAAGAAATACCTTTATCGAGAAAGTGAGGCATATTTTTTTTGATTGTTGATCAACTTTCTTTAGTTTTGAGATACTTACTTCCTGATGGCCAAATCAAGGAGAGATTTTTCCCCTTTATTGACATTTATTCTCATACTTACCGAGGAATTTGGAAGAAGTCATTTTTGAAAATCTTAATAGGTGAGAAATAGATCTTAAAAAATGTTGTGGACAAAGTTACGACAATGCATCTAATATGTCGGGAAAATATTCCGGTTACACAACAAAAGGCTATATCAAAAACAGAGGCTAAAGGTCTAGCAATAAAAATTCGACTCGTACGAGATCGCTCTAATCTAAGAAATCGCTCGACGATTTCTCTAAGAAATCGCTCGACGGTCTTGTGGAACACACTACTTCAACCCATAAATGCTAAAAGTAAATCACTTCACTAAAACTAATTGTAAGTCCACAATTATGTCTGTCGGCAGGGGTGAACCTTTTGCAGTCCATAAGTCTTTCATAAATGATGAAATAAGAGAGCGTTTCAACACCATATAAGAGGATGCTTGAGTACTAATTGACTATAAATATAATTACAGATGAACATTAAGAGAACATTTAAGATGAACATCGACGAAAGAAGATGCGTAAGTCGTTTTACGATGAAAATAAGGCAAATGAAATTATTTTGACTGGAAGAGAAAATTTTATTGTAAATAGTGTTAATATTATTTGTGATACACTGACAGTAGAATTGGATAGTAGAATAAAAACCTATATGGAAATTAATAAAAAAATTGGAATATTTTTTATTAATAATGATTTGTCTGATGACGAACTAAATTTAATGATTTAATGAACTATTATCTACATATAAATAAGATATCATTAATATCTTCTTTCATGGGCAAAAAACTGAAGCTCTTCTGTCACCAACAGAAATGTATCAGGCGTTAATACGTGGATTAAAATCGACTTTCCCCAACGTAGAAACATTAATTCGCATTTATTTAACCATACCAATAAGTTATGCGCAGGAGAACGTCCCTTTTCCACGCTAAAGCGAATAAAAACATATCTAAGGAATTCCGTTAAACTAAAGCGTCTTGCAAATTTAGCAATTCTACATATTAAATCAGTTGAAACAACGAAATGTGATTTCAACGATGTTAGTGATAAGTTTGCTAAGATGAAATGTAGAAAATGTTGTATTGTTTACCTACAATCACAATGTAATATAGCAAATTACGACAATGACACCAGTTAGGTAATGAAATACTTTACCGCATTGACAGCGAATGGAAGTAATAAATTGTCATAACAATTCGCGATTGAAATGTTTACGTTTCATTGATTAAGTCATGCTTGACATTTATCAAATTATTACTTTTTTTATAAATGTAAATAAATTACTAATTTATATTGTAGGTAAAACGTTGTACGATACACTTATCGTAAACTACTATTACGTTCCTAATTGTTATTTTTTAATGTGGTTTTACTATCTCGCTTATTGAGAATAGTTAATATGCATGAAATTTAAATTTGTTTCAAATATTTTTTTCCGAATTTTTATTAACCGGACATTTAAACTAAACCATTGTTTTTGTAATTAATATATTTTTAAATACTTAAAATTAATAAATAAAAGTGCAATAAATGTAATAAGTAAAAGGAAATTGGAAATTCAAATATAAAATGGAGATTCAAATTTGTAAAACGCAACACCATTGGTTAAAACGAAAGTGACGTAACATACCATATAAACAAGTCCGTATTTTATACACTTGTATGTCATTGCAATCTTTTGGTTAGAAAAGAAACGTCAAATACGTCAAGTTAAAAATGAAAACAGCTGTAGTAAACAATGGACTGAACTGTGTGAGTGGTAATTGACGTCAATCAACAGACTGCGCGAAAATGGCGGCAAAAATAAATAGCTCAAAATTTTTCTCAATTTTAAATATTTTTTTAAACATAATTACAACATTTTTAAGCAGTAATTATAATTTTTAGTATGTTATAACGGTGTAAACAGTGAATTACAAATATAAAAAAGCATGCATATTCCCTATTGGGACTCCGTAGACTAGGGCCACACAGTCACCTTGCGCCTAGGGCCACAAGTAATGTAAACGCGCCCCTGAGCCGTAGACAGTCAAATAATTTCTGCAAAATATGCAATCAACAATCCCCAACAATGCTAACGTTTGCAGGAGATCTACGATCACAGAAACACCTCCAAGCAACAGTGAAGCCGGTCCGGCAGAATATCATCCAAGCTTATGTCAGTTTAAGAACAGAGTGGTCAGCTATAGAATTGATGGTTCACGGGATTGATGTAGATAGCTTTGTCAGTAAATTAAACAGTCGTTGTACGAGAATCTGCACAACCCTTCACATGGAATCTTATGATTCCTGAAGTTCTATATGAAATCTACGCTCACGCACGATTTAATACTTGTACGGGTTCAATGACTCATCAAAACGAGGTCAAACTCTTAAATCCGTCCACTTTCCATCCACTTTGCATCCACTTTCTGTCCAATTTCCGTCCACTTTCCGTCCACCAGTGTAGCTGACCACTCTGTTCTTAAACTGACACAAGCTTGGATGATATTCTGCCGGACCGGCTTCACTGTTGCTTGGAGGTGTTTTTGTGATCGTAGTCGATCTCCTGCAAACTTTAGACTTGTTGGGGATTGTTGATTGCATATTTTGCAGAAATTATTTAACTGTCTACGGCTCTCTACAGCAACTTTATCTTCTTGGAGGTTTAGGGTCAATATTCAGTATTTAGACTCCTCTTCTTCTCACCATTATTATTGATTTTATATTATATTTTCTCATATGTCGCTATCTTCTCCTGTGAAAGTTGAATTGCAAGCGGTCCATTTGTAGTACATTTTTTTATTGTCGTCACATACTTCCTTATGGCTACCAAGATTATCCGCTTGCGAAAACCTTTACACATTGATCGCAGGGATACAGTTTTAATTGTTGATATGACGATGAATTTAGAGCTCAGGTTTAAATATCAATCGCGTTCCGAATAGCTATAAAATAATTATCAATGCTAAACATCCGACCGCGCTCGAGGCGTGTGTTAGTAAATTTATTGTAAACAAAACGTACGAACATCTGAATTTATACAAGTTGAAATACGAAAATGCTGACTCGGCGGTTCTTATCAACTATTTCACATTAAGTAGTCACATACAAGTTCAAACGCAAAATTAGTTTGAAGCTTGAGTTGAGAAAAAGTTTGTTCGGGTTTTAGATAAGAAGTGTAAATCCGCAACTAACTTCACATATAATATAAGACAACTATTTCTATCGCGATAAACCCTCATTTGCAAGCAACTGTACACCCCTGATGCTTAGGCAGCTCACAGTACATGGAATCTCCTGCACCCTTCACAACCATTCTCCTCAACCCAATTTAGAATCTACTCGCCCGCATCAAATTTTCCCGCACAAAACCGGAAGGCATACACCGTAAGTCGGAAACCGGAAGTAGGAAACAGCAAGTTGTCCTGGGTCACATAAAGTGGAGACCGGAAGTTGTCAGGGTCACCGGAACTGGGGGCCGGAAGTGTCCAAGGTCGCCGAAAGTGGTGAAGGTCGGAGGATAAGGATGGCCTAGAACATGGCATATTTCCCTACTCCCGCTGCTGCAATAACTTTCTTGCTAATTTAAGGATTTTTTTTTTACAAGAAAAACAATTATGTAAACACATTTCTAACACACGCGAGTATAAATTAATGAAAACGGTATATAAATATGTCAATATTCCACATACCTTCCTTAACAACCTCTATCAAACAGAAATGATAAAGGACACTCGAGTAAAAAGTTACACGCACACGCGTTCGCGTTAGGCCAACAAGGGTAACTTCGAACAAGCGTAGCGTCTCAGGGAAAAAATATATCCCACTTTTGTTTTGGAATAACACGCACCAAAGTTTCTTTTACAAGACTAAAGATAAACTCATTTGGTGACTCATGATCATTTTTTGACCACTGTGCGACCTGAGAGCAACGTGGCTAATGTCTCCTGTAACCAGTTAGGCGAAATGGTGAGTGAGTTTAAGATTAACCAGCCAAAATTTCTTATTAGAGACAGGGAAATCCTACTGCAGGACGACTAATGTTCGAGCATATTTTGCACGAATAACGTTGGTCCAGCTACAGTAGCTGGACTTGGGAACTCTCTGTTATTGACTGTATTCCCCAGAACTTGGACTATATGAGTACCATTGCTTCTGAACATTGAAGCACGTTTTGCAAGGAAAAATAGTTCATTTTCAACATGTATTTGGGCGATTTTATCACCTTCCGTGATTTTATCACTACTTGCTCTTCAGATAGACTTAGCTGCCGGCATTACCTTGATTTATTAGTATACTTTGATTAATGACACTATTTCTTGATTGAGATATTATAAACCAAACATAAAACTTTAAAATTGAACATTTCATACTTAATTACCTAATATACGAATTTAAATACATGATACAATATACAATAAATACATAATTGTTTTTATATTTTCAGTATAAATAATGAAGAATTTGATATATTTCCTGTTGTAAGTCACGTTCAGCAAAAGCCGGAAATCCCATCGAAGTTTTGGAATCTTCCTAAAGTTGATTTAAAATTAAAAGATTTTGAGGAAAGTGTGATTGAACTTCAGAATTTAAATTGGAGCACAATGGTGGATTTTCAATCTTCTAATAGGAATATTGAATTAGAAGTTCCAGAAAGACCAATTCTGTCGCGAAAGATTTTAGATGAAATAAAACTTACAAATTCGGAGTATCCTGTGTATAAAATGTTTCGTCTATTGAGAGAAAAGAATGGATATAAAGCGGACATTAAAAGAGCTTCTCCAAGGAAAAAGAAAAGGGGAAGACAGAAAAAATCTTTAGAAACGGAAATCTCGCAGAACGCATTTAAAAGTGAAAATAGTCCTGATTTTGCTATGTTTACTGAGAAATATAAACCAAAATCTTCAGAAGATGTAATAGGAAACGTTAAATGTATCAAGGAATTGAAGAGTTGGTTGGATAGTTGGATGGAATTCACGGCGGAAATTAATGGAAGAAAAAGGACACGAGGTGGGGATTCCTCCGATTTTGAAACAACGGATGGGGAAAGTAGGGATAGTTTACGTTTGCCAGGCAATTGTATGCTTTTAAAAGGTCCACCGGGTTCTGGAAAAACTTCAGCGATTTACGCAATTTGCAGTGAATTGGGTATTAATGTTTTAGAATTAAACGCATCTAGCAGACGTACTGGAAAAAGACTGTTACAAGAGTTACAAGAAGCTACTCAGTCTCATCAAGTTAGGAAAAGGGATAATAATTCCCTATCTGACTTCCTTCAACAAAAATTAGAAATACAAACGGAAAAAACAAAAGATAAAAATAAAATGTGTTTGCTGTTGGTTGAAGACGTTGATATCGTGTTTGACCAAGACGAAGGTTTCATAAGTGGCTTAATCCAATTACTAACAACTAGTAAACGACCAATAGCTTTAATAAGCAGCAATATTTCTTCAAATCATTTACAAAAATTTCTTCATTATCCAACTCTCAATTTCAAACCTTTACCATCCGAGTCTTTATCCATATGGCTCCAACTTCTTTGTTTAAATGAAGGGCTTCATGTGTCAAAATCATCACTTTCTGAATTATTAAATAGCAATAAAGGTGATATGAGAAAAACTTTGCTGCAACTACAATTTTGGACGAAAACAGGTGGAGATTCCAAAAACAAGAAAAACTTCAAATATTTAAGAGAAACACACAAAGAAATTTCAAAGTTTAATGATTATTTATACAAAGACGATTTGTCTCTAAACTTGGCTGATCAAGATTTGGACTGCACATTACATGAAGACTGTGTACACAGCTTTATAGACTTTTGTGATTCTCCTCTATCTTTCCCTGTGGATTTAGCTCAGTTTTGGTGGAATTTACCAGATATTCTTCCCAAACCATCTTCTCCTGAACCTGACAGTGAACCCGAAAAATTATCCAATATCTTTAAATTATATGACGCGATAAGTTTTAGTGATGTATTGTACAGAGAGGAAGAGATTCCGTTCAAGACGGAACTTTGTCCAAAGCGTTGGGAACTTCATCCAAAGGAAAGTTTAAATTTCAAAGAAGATTTCTCAAGTTTTCGACAATCAAATGAAATCACTCATCAAATTAGCCATAGCTTAATTAATGGTTATTCAAAATTGGAAAAACACGATCCCCAAATTCGAATTAATTTAGCTGTGCCAACAATAGAACAAAAAAGGTAAATATTGAAGATTTAAAGATTTGATTTTTTGAAAATAATGGTTGCGACCGTTACTACCTGGTAATCCATACTTACTCTTAATTGCAAATTTCACTTTGTTTTTACTACTAATTTTTGTGAAAATATATAATTTGTGTTAGTTTTACAGGGTGTTTACAATCTTGTGATTTCATTTTAAGGGGTGATTAAACATCTTAAAAGAAGGTTAGGTACGTTTTTTTATAATAAGGGTGATATTACTGTTTTAGTGATAGTTACTAAACTGTTTTAGTGATTATTACTGTTTTAGAGATTGATATTTTTGTTTGTTGTTTTTTTTTAAGTGTCGATTAAGCATATTAAATAAAACTTTATTTAATGTTTCGTCATGGAATCCACTTTACGCTAGTTGTTCAAAGTTATCGCCGTTTTGTTGAACGCAGTCTCACTCGACTTATCCATGAATTGGCATAATTTACTAGGTTTTGGTCTTGCTGTCGAATTGTTGCCTGAATTGTCTGCCTCAACTCTGTTATGAAGATCATCTAAATCAATTATTTCGTTGGTGTATACCATGATTTTCATCTCTCCGTCTGTACGTCAGCCCGTGTTCGTCCACTCCTGAACATAGGCCTTTCCTATACTCTTCTATCTGTCCTGTACTGTTTTGTCTTTTCCGGCGGTTTTCCTGATGTTATCGATCCATCGTGTTTGGGGACTTCTTCGTTAGTGATTTTGACTCTTAGCGTTATGCCGAGCATGGTTCTTTCCATAGCCCTCTGCATCACTCTCATTTTGCGTTTGCTTTTGTTAGTTGTCTCTAGCCCGTATTTATTACTGTAAGTATACATGTATCCAAAACCTTTCTCTTAAGATTTATGGGTGTGATGTTTTTCTTAGTATGTATCCCAGTTTCCCGAATGCTGCCCATGACAGTTATTCGGTATTCACAGGTATGAATGACAGGTATTCGTCTTGATATTTCTTTTGATCAGTTCTCCTTCCTCAACACTATTATGTGGCGCAGATAGTTGTATTCGGTAACATTTTTAATCACGATATTATTTATGAGTACGAGTGGGTTCTCGGGACTCATTATTTTCGTTTTGTTGTAGTTCATCTTTGATTTGCATTTCTTATTTTAAATGCCCTGTAATATATAAAATAAAATTTTTCCACATATACCCATAAAATCTAATTTTTTTAGTGTCAACCAATGAAATTTTTGAATATCCTCAAATTGAACTGTCCATTCTTCAAGATATTCCAAGCAGTTATTATAAAAATTTCTGAAAACTTTCTGTTCAAATTATTGTTTTTTTACAAATATTCTTATAGTTACCAATAATAATAAATACATTTTTGTATATTTATAGACAAGTATATGAATGTATACAATAATAGTAGTTTATGATACAAGTGTGTAAAGAAGGGGTTTTGTGCATGAGTTGCGAAGTTTAAACTACGAGTCGAAGGTGACTGCTTTAATCGCAATGAGTGCACGTCAGAAAATTTATTTTCACTACGTCTGTTTTTGTTTAGTGACTCAATTTGTTGCCATAGTAACAACAAACAGAAATCATTTAATAATGAAACTCCATTTGATTTACATTGGACTTTTACGCACGATTTGTTTACTTTCACACGATTATAATAATGGCATCCTTCACATACAATAATAAATTAATGTGTTAATTTTGGTGTGTGAGTAGATAATGGTATATTAAAGAACGAGTTCAATAAGCATTCTGTGATTTTTCAGCACGCGTCCATGTTTAGGAAACGACGAGAGATTTTTATCTTATTTTTTCTAATTCGCGCTCTTTTATGCCATTTCTAAATTAAAAAAATCGCCGATACTTAATGAGAAAATTGTATCGCACTCGGTGAACCATAAACGAACCCACATTAGTACTTTATTGAATTCATTATAGACGCAAAATATAAAAAATATATTTTTTTGAAATATCGGTCTGCTTTCATAATTAAATTATAATGCTCATTTCATCCCATTTGTCCCACTTTGTCTCAATGAAAATGTGGTCACTTTATCTTTAACCCTATCTCCCTGTCTAACCCTGTCTCCGATGCCTGGTTGAGTTCTTTAAGCATTTCAGAGAGTTGGTCTAGGTCTTCCGATACCAGTATGATGTCGTCTGCAAAACGTAGGTGGCTGAGGTATGCTCCGTCAATTTTGATTTCTTTGTTCTCCCATGCGAGTCTTTTGGAAACATCTTCCAGGCGATTGTGTCTCCCTGTCTTACTCCTCGTTCCACTTTGATGGTGTTGGTTAAGTCTCCTTCGTTAATTCTTACGTGTAGTAGGGCGTTTGTGTATATGTGCTCGATGATTGCTAGGTATCTGGAGTCAATGCATGCATTTCCCATGGATTTCAGTATGTACCAAGTTTCGACTGCGTGGAACGCTTTGTGGATGTGGATGAGGGCCTGAGGTGGCTGAGGTATGCTCCGTCAATTTTGATTTCTTTGTTCTCCCATGCGAGTCTTTTGGAAACATCTTCCAGGCGATTGTGTCTCCCTGTCTTACTCCTCGTTCCACTTTGATGGTGTTGGTTAAGTCTCCTTCGTTAATTCTTACGTGTAGTAGGGCGTTTGTGTATATGTGCTCGATGATTGCTAGGTATCTGGAGTCAATGCATGCATTTCCCATGGATTTCAGTATGTACCAAGTTTCGACTGCGTGGAACGCTTTGTGGATTTGGATGAGGGCCATATGAATGTGTACGTTATATTCCGTGTTTTTTTTTTCAATAAGATTTCGAATCGTTTGAAAATGGTAGGTTGTGCTAAAGCTCTTTTGGAATCCGGCTTGTCTACCGGATGATACTCGTCATCTAGTTGATAGTCGTTTGGTTATTATCTTTGTAAAGAGTTTATAGACATGGAATAATAGACTGATCGGTCTGTAGTTCTCTATGTTGGTCATGTCTCCTTTCTTGAATATAAGTATAACTTCTGCTTCTAGCCACTTTTCAGGTGTTCTGCCTTTATTTAAGCATTTGTTGTAGAGGGCTGTAATTTATTTCAGTAGTACTTGGTCTGCTAGCTTGATCATCTCTGCAGTGATCTTGTCAGTCTCTGGGCACTTACTATTTTTTAGTTGTCTTAAAGCCTTCTCCAATTCTTCTGTGGTAATGTCGGGTATTTTTTCCGAACCCACGTCTGTACTTAAAGAAGTGGAGAACTTCAATACTAAACTCTACTCAACAACTAAGAGAGATCGTGGCACAAGAACCCATGTATTCTTGTGCCACGATCTCTCTTAGTTGTTGAGTACAGTTTAGTATAGAAGTTCTCCACTTCTTCAAGTATAAGTTTCTTGTTGGATAGTATTGTGCCATTTGTTGTTCATTCGATTATGTAGGATTTGACGTTAGATAGTCTTGATCTCAGTACCTTGATCTCATCTTGATCTCATCATGTTGCAGTTCTGTTCGATGGTTTCCTGGACAGTCTTGGTTTTTGTTGGTTTATTTGTATAGGTCTGTTCCTCTAACCATATTCATGCATGTCTTCATTAGATCTATTCTAGACAAGGAGAGTTTATTATTGGTAGTTATTTTCTTTGCGATGGTGGTGCATTGCTTTTTTACGCTTGTTTGGATACTTGTTTCTATATTTTGGGCTAGTTTCTCGATGTCTAGTCCGTCTGCAGGTTGTAACCTTCTATTTTGCATCGAGTGGGTCAGTTTTTGGAGAGCGTGCCGCTGAGAATCATTCAACTTCTTCAGGCAACTTACGACGGCTCAACCAGCAGTGTTCGTATCCGAAATGACTTATCCGAGGAGTTTCCGATTCCAACGGGGGTACGACAAGGAGACGTCGCCTCGCCACTACTTTTTAACATTGTGGTTGACGCGATTATGCGGAGAGCATTCGATGAACGGAGTCCGATACGGCGACGGTGACAACAACTTCCTAACCGATCTGATGTTCGCCGACGACAGCGCCGTGTGCGCTGACACGGATGCCGCAGCAACAGACATTTTGTACGACATTTTCCGCATCGCCCAGTCATACGGATGAAAGATCAATGCGGATAAAACCAAAGTGCTCACAACGGATAGATCGGAAGCGAGGGTTTACCGCGATGAAACCCAAATCGAACAGGTACCACAGTTCAAGTATTTCGGATGGTTTGTGACAGAGAAGGAATTGGCGTCGACGGCCAATGTTACGGCCGGATCGGTCAAGCAACAGCAACATTGACCTCGCTCAAGGGGTGCATGTGGAAGCGGACGAATATCACCATCAAAACCAAAATACGGCTTTACCGAACGCTAGTCCTTCCTATTCTTCTTTATGGATCAGAAACGTGGACACTGCTCAAACCGGACCTAAACAAGCTCGAGGTCTTTCAAATGCGATGCTTGAAACAAATATTCCGTGTCTCTATCCGCGACCGACTCCGAAACGTGACGATTAGAGAAAGCTGCGATCAACAGACACCGATCGAAGAAGAAATACTACGATGGTGTGGGCACGTCTGCCGGATGAATAACATCCTCCTTCCACGCAAACTCCTTTGGCGGGAACGACCGCCAGACTGGAGAATTCAACGAAACGCGCCAAAGAAGACATGGTTGAAACAAGTGGAAGAAGATCTGAGAAACCAAAGACTTTATACCCATCAAGCCAAGGACATCGCAATCGATCGGAAAGAGTGGAAATGTATTGTGAATGGAGCAAGAAATCCTGCGGCACCGACAGCAGCGTATTGGTTCCTCAATTGGCCAGACAATTCGATTTGAGACATCTATTTGGCGAGATATTTGTAAAGTACTACTGGGAGGATCTACTTCAACAAGATTTAAGATTTCTTCTTCGGAAACCAAAATTCGTTGGTGTCGGCTAGGTCTACCATCTCGACCTTGACGTGTTTGCAGTGCACCAATTTCTCGTGCACGGATTCCTCGAGCGGTGAATTTTTGTGGAATAGGAGTTCGGCCTGTTAGGAAACCGTTCAGCGTACAATCGACTTGTAGCAGCAGAATTCTGGAATACTTCCCCATAAATTTACAGCATATCACCGTATTCACTGTTGGTGCGATGGATCATTTTTACTTTCCTTATTAGGATTTATTGGTTTACCTTGATGAAACCCAAATCGAACAGGTACCACAGTTCAAGTATTTGGGATGTTCATAGCCGGATCGGTTAAGCAACAGCAACATACGCCTCGCTCAAGTGGTGCGTATGGAAGCAGACGAATATTACCATCAAAACCAAAATACGCCTATACCGAACGTTAATCTTTCCTATTCTTCTTTATGGATCAGAAACGTGGACACTGCTCAAACCGGACCTAAACAAGCTCGAGGTCTTCCAAATACGATGCTTGAGACAAATAATACGTGTCTCTATCCGCGACCGACTTTGAAACGAGACGATTAGAGAAAGCAGCGATCAACAGACACCAATCGAAGAAGAAATACTACGTTGGTTTGGGCACGTCCTCCCGCAAACTCCTTTGGCGGGAACGACCGCCAGACTGGAGAATTCAGAAGAAACGCGCCAAAGTAGACAAGATGGTTGAACAAGTGGAAGAAGATCTGATAAACAAAAGACTGGATACCCATCAAGCCAAGGACATAGCAATTGATCGGAAAGGGTGGCGATTAAACATATAGAAATCCACTTTACACTAGTTGTTCAAAGTTATCGCCCTGTTGTCGAACGCAGTCTCACTAGACTTTTCCATGAATTGGCATAATTTACTAGGCATTGGTCTTGCAGTCGAATTGTCGCCGTAGCTGCCCTCAACTCGGTTATGAAGTTTGGAGAGAGTGGAAACGTATCTTGAATGGAGCAAGAAATCCTGCGGCACCTACAGCAGCGTATTTGTTGCAAGGGCGACCCGCTCCTCAATCGCCGGCTACGGATTAAATAAAAAGTTTCTATTGAGCTTGGTATGGTATTCGTCCTTCTTCAGTGTAAGCTTTCGTATCATGTTAGTATGTTTATTTCCTTTTTTAGGTCAAAATGGAAGTCGGCTCTTACCATGCGGTGAACACTGCCTGTGTTCATTTTGTTTAGCACTGTTACATCTTTGCATATAAATCTGGTGTTTGATATGATGAAGTCTATCTCGTTTTTAGTTGTGTCATCCGGGCTTTTCCATGTCCATTTTCGTTGTGGTGGTTTTTGGAAGAATGTATTTAGGCAGTATAGGTTTTCTTTAAGTAGAAAGTTTAGCAGCATTTCGCCGCGTGCGTTTCGGTCCAAAATTTCCGATGCTGGCCTGGTCTCCTTCTATTCGTTGTCCTATTTTGGCATTGAAGTCGCCGGTTATGATGGTTTTATGATTTTCATAACGATCTTCGTAACGCCGTTTATGATTTTCATAACGTCCCATAAATATAAATCAGGGGGTTAAGGTCTGTTGACCGAGGAGGCCATGGAACAGGACCACCCCGACCAATCGACTTATTTTCAAACATTATCTAAATGTTGGCGCACTAACCGATTTAAATGCGGCGGTGCGCCACCTTGAAGAAGCCACATTTGCCGACGTAAAAGAAGAGAAAATCATTTCCAGCCATTCGCTTTGGCAACACATGGGGGCCAATAAGTTGACCATTGGCCTGCCCGGCCCTAATGTTTATCGAAAATCTGTGCTAGGAAATGATTACGACGAACAGCATGTGGATTGTCAACATCCCAAATATGACTATTATGACTGTTATTTATGCTGTTACGTGTAAACGTTGCTTCAGTCGCCAATACAATGGAAGAAAAGTTTGGAATTTTAGCATGTTTTTGTAGAAACCATCGGCAAAATTGTAAACGTAAAGGATGATCTTCTAGTTGTAAAGCCTGTACTTTTTGTACATGGAAAGGATACAAATGACTCTCGCGCAGTGTTCGCGAACATTTCCACTTGGCGAGATATTTGTCGAGTACTACTAGGAGGATCCACTTCAGCAAGATTTAAGATTTCTTCTTCGGCATCCAAAATTCGTTGGTGTCGGCTAGGTTCACCATCCCGACCTTGAGGTGTTTGCAGTGCACCAGTTTCTCTTGCACGAATTCCTAGAGCGGTGAATTTGTGGAATAGGTGTTGGGCCTGTTGGGAAACCGCTCAGCATACAATCGACTTGTAGTAACAAAATGAAATGAAACAGCTTGACAGATGGGAAAAGTAAAAATCACTGATAATATTTTCTTTAAATTTAAAAATTTTATCTACGAACATTGTAAATGCCCATTATTGTACAGTTAGAGGACTATGTAGATACACCATACCACACACATATGTAACAATCCGCGATTAATGTTATGTAATAATTCAAAATCACCCATGAACGTTTGCTTTACGATTCTTTGATTGGTTGAGAGCTGCACGTTGATACTATTTTTAAATATAGTACTCCGTGATTTCCAAATAATCATTAAACGTCACATCATTCACATAGAAGCTGTCATTCATTTCGTTTTTTCACATTTAAATGTAACGGAAACTACAAATAAGTACTAATTAAAAGGGTATGTAACCATTATGAATGTATTTCTTTTCATTTCTATCAAGTTAAATAAGGTCGAAGGTGTTACATCAAACACATTTTTGTGTGGTCGTAGATAAAGTATAGTACATAACTCGAGTTGTAAGGCAATTACGTACTCGCGGAATTACGCCCTCCCCGCTACGCGGGTCGTGCGTAACTGTTCCCCTCGTGCGTAATATGCTTCTTTCAACTCTTGTCACGTAATATACTATTAACAGTAATATCTCTTTTATTATGCAACTTTTATTAAGACATTTTAAGGTTAATGACCTTCTTTTAAGATGTTTAATCACCCCTTGAAAATATAATCACAACGTGAAAATAACATTTACGGTCCAAACACCCTGTACAGTTCTATACATTTTACACGACCTGAGTTACGACTGTTGAAAGTCATTTTCAAGTGGATTACAAATTGATGATATTTAATTTATACCAAGAGTTTTGGTAGGTAGGGGAGATGTATGTTTGTAGTTGGATACTTATGTGGAGACGATTGCGTTAGATTAAACAGTTGCGAGAAGATTAGGTCGGTTTGCTCAAAGGAGATTTATGATGGATTCTATCTCCCTACTCCTTTCACCCAAGAATTTTTCAAACATTACGCATTCCCCTGTCATCCTCTCTACCTCCCATATCGACCACCACACTCGTTTTCCATTCATTTCCCATTTGTTACTCTGATCCCTCCGACACCTTCCTTCTTTGAACTCTTGAAAACCTCTTTCACTATCCTTTCATTCCCTAACATAGACACTTTCCTTTCATAATGTGCCACTCTCACTGATGCTTCTACTGCAACTTTATAAACATTAGTTTCTTGTAGCAGCAGCTACCCTGGCGTACTCCTGTCTAGTTTCAGCGCCCTTTTTCTATTTGCTTTATCTCATTCATACCCCATATTTAAATGCTATTTGTAGATTTTTGTTTTCGCAAAACGTTTGCTTTTTGTTCGGTTGTTTTGTCAAAATATGTGAGAAAAAGAATGTTTTATCTGAATAGAAGAAAAATCTTGCTCTTTTAATCTTCTGGAGTCATTAGAAATGCAATGCCGTAATCCATCAGTAAATCTCCTTAACGAACAAACCAATCTAATCGCAATTCTTTAATCTAATGCAACCTACTTGAAAATGACAGTCAATACTCGAAATTCGAGTCGTGTTGGTATGTAGATTTATATAACTTCATTAGTTATATAATATTTTCATAAAAATTTGTGAAAAACATAGTGAATTTTTAAATTGAGAACGTTAAATTTTTTCTGAATTTTGTAGATGGAGGACCAGTCGATTTGAATGTGAAGAAACTTTTAGTGCAGCTGCCTCAATATCAAGCCTTGTTGATAGAAAATCTTATTCTGTGGATTATTTTCCAACTTTAAGGCAAATATGCAGAACAGAAGTGAAAAGATCGCAGGTCAACAATAAACGTAATAATCGATTTTATAATTACGTTAAAACTTTGAACGTGAATCCAGGAGCAAACAATATTGCAATTGCCTGCGAAATTTTATTAAAAAAATGAGAGATTTAACGGTACTTAATTGATTATTGTAGAGAGGGAGAGAGAAAGATACATTTTAAATGATTTTTTATATGATTTGGTTCTTTTGTAAATATAATATTCTTCTTTGACGATTATGTGTGAGGAGATTTAATTAATGTTTTATTATTATTATTTTATATTGATATACGGAATTTCGAATTTTGGATTCTGTATTTTTGGAATTTTCTTTTTTCTAGAAAATATTTATTTATATTAAACGAAATATATGTTGAATCTGTATTTTCTTTTCTGATTAACTTATCACAGTTTATTTCGCTAATGTAGACACGTTTAATCTATACTCGAACCGGCGCACACTGGGCCAGATATCAAATTTACAGCGACAAAAATAGAATTACAATTAGAATAGAATAATAGAATTACATGTCTCACAATTAATCAAAACCACTTAAAATGCATTGTTTGATAACCCATTCACAATAATACATACAAATTAATGCGAGAAACCAACGCCTTTGGTTGTAGGAACGTGTCAAACATTTCTCTTGTCCCTTCGGTACCAAGAAGGAATGAATGCGTTCGATATTTCAGGAAGCAGTTACTTCCTGAAATATCGACCACCACACTCGTTTTCCATTCATTTCCCCATTTGTTACTCTGATCCCTCCGACACCTTCCTTTTTTGAACTCTTGAAAACCGGGGAACAGTTACGCACGACCCGCGTAGAGGGGAGGGCGTAATTCCGCGAGTACGTAATTGCCTTACAACTCGAGTATGCGATAACGCATTCATTCCTTCTTGGTACCGAAGGGCCTATTTTGTGTTTGCGCTAAAAAATTGTGAACTTTTTAAATATGGAAAACATAGCGTCAAGTATGTATTTACATGCAATAATATCATAATTGTAGAAAGTTTTAATCAACCGCGTTATAAAATAAGTTTTGTTAACGACTAATGTAAATTTAAAAAAAATTATAATATACTGAATACATTGACTTTTAAAAAAAGTTCCACATAGTTCCGTTAAATTAAATAGTTTGTAAGACAAAACCAACATTTACAATTCTAGGAAAGCAATCATCCCTTCCACATCGTTCCACCTTACTTATAATTGCACCTTTTTTCAAAAGAAGTCCGGCGGAGGTGCTGGGACTTACGTTAAGTGGAACTCCTAATAGATTGAGAAGAATGAAAACGGCTCACTATTCATCACCTTCTAAGAGAGTAAGGTCATACAGTGCTCATAATTGAGGATTCAGCAAGGAGCTAAAACTAGAGGGACTGATATATATATATATATATATATATATATATATATATATATATATATATATATATATATATCCCTCATATCACGTGGTGTCGGAAGATAAAAAATATTGTCCATTACGTCATATTGTCCATTATGTCAGTGTATCTGAAAACGAAGCTGTGGTGCTGTTACAGGATCTTTTAGATCATACTGTGCAAAGACTTGCACAGGTACAGTAGGATGTTATTATCCAAAACATGAACCAAACCAGCAACTGTCTTTAAATCAGTTACAAGTGGGGTCTAGATGAGAGTGCAAAAAGAGCACAGTGGCAAAGCAAGACTTTGCTAATAATAATTTTTATGTGGACTCAAATATAATTTATGGATGTTATAGAATTTGTACGAGTGTCTATAAATTATTGATGCATGGGGCTGACATAATAAAATCACTTCCATTGCCTGTAGGCCTCCTCTTAGAAGATGTTATAGAGGCTAGTCATAAGACTTACAAATATATTAGACATTACCACTCCAGGAAAATGTCAAGAGTTAATACGATTACAGACATTTTGAACTGGTTACTTATATCATTAGATCCTCTAATCACTAGATATAGGACAAAACCCACACGGAAAAAATATAAATGGAATGAGGTAGTATTGGCAAAGCCTCAAATGCCCAACTATCTAAATGAAGAATTTTTACGAGAAACTACTGATGATATCGTTAGTGATGATGAAGAAGGTGCAGATAGTGAAGAGAATATTGATTTTGACGAAGATCAGTCGTGAACTTGTAAATAAAAATGTTGCACTAGCACTTTTGTCATAAATATATTTTTCTACTTAATTTTACATTTTTAATTAATAGAGGGAGGGCGTATACATATAATATAGACTTATCTTATATTAAGATCATCAGAATGTCATCATAAAATAATATTTGAAGCAAAAATAAATTTAAATGAACTGATTTTTATTTTTGTCGCCGTAAATTTGTAATCCGGCCCAGTGTGCGGCGAGAGAATGTTGCTGTACTGCGCCGAGGTATGAGGGGCAAAGGACACGCCGAACTGGGCTTCTCCAAATTTAGTCCTTTCAAGTCGTTTATTGACTGCATTTCTATACTTGCCGCAGCGACCCCGTGGAGTGATCACGTGTTAGCGTTCACGTGATAGTTCGTAGTGACGTTGGAAAAAGCCTGATTTACACTGCTTAGCCAAATTTTACTATAACATTTTTTATATTAATTTAAAAAAAAAGTCTTGAAAAAGACTGATTTATGGATAAAATGTTTAACTAACAATAAGACTAAATTTTAACTAAGACAGAAACACTCAAAACTCGAGAGCACGTGGTATACAACCGGACTGGTCGACTGGTTTAAAGTTTCGGCTGCGTGATCTACGCTTCAAAAGCGTTTGCACTGACCAATAGGGAATCATCCCCGAAAATCACATGAAGATCACGCAAGTTTATTACTCCATCGGGTGGCTGCGGCAACTATAGTTACATTTTTACTTACCGAATAGATTATTTTTAAACAGAAACACTTGTAGTATTATTTTTGTTTTACATTTCTTACAAAATAATGAAATTCTTAATTTTATCAATTTTGACAGAATGTTTTACATGTATTTTTTTTCAACATTTACATTGCAAAATATGTCATCAATATTTATCAAATGTATCAAACGTAACTTTACTCGTAAAAAGCTGAAGATGAATCTTCTTGAAGATTAATAATCGCAGACGCCACGTTGTCTACCAATGAGTCTGTCAATTCGTCAAGTCGCCAAAATCAATTTTCCTCTTTAACGGTGTGCGCTACAAAATTCGACCATTTAAATTTTGACCACAAGTTGACCACAAAATTGACCATTTTTAACCCCCTCGGCAAGTTGATTATTGGCCTTCATATAAGCTTTTACCATCGACCACACAAGTTCTATAGGATTTAATTCACAGTGGTATGGAGGCAACCGAAGAACAACTTTGTTCTTCTTTTTGGTTTCCTCGACTACAATGTATGAATTATATTTTTCTTTATGTGTTACCACAATTTGGAGGAGTTCAACTTTTAGCATAGACGAATCGACTTTGATTTCATCTCCTTTTTGTTCAGCCAGTTCTTCAATTTCATTCTTCTTCCATACACTGGTTGGCATTTTTTCCATTTTTACAGAGTGATATGCAGCATTGTCCATAACAATTACGCTGTTGCTTATTTCGTCGTGATAATAAACAGAATTTTTCTTCGATTCGAAGCACTACAGCCCCCCGGGAACAAATCCTTTTTCGGTGCCAATGTGGGGTACAATTAATCGTTTTCCCTTGCTGCTGGGATTTTTTTGTCCAGTCGATAAACCTTGCAAAAATGCGTCTTTCGATGATTTTATCGATTTGTCCATTCAAGCTTACCCGCATACATCGTCAGCATTGACCCAGGTTTCATCAAGGAATTAAGGGGTCGTCCATTAATCACGTGATGTTTTTTAGCAACTTTTTAACCTCCCCCTCCCCCCCGGTGATACGTAGTGAGGTTTTAGGTTATACCCTCCTCCCCCTACCCAACATCACGTGTATTTTTTGGTACAAAGCATCTAAAAAAATTTCAGAATATTATCTTTAAACACAGGTATAATCTTATAGAATATAAGAAAAGTTTCTCTCACCCGAACAATTTGTCGCTGGTATACATAGCCATGCGAACTGCTATATAAGTTTGGATAAACAATGCAAAATAAGTTTTGCAAATTCTGTTTTCGCAGGAACGAAGACAGACTTTTCAATTATCCAAAATCTGGTTTTACCAAAAACCTTTCAAAAGAAAGGTGGCTTTGAAAATGTATGCATTCTTGAACTAAGTCAGTCTCTAAATCATTAGGATACATTTATTCCACGAAAGGGAATTTTACCGTAAGGGTTGATGAAAATTCACCCATTTTGGTCAAAACTGAAAACTTTTCATTGAACCTGTTGTAGGCCTCCTGTTTTTTTTTAATTCGGATACACGTCTATCAATAAGGACTAGAAATGTATTAACCCTGAAAGTATCACTTTAGTAGTAGTCTCTCTCATTTCTTCATCGCCTGTTTCAGCATATATTTTGTTCCTTTTTCGGTTGTCTTTTTCCCATGTCTTTTGTTTACTGCTTCGACACGCTTAATTCTATCGCCTTTTCTTCAAAATGCTTACAATTCTCTCGTTCAGCTACGAAAAACTTGTAAAGGGATTCGTAAAGATCAGCAATAGTGATCACATCTACGGTAAAAGCCTGCATTTGAATATTCACTTTGTTTATTCTTTACAAAAAAAAACCACGGATGTGGCTATTTATACATACAGTATGTATACGTAATCGGCTATTTATACATACAGTATGTCTACGCAATTGGCTATTTATACATACAGTATGTATACGCAATTGGCTATTTATACATACAGTATGTATACGCAATTGGCTATTTATACATACAGCATGTATACGCAATTGGCTATTTATACATACACTCTGCATTCGCAATTGACTATTATCACATTCTGACTGTATATACAAATATTGGAGTTACTATTTTGGTAATAACTACACAATTATAAGTAATTATAGTTTTATTTATTAAAGTTCATTTGCAATCTTGCGCAATAAACTCAATAAAATTCAAAGTATCACTAAATCAGTGAAATATAGGTTTAAATTACATTTATGTAAAATATGGTATAAAGTAAAATAAATACAGATATATCATTTTTTATTCTGTATTTTGTTTTGTAAAAAGGGGTGTGCTTAGTCTATATCTTTGGACGTCCTTTGATTTTTCTTTTAGATTTGAATTGTACAAAAGTTTTTATTTGATTGATTTGAGGGGCTGGATGGCTCGATTGACTAGGTATTAGATCGAATTTGTTTTTCAGGTTCTTCTCGTTTAATTGCACTAAGCCCACTACTCTCAAGTTCATTTTCAATATAATCATCAATGTTTACATTTAAAACATCTGTATCTATATTTAGTGCATTTGTAGTTGAAATATATCTTGCATGAAAACAAGTTTTTGAAAATATGGAAAATTATTATATTTTCTTATCAAAAGAATATGACGAACATGTTTCTACCGATGTATTATAAACATTTTATATTTTGCTATCATAATTTTCCTGAATGCCATTGTTTTTAATTCTCATTTTGGACTGTAAAGTTATAAATAATTTTAACTGTCTTGGAGCGACGAATCCTCAGCATAACACATAGAGCAAAGTGCTATCAAGTGGTACACGGATGGTTCGAAGACAAAGGAAGGTACTGGTGCAGGAGTGTTTGTCCAAAACGTCGTACCAAATACTTCGAAACCATGGGAATCTGAATTTGAACTGTCTATGAAAAATTTGATTGAATTTTGATTTGGGCTTCAGAACATCCTTCAAGTACATTTCTTATTTCGATATCACTCTCCATAATTTAAATTTTTTTTAATTTATTTTTCGCTAATATTATATTTATTCTAATATCAATACAGTTTATGATTTCCATAATACATGCGTAAATTATTGGCAAACTATGAAATTTAGTTTGTATGTATTGTTTAAGGGTCCAAAATGATCATTCAATTCTGTTTGTTGTATTATTATTTTTATTATTATTACCTTTATTGGCATATTTACAACAATTACTATAAGACTACCAATACAACATATAAAAAAAAAAAAAAACACATGGAAACAATAAAAAAAAAAGAACAAAAAAAACAGAACATAACTAATAACCCGACCCAAAAATATCCCAAATACTCAAACTTAAAAAAAATACTACACTTTAAAGAAACAAAAAAAAAACTTGTTTGTTGTAGTGCCTCCCATTAATGGTAAATGTATTCTGCAATTTCCAATAATGTACCCACTTTTCTTTACAACTATCCCAATTTTTAAGGAATTGTTCCTTAAGTTACATATTTATCTTTTGATCCTATAAAAACTTGTACATATTTACAAATTTCCAAAAATTCTATTTTTTGCTCTTCATATTCTTACATATGTTTGCAAATGCAAGTATTTCTTGAATTCAAACAATAATTTATGCTTCTCATCAATTATTATCATCAACAAAATCTCATCACCGAACACTAACAGAAGAAGAAGTAATTAAATACCTAAGTAATAAAGGGTTCACCAACATACAATGCATGAAACTGAATTCAAAATTTCCAGAAGCATACTCATCTTTTAAAATCACGATTCCCTTTGAACAACTAACTGAAATAAAATACCCTCAAACATGGCCCAAATACGTACGCGTTAATCGTTTTTTTTTTTCAAAGCTAAGAAAACCATCGACTACATAATAAATACGCCCAATATACAAATAGTTCCAGAAAAAAATCACAAATTATCATTATACATAAATATCCAAAGGTTAAAAGAAAAAACCAACCAAATCGAAATTTTAGGCGTTGATTTGAAACCAGATTATATATATATATATATATATATATATATATATATATATATATATATATATATATATATATATATATGACCGAGATATGGCTAAATGACATCATGTCCACAGAAATAAGAATAGATGACTACTCACTTATCAGCTCAATCCACCGCAGAGTTACCACAGGGGGCGGAGTAGCAATCTGGGCCAACAAAAATGTAAATAAATGTAAAGAAATTTCAAACCTAATGTCAATAGAAAAACAAATAGAAATATGTGGTATCCAATGGATAAATTCGACAAATAAAAATAAAATAAAACTAGTTTGCTAATACAGACTTATGATTAATTTTAGCATATGTTGTTAAGTCTAAATACAAGCAATCATTAACCCCGCTAAGATCCTTAACCACTTTTATGACATTGTTGGAAAAGAGCATGGACAAAATTTTCAACATGCATGACGAAATAATAATAGTAGGAGATTTCAACATCCATTTCGAATCCAACACCAAAGAAAGATTCTATCTACTTGAACTCATGAGATCATATGGACTTAAAGATCAAATTTTCCAACATACACAAGTAACGCAAACATCAAGCAGCATTATTGACAATATTTTCGCTCAAAAAAAACCAAAAGGAATCTCAGTTCATGATACAATATTATCAGACCACAAATTCATTCTCCTTGGCGGAAACATACAAAACCATACAGACAGAAAACAATATGAATTCAAAAGAATCTTTAGCGAAACGAACAAATCTAAATGTAAGTTAGCCTTACAAGAAGAATCTTGGGAAAGCAACTTAAATGAAGACAACTGCAATGAGAAAACAACAGAATTCATAAAAATCTTGAAAAATCTAAAGTAGGTGGTCCAAAAAGCAGCAAAAGAAGAATGCTTGCTGCCGTAGTTCACTCTACCATCTTGTATGGCGCCCCGGTGTGGGCTAACGCTATAGAAAAATCTAACATAAGGAAAATACTAACTTCTCTCCAGCGCAAAATAGCAATAAGAGTCTGCAGCGCGTATAGGACGATATCAAGAAATGCTGTACTTGTGATAGCTGGTATCCCGCCAATAGAGTGTACCATTGAAGAAAGAGTGCTGCTTCATAAAGCAAGAAACGATCTAACAGTGACAAACAAGAAGGAAAGAAGAAAAAACGCTAGGGCGCAAACGTTTGAAAAATGGCAACGAATGTGGAGCAACGCTAAATTCGGGTCGTGGACTAGGCTTCTAATCCCACAGATAGAACCATGGGCTACAAGACAACACGGGGAGATTAGCTATTATTTAACCCAGGCACTCATCTGGCTCTTTTAAAGAATACACCTGCCACATCGGCAGCACAGCAGACAATCTGTGCATATACTGTGGCTGCACAGATAGTGTCCAGCACACTATTTCTGAGTGCGATCGTTGGCCCCCGAGAGAGATATATGGGTAAACCAGACATGATCCGAACTAAAAGTGACAACATTAGTTGATATAATGCTTAGATCGCCTACCGACTGGGCGTACTCCGAAGAGATGTTACAAAACATAATCAGCGGTAAAGAGAAGGACGAAAGAACGAAACAAGACATAGATAGAAATAAATTCTGAACCCCTAAACACTGATGTGAATGGGGGATGTAGGAATGGACAAGTACCTTAAGTACAGCGATATCTTGAGGAAATGTTTATAGCGGTACCAAGATGCACGTGATTAAGGGGGGCCACTTGACAAGTTAACGTCTATCGTCCTTGCTACGTCCCCACCCCGAAGAAAAAAAAAAAAAAAGGCTTGTCGGTCTAGTCTTGTCTGTCTAGTCTTGTCTGTCTAGTCTTGTCTGTCTAGTCTTGTCTGTCTAGTCTTGTCTGTCTAGTCTTGTCTGTCTAGTCTTGTCTGTCTAGTCTTGTCTGTCTAGTCTTGTCTGTCTAGTCTTGTCTGTCTAGTCTTGTCTGTCTAGTCTTGTCTGTCTAGTCTTGTCTGTCTAGTCTTGTCTGTCTAGTCTTGTCTGTCTAGTCTTGTCTGTCTAGTCTTGTCTGTCTAGTCTTGTCTGTCTAGTCTTGTCTGTCTAGTCTTGTCTGTCTAGTCTTGTCTGTCTAGTCTTGTCTGTCTAGTCTTGTCTGTCTAGTCTTGTCTGTCTAGTCTTGTCTGTCTAGTCTTGTCTGTCTAGTCTTGTCTGTCTAGTCTTGTCTGTCTAGTCTTGTCTGTCTAGTCTTGTCTGTCTAGTCTTGTCTGTCTAGTCTTGTCTGTCTAGTCTTGTCTGTCTAGTCTTGTCTGTCTAGTCTTGTCTGTCTAGTCTTGTCTGTCTAGTCTTGTCTGTCTAGTCTTGTCTGTCTAGTCTTGTCTGTCTAGTCTTGTCTGTCTAGTCTTGTCTGTCTAGTCTTGTCTGTCTAGTCTTGTCTGTCTAGTCTTGTCTGTCTAGTCTTGTCTGTCTAGTCTTGTCTGTCTAGTCTTGTCTGTCTAGTCTTGTCTGTCTAGTCTTGTCTGTCTAGTCTTGTCTGTCTAGTCTTGTCTGTCTAGTCTTGTCTGTCTAGTCTTGTCTGTCTAGTCTTGTCTGTCTAGTCTTGTCTGTCTAGTCTTGTCTGTCTAGTCTTGTCTGTCTAGTCTTGTCTGTCTAGTCTTGTCTGTCTAGTCTTGTCTGTCTAGTCTTGTCTGTCTAGTCTTGTCTGTCTAGTCTTGTCTGTCTAGTCTTGTCTGTCTAGTCTTGTCTGTCTAGTCTTGTCTGTCTAGTCTTGTCTGTCTAGTCTTGTCTGTCTAGTCTTGTCTGTCTAGTCTTGTCTGTCTAGTCTTGTCTGTCTAGTCTTGTCTGTCTAGTCTTGTCTGTCTAGTCTTGTCTGTCTAGTCTTGTCTGTCTAGTCTTGTCTGTCTAGTCTTGTCTGTCTAGTCTTGTCTGTCTAGTCTTGTCTGTCTAGTCTTGTCTGTCTAGTCTTGTCTGTCTAGTCTTGTCTGTCTAGTCTTGTCTGTCTAGTCTTGTCTGTCTAGTCTTGTCTGTCTAGTCTTGTCTGTCTAGTCTTGTCTGTCTAGTCTTGTCTGTCTAGTCTTGTCTGTCTAGTCTTGTCTGTCTAGTCTTGTCTGTCTAGTCTTGTCTGTCTAGTCTTGTCTGTCTAGTCTTGTCTGTCTAGTCTTGTCTGTCTAGTCTTGTCTGTCTAGTCTTGTCTGTCTAGTCTTGTCTGTCTAGTCTTGTCTGTCTAGTCTTGTCTGTCTAGTCTTGTCTGTCTAGTCTTGTCTGTCTAGTCTTGTCTGTCTAGTCTTGTCTGTCTAGTCTTGTCTGTCTAGTCTTGTCTGTCTAGTCTTGTCTGTCTAGTCTTGTCTGTCTAGTCTTGTCTGTCTAGTCTTGTCTGTCTAGTCTTGTCTGTCTAGTCTTGTCTGTCTAGTCTTGTCTGTCTAGTCTTGTCTGTCTAGTCTTGTCTGTCTAGTCTTGTCTGTCTAGTCTTGTCTGTCTAGTCTTGTCTGTCTAGTCTTGTCTGTCTAGTCTTGTCTGTCTAGTCTTGTCTGTCTAGTCTTGTCTGTCTAGTCTTGTCTGTCTAGTCTTGTCTGTCTAGTCTTGTCTGTCTAGTCTTGTCTGTCTAGTCTTGTCTGTCTAGTCTTGTCTGTCTAGTCTTGTCTGTCTAGTCTTGTCTGTCTAGTCTTGTCTGTCTAGTCTTGTCTGTCTAGTCTTGTCTGTCTAGTCTTGTCTGTCTAGTCTTGTCTGTCTAGTCTTGTCTGTCTAGTCTTGTCTGTCTAGTCTTGTCTGTCTAGTCTTGTCTGTCTAGTCTTGTCTGTCTAGTCTTGTCTGTCTAGTCTTGTCTGTCTAGTCTTGTCTGTCTAGTCTTGTCTGTCTAGTCTTGTCTGTCTAGTCTTGTCTGTCTAGTCTTGTCTGTCTAGTCTTGTCTGTCTAGTCTTGTCTGTCTAGTCTTGTCTGTCTAGTCTTGTCTGTCTAGTCTTGTCTGTCTAGTCTTGTCTGTCTAGTCTTGTCTGTCTAGTCTTGTCTGTCTAGTCTTGTCTGTCTAGTCTCGTCTGTCTAGTCTTGTCTGTCTAGTCTTGTCTGTCTAGTCTTGTCTTTCTAGTCTTGTCTGTCTAGTCTTGTCTGTCTAGTCTTGTCTGTCTAGTCTTGCAAATGTTTGAATGCAAAAATGTTTATAAAGCATTCCCAATCAAAAAGTTAAAATTATTACAAAGCCATGGATAACGGAAGAAATCAAAAAGTCAAGCAAAGAACTTCATAAGCTATACTCCATACAAAAAAAAATCAGATCTAATAAGTGAAACGCGAACCGAAGTGAAACGAAAAAACCAGAACGCGAAGAGAAAACATAAGAGACTTTCAAAACAAAAATGAAAATTTTATAATGATAGAATCAATAACGCCACAAATAAACAAAGAGAACAATGGCGTATCATTAACAAGGTAAAGAACAAACAAAACATCGAAGAATCAATCACATTAATAGATAACAACCAAATCATCTCCATGAGGAAGATATAACAACAAAATTCAACGATTTAAAAAAAAAAATGCACCGATACAAATAATGCATGTTTTTGGCAGAAATGACCGACTCAGAAATTACTCTCATATTTCAGAGATTAATAAGTTCTACCAGAATTGACACCATCAAGTTTAGACATTGTGAACTGTTCATTCAAAACAGACACTTTTCCCGAATGTTTGAAAAAATTTAAAGTAGAATCACATTCTTCATATCAAAATACAAGATAATTTCGAATCAACAACGTAGCTTTCGTAAACAAACGTGGATTGCGTTGATAAATCAACAATAACAGCAATAGAAAATCTATACACAAAATTAATTAATGAAATAGACCAAGGAAACTGCGCAGTGGGAATTTTCTGTGATTTGTCAAAGACATTTGACTGTGTTGCTTACAATACACTACTAGAGAAACTATGGATTTAGAGACAAAACGCTGGCTCCAATCATATCTAGCAAACCGAAATCAATTTATAAAAATAGGGAATACTAGAGCGAGTACAACAAACACATCCGTCGGGGTACCACAAGGAACTATGTTAGCCCCACTACTATTTGCGTTACACACAGTTGACCTTATCCACTACATTGGAGCAGATAACGTATTATGTACGCAGACGACACTAGCATAATCATTACGGGCTCGTCAATACAAGAAATCGAAAGTACAACCAAGCAGATATTAGACAAATTATATCAAAATAAATGATTATAATCATTTTTTTTTTTGCTTTGCCATAATATCCGTATTCTTCTTTACCGATTGTATGATTATGATTAAGTGACATTTTTATTAGTGTCCATTTTGTATTTTACCTCTATAAAAATTCAACACTATATCTGGTACAGACTGAAAGCAGACTGTATGTATAAATAGCCAATTGCGTATACATAATGTATGTATAAATAGCGAATTGCGTATACATACTGTATGTATAAATAGCCAATTGTGTATACATACTGTATGTATAAATAGCCACATCCAAAAAACACACCGCACAACAATCATTACTTTCCAGCCGTTTCCAGTTTTTATAAATTTAAAAGTATTCCAGTCGCTTCGTTTCGCGATACAGGTTTTTCGGTCCAATCATCCTTGATTGATTCCAAAGTTTTAAGAACTTCGTGCCAAGAAACACTCAAACTTCTATATGCGTTCTCTCTAGCTGACGTGTCAAATTTACTCTCTTTAGCCTTTTCTCTTTCCCAATTTCAGTCATTAACCTTTGCCTGCGTTGTGTCGAATTTATAAAAATGAAAATTTTATTAAAACGAAAATGTAATTAATTTTTTTATGAGAGTCTTATATATTCAACATGACTCGCTAAAAAGGATAGAATTCAGCTAACAGTTCCAAAATCATACAATAATTTCCGTTATTGGGATCACTGAACTTTTCATTTTTCCCTCTACAGCACACAAACGAAGAAAAATTAATACATATAAGAAATTGCATGACACCAATCAACAGAGGCGGCTTTTCCTTTCGGCGGCTTTTCTTTTTGGCGGCTTTTTTGTTTGTATCGCCGCTCTATATCAGTCTCTCTCAGATTCAATGCCACTACGCGGCGTATGCCCCTAACAGCTCGGCCCCGTCGATCCTGCTTCGGACCAACCACTACTACGCAAATTGTAGAAAAACTTAATTTAACAATATGTGGTGAAACATATTATATGTTGAATTGTTTGTGTGGACCTAATAACATTTACATTACGGCATATAAAAATGAATCTTTTTAATTTCTGTACGACAAAAAAAAATGTTGGCCCCAAATTTTCCGCCCCTAAAATCTGCCGCCCTGGGCTCCAGCCTACTCGATTTACGCATGTATTCGGCGTCAAAATCAAAGACTTCTACTGGCACTGGCAGCGAGTCGCGCGTCGCTTTTCGGTTTAAAAATCGCGCGTGCAACGAAAAAATAAATACACGTGATATTTCACTACATCCCCCTCCCCCCCTCGTTATGTTTCGTGATTTTTCACAAACCTTACGCGTACATGAATCATTTAGTGAGTGCTGAAATGTTGGGCATAACTACCCTGCTTAAACAATCCTATCGGGAGAGGTAAGTTCAATGGGAAAATTGCATCGGAAATTTCCTATTGAATCCTATTGAAGGTTTATTTTCCTATAGAAATCTCCTGAATCCTATTCAGTTGTCCTATTGAGATACGCTAAAACCTATTCGATTTCCCAATAGGATTTAATACTATTCAATAGGAATACTGTGATCTGAGAATTTCCTATAGAATAATCCAGAATCCTATTCGATTCTTCAGTAGGATTTTAATAACTTGACTAGGACTTCTCAGATTATAATTTTCCTATTGAATAAGGTCAAGCGGTAAATTTACGGAAATTTTAATGATCATAAACTACTCATAAATTGAAATTTGGATGTTGTCCAGATGTTTTAGATGTTGGTAAAACCGAACCTATTGTATATCAAAGAATCCTATTAAGGTTTATTTAAAAAAATAATAATTTATAAGTCGTATTTCCCTATTGACATCTATTCATCTCCTATTGGATGTTGGAGGAGTCAATCCTATTGAATAATGCTAAATCCTATTGAGGATTATTATAAAATAAAAGTAATTTCTAAGTCGTATTTCCCTATTGAAAACTATTCATCTCCTATTGGATATTGGTGAAGCCAAACCTATTGAATAATGCAGAATCCCAATGCGAAATTTAGAAATAAAAATTATCCTATTGAATCCCTTGGTTTCTTATTTAGATTTCTACTTTCATTTCCTATAAAAACTCTACATTTCCCAGAATCGCTAACTTCCTTTAAGAATCATCATAATCCTATTAAGTTGTGTCCTATAGGTTCACGATGCCAGAAATTTTTCTATTCAAATATGATGTTTCCTATTCAAATTCTGAAAAAGCCTATAGGATTTAACCTTTCCCAATAGGAATGTTTAAGCAGGGTACTTACATGCGGTAACTTGCGAAAAATAATACATGTCGTACAAAGTCATGACCGGTCCCGAATTAGTGCAGCAACTCTTCGACCGCAAGATCTTCATGTGCGCCCCAGCGTCTGCGACCCTCGCCGTGGGAAATACCTAACGGTGGCTTCCATATTTCGCGGAAGGCTGTCCACACGTGAGGTCGACGAGCATATTTATAACGTGCAGAACAAAAACAGTATTCATTCAAGTATATACAAGTATTTCGTCGAATGGATTCCCAACAACGTGAAGACTGCCGTTTGCGATATTCTTCCCCGTGGCATTAAACTATGCGCCACGTTTATTGGAAACAGCACATGCATTCAAGAGCTCTTCAAACAAATTGGCTCCATATTTTTCGCGATGTTTCGCCGAAAAGGTTTCATACATTCATACACCGGCGAAGGCATGGCTGAAACTGAGTTCGCAGAAGCTGAATCGAACATTGATTGATTTAATGCGTAGATTTAAATCTGGGGGCCTACACTTAAATTTAGTTTTACTGTCTTGGTATTAAGTTGCAAGATCTTGAGATCTTGGCTTGGGCCATCTCACTGCACTGATGCCCATAATATTGACTTGTAGTCTTTGTATTTCTTGCGTGTGCATTTGATGATGTACAATAGAAAGAAAATAGAAAAAGACTCAAAAACAACACATTGCTGTGTAGTTTTTCTCGAAATGGTATTTGCATACCATTTCGTCCTTCGGTACTTTCTGACTAACTGTGTATGAAGAAAATACAAAAACAGAAATTCGTCAATTTACTTTCTAAAACTGACACACAAGGGTTCCTAAAATCCACATTACCTTGCTCACTTGAAGAGAGTCGCTTCTCGTCGTCTCTCCTTATTTCTATATAATATTTATGTTATATTTTGCATATTTCGGGTGGGGGGGGGGGGGGGGGGGGTAGGGTGTTGGTGCTGGGGGCGTTGAAACCCCAAAACCTCCCCTCTGGCTACGCCCTTGATTCCTGGTCATCCCTTTAGATATTTGTCCCTGGTCACTGTGACATTTCTGACGCATTGTCTAGCATACTCACAAATTTAATTTTTAAGGTGGAATTTACAACAAAAACTACAATATTTGTTAATAATAATAATAAAAGGCTTTTATTTACCCTTTTATATATACCTATAAGGTCATAACACTCCTAATAATTCACAAACAATTATTTTCCCAGTCATTGGAGGGAGGCGAAGTTCAGTAGTCACCGTTCTTCCACTTAACTCCCAAAACAAAAATTAATAATATATTAATAATAATTACAAAGAATAAAAAAGAAGAACAAAAAAAACAAGACAAAATATACTATAATCAAAAATAAATTCCAAGCAAAAGCGTTGTGACTTAAACAGATTGCGATCATCTTTGCAATCTAGACTGCTGAAATGTACGGTTATTTAGTCTATTAATGCCTTTATTGCTCACGTAAAAGCCCCCATCTGACTTGTTTTTTGAAGCGCCTTACGCTTACTTTTTTTGATATCTCGCTATATATCTTTGACAAATTATACAGAAATGACCTTTCGTATAGGGAGGTTTTCTGTGCAGGCGGAGTTATTAATGATTTCCTTCTGATATTAATGTTATGGACATGGGTTAGTAGGGAAAGATGATATGTTCTAGGCCACTCCTCCTTATTTAGATTTACATGTAACCCTCCACTTTATGGGAATTACATGTAAAATATAGCCTACCCCTCCGTATGAGGAATCCTTTACCAAATAGTTCTGAACGTGGCCGAGCGTGTATCTGTAGATGGCGCCAGCGCTAGGGACGGTGGGAACCGGAGGAAAAGAGGAATTTAGGCCGGACAAGGGCGGGCAATACCGAGCACGAATAGACTAATCGGGAAAATTCAAAATGAGGGGTGGACATATTTACAGATAGGGGTTCAATTGAGATTATGGGGTTTAGATTGACAAGACTAGACAGATAAGACTAGATAAAACTAGACAGACAAGATGGGACTGAACAGATAAGACTAGACAGACAAGACTAGACAGGACAAAACGGTAAGACTAGACATACAAGCCAGACAAGACTAGACAGATAAGAGTAAACAAGACTAGACAAGACTAGACTGACAAGACTAGACTGATAAGACTAGACAAGACTAGACACACAAGACTAGACAAGCGGAGAAAATTGCGGGCGGGTAGCGGGGAATCGTGTGTGCATGCATAATTGGTTGCAAACATATTACGGGTTGATTCAATTGAGATTATAGGATTTGGGACAAGAACATATAAGACTAGATCACATCCTGCGATATTTATCTGAATAATTTCCTATGTGTAAGCGAAATTTCTTAAACTTGTCTATGAACTCGATCGTATTAATTATTTTAAATAAAAAAAATATTTCTGCTATTAGGTTTCATTTTGAGTGTGTCATATGGTATTGTTTCTTTCTTAAGTTTACGTAATCAGTTTAGTATTTGAACTTGAAGATTTTAAATGTGTATCAAGAAAATAACATTATTTTAACAACTACGACAGTGAATGTTTATGTAACCGCACGCTTAGGACCGGGCGCTTGATAAATAAACAATCGTGTCCGGTTTCAAAATTACAACCGCTGCATTTAAATACAACTATCGCAGTAAGAAACGCGGTCTAATTAATTTAGTATTTGATCTTCTAAATGCATGCGAGTATGACATATTTAAATCGTAAGATAGGAAACGCTATCAGTTTCATGTTTCATTTTATCTGGATGCTAGTTTGAACTTATTCGATGTATTCTGAGAAATTTGGATGAGTCATACATGCATAGAATCGTGGGAAGGTTAAAACCGTTGTTGAAAACCAGCAGTTGAGTCAGCAACCAGCAGTGAGAGTCAGCATTTTCCTGTTTCAACCTGTCTGGATGAGTCATTGAACACGTGATACATTGGCTTATTGAGTCTACATACTGAATATTCACCCTAAACCTCCAAGAAGATAAAGTTGGAGCCGTAGACAGTCAACAATACCCAACAAGGTTAAAGTTTGCGGGAGATCCTTCGATTACAGAAACACCTTCAAGCAACAGTGAAGCTGGTCCAGCAGAACATCATCCAAGCTTGTGTCAGCTATAGAATTAATGGTTCAAGGATTGATGTAGATAGCTTTATTAGTAAATTGAACAGCCGTTGTACGAGAAGCCCCATTCTAGCCATCCACTTTCCGTCCACTGTCCATCCACTTTCCGTCCACCGTCCACTTTTTCCGTCCACCGTCCACTTTCCGTCCAATTTAATCAGCTTTTAAACAGATTTTAATCAGATTTTAAATAGCTTTTGAATCAGCTTTTAAACAGCTTTTTATTCAGCTTTTAAACAGCTTTTTAATCAGCGTTCAAACAGCTTTTTAATCTGTTTTTTAAACACACTCAAAATGAAACCTAATAGCAGAAATATTTTTTTTATTTAAAATAATTAATACGATCAAGTTCATAGACAGGTTTAAGAAATTTCGCTTACACATAGGAAATTATTCAGATAAATATCGCAGGATGTGATCTAGTCTTATATGTTCTTGTCCCAAATCCTATAATCTCAATTGAATCAACCCGTAATATGTTTGCAACCAATTATGCATGCACACACGATTCTCCGCTACCCGCCCGCAATTTTCTCCGCTTGTCTAGTCTTGTGTGTCTAGTCTTGTCTAGTCTTATCAGTCTAGTCTTGTCAGTCTAGTCTTGTCTAGTCTTGTTTACTCTTATCTGTCTAGTCTTGTCTGGCTTGTATGTCTAGTCTTACCGTTTAGTCCTGTCTAGTCTTGTCTGTCTAGTCTTATCTGTCCAGTCCCATCTTGTCTGTCTAGTCTTATCTAGTCTTATCTGTCTAGTCTTGTCAATCTAAACCCCATAATCTCAATTGAACCCCTATCTGTAAATATGTCCACCCCTCATTTTGTATTTTCCCGATTAGTCTATTCGTGTTCGGTATTGCCCGCCCTTGTCCGGCCTAAATTCCTCTTTCCCTCCTGTTCCCTCCGTCCCTAGCGCTGGCGCCATCTACAGATACACACTCGGCCACGTTCAGAACTATTTGGTAAAGGATTCCTCATACGGAGGGGTAGGCTATATTTTACATGTAATTCCCATAAGGTGGAGGGTTTACATGTAATTCCCCATAATGTGGAGGGTTACATGTAAATCTCCATAAGGAGGAGTGGCCTAGAACATATCATCTTTCCCTACTTGGGTTCTATATTTGATTTTTTCATATAAATATGCCGGACTCTGGTTGACTATAATTTTGTGAAACAACACAGAGGGGCGCAATTTCCTACGGTTATGCATGTTCAACTAATGTATTTCTTTTATTTTATACGACACATGATTCCATTTTGGAATTCCACAAACCAGGCGGATGCTACAATTTTGGATTCGCTGTATTTTCTTTGCGATATGCAAATCAATGCAAATATGCAAAACACGACATCCCAGTAGGAACAGCGCGATAGAACCAAGGTGTCACATAAGAGCTTCATTGTAGCCTTATTTAAAAAAAATTGTTTTTCGTTGTCGTTTTGTTGTTGTAAGTTTTAAATTAAAAAATGCCCTTTTTATACAATTGTTTACATGAGATTTAAAGCGTAACTCAGTACCCGATGAAAAAAGATTTTGTATGATTATATATAATTATATATGATCCATATATAATTATATACAAAAATTGGCCAGCTCTGACTATATATAATTATATATAGTTATATATGATCATATATACTTATCTTTATATGGTTATATATAATTAGATCTGAAAATTGGCCAGATCTGAGCATATCTAATTATGTATATTTATATATGATCATATATAAATATATATGATCATATATCTTTTCTATTATATAATATTTTTATTTCATAATAAATATTTTTTCTAAAACTACAGTATAATCATTTTAAAATATCTCCCAACAAGAATAATTAAAAATTTACATGTAAACATTTATATTTGTCATAAAATTGACATAATGTACGATTTTACATATTTATCAGTCAGGTCTGATCAGATCTAATTATATTTAGACATATATAATCAAATCTGATCATATATATTCATGTACGATTATATATATGCTTATATCAGCGAGATCTGATCAGATCTTATTATATATAGACCTATATATAATCAGATCTGGTCATATATAGACTTATATATAATTATACATATCCATATATAAGTCAGGTCGGATCAGATATAATTATATATAGACTATATATAATCCGATCTGATCATATGTAGACTTATATATATTTATACGCGGGCATATATCAGTCAGGTCTGATCAGATACAATTATATATAGACCTATATATAATCAGATCTGATCATATATGGACTTATATATAATTATATATAATTATTTATAATTATATATCATTATATATAGACTTAAATCAGCTAGGTATGATCAGATCTAATTATATATAGGTTCATATATAATTATATATAATCCCATATATAATCATGTATGATTATATATAATTCCATATATAATCATGTATAATTATATATAATTTCATATAAAATCATATATAATCATATATAATCATATATGATCATATATAATTAGGCAAAATCTTTTTTCATCGGGTATCCAAAACTAGCCCTAAGTTACTAGCTTCCTCTACTATTTGAATTCGTTTGACATTCACAACAATTTTTATCTTATCAACAAACTGTTTTCTTGCTGCATGCCTGCCAAATAGTGACCCTACCGTCTTGTCTGGATTAATACATAAAGAATTAATACATATAGAATGTTTGCAAGAGGTGTAACTTTTATGGTGGAAATGATGCATACAGCTGGGTATTATCCGCGTAGTAATGTGCCTTGCAGATAGTCATATTTGTGTTTAACTGACTTATATAAAGAGAGAACAATAGCGGTCCCAAAATGGATCCTTGTGGAACCCCCTGATTTATTATTACTTCTTGAGATCTCGCATCTTTATATATCACAATCTGTTTTCTGTTGGAAAGGTACTTTTTAATTAAGTCTATCGCGTTATCATCTATAGCTACATAGTATAATATTGCATATGATAAGTCGTGATTGATACAGTCGAACGCTTTTGCGTAGTCTAGAAGAACAAGTACCGTTAGATTGTTATTATCAGCCTCCAATAAGAAGTCATCCACAATATTTAAGATGGCCGTTTCACAGCTATGGTTTTTTCTAAAGCCTGATTGATTAACCGGTAGTATGTTATTGTTGTCTACAAATGACATTAGTTGCCTAAACATAATTTTTTGAAGTATTTTAGATATAGCTGGAAGGACACTTACAGGATGTAATTGTTTACGTCCTGTAAGTATGTTGAAATAAATATTAAAAAATGGAGAAAATTTTCTAAATATTCCGGAACAGTTCTACCAACATCTCCCCAAAATTTGAAAGAAATCCCCAAATCACTTCTCGAGAAAATAAAATTTGAAAATTTCAATGTTTACAAATTTGATTTTCAAGATGGAATTTTCAAAAAACTGCAATATATTTATTGAAATGAATATTAAAAAAATAGGAGAAGTTGTTAAATATTCCAGAAGAGTTCTAGCAACATCTCCACAAACTTTGAAACAAATCCCCAAATAAGTTTTTGAGAAAATTAAGCGTGAAAATTTCATTGTTTACAAATTTGATTTTTAAGGTGGAATTTACAAAAAACTGCAATATTTGTTAAAGTAAATTTTAAAAAATTGTGAATCTCCACAAAATTTGAAACAAATCCCCAAATTAGTTTTTGAGAAAATTATGTTGGAAAATATCAATGTTTTCTAAATTTCTTTGTATTGACATGTCACTATTTACTGCTACTCCTACCCAATACTTACACACGAAATTCCTTTTATATTTTGTGTGCAATTTGCATTTTTTTATGAATTCGGCGACCCAAAAAGATTCTCTATCGACCCCTATCGCGGGAGCGCGACCCATGGTTTGCGCACCACTGCTCTAACTCAGTTAACTTTTCCAATTAGGTTAATAGTTCTATATCTGGATGAGAGAGGGCATAAGTTATAGCCAAAATATACTTGGCTAACTACAATCTTAAATATATAACATGTTTTACATATTGTGCCCCACCGTACCACATTATTTACATTTTAGATAGTAAAATGACCTTTGGGGTTACATAGAGCTCGGGCTGTTGGGGCTATTCCATTGCTGAATTGAAGTGCGTGTGTGCAGTTTTTAGACGGGACATCAGTTGTCTCATAAGACTCATTTTTTAAGTTTATTAGCAAGGGAACTCGACGTCTAAATCAAAATGACCAAAGAAGAAAAACCCAAATATTTAAAATTCCTTTTCGGCGGTATGGCTGGGTAAATATAATTTTAATTACCAAATAATAATTCGACCTTCCTACAATATTAATTCCTTCACATTAGCTAATTAATTTTATTCTTGGCTAAAATCATTGATTCCTAAAAAAATGCAATTTCTTTTATTAATAGTATGCTTCGATTTCAGCATGGGGGCCACATTATTCGTCCAACCGTTAGATTTAGTTAAGAACAGGATGCAACTTAGCGGAATGGGTGGAAAGGCTAAGGAATACCAGACATCTTTTCATGCAATTCGAGGAATTATTGCCAAGGAAGGTGTTCTTGCCATGTATAGTGGTTTGTCTGCAGGTTTATTGAGACAGGCTACTTATACTACTGCTAGATTAGGAGTGTTTTCATGGTTGTTTGATATAGCTTCGAAAGATGGTCATCCGCCCAACTTTGGAATGAAAGCTGTTATTGGTATGACAGCTGGAGTTTGTGGAGCTTTTGTAGGTAATACAAATTTCTTTTAATAATTATTATGCAACCTGCATAAATTCAACATTAATATTCCCTGATTTATAAGAAGTCATGGTTTGGGTTTAAATGAATAATATTCCTTATAAAATCATCTATCTAATGGTGCTACAGTATTAAGTAGGACCTTGAACTCCTCCCACAGCCTACAGCTTAAAAAATAAGTAATTATTTGTTTTACGCCATTTATCACCAATTAACTAGAAATGAATTTAATATAAATTATTATTTCGTATACAGGCAATTTGAATTAAAATTATTTGAAGAAGTGCATATTCCAATGAGATTTTGTTTTGAAAAGTTTCCAATTGAAAATAATTAGGCAATTAAAAACTTTTCTAAAATACTCTGTATTATCCAAGATGTTTTAACATGTTTAATGAGTCTTCATATGGATAACAAGTTTATACAAGTGTCTTCATTTGAGAGGGAAAAAATAACGTAAATATTTTATCTAAAATTAGATAATTCAAAAAAGGAAATAAAAGGTTCATTTAGGTTGGTTCACTTGGAAATGTCCATTTAATCTATTTAGTTTGTACTTAAATAGGTTTATCTAGGTCAATAAGAGCTAAAAAGATTGAATTCCAGTTTTATATATTTACGCTACGTTTCCATTATTCTTGCATATCATCATTTAACTAACCTTCATTGTCTAGACATGTGAGTGATATATATATATATATATATATATATATATATATATATATATATATATATATATATATATATATATAAATATATATATATATATATATATATGTATATATATATATATATATATATATATATATATATATATATATATATATTTATGTAGCCATGTCCCAAAGACAATTAGAGTTGTTTTTTTGACGCCTTTACGAGATAAACGAATTAATAGTAGGTGCAAATAGTAGTTTGCGACCCAACATTTTGTGCAAAATTTTATGGTGATCCCAGCAAAGAAAGTAGACGTTTTTTTTAAATTTGTATATAAATACACTTTAACGTGCGTTTTCGTTCTTTTACGATTCCAGCGAAATCATGTTCGGCTAGACTCAGTGGTGCGCAAACTTTTTTCATTGGCGACCCCCCATTTTGTGTAAAATTTTGTCGCGACCCCTGGATCGACAGTAAACGTTTTTTAATCGTTAACGTAGGCAAAGTGACAGTTTTTCTGGGATTTGCGTTTACAGGGTGTTTTTAAAGGAGTTTTGAACGTCATTGAATAAAATAACATCATAAAAATGCTATGCTAAAGGTTTTGACACCATAAAACCTCAGATTATGAATCCGAATCTACGCGCAGATATTAGTAAAGTCTAGTATTAGTATGAGGCGGTACATTTGTATTTAGAAATTAAAATTTGATGACTCTTTGACACTCTTTTAAAAACACTATTTATGTTTCTCTGTTATTAGAGGTTTGAGTACAACAATTTTTTTTAAATACAATATTTGTTTACACTGAATTGATAAATTCACTATGTCTTAACCACGCTTAATAGGTAAAAATATTATATAACTTATTAGTCACAGTTATACAAATTTGAACATTTAACACGACTCGAGTTTCAAGGGTGACATTTTCAAGAAGTTTGAAAATGATCTTAATCCGTCGAACCTCGAAAATATTTTTTATTACTCGTGCGCGAAAAGTACTTCTTGACGTAGATTATTTAATACGAAAAAGTCACATCTCGTTGAATTTCCACATAACCTGGGTAACGCACGCACACAATATTCAATATCTCTAGGTTACATTAAAATAAACAAATAAATAACAATAAAATGAACACAATCAAGATCGCGATATTAAAAAAGTGACGTGAAATGTAAAAAAAAAATTTCATTACAAAATAATAATAAAAATTAAAGAAAACCTTTTAAAATGAGTGTAAATGCAATGGTGATACCGGAGACCGAGGAGAGGTCTTCTGACGAATGCACACCATCGGAGACAACTGAAAAATCAAATTCTTCATTTTTGATTCCATTTTTTTTATGACCCCTGGAAAAAATGACACTTTTCGCCCTAGTTATAAAATATACCATTATATAATAAGTGTGGTTAAAACATGGTGAATTTCTCAATTCAGTGTAAGTATGGATTACCACGTAGTAACGGTCGCAACTATCCTATTCAATAATGTGTTTTTTTAACGGTGTTCGTTATTTGTTTACCTTATTTGAGCTAAAATAAATTATGGCCTTACATTATTAAGCACTTCTGTGTCAAAAAATAGTCAAATAATTAAGTTCGGGATAAAAATACATTATAAAATACAATTGGAACAATAACATAATCCAAGGACAAACAGATACATCATATTCGATTGAAACAACTTAATGATTTTCTTATGAAATAAAGAATTAAGAAAATTGACTAAATACGCAATCCATTTAACGCATTGGTGTGTGCAGAACGCGTTTTGTGTTGTGACCTTTATACAAGTGCTGCCTGCTACGATACTTAGAAAAAAATTTATTGGCATCACATTAGGTTTACGAACGCGGTTGTAAAATACTAGTTATATAATAATTGTAGGCTTTTCATAAATTTGAATTTGTAATTCAGAATTTACTCGTAATAAAATTAATTATATCCCAAGAGCGCCAAAAGCATTGCTACAGCTCTGATTAGGTATTAAAATAGAAAATGGTTTTCTAAAAAATATAGATCTGTTCTTATAAATAATATAATTTAATTTCATTATTTAACTGGTAAATAAATTTCTTTGAATTAGGCGACCCCCAAAATGTCTCTCGCAGTCTCGCTTCTTACCTCTGCCGTTGCAATTGCAAATATGAGTGCTCAGAGAAGAAAACAGAGATGAAATACGATGTCGTTATCTGAAAAAGCGAGGTTGATAAATGAAGTTGACAAACGAATTAAAAAGAAAAAAGTGGTTGCTGAAGATTTCGGGATTCTTCCAAGTACACTTTCTACAATTATAAGAAACCGCGAAGAAAATCTGAACAAAGCCGAAAATATTGCAACTAATAATGCAAAGGTTTGAAAAAGTGTACCTACGAAGACATTGACAAAGCTTCTTTGGATTGGTTTAAAATAGCGGGAGATAAAAATGGCCTTGGACCACTTATTAGAGAAAGGGCTCTTTATTTTGCTCAGAGTCTGGGACACTCATTTCATCGCTAGTGTACGTTGACTAGATACGTTTAAGAAAGACATAATACTCCCTGAGGGGTCGCGACCCACGGTTTGCGCACCACTGGGCTAGACGACAAGACGAGCAAATCGATGTGTAAATTGTTTGGAAAGACTTTTTAATACGAAATTCTGAATTAAAATTTTCCAGAATTTTGAATTCACAAGTCCGTATCTCGAGAACGGTTGAAGATAATTAAAAACAGATTGCAGCAGCGCTTTCAGGAGGTCATTTAACCGCGAATGCACTTATTGTTAGATTTTCTTCAAATTAATTATTAGTTTCCAAGTTCTGTGCTCGAGGAACCAATTTTCGCGAAATTTCGCTCGATTCTGCCAATTATATCAAGACAAATCTCGCGAGGAAGCGGCTAGCAAAATGCAATTTGTATATTTACAACCAGCAGGGAAAGCACTTTCAGACAGACTTTGAAATTTTCGATTTTGATTTAAAATATATTTTCTGGCATTTTCCGCAGATTTCACGATGTTATAACTTTTGAACGGCTTATCACTTCAGCACTTCAAACAATTCAGCTTCTCACTTTTAAGAAAACCTATATCATATGTGTATCAACATTTATCAACGTTTTGTGTAAAATTTGATCGCGACTTTTGACATCTAGTCGAATAATTTAGGAAAATTACAATTAATTATGGAAATTATTGTGATTAAATAAAATTTCCTTTGTTTATCATTTAATTACATTAAATATTTATGAATTGAACATGAATAACACATAACATTGATTTATGATGGAAATAAGTTGTTATTATTTTCCGTTTTATAATCTTTAAATGAAATTGCAATAACAATTTTTATCGGTATAGACAGTAACGTGTAAACTGCCGTAATGTAATTTGAATATTTGTTTAAATTGCGTTTTTTGTTATTTAAAAATTCTTTTAAACACGTAAAAATAAACAAGAATACGTAATACGTAAATTTAAAAAATATTTAAATTTTATTTCTATATTATAATAAATCTTTATTATTACAAGTATGTATATATTTACGTAACAGGCTATCGATAATTTTTATATCTAAAATAGAGAAATTATTTATATTTTTAACACAGTCGAACTTCTCTAAGTCGAATTACCATAGTTCACGAAAAAAAAATGGAGTTATAAAAAATTCGAGTGAAAGAAATACATATCTTCTAAATTAGTAAAATTCACTTTACACGACTTATTCAAACTAAATATGTACATATGTATGTATTTATAAACCAAAAACATAAAAGAAATATACATTATTAATTATTAAAGCACCGGCCTTCAAATCTCTTACGAGAAAACGCAATATATAGACTCCAAGAGCTCAAATATGACACATCTTGCAACCAAATATGGCAACATCATACAAGTTAAGCACTTCAAGTACCTAGGTGAAATAATTGGAAACACTGGTAAGGAAAGAATGTCTAACAAAACACGTGCAGAAAAAATACGCAAAGCCTATGCAATCACCTGGAATATGTACAACAAGAAATCACTTTCTACTAAAGCAAAACTTCGTCACTACCATACAGTCATCCTTCCAGAAGCACTCTATGCAATTGAGACTTCATCATTAACCATCTACAACAATGATATTGAGAAAGTAGAACGTCAGATACTGAGAAAAATATTTGGACCCAAGGTACAAGATGGTATCTGGATGCGTAAAAGCTCATAAGAACTGTATTCCCTGCCAGAACGATTCTCCTCAGTTGCACGGAAAAGACGTCTGAAATTCTACGGTCATATAGTACGAATGGATGATTCTCGATTGACCAAGAAAATCTTCACGTCATCAATGGAACCCGACAGTCCAAAGTACGCTGGCTGGTAGACATCCAACATGAGATCTCAGTAATCAATTACCCATTGGCAACTACGCGAACTAAATACGGACAGGAAATAAATTCACATAACTTCACATCAAAGAATTCAACAGCTAAGAGTTTGAAACTAAAAAACGCATGGGCGCAAGAAAGAAGACAGGCCCAGAGCGAAAGGATGAGCAAGTTTTGGGAAGATAAAAAGAACAAGATGACCAGCGCTAAGTAATGGTTCTACGCGCTCCTTAGAGGGCTAAACGAATAAATAATAATAATGTTATATAACTAATTAAAAATAATTATAATTAATATATTATTTTTTTTAAAGTCAGTAATTTTTAATTGATTTCTATTAAAAAAAATCTATCTTCAAAGTTCTCCAAAGTAGATAATGCTCGATACACTTCGTCTGGAAGATTGTCTTTGGAACACAGATATTCGCTAGACTTATTTAAATAATTACGAATTTCTTTATTCGTGGGTGGTAGATAAGACATATTCATCTTTTCGTTTTGTAATTTTGTTTAAAATATCGGCATCTGCTGGATAGTCCGCTATAACCATATCTTCATCTACAGCCGGGGTGGGCAACCAACGGCCCGCGGGCAACTGCGGCCCGAGAAAGTGTTTAATACGGCCCGCGAAAATCTGTTTTAAATATATAAGAATTGGCCCGCAGATGGCAGAATGGCGATTCTTGAGACAAAGTGGCAAATTCTTAAAAATATTCAAAAATTTTTGATTTTCAGCATTTGCGGTATTTCAACGACTTTTGAGGATTTGTAAAATTGCTGACTTTCGTAAAGGGTAGAGGCTTGACGCAAACACTAATGCGCTCAAATACGTGAATGCGCATGCGTGCAAAAAAAAATTTCTGGCCCGCGTCAGCTAGTATGATCTCTGAGTGGCCCATCACCTAAAAAGGTTGCCGACCCCTGATCTACAGATAAATAATCATTAAGAGACACTCCACGTTATGCTGATTATATGAGTCAATCGCGGACTTCAATTCTGACAGAAGAGTATCTATCTATCATCTTCTTCACTCCTGTTTGTTTCGCCTTGTTTTTTAAAGCCAGCCTTTCTGAAACAATATTTTATGGTTGCTTGCAGAATATCGATGTCCCACGCTTTTGTCAAGTTTGTATCAGCATCCCACAAAGTAATATGTTCTAGAGCAACTATAGTTTTTCGCAGAATTCTTCTTCTATAGTGCAATTTTATATTGTTAATAATTCCTTAGTCCATAGGTTGTAACTTTGGCGTCATGTTTGGCGGGAGAAGAACAACAAGAATCGGCAATTAATCTACTTAGTAATTTTTGAGTGTGACGGTTTTCGGCATTGTATTTCTTGTGTAAACTAGAAAGCCATTCTTCATAAATTCCACTTGTCATCCAAGCTTTTTTGTTGTTTATGTATCACTGGTAAAAAACGTTTATCTGTAAAGCATCACGGATTTTTTGATTTTCCAATCACCAACGGTTTCAGTTTTTCAGTACCACACATATTGGCTCCCACCATGGCGGTGATTCCTTCTTTGCTGTGTTTTCCACCGAAGCACTTTTCGTCTTTAAATATTTTATTAGGCAAACATTTAAAAAATATGTCTCGTCCGCGTTAAAAATGTTTTTTTCATGATAAGATGCTAAAAGTTCCGGCAAAATATTGTTGCACCACTCTTCACAGTCATGTTCATTAACGTCTGCAATTTCACTACACATAACCATTTGAATAATATTATGCCTTTCTTAAACGTATCTAGTCAACCTACACTAGCGATGAAATGAGTGTGTCCCAGACTCTGAGCAAAATAAAGAACCCTTTCTCTAATAAGTGGTCCAGGCCAGTTTTATCCCGCGCTATTTTAAACCATTCCAAAGAAGCTTTGTCAATGTCTTCGTAGGTACACTTTTTCAAACCTTTACATCATTAGTTGCAATATTTTCGACTTTGTTCAGATTTTCTTCGCGGTTTCTTATAATTGTAGAAAGTGTACTTGGAAGAATCCAAAAATCTTCAGCAATCACTTTTTTATTTTTAATTCGTTTGTCAACTTCATTTATCAACCTCGCTTTTTCACCGATATCGTATTGAGTTTTCTTCTCTGAGCACTCATATTTGCAATTGCAACGGCAGAGGTAAGAAGAAAGAATGAGTTTAAACTCTAAAATTTCATTAATATATAGCACCTTTACAATAACCAATAGGATACATTTTATGATTGGCAATATCCGGCACCATACATTTTGGAAAGTACGCAGCGATTGAAAAATTGGAGTTATAGAGATTATTTTCTATGTAAAATTTTACCATTGTACACATTTTTACTACGAGTTATGGAAAAATTCGAGTTAAGGAAAATTCGAGTTACGGAAGTTAATTTATTGTAAAATGCTATCTAAACGTATGTTCTAAAAAAGTTCGAGTTACAGAAGAATTGGAGTTATAGCAGTTCGAGATATGGAAGTTTGACTGTATTTTTAGCTCTTTTTATTTCCTTTTAAGAAAGTGAAGATATCTTTATCAATCAATGTATTCTATAGGTCTTTCCAACCATATTTTCTTTGGTTAAAATGAATTTATTAATGGTTGCATTTACCTTTCAATATTACATTTTAATTTCTATATTACAAAAGGAATGTGGGACATTTCACGTGAAGCGGACAGTGAAAATAATGTCAGATTCTGGATTTAGTTCATATTTTGATTACTGTATACCACTTTGGTTATTTTATTGTTACTTTAATTTTATGATTTTTATGATTACTGTATTGCACTTCTGTATACCCTGAATGAATGTATATCATTATTTTTTTTTTCTATGAAACCTAGTTTCCTACACAGAATTGACGAAATTTGACGATTAGATTTTTTGAAAGCTATTGCTACTATTTTCCAAAAAGATGGAAAAAGTATGTAATAGCTTTTGAGAAAATTAAATGTTATTCTTGTCAGTTATAAAAAAATCGAGATTTTATTTTTTTGTACATTTTTTTACACCGAAGGCAAACATTTCAAATCGGATTTCACTTAATTTCGTTTTTTTTTTTAATTTGTATATAGATATGTAGCTTGTAGTGTATAAATAATACTAAATAGTAACATTTGTATCTTTTCTTCAAAGATTATAACTTCTAGGAATTTATTGTATACATATCGTCTACAAAGTTGACATCATTTGTATAACTAATCTTTCTATAACAAACTTTCTTAAAAACAACTATTTCACTGGCAAACACCACGACTGACATTGACCTACATAACTCTGTGATTTTCCTAAAAAAAAAACAATATCCTGATCAAATTCAAAAAATAATTATCAATTAATTAATGAACATCCATATACGCTTTTCTGCCTTTTGGCTTCATCAGTCACTTGAAAATGACCGTCAAACGTCGAAACTTGAGTCGTGAAGGTAAATGTAGAAATTTATATAACTGTGAATAATAAGTTATATAACATTTTTACATAATATAAGTGTGGTAAAAAACAAAGTGAATTTTTCAATTCAATGTAAGTATGGATTACCACGTAGTAACTGTCGCAACCATCCTATTCATAAAATCAGCCTGTACGGCAACCCAGACAAAATTGTACAACAAATTGATGAAAAAATACCGTCTCGTTTCACAGGATATCTGGTTCAATTCAGAATGCTTTCGGTCCAAAGTCGTACCCAACTATGTTAATATTAAATCCCGCTCCACGTCTTCGGCCGCAATAGCAGCCATAAAATCTGCCCAAAACAGTTGGATTAGATCCGAAATAAAAAATCTTCATCGGAGGAGAGATGTTATTCAATATTATCTCAAGATATTGCATTCAGAGTTGACATTTAAATTACATCCAGTAGAATTCACTATCTTTGATGACTTTGTTCGTGATAATGTAAGTAGGGTCAACCACCTAAAATATTTAAATTTATAAAAGAAACTATCCGTTCTCGTAAAGAACAAAAAGTCCGAACCTCAAAAAGTAATGTCCAAACCGAATCTACTGTCTAAATTTATCAACTTCTCAAAAGTTATCTTCAGTCCTATTGAACAATCTTTTCTTTCCCAAAACCCCAACTACACCCCATTCATCAATAACAAATCCGTTAAATCCACAATAATTGTAGAGTCAGAAATCGCGCTAAAAAAAGTGCAAGAACCTCTTATACCCCGAGCCAAAATAGCCGATCATATAAAATCGTACGCCCGTAATTCTACCACAGACTCCGCAGTGATCAAATCGATAAAAACAAAAATTGAGCCCAATTCTTTAGTCCTTACAAAAGCCGATAAATCCAATTCGATAGTCGTCCTGGAAAGAGAACAGTACATTAATAAAATAAACTCTTTCATTTCAACAGAAAAACTAACTCCCTTGAAAAAGGATCCTACACAAAAATTCCAATTTCAAATTAGAAGTCTCTTAAAAAATATTACAACTTTGTTCTCCGAATTTGAGAAATTTAAAATCATAAATCAGAATCCCACAGCTCCCAGACTCTATGGTTTCATTAAAACTCACAAACCCGATTCTCCCATTAGACCAGTTGTCTCCTATATTAGCAGTGTAGCAAGAGTGTTGGCAATTAAACTGAATACTCTTTTCAAAAAATACACCAAATTTACCCCAAAATATTCTGTAAAAAATTCACTCGCCCTTTCAGAACTCCTCAAACCAATAACAACCCCAATAAACTCCAAACTCGTATCTTTTGACGTTAGTAGTATGTTTTCTAATATACCTACTAAAGAGTGTCTCGAAATCATACAAAATTTAATTGATAAAGCTAATTGTCATCATCTTATAAAATCAGAACTTTATGAAGCCCTGGAAACATGTGTTAATCAAAATTACTTCAAATTTAATAATAATATAAGTGTGGTAAAAAACAAAGTGAATTTTTCAATTCAATGTAAGTATGGATTACCACGTAGTAACTGTCGCAACCATCCTATTCATAAGATATTGAAGGCTTTGCGTTTTATAAAATTTAAAAATATGGGTAACAGATAACATTGTTATCAAATTTATCATCCTTATTAGCATAATTAACGTAATTTAAGAAATTAATATTTTTGATGGTTGTAAAGGGACTTGGGTCACTTTCAAAATCAATTAAATCACGTTGCCAATTCTTAAGAAAGCACAAGTCCATTTATAAACTAAATTTTCCTTGAAATCAAAATAAATGTAAGTATACACTTTTACGTTATAAAACCAAAAAAGTTAAATAATAGTTGTTAACTAATTTTTACATTAAAATTAATATTGTTTTATTAATTATTATTCATTCTTCTCCAGTTTGTGTGTGCGGGAGCGATTTAAAATAATTATGTGCAGGTCGTATATTATAATGTAATAAAAAAGTCCTTGTATTTGACGTTTGCGAGTGGTCTCGTTTTTTTTTTAGTTTTATTTTATTTCTACATTGAAATTCATATTCGATGATTCTGAAGTTTTCTCTTCCGGATCCGGATATTTTAATATATTCATATTTTCATGCAGTTTTATTGCAATGTAATTTCTTATAAACAAATTATTAACGAATTGCTGAAAATTACAATGTTATATTGTAAGATCCGTATGAATCCATTAGCAGAACGAAACTAAAATTTGGAATTAAATTGTTTATAATAAATTCATTGCACATTGATAACTCAACCGCTGCTTTGATAATTAAACTAAAAACTCTCTCTTACGAGATCACGTACAATTTTATTGCATATTTTCTATATTGATTTTAAACTCTCACAATGGGACTTACGCCACTTTCAAAATAAACTTTTCATCACTTCCTTAATCGAGGGGTTCTCAAAGCATGTTCCGCGGAACACTGGTGTTCCGCGATGCTTCTTTAAGTGTTCCGCGAGAAAATCAATATTAAAAAAAATATTATTGCAGTTATCAAAAGTCTGCTTAATCCAATTCTACAATTCGCTAGGTTAGGTTAGTTTATATTCACGTGTTAAATGTGACTCATATGCAGTTAAAATTTTAATTCTCTTAATTTGAAGTTTTCTAATTAGGAAAATAAATTTACGTTACTTTTGAACCACATTATTGACTTATATTGCAATTTTTAAATTTATAGTAATGGATAATTTCGTCATAAAGAAAGCTCGTCTTGATTACGATAATGACAATGCTACTGTTAGAACTAGTACAATTGAAGAGAATGAAGATTTGAAAATTTGAATGAAAAATTGTGCACTTAACTCGAAATGTCAATCGTTTGTATGGCGAAGAATACTTAAAATTTGGGTTTACCTGGACCGGAAATACAGATTGTTCAACACCGCTCTGCATTGTATTCGGGAAAAAACTTGCCAATAGCGCAATAGCGCCTGCTAAATTAAGGCCTCGTTTCACCACTGAACATAAAAATCTATTAAGAAAAAAAGAAAGAATATATTAAAAGACTTTTAGAAATGCAAGGCATACAAAGGGATTAATTTGAAAAACAAATAAAGTAAGTATTAAAGTCAACTTGCGTGGTATAAAATTGCCGAGTTTGTAGCACTAAAATTAAAGCCACACACGATAGCAGAATCTTTAATTTTGCCTGCCTACTATGAAATAGTGACAAACAAAACAAAAAATTGTTTTGTTATAAAACTTATATACGATCTTTCGATTTATGACAAAAAAAATTCAAATACCCAATTATATTTGGGGGATAAGCAAAGAAGGAAAATTTGAAGATTCCGGTGTCTGATGATACAATTCGTAGAAGAATTAATGACATGTCCTGCAACATTGAAAGAACAGTCGCAGGTGAGCTTGTTAATATGTCTTCTGCATTACAAGTAGACGAATCAACTGATACGTGGCAAGGCGCAGCTCTTAGGCTTTATACGATTTATTTATGAACAAGAGATAATAAATCAATTTTTATGCTGCAAAGAACTTTTGGGTCGTACAACTGGTCAGGACTTGGAATGGAATAACAACGTATTTAAATGTTTCATGGGTTGGGATTATCATGGGATCATTGTGTCGGTATTTGTACCGATGTAGCAGCGTCCATGATGGGATCAATGAAAGCATTTGTGACTTTAGCTAAAACCATAAATTCAAATATAATATTTCATCATTGTTTCTTGTACCGAGAAGTACTTGTCATAAAAACGATGCCCAAGAAATTAGACGACTTATTTGACAAAGTAGTTGCCATTGTTAATTTTATTAAATTGAGACCGTTGAAGAACCGAATTAACAAAGAACTTTGTTCATCAATGGAAGCAGATTATGAGTGTTTACTTCTTCATACCGAAGTGAGGTGGTTGTCATGAGGAAAGATTTTAAATCGTGTGTTGATATTAAAAAATGAATCACTTGTTTTGAAACAAAAAATAGGAAAACTTTTGGAAATTATCTAAAAAATGATGATTGGTGCAATTATTTGATATTTTTGTTTACTTTAATACTGCCAGTATGCAAGGAAAAGATGAAAACATTCTTACATCGACCGACAAATTATGTTCAATAGAAAAAATAATTTTACTGTAAAAAATCTATTGGAAAAAGAGAGGGAAACACAGAAATGTTTCCCTGTGCGCAAAATACCAACGAGAAAACCGTTTCTTTCTTCGATAATGAAACATTTATCAACAATAGAAGAAAAACTTTTTCCATTGCTAAGCCCAGAACAATAAGATTGGATAAGAACCCCGTTTTTTCCGTATTTTCTAGTTTTAATTTAAAAGAAGAAGAACTGACGTCCTTTTTTTCAGATCGTGGATTAAAATGACAGCAAACAAAAAACAGACATCCAAAAATTCAGGAGTGTTTCCATGAAAAGACTCCTGAAAATTTTTGGATCTCTGTTGAAAAATGAATCCGAATATAAGCAAAAAAGCCCTGAATATATTATTGTTATGTTCCACGTCATATCTTTGCTAAGCAGGATTTTCAACTATGGTTAATATAAAAGAAAAAAAAACGCGAGAAACTAAGTAATTTAGAAGAAGAAATGCGTGTTGCTTTGTCATTTATTCGTCCCAATAGCGCTGAGATCTGTCAAGATCGTCAAACTCATTTTGGTCTCGCATTTTTGAGATTTTTTAAAAATAGTATAATTTTAATTGTGTTCTCAATAAATAGGGTATATTTGCAACAATCAATATCGGTACATATTTTATTTACATAATATTATTTTCTTAACGTAGCGCTTTGAAGCAGGGAGTTGCCAATCACATGCTACGACACGAATCTGTTTTTTTTGCTCTATAATAACATAGCGTTTTTGCGAACATTATTCTGTTTGCTACTACTCTTTTGGTCTCAAAAAGGTTAGCTACCCGCGCCCCCTGATTTAACTTTTATGTTATATTGTAGATGTTCCGCTTAAAAATATATCAGAGTTTAGTGTTCCGCGACTTCCAAAAGTTTGAGAACCTCTGCCTTAATCCACCAAGTTTTCGTGTCACAAAATCTTAATGATTTTAAATATATTAGTATCAAGTTACTTCAGAATAAAAAGATCATGTATAAATCTAACTATTAAGATAGCTAACTCTATATTTATGATAAATGGACTTAGGTCACTTTCAAAATAAACGGCTCATATATACAATAATTTCCTAGAAATTATAATCTTTGAAGAAAAGATACAAATGTGACTATTATCAAAATAATCAAAATAATATTATCAAAATCTTCAAACTCAACAAGATTGGTGATTGTCCGCATTGGTGATTTCTTAGGTTGACTGTATAAACCAGGGGTTCGCAACCCGCGGCTCGCGAGCCGCATGTGGCTCTTTTATGTGAATTATGTGGCTTTTCAGCTCATCAGAAATATATATATTTTAAGTTTATTAAAGAAACAAATTAAAATTTTATTTATTAAAGTAAAAATTCTGCAAATTTGCATCAAATTTTGCAAAGAAAATTCATGCCGGATATAATTAATGCCAGATATAAATGGATTGCCGTATAAGTTGGATCAGTATGGCGATATGTAACCTTCCAAGATATTCACTAGAAATTTGTTACTTTGATTCTCGACTCTTGACAATTTTCGGATCCACGTATTATTCTGAGTAGATTTTTAAAAACACAAATATCCTTTAAAGAAAAATATAAGCCCTGCTGATCGACGTTAGCCATAAAAGTTTAAAACTAAAGACTTCAAATTCAATCACTCGTAAAAATTTCACTCATGTTTTTGTTTATTTTTATTAAATTGTAGGCCTTCATTATTTATTTTACAATTAGTGAAAATCAAAATATAAAATACAAATAGAACGTTATTAAATATTATTTTTATACTATAATCCCTGCGGCTCTTCCGTAAGATTTGTTAATTTTTTTTATGAAAATGGCTCTTTACTTAAAACAGTTGCCGACCGCTGTATAAAACAACGGTTTAAAAACACATAGTTGTAATGCACATTTATATTGACGTTGTAGTGTGTTTTAAACCGTTGGCTTGTACACCAAAAAAATAATGATATACACTCATTTTGGTCATAAGAAGTAATTTATCCAAATATGAAAAAAATCCAGAATCTGATATTCTTTTCAGTGTCCGTTTCACGTGAAATGCCCCATATGAGAGATTGAGTAAACAAAGAGAATTGTTAAATTTCTACTAAAATACTAAAATTAAGAAAGAGCTCAGAGGGATAAACCATATTTATATCAGTTATAAGACCTTCAACGTGCTAGGTTGTGAACTAAAAAAATGTGGTATAATAAAGGGAAGAAATATTAAAAATTTGAGATACTGGACCCTCGTTGGCAACGATTTAAAACAATTTAATCAACCAAATTTAAATATAACAACAAATTATTTATACAAAACCTATTAGCAGGTTCGCACACAGAAATTATTTGTAACTGTACATCCTGTTAAATAAATAAATATTGAATTGAAGATAATATTTATAAATTTATATGAGTTTACTGTTACATAATTTTATGAGAAACTGTGTGTATTATTTAAATTATCTGGTTAATTTATTACAAGGACAAGGCAATTTAAAAAATAGGATTTAATTGAAAATTTGAGTATTTATTTGGATATGCATGAAAAATTTTAACGACCTTTGAAATTTCGTTATCGATTTTATAAAGAAATAGAAATTTAAAGTGTTTTTGTATTTGTTTTAATGTAATTTATTTTCTGACTAATTTTTCAATATTGCATGAACCGTTTCAATAATATGGCTGAACAAACATAAATATTGGTTTTAATTTGAAATAGATTTCAAGGAGCATTTTTTGTTGCAGCAATTGCCCACAAAACTTTTTCTTCTTCAATTAACAGCTTTTGTTATATTCTACGACAATATACGAATTTCGTTTAATTAAAAAAAAAACTAAAACAATTTTAATATTTAATAATACCAGAGCTGGTTATAGAATTTGCGTAGGGCTCCACACGAGACGAGATAAGGCGAGAGTTTCACAAATCTTGTCTCGTTAGTTAGTTAGTAAAAAAAATACTCTCGTTTCAGTCTGGGTAGTAGACTGAAACGAGAGTAATTTTTTTTAGTCTCTTTAGTTTTTCTAGTCTCCATTACTCTCGTCTAGTATCGCTCTCGCTCTCGTAACCGTTTGTCTCGTCTCGTCCTTGCTAGAACTTATTGTTAGGATAGTCTTAAACGAGGTAATTATTAATTTTACTGTAATTAATTAATGCTTGATTATTTGTTATATAGATAATTGTTACATAATAAAATTCAATTTTACAATACTCCATTCATTCATACAGCTTACAATATTTGAAGTTACAGGTAACGAAACAATGAACTTTATTAACTGAAATTTTACTATTTAAGTCACAAGATGACCAAGAATTCAAACATAATAATGCTTGCGTCACATCGATCTTTAAATATGTTGCACGTTTTGATGACACCTGCTGTAGAGAATAATCTTTCTACAGGTACTGATGTTGCCATTATGCTGAATAAATTCTTGACCATCTAGGAAAGAGTGGGGAAAATCGTTTCATGAAACTTGCACCACTATAAAATATTTTGATTTAAATCTTCTCTTTTCAGTAGTAAGTACTCATCAAAATCAGCTTTCCAATGTTATGAAGTTTTTGCTGAATTATTTATATGTTATTAATATATAGTTTTTGAATGATTTACTTCCGTTCGGACGACTTTTCGGATTCTCTCTCAAAATTGGTATTATTTATCGAAACATTGGACAGCCTCATTTTTCACTTTCTTGTCCCATTCCGTTTTGTCCAATGTCTCGATTTTAAGTCGAGAGTCTAAAATTAAACGAAAACCCAAATTGATTTTCGATAATGTTTTTCATGGTGCGGGTATTAGTACCCGTTTCACCGACTGCTGTCTATCAGCGGGCCGGGTATTAGTACCCGTTTAAAAGTACGTGCGTTAAAAGCGGGACAAGATATTATTACCTGCTTAAAAAGCTGAAGCTGCTGATTCGACCAAGAAGAAACAAAGCCTTGCCTATACCTTCTAGCGACGAAGAAAGTGATGGTGAAGTATTGGACTGGTCGGAAAGTGATAATGTGCCAATTATCGAAGATTTCTTAGGACAAAGTGGGGTTTTCGTGATGCCAAATAATTCAGAAAATGTAATTGATGTGGTTCAGTTATTATTGGAGACGATTTATTTGAATATATGGCGACAGAAACAAACCGCTACCATGCACAGAATGAACATTTATTTAGAGATCGTAAGTCCGTAAAATGGAAAGATGTATCTGTGATAGAACTAAAAAAATGCTCGGATTGCTTCTACTAATGGGAAGAGTTCGTAAGGATACGAGGGATGAATACTGGTCGACAGATGAAACAATTTAAACTCCAATTTTTCCTCAAATAATGAGCAGGGATCGATTTAGGCAAATATGGTATTCATGGCATTTTTCCAATACAAAAGACAAAGATGATAGAGATCGCCTTAGAAAAATCCGCCCCATTATTTCATACATATTACCCAAATTTCAAGAAGTTTATAAACCACAGAGAGAATTGTCCTTAGATGAAAGCACCATGCCATGGAGAGGTCGTCTAGCATTCAAAGTCTACAATGCTTCAAAAATAACGAAATATGGTATTCTCATAAGAATGGTTTGTGAAGCGAAAACTGGCTACATATGTAATTTCCGAATATACTGTGGTGAAGGAAATCGACTGCAACACACAATTTTTAATCTTCTTCAGCCATATGTAAACTTATGGCATCACATATATATGGACAATTATTACAATAGTGTGGACACTTGTGAAATACTTCTACAATATAGATTTCGGAGTTGTGGCACTATTCGCATAAACAAAGGCCCTCTTCTCTGTTTAAAAAACGCGATATTGAATAGGGGGAATCTATGTTTCGTCGGCGACAAAACATTTTGTTACAATGTTGGTAATCAAAAAGGCCAGTGCGTATGATTTCGACTATACATTCAGCTGATATTGTAGAAAGCCATAATATTGATTGGGCGACAAAAGAAAAAATCTGGAAACCAATATGCGTAGTGGATTACAATAAATTTATGAAAGGTGTAGATCGCGCCGATCAATATTTATCATATTATTCGATAGAACGTCGTACAAAGAAATGGACAAAGAGAGCTGTGATGTTTATTGTCAACTGTGCACTATTTAATGCTTTTAGAGTGTATACAACATTAAATCCTCATTGTAATAAAAAATACAAAATATTTTTACATAATGTGGCAAAAGAGTGGATAAGCGAACCGACTACGGAAAATGTGAATGAAGAGCATCCTGTTCCTGGTACATCAGCTACACGCAGAAGGGATGACCCTCCAGGAAGGTTGTCAAAGGATACCAGAAAGCATAAATTAGTTAAACTAATTACAGGCGGCATAAAACTTAAACCCCAGAGACAGTGCCGCGCATAAGAAGAAAAGTTTGACATGTCATATTTTTGTAATAATAATAACCTTTATTGGCATAATTAAAATAATATATATTTTTTGTTGTATATTTTGTATGGAAATTATTTTAATTATGCCAATAAAGGTTATTATTATTACATGTCATATGTGCCAATTTTGCGAAGTGCCTCTTCACAAGGGAGATTGTTTTTTTAAATTCCACACTTTAGAAAAATATTAGTGACTGGTTTTATTACATAAGTTTAAAAACGACAAAACATTTTATTTGTTTATAAATTTTTTGTCCTTCCGTCAACAGTCAACAACTTTACGTACACCTGCGCATCCACCATTACGAATCCATTCGGAGCATCCACCATCAGGATCAGCGATCCTGACTCAACCTCCTAAAATTTGTCTTCAAAATTTTGAAAATATAGCCAGTTTTACCTTCACAAACTTTGCTTTTCAAAAATTTGTATTGTAGCTTACAAAGAACCTAAATCATCCCCTATTTTACCCCCTTCAGGGATGATATTGCAAAAAAAACGATGAAATACGTATTTTTTTAATTTCTTACCAAAAGCCTAAATATTAATTTTCATCTCCCTAACTTGAAAAATGATCGGTTCCTCATTCATCCCCTATTTCATACCTTTCAGGTTTTTTTTTTAGAAAAAAGTATCTCAGGGTGCAATCAGAAGTCCTTTCTCAGGGTGCAATCGTTCAAATACCCAACTTTTGATAAAAAAAGGCCTCGAAAATTACACCCGCTACGCAGCACAGTTTCATATCTTAGGATACCCGCTCAAAATGTGTTAACATTTTACCTCCTGATGCTTGAAAAGCAATCAAGTATAAATTGTCGATTCAATTTTGGATATAAGTAAATTAGGCTTTAAAATATCTTCGTAAAAAATCGCAAAAATATGTATGTAATTATAAAAAAATCTCTAAAAAAATTACCGTTTCATTTGAGTGCATGGAAATATAGCGATAAGAAACCATAAATGTATTCTATATTGGAACTTCGCCTTGTTTCATCCACATGAAAATGTAGTGATAAAAAAGCATAAATATCGGTTTACATAAACCTTCTATTTTGTTGACTATTTCAAATTCATAATAAAAAAGAACGAAATAATTTGAAATTGTCTACGACATATATTTTATATTACGAAATCTACTCTTTTAATTGTACATAAAGGGGTCTTCCAATAAGAGGTTTCATTTTCAATAGTACGCCATTTTAACAGTTGTCATGAGTCAACCTGTAACTACTTGACAGGTGACAAGTAAAAACTACGCCATTAATAAAAATGGAACTATATACGCTTCAATAACGCATTGAAACGATTAAAATCCACTTAAAAAATTGCGAAAATTTCGCGATCACAGTTCGCAAAACTAAAGCATTTTTGGGTTTTCGTGAAGCACCCTCTCAGCAAGCAATTGTGAAATTGGTGCAAAAGTTTAAGCTGTTGGGACCAAAGTCCCCTCTAATTGTAAGCTGCGTGGCCGCGCATTCATTTTTCGAAAGTTGCGCAGCCGTTTTTGTATTCCGCGCACAATGGGCTTGTGCATCTTCAAAAAAAATTAAAGGGTCAAACACATTTTTCAAATCGCACATTTATACATCAAACGAAATATCTTTTGTTTACATCAACTATGTCACGAGCGTTTGCTTGGTTTGTTTTATGTTAACACATTGTGTGCGAAGAACGACTTAAGTCCTCGTATACTTCATTAAAGAACGGGTGTCGACAAAACATCGCCTGCGTTTCGACGTGAAGTAGGGCAAAATTACCCGCATACAAACACTGTGCAGCGCGTGTGGGTACTTACACCAGAAGAGCGTAAGTGAACGATTGAAATCAGATGTTGATTGTGTTAAAGTTTATTAAAAGATGTTATTTTAGCTATAAAAATTAATGCATCAATGAATTCTGTGCAAGACATTCACTAACATATGGAAGAGTATATAAATATAGGGTACCAAAAAGTTGGAGAAGTAGAAATTATGCTTTCGAATTTGTTGAATGCACTAATTCTGTTCTCATGAAATTTTCTTGTAATGATCTGCGAGAAGCAGCTTTTCATACACTTATAATATATGAAAGTACAGACATTTCTGTTAAAAAATTATAAATTTTATACTTTAAATTTCGAATGAAAAATGAATTTATCTACAGAACAGAATTTGGAGGTATTTTGAAGTAACTCATACAGACAGTGTTTTAATTTTTGAAAAAAATCATTAAAATTTTTTATTAAATCAAGTTTAATCTAGACATTCAAAAAATGGTTATGTTTGCATCAGATGGAGCAAGTATTATGCTAACAATAAGACGGAAAAATTGAGTGGTGGCACTTCTGAGAAAGGAAATACCTCATCTTACTGAACAACATTGCGTTGCGCATCGAGATTTGAGTTTGGATGATGTATGGAAATATGTATCTCTTATGCAAGATATTAAGACCTTCCTCAGGACAGTTTACACTATGTTCAGTAGATCAGAAATTTAAAAAAGGAAACTTTGAAGAATTGGCTGCTGCTGTTATGGATCGAGATTCGGTAACATCTAAACCATTAAAGGAGGTGCCATTAGGTTGGTTATCTCGTTATTTTGCAGTGGAGACTTTGATTAAAAATTACGAAAAACTAATAAAATATTGTAATAAACAAGTCGATGTATGTAATGATCTAATTTGTAAATATTGTTTGCAAATTTTAAATGATCCCTAGTATACTGTGGCATAGTTAGTTCTGAATGATGTTTTAAGTGAATTAGCTACTTCGAGCAAATAGATAGTCCACAGATGGCTATCCACTTAAGTTATCGGAAAGACATGATCTTAAAAACAATGTTATTTTTATAGTTTTTGTTGAGTGCCATGAACGTGGACTGAAAGCTATAAAATAACTTTCACATGAGATTTGTTTTGGTAGTCCTAAAAAGACTCAGTAATTGTTATAGAGCTCTGGAAAGGCTGAATATATTTATATATTCAGGCTGTGTTCCGTTTGTTTTAAGTTTGTAAATTTAATTGAATTAGCTGGAATTTTGTTGCAAATTGAATTACAAAATGCAAAGTTTAATAATCAATATATTAAACTTGAATAAAAAAGTAAACTCTCAAAAAAATAACATAAGTTGGATAGTTTTGAATTAAAAAATATTCAAAATCATATAAAATATAATTTAAAACAAACTAAGTGATATAACAATTAGACATTTAACTCGTTTTGTTAAACTTTTCATAATATAAAATTTGGTTGATATATAATGTGATTTTAGTGTTAAGTAAAAGTAGGCAAAATTGAATAGATTATATCTAAATAAGTTTTCCTGTGCTGTCCAATATGTTCTCCTTTATAGTGCACTTTAATAAAAATGCGAAATAAGTTTTTAAGGTAAAATTTCTTTAGGGGAGACTTGGGAGCAGTAGCTTATCCAGAAAATACTCGAGGTGGAGGGGCGGTCACAAAGAATATATTTAAGAATAATATATAATAAAGCAGCACAGGAAAACTCATTTAGTTAGAATCAAGTAATTCTGATAACAAATAATAAATTGAGAAATTAAAAATATTTTATCAATATATCAATCTGTGAAACAATGACTCGTAAATTTTATTAACGAGCTTCAATCAACTTAAATGAACTGCTCAGTTAGCGTTTAAATAATATATTCAAGTTTTAGATTTTGCGAATGTGCAAATCCATCAATACCGTTTTCGATATCTATTGAAATATCTCGATGAACGTGTAATAATGCCAATCTCGTCAATCTATTCTTAGCAATCCAGGTTTTCAACCTGCGAAGGGCTGAAAAACTTCTTTCTGCCGTACTTACACTAAACCGCAACATAAGTAAAATTTTTAGTAGGATGCTACAATTCGGATAACATTCGCGGTTACAATGTACACGAATATACACAAACAGGTTTTAGATAATTATTTCCTCCGAGTTCTACTAAACGAAAACATTTAGCGACCACCATAAGTTTAACTCAGCTCCAAATATTAATTTCGAATTTAAATTTTTAACTTTTTGAATTATAGGCTCATATTTCTTCCATAAAACTTCAGTTAAATTTTGAAAGTTTTCATTGCCCAATTTGATTAAGTTTTGAGGTAGTAATTTACTCAAATGGAAAGCATTAATAGTTTCTGAAGAACATAGTACTCAAATCATTCAAAATAAAATCTAGCAAAGGAATAAAAATTAATCTTTTGAAATATTCTTCGGCACTACTAGCTGGATGATTGTCCCTATTCTAATTTGACTAATTTTTCTAATGCTATTGAAAATATTTTACGATACCTGTAGCGGCTTTTAATGAAACAATTAACTCAAGCGTCAATAATGAGGTATTCAGTATGTTAGCTTTCGATTATGAAATGGCATCGTGCCATACACTACTACTGTTCAATGATTTTAAAATTGCCTTCCACCCTCCGAGTGTCTCATGATGTACCCAATGATGTTTTAGTCATAAATTTTTTCGATCGACACAATATGCTTTGGACGCGACTTGAAAGTAACTCCGTTATTCATAATAACGTTAAGTAAAGTTTATATTCTGCTTTTTTTTCTCATTCCAATGTGGGTTCAGGGACCTACATCCCTTGAAAACACTGCAGCCTTATGGGCCTATTGTATTCCCATAAATTTTTCCATTCAAGCAAATAGATCAAGACCATGTTTTAGGTTCAGAAGTCTACATGTGCTTCGGCGAGAGTACCTCAGTTGTAATGTTGAGTTTTATTCGCTGCGCGCGATTGCTTCGCAAATGAAGATTATATGAGACGCAGTTTCGTCCTCTTCGTTGCAGAGTCTGCATAGTGGTTCATCCTCATGCCCATCCTCTGTACGTGTCCTCTTAGTGCGCAGTGTCTCGTTAAGAGACCTGCCACAGTTGCAATTAGGTATTCACACGAGAGTCTCGTTTCTGATCTCGTTGCAGGCAGCCGTAACATTTCTTCATTAATTTGAACCCGAGCAACCCGAACTTACCCGAGCCCAAAACGAGCAATTCAAATTTATTAAGAAAATGTTACGGCTGCCCGTGTCAGAGTCAAAGATTGAAGACGAGATCAGAAACGAAACTCTCGTGTGAATCCCTAATTGCAATCTGCTTCCTGGACAGTTGCAAGATTTCAGCTCTTAAGGTGTTATAAGACCTATCATCCGTTTGCTGTGTTGATGTCCACTTGTGCGGATCCCTTGTAATTGGTGACTTTTATTGGTCCACTCTGTTATTCCTTTTTGCCAGTCGAATAGACTTTACATTCAGTGAGAGCTGTCGCGTATTCCGACCACTACCCTGTCTTTTTAGCTCTATTATAGAGTTTTCTTGTTCTACTTTACTTTTCTTTCTTTACTTTTCTGTTCAAGTTCTTTGCTCCACCAGGCTACCTTCCTCCTGTTGGTATGCTTCACTTGAAGACAGACTAATATGATATGAGGTTATAATAGCTTCCTGAAGTAGTGTGGAAGCTACCTCGAAATATTCTGCTTACTAGTTTTTGTTTTTGACCATTTTAAATTTTGTAGAAATTGATCAATAGATATGTATCACCTAAAAACATCAAAGGCTAATACTTGTGAAGTAAAACTAAAAGTTATTCATCAACGAACATTCCGAACACGCGAAATTTCCTGATTGTTATAAACTTGATTAAAAACTTTTTTATAAACTTTAATATTAATATTTTATTTTTATAACTCATGCACAATAGTACTATCTTGGTACACGTTTTTTAGTGCGATAAATTGTCAATATTAGTTGTATTCTACATAACTTGAATAGCGCACGCAAATATTCAATATCGCTAGGTTACATTAAAATAAACAAATAAATAAAAATAAAATACAATCAAGACCTTGGTATTAAAAAAGTGACGTCAAGTGTCAGAATTTTTTTTCATAACAAAATAAAAATTAAAGAAAAACTTTGAAAGAGTGTAAATTCTATGGTGATACCGGAGACTGAGGAGAGTTCTTATGACGAATCCACACCACCGGAGACAATTGAAAAAGCAAATTCTTCATTTTTGTTTTAACTTTTTTGGATGGCACCTGGATCCCAAACTTGTAAGATACCTCCCCTCGCATGAGTGATAAAAAATATTGTTTGTAACACGGGCGAAATTGTCATTTTCACTCTCGAGCGAATGAGCGCCCTGCCCTCACTTCGTTCGTGTGCACATTTTCGCTCCAGAGTAATACTGACAACCTTTCGCCCTAGTTACAAAATCTACTATATTATTTTGTTTATAAATATTTTATTTAAAAAGTTCAATAAAAATATAGACAGAATGTTAAAATAAAGACAACTAATACAAATATAGGGTCTTTCATTAAGCGCTTCCTATTTTTAAATTTAAATAAAACTAAAACTAAATTTAAAAAAAATTTAAAAGTGTTTGTGAGATATCATCGAAATGTTTTATTTGTTTGAAAGGCCTATCCTATGCCATTATGTGTGGAATATAATATAACATCCTGCAAATCTTCGCCTCGTCTTCGCTTGGTGGCGCGCATCCGAAATGTTCAATTTTCTATGACTGGCGCACAAATCAGGCTGAATTTGACCGATGCCATGAGTTATGTTGGTTTGAGGGCCGCTGTGGTTTGTGGCTTATGCGCATAGACATGCGACTTAAGAAAACCTCACAAGAAAGAATCTAACGGGGTCAAATCGCTCGATCTCGATGGCCAGTTCACATCACCTCCACGACAGATGGCAATGCCCTCAAATCGCTCGTAAAGAATGTCAAATGTGGCCAGAGCTGTGTGGAACGTAGCGCCGTCCTGTTGAAACCACATGGCGTTGGTGTCCATATTATCCAATCCAGACCAAAAGAAATTGGTAATCATCGATCTATAGCGATCGCCGTTGACGGTGATGGCCTGGCCAACGTCGTTCTCAAAGGAATATGGACAACTCCGCTGATAACTCCGCCAGCCGAAAATCCACACCAAATAGTGACTTTTTTGGGATGCATTGGACGCTATTGAATATCATGTGGATTGGTATCGTCCCAAATTCGACAATTTTTGTTTTTGACGTACCAACTGAAAATTAAGGTCAGCTTCCAACTGCTCCAGGGCCCATTCAACGAACACATGTCGTTGTCTAGGGTCGTTTACCTTCAGCTCCTGGATCAGTTGAATTTGTACGGGTGCAGGCCCAAGTTACGATGCAAAATTCGCCAAGTTGTGGTCTGCGAAATGCAGAGTTCTTGTGAGTGACGCGAAATCGACTGCCTCGTATTCTCCTGCACACTCTAACGGACAGCGGTGATGTTTTCGGCAGATCTTGCGTTTCGTCGTCGTACTGGTTTTGGTTTATTGTTTACTGAACCAGTGGACTCAAATTTATCCACCACACTGCGAATGGTCCTCTCTGTAGGACGGTTATGGCGACCGCATACTGGGCGTAGCGCGCGGAACGTTGCCCGAAGAAAACACCCATTTTGATAAAACAATCATTTGCACATGTTGAATTATCATTTGCACATTTTGAACGATATATCCGTCCATAGTGATTTGTCAAAACAGACTGAATAAATGACAGCCAATTCGACAGGTGTAGTTTCAACATTATCGGCGCTACCGACTGTCAAAGTTCGGAAGTCCCTATTGGAAGACCCTTTATATCTATATAAAACATCATATAAAAACAAATATAAATTAAGGTTGTTGATTACTCACTGTAAATTATATTATCAATAAATAAAACTAAATTTTGGCAAGACCTATTTATTATAAGAAGTATATATATATATATATATATATATATATATATATATATATATATATATATATGTATATATTAATATATATATTTTTTTTCTTTTTAATCTTTACATATCTTTTAATGGATTTTATTTCGATTATCAGATAATCGGTATTGCTTAACGCATAGGGTTTCCTACATTACGTATAATTAAAGTAAAACTAAGTGTCCAAAGTATTAAAATATTACATTGTCATCCACTTCTGAACTATATTTAGAATTTCAAGTCTTTGGCTCATCGGGAAGTTCAAATCAATTGCAAAATTTTTACGAACTGCGCCCAGAATAGACAGAGAACAATGCAACCTAATATAAACGTGGTAAAATAGCTTCATATTACAACCAAATCGAAATGATTCAAACAAATTTATAATGAGAACATTAGTCATTATTGATCATTTTCTTTTGCAAGTTTGATGATGCCAAATTGACAAAGTTTGAAGAAAAAAATTTGTATGATATATAACAATATTTAATAAGAAGATTTAGACTTGATTGATTGACGCTCATTGAAAGAATGGAATTGGTTCGAAGGACAATGACGAAGTTGAAAAGACAAAAAAGTTTAAAATGTATTTGTTTTAGTTTACAAAAATAAATAAATATAGGATAAAGTCAATATCGGACCATGTTTTATAGGAGTCATATTTAATTAAACGTGTTAACTTAGTTTTCAGAGGCAAGAATATTCGTAAAATTAAAGTAAGTAAGAATAGATTTTCTAGGGATTTAGACCTTGACCTTGGCTTTTCTCATATTCACATTTTTACCTAACATTTATTTTTATTATTGGCCCCCAACACATTTAAATGTACAATTAATCCTTAATATAATAGACAATATTAAAATTGCTCTTTATAATAACTGTACTTTTTTATAGGGACACCGGCTGAAGTAGCTTTAATCCGCATGACGGCTGATGGAAGACTACCGGCAGCAGAAAGACGTAACTACAAATCAGTAGTGGACGCTCTGTTCAGAATAACGAGGGAAGAAGGTGTTTTTGCCTTATGGCGCGGTGCAATCCCTACCATGGGCAGAGCCATGGTTGTAAATGCCGCACAATTAGCTAGTTACACGCAAGCCAAAGAATATTTATTGTCGACCGGCTATTTTAAGGACAATATTGGCTGTCACTTTGTTGCTTCCATGATTTCTGGATTGGTCACCACTGCCGCTTCTATGCCCGTTGACATTGCAAAAACCAGGTAAAATATTCATTATTTATATATGTGGGTAATGTTGGAGACTAAGGCCCCGTTCACACATGCAATTTTTCAATTGCGCAACTGTTTAATCGCAGTTGCAATGTTACGTGCACACTACAGCAACTGAACAGTTTGCTTGCAAGGTGTGTGCACACATGCAATTGCAATTATAAATTAGTTGCGTCATGGAATTCATATAAGTAGCTGCATTGTGTGCTCTTGAGATGAGAAGGAAAAATAAATTAAATTATTTTGTTTTAAATTAATTTATTATTATTAAAGCTCGGATTATATGCAAAATGTATATTTGTTATTAAGCGGTAATAAATAAAAAGTAAGTTTCTATGCATATCTAATGTTTTTTTAGACTGAATTGAAAAATTCACTATGTTTCCTACCACAATTAATTGTGGTAGAACAAAACAGTGAATTTTAAGTATAAATTAATTAAGTATAATTTAATTATAAAGAATTAGTTTCCTTCTTAAATTCGTTTTGAATGGAAGATCAATCTTCCATTCTGAAAAGTACAGATTTCTGAGAAAGGCCTAATAACAAGATTTTTAAAATGGTTCATTCATTGCACATGTTGAAAAAATATTTTTTCCTAATTTAATTCATACCACTTATTTGGCACATGGTATTAACGGAGTTGCCAAAGAAAACTAATTCCCTCTCGTAAAACTAACATTAAAACTATTGTAAAACTACAACAAAGTACAATTTTTGAGTCTTAACAATTGCAATACGCAACTATTTGATTGCAAGTGTGCACACCTCCATTCAATCCCATGAGACACAAAACGATTGCGCAACTAAATAGTGTGTCAAAACCCAAACTGTTTAGTTGCTGCAATTGGTGATTTAGTTGCAGTTAGACGCAAAAGTCCAATCAAACAGTTGCGCAATTGAAAATTGCATGTGTGAACGGGGCCTAAAAGAACATTTGATATACGAAAAAGACAACATTTGTAGAAACTATATTTAATTGTTCTTTCAACATTTGGCATATAGCTTATACTAGGTGGATAAAAAGCCTAGCCTGGATAGAAACTAGATAGAGATTAGATAGAAAAGGCTAGACAAACAAGACTAGACACACAAGCCTAGACATATAAGGCAAGATAGACAACACTAAACATACAAGACTAGACAGACAAAACTAGCCATACAAGTCTACACCGCCAAGACTAGACAGACAAGACTAGACAAACTAGATATACAAGACTTGACTTTTACACAAGACTTGAATTGCAAAAGAAAAAACATCGGTACAGAGTATGTAAACCAATAAAATCTTCTGCTAGAATAAAATCTTCCCGCGTCGCCCCGGAACTACCATTAGGCATTACTACGAGGTAGGCGTTGGTATACTTCTCTCCATTAGGCTATATCACGGACATTTACGCTCTTCGGCCTTCTTTCCCTCTCATAATTTCCATCAGCATACTTGTCACGGCGTCCCAGCTGTGTTTCGATTCCAGCAGCAGTGCTGCTGCATTTTCTTAGTAACCGGAACTTGACATTAGCTATGGGCAACTCTTCTTATATTGTCCCACGGAGGGCATTGGAACACAGTGTGTTCTGGAGAGTCCACCACGCTCTTCTCAATTCTCTTTAGATATGTGTTGAAAACACCATGTCCCGTCAGTGCCTGGGATGAGTAGTAATCTAGATCTTCCCACTTTCTATTACTCCACCTACGAACTTCCTTAATAAAGGTTTTGTTTCATCCTTCAAACAGTATCCATTTTTATTGCCAAGCGTTCAACATAATTTTCCTCCATAATTTGCATTGCCTCTCTTTCTCGTGGATTCTTTCTTCGACTCTTTCTTCGACGCGTAACTTTATAGGCGGTATGCCTGCTATGGCAAGTACAGCCATGCTTGAGGCCGCTGCTACACGTATTGCCATTTTTCTGTTTATACTCTCTAGCATCCATATAGGAGCCCCGTATAGGAGTATTGAAGAAACGACGTGAACAAGAATTATACACCTCATCGATCTCGGCCTTCCAATATTTGGCATGATTCTTGCCAAAGCCATCAGGGTAACATTAGCCTTCTCGCATGTCCTCTTAATATGTGTTGTCATTCTTACGTCTTTGTCTATATGTATCCTCATGTATTTAAGGGATTTAACACCATGGACCAGCGTTCTTTCTACGTCTGTTGTTAGATTGTGCAACTTGTATCTCCCAACCAGGAGGACAATCTCTGTTTTTTTGAGGGCTAGCTTGATACCCATCTCCTTCAATGTCAGGCCGTTTATGGAATTTTGTTTATGGAATATCTTATACCTTTCTCCAGGATCTGTGGTGTCCGAGCTGATACCCCAACGGCAAGATCGTCTGCGTAAGCTATTAACCTAACATTCATTACTGTATCCGTTCTTAGTACTTTGTCATAAAAGACTAGCCACAATGTCGGGCCCAGAACGGATCCCTGCGGCGCCCCACAAGTGGTTCTTCTGCGTGTTCCATCAGTTGTTATGATGTACCTATTAGATAGGTATGACTGTATAATTTTGAGGAGGTATCCACTGACCTTTGCATTTCTTAGTGCGCATATGATATATTCCCAGGGAGCAGAGTTGAAGGCGTTTACAATATCTAGCGTGATCATTGCACATAACTCTATTTTTAAAAGCCTTCTTCTTGATTTCTTCTGGTACCTCCAGTACTTCTCAATGCATCGATAGTGGACTTAAAAACCTGCCCTAAAGCCAAATTGATTGTCATCAAGAATCCTTTTCTGTTCTAAAACAATTTCTAATCGGTTTTTTTTATTAATATTTCTGTGGTGATATGCAGTAGAATAAATATATCACTCAAGGTTTGCAGATGAATTTATTTACATTGACGATATATACAAATATACAAGAGATACAAACACTGTTGAGGGAATGGCGGAGCAGCAACGTCTTCGTGGAACTTAGATATAACTTGAAGAAACCAGCACTGGACTGGACTGAGTGGAGACTCTCTGATTTGGACTCGACTGGTCTGGTTGACTGACTACTGGCTGAGTCTGGTTGAACTGGCTATGCTCGTCTGACTTCGTCCACTGGCTGGACTGAACTGACTTAGTCCACTGGCTGGACTGGTGTGTCTGAGTCCACTGGCTGGACTGACTTCCTTCTGACTGTGTGGACTGAACTGTCTGAGTCCACTGGCTGGACTGACTTAGTCCACTGGCTGGACTGGTGTGTCTGAGTCCACTGCCTGCACTGAACTACTTCGGGGTTCCAGTATTTATATTACGTCCAGGTATACTGGTCCCTCATCTGGGGGTGATTATTTTTCTATATCCGGTTATATTTTTTCGGTTATTACCGATTCTCGGGAGAAAAACATCCTGTCGCAATCTTCCCGAGGATTACACTATTGGCCCTCATAAAATGTTTTCTGATTTTCATCCGAAAGTATTCGGTTAATTACTGTAATGCCCTCATAAACTAAAAATAAACATGTTTCTTGGTCTGCCCGAGGAATGCATTATCGATCCTCCGAAAATATTTGGGTAATTATTGTAATTCCCTCGTAAAACTAAAAATAAAAATGGAACTAGCAAATTGGCCTGTACGCATAAGCAAATTGGCCTGTACGCAACCAGTGCTAAGGAATATTTTTTTGGATTAATTACCAATTAAGTACCAACCTAGCGATCTTCCATATATCCGGGAAGGTACCTTGCGTAAGGCATCGATTCATTACCTAGGTAAGGAGCACAGGGTTGTTCACGGCGACTGTTTTAATTATCTCTGGTGGTATATAAACCGGTCCACTTGATTTCTTGGGTCATCCTGAAAACATTTTATGAGGGCCAATAGTGTAATTCTCGGCAAGATTGCGACAGGTGGTTTTTCTCCTGAGAATCGGTAATCACCAAAGCGACAAATAACCGAATATAGAAAAATAATCACCAGACTGGGTCTAACAGCCACTATTAAAATTTCTGCTGGTTCAAAGGGCATCATCTCTTCTTCTAGTATTGTTATTTCTGGCCACTCTTTGACTGGATGGTTCGGAAAATGCTTATCCACCTGCTCCAAAGTCTCTGTATCCGTTCTAGGTTATTTGCGGTATCATATTCATTTTATTTTGGGCAATCTTGTAAGATTTTCCCCAGATATCGTTCTCTAGTTCATCAAATAGTTCTTTCCAAGATTCTTTCTTTTGCTTACTGATAGCCAGTTTCAGTTCGTGACGGGCCTTTCTGTATGCATCATGAGCCGCCTCTCTCTGTATGAGGTAACGACCTTCTGTTTTATTCATTCTAGTAATCTAAATCAAACTACTAATCTTCTCTGATGTATGCATAGTTTTCTTCTTTCCACTATAGTAGGTGTCCACCAGTATGCCGGAGGGCGCCGTTGACTAGGCTGTGATTTCCGAGGAAAGGAGGTTTCACACTTCTTTTTTATGCATTCCATTAGGATATGCGGTTCCATTCCACTTTCCTCTTCTCGAAAACAACTTCCCACATCTCTCGATAAATTTGGTCCACCCCTCTGAAGTAAGTCGCCATCCCTTGGCTTGCGTTGCTGTGTTCAGTATTTCATGAAGGTGCAGATCAAGTCATATTGAAAAGTTGTCGCTCATATTTTCTGAATTTTCTACAAAATGCCACTCTTTTACAGACAAGACTAAACAGACAAGACTAGACAGACAAGACTAGACATACAAGACTAGACGGACAAGACTAGACAGACTAGACTAAACAGACAAGACTAGACAGACAGAACTAAGCAGACAAGACTAGACAAACAAGACTAGACAGAAAATACATGACAGGCAAGACTAGACACACAGGACTAAACAGCATTCATTGAGGGTGGGCAGCCCGGGCGGTTAGTGAAAACCGCCCTAGTTGTTGTCTCTCCAACCAGGATTCGAACCCGGGTCTCCCGCATTGAAAGGCGGGTATGTTGTCAACTACACCACCGAGGAGGACACACAGACGAGACTAGACAGACAAGAGTAGACATACGAGACTAGACAGACAAGACTAGACGGACAAGACTAGACAGATAAGACTAAACAGTCAAGACTAGACAGACAAGACTTTTTTTAAGTGTTGCTGGAGGAAGCTCTACCGGCCTGAGGGCGGAGCTCTCATCCGGTAAACCCCTAGTCCACTTGACGATATTGTTGTTCCACCCCATAATCATTATTATCTTTAGGATGGATCGCCCGAAAGAGATTTTCTCTCGCCGTCTTGGTATTAAACCTTGGGTTCTTCCCGGCTGTTCTTTCTTCCGCTTCTATTATTGTTAGGATGTTCCTTATGGAGTTAAGTATGAGCGTCCATTCCTCTTTATCATCTTCTCGATAGTGTTTTCTATAGTCAGCTCTCTCACCTCGTTATGCAGCCTACTTCTTTCTGAGCTCCATCTTGAGCACCTGTAAAAGGTGTGCTCTATTATATCCTCTACGTTAAACTGGAGGCAGAGGTCATCGTTATTAATCTTAAAACGCATAAGAGATACTTTGAAGCACCCGTGTCCGCTTAGGAATTGAGTGAGATGGTAGTCCACATTGCCGTGCTTCCTGGTGGTGTGACCAGTGGATGAGTTTTTTGGTCCAGGCTGCTTTCTCCGTTTCTTGCGTCCATTTCCTTTGCCATTTCTGAATCACATCCACTTTGATGTCTTCTTTTTCTTTCTTTGTTTTCCTGGTTGCCCTTTTCCTTTGTTCGTACATGAGTTCGATGGGCGTGATCGATGCGATGTGCATTGCATATTCTGCTGATACAGTTCGATAGGCGCATGCTATTCTTATCGCTATCGTTCTTTGTAGTGCTCCCAGCACGTTTCTAAATATTTTGTGATCAATGGTATCGCCTCATATCTGTGCCCCATAAAGCATAATTGAGTGCTTAGAATTTTCCTTTTGAAGAAGACCCTTAATTCTTAGCATTAGTTTTATTAGTGCAGTACTTGATTTTTCCACTTTTATTGCTGCTGGCTATACCCCTAGGTATTTTAGGGTCGCTTTAGCCTTAAATGCTGTGTTCCCGACTTTCACTGTGATTTTTTTTTAAGTTTGCTCCAATCCAGCTTATTAATCCTTCAAACACTACGGACAAGAGGCCTATTGTATTTTGCCCACATTTTTATCTTATAGACCAAGAAACCTAGATATCATTTAAATTTGCGTTAATTAATTACACATTTGTCTTCTAGTACAAATGCGGCCGACACTCGCTCCCGGGATAGAACTCGGACCTCCAGATTTGTTAGTTAACTCTAGATCACGAGGCCGACGTTATGGGTGATACTTTTTAACTTCCTGCCCCGTGTAGTCAGACAAGGCTAGACAGATAGGACTAAAGCAACAGTAAAAGTTTATATTATACTTACAATTAGACATATTTGTTTTCTATATTAATATAAATTACTAAGATATATTTGTATAAACCGTTAAAACTTTCAAAACCATTCTATCTTGCTCTCTCCTAACAATGTTGCAATTTATTCGTAGTTTTTATAAAAACAGCTAATTAAAAATTAGCTTTATTATTCGTAATGATGAAACCAGTATTAACATAAAATATTACTACATAGAAATATTTGTTTTCTATAAAAATATATTTGTTTAAAAAAAAAATCGTTTAAACTTTCATCGGCTTCTCGGCTTCCATCAATCCTATATATAAATAGTTACATATAAAAGAAATACTTCTTTTTGCAAGGACTAACAGTTGTTGCTGACCAAATATTCTACCAAGAATCACGAGATTTTTAATTTCATAAAAAGAATAGTATTTATATACTTCACTTTTTTCGCCATGGTTGTTCATTATTGTGTTAATATGATCAGTTATATTTAGAATCAAATAATAAAAACCTCTACCTTTCAGAATTCAAAACATGAAGATAGTAGATGGAAAACCAGAATTCACAGGCACCGTAGACGTGTTAAGCAAAGTAGTAAGAAAAGAAGGAATATTCGCCCTTTGGAAAGGTTTCACGCCCTATTACGCCAGATTAGGCCCGCACACAGTATTAACATTCATCTTCTTGGAGCAAATGAATTATTACTACGATGTATTCTTCATGAAGAAACATGAAAATACATAAACTGGCCCCACTGCTTGATTTTTTACATTTTCTTGAAGAAGAAAAATATGTTGGAAGAGAGATTTCTTTTATTTTAAATGTTGTGTATCAGAATAATTTATATTTTTTTAAATAATTTTAATTGTTTTCTCTTTCTAAGGCATTTATTATATACATATATTTTTTGTATATTTATTAATTTTTATTAACTTAATTAAAAAAATATATGAACTGTATAGACTCAAAATATAAATGTATTCCAATGGGATTTATTTACAAGTATTTATTTTATTAGTCTTATCTGTAACTAAACTTTGATATCTGCATTGATAGAACAATATGAAATTATTTGCAATCATGTTAAAATATTTATCTACACTCGTTTACTCGACTAACACCAATCCATTATATAATTACATTGGAAGTTTTACAAAAAATTTCTGGCAACAACACAGTATTGTTTTCACAGTACAATAACCAACATTCTAATTAAAATCAATTAACTCTCTAATTATCTACTGAATGTAAACTTACAATCTATATTTGTTTTAAAATATTTACGCAATCGTTTATAATTACAAAAACTAACATTATTTTCATCAATTTTCTGTTGAAAGTATATTAATAGTATATAGACAATAGTATCTAGTATATTCTGGCGTACGCGCACGCGCATATATATATATATATATATATATATATATATATATATATATATATATATATATATATATATATATATATATATATATATATATATATATATATATATATATATATATATATATATATATATATATATATATATATATATATATTATTGGCTTATTTTTGTAATCAAGGATAGTTATGTTAGCGAAGTTAATATAGTTCGATTTAGTAAATGATTTAAATTAAACCTCGCCAATATTATTAACGGTGAGACGTTGTGAATTGCTTATTTAATCACTTCACTAATCATCAATGTTATTAACCACTTGCGCTGCAAGAAATTCACAGACGCGTGTGCCAGAACGGTCCAGTTTCGCTAGGAGGCGTCAGACAGTGTTCGATGCATTAGAGAAATCGGGAAAGGATATGTCATTCAAGGTTCAGATCTTCTGAACTAATTTACTTTCGAGGGAATATAACGCATCAATATTCTACGCCGATTTAATGGAAAAACAATTTTATCATAATTACTATCATTACTACATCGTTTTCTTTTTCTATTTGTCGAAATAACATCGTTAACTTCACTGTCATTTTTTATTTTAGAATACGGGTTAAATATTGACAACTAACGCTATGCAGTGCGATGATAATCAGCGCTCTGGAAAAGAATACATTATAGTTAACAGCCGTGCCCTATACAGCCGGAGTCACAGGGAGTCCACGGCATTGGACCAGGCTCCCACAGTACTACAGGCTGAAATTATAGCCATTGAAAGATGCGCACAAATCTGCCTAAAAACACGTCTTAAAGGAGTGCAAATCTACATCCTAACGGACAGCCAGGTAACTCTAAGGAATTTAAAAGCCCTCAACTTTAATTCCAAGTTAACCTGGAACTGTAAACAAACCCTGAAGCAACTGGTGAAAGGTAAGAGACTCACGCTAATGTGGTCACCGGGTCACCAGGTCATATATGGGAATGAAATGGCCGAAGTACTCGAAAAAAGCGGGGCCGAGGCTCCCTTCTTGGGCCCGGAGCCCACTTGTGGACTTACAAAGCCCATTTAAGACAGGAGGCTAAGAAATGGGGAGAAGAGCAAAAGCAAACCCACTGGAAGAAAACGCCAGGACAGAGGAAAGCTAAAATGCTCATAAACTATTCTGCCGCAATAACGCAGCAGATGCTAAGCTTCTCTAGAAGATAAATCAAAAGTTTGGTGGGCATACTCACAGGACATTGTCGGGTGAGATATCACCTACACAAAATGGGAAAGGCAGAGGAAGTTGCCTGTAGATTATGTGACTCAGATTAAGAAACCGCTGAACACATAATGAGCACATGTGTCGCGCTGGCACACACAAGGCTGCCCACTTCGGGGTCGCAAGAATGACCACCTTGGAGATGAGTAGCAAGCCTCTCAGGAATATCTTAGACTTCATTCACGAAGTTGAATTCCTGCGAGAGTAATTGTAGTAGGGTCAAGCACAATAGATCAAGTTGGTCGCAGTGCAGAAAGGCTTTGCAGCCAAACGACCCCCACACAAAAAAAAATCATCCGTGCCAAAGAATAGGTGGAATTTGGCGCTTGGAACTTGGGCGTGTGTTCAAGACAAGATTCCCCCTCTTCATCTTTGGCACGGGTGACAACAAATGTTTCGTCTCTGGAAAAAAATCTCAGCCGACGTACCACGTACATTCTGCGATTCTGCGAAAAAAGCAATACGTCGTGCGTGGCACGTTTTTCCAGCGGAAGTGGTTATTAATATAATAACGAGTGTTTAGGGGTGCTAGGCAGCTGCCGAACAAGTTAGACGTGCAAAAATTTGCTCGTTGAAATTGTGTATTTTGAGTAGTGTAAAGTTCATAGGGAGAGAAGTTTATAGTGAAAAACAATTAGTTAACATTGGATTGGTGTTAGTGTAAAAAAAATGTGTAAAAACAAAGTGAATTAGTGTTGAGTCTATTTTGTCAAGTTTAGTCTATTTTGAAATGAATTTCTAAATTTGACGTTTAATTAATTTGAAATTTGATAAAAGAAACCTACTAAAAATTATGAATAAACAAAAATATGTAAAACAGATCTGGACCTAGTAATATAATAATACGTACATCCTTGAACATCTTTGGTAAACAATGGCACGGAGCCTAGCACCTGGGAAGAGTGGGGTGGACAGGACTCCTTAGCCGTAGTGAAGGCGACCTGTCTAGGGGTGACAACCCTGAATAATAAGCCTGCCAAGCTAACAACTTGGGTAGTATCTTGGACAGTGGCTCGCCACTGTCCCACGAAGAATATTCATCAACTGAGCATGAAGGAAAATTTCGCTAAATGCACTACCCCAGGTGGTAACCAATCCACCGTCACCTATGGTGACGTTAGCGGACCTTCGGATTCTGGGGAGTCCGCACCAACATGCTTTAAGGATGAGTCGGAGCATCCTGAAATCACCGGACGTAATCTCAGACCAAGACGGCAAAGCTTCTTCGCAACATTTAATGCCAACTCACTGCTAAAAGTGGGTAAACTGAAACATTTGACTGATTCACTAACACGACACAACATAATACTGACTGCACTACAGCAAACCAGATTTACGGACGAACATGCCTTCGAGTCCCAAGGCTACAGAATCCTCAAAGGAAAAGTGGGTCAGCGGGTAATGAAGAACGTACCCCACTTAGGTACAGGATTTATAACCAGTCACAGGATACTGGATTCAGTCACTGACTTTACCTCCCCGAGTAGTATCTCCATCCTTTCTCTCTCAAATGCGCAAACAAGGGCTAGAGTATAGTCAATGTACATGCCCCAATCAACCAGGACAACAGACGCAATCCAGACGGAACTGATAAATTCTGGGAAGACTTAGAAGATATTATCTCTAAACTTCCAGAGAGGCACACCGTTATACTGCTTGGTGACTTCAATGCTCAATTGGGAAGAGAGAAAAAATACAGAAACAGTGGGGAATTATCTGGCGCCTAAGCGAACCAACCGCAACGGAGAACGATTGTTGGATCTGTGTAGGACTTTTGGGTTAATCATGTCTAATAATCAAGTCTACAGCCTTCAAACACTTGCCAAGGAAGCAGAAGACTTGGATTTCACCGGATACCCACCTGGGTGAATTCCAGATAGATCATGTGGCCATTTCACGAAAATCTCAAAAGGAAATACAAAACGTAAAGGTACTAAGAAGCGCCAATCTGGACTCAGACCACTACCTCTCAAAGATCAAAATTAGACTCCAGCCTAGAAACACTAGATTACACAGAACCTCCAAAATGGTAAGAATTGACGTCGGGCGACTAAAGAACAGTCAAGAACTAAGTCAGAGACTGAACAACACAGACCTAAACAACTGGGACCAACTGAAGGAGACTTGTCAAGGCGGCCAATGAACTCGCCCCTCTCGCTAGAAGAAGGAAGCATCCGTGGTGGACTGAAGACTGTGACAATGCAATAGCCCAAAGACAGATAGCCTGGGTGAAGTGGAATTCTAAAAAGACCAAGGAAAATTGGTATAAATTTTTGGAACAAAGAAAGGTTACAGCCAAGATAATTCGAGGAAGCAAACGAACCTTCACACAAAACCAACTAACCCAAATCGAAGAGAGCTTTGCTAAGAATAATTGTAGAGATTTCTTTGGAACCTTTAAGCAGGCACTCAGAAAATACGCTCCGCCAAGCCTCCACTTCAGAGACTCACAAGGCAAACTGGCTTATAACGAAAAGGGCAACTGCCACTTTTTGGCTCAGTACTTTAAAAATCGACTCAACTGTGACCCACCCAGCGAAGACTTCGACTATAAACAAACCACACCAAACCCGGACTCACTTCCCCCTTCATTGGAAGAAGTTGGCCAGATCATTCAACTTCTTAAGAATAATAAGGCAGCTGGAGAGGACTCTATCGTTGCTGAACTGTGGAAAGGTGCTGGAAACAATGCCGTGCGCAAGCTAACCGAGATCATCCAGGACATCTGGGAAACAGAGAAATTACCACACGATTGGAAATCTGCTCTGATCCATCCGCTTCACAAAAAGAGAGATTTTACTAAAGGGAGACTAATCTAAACAACTACCGTGGAATTTCTCTCGTCCCGGTAACATACAAGATTCTCTCGAAGGCGTTACAAACAAGGGCAGAAAATCAGTTGGATAGTCAACTGGGAGAATACCAGGGGGGCTTCAGGAAGACCCGATCATGTGTTGAACAGATCCTCAATCTTAAAACTGTACTTGCATACTCCAAAATGAGAAACCGCAAGGTGGTCATCACCTTTGTTGATTTTAAGAAGGCCTACGATTCCATTGATACAGAAACGCTTAACAAAGTACTCCAGGAACTAGCACTAGACAACAACACCCGCAGACTCATCCTAGAAACTTTGACCAACACCCATTCCAAGGTTAAATTTAGAGGCGAGATTTCAGAAAGCTTCGAAATAAAAACTGGAGTGAGACAAGGATGGACTTTCCCCCACTTCTCTTCAACTGTGTCCTTGAAAAGGTTTTTGAGAGATGTGCGAGAGAATGGCGCAAGGAACTGAACAATTTGGGTGCTTAGAGTGATATCTACCTGGGACGTAAGAACGACGGACTGGTTGTAGATTGCCTGGCCTTTGAAGTTGCCATGGCACTGTTTGCTGATTCTCTTGAGTTGGCAACAATGCAGGTAAACTACCTGAGAAAACAGGTTGCCAAAGTGGGTCTTCAAGTATCGCTGGAGAAAACCGAATTCTTCACCAACATCAGAGAAGCAAACAGGGAGATGTTAGTAGAACAGGGAAGCATCAAGGGGACTGAGAAATTTAAGTATCTCGGCGAATGGATTGAACCCAACTTATCAGAAAGAGCATCATTATCCAAGAGAGTCAACAAGTTGGAACTAGCCTATCGGCTGACTAAGAACACTTACAATAAGAAATGCCTGTCACACAACCTGAAACTTAAGCACTACACATCAGTCTTACGACCAGAAGCTCTGTATGCCATGGAGTGTCATTCTTTGAACCGAAGGGGTCTAATAGAGAAATTGGAAATCAGAGAGAGGAGAATCTTCAGGAAGTTCCTAGGCCCGGTAAAGGAAGATGGGGAATTCCGAAGACGGCATAACTCTGAGCTCTACGAACATATTCAGATGCTCTCTAACTGTGGAATGAATAGAATGGTAGCTTTCTATGGCCACGTTGTAAGATTGCCTCCAAACCGACTAACCAACTGTTTACCTTCGGGCAAAACAAGAAGCTTCGTACCACTTGGTTGACAGAGACCGAGAAGGATATTAAAGAACTGGGAATAACAGATCTCAAAAACAGACAGTCTGTGAGACGCGCCCTGAAGGAAGTCCGTGGATTTCAGGAAAAACCTCGAAGGAAAGGTACCCCCTGGACAGAAGAGAGAAAGGTGTTACACCGGCAGAAGATGCGACAATACTGGGCAAAGGTCAAAGCCCAACAGTTGAACAAGCGTGGTACAAAGTAGGCCCATTTGAAAGAAGAAGAAGAAGAACGAGTGTTTATTATTTATTTATGACTACGGTATTTTTAAAAGTGTAACGAGAGTTATAAGAAGCATATTACGTACAAGTGTAATTCCGCGAGTACGTTATTGTTAATTGCCTTACAACTCGAGTTATGTACTATACTTTATCTACGACCACACTAATTTGTTTCTGTTTAATAAGAAAAATATGTTTCATGTAACAAATTTATTTCTTATTAGGTACATTATTTATCATTATAATAAACAAACAGTTGTATTTTCATATATAACAGTTACTCGACATTATTTAACTTGATAAAAATGAAAAGAAATACATTCTTAATAGTTACATAGCTTATTATTTGGTACTTATTTGGGTTAAACTGGAATAAGAGTGCTCATAGATATAGGCAACCCAATGTCAATTTCCGTTAGTTGAAATTATGGCACTCGGGTGCTGAACGTATAAGCACGTAGTAGCAGTTCTCAACGAATCGTAAACCAAACGCACATGTGTGTTCATAACTTATTATATCATATTATTAATCGCGGACTGTTACATACGTGTGTTATGATGTATTTACATAGCCTACGAACAATAATGGGCATTTACAATACAACAATGGGCATTTACAATGGGCAATACAATACATTTACAATGGGCATTACAATGTGGTGGTTGATAAACATTTTTATTTTATTATTACCTATTAGGTTTATATGGAACTGATTCAACGTGAATTATGGGAAAATATCTACAATAACATTAATATGTACGCAACTTGATCAAGTGGGTACAGCACACGAGTAGGAAAATTTATCGCCTGCAATTCATCGGCACCAATTACTCGCTAACAGTTTCCCGCAACGTCCGTTCATCGCTTAAACAATTCATAGCGGACAATTGATAGCTAGCATACTTTATTGTCAGGTAATACCTGATCTGTTCAGAAAATAACTGAATTTTATTTTTTAATCTTATTAATTTTACAGATTTACCATCTACCCATCAAAGTAGTCTCCTATTACCTACTTCTCCCCTATTCATATACTTTTCGCATTGTTGTTTCCATTTCGCGAAGCAGTCCTGGATAGCTTCATTTGAGATGACCTTTAAATTCTGTGACGAATTTGCTTGATGTCATCAATACTCTGAGTACTCCGGCGTCCGGAAATCGCAAGGAGTCAGGGCTAGTAAATAAGGAGGCTGCGGGAGGATAATCATCACATTTTTGGCACAAAACTGATGGATTGACAAAGTTGAGTGAGCAAGTGGGCGCATTGTATTGGTCAGGTATTGGTGCAGGAATCATGAATTACCTCGCCACATATGTATACACATATATCTATAAGATATATATCTTGACTATTGATACGACTCTTGATACGGCTTCATAGTTCACGTTTTTGTAAGTTTTCTCGTTTCATGCAAAATTTTACGTTGGATTTGTGCTCCAGAAAATCGCTCATTTCAAAAAAAGTGTTTCGCAGTAACACTTAAACCACGTTGAACTCAAATAACAATATCACGAAAACTAAAGGGGAATCAACAATCCGAAAACACGTGGTTAAAAATAAGGGTTACGTAATGCAAAATGTTAATTTCTAACCATATAATTTATATATACAGGGTTATACACCCCTCTCTGAAACAACACTTGAAACTCATTTCATGTGGTGAGTTACTCCACGTTCCTCTGTCCTGTTCTTACTCTGCCCAGTCGCTTGTCTTTGCCTCCTCTGTTAATTTCCTCCACGTGACTCGGTCTAAAATCTTGCTCCTCCATGCCTCTATCTTTAGGTTCGTAATGTCCTCTAGTACCTGCCTCTACCTCTGCCAATCACTGGTCTCCACATTGTAATCATCTTTACCACTCTGTTGTTTTCCATTCGATGTATGTGGCCATACCAGCGGAGTCTTTGTACTTTTATCACCTTAACGATATCTTCTCCTTTTAGGATGGTTTGTATTTCGGAGTTCATTAGTCTTCTGTGTTCCCCATCAGTGCTTCTCTTTAGTCCATATATTCTTCTAATAATATTTCTTTCGAAGATTCTCAGCTTTCCCTGTTCTACATTTGTTAGGTTCATCGTCTCTGCCCCATAGGTCACTACCGGTCTAATTGCTGTTTTGTATAGCTTCATTTTTGTTTTTGTGCTTATACTCTTGCTTTTCATGATTAGCTTGTGTTTGTAGTACGCTCTATATCCCGCCTGCACTCCATGGTTTATCTCTATCCTTCGGTAATTTTTGTTGTTTATTATTATTCCTAGGTATTGGAAGTGGTCTACTATTTCGAACTCGAAATTTCCTATGTGCACATGTTTGTTAGTTGTGGTCTTGTTTTCTCTGTTTACCTCCATGAACTTGCTTTTTTCCTGATTTATTTTTAGGCCTCTTTTCTTTGTCTCATGTTCGAGTTTTCGAATTTCTTCTTCCATGCTTCTCCTGTCTCTGGCCAGCATTGTGATATCATCTGCGTGGGCAACAACCCGTATCATTTTATTATAGTATATAGTATTGTATTATATTATAGTATATAGTATTGTATTATATTATAGTATATAGTATTATAAAAGTTCCTTTGAAAAAAAAACTCTCTAATTGCAGCATCCAATACTAGAATGAATAATGTCGTTGATAACCCGTCACCCTGTCGTAGATTGGTAGCCCAGATTGATTTCGACCGCTTCGGTTGTGCCCTCCTGTGTCATTATCTCTGCTTTTGAGTTCCTCATTGTCATTGCTGTTAGCCTCACAAGTTTCTCTGGGATATTTGTGTCTTTCGTGGCTTTTATAACTTGATCGCGCTTTAGGCTGTCAAATGCTTGTTTAAAGTCCATGAACGTTATTAGTAGTCCTATGCCATGTTCGTAGCACTTTTCAGTTAACTAGTTCACTATGTGTACCGCGTCGATGGTCGATCTTCCCCTTCTGAAGCCGTGTGGGTAGTCTCCCATTTGTGTCTCTGTATATTTCATAAGTTTTTTGTTTATTAATCTGGTTAGGATCTTGTATACTGCGTTCAGCAGGGTGATTCCCCTATAATTTGAGCAAACGTTCGGGTTCCCCTTCTTGTATATTCGTACTATTGTCCCTTTTTCCCAGTCCGAAGGCATCCTTTCTTTTTCCCAGACTTGATAGTAGTTTGAATATTCTTTGTTTTAGTTGGTCCCCTCCATATTTTACCAGTTCGTTGACAATGCCATCGCTTCCCCCTGCTTTGTTCTTTTTGAGCTGTGCTATTACTTCCTTAAATTCTTCTTCCGTGAGAGCGGCCGTTTTTACCTGGGTTTTTTTCTCTTACACAGTCACTTCCTGCATTTTCGTCAGTTAAGAGCTTCTTAAAATGATTTCTCCATTCTATGCTACTTATGTTTGTTGTCGTTCTTTTCATGTTTTGTTTCTTTATGTTTTTGTAAAGTTTTGTGTTATTTTTATTATCCTTCTCAAGTATCTCATTACTTACTCCAACCATCTTGTCTTCTTTGTTTTATTAATTTCGTGCATTATTTCCTGAATGTCTGGTATTTCTTGTAGTCTTTCCCGTTTCCTGTCCTTAACCATGTTAATCTCGCGGATTTCTTCTTCTGTAGCAATCCATTACTGTCCTCGTCGAACCATACCTTCTCTTTTTCTATAGTTTTTATTCCTAGGACTTTGCCAGCGGCTTCGTCCATGACTATTTTTATGTTACGCCATTCTTCCTCAATATTTTCCTTTTCCGTCTTTTTTCATATAAGATTTCTTACTTCCTCTTCATACTGCTGCTTCTTTCCTATTATCCTTTCGGTATTCCATCTCTTCCTGGCTATATGCTTTTTCTTTCCTCCTACTGTTCTAAGGTTTAGCTTAGCTATTACTAGTAGATGGTCTAACCCCACGTCTTGTACCATTTTTTGCCTTCTCTTGGCAATTAGAATAAACCATATAATCTATATAATTATTAATTTGTGAATGAAAAATTCTATGTTTTTACCACTACTTTTTTGTGAAAATATTATATAACTTGTGAAGTTTTATAAATCTACTTATAAAACACTTTACGCGACTCTAGTTTCGACTCTTGAAGGTCATTTTCAAGTGGATTACAATTTGATGAGATTGATTTATACTAAGAGTTTTGGTAGGGAAGGAAATTGTTTGTCGGTGGTTGGGTATTTATCTGTAGACGATTGCGTTATATTAAAAAGTTTTGAAAATATTAAGTCGGTTTGCTCGTTGATGAGATTTAATGATGGATTACGGCTTTCTTCTAAAATTTCTAATGACCAAGAGATTAAGCTTTTACTAGGCCTTTGTTACAATTGTGCAAGATTTTTAGATTATTTCGAGGAATTACATTCTAGACAATGATAAGAAAATGAACTTTTTTGTGTAAACTTTATTTATTGGTTCTTTTAAATCGAATTTTAAATTGGTTTTTTATGGGTGATATATAGCAATTAAGCTAACAATAAGATGAGTAGACGCGTCCCTAAGAAAATCTTCGAAAACATTCATCGACGTCTTCGTGAAACAGACACATTGAAACGAAATAGATGGCCAGGAAGATTAATGATAATAAGAACTGGAACAGAATGTGCTGGACATGATAGAGGAAGATCCAAGTACTTCTACGCAACAAATTGCCAATACTTTGAATGTAAGTCATTGGACAGTTTGGAAAATTCTTAAGAGCAATTTGTTGTATCCATACAATTGCTGTATCCATTGAACGTGTTCAGGCACTACTACCTGCTGATTATCGTCCTCGTATTGCGTTATGTCAATGGTTTTTGCAAACATTAGTCCCAATCCCACAATTCTTCACACACATTCTTTCAATGTTGCAGCCAGTTTCTCAAGAAATGCAATAAGGATTTTTTATAAAACCATGTGTGGGCAGATGAAAATCCGAATGAGGTATGTGAAGATCGATTTCAACATCAGTTTGAGTTGAAATTGAGGGCGACTATCTAATTTGACTGGTATTTCTACCAGCAAGCCTTACTGGCGAAATCTATCGCAACTTTTTGGAAGCAACACTGTCCGAGGTTCTACCGTGGAATAACTTATTAATCAACAGTTGGATCCTCGCAGATTACTTGGCACATCAGAAGCACCTATAGCAATTCACATAGTTCATCATGGTGAATATTTCCATTATGGATTGAAAAAAGCTTTGATTGATCAATTTAGACTTGTTGATTACCATACTTAGCGAACTTTATTGTAATCAATGTCAATATTTTGTATTCATTAGCCCGGCTCGCAACGAAGGTTCTTCGAGCCACAAAGATATAGGACCCATTTATTACAAATATATCTTACAAATTTTATCGTTCCAGCAATGTCGCCTTGTCCAATCGTAAAGTTTTACAAGCAAAGTACAGGTTATCCCTAACAGGGTGAAGTAATTCAATAGAGAAGGAGTTATGTCAAATAGACGCTCATATTTAGCAATAAAAGGAGGATTATCGGATGCGTTGGTGAGCCGTTCGCTACGTCAAAGTCCTGTTAAGCAATTAACAGGAACGGAAAAGACATAAAATGTTAGGGGCTGAAGGCCAAAAAAGGTGTTAGAGTAAGAAAGAGAGGTGTTAAAGAAGACTAAGTGAAACCATAGCCTCCTAACAGCGGAATTCACTTATCTAAAGGGAAATTAATAAATAAGGGTATGTCGTCAATCTTCAGACATCATAGGATAGCGTGTCAAAAAAGGGGTAATAATACCTCTCTATGGAATTAACCTTATGTGGAAGATGTCATAAACAAACGCCAGGCAATTGTTTGCTATCTACATCCACGGGCGGAGGTACCGCAAAAATCAATACCTGCTTCTTAAATTCAGATGACGAGTCAGACTCGTCCACCGTAACTTCGCCCAAGTAAGCAGATGACGAGTTTCACTCGTCAAATGTACCTAAGGGGTTAAATTATTTTTAATTAACCTCAAATTTCTAACATATATAGAGTGACCACACGTCCCGATTTTGGCGGGACAGTCCCGCTTTTTGGAGGCCTGTCCCGCGTTCCTCCGATTTTTATAAATGTCCCGCTTTTTAGAAAATATCTGAATTTCTTATTTTTAATGTAATGTAATATATAATATAATATTTTTTCACATATTCCCATAAAATCTCCTTTTTTAATGTCATCCAATGAAAATATTGAATATCCTCGAATTGAAATGTCCATCCTTCAAGATAACTGCTTGGAATCAGTTATTATAAAAATTTCTAACTTCTTTCAGTAAACCCGTCGTTTAATGGCACCTTGTTCTGAAAATTTCATTGGGTGACATTAAAAAAGGAGATTTTATGGGAATATGTGGAAAAATCTTTTGAATATATTAGTGTTCCGTCGTGTAGCTAATATATAAAATAACGTGTAATAATACAATGATTCTTAATTATTGGTTAGATAATAATTTTATTTTGTTTTAATAATTCACAGACGAAAACCGTTACGTCTGCTAGACAGCCATATAAATAATCTATTTATGGCTTTAAAAACGTGCATTTAACACCTTTTATTTTATGTAAATTTTAAATATATTTTGTTTTTCGATTTATTTATGGCTGGAAATAAGTAATGTAAGCTTATACTTCTGTCTAAAGTATATTGTTAGATACTTAAGTTATTTGCGAGGTTTCAAATAGTAAAATCGTTTTTAGTTTATTATCCTTATTCTACTTATAATTGTAAATCTATTGTATAGATATTCTCCTAGTAATGTTTTTTTTTTGGGTCCGCTTATAGCCATAAATTGCATACCAAAATTATCTGAAGGGATAGGTTTATATATCGTTTCAATCTTATAATCTGTGTAAATATTTGTAAATGTTCGGCCCATCCAGGTAGAAAGTCTTGCACCTTTCTCCCCTTCCCTGCATAGTTTCCGAAGTGCTGGATTTGTTAATTATCCCGCCTTATAATCACTTTCCTACGTTACTATTCGTTGCCGAATTTCCTACCCCTGATTTTCCTACCTTTTAGTTTTAACGCCTAGATCTTATTTTAGCATAAAAAAGGTTTGTGTCATCTGTTCACCAGCCAGTCCAGTTGAGAGTTTCAGTTCTATCACTTCTATGTTAAGTTAAGTTTTGTGAGTTAAATTTGTTTAAAGTTAAGTTTTATACTTTGTAGCGCCAGCCGCATTTCAAATACACTTGTATCTCCTTGTTATATTCTTAACTCAATTCACCCAATCACTTAATTCTTTCTCCTATATCATAAGACATTTTTGGTGGAAATATAACATTAATTTGCACGTAACATCATAACTCGCGGTAAACCAACCGCGAGTCGCCACATTGGTCCTTCGAACCGGATAGCTTAAAATTACGTAGCGTTCCAGTGTTAACTTTGATTATTACATTCGAGTCAGTGCGTACTCATCGTTTAAGGAATTAAGTGAAACATAGTTTTTTAATCATCGCTCAGTGCACGTGGTCACCATCAACTATTATCCAGTACCCGTTGGAAATCATCTGTTCCTGTTCAACGACCATCACTTGTTGGAAAACTGCATCGACTGTTCCTGTGCAGCGCCCAGTATCCTGCATCATTATTTGGTTCTGCAATTATCTTCCAGTTGGTCAAGTAAGTCAATTGGCTACCTATAATTTTTTCCTATCATATTTTCACAATTTGTATTGCCTATATCTCTTTATATTTTTTCTTTTTGTACTATTTTTCATTAATTTGCTTTAATTATTCTCATAATATGGCTGATGAACAAATAAAGGCATTAACGACTAAGCGCGCCGGTGCCAAACGATCTTTAACCGCGTACTCCAATTTTTTAAATAAATTCAATCCGGAATCAGATATTCTTGTTCTTGAAAAAAGATTTCGTGAAATAGAGCAAATTCGCAATAAATTCGGATCATATCAAGACGAGCTTGAAGGATTGCTCGACGAATCAGAGGCTCTTTTTGCACATCGCGAAGAGTTTGAAGACGTTTACTTCAGCGCCTTTGGTACTGCCACTAAACTTCTAGAGCAATACTCTAAAAATTATTCTCCACCTGCTATTACAACGGAAACTAATAATTCTACAGATTTATTGAATTCGACTCAAACTCATTTAGAAACTCCAACTCGCGACTCGGAATCGATTAATCCACAACAGCAGGGGCAACAACCCGTTAATGATAATAATGTACCTTCTCAACAAGGAAGTACACAAAATTTAGACGCTCTCAGTCAGCAACTTTTATTGTCTCAATTATCCAAAAACTCTCTTGATAATTTTCATTTATCATCCTTGCCTACAATTCAGTTGCCAACATTCAGTGGATCCTATGATACTTGGTTAGGCTTTCATGATTTATTTAACTCGCTTGTTCACAAGGATCTTAAAATTCCTCCTGTGAAAAAATTATTCTACTTAAAAGGATGTTTAAAAGGTGAAGCAGCCGATATTATTTCAACTATTGAATCCTCAGACGAAAATTACATTGTAGCTTGGGATCTTTTAAAGGAAAGATATGATGATCGGAAACACATACGTGATTGTCACATTAAAGCTCTTGTAGATATGTCATCCATATCAAAAGACTATTCTTTTCGTGCATTTTTAGATTGCCTTCAAAAACATTTACGCGCTCTTCAAGCGCTGGGAGAACCCATAAATTCATGGGACTCCATATTAATTGTATTATTACGGGAAAAACTTGATTCTTCCGCTCGCGACCGATGGGAAGATTGCAGTAGTGGTATTGCGCACCCTACCTTAAATAATTTAATAGATTTTCTAAAAAGGCGTGCGCAGGTAGAAGGACTTAGAGTTCAGACTCCGAAACCTGCACCCGTAAAACCTAATACTAATATTCGATCTAATACTCGTTTACAACAAACCTTTGCTGCTGCCACTCAGGAGCAGTCTTGTGTATACTGCGATGAAACTAATCATCTAGTTTACAAATGCAGCCAATTTGCGGCTTTAGATCCTCATGCCCGTTACGAGGCATCGAGAAAGGGTGGTTGGTGTACTAATTGTCTTAAAAAGGGACATAGGGCCTCCAAATGTATCTCTCAATCTTGTCGAAATTGCAAACAAAAACATCATACTCTTTTACATTTTGAAAAAACAAATAATTGTTCTAATCAGCCAGCAAACTCTCAAGTTTCTTCGCATTTTGTGTCTAATAATACTAGCTTGCAAACTCAAGTAAGCTCACATGCTTTACTGGCTACTGCCTTGGTTGACATGGTAAATCATCAAGGAAAAACTAAAACCATTCGTGTATTTTTAGATGCAGGTTCTCAGGCACATTTCATAACTGAAAAAATTGTAAATTTTTTGAATCTAATTAAAAAACCAGCTAATATTTATGTTACTGGAATTGATAATACCTCCACTAGCGTAAAGCATTCTGCTCGTGCGACATTGCAATCCCGATGCAATAATTACAGGGAATCTGCTGAATTTTTAATCGTACCTAAAATTAGTCAGGCGATACCGTCTATCACTATTGATCAAGTAGGTCTCGACATACCTAAAAATATTAAATTAGCTGATCCCGAATTCTTTAAGTCTTCAAAGGTTGACGCTTTGATCGGCGTTAAATTATTTTATAAATTGCTTGTTGTAGGACAAATATCATTAAAAAATCACCCCAATGCAATTCTCCAAAAAACTCAGCTAGGTTGGGTTGTCGCGGGTGAAATCAGTACGCATTTTCAACCTTCGCTCGTATCTTGCCATATTTCTATACATTCAGATCCTACTGATGTAAATTTAACCCGTTTTTGGGAGCTTGAAGAGCTGTCAACAACTTCTGTTTTATCCCCTGAGGAAAAGGCTTGTGAAGAGCATTACGCTCTTAATACAACGAGAAATACTGATGGATGGTATAAAGTACGTTTACCATTCAATAATAAAAAATCTGGGTTAGGTGAATCGTATTCAGCTGCATTAAAACGTTTCTATGCTTTAGAGCGCAAATTTCAGCAGAAACCTGAAGTACGACGTGATTATATTGCATTTTTAGATGAATATTTAACATTAGGTCATATGTCTCTTGCAAAAGACCAAAATGCCACTGATAAAGGTTTCTTTCTTCCTCATCATGCTGTGTTGAAAGAAGATAGTATAACAACAAAGACTCGCGTTGTCTTTGATGGTTCAGCTAAAACTTCAAGTGGCATTTCATTGAATGATACCCTTATGGTAGGTCCCAAATTACAGGACGATTTGTTCTGTATTCTCTTACGATTTCGATCTCATGCTTATGTGTTAACTGCTGATGCTGAAAAAATGTATCGCCAGGTTCGCGTTAACTCTGAAGATACTCAATATCAAAAGATTCTCTATCGACGAGATACTTCTGACCCTATTCAAATTTATACACTTGAAACTGCCACATATGGTACAGCTTGTGCGTCTTATTTAGTCATAAAAACATTATACCAACTTGCTAATGATGAGGAAGATAATTTTCCGATTGCAGCTCAAATATTGCGTAGAGACTTTTATGTAGATGATGTGCTCACAGGTGCACAAACAATTCCCGAGGCAATTATTCTACGCGATCAACTTATAGCTTTATTAAAAAAGGGTGGATTTTGCTTAAGAAAATGGGCCTCAAATCATTCGTCTCTACTTATTAAAGATCAAGAGCATCCAAATAGCGCACATATGTCACTAGATCCTGACTCATCTATAAAAGCATTAGGTATTCGGTGGAACTCTCGAGAAGATTACTTCTTTTACGTTGTCAATATCTCGGTTTCCAAAACTATCACAAAAAGGACTATCTTATCTCAAATTGCAAGGTTGTTTGATCCCCTTGGTCTCCTTGGTCCGATCATCGTGCATGCCAAAATTCTCATGCAGCTCCTGTGGAAGGCCGGAGTAGCATGGGATGAATCTATTTCTGTCGAGATTCATTCGTCTTGGTCTGCTTATTTGGACCAGCTACCATTAATAGAAAATTTACGTTTTCCTCGCGGAATTACCATACCTGACCCAATTAAAGTACAATTGCATGGATTTTGCGATGCTAGTGAAAAGGCTTATGGTGCCTGTTTGTACTTGCGTTCCATTAATTCTCAAGGTCACGTATATATACGTCTGATCTCTTCTAAGTCACGTGTTGCTCCTGTCAAACCTCTGACATTACCGAGATTAGAGCTTTGCGCCGCAGTATTACTTGCTCGTCTTTATCATACTGTTAAACCCACTATTTTGACAAAAATTCACGAATCATATCTGTGGTCAGATTCGACAATTGTGCTACATTGGATAAATACGCCAGCTCATCGCTTAAAAACATTCGTATCGAATCGTGTTTCGGAAGTTCAAACCACTACTGAATCGTGTCATTGGCGGCACGTTCTATCTCAAGACAATCCTGCAGATCTTATATCTCGAGGACAGCTTCCGTCGGAATTTATTGAAAGTTCCATTTGGATTAACGGACCTTCATGGTTGACTCAGGAAAACTCAGCATGGCCTAACGGAATTTATACTCCTATGGTTGTTCCAGAATTAAAACCCATTATTCCCAAAATTGTTTGCATGAAAATTGAAATTAAGAATCATAATATCATCGAAAAATACAGCTCCTTCGATAAGCTACAGAGAGTTGTGGCATATATTCTGCGCTTTGTTCATAATACTAAGAAACTCAGCTCACAGCGTGAACTCGGTCCACTACTCACTCGTGAACTTACGTTAGCTCACGATCTGATTATACGTTTAGTCCAGTCCAATTACTTTAAAAAAGAAATTGAATCAATCAAAAGTGGGGAGCCACTTCCTTTATCTAGCAAGTTAATTCCATTAAATCCAATTATAAATGAAAACGGTATTTTACGTGTTGGAGGTAGGCTCGCTCATTCTTCTATTGCTGCAGAGCAGCGTCACCCAATTTTGCTACCTGCTCAACACCATGTGACTAAGCTAATTATAGAAGCTGAGCATTCGCGACTTAAACATGCCGGTATGCAGGCAACTTTATACTCTGTTCGTCAAACTTACTGGCCTCTAAATGGCCGCAACATCAAGCGTAGCTTAATTCGTAAATGCATACCCTGTTTCCATGCGAAACCGCGCCTTGCCGATCACCCAATGGGAATTCTTCCCATTCAGCGAGTCGCTTCCTCGCGACCTTTCTTGCGTGTTGGAGTTGACTATTGCGGACCCTTTTATATTAAAGAAAAACGTCATCGCAATCGCGGCCGCGTAAAAGTTTACGTGGCAATATACGTATGCATGTGCACAAAGGCTGTTCATTTGGAGCTTGTCAGTGATCTTACCACCGAAGCCTTTATAGCCAGCCTCAAACGGCTTTTTTCAAGACGAGGAATAGCAGTAGAAATTCATTCCGATAATGCTACTAACTTTGTCGGAGCTAAAAATGAGCTTAACGAGCTCTATGATTTATTTAATTCTAAAGCTCATCAAAATACCATAATTAACTTTTGTAGCGCAAAAAAGATTAATTGGCACCTTATCCCTCCCCGAGCTCCGCACTTTGGTGGAATCTGGGAAGCAGCAGTTAAATCATTCAAGCATCATTTAATTAGGACCGTGGGTGATACCTTACTAACCTTTGAACAATTAGAAACATACATCATTGAGATAGAAGCAATACTAAATTCAAGACCCATTTCTCCTATGTCATCTGATCCTAATGACCTTCTTCCTTTGACTCCAGCCCATTTCCTCACAGGTAGTCCGTTGACATCTTTTCCACAGGTCGATTTCACAGACGCCCCAATCAATCGTCTGTCAGCTTGGCAGCACGCTCAGCAGCTCAAGCAACATTTTTGGATACGGTGGCATAAAGAATATCTCCATCAGCTCATGAAATTCCGTGGATCACAGCGCAAGTCAACGAATATCAAGGTTGGAACTTTAGTACTCATCTTTGAAGAAAATTTACCCCCGCTACAGTGGGCTCTTGGACGCATCACGGCCATTCACCCCGGAAAGGATGGAATTGTAAGAGTAGTCACGCTGAGGACCAAAGCGGGCGAATATGACCGCTGCGTTAAGAAACTTTGCCCACTTCCAATCGATGAAGAAGACAACGACTTCACTCCACTAGCTTGAACCAAACGGTTCAATGGGGGCGGCATGTTCCGTCGTGTAGCTAATATATAAAATAACGTGTAATAATACAATGATTCTTAATTATTGGTTAGATAATAATTTTATTTTGTTTTAATAATTCACAGACGAAAACCGTTACGTCTGCTAGACAGCCATATAAATAATCTATTTATGGCTTTAAAAACGTGCATTTAACACCTTTTATTTTATGTAAATTTTAAATATATTTTGTTTTTCGATTTATTTATGGCTGGAAATAAGTAATGTAAGCTTATACTCCTGTCTAAAGTATATTGTTAGATACTTAAGTTATTTGCGAGGTTTTAAATAGTAAAATCGTTTTTAGTTTATTATCCTTATTCTACTTATAATTGTAAATCTATCGTATAGATATTCTCCTAGTAATGTTTTTTTTTTGGGTCCGCTTATAGCCATAAATTGCATACCAAAATTATCTGAAGGGATAGGTTTATATATCGTTTCAATCTTATAATCTGTGTAAATATTTGTAAATGTTCGGCCCATCCAGGTAGAAAGTCTTGCACCTTTCTCCCCTTCCCTGCATAGTTTCCGAAGTGCAGGATTTGTTAATTATCCCGCCTTATAATCACTTTCCTACGTTACTATTCGTTGCCGAATTTCCTACCCCTGATTTTCCTACCTTTTAGTTTTAACGCCTAGATCTTATTTTAGCATAAAAAAGGTTTGTGTCATCTGTTCACCAGCCAGTCCAGTTGAGAGTTTCAGTTCTATCACTTCTATGTTAAGTTAAGTTTTGTGAGTTAAATTTGTTTAAAGTTAAGTTTTATACTTGTAGCGCCAGCCGCATTTCAAATACACTTGTATCTCCTTGTTATATTCTTAACTCAATTCACCCAATCACTTAATTCTTTCTCCTATATCATAAGACATTTTTGGTGGAAATATAACATTAATTTGCACGTAACATCATAACTCGCGGTAAACCAACCGCGAGTCGCCACAATTAGTAAACATTTTCCGAAGATTAATATTTGCGAAAATGATCTTTTTGATGAGGAGTTATTAGTAAAGTTACGTTACTGATGAAAAAGTTAAATGTTGGTTGTCTGCAAATGTGGAAACATACAAAAAGTGGACGGAGTTATTCCTTCATTTCAAACAGAATAATATTATAAAAATATTTTGATAAGGAATATTATTCGCTTTAAAATGAGAATTTAAATTTATTTTAAAATGAGAAACAGAAAAAACACAGTTGAAAAAACAACATTAAACTTTAAAATCTATATTATGCGTAAAAAATAATTTGACCAATAATGAGAAATTTCACGACTTTTTATTAAATGATCCGAATCTATTGCAGTATACACTAGAATCAAAAATATGACTGTGAAAGAACAACATATTTTTTTTTTTCGATAAGTCCATATTGATGAAGCCAAAAGGCAGAAGCGCATGTTTATTATTATTATTTATCAGGTTATAGTATTTTTTAGCAACCCGCATGGTCTCTCGCAGCACAAAAGTGCAGGAAACCAAATCGTACTTGTTTATTATATTTTAATTTATATTATATTTAGTTTAATTATATTTATTTATTTTATAAGTCTTGAGTGAATTAGAGAACATGGTAATTTCTTAATTATTTTCTTATTATATCATAGTAATTTTTTCCCAATTTTATATTCAAATTATTGTTTTTTAAAAATATTTATATAGTTACCAATAATTAATATTAAATACATTTTTGTATATTTATAGACACGTACATGATTTCTATATTTTCTATATATATATATATATATATATATATATATACATATATATATATATATATATATATATATACATATATATATATATATATATATATATATATATATATATATATATATATATCATCCCATCCCATTTGTCCCGCTTTGTCCCGCTTCGTCTCAATGAAAATGTGGTCACCTTAAACATATACCTATTTTATAAGCGTTAACTTTATGATCTCTTTAAATTTATGTCGTTTAGACATAAGAAAAATGTTATAATTCTGACATATTTTCGAAGATATGTAAAAGATATCACTAGGTGGCGCATAAGAGAGGTTCATGATATCATTTTGTTAACTTTCAGATAACTATTTAGGATGTCAGATTCTAAAAATTGTAGGTTTAAGATGTCTTTCTGTTATCTTTTTGCGGAACGGGAACGCATATTGAACAACAATAATAAGTGGAAGTGATGCGTCCAACAAAAAAAAAGAAGCACCGAAAGGTTCCCGACCCCTGACCTAGAATAACGACAAAGAATGTGGTCAATTTAAATGAATTTTTATTTCATCAGAAAGTATCTAAACATTTGCTTTGAAAGATGTCTAGACTAGCCCACTCATGAAATTTCTTATCAAAAACTACTGTAATATTGAACTGCACATCCATTACTTTTGTTATTATGTTTTTCCACAGAATAATATTTACACTTGCAATGATAAAGTCTTTATTAAATGCTGAGCATGGTACTTCATTACATTCCATGTTCACCAAACAAAATCAAATCAACAAAAACGAAACTTAATAATTAATCAACAACCTTATCTTATAACTACCAGAAATAATCCACCGGAAAATTGTCTTTCAATTCAAGTGTATCAAGTCTATTATATTCTACACTTGTCCAATAAATCTAAATAATCTCATTTTTTATATAAGTCACATATTTTGTCTAATTTAATAATCTGTCGAAAATAGTTTTAAGATAGATTCAATTTATTTTTCAAATCATTTCTTTATTCAGTCTAGTGCAGGATTGTTGAGAAAAATAAGAAAAGTGAGCCGGGCCCGTGAATAGTAATAAACAATGTTAATGCAGAGATTAAAATTTGCTAAATTTGTGAAGATTTAAACTATGCAAATTAAATTAATTTAAAGAGGAGAGTTTTAAGAATATAAATTTTAAGTATGCTGCTAATGCTGCGTCCACACACTTGGCAAACTCATAAATCCAAACCACAAATCCAAACGTTTCGTAAAGATTTGCCTTGGTTTGCAAGCGCTTGTGACCGATTCGATCGAGTGTTGTTTAATCGAGCGTTTGTTGCCTTGCGGCAAACGTGTGGACGCACCATAAGGATTTTAATTTACTTTCCGGGCAAGACAAAAGTTACAAATCTCTCAGTGATCCTGGTTTAGGGGCATGTTTTATAGACCAGTCTAGTCTGTTTTCTGTTCCTAGAGCTTAGTTTATTATAAACTAATGCTAGATTTCATATACTTGCTTATTTTACAAACTCTTGTGCATCTAAATACCAAGCAATCCAAAAAATATTATGCGAGCCATATGAAATGAGTCTTAACTTAGTTATCATACACTCAGATGCCGGGTCATTGGGTCATTTTTTAATTTTGATGTTGTTTTAGTACTTCGAATAGAACTTAATTAGTTCGATTTGTTTAGCTGAGTAGATGCCAAACCTCTCTTGCGATAGTAACTCAATTGGAGAGGTGCCAGCTATTACAAGCGACTCCTCCCTTGATACAGTTCTGTAAGAGTTAGTACTAGTTCTAATTTCAAGCATTCTCTGGACGGCTGCCAGCTTGTGTTTGGTCGCTTTTACGCTCATAGCCCTGGCGCATATAGGAGACGTGTAAAGCATTGCGGAGCGGCTTACCGAGCACAACTGTTTTCTCTTGAACCGCTAGTCCTGGGTCCTCTTGCATTAGGCATTCAAGAAGAGACTCCTCTCCAGTACAGAATAAGTTTTGTGAGCTTTGTCGGCAGCTCTTTTGACATGCTCCCTGAATGACAAGTTTTTATCAATTATTACGCCTATATACTTTATGCTCCTTGTTGTGATGGTAGCGTCTCTAAGTATGAAAGACTGCCTCCGTTTTTTTCAGGTTCCAGCTTGAGCTATTTAGCTTCCATCCATTTATCTATTAGTAGCAATGATTCCTTTGCCCTCCGTTTTAGCCCATCCTCGGTTTTGCCGCATACGACCAGGCCAAGATCGTCTATGAAGCCAAAAGTCTCTACCCCTTCTATCATTTTGAGTCTGAGAACCCCATCGTACACTATGTTCCACAACTTTGGGTCCATGACTGGGCCCTGTGGAACACCGATATGAGCTTTCTTCGTAGAGCAGTAGCTATCTGATTCGATGACAATTGTCCTTTGAGATAGATAACTATCTATCATCGCTATCTATGTAGGAAAGCTGCGTAGGGCGCTTCATCTAAAATGTCTTGTCAGCAGGCCGAGTTAAACACGTTGCGGACATCGAGCGAAATTAAAACGCATATTTTTCTGGTTCTCCTGGTAGCCTTTTTAGCGGCGTCTGCAATGGCTACAACTGAGTGTTGAGAGCGTCAATTTTAGATCGCCCTTCCCTAAAACCGTACTGGTTTTTAGAGAGACCTTTGCTGGTCTTTAGTTCTTTTGTAATTCTTTGCAGCTCCAGTGGTTTACCTGCAGTGTCCATCCGACATAGGGAACTGAACGATGTTATTTCGGAGGGTGACTTCTTACCTTTCCTTAACAGTATCAGCCAAGTATTTTTCGAGATCTGGGGATCTCGAAGGTCCTACAAGAAGATGTTTCATGACGCTTAAGACGTACTGGGGTAGAACATCGCAAGCAGTTTCAATAATTTCGGAAGGAATTTTCGGTGCTTTGCCTTTGATAAATCGGTCACTTGCCACAACGAGTTTTTCGGTTGTAAATCCCAAGACTTCACTGCACGTTTCTCTCAAATCCGTGCTCGGTGGATTGGGAATAGGGCACGGACAATTTCCTCTATCAAGTCAGGGTGCGGATACTTACTTGGGCTCCGCAACTTTAGCTGTCTAGCTGCAATTTCGTAAGCATCTCCCTAGGGGTTCTCATCGATTTTCGCACAGAGGTTCGCCCAGTATCTCCTCTACTCGCTGTTTATCATTCTCCGCAGCGTTTTCCTGGACTCTGGGTAGTTTAGTCTGAGCGATTCCTTCCTTGCCGTCGTCTTTGCGCCCTTCTTTTTACATCTCTCGTAGGCACGCCTGGTGTGCCCACAGATCTCTCTGGCGATGTTGATCTCATCGGTCCACCAACCAGTACACTTTATTTTTTTTAAGATTTCTTCTTCGCCGGCGGACATACCTTGCATATGCTGGTAAGGTTGGCGGTCATCCGTGCTGGCGTGGTTCTTTGTCCGTCGGTCAAGTGCCTCTGCGACTTTTACTCGAATGCGACTCATATCTATCATATGTTGACCATCTCCTGCGGTATCTGCTTCCAGCTGGATTGCGTCCCGGTTTGTCCAGAACTTCATAATAGATATAATTGTGGTCGCTCAGTCTTGTCTGTCTATTATTGTAGTCTTGTTTGACTAATCTTTTGTCTAGTCCTGTCTGTTTAGTGTTGCCTCTCTAGTCTTGTCTGACCAGTCTTGTCTGTCTAGACTTGTCTGTCTAGTCTTGTCTCTCTAGTCTTTAGCATTACTTCAGGTGGGTGGTGGTGGTGGTGTTTATGCTAATTGCTTCCTTTTCCTTTTTTTTGTTGTCCTTTCCACGTCTCGATTTCGTCTTTCGTCTTCTGTCGTATTAGTTATGTAGTCATGTGCTAACTATTTTTCGGTCTTTTCCTCACATATCTAGTCGTCCATGTTACCTTCCTCGTGTATCATGTGATATTATGATCGCCTTCCATTCCCTTTCAATTCTTTATTTTCCCATCATGATTTCGGTTATGTAAGATTGTACTCCATCCCAGTAATGCTCACTTTCTAACATAACTTCCATGATGTTCTATTCTTCTAGTTTTGTACCGCCTAATGTCTCTGCGAGTCGAATTCTTTCATTCTCTGATTCTGTACCCATAAAGATAGTGTGTTGTGCGTCGTCTGGGATATGACCGCAGTAGAAGCACTTCGCAGTGTCCCTTTTTTAAACCGTTCGAGGTATGCGTTGAAGCACCTATGGCCAGTGAGCGCCTGTTTAAGATGGTAACTCATATGTCCGTGTGACCTTTCTTACCATGCTGTTGCGTTAGGGATAAGGCTGTGTGTCCACCGTCCACTGATGTCGCTATCCCATCTTGTCTGCCATCGGTCCATGAGTCTCTTACGTGTTATTTCCTTGGCGGCTGCCCTCTCATGCTTTACTTCGTTTTTCGCTCTGTGTTGTTGCAGGTCTTCGTAGACTTCTTGTTGCTCGCGAAAGTCTATTGGGAGCGTCCTTGAAAGTATCAGTGCCGCGGCCTCCGAAACCGTTCTGTAGGCAGAAATTACTCTTGGGGCACTTTTTCTCGGTACTCCTGTAGGTTGTTTTCTCGCTCCTACCTTTTTCGTTACGTCGGCCCATATTTCCGCCGCGTAGAGAATTTTTGAATGTACCACATTGTTGAGAAGTTTCCGTTTCAATTCCATCTGCCCTCCTATGTTCGGCATCAACCGTACCAGAGCGTACCTCAATTATTACGATAACGGGATATTCTGCCCTTCCAGAACGAGTTTCGGTGGTGCGAATGGCCTCTTGCCTTTGATAAGTATCGCTTCTGTTTTATGAACTGCCTAATAGACCCTGCTCTTTTAATCAATTATTTGGCCGCCGGAGGGTTTCGTTAGTTGCTAGTTCCAGTGTGCTTATTTCCTTTGCAGTCACCACCACTGTGGCGTCATCTGCGAACCCAACTATTCTCGCTGATCTAGGCAAGTCTAGGTTTAGCAAGCCATCGTACATAACGTTTCACAAGAATGGTGCCAGGAGCGATCCTTGTGGGGCGACCGCCGTTACCTTATACTCAACTACTACTTCGTCCGTGTGGTATATCAACCGTCGGTCGCTCAAGTAGCTGCTTATCATCTTTTTCAAGTAATCTGGTGTCTGTCTAGATTCTAATGCCTTCATGATTACATCCCACCTGGCTGAATTTTAGGCGTTTTTTACGTCAAGGGTCACTAATGCACAGTAACCTTTCGTGAGTCGTGTTCCAGTTTTGATCTTTTCTGCTGCCTTTATTACTTCAGCAATAGCGTCTACGCTTGCTCGACCTTTTCGAAAACCATACTGCCATTGGGACAGTTATCCGTTGTTTTCGATGTATGTCTCGAGTCTCCTAAGTAATAGTCTTTCAAGAAGTTTCCCTAAGTTGTCCAATAGGCATATCGGTCGGTGTGATAATGGTTCTTCCAAGAGTTGGTCCCCTTTTCTCAGTAGGACGAGTTTTTGTCTTTTCCACTGCGTAGCGAAAATTCCCTTTCGAAGGCACTCATTGTAAGTTTCCAGCAACAACTCTGGCCACATTTCCACCACTTCTGCGATGATATCATTTGGGAAATTGTCTGGACCAGGTGCTTTCCCTGAAAGTAATCGTTTCCTAGCCTCAAAGATCTCATCAACGCTGAAAGGTGTCACCAGAGTCTCAGTGGCTTGCCATATTTCTGCAGGCCTTCGTTCCTGAACTGGAAATAGCGTGGTAACTATTTCTCTCATCCGTTGTGGGCACGATATTCCAGGTATCAGCTGTCTACCCATTATTTTTTTGGCAGAAATTCGATATGGGAGGCCCCATTGGTTTTCATTTATGGATCGGCAGAGTTCGAGCGAGCATTTCTGCTTGCTACTTTTGATGGCGAAACACAATTACTATTCTTTTTGCTTTCTCGCTTTTTTTAAATTCGCGTCCAGGTCCACTTCTTGTCCAGCCATCCTGTCTGTTGCGTTTTGCCGCCGCATTCTGCGGCGTTGGGCAGACCTGCGTGCCGTAACGTACTTCTTCCTTAGGTTTGTCTAGTCTTGTCTGTCTAATATTTTATGTCTAGTCTTGTCTGTCTAGTCTTGCCTGTTTAGTCTTGTCAGTCTAGCCTTGTCTGTCTAGTCTTGCCTGTCTCGTCTTGTCTGTCTAGTCTTGTCTGTCTAGTCTTGTCTGTCTAGTCTTGTCTGTCTAGTCTTGTCTGTCTAGTCTTGTCTGTCTAGTCTTGTCTGTCTAGTCTTGTCTGTCTAGTCTTGTCTGTCTAGTCTTGTCTGTCTAGTCTTGTCTGTCTAGTCATGTCTGTCTAGTCTTGTCTGTCTAGTCTTGTCTGTCTAGTCTTGTCTGTCTAGTCTTGTCTGTCTAGTCTTGTCTGTCTAGTCTTGTCTGTCTAGTCTTGTCTGTCTAGTCTTGTCTGTCTAGTCTTGTCTGTCTAGTCTTGTCTGTCTAGTCTTGTCTGTCTAGTCTTGTCTGTCTAGTCTTGTCTGTCTAGTCTTGTCTGTCTAGTCTTGTCTGTCTAGTCTTGTCTGTCTAGTCTTGTCTGTCTAGTCTTGTCTGTCTAGTCTTGTCTGTCTAGTCTTGTCTGTCTAGTCTTGTCTGTCTAGTCTTGTCTGTCTAGTCTTGTCTGTCTAGTCTTGTCTGTCTAGTCTTGTCTGTCTAGTCTTGTCTGTCTAGTCTTGTCTGTCTAGTCTTGTCTGTCTAGTCTTGTCTGTCTAGTCTTGTCTGTCTAGTCTTGTCTGTCTAGTCTTGTCTGTCTAGTCTTGTCTGTCTAGTCTTGTCTGTCTAGTCTTGTCTGTCTAGTCTTGTCTGTCTAGTCTTGTCTGTCTAGTCTTGTCTGCCTAGTCTTGTCTGTCTAGTCTTGTCTGTCTAGTCTTGTCTGTCTAGTCTTGTCTGTCTAGTCTTGTCTGTCTAGTCTTGTCTGTCTAGTCTTGTCTGTCTAGTCTTGTCTGTCTAGTCTTGTCTGTCTAGTCTTGTTTGTCTAGTCTTGTCTGTCTAGTCTTGTCTGTCTAGTCTTGTCTGTCTAGTCTTGTCTGTCTAGTCTTGTCTGTCTAGTCTTGTCTGTCTAGTCTTGTCTGTCTAGTCTTGTCTGTCTAGTCTTGTCTGTCTAGTCTTGTCTGTCTAGTCTTGTCTGTCTAGTCTTGTCTGTCTAGTCTGTCTAGTCTTGTCTGTCTAGTCTTGTCTGTCTAGTCTTGTCTGTCTAGTCTTGTCTGTCTAGTCTTGTCTGTCTAGTCTTGTCTGTCTAGTCTTGTCTGTCTAGTCTTATCTGTCTAGTCTTGTCTGTCTAGTATTGTCTGTCTAGTCTTGTCTGTCTAGTCTTGTCTGTCTAGTCTTGTCTCTCTAGTCTTGTCTGTCTAGTCTTGTCTGTCTAGTCTTGTCTGTCCAGTCTTGTCTGTCAAGTCTTCTCTGTCTAGTCTTGTCTGTCTAGTCTTGTCTGTCTAGTCTTGTCTGTCTAGTCTTGTCTGTCTAGTCTTGTCTGTCTAGTCTTGTCTGTCTAGTCTTGTCTGTCTAGTCTTGTCTGTCTAGTCTTGTCTGTCTAGTCTTGTCTGTCTAGTCTTGTCTGTCTAGCCTTGTCTGTCTAGTATTGTCTGTCTAGTCTTGTCTGTCTAGTCTTGTCTGTCTAGTCTTGTCTGTCTAGTCTTGTCTGTCTAGTCTTGTCTGTCTAGTCTTGTCTGTCTAGTCTTGTCTGTCTAGTCTTGTCTGTCTAGTCTTGTCTGTCTAGTCTTATCTGTCTAGTCTTGTCTGTCTAGTCTTGTCTGTCTAGTCTTGTCTGTCTAGTCTTGTCTGTCTAGTCTTGTCTGTCTAGTCTTGTCTGTCTAGTCTTGTCTGTCTAGTCTTGTCTGTCTAGTCTTGTCTGTCTAGTCTTGTCTGTCTAGTCTTATCTGTCTAGTCTTGTCTGTCTAGTATTGTCTGTCTAGTCTTGTCTGTCTAGTCTTGTCTGTCTAGTCTTGTCTGTCTAGTCTTGTCTGTCTAGTCTTGTCTCTCTAGTCTTGTCTGTCTAGTCTTGTCTGTCTAGTCTTGTCTGTCAAGTCTTCTCTGTCTAGTCTTGTCTGTCTAGTCTTGTCTGTCTAGTCTTGTCTGTCTAGTCTTGTCTGTCTAGTCTTGTCTGTCTAGTCTTGTCTGTCTAGCCTTGTCTGTCTAGTATTGTCTGTCTAGTCTTGTCTGTCTAGTCTTGTCTGTCTAGTCTTGTCTGTCTAGTCTTGTCTGTCTAGTCTTGTCTGTCTAGTCTTGTCTGTCTAGTCTTGTCTGTCTAGTCTTGTCTGTCTAGTCTTGTCTGTCTAGTCTTGTCTGTCTAGTCTTGTCTGTCTAGTCTTGTCTGTCTAGTCTTGTCTGTCTAGTCTTGTCTGTCTAGTCTTGTCTGTCTAGTCTTGTCTGTCTAGTCTTGTCTGTCTAGTCTTGTCTGTCTAGTCTTGTCTGTCTAGTCTTGTCTGTCTAGTCTGTCTAGTCTTGTCTGTCTAGTCTTGTCTGTCTAGTCTTGTCTGTCTAGTCTTGTCTGTCTAGTCTTGTCTGTCTAGTCTTATCTGTCTAGTCTTGTCTGTCTAGTATTGTCTGTCTAGTCTTGTCTGTCTAGTCTTGTCTGTCTAGTCTTGTCTGTCTAGTCTTGTCTGTCTAGTCTTGTCTCTCTAGTCTTGTCTGTCTAGTCTTGTCTGTCTAGTCTTGTCTGTCCAGTCTTGTCTGTCAAGTCTTCTCTGTCTAGTCTTGTCTGTCTAGTCTTGTCTGTCTAGTCTTGTCTGTCTAGTCTTGTCTGTCTAGTCTTGTCTGTCTAGTCTTGTCTGTCTAGTCTTGTCTGTCTAGTCTTGTCTGTCTAGTCTTGTCTGTCTAGCCTTGTCTGTCTAGTATTGTCTGTCTAGTCTTGTCTGTCTAGTCTTGTCTGTCTAGTCTTGTCTGTCTAGTCTTGTCTGTCTAGTCTTGTCTGTCTAGTCTTGTCTGTCTAGTCTTGTCTGTCTAGTCTTGTCTGTCTAGTCTTGTCTGTCTAGTCTTATCTGTCTAGTCTTGTCTGTCTAGTCTTGTCTGTCTAGTCTTGTCTGTCTAGTCTTGTCTGTCTACTCTTGTCTGTCTTAACTTAATATTAAAAACTGAATTTACGAATACTAATAACTGAATATTACAAATAAATATATTGAAATTAGTATCAACTATTCGAACCTATTAAACCAAAAAACACATTTTCTATGACTTCCTAGAAACAAAGGGGCACAAATAACAACAACAATAATGACAGATGAAAGTGGAGATGTTGTAGTTGTATTAAATAAGGATTTTCATTTTATCTATCATAGCCCCCGCCTTTCTTGGATTGCTCGGTAGTTAACATAAAATAGAACACAACAATACCCTGACATAAAACATACCCTGTTTTACAAACTAAAAAGAAATCTTAAGTCGTTGCATTTTTTAGTTAAAACGAATTATTAACTTTTTTCAAATATTATAACTTTAATTAACGCTCTCGATATGTCTTTTTTAAATTATTGTCTTTGAAAAAAAAAAAATCAAAAATTTTTCGAAAAACACGCATCCTTGTAATTCGTCACGTTGAAATTAACAAAATAATCGTCATGTATGAACCGTATAATATCTTCCATTTTACACAAATTGATCTTGTTATCTACAGTCACCAACTCTTTACAGAAACCTATCTGTTTCGTGACATCTCTGCCGTTAGTTAGCACTCGAAAATAAACGCCTCTCGCGCCAATCGAACTGTCCCTATTGTCATGGTAAACTTCGAAGATCACCCGCCCTCCATACCTCAGCAGAAGAGGATCGTTCTGCAACCCTAGAGCTGTTGTTATTTGCTCCAACGTATGATCATGGCCCGAGTACAAAACTAAATATGGACCATTACTTGAAACCTAAAAAAAAATCATATAATTAGTTGATTGAAAAGTAGATAATAAATGTAGACAAATGCAATTAAGGCGATATAATGTAGATAAACTAACTTCTTCGCACAATATCTCGGTTCATTAATAATAAATCTGTAGAAAAATTGTCACAGTAGAACAATTAATAATATACCACACCCGATATAGCAGAAGGATGGTAACACTGGACAAACCAGATAAGACAAGAAAAGGAAAATCAAAACTAAATTAAGACTAAACAGATAAGGATAAATAGATAAGACATGACAAGAAATAGTAGCTCTAAAAAGAAAAAGCAAGGGTGAACAATCTTTAAAATTACCTAGTCTTGCCTATACTTATTAAGTCCTGTCTAGTTTTGTCTAATCTTCTTTAATCTTGTCTAGGATTCTGAAGTCTTGTCTAATCTTTTCTATTCTAGTCTCGTCTAGTCTTGTCTAGTTTTGTATAGTCTTGTCTAGTTTTGTATAGTCTTGTCTAGTCTTGTCTAGTCTTGTCTAGTCTTATCTAGTCTTGTCTAGTCTTGTCTAGTCTTGTCTAGTCTTGTCTAGTCTTGTCTAGTCTTGTCTAGTCTTGTCTAGTCTTCTCTAGTCTTGTCTAGTCTTGTCTAGTCTTGTCTAGTCTTGTCGAGTCTTGTCTAGTCTTGTTTGGTTTAGTCTTGTTTAGTCTAGTCTTGGTTAGTCTAGTCTTGTCCTGAATAATCTTGTCTATTCCAGCCTTTTCTGGACTTGTTTAGTCTGGTATAGTCTTGTCTAATCTTGTTTGGTCTAGTCTTGTTTAGTCTAATCTTGGTTAGTCTAGTCTAGTCCTGTCTAATCTTCTATATTCTAGTCTTGTCTAGTCTTGTATAGTCTTGTTTGGTCTAGTCTTGTTTAGTCTAGTCTAGTCTTCTTTAGCCCTGTCTTTTTTTTAAGTTCATTGTGGATATTGGGTTATTACCACTTTTTGTTCATCCCTCAGATATTGTCCTTTTATAGAGAGGCAGAAGGTATTTGAGAGCTTTAAAGGTTGCTTCCCTATTACAGTTATTACAATTACAGTTGTCTAGGTTTGTCGCCTAGTTCAACGCTGTCCAACTTCTCTTAACCAGCGGGCCATTTTTTCTTTAGCAATTTTTTCGCGGGCCGAAAAGGTTCAAATATTATTTTATTTATACGAAAATAATAAAGTCAAAGATAATAACATTTTTTCAACATTAAAGTTTATATTTTTGCATAATAAATATTGCGTTATATTTATTGTTAAAATGAAATATCACATAGTATCGGACAAAACAATGTTATTCTTCAAAATAATACAAGAGATAATAAAAACACAATAAAATTCGAATATTAAGCCTAAGCTATTTAACGGGAGCATTGTGGCCGTACTTGTTGAGCAACAATTTCTTTTATGTCCATATCAATATTTGTTATGGCAACTCTAATTGTATTTTCATGAGTGAAGTCTTTCAAGCTGTTTATAAATTTTGATTTTGTATATTTCATGTCAGAGAATGCACGCTCGTAGATATATGTACTACCGAACATAGAAATGATTTGAAGTCCAAAATCTCTCATTTTTTGATATTTTTTAACACTTGTATTCCAGTTGCTCCACTAGATTTAATGAATGGGTCAGCCTGAAGGTCGCATAATTCCATATGATATTTAGGTTTAACGGAGGTAATATCGGAGGTAATATCGATAATAGGTAGGATTAAAAGAGCAGGGTCTATTAGGCAGTTCATAAAACAGAAGCGATACTTATCACAGGCAAGAGGCCATTCGCACCACCGAAACTTGTTCTGGAAATTGAGGTACCTTGGCATCCAACTCGATAGCGGTCTGCAGTACGGTACGCTCTGGTACGGTTGATGCCTAACATAGGAGGGCAGAAGGAATTGAAACGGAAACTTCTCAACAATGTGGTACATTCAAAAATTCTCTACGCGGCGGAAATATGGGCCGACGTAACGACAAAGGTAGGAGCGAGAAAACAACTTACAGGAGTACCGAGAAAAAGTGCCCCAAGAGTAATTTCTGCCTACAGAACGGTTTCGGAGGCCGCGGCACTGATACTTTCAAGGACGCTCCCAAAAGACTTTCTGATTCGCGAGCAACAAGAAGTCTACGAAGACCTGCAACAACACAGAGCGAAAAACGAAGTAAAGCATGAGAGGGCAGCCGCCAAGGAGAGAACACGTAAGAGACTATTCTTATAGGAGGTAATGGATCACTTAATAAATTAATACTCATCTATGAATCATCAAATTTAGAAAATCTTCTGTTAAAATCTTCAATAAGCATATTTAATTTAGGTAAAAAATGTCAAAATTCAATTCCATGTTGCAGTCCTTCATTTCTTCATACATCTCTTTGCAACATTCAAAATAAAATAAATTACTTTCCTGCAAATTTAACTTTCACAATTTTAATTTATTTCAGAATCTAGTTACATGTTTATAGAGACAAGACACATTTTGATCTTTTACTTGCAAGTATTTATTCTAAATATTTTTGTATTATTATTTATTCTAAATAATTTATAATGTCTGTTAGGAAAGCAACTGAACAAAGAATTTGCTGTCAAATCTTCATCGATGCCAACTTCCAAAAAAAGATGAATTTCTTTCTGAAGTGTAAAAAGTCTCTTGAGGCATTTTCCCGCACTTAACCAGCGAATATTACTATGTAAAAGCAAATCACCATACTCAGCTTGCAGTTCTTCCAAAAAAGTTTTAAATTTTCGATGTGTAAGAGAACGATTCAGGCACGATTTAAATTTGTTATTTTGCAAACCATGTCCATTACATCTGTTAGTTTTAGTGAAAGACCAGATAATGCCTGCTGATGCACAATACAATGGAACATTCAACAATTTATTCCTTCTTTTTGTAAGAGTCCTGCGAGCCCAATATTTTTGCCGATCATAGCTCTGGCGCCGTCAATTACAATAGCGGTGCACTTGTCAAATCCGCCATACGGAACTATTGCACATTTTAATTCGTTATAAATATCTTCACCTTTTGTTGTTCCGTGTAATGATAGTAATTTTAAAGTTCTTCTGAATACTTCATAGTTTTCATTTCATCATAGTTTTCATTTACGGTTCTTTCTATAAAAATAAGCATTTGACTTGTGTCGGAAATATCTGTACTTTCGTTCTGCTACGGAAAAATAGCAGCAATTATTGATTAGGTTTTGGTAATTTGTTAGTGACATGTATACTGATCTCGTTTACACGTCGGCTAACAGTTTGATGAGAAAGAGAAACTGTTTGAAATTTTTTTGCCATTCCGTTCTTATTAAGAGCTTCAGCCATTTTTATGACACATTTTTTAATTAATTCTCCATCCGAAAAAGGCGTTTTTGCTTTTGCAATTTCTAAGCAAACTGCAAACGATGCAGCTACTGATGCTTATTGAGAATTTGTTATTTATTATTTCTTATATATGTTATTTGTTGGGTAAAATAATTCCTAGTTCTGCTGTTTTCTAATTTTTTTTACTAATGTTATTCTCGAGTCTCCGGTGTACGAATAATTATTCATGCATTATTTGGTAATGGCGCTTTAAGTTGTATTCTTTGCACACAGCTACAGTCTGTAAAAACCCCAAACACTGTGGCTTGCTCTTGTTAAGAATAAATAAATAAACAATCTCCCATCGTTCTTGAAATTCTCGATTTTTTAGTATCAATCTTTCTTAGAAGCACTCATAATTAAGGATTGTTTTAATTATCGAATAAATATGAAATTCAGTTGATTGTGGTTTATTGCATTGCACAGAATGGCAAATAACCCACGGTAGATGTAAACATAAAAGTCCGTTATCTACTGTTGGACAAGATAAGCGGCTCTCGGCAACAGTGATACCAGAATGCAGCCGCGGCTACAATCCCCACCGCTTCTTCTGCCATCACGTAAATTCGAGACGGACAAAAACGGACAATGCGTAAAGAAGAAGCGCGCTCGGGCGGGGGACTTGGTGGTGGTAGAGAGTGCATAAACAGATACACTTGCATAGAGCGTGGATTCATTTTATCGAATGACCATAAAACAACCATAATTATTCATCACTAGCATTTTTATAATTCTTTTGTATACACAAGAATTATATATGAGATTATTCAACCATATACATATGGTTGAATAATCTCATATATTTTTTAAAATTTTGATTACTATAACTCGCGGGCCGTAAAAAAAGCTTCGCGGGCCGGTTGCGGCCCGCGGGCCGCCAGTTGGACAGCGCTGGCCTAGTTGAATATGACTCTGCTATGCCTCTTGTCTAGTCTTATCTTGTCTGGTCCTGTCTGGCCGTGTGTAATCTTGGCTAGTCTAGTCTAGTCTCGTATTGTCTTCTCCAGTCTTGTCTGGTCTTGTCTAGTCCTGTCTGGTATTGTTTAGTCTCCTCTAGTCTTGTCTAGTCTTGTTTGGTCAAGTTTTGTTTAGTCTAGTCTTTTCTAGTCTAGTCATGTTTAGTCTAGTCTAGTCCTGTCTACTGTAGCCCTGTTATAATTTTTTTTTATGTGCATTGTGGATACCGCGTTATTTCTACTTTTTGTTCATCCCTCAGATATTGTTCTTTTACAGATAGGAAAGTGTATGAGAGCTCCAAAGGTTGCTTCCCCATTGTCCCAATGATAGTTCAGAAAGTACTCTGCCCCCTTTGTCATTGCTAATGATGGTTTTGGAAGGTTGCTTCCCCATTGACACAACTTATGATATGGTACCGTCGTGTGGTAACTACAAAGAGGCAATCTTTGCCCCATATAATTGATATGGTAACTGTACACAGATTTTCCTAATCATTGCTTGTGATAGGTTCAAAGGTCCCCCTTGTCATTGTTTATGATAGGTTTCAATGTTACTTTCCTCCTTGCCATTGCTATGAATGGTATCAAAACTGCTTGCCCCTTATCATGGATCGGTTTCGAAGATTGCTTGCCCCTTATCATTGATCAATTTTAAAGGTCGCTTCTGCCTCGTCATGTTCTCTGTAAAGTTGATACGTGTTCGTTGTTTGTCACATTTGCTTTCTGGAACAAATACTGTTTTAGAGTCTACGATCGCTCTTGGATCGAACACTCTATAGTCTATATTATAATGCATTCTAGTCTTGTGTTATCTTGTCTAGTTTCACCAAAGACTCAAGTTTGTTACGCCGATCGGAATCGGAAATTCTGCTCGCTGCCTGGAATGTTCGCACTGGTCATCACGTCGGCCTGAAGGAAATGATTGCCATGGAACAAACAAAACACAAAATATCGATTATGGCTCTATCAAGGCCGATACGCCACTCATATACGCCACTCTCAGCTACGCGACGTCGCGCGACCTCGCCTGTCAAATAATGATTACATTGTTTTAAATGGGCACGTTCTCACCCATGGCTACGCGACAGCTGCTACAAGTCGCTATGCCGCGCGCTGTCGCTGGGATTATTTGATGAGCGGCAGGATGGATGGATATGGATGGATGATTCTTTAACGTTTTGTCCCTAGACGTCGCATGACGATTGACCAGTTTGTGATTTTAATGACGAATTGTGTCAAAAACGGCGTGTTGTTGACAATGAGTGGAATGAACGACGAAAAAGCAGAAGAATTTATCGCTCTTGTGGCCGATTATATTGAACTGTATGACTTACAAAATAAGTTCATCTTCTTGCAATTGTTTGAAGAGAGTATGAAATTCACCTTCTACTAGTCTTGTTCTTAAGATCTGATGCACCCAATATTTTCTTTTCCTCTTCTTATCTTTTAATTCCTCATTTTCATAACACATGGCTAAGACGAAAAAATCATCATCGGAACTTGACCAACTTGACATTTTGAAAATATAACTTAACCTAAAATGTAGAGAAACTGCGGATTTGACACTTGCAGTAAATAATCGCGTTAGCTAAGTATCGCATATATGAGAATACCTAGCAGCGACACGACAATTAGCGACACTTTGTCGCGCGTCATGGCGTAGTAGAGTGACGCGTATATGAGAATAAGCCTTCAGAACTACGAATTACGGGATCAGGACAAATGATCGTCCATCCGCCAAATATCGAAGATAAAATGACATTATACTATTCTGGTCGCGACAAGGGAAGCTGGTGTTGGCTTCATTATTGATCGTGGAGCAGGCAGCAACATTATCGCCTTTCACCAAATATCAGAACGTGTGGCAGTCATTGCTATCAATGGGAGGATCACCACTCACGGCATATCCATTTACGCCCCGCAACAAGCACCGATGCGATGAAGGATGCTTTCTATAATCAACTACAACTCACATTGGACACTATTCTCCAGACTGTACTGATCATACTCGCACGCGACTTCCATGCGCATACGGGCGTAGATCGAGCGGTTGGGAAAAAACATTGGGCAGATTCGGATACGGTGACATAAATGACAACGGACTGCGCCTTCTTTCATTCGCAGCACAGAACAATTTACTCATTGGAAACAGCGTCTTCCAGCATCCGCGCAAACATCAACTTACATGGCGAAACCCATATGGGATCGATTCAGCAATGTTGGACTACGTTTTGATCAACTTGCGTTTTCTATCAACGTTGAAAGATGTATTTGTGATGCGGAGACTGGATTTATGCGTCTGAGACACATTAGAGTTACGATTACAATGAGCAAAGACCAAAGCACCGCCTGTAGTCAAGGGAGACAGATCGTGTTTGCGAGAGCCTACCATCGGTCAAAAATTCCAAATTGAGTTACGTAACAAATTTGCAGTCCTTAAACAATAGGGCGATATTGATGAGGAAGAAAAGCAATTATCTCAATCGTGGAGTATGTCACCCAGCTATGTCCGCCGTTTCGTCGCCGCACACAAGTCTGGATTACGGACGAGTGTTTGGAATTTGCAGAGCAATGGAAACGAGTCAAGCACATCAATTTTCAAGCACATTGGATGTAGATGGAACGAGAGACATATTGGAACAATGTCGCGGCTGAAATGGAGGAAGCAGCATCGAGATACGAATATCGAACGTTATATCAAACCATCAGGAAGTTGAGCGGGAAGACGAAATTAACAAACGATGATGTCAAGAAAGCGGATGGAACTTTTATTAGTTCTCCAGCTGAGCGTCTTCAGAGGTGGAGGGAATTCTTTAACGAACTGTACAATCATGATCCGCTACAGGGTCCAGCGCCTACACCACTGATCATCGATAAAGCAGTAATCCCATTCCCCCATGGTGACCGAAGGATTGTTGAAGTCAAGACAGCAATAAAATTGCTGAAAATTGAGAAAGCGCCGGGCATCGATCACTGCTGAGATGATCTAAGCCGGAGGCGAAATTTTGTTACAACGGCTTTCTGGTCTCCTACTACAAATTTGGCATTCAGAACAAATACCATCGACCTGGAAGAAAGCGATCGTCGGCACATATTGAAGAAAGGCGATAGCCGGATTGTTGGGAAGGTATTTATGAAGAACATTCAATCACGACTACAGAAACATCGAGAGGAAACAAGTCGAGAGTAGCAAGCAGGATTTAGGCCAAATCGTGGCTTTATTGATGAAATATTTTCACCTTGCCAGTTGATGGAAGAACGTATTCGATGTGGAAAAGGACAATTGTCCGATTTAAATTCGATAAAGACGATAATTATTATCGTCTTTATCTAATTTAAATCGGCCTTCGACTGCATCCAATGGCCTTCTTTATGGTGAGTATTGGAAACAGAGCATGTGTCTTTAAAAATCACTCTATTCTATGAGCTGCGTATAACGGTTCAGCTAGCTGCGTACTGATCTGGAACGAATTATCAGTCGGTTTACTAATCCAAACAGAAGTCCGACAGGGAGACGTTGCTCACCACTGATTTTTAACGTGGTTATAGACGCCATTATGGGGAAGCTTTCAGTGGTCGACCAGGCGTCCAATACGATAACAACTTTATTTCCGATCTACTGTGCGCAGATGATAGTTAGCGCTATATTTTCCGATACATATGCCGATGCAACAGATATTTTCTGACATTTCCCGAACCACCGAATCCTATGGACTGAAAATAAACGTGGACAAGACAAAAGTCTTGACGGCCGATGGATCACAGACCAATGTTCATCTTAATGGCACTCAAATCGAATACGTGAAAGAATTCAAATACTTGGGTTCACTGGTGCAAGAAGAAAAAGTGGCGTCAGCCGCTGACACAGCATTGATCAGGCATCAGCAGCATTTGCGTCACTGAAATGGTGCATATTGAAGAAGACAAACATATCCACTAATACCAAAATTCGTCTATTCAGGACGCTCATCCTACCAATTCTTTTGTATGGAGCAGAAACGTGGACGCTACTTCAATCGGACCTCAACAAACTCGAAGTGTTCAAATGCGTTGCCTAAGACAGATTGGTGTTTCGATTTGCGAACGCCTGCGAAATGAGGAAATTCGAGTCAGATGCAATCAGAAACAACCGATTGTGGAACAAATACAAAGACGCACTCTACGATGGTTTTGTCACAGTTATATGAAGGAAAATCGTCTTAAACGCAAACTCCTCTGGTGGAAGCGGCCTCCCAACTGGAAGATTCAACGATCAGCGCCGAAGAAGATATGGACAAAATATGTATAAAACGACCTCAAGAACCGACGACTGGACCTCGATGAGGCCAGGGATATTGCCATTTATCGGAAAGTGTGGAAGCAAATAGTAAATGAAGTGAAACGACAACGACGTTCTCGACAATCGCCAGCTACGAATTAAAGAAGACAGAGAAGAATCTTGTCTAGTCTTGCCTAATTTTGTCTATACTCGGGCCGGCGAGAGAATACAGCTGTACTGCGCCGAGCTATTAGGGCGAGGGAAGCGCAGGTTAGTTTGGGTAACTAAAAACCGTTGAGTATATTTGATTAACTCGTCGAGACAAGATGTATTCTCTCGCCGGCCCGAATATAGTCTCGAGAATATAGTCTCGATTTGATTCAGCGTTGTCTTGTCTAATCTTGTCTAGTCTCTTTAATATTGCTTAACTAGTTTAGATTGACATTGTCCAGTGTGATATATTCTATATTATAGATTACATAATAGATATTCTTACCATATATAACATTTGAGAAACTATATGTTTTATTAAGCCGTAGGAACGTAAGGAGCAAAATCTCCTCCAATTAATGTTCTTCCATTTCTGGTGGGAAATCCAATCTGTGTAGGCAAAGATACCAACAACATTCTGCCGCCTAGAATGGACACTGTTTTAGACATCATTGCTTATCAATTTAATAATTTTTAGTCATAAAGCAAAAATGCACACAAAAAAGCCAGTAAAAGCAACTTATGTGTATTGATCCAAATTTTCATTCAATTCACTCTATGTCTTTGAATGAGTCTTTGTTAAAGTTTTGGAACCAATGACCCATTTGAGCCAATGTAAAGTCTTACCTATCTAGACTTGGGTATCAAGTCTTGTAGGCAAGACAGGTTTCATTAAATGCGTATTTTCTATTTGTTATAATATAGCTAATTTTACTCACCTGACGCAATTGAGAGGCGTTTCACAAGGCAAGCTACTGCCATGACAAACATAAGTCAGTAAGGCATCTCTTACGGAATGAGGATCTGAGCTTAAGCTGCTTTGTTCAACAACAGAAGAAAATATTGAACGGCCCGTTATCTCAGCCAGCGTACTAATTGCTGGATGCGATTTTAAATCTTTATTTATAGCTCTGTGCACAGACCTAAAACAATTTGACAATAATGATTTACTTATACCTATTATATTTGTAAAGTCATAAGACTTAGCTAGTGTTTTAAAATTTAACGAATTAAATTTGAAGATTTTCAAAAACTTCTTAAAATTAATATTTTACCTTAACTTCACCTACATCATTCATTAATGTTTGTAGATTGTAGATTTCGATGGCGACATGTACTGTAACCTTTATAGATCTATTGTACCCCGCCCTCTTCCTCTAATTGTTGGTATACTTACCCATTTAGAACGTCAACTCTAGTTCTGATTCCTTTAGGAACCTCAGGATCCTGTGTGAGATTCAAGGATTGCAAATCCTCCTCATTCAAACAGTGGGCCCCAAGGTACATTTGTCTCTTGCAGAGCAATGCTCTGCAGTCTTTGAGATGATGATGGGGGTTTCCTCTGCTGATCTGCAGAATCTGTAACTGTCATCTTCCTCTAGGCCTAGGGTATTGAGGTGTTTTCTAAGTCTGCAGTGTGCCATCAGGGCTCTTGCCAAAATTCTAAGCTTGTTCCTGTTTAATTTCAGGCAAGCTTTTGTTTTTTTCTGGTTAAAAGATCCCAGCAATAATTTGGAGTCTTAGCCCTGGAAATTCTTTCCAGGTCCATTCCATACATCCAGGTTCTTTCCCATCCATTGTTTTCTTCTTTCTTCATCTAAACTTTTGCGGATGGTGTTCATACTCAGATCACAAAATTTCCAACTATACCAGTGTGTCCTGGTTCCCAGTATAGTATTATAATTTATTTATTTTCTCTGCCAAGCTTGTTTACTTTTTCCTACGTCACTGGCATAACCTTGACATTTAATGTGTAGGTCGTTTAACCAAGTCAGTAATTCATCAACTACCTGGCTCCACATCAGTGGTGATAACACACGTCCCTGTGGGCACCCTCGAGTTGTGGAGATCTTGATGGTCTTTTTCCACTTGATGGGATGAAAAATGGGTTTCAACTAAGAGGAGAGCTCTCCTCTTACTGGAAACCCATTTTTCATCCCATCATCTGCACTTCGTCTTCCGTATAGCTCCCATCTCGTCTTAAGAGTGCCTGTCATTTAGAGCTTTATGCAAGCAAAACAACAAAACTGCGAACATTAGATTCTAGCTGCCATTGGGGTGGATTCTATATTTTCACAGGAGGTCCTAAAGTTGTATTACCAAGGAGTATTCTTGCCAACTTCCGTTTTGTTTAGCTTTATTGAAAAGCCTACATACTTTTGCATACATATTTTTACCGCTCTCGCTCTTCCCTCCCACCACTCTTCCTGATAATCCGGCGGTTGACTGGTGCCATTTGTGTCGGATTATCGAGATTATACTGTACCTACTGTACTTATTATTGAACCAAAATTAAAGGTTAAATAATTTTTTTTCAGGTTTTCTGTATTTATTAAAGGAATCAAAAAACATTTGTTTTCTACTAATAAAACTGTTGAATAAAAATTTATTATAAGCGAATACTTTTATTAATTTACTCATTTGAACTCTAAACATTCACAATTATTTACACATAATACCAAATTATATAAAACAATTAAAATAAACATAGTTGATGCCCATGGCAACCATATTAACAACATTAATAAACCATAGCCTCCTTGGGAATTACAACATGCATATATCATATAATTATTAACCGGCAAAACTCTAAATAAAATCATCATCATTCAGCTCTCTGTGTCCACTGATGGACATACGCCTCCCCCATTTCTGCCCATTCCCTCCTGTCTTGAGCTGTCTGTATCCAGTTGCCTGCACATCTTTTTAGACCGTCCGTCCAACTTGTAGGGGGTCTTCCCTTACTTCTTTTATCCAAGCGCGATCTCCACTCGAGCAGCCTTTTCGCCCATCTCCCGTCCGTCATTCGTGCCACATATCCAGCCCACTTCCACTTGAATTTGCGAAAATAAATAAATCTTCGTTTCCTATATGATCCCGCAGTGACACTCCGAGCATGGACCTTTCCATCTTGCGCTGTGTTACCATACGTTTCTTAGCACTTGTTGTGGTTAGTGTTAAGGTTTTAGCTCCATAGGTCATGACGGGCAACACACACTGATCAAACACCTTCCTCTTTAAACATTGTGGTATGTCGCTTTTAAAGACTTCCGCAAGTTTTCCATAGGCTGCCCAAGATAGTGTAACTCTTCTTTTCATTTCGCACGATTGGTTGTCTCGTGAGATTTGGATTTCATGACCAAGATAATTGTACTTATGCACCAGAGCTACTCATCACCAATGAGAATTCGCTCACTGGGAACTTTTGTCATATATTTTGTTTTTAAAATATTCATTTTTAGACCTACGTCAGCACATACCTTTTGTAGTTCTTGTAACATATCTTGAATGTCTTTAAGGTTATCTGAAGGCAAAACTATATCATCCGCAAAACGTAGATTTGTTAAGTTTCGACCATCTATGTTTACGCCCTTATTTTCTAATTCAGTTTTTTAAAAGCATACTCCAAAACTGTAATAAATTTAAATAAAAACGTTGATTGAAAAAAGCATCGAATACAATAGACCACTAGCCTTGCTTTCGTAGACTTTCAAAAGACCTTTGATACGGTAGAACTGAATGCGGTCCTCAGTGCATTACAGGAGTGTCGAGTTGATTACAGGTACTCAAAGCTGATTTACAATATCTACAAAAATGCTAAAATAATGGTTAAACTCCATGAAAATACTAAATGCATTCAAATGTTCAGGGGTGTCAGACAGGGAGGCACGTTCGTTTGGGCGACATCGTGCCTCCCTGTCTGACACCCCTGAACATTTGAATGCATTTAGTATTTTCATGGAGTTTAACCATTATTTTAGCATTTTTGTAGATATTGTAAATCAGCTTTGAGTACCTGTAATCAACTCGACACTCCTGTAATGCACTGAGGACCGCATTCAGTTCTACCGTATCAAAGGTCTTTTGAAAGTCTACGAAAGCAAGGCTAGTGGTCTATAGTATTCGATGCTTTTTTCAATCAACGTTTTTACTTAAATTTAGCACGGAAGCTCTAGAGGTTGATAGAAATCCAGTTTTTTCTAAAGTTTCGTTGTTATTATTTTTGTAAACAGTTTATAGAGATGACTCAGAAGGCTTATCGGTCTGTAGTTCTCAAGTTCCGCTATATCACCTTTCTTATGGAGTAGTATTACGATGGCATTATGCCATTTGTCTGGTATTGTACTATTGTATATGCACAAGTTGAATAGCACTGTGATCTTTTTTAATTAAAATACTACCCCTTAATTAAATGACAACATATTATTATTAATAAAACTCATTCTTCATTGCCAGAAATCCACTCATTTCTACTGTCCCTCTGTAAAACTTCTTACGGTTCTTGAACTATCATCACGTGAAAGCGCAACGCAATTATTGAATTTAGCTGGGAGGTTGTTCCTTATTTTCCACAATATTTTCAAATCTATCTTTAACATAGATTCTATTCTCTTCAACATATCATTATCTTAAATAAATTGCTGCTTCTATTTTTTCTTCAAGCTTCACGATATCATTATCCTCATTACATTTCATCATCTTCAATAAATTCTTCTTCTTTAAGTGCCCTGTCCTCTTCGAACGTTGGCAATCATTAGCGCTATATGTGCTTTGTCATTCGATTTTGTAAATAGACTTATCGTAGTCTCACCATACCATTGTCGCAAATTCTTTAGCACGATATTCTTCGACGCCTGGGTCGTCGTCTGCCTTCGGTCCTTCCTTCTATTATTAATTTGAGAAGTCTGTATTTTTCGTTTCTAACAATGTGTCCAAAGTATTGCAGCTTTCGTCTTTTAAGTGTGCGCATGACTTCGAGATCTTTTGACATTCTTGTAAGCACATCCACATTGCGCACTCTGTCCATCCACGATATTCTCAACATCCGTCGATACGTCCACATTTCGAAAGCTTCCAGATTTTTACACATGGCGTCTGTTAAGAGTCCACGCCTCAATTCCATAAAAGAGAATTCTGAAGACGTAACAACGTAGTACTGGAGTGTCGATAGTGACAGACTTCGGCAACACAACACCGACTTCATTTTTCCAAATGGTGCGGTGGCTTGTTCAATTCGGGCACGGACATCCTGCATATTATCCCAGTTTTGGTTGACCTCCCATTCGAGATATTTGTATGACTGAACTCGTTCGATTTGTTGGTTCTGTACCTGTAGAATGCCTCCTCCAACCTGATTCTTATTAATGACTATCTATTTGTTTTTTTTTGTGTTTAAATTTAATTCAAATTCTGCACTATTGGTTGTCATCTGGTCAAGTAAAATCTGAAAACCCTCCAACGAGTCCGCGATTATAACGGTATCGTCAGTGTACCTAAGGTTATTCAGGACAGTTTTCCAGGGCATCTTCGAATATTTTGTTTGAGTACATGTTAAAAAGTTATGGTGAAAGGATGCAACCCTGCCGGACAACTTTTTTGATTCGAACTTCGCCTAACATCTGTTGATCTACCTTAATTTGTGCAGTTTGGTTCCAATAAAGATTTGCAATTATTTTGAGGTCTCTATCGTCCAGGCCTACGCATTCGTCCAGGCCTACGCCCTAAATTAGAATTCTAGGAAAAATCCAAGAATTAGGTCTCTTACCAGAACAGGTTTCCAACGAAAGTGGCTTAGCAACGAAAGAGCTTAGTACACTGTTCCGAAGAAAGTGCCCCAGGAAGAAAAATGTCAAAGGACAGACTGACATTCATGCCCTGAGCAAATTCTTTCCTTATTGGTTTTCCATAACAAACTTTCCTTATTGGTTGTAGGAAAAGCTAATCATCTGCGGGCTTTTAAAAACGTAACTCACCAGTTACCTATAAAAATCAAGCCAAAGGATGGGTTACCCGAGATGTGTTTATAGAATGGTTCAAGCACAATTTTATTCGGGCGGAAAAAGTTTTTTCAAAAGTTCATAACTTCCCTGCTAAAGCTTTGCTTCTTCTACACTTTTCCCCATATAGGTACATATTTAATTCTTTTTGAATTACAATTGTACATAAAATATGTAAAATTGTTATTTTTTCGTTTAACTTCCGATAATCAGGAATTTTCTGATGGTCCGGCGGTTGTCTGGTCCCATATGTGCCGGATTATCATACTTCCCATATCACAGTCCCATATCAGCCGGATTATTATACTTATTCGAACATATTTCACATCTTCTGACAGATCTTGGCATTTTTCCTGGTAGTTCGTTTGAGGATTCACCAACATGATCCTGGATCCATTTACGAAGTTTTTTTGATAAATGAAGATTCTCCTTTCTATTTCGTAAATGCTCTGAAACTAATTTCATTCCCAAGTCTCTCCTTTCTCAAGAAAATTTTGACGTAATATTGAGTAGTTATTACCTTGGTATATATTACCATGCTGTTTATAGCAGACACATTCAAAATAGCGTAGAAAATTACCATTCGCCATCGTTTCGTATTACATAATAACGCGATACATAATAATAGACCTTTTCATAGTTGATTTTTTTTTGTGAACATGTGTCAATTTCCGCCATGTTTTTCCCGAACTTGCTATGCTATGACGTTATATAGTTATGCTATGACGTATAATGACTATGACTTATTATTTGCCCGAAACTTTCATATTACCGTCTTTCGAACTTGGCCGATGCGCATGCGCTTAACTAACCGTAAAAAGGTCTACTGCCACACATCTGTACCTCCCTTAGTCTGGTTATAGAAGGTAATCCTTTCTCGCTTTTTCTTAGAACTTATAGTATCAATCGTATCATCGTGATGTAATGTCGACATCAACACACCACCTTATTTTTCTTTGGCACACGGGATGCTAAAGAAATATCCTTTTGAAAACCAAATAATCTGCTGGGAATATCTCTACTACGGTTTTCGAGCATTTTCTTTGGAATTTCCACCTTATTGTTAAGAACAGTCCCTGTGCTCGTCAAACGTTGTTTCTTCCGCAGGTGTAATAACAACGGATAACTAGTAAACCAATTATCAAAGGTGACATCGTGATTTCTCTTTGAAATTGGAGCTACAAATCTATCTACAACATCGAATGCATTTTTACTGAGTGCGTACGGGTCCAGTGGCTGTTTTCCCGGGTAAATTTCTAGATTGGTAATGTAAAATGTTTTAACATCTACTAAAGCATATTATATTTTCAAACCATATTTTCTAGGTTTGTTTGGAACTCCATCATTGCCCGGTCCCGAGTCCGGAATGAGAAAAGAGGAGGTTCGATGGCAGGCTCAGCAACAAGCCGGTCGGTAAAACAATTCCTGTTGTATCTCAATGCACTGACCAGAAGAAGGAGAAAAAAATGGAAGAAAAAGTACAGAAAAGCAGACCCTGCAATAAAGCGGGATTAATGCTAGGAAGATGATTATTTGATAGGGTTTGTTTGGAATATATTGACGAAAACTGCAAACAGCCGCGAAATGATGGAAGTTGTTCGTCAACAGTCATATACTTAGATGGCGTATATGTTGCCTTGCAACATTCTACAATCTCCTCAAAAACAGAAAGAAAAGCAGCCAAATTTTCATTTTTTTTTTTCATTCTTCACGTGTGGTCTTGTCGTCGAATCGTAAGCAATTCTGAATAAATGGAAATTTCTTCAGTTATGGTCGTCCTAAAAATCTCGATACCTGTTCCGTCACTTCTCCATAAATCTTTCAACTGTAGATGATTCGATTTGAAACGCCCAGCTAGGAACAACAGACCAATAAAAGCTTTCAATTCTGATGTTGTTATCAACCATCTCGTATTTTCTTTTGTGACTATTTTGACATGCTGCTCGACTCAGATTTATTTGAACGTTGGTGTAATTCATTATTTCTTGCAAAATGTCATCAGTAAGAAACAGTTTCCAACACTCAACAGCTGTCTTCGCATTTCGTCCAATAGTTTTCACGCCTTGCTTTTCTATTAGAATATTTTCTGACCTAGTACCTACATTATACCTTTATGGTACAGTAGACCACTTTGTGCCGTTCTTCCCCAACAAATATCTTCTGTTATCTGCGCTCTCATTTTCCTCCAATTCTACCTACGACTCTTGTCCTTCGACGTCCATCTCATGCTTTGTATCACTTTCACATCTTCTTTGACTAACATCGATATCGATTTCACTATCGGAATCGCCAGAAGAACTGACCTCGACTTGAATTCCATTTTTTTTGTACGTCCCTGACTGTCTTACCCTGACTAGTTTGTTTTCAGGTATGACGAATCGGGGTATTGTTTCTATAATCTGATCGTAAAATATGCATTACTATATTTATACATCGTTCCCTGGATTAACAAACAAATCCCAAAAACAAACCCCATCATAAAATACCCACTGTGGAATTTGCGAAATCTTAGTGGGATTTTTCTTAATTCTTAATTCATACCTTTAAAGATTTATTATCAGCCGCCCGTGGTCGCTACAAATGCTAGTTCAAAATTTATTACACAGAGCTTAAGGTGGGTGTAACTCACCCGCCGACACTTTTGGCCTCGTCCCACAGCCTCACAGACTCACAGCCTGTTATAACGATTAATCTGTAAAATATCCGTAAATATCCCAACGAGATTAATCGTTATAACAGGATGTGTCTGAGTAACTGCGTGGAGAGTGGCAAGGAAGTGCCGATTGTCAGGACACATCCGACCGCCACCTCGCGAATTATTTAGACGAGGCCAGAAGTGTCGAGGTCGAGGCGGGTGAGTTACACCAATTTTTCCAGGTCTGGGTGTACTACATCCAACCTATCGGACGAAGGTCACTCCTTCACGGTTTTTACCGCGCAGCTGGATTCAAATGCTGTAGTAATTGCTACATTTATTTCTCCTATAGCTTGCTCTAGTAGGGTGTAGTGTTTGATGCTACCCCGCACTATCACTTGCTCTTCGTGAAAGGTTATCTTTTAGTTTGGGCCTAAACATAGGCCACAGAGATTGTCTGGTGTTCCGGATGGGGGTGTTTTCCTCACTCGCTCCTTCCAGTTGAAACTCTATAATCCTATGGTCTGACATTGAGGGTTCACTTGAAACTCTCCACCTTTTAATCAGTTAACTTACGTTAGCGCTACCTATTGTAATATTCAGTCCCTCATTTTTGACCTTAATGACAAAAATGTTGGTGTATGCCCGGCGCTATACACATTTAAGATGATAATTAATGAGGTATTCTAAAAGGTACTCACCTGTCTCATTAGTGTCCGTTGTCCAATAATATATACTATTAGTGAAATAAAATATTTTATTCTTACTTCGAATATTTATCCGATATGGAACATCCGCAATCCTTAAAACAAAAACTCATCGATTGACTCTCGAAAATATTGAGCTTCGTCAGAGTATCCACCGGTATCAAACCGTACAAGAAAGCAAGAGCAGACTGGAACGTCCTCCTGTACCGCGTACTGAAGACCAGAACTTCTGACTGATTCAAACTGTTAATCTTCGGCCAGATGTAACTGTAGCTTCGCTTCAAAATGTGACCGATCGTCAGCAACTGTGACACACCTTGCATTGTTAGTTGTCCGAGGTGACACACAGATGGATGTGACGGGAGTAGAGGAAATCCATGAAACGGTCCTGGACCAATCCATGATACCTTTCCTGAGATTGTTAAGTTATGCAAATAACCCTACAATAGAATACAATAAAATGATTAGTACAGTCTAACATAAGTCATTCAATGAACTATAGTTCATTTTTTTAAGAATGCAGTATAGGGGAGATAGGGCTTATTTGACCTTGTTCTCTGATTGGCTTAAATCGAGGAGAAGTTTACACCGACGATATTTCTCAACCTTTTCTCTACTAATCTCTCTCTTTTCACATACATTTGCAGTCACTGGCGTAGAATTTTGTGATTTTATTTTGGTGATGTAATTAAATGAATAATTTCTAAATATAATAGAACGTAAAATTATACTATGGCTAATAAGTACTATATTATACAATAATGTTTAATATATAATTTAATTTACAATTTTTAATATAAAGATAAAAGCATGAATAAATGAATGAGTTAAATGAATTAACTCCAATGCAATGAGTTGTTGTCTATGGCTGCCGTGTCAATTCACAATCATTTAGATTTTTTGCGTTTTTCTCCATTTATTTGTTTGTATTTTATTACTAGTGTTGCCATTTGGTGTATTTAATAGATATTCAATCAAACCATTCATAAATTACCAATTTTATATTCAAGTAACTATATTTGAATTTAGTGCCAAATTTTGTAACTAGATTGAACATTTGTCATAGTGTAAAACAGGTTTCTAGTTACTGCATTCTTAAAAAAAATGACTATAGACTTTTTGAGAGACTAGACATATGTAAGCTTAAATGTATATCAGCTGTCTAGATAATTTCTTATAGGCTTTCTTCATAATATAGTATTGTCTGTATAGTTTGCCAAACTATTTAGTATCGACTGTCTAGTCTTATCTGTATGATCTTGTTTGTTTAGTATTGTTTGTATAGTATTGTCTATTTTTGCAGAAGTGTAGCAACTTGCAATTGGAAATTGTTTGGTTCTTGTTCTAATCTTGTCTGTTTCCTCATGTCTGTCTTGATACATCCTTGTTTAATAGGTATATTATGTTTTGTCTATTTAGTTTTACAGAACAGGCATGATCATTGAACAACAACAAATATTAAATTGTTATTCTAGTTTTGACTATGTCATCTCATTTGTTTCTAGCCAATTTATTAATCTATATTAATCTATATATCCTGGTTGTTCACACCGGACTTTGGATCTGATCATTTTGCAATAAAATACTCTATCCTAACCAGTGCACAGTGGGACGGAATCCCAAAAATCGGGATCGCTGATCACGAATTCGAAGTCAAAATTCAGAAAAACAAAATGGCGGATCCAATATGGCGGAGAATTTCTTCAAAAACGTATTTGATTGGAGTGAAAGTCTGTACTCGGGAGTCTGTACTTTGTGGTCGCTGATTATGAATTTGAAGTATAAATTTGAAAAAACAAAATAGTGGATCCAATATACACGACTTATATGGAAAAAACGTTTTATTTGTAGTAAAATAATGATTTGATTAATATTAGGTTAATACGGAAATATTAAAATTATAATGATACATAGATACTATAGAAATACCATCAAATTTTTGAGTTAACATGAAATAAGAAAATTATAGGAAATATAAAAATCGACAATGTTTATTCATTACATAATCTGGTTGGTTACGTACAACTTTAGTAATCGTCAGAAGAATCACTTGATTCACAGCCGGTAGATTCAACTGGAAAATCGCTTAAGCATCCCTCACTTGTTAAAATACTTGGCACAGTTAATAACTGTACTGCTTCTGTCAGCAATGATTTGAAGATTTGATTTGCGTCTGCAGTATGCCAACATGAAAACGTTTGATTATATCTTCATTGACCCCTGCGTGGAATATAAATCTGCTTTAAAAAATGAGGGTAATGAGAAAGAAATCGATTTGCGCTTCACCAGGCCCATCTGGGGCACTGGCACACTATGTGAGTACACCCCTGGATAGATCTTTTAAAACCATACAACTTCTATCTGAACTAATTTACCATAGTTTATGATTATGCGAATTATTCAAAATTGAAAAAAAATGCAACTAGCACCATTATCGGTGGCGCATAAAATCGCAAGATTTTCTTGTTGTTTTCATTAAACAATAGATTCAGCTGAAATCTAGAAAATGTCCGGCCGCTGAACAATGGAGTGCAATATAACTTTTCTCCATGTTTTTACAATTTCCGTTGCAATTTGACGCTTATTTTCAGACAAATCATTCCTTTGTTCATATTACATACATAATTATTATAAATCATCACAATATTGTACATACCTTCCCCTTTCGAATCCCTTTTCAGATCTGCTTTAACGTTATTTTTGTAGGCTTGGCGTCGTTTTCAATACAACACTGTTAAACTCGCCCGGTGCGCGACGCGTCTGGCTCGATTAACGGTCACTTTTGAACTGGAATACCATAGCAGGTATAAGGGATTATGCCCACCCCAGTCTACAATTCGACCCTCGGACTATTACTCTACCTAACCCAAACGCTTCCAACCCCGAAAACGAAACTTAATTTTTCGACTTTTGGCCAGCTTTTTGGGATTCCGCCCCACTGTGCAGTGGTGTGCTGGAAAAATGTTAACAATGGGCTCGCTGCCGATGAGCGCCACCTGGGGAGGGGTGCGACTTTTTTAACCCTTTAACCCTTCAAACGCTTTAGACTTAAGCCTATCCAGGATTTTAGCTTCACAGCAACCAGCAGAATCCTTCAATTAATTAATAGCGTTAATAGACCGAACAATTAATGAATTTGATTTAGAAATATTAATGTTACGACTTTGTAAGGCTTCTGAAAGGTAAGCGAATTCCTGTAAGACGTCGATCATTAAAGGTAAATCTTAAGAAATTCCAAATTGATTTAATAACCCAGAAGTTTTGTCATGAGATTCAAAATGTTTACATAAAGCTGGATAATTTTTCCAAACGCTACAGGCTACCCATCTAGGTCCGAACACGCGACCGATTTCTATAATTTCCACGTCTGTTTTCGTGTGTATATGTACATTCGTGTCACTAAACGAGAACCAGATAATTAACATTGTTTTTAAGATCATTTCTTTCTATATAGATTAAGTGAATCTATCTATTCACTTAATCTAAATAGAAATAAATGATTTTAAAAACAATGTTATTTATCTGGTTCTCGTTTAGTGACACGAATGTGTACCGGTGCTAGGAATAACATACAAATGTCTGTTCTATAATTGAATATCCTGCGTGGTATTACCAAGGGAAGTAGTTGTTTCAACGTGGGATTTGTTTGGTAGTCTTAATAAGACTTAATATTATAGAGCTACGAACAGGTAGCTGGGTAAAGGTAAAGTGGGTAAGTGGTGACGGCAAAACCCACAAATAAGACCGGCCCAAATGTCAACTTCACCTGCACGCGGTACCCACTGCAAGATAACTAACGAGGCTCTGGCGACCGAGTCATGGCGGTATAACCATTCGATCAAGAATAAAGGAAATGTAATTCTCTATTTTTGCAGAAGTGTATCAACTTGCAATTGGAAATTGTTTGGTTCTTGTTCTAATCTTGTCTGTTTCCTCATGTCTGTCTTGATACATCCTTGTTTAATAGGTATATTATGTTTTGTCTATTTAGTTTTACAGAACAGGCATGATCATTGAACAACAACAAATATTAAATTGTTATTCTAGTTTTGACTATGTCATCTCATTTGTTTCTAGCCAATTTATTAATCTATATTAATCTATATATCCTGGTTGTTCACACCGGACCTTGGATCTGATCATTTTGCAATAAAATACTCTATCCTAACCAGTGCACAGTGGGACGGAATCCCAAAAATCGGGATCGCTGATCACGAATTCGAAGTCAAAATTCAGAAAAACAAAATGGCGGATCCAATATGGCGGAGAATTTCTTCAAAAACGTATTTGATTGGAGTGAAAGTCTGTACTCGGGAGTCTGTACTTTGTGGTCGCTGATTATGAATTTGAAGTATAAATTTGAAAAAACAAAATAGTGGATCCAATATACACGACTTATATGGAAAAAACGTTTTATTTGTAGTAAAATAATGATTTGATTAATATTAGGTTAATACGGAAATATTAAAATTATAATGATACATAGATACTATAGAAATACCATCAAATTTTTGAGTTAACATGAAATAAGAAAATTATAGGAAATATAAAAATCGACAATGTTTATTCATTACATAATCTGGTTGGTTACGTACAACTTTAGTAATCGTCAGAAGAATCACTTGATTCACAGCCGGTAGATTCAACTGGAAAATCGCTTAAGCATCCCTCACTTGTTAAAATACTTGGCACAGTTAATAACTGTACTGCTTCTGTCAGCAATGATTTGAAGATTTGATTTGCGTCTGCAGTATGCCAACATGAAAACGTTTGAATAGATCTTCATTGACCCCTGTGATAGAAGCAGAAGTGGTAGTGTTTTCAAAAAATCGTCTAGCGGTATTACCATCATTCGAGCTACCAAAACCGGGCTTCGGTTGATCGACTATCAGTTCCAATCGTAAACGGAAACCTTTTTGTATGCTTTCTTTATCATAACTGATAAAAGTTGCAATGGAACGATTGAAGTAACTTGCTTCCATCATCATTGGTAAATTTTTGTTTTCATACATACTTCGTTTTTTTTGTTTTCATACATCATAACATACTTCCCCCGGAAGTGCCATCACAACCCCACTTACAAATTAAATTCAAGTTGCGAACTTTTTCGTAAGACATACTATTGTTAATCACATCCCCTTGAGTGAACAAGATTCTTTCGATTGTGTGATCAAGCAAAGCCTGCAGTTTCACTTTGGCACTACATTCCGTTACAGAAATATCTGATTCCGTTGGGTAACATTTAAGCTTCGCTTGATGTACGACGGAAATAAAGTGGAGCCATTTTCTCTGCTTGCATTACAAACTTTATGGTATTGTGATTTTGATAAAGTTGTTTCAAATATAATCGATAGAGCAGCATCAGGAGAAAGAGGTGTTTCCGAAATCGATCCGATAAATTCTCTATACCTAGCAGCTTTTGATGGGCTTCCCAGTGTCATTGATGCCAGATGCTTGTCAACATCTTTGACAACTTTTGCAGCATCTAATTTGCCAGATACACGAAGCTTCATTTCAGAATTCTTCCGTACTTGACCCTGCACGCAACTGTTCAGTCTTCCTCCGCTTTGAACGCTCACTAGCTTCGGAAAAATCTAAAGAAGGCCGACCCATGTTGTTGGACTTCTTTGAAGCTTCTGTAGTTTCTTCCAAGAGAACGAACACACTCAGCCATTCAAATTTACAAAAATGTGTCCTCGTGCCTCGAAACGATTTTCCATTTATCATTGAATTTCATCAACAATTTTCGTATGAGACATTTCACGTTGACGGATAGCGTGAAAGGACGTTGTAATTTTTCGATCATGAGCATTTCAATTTCCACGTACGCTGTAGCTGCACCATCATTCAGTTTCTTCCTGACGAGGACGAAAATATCCCTCCTGGATAAACCGGATCTTAGGCAGCCGATTCTGAAATGGCCGAGTTTAATACATATAAATAGGCAATTACATATTCAACCTTACGAGTCATTATTCATTTGTTCCTCAATATTACTCTAGTCATTCATAATTCCTGAATTATTCATGAAAGCGAATTACTACGATTCTATCGAAATGAATCGATAATGGAATGGATCGTAAAATGAATGGATAAAATACACGGAAATAACAAAAAAAATTAAGCCTCTTGGAAAGGGCTTTCAAGGGTACCCCCCCGGACGCGTCATCACCGATTTGGCCCAAATTTACAGTATATGTAGAGCTTGGCTATAAATGAAAGTGACGCAAGCGGGAGGGCCAGATGGCCAAGCATTAAAAAAATAACTCACTTTTTACGCGGACCGGTAAGTTACCGACAACTCATAAGCCCGCTATGTTAGCATAAATTTCAATGGCCGGTTAGCGCATCCGTAAGAGCTCGGCTTTATAGTACGAGGATCGCTGGTTCGATTCCCCGTGGGGACGTTTTTTTTCTTACAATTTTTAAAATGACTTTCTTTAATTAATATTATTATTTATTATTGTTTAACTTTTTAATTGTAATTATTAATTTGTCAATTTCATTATTTTATTAGTATTAATATTTATTATTTGTTTCTTTATAACTTCAACGGTTAATTCTTAAAATTAAAACAATAATAAAAATATCTAATTTTATTACCAATTCCTCGAGTACGCTTTAATTACAATACCTCTGGAAATACCTTTGTAAAATTATAAGTAAGAATACTACATTATGAATGGTAACATTTCACGGCTCATTTGTGGCGCAAGTATCGAAAAAATAAAATAAAGAATAATGACAATAATAGTAATAATAAAAGAAAGTAATTTTATGAATTAACCGTTGAAGTTATAAAGAAACAAATAATAAATATTAATACTAATAAAATAATTAAATTGACAAATTAATAATTACAATTAAACAGTTAAACAATAATAAATAATAATATTAATTAAAGAAACTCATTTTAATAATTGTAAGAAAAAAAAGCGTCCCCACGGGGAATCGAACCAGCGATCCTCGTACTATAAAGCCGAGCTCTTACCGATGCGCTAACCGTTGTCGGTACCTTAACGGTCTGCGTAAAAAGTTAGTTATTTTTTTAACGCTTTTCCATCTGGCCCTCCCGCTTGCGTCACTTTGATTTATAGTCAAGCCCTACATATACTGTAAATTTGGGCCAAATTGGTGACGACGCGTCCGGGGGGTCCTCTTGTTAGCAAAAATTAGACGTTAGAAAAAATATTTATTGTTTGACGCGTAGAATATAAATCTGCTTTAAAAAATGAGGGTAATGAGGAAGAAATCAATTTGCGCTTCACCAGGCCCATCTGGGGCACCGGGATCACTATGTGAGTACACCCCTGGATAGATCTTTTAAAGCCATACTATTTGAACTTCTATCTGAACTAATTTACCATAGTTTATAATTATGTGAATTATTCAAAATTGAAAAAAATGCAACTTGCACCATTATCGGTGGCGCATAAAATCGCAAGATTTTCTTGTTGTTTTCATTAAACAATAGATTAATCTGCAACCTAGAAAATGTCCGGCCGCTGAACAATGGAGTGCAATATAACTTTCCCCCATGCATTTTACAATTTCCCGTTCATTTTCAGACAAATCATCTCTGTGTTCATATCACATACTTAATTATTATAAATCATCACAATATTGTACATACCTTCCCCTTTCGAATCCCTTTTCAGATCTACTTTAACGTTATTTTTGTAGGCTTGGCGTCGTTTTCAATACAACACTGTTAAACTCGCCCGGAGCGTGACGCGTCTGGCTCGATTAACGGTCACTTTTGAACTGGAATACCATAGCAGGTATAAGGGATTATGCCCACCCCAGTCTACAATTCGACCCTCGGACTATTACTCTACCTAACCCAAACCCTTCCAACCCCGAAAACGAAACTTAATTTTTCGACTTTTGGCCAGCTTTTTGGGATTCCGTCCCACTGTGCAGTGGTGTGCTGGGAAAATGTTAACAATGGGCTCGCTGCCGATGACCGCCACATGGGGAGGGATTGCGAATTTTTTAACCCTTAAACCCTTCAAACGGTTTAGACTTAAGCATACCCTCGATTTTAACTTCATAGCAACCAGCAGAATCCTTCAAATAATTAATAGCGTTAATAGACCGAACAATTAATGAATTTGATTTATGAATATTAATGTTACGACTTTGTAAGGCGAAAGGTAAGCGAATTCCTGTAAGACGTCGATCATTAAAGGTAAATCTTAAGAAATTCCAAATTGATTTAATAACCCAGAAGTTTTGTCATTAGATTCAAAATGTTTACATAAAGCTGGATAATTTTTCCAAACGCTACAGGCTACCCATCTAGGTCCGAACACGCGACCGATTTCTATAATTTCCACGTCTGTTTTCGTGTGTATATGTACATTCGTGTCACTAAACGAGAACCAGATAAATAACATTGTTTTTAAGATCATTTCTTTCTATATAGATTAAGTGAATCTATCTATTCACTTAATCTAAATAGAAAGAAATGATTTTAAAAACAATGTTATTTATCTGGTTCTCGTTTAGTGACACGAATGTGTACCGGTGCTAGGAATAACATACAAATGTCTGTTGTATAATTGAATATCCTGCGTGGTATTACCAAGGGAAGTAGTTGTTTCAACGTGGGATTTGTTTGGTAGTCTTAATAAGACTTAATATTATAGAGCTACGAACAGGTAGCTGGGTAAAGGTAAAGTGGGTAAGGGGTGACGGCAAAACCCACAAATAAGACCGGCCCAAATGTCAACTTCACCTGCACGCGGTACCCACTGCAAGATAACTAACGAGGCTCTGGCGACCGAGTCATGGCGGTATAACCATTCGATCAAGAATAAAGGAAATGTAATTCTCAAACCTACCAACCCGCAATGGCCAGCGTGGTAGGTGTACGGTTAAAATCCGCTTATGAATGAAAACACCACGAAGACGGCCCTCAGTGCCCGGCAGCACAAATACCCCTGACCTGGATTAGACTAAGAGCAGAGGGTGCGAAGAATCCACGGGTTAGACCAGGCTACCATATAAAACGAAAACTGAAATTGATCACATACAACACAAGTAGGGTTTGGGAATACCCGGTCTTTTCGAGTCGAGTCCGATTTTTCGGGTCCGGGTCCAATCCGTCTCGAAATTTTAACAATAAAACGAAAGGATTTTTCGTGTTTACGCATTTGGTAAATTAAGCGATACTGTACGAACTTGCCGATTAAGTTAAGTGGAACTTAGATAAACAAGGGATTTGGAGAATGTTATGGTAAATAAAACAATTTTTAGCCGGCTTCAACGCCTAATGTAGATTCTTCAATACGTTTTACTGCAAGGTCCCATAGATAGCCATACATTCCAGAGCAATTATTTTTGACTTAAAAAATAAAACTTAAAAAAAGCGAATGCACTTAATGAATTGTCTGATAATCTTGAATGAATTCTGGTACAGAAGTTAGATGCTACAGAAAATGTTCGTTCGGAATTTGTTGACGTGGGTTTTATTGTCATTAACGCTTGATATAATTTTTCTAAATATTCAGTTCTTTTTTTTTATTTTTGCAAATAATACAAATTCTTTGATGAGATCAGTAAATTTATCTTCGGAACTTCGCAAAATTGAACATTTCGTACTTTCTATTATTTTATCGAGTTATTCTTCCAGTGTTAATGTTAGTGCGTTTCCTGTAGTATTTTTGAGGTTATTTTCAGTTGAATGTCTCTGCTCATTATGTGTGTTTTGCTGTTCTTTATCCTCATCAAATAATCTCTTCATTAAATCTGTTGTAAATGTTTGTATTTTCTTTGAAGGCATTCCAGTACCATATACAAGAGGATCTAATAGCTCTTCTAATTATTGTTTTTTACGGCGATTTATTCTAGAGTTCATCGTCATTAATAGCTCTCTACTCAAATTACCAGCGGATTTCTTTAATTTTCTTAACATAAAATCAATTGCTAATCGGGCTGTTGCAAGATTAGCCTCGTCTCTGCTAACAGCTTCAACAGTTAATTTAATAGGCTTTAGCGTATTGTCCAATTCATCTAATAATTCAATATTAATATTTTCAATTAAATGTACACTTCCAAAATCTTGAAGGGCTTCTTTAATGATATCAAATAATTTTAAAAATCTAGATATCATTTCGAGCAATGAGTTCCAACGAGTTCTTACGTCTAATACTAGCTGAAGTTCATTTCCTAAAACTATTTTGATCTTTTCTTGCAAAATATTATTTCGCACAGAAGAACTTTAAAAAAATTTAACAATTGTACGAACACTTTTCATATTCCCTTCTAAATTGTCTAAATTTGTTAATTCAACTTGTCCGTATTCTTCGACTTCTTCGACGCTGTCCTTAGAATAATAATTTTCATATTGGTCATCATCAATACCATCTTGACCATGGTCATCTTCATCTTGCATGCCGGTAATATTTTTCTTTTTATACATTACATCACAAACAGCTAAATTTATAGTGTGATTCAAACACAAATTATAAAGACTGGGAGACTCTCGTCCAAATTTCATCATTTACACTTGCACCGTCGCCGGTTCAACCAACTATATGTTTTTTAAAATTTATATTAAATGTGTTTAAGTGTTGCTTTACTTTTTCCACTAATTGTATAGCAGTACACGAGTTAAAAATTCTCACTAAACCCAGATTATACAACTCAGAGTCAATTCCATGCAAATTGATATTTAGATATTTTCTATTTTTCATACTCGTCCATTCATCAACTGTAATGCTAAATCGTCGACCTTCTTTAATTTTTTCTTGTAATAATTCTAATATTTCCAACTTCTTTTTTTTCATAAAAGCTATGAATTAAATTCATAACATCTCTTTCGGACTTAGGAAGATTATAACTTGATTTTACTAAACTTTCACGAATAAAGCTAGACTTTGGAATAGCTCTAACTGATATACCATCAAGAGCGGCCATTTTAGCAACAATTTCTTCTAAAGGTTTTCTTATGACGGTAACGAAACTGTCGATAGTTTTAAATCGTTTGGTGGCGTAGTTTTCTCCTATTTCTTCCAGGGTTGGTAAAGAAATTCCATGTTTCCCTTTTAAATGTTTAATCATTGATGAAGTATTTCCATCTTTATTATAATAAGGATTATTTTATTATGAATAATAATAAAATTGTTGAAAGTCTAGAGTGAATATCAAAAGAGACAATTAATCACTATTCGTTAACTCTAGAAAAACAAGACAAAACCTCATAATTCATGAAATCTTCGTCACTTTTGGCACACGTTGTTCTGTGTGAGCCCTTTCGCTGCGTCAAAGCAAGTGACATGAAACGGTCAAGACCAAAGATGTCAGGGGCTGAAGGCCAAACAGATAACGGAGATTTAGATGTTTTCAGGGTAAGGAGGTAATTCCGACTCCATGGATATACGAGACAAAGCGTTGTCAATGCTTGACGAACAAGAGACAATGAACGAAATATCTGCCAGGTGGTTGACAGTATTAGAATATTCTGTAGAGAATAGGCAATCAACGTATATTAACCAATCTGATGGGAGACCTTTGCGTGAACAGTACCTGAACAGGACTGTTGATAGTTCAGCTTGTGTTTTTACCTGGTACCTAGATGTCATAGGCCAGGAGTATCCCACTCTAGCGAACTGGTTGCTACCTGGCCAGTCCTGCAATCTTGTTACAGCGTCTGCTTGGCCCTTCAGCCCCTGCCCCATGTCAGGGGCCTTCAGCCCCTGACATCTTTGGTGTTGACCGTTTCATGTCACTTGCTTTGACGCAGCGAAACGGCTCACACAGAACAACGTGTGCCAAAAGTGACGAAGATTTCATGAATTATGAGGTTTTGTCTTGTTTTTCTAGAGTTAACGAATAGTGATTAATTGTCTCTTTTGATTTCCATCTTTGTTTGATATTGTCGATGAACACTTATTGCATTTACCACTTTTCAAATCGCTACATTGGGTGAAATAGTCCCATACTTTTGAATTCTTCGGCATGGCGGGATTTTAATATCTATTATTTGTTTTAAAATTTATTAGTAATAATATTTGAATTCGAGTTATGCATATATCACTATACAACACTGGACACGGAAATGCAACCTATATACTCACTCACTTATTATTGCGCATGTGTTGGTCTACAAAGGGATTCCGCGCGGCGCGGCGTACTAGAAAATGCCGAACATTCAATACCCGAGACTCGTCGAGTATTAGATGGGGTATCGAGTACCGAGTATTTACCCTTGGACTCGTCGAGTCCGAGTACCCGGACCCGAAAAACCCTAAACACATGTACTTTTGCAACGGATGACAACATATTTGAAGTACAAGGAGAGTTGGAACACATACACTGGGACATTATAGGACTATCAGAGGTAAGAAGAAGAGGCGAATCCAAAGTCAAACGACCTGTTATATTATAAAGGAGAAGAGGTAACCTCCAACGCAGGAGTAGGATTTATAATACTCAAGCGGCACGTCGCAAAAATAATATAGATAGAGAGTATAAGCTCCAGAGTGATCTATCTACTACTTGAACTAAATTCGAGATATAACATCAAAATCATCATGGCCTATGTACCCACATCTAGCAGCACAGACCAGGAAGTGGAGGAATTCTACGAATACGTTTGGGAAGCGATGAGAAGAACAAAAACGAACTATACTGTTCTTATGACAGACTTCAATACCAAACTAGGATCCAGGCAAGACGTGAGCGAGACCCCCTAGGATACTTTAGTGTAGGCCAAAGAAATGAAAGAGGTAGTATGTTACTAGACTTCCTACTACAAAACAGGCTCTACGCAATGAATACATTCTTCAAGAAAGACCCTCAAAGAAAGTGGACATGGGTAAGCCCAGAGAAGAAAACAAAAAATGGAATAGACTTTACAATCACAGACAAGAAGGAAATGATGCAGGATGTATCAGTCTTAAATAAACCAACAATTGGCAGCGACTGCAGATTGGTGAGAGCAAATATTATTAACAACATTAAGAAGGAAAGGTTAAAACTAATCACCAAAAGTAAAGTAAACAAGTGAACTAAGCAATGAATTGTAATAAATTGCCATCAGCAAGTCCATACATGAAATGAATGTCAGTCATCTCGGCGTTCGTATACATGATAGATGATACCAGATACCAGTTCGTATACATGGTAGATGACACACTAACTATTAAAGAGACGTCAAACTGCCAAAAGTTTCTGAATGTAAACAACTGGTACCGATACAGTTGTTGATCACTGACGAGACGTATTCAAATGAAAACTCTTGTACGTTAGTAGGTAAAACAGCCGTTACAAGTTATCGTCAACAATTGTTTGTACTTGATAAACTCCTTAATTTTGTGTACTTGATAAACCCATTGGCGTACGCCATACTTTTATTACATTAATGATTTCAATAAAAATATCGAATATGGTTGTCGCAAATTTTGTTCACCCTGTATCTACGAAGAGATAAAATATTTTTAGAATAGGCCAAGGAATAACCACATGAATTTTTGCCGCATGTTCACCTAACATCCTGAATATACAGGGTGGGCCATTTAATGTGACCACCTTATTGAAAAGGTTTATAAAAATATATCCGTTACCTTTAGAGTAATTTGAGGGAACGCTCTGTGAAATTGTTCAGAGAGGCCTCAATGTAACTAGTAGATGGTGTCAAACAGTGGGACTGAAACAACCCGAGCAAAACCACGGTGATACCATTTACTAGAAGGAGAAAACTAAACTGCCTACATCCCATACTCATAGATGGGAAGGCAGTAGAATACCAACAGGAGATAAGGTATCTGGGTATCACACTAGATAGCAAACTCCTATGGAATAGACACGCTGAGGCAGCGGTAGGTAAAGCCAAACGCGCCCTAATGGTGTGCAGAAATCTGGCAGGAAAAACGTGGGGTTGTAAGCCCACTATCCTGCGATGGATGTACACCATGATAGTGAGACCTGCAATCACTTATGGGGCAGTTGCGTGGGGAAGTAGAATCAAGCTGGCCTCTATAAGAAAACAGCTTGAGAAGATTCAAAGACTGGCGTGTGTCTGCATCACGGGGGCGATGGGGTCGTGTCCGACAGCAGCATTGGAGCTGCTGCTGGATCTGACTCCGCTGCACCTTGTGGTGGAGAGCGCCGCCAGATCGGCGATCGTAAGATTCAGCAAGGAAGGAATGGGCAGAGGTAAAATAATCGGGAGCAGAGACCGAAACAGCCTCGCTGCCAAGATCCCCTGGCTGGAAGTACCAAAAGACGAAATGGTATGCAAATACCACTTCGAGAAAAACTACACAGCAATGTGTAGTAGTAAAGCCGATTGGAGCGACGAATCCTCAGCATACCACATAGAGCAAAATGCCATCAAGTGGTATACAGATGGTTCGAAGACAAAGGAAGGCACTGGTGCAGGAGTGTTTGGACCTCGTACCAAATACTTCGAATCCATGGGAACATCCCCAAGTATCTTCCAAGCAGAGGTACACGCAATCGAAAGATGGGCACAGTTTAACCTCGACAGGAATTACCGCAAAAAACGAATTGCTATCCTGTCAGATAGCCAAGCAGCCATCAAGGCCATTAGCTCATACACCATCAGATCCAAACTGGTATGGGACTGTGTGGGAAAGCTGAACAAGCTTGGCAGGGATAATAAAGTAACGCTATACTGGGTACCAGGACACACTGGTATAGACGGAAACGAAGAAGCCGATCACCTAGCAAACAAGGGATCCAGTAGCCCCTTTATAGGTCCGGAATCCTTTTGCGGTATGAGCGTGAACACCATCCGCAAAAGTTTAGATGAAAAAATAAGAGGAAAATGGATGAAAACCTGGAAAGAACTTCCAGAGCTAAGGCAATCCAAAGTGATGCTGGGATCTTTTAACCAGAAGAGAACGGGAGCTTGCCTGAAACTAAGCAGGAACAAGCTCAGAATTCTGACAGGAGCCCTGACGGGACACTGCAGACTTAGGAAACACCTCAAGGCCCTAGGCCTAGAAGAGGATGATGGATGCAGATTATGTGGCTCAGCAGAGGAAACCCCCATACATCTGTTCAAAGACTGCGGAGCATTACTCCGCAAGAGACAGATGTACCTTGGGGCTCACTGCTTGAACACAGAGGAGCTGCAGGCCTTGAATCCCACCCAGATCCTGAGATTCCTAAAGGAACCAGGATTAGAGGAGGCGCTCTAAATGGGTAAGTACACCAACACTTGGAGGAGGAGGGTGGGGTACAATAGATCTATAAAGGTCGCAGTACCAAGTCGTCACCACCATATCTACAATCTACCTTTAGAGTAACGAAAAAAATATCAAAAGGAAATTTTATTGATTTCGAAGGGCTGATACATTGGTTAAAATTTTTTATCGTCAAGGTTATACTTTATGCGCCCTCAAGGTCATCAATGGTTTTTCAAATGGGAACATGTTATTTTTTTTCTCAAGACATTGTAGCCACTATTTAAACGAATCCCGCGACCCATGATATCATGACCTAGAAATCCCTACCTAGAAAAAGATTTGCCAAGTGTATCCATTGAAAATAACTTTGAATAACAGAATCGATGGTATTGTAATGGTATTCTACAGTCAAGCAGAGAAAGTGGAAAGGATTCTGATTTATGGTAAGACGAGCAGAAACTCTGTGCGGGCGCAGGAACTTTATGCACAACGTTATCCTGACAGAAATCATCCTTCCCGTCGATGTTGGGATCGAATTATTCATTTATTCCGTGAAACGGGCAGTGTTAATCCACGCAAAAAGAAACGTCGCAAGACTAAAACAAACGAAGAAGCAGAGATTGCCGTTTTAGCTGCAGTAGTTCATGATCCGCAATTAAGTAGTCGGCAAATTGAGCACTATTCCGGAATTTCCAAGGCGAGTGTTTTAATAATATTAAGACGTCATAATTTCCATCCCTACTATATTTGCTTGCATCAAGAACTTCATGGTGCTGATTTTGGTAATAGGGTTCAGTTCTGTGAATGGGCTATGCGTCAGTTACAGGTGAACCCGAATTTTTTCGACGACGTTTTGTTTACTGACGAGTCAACTTTTAATAACCATGGACAGTTGAATACGCATAACATGCACTATTGGTCAATAGAAAATTAAAAGTGGCTCCGACAAATTGTGCACCAGCGTCCTTGGAGAGTTAATGTATGGTGTGGCATAATTGAGGACCGGCTTATTGGACCATTTTTCATAGACGGCAATTTGAATGGACGAAAATACGTCGAGTTTTTGGGAGTAACACTTTATGACTTTTTTTTAAATTAAATTTTTTTTAATTACTACAAGATATCCCATTAGCACAGCGATGCCGAATGTGGTATCAACAAGTCAAATCAAATTAAATATTGATATTTGATTATTTAAGTATATAATAATATGCTAAATGAAATATGTCTAACAGCGCCGTCCTTTGAGTTTTGAGGCCCCGGGAATATATGTTGAGGATATATTTGAGATAATTCTCTAATTGTCAATACATACAAGAAAGGAACATATGTATACAAGAAATATAATATAATGATATATTAATATAAAAGAAAAACAAAATTGCATTAATTTAAGCAAAATGGGGGGGTCCCCAAAATTGGGGGGGGGGCACAGCCTTTGTGGGGGCCCTCTAGCCCGTGGGCCCTAGGCATGCGCCCGATTGACCGACGCTACTGATCCAACATCTCATTCTAGAAAGACTAATCAAAGTGATAGCCTGAGAAATAAAATGAGAAAATAATAAATAATATCAGCACAAACAATGCTGGAATATATTAGTGGCTCCGAATTGAAATAAAATCAGTTTGTCGGGTTGTTAATTTTCAAATAATACTCGTCCGCATTATTTCTTATTTATCTAATAATATATTCTATCTGAATAATTAAGCCGTACAGTTCCTTTTTAAACTTTATAAAGTTTGTTATATGCTTCATATTAGCTATCAATTTGTTATAAAGTTTAATATTGCTGCATGGTGGGCACCTTTCAGTCATCACCAAAATATGTTTGGGCATGTTTTATAGTTCTTTGTTGTACCTTGTATGAGGTTCACTCGGTTTGTGAAAACTTGTAAATAAGTGCCTGTGCTTGATTATGAACAGGATACTTTCATATATGTAGATGCCCCTTGTAATTAGTATATTCGCCCTTTTAAAAACACCCCTGCATGATTCGCATTTTAATCATCGTATTTTAAGTTTTCTACAATACGGAAGGATTGCTTCTGTATCCTGAATAGGTTCTTAATGTAAATGCTGTTACCCCAGAAGATGATTCCAAATTTGATATGTGATTGGAAGTTAGAAAAGTGCACTAGCCTCAGAACTTTATCATCTACGCATCGCTGTAGGACTCATCGCTGTAGGACGCAATGCAAAAACTGATCGTGTTTACCATGATGCTCCGATGACGCCGGCGAACATGTGAGAATGAAAAACGAATTAGAAGAGCCTGTGCCGCTATCACACCAGAAAAGATTCGAAGTTTAACAGAATCATTTATCCGACGACTTTCAAAATGTGTCGAGGTTAATGGTTATCACTTCGGAAATTTGTTATAATACATTTTCTGCAGAAAAAATCAACTACATTATTCGGATATTTTTATATTTAAATAAAATAAACGATTTCCCGTTTTTACACGTGTATTTTGCTGAAAAACCATTTCAAGATCATCATGGGTTGCTAGATTCGTCTGAATAGTTGCACTTACAATGTCTTGATAAAAAACATGTTCCCATTTGAAAAACCATTGATGACCTCGAGGACGCATAAACTATGACTTTGACAAAAAATATTTTTTAACTACTGTGTCAGCCTTTCGAAATCAATAAAATTCCTTTTTGACATTTTTTCGTCACTCTAAAGGTAACGGAGATATTAGTGGTGGTCACGCTAAAAGGCCCACCCTGTATGGGGTGGGCCATTTCGGTTCAGGGTTTCGGTCCAGAGCCGAAAGACCAAAGGTATGTTTAGTATAATAAATATTAACATTATTACTTCTTTGGTTGTTAAGCTAATCACGTTAGTCTACTATTGTCTATTAGGATTGATATGTGCAGTCTTCAAACTAATTAGTAATAAATTATTGTTTGTTTACTTTGTATGAATTTAGTAAATCGATTTCTGGAGTGCCACAGTGAACAGCGGAAACATTTCTGACGTGTTGGAGTGGCCCTCTATCCCCATGCCTGATGAGAACAAGTAAACCTTTCAAAATCCACTTGTTTGATTCCAACGCACCTAAAAACATCGCACACTCAGAAATAGTTCCAAATATCCATTTGAAAATAAACCGTGGAAGTGAGATAATTTTGTGTGATGTCCAAAAATTTTATTTATAAGTAGATGCAGTGTTGATGCTTGAACTCAAACAAAATTGGACTCTGTGAATTGGTCCAGCTGTGACTAACAAAATAAATTAAGATTAATGTACAATTACCTTCATCCCCTTCTGTGATTTCGTGCGGAGCATTGCACAGCTTGAAAATCCTCTTCGTTTTCACATCGAGTTCTAAATTCTGGAAGAGGTCAGAGTTTATTGAGGGTTCTAGAGTTTTCTGTCTGGGTTCTAGGAATTTGTATATGCCAGCTATGAGCATCAAGATCCAAATGCTCATCACAACATAGCAGTGGAGAGCTTTCTGTTGGCTCGGCATACGAAGAAAATCTAGACCCATTTTAGCTTGAATTTCAAATTATTTGCTTCCTTAATTCACATGATTACATCTAAAACAAATATATTTATATTAGATATTTCATATTTCTTTTTATTTTATGATTTTGGTATGTTGTGCAAGCCAATGATGGGGTGGTTAGTAAATTTAGCTTTACAAGCTACAAGAAGATATAAGAAATAGAAGTCATATAAAATATTTAGAAAGAAGTCAATCACTATGTTTTAACCATGCTTGATATGTATATAGTTATTTACATTAGAGTGCGGAAAAGTTGATTTTACAACGCGGCAGCTCGTTTCAGCCATTAGCTGGAGCGTTGTAAAATCATTTACGCACAAAATTTGTATAAAATTTTTTGGCCGACAATTATTATTTAAGAAACAAATAGTTTTAGATTATTTACAATATTGGAAATTATTTAATTTTTTTTTTGGCAAAATGTTGCAAAGTACAGCAACTATGCGGTAAAGTGACTTTAAAGTGACTATTTTGTGCAAAAATCTAGTTTTGCTTGACGTATACACGATGTCAAAGCTAGTTTTACTATTCAGGAGGCCAAAAAATAATATACAACTTGTTATTCACAGTTATATAAATTTTAACATTTAACACAACTCGAGTTTCGACTGGTAAAGGTAATTTTCAAGTGGATAACAAATTGATGTGTGATTGTATTTATACTAAGGGTTTTTTTTGAGGGAGGGAGGTGCCTTTCTACAATTAGGGAATTACCAAAAGACGATTTTGCAAGAAAGTTGGTTTGCCCAATAAGGATATTAACGGATGAGTGACGGCCCTGTTTGAAAATTTCTAATGACTCAAACATTAAGTTTCGGGGCTTTGTTGCAATTATGTAAGATTTTGAGAGTCTATTGAGTCTATTTCCGGAAATCTATGATTGCATTCGAGACAATAGTTTGAAAAAGAACTAATGTCTTTTTTAAGACGAAAAGCGCGAGTATGTTCTGAAAACTAAGTTGATAAACTTCGTCCATGATCAATGAATTTCAAATACGGACTTTTTGAGTGGATCGATTTTGTCTTTCGTATTAAACAATATGTGGAACAACTTTGAGGAGGGTTTAAATGAAACTTGAAGATTTTGCTATAGAAGTTGTTCGCTAGTTTTGCCAAAATATATCAGTGAGATACTACTAATACCCGTCCCGCCCACAGGTAAGAGTCCGCGAAGCGGGTACCAATACCCATGCCCGCTCACAATGTGTTAAGTGTACAATATCCCCTTCTCATCAAATCACCCGATAACACTCAAATTTTCGACCCCACTTACCCTTTAAAAAAGAATCGAAGAGTTAAATAGCATCATTTCAATTGCTACAGAGAATTAGGTAAGAATACAGGTTTTCAACAAAACTCATCCAAAATATAATAGCCATAAGGCTGTTGTAGGAAATGGAAATTCCTTTTCAGCCAAGGAGGTGGATAGATTTTTGTTTTATCGGTATTAAACAGCAAATAACCAGCAGTCGGGCGGCAAGTCAGTCAACACGAGAAAACGTCAGAAGGAGAGCGAGCAGTGTTGGTCGGCACGGTGGCGGCAACAAAATAGGGTTGTGAGTTGGTGGGATTGTGGTTGTGGCGGTTCTTTTCGTCTAGGGCAGGGGTCTCCAAACTACGGCCCGAGGGCCACATCCGGCCCGCGGACAGATTTTGTCCGGCCAGCGGAGAGCTAGCATACTTGAAAACTCCTTTTAGAGAACAAATTTTTTATAGCAAATTAAATTTAGTTTACTGAAGTATTCTAATTTTATGTTGAATAATTATTAATATGACATCTACATTGATATGGTCATGGGCTAACTACTCAGAACATTGTTGTAGGCTTATTGTTATTGTGATAAGTTAGATAAAGAAACACAGAATTGTAATGAGTAAAGACATGTATAATATGCAGAAAATTTAACTTCAGTATATAATAACTAACAAATTATTGAAATGAATCCAACTAACATTTTATACATTTTAAATAAAAACATAACTTATAACAAGCATAATGACATATGAAATACTAATGAGATTTATGTAATTGAGATTTTCCACTGACAATAGTTTATAGTTGTGGACTAATTTTACTTGTACCAATTATTAAAAGAGATTTAAGATGGTCATCAGTTAATTTAGATCTGTAAACATTTTTTGTGTACTTCATTTTGGAGAAGGTCTTCTCACACAAATAAGTAGTACCAAAAACAGAAAACAGCCCACCAGCAAATTTATGCAAATTATCAAATTGTGTCAGTGGAAGACTCTTATAAAATTCCAACAAAGATGAGTTTTGATATTTGTTCTTAATTATATCACTGCACTGTAGATCAATCATTTCCATTTGAAGTTCCGGGGCTAGGGTTTCAATGTCAGTATCAAAAGGATTCTGAAAAATCTTAATTTGATTCGCAATGACATTAAAGTCCGAGAAACGAGACTCAAAGTTTCGATTGTAAAATCGATAGGAAGCTCAGTCTCAGTGGTGTGGCTGAATATTTCACATGTTTTAAAATGTGAAAAACATTTACTTCGTAGTTGTGATTGAAACAGTATCAATTTCTTCCGGAATGATTTGATATTAGTGTATAAATCAGGAAGATGCTGGTTTTCTCCTTGCAATCTCAAATTCAGTTCGTTCACATGTTTTGTCAAATCAACATAGAATGCTAACTTCCACAGCCATGCGTTGTATTGTAATTCAGTAAGAGGGCTTTTCATTAAAAAAAATTTCGATTACTGCTCGAAGTTCAAAAAAGCGCTGAAGGACTTTCCCACAACTAAGCCAACGTACGGAAGTATGATAAGGTAAGTCATTTTCTCCAATCTCTTCAATAAATTGTCGGAATTGTCGGTGATTCAGCCCAAAAGATCTGATAAAATTAACAGTTGATATGACTGGTTTCAGAACTTCAGACATATCCAAACATTTTCCGCACAAAGACTGTTGATGAATGATACAATGTAAGACTAATGGTTTTGAACCACCGTCATTTTCTACAGCCTTTGACACAAGAGCGAGCACTCCTTTATCTTTCCCACTCATGTTTTTGCCTCCATCAGTTGTAATACATTTCAAGTTTTTCCATCGAAGGTTCTGTTGATTAATGGCCATTTCAACTCCTTTAAAAATATCTGTACCAGTAGTTGTGCCATGAATACTATACATATCAAGAAGTTCTTCATGCACTTCATAGCTTTTATCTACTCCTCGAATATAAATCAACACCTGAGCAGTATCTGACACATCCGTTGACTCATCCAAGGCCAAAGAAAACCACTTAACATGTCCATTTTTGTCGAACAGTTGAGAGGATATATTTTCAGCGATGTTTTCTACCCTTCGAGCCACAGTGTTTGCTGACATACTGACAGTTTTTAATAAATTTACCTTTTCAGGGCACATTTCTTCGGCTACTGCAATTATGCATTCTTTGATCATTTCTCCATCGGTGAATGGTTTTCCACGTTTTGCAATTTCAAAAGCCACACGAAAGCTGGCACGAGTTGCAGCCTCTTGTTCAGTTTTGAGTTTTGTAAATGAAGATTGCTGCGATTTCAATCCGCGCTTCATAGCTTCGAATTTTTTTGTCCGCAAACTTCCTGTATATTTTGAGTAATTTTGAAAATGTTTTGTTTCATAATGACGTTTAATGTTATATTCCTTGAGAACGGCTATGCTTTCATTGCAAATCAAACATAGCGCCTTGTTACTGGACTCAATTACGAAATACTGATCTTTGATCCACTGATCTTTGAATTTTCTGCATTCACTATCAATTTTTCGCTTCTTTTCCATACTACTAAATCACACACAAAAGCAACAATTCAAATCAAAATACTGTTACAAAGATGTCTTAAACTTAAACACGCACAAACACGTTTTAAGGAGGTACGCACTATTTTATTTCACAACAGTCTCATAGGAACTGACTTGTGGTTGCGCCACTAGCCTTCTTATATATTCCAATGACTGCCATCTAGAAGTGAGTGGAAGACACCAGAACTTTCTCGAACCAACGAGATTATTCTGTACGTGCTATTAGCCCCATCTGTTAGCGATAGAAGGTACTACCTATTTCCGCTTGTGTCCAGCAGATGTCGTGTCACGTTACTCCTCATGGCTCGTACTCTACGACTAATCTAGAAATTACAGATAATGACAGGAAAATTAATAATATGCAGAGTTGCCGTTTTGCGGACTTTAGTCCGATTTTCAGCCTTTTTTAAACGTTGCGTACTTTTTCGGTCTTTTTTTTTCATCAGTGGACTATTTCACTTTTTACCACCGGTAACAATGATAATATAGTTTTGGCCTTCGGAACTTACTGGGAAGGTCATATTTCAGTAGGGACAGAAACACTAGATAGGGGATAGGGAGTTTGTTTTTTGGCTTTCTTTTTCGTATTTCAACAGGGGGCGACTTGAAGATGTCGAGAATTGGGGGTTCTTGGGAGATGATGCGGGAGGCTAGTTTTTTCTGAAGAGTGTGGAGACGGGTATAATATAGATTGAATTTGCATAGCTCCTCGAGCAATATAGTGGGGAATTTGTACTCTAGGCGGAATATCTGTCGAAGGCAGTTTCTATCGAAACTGAGGAGGGGTTCGATATGATTTTTGTTGCAGAGGGCAAGGGCTGTCATTTGGTAGTCGAGGACGGGGCGGACAATGGTTTTGTACGTGTAGAGTAGAGTGTTTGTTGAACAACCGAGCTAGTAGAGAAGGTTTAACCTGGACCTGATTTTATGGAGACAATGTCTGATGTTGGGTACTGGGCTTAGGGACTGGGTGGAGATCGTGCTAAGATACGTTATTGATGGTTGCGGTATCAAGAGTTGGCCGTACAGTTTTATTCAGTTTTGCTTTTCGGCTATACGTTTCGAGAAGTTTTTGTGACGGAGATGCGCCAGAGATTCATCCAGATTCATCGATTTTTGTAATAAATTTGTTAAAGACAGTTGCCGAGATTGAGGGGTTTCGGTGGCAGGACCAGATGACGGTGTCATCTGCGAATTGTTGGATGTGGCAGCGAGAAATGGTACCGGAATGTCATGACAAAATATGTTGAATAGCAGAGGGAATTGGACACTTTGACGCGACACGAGCGATTCGACAGAAAGCTCTATACTAGACGGACTAGTGATAGTGGGACCTGTAATGAGTAAAGTTTAGCTATCAGGCCGTCGTGCCACACAGTGCCGAAGGCACGGTGGGTATCAAGGAAGAGGGCTATGGCGGAGTCTCCGGAGATTAGCGTGATAGAGAGGTTGGACGTCAGGTTGAGAATAGAATGTTGGGTGAAACGTTGATTCATGAATCCACTTTGATGGTCGGGTATGACGTAGTGGTTTTCACAGAAGGAGCGAAGACGTTGGGCGATAATTTTTTCGAGGGTTTTGCCTATCGTGCTGAGGAGGGAGATTGGTCGAAAAGAGTCAACGAGTTTCGGTTTTTTTTGGGGATCATTATTGTGTGTGTGAATTTCCAGGGCCGCGGGAAGGTGCCGGACGAGAGACAGGCGTTGAATATACAGACTAGGTAGTCGATTGCTGCGTCTGGAAGGTATTTTAGGACAGTCCATGGAATAAGGTCGGGTCCGGCTGCAGAGCCGTTGCCAGTGGTGGAGATTACGAACCTCGTCAGAAGTAATGGGCTAACTGAACTAGGGGTTCATTTTTTAGGGGTTTTGGGTAGACGGGGAGAACTCTGAATACGGGGTTAAAGGTAGGCGGCTGTTCTCGATTATGGGTTTCCTGAAGAATGGTTCGGTAAAATGTGGGGAGTGTGGGGAGTTTGGGGACTTTCTCGAGATGGGTCGCGAAAGCCTGGGCTGTATCTGGGGCATTTGTGAGAATTAAATCATTTACCGAGAGTGGGTGGTTGGGCCGGCGAGACCGGCCGGTAAGAATGTTTAGGGTCTTCCAAAACTGCTGCCATCCTTGGGATCGAGTTTAGATGTAGCATCTAACCATGATTTTTCGCGGAAGGCACGCAGTTTTGGTTTGATGAGGGCATTTAGACGGTTCCACGATGATTTAATCAGAGGATCGTAGGTATTTTTGTAAATCTTGTACAATTTACGTTTTTGTTGGATTAGCGAGACAAATTTGGGGGGACAGAGGGATGCATCGTAGATACGGTACGTGTTGGTACACAAGCGTGTATTTCTAATTGGAATCTGGTGAAAAACTGGTAAATCTTTCGATGGCGGATTCTAGCTAGAAGGTGGTGTTAATGGTCGGAGGGTTTGCAAGGGCGACTGTAAGATTCGTTTCGATTGCTTGCCAATCGGCATTTTTCCAAGACAGACGTGTTATTGTAGATGGTAGCGGAATTAGTGGCGGTACGAATAGAATCTCTGCTATTAGTGGAAGATGATCGCTTGTGACGGATGGGCCGATGAAGGCTGTGGGGGGCTGCGTTCTCGGATATTAAGATGTGGTCAAAATAGAGTTGGGGGCCGAAAAAGGTGTAGTCCGTACATTCTAGACGGAAGAGGGAATGTGGGTTCTAGGATCGAGAGGAGTTGACGGCCTTTCCTAGGTACTGTGTCTCCAAATACTTGATTGCGGAAGTTCAGGTCGCCGAAAATGATACAGTTGGGGAGCGAGTTGAAATAGTCGAACAGATCGACTGATATGTCCGATTTGGGGGAGATATATACGAAGAAGAATATATACGAGAAGATATTGATATATTTAAGAGGAATGTTGGTAGGTTACGGTTATGCCAACAGCTTCGATGTCTTGGAGATGTGGGTGGGAGCGTAACCGGGCGGGCTGGGATTTAGTTGTGGTGGGCGATGGCTACGCCACCACCACGTGTTGATCTGTCCTTGCGAACGATCGAGGTTTTTTAGGCTGGCTTTGGTTTTGGGAGTGAAATACGTTTCTTGTAACGCAAGTATGAGGACTTTTTCGCAGACAACTAAAGGTCTAAAAGATCATTTTAATGTTTCCAGCCGATGATGTTTAAAGTTGCTAAGTAAGCCATCCTAACTTAATTGGAAATGATGTTGGTGTGTGGGTTGACTATTCATTAGGGGGACAAAGGGGGATTTGAATCCGAAACAGTGGATTCGCGGGGCGCGAGCGGTATAAAGGAACAGTGAACCGTGTTCCTGAATATCGTGGACTTAAGTTTAAGTCCGAAGATATTCCTGGCCAGGGGGGTCACCGTTTCCAATATCTCGTCGCGCTTGTCGGGGAGGATATTGAGAAGAGCTGTTGTGAAGAACCTGATTAGGTCTTCAACAACAATGGTGTTGGAGGGATTCTCAGACTGTTCCGGGGGATTGGGGACAGTGCAGCGGAGCGGGGCTGTCATCTCGCCGTGGTGGTGGTGGTCGCCGCTGCAATTGGCGCAGCGGATTTGGGTGGGGTTGGGGCACTGGCTGGTGGGGTGGGGACCGGCGCAGAGAGCACAGGTCAGGGTCTCTGTGCAGGGTTGCTTTGAATCGTGGAATTTTAGGCATCTACGGCACTGAAGAGGTTGAGGAGGGGAGGGGTTAGATAGCTCAACATAGTGGCGATGGCCGTAGATGACTAGCCCGAACTTAATCAGGTGGTCCAATGTTGACGAGTCGTGGGTAATTACTCGGACGAGTAATGTGAGCTTGTTGGTGGCTCGGGCCGTGATTCGCCAGGCTTTATCAACCTGGAGATTGAGGTTTTTGATGTGGTCCAGGACCTCGCTGTCGGTGATGTCTAGGGCGACACCGCGGACAACGCAAGACATGGACGGACCGGATGTTCTTGGGCGGGGGGAGGCGGGGGCTGGCTGTGGGCCAAGAGAAATGGGGACAGGTTCCCCGATGAAGTGCCTAATTTTTTTTAATTTCTCGGGCATGTCCGGGTCCGTTGACTTGAATAGGGCAGTGTCCTTGCGAATTGACACGGTTTCGTATTGGAACCCGTGGATCGGATCTGCTTGGTGATGTTGAATAGGTTTTTTATATGTCTGGTACTGTTCGGGTGGCGGTGTAAATGAATTTGCGTTTGTTGTCATTTGTAGTTTGTATGTTATAAATTGATATCATGTGTCCTGTGCTGGTTTGGCGGTTTTGAGCTTTTCGCCCAGCTATGCCGCCGTCGTGGGGTTTGGTTGTCGTTGTGTTTTTTTTTTAGTCTGTTTGTTTGTCTGTGTTGTCTGTGTTCCGTTGGGTTTCATTTGGCTTTGCTTGGCTGTAGTTGCGTCTTGTTGTCCTGGTGTGGTTGTCGGTTTTCTTTCGGCTTCTTCAGTGTTTCGTCTTCTGTGGTTGTTCTCCAGGGGCCTGTGGTCCTGATGTGTTTAGTCTTCTCGTTGATGGTGATGGGTTGCTCTTCTTCTTGGTCGGGTTTGCGCTTGGGGGCGGCTTCGGTGGGGCTGTGAGTGTCCATTGGTGTATTTCTTCTCCTTGGTTCGGTTTCAGTTTTCTTTTCTGCGGCGGCTTCGTTTGTCTTCTCGGGGGCGGCGTCAGTTTTCTTTTCGGGGGCGGCATTGTTTGTCTTCTCGGCGGCGGCTTCGGTTTTCTTCTCGGCGGCGGCTTCGGTTTTCTTTTCGGTGGCGGCTTCTGTTTTCTTTTCGGGGGCGGCATCAGTTGTCTTCTTGGGGGCGGCTTCGGTTGTCTTTTCGGCATCGGCTTCGGTTTTCTTTTCAGGGGCGGCTTCGTTTGATTTTTCGGCGGCGGCTTCGTTAGTCTTCTCGGGGGCGGCTTCGTTTGTCTTCTCGGGGACGGCATCGGTTATTTTTTCGGCGGCGGTTTCCTGGGGTTTATCGTTGGCGGTTTGTCTCTTCAGCAGCAGTAGGGTAATGTAATTCATCATTTGGTCGAGGTGGTTTTCGTCCACAGTGTCCAAGTAGTCGGGGTCGAAATACCTTGCCGCGAGGGCTTCGTTTGGTGTTGTAGGAATGAACGTGTTCATTTTGCGACAGCGGAGGAGCAAGTGTGAACGATAAATTGATATCATGTGTCCTTTGCTTTCTGACGGTCGTGAGCCTTCCGCTCAGCTGTTCCGTCGTCTTGTTGTTTGTTTCTGTGTGTGTGTTTTTTTTTTTTTTTTTTTTTTTTTGTGGGTTTGCTTGTTTGTTTGTCGGTTTGTATAAATTGATATAAAAATCGACTCATTATAAACTAATATTAATGTCTTTACACTCGTGAGAAGAATCGCTACAACCATCTAGCGGCAAGCTTGCAGACTACGTTCTAACACTTCCCCTCAAACTGCTCGCTAACGGTTTGTCTCTCGTATGGAGCACATTCTCAAATTAAACACACACTCCTGCTTTGCACTAAATAGTTTCTTCCGTTGGTTGGTATTGAAATTCGATTAACGTCCGTTCGTAAACGTCACGGATAAAATGATGCCTGATGTCGATGTGTTTTGATTTCGCAAGAAACACAGGATTTTTCACGAGACGTTGGGCACTTTGATTGTCCTTGCAGAAGGCATTTGCCTCCTCTTCCATGGCGCCGACTTCTCTCAGGTATCCTCGCAGGTGAATGGCTTTCTTGGTCACATCCGCCATAGCCATGCATTCAGCTTCCGTTATATTTAAGGGATCCTTCATTCCAATCAGACCCGCGTACTCCAATTTGTTTGTGTCTTCTTGGTTTTGGTTGACCCAATTGTACTCTTTTACGAGTCTTCCCCCTTTTTCCGGTTCTTATTAAGCGGGCCCGGCTTCCGTTTCAGCGTTAGTTCAGTCTGTTTTATTTCATCTAACCCGGATTCATTCCAGGACTCGTTTGGCTCATGTTCATCTGCTTGAGCTGTTTAAGTAATGTTATCGAAGAAAAACTCCACAGAGTTTTTGCTTGGCTCGCAGGCCAATTGCTGCATTTCCTGGCCGAAATCTTCTAAATCTCTAACATCTCTGTTTACAATGACCTTCTTCTCGCTTGTCGCCCAAAGTCTACACCCCTTCGATTTCTCCGAGTAGCCGAGGAAAATGCGTTCATTTGATCGACTGTCAAATTTTCCATTTCCAACACTTTTGTCTAGTGCCAATGCTTTCTTTCCGAAAATTTGAAAGTGTGAAACAGTCGGTCGCTTTCCATGCCAAAACTTGTACGCAGTTTCACCATTTAGAGTTTTACATGGAATTCTGTTCCTCACGTAGTTTGCCGTGTTAATTGCTTCAGCCCAAAATGATTGTGGCAGTTTTGATAAAATCATTCCACATCTCGCCACTGTTTCCGAAGTCCGGTTCATTCGTTCAGATACTCCGTTTTGTTCTGGTGAGTCGGGTACTGTGAGTCGTAGCTTGATTCCTTTGATTTTAAGCTGCAGTCTTTTTTTAAAGAAACGAAACCATACCAAACCTGCCAATTCATCTCTTTCCCAAGAACTTGGCATTGTAATGCCATCAACCTTTGCCATTTCGTACGCCACCTTCCTACATTCTTTGACGGTCAAACCGTAGAACATTAGTGCACAGTCCCAAGGGCGTACCCAGCGAGGGGCAGGGTAGGGCAGCTGACACCCCCCCCCCCCTAGAACCCACCCCGCCGCACATAAATACTAAAATACATATACAAATTCTAAAATTCTAAAATACAATACAATAGATAGATACTTCATTTCATGTGAGGTGCCCCCCCCCTAGTTGTGATCCTGGGTACGCCCTTGCACAGTCCTTGTAGTATTTTAATAATATTTGATCATGTTCTTGAGTAAACACTTTGTTAACATCATACCTAGGTACAAGTGATCACCATGTTCACGTTTGTTTTTCACGTAACGGTGCAATGTAGGGTAACCATTGTAATACCGGTGTAATGGAGTAACCATTTTCTACTATTTGTAAAGCTGATATCATGTCCTTTTTTTTGTGTTTTCCTATTTTCCGTTCCTTATTTTTTGGACTTGGCATATCAAGGAACAGTGAACCAGGTTCGTAAGGTACACAGTGAACACAGTGTACCGGTTCATTGTGTACCATGCGGACCTGGTTCACTGTTCAATACACACACTATTCAACTAATGATATAAAAAATAGGTTATACACTAAATTGTCGCAACGCAATATGTTCATAAAATGACTAATCATACAACAATGTTAACACCACACAGCTTTTGTTCTTATAATTAGTAACAAAATTTACAAAAATCGAGACAATTACGAGAGAATACTATGTTTTTTGACGCTAAACAAATAAGCCGCTGTCACTCGTTACTCAGAAGCCCAGACCGCCAGCTCACTAGGGTAGAGGGCAAGGGTGCCCACGAGGCAAGTTTTAACACGATCGGTCAAATTGGCAACGTCACAGTTTTCCTGGTATGGCGATGGTTCAGTGTATCTGGTTGGTTCACTGTTCAACACCGCACCCTACTATATGAAAGAGCCGACATAGTTCGGTACATAAAGACCTAATGTGGAACAGAGCTGGAAAATCTGAAGCGTCTCTTAACGCGAGGAATGCGAATAATGACGGATTGGTAGTCAGCGGAATGTAGAGTAAGAGGAAGGCCAAGAAAAAGGTGGGTAATAGATAGGAGACAATTTGTATTAGACAGAGGAAGATGGAAAGGTGTTTTGAAGCAGGCCAAGGTCCATCAAGAGCTGTAGCGCCACCAAAGAAGATTATGAACATGGATTACAATTTGCCAAATAACTTTACAATATAATTTTTATTACTCATGCGCGAAAAGTATTTCTTGTCTTAGATTATTTAATACGAATGTCACATCTCGTTGTATTTCTACATAACCTGGGTAACTAACGCAAATATTCAATATCGCTAAGTTACATTAAAATTAACAAATAAATAAAAATAAAATGAACACAATCAAGACCGCGATATTAAAAAAGCGACGTGAAATGTCAGAATTTTTTTTCATTACAAAATAATAATAAAAATTAAAGAAAACGTATTAAAATGAGTGTAAATTCTATGGTTGTTATATGCTCGAAGTGGACTAGGTTGGATGCGTTACTAAACGCGGTTGAGCGTAGACTCCATTTTTTAAATCGAAACATAATATAATTGATATACATATAATAGGCAATCCAATATACATTAGGTTGCATATATAGCTTCTCCCTTCTTAATACAACTTACAATAAAATATTACATTTCATAATCATTGAATCTTTTGGGGGATGTCGGATTCTTGCTCGTACATTTAACTTAGGTGATACAGGTAGAGGGTTTGTATTATTTACAACATTTGAGTTACATGCATTGTTAATATTATCTTTAGGTACATGTACATAGTTATTATAAGAATATTGAAGATTTTCACTTACATATTTCTTTAAATATGTTTTGTTTCTAATTAGAAATGTTCCATCTGCCTTTACAATTTTGTATGATCTCGTTCCTATCTTTTCTAGAACTTGACCTTTTTTCCAATTGCTTTTTGGCATTTATTGATACCAGATTTTGTCATTAATTTTAAAGTCTTCAGGTTTTTTTGTTAATTTGTTCCTTTCTTATCATAATAATGTTTTGATCTTACTTGTTGATTTTCAAGCATGTTATTTAACTTGTTTTGTCTATTAATTTTGAATTTCGTTTTTTATTTTGAATTGGTATGTTATCTCTTAATCGTCTTGACATTAGTATTTGAGAAGGTGTGAAAGATGAATTATAAATTGGTGTATTACGATGAGCTAATAAACTTAAGTATATGTCTTCTTCTCCTTCAATTGTTCTTTTTTTAAATTATTTTTTTAATAGTTTGTCTTTCTGCTAAGCCATTAGATTGTTGGTAATGTGGTGAAGCCAGTCTAAGTTGAAAATCCCATAATTTTGAAAAAATTTTATACTACTTACTATTGAATTGTGTCAGATACTACTATTTGAGGTATTCCATGCCTTAGAAAAACAGATTTTAATTTATTTATAATATTACTAGCTCTTAGATTATTATGTAGGCTGATAACTTCAGGAAATTTTGAATAATAATCAACAATAATTAGAAAACTTTGTTTGTTTGTCTCATAAATATCAATTCCTACTTTGTACCATGTATGTTTTATTACTTGCTCTATGGTCATGGTTTCCTTTTTGTTTGAATTTGCATATTTGTTGCATAGTTCGCATTTATTTACAAAATTCTCAATATCTAGGTTAATATTCGGCCAATAAACAGTGTTTGCGCCTTTAATATTGATTTTGTTATGAATAAGTGACCTGTATGAATCTTGTTCAAAATTAAATTTCTTTGAGAACTTGGAATTATTATTCTGTCATTCATATATAATAAGTCATTTATCCCTATTGTGATTACTGATCTTAATTTGAAATATGATATAAATTTTGGTGTTATTTTATTAATTGACTGAGGCCAACCATATGTAATGTAGTGTCTTATTATTTTCAGATTGATACTGCAGAGCTGAGAATGGCACTGAAGCAGATGAAAAACCGAAAGGCCCCAGGACAAGACCGCCTTACAACAGAAATGCTGAGGAATGGGGAACCACTCTGGAAAAAGCAATGATAATCCTTCTTAACAAATGTATGGAGGAGGGAAAAATTCCCGACGCCTGGAGAAATGCCGAAATAATAATTCTCTTCAAAAAAGGAGACCGAACCAACATCAAAAACTATAGACCGATCCGTTTTGTATAAGCTCCGTACCAAAATCATAACCAACCAACTCAACAAAAAGTTCGATTTTTACCAACCAGTGGAACAAGCTTCCGAAGCAGGTATTATAGGAAGGATCACATTAAAACTATACGTACTCTTATTGAGAGGTGTACTGAATATAATATCCCATTACACCTCGCATTCGTCGACTACAAAAAAGTTTTCGATTCGCTGGAAACCTGGGCGGTGCTGGAGGCAATGGGCAATGCGAGGACTGATTCAAGATATACCAACCTCATTAAAGATATCTACAAGGATGCTACAATACATATCAAAGTAGACGAAAATATAACAACCGAAAAAATCCGGAGGCTACCACTAAAACCTAACCACTGCACTTTGTCCATATGTCGAACGAACTTTACAATGACTGGTTTCACTTTGTTGTTGTCCATGTTAGGCATTCGTTGAGTCACACAGATATCATTGATTGTGATTTTATTGTTTATCAACTTGGAGAGTGAAAGAATTTTACAGACTCACCTGGAGTTTCAGGGACCCCTGTAATAACTAGATTGTCTCGCCTGCTATATTGTTCTAAATGCTGTATTTCTCTTCTTAGTGTTCTGTTTTCAGTTGTGAGATTTTCTATTTTTTGTTTCATTTTTTTATCCTTATCATTTTTATTAAGACGCACTTTAAAAACATCAAATATATCTGACAGACTCTTCACTGATGAAGGATAATTAAGGTATGCTACACACTACATGTAAGTATGCTATAAAATTTGAAGTAAATTTAGAATTTTTACTAGATTTTCAAAAATAATTTTATTTAGATTATGTACCAAACCTTGGGGAACTGCAAAACTTTCGTAAAATTTTTGTTTTGGAAAGCTTTCTCAATCAAACAATTCCGAAATTATTTTGTATTTTTTTTTAATTCTTTTATATTATTCAAGAATATTCCTGAAAAGTGGCCAGTCCCTGGCGATATTTACCTTAATAATCGCTTGCGCTGTATAATATTAATAAAGCCAACAATATTGTATTTCAGTTCAATTGAACTTCAAATTTCGATAACAAAAATATTTTATAATCTGTTGAAATATTTATTTCAATTGTAATTTTACACGTGTAACATCTCAGGTGAACAAATGATCTTCATCGTTTAATTTCTTCCATTTTTGTTTTTTTTGTGTAATTTTTTCCCGTGTAATATTTTTCTGTAAATTCTGTTCTTATACCCACATTAATAGTATTCGATTTATTAACTTAACACCTAACTTTTCATAACATAACATTTTCTGCATAACGTAACGTAAGCATAGCGTAATATGCTTTATTCGTTTCTCTAATAAAACAATGGATTTTTTTCCTTTATTTTCATCTCCTACTACCATAGAATTATTTATAACTTAGATAATTTGATATAAAAATGGTTTTAAAAAAAATACCTCTTTGGTCATTTTTTTATTGTTATTCATTATTTGATACGGAGAGGGGTAAGACAGGGAGATTCAATCTCTCCAAAACTATTTACCCTGGCATTAGAAGACGTGTGTAAGAACCTGACATGGCAACAAAAGGGAGTCAACATAGATGGGAGATTTTTGAGTCATCTCAGATTCGCCGACGACATTGTGATCATGAGCACCGACCAGGACGAACTTAACACCATGATATGCGAAATAAAGAAGGAGTCACAGAAAGTAGGACTAGAAATGAACCTCCAGAAAACGAAGATCATGAGCTCAAACAACACCAACATCAATGTCAATATCGATAACCACACACTTCAACTAGTGGAAGAATATTTATCTGGGACACAGCATCAGGCTAGGCAAAGAAAACCAGACAACCGAGGTAAGAAGGAGGATCAGTTTGGCATGGGCAGAATTTGGAAAACTCGCATATATCCTTAAAGAACCGAAGATACCAATTAATCTGAAAGTGAAAGTATACGATGCCTGCTTACTGCCAGTTATATTATACGGACTAGAAACAGTCACCATGACAAAGAAAAGTGCACAACAACTACGGGTTTGTCAGCGTGTGATGGAACGTGCGATTCTGGGAATTAGCTTAAGCAATAAGCAAAGAAACGAGGATATCAGGGCAAGAACTAAAGTAAGCAACGCCATAAAACAAACTGCTAAAAACAAGTGGCGTTGGGCAGGACATGTTGCGCGAAATGATGAGAAATGGACAAAAATCATTATGCAGTGGAGAAAAACGGAAAACAAAGAGAAGCAGAGGCAGACCCATGCTAAGATGGCAAAATGACATACAAAGAAGAGCGGGATATAACTGGATGCTCCCAGCACAAGACATGGAGGGAAATGGAAGAGGCATATGTCCAGGAGTGGATTAATACAGGCTGATAAAAAAATATTTTCAGGTCCTCATCAATATTCGTAGCATCTTGTAATTCCTTTTCTCAATTATGCACACATGACTTTCTATATCATAAGGTTCTTTATATGTTTCACTTAAATTAGCTCGTGATAGAGTGTCTGCAATTATTAGGCTTTTAACTGGTTTAAAAACTAAATTGATTTGATATTTTTTGTAGTGATAACATCATTCTCTGCAATCTTGCAGGACAATTTAATGGTTTTTAGAAAATACTTATCAATGGTATATGATCGGTTTCTACTGTTACAGGTTTACCAAATACATACTGGTAAAATTTCTCTAGACCAAAGCATATTGCAAGAAGATCTCAATTTGAGCATAATTTTGCTGTGTTTCATTTAGTGCCTTTGAGGCATATGCACACGGTTTGTTATCTTGTTATCTAGTGAAACTGCTCCTAAAAATTTGAAGCATCTACTGATGCGGTAACTTGTTTGTTATAATCGTAATATTGAAGTACTGGACCTTTAGTTACAATTGATTTTAATTCATTAAAACTTTTTTCTTTTGGAGTATTTCGCTCAAAAACGTTTTCTTCTTTTATTATATCTCTAAGAGGTTTAGTTTTTTCAGTTAAGTTTTCTATGAATTTACCAACGTAGGTTACGAATCCTAGAAACCTTTGTACGTCTTTTTTACATTTAGGTGTGGGGATGTTGGTTATCGCTGAGGGGCCATCCACTCTTGCAATACATGTTAATATTTAGATGCATTACCGCACATTACTTTGCATTCCTTAGCATTACGTAAGTATTATAGCAAAGTACTCAAAGTACTCTTGCATTCCCTGAATTACGTTCACATAATATTCGCATTACGGCCGCTTTACGACCAAGTTAGCTCCTCACTACACCCTCATGAGTTCATCATGCGCCTCGTCATGCGCCGTGCTGCAGTAGGACAGTGAGCACCTACTAAACTCCTCCTAATAGAAAGAAGCCGATGCCATTTGAAATAAATTGAAATTGGTTTAAAATTAGGTTTTAGGTTAATAATAAAATATTAACATTTAATAGTAATATATAGTCCTATGAAGTTAGCTACCGAATTTTCAAAAATATAATATTACTTCGGAGTTCTAGGTAGATATCAAATAGTTATAGAATACTTTGTGCAAAATTTCAGATTTTTCCCTTTACATGTGCTGTAAGACACTCCTTCTTGCCAAATTTCATGATGCTAGATCAACGGGAGGTATCCTAAAGGTTTTGATTCCCTTGTGAAATCGCAAAATATGCGACATAAACGGTCATATCTTTTGATCGCGTTGACTAATAAGTTGACTTACAAGATTTTTTCACAGCTGAAAGATACCGGCAGACCCGAGTATTTGATACAAATTTCAACTTGTTACCTCTACGCGTTCCTGAGAAAAAATGGTATTGACAGACAGACAGACAGTCAGACAGACAGACAGACAGACGGACAACAAAGTGATCCTATAAGGGTTCCGTTTTCGGTACCGAACCTAAAAAGATAACCTGAAAAGATTTTCGAAATATTGAGCTTAACCGATGCAACGAAGTAAAAAAGAAAAAAATCGGTCTTCGAAAATCCTTATAAAAATTTTCTGTAAAGTTAAAAATTAGAAAGATATGCGAAAAATTAAACTTCACCGGTGTGACGAAGGGAAAAAAATCGGGGCGACCGAGCGGCGTTTTGAATGCTCGAGCCTCATTAATCGAATTTCATTAGTGAACTTTTTTTCGAATATCTTTCCAACATTTGACTTCACAGAAAAATTTTACAAGGATTTTTGACTTTTGAATGTTACAACAATTGCGCTATTTTTTTTTTCTTCACTTCGCGCATCGGTGAAGTTTATTTTCTGTATATCTTTTCAATTTTTAACTTTGCAGAAAAATGTTATAAGGATTTTCGATGGAACTCCAGGAGCTCTATCAGGAACTGCAAACATAACTGTTGCGCAATTTTTTTAAATTTTCATTCAAAATCATGGGTCCCTTATTATTGAAAATATCTTTTGAACCAAGGTTTCGATCAAAATATGTCAAAGGGAACTTCGATAGAACTCTTAGGGTGCTAGTCAGATCCGCGAAAGAACTGTTTTTTGCAATTTTCAATTTTTAAAATTTTATTTTTGCAGAATTTTTTGCAAAATTGATCAAGTACTCCAGAACTATGGCCGAGGCGCAGTAATATGTCAATAACGCACAGTTTTTCTCAAAAGTGTTGCTAGCTCATTTTTGCTATTTTACATTTTTTGGTACTCTTTAGAACTATTTCATATCTACCAGGAACTCCGATGTAATATCATATTTTTGCAAATTCGGTTGCTAACTTCACAGGACTGGGACATATGATTTAATATTGATAAGCAATACAAAAATGTGAAAAAGTAGTTTAGAGTATTGTAATTTTGTTGTATTTCAATCCAATTTCAATAAATGTATAGAAATAAACACACTTGTTATTTAATGACGATACTATTAACGTGATGTCTTCTTCATTACTAGCACTCTTATCTTACAGATTGCACATAGTAATAACAAGTAAATATACTCTAAAGTTAAGTGAATTAAAAATTATTTAATTATTTAAAGGTAAATATTTCAAATTTCCTTCCTTTACGTGGCATTACTTTGCAGTACCTCAGCATTTCAAAAATTATCTGACATTATTACGCATTACGCTTGTGATTTTTCCCAGTACTTCACATTAGCACAGAATTAGCATAATTACGTGACATTATTACGCTACATTACGCTAGTATTAATTTACTTTAAAATTACCAAATTTTTAGAATTACCAAAAAAATCAGGATGTTTGCGAATACATTGCCACATTTCAGGGAGTGGATGACCCCTCGGTTATCGCTTTAACTTTTTCTACATCTATACTAATACCCTTTTTTGTAAATTTGTATCTTAAATAAGTTACTTCATCTAAACCTAATTTAGATTTTTTTAAGTTAAATTTTATGTTATGCTCTCTTGCAATTTGAAAAACTTTTTATGTTTTAATTTATGTTTTATCGTGTTCTTCTACTGTTTTACCATGAATTAGAAAATCATCAATGTACAATTCTACGTTATCAATTTGAAATATTTCTCCTAAATATTCTTGAAAAACTTCACTTGCCGTTTTTATGCTAAATGGCATTCGATTGAATTTAAATCTACCGTGTGGTGTACCAAACGCACATAATTTACTTGTCTTCATCTAAACATATATTCCAGAAACCACTTGTGGCATCAAGTATACTAAATTTCTTTGAACCTTCTAAATTATTAGGAATTTCATACAGGTTTAGATCTTTTGGATCCAGACAAACTCTTAAATTACCATCTGCTTTTTTAACTAAAACATAGGAGTTTTTAACCATTAAGTGCTTTCAGTAACTCGTTCAATGATTTTATCTTTTTCTAATTTCTCTAGTGTGCGTTTAAATTCATTTTCTAACTTAAATGGAACGTTCCTGATGGGGTTAATTACAGGCAAGATTCCTTCCACAATTTCAATGTGATAGGGTTTACCTATTTCCCTATTCCTTGGAAAATGTCTTTATATTTATTTATTAAATTAGAGTATTGAGTATTTTCTTTCACCATTTGATTTATCATGTTTAATTGAATTGTCGTATTAAATTTAATTATGCTTAGCCTATTTTACGTATCTAGACTTAGAATGCAATTGAAGGGCACAGTGGAAGAACCACACATGTCCGTCTTCGGTTTGATTCGTTTTGAGAAAAACGAAATTTAAAGTTTAAAGTTGCGTATCCATTATTCTAGAAAGTATAAAAGAAAGTATAACAGTTTTAAAAAAGCAAACTGTCAAAATATTATTCTTTACTGGTATGTAAAAGTGTGTGTCTTAGAAATAGTAATACTTAACTAAAAAAAGTCAATAACGTCTCGAAACACCTTTTTCTGTAGGGAAAAACCACGGAAGTCCAAATTAAGTACCAATAATTTTGAAGGGTGTTCAAAACAGGTTATGCCCAAAGTTCAAAAATTATCTGATTCTACATGCCTTTTTTATATAATACATGCCTAACATATAATATTTTCTAATCAAATTCTACATATAATCGACCTTGCAAAATGATTTGTTGTTGTTTTTATTTCGCATAAACTTTTACCTTTATCTTTACAAAATCATTTTTTTCGAAAGATTGAAACAACAACAAAAAAACATCCTAAAATTTAATTTTTTTATATTTTTACAGAAATGTATTCAATGTGGATGGTTATTTTCTTGTTTCTATATTATTTTTATTTTTAAGTTATTTTCTTGTTTCTATAATTGTCTTGTTTCTACATTTTCGATTTTTAATTCAGCATTAAGAAAGAAAGTCTCTGTTTATTATACATAAAAATAATTTTACAAGGAACTGCTTGAGATCATCGTACTTCTCTTTTGCCATGGGTAAACGGGCCATTGTAGGAATTTGTCAGTTCAACTGGACGTTGTTCTTTTGTGTTTGTCTCTTTTATTTCTCCGAGTTGGAGACTCTCAATTTATACTAGAATCTTTATATTCTCCAAAAGAAGTGATTTTCAAACACTGTATTTCCCTTGTAGGGAAGGGGCATTTTTATATACATTGGTTTCAAAAATTACAACATGATTTTAACAGATCTTGAGTGCACTCAACGACCTTGAACTCCGATTCACTCCACTCCGATGGAACTTCTACGTAGCTTTTTTGGTCATTTAACCCCATATCTTTATCACGTTCAAGGTATGAATTACCTCTCATTGGAAATAATACCTTAAGACAATCATACCTTCTGTCTTCTTGACACCGAGGTCTTCTTGACCATGTCTTCTTGACACTGAGGTTGCGATGTGCATCACCGCACTGCTCCTGCTCGACATGGACTACCGTGGTTCTTCCATAATATTCAGGACTTACGTTGTTTTTCCCCTGGATACCTATTTTATAATGTCAATTTTATAGGGTCTAACGTGCAATTTTCACTTTTAACTTTCACTTTTTCGCAATCTTATACAGTGCAGTGCAGTAGTGCAGTAGTAAGTAATAATAACCTTTATTGGCATAATTAAAATAATTTCCATACAAAATATACATACAAAATAAAACAATAAAAAATAATAAAAAAAAGTTGTGAAACTAAAACCCCATTAAAAAGAAAATATAAATTTTACCACCCTATAAACCTATACTTCAACACCTGTACATCGAACATAAGCTCACAAAAAAAAAAAAAAAAAAAAAAACTAAACCGCAACACTCAAAAAACTACCCCGTCGCATCCGCTCTTTCCATGTTTTCACTCTGTGTAAAAACGACAGTCCCTTCCCGCTCTCGCCCATACACTCCCTCCAATCCTTTCCTCGCCTTCTCTCCTTGTCATTCCACTCCGCCATCGTGCATTCTTCCAACCAATGACTCCACATATCTTCCTTCAACCCACACACCAAACACCTTCTACTTTCCTCCTTCATCCAATGTCTCCTTTCACGCTCTTCATTGCCACACCTAAATCTCGCCAACACTGACTGGTCGTCCGACCCTTTACTTGTCCTCAAATAACCAGGAACACGGCCGTGCACTTGTATCTGACTGTAGCCTTGGTGATATTTACTAACCTCTATTTTCGATTGGCGCTCTTGGAAGTCCACTTCTAATAACCTCTCTTTTAGCATCCGTTTCCACTGAGCACCCGCACTTTTTTCCGTTTCCAACCCCTCCGATGATAACCCGCCTCTCTCATACAGTTTCCTTTTATTCAACCCCCAACCGCTCTCTCTTCTACCACTTAACCCCTCTTTATTCACTACTCGAAAGATTTCCTTTATTATCCTTTCATCTCCTAACCCATCCACCCTATACTCCAACTTTATCACTCTTTCCGCAGCTATTACCGCCACCTTACAAGCACTCACTTCCTGAAGCACAATGTGACCAGGCGTCGACCTTCAAGTTTCAACACTTTCTTATAAAACTTTAGCTGCACCCTTTCGATCTTGTCTTCCTCTTTCGTTCCCCTGACCTCGCATCCATACAGTAACAAGCTTCGCACACATGCCTTCCATATGGTCTCTGCTGCTCTAAAGTTTCCATCAAATTTCCTTTTCCAAACCTCCCAGATACGACCCGCCGCCACCCATGCCTTCTTTGTAACATACTCTATGTGTTCTTTATTACTGTATCCAGTCCCAAAGACATACCCCAAATACTTAAATTTACTAACTTCCTCTATTTCAGTACCCTGCCATTCAAACCTTTCTTTCTTATATCGCCCACCCCTTTTAAACCGAATCCATTTTGTTTTACCAACATTCACCCTTAAATCCCTCTTTTCGAAATACCTGCCGAGCCTTTCAATCACGTCCTTCATCTCACTAGCCGACTTTGCAAATACCACCATGTCATCCGCATATGCCAAGCTCCACACCTTCATTTTCCCAATCACCACTCCTCCAGCTTGCCCGGCCTGTAGAACCTTTTCCATATCCGCCACATACAGATTGAAAAGCGTTGGACTCAAAGGGCAGCCTTGTCTCAGGCCCTTCCTCACCTCAAAATAGTCCGATTCCCATTCATTCGCTACTACCTTACAGACAGTTTCCTCGTACAAATTCCTGATGTTCCTTCTTACACTCTCTGAGATACCTAGCTTGCCCAAACACTCGTCAAGTCTCCTTCTATTCACCGAGTCATATGCGGATTTCAAATCAATGAAAAGAGCAAACAGGCATCCCTTTTTTATTCCTTGGTCTATGATGACTCTCAAGGTCACCAGGTGTTCCACCGTGCTCCTTCCTTCTCTGAACCCCGCTTGTATTTCTGGCAAAAGCTTCCTTTCATTGATTTCCTTCCTCAAGCGACAATCCAGGATTTTAGCATATTTATACCAGGATTTAGAATATTTTGTATGAGGAGTTCATCAAAGTTATACCTCTATAATTTTCTAGCGCGTCCCTCGTTCCACTCTTAAACACCGGTTGAATTATCCCCACTTTCCAGCTGACTGGTATCCTTTTCTCTCCTCTCCCTATCCTTCTCAGTTCCTCCGTAAACTTCTCCTTACAGATTCCAGGTACTTCTTTCCACGCTTCATTTCCGAGCCCATCCAAACCTCCCGCTTTTCTTGGCTTTAGGGAATCAATCACCTCTGTCACGGTGATATCTTCGGCGAGCTCTTCCTGCTTTCTCTGTCGATCTCCTGAACTATCATCTCTTTCTGACCGCATCTCCACCCCTCCTAGCATCCTCATGAAGTGGTTTTGCCATTCTTCTATAGCAATGCTCTTGGGTAATCTTACCTTCCTTTTCCTATTCTCTCTCACGTATTTCCATAGCTCAGATTCCGTCTTGATTTCTCGAACCCGCTGCTTCTCCTTCTCCTCCCAAAGCTCCTTTTTCTTCTTCTCCATTGTTTACAATTCCGTTTTCGCTTCCAACACGTGCACTTTGAGCCCTTCTCCCTTTCTCCATTCTCTCATAGCTTCTCGAAACCTTTTCTTTGCGTTCCGCACTTCCCCGTCGTACCATGCTCGGCCTGGAAACGCTTCTTTGATTTTCTTTTTCACAAGTGCAGTTCCATTTTCTTTGCCATCATGTCTATATCCTCTATGGCGTTCCACTCTACCTCTTATAATTTCCTTCTGTATTCTTCTGTCGCCTCCTTATCCCATCTGGCCACCCATTTCTCCGCCTTAACATCTTTCTCCCTTTGCTGCTTCAACGACACCACTACCGGCATATGATCCGACTCACTTCTTATTCCGATTTCCATCAGTTTTATTTGCCGTCTCGCCGCATCATTTGTAATTATTAGGTCAATAACTGAGGTACCCATTGCACCCACAAACGTAAATTCTCCCCCCCAGTCGCCCTCAATACACCCATTCAAAATATCCCATTGGTTCTCTAACACCCACGCCAACCAAACATTTCCCTCTGCATTTTTAATTTTGTCTTTAGAATTCCTTCTTATCACATCACCCGTTTTATCCACCGTATTGCAGGTCACTCTTCTCCTATCCTAACATTCCAATCACCTCCTAGTAGCAAGTTGGTCGTTACCATATCTTCTAAATTCCTCTTTATACCCTCTTTAATTTTTTCCAGTCCCTTATTATTATAAACGGTTGCTATCTGCCACCACTCCCCCTCCAGTTCTACCTCCCTAAAAACTAGACCCTCCACCTCTTCTAGAATTCTCGCCGATTCCTTGTTGCCTCTTCTGACTCCTGTTATTATTCCCCCCTTTGCCCTTCCGTAGTCACTCTCTCTCCGTGCCGGTTGTATCCTCCAATTTTACTTCTTGGGGAGTCTCCCTTTACAGGCTTCCCATTCCTTCTCTTGAACCCAGGTCTCCACTAACCCAACTATTTCGAATTTCCTCAAGAATTCTATAAAAGACACGTCCACCTTATCCAATTTCTTACTGAGCCCTGCTACATTCCAAAACATTAGCTTTACATTTTCCTTTTCCGTTCCGTCGTTGTGTAACTGTCCCCTCTTTCTTTGGTCGTTTATTCGTTTTTTGCTACCTTGTCCCATGGTACCCAATTCCCATCTATTTCCATTCTTTGGTATCCTACTTTAATCTGGTGGCCCCTTTCCTTGAGTACATTTGCCTTCCTTAACAGTTCTTTCTGGATTCCTTTTTCCTTAGGGGAGAAATCATCTTGAATGAATACGTTTGTACCTCTAAGCTTGCGTTTGTTTCTCATTATGTCCTTTTTTACCTCCCAACTTTCTAATTTTAACATAATCGGGCCTTTACTTTCTCTATTATCCCTATTCGAGCCAAGCCTGTATGCACTCCCGAAACCTTCGTTTAAACCTAGCTTTTCCCGAAATATGTTCTTTGCCTTTTCCCGCCAATCTTCTCCTTCAATTCCATAAATAACAATGTTATTTCTTAATTCCCTCCTTAGTCTCCTCTCTTCCGTATCTTTTGGTTTAGCCAGCTCGTCTCTCATTGCCTGACGTTCCTCCTCCCACTTACTCTCGGTTCTTCTCTTCTCCTCCTTGACTGCCTCCGCTTCCTCCTCCAGTTTCGATAACTTATTCTTTATTTCCATATTCTCATCTCTTATTGACCTCAACTCTGAGGTCCTCCTTTCTCCAGTCCTTTTCTACTTCTTCCTCCTCCTTTTGTCTCTTCACCATTCTTTCCATTTTTTCCTCCAATCTTCTGTTTTCCCGTCTCATTTCCTCCAACTTCCTGTCTACCGTCGTGAACTCCTTTTTAATTTCTATTAACTCCTACAATATTATCTCAAAATGATCACTCTGACCTGCACTGCACTCCCCTCTTCCTTTACCTGACATCTGCTCTTCTTTCGACCTCTTAGCCGTCTGGATCGGTGATCGGTTTAGTTTAGCACATCTTTCAAACGGGTTCCTCGATTCACTGCCCGCTCTCGGCCTGCTCTCGCATTCGTCCATTCCCGCGAAGACACCTTACGCTGTTGAAGCCGGTCTTAGCTACAAATTCCGCTATCCCTCTCCAGATGCGCTTTGAAACGTTGCCTGGGCGCTTACCCTGTCGCGCCGCAACCACGCAAACACAACTTATCACCACGTGCGTAATGTTTTTAACACGCTTGCTGCGATAACGACTTACTTGCAACGAAGGTTTTCCCGACGACAATAACTGCCTGAACAAAATAGACAAACCACCCGCAGCCTTTCACTTCCCTCACGCTTAAAACACCCGCAATAGCAATTATTTTACCGAGCACTCTCACACACGTCCAGCACCCACGAATACTTAGACTGAATCCTGAATCTTTTTTTATTTTTTTTTTATTTTCCAAAGTGACTCCACTCAAAACGGAAGGACAGAGGGACCGCCAGCGATGGCATTACTGCCTCTGCCCACCCTTCGAATAAAAATACAACAGTATTTACACGAAAGTAAAAAAATAAAGCAACATATGCTATACAATAGCATTTACAATTGCAACAATTACAACACAAGTAATAAAAAAAACAAAAACAGAGACAAACAAAAAAAAAAACAAGAAAAAAACTCTACCGCCCTTGTTCCCACACAGGCAACTCCTTAGCCCGCATGACTGTGGCCGCGAATCGGCTTAAGGCCGCCCACACGCCCCGCCCCACCTCGCCGGCGAGGCCACCCGCCACGGCTTCGACCGTGACTTCCCGTTCCAGGGCCGACGCCAGGGCCTGTCGCTCCTTCTCCCAACGCGGACACGCCACGAGAGTGTGCTCCGCGTTGAATCCTGAATCTGAATCCTGAAGACTGAATAGACTGAATAGTGCAGTAGTAGTACAGTACAAATGGCAGTATCAGTTTAATATTAACAAAAAATGGACTTTCGTGGGTTTTCCCCTATACCCTTCAATTGTTTGATTCACATATGTAAAATTCCACTTGTTTTAAAACCGTTTTCTTAAATATTATATCTAGCCTACATTTGCTTAATATCGGTATTTTTTCATTTGTGTAAGTTAATAGAATGTCATTCGTTTTTTCAATATCCTGTAAATTGTAATTTATGGAACTTAAATATTTAGGCAATATTATATTTGTGTTAGCGCCTGTGTTCTTTTGTTTTTGCAAGCATTTGAAACATGATTTAATTTTCTACAATTGTTGCATATTTTGCCATATGCAGGACATTTATTAATATCATGATTTTTAACACATCTTTTGCAATTTATTAAATAATAATAAATAATAAACACTAGGTATAAGTTTCACAAATGTATTTATTTAACTCTTTATCGATTTTGGCTTCTTAGGCCTTCCTCAGGAGATTATGTACAATACAAAGATGTTACATGTTTATATACACTTTTTTATCATCTGTGAGGGAGAAGTGATTATTTTAGGAAATTCCTCATTCCAATTTTGCAGACAAAAGATTACATCATGAAAGTTGAAGAATTTATAGCCAATAGTGACATGGTAGAATTGAAGAAAGATCCAACCCAAAAATACCAACAAAACGTAAAAAACGCCCTAAAAACATAGAATTAACCTTTAATGTAAGTAAACTTAAATATGTATCTATGAACCCTAGCGCCCCCATTCTCTATGGCCTTCCAAAAATACACAAACCTAATATTCCTATCAGACCGGTAGTATATGTTCAAGCACCATCTTACAAATTAAGTAAATTATTAAGGAATATCATACCGGAAACCATAGATTTCAAATCTTCCAAAAGTATAAAAAACTCGCAAGACCTAATAAACAAAACAAAACATATTACGGTTCCTAGCAATGCCAAATTAAATGCCGTTAAGCCCGTTACTGGCGGAAATATTCATGAATAATCTGGAAGAAAATTTCTTTAATTTGGATAATAACTTAATCAAACTTATCAAATTTTGGTACAGATATGTAGACGATATTATCTGTTTATTCACAGGGTCAAATAGACAACTAGACCACTTGCTACAGCTGCTCAACAATATAAACCCATCTATCCAATTTACAATAGAAAAAGAAGTAAATCAACAAATAAATTTTCTTGACTTAACAATAAAAACTAACAAAACTACTTCGTCCTTAGAATTTAAAATATTTCGAAAACCGACTTATTCAGATGCTGTAATTCCTGCACACTCCAACCATCCTGAAAACATAAAAATGGCCTTTCACAGTCATATTCACCGACTATTAAATACCCCACTATCCAAAGCAAATTATAATCTAGAATTAAAAACCATCAAACAAATAATGGTTATTAAACCATTAAACAAATATGGTTATGATCCTGGTATCATAGATAAACTTATGTTCAGAAAGGAAAAGAAACGGATCTTAAACAAAATTTTCAAAAAATCAGAAAACGAAGAAATTAAACAAAATCGTAGATTAGGCTACATAGGTAACAGCAGCCGAAGAATAAGTTATGATCTAAATCAATGCAATATAACTTCAGCATTTTATAACAATTACACAAATAAAAACATATTAGTTAACAATAAACTAAATTCTATAGACCAAAATGAACGAAGTGGAATCTACCAAATAAAATGTAACGATTGCAATGCATCATATATAGGTCAAACAGGCAGGACATTTAATATTAGGTATAATGACCACATGAGATCCTACAAAAATTAAAAAAATCTAGCCAAACATTTGAATGAGTCTAATCATACCTGCTATAAAGAAAATCTACAAATTTTACATAACGTAGATAAGGGCCCGACAATGGATTTCCTAGAAACTTATGAAATTCAAAAAGTCATTATGAAAGGCGCAAACATCTTAAACGACCAGGTAGATTTAATCCATTCCAACGTCTGCAAAATCTTAATGAGGAATTTCCTAAAATAATCCCTTCTCCCTCACAGATGATAAAAAAGTGTATATAAACAAGAAACGTCTTTGTATTGTACATAATCTTCTGAAGAAGGCCTAAGAAGCCGAAATCGATAAAGAGTTAAATAAATACATTTGTGAAACTTATACCTAGTGTTTATTATTTATTATTATTTTAATAATGTTTCACCTAGTGCCTACAGCTGAATCTTTAAATTTTAGTTATTATATACTTATCTCTTGAATTTTGCCATGTGGCTGCGGAGCATGCAGAATCAGCTGATGGTGTTTTGTGTCGCCCATTGTAGTTCCTTTGAACCATCTCGACCCCTGTCACGTTGTCGGATGTCTCTCTTTGTACTTGCATTATTTTTAATAGTTTTCTTGAATGTTCCGTTACGATGCAGCATTCCACGACTTTCTGCAATGTTACGTTTTCGATTTGTAGTAGCTTCTTCCTTATGGCTGCGTCTTAAATTCCTATAATCACCATATTCGTCGTGAGCTCTGTTACCAATTCTCTTAATTCACATTGTTGTGAATGATTTTTTACGTCCCGTATGAATTCTTCTATTGTTGTATTATTTTGTCTTGCGGTGAAGAATTTGTATCTCTCATATGCCATTTTTTTTTTTAGGTATGAAGTAATCATCATTTTTTTTCTTAACTGCTGCTATTTTGTCCGCTTCCGTGTCCGTGAATTGAAATGCGTTGTAAATTTTGATTGCCTCTTCTCCTAGGAGATGTAATAATTGGGCACATTGTATTTTTTCATCCTTCTTGTCCAATTCCATCGCTGTTGAGTAAATTTTGAACTTCTGTTTCCATGCTTTCCAGATCTCGTCCATGTTTCCGGTTAGCTTTAGTGCGTTTAATCCACTCGAATCCATTTTATTTATTGTCATTTATTTACTTTTTTGCCTTATGTATGTAGGTCTTCACCTCAGCTTTACTTCTCCGTCCTAATTTTTCACTTATTTTTCTTAATTTATTTAGTTACGCCTCCATTCAGAGTCCGAGACTGCGCCATGTTATATGTTCAAAGTGGACTACGTTAGATGCGTTACCAAAGACGGTTGTGAGTAGACTCCATTTATTATATCGAAACATAATATAATTGATATAGGGGAACCCAGGGTAGAACGGGGTTCGGGGCGGAATGAAGTTCGACGTTTTTCAGTGTCAAGGAGGCGCTGCCAGCGAGCGGCAATAAGTAAAACTAGAACAACCTGTTACCGCTCAACTACGGCAGCCATTTCAGTCTGGTTTTTTTGAGCGTTCGTGCTTGAGATTTTCATTGTTTCATTTTTTACTCCTGTATTATAACTTTTAATGATTTTATAACTAAGGTAAGGTATAAATACTTGTTTACATTACAACTATAATTACTACATGCTTGAAGTACGTTTAATTGTCTTTCGTTTCGTGTAGTTAAATGTTTGTTTACGTATCTTCCTCGAGTTACTGGAACTCCCTAACCTCAATCGTGTTCCCGGGGCGGAACGGGTGGGGCGAAATGGGGTACCTTATTCTTTCGATTTCAAATTTCAGATGGTTCGAAATTATAAGAAAAAAACAACTAGGCAATCATGGTCTATCGAGGAAATGAATAATGCTATCGAGATGGTTATTTCTGGCCAATCTGGGTATTTGAAGGCTTCGAACCAATTTGATGTTCCCCAGTCTACTCTGGAAAGATACGTTCAAAAAAGAAGGGAAAACCCCTACTATAAAATTGATAAAATGGCTGGGAAATTTAAAAACATATTTACAGAAGAGCAGGAACTTGAGCTCGTTAACTACTTAAAAACAATGGAGGCTAGATTATTCGGTTTAACAATGAAAGACTTGCGTAGTTTAGCTTATGAGTTGGCTATAAGAAATGGCATTGGTCATAGATTTCAAAATGGAATCGCAGGCCAAGATTGGGCCAATGGATTCCTTAAGCGACATCCTACTTTATCTGTTCGCAAACCGGAAGCAACATCTGGTGCAAGAGCTATGGGCTTTAATAAAGTAGCTGTAGATATTTTTTTTTTCTTTTCTAACGATTTTAGTTGACAAGTTCAAACTAACGGCTTGTCAAATATTTAATTGCGATGAAACGGGTGTTTCAGTGAACCCCAAAAATCAATCAAAGATCATAGCTTGCAAGGGGAAACGTCAAGTCGGATCGTTAACATCCGCAGGAAGGGGCGAAACGGTAACCTGCCTTATTTTTATGTCGGCAAGCGGTAATTACATACCCCCAATGCTTATTTTTCCTCGAAAGAAGAAGCAGAAAGGATTTTAATTAAGATTATCACCAGGAGGTTGGGCTGAGGTGCATAGCACTGGATGGATGACTGCTGAGTTATTTCTCATATGGTTTCGAAAATTTGTGGAATTTTCTAAGGCATCAAAAGATTACCCGGTTCTTCTTATATTAGATGGCCATTCAACACATACCAAGAACCTTAAGGTTATAGACTACGCGAGGGAGAGTGGCGTTTCGTTGCTATGTCTACCACCACATTGCTCTCACATGATTCAGCCTCTTGATGTTTCTTTTATGAAGCCTTTAAGTCTTCATTACAGCAATGAGCTTCGAAAATGGCTACGAAGCAACCCGGGGAAAGCCGTAACTCTATTTCAAATATCAACGCTTTTTGGTTCAGCTTTTATCCAAAGCGCAACAGTGAAAACAGCTATCAATGGTTTCAAAGCTACAGGAATATGGCCAACTGACCAATCCATATTCACCGACGCCGATTTTCTCCCAGCAAGCACAACTGACATCAGACTTGGTAGTCCTTCAAGTGAAGAGGTGACCGTATCTGGAGCCGAACAGTCAGAATTGCCTTCGTGTAGCACACCGGCTGACGAGAATTCAGCCAACTCTAATGATGACACGCCGGCTAAGAAGGTCCGATTTAATGAGTCAAGTCTTGCCACTCCTGGGTGCTCGTGGATGACAACATCTAACATGACCTCTCATTTCATGTTTCACCTGAAATTCTTATGCCAATTCCAAAAGTTAAAGAAAGCTCGAAAAGGAAGAATCGGAAGAGGGAGAAGACCGCTGTCTTAACAGATTCCCCATACAAAAAAGAGTTAGAAGCCACTATTAAGGATAAAGACGGGAAAAAGTTAGCCAAATAAGAGAGAGCAAGAAAAAAACTATTTAAGAAAGAGAATAAAATTAAGAATGTAATAACCAAAGGAAAGTGCCTGAAGATAAGTGGAAAAAATAAGGAGCTGAAGAGAGAATAACCAAAGGAAAGTGCCTTTATGGGCACTTAAAACTAAATAAATAGAGCAAACTTTTATTTCTACATTTTCACTAGTTTTATAAGATTTTATAATTACTTTTCCTTACCACCCCTTTCTGCCCCACTACCGGGGCAGAACGAGGCAAATAACATATTTTTCTATTTTTGAAAAAAAAAATATTGTGTTTTTCTTTTCTTTCAATATCATTATATTTTTGAGATTATTACATTATAATCTGTTCATAGAAAAAATGTATTCTCTCTTAATTAACCCTTTCGTATTTTAAAAACGTATGTTTAACTTGGTACCCCGTTCTGCCCCGGGTTCCCCTACATATAAAAGGCAACCCAATATAGATAAGGCTGCATATATAACAATGGTCATACCGGAGAATGGGGAGAGTTCTTATGACGAATCCACACCACCGGAGACAATTGAACAAGCAAATTCTTCATTTTTGATTCCATTTTTTATGGCCCCTGGGTCCCAAACTTTTAAGATACATCCCCTCGCATGAGTAATAAAAAATATTGTTTGTAACACGGGCGAAATTGTTAATTTCCCTCTCGAGCGAATGTGCGAATTTCGCTCTCGTGAAAAATTGACAATCTTTCGCCCTAGTTACAAAATAAACATACTAATTATCATACTCAATCATCTATAAAAATTCTAATTTTCTATTGAATTAATCAATAACTCAACAAAGTAAATTTATTTGATTGGAACAAAACACGTTTGTGTAATTTTATTCTTTAAAATTAGATACATTTCGAAATTTGTAGATTATTGTTTTATACGGAAATTTGAATATAATTTTAATAGTGTCAAATTAATTTGTTCAATTAAGCTAATGGAATCACAGCCGAATTTAACAGAATGCTCACATTTAATTGTTTGTTGACCTAGTCAGTCAAAATAGACTGCATGTTAAGATTTTTGTTATTGAACAAAATATAAATAATACTTATAATTAAGAAATTGAATCTGTTACTTACTATCTTGTAAAATTAAATGTAATATGGTTTATTAAACGGTTAAAGTCTAGAAAAAAACATGCACAACTAAAGTAGGTAATTTGGATAAATAAAAATAATTTGAATAAAAATGTTTTTTTACCTTTTAAGATTTTTATCACGTTGTGCAATTTGCAATTGCAATTATTTTCAAACAAACATGGAGTAGGATTAAACAAATTCCATAAACAAACGCATTTTAAATATTGTTTAAAGAAATAAAATTAGATGGTAAATAGGAAGACATTTAGACAAAATGAGGTTTTAAGCACTGGTTTTTATCAGACTTTGTTAAAAATCGGGGGTTGGGTCATAACCTATAATATGGGAAGTAAATCGAAGATACAATTACACTGAAATCCAGTTTTCATACCGTATTTTTTTTCGCGCCGAATCAAAAAGATTCAGTTATCAATTAAATAGTTAGGATAAGATTATAAATTAACAAATTAGTTGTTTACATCGAGTTTTTGTAGGTCGAACGAATATTATCTGCGATACATTTCAGAGCGCACACGCGAACCGACCGCCGGCGCCGAGTGGATTAATAAAACCTTCTCGCTGAACCCCTAACATTTTGCTAAAAAATATTTCAATAAAAAGAAATAACGAGTTTAATATAATCTGTGGCGATGTTGAGATTATTCTAGAACAGGAGTGGGCGGGCAAATCTTTTGGAAGTCGGCAGTTCTAGGGTTTGTGGTGCCCAGATGCAAATATTGTTAAGGCGCTCTTCTTAATGAATTTACTTGAACATACATGAGTGCTTATAAGTATATTACATAATATTTTTAAGTTGTAAATTGTACACATACATATAATAATATATCGTCGGTCCAGATGAACAGGGTATTAATTCAAAAAAGCCTATATTTCCATTTCTGTAAATAATTAGTTAACCTCACCTATATATCTTTTAAACTAACTTTATTTATAACGTTTTTGTTCACTTCATGACTGTCAATTTTGCTTCATGACTGGCAATTACTGAGAAAAAATAGAAATTCTACAGCAAAGGACATAATAAATAATACCTTTTTACACAAAAAATACTTATAAACCAGAGTAGTAACTAGAAAATTATATTTTCTTAAAAATGCAATTTTCGGGTCTATGTTCGACCTTTTGATTATTTTTTTAAGACATTATTTTAACATAATGTTTATTTTGCTATACCATCCTATTTTTTCATGATTTGTTAATTCATTTAGTAATGTTTAAGGAGCATTCATAATACCTCCATGTCCCACAAAGATTAAGAATTAATTTTCAAAATAATACAAAATAAAAACAGAATTTTCATTATTAAATGTTTATTTATTTAAAAAAATCACATGAAAAATACTAATTTATACTAATTTATAACAGTTTTTGTATGGTTACTTATAATAAACATTATTTATAATTAAATGTTGCCAACATTACAACAATTTCACTTACCTTACTAATCGCAGGTATTCAACTAGGATTAAAGGAACCAAAATAAAAATAATCATAATGAAATCTAAGTTAATCATCACAAAATCTTATACTAAAGCGCAGATTAAGACTTAAGGCGGAGTGCCCACTACCTCATCAGTTTTTTCTAAATTCTGACTTTATTTTTTAAAATATATAAACAATTCTTTTTTTAATTCTTACAAAAAAATAAAAGTCACACCGTAATATAGTGTTTTCCTATTTTCGAAAATATATGTAAAGAGAAAATAAAACATGTAATTATAAAACTATCGAAAAATTAACGAAAGAGTTAACAAAATATTTGCAAAATTAAACCCATGATTTAGAATATAAAATGAATGCTGCAAAACTGATTGTTGGAGAAATTTTAAAGTGAAACATGATACAGTTTAGGCCAGGAGGCGGGTTTCCGCCTGCGCATATGAGATTTATCGGTTCCTAAAACTCTAAAAGAGACACATAGACAAGGGTTTTACGATCGCCATTCATAGTTTAGTGTAGTGTTCTTCAACCGGTGTTCCATGGAACCCTAGGGTTCCACTAAAACATACAGGGGTTCCGCGAATCAATGAGAATCAATTCGAGTTTCATATTGGTTTCAAGTCTTACAAATGCAAACGTTAGTAAGTTAATTATGTTATAATAAGTTTTGGTTTAACTTATCCTAAAATCCTTTAGAACTATAATGCAGAATTGACTTAAAACTGGGAAATTGGAATCAAAGAGAGGCTTCTTGCTCTCTGGAAAATTTCACCAGTTTTCCGGCAACATTGGAGCTGACGGATAATATTGAAGAAGACAATAAATCAGGATCTACTAGCCGAAAAATACGAAAGTATGATGAAGATTATTTGAATTTTGGATTTACCTGGATTTGTTATAAAAATGAGCCAAATGGGTTTTGTGTGGTATGTGAGCAAGTAGTCAACAACAGCAGTTTAAATCCGGAAACTTAAAGCGTCATTTGGAAAATAAACATCCGACTTTAAACGGTAAAAGCGAATATTTAAAATGGAAATGTCTTGAACTACAGCAGAAAAAGAATGCGTTTGAAAGGTATGTTCGTGATGATAATAAAAATGTTGTAAAAGCATCTTATTTAGTTAGTTTGCGCGAAGCTCATAAGATTGCAGGAAAATTAATTCGATTAAAATTAAATCGGTGTAAAAATTGCAAACAAAATCGACCTCGTCCCATTGTCTGATACGATTTCTTGACGAATTAAAGATATGTCAGATTACTGCGATGTGAAACTAGTAAATCGTTTGAAAAATCCTAAAGATGGATTCACTCTGCAAATGTACGAATCTACAGATGTTGCTGGATTAGCAATTTTGTTACTTTTCGTGAGAAACTTACACGAATCCAATTTTCAGGAAGATATGCTTTTTTGCGCAAATCTCTGCCAACTTAAACAACCGGTGAAGAAATATTTAATTTACTTAATGCATATTTTGAAAAACATTCAATTTCTTGGAATTTATGTCATCATATATGCACTGGTGCAGCTAAAACTATGTATAAAGCACGTTTAAAGAAACTAGTTTCAGAGATCAAGGCCAGCCATTGCTGTCTTCATTGTCATGCTCTCTCTGTTAAACGGACACCAAAAGCATTGCAGAAGTTCTCAATGATGCCCTTAAGATGGTTAATTTTATCAAAATCCAGACCCCTAAATACCAGGGTATTTGCCCTATTGTACGATGATCTGGGAAACTCACATAAAAATCTCCTACTTCCTACTGAAATAAGATGAAAATCGAATATTTTTATCTGAACGTGAATTTTCTGGAAAACTTAATGACACTAATTGCCTTCAAAATCTAGCCTTCCTTGCAGATATATTTTCGTAAATGAACGAATTTAATCTTTCACTTCAAGTACCAAATACTGCTGTTTTCAAGGTCAATAGCAAAGTAAACTCAATCAAATCGAAAATCAAGCATTGAGAGGAATGCATCACCAAAAGTAATACAGAATGTTTTTCTAATTTAAATAATTTCCTAGCAAACAATAAGATCGCATTCGGCCAAAATTTAAAAATTAATATTTTGGAACATTTAACGGATTGCAAAAGACATTTTTCGAATATTTCCTCACTGTTGCAATAATTTAAGTTAAATCGAAAATCCTTTTATCTATTTTGCTCGCCGAGTGCGATACAATTTTCTCAATATGTATCGGCGATTTTTTATTTAGAAATGGCATAAAAGGGCGCAAAGTAGAAAAAATACTATAAAAAACTCCTTCTTAAGGCGTTTTTCAGCACTTGTTCATGAGCTGTTATGTTATACTTGTCCAAACTTGGACAGGTGCTGTAAAATTGCGCTTACTGAACTCATCCCTTAATACACTATTAATGAATGTTGTCATGTGGATACCTTGCCAATTAACTGCATTACAATTTACATTTGGTCCGGATGGCATTGGCCCGTTTTGGATAAAATTAAGGGAAGGAAGAAATATCCGGAAATTTCCAAACGCGCTGTTAACGAATTGATGCCTTTCGAAACAACCTATCCCTGTGAGAAATCCTTTTCTACATACGTCGCTACAAAAACTAAGTATGGAAATCGATCCAACCAGGTATTGATAAATTATGCAGTCATAAACAAACACAACGAAGTCATTAATTTTTTTAAGATTTTTTTCTTTTGATATAATTTCATTTCTATGTATGTATAGTACAAATATTTTATTGTTATATATATATATATGTTATATAAATATATATATATATATATATATATATATATATATATATATATATATATATATATATATATATATATATATGTATATATTAAGTTATAATTTTGTTTAAATATATATGAGACAAAAATTTTATAAGAAATGCAGGGGGGAACCTTGTTCATAACATGTAATGCGATTCCCCCCTTAATCAAAGTGCTACTAAACAGAGGGTTCCATTAAAAGAAAATTCTCAAAAAAGGGTTCCGCGGGACTACAAAAGTTGAAGAACACTGGTTTAGTGAGTGCATTTTGCTAACAATTATATTTGACAATATGTGATAAACAAGGAAGACGTTATAAACGAAAAAGTATTCGCCTGAGAATGAAACAGTAAAAATAAATTTTAATAATTATGAAACTATTTAAATATTTTGAATGTTATTGACTTTTTGAATTGTCAAAAGCAGCATTTGCTTATCTTCTTTTATAACGTTTTTGAGAAAATTCTTTTAAAAAAGTAACGTTTATTTTTCTCAGAAGTGCACGCGCTCTTTTACACCCGCCTTTGAGGTAGGGTACAAGATGCGTTTTTTTAATTCCTGTCCTCAAAAAAAAATGTAGAAAAAAAAACGCATTTTGTACTCAAAGGTGGTGTGGAAAGGAGTGCACGTATTATGAAAAAATAAACGTTACAACTTTTTGAATCTAATTTTCTAAATAACAACGTTAGTCTTACGAAAAAAATAAAATATGTTTTTTGTAGGCAATTTCCTAAGTTACAAATTTGATAACCAGTATTTTTTGATAAAAGTTTCGTTTAGCGATATTTTTGAGAAAAACCGTTTATCTTGACCTTTGACCCCGCGTAACATTTTTAGCGGCGCATGTATCGACGGGGATTTTTGGGATATTGTTTAGAACCACAAATGGAAGCTTCATGCAAAAATTCAGCTTTCCCTTAATTTTTCTAAATGCAATGTCTTTATTCCCTGTATTAGTATTAGAGGCGTATTTTTTCCGATTTCGCTCCACTATAAGTAGCATAATTATAATCATATATCAATCATCACATATCGCATTTCAGTTCGTCCACAGAATCATTACATTTTGAAAATCAGAATCCACTAGATGAGAGTTTCGAGATTTTCTTGTAACATATCAGATATGACTCTATTATCTGAAAAACAAAAGGGTCTAATTAGTAATTATATTCTCAAGTGCAAAATGTGTGGCATCGTAAAATAAGTTTCTACAGATAGCGTAAATGAAAACAGTGATGATCTAAACGTAAATACTGCAGCAGTTTTTGCTATGATTTCTACCGGCTGCGATAATTCTCAATTGACCCAACAACATGGTATCATGAATATTCCTCAAATGTCACGAAGGAAATATATGAAAAATTATGATAAAGTTGCAAGTTCCATTTTTGAATCTTCTCAGAAAACATTTGAGGAAGCAGCAGCATTTGAAGAAGCCAGATTGGCGCGAGAAGCAGAAGATGTTGACGATGATGGCCTCCCTTTAATTACTGTGATAACCGATGGAGCTTGATGCAAGAGATCGTACAAGACCAATTATGACGCATCGTCAGAAGTGGTAAACAGGGTCAATAAGTATAAATATAAAATTTGATGCTACTTAATTTTTGCAGGCTTCTATTGTTGGAGCTAAATCTGGAAAGTTACTTTTTGTCGCTGTGAGAAACAAGTACTGTCCTATTTGCGAACGTACTGAAGTAAAACAATTAGAACCAAGAGAACACAAATGTTTCAAAAATTGGTCTGGCTCGTCAACAGGTATCGAAGCGGATATAATTCTGGAAGGATTCAAATGTAGTGAAGAAATGCTTGGACTTAAATACGTGAGGATAGTTGGTGATGGTGATAGCAGTGTATTCCGAAAAATTTGTCAGGAAAAACCATATGGAAACAAAAGTTTGGTTAAAAAAGTTGAATGCACCAATCACCTACTAAGAAATTTTTGTTGTAAAGTTAATGATCTTACTACCAAACGTGTTAGCTCATCCAAAAGGAAAATTGTTAGTCCGCGATTGAGACAGTTATTAAAATCGAACTTATTAAGACTTAGAACAGGAATTAAAAAAGCAGTCGATCAAAGAAAAAAAGAAGCAGGAACAATGACAGAACTAATAGTCTGTTTAAGTAGAGATATTAAAAACTGTCCAAAACATGTTTTTGGTGATCACTTAGAATGTGATAAATACTTTTGCAGTGGCTCAAAAGCAAATGAAGTTAATTTTGTACCTCTGTTGAAAGAGTGTGGATTATTTGAAGATATTTCAACATGCTGTAACAGATTAGTTCAAAATGCTTACAGTTTACTTTTGAATATGAATAATAATGCAGCAGAGGCATATAATTCCATAGTTTCAAAATTTGTAGGAGGAAAAAGAATTAATTTTGCAATGAATGGTGGTTACGAAGTTAGATGTAAAGCTGCAAGCATATGTTATAATGAAAGCGAGCAATATTACCGGATAATTCATAAAAATATTACCAATAAAAGTCCTGGAAGACACACCCAGTTATTTATAGAAAAATTATAAAAAAGCGAATAAGTAGGAATGCACGAAAAGTACTCTTCCCATCAAAATTTTCCCGCAAAAGAACATGTAATAACGGTCCCGATAAGGATTATGGACATGTGAGTGATGATGAAGAAATCCCCTTAGAACATGTTGAGGAAAGTAAGTTCAAAATTTTAAGTGCACTTAATAAAACCAAAGAGCAAATTGAAGAAATTGTAAAAATAACAATCGGACAAGATGGAAATCCTTTGTGGCACGAAGAAGAAGAAGAAGAAGTATGCAAACAAAGATCGACGACAGACCCCAAAAAGTTGTGAAAAAGAATTGTTGATTCAGCATTTTTTGGAAATGCGTCTACAAAATGGGGAAAAGATCATGAACCAATAGCTAAAGAAGCTTTCGAAGAGACGTATTCAAAAAAAATTAAAGATTGCGGTTTATATATTTCCGAAACACATCCATTCTTGGCCGCTAGTCCAGATGGAATTATTGAATCGGAAGATGCCATCATTGAAATAAAATGTCCACACAAAGTAGCAGTGTTGGGGTTAATAACTCCTGCGGAAGCCGTCGGAAACAAAAAAATTGATTTATTAAGAGATGGAGAAAACATAAAACTAAAAAGGACTCATAACTATTACTACAAGGCAGTGTTGGGCATAATTCAATTAATTTTTTAATTGTAGAATCAAACAATTACAATTTTAATTGCAATTAAATCAATTGCAATTAATTTAATTGAATTAACTGTTTAATTGTGAGATGCAATTGAAATCAATTGCAATTAAATCCATTAATTGAGGTTTACAATTAATTTAATTGCAATTAAAATTTTAATTGTTAGTTACAATTAAGTTAATCATCAATTGTTTATTATTACAATTAACAATTAATACTATTTGATGAATGTAAAAACTTTTCCCTCTTGTCACCGTGTATCCCTCCCTTGTAACCGTGCTTTCCCGCATTGTGCCAAATAAAATAATTTCCATTATTGTAAATAATCTAAATAGTTGGGAAAGATGATTCGTTCTGGACCCTCCACTTCCGGCCCCCCTCCTCGCTCCCACTTGCGGTTAACACCCCACTTCCGGTTCCCACCTCCACTTCCGGTTCACACTCACACTTTCGGTTTCCATTTACACTTCCGGTTCCCACCCCACTTCCAGAACCGGAAGTGAGATCCGGAACTTTGAAAATTTTTGCAACCGGAAATGGGGGTTGGTAACCGGAAGTGGTGAAAATTTTGGAACCGGAAGTGGAGGTGGGAACCGGAAGAGGGTGTGAAACAGAAGCTGGGGTGGAAACCGGAAGTGGTTGGGAACCGGAAGTGGGTGGGAACCGGAAGTGGGTGTGAACCGGAAGTGGGTGACAACCGGAAGTGGGGGGGCGATGGTAAGGGACCGGAAGTGGTCTATTTCCTTACGTCCGGTTCTCACCCCCACTTCCGGTTCCCAATTTTGGTTCGTGAACCGGAAGTGGGTGGGTACCGGAAGTGTGAGTGGGAACCGGAAGTGTGAGTGTGAACCGGAAGTGGGGGTGGGAACCGGAAGTGGGGTAGGAAACGGAAGTGGGAGCGAGGTTGAGTGCCGGAAGTGGAGGTGGAGGGTCCCGAACGAACCATCTTTCCCAACTATTTAGATTATTTACAATATTGGAAATTATTTTATTTGGCACAATGCGGGAAAGTACGGCTACAATGCGGGAAAGTGACTTTACCGCATTGCAGTCGGACTTTGCAACATAGTGAGTAAAATTCTAGTTTCGCTTGATGTATACACGATGTCAAAGCTAGCTTTACAATTCAGGAGGCCAAAAAATAATTTCCAATGTTGTAAATAATCTAAATAGTTGGGAAAGATGGTTCGTTTTGGACCCTCCACTTCCGGCCCCCAACCTCGCTCCCACTTCCGATTCCCACACCACTTCCGGTTCTCACCCCCACTTCTGGTTCACACTCACACTTCCGGTTCCCACTCAGACTTCCGGTTCCCACTCAAACTTCCCGTTCCCACACCACTTCCGGTTCCAGAACCGGAAGTGGGGGGGGGGGACCGGAAGCAGGGTGAGGCCCGGAAGTTGAAGCGGAGGGTCTATTTGTTTCTTAAATAATAATTGTCGGCCAAAAAAATTATACAAATTTCGTGCGGAAACGATTTTACAGCGCTCCAGCTAATGCGGAACTTGCCCTTCGGGCTCGTTTCCCAAACGAGCTGTCGCGTTGTAAAATCAAACTTTCCACACTCTAATGTAAATAACTATTTCAGTTACGCATTATGGCAAGTGATAGATTGGAGTATAATAAACATCTTCTAACCGACATTTATTAATTGTTAATTGTAATTGTAAAAGTGCATCAATCAATTAACAATTAATCAATTGTAATTGCAAAATTTTACAATTAACAATTAATTAATTGTTAATTGTGATATATTGCAATTACAATTAATTATTTTAATTGTTAGTTGCAATTAAATCTCGCAATTTAATTGTTAATTGTTTTCACAATTAATTTTTGCCCAACTATGCTACCAGGTACAGGGTCAGCTGGCAATTACAAGTAAGTCACACTGCTATTTTGTCGTGTGGACTCTAAATGGGATAGCATATGAGAAGGTAATTTAAAAAAAAAATTACTGAGGGGTTCGCTATGACAGCGAGTTACACTTAGCCGTTGGCCAGTTATTAATATTTTTCTTTCAGATCGTTAGGGACGACGAGTTTTGGTCATCAAAAATTTTACCGAAAGTCACAAAAATGTTTATGGAAGTAATGCTTCCAATACTTGCCAGAAACGAAGTAAAGTAATAATAAAAAAAACGGGATTAAAATAGTGAATGCCGAATATGACTTTTCCAATTTTTTAAAACGGTGAAAATTTTTGGTGACAACTCTTTCGGTGACAGACCGTTACGGTCTAAATTCTATGATCTGTATTAGGACTAAGTTGTGCTATATATTACCTAAATAAATATGTAATCTGGTAAATTTATATTCATTTATAAATATATTTGTTAATTTTGTATATGAGTTGCTTATTTCCAAAACACGACCTGAAAGTTTTGAATCGTCTGTCAGAACACGCGAAAAGCTATATTTTCTATCTCAGCTGATATTTTCTCAGCTGTTTATAGGTCGCGTTTTGGAAATAAGCAACTCATATAATGTCAGTTCGTCGGCAGCCAATCGAGTCAATGAAGATAGGACTCAATGCTAACCCGCGGTCCGATGTACAGTTTCTCTCTTTCTAAAGTACTGTAACTATTCTTTTTTTCGGAACATATTTCTATATAAGTTGTTCAAGAGCAATATTTATAAAACTGGTTTGTTTCGACGATTTTCCGAAAACAATTTTACCTCTTTGAAATCAGTATCAGAGTAAGGTGTTTTATAAAAAAATTGTGTTTGTTTTCTGCCGACACTTTAATGACCTTCATTTCTGTTATTTTTACAGGCCCATTGTCGGTATTTTTGGGTGCTAATCTCTTACATAACTTGTTAGACATTTTAATATAGACGCTTTAATACAAAGAAAAAACAATTAAATGCAAATTCGTTCCAAACAAAGGGCTGGCCAGTTACTTTGGCAGTACGTATTAAAGAATAATATTGGTCTGCTGAATAAATTGGACCAGATTTAAGTGATGCCTTTATTTTTCTTTCAATAAGAGAGTGGGCCGTATCTCCCCCATGTTGACTTTGCCCTTGAATTAAAAATTTGTGAGTTATTGATTAAATTACAGGAAATTTTGACAAAGCATACAGATAAGCATGTAACATAAATTTATTTGTTTGTTGTCCGCAGGAATTATCACTGTAAATTACAACGTGGAACGGTTGTGATGCATTGCTAGCCAGTTTTTGTAGGTACTTCCAGACACAAGTTGCAATTTCATTCAGACCTCTGTGACCATCGCCTTCATGCCATGCGTAACATTCTACTTGCTTAGTTTTTAGATTGTAAATTCAAAACGTTTAATTTAGATAAGTAGAAGAAGGTAGATACGTCACCTCGGGTACAAGGCATGATACGTCACCTCGGGGGCGGCTTGCAAATCGTATACCGGCACAATTACATTACCCTGTCCGTTTTTGTCTGCATACTTTTCGCACCTTGAAAGTTCTTGAAAAAAAACCTATTAAGTCTCGTATACATTTTTTTTTTTTGGTCAGTGGAAGCCAATATTAAATTCATTGTTAAAAATACTGTAATAGGCTAAATAGTTTTCAAACGGTTTATTAAGGGTTTTGCAATCATTTACATAATTACGATGATATTCAGCCAACGATCTCCTGCCGTCAATATAACTTTTTGATGTAGTACTACGACAGTATATAGTAATATGATTATGTATAGTAATATGATTACGTATTTCTAATTTTATTGTTTCTGGAATTTTAAGGTGATTTCCATGCTTACCCCTCAAATCTTCTGTTATCACATTACTTATATTTTGATCATTCTTTATCAGTGCATTTTTAATAACTTTATAGTTAATGCATAATGTATTTTTGCATAATACCTTGAGTAGACATATCGAAGGTCCCATTATGAGAAACTAATACGGATTCTCCCTCTCTTGGATCAGGTGGTTTAACAGCATTTCTGATTATATACTTCTGTATATAATCTAAGGTAAGCTAGGTAAGGTAAAGGTAAGTAAGGTAAAAAAATAAAGTAAGTCTTTGCAAAATCATTCTGTAAAATGAAAACTTCAAGTAGTTTAATAGAAAAGAGTTCTTTCCATAATTAATTCAAACAAACACACCACAAATTATGTTAATTATTAATTATGTAAATTATTAACACATTTTAGTTTTAATACTATTATTTTTTGTTTTTTTCTAAACAATAAAGGATCATAACTCATAACCAAAACAAACGCTCAAAATCTTTTTTTTTTTAATTTACATAATATTATTTACGATTATTACTTTTTCATCGAGAAAGAATTGCAATAAATTCAAAAAAACTTGGTAGTATCTCAAATTAGTTCTTTAAACTAGAAACACCCGTTACTAACCAAACAACTTTTCGTAAAGAAGGTATTAACTAAAATTATTACTCTATTTCACAAAATAATAGTATTCAAACAGAACTCACCTTTTAATGAATACAGCGTTTATCAAGGTTAAAACTGTCTATCGCAAACGAACGACTTCCTTTCACCCCAACTCCGCGAGTATGATTGAATACGACAGTGTTGTTCAAACGGACGTTCAAAAAAGTGCGAAAAAGACGAAGATACTACCCTGCACCCTCGCCAATCTGACGTTATATCGCTATGCAACCACGTTCGTTAAAAATATCGCATGATTTTTAGTAGGCCTGAATTTTTAGGTTAAAAATCTTAAATTTTGAGTTAATACCCTGTTCATCCAAACGAACGATATGTATACTTATATACGATATATATATATATATATATATATATATATATATATATATATATATATATATATATATATATATATATATATATAGTACAAAAATAAAAGACAATGTACACATTAACCGTTTTTTTTTTCTTCGAAATAATAGCGAGCCGATTGTTCAAAATTTGGCAGCCCAACAACAAAATAATTATTGACAAAAAACCGATAAATTACAAATTTAACATACTATGTTATGTATATGCATAATTAATTAATTTATGTAGAGTCTATATGCCTTGTTCATTCGCAAAAACATCATTATTGCCCTTTTCTTACCCTTGTTTCTGTTGCTAACCTATGATTCTGGTTCATCCAAGATGTAACAAAAGGAATGGCATCGAAATTTGCTATTGGTTTCCCCAATAAATATATTGTCATTAGCTATATGTTCATTAGAGTAATGGCTTGATCACACGTAACGAGTACAGTGGCGAGACAGTAAAATGTCACTCGGCGAGGGGGTTGAGTGGTCGAGTAGGTGTTCACACGCTTTAATTTTTTTGCCGGGTGAGTCAGTCAGTGATCATGATGGATAGTAAAAGGTTAATTCAAAAATGCACTAAGATGCTTATACCTCATTTAATTGAGGAGTTAAACGAATTGTTGCGAAACGATAAGAAGCGCTCGACGGTGCGATTTTTTCAAGAAACCTATAAAAACGGCAAAAGTTGGGACTGAAATTTTTCGACAAATTTCTTGACGGATTTTTAAAACGGTTTTCCCAGAAACAAAATATACCGAAATGTTCGTTATTTTTTTGCCGATTCTTTTCATTTATGACTTTTAGCAAGACGTTCAACTTTTTGTAAATTAAAATTAAAGTTTTTTTGCAAATTAAAAATTCTTGAGAAACTAATTTCCACCTCCGACGCTCAGTTAAAAGACAAGACGAGGAGAGTACTTGTTCAGACATGCCGAGTGGGACAGCGAGTCAGTAGCGGCAGGAGGGGGGGCAGCCATTCGGCCCGCTTTTGGCCTAGTAAATAGAAAGGGGTCCAAGTGACTGTCTCCCCGTTTTACTGGGCCGAGCACTCTGCCGTGTACTCGGTGGCATGTTTACACGTACCGAGTGCTCGGCCGAGTTTACTGTCTCGCCACTCTACTCGTTAGGTGTGATCAAGGCATAAGGCTGCTTCTTAATTTTGATGCAATGAAATTCATAAGGCTAAAACCTCTCTCATCTTCTGAACTGCTAATAGAAATTGTGCTTGATATTTTTTCAGCCCTTAAAATTGAATTAGGTAACTGAACATTTTTCAGTTGTATGTTTACGTCTATAAAGTCACGAACATCATTAATATCTACTAGAAACTTTAACGTTTCACATAATTTGCTAACCATTTCTTCACCTTCTAGCCATGGTGACATAATTTTATCTAATGACCAGGTAGAAGGATGTAAAATCTCGAAGAGTTACAAAAAAATTTCATAGTTATCAGGGTCATTGTTCGTTCTCATTCTTATCTTCATTCATATTTATATGACTAGCCGATAAAAGTCTTGCTTTCATATTCTTTGCCACACTATCTAATAATTGCTGCCTGGGTAGAGCTATAAATTTATTATTGTAATCAAATGATATTCATAGACTCATTTGATGAAATTAAATTTGGAACTTGTTTTTCGTAGACACCAAAATTATCATTCTTGTGTAGTTCTATAGCTCTTATTGAACGCTTAATTAATTGATCAGATTTAGATATCGTAATTTTTCTTGATTGTAGCGCATTGGATAGTATTGACAATTCTTTTAACACTGAGATATCTATCATTAAAGCTAAATCTTCAATAAAATGTGTATTACCTAATCTTTTGGCCATTCCTGAATTTGATTTGGACTGGATGAAATGTTTATACAACGCAGGGTATGCTCGCCACACAGCAGTAGCTGCTCGTAAGCTACAGGACGCCCAACGAGGTCCAAAAACGCGACCATTTTTTATTATTTCTAGGTTCAAATCGTTAGAAATAATTTCCAATTCGGCTCGGTTTATATTTGACTGACGATATATCGCATATATTTTGTCTAAAAATATTTTAAAATGATTTACTTGTCTAATTTCGCTTATGGAATCATATAGTGCCAATTGCAATCGGTGATTCAAACAATGCCACACGATTATATTTTGACACATTTCAGTTAATTTTGTGGCTACTACAGATTTTATTTTATTATTAAGATTTTATTATATAAAGGAAAAAAATATTAAAAAAATAAAGTTTCAACAAGTAACGAAGGAAATAATAAAGCGGGCGATACCATGTACAGTATGCCGAAAGCTTCACAACTTGTGACTCACTCACCAGCAAGAGCCAAGCACTCCGAATGTTACGTACGCACGTGTGAAGTGTGTTGCGCACATGATATGTTTGAGAGTTTGTGGCACATCGGAGCGAAGTTATTTTTATTTATTATGCATATTATGCCTATTTTGCATAAACATACAAACTATTAAAATGGCTTATTTTTTTTGTTTTATGGGTAATTTAACAAGCGGCTCGCCGAGTTTCAAAAATTTGAACAACCGGCTCGCGCGAGCCGGACCGAGCCGGTTCCAGCCCACCCCTGCTTATATTTATGAATTAATATAAGCAGGGGTGGGCTGGATATACGATATACGGGTGGGCAGTCATAAAAAAATGAAATAACAGGATGCTTGTACTAAATTTATTTTTCCTGCTTCCAGTGATGTAAATTTTTCTATAATTGGGTTGTTGAATAAAAAAAATTATCGATTTTTTTTATGTATTTTAAAACCTTATTATTTATAATAAGGTTTTAAATTACATTCGGATGTGCGATACGAAAAAGTTTAAAAAAAAATTCAATTAATTATAAACAATTTAAAAGAGATAACATTTTGAAAATAATCACGTGACTCCAAACGCGGAATAATTTGTTTGTAACGTCGTAAGTGAGAAACTTCAATCTAACATTCATCATAATCATTCTTTATAAAATCGTCGTTTTAAGATTTTTTCGGCGCACTGCTTAAAACCATTAGTTTCGACGTTTAACAATGTGGGACATGTAAAAACATTTTTTGAGTAGTTCTTTTTGTAGTACTCCACACGATGGTACGAAACAAGCACGATAACTTTTAATATTTGACTTTTAATATTTGACATGTCTACTACAACTACTGTATCAACAAAGTGATGGACGGGTAGAAATTACATATTTTACGTCACCCTTACGCAGAAACGGTAACAGGCTTGTTTTCGCTACCGAGTTCAAAAATATATTTTCAATTTGCTATAACTTTTTAATTTCAACGAAAAAATAAACAAAAAATTGTTTTCTTATAAAACTTAAATATGAGCTTTCGATTTATAACAAAAAAAATTATTCAAATACCCAATTATAGACATGAATTTAAAAATTCACGAATATGTTTTAACCACTAATTAACTTGTGAAGGTCATTTTCAAGTGGATTACAAATTCATGAGATTTAATATATACCAATAGTTTTGGTGGGGAGGGGAGGTGTCTGTTTGTAGTTGAGGACTTACCCGGAGACGATTGCGTTAGATTAAAAAGTTGAGAAAAGAGTAGGTCGGTTTGCTTGTTAAGGAGAAACTGATGGATTGTAGCATTCTTTGAAAATTTCGAATGAACCCAGGAGATTAATGCATTTGTTGCAATTATGTAAGATTTTTAGATTATCTATTTAGGGGAATTTATTATTATATTCTAGACTAGACATTGGTTACAAAATGAACATGTTTTTTTTAAGACGAAAGGCAGAGATGTTCTGAAAATATGAGTTGAAATACTTCGTCCTGTCTAACCTAATACACACTATTGCATTCCGAGCAATGAATCTCATATACGCCGAATTTTTTGAGAGGGTCGATTTTGTCTTTAGTATTAAATATCCCACATAGTATTTAGTGCTAAAGACAAAATCGACCCCCTTAAAAAGTTCGGCGTATATGAGATTTATTGTTCAGAATGCAATATAGGGTACGTAGGTCAGAAGAACTATTTGAACTTGTTTTTTTAGAACATTTTCGGGTACTTACGTATTAACGCCACCACCACCACATTTTTAAATGCCGTCAATCTACATCTAAAATGTTTTTGATAAATCATAAAATAAAACATTTTATTTAAAATTAAAACATTTTTAAAACTCAAAATAATTTTTTAACACCGGTTAGATTAGGTTGTCCGCCGCGAAGCGGACAGATAAATCAAGACAACATACGCGCGGCAGCGCAAACTCTCGATCCAATATATAGCGGTGGTGGCGTTAATACGTAAGTACCCATTTTCGTTTCCAACATGAATTTCATGCACAAGCCTCAATCGCGCGGCGACGCGTCTCAAAGCACCATTCTATGCGCGTTGACGTAACGTAAACAAACCTCCGTTAAAACTTCGCAAAAAAACACAGTGGCGGAGGCGGAGGTAAGATTTCTTGCGGAAGTTCCGCAATTGGGTATTTGAATAATTTTTTTTTGTCATAAATCGATAGCTCATATTTAAGTTTTATAACAAAACAATTTTTTTTCCGTTAAAATTAAAAAGTTATAACAAATTGAAAATATATTTTTGAACGCGGTACCGAAAACTCGGTTATCCGTGTGACGTAAAATGTGTAATTTCTACCCGTGCATGACTTTGTTGATACAGTAGTTGTAGTAGACATGTCAAATATGTCAAGTATTAAAAGTTATCGTAATTGTTTCGTACCATCGTGTGGAGTACTACAAAAAGAACTACTCAAAAAATGTATTTACATGTCCCACATTGTTAAACATCGAAACAAATAGTTTTAAACAGTGCGCTGAAAAAATTTTAAAACGACGATTTTATAAAGAATGTTCACGTTTGAATGTTAGAATGAAGTTTCTCACTTACGAGGTTACAAACAAATTATGGCGCGTTTAGAGTCACGTGATTATTTTCAAAATTTTATCACTTTTAAATTGTTTATAGTTAATTGAATTTTTGTTTTAACTTTTTTCTATCGCACATCCAAATTATTTATAATAAGGTTTTAAAATACATAAAAAAAAATCAATAATTTTTTTTTATTCAACAACCCAATTGCGGAGGCGGAGTCGCAGTTCTGGTACAACACTAGTCAGCAAGCACTTCTAAACGAAAAGCTGTCTAACTACAGGGAGACTAATATTTGTGTTCCGCAGGGTTCCGTGCTAGCACCGTTACTATTTTCTATCTATATCAGGGCTTCTTAAACTATGGGTCGCGACTCCAAATGGGGTCGCTTAGGGGTAGTCGCTTAGGTTTATCTTGGGGTAGCGAGATTTTAATGTATAATATTTAAATTCTTTTGTGAGAGTTTGAAAATGGCGCGCTTCAGAGACAACGATTCATCAATACTAACTGTAGATTGTGGTTTGAAGATATGGTGGCGACGACTTGTACTGGGACCTTTATAGATCTATTGTACCCCACCCTCTTCCTCTAAGCTCTGGTGTACTTACCCATTTAGAGCGCCTCCTCTAATCCAGATTCCTTTAGGAATTTCAGGATATCAAGAGGTCAACGTTTAAGAAGATTATTGTTATTAAAGGACGAAATCGAAATATTTTTTACCGAAGAAAAATTTGATCTTGATACTTTTTTTCAAAATGATCTGTGGCTATCCAAGCTGTGTTATCTATCAGATATATTCGAGAAATTAAACGATCTAAACTTGTCTCTTCAAGGAAAAAATAGTAATATATTTCAGCAAATATTAAATTGTATTAATATTAAATCGTAAATGGGGTCGCGAAAAAAATCACAATCATAAATGGGGTCGCGAATAAAAAATTTGATCTTGAAAGAGCCGTTGATACTACACAAATCTACCACTAGCAGATCAACTGTTGAAGATAGTTATTCATATAGCAGGAACTATACAAAATAATATAAATTTTTTACCGGACACAATAAATAAAGCTGTTTTTTTATGAAAATTATACTTTTGCCTGCAGGTCAGACAATTTATTAGTATTAGCGTGGAAAGACAAGAGAGTGGTCACACTCAGTAGCTGGGACGTTTCTGGAACTGAACCGGTAAATAGAAGAGTGCGTGGAGGTAACATGCAAATGATAAATAAACCCAGTGTTATTGTTAATTACAATAAATATATTGGAGGTGTCGATCGTGCAGGCTGCTATTCTGCATCATACTGCTTCCTCAGAAAATCATTGAAATGGTGGCGAAAATTATTTTTTTGGGGGCTTGAGTTGTGTAACCACAACGTCACCAAAATGAAAAAGCTATGACGCACCTAAAATTTGTTCGTGAGCTGAATGGATGAATTATCAGCAGACCACCGCCAAGGATCCAAAATTACAGGTAGACCATCGACGGCAGACAAAGAAGAGCTTCTAAATGGAAAATTGCACATTTTACATCCAAATGAATGCAGAAGAAAATACTGTTTAGTGTGTTCTAAGCGAAATATGAAAGGTGGAAGACACGAAACGAGATATATATGCAGTACATGTACTCGTAAGCCAGGACTGGTTTGAGACTCTTTCGAATACACTATCATACACTGCAAAACTATAACAGTTTCGATAGTGTTAGTGATTGTACATATTTTGTGACATTTGTGAATCTAGAGTAATGTTGTATTTGCTAATATTTTTAGTTTTGAATGTAGTTTTATATATTTCTTATATTATTTTGGTGTTTTATGGTTGTATTGTATAATATTCTGTTGTTTGTTCTTCTGATGTTTAAATTGTCCTACATCATCTTTTTGAAGAGATACAAGCAAATGGTGCATGCGCAGCCGTTGAAGTGGTGATCAATGACCGCCAAAGCAGTGTTCAAAGAATCGAAAACCTGAAAGACAAAGCGTCCAAGGTACACCGACGCATCAAAAACTGCTAAGGGTACAGGAATTGGCATATATAGCCGGAGTCACAGGGAGTCACAGGGAGTCACATTGGGCCAGGCTCCCACGGTACTACAGGCTGAAATTATAGCTATTGAAAGATGCGCACAAATATGCTTAAAGAAACGTCTTAAAGGAGTGCAAATCAACATCCTCACGGACAGCCAGGTAGCTCTAAGGAATTTAAAAGCCCACAACTTTAATTCCAAAGTAAACTGGAACTGTAAACAAAACCCTAAAGCAACTGGTGAAAGGTAACAGACTCACGCTAGTGTGGTCACCGGGTCACCAGGGCATATATGGGAATGAAATGGCCGACGTACTCGCCAAAAGCGAGGCCGAGGCTCCCTTCTCGGGCCCGGAGCCAACTTGTGGTCTTACAAAGGCCCAGTTAAGGCAGGGGGCTAAGAAATGGGAAGAAGAGCAAAAGCAAACCCACTGGATGAACACGCCAAGACAGCGGAAAGCTAAAATGCTCATAAACTATTCTGCCGCAATAACGCAGCAGATGCTAAGCTTCTCTAGAAGAGAAATCAGAACTTTGGTAGGCATACTCACAGGACATTGTCGGGTGAGATATCACCTACACAAAATGGGAAAGGCAGAGGAAGTTGCCTGTAGATTATGTGAATCAGATGAAGAAACCGCTGAACACTTAATGTGCACATGTGTAGCGCTAGCACACATAAGGCTTGCCCACTTCGGGGTCGCAAGATTGACCACCTTGGAGCTGAGTAGCAAGCCTCTCAGGAATATCTTAGACTTCGTTAACGAAGAATTCCTGGGAGAGTAATTGTAGTAGGGTCAAGCAATAGATCAAGTTGGTCGCAGTGCAGAAAAGCTTTGCAGCCAAACGACCCCCACACAAAAAAAATGTATACCTATGTACATATTATATTAAAAGTGTGAAGATTATTAAATACACACGTAAATTTGCATTTTGCACTTCTTAAGTAAAATAAAAAACCTTTTTTGGGTGAATTGCGAATATGTTGAACGATTCAATCGATGATTTTAAGGAAAAATCATAGTTTGTACGAAAAAACAATTATTGGATGATTACATTTTATTTTGGATGTATTAACCTTTTTTTTGGATGAAGTAATTTATTTTATACGAAGTAACCGAATTTTGGATTGATTAATTTATTTTGTATTTATCCAGCTATTTATTGTAGAACTTCATCCATTTATTGTATGTTGACTCTTGTATACTTCTAATCGAATATTGGATGAATAAATCTTAAGCGTTATTAGAAGCAGATAAATCCATATATCGCGCGGCAGTGCTGACTTTCGATCCAAAATAAAAATAATACCATATATATGGAGTAGTCGCTGGTAGCGCGAAAAAAAAAGAATTTTCACATTTATGTCGAACGGGTATTTATATGTTAGGTAGAAAATGACATTTGGAATTATTTAAATTATGTGTGTTAAAAGTGTCAGTGTAAAGTCAACGGGGAAATTTTTAAGTTAAAAGTTAAATTTATTATCAAAACAAAGTGTGTCAAAATGGCCAAACAAGAAAAACCCAGATATATAAAATTCGTATTTGGCGGGATGTCTGGGTAAATTTAATTTTAATTACAAAATAATAATTCGGCTTTCCCACAACTTTCAATATTTCAACATATTTTAACATTATTTCAACAACATAACATTTTTTTCTTCTTCACGGAAGAACATTGAATAGAGAGTAGCAAGGCAGTCGTGGCAAAAATCATAACTATTATATTAGTGTGTTTGCACATACCTTTTCCTAACTAGTTTTTTCTTACGGGGGTGTAACGGAAACTTTCCCGATAATTGACAATTATTAGTGTTGCATTTTGCATTGTTGGATTCTCGATCTATCGAGTCCACCAACTAAAACCGCTACAACTTGTGTAATCTATAGCCCCGGAGCCGCTTCGCATTACTACAGGCGGCAGAATTTGTAAATGTACTTACTGTACATCGTACATATATAATCGTATCGAATCTAATTTTATTTCGTCGCAATTCCCTTTCGTCATTCTGTTTTTGTGCCATTATTTCTTCTATTATGCTTATTGTGCTTGCCCTCTGTCATATTTTCTCTAATACTTTTTTCATTATACCTCCCTGAAAACACTTGCATTTCATGTATATTTAACGTACGGAAAATGTTTTTTTATTGTGCGACCGCACAGGAACATTTTTACCGTTCGGGCATAACACCTTCGTTAATCACAAGCAATTCTTTTTTATTCTACATAGTAACGCTAAACAACACTTGCAGTGTGACAATTTGCAGTTTTTCGAATTCTTATTCACGATGATTTTTCCGGAAGAAGGAATATCACTTGAAGCGGCAAAAGTAAGTGCAGAATTACTACAAAAGAAATCTTGCGAGAGATATGAAAATGAGTACAGCCTGTTTTGCAATTGGCGTCAGCAGAAGAAAGTTAACACAGTAAGTGATGATAATGTTCTCGTTTATTTGTCAGAAAAAACTAATTCCTTGAAAGCTTCAACCTTATGGAGTCGATTTTCAATGATAAAAAGTTGTCTGGCATTAAAGGAATATATGAAATTTGGCAAAAACTACCGCATTTCTCAAATGACAAAGTGTTGGTGCACAGTATTAACTACAGACCAAGTCGCCAAATTCATACATGGAGCACCAGATGAGAAATAGTTCTTAACTAAAGTAATTTTAATATTTGCTATTTTTGGTGCATGTCGAAGAGATGACTTGATTCGTTTAATTTTTAAAGATGTGGAATAATGGCCCTTTTTTGTGGTATTCCTTCGAGATAGCAAAAATCATAATTCAAGAAGTTTCACAATTCTAAAGGAAGGATGTCCCTTTGATATATACAGTTTTTATCGTAAATATATTAATCTAAGACCAACAAATGTGACTAGTAAAAGATTAGGTAGATGTTATGCTCAACATGCAGGTTGCCATGCTATAAGTGGGACAACAAAACAGATTGCTGAATATCTGAATCTAAAAAATTCCGAGGAATATACTGGACACGGCTTAAGACGATCTTCAGCATCTATGTTAATCCAAGGTGGAGGGAATTTGTTTACTCTAAAAAGACATGGTTGCTGTTTTATTGTTTTATGGTTGCTTCTGTTTTTGCTTTTGCCTCGTCCATCTACTGCACCTAAATATGGTATGTTCTGGAGAGTCTGGAACTTCGCATTAGATGCGATAGACGCAGTGATCCTTTACGGCTTGCATATTTTACGGAGAATGTATACCCAGGCCCCCCTTCCCACTGGGCACTTGGGGCACGTGCCCAGGGTCCCGCAATCGTAGGGGCCCCTTAGTTCCTGCCCGATCACAAAACGATAACCGATATTTATTACCGAAAAACATATTTATTTCGGAAAAATCAAGCAATAATGAATCTGACTACAAGGAACTATCTCAAAGAACAAGACTTAGTAGCTTACGCCAGATTTCTTTTGACGGCTATGCGCCGTCAGCCCAACTGAATGGAAAAGTGAAATTCAATATCTAAACGAGTTGAGACGAAGTTGCAAAGAATTTTCTGAAATCTATTAACGAGAAAGAGTTGGAAATGGAATGTCTGCATTTAAAAAATACTTTGAAATATTTGAAATTGGAAATATATTGAAAATGAAGGAACTAATAGTATATTGGAAATAATCTCTACATTGGGAATATAATATCAGCAGAGGATCACCGACCACCCCAATCAACTGGCTTCCATCCTTCTAAATGAAGACATAATAACAAGACGGCTTAAAAGATTCAAACCAAAAGACCTCCCGGAGCGATTCCCAGCCTAAACCGAGTACATGCGTGCGAGTGAATGTGCGAGCGCATGAACAATCGTAAATACCAGAGAGAGGTATCACTGGACACCCACCTAGAATTCGCATCAAACCCATCTTTATGTCAACCAAACAGCTGAGTGTTGTAATAACAACAGATTGCCGTTTACTTATTAATAATTAATATATATATATATATATATATATATATATATATATATATATATATATATATATATATATATATATATATATATATATGTATATTGGGAATATCATCTTTTTAAAGAAAACAAAATTGAAGATACAATTCCAAATGTAGAAATAGCAATCAGTTCGTTCCTTCTCCAAATTGAAAAGAATACAAAATGAGTCAGTTTTTCGCTGATTTCCATTCCGAATGTTACATGTATTGCCCAGTCAATGGACCAAGGTGTTATAGAAGCCACGAAGAGTCTTTAAAGGAAAGACCTTATGCTCCAATTGTTAGGAGAATATGAGTTCATGGGGTTTTGGAAATGTCTGTACTTAAAAGAAGCAATTTATGTCGTAGCCCTTGTCTCCAACAGTGCGAACGAAAAGAATATGGAAAGGGCATTTGATAAAATAATGGCATTAGAAGACACTGAAATTGGGAAAGAGGATGAATTGAATGATCAAGGACTAATATTATTATTTGGCTTTGAATTTGTTCTTTTCCTTCCTTTCACTGGTGGTGCACTCTCAAGCAGGACCTGGACACAAGTATAGTTTGAATTTGTTAACAGACAAAATTTCTTAAGAAGTTACCAAAATTTGGACAAACAAACAATTGCAATAATTTCCAAAATATTTGATTTGGTTTTGAATTCCTGGACAGACAAATTTTTTTAGGAATTTTCCAAAATTTGGACAGACAAACCAATTAAATTTCCAAAATATTTTTGAAGTTGCGGTGAAAAACTTTTGCTGTCCTTATTATGGGGCCTTGAAGAACCAAGACAAAATTTTGAAAATTCGCGTTTCGAAATCGTGTCGTAGTTGTGGTGCCTTGAGGAACCAAGACAAAATTTTGATAAATTGCGATTCAAAATCGTGTCTTAGTTGTGGTGCCTTGAGAAACCAAGACAAAATTTTGAAAATTCGCGTTTCAAAATCATATTCTAATAATGGAGCCTTGAGGAACCAAGACATAATTTAGAAATTAGCGTCTCAAATTCGTGTCCTAATTATGGGGCCTTGAGGAACCATGACAAAATGTTGAAAATACGCGTTTCAAAATCGTGTCCTAATTATGGAGCCTTGAGGAACCAAGACAAAATATTGAAAATTCGCGTTTCAAAATCGTGTCTTAGATGTGGTGTCAAGAGGAATCAAGACAAAATTTTGAAAATTCGCGTTTCAAAATCGTGTCCTATTTATGGAGCCTTGAGGAACCAAGACATAATTTAGAAATTAGCGTCTCAAAATCGTGTCCTAATTATAGAGCCTTGAGGAACCAAGACAAAATTTTGAAAATCCGCGTTTCAAAATTGTGTCTTAGTTGTGGTGTCATGAGGAATAATTATGGGGCCTTGAGGAACCAAGACAAAATTTTGAAAATTCGCGTTTCAAAATCGTGTCCTAATTATGGAGCCTTGAGGAACCAAGACAAAATTTTGAAAATTCGCGTTTCAAAATCGTGTCTTAGTTGTGGTGTCATGAGGAATCAAGACAAAATTGTGAAAATTCGCGATGCAAAATCGTGTCCTAATTATGGAGCCTTGAGGAACCAAGACATAATTTAGAAATTAGCGTCTCAAAATCGTGTCCTAATTATGAAGCCTTGAGGAACCAAGACAAAATTTTGAAAATCCGCGTTTCAAAATCGTGTCTTAGTTGTGGTGACCTGAGAAATCAAGAAAAAAAATTAAAAATTTGCGTTTCAAAATCGTGTCCTAATTATGGAGCCTTGAGGAACCAATACATAATTTTGAAATTAGCGTCTCAAAATCGTGTCCTAATTATGGAGCCTTGAGGAACCAGAAAATAATATGATCAAAAGCATAGATTTTGAAGAAGTGATTACCGATTTTGCCCATCTCAAATCTAAAAGCGTACCTCTTCAATCAACATGGATTTAAGCACTAACCTGTGAATTATAAAAGAGTTACTTTGGTGGATTATATTATATTATATCTAATCATTTAATGTGACTACAAAGAAATAAAAAAAAATCTAGAACTTTCCTTATCTACTTTCTTTGCTTATTCTAACAAAATAGTGCTCTGTCATGGTTAAAGACGACCCTGTGTATACATTGTCCCGAATATGCACTTCTACACTAACATACTCGTATATTATCATTATGTGAGTTCTTATCCATGGTTTATAATAAATATTTGAAAGTTATCTATTTTTTGGATACTAAATACTTGATGTTTTTATTAAATTATCATACAACGTTTCGCCACTTTCGCAGCTTCATCAGGTACTACAACAGACAATAACAATAATACAAATTAATTATATAAGTATGAATAATCAATCAGTAATAATCTAATTGCCAGATTAAATTATACCGATCTAAATACAGCCATAACATACCTCAATTACCAAACATCAATTGTCAAATTTATGTATAATAATATCGACCACAGACCAGAAATACAGACCAGAAATCCAAGTCAAAAGCGTCCATTATACACAGGAAAATAACATCGAAATTATCACCTTGGAACTAAACAACTGTGTGGTCACATCAGTGTACAAGCCTCCTTCAAGAAAGTTCCCCTTTGTCCCACCTTGCAATTAAAAGTGTACCCAGCTTACGATTAGTTGCAGAAATACCTCATGCTCATTATGGAAGTGCCATCTTTGTCAGACCAGAAATCCAAGTCAAAAGCGTCCATTATACACAGGAAAATAACATCGAAATTATCACCTTGGAGCTAAACAACTGTGTGGCCACATCAGTGTACAAGCCTCCTTCAAGAAAGTTCCCCTTTGTCCCACCTTGCAATTTTAACTCCAGGGAGACAAATGTAGTAATAGGGAATTTTAACAGCCACAGCCATGTTTGGGGGTACTCACATGAGGATGAAAACGGAGAAGCTGTTCTATCTTGGGCTGAAATCAGCCACCTCTCCCTTATTCAAGATAGCAAATTGCCTTCGCCCTTCAATAGTGGAAAATGGCGACGAGGGTACAACCCTAACCTCCTCATCGTCAGTGAAAATATAGCACAACAGTGCCACAAATCGGTGTGTTCTCCTATCCCAAACACAGACTAATAATGTGTCAACTCTTCCACATCATAAGACTTCAAGAAACTGGCTTCAGGCGAAGGTATAACTTCAAGAAGGCTAATTGGCCTAAGTTCTCCAGAATGTTGGATGAAAAAGTTCAAACAATTTCACCTGGGCCGGAAAACTATGAACTTTTTGTTTGACCCAGTTAAACTCTGCTTACGAGCCTGTATTCCAGGAGGCTGTAGGACGGTATATCTTCAAGGTGTGACTTCAGAAACAACCGTTTTACCAGAGGAGTATTACACACGATATGAAGAAGATCCTTTCAGTGACGAAACCTTCCAAGCAGCGAGCTCTAATCTCTCCTCAATCTCGGAGGCAAAGCGTACGCAGTGGGAGAAACTAATGTCAGACTGTGATATGGGCAGGAATAGTCAAGAGACTTGGGGATTTCTTCGGCGCCTGAATAATGATCCTTCCCAGGCAATCATCCATGCAAATATCCGAGCTGATCATATTGCACGCCAGCTTATGTTTAATGGAAAAACACCTCGTACAACTAGGACTGATAAGAAAACTCTTGAGAGACAGCCTGATCAAGAAACGACCTCCTTACAACAACCTTTCACCCAGAATGAGATAGATCTTGTACTGGACAAATGCAAAAATGGCAAAGCCGCGGGTCTCAATGAAATAAGAGCTGGGCAGATTAAGAACTTTGGACCAATAATAAGGCGCTGGTTGTAAGTTATAGCGATTCGTAAAGCAGGCAAGGATAAGGATGATTCCAGATGTTACCGTCCCATATCTCTCTTATGCCATCTGTATAAGGTTCTTGAAAGGCTCATCCTCAATAGAATAATGGGAGAGTTGGAGGCAGTTTTTATTCCACAACAAGCCGGTTTCCGGTCTGGGAAGAGTTGTACATCTCAAGTGCTGAAACTCACACAGCATATTGAAATTCTTTGTTGAATTTCTAGGGCGAAGAAACAGATGGAGATCACAGAAGAACGTATTACCCCAGGGTAGTGTGCTTGATCCGGCCCTATTAAATATCTACACAACGATCAACCATTATCTGAGAGGACGCAGAGTTTCATTTATGCAGATGACTCTGCCATTACTCCCCAAGCCAGTTGATTTGATACAGAAGCTGACCAAAGCATTAATAGAACTATCAGCCTACTACAAAGAAAATCAGCTGAGAACAAATCCTAGTAAAACACAGACTAGTGCTTTTCACTTTAAGAACCAGCAAGCAGCCAGAACTCTCAAAATTACCTGGGATGGAGTCATGCTAGACCACTGTATGTTTCCAAAATACCTAAGAGTCACCCTTGACCCCTCTCTAATTTACAGGAAACATTGAAAGAACACCAAACAAAAAGTTACTGCCAGAAATAACATCATAAGGAATCTAACTGGCACAACATAGGGAAGCACACCCTGGCACCGTCAGAACCTCTTCCCTGGCTCTATGTTTCTCGGCTGGAGAATTTGCGTACCCAGTATGGTCCAGATCTAGCGACGTGTAAACGGTCGATGTGGCTCTCAATGATACTTGCCGTATCATCACCGGCTGTCTAAAACCCACTCCACTGGATAAGTTATAAAGTTTAGAAAAGTTTAGTTGGTATTGCTCCACCTGACATTCGTCGAGAGATTGCGGGTAATTATGAGAAAAAGAAGGCTTTAACATCTGAAACACATCCTCTATATGGATATCAGCCAGAAAATTCACGACTAAAATTAAGAAAGAGCTTCCTGAAATCAAGAGTGCCTCTCGCCGAGACACTACAGCAATCCTGTGTGAATCTGTGGCGAGCAAGACTTAATAGCTCTAAAGACTGGCCGAAGCCAAGCGAGAAACTACCCCCTGGCTAAAGAGAGAAATGGAGTACATGGAGATAACTCAACAGACCACGGTCAGGAGTAGCAAAATCTAAAACCACCTTGATAAAATGGACTTTCCAAGTGGAGTTTTTGTTATGTGAATGTGGGGAAATCCAGACGACCTCCCATCTGCTCCAGTGTAAACAGTGTCCGAAAACATGTACTGTGAATGACTTACTGCATGCCTCGCCGAATGCTCTAGAGTTTCCAACTTCTGGGCGCCAGTAACCTAAATGAACTATGTGTTATACAGTGTTAGATCTGAAATAACTAAACGTCTTTTTTATATCTAGTGTTTCAATTGTAACTTTTAATGCTTCTTTATTTGCAAATGTAAGTGTTTCTGACACGAATAAAAAAAATAAGAAATTATGTAATCTTATGGACCATGGACCATTTCATAGACAATGAAAAGGGAGGTAGCAACTTTCAACAACCTTGTACTGGTACCGTATGAATGACAAGGCGCAGTAATGGTACCATATCAAAAAGATTAGGGGCGCTGACAAGGAGGGAAAATAATCTTCCAAACCTATCATTAAATGGGGCAAGATTACTTTGAACCATCATTGCTCAGGGAGGAAGCAATTTTCCTACTTCTCATACACTCACTCTGTATAAGAACAAGCATCCAATCGATAAATTATCGAAAATGTGGTAAAAATACAATAGAGCGCAGTGTTTGTAGGGTTATTGTTGTTATCATTAGTATTATTCACAGGCATGAAGAGGAAAAGGCTAATTTGACGATATTTTTAATGTTTGAACAAAGTAATTCCACCTTTATATTTATACATTTGCCAATAGTACGAATTAAAGAATTCAAATATACCTATATATCAAGGAGAAACGCTAGTTTGATAGAAACTGATAAAGGTGAACTTCAAGTGCTTGGCTGCTTGCGTATACTGTGTTACAGTTATGTTCCGCAAATTACTGACAACTAGTCCACTCATCCTTCGTTTGGCAATACATCACAAAATGCAATATATAGAGTTCAAAATAATTTAATTAAAAGTTTATTTTGCACCACCAACGAAACAAGCAAAATGCTCCAAAACTTATTATATTATTGACGTGATCCAATGTTTGAAGGGAACGTTCCAGAAATGCCGTCAGGATAGTACTTTTCAAAGCACTGATGATGAAATGATACTAATGACGAAATTCAAAGGCCGTTTGTTTTTGAAGCAGTATATACGACTAAAGTCTGTAAAGAGGGGAATTAAGTTGTGACTAGGGTTTGACGGTTTTTCAAACCCGGTTTTAAAAAACCGGTTTTAAAATAAAGTTGTCACATTTGAAAACCGGTTTTTAAATTAAGAAAACCGGTTTCAAAGAATTCATATTACGTAAAAATTACTCTTTAAATAACTTATTTGATTTGCTATTCATTCTGAAAAACGGGCAGCAGACACATTTTTTTACAGTGTTGCAAGTTACGTTGCCCAGTGCTTGGGTGCCTAACTAAATGAGGCGCCTAACCGACTTATTTTATGTTAGTACATATGTGCAATGTGTTGTTTTGACATTAAATGATATTGGTTCTTCTTATGTGGAAATCTTCTTATGTGGAACAAAGCTCAATATCTTAAACTTTTCAAACTTCATAAAGTCTTGGGACCGATTTGTATAACAGCTGAATGCTTAGGGCGACGAGATGCCAATTTATTAACAAGTGAAGGTAAATTTGAATTTCTGTTAAATGACAAATAGAAAAGAAAGAAGACAAACAGATTTAGCAACTCTTTTGCTGTATTTACAAAAACATTTCCAGTTCGGCAAAGAAATTTAGTGTACTTTCTATAATTTCAAAAACCGAAATTATTAAGTTATCTGGAAAGATATTGTCTAGAATACTTACAAATTCTTATGTGGAAACGGATTCTGATGAAGAGCAAAGCAAAGAGGAAACCATGGAAACATCAATTCATAAATTCTTGAAGACCCTGAAGAAAAACTTACAAATCGAAAGACACCGAAGGCTGAAGTTTCATTATTTGAGGCAACGAATAAAAGAACCAACAACTTAGTTTTGTTATTTGATGCCCTGAAAACTATAAAACCAAGTTCATTAGCTAGTGAACGTGTATTTTCAATTTCAGGCAATATTGTGTCCAAAATAAGAACAAGACTTAGTTAAATATAGCCACCGTTCAGTGGATATTTTAAGTTTTTTAAAATCCTATTTTCTTGGGAGAAATTAAAATAAATTAAATACAGTCCATTCATAATCCATCCAATGTTAAAATCGACAAATTTCAAATTCAATTTTGTGACAAGATTCGCAGAAGAACTGATATTAAACATATGAAAAAAGAATACATAAATTGCCTAATAAACATATAAAGTTTGAATAAGGCAAGTAGACTTATTAAGTAGATAGCAAGTAAAAAGCAAGATAGCAAGATTAAATATGCAAGTAGCAAGTAGTTGACCCAGGAAGTAGACAAAAAAGGATTCTTTGAAGACACCAGATTTACACTGCGAAAGCAACTCTTCGTAGGCACTAAAAATATTTCCAAGATGCAGGATGCAGGAAGATGCAGGAAATGGATTAAAAACAATTCTCCGAAAACGCCACAAGTACACCATACGAAAGCAATTCTTCGGGGGGTACCAGAAATATACGAAAAGTATTATCTGCCAATCTTTTATACAAGGTTTGTAAAAATTGTAAACGTATTTGGAAAGTAAGATTTAATATTGATGTATTAAAATATGTACATAAAATAAATAACATTAGATAGGATGATACTCAAGTGATATTCACCAAAATAAGTATTCGATCCCGGGTTCTGTTCGAAGATACAACAGAATCGAAGATAATCGACACCCAAGGTGGTCAAGATGAAGAAAGACTATGAAAGAAAAACACTTTTATCTAGAAAAAAAAAACAGCACAAGCTACACGAGGCAACATAAACTCAACGTAGAACAATTGACTCGTTTATTTAATCAAGTATTGTTTACAGTTTGTAAAATATATTGAAAAGAGAAATTAAATGCAAAGTTAAAAAAAAGAGAAATTAAATGTTTGTACGGTTGTAAGTGAAATAAAGATAAATACTATTTAAAAGTATCGTTTGAATTTTCGTTATTTTGTAAGTGCACAATAATGTGTAATCTTAATTTTTTTCTTTTTATTTTGACATTGTTGATTAAATTAAACAAAATATTATTATATTAATTATTTATTCTTATTCTATTTTTTTTGACAAAAATTCGAAAACCGGCTAAAACCATTTTTTTGGAAATCTGGTATTCGAAAACTGTTTTTTCAAAATGTCGGTTTTTGTATAAACCCTAGTTGTGGCATAGATCTGATTGGTTTATTGAATATACGTATGATTTTAATATCTACACAGGCCGTGAAATAGAACGTAGATGGAACTCTTGGTGAAAGTGTGTTGAAAAACTCGACAGCCACAGAGAAAGATATTTTGTTTGGATGGCTTTTTAACTTCGACCTCTACTGCAGAATATAGATTATGCAGCCGTAGGAACGTGTAACCAAAATAGAAAAAAAGCTATAATGAACAATATGCCGAAAAGAGGTGAATATTTCTTTCAATCTAGCAAAGATGAGTTGATGTTTATTAAATGGCAAGACATAAAAGAAGTTCTCAGGCTGACACTGAGTAGGGAATATGCATGAAATTTAAATTTGGTTTAAATATTTTTTTTCCGAATCTTTGCGCACCGGATATTTGAACTAAACCATTATTTTTGTAATTAATATCTTTTTAAATACTTAAAATTAAAAAATAAAATGCAAATTATGCGAGGGAAATTCAAATTTGTAAAACGCAACACCATTGCTTAAAGCGAAAGTGACGTAACATACTATTTAAACAAATTCGTATTGTTTACATTTGTATGTCATTGCAGTCTTTTGGTCAAACGTCAAAAACGTGAAGTTAAAAACGAGAACAGCTGTAGTAAACAATGCACTGAACTGTCAGCAGTGATTAACGTCATCAACAGACCGCTCGAAAATGGCCGCGTTTAAACAGCTCAAAAAAAATCTATATTTTACTATGTTATAACGGTGTAAACAGTGAATTAAATATATTTAAAAAAAATGCATATTCCCTATTGCCATAATGCTAATGTTGTATCTGTCAATAATATTTTGAAAGATGGCTCCAAAATCAGTGTTCTTTGTCCAAAAATGGACATCATATGCACATCATATATAGAGATTGTAGGAGATGAGGTCAGATCAGATGATGGGGTTATACGAACTAGATCGCAAATCAAGCAAATGGTGGAAGGTTTTCTATCGCCTGCTTATAACGACTGTCGTAAATGCATAGATTATCTATAAAGAGAAGACAAGAAAAAAATCCTTTTCTACTATTTCTAATGCGGAAATATCGAAAGGAAGAAAAACAACAACTGCGTGACGTTTTTTCGTCAAGAACGGAATACCATCTTGGAAAAAACAGCGACTCGAAAATGTGTGAAAACATCTTCCAGTGGAAGGTACAACGAGAAAACAAAACACAAAAACGCATAAAGACAATTTGTAAAGAGCGTGACATTCCACTACGCTCTAAATGTTTTGGAATGTATCATTCTTAGAATATTTTCTATTATATACAATAAATATATTTTACATTTTCAAAGAAAGTTTTTCTATAGGATTGATGGTACATGTTTTATTCATACATGTTTTTTCCTCGTATTGTCTTTTCCTCTTATATGTTTGCTTTTTTCTATTTACCACAGTATCTTTTGCTTTTAGGGTAATGGCCCAAATGGTCGTTCAACCGTTAGATTTAATTAAGAATAGAATGCAACTTAGCGGTATGGGTGGAGCGGCTAGGGAACACAAGACATCTTTGCATGCATTTAAATCAATTGTTGCAAATGAAGGTGTTCTTGGTCTGTATAATGGTTTGTCTGCGGGTGTATTAAGACAGATTTTTTATGGTACCACTAGATTGGGAATCTATGCTACGTTGTTCGAAATGGCTACAAAAGATGGCGTTCCACCTAACTTTGCATTAAAAGCTTTAATGGGTGTGGGGGCTGGGGCCTGTGGAGCTTTTGTAGGTAATATATATTTCTGTTACTAAATTAAAAATATTATTTCAACATAATATTTTATCATAAATTTAAGATTAGTAGTCCCTTGTTTATAAGAAATCAGGATTTGGATTTAAATGAATAATATCTCTTAAAATATTATATGGAATTATTATCTTACAATCACCAATTAACTATAAATGGATTTAATATATTTATTATTTTATTATATTATTTAAAAGCAATTTTAATTAAATTTATTTCAAGAATTCTGTTGAGTCGCGGTGGTTGTTTGTCATTGGATAAACGTTCGCGTAAACAAATCTAAGACGGTTAATTCATGGTTGCCAATAGATTCGATCGCAATGGAATTAGATATTTCTCAACAAACAATAGTTGTTGAGATTAAAAATACTATTTGCAGATGTTGGGTTCCAACATGTTTTTTCCCGCGACTGATTTTAATAGCGTACTGTGTGCTTCTCGAGCAGTTTCGCGGTTATAGCGGTTACCGCTCGCGGGAAAAAAACCGTAGTGCGGCCACGGCCTTAGAGTGATGAAAAAATGTCAAAAGGGTATTTTATTGGTTTCAAAGGGCTGACACAGTGGTTAAAAATTCTTTTTTGTCAAGGTCATGTTTATACGTCCTCAAGATCATCAATGGTTTTTCAAATGGCAACATGATATGTTTTTTATCAAGACATTGTAGCTAATATTCAGATGAATCCCGCGATAAATGATATAATGACCTTGAAATTATTTGAGAAGTATATTCATTTAAAATAACTTTGAATAACCGTATCGAAAATGGTATTGTACAGTAAAGCAGAGAAAGTGGATATGATTCTGATTTATGGCGAGACCGGCAGAAACTCTTTTCGAGCGCAGGAACTTTATGCACAACGTTATCCTGACAGAAATCATCCTTCTCGTCGATGTTTCGATCAAATTATTCATTTATTCCGTGAATCGAGTAGTGTTAATCCACGCAAAAAAAACGTCACGACTAAAACAAACGAAGAAGCAAAGATTACCGTTCTAGCTGCAGTAGTTCACGATCCGCAATTAAGTAGTCGGCAAATTGAGCACTATTCCGGAATTTCCAAGGCGAGTGTTTTAAGAATATTAAGACCTCATAAATTCCATCCCTACCATATTTCCTTGCATCAAGAACTTCATGGTGCTGATTTTGGTAATAGGGTTTAGATCTGTAAATGGCCTCTGCGTCAGTTACATGTGAATCCGAATTTTTTCGACGACGTTTTGTTTACTGGCGAGTCAACTTTTAATAACCATGGACAGTTGACAGTTGAAATGCACTATTGGTCAATAGAAAATCCAAAGTGGTTCCGAAAATTGTGCACCAGCGTCCTTGGAGTGTTAAGGTGTGGTGTGAGTAGGGAAAGATGGTATTTTCTAAAACCACCTCCGCCTCTGACCTTGACCCTGACCTTTGCCCGTGACCCTGACATTGACCCTGACCTTTGAACCTGACCTTTGCCCCTGATCTTGGCCCTGACCTTTGTCAAATATTACTTCTCAAGGGAAATATTACTTCTCAAGGGAATGATGAGGTTGTAACATAAAGAAAACTCCACATAAAATGTATGGTTTTATTAAATTCTAATAATATACTAAATATAATATAGTACATTTAAATTTACTTCAATACAGATAAATACTTATAACAACATTCAACATTTCTTGCACTTATATAGAGTAGTCGCTAATATGATTTATACATAAATGTTTCATTTTAATTAAATATTTAAATTAATTTCCGAACTATTCCCGACAATGGGGTGTATTCAACGGCAGCTTCACACAAAATTAGGCAATAGGCTTGAGTGTTTGGTTTGAATGCCTGCGTAGCTTCAAATTCAATTTTTAAATCAAAAGCAGATGATTTAATAGCAGATGATTTATTACTACCAATGAGTTTAAAGCTGATAAAAGATGAATAAATATAGACCTCAAACCCTCTTTAGCGTGGGGCACCATAGACCTCACACCCTGTTTTGCGTGGGGTTACATAGACCTCACACCCTGTTTAGCGTGGGGTTACATAGACCTCACACCCTGTTTAGCGTGGGGTTACATAGACCTCACACCCTGTATAGCGTGGGGATATATAGACCTCACACCCTGTTTAGCGTGGGGTTACATAGACCTTACACCCTATTTTGCGTGGGGTTACGTAAACCTCACACCCTGTTTAGCGTGATGAAAAGTGGATGCAAGTAGATGAAAAGTGGACGGAAAAAAGTGGACGGAAAAAGTGGACCAATATTGTACAAACTCAAAGAAGATAAACCGATATTAATAACGTTTCGCAAGTGGGAGTTGCATGAACTACCTGCTTTAATAAATATCGAAAAATATATATGGTCTGTAAAAACACCTACAGCTCTGGAGAAGCCTCGATATATTATAATTGCACTCCAAGAGGGACGAAAGGATGTTCATGTAAAAACGCCTCCAAATTTGATAATGCATCGCTTCGAAATATGAAAATTGACCTAAACTCTGATTCATACCCATATGAAAACTTAAATCTTAATATGGATAGTAGTGATTATGCACAACTCTATTACATTTGCCACTTTCCAAAACGGTTACTATGATCACGCAATTGAGCCGATATTAGATATGATTCAATTCAAGGATCATGTTCTTTTTGTGTTTGATGTATCTAAACAAAATGAGAGTATTAAATCATCTGCTGTTGATTTAAAAATTGAATTTGAAGCTACGCAGGCATTCAAACCAAATGAAAAACCATTCAAAAACCTATGCTGAATGTGGTATCAAGAAGATGGCTGTGCAGCTCACTGGACAGTTATAGCTCGTGAAGTAATAAACCGAAAATTTTCCAGACGCTGAATTGGGAAAAGTGCAGTAATCCCTTTCCTGCTGCGTTCGACCTGCTCGTTCGCCGGATTTAAAGCCACTTGATTTTTTTCAATGGGGAGTTATAAAGAGTCGTGTTTACCATGATGTTCGGACGACGCCGGCGAAGAGTTCAAGAGAATCATTTATCCGACGTCTTTCAAAATGTGTCGAGGTTAATGGTCATCAATTTGAACATTTGTTATAATAAATTTTTTGCAGAAAAAATCTACATTATTCGGAAATTTTTATTATCAATAAAATCATGATTTCCCGTTTTTACATGTGTATTTTGGTGAAAAACTATTCCAAGGTCGTGATATCATGGGTATATCGGTGGATTCGTCTGAATAGTGGCTACAATGTCTTGATAAAAAAATAACTTGTTCCCTATTTATGACCTTGAGGACGCATAAACTATGACCTTGACAAAAAAAAATTTAACCACTGTGTCAACCGTTCGAAATCAATAAAATTTCCCTTTTGACATTTTTTTCACTCTAAAGGTAACGGTAAAGGTAACAGTAAAACACTTCATCGACACTTCACTGATACTTCGACTGAGCGAGTGTCAATACTTCCCCGACATTTCCACGTCACCTTCCAGTAAATCAGTTTAGCGAGACTTCACTCTTCAAATTTCATTGTTCCAAACGATATTTCCGTGACCCTTTGGCAAAACTTCGTTGAGGTTGTATCGACACTTACTTGACACTTCGTTCAGACACGTCGACAAAATTTCGTCAAAATTTTCAAGGTTTATCACAAGTGTCTTTTATCACGAGTGCACACCTTCCGTTTATCTGTGCATTCTTTGTCACATACATGACATATTAATTCTTTATATTGTTTATATTAATATCATTGTCTGCTAATATATGAATTATAAAATAATAATAGTAGGCAGTGTTCCGTCTAATTTTTGTTAGTGCTGCGCGGTACAAAGTCGAGTGTGAGCAAAAAAAAAATTTTAAAAGAATTGCGCAATTTTTTTTATACTTTTATTTATTTAAACCATATTATCAATTAGCAAAGTAATAATTTTGAATATTTCCAATGAATTTATTTTTTTTTGTCTTCTGTCTTTTGTACTAACCCACTGTTTTTAAACTCGGCTTTAATTATTTGCCCATTTGATAAATGTAATTTTATTCTCATTAGATCACCTAGATGTTTATATTGCTGTCTGTTGCGATCTTTTTTTTTAGTGGAATTCATGACTGAAAATGCCCATTCATAATCCGCACTGGACCCTTGGAAGGTACCCATAATATTGTAAATAATAGCAAGATTAGAAAATTATGAATGGGTTAGTAAGATAGTTAACGTATAGCCGAATGTTTTGAACAATCCAAGTCTACTCTTCAATATTGTAAACTTCATTTCTGAATATTCATCTCATATTTTATCAATGTTCATATTTTAATTCATCATAAATATACAATAGAATTGGTGAAACCATCCTACGTTATAATTATACAAACTTAAAACAAACGGAACACAGCCTGAATATATAAAAATATTGAGCCTTTCCGGAGGTCTATAACAATTACTGAGTCCTTTTACTACCAAAACTATCAACTACCTACCTATCTACCAAAACAAATCTCATATGAAATTTGTAAATTATTTTATAGCTTTCAGTGCAGAAAGACTCATTGTTATAGAGCTCCGGAAAGGCTGAATATATATGGATAGGCTGTGTTCCCTTTGTTTTAAAATGTATATAAATATAGAATATTTTTCGGAAAGATTCATTATAATCTTTTTCCAAAATTTTAATTTCTTGCTGAATTTATAATAATCTCATTCAAGTGATTACCATTGTTTTTGATCGTCATCGGGTAATAGTCTTTCCAAATGCATACAGACAAATACAGACAAAACGTATCAGTAGTATCGTAGAAGTATCAATATTATTTTGATCTTCTGATAATAGCTTTATACATTACAGATTTTCTTTCCCAGGTATTGTGATTTTAATTTTCTTATTTTCGTCTTAACATACTGATGTGCATCAATAATAGTTTAAGAAAGCAACTTTTCTGTGGGTATTTGTACAAAGATGAAAGCTCTTCTAATATGTCTTTGAGAGCAAAAATTGCTTCCCGATATTGAGAATCCGTCAAATTTTTTGCACAATATATACAAATAGGATCATTCCGTTCCTTAACTTGACAATAGTCAATTAGAACTTCGTAAACTACTTTACTTCATTGACTAGTTTAAATGATATGGCATCATTTGCAGTTTCTTGAGCAAAATCTTCAAATTTTTGCTTTTCATACTCGATCGATGAAACATTGTGTAAACAGTTCTGATTAATTTTTTTATGTTCTGCATAACAGGTACATTTTGTAGATACCCCATTTTTCTTTCCAAACATGACATTATTTCCAGTAAACATTATGATATTTTTATTACTCATGCGTTAAAAGTACTATCTTGCCGCACGTTTTTTAGTGCGAGAAATGCCATTTTTGGTTGTATTACCACATAACTTGGGTAGCACACACAAATATTCAATATCGCTAAATTATTTAAAAAAAAAACAATAAAATAAATAAAATAAACACAATCAAGACCTCAATATTAAAAAAGTGACGTGAAAGTGACAAAAATTTTGTTTCATTACAAAATAAAAATTAAAGAAAACGTTTTAAAATGAGTGTAAATTATATGGCGATACCGGAGACTGGGAGACTGGGACTGTACCGGAGACTGGGAGTTCTTATGACGAATCCACACCACCGATGACAATTGAAAAAGCAAATTCTTCATTTTTGATTCTAATTTTTTGGATGGCCCCTGGATCCCAAACTTAAGATACGTTCCCTCCCTCGCATGTGTAATAAAAAATATTATTTGCAACACAGGTCGTATTGTCAATTGACCTCTCGAGCGAATGTGCGCACTTCGTTCGTGCGCCCAATTTCACTCTCATAACCAAATGACAAGCCCTAGTTGCAAAATATAATATTTGATCTATAAGTTATGTATAACATAATAATTTTATTTTTTTGTTACAATTGACTAGCTGTCACAATGTTCGACTTTCAAAATACCAACAAATAGAGTTCTGTAATTTATATCATTATAACGATATTTAAAATCCAAAATTAGTACTTTTTGTACTGAAATATCGGTGCTGTCGTCTACAATTAGTGTATAGAAGGTTGAATTTTCATTTCGTTAAAAACTTTTTTTTCCAGGATATTGTTTATACATTCGGTGAATTCAAAAGCAAAATTTTGACTTCGCCAATTTTGTGGCAACTTAATTTATCTATATGCTTATGGATTTTATGAACGGATTTCATTGATACGTAGTCGTTCTTCGTTAATATTACATTTTCGATTGATTCATTAACTTTCTCAAAATCAAATTTTGACTGTTCTTGTTTTTCCAATAACATTTTTACATTTTTAAAATTAACATTTTTTCAATATTTGTGGTTTATTAACAACTTCTCTATATTGTTTTTAAATAATATGTCTTTTTAAATAATCTAACAATTTCGCCAATTTCGAAGACAAAATCAACGTCTCGTAATTTTAGTGCGCGGTAACTAAATTTATCTGCGCTGATTTTAAAATGTCACAAAAACTACTGCGCATCCGCGCGGCTTATAGGGAACATTGATTGTAGGCATAATTGAATACCTATTAATACCTACTAAAACCAAATATCGAGAAAAAGCGATTATGTTGCAGCAATCCTTCTGCAGTCCAACTTGAAGCTTGAAAGCAAGAAAGACTTTCGAAAATGGCTACTGTTCTCAGAAACGATTAAATCGGCTAACTATAGGGTCTTATTTCCCACTGGGCACTCGGGGCACGTGCCCAGGGCCCCGCGATCGATAGAGGCCCCCTAGTTCCTGCCAGATCACCAAACGATAACCGATATTTATTACCGAAAAACATATTTAATTCGGAAAAATCAAGCGATAATGAATCTGACTACAAGGACCTATCTCAAAGAACAAGACGTAGAAGCTCACGCCAGATTTTTTTGACGGTTCTGCGCCGTCAGCCCATCTGAATGGAAAAGAGAAATTCAATGTCTGAACGAGTTGAGACGAAGTTGCAAAGAATTTGATGAATCTATGACGAGAAATAGTTGTATATAGAAATATGTCATCGTTTCAAAGAAAACAAAATTGAAGATATATTTCCAAATGTAGAAATCGCATTCAGAATTTTTTTAAGCATGATGGTCTTATAGCAGTGGGTAGCGTTCCTTCTTCAAACTGAAAAAAATAAAAAATGAGTCAGTTTGTCGCTGATGTCCATTCCGAATGTTACATGTTTTGCCCAGTCAATGGACCAAGGTGTTATAGAGGTCACCAAGAGGCTTTAAAGGAAAGACCTTTTGCTCCAATTATTAGGAGAATATGAGTTCATTGGGTTTTGGAAATGTCTACACTTAAAAGAAGGAATTTATGTCGTAGCTCCAATAGTGCGAACGAAAAGAAAATGGAAAAGGCATTTGATAAAATAATGGCATTAGAAGACACTGAGATTGAGAAAGAGAATGAATTGAATGATCAAAAACTAATATTATTATTTGGCTTTGAATTTGTTCTGTTCCTTTCTTTCACTGGTGCCAAAGTCTCAAGCAGGATCTAGACACAAGTATAGTTTGAATTTGTTGACAGACAAAGTTTCTGAGGAAGTTACCAAAATTTGGACAGACAAATAATTGCAAGAATTTCCAAAATATTTGATTTGGTTTTGAATTTGTGGACAGACAAATTTTCTTACGAATTTTCGAAAATTTGGACACACCAATGGACACACCAATTTAAGTAGGTACTTCTAAAATATTTTCGAGGTTTTTGTAGTTTTCTTGAAAGTATTTGAAACGATTTCAAAATTTTTTAAATTTTAAAATCGTGTCCTAATTATGAAACCTGGAGGAACCAAGATATAATTTTGAAAATTCGCATCTCAATCGTGTCCTAGTTATGGAACCCTGAGGAACCAAAACAAAATTTTGAAAATTCGCGTCTCAAAAACTTGTCTTAATTATGGAACCTTGAGAAACCAAGATATAATTTTGACAAATCGCGTCTCAAAATCGTGTCCTAATTGTGGAACCTTGAAGAGCCAAGATATAATTTTAAAAATTCGCGTCTCAAAATCGTGTTCTATTTATAGAGCCTAAGAAACAAAGTCATAATTTTGAAAATTCGCGTCTCAAAATTGTGTCCTAATTATGGAGCCTTGAGGAACAAAGACATAATTTTAAAAATTCGCGTCTCAAAATCGTGTCCTAATTATGGAACCTTGAAGAACCAAGATATAATTTTTAAAATTCGCGTCTCAAAATCGTGTTCTAATTATGGAGCCTTGAGGAACCAAGACAAAATTTTGAAAATTCGCGTCACAAAAACTTGTTTTAATTATGGAACCTTGAGAAACGAAGATATAATTTTGAAAATTCGCGTCTCAAAATCGTGTTCTAATTATGAAGCCTGAGGAACAATGACATAATTTTGAAAATTCGCATCTCAAAATCGTGTCCTAATTATGGAACCTTGAAGAACCAAGACATAATTTTGAAAATTCGCGTCTCAAAATCGTGTAATAATTATGGAACCTTGAAGAACCAAGACCTAAATTTGAAAATTCGTGTCTCAAAATCGTGTCCTAATTAAGGAACCTTGAAGAACCAAGATATAATTTTTAAAATTCGCGTCTCAAAATCGTGTTCTAATTATGGAGCCTTGAGGAACCAAGACGTAATTTTGAAAATTTATGTCTCAAAATCGTGTCCTAATTATGGAGCCTTGAGCAACCAAGACATAATTTTGAAAATTCGCATCTCATAATCGTGTCCTAATTATGGAACCTTGAGGAACCAAGATATAATTTTGAAAATTGTCGTCTCAAAATCGTGTCCTAATTATGGAACCTGGAAGAGCCAAGATATAATTTTGAAAATTGGCATCTCAAAATCGTGTTCTAATTATGGAGCCTTGAGGAACCAAGACATAATTTTTAAAATTCGCGTCTCAAAATCGTGTAATAATTATAGAGCCTTGAGGAACCAAGACGTAATTTTGAAAATTCGCGTCGCAAAATCGTGTACTAATTATGGAGCCTTGAAGAACGATGAAATTTTTTTGAAAATTCGCGTCTCAAAATCGTGTCCTAATTATGGAGCCTTGAGGAACCAAGACGTAATTCTGAAAATTCGCGTCTCAAAATCGTGCCCTCACTATGGAACCTTGAAGAACCAAGATATAATTTTGAAAATTGGCGTCTCAAAATCGTGTTTTAATTATGGGGACTTGAGGAACCAAGACACAGTTTTGAAAATTTTGCGTCTCAAAATCGTGTCCAAATTATGGAGCCTTAAGGAAACAAGGAATAATATGCTTAAAAACATAGATTTTGAAGAAGTTTTTAACGATTTTGCCCATCTCAAATCTAGAAGAGTACCTCTTCAATCAACATAGATTTAAGCACTAACCTGTGAATTCTAAAAGAGTTACTTTTGTGGATTGTATTACGTTATATCTATTCATTTAATGTGACCAAAGAGAAATTTAAAAAAATATACAACTTTGCTTATCTACTTTCTTTGCCTATTCTAACAAAATAGTGCTCTGCCAAGGTCAAAGGGGCCCCATTAACGTAATGTGCCCAGAGCCAGCGGCCATGGCTAACTGTTATGTGTGTAAAGTTTTTTCAACTCTTTAAACTGACGCAATTGTCTCCAGATAAGTCGCTAACTACATACAGGAGGTACACCTCTCCGTCACACAAAAATTCTTAGTATAAATTTATTATTCATTCATTCATTTCATTTCATCATTCAATCATTAATCAATTTGTAATCCTGTTAAAAATGACATTCAACAGTTGAAACTTGAGTCGTATTAAGTATTTAGATTTATATAATATCACAAGTTATATAATATTTTTACAAAACTTTTGTTATTGGCTTCTAATAGATTTAAATGTTATTTGTGGATTTGATCATCTTGCAGGTTAGTAATTGTGTCTTGATTTGGTAATACTTATTTACTTTACGAAATGGAATGGAATTTTTGTATAAAAAAAATTATTTTATTCCATTTGTTGAAGATCCAATCTTGAAGATACAATTAATAATTGTGATAATAGACAATATTTAAAATACAAGATAACAATTTTTAAATATCAATAACCCTACCTTTTTTTATAGGGACACCGGCTGAGGTAGCTTTAATCCGTATGACGGCAGATGGTAGACTACCACCATCGGAAAGACGTAACTACACCTCAGTAGTGAACGCCCTAGTCAGAATAGTGAATGAAGAAGGTGTTCTTGGATTATGGCGCGGTGCAATCCCAACCATTGGCAGAGCCATGGTAGTAAATGCCGCACAATTAGCCACTTACTCGCAATCCAAAGAGTATTTATTGTCAACCGGCTATTTTAAGGACAATATTTTAGTTCACTTCTGTTCCGCTATGATTTCCGGATTTGTCACTACTTGCGCTTCTCTGCCTCTTGATATTGCAAAAACAAGGTAACGTATTCATTATTTATATCTATATGATGTCTCCGAGTTGTCAAATATTGCAAAACAAAATAGACAATATTTGAAAAGTTAAAAGGCAATATTTGAAAAAAATACATATTTAATCTATTCTTTTGTACAGTCGACTGGGTGTCGGGTGCTAGTACCATTGAGCGCGCTTTAATTTCGGCCATAGGGTCCGCGGTATCTGCCCTAGGGTTCTGAGGAATTTTCCACTTGAATCTACTTGACATTTTACTTGACATTCATATGCAAATAAGCGGGCGCGGGTATTTGTATCCGCTTCGCGAACTCTCATGTATCTCCGTGACGGGTATTAGTACCCGTTTAAAATTATCTTAGTTAAAAGTGGGACAGAGTACTGGTAGCTGTTGCATAATGCTCCAATTGGAGATAAAGGGCAATTCGAAGAGATTTAAAAAAAAATGATATGATCTCGTATATATTTTTCAAATGTTTCTTGCCGAACTGTTATTGATAGTCTTCTATTCTGCTATTTGGATTTCGTGATTAATGCTTATACCAATAGTATTGCTTATACCTATATAGTATTGCTTATACTTATATAATATTTCTTATACGTATATAGTATATTCATCGGTTCATCGCCCTGCAATACAATATTGATGGTGACGTCTATGCAGATTATTTGTCGAAAATTTCAAATGATGCGGAGTTTTCTGAATTTTATAGCGAAAGTGACGAGGAATTGTTTCGGTCACGAAGAAACAGAATCTTGACAATTGCATCTAGCGACTCTGAAGAAAGTGATGATAAAGTATTGGACTGGTCAGAAAATGATAATGTGCCAAATATCGAACAATTTCTAGGCCAAAGTGGAGTTTTTGGGATTTTGTCACATTTTTTTGCGCAAAATGGAGTTGTATATTTTATCACAATCAATTCGGAGAATGTAGTTAAGTGCTATAGCTAGAACCGGCTCCACACGGTATGAGAAGGATGCGTCGCATCGGGGCGCCATAATAATTTGGTGCTGCACCAAGAATCTAATGTTAGAAAATGGAAAGGAAGCCTAGAATAGAATAGAATGCCATTTGATATAGACAAAACTCATCTAATTTGAAGATTGCTTATGCTAGTGGTACGAATGTGCAGTAGAAAAAGATCGCTGGATTTATTAAAGTTTGCTGCGTTTCTCTGTAATCATGCATTTGAGGTGTGGTGGGGAAAGTGAACAAAGATTATTGATGTATTTTAGGTTTTTCTTCTTCTTCTTTCGAATAGGCCTACTTTGGACCACGCTTGTTCAACTGTTGGGCCTTGACCTTTGCCCAGAATTGTCGCATCTTCTGCCGGTCTAACTCCTTTCTCTCTTCTGTCCAGGGGGTACCTTTCCTACGGGGTTTTTCCTGAAATCTACGGACTTCCTTCAGGTTGCGTCTCACAAATCTTTTATATCCTTAATATCCTTCTCGGTTTCTGTCAACCAAGTGGTACGAAACTTCTTGTTTTGCCAGAAGGTGAACAGACGATTGGTTGGTCGGCTTGGAGGCAATCTTGCAACGTGACCATCGAAAGATACCCTTCTTTTCCTTGTACAGTCAGAGAGCATCTCAATATATTCGTAGAGCTCAGAGTTATGCCGCCCTCGGAATTCCTTTACCGGGCCTAGGATCTTCCTGAGGATTTTCCTCTCTCTGATTTCCAATTTCTCTACTGGACCTCTTCGGTTCAAGGAAAGACACTCCATAGCATACAGGGCGCCGAGATACTTAAATTTCTCAGTCCTCTTGATGTTTCCCTGTTCTAGTAACATCTCTCTGTCTGCTTCTCTGATGTTGGTGAAGAATTCTGTTTTCTCCAGCGACACTTGAAGACCCACTTTGGCAGCCTGTTTTCTGAGGCAGTTTCTCAGGCATCGTTGCCATCTCAAGAGAATCACCAAACAGTGCCATGTCATCTGCAAAGGCCAGACAATCTACAACCAGTCCATCGTTCTTACGTCCCAGGTAGATACCACTCTGAGCACCCAAATTGTTCAGTTCCTTGCGCTATTCTCTCATAACCTTTTAAGGACACAGTTGAAGAGAAGTGGGGAAAGTCCATCTTCTTGTCTCACTCCAGTTTTTATTTCTAAGTTTTCTGAAATCTCGCCTCTAAATTTAACCTTGGAATGGGTGTTGATCAAAGTTTCTAGGATGAGTCTGCTGGATTGTTGTCTAGCCCTAGTTCCTGGAGTACTTTGTTAAGTGTTTCTCTATCAATGGAATCGTAGGCCTTCCGAAAATCAACAAAGATGACAACCACCTTGCGGTTTCTCATCTTGTAGTATGCAAGTACACTTTTAAGATTGAGGATCTGTTCAACACAGGACCGGGTCTTCCTGAAGCCCGGCTGGTATTCTCCCAGTTGACTATGCAACTGTCTTTCTGCCCTTGTTTGTAAAGCCTTCAAGAGAATCTTGTATGTTACCGGGACGAGAGAAATTCCACGGTAGTTCTTTAGATCAGTAAAATCTCCCATTTTGTGAAGCGGATGGATCAGAGCAAATTTCCAATCGGGTGGTAATTTCTCTGTTTCCCAGATGTTCTGGATGATCTCGGTTAGCTTGCGCGCGGCATTGTTTCCAGCACCTTTCCACAGTTCAGCAACGATAGAGTCCTCTCCAGCTGCCTTATTATTCTTAAGAAGTTAAATGATCTGGCCAACTTCTTCCAATGAAGGGGGAAGCGAGTCCGGGTTTGGTGTGGTTTGTTTATAGTCGAAGTCTACGCTGGGTGGGTCACGCTGGTTGAGTAGATTTTTAAAGTACTGAGCCAAAAAGTGGCACTTGTCCTCGTCGTTATAAGCCAGTTTGCCTTGTGAGTCTCCGAAGTGGAGGCTAGGCGGAGCGAGTGCCTGCTTGAAGGTTCCAAAGAAATCTCTGGAATTATTCTTAGCAAAACTTTTAGGTTTTTGTTACAGAAATTGCTAGGAAATATATAAATTATTTAAAGTGTCTTGAGGCACTATATTTTTTAATATATTTAATATAAAAGTAACAACTTCAGAAAAGGTTAGTGTATTTACTTATTTATTTCACCCTCTATACAAAATACATAAATACAGTAATGGAATCGAAGAAAAAATTATCCGGATACGAAAATCGAAAACGAAAGGCAGCAAAAGAGATAGAAATGGAGAACCTTCGAGGGCAAATGAATATTTAATAAAAATCTGCTGAAAACAAAGGTGGCGAAGGAAATATGAACGAACATCAAATGGGTAATTCTGAATACTAAAGAAAATTTGTTAAGAAACTCGATTTCGAAAGAAATCTATGGACCTTTGTCAGTGTCCTTCGTCTTGTGTCTCTCAATTCTACAAGGACAGCCGGACACATAACAAATAATATTACTAATATCGATTTAAGCGATTTAGCAACTTGACCTGTAATTACTAATGACAAGATATTTAAAATCATTGTAGAATATGGTCCGCAAAGTAAATGTGATGATTATCCGCTTGATAATTGGACCGATGCGTTAGTAATATACAGGGTGTTAGATAAACATGGGACAAAAATTCAAAGGTTTATTCCTTGGCTTTATTCTAAGAATATTTTGTTCCATGATAATTTCTGAAAAGCACTTTGTTTCGAAGATACAGGGTGAATAAAATTTGCAACAACCAAATTCGATATTTGTTAAAATCATTAATGTATATAAAAGTATGGCGTACGCCAATGAGTTTAACAAGTACAAAAAATTAATGAGTTTATCAAGTACAAAATTTTTTGACGATAACTTGGAACGGCTGTTTTAGCTACTAACGTACAAGTGGATTTCATTTGAATACGTCTCGACATGTTCGTGGTCGCTCGTATCCTGCTCAGACCATCCAGCAGCTAGGCGGCGGCTCTTATTGAAAAATGGGACGGTATTGGCTATGTGTACGGCAATAGCGCTACCTAGCATGCGCAACTATTCGGGATTATGTCAAATAATCACTTACGAACGTTTTATTGTTTTATAATAAATAAAATAGTCAAAAGATGGGTAGAAAGACGGCAAATAGAATTTTAAGAGGGTTTTGTTAAGAACAATATATAGAAAATGCATGTTATTATAAGTGTAAAATACACTACATGGGCGTAGCCAGGGGGCGGTTTTGGGGGTTCAAACCCCCACCGAAATATGCAATATATATATACATAAATGTTATATTGAAATAAAGAGGCGATTAGAGACGACTCTCTAGAGGCGATTAGAGACAGCATGGTAGATGTAAAGTTTAGAAACCCTTGTGTGTCAGTTTTAGAAAGAAAATTGGTGCATTTCTGTTACTGTATTTTCCTAAAACCCCCCCGAAACTAAATCCTGGTCTTAACCAAAAGAGTGAGATGGAGAAGTAAATATCGTCCGTAAATATCTGTACTGCATTCTTAAAAAAAATGAACTATAGTCTGATGGGAGAATTGTATATGTGAGTTGTTATGAAACCGTAGAGCCTGTGGCTGTAGGATTCTGATTGATAATTTTAAATTTCTCAAAATCTGAGAACAAAGTTGTAATATTTTTTAATAGACTTCTAGTTTGGATTTGGAATTTTGGTATGGGATCCTTATTCAAGAGAGTTTGCTCGGTTAACAGTAGAAATCAAAGAGTCCATTCATCATTAACATTAATACACTGTTCTCTTTCGAGAGCGATAATTGAATTGGAATTATCTGCTTTTGTAAGGACTAAAGAATAGGGCAATAATATTGCTATTTTGCCTCGAGGTATCAGAGCTTCAGCCACTTTTTTGAGTGCGATTTCTGACTACAATTATTGTTGTAAAGATTGTTGTTCGTGTTTGGAAGAGATGTAGGTTATTACATAGGGTTTGGCGGTTTTTTAAACCCGGTTAACGGGTTAAAAGAAACGGGTTTTAAAGAAAATTTGTCACAATTGAAAACGGGTTTCTAAATTAACGCCTTCACATACGAATAAAATGCGCGTTGACGTGTCCATATACATGATATGATCTTATCACATATACATGACGTCTTAGAGACGCCATTGTATGCCAAGGGGTTAAGAAAACCGGTTTAAAATAAATGAAATTATTAGGTAAAAATTATTTATCTACTCACACATCGAAATGAACACATTAATAAATACATTATTGTATGTGAAGAATGTCATTATTATAATCGTGTGTAAAAGCATCCAAATCGTGCGTAAAAGTCGAATGTAAATCAAATGGAGTTGCATTATTTAACGATTTCTGTTTATTGTTACTATGGCAACAACCTGCGTCACTAAACAAAAAACATAGACGTAGTGAAAATAACTTTACTGACGTTTATTAAAATTGAATTAATTTTTCTTATTTTGAATCAAGAAGTCTCGGCCTGTCAGTCTGGATTTATCTGGCTCTAATATAACTTAGCCTAACCATAACTTAATCTAGATTAAATTTAAGTAACCTAGATAACATCAACAACGACCAAATATTGTTCCCGTCACTGTGCATTTTTACTAGTTAGCAATTTTTGTCACAGAGGCGCTGAACGTTCTAACCAGAACCGTCGCTTGCAAGTGCGGGGCCCAGGGCAAAAAATAATTTTGAGGCCCCTTAAACAATTTTTTTATAATTTAAAATCTGCAAAATAATATTGGATTTTGAAATTTAATTATAATGACAAAACAAGAAATACTGTTTATTTGTTTTGCACAAGAAAAATAAAACAAAGTAAAATAAACATATATCTTTACTTAGTAGTGGAGCAAAAAATAATGAAAAACAATGTAACGTGTAAACATGTCTTTCCTGGCTCATAGTAGTTCTCAAAATTTTTTGACTAATTTTGACTTTGAAAAGCTCCTTTCCGATGCCGCCGATATTACGGGAATTTTCAAAATTATTCGTAAAACTGTAAACAAATTAGGAAAAGATTCTCGAATTTGTGATATTTTTTCATATCACAAGACTCAATTGCATTAACACTCATTTACATGGTGAACTTTTTTATGGTGTCAGTAGGAAAAGATGGCATGTTCTAGGTCGTTAACTCAAATATGTGAAATCTAACTGTCGTAACGAATTCGAACGATGTTCGGCATTCCCACCTGGTGTCAGATAGGGGCTGTAATGTCTAATCTGGTATGTGCTTACAAAATATGAACAATCTTCAAGCAGAGGCTCAGAGTAAGGTAGAAAACCGATTAATTGTACCAAAAAATGTCATAGCCATCGCTACGCTACCAGCCGTGTCGCCTAATGTTAAATTTAAAGTATGTGCCGTGCAAGTTACAAAAAACGCTCTATTATTCTGTTGCAAAATTCTAGACTGCATTTGCCAATCTTATTAGCGGCGTTATCATACGATTGCGCTCGACAATAATTTAAATTAATATTCATAATTAGTAATTGTGTTTGTAGTTCGTAGAATAAATTGAGGCCAGTACTTTTTAGAACTGGTGTAAAACCTATAAAAAATTCACAGTTTCATTTCGACACTAACTTCTACATTTCTAACCATAAATGTTAATTGTTCGATATGACTCCTATCGATAGTATAGTCCATTTGAACGGAAAAATATTTGCTCTCTTTTATTTTGGAAATTATTTACTCTCTAACATTTTTACTGAGCAATTCAATAATTTGATTTTGAATTCTTGTTCATAAATAGTGATCATTGGTTTCATTATTTTTAATTCTTCATAAATGCTCTGCCATGCGAATGTCGAATTTTGAAACCATTTCAATTAATCCTAGGAATTTTCCGTTATTTTTTGTGAATATCGTACAATTGGAGCCACGTAAAGCGTCGTTGAGCTTGGCTAAATATTGAATTGGTAATATAATCATTTTTAAAAAACCACGCCAATGCTCTATTTCGCCATTTATTTATCGTTGTTGAACGTCTTTTACTATATCTTTATTGCGACATTTTTTCAATTCGATATATTTGCTCTGGGCTTTGTTGTGCAGCATAGATGTTTCGTGTTCTTTCAGTCTGTCTCCTATATGCTTCCAATCACAAATTCATTCGCAGGCCAAACCTGATGTTACACCAATATTGAAAAACAAGAAACAGTAATAGCAATATACTCTTTTTTTTTTTATTTCAGTTTTTGAGTTCAGTTGCCATTTTCGACAAATTTTTTCGCCATTGCGTAAATATCTTAAATAATCTTCTATCATAGTCGTCAACTGGAAAGTTAAAATCACGAACATGTGTTGGATTATTGTTTTCGAGAAACATCCTCATAGTATCAGTAACATTTAGTGATCAATTTCCTGGATCATTTTCAAGACAGAAATTCTAGTGGTTTAACTTTCATCATTAATTTCATCACGTTTTTCTTCACACCTTTCACTCTCTGGACTTCTAGATGTAGTAGCCACACATTCCAGATTAGACGACTGTTTTTTCCTTTTAAGTTTCACATTTCTCATTATCAAATTCATGAAGCTCACGATTTTCTTCATACATTTCACTTTCTGGGGTTCTAAATATAGTAGCCGCATATTGTAGATTTCTCGACGCATTTTCATTTTCAGTGACAAAACTCCTTATTTTAATATAATATTTATGTTATATTATTCATATTTCGGTGGGGGGGTTTGGTAATACACTGGTTAAACCCGATTTTTGGGAATCTGGAATTCGAAAACCAATTTTTCCAAAAGTCGGTTTTTGTATAAACCCTAGTTCGTACTTAACTTTTGAAAAATTGATGCATTTAGAAACTAAATTACCTCTTGAGCCTCGTTTTTTCGTGTACTCGATTTTTATTCTTTACGGAAACGGACAATATCTTATTTAATTTTAAATATCTAATATGATTGACTTTACTGACATTTTCGCGAACAAAATCCTCAAAAATGGTGAATTCTATTGAATGTAATGAAAATAAGCGTTAATTCTTAATGTAATATCTTATGATAATATTGAATAACATGTCTCCTGCGATGAAGATTTTGAATTTCGGATCAATTTGTAATCCACTTGAAAATGACCTTTAAAAGTCTAATCGCGAGTCGTGTTAAGTGTTTAGATTTATATAACTTTACAAGTTATATAATATTTTTACAAAATTAGTGGTAAAAACGTAGTGGATTTTTCAATTCAGTAATATTTTTAATATTCTTTTAAAAATTCAATTTTAACATTTCTTATTAGGAACTTATTTGTTTATTTACCAATTTATAATATCAAGTATTATTAAATATTAATTAAACACACGTTCTCAATTCAATGATAGTTATGTAAGAAATTTATAATATTTTGATTAATAAAAATAACTTTTCTGCAAAAGTAAACCGATATCCATATCGGCCGATGTACATGGCGGCAACGTAATTGTCGCCACCCGCTGTATAGCCATCAGGGATTGCAATTCGGAAAACTGGATCCGGTAATCCGGTGGATCCGGCATCACTAATCGTTTACCGTATCCGGAACCAATATACCGTTTGCTAATTTTTGGTAAAATAATTGCGCTGTTACATGAGTAGGTACTTTAAATGCGAGGTGCGCATGGCGCCACATGGTTTTTTCAAAACCAAAATTAATTTTGTGATAAACAATGTATACTAAAATATATATATATATATATATATATATATATATATATATATATATATATATATATATATATATATATATATATATTATTAGCGTATTATAAGACGTTAAGCAATTAAGCAAACAACTCAATCAAGTTTTCTTGGCGTTCTTTCTTGTTTCTCCAATAAGCTTTCATTCTTTCCGAGAAGGCTTGTTTACGTTCTTCCGACCACTTCGGTCTGTACTGCTTTGGTTGCTCTAATGTAACTTCCCATTTGTTTACTTTGTGTCTGAAGGTGTCTCTTTCTAAAATGTCTGTTGTACATATGTTTGCATTTCTGATGTCCTTTCGAAGTTCTCCTAACCAAGGTGTCGAATTCTTTAGTGAGCTAACATAATCTAATATCCTTTTCGACAGTCGATTTGCTGGTAGTCTCGATAGATGTCCAAAGAATTTCATTCGTCTTTTCTTAATGTCAATTCCAATGTTTGAAAACGTTGTTTTGATTGATTGTAGCCTTTAGCCGTTCTGAAATTTCCCTGAAGGGTTCTGAAATTTATGAAAAATAAATAAATTTCACTTTTGATTTTTTGCCAGTGATTGTTTGTTTTATGAGTTCTAGGGTTTTGGGATCTATTCCTCTCTCTTCTAGAATTTGGAATAGTGAGGATCTGTCTATCGAATCGTATGCCTTTTTGAAGCCTACAAATGTGCATACTGTGGACTTTTGTCTGAGGGCTGGTAATTTGAATATGGTTTTCAGGTTGATAATTTGTTCTGGGCAGGATTTGTTTGGTCTGAATCCTGCTTGGTATTCTGATAGTATGGGTTCTAATTGCTTTTGTGTTCTACTCAACAGACAGGCTGATAGTATTTTGTAGGTGACAGATAAAAGAGAGATACCTCTATAGTTGTTTACATCTAACTTGCTGCTTTTTTATGTAGTGGATGGATTCGAGCAAACTTCCAGTCATCTGGGAGCTTTTCGGTTTGCCAAATGTTATGGATTATTTGTGTAATTTCTTTGAGTGAATTTGGGCCTAAATTTTTCAGAAGTTCAGCAAGAATCCCGTCCTCCCTTGATGCTTTGTTGTTTTTAAGTGTCTTGATGTGTGAATAAATTTCTTCTTGCGTTGGTGGTGACGAATTTTCCGGTGTGATTTCTGATTATACTTTCTGGAATCTCTCTTTGGGTTCTGGACAATTTAAAAGCTGTGAAAAATATGTAGGTAATTCTTTGCAATTTTCCTTATTTATCAAGGCTAGTTTACCATCTTGCTTTCGAAAGCAAAGGTTCTGTGGGGAATACCCTTTAATTTGGTTCGCAAACGTTTTGTAGAAATCGTGTGTGTTGTAATTTTTGAAGTTATATTCGATTGACTTCAGTTGGTCGTTTATGTATTTCCGTTTATTTTGTCTTAAAATCTTAGATACATGCATGCGAACTTCGAAAAATGTTCTTTGTGTTTCTTTTGATTTGTTACAATTGTAGTTTTGAAACGCATTTTTCCTTTCTTCTAGTGCTTTCTCACATTCTTGATTCCACCAAGGATGTTAAGAGGAATTAGTTTTTTCGCAGTCTCGCTGATTTTAGTTTGAAAATTTTTCCAGTTCTCTGCAGGTTGTTCTTCCCATTCTTCTGTTATTTTGGAGCCCTTGATTTTGTGTAGATCAAATTTTGGAATCACCGGTGTTTTCCTATTGAATTTTCTTTTGGGTGTGAATTTAATTTTGATTCTGGTTAAATAATGATCTGAATTGACATTTGCACCTCCGCGCACTTGCACATCGTGTATTTCCTTTTGGTAGTCGTATGATATTGCCACATGATCAATCTGAAATTCTCCTAAATAATGGATGGGTGATATCGCCAGGTTTTTTTTGTTTTTTGGGATTCTTGCTATATATATATATATATATATATATATATATATATATATATATATATATATATATATATATATATATATATATATATATATATATATACATATATATATATATATATATATATATATATATATATATATATATATATATATATATATATATATATATATATATATCTATATATATATATATATATATATCTATATATATATATATCTATATATATATATATATATATATATATATATTTATATATATATATATATATATATATATATATATATATATATACACTTAACCGCAAAATTAACGCACCTCATATACACTTACATTTATTTTAATTGTCGTCAATATTATCATCCATTTTGAAAAACATATTAAGAATAGAACACATAAACAAAATTATTTGGATAATAATAATAAATTTGACTTGACTTGACAAATAATTGTGGAGAAAAAACGAAAACCAAAAATATGGATTATTTAACAAAATTATGTAAAACGATAATTATTATTATATACACGAATACAGCTTCTTTTCAAAAGTTTTTGGCTTATTAATAACTAGTGTTAACACCTCTAGATGTTATTTCAGACTGACATCGCCGTGGCATACTTTCAATTAGAGATCTAATCGTTTCTTGAGGGATATCTTCCTATACGCGGATAAGACTTTGTTGCGGCTCCTCTAAGCTGTTAGGTGGTGCATGTTGCCTTCGAACCCGGCGCCCCATTATATCCCAAAGATGCTCTATTGGGTTCAGGTCTGGCCTGCAGGATGGCCATTCCTGGACTTGAATATTAACATAATTTAAATATTCAGTACCAATATATGCCGCATGTTGCCTAGCATTATCCTGCAAAAGAACGAATCCATCCCCAACGTAAGATGCAAAAGGTACCACAAAATGTTCTAAAATGTCTGTATTGTATAGTTCAGAATGCAGACGTCCACCATCAACAATCAAAAGCATTGTGCGAGCTGTTAAAGATATTCCACCCCAAAACACCACTGAGCCACCTCCATATAAAGTTGTTTCTCGAATGTTACAAGCGGAATATCTTTCGTTTGGCCTTCTGTACACTCTTGGGCGGCGATCAAAACTTACAAGCAAAGCCTTGACTCATCTGTAAATAGTACCTGCTCCCAATCATGGATTTCTAAATCCACATGCCTCCTTGCAAAAGCCATTCTGTTTCTTTGGTGGTCTATAGACAAATCTGGGACCAATAGCTGCTACCTGAGGTCGTAAATTTGAAGCACGAAGTCTTCTTATGGTATCTTGACTAACGGCAGTGCCAAGAACCTCAACAAGTTATGCATTAAAAATCGGTCCTCCACGGCATCAGTAGCTCGTGGTCTGCCTTGACTAGGTCGCCTAGCGTGATCTTTCTTCTGTATAAACCTCTGTAGAACCCTACCGGTATGAGACACTCCATATTTTCTATCAAGTTCGCGATTTGTTAGTCCTTCATTGGACAAAGTTACAATTTCAACACATTCATCACGATTTAAATTTTGTATAGCACGTTGCATTGCGAGCAGATGTATTTCACAAATGATAATAATTATCTATTGATAAAACAAGTGAAAACCAATTTTACATGCGAGGTTTAATTATATATAATTATATATATATATATATATATATATATATATATATATATATATATATATATATATATATATATATATATATATATATATATATATGCATCGTGTTACAGCGTTCTCCGTCTTCCGATTCCTAATCTCTAACCGTCTCGGTTTTTGCAAGCCTGTTCCTCCAATCCTCTCGTCCGGATCTCTCCGTCTATACCCTTTCTCCAGCTTTTCCGGGGTCTTTCTCTCTTTCTTCTTCCCTGCGGTGTCCAGTGTATTACTTTCTTCGGGAGTCGGTCTTGGTCCATTCTCTGTACATGACCGTACCATCTGAGTTGTCCAGTTCTTATGTCATCCACGATGTCGTGCTTTACTTCCATTATTTCCCTTGTCCTTACATTTCTAATCCTTTCCAATCTAGACTTTCCTGCCGCTCTTCTCCGGTAGTCCATCTCGGTGGCTTTTAGTGATTTCTCTGCTCTATCCTTTATAGGCCACACATCACTACCGTAGGTTATTATACTTTTAATTATTGCGTTGTATATTCTGTGTTTGTTTTCCTTTGTAATGTGTTTATCCCATAGTATGCCGTTGAACATAGACACAGCCCTCCTGCTTTGAAGGTTTCTTTCGGCTATTGCTTCGTCCAAACTTCCTTCTTTCGATATTTTATAATATCTTGTTGTTCTCCATGTATTCTGTTTTCTGTATGTTCACGTCTAAACCCCACCTGTCATACTCTTCAATTAGTTTGCGTGTCATATTTTCAATGTCATCAATGTCTTGTGCAATCACCACCTGGTCATCCGCAAATGCCAAAGTGTAGTTTGTTGATGTATTATCCACAGGTATGCCCATTGCTTCGCATTTTCTTGACATTGAACAGTGTTGGCGATATACAACATCCCTGTCTGAGTCCCTTTTTATTTGTGTATTTGTTTAGTACTTAAAATAATTAGCTTATTTGCTGGTGTATAACGCGCACCTTTTTTCCAAAAAAATGCCTCTAAAACATAAGTCGGCGAGATAGGCGCACAAAAAGTAAGTTGAATTTTAGGGTGCGCCTTATACGGTATTTATAGTATGTTGATTAAACTAAATAGACATTTAAATAGATATATTTTAATAGACAGATTTATTATGATGTCTGTCATAAATATAAGAATAAGACTTGTTAGCATACTCAAATACCTAATTGTTGTGATCTCAGTAGATTAAGTAAAGTTTATTATGTTAGATTTAATTCCATCGATCCGGCCGAATTGAAAATGACACCGGATTTCAATCCGTATTTGTTAGTATTTTGAGAAATAAGGCAGCGACAGATCCATGAAGATGAGGTTGAAATTTTACAAAATTAACATTTGTAGACTCTATTTTCCTCACTGCGACACTATTTGGAGGAATTTTGGAAATCTAAAAACCACAAATTTCTCCAAAAAGTCCAAATTTAAAAAATCTAAAACCAATTTCTTAATATTTTGAAAAATAAGGCAACGACATGTCAATGAAGATGAGGTTGAAATTTTATAAAATCAACATTTGTAGACTCTCACTATTTTCCTCACTGTGCGACTATTTGGAAGAATTTTGGAAATCTAAAAACCACAAATTTCTCAAAAAAAAGACCAAATTTTGAAAATCTGAAACCGTTTTGTTCGTATTTTTAAAAATAAGATAGCATAGATAGAAAAATAAGAATTCGACAGATCAATGAAGATGAGGTTGAGCTCTAAAACATAGTTCCGCGTTATAGGCGCACTAAAAGTAGGTTGAATTTTAGGGTGCGCCTTATGCACCGGCAAATACGGTATTTATAGTATGTTGTTTAAACTAAATAAACATTTAAATAGATATTATATTTCATTACACAGATTCATCACGATGTCTGTCATAAATATAAGAATAAGACTTTTAGCATGCTCATATACCTAATTGTAAAAGTTTATTATGTTAGATTTAATTCCATCGATCCGGACGTCGGACATCGATGGAAATTCGGCCGGATCCGAAAAATTTGCAATCAATCAATGACACGGGATTGCAATCCCTAACAGCCATAGTATTTGAGGACATGTTTACTCGCTGTCCGCACACAAGGTGTAAATATTGTCGATGTGAATATTACAATATCATTTATCTTTCAGAATTCAAAACCAGAAGACAATAGCTGGCAAAAAAGAATACTCTGGCACCTTAGACGTGTTTCAAAAAGTGATTAGAAAAGAAGGAGTTCACTCTCTTTGGAAAGGCTTCACACCGTATTACTGCAGATTAGGCCCAATGACAGTATTAATATTTGTTTTCTTGGAGCAATTGAATGCTAACTACGATTACTACGTCATGAAGAAACAGTAAAATGAAAACAAAAGTGGACAAACTTATTGATGTAACATTATTTTATATTTTATTAAAAAAAGAGATACATTTGTTTTATAATGCTATATATCCGAATAATAAATTTGTTAGTGTTTCCTCCTTTATATATATATATATGAGCCGTTTATTTTGAAAGTGGCCTGTCCATTTTTCAAAAATATTGAGTTAGTTACCTTAATAGTTAGATTTTTACTTGATCTTTTGATTGTGAAGTAACTTGTTACTAATATATTTAAAATCATTAAGATTTTGTTAAAAAACACCAAAATTTTCTGGGTTAATGAAGTGATGAAAAATTTGTTTTGAAAGTGGCGTAAGTCCCATTGTGAGAGTTTCAAACCGATATGGAAAATATGCAATTAAAGTTTATGTGATCTCGTAAGCTTTATATTTAATTATTAAAGTACTAGTTGAATTATAAAAGCGCAATTTATTATAAATACTTTAATTTCAAATATAAGTTTCGATTTGATAATGGATTCATATGGGTCTCCTGATATACCATTGTAATTTTCAGCAAATCGTTAATAATTTGTTTATAACAAATTAAATTACAAAAAAAAACTGTGAGAATATGAATATATCGAAATATCCCAAGAGAAAACTTATGAATCTTCGAATATGAATTTCAATGTAAAAATTAAAAAACTACAAACAAATACGAGACCACTCACAAACCTCAAATACAAGGAATTATTGTATACCACCTTTGTACACCACATTGTATACCACGTGCACACAATAATTATTTTAAATCCCTCCCTCATACACAAACTGGAGAAGACTGAATAATAATCAATAAAACAATATTAATATTAATGTAAAAATTATTTAACAACTGTTATTTATCATTTTTGATTTTATAACATAAAAGTGTATACATTTCTTTTCATATACATATTCATATCTTTATTTCAAGGAAAATTTATTTTATGTATGAATGGCTTTCTTAAAAATTGGAAACGTGATTTCATTGATTTTGAAAGTGGCAAAAGTCCATTTAGAGCTAACATTAAATATTCTAATTGGGGTGATAAAGTTGACACCCTTAGAAACACCAAAACATTATTCTACTATGTTATCTGTTACCCATATTTTTAAATTTTATCCAATGCAAACCCTTCAATATCTCGATTGGAACACAAATGGAGTCAGGTCACTTTCAAAATAAACGGCTCATATATAAATATATATATATATATATATATATATATATATATATATATTGGACGTTTATTAATTTTTAATTAAAAAATAGACTCAAAATATAGATTCAAATGGAATTAATTTAAAAGTGTTTATTTATCAGTCTTATCTATAACTGTACTTAACTTTTAATCTAAACTCGTTTATTTAACTAGACTAGCACAACATGGCTTGTCATCTCTCCGGGGTTTTAGTTGAATATGTACAACATTATATGCAGAATGTCGATTTATTAGAATTGGTATGTGGCAACATTATTAGATACGTGACAACGAGTTGGCTATCTCTACATAAAGCTCTGGAAAATATTGCTTTGGTTGTGCGCGCATTAAAGCAAAGTAGTCATGGAGCTGAATTTGTGATATGTCATTAATAGATATTAAATGCATATAGTTTAATTTTTTGAGTATGATAATTAATTTTTTAAAATATAATATTTAACACGTAGACTATAGGCAACCTTGTTTAAAGCACATTTTTCATATGATTCTAAAACTAACGTTTATATTATTCAAGCCTCGTAGATTGTGCAAAAATTATAAACAAAAATATTCTGTCGTGTAAGTTTGGAGATATTATAATTCAAATAATCGACAATTTACTCAATTTTCTTAAATCTTAATTAATAGTTATTTATCACACAAGCGGATAAAATTAAAGTTTAACGAACATTTATATTCGCGAGTTAAACCTTAATTTTATCCGCGAGTGTAAACCAAACATTCAATTTTGCTTTTGATTTAACAAGTTGAATTCAAAGAAACGTTTCATGTTCTGTGTTTTGTTTACGAGAAGCATGTCGTTCAGCTATGATTGTGTTTTCATGACAACGATAAAATTGTTGACTCGTACGTCAAAATTTTGTTAAAGTCTTATGTTTATAGTATATTGTGCAACTAGGGCGGTAAGTTGTCCACGAGAGCTCATTCGCTCGAGAGGGCAATTGACAATACAGCGAGTTTCAGACAATATTTTTTATTACTCATGCGAGGGGACGTATCTTACAAGTTTGGGGTCCAAGGGCCATCCAAAAAAGATAGAACCGAAAAAGAAGAATTTTTTTTTTCAATTGTCTCCGGTGGTGTGGATTCGTCATAAGAACTCTCATCAGTCTCCGGTATCACCATAGAATTTACACTCATTTTAAAACGTTCTCTTTAATTTTTATTTTGCAATGAAAAAAATTTCTTCACCGTTACTTATTTCGTCACTTTTTTAATATTGGGGTTTTGATTGTGTTTATATTAATTATTAAATTATTTTTATAAATGTAACAGCCATTTTTATTCAATATTTGCGTGCGTTACCCAAGTTATGTGGTAATAATTGAATTGACAAACAGCCATTTCTCGCGTTAAGAAAACGGGCGCCAAGGTAGTACTTATGCCGCATAATAATAAAAATAAATTTGTGTTTTATTAAGTATAAATGGAAGCATATGAAGAAAAATTGTTACATTTTGACGCAATTGCGGAAAGATTACTCCCGCAGAAATCAAGAGATTTATGCAAAGAAAATGTATGGCCAAACCTCAGATAAGTACATGTAAGCTTCAGCGCCTCCGTGGCATAAATTGTAACTAATAAAAAGGTACATTGGCGGGGACGCTATTTGGCCTCAATATTTTACTGTAACCGTTAGATTGTGTTTTGGTTTTGTTCTACTGTAACCGTTAAACATTTTGTTTTGTTTTACTGTAACCGTTTTACTCAGATTGTTTCAGATAACAATTTAGTTTTCAAAATGCTATTATTTTAACATTGCCCTATAGGTTAGATTGGGTGGCACCAAGGGCGTACCCAGCAAGGGGCAGGGGGCAGCTGCCCCCCACTAGAACCCACCTTGCCGCACAGAAATATCTATAACATTATTAAAACCTCACTCTGACGTCTTGAGCATGGCGAAGCAGTTCTAAAATTGTATGACAGATGGATTTCATAATGCATAATACATTTCATAATCCTCAAAACAAATATGAGCCCCCCACAGTTCATATCCTGGATACGCTCTTGGGTGGCACAGAAGCAAGACCACATACGCGAGATAGCGCGCATGTGGTCCTTCCAGCGGTTCCTTCTGTCTTGCACTTTCTGAGTGGATTCTTCTTTATTCTTCCGCTAGTTTTGTAGGTCTTCCTCAATCTGCAATACATCGTTTTTTCTTGCTGCTTATTCGTCTGATCTCCATCACTGTAGGCGTTGCCTCCACAGCAGCTATGAGTGGCAGACAATTTTCATCGATTCTGTACACATTTCTCTTCCGCTTTCAGTTGAGATGACAGTTCTTTTCTCCACTCCCTTAATATAATCCCCGTCTTCAATCTGTTTCTTCATCACCTTCTCATCTCTGGTCCTTTCTTATTTTATTTAGTTTATTGTCTATGGTTTTAAAATCTTTCTTAGTTTCTGAAGTTCATGGAAGATTTTTCCCATTACCTCTCTAGTTGCATTCCTCCATTCTTCTTCGAATTCGAATAAGGATCTGAGCTTAAACTGATTCGGTTCAATAACTGAAGTAAATATCGGACGTTCTAAATATCTGCCTGTTATCCCAGCCAGTGTACTAATTGCTGGATGTTACTTTAAGTCTTTATTTATAGCCTTGTCTTCAGATCTAAAACAATTCAACAATAATGATTTACTAATTAATAATTATCTAAATATGTCATGATACGTCTTGTCATAAAACTCTGGGACTTACAATCTCAGTTTCAACCTTGGAATGGTTGGGTAATCCTTTCGCAAACACAAATTTCAAATAACGCTAATAATGATGAAAATCTCTGCAAATAGAACTACTCCAGGAGGTACCTTTTTTATTAGAGAGAAAGGGGAAACCTTTTATAGGCACCTTATCTATCTGGGTAGCGTGGGACTCCATTCTCTTCCAGAGATAGTATACCCACTAAAACCACCTCCCCCCTTTTCCTCATCTTGTCCCCAGCGCTACCGTGGTTTGCACCCTATCGTGGTATTATCACTCCACAACTTTGGGATCACACTCTTTTAATACTTTTTAATTTCTAACCCTGCTTCCAGTCTCCTCTCATCTACTTCGTCGGCCTTCATTATGCTTTTTAGCATCTTTCTAACATGGTTTCGGTCATGTTCTCCTTGTCGCGCCATACACCAATTTTCTTGTCCATCTCTAGTCTCAGCTTATCCCATCTTTCGCAATAGAATATTGTGTGACACGTGTCATCCCTTTCGCCGCAGTACCAGCACTGATCGTTTCGCATTTTGCCTATTCTGTGCAGAAAGGTATTAAAAGGCATTAATGGCTAAAGGGACCCATGTCCCGCTAGCGCCTGGGTCACATGGTAGTCGATGTTTCCGTGCTTACGTTAAGCCCAGATTTGCCCATCCGTTCATGCGCCGTTTTTTGCCTCCTGCCAGGCATTTTGCCAACTGGTCATGGTGCGCTGCCGCACTTCTTTCTTGGATAGGCCTTGGCATTTTCAAGAGTCATCCTTTCGTCGACAAGGAGTGTTATTGGTGGGGATCCAGCCACCACTTGTACAGCCTCTGCCGAGATTGTCCGGTACACAAAGACTACCTTTCTCTGTGCTCTTATCATAACTGTTCTGTTTTTCCGAGTTCTAGGCCGGTTCCCCAGATTTCTGCTCCGTACGGCATGATTGAAGTGACCACCGAGGACAGCAAACGCCTGGTCAGGCTGAGAGTCCCACCAACGTTCGGCATGAGTCTCCCCAGCATCGCGGCAGTCCTTTCCGCTTTGGCCGACACATCATGAATGTGAGGCGTGAAGCTAACCCGCTGGTCCATTACTAGCCCCAAGTATTTAATACTCTTATCTGGTTTAATTATTGTCCCACCCAGCTGAAACTGCACTGTCTTCGGCCTCCTGCCACCTACCAGGAGCACAGATTTCGTCTTGAACATCGCTATGATTAGTTCCATGTTACCCATCCACTGCATTATCTTAGCTAGAGACTGGTTTGTTATGCTTATTAAGTCGTTCTCCTTGTGACCCATTGTCAGAAGAGCCAAGTCGTCAGCAAGGGCCACTGTCCGGGCGCCGACAGGCAACTCCAGTTCCAGGACCGCATCATAGAGTACGTTCCATAAGGCGGGCCCCAAAACCTGTGAAACCTCACATGTCACCTTCGTCTTCGAAGATCGATCGTCTTCGATTATTAATCATCTGTCGCTTAAATAGCTCATAGTTATGGCAACAATTTTTGGTGACATCTCTTTCTTCTTTAGGCCTTCCACTATTTTGCAGCACGAGGCCGCATTAAACGCATTCTCCACGTCAATTGTCGTGAGAGTACACAGATTCTCTGTTTGCTAACTTTGTTAAATATGTTGAATGTACAACGATATTGGAATAAGTAAAAGGAATGGCGACATCTGACGAGAAAATGGTGAAATATAAAAATAAAATAGTTACAGTTACAGAAATATAAAATAGTTACAGTTAGTTCTAATATATATAATCGAGAGAATGTTGAGTGCCTGAAACCGTACTGCCTTCTGAAAGTCCGCCTCTTTCCCCAATTTCTTCGTGTAGCCTTACTCGGACGAGGTGTTCGTATAGCTTCCCCATAGTGCATAGCAGGCATATTGGCCTTACTTAGGGTGTTCCGTCTTCGTTCGTGCCTTGCTTCGGTATTAGTACTAATCTGGCCACTTTCTATTTTTCCGGAAACACACTGACACAGAAGTCCACTGCTACCACCAGACGGATCACTTCGGCCGGCATACCATCTGGGCCAGCTGCCTTTCCCATCCGCAATTTTGTTGCAGCCGCATTCGATTCATCCAGACTAAAATGATTTCGACTTCCTACCTGAGGAAGCCCAACGAGCCTCCGGTCGTTCAGGAAACAACTTTGCTACCACCTGGAGAGTATCTTTTTTCGTCCATACAGCACGTGTCCTTAACTTTCACATAACTATTTTATATGCTTTCCCTCAGGGGTCCTTATTCACTTCGTCGATTAATTTTTGCCATGTTATAGCCTTTGTCTGCTTTACCTGCCGCTTCAATAGTCTCCTAACGGATTGGTACTCTTCCCTGAGCTCTTGAATTACCTGGTATTGTTGTCTTTGGGTTCTGCTGCGGTTTGCTCTCGCCAGCTTCTTCCTTGACTCCTTGCAGGTAGTTCGACAGGCGGTCACTTCGGGCATCCACCAGTATACAGGTCTTTTGGAGCTATAGTGAACATTCTTCGGGGATAGCGTCTCTTCGCATGACTGCGTTATCGCCTCCATAATTTTATCTACCATGCAACGAGTGCACCAACCCAGCTTGCTGTAGATGTTCGCAGCCAATTTCTCCTTCTTACGTTCGTCCCACTACCATCCTACATTTACTCGAGAGCGCTCAGTTAGGTGACCAGATTTATTCAGCATGAAGGCTATCGGTAGATGGTCGCTGCTACATTCAGAGTCCAAGACTCTCCATCGATCAAGGCGTGTTCCTAGTCTCTATCTATTATATCTATTATAGATTGGCTATTTCCACGAACAAATGTGGGGTTGATTCCATCAATAGCAGTTACCATGTTTAGTGCTGCTGCAAGATCAGCCAGCAGATTGCCATCTTCTATATAGGAACCCCACAGGTAGGCATTGGCATTGAAATCCCCGCCTACCATAAAAGTACCCTCTCTCTCCTTCAGCGATCTTTCGAGTTTCCGAAGATATGCTGGAAATTCTTCTATAGTGACGTTCGGTGATATATAGCAGCTATATATGGAGCAGAAGTCCATCCGGATCCAGACCCACGCGGGTCCTTTCTCCCACTCTATCACCCTGAGTTCCTTGGTTCTCACCAAAATTGCTGCATCCTGATGTTCATCCACATACCACCCTTCCCTTTGCTTATGTTTCCTATTTGGTTCGCTCACAGTAGACCAGCAGACCAGCATTATCTTCGTATGCCAGCTGATAAAGGGAATCGTGGGCCGTCTGACTGCGATTGAGGTTTATTTGAATAAATGAAGCGTCTGGTTTCTTCAACTTTCCCTGATCCTGCTTTCCAGGACTATTCGCGACCTTCTGATCTAATTTGATTTGTCAGAATGTTTGGGTTTCGTAGTTTTGACCTACAGTCAAAACTACGAAACCTACTACGTTCCTCCCTACAGTCTTTCGTTTCGTGGCCTCGTTCGCCACATCTGAAACAGATACCACGTCTTTCTTCTGTGTTAGTGCACATTGCAGAGTTATGTCCACATTCCTGGCATTTATAGCATTTAATCGGTGTTTCTAGCTGCTGTATGCGGCACCAGCCTATAGACCAGCCTATCGTTAGCCTTGTTTTCTTTTTAACGGTCTCGGCGTCTGCTCTTTTCAATTTCGCAATCACGTTCGTTAGACCATTGTTGCCTTTCGTATTGGAAATATAGATATATATGTCCTTCCTTTCGGCGCACGTTTCTTTAGTTCTTTGATGATTGCTTGTCTGATCTCTTCTTCCGTTATGGTACTGTCAATGTCTCTGATCATGATAGCCTCCCTGAGATTCGGGGTTACAGCCAGATAATGCCATTATACTTTGGAGTTTCCTTAATCACTGCTTTTTTAAAGGATTTACTTCCCCATTCCACCACGTCTTCTATTTTAATTTCGATGTCTCCTTTGTTTGTTTTCTCTACCCTTTATTCTTACCCCAACCTCAAGATTTCCGTCGCATTTCTTCCATCTTCAATGTTCATTATAACCAAAACTTCTCTTCCCTGCCGTCTGTTTTTGGTTGCCTTTTCCCAGGGATTCTCGATAATGTCGTCGGTGCTAGATCTCCCGTTTCTAGTAAAGATATTTACTCGGCAATCTGATCCTCTAAACACGAATTCCAGTTTATTTCTCATTATGTTGCACAGCTCTTCGTTTGCACACGAACATACAATTTATTTGCCTCCGCTTTCTTCTACTTAGTTAGAAGGGTATAACTCTAGTCAGACTCTCATGGACCCTTTTGGGAGTCATTTTCTTTAGAGCCCACGACAAACGTACACTCCTCGGTAACATTTTTCTTTCCCGTTCTTCATCACTTTGGACGGTTTGCGTTTCGCTCCGTAGATACGCAAACCTAGAACACTCATGAGTTTGGTTGTTAATTATCACTTCTGTAATGGGCCAGGTTTGCTTCAGCTGCTCTATCTCTGGATCACTACTGGACTGGAGGTACCGTAGACAGGGAACCCTCCGTCACAAAGAACGACGCAATCAGGCCATCGGATTCTGGAGAGCCCGAAACAACATGCAACCAACCAAAGCTCCAGGAAACACCATCGCTCAAACTCAAAACAAACGGAAGAGAGAAAGAAACAGCACGGAGAACAAATAAAAGAGTACTGGAACTCAAGAAAGATTAGAGAAAATTAATCATGAGAAGTTATTTCACGTGGTCCATAGTTGGCCAAAATCGAAGGAAGAATTATGATAGTATAGCTATAAGGCCGATTCTCATATACGCGACACTATCTAAGGTAAACGCGGGGGATATGACGCACAATTCGGGTTTTTGCCGAATCTTAAATGCTAATACCTATTATGACATGATGATTGGTGTTAATGGTAGCTAGGACTATTAGGTACTCATAGCATAAATTGGAGCTATAATCTTAAAATAAGAACTACTCAAATTTATAAAAATATAAAAAGTCAACTTTTGCGTCATATCCCCGAGAGGGGGGGTAATATGACGCAGCCGGTGTGGGGGATATGGCTTATGGGAAATTACATGTAAACCAAAAATAAAAACTCAGAAAGTTGAAACTGATGAAACTTGTAGGTAAACAATGAAAGGTGGGCGTACCTAAAAAAAATATGACCAATAACCCAATGTTAGAATATTTAATTAGGTAAGTTTTAAGTATTAAAAAAGTACCTAACTTAAATAACATATTTACATAAGTCTGGGACCATGAATATTTCCCTCGTCTTACTAAATTGTTTGGGGGGTTCAAGTTTCCCCAAAACCGCGGACCACTCATAAAAAAGTATATCGTCACGCACGGGCAACTTCCACAACTTCCCGTTTTGTTTCATGGCCTTCACCTCCAGGCCGTCCTATAACACTTTCACTGTTAAGCCGGGGAAAACATTGCCGTCATACTTTACTGCGACATATTCTCCTACAATTTTTTGTATAGGCACCTGTTCTTCTACTTTTTCATTCTCAGAGGATTCTTCATCCCACTCACCCCCAGATGATGATGGCAATTCCTCCATTAAGATCTTCTTTTTTGTCCGTTTTCGAGGCTTGAATGTCTTCTCCTGCTTTGCAATTTTCATTGCTCGTTTGACCTTTTTAGCTGCTATATTTTCAGGCGTTGTCAAAAGTTGAGCATGATGTTTGTTTTTCGTCACGGCCGGAGCATCACTTTTTGGCACTAGTGACACGATTTCTAGGAGTTTTGTGGGACTCGCTTCTGTGATTTCATTCATGGGCTCAATGGGTTTTTTCTTGGGTGTGCTGAAACCGGATGTGCTGGGTTGAGGATCCAAGTCTGAGCTACCACTTTCGTCGTCCTTGTCCTTAGAGGTGGACTCCGGGGCTCCTTGTAGGTAGGCATAATCGGGAATGGAGGAGGGGGCGAACGGGAACACACCGCAGGCCCGGAAGCCTGCCAAACCAGTAGAAATTATTGCAGCTTGGGACCATGCTTTTTGACCATGGTTGGGATCATGCTTGGGACCAGCCAAAGTGTCTGCGCTCTATCTTCTTTCCAGGTTTTGCATTTCCCCATTCTATAGCTGCATTTCGGTAATAGGCCTTCAATGGTTTGAAAAACGATCGGTCTAGAGCAGGGTTTCTTAACCTTTTTGTAGTCACGGACCACTTTCTAAATTTTAACAAACCGACGGACCCCTTCAAAACATAATTGTAAGGAAAGAAAACAAGGCATTTAAAAAAAAATCACTTTTATTATCAATAATATTATCAATACAAAGTAAATATTAACGCGTGACGGTTGTTTAATGAGACGGTTGCTGCTGCTTCCTTTCAATAAGCACATTAAATTGAGGAATTGTCTTAGACAACGCAAGACGTATATCACCTTTGACGTCTAGTCGGTTACGATTTTTAGTTTTAATTGACACTAATACTGAGAACCCCGACTCACAAAGATACGTAGTAGCAAACGGAATTAATATGGACATTGCTCGTCTAACAAGAAGAGGGTAAGCTTGTCCAAAACTACACCAAAAATCGCAAACAGCCTTTGCGTTAAATTCAGCTCGTTATACAGCTTTGGATCTCATGTCAATTAAATCATCTTTAATAAGATCTTCGTCATTGATTTCATTCATATCAATCATAAACGGACTACGCACCCATGTCTCCTGATTAAGCCTTTCGGGGCAAAAGTACCCTTCAAATGAGTTTTGTAGTATTTCAAGATGTTCTGACACTTCCTTTTGTACTTCTTTTGATAAATTCACTATGCGACAGCAATTCTTCCAACATACAAAAATTTGCAGTAACACCCGTATTCACTCTCCTTTTCCAAAGTGGCAGCTTGCCTAGAAAGGCTTTTAACCGTTCAGTTGCATCCACGATGGTGACTGCAGAACCCTAAAGAAAAAGATTTATATCGTTCAAATAACTAAAAATGTCGGCTAAGTAAGCTAGTCCTTGCAAAAAGTTTTCAGTCTTCAGAATTTTGTACAGTGCACTTTCTTTCTCTTCCAAAAATATCGAGACTTCCACGCGTAACTCGAATAAGCGCTTCAAAACTTGTCCTCTTGATAACCAGCGAACTTCTGTATAGTAGAGCAGTACTTCGTGTGCGGATCCCATTTCGTGACAAAGTTTCTTAAAAAGGCGGTGATTCAAAGCTCTGGCTCTGATGAAGTTAATTATTTTTATACACGTGGACATGACTCCTTTCAGGAAAGTAGGCAAAGTTCGTGACGCCAATGCATGTCGGTGTAAGAAACAATGCGTTATCGTGACATTAGGTACCTCTTTCTTGACCAATGCTGCAAAACCAGAAGTGTTTCCAAGCATTGCAGGTGCTCCATCTGTACATAAACTGCCAAGCTTATTCCTCCAATCTACGCCGTGTCTCGCAAAAAAACTTTTGATCATATTGAAGACATCCGCCGCTTTTGTAGTTCCCAAAAGTGAGTCGCAAAGAAGAAACTCTTCTTTTATACTTTGTGTGTCATAATGTACGTAACGTAAGAACACCAAGAGCTGGCTACACTGTGATACATCTGTGCTCTCGTCGAGTTGCATGCTGAATGGAAACGGCGAGTTCAGTTTTTCAATGACTTGCTGCAAAACGTTAGAAGACATTTCAACAATTCTAGAATGAATGACATCATTTGACAAAGGCACCGCTTCAACTTTTTTTCTTTGATCTATACCACATACAAGTTCCACAATATCCAGTGCACAAGGCTTTACAAGACTTTCTGCGATAGTGTGTGGCTTTTTTTGCCGGGAAATGCGATATGCAACTTTGTACGATGCTTCTAAACATGGTTTTTGTGTTGGAGTGAAACCAAGTTTAGGTAAAGTGCCGACTTTCTCAAACCGAGCTTTTTTGGCACGAAAAACATCCACGGTATCAGATGCATTTCCTGAGTGGACAGATGTAAGGTGTTCTGACAATTTTGCTGGCTTCATACTGCCATTAGCAAGCACTTTGCCACATAATAAGCACTGTGGCTTTTGTGTTCCATCTCGTTCAGTAATAAAAGTGAAGCCGTAGATGATTCTTTGGCATTTTTAACAAACTGTAACAAGTAATAACAATATTATTTACAAAAATACTTAATACTCTTCAATTAATTAATACAAAAAAGTTATAAATAATGATGTTTTATACTTACATTGCTGTTGACTAGAGTACGAAACTGATTTGAACAGTAATCTTATTACTAAGTACGTTATAAGATAAAAACAATCGTGAAGAGCAATATTCGCGGTAAATTCACAATAATAGCACTGCACGCTCACATGTCGCTTCACTTCACTCGCAACACCGCAGGGGTGGCACTCTTATGGAGAAAGTTCTGACAGAAGCTTTACTAACATAGGAGCACTAATAGTTAGCACTGGGCACTAAAATATACCGATAGATGGCACTAAGGTTTTTTACAAGTGTTTTATATGCAGCCAGGATGGCAATACAGATTTGTAATTTTCTATAACTATTCTTGAGCCTCTGCCCATGTATTTATACATGTGTTGTTAAGTCTCTCTTTAGAATACTTGTCTCTACATCACCGCCGCTCGTGATATCTGACATGGACCCCCAGCACTCATGCCACGGACCCCTTTGGGGTCCATGGACCCCAGGTTAAGAAACCCTGGTCTAGAGGCTGTAAGTAATGTGTTGTGTGACTGGGGAGGCAAAGAAAGTGGACATCATTTTACAGCGCTATCTCTAATATGTCAGGCGAGTTAGTGTGTGATCCGTGACCATCAAGCAGTAATAAGCAAGGACCAGCTGTCTTCCTTGGGATGAAATGGTTTTCCAGCCAATTCTTGAAAAGATCTTCATTTATGTATGCTGATTTTCCCCCCATTACCACTTCAGATCCGTTAGGCATATTATCAAGCCACACTTGCTGCTAGTAAACGCCTTTGAAAACTACATAGGGCGGTAAAAAACTTCCCTCTGCATTACAACAGGCAACAACTGTTTCACTGTTGTCACTGTTTCTCCTTGTTCCTTTGACTGACGAACTTGTACTGCCTTGCTGCCTTTGGCCGCTATGACTTCTTGCGGAGGGTTGTTTAGCTGCAGACCTGACTCATCTACATTGTAAATATTTGCGGGTTTGTTTAAGAGGTTCAATGAGTCTAACATCTTTTTCAACAAAGTGAAATATTCATTCACTTCTTCCTTTATCATACCATCCGCGCGGGCCATAGACACTCCTTGGGCTTTTCGAATTGCCAATGATGGTCTTCGTTTGGGAAATGCGTCAAGCCATGCCCTTCCTGCCTTGCGCTTCTCTACGTTGAAACGTGCTGGAAACCCGGCCCATTTGCTCAGCAACGTTGAAAGCCATTCGGCAAAGTGAATCTCTTGTTGGCGCGTATCCGGCAGCCTGCAGTCTCTTGACATGAACCATTAATTTTTGTTCTGCGTCCAGGAGAGAAGGAGGTTGCCCAAGCTTGCCTTTGCAAGCTTGGGCAATTGCTGTTCTTTGTATAGAGTCAGAATCGTAGGGTTTTTTCCGGTATTCCCCCTCACTGAAGAGCCGTCTGCTACATCTTTAAAAGCGGCATGAAGGTTATTTTCCGTCTAGCAGCCCCTTAAGTTTTTAGACTTGTAGCTAGGCATGTCTAAAAAAATAAAGTATCAAGTTACTATTACAATATGAATTTTGCGGGGATATGACGCGCGTCATATCCCCCGCCCCCACAATGCGTCATATCACCCATTCGATGCAATTTTAGGTAAAAAATTGCAAATAGTAAACAATGAGGGCTATGTGCATAAATAAGTCATAATATTGATTTTAAAGAATGTGCAATAACGTAGAATACACCAAACCAACAAAAATTGCAAACGAAAATAAATTACGAACGTTTGAAATATATATGAAAAATATAATGAAATTTCACATGTGTTGAGCTTCAAAATGGTGAACAAAACAAATCTTCCTTCCACGACGGTTCGCTTGTAACTGGGGTAGACACACTTCACATGGTGGCGATGGCGGGTACTATCGTTCCCCAATGTCTTTCACCAGCCAGAAAGACGAGTTCTCGAGATCTCGAAAACACGTCATATCCCCGACCGCGTCATATCCCCCGGTTTTACCTTACGCGACGTTGCACAATGAACTCTCGCGAATTACACGTCGCTGCTAGGTACTCTCATATATGCGACACTCTGCTAAGCGATTATTTGCTGCAAATGTCAAATCTGTAGTTTCTCTACATTTCAGGTTAAGTTATATTTTAAAAATGTCATGTTCGTCAAGTTCCGATGATGGTTTTTGCGTCTTAGCCATGTGTTATGAAAATGAGAAATTAAAAGGAAAGAAAAGGAAAGGAAAATATTGGGTGCATCGGATCTTAAGAACAAAACTAGTAGAAGGAGAATTCCATACTCTCTTCAAACAATTACAAGAGTCTGTACGATTCTCATCTAATTTTAAAGAAATTTCTTTTCAAATTAGATCTACTAACCTGTGTTGATTACCGTAATTTTTATTTTGTAAATCATACAGTTCAACACAATCAACCACAAGAGCAATCAATTCCTCTGCTTTTTCGTCGTTCATTCCATTCATTTTCAAAAACACGCCGTTTTAGACAGAATCCGTCATTCGAATCAGAAACAAACTTTCCAAACGTCATGCGATGTGCGACAAAACGTAAAAGAATGCTCATGAAATAATCCCAGCGACAGCGCGCTGAATTCCGACTTTTAGTAACTGTCGCGTAGCCATAGTGAGAACTTGCCCATTGAAAACAATGTAATCATTATTTGACAGGCTATTTCGTGAAACGTCGCCTAGCTGTTGTCGCGTATATGAGAATCGGCTTATAAGACTTAATTATGTCATTTCACTTAATGTTTGTCCTTTCTAATACTTCCCGATAATTTCTTATTAGTAAATAAAATCTATAATCACTACAGAAGTTATTATTACTAGAGTACAAAAACATTAGACAAATGTTGAAAATGCTGAATTCTAGTAATAATTATTTAAAACTAATTTTAAACTTTGAGCTACAAACATTTCTTAAACTGAAACTGCTACCGTATCTTCCAGTTCATAAAATGTATATAGGGCATATAGAAAATATGTGTTGATGTGAATCTGAGGCTTGATTCTGAAAAGAACAAAATTCTCGATATTCTCTGTATTTGATCACATATTCCCCAGGGTATTTCGTATTTCTTTATTTATCGTATGGCTATCTGAAACATTAGGAAGTGGACGGTGGTTTAAAAGGTTACAAACGAACATCTACCATTATATGATCGCATGGTACATTCTTCTGTGATATGTTTGATGGTTTGGGTTTCTCCGCAGTCACAGAGAGGAGATGGTTACTTGCCCCATTTGTGTAGAGAGTATGCACATCTGCCATGTTGAGTTCTGATTCTGTGACGTGTGGACCATGTTTTGCGTCATAAGTCGAAAGCACGACAACCTTTTTCAGATAGTCCTTTGGATCGGGTGGTGATCGTGTTGACAGCAGATGCTAGCTGTTTGGGGGTGATGGTGCGAAGAGACGTTCAGATATCTGTCTGTATTTGTTGCTTTCCGGTATACTGTGTGACTCAAGGTGCCGTCCTGGTTTCGTCTGTACTAAAACATAAAAAAAGGGAGGTGTTCATGCTTTTCTACCTCCATTGTGAATTTCATTTGCTCGTGTTGGGAGTTAACTCAAATTTTTAGTTGAAAATCTAAAATTAGTTTTTGAAAACATTAACACAACATTAGACAAATTATATTAGATATACAGGGTCCATCAAAAGTATATTTACAAACGCACCAAGCGTGCATAAAACTGTGGCAACTACACTGCATATTACTCAGAGTGGGGGCTAGCGAGCGTGGATTTTAACACTGTTTTGTACTTTTTCCTTTGATAAAATCTAACATTCTTGATTAAACATCCAATATTTGTAATATACTGTTTAGAGGGCGCGTAGGCTAAATGGGATAAGAGAAGATACGATTAGTTCATTGTGTAAAGCAGAAAATCAACTATTATTTAGGAATATTGCACAGTTAAGTTACAATAATGTTGCTGAAATATAGGCCAAATATGAAAGGAGCGAATGCCAGAAGAATGGTAGTGGGGCCTTATACACCCTACTTTGTTATAAACCTGGATGTCGTCTGCATAGCTGCATAGTTGGTAGGATTTTGTTATGATCGTACCTTTTACATTGAGGATTTTCCATATTTTGGCTTTAGTGCTGCTGTTTCTATTCCGCTTAGGGACGGTTCTTCAATGTTAGATTCAACGTTTTGTATTGGTTCTCTTTCATCTTGTTCTTCTTGACTTTCTTCGTTAAGAAGTTCCGAAAAATATTGCGTCCATCTTTTCATTACTTCGTTTTCTTCCGATAGTACTATTTACTATATATTTCCTTCCTTATTCTTGCATATATTTAGCTTTGGTTGGTATCCTTTCTTTTCTTTCTCTATGGATCTATAGAAGTGCCTGTTTGGTTGGGTCGTTTGCCCCAAGCCTAACCCTCTTTTCGGAGGACCTGTACCTAGTAGCAACAGCAAACCATCAAACTGGCTGATTCAAACCGTTATTCTTTGACCAGAGGTAACTGTACCTTTGATTCCAAATATGACCAGTTGTCAGCAGCTGCAAAACTTTTTGGTTATCCAAGATGATACGCGCTTCTGCATGCTATATTTCCTGAGATTGTTAAGTTATTCAGATAGCTCAAAAATAGGTCATTTAATGAACTAGACTTATTGACCGAATAGATATATGTCAGTTTTATCTTGGCTGTCTAGATTATTGCATTTAGGATTTCTTCATAATATAGTAATTATTGTCTGTCTGGACTTGCTTGTCTAAAAAATCTTTAAAATAAGGAACATTTGAATGAAAATTAATAAATTCACCAATTTTCTCGTATTTTCGTTTTTTCCTCTTGGTTGAAGGAATTTTCCATTTTTGCGATGGAAATGTCATAAAAAAAAGATCATTTCGAGAAAAATAAACATAAATTGTTAGTTTAGTTTTGTATACTTTTAGTGATGTAGCAGCTTGTAAGCATGTTCGAATTAAACTAGGTCTGACCGTCTGACAGTTTGGGTCTTGATTGTCAAGTCCTCTTTGCTGGTCATATCTGTCTTGTATATATTCTAGTTTGATAAGCATTGTTTGTCTGATCCTGTCTATTGGATATTTTTGTCTAATCTTGCTGATATATTTTGTGTATTTGATTTTCTTCCTCTTGTTTCGAATAGGCCTACTGTGGACCACGCTTGTTCAACTGTTGGGTTTTGATCTTTGCCCAGTATTGTCGCATCTTCTGCCGGTGTAACTCCTTTCTCTCTTCTGTCCGAGGGATACCTTTCCTTCGGCGTTTTTCCTGAAATCCACGGACTTCCTTCAAGGTGCGTATCACAGACTGTCTGTTTTGGAGATCTGTTATTCTCAGTTCATTAATATACTCCTAGGTTTCTGTCAAACAAGCGGTACGAACCTTCTTGTTTTGTACGAAGGCGAACAGACGGTTGGTTAGTCGGTTTGGAGGCAATCTTACAACGTGGCCATAGAACGCTAACCTTCTTTTCCTTGCACAGTCAGAGAGCCTCTCAATATGTTCGTAGAGCACAGAGTTATGTCGTCTTTGGAACTCCCCATCTTCCTTTACCGGATCTTCCTGAGGATTCTCCTTCCTCTCTCTGACTTCCAATTTCTCTACCAGAACTCTTCGGTTCAAGGAAAGACCCTCCATGGCATACAGGGCTTCTGGTCGTAAGACTGATGTGTACTATTTAAGTTTCAGGTTGCGTGACAGGAATTTCTTGTTGTAGGTGTTCTTAGTCAGTCGATAGGCTAGTTCTAACTTGTTGACTCTCTTGGATAATGATCCTCTTTCTGATATGTTGGGTTCAATCGATTCGCTGAGATACTTGAATTTCTCAGTCCTCTTGATGTTTCCCTGCTCTAGTAACATCTCTCTGTTTGTTTCTCTGATATTGTTGAAGAATTATGTTTTCTCCAGCAACACTTGAAGATGCACTTTGGCAGCCTGTTTTCTAAGGCAATTTACCTGCATTCTTGCCATCTCAAGAGAATCAGCAAACAGTGCCATGTCATCTGCAAAGGCCAGGCAATCCACAACCAATCCATCGTTCTTACGGCCCAGGTAGATACCACTCCGAGCACCCAAGATGATCAGTTCCTTGCGCCATTCTTTAATAAGCTTTTCAAGGACACAGTTGAAGAGAAATGTGGAAAGGCCATTTCCTTGTCGCACTCCAATTTTTATTTCGAAGCTTTCTGAAATCTCGCCTCTAAATTTAACTTTGGAACGGGTTGGTCAAAGTTTCTAGGATGAGTCTGCGGGTTTTGTTGTCTAGCCCTAGTTCCTGAAGTACTTTGTTAAGCGTTTCTCTATCAATGGAATCGTAGGCCTTCCTAAAATCAACAAAGGTGACGACCACCTTGCGGTTCCTCATACCGCCTGTGTGGAGAGTGTACCGCCTTCGAGAGAATCTGGTATGTTACCGGGACGAGAGAAATTCCAAGGAAATTGTTCAGATCAGTAAAATCTCCCTTTTTGTGAAGCGGGTCAGAGCAGATTTCCAATCGGATGGTAATTTCTCTATTTCCCAGATGTCCTGAATGATCTCGGTTACCTTGCGCACGGCATTGTTTCCTGCCTTATTATTCTTAAGAAGTTGATTGAACTGACCAACTTCTTTCAATGAAGGGGGCAGCGAGTCCGGGTTTGGTGTGGTTTGTTTATACTCGAAGTCTTCGCTGGGTGGGTCACAGTTGAGTAGATTTTATAGAGATTGAGTAGATTAAGTACTTAGCCAAAGTGGGCCAAGGCAATTGTCCTTGTCGTTATAAGCCAGTTTGCCTTGTGAGTCTCTGAAGTTGAGGCTTGGTAAAGCGTATTTTCTGAGTGTCTGCTTGAAGGTTCCAAAGAAATCTCTGGAGTTATTCTTAGCAAAGCTCTCTTCGATTTGGGTTAGTTGGTTTTGTGTGAAGGTTCGTTTGGTTCCTCGAATTATCTTGGCTGTAACCTTTCTTTGTTCCAAAAGTTTATGCCAATTTTCCTTGGTCTTTTTAGAATTCCACTTCACCCAGGCTGTCTGTCTTTGGGCTATTGCATTGTCAAAGTCTTCAGTCCACCACGGATGCTCCCTTCTTCTAGCGAGAGGGGAGAGTTCATTGGCCGCCATGACAAGAGTCTCCTTCAGGTGATGCCAGCTGTTTAGATCTGAATTGTTCAGTCTCTGACTTACTTCTTTACTATTCTTAAGTCGCTCTACGTCAAATGTTACCATTTTGATGGTCCGATATTGGCACTTCTTAGTGCCTTCACGTTTTGTATTTCCTTTTGAGATTTTCGTGAAATGGCCACATGATCTATTTGGAATTCACCCAGGTTGGTATTAGGTGAAATCCAAGTCTTCTGCTTCCTTGGCAAGTATTTAAAGGCTGTTGACTTCATGAGCAACCCAAAAGTTCTATACAGATCCACCGATCGTTATGCGCCGGATAATTACCCACTATGTTTCTGAATTTTTCTCTCTTCCCAATTTAGCATTAAAGTCACCAAGCAGTATGACGGTGTGCTTCTCTGGAAGTTTAGAGATAATATATTCTTCCTATAAGTCTTCCCAGAATTTGTCAGTTCTGTCTGGATTACGTCTGTTGTCCTGGTTGATTGGGGCATGTACTTTGACTATTTTTGGGGCATGTACTAGAGAGAGGATGGATGGGACTGAATCCAGGATCCTGTAACTGATTCTAAATCCTGTATCTAAGTGGGGTACGTTCTTCATTACCCGCTGACCCACTTTTCTTTGAAGATTCTATAGCCTTGGGACTCGAAGGCATGTTCGTCCGCAAATCTGGTTTCCTGTACTGCTGTCAGTATTATGTTGTGTCGTGTTAGTGAATCAGTCAAATATTTCAGTTTACCCACTTTTAGTAGTAGGTTGGCATTAAATGTTGCGAAGAAGCTTTCTCGTCTTGGTCTGAGTTTACAGTTTACGTCCGGTGATTTCAGGAAGCTCCGACTCGTCCTTAAAGCATGTTTGTGCAGACTCCCCAGAATCCGAAGGTCCGCTAACGTCACCATAGGTGACGGTGGATTGGTTACCACCTGGGGTAGTGCATTTAGCAAATGTCCACTGTCCAAGATACTACCCCAAGTTGTCAGCTTGGGAGGCTTATTATTCGGGGTTGTCACCCCTAGACAGGTTTTCACTAGAACTTCACTACGGCTAAGGAGTCCTGTCCACCCCACTGTATTTAATTTTATTAAACAGACATTGAACATCAAGTATTTTTTTATTCTAGTTTTGTCTATCTTATCTTAACCACTCAGCCAAATTTATATTATTCAATATATCCTTGGTAATTAAACTAATCATGATAACCCTAGGCCGCATTACGGTTTTTTCCAGCGAGCGGTTAGTCGCTATAACCGCGAAATCACCCGAGAAGTACACACTACGCTATTAAAATCAGTCGCGGGAAAAACCGCAAGTGAGGCCTCACTTGCGGTTTTGCTTGTATTAGCTTATTTAACTCACAAAATCACACAAATAAAAACCGTGGCGGTTTAGCCGTAGTTCGGCCTTGGCCTTAGTCTAGTATTGTCTGTCAGGTTTGATCTGTCTTCAAACTATCTAATAATGAATTATTGGTTGTTTACTTTGTATGAAATGGTGTGCCACAGTGAACAGTGGAAACATTTCTGACGTGTTGGACTGGCCCTCTATCTCCATGCCTGGTGAGAACGAGTAAACCTTTCAAAATCCACTTGTTTGATTCCAACGCACCTAAAAATATCGCAAACTCAGAAATAGTTGTCACAAATTCTCTTTTGAAAATAAACCGTGGAAGCGAGATGATTTTGTGCGGTGTCCAAAAAGTGATTTATAAATAGAAGCGGTGTTGGTAAAAATAAGATACTTGAACGTAAAAAAAAAATGGACTCTGTGCTCCGTGAATTGGCACCAAGCTGTGACTAACAAAAGAAAATTAATTTAATGTACAATCACCTTCGACTCCGGTGAATTGGTGCGGCGCGTTGCACAGCTTAATAATGCTCTGTGTTGTCACATCGAGTTCTAAATTTTGAAAGAGATCGGAACTTATTTGGGGGTTCTAGGGTTTTTCGTTTCGGTCATGTCGGCTATGGGTATTAAGATCCAAATGCTCATCATCGTGTAGCAGTGGAGAGCTTTCTGTTTTCTAGGCATACAGAGAAAATCTAGAACCATTTTAGCTTCAATTTTAAATTATTATGCTTATTTACATGATTGAATCTAAAAGAAATACACAAATATTAGTAGTAGATTACATTAAGAAATAGAAAGAATGCTTTATGCTCAAATCGTATAAACATAAATTGTGTCACTAATGTAAAATTACAAATAACTTACGAAATTCTTCAATTCTTATCCAAAGCAAAACTAAATACACCTGTCTAATCATGCAATTTCAATCACCTAATTGTTGCTTCTTGCTTCTTCTATTAACCTAATTTTAGCAACTAAACTTGTTTATTTTAATTCTTCCAGTTTACAGACAAGAATAGTTCTTTTTATAATACTTTCTATGGCTCATTCAAATTTTTAAATTTAAATGAGAACTTATTATCCAAACAATCTTTCACATCTCTTCTCTACATATTAACTCTATGAATTGCTAAACCAACTCAAATCAAAATCTCAACTTCTTAATTCCTTCGCATTGACAAGTATTGACTTAAGGCCAAGGCCGCACTACAGGCTAAGGCTACACTATAACCGGGAAAACGCTCGAGAAGCACACACTACGCCATAGGTTCCCAAAGTTGAGTGGGCTCCGACCCATTTAACAAAAATTTACAATCTTGGGACCCACCTCTTAGCTGTCTTAGAGAAAAGAGGGAATAAATATTGGTAATGCTCAGATTCCCTAGTGGCGAGTCGTGGAAATACTTATGCCTTGATCACACGTAACGAGTAGAGTGGCGAGACAGTAAACTCGGCCGAGTACTCGGTACGTGTAAACATGTCACCGAGTAAACGGTATCTCCGAGAACACAGTATCTCGTCCACTCTACTCTCTCGGCTGAATGACATTTTACTGTCTCGCCACTGTACTCGTTACGTGTGATCAAGCCATTAATGCTGTATTATTTCTTCTAATTGAAATAAAAAAATATATTTTTTATAACTGTTACCAATATGAACGTAAGACTGGTGAAATAAAAAACACAATTTAAATAAATGTTTTTCTTACTTAAATACCTACACCTGTAATGTTTTTTTACAAAGTTATTCCAATGGGTAGAATATATATATATATATATATATATATATATATATATATATATATATATATATATATATATATATGTTTATTATTTTTCTTCATTACAGTTTTAGCTACTTTTAGTTACTTTTAATCGCAGCGAGTTTGATTTATCCAATTTATATCGGTATTTAGTTTAAATGTTAGCCATAGCCGAAAATCCGACCTCACATAGATATGAGGTAGTAAAGAGGAGAAGGACTTTCATCGCTTCATCAGGCAAACAGGCAAGGATAATTATTAGCAACTGAGAGCCCGAATTTCGTTAACTGTTTACGATTAAAACTATTTTTCAGTGACGTATCTTCTGATAAATCAATGAGTTCTTCACTTGCTTTTATTGACATACTAGTTGGTAAGTCGTCTTAAAATGCGTTATAACGCATAACTTTTCGTTCTCTTCCCTAAAATAGTCGTCAGTTATTTATTATCAGTAAGTTATTTATTATCAGTGATAAATCACAGGAAATTTAAGACAGTACGTTCATTTTAGGATGCATTTGGTTTTCAATAATAAAGGTTTCAAGTGTTTCATAACAATCATACTTGCCATTCTCAATACAACTTTTCCACAACATAAGTTTTTCATGAACGCTCAAATTTTATCTGCAAAAATGTCAGATCCGTTTAATCCTTACAAATACAAATTAAGTTCGTTTAATTTCGAAAAAAAAATTTGCCAAATAAGGGAGCTTGAATATGAATTCTTCGTCCTGTAGATGTTTAATATATTCAGTTTTTCCTTATAAGTAAATTAAATTAAAATTTCCTTATAAGTAAATTAAAGTAAATTAAAGTTAAATTCCTTATAAGTAAATTATAACTTCAATACGCAATTCCATTAATCGTGTCCAGGGCCTTCTTTCCCACAGGGCAGTCGGGGCACGTGCCCAGGGCCCCACAATCGTAGGGGTCCCCAAGTTCCTGCCAGATCATCAAACGATAACCGCTATTTACTAACGAAAAACATATTTAATTCGGAAAAATCAAGCGACAATGAATCTGACTACAAGCACCTATCTCAAAGAACAAGACGTAGAACGTCTCACTATTTTTTTTTTGACGGCTCTGCGCCGTCAACCCAACAAAATGGAAAAGAGAAATTCAATGTCTAAACGAATTGAGATAGTTGCAAAAAATTTGCTGAAATCTATTAACGAAACAAAGTTGGAAATGGAATGTCTGCATTTAACAGGATACTTGAAAATGAAGGATCTAATAGTATTTTGGAAATATATCATCTTTTGAAAGAAAACAAAATTGAAAATGTATTTCCAAATGTAGAAATCGCATCAAAAAACAAGCAATTGAGATAGGCCTTGCACGTCGATAGATTCATCTAGTTGTAGAGCAGGAGTTCCCAAAGTTTTGCTTAGGCGGGCCAATTTAATATTACCGAATTTTTTGGTTGGCCAAAAGAAAAAACGGAATTAAATCAAAACAATAACCACGATTTTTTTGTTTTAAATACATTTAACTATTTTATTATTATTATTTTATTAGTATACTAAATTTAATATAAATATAAATTTTTAATTATATATTTATTAAAACAAAAAATAACTGAAATCCATCTTATTATATTATAATATAAATCTTTAACTGAAACAAAAATTATTATAACACAAAAATCACACAATTTATTAACACGAAAGTAAAATCACTCTTATTGTAAATACAGAACAATAACTATAGCAACAAGTATTCTCAATCTCAATCGCCTCACTACACAGTCTATTTCTGAACATAGGCGCCCCTCTGGCTATAGGCGTAAATCTGGCTATGTGTCGGGCATAGTTTCATTTTTGGGTGGCAATGGTTTCGATCACATCTCCGATTTTCGTAGTGTTTCCGATCCATTCGTTGGTTTTTCTGTCCCTCAACGCTATTCCCAGCATTTGTGTTTGCATGGATCTTTGGGTTACGGCCATTTTGGTCATTGGTAGTTTTGTTAATGTCCATGTTTGACATCCATAGATTAGCACAGGGAGAATGCACTGATCGAATAGTCTTGATCTCAATCTTAGGGGGATATTCTGTTTTTTTTTAGAATATATGCAAGCCTATCGAACGCCGTCCATGCTACTCTTCTTCTGCGGTATATCTCATTGGTCTGGTTTTCTTTTCCTAGTTTCAGTTGATGTCCAAGATACGTATAGCTTTCTACTTTTTCAATGAGTTGGTTCTTAATAGTTATTTGGAGATCTTCTTTGCTCAATATTTTGGTCTTATTTAAATTCATTTGTAGTCCGATCTTGCTTAGCTCTGCTTCCATTTCAAGCAGCATTTCCCGTAGGTCGTCCAAATTATCTGCAATGAGCACCACATCATCAGCAAACCTCAAGTGTGTAAGTAGTTCTCTATTGACAGTTTGACATTTAGTATACTCTTCTCTTTCCACTGTACACCTCGAAATGCTCCCGCAAGCGCTAAATTGAACAGCTTAGGTGATATAGTATCTCTCTGGCGGATCCCCCTATTTATGTTTATTTTATTCGTGTTCCCATGTAGTTTAATTGTAGACGTTGCGTTATGATATACATATTTTCTAAGAGCTGGGTATATTTGTGATCTATACGTGCGTCCCTTAAGCTACTCATAAGTGCCAAGTGTTCTATAGAATCAAATGCCTTGTAGAAGTCTATAAACGCGAGGCAGATGTTAAGGTTGTACTCTTTGACTTTTTCCATTAGCAGTCTCATCGTCAGGAGATGGTCGCATGTACTATAGTTCTTTCTGAATGCCTGCCTGCTCTACATGGCTGGTAGTCGTCCAGTTTGTTTGCAATTCTGTTCGTTAATATTTTTGCGAAAAGTTTGTAGACGTGGAAAAGTAAACTCATAGGCCTGTAATTTACTAAGTCTCATTTATCACCCTTTTTAAAAAAGAGAACTACTATAGCGTTGTTCCATGTATCTGGTATTTTCCCTTCTTCCAGGCATTTATTAAATAGTTCGCATTGTTCTGTGATCGTAGCTTCTCCCGCTTCCTTTATAAGTTCTATTGTTTAAAATCATTTGGAATAAGTATTACAAACTAATAATCTATTATTTATTAACAAAAAAATGTAACTTGAACTAAACTTATAATTATAAATATAAATTTTTAATCATTGCAACAATGATTACAGTACAACTAGTACAACTAGTACTATTAATTAACACTAACAAAAATAATGTGAATATAAAAAACTTTATTCTTTAATAATAAATAATAAATTTATTCTTTTGTATTGTCCGACTTGTGCAGTTGTTTTATTTTGATGATGATATTAAACTTTGCATGTCTGTCGAATGTATTCTTAATACTGCTTGTAAATGATTATCAAATTTTGTTATTAATCTCGACTTATTTATGCTCATAATTGAAAAAGTTTTTTCGCAAATATATGTGCTCCCAAATAATGAAAACATTTATTGAGCAGGTTTTCGTATTTTCGGATAATTCATGCATGATAATCCTTTATAAAAATCACAGCATAGACAGTTTCCTGTAATTCTATCAATTCAAATTGCATGCCTTAAATGATTGACAGTTCTGTATCTATTTGGGACTACTATATTATGTTTCTGTACAAATGTGTAATAACTAGACTAGACATACTAAAATATTTTTTTAAATATAAACTAAACAATATTTTATTAATACAAACGCTGACCATAAGCGTTTGTATTAGCTCATAAGCTCTGTAATAATTTTTTCAAAATATTAAAACTTTTTATTGTATCTTATTTGTAATATTTATTATTTATTTTACTATTTACTTATTTATTTTTTAATAAAAATATAATATATCGTATCGATATCGCGGGCCAAATTCACGGGCTTTGCGGGCCGCATTTGGCCCGCGGGCCGTACTTTGGGAACCCCTATTGTAGAGTATAATATTTGCTACCAACTACTCTCCGGATTAATTCATCTTTCACCCATTCAGCCACTTATGGTATTTCCTTAACTTCGCTCGATTTCCTTAACTTTCCGCTCGATTTCCTTAACTTCTTTTTTTCCAAACCTGATACCAACAGCATCTTTAATCGAAGGTAATACTAAATCTTTGCCAATGGTATGAGGCTTTCCTGATCTGCCGATCCTTGCTAATGAGATACGAGGCATACTTTCATTAATATCAACGAAATGGGAAACAATATTTGTTGAAGATTACATATGCAACAATTTACGTTGAAAAAAGTCTACTGGCTTGTTTTTACAGAGGGAATGCTTTGTTTCTATATGACTCGTCAACTTACTTGGGCGCATACTTTCGTTCGATAATATAACGTAGCAAATCACGCATTGAAGATGCGGATCTATCGAATCATGATTCCAAGTGAATCCTAGTTTTAGATAGATTGTAGATTGTAGATATGGTGGTGACGACTTGTACTGAGACCTTTATAGGTCTATTGTACCCCACCCTCCTCCTCTAAGCGATGGTGTACTTACCCATTTAGAGCGCCTCCTCTAGTCCCGATCCCGTTAGGAATTTCAGGATTTGGGAAGGATTCAAGGACTACTACTCCTCTGCACTCAAGCAGTGCGTCCTGAGGTAAATCTGCCTCTTGCGGAGCAGAGCTCCGCAGTCTTTGAGCAGATATATGGGGGTTTTCTCCGCTGAACCACAGAATCTGAATCCGTCATCCTCCTCTAGGCCTAGGGCCTTGAGGTTTTCTAAGTCTGCAGTGTCCCGTCAGGACGCCTGTCAACATTATATGCCTGTTCCTGTTTAGCTTCAGACTAACCCTTGCTTATTTCTGGTTAAAAGATCGCAGCATCACTTTGGATTGTCTCAACCCTGCAAGTTCTTTCCAGGTTTTCATCCATTGTTCTCTTGTTTCTTCATCTAAACTTTTGTGGATGGTGTTCACACTCATACCGTAAAATGGTTCCGGACCTATAAAAGGATTACTGGATCCCTTGTTTGCTAGGAGATCGGCTTCTTCCTTTGCGTCTACACCAGTGTGTCCTGGTACCCAGTATAGTGTTACTTTATTTTCTTTGCCAAGCTTGTTTAGCTCTCCCACACAGTCCCATATCATTTTGGATCTGATCGTGTATGAGCTAATGGCTTTGATGGCTGCTTGGCTGTCTGACAGGATAGCAATTCGTTTTTTGCGATAATTCCTTGCCGAAGTTAAACTGTGCACATCTTTCGATTGCGTGTACCTCTGTCTGGAAGATACTTATGAATGTTCCCACGGATTCGAAGTATTTGGTACGAGGTCCAAACACTCCTGCACCAGTACCTTCCTTTGTCTTCGAACCATCTGTATACCACTTGATAGCATCTTGTTCTATGTGTTATGATGAGGATTCGTCGCTCCAATCGGCTTTACTACTACACTTTGCTATGTAGTTTTTCTCGAAATGGTATTTGCATACCATTTCGTCCTTTGATGCTTCCAGCCAGGGAATCTTGGCAGCGAGGCTGTTTCGGTCTCTGCTCCCGATTATTTTACCTCTGCCTATTCCTTCCTTGCTGAACCTTACAATCGCCGATCTGGCGGCCCTCTCTACGACAAGGTGCAGCGGAGTCAGATCCAGCAGCAGCTCCATTGTTGCTGTCCGGCACGACCCCATCGCCCCCGTGATGCAGACACACGCCAGTCTTTGAATCCTCACAAGCTGTTTCCCCATAGAGGCCAGCTTGGTTGTACTTCCCCACGCAACCGCCCCGTAAGTTATCGCAGGTCTCACCATCATGGTGTAAATCCATCGCAGGATTGTGGGGTTACAAAAACGTGAAATACAAAAACGAAAAACGTGGGTTTTTTTTTGCCAAATTTCTGTACACCATTAGAGCGCGTTTGGCTTTACCTACGGCTACCTCAGCGTGTCTATTCCATAGGAGTTTGCTATCTAGTGTGATACCCAGATACCTTATCTCCTGTTTGTATTCTACTGCCCTCCCATCTAACAGTATGGGCTGTAGGCAGTTTAGATTTCTCTTTCTAGTAATGGTATCACCGTAGTTATGCTCGGGTTGAGTCTCAGTCCCACTGTTTGACACAATCTACTAGTTACTTTGGGCCTCTCTGAACGATTTCACAGAGCGTTCCCTCAAACTTCCCTCTGGCCAATATGACTATGTCATCGGCGTAACCTTGACATTTGATGTATAGGTCGTTCAGCCTAGCCAGTAATTCATCAACTACAAGGCTCCACATTAGTGGTGATAGCATACCTCCTTGTGGGCACCCTCGAGTTGTGGAGATCTTAATGGCGTTTCTTCCCACTTGTGTTTCACCCGTTCTGGTTCTCAGCATTTCTCAGCGGTTTCCCGTCCACTTTGAGATAGTGCTGTCGATACTCCTTCTTTTGAGACCTTGAGGTGTTTTCAAAGTCTGCAGTGACCCTGGAAGTTCTTTCCAGGTTTTCATCCATTGTTCTCTTATTTCTTCATCTAAACTTTTGTGGATGGTGTTCACACTTATACCGCAAAATGGTTCCGGACCTATAAAAGAATTACTGGGGGACTACTACGTCTACACCAGTGTGTCCTGGTACCCTGTATAGTGTTACTTTATTTTCTTTGCCAAGCTTGTTTAGCTCTCCCACACAGTCCAATATAATTTTGGATCTGATCGTGTATGAGCTAATGGCCTTGATGGCTGCTTGGCTGTCTAACAGGATAGCAATTAGTCCGTTTTGACAGCCTCTTGTGAGGTGTTGTCAAAGGCTACCTCTATATCCAAGAAGGCACATATCGCTACTTCCCTTGTCTCTAGGGCTGCTTCTATTTCATTTGTCAGTTGATACAGGGCGGTTTCTGTGGATTTCCCTGCTCTGTACGCATGCTGACAGTTCTGTAGTACTGCACTTACCAGCACTATTGTCCTAAGGTAATTATAGATTACCTTCTCCATTGTCTTTAACATAAGATATGTTATGTTGACTAATGGGTCTAAATGACTTCGGTTGAGTGGTGTCTTTCTTACCCATTTTCGGTATTAATACCACCTTAGCCCTTCTCCATAGCTCCAGTATGTAACCGATCGCTAAACTACTTCTAAAGATTTGTAGAAGGTACGGCATTAGTTCTCTCTCCTTTTTGTAGAAAGGCGGGAACTAGTCCGTCCACACCTGGAGCCTTAAATGGCTGAAAAGTGCCGATAGCCCATCTGATTCGGTTTTCCGTACAGATGGACGCGGCCCTCTTCCAGTCAACGCGACTTGGTCTCCGTGGTTGCATCAAGCCCTCAGTCTCTTTGTATTTTTTACATCCCGGAATGGGATGTCTCTCTGCTCTTCGTCCTCCGTGTAGCTCCCATCCGGTCTCTTGAGAGTGGTTGTCATTTCCACTCTATCTCTAGTTTTAGATATGCAGAGTCAAATTTTCTCGCAATTGAGGGAACCAAAATTGGAGGGCAAGACGACCCGTCCAAAAATCCTCTTTGACACGGCGCCACAGAATAGCAAGGATAAATTTTGCTCGTGAACATGTCGCATGGCAACTTTGACAATGGAAGTCTGTGCGCTTCACGGATGAATCAAGGTTCCGCATTACTCGACTTGCGATGGCCTAGTATGTGTTTATAGACGTCCGATAGAACGCAGCTGCTATTGTCAGGAAGTTGAAAGATTTCCACCACCAAATCTTTCAACTTCCTGGAACTCAGTTATGGTTTGGGGTCGGATTAGTATCGACAGTAGAACCGACCTTGTTGTACTTCCAGGAAATCTCAACGCTAATCTCTATGTTGACATTGTGTTAGGAGAACATGTTCTTCTTGTGGCATATGGAATAGGTCCAATTTTTTTGTTAATGCATGACAACGCAAGACCACATACTGCGCAAATCGCTTTAGATTTTCTGCAAGAACTGGAAATTCAAACAATTGTTTGGCCCGCGTTAATTCCTGATTTAAGTCCCATAGAGCATATTTGGGATATGCTCGACAGACGTGTTCGTGGTCGCTCACATCCTCCTCAGACCATCCAGCAGCTAACGGCGGATCTTATTGAAGAATGGGACGCTATACCACAAGAAGACCTTCGAAGAGTTTTGCGAAGCATGCAAAGACAGTATAATGCAGTTATTCGTGCTATGAAAGCACATACACGTTATTAAGTTACCACTCTATGTACAAAAGTTTACATTAACAATTAATTTAAATTCGTTTTGCACTTTGGTTTCGGTAGCTGTTGTTAATTATTACGGATGCCTTTAAAATACGTGATGCTGACTTTTCCATATGTGCAAATTAAAACAATTAAATAGAGCGTCTTTCAGATGTTATTAATTTTATTTGCAAGTAATTTCCCGTTTGAATTTTATGGAGGCACAAATTAGTGACCCGCTAACTGTTTTGAGCAGTTTATATGCATAAAACGAATTCGTCTGTCTAGTCTTCCCTGTTTGATCTTGTCTGTCTAGTCTTGTCTGTCTGGTCTTACTGGCCCTGTGTGTCTGGTCTTAATTTAACAATTTATTGGTCAACAGTTTCAACACCAATAGCAGAATAAAATTACAATGATATGATATAACATGTTATTAAAAATATATACAAACACAGACGCTCTCATAAAATAAAAGCAATAACACCAGAATCTCTTAAAAAATAAACTAACTGGTCATTAAAGGTCATTTTCATCCGTCAAAACTCGAGTCGTGTGAAGTGTAGAAATTTATATAACTGAATAACAAGTTAAATATAATTTTTACTTATTAAATGTGGTTTAAACATAGTAAATTCAGTGTAAGTATGAATTACCACGTAGTAAAGCTCGCAAACATCCTATTCATTAAATCTTATTCGTTTTGGTACTTCATAATACAATTACATTTATTATATACAATTAGTAAATAACAAAGTTATCAATTAGAGTTGCGAAAAAGCGATAGTTAATTATAGGTTTAGTGAGGCATCACTATCTAATCAGGAGCACAGATGTTTCTCCGCTAAACAGGTTTTTTTCTCATAGCAAAGAAAAAACCTTGATAAAATAATTATTTATCAAAATGAAGCTAAATAATGTTTGTTGTATATTGAAATTTTCACGGAACTATTCAAGAAAAAAACTTTCAGACTAAAACATAAGTGTTCGGCCATATGTCCCATTTTATTGCAGCTGTCCCATTTATTTTCAGTAAAAATTTCGTGTTGAATTAATCAATTCGGGATTTTCATACTTTTCCGTCCCGTTTAGTCTAAATTGTCACATTTTTCCGTCGAGCAAATCACTACCATCTTCAATTTTCTTATGGAATTCATTCAAATCATTTTCAATTCTAGAATTTTTTTGACCAAGCGTACCTTATTTTTTTTTGGGGGGGGAGGGACGTAGCAGGTATATAAATTAACCTGACAAGTGGACCCCCCGGAATCACGAACCGCTCTTTACACAGCATTACCACAACGATGTCGCCGTAATCTAACACTATAGATTTTCCTTTATGTAGTTTATTTTTGTCCGTTCGTCTTGTTCTTTTTGTGTCAGGATGTCACTTATCATCGGCTACCAGTGTTTGCACCTCTAGGCTGAGGCCTGTCTACTCCTTCCATCTGCCCCTCTCGGATATCCAACTACTGCATTCAAACACGGTGTGAAGTGCACTGTCCACGTCGCCGCAGTATACACACATTGCGTCAGTTGCCCTGCCAAAACTATGTAGATACTCCCTGATGCATCCGTGGCCGCTGAGGGCCTGTGTTAGATGGTAAGTTATCTCTCCATGGCTCCGTGTTACCCAAGGTTTAGGTTTTGGGATCAATATTATTGTCCTATACCCTGTTTTGGACATGGTCCATGACTTTTGCCAGTCTTCAAGTATTTGGTTGTTTGCTATTTTTATTCTTTCTGTCCTATTTGCCCAGTTCATTGTCTTATATAATTGGACTCGTGGATTTTGCATCCTATCGGGGCGATGCCAGCAATCACCAACACAGGGATATCCATGGGATGAGACCTAGTTTCCCTGGAGATAGTCCTGTATGCACTGCATACTTTTGTAGCGGCAACGAGCCGTTACATTTTTATTTCTTAGTTTACGAGGGCATTACAATAATTACCTAAATATTTTCGGACAATTTCCGAAAATATTTTGTTAGGGTCGGTAATGTAATTCTCGACCAGATTAAGAAATATTTGTATTTTTAGTTTTACGAAGGTATTACGGGGATTACCCAGGTATTTTCGGACTAATATCGGAAAATATTTTATTAGGGTCAATGGTGTAATCCCCGGGGAAATTATGACAAGATGTTTTTCTCGAGAATCGGTAATCGCCAAAACAACAAATTTCCCAATAATCATCCACAGATGAGGGACCAGTATACCTGGAGATAATGTAAATACCTGGACCCCCGAATTAACAAACAGTTCGATCCAGGAGTTCAGTCCGGACAATCAGACGCAAACAGCTAGAAGCTCAGACAGTCAAGCAAGTTCAGTTCAGCACTAGTTCAGTTCAGACCAGCCAGTTCAACAAGACTTAGCTAGAAGTTCAGACAGTCAAGCAAGTTCAGAACACCACCCAGCCAGAAGGAGTTCGGCCCAGCACACAGCCAACCAAGTGCAAGGTCCGAACACCGCTGGTGAATTCAATCGTCTACCAGGAAGCCGGCAATAACAAACAACGTCTACGGTAACGCATTCAACCGTCTATCAGACGACTACGAACAAACGTCGCAACAGCGACTGATAGGTGCAAGCTGGTTTTGCATTGACGCCTTGCAACAACAAACAACGTCTACGGTAACGACTTCAACCGTCTACCAGACGTCCACGAACAAACCCCGCAACAGCGACTACGATGACGAATTCAACCGCCTACGGGGAAACCTGCAACAACAAACAACGTCTACGATAACGAACTCAACCATCTACCAGACGTCTATGAACAAACAAACAACAACAGCAACAAACGCTACATAGCGTTATCGCTGGCAAGGGGGTGATGTAGCGGCAACGAGCCGTTATATTTGTATTTCTTAGTTTACGAGTGCATACACAATACTTACCTAAATATTTTCGGACAATTTCCGAAAATATTTTATTAGGGTCGGTAATGTAATCCTCGACCAGATTAAGAAATATTTGTATTTTTAATTTTACGAAGGAATTACGGGGATTACCTTACGGGTATTTTCGGACGAATTGCGGAAAATATTTTATTAGGGTCAATGGTGTAATCCCCGGGGAAATTACGACGAGATGTCTTTCCCGAGAATCGGTAATCGCTAAAGCGACAAATATCCGAAAATAGAAAAATAATCACCCCCAGATGTGGGACCAGTATACCTGGAGATAATATAAATACCTGGACCCCGAATAAACAAACAGTTCGATCCAGACAGTTCAATCTACACAATCAGACGCAAACAGTCAAGTAAGACAGTCAGCTAGTTGACTCCAGTTCAGTTCAACCAACAAGCGCAACCAACCAACAAAGTGCAGTCAGTTCAGCCAGTGGACTCAGACACACCAGTCCAGCCAGTGGACCCAGTCAGCGAAGTGACACTAGTTCAGCCAGTGGACTCAGACACACCGGTCCAGCCAGTGAATCCAGTCAACCAGACTTAACCAGCAGTCGGTCAACCAGACCGGTCGAGTCAAGTTCAGAGAGTCAAGCACCACTCAGTCCCTCAACAGTGTTTATCAACTTGAACATTTGTAAATATATCCATGTAAATAAATGCCTCTGCAAACTGTGAGTGATATCTATTCTACCGCGTATCACACCACACTCTGATGGCCATTTTTCTCTGTACAGAGGTGAGCATCTGTTTCATATACTACTTTTCAATGGCTCTAGCCCAGACCGGGGCTCCATAGACAACCACAGAGCAAAGCTGCCTTCTATTACTGCTTTTCGGACCGCCGGTGTTAGGCAATAATTTTCCTAGGGCCGATGTAATTGTTATGGCTTTTTCTGCAATTTTCTTAAGGTGTGCTTTGAGAGACAGTTTCTGGTCAATAGTCACGCCTAGGTACTTGACTTCTTGTTTCGGTGTGATGTCCACTTTTCTAATTTAGAATTTTATAGGTTCTATTTTCCTGTTACCAGTGAGAAGTACAGCTTCAGTTTTTTCAGGGGCTAGCTTAAGTTTTTTCGCTCTAGCCATCCATCGACCCGCTTTATGGCGTTTTTTGCTTTTCTCATGAGTTCTTCTTCAGTTTTCCCTGTTGCAACTAAAGCTAGGTCATCGGTGAATCCTACTATTTCCACCCCAGCGGGGAAAACGAGCCACCGTATAGAATGTTCCACAGGGTACTGCCCAATACCGAGCCCTGAGGAATTTACTTCGCATTCGACGACCTCATCGCCGGATTCCATCTGTATTCTCCTATTTGAGAGGTAGATGCGCACTAGCCGCAACAGGTATGGGGAAAGTTTCTGTCAGTTAACTTGTCCATAATCTTTTCCCGGGTTGCAGAATTAAAAGCATTTTCTTTGTCTAGGGTAATCAGCGCTGTCATCTTAGGTGTCCTCCGTGTGCCATTTGTGGCTTTCTCTGCCAGATCACCCTTAGAATGGCATCGAACGTGAACCTTCCCTCTCTGATTCCATATTGTCTATCAGAAAGACCTCTACCCTTGTCCAATTCCGCTTTAATTCTGGCAGGAAGCAGTTGCTCAAGTAGTTTCCCGAGGACATCCAGCAGCCATATTGGTCTGTAAGAGGATAGTTCGTGAATGGGCTTTTTACCTTTCCGGAGGAGGACCAACCTTGCTATCAACCAACTATCCGGGAATCTGCCATCTGCTATTATATTGTTCATAACTTCTAGAACGAATTTTGGTTGTCTGTTTACGGTAATCTTTACAGCTTCTGGTGGGAGATTATCGGGTCCTGATGCCATTTGGAAGGCGCTGCTGGCCCTGTTCAGCTCCCCAATAGCAAATTCTGGAGTTTCTTTAACCTCCGGCAAAACCTGCTTGGGGAAGAGAACCTCCATTCATACCCATTGTAATCTTTGTCTGTTTGGTGTAGGTTGTTTTTCTTTATTCTTTATAGGTACTCATTCATCTGGTCCATGAGTCTGCAACCGGCGGCCTAAACCTGATTTTTTGCTGTCCGTAAAAATAATCCAAGGAATGACTTAACACTTGTTTTGTGCAGAACGTATTTAACATAGTTTTTTTTTCAACAAATTTGATAATATCTTTCCTATACTATTAAACAATTTAAATATAATTATAAATACAAAGTAGAGTAAATTAATCAATTTGTTTTATGAATGAAATATAGTCATTTATAAACGTCTTTTTTCATTGCATTGAACATTCTTAATAGTTTTCAATATTTCTAATACTCAAAAGTAATAAATTGTAAATCTTTGGTGCTAGATGGTAAGCAAATCTTGCATGTACATTTTTATTAGAGTTAGATACTTCTAGCAATTTGTTTGTCATACTACGAGTCACAATATTATGCAAGATATGATTTTTTAAATGTTCTTTTTTACATAAATATTGTAACCAATGTATGAAAGTACAGTGATCTTATATTGCATATATCCCTTCCAAAAAGTAGTCTGGTTGGGTATCGTCTACCTTTCTCGTAAATAATTAGTGCTCCCCAAACCAGTATTCCATATCTTAAAAGTGATTCCACTAGGGATTGGTATACCAAAATCAACATATTTTTACTCAAGATATCCCTTAACTGCTTAACTGATAAAATTTGTAAATCAGTTTTCGAATTTGCTTTGTTAAATATGCTATATACGGTTCCATTTTGTGTTTTTATCTGTAAAAGTTCCTAAATATTTCGTGTTTTCCAATTCTTTTATGTCTCCAATGTCCTTAATATTAATGCTGTGAAATTTGGTCTGTATATATTTGTGATGGTAAATGCTATATAATTGGTCTTATCTGCATTTAGAGACAGCTGATACCCATCCAACCATATCTTTATAACATTCATACCTTCTTGAACGCTTTCGTAACTTCCCAATCATATCTACTAAATATGGCAACAGTGTCATCAGCATATGATATTACTTTGCTATTTATGTCAAGTGTTAATAGAAATTTATATAAATGGTGAAGAGTATAGGCCCCAGAACTGTCCCCTGAGGCACACCCACTCTCAGTAGTTGCGGTTCACTTAAACTTTTATTGACTTTTATATATTGCGAGCGGTCGTTTAGATAATCTTTGAAAAGACAAGACACACTACCACGAATTTTACTACCGCTCTTGTTACTTGTAGTTTTTCATAATGTACCGTGTCAAAGGCCTTTGCCAAATCTAGGAATATTGATATGCATTTTTTACTGTCACAAGATTGCTTGAAACTTCATTATTATAGTATTTATTTATTTAGCGTATGATGCTACAACATATAAACACAAAAAGAATAATAATAATACGGATCCATAAGATCGGTACAATACAAGTAATATTGTTCACACACAACTCCTTAAACAAGTCCTTAAATTTTTATATCCAAGCTGTTGATCCATTCCACTGATTCAGGAGTAGCTGTGTTCAGGTCCAACAGACTTCCAGGGAAGGCACGAAGGGGACAATCCAACACTACATGAGCCATTGTTTGAGGAATGTTAGTACAGTCACAGTATGGGCTAACTGTCCAACACCATTTATGAAGAACTGAGGCTGTTCTTCCCACGCCACATCTGATAGATTAACCCGACTCCAAGCTCACCTAGGCAGATTGAAGGCAGGGAGTTTTAATGTGGGATACTCAACTGTCAGAATCCCTTGCGGTAAAAATAATTTCCACACATTCTGCCATTTGTCCTTTAGATTGAAATTATCTTTTATCAATTTCAAGACAGTTTTGCAGGGTGGTTTGCGAGACTTCGATCTAGATGCTCCTACTTGTCTAACGTCCTCGTCTATTGGTAGTGCCATGTCCTTGATGATTGAAACTTCGTTAATAACCTTTTACATGGCACCTGATGTGCAGACCGGAACATTCTATACGAATACTGATATTCACTCAATATTTTGTTGCTATTTAGAAAGTTTACTAAGCGTGTTTTTGTGCATTTCTCAATAATTTTTCCAAAATTATTCATTAAACTAAATGGGCGATAATTTGATATTTTATTTTTGTCACCTGCTTTGTAAATAGGGGTTATCACTTCTTCCTCTTCATATGCCGTCTTCCTTAACGAAGGTTGGCAATCGCTTCTTTAAACGCTTCCCTATTTCTTGATACACTGAGCTTAGTCCACTCTCTGATATTCCTCAGCCAAGATTTCTTTTTTATTCCCTACTTCTAGGATGGAGTATTTGTCATTACGAAGTATGTGGCCAAGTTATGCTGTCTTTCTTATGTTGACGATTTTCATCAGTTTTATTCCATGTCCAATTCTTCTTGGTACTTCTTTATTTGTTCTAGCAGTCCAAGGAATTTTAAGTATGAGTCTGTGGAGCCACATTTCAAATGCCTCCGATCTTTTTATGGTTTGTGCTTTTAGCGTCCAAGTTTCTACCCCATATAACAGCTGAGACCATACATAATATTCTAGAAACCTTATTCTCATGGCTAAACTTAACTTCTTATATGTGAACATTGACCTGTATTTTATAAATCCTTTCCGGGCTATTTCTATTCGGAATTTTATATACTCGTCTTGGTCCAATTGGGAATTTATAGTTGCTTCCAGGTTTTAATATTTGTCTACCCTCTCTAACTGTTTACCCTCTATTGTACCTAGTATGTTGTCAATTGGAGTTTTTGAGATGACATGTATTTGGTTTTACTTATGTTCATTGTTAGCTCAATTTTTTTTTGCTTTCCCTATTAATGCTACCTAAAAGGATTTGTAGGTCTTCTATGCTCTCTGCCATTAATGCGGTATCGTCAGCAAATCTTATGTTATTAATGATGGTCCCTCCAATGCTTACACCTTCCGGTCTTTCCCATAGTGCTTTCTGAAATGTTAACTGTGAATACTCATTGAACAATAGGGAATATGCATCAATTTTTTTTATTTGCTTAATTCACTTTTTACTTCGTTTAACATAGTAAAAAATATAAATACTTTTGAAAGTGGCTTAATTAATTTTTTTTAAAATACGTAAAATTCCGATTTTTGACCTGTTTTAATGGTCCCATTTATCGCGCGCTTTGGATGACGTCACAGCTCTCGTTGTCAACCAGTGTTGTTTACTATTTGCATAGGCAGTTAAGGATTTTCAGTTTGATTCGCTATTTCGATAATGGACAAAGCTAAAAAAAACAATTTATAGACATTGTCTAGTACCGGAATGCAAAAACACTATTATAAGTACACCATCTATTTTTGGTAGATTGTCCGATTGTACTTTAAAAAAAAAACACTTTCAGTCATTGATCTTGATCATTTACAATGTCACTATATACCAAAATCGCACTAGGTACTGGAAAATACTACAGAAATATTGCATAGCAAAACAGCACAGTGAATATCGACGCCGATCAATATCATAACGTGCACGTCATAGTTCCTGGTGTCGGTTCGACCAATGGTGATGCGTTTCGCAAATTTGAATTTCGCTCGCATATTTTGGACTTTTTGATTTTAATTTTTGGAATTAAATACAAACTAAATAAAAATAATGATATAGGTGTAATGTCAAGATCATAAAGTATCGGAGATAAAAAAATCAACTTACTGAGTGACAAATAACTTACTGAGTGAAAGAAAAAGCAGTTACGTTGCTATCCGAAGGAGGGCGAAAATAATATTTACAATTCGGAAGGAGAAAAGTAAAGAAGCAAAAATTAAAAGTTTGACGGATAAATTTCAACCTGATTTCTATCAATATCTTCGTCGGTATGGCCTCGAATGCTCGGACCCTCCTTGTCAGCCTAGTCTGACTTCTCTTTGAATTTCTATCTGGTTTGTTTAATTGTCATCTACCCTTATAACAGCTGTTTGGCTGTAGTATACATTTTTTATTAGAGTAATATCGCTCTAAAAAACATAAACATAGACCCCGGTTTATTTTTTTAGTGCTTGTATAAGCTTACCGTGTTGAACTCGATCGAACGCTTTTTGGAAATCTATTGGTAATCATTTTGATATGCTGATGTTACTTGAGAGAATTAAATGGTTGTTCGAAGGAATCTCAAAAGCCTTGTTTTGTTAGACGAGTTTACCTGAATATTCGCTTTTTACATTGATTTTCCTTTTACTAATTCGTATGTTTCAAAAACATATTTTTAGTTCAATCGAATCAAATTGAAACAGAAAAGGTGTCAATTATGTTGCATATTACATATTTTTCCACATAAAACACATAATGATTGACAATTTCGTTCAATGATTTGAATTTTTAATTGACAATGGTTAGTTAACAGACCAATTTAAAATTAATGAATGTTTCGTGGTGAAATAGAATTTATCTAATAGTTCATTCATCATCTATTCCAAAAGTCAATTTATAATTATTATAAATTGGAACTAATCAATATAATTTTAAGATTAAAATAATAATTCATTTATTTCTAATATGAAGCTTATTTGTAAATATATCTCTCAATTTAAAATGGACTATCTTCAATTTGAAATCGACTATTCTTAATTTGAAATTGGCTATTCTATATTGGAAATTGATTAGTTGCAATTTGAAGTTTATTAGTTTTGATTTGACATTTATTATTTCAAATTTGATGTGTATTAGTCCAAATTCGAAATTCGATTGAAAAGGTAAAGTTTTATCTATCTAAATTTCTATTGAAAGTCTGAAACGCATTTTACCACTCGGTCGACAAGTCTAGTTTTGTCGGTTTATTATATCCAAATTCTATAAAGCGGTTGCTTTGTTGTTCTAGATTTATTTGGAAATCGCAACCCAATAATCTAAAATTTACTTTAATAAATAGACTAACAAAATTTAACTATAAAAATTTCACGATTATAAATGAGCCGCTAATTTTGAAAGTGGTAAATTATTACTTCATATTTCTTCTTTATCTTTTCATTTTGAAGAAACTTATTGCAAATTATATTGAAAATCACTAATATTTTAAAATTTAACATTTGATGAAAATGTTCTTCAAAATGAAAAGATTACGTACAAATATAAACACAGTGTGGAAACTTTAACTGGAATAAAATTCGATATAGACGATTTTTGTAAAAAATCCCTAAACACTTACGTATTGCTTTTTCTTGCCCTCATTTCTATGTATATGCTGTTTGTTTATCTGTTCCCGGAAGTGCCCAGCCCCCTCCGACCATTGTTTTTCAAATGAAAAGGTATATCAAATGACAACTCGTTTGAAAGATCTCTTCAAAAGGAATACAACGCACTATTTATTTCTTCAATATTTTCAAAGCCCACGTGATAAAAAAAAGAAAACCAATTTTACGTTGTACACGTTTCGGCGTCTGTTTGTGACATGTGTTTTGATGCTTTGGAACCACGTTGCTTAGTTACTAGTAATAATAATTGTCACAAAAGCAGTCACATACGGTCTTCAAGTTATTAAAGTAGTTTCTAAATTGCTGTATTTAACCGAAAATCTCCGTATCGAGATTCTGATGATGATTAGTTATGGCAACAGAAGACAAAGTCAGCTTGAGGTTGCTCAGTTATTTCGAGAACAGCATCCGGATATACCACCCATTAGCCAAGGTACCATATGCAAAATGAAGACACAATACAACAATTTGGGTCATGTCAGGGTTGTGTCTAGACAGCTAAATCCCACTGTTAAAGCAGATACCAAGCTAAACAGATTATTAAGTCTTCAAGAAAATTCGGTGACTCCAGTCAGGCAACTGGCCCATGACAACGAAATTGTCATACTACTGTCCTGAAAATTCTTAAATCAGCCGAGCTGCATCCTTACAAGATGACATTCCAAGAATTAATTTCCGGACCGCCGAATCGAATTTTGCGTGCAAATGATGAACCTAATCGACAATAATCAGATTTCATTAACCTAAATTCTTTTTTCCGACGAAAGTACTTTTACCTGATATGGTGACGTTAATCGTCAAAATTGTCATTATTGGGCTGACCACAACCCTCATTGTATGCGAGAAACTCATACTCCGTTCCCGAAAAAAGTCAATGTATACAATGTAACAATAGGTGATCAGATTGTAGGAACAGTATTTTTCAATGGTAATCTTGATGGACTAACATATCTTACGTTTCTTCAAGACGACCTCATGCCAGTTTTAGCCACTTTATTTTCAAATCCGTTAAATCCGGATTTACCTGATGAACGAATATGTTGTCAACAGGACCGGGACACCCCATTATGCTGTGATCTTTCGTAGATATTTAGACGAAGTTTTTCCCGAAGTTTCAATAGGTGAATTGGAAGAAGTCACATTGAATTGCCGGCGAAATCTCCGGATCTTTATTATTATTATTATTATTTAGTGCGACAGAAGATGGAGACCGTTAAGGAAGTTTCTACGACACAGCTTAGAACATCTTTCATTGGAAAGTTTCCTACTGTGTCCCCTGAGATAATTTTGGACAATGATGTGTACAAAGTTGAGTGGCCACCCAGAATTTTGTGAACCTGGATAAGATCTCTTCTCTGGCGGCGCTCTCACGATAGTAGACCCAGTTTAATGCACCGAAGCTTATAAGGAAAATCTCTCAGTTCGGGAGGGAATCTGGTGACACGTCGTTGTACTTGTTCAAGTTGTATAATATCTTTAGCAAAGTAGGGATTCCAGCGGCTAACCGCGAACTCCAGCACAGACCTTATGAAGGCTTTGTATAGGCAAAGTATAGGTCCCGCAGAGTGGTCTTTAAATGCCCTTTGCATGAGGTTAATCAAGGAATTTGCCTTTTTACTAATTCGGCGATGTGGCATTTCCATTTGGGGTCATTGTAACACCCAGGTCTTTTTCATGCATTGCAGCGGTGAGAGGGCAAACATTTAAGGTGTAGATAGTGTTGGAGTTATTGGGTCCGATGTACAGTACGGTGCACTTTCAGAGACATGAGCCACATGTCAGTCCACTCCTCGATTGAAGCAAGGTCCTCCTGAAGTGATACAGCACTTGCCAGTGGATTGAAGTATAATTTTGTGTCGTCTGCAAAAAACAAATATTTGACTTAATGTTGACTGCCATGGCGCTGATATAGATTAGGAATAGCAGGGGACCGATGGTCGAATCCTGTGGTACTTCGCTCTTAACTGCTCTGATATCGGACAACGATCCACCCACTCTGACTTAAAATGTGCGTTCGAAGATAAAGCCAGATATCCGCGCAGCAAGGAACCCCTCGCTCCAAAATGATCCAACTTGAGCAGAAAACGTCTAAAAGGAACTTTATCGAATGCCTTCTCGAAGTCCAAGTAGCTAGTGTCGAGAGGAAGACCTTGGTCGTGAAGATGAGTCCAATCATTGAGGCAAGAGAGAAGATTGGTGTCGATTGACCGTTTTGGTAGGTAACCATGCTGATTGATGTTGGAATGATGTTGTTCTGGAGAAGGAAGTTAGTTAACTCTAATATAATGATTTTCTCCATGCACCTTTACAGGGTGAGTGTCAGACTAATGTGTCGGTAATTTTGGGGTTGGAATCTCACTCCTTTTTAAAAGATTGGCGTAATCATATGCTAGGGCTCGAGACATTGATGCTAGTTAAAACGCACAGTGACGGGAACACTATTTGGTCGTTGTCGATGTAATCTAGGTTAATCAAGATTCAATCTATATTAGGTTGTTATATTAGAGCCAGATAAATCCATACTGAGGGGCCGAACTTCTTGATTCCAAATAAGAAAAATACATTCAATTTTAATATACGTCAGAAAATTTATTTTCACTACGTCTATGTTTTTTGTTTAGTGACGCGAGTTGCCATAATAGCAACAAACATAAATCGTTTAATTATGAAACTCCATTTGATTTACATTGGACTTTTACGCACCTTTTGAATACGTTTTCACACGTTTATAATAATGGCATCCTTTACATCCAATAATTTTCTTATTGATGTGTTCATTTTGGTGTGCGAGTAGATAATTAGTAGTTTATTATACACGTGCGCACAAAAGCCTTTCACACACTACGAAGCAAGTTAGTGTTCGAGATTAACAATAAAAATATACATACTTTATATCAATACTCCTAATACCCGAACTCTATTCGATATTAACAGAATAAATGCCGCGTTTGGCGACCACGAATCCAGTTCGGGATGCCATTTGACGCATTAAAATCGAAACCCGAACTGGATTCGGGACTACCACTAAAAGTGTTAAATAAAACACCATTTAAACTTTTTCCATAGATTCCATTTTACAGTAGTTTACACGAAATTGGCATGAATTGGCATAATTGTCTTGCTGTCGAATTGTCGCCGCAGCTGCCTCAACTCGGTTACAAAGATCATCTAAATCAATGAATTCGTTAGTGTATACCATGATCTTCATAACACCCCATAAATAGAAATCATGGGGTTAAGGTCGGGTAACCGAGGAGACCATGGAACAAGACCACCTCGACCAATCCACTTAGTTTCAAACCCGTTATCTAAATGTTGGCGAACTAAACGATTAAAATGCGGCGATGTGCTATCTTGAAGAAGCCACATCGACATACATTCAAAGAAACTTCTTCCAATAGTTCTATCAACTGAGTTTGACAAATAGAAGAGATAATCATTTCCAGACAATCGATTTGGCAGCACATGAAGGCCAATAAGTTATCCGTTGACCAATCCGGCCCAAATTTCTATCGAAAATCTGTGCTGGAAATAATTAATACGAACAGTGGGTGGATTTTAGACGGCTCTTTTTATTTAAGCTCTCAGGAGGGCAATAAACAAAGCAAAAAGAGAATAGAGAGTATATTATGCAATAGCTACTAGAAACCTGAAATGCACACTCCCAATTACGAAAATATCCTTAGAAAAATAGAAGAGTTGGTTGACTGCACTGTTGGAATCAGCTACTAGTAACGAAGATAGTAAAATTACTAATTGGAAGCTACTTCGTACAGATTACTATGTCTGCAAGACGTCCCAGGTAAGCTGCTTGTTAACTGCTGGTAGACAGGTTCAAAAAAGCTACGAACAGGGTCTGATCTCTCTGATTCAGATATGGATTCACTACCGACGCCATTAAGAAAGTCCTTGAAACTGCAGAGAAAGCTAGAGCTGGCACACGAAGAAACAAAAATCTGTGCCCTGGTAACACTTGAAGTGCGCAACGCATTTAATTCAGAGTGTTGGCAAAACATCCTAGACGAGACCCCCATACTTATTGCGTATAATACGCAGCTACCTGTCTGAGAGGAAAATTATTATGGATAAATTAGTGACTAATCTATAGCGGTGTCCCAAAGTGTTCAGTAATGGGCCCTACACTGTGAAACATTGTATATGATGGAGTGCTTCGCCTTAAACTCCCAGAAATGAACTAAAACAAACGAAGAAAATGAACTAAATGAACGGAAATTAACTAAAACAAAACGAAAAGAATAGTGGATGAGTGGATAGGAGTGAAGCAACTGCAGCTGGCCTCTAAGAAAACTGATGCTGTACTTCTAACGGGCAAGAAGCATTTAAAGCCAATTTCTTTCGAAATAAGGAACCTTACAATAACCTCAAAAGCTTACTTAAAATACTTAGGGGTTGTAATCGACAGGAGCACATCTTTCAAGCAGCATATTACTAAAGCATGCGACAAAGCGCTAAAAACGGCTGCAGCAAAGATGATCTGTATGGTGTGAAATATGCTCAGCTAGAGTATTGTGTGTTGTCTATAGTGCACGTAGTAATCCGACGAAATTGCATCTCATGCACCAAACCTCAGCCTGAAGTCACAGTAGCCTTTAACTCCGTCCACATTACTGTCAACGAGAGGCCTGGCCTCGACATCTCAATTTTTGGAAACCAAGGAATCGCTCTCCTGGACTCAGGTGCAAAAAACAGCCTTGCCAGCCCCGGAACTCACCCAAACCTTCGCCAGTGTAACCCTAGCCGACGGTCAAACAAAAAATCGAGTAATTCAATCAGCCACTGTTCCAATCACGCTAAAGACAAATACCATACAAACTCCCTTCGTATATACACAAGGAGGTCCTGACACAGTCACATTGTTAGGTGTGAATTTCGCGAAAGCCATAGGGCTAGTCGTCAACTTGGCACGCAACACCTATCACTTCCATGGAAACAGGCATGAAGTCTACCACTTCATTTCGAAGGACCAAGGCATGCCGTTACCATTGTCTAACATTGAGGTAAATTCGCCACATAAGGACGCCCCCCGCATGGAAACAAAAGAGATAATGGATCTCCAGAACATGATAGAAAGTGACGAATGGTCGGATCTGACCCGCGATTACGGGCCATTACTTTCCCCTCTACCCGCCTCTCCGACGTGATCTCCTCTTCCACGCATCCATGTTTCCGAACGGCCACCGCATGGGCCATCCACAGAAGACATCTTCTCCAGGACCGATTTCCGATGGGCTGACTCCACATATGCAATCGAGTTGACGTACACCGACGAACCCATCGACAATAACTTGTTTCCCTAAGTAGATTTCGCAACCCTGGAGACAACCAATCTGAGACAAGCCACCGAAGGAAATGCGCTCTCACCAGCCCAGGTGCAGCAAACGAACTAGCTCCTGCACCGAATCCACGACTGCTTCGACGAACATGGACCCCCACCACGTTTGCCGAACACCACATCGACACGGGATTACGGTTTGCCGACCATATCGCGTATATCCACAGAAGGTTACACACTGCGTACCGATGCCACTAATTACGCCCTCGGAGCAGCCCTACTCCAGGGGGAGAAACCTGATGAATGAAACAATCAGATAATACCCACGAACAACAGCAAGACCAAAGGAAAAAAATGCAGATACAAAACGACGACCGGCCCCACAGTACCGACCGGGAGATGTATCGACCGGGAGAGTATGGGTCACCACGCCCGCCCTCAGCCAAGCTAAGAAAGGGTACTCCGGCAAGTTTTCGCCCAAACAAGACGGCCCTTACGTTATCCTCGCCAACAAAGGGCCCTGCAGCTACTAAGTTGCAAACCCCGCAAGCCCCACTACGGTACTAGGTGTTTACCACACATCAGCCCTGAGCCCCTGCCAGGAAGATCCCAACAAGGACATAACCACTCCGGTTAATCCTCTAAGGAAACGAGGAAGACCCCGGAAAACAACCCAATAACAACAAAGCGTGGGCGTCGAGTCGACTTATGGTTTTGAGGGGGAGACTGTAGCAGAACAAAATACCTCAGAGCGCGCCCGCTTGGGCAGTGCCACCGTCGCTACCCTGCCTACACGTCCCCTCCACTAAAACCACTCTCACGAAGCCAGCACGAAGAGCTCCGATCGACCGCATCCCCACCCGGTCCACCCTCTGCGCATCCCGCGTTACCAGATAAACCACTATAAAACCGGACAACCAACCCTTAAACGGCACTTTAGTCAATCCGCTCTGACAAGTTAGCTCCCTTGTGAACGACTACTTGGACGTTTTGCCTGCCCTCTACTTGTGCGCTCCCCCTGTGGACCTTAAGATAGAGTCATTGAAGCATTTCTCTATTACACTAGTGCACTATTCTATTGTATGAATAGGATGGTTGCGACAGTTACTACGTGGTAATCCATACTTACATTGAATTGAAAAATTCACTTTGTTTTTTACCACACTTATATTATGTAAAAAAAACATAATATAAGTGTGGTAAAAAACAAAGTGAATTTTTCAATTCAATGTATTCTATTGTACATCTTGTAAATATAATAAACAATCCCATTTGTTGTACTTTACCGGGCTAAACCCTACTAACTCCCCTGAGGTCTATCATCAGTCACGCTACAGCTGTAGAATTTGTTGAAATATATATAAAAGATATATCTGAATCATTTTCCAGGGAAATTCTCAGTTTTCGGTCCACCTTCAGAGACGAAATAGAAAACGGAGTATTGAAGTATTCGTGTATTAGATTCGTGTATATTGAAGTATTAGAGAACTTGCTAATTTATTGATAATAAAGAATCAAATTATGTCATGCAGCTATCCAGAAGTATGATTTGCATTAATGTTATTTGTTACAACTCCTGTGCCTACTAGCCCAGTAATTTTAGCATATCACCCCGGAATCTAACGGAAGAAGCTGAATTTTTGCAAAGACCTTTATTTTACGATTACAAATGTTGTCTCAAAAGTCACATATGCCAACATGTGAGTGTCCTTAGATATTCAAGGTCAAAGGTCGCAAAAATCAGTTTTATGAGAATATCTCGTTTTTTCTGCCTCCTACCGTATTTATTATAAATTATAAAATTTATTATAAAAGTTGTAGAGATAAATTTCTCTACGAATTTTATTGCGAACTTTTTTTTATACCTCGAAGTGTTTTTGAAATAGAGGACATACGCTCAGCCATACGTACCTTAAAGATAAGTCCTGAATCCCGTGGTATTATACCGTTTTTTACATTGCATTGATCACAAGCTAAAGAAAATTGTATCCCCAACTTATGGCATCCACAACGCGAACCAAAACCATTATTGCAGTTGCAAAATATTGAAGTGACGAGTGCATCTCATGCAGGTGGTAAAAGTGTTGTTTTAGGAATTAGGGTTTCATTTTGGAGTACCCAATCCCATTCATGTGGTTGAATTAGAATAGCATTGAAACATATTTAGAATGATTTACTTCATTAATTAATTACGTGTATGTCAAATATAAGTAATATTTGATGACTATTTAATTTAAACGAAATATAAATATAAGTGTAAGGTATTAAATTGTTATTTAAGTAATATTTAATAAGTAATTAAGTAAAAAAAAACGGTATAATACATTGGGATTCAGGATTTACCATGCGCTACGGTACGTATGGCTGCTCATCAGCACTCCACACCCTGCTCCCTCTATCTCAAAAAGAGATCGACGCGCAGCGGGGTATTTCAGCGATTTAGCCGGCCAAAATTATTTCTTAGTTTATATACATTTTAAATCGGTTTTTAGATTTATTTATAGTTGTTTGAAGTACATAGGAGTATAAATAAACAGGAAGAAATAGTATATTGAGACAAAAAAAAATTTATATTAAGGGAAAATGAAGCAAAAACTAAATTTTTCATAAAAACAAGAAAACTTATTAGTTAACCTGAAAAGTCCCACCCACATCTCGTCGTCAGTTCGACATTCCCCAGTTTCATCCGTAGATTCTTCTGAAGAACTTTCGTCGTTTTTATTAATGGGCTCGGCGGAAACAATCATTTGCATTGCTTCTTTGCTGTGCATCTCTGATCCTTTTCTTGGTTTGGGCCTCATACTAGTAATTAGGGGATCAGAGCTGAGCTATAATCTGTTAATAACATCTAAATTGCACTGCTCTCTCTCGAGAATTTCCTGGCGAAATTCATCCGGTATGAACCGGTATGGTGTTCATGAAGTGTTTGTTGCGCGCCTCTGCTGCTTCTTCGGACAGCAATCCTATAGGTAGCAGTGCTTTTTCCATGACCGTTGCACCGTGGATAAAGATTTTGTGCATTGTTGGAGTCATGGGATGCCAGGGATATAATTCCACGTAAATTTTAGCGGTCTCATATCCGTATTTAGAAAATTTCTCCAAATCCACTTTATGACCACTAGAAATTACTTTGATTCGTATTATCAGGTTGTAGTCAATACCGGTAATTTCAGCTGCCATCTCTGGATTGGCGAAAAATCTCCTGCTAGTGTTACCATCATTAGTGTTGCCGTATCCAGCTTTAGGCACATCGGCGATCAAGACCGTTTTCTCTCGGAATCTCGCCCTTTTTCTGCTTTACAATTTCTTTCTCACTATTTGTTCTTATCTGCCACTTTTGTACGGGAATTTTATACGACAAATGGAGAATACTTTTGAATAAGCGTATTCTAGCGTGCAATATAGAAAGACCAAATTGCAATGGGTTTGTCGAGACATTTCTTGTAACATTAAGGTCATTAAAGTATTTGGAGGTAGCACCACATATGTAGCATTTCATAGTTGAGGTAGTTGACTGGCAGCATTGCATACTTTGGCATCCACCATAGTTAGCGCCAATAAAAGCTTAATCGAAATAGAGCTCTTTCCTTGTATGAATTCGCTATTTTGTAAAGCGTTTATAGCTTCTTCTACATAGGCGATTTCGGATTTTGTGATATCCACTGTCTCTTTGACAAACCATATCCTCATTGGTCGACAGTAGCGTGGCGAAGAGGGAGTTGGATTTTGCCCAACAACTTTTTTGTTTAAAAACAAAGCAACTTGAAAAATATTGCTGTCTGTGGAATATTCTTCCTGCATCTGCTGTTTATATTGTATTTGTTGCGATCCGTCACATCGCCATTTCGAAATTAGCGTCAATGATTTACGTTCTTGTATATACAGTGTCATCAATAGGGGAGAGTGCCCTTCATACAGTTTTTATATTTCGCTTTGTGGAATGCTGTGTATTACGTATATCTCTTTCAATTTACAGTATATTGATAGTTGAACTATTTCATACTGTAGTAGAAGCATAATATTACTGAAAATCCACGTGCGCGGATTTACATAATGCTTAAAAAAAACGGAAAATGTATGAATGTACCCCACTAATGGGGTACATTCATACAAACGGAAGGGCACATTCATACACGAACGGGCAGGTTAATACACACTTGAAAGAAGATAAAAGAAGGATTAAAATTATTCGACTCTTTAATGTTTGTGTATTAAGTCCGTATTTGGCTGCTGTTTTCCGAAAAGACAGTTTGTGTTCCAAAACATCAGATATAGCTGACGATATTGCCCCTTCATTAACCTCCCTACTCCTCGTCCCCTTCTTGTAATTTCTAACTATGATCGTACTATGTAACATAAAATGATAGGTATCATTAAATTGCGAAAAAAACAAGAATAACAGGCATATTAATACAGTATGAATGTGCCCCTTGTACTTGTGTATGAATCTACCCAGTCAAATGTAATTAATAAAAAAATATGCAAAGAAAAAACTGTCTTCGTGTAGGATAATTTACAAATGAAATCAAAAGCTCTATGATATTATGATTAATATTACATAGCAGTGATTAATCCAAACAACATTAACTAGTCACAAAATACGTACAAAGTAAGATTATGAAATTAATTAGCCGAGGCAAAAGCACGTTCCGTGTTGCAGACAAGCGCTCTCCGTGGCGATTGATGCCGAACGTCACTAGTCAGTATACACACATAAAAGCTATGCACCAACACTAACATCATTCTTTTGCCCTGTGTCTAACTTCAAATACGCGCAGTATATGCAGGTGCCCCTGGTGTGAATCCGCCCCACTCTCCCCTACATCCTACAAATATGTAGCCAAACGTTTTGCTGTGTGGTCCAATAAATGATGCAAGTTAATTACAGCACGACTTTCAGTTCCCCGATAGGCTGCTTTCGGCGCCGAAGTCTTTTTTGCTTGCTGCACAATAGTATAACTCTGATAATAATCTTTGTTACTATTTCTAATAACTTCATATTGTCGCCTTGAGATCGGCATCTACAAACATTGATACGGATACATTGATAGGGTATTGGATACGGCCATTGGATCAAGTTGTGACCTTTTTCCGTGCATTGACTTTTTGTATGCTGTTTGGTAATCTTGAGCTTTCTGGGGAGAATTTGTTATATCTTTCAGAATGTTCGATGCAATTCTCTCTCCAGAACTTTGAAGAGATGATTCAGCAGCTCGCACTAACACACCTTTCTCGACAATACTGCGCATTTCAATTGTTTTTCTGCGTTTGATCCTTTCACTTGATGCTTCAAACGATTTCATAGGTCGGTCAGTAGAACGTCGTTTAACCCTCGGTATTTCGAATGTTCCTTGTAACCAATTGTCATTGTTTTTATAGAAAACTTCTGATTTTTTATGCGCTAGTGTCCATCTGTTTTTAAATTTGTACTTTAAATGGAATATTCACAATATCCATCTTGCGATAAAATATATGTCTGAATGTAGCTCAACTTTTCGTCAAAATTTGGTAAACTTGTTCCTGCATTTTGTCAAAAAGAAGTCTACGCGTTACTACTCGAGCGCCTGAGGTACCTTCTGATACTGGAACAAAACACAAACTATCGATAAAAACATCGTTTTCACGGGAGTCCACGGCTAATTTTGGTGTTTTTAGTTAGTACACATACTATTTATTCTATTATAATTTAAAAAACCTTTAACAAAAGCCTTTTTAAGTATAACAAAACCCTTTTTGAAAGTCAGTCATGGAGTTTTTTTTTTCATTAATTTCGATTACCATTTTATCCTTAAAATTATAACTAATTATTCGATAAATTTACATAAAATCGAGAAATATATATATATATATATATATATATATATATATATATATATATACAGGGTGCTTCAAAAAAATGTATACACACTTTGAACTTCCATAGAAAATTTATTTACCGTTCTACAAAGTTAAATTTCAGGAAAATAGAAAGCTGAAAGTCCAATGTAAATGAAACATAAATAACAAATGTTAATACTGTTCAAATTGGTGACCTGCAGCATCAATACAATTCTGAGTACGAGTCACCACTGATTCTGTACATCGTATCAAAACGTCCAATGAGATTTCTCTACACACTGCTTGAATCTCATTCCAAAGAATGTCTAGGTTACGTGGTTTGCGTTTGTACACCTCATCTTTTACTGTGCCCCACAAGAAGAAATCCAGTGGTGTAAGGTCTGGAGAGCGTGCTGGAAACTCGATTGGCGTCCCTGCGTCCTATCCACTGTCCCGACAAATTTTGATCCAGGTAAGCTCGTACGTCCCTGTGATAGTGCGGCGGAGCACCATCTTGTTGAAAATAAAAATCATCATTACCGTATAATGCACGAATGGCAGGAAATATGGAATCAGCAAGCATTGTTAGGTAATTAATACCAGTTACAGTGCCTTCAAATCGAAAAGGTCCAATGAGTCCCCTTGAAGACAAACCGCACCACACATTTACACCAGGCAAATTTACAGCTTTTTCAATTGTAATGTGAGGATTTTCTTCACCCCAGTAAACACAATTGTGCCTATTGACAGTTCCATTAAGTTTGAATTGGGCTTCATCCGACCAAATGATGCTACCCATAAATCCCGGTTCACGTATCACCATCTCCTGAATCCATTCACAAAATTGCAACCTTCGATCTGGATCGTCGTCATTTAGCTGTTGCACCAGCCTTGGAATGTAAACACGATACTTGCCTCTCTTCAGAATGCGTAGCACGCTGCTAGCACTTACATCACTTTCACGTGCCCCTTGCCTTGAAGATTTGTTAGGAGAGCGTTGAAACAGTTCCAAGACTGCCGTTGATGACTCATCACTTGTAGCTGTTCGAGGCCGACCTGAATGACCTTTATGCACATCACACACTGTTCCATGAACTTCGAATTTGTCTCGTATGCGTGTAATTGTTAATCTTGAAGGTGGTTCTGTATCATACTCCCTTCTCCACTGTCTTTGAACTTCATTTACATTCTCAAACTTCCAGTACCACTTAATAACCTGCTTACGTTCTTCAAAACTCAAACGTACGTCCCCCATGTTGATATTACAAATTCCAACTGATAATATAACATAGAGGGACGTTTATGCTGGCACCTGGCGAAGAAATATAACATTAGCCTTGTAGAGCGGGAAAACTACAATAGTTTAAAGTGTGTATACATTTTTTTGAAGCACCCTGTATATATATATGTGTGTGTGTGTGTGTGTGTGGTATTACCTGATATATTGGAATCCATCATAATTTCAAGAACTATATTTTCGAGGAGACCGAGAACCAATCACACACATACAACATAGATCGAATTTCGACTAATACTACGGTGCGTACTTAAACAAGTAATTAAAAAAAAGGGTTGTATATTGTTCTATTTCTTGTTAACATTATTAGGATATACTTTTTTTTACCTGGAACAAATTCTAGGAAATCGATTTTTGGCCGCCTAAAAATCGTAAATTCCCCACTGTGCGACGTATAAAAAAAGGTTTCAGATGAAATTTGTAGATAATTTTATTCTCTAGAACTTTAATAATAAATGCAAATACGAAAGGGGCATAGAAAACGAGATATTCTCAAAAAACTGATTTTTGCAACCTTTGACCTTGAATATCTAAGGTAGAGATGAGCATGGGATCCCATCGTCCCATGGGATGGGATGAGTGGTATGAACGTAGCGTGGGACGGGATCCGATGGGGCAACAAATTTGTATGGGACGGTGTGGGTCGACTTTTGATAATCGTGCCAATACGCACATTTTCCATAAAATGTCCAGCCCAGGAGATTTCTATGATGATGATGTAGTTTCTGACGATCAAGTCTTGCGATAGATTTGCGACGAAAAAGGTTTACTCACTGTCAGGTCTGCTGTATGGGAAAAATGGGATGAATGGGACGGGCCACGCGACCGGGATGGGATGAATGGGATGGGATGGGACAAAAATTTTAGGTTTGTGGGATGGGACAGTGACGTCCCACGGGATGGGATCTGGAACGAGAAACTCGTACCATGCTCATCTCTAATCTAAGGATGCTCACATGGTGTCATATGTGACTTTTGGGAAAACATTTGTAATGTTAAATCAAGGTCTATACAAAAATTCAGATTCTTCCGTTAGATTCCTAGATTGACCCCATTTTTTGACTAAATTGACTGGACTTAAAATTAATAAAATCCTACTAAAGCAACTTTATTGGACAAGACAGGCTATGTAATGTATTAGAAATATGAAATACCGCTTTTGAAAATTAAATTTATTTGATATTTAACTAAAATGCGCACAATATTAGTAATACTGTTGGGTAACTACTTCGATGATTTATTAAAATTAAATTACAACGTGACCATTTTTACTGGGGCCCCATCCAATGAATTTGCCACGGGCCTCAGACGGTATAGTTACGCCACTGGTGTAGGCCCTGAACCATTGGATAACATGCCACTGAATGTCACATATTTTGCTATTAAAGCATCAATATATGACAATTCTTTCTACATAAAACATCCAATGTATGACAGTTATGTTAATTGATTTGATAATGAATTTTCAATTTATAACAAGAGGAACAAACAAAATAGCATTTGCTTAATAGCTCTACAATATAATATTTCGTATTGAATTAATCAATAAGTATACAAAGTAAATAAATATGTTTGGAACAATACAAGGCTGAATTAATTTTTAAATTTGTTTAATAATTGTAATAGTGAGAGTGTTAAGTGAATTTGTTCAATTAAGTTAATGGAATCACAGCAGAATTTAATAGCATTTAGAAAGCCTACAATCAGTTTGTTGACCTAGTCATTAAAAAATAGACTAGAAGTTCTTTTTTATCAAACAAAAGGTAAATAATATAATTAAGAAATTGGACCTGTTAAATAATGGTATGCAGAAAAAATTAAAAGTGTAAACAAAAAGTAAACAAACGTGTTACAAATTGGTTAAATTGGTTTATTAATTGCTTAAATTCTAGAAAAATCATGCAAAATTAAAGTAGGTCATTTACTATAAGAAATTTAAATATATATTTTTTTACCTAAGATTTTTATCGAGTTGTGCAATTGCCTGTTTATTTTCAAACAAACATGGCGTACAATCAATCAAATCCCATAAACAAACTCACTTTAAATATTGTTTAAAGGATTAAAAATGGATGGAAAATCGGTAGAAATTTAGAAATAACGAGGTTTTAAACACTGGCTTTTACAATGCTTACAATTAGTTAAAATGAGGGGTTGGGTTATAACCTATAATAGGGAGTGAAATAAATCGGGGATATAATTACACTGAAATGCAGTTTATGTAACGTCTTTTTTTTCGGGCTAATCTAATCGATTTAGTTATTAATTAAACACAGTTACGATAAGTCTATAAATAAACAAATTAATTGTTTACATCGAGTTTCTGTAGGTCGAACGAATATTATTATCTGCGATGCATTTCAGAGCGCACACGCGAACTGACCGTGGAGTAGATCAAAACGTTCTCGCCGAGACCTTAAATTCGGCGAAAAAGTATTTAAAAAAAAAGGAAACAACGCATTTAATATAATCTGTGGCGAATGTTGAAATTGTTCTAAAGGTTTCCAAGCGGGTTTTCTTTGATAATTGCTTTGAGAAAACGTGGCGAGGTAAATGCGTATTAAGTGAGTTTCATTTTTTTTATTTAAACCTTATTTAAACCCTTTCTCCTTTAAAATTTTTGTTGTCAAATTTAAATTTTTTAATTTTTTGTATTTTTTAATTTTTCTGTTTCATTATTTTGAAATGTTTTTTTTTTAATTTAGGCCGGCGTAAACAAGAAGCACGTGACCGCGGCATGGTGATCCCCACTATTGAAAACTGAGGAACTCGCCAGGCTAAAGTCGACCGAATGAGCAAAACAGTCAAGAATGAAATCGGGATACGAGACTTGAGTCACGTTTACGTCCTCTGAAAACGGTTCGGATTAAGTTTTCCTTGTAACAATTTCTTTCTCCCCGTGGCGAAAGGGAAGTTCCACGAGCGGCCCCACCGAGAATGTGAATTTATTCGCGTACACATTTTTATGACATTGTAAACCGCAGCTGTTGATAGACCTAGTGTGTTATCAGTTATGACAACGAGAGAAATAGTGCACTAATTCAAAAAAAATAAAAATAAACAAACTTCAACAATATATTCAAAAACTACTATCAATTCTTGTCAATACCAACACATATGACATGTCCCAAAGGGATACTGTTATTCATCTAGTAGCCGGGGGGTAAGTTTCCACTATTTTCCTTTTTTTCTGTATGTATTCATTGTTTTAACCTAAAAATTGTGTTACATAAGTATTTGAACGGACGGAATCTGTTGGCTCGGAATTGGAGAAATGAAAATACAGTTTGCTAATTACACATTGACCGTGTCTAAATATAACTCGGCTTTATTTTATATACGCAAAAAATGTTGCAGGAAAAATAACTTCGATCTCTCAACGCCTACTTGTATTCACGAAAATTTGTAATAATTCACAAATATAATCTGAGTTTTCCTTTATAACGAATTCAAATATAGGTTTTCAGCAATAACTTTATCGTTTATATAATAAAATTATAATTACTTCATGTAAAATTGTAATTTACGACGCGTAAATTAATACGTAGATGTATTTGTTTTTCTAATTGCATAGATTTTTTTTGTTACATTTTACTTTAATATTTGCAATCATTCTAAAAAATATGCTAATATATATATATATATATATAAATATATATATATATATATATATATATATATATATATTTATATATATTTATATATATTTATATATATTTATATATATATATATATATATATATATATATATATATATATATATATATATATAAATAAAATCATTTGTTGGTGAAATTTGCCCGCAGAGAGAATATGATGATGCGTATTTTGATCCTCTTACCAGAAAATCCTGTCGGACTGGAAGAACTAGGTTCAATGTTATCTTCAGTGTTTTCAATAGGACACTTTTAATTTTTGAGAATTTTGCTGAGGTAAATCGGAGAGAATTGCTTGGGCTCAGCTTGTTTTCTTAGGGAGAGACCGGCACTGTTGTTGTAGCGATTTTACGATGCAGCGGCTCTAAACAGTTCTGTTTATATAATTTGTAAAGTCAGAAAGTTCTTCGTCGCCCTCTTTTCTTTTACCATTTAAATCCCCCCTCACGTTAGTTGTAGTCGATGTTGTAGTATTCGCTCCGTGCATAACCGACCTTAGCGCCTCCCGTGGGCAAAAAGACAACTTCGTCTCCAATTCAATATTTTTTTTTGCCGGTTAACTGAAGATTCTAATCTCTGCAATGTCTTTGCTGAATTGTCAAATAAAGTCGGATTATAACTTGGCCATTTTTCATTTTCGGACTTTTTATTGCCAGCAAAATGAAAACGACAAATTCTGCTCCGCTTATTTGAAATACAAAAGCGGCTAGCAAGAGGCTATTTGTTTATTTACAACTTTCAGACACACTTTGCGATTTTCTATTCACTTGATAAATAATGATTTTCTCGAAATACAATTTCTCGTATTTTCCGAAGATTTCACGATGCAATAACTTTTGAATGGTTTGTCACAGATACTTCTAGTTAGCACTAATCGATTCAGCATCTCAAAATTAGTCGCAAAACATATATTATATTCCTACGAGGCTTTTAATTAAGAAATACCATCGCACCGGTAAGTCAGGATTGCGGAAACGATGAAATGCAATAAAATCGAAATATAAAAACGTTTCTGAAAGCAATTTTGCTGCTGATTAAAAATTATATTTCGCTCGCTCTCTCCGTTCACGATGCCCTAAAATTGAGCAAAATTTGTAAACATTTCGGCATTTGAGTAGACATATTGGAAACTAATAAATTTCCCGCGAATGATCTAAGTGTGTTAATAGGAAAATGACCTTCTGAAACGATGCCGCAATCCTTTTTTGATTATCTATAACCGTTTCTGAGCTATCGAATTATCAAATCGAGAATCGTAAAATTTCAGTTTGAAAAGTTTCTCAATGAAAAGTTGAATATTTCCGGATATAACACTTAACACATTACGGATATAACACTTTATACACGGATTTGTTCGTCTTGTCGAGTAGTTTCTGTGTGCCAAAAATGATATCGTTGATGTTTACCATTTTTGACAAAATTGAAAATAACCGAAAAAGCAATTTTTTTTCGATCGAAATGATTGAACAAATCACCGTTAACCCGTAAATACACCGTTTTTTGACGATTCTTTTGGAAAATTTTGTCGAGATTTTTTCTTGGATACCGGAAGGAAATCGAAGCGCTGAAAAGGATTTTCGAGTTTATTTCGCTTTAGAGTTACAAAAGTGCAAGACATGGTCTATATCTTGGGTATTTGGAACTGGAAAATCGTGGTCATCACTTCCTGTTTTTTTCCAAACACGATTTGAACTTCCTCTTCAAATCGTGTTTCATTTCCTTCGGAAAAACTAAATAAAGGCCCTAAAATTGCCAGAAAAATCGACAAGAAAAAATCGTTTCGATCAGGATAAAAGTTGCATTTTCGGTTCTATACGATCCTCTCGGAAAAAACAAATCGACTTCACAAGTGCGTATCTCGAAAACGGTTGCTGATAATTCAAAACGCATTATGGAATCGTTTTCAGGAGGTCATTTCCCTACGGCCTTACTTAGATTTCCTTACAAATATTTAGTAGCTACCCAGTTCTTTGCCTGGGCGACCAAATTTCGCGATATTTCTCTCGATTTTGCCAATTTTTTCAAGTCATATATCGCGAACAGAAGCTGTTAGCAAAATGCAATTTATATAGTGTATTATGTATATTTATTACCCTTACGGGTTTATAAATTGGTTCCAAAATTTTACATCATCAAAATCCAGTACATATATAATTAATATACAAATATTGTACATAATATAAATTTAAAAAAAAAAAAAAAAAAAAAAAAATTTAAAAAAGAGAGAAAGAAAAAAAAAAAAAAAAAAAGAATCATACTAATCAAACTAAAAACAAAAAAAAAGAAAGCCATTAAATTCCAATCCCTAAACCGATTACCAGCTTCCCGCCCCACATATTGCTCTTCTTCTCTCCTCCACTTTCTTCATCCAATCTATCCCTCTTCCATCCTCATTTAAAATCTCTTCTCTACACTCGTCCCTTTCTCTCATTTCTGAACATTCGTTCAGCAGGTGTTCTATTGTCTCCTTGTTTTCTCCACACATCCTGCATACTCTATTCCTATCCTCCATCCAAAATTTATTATCTTTCTCTTCATTTCCACATCTGAATCTTGCTATTGTCACTCTCTCTTTTCTACTTTCTCTTCCTAGGTACTTTGGCAGTTCTTCCGTTATTATTTTTTCATATTTCCCATTGTACCTAGACTCCCTAATTCTTGCTCTCCTTTCTTGCCTTTGCACATCTCTATCTCTCTGGACCAATTCCTCTGTCATTACTCTACCTCTCTCTCTCATTCTTTCTATCTCCGCTCCTGCATACCCGTTTCTTTCTAGATATGCTTCCCTCTCTTTCCACACCCCCTTTCCTATTTCTTTTCTTTTTTCTTTGAGGCACTCTTGCAGAATTCTGCACTCTCCTCTCTCTATCACTCTCTCCTCAAAACTTATTGCTCTCTTTCCTGCTTCTATTCTTATTCCATCTCTCTTTGTTTCCTCCATCACTATATAGCCCGGGGTCTCTCTACCTAGTCCTAGCACCCATTTAATTCTTCTCTTGTTATCTCTTCTATTTCTCCCACCCTGTGATGACTCTTTTTCTTTTCCTGTCTGATTTCATCACCACCCAGCAGCTGACTGAAGTACTTTCTCCATTCCTCCATAGTAATTCTATTACTCACTCTTTCTACTTTTTTCTTTCTTTCCCTATTTATGTATTTCCATACCTCTTCTTCCGTCTTTATGCCTTTCATCTTTAGTTCTTCTTCCATCCATTTCTTTTGCTTCTTCTCCTTGCATACTAATTTGTACCTCTTGCGTGCTCTCTTGTAATCCTCATTACTTGCTATTCCTCTTTTCCAATTTCTTAATTTCTTTCTTACTGCTTGCTTCCCTTCCCTGCAGTCTTTATCCCACCACTCGTTTTTCCAAGACCCCACCTTCACTCTTGTCTCTATCACTTTTTTTTCTGTTGCATTTTTTACGTGATCACCCAGTTCTTTCACTTTTTCGTTTATCCCTTCCTCTTCGTATCTAGCCTCCCTAAGTCTTGTTCTATAATTTTCTATTGCTTCTTCCGTCCAGATATTCTTGACAATTTTTCTTCTAACATCCTTCTCACTTCTTCTATTTTTCTCTCTTCCTTTTGTCTTCACTTCCAATGGCATATGATCCGACTCGATTCTTTCTCCCACCTTGAATTGTTCTATTTCATCCCATGCTTCTTCATTCACCATAACATAGTCAATAACTGTCTCCCCTCTTGGTCCAATATATGTATACTCTCCTTTCTCATCTCCTATCCTGTTTCCATTAAGTATGTCCCACCCTCTTTCTTCTACTAGACTAATCAGTAGTCTCCCTTCGGCGTTTTCTGTTGCGTCTTTTGTTGGTCTTCTTTCTATTGTTGTTTGATCTTCTTCTAGCCGTATTCCCTTTCCTCCAATTCTTGCGTTAAAGTCCCCCCCAATCACCAGAGTTCCCTCGTCTTGCTGTTTTACTCGCTCTTCTATCATTCTCTTCGTTTCTTTCATACTTCTGCTGTATATTGTTATAATTCTCCATTTTTTCTGTCTAATTTTCACCGTTCTTTCCATAATGCCTCTTTCTTCTTTTGCTTCGGTTCTGTTTTCTTCTTCCAAACCCTTTTTCACTCCCATTATTATCCCCCCTTTAGCTCTCCCTTTCCTGCTTACCCTCTCTGCAAATTGACACTTCCACTTAAACTCTATCGGCATTATTTTTTCCAATTTTTCCCACCCCTTCTCTTCCACCCACGTTTCTACCAATCCCACTACGTCAAATTTTCCCAAATATTCCCAAAACTCATTGTCTTTGTTTTTTATCCCCGCTGTGTTCCAGTATACTATTCTTAACTGCTCCGTTTCTTCCTTATTCCTCTCCATGTTCGTTTTCCGTTTTCTGTCCTGTCGTCTTTTCCTTGTGCTCTTATTCAAAAATTTGTTGTGTTTAACTCCCCCTTTTCATCATCCCACTTAAAGCCTTTTCCGTCTATCCATATCTTTTTATAACCGACTTTCGCCCACCGTCCTTTTTGTCGCTCTTCTTTGGCTATCGTTCTTAATTCCTTCTGTATTTCTCTTTCCTTCTTTGTCAGATCGTCGTCTATGTATACTCTCTTTTCCCTTTTTTCTCTTAGTTTCCTCTTATTTTCCATAACTTTCCGCTTTTCACCCCAGGTCCCAAGTTCCGCCACTAGCATTTTCCCTCCACTTACTTTATACATCTCTTTCACCGTCACTTCTACCTCTAATTCTGCCTTTATCCATTCTTCCAGATTCTTCTCGTTCTCACATTCCCCTTCGTCCAGTCCCGTCACAACAATATTCTTTTTTCTCATTATTTTTTCCTTCTCTTCCATTTTCTCCTCCAGTCTTTTAATTTTTTCATTTAGTTCTGTCTTTTCTCTTTCCCATTTTTCTTCCTTTTCACGCATCATATTTTTCAAATATTCCATTTCCCGGCTCATCTTCCGATTCTCTTCCTTTATCTCCCCTATATCTTCCATAATTTTTTTCAGCATCTTCATTTCCTCACCCATTTCCTTTTTAGCCGGTGATCTTTCCAGTTTTTTACTTTTTTGAAAGGGGTTCAACCTTTCTTCTGACTCTCTTCCCTTTTCTCTTTTCCTTTTATAATCCTCGTCTCGGTCGCTTTCACTCTCACTTTTTTTCATTTTTTCTTTTTCTTTCCTTTTTTTTTCCTTATCGCGCGCCGTTTTTACGCGTCACAAATAAAAAACTCAATCCGTAAAACTCGCTTCACAAAACACGTCCGCTCCGCTCAACCGCTCGAATTGGAATCACTCGAAATGCAATTTATATATTTAAAACTAACAAGGAAAACACTTTGAAATTTTCCATTCACTTGATAAATAATCATTTTAAGGAAATATATTTTCTTGCATTTCGGTCATGAAGTTCTTAAAAGTGTCACCTTTGGCTAAAGTGACCACATTTTCACAACAGAGCGGGACAAATTTGATGAAATGAGAATTATAATTTAGTTATGAAAGCAGACCAATAATTCAAAAACATATATTTTATCTACTCACTCACCAAAATGAACACATTCATAAATACATTATTGTATGTGAAGGATGCCATTATTACAATTGTGTGTAAAAGTATCCATATCGTGCGTAAAAGTCCAATGTAAATCAAATGGAGTTTCATTATTAAACGATTTCTATTTGTTGTTACTATGGCAACAACTTGCGTTACCAAACAAAAATCATCGACGTAGTGAAAATAAATTTTCGGACATATTTTAGAATAGAATTAATTTTTCTTATTTTGAATCAAGAAGTCTCGGCCTCTCAATCTGGATTTATCTGGCTCTAATATAACTTAACCTAACCATAACCTAATCTAGATTAAATCTACTCATTGCGATTAAACAACTCGCCTTCGGCTCGTGCTGTAAACTCATCGCAACTCATGCACAAATGCCCTTCTTCACACACTTGTATCATAAACTACTATTATTGTATACAGTCATATACTTGTCGATAAATATACGAAAATGTATTTACATACATTTAAAATAATTTATACAGTACATTTAAAATAAGAAATGAAGATCTTTTTAAAAAAAGCGGGACATTTAAAAAAATCGGCGGGACGCGGGACTGTCCTCCAAAAAGCGGGACTGTCCCGCCAAAATCGGGACGTGTGGTCACTTTACCTTTGGCGCTAGTGCTGTTGCGCTCGAAGCGAATAGAGAGGTGGTTATTAAACTTATATAGTCCGAGGTAGAGATGAGCATGGGACGAGTTTCTCATTCCAGATCTCTCACTAAACCCCCCTATTCCACCTTGGCTTTTCGTATGCGCCACCCCGGTATCGCATTTGTTGCATTCAGCCCGGACGATTAGCGAAAACCGCCCTAATTGTCGCCTCCCCGACAAGGATTCGAACCCGGGCGTTCCAGATCCCATCCTACATTTTCGTCCCACTGTCCCATCGCACAAACCTAAAATGTCCATCCCATCCTATTAATCCCATTCCATACCGGTCGTGTGGCCCATTCCATTCATCCAATTTTTCCCATAGAGCAGAATTTCTTTTCGGTTCAGACTTTCTTAACGATAATTCGTTCAAATTAAATTTTTCCGTAATTACTTTAACTGACGGTGAGTAATCCTTTTTCGTCGCAAAGGGATCGTAAGAGGGAACTACATCGTTATCACAGATATCACCTTAGCTGGATATATTATGGGAAAAGTGCGTATTGACACGGTAAGCAATTAATTATGCACGAACTAGATAATCAAATAGAAAATCGTCCCATAGAAATTAGTCGTCCAATTCCATCCCACGCAACGTTCATACCACTCATCCCATTCCATGGGACGATGGGATCCCTCCCATGCTCATCTCTAATCCGAGGACCTCTTTGTGAACACATTTTTATTTTCGGATCCCCTCTTGAACAACTTTGTTTTTGCGGAGCCTACCCCAACTATAGGCATTTCAGTTTGTTCTTGAAACTTAATTTCTGGCTCAACAATCTCATAGGCATAATAAATATTGGTATAAATGTATCGCTGGTTATTTTAATAAATGGTCATTTTTATTAGATAGTACACATACATTTTTATTATTATACAAATAAATAAAAAAAATAAAAAAATATGTAACCCCCGACACAAAAAAAAATCAAAAAAGGAAAAAATAAATCATTGAATTGAAAAATTCAATATGTTTTTACCACACTTATAATATGTAAAAATGTTATATAACTTATTATTCCCAGTTATATAAATTTCTACACATGTCACGACTCGAGTTTCGACTGTTAAAGGTCATTTCCAAGTCTAAAAAATAAAATTTCTCTCTTGCTCTTTTAACTTTATTAGAAGTACCTTTTACTTATTAATATTTTGATGATGAGCGTCACCGCAACGGGGACCGCTATGTGAAGAAGTATAATTAGTTATACCTACATAGGTATATCGAATAGAAAATACCTACTAGTTTAAAATTGTACGTATGAACTTAGATTTATTAATCTATCTTACAAGGTATTATTTTTCTGGTTTTATTATTTGATTTACTTAGCAGTTCCCCGACGCGGCGACACTCATCATCAAAATATTAATAGGTAGGGTGCGTTGTTGAACAGTGAACCAACCAGATACACTGAACCATCGCCATATTGGTAAAACTGTGACGTTGTCAATTTTACCCATCGTGTTAAAACTTGCCTCGTGTGCACCCTTCCCCTCTCCCATAGTGAGCCGGCGGTCTTGGCTTGCGCGTAACGAGTGACAGCGGCTTATTTGTTTCGCGCCAAAAAAACAGTATTCTCTCCTAACTGTCTCGATTTTTGTATATTTTGTTATTAATTATAAGAACAAATGCTGTGCGGTGTTAACATTGTTGTAGGATTAGTCGTTTTATGTGTACATTTTATGTGTCGTGTTTATGTAACATATTGTGTTGTGACAATTCAGTGTATAACCTATTTTTTTTTATATCATAATTTGAATAGTGTGTGTATTGAACAGTGAACCAGGTCCGCATAGTACACAGTGAACCGGTTCACTGTATACCTTACGATCCTGGTTAGGATGCCAAAGCCAAAAAATAAGGAACGGAAAATAGGAAAACACAAAAAAGAGGACATGAAATCAGCTTTACAAATGGTAGAAAATGGACACTCTATTAGGACGGCGCCAAAAAACTGTAAAATTCCGTACCTTACATTGCGCCGTTACGTGAAAAACAAACGTGAACGTGGTGATAATCTATCTAATATCACTTGAACCTAGTGTTGTGATCTCGCGATTTTGGTTTCAAAGAATTTCAGTTTCTCACGAGTCGGCAAAGAAAACTAAGTGGACACCCGATTAGTTTTTGTTTATTTAGGACCATTAGTCTGCTTTATCTAAATCATGCGGGCAGACGCTCGAACTTAGGGATCGTGCCGAGACGCCGAGAGGATCTTGTTTTATGAGTTTTGGAAATTTTCCATAAAGATTAGGGGAGGACTCACACCAAGACCGAGGTGATGAGGTAGAGGGGAAGTTAAAAAGGGGCAGTCAGAATTGAGCTAGCAAGAGAGTAATTTGAGTTTTGAAGACGAACCTCCGTATTTTCGTTGAAGTAAATTCCGTGTTTCGACCATAAGTTTCGTAGAATTAAGTGTATTGTTTATTATTTATTATTTTTAAGTTTGTTAGTAATTATTGTAATAAGTTAGCGATTAGTTGTACATATTGTAAGATATTAGTAGATAAGTAGTATTTAATTACATATAAAGGACATATTTGCGTGTAATTAATTCATCCATTGTCCTGATCCTGGAGCAGCACCATACCAAATTACCAGTTCGCAACACTAGGTATGATGTTAATAAAGTGTTTACTCAAGAACATGAACAAATATTATTAAAATACTAGAAGGACTAATGTTCTGCACTAATGTTCTACGGTTTGATCGTCAAAGAATGTAGGAAGGTGGCGTACGAAATGGCAAAGGTTAATGAAAAAAATACTCAATAATGTTATAGAGCTCCGGAAAGGTTGAATATATTTATATATTCAGGTAGTGTTCCGATTTTATTAAATCTCACTTAATTTTTGATACCAACAATAGCTAAATACAGTTCGTCACCTTGACAATTTTGAATATATAATTGAAATATTTATTATTCTAAAACTCATAAAACGTGATAGAATAAATTAACAAAATATACAAACACCATTATAATTTGGTTGCAAAGGTACATATATAGTGTTATTGCTCCCCAGCCATAAGTAATTACTTTTATGGGCGGTACAAGTTTTGGAACAATTTAAGAACATTTCTAGTATTTCTAGTATCGAGTATTCGAATTAGGTACGAAAAATAAAATCGTAATTATGTTATATATATATATATATATATATATATATATATATATATATATATATATGTATGTATGTATGTATGTATGTATAAAAATCAGTGAAATTTAATCATGTGTACTTTGTTTCTCGGTTGTCTTGAGCCTTTCGCTCAGCTATTCCGCCGTCTTGTTGGTTGTTTCCTTTGTTTTAGTGAAATTTAAAAATGCACCACACATTTTGAATCCTCTGGTGGGAGCTTCGGCGACAATTACATTACGCATCTAGTGTATTAACTAAAACTTTGGATTATAGATTTTTTCTTTTATTCTATTGCCGTCGCAATCATTGTCGTATCTTTCACCGGCGCACACTGGGACGGATTACGAATTTACGGCGACAAAAATAGAATTTTACAATGTCTTACAATTAATCAAAACAACTTAAAATATATTGTTAGATGACCCATCCATAATACTATAAACAAATAAATGCGAAAAACCAATTCCGTTGGTTGTGGGAACGTGTTAAACATCGCTCTTCTCCGTTAGGTACCAAAATGAAATTAGTTGCGCTAGATTTTTAACAAAGTAACTTAAAAAATACAAAGGTATTAATAACGTCTGTTTTGTGTTTCTGTTACGCATAATAGTATCTAGTTATAATATTATATTAATATTACGGAATAAATATATATATATATATATATATATATATATATATATTATATACATATATATATATATATATATATATATAAATATTTTTATATATATATATATAAATATTTTTATATATATATATATATATATATATATATATATATATATATATATAGATGTATATATAAATATAAATAAAACATAAACTAGATACTATTGAGATACTATTTGAGTGCACGGTAAAATTTTCATAAAGATTCAATGTTGAAACGTGTAGATATAATCTTGTAGAGGTCATTCGGCGGCAAGTGTTTCTACGATTATTGTTGGTACATTTTTATTTTAACCAAAAAATGAACATTTAATCTAAAAATAGAGAAAATAATAAAATTTTCTCTTTTTAGGAAATTTTATTATCTAAACGCCTACGAATATCACGAATATTTGCAATCTTACACAAATATTTTTGATTTTTTTGTTTGTAACGGTTTTTTTTGTTGCCGATTCAATGTTTTCACAATAGGGAATATGCATATTTTTTTTTTGTTTAATTAACTTTTTACTTTGTTATAACATAGTAATATATATATATATATAAATTTAAAACCGTTACAAACAAAAAAATCAAAAATATTTGTGTAAGATTACAAATATTCGTGATATTCGTAGGCGATTAATATTTTATTTTAATTATTGTGAATATGTTTTTGCTATTAAATTTTTATTGAAAATTGTACGTTTATAATAAATTGTATAGTTAAAAATAAGATTCTTTTATTGACGTGTATCTTCAAAGAAAAAAACACGTTCTATATTTGTTTGAACTTAAGCTCAAGTTTTTCAACTTAAGATTTCATTTGAAAACTAAATCCAAACATCCAGCTGTTGCTTTCCGTCTCTGTCACTTCCTTAAATATACAATAAAATACTTTCAAACAAAATAATTCGCAACAATTTTTCAATTAGGCATCAATTTCACTATGAAAACATAAATGTTTGTCCCAACTTATTAAGGCGGAACATAGCTTGAATATATTCAACCTTTCCGAAGCTCTATAATATTATTAAGTCTTTTTAAGACTACAAAACAAATCTCATGTTGAAACACAACAGATATTTACTTTCAAATCAAATAGTATTTTTTTCCATATATAAAGTTTACATTTGAACAGGCAGCAAGCGCGTTATAATACAAACTTAAGGGGGGACATCACAGTAGAGCGCGGTAAAGGAGGTATATTTTCGGGATTTTTTTTGTCTCAATGAAAAGATCAATTGAAAAAGGGTAGACTAAGTTTAATAGTATTATTAAAAAACTACAAAATATATTTTTTCAAATTTTTTTGACACAAAATGTCGGCTGTGTGGCACTTGTCCGGAGACGCCTATTTTTGGAAGGAGGTCCATGGGCGGACATCTCGACTCCTTAATTTTTGACCTGGAACAAAAAATCTACGTTTTTTAGTTTCTATATATCAACAGCTATGGAGCCACGTAGGATTATTTCGATATATTGATTTTTGGCAAAATGGTGCACGTTTTAAAAATAAGTTAAAAATTTAACAAAAAAAAGTCATTAAATTGTTCATAAAAAAAAAACCAAGTAGTATAAAAAAAAATCCTGCGTGGCTCGATATAGATAGGTTTTTGGAATATACTACCGAAATTTCAGATCGATCGGTGAAGATTTGCCCGAGCAATGTGTCCGCCCAGTTAAGAAAAACTGGTTTCGAGAAAAACGCGTTTTAAGTTTTAAGTCTAATCTGCGATGCCTGAGAGGCGTTGCGGCAGAATGGAAAATTTGGGCATTTAAACATTTTTGCGCCATTCCATCTTTTGATATGTTATTTTTAAAACCCTAAAGCAACTTTTAAGCGAATAAAAAAAAAATGTATTTTTCTAAATTTTACTGTGATGTCCCCCCTTAACGAAATATGTCAAACAAAAAAATATATATAATACTACGAATAAAAGTAAAAATAATAGTAACAGTAATAATAATAGTAGCAGCAACATTGAACATATTAATAGTAATAATTGTAATAATAAAAATAATATTAATAATTACAATAAATATAAATAATAGTAATAATAATAATTGTAATAATAAAAATAATATTAATAATTACAATAAATAATAATAATTTGATATTGGCATAAAGTTTGGATTAGAGAAATGTGCAAAACTGATTACCAAACGTTGAAAACCTATTTCATATGACGAAATCCTGGGAGATAATGATATAAACACCTCAACAATAGTAGCACATATAAATCTTGGATATGAACAAAAATTAATTATTCAGATGTAAAGAAAAAACTAGTCTGAACTGAAAATACGTGTCAAAGATGATGATTTTGGACGTGTGTAAAATATCAAAGACGGAACTCAATGGAAAGAACCTGGTGAAAGCAATCAATTCCTGGGCGATACCGGCAGTGTCGCATTCCTTTGAATTGCGGATTGCTTTGGTGTAATGAACTGGTCAAAAACATATATAGAAGCGCTCAATCGACTTATTAGAGTAAAACTAACGGAACGTCAAAAGCACCACCCAAGGGCCTACACCTAAAGAATGTATCTACCTAGAAACTCTGGGGGTAGAGGTTTAATTAACATGCTAGTCCTCCATTAAAAGCAAATAAATGGGATGAAGTAATACTTCCAACGTAAAGCTTCCACCTCGCAGCTACATTCTGTAATATGTCAATTAGACAAATACTCGGCAGTGAAAATCAGTGAAAGTAAAGAAAGCTGGATGGAGAAAACTTCACATGGTAAATATCCCCAACACCTTAAATATGCTAACCTGGAAATAATCTTCAGACTGGATCAGAAGGGGATATTTATTTGCAGAAAGTGAGACATTTTTAATAGGAATTCACGATAACGTTATAGCCACAATGAATTATAAAAGATACATTGAAAAAGTACCAATCGAAAGTGACATATGTAGAATGTGTCGTAAAACATCTGAAGCAATTGAACATCTCGTAGCTGGCTGTACAATACTCGCCCCCAATGAATATACTAAGCGGCATAATTTAACTGCAAATATTGTCCACCAGGAATTAGCAATCAAATGCAAACTAAAAACAGAAATAGTTCCCTATTATAAATACATACCTTTCCCTGTCTTGGTAAACGAGCATTACAGGTTATATTGGGATACTAATATTATTACGGACAGATTAATCGCTGGTAATAGACCAGATATCATTCTTTTGGGCAAAAACAAAAAATTTGCTTTCTTCATTGAAATCTCACATCCAAATGATCACAACCTACAACAGAAAGAAAGGGAAAAAGTCAACAAACACGTAGAACTCTGCGAAGAAAACAAAAAGATACCCACCTTTAAGTCGGTTCAAACTATCCCAATAATAGTGTCGGTAACTGGCCTAATGAGTGGAAACAGCTTGAAATACCTGGAGAAAGTAAAGCTGTTAGACAAAACAATCCTTACAACAATTCAGAAATCAGTGATTTTACAAACGTGCCAAATAGTAAGGAAAATTCTAAACATACCTGAATGACGAAATGGAGGATGATGATGAAAACGGATGATGAATGGAGCTTTTAGTTCCCCATTGTTTGCTGCACCCTACATGCACCCTACATGCACCTACATGGGAAAGGAGGGGAAAAAATACAATAAATATAAATAATAGTAATAATAATAATTGTAATAATAAAAATAATATTAATAATTACAATAAATATAAATAATAAATCCTTGGCCCAAAACTAACAGACGAAGGATATCGTCTACAATCACACACTGTCACAGAAAAATACTCCAACATCGAGACCGATTTTCGTAAACGACGACTGAAATTCTACGGGCACGTTATGAGACTAGATGACAACCGACTAACAGGGAGAGTTTTGAGGTACATACAGAAAATGAAAAAGACAACAGTTCAAATTGATCTAAAAAACGCCAACATCTCACCGACAGACATCGAAAGTCGAAAAATCCTTAGACATAAGGTCTACAGCTGGGAAATTTTATCAGTGGAAAAACCCAAAATAACAAGAGCAAAATGTACAGATGAACGTCGAGCTAAACATAGCGAGATGATGAAACAATTCTGGAAGAACAAGAAAAATAAAAGCAACAGGTCATAATTTGCTTTATGTGACCCCCTGTGGGTCTAAACAATATAAATAAATAAATAAATAAAAAATGCTTCAATAATGGTATATATCTATATACATCAAATGATATTTGTTGAGTAGGAGTTTATATTGTTAATATATTCTTGTAGATTATATTAACAACTTGGATAGTCCGTATTTGCTTAGAAAATCTTTTTTTCTGTCTGTGATGGCTTTTAACTGCTTTGGGAGTGTATTATATATTTTTAGGTGTGTATATGGTGGCAAACTCTCGGTCATAGTTAACTTGTCTTTAGGCAAGATGAAGGTTTTAATTTTTCCTCTGGTATCCTTATTACAGTTTTTGTGAATTTCGAAAAGGTGTTTATGATTCACAGTAAAAATTATTATTTCATATAGGTATGTTTCAGTGACCGTTAAAATGTTTAATTTTTTAAACATGCCGCGGCACGACTGTTTGTAGTTTAGATTTAGCATTACTCTGATAAACTCTTTTTTGTACAACAAATATATTCTTAATATCCTTTCCGCTACCCCAGAAGATGATCCCAAAACGAAGACAAGAGTGAAAATTTGCACAGTAAACGATTTTTAATATGTCCAAGTTTAAATATTTTTGTAAAATTCGGATGGCATATGTAACTTTATTCAATTTTGTTTCTAGTGTTAGGATATGTGGTTTACAGTTTAGGCAGCAGTCTATGTTTACTCCAAGAAGTTTTATGTCAGTAGTGATTTCTAGTTCGTTTTGTCCTATTTGCAACTGTTTCGGATAATTTATCAGCGATCTGTTTGTCTTGAAAATAATGATATTGGTTTTTATTAATGATTTTTGACATGACGTAGTTTGCATTAATGCTTATTTCTTCTGCAATGTTATTATTAATTATCATGCTGGTATCATCTGCAAATATTACCATTTTGTGTGGTGATGATATAATTGAAGGTTTTTGTTAATCATTTATGTATAATATAAATAACAAAGGTCCCAATATACTTCCCTGAGGAATCCCTATTGTTATTGTTTCTGACTTTACTTCGTGGTTTTTTGAAAAAATCCTAGTTTGTTGTTTTCTGTTTGAAAAGACCTATGGTATGAATTAAACCAATTTAGGGCAATTCCCCTTACACCATATTTATATAATTTCTCTAATAGGATGCAATGGTCCACGGTATCGTAGGCTTTTGAGAGGTCGATCAATATGCCACAACTGTTTAGATATGTTCTCTAAAAAATTGAAACAAGCTGTATCTATACCCCTGCCTTTTCTAAAACCATGTTGTTCTTTACTTAATATGGACTATCGGCAGTTTTCAGTTTCCTCCTTCAGTTTCCCTTCCCGGTCGAACAGAAGAAGGCTAATTGGAGGACTTTAGGAGGTTTTCATTTTCCTTCTCGAATCGTTAGATGGAAAAGAATTGTAAATCGGTTTTGTTTTCTTGTATTTTGAAATATCTTCGTTTTGAAAAGTTTGAAACAGAAACCTTTATTAGTTTTGTGAAATATTTGGAGTTCTTCCTTGATTTTCGGGAAAACTATTTTTTGACTTTGGTGCCGACCGTGGGAACTGATGGAGTTTGGAGATTTTCGAGAATCTTTACTAACAGTTTGGATCAGACCATGAGCAACAGAATTGGAACATCATTGAAAAATTTTAAGTTTTTCCTTGATTTTAGAGCAAACTAAAGAGAGTAAAATTGAGAATCTCGACTCACAGTTTGGATCACACCACGAGGAACAGAAGGCGTCATTGGAAAATTTGAAGTTTTTTCTTGATTTTGGACCAATCTAAGCGTTATATGAATTAGGTATGGACTATACCTTGGGTAACTGAAAAAGTTGTTGGAACAGTTTCCCCTCAATTTTCGGAAACATTGATGCTTAGATTTTAGTCGATAGCAGGAATTCTTAATTGATTTTTTGTAAAACATTAGCTAGGATCATGAAACGCGATTTGCGGAACTGAAGAATTTTCCGAAAAAAATCGCGTTTTGGAAAGCAAATCGCAAAACTAGCAAGGAAATTAGTGTTTGGGAACTGCTGACGGTCGGAATTGAGATTTGGATCTTGGCCAAAGGAGCAGAAAATTCCTCGAAAAGACTCTCGAAGAAACAGGAATTTGGAAAATTGTCTTCGAAAAAACTCCGCCCCTAGCAGTATTTTAAAATTTGCAACTTTTACGATTTTTCTTTCAAAATTCTGTTATAATTTTGTATTTTTCGCAATAATAATTGTAATAAAAGTTTTATTAATTCTTAAAAAAGGGGCCGGCCTCTGACGATGTTCACCTTTGTAATACTGCTAAAAAGCATTTGAACACTATACATACATATATTAAAAGGAGAAAATATTTTTCTTCCGTTTTGACTATAAATAAATGCTTGGACCGCAAAACTATATTGACATTATTGTCGTGGACGCTCGTAAAAAACAAATGGCAGTAGACACCAAAGAAAAAATGTTATCAAAATTTGTGTTTTAAATAAATATTGTAATTTTATTGCAAAACAGTTCGACATAACACAAGAACCGTTTACTAGGAAAACCCAAATCAATTGAAAACTCCAATTGACCTATTTTGAACTTTCCAATAACAGCAAAAATCCCACAATTACAAACCACAATAAATCTAAAATTGTTTTCAACAAAAAATAATTCTATTTTATCATTTTTTTTAATGAAAAATTTCAATAAAAAAATATCTTATCAATTTACTACAAATAAATATTGTATAAATTCAATAAAAGAAATAATTTTTGTTTTGTAGCACATGATTTCAATTAATTTAATTAAAAACTATATTAATTTAATTTTAAAATGTGTTGGTATAGTATAATGTTCAGATTAGTTTTCCTTTGAAATTAATCATGGAAAAAATGTCAATAATAATTATTACTTCGTATAACACGTACCTGTAAATTATTAATCTACAATAAAATATACAATAACAAGCACAGTATATCAATTATTAATTCTCAGATTCTGTAAACTCCTACTTTTATCTGACCGTAAATATGTTTAATTACTTTGCAAAATATCTTCTGGCGTGGTAAAAATAAATTCTGACGAATTCAAGATAGTAAAACAAGCAATATGTGTAACTGGTCTTTATTGAAAATTTTATTCTTTCTACGAGGTTTGTTTGGATTGAAACTTTTCCATATATTTGTTGTTTCTTAAAATGCTTGGAACTACAGTCATTATGCGTTGTAAGGTTCGTTAATTTAATTGGACATTGTTTTCTTGAGAAAACTTTGTAAATGATGTAAAATTTTCCATGGGCTCAATTAAGATAGTGAGAATATGAAAGAACAAATATTATCGTGTTGTTGGAAATGTTAAAATTTTTGTAATTTTTTGGGAATATTTCTTCGAAAAAAATTCCATAAATAATATCAAAATAAAAGTTCGTGTAAAAGATTTTTTTTTTGAATTCTTGAAATTAAACTGTTTTCTCCTTTGGCAATTTTCAAGGAAATTTCCAGTTGAAATTAATATTGTCTCAAAGAACAATAAATTTCTTTTAATTTGGCACGGTTACAAATTTATTTCTAGTTCGTAATAAACTATTAAATACATATTTTTGGAACTTACGATGTACTTAGTAGTAAGTAAACCTAGCGGTATGTCAAAGTCAAGTATGTTATTCCATATAGCATTTATAGATTGTATTTCAAAAGCGATTTATCTGATTTTAACATAAAATTTGTTTAATTTAAGAAGATTGTGTATTTGTCTTGAGGTCGATAGCCGTTTCAAGCCTTGAATATTTTTGGCAAAAAAAACATTTTTTTTTAAGATAACTGCTTGTTATCTGCACGTGACGTGTAAAAAATATTTCTATATGTAGTGGAACTTTACATTTTGCAAGTGCAAAAATTTGCGTGTAATTTTAATGAAACCACGTTCCGACCGAGTGATACTAAACGTAATGAAAAACTTTTCAATATTTACATTTACCAATTACGCTCTTTAACTCAAGATAATTTTCTTATAAATTATTGCCTATTAACTTGTTTATTTCTTCTTCTCTGATATTCATCAATACAAGTGTATTATGTAAAGTTTCTTGTCATGCTAGAACTCATACAAATATTTAGAATTTTTATATACATACATTTTTTTCATGGCAAACGTCCTATCAACGCAGCTATAAATAGAATATAGGGCAGACGGCAATAATGCATTTCTTTTTTAACATCATTAATTTCAATGCTAGAGAGATTTTCGGCGCCAAAAATTTCTGATTTTCATTGACATACAAACAACTTAACATAATACTTCATTAGAATATATTTAGTTACAAATATGATTGATGGGTTTAGACTAAATAGTCGCAAAGCTGTGTAATACTTGACTAGGTATTTGATTTGATTTTACTTGGCAGACACGAGACTAGGTAGACAACAATAGACAGATAAGACTAAATAGGCAAGACTAGACAGATAAGACTACACAGATAAGACTAAACAAACTAGACAGATAAGACTAGATAGACAATACTAGACAAACAAGACTAGACAGACAAGACAGACAGACAATAATAGACAGACAAAAGATATTAGACAATCCATCAACGTGGCAAAAAGAGAGCATTGGAACACATTATGTAAAAAAATTGACAAAGCCACTTGGGGCGAGACTTATGCAATTGCAACCAGAGAGCTGAAAGTTAGGCACCCAAACCTTAAAATAATAATTAATATCTATGGAAAAGATCGAAGAAATAGTGGATGCCCTTTTCCCCATCCATCAAACACCGATATGGGAGCAACCAGCAGTAATTGAGATACCTGAGATCACACACGCAGAACTCAAAGCGGCCGGTGACCGCCTCCGAAATGGCAGAGCCCAAGGGCCGGACGGCATTCCACCTGAAATAATTAAAATCATAGCCAGAAATTTTCCTGAGATTGTTTTAAAAGTCATAAATAATCTACTCAAAAGGGGCATCTTTCCTGAACGGTGGACGAAGGCAAAACTGGTCCTCTTGAGGAAAGGTAGTAAACCTCTCGAAGAAGTCAACTCATATAGGCCACTGGGTCTATTAGATGTTTTTGGGAAAATTGCTCGAACAACTGTTGCTAAGCAGGATAAAAGCGGAACTGAGAGAAAAAAACAGATCTTTCTAAAAGACAATATGGCTTCAGAGAAGGAAAATCTACTGTTGACGCCATCAGAAAGGTCCTCGAGGTAGCTGAGGAAGCCAGAGTGGGTACACGGAGAAAGATCTGCGCCCTGTTAACCTTAGACGTAAGAAATGCATTCAACTCGGCATATTGGCAAAATATCATAGATGAGGTGACGTCGCGGTGCTTTCAACCATATCTACTCCGCATGATTCGTAGTTACCTACACAACCGCAAAATCATAAATCAGGCAATCCAAATTCCAATCAGGCAAAAAAACCGTTGAGCGTGATATCTATAGAGGGATTCCGCAGGGTTCAGTCATGGGTCCCACATTGTGGCACATTCTCTATGATGGAGTGCTCAGACTGGAATTACCAGTAGGTGTGAAAACCATTGCATTTGCAGATGATCTGGCATTAGTGATGTGCGGTAAAACCGAAACGGGAGTAACTGCTAGAGTAAACATTGCAATGAAGTTAGTGGACGAATGGATGGAAAAGAGGCAACTGCAACTGGCACCTGAGAAAACCGAGGCAGTTCTCCTCACTGGAAAGAGGCACATAGGCCCTATCACCTTTCAATTAAGAATCGCCAGAATAATATCGAAAGATTTTATAAAATACCTGGGCGTTGTAATCGACAAAAGCCTCTCATTCAAGCAACATATCATGAAGGCTGATGAGAAGGCTCTCAAAACGCCTGCTTCTTTAGAGAGGCTCATGTCTAATGTGGGGAGGTCCTAGAAGCAGCAAAAGCAGGCTATTGTGCTCGGTCTCGCAATCCGCTATGCTTTATGCAGCTCCAGTATGGGCAGACAAAATCAGAGTGAAAACACTAAAAAACTAGATGGTATCATTACAACGTAGGCTAGCACTGAGAATATATAGCGCATATAGAACAGTTTCAAGGGAAGCTGCCCTGGTTATCGCTGGAATACCTCCTATTGACATCATAGCGCGAGCCAGACTCGATACGTATAACTCACGATGCAATGGAAACAAAACAACTATAGTCCATTTTTTTTAAGAATGCAGTAACTAGAAACTTAATTTACACTACGACAAATGTTCAATCTAGTTACAAATTTTGTCGCTAAATTCAAATATAGTTACTTGAATATTAAAGAAAAAAGTTACTTGAATATAAAAGAAAAATACAGATTAAATACACCAATTGGCAACAATAGTAATAAAATACAAACAAAGAAATGGAGAAAAACGGAAAAAATCTAAATGATACAAACAGATCAGATGACAATTGTGAAACGGCAGCCATTGACAACTAACAGCTGAACATGCATTGGCGTACGAAAAAAAATATACTTGGAGTTAAATAATTTTTTTATCTTTAAATTTAAAATTGAATATTAAATTATATATAAAACATTATTGTATAATATAGAACTTATTAACCGTAGTATAATTTAACGTTCTATTATATTTAGAAATTATTCTTAGTATTGTATTCATTTAATTACATATCACTATACTCTACGGCAGTGACTGCAAATGTATGTGAAGAGAGAGAGATGGAGAAGTAAATATCGTCGGTGTGAACTTCTCCTCGATTTAAACCAATCAGAGAACAAGGTCAAATTAGCCCTATCTTCCCTGTACTGCATTCTTAAAAAAAATGAACTATAGTAGCGACGACAAAATAGCCGCCACCGCCAAAATTTTGGAATGGCAACGCGACTGGGTCTCATGTGGCATGAAACAAACACAGTGGACAGTGTACAAGAAACCTAATCAACGATGTAAAACGCTGGGCAACTAGGAAACATGGAGAGGCAAATTACTATCTCACCCAGGTACTTAGCGCGCATAGGTGCTTTAAGGATTACCTACACAGGATAGGAAAAGCTAGCGACAGTCTCTGCGAATATTGTGGGGAAGAAAATGGAGTTGCTCACACCATATTCACCTGTGGTATGTGGCATACAGAGAGACAACTTATTGAAAGTAGGGTCGACGAAAGAAGGATGGTGGACTACATGCTTGTTTCTGAAAAAAACAATGGCACGAGATAAATAACGTGATCATAACTATAATGTCCCAAAAAGAAAACGATGAGAAGGAACGGAAAAGAACAGGAAAACATGCTGAAACCCTGAATAGCTAATCATGGCTAATGGAAGGGGGATGTAAGGGATGTAATACCACACAAAGTGTGATACAGCACCACCTCGAAGTTATGCGAAGAGCGGTCCCGAGATGTGTGAGTTTTTCCAGGGGCGACCACTTGCTCAAGTTTACGAAAGTGCTTTCGTGTATGGGCTTTTCACCTTCCCGGAGGAGGACCAACCTTGCTATCTTCCACCCATCCGGGAATCTGTCATCTGCTATTATATTGTTCATATCTTTTAGAACAAATTCTGGTTGTTTATTTAGAGATTGTCGGGTCCTGGTGCTTTTTTTTATGAGGGACGTAGCAAGCACGCGGTTTGCTAGATAAATGGCCCGACCACAATAGATCGACCACACCGGAACCGCTCACGCATTACTTTGGGGACAAGGGTCCTGGTGCTGTGCCATTTGGAAGGCGTTGGCAGGCCCTGTTCAGCTCCTAAATCGAAAATTCAGGAGTTTATATATAAGAGTTATATAGGAGTATATATATAGGAGTATATAGGAGTTTCAGTTAAAGCCTCTGTAGTTTCTGGTGCTTGGGGAAGAGAACCTCCACCACTTCTCGCACATTTTCCATGGTCATTTTCAGGTGTGGAGATCTTACTTTAAGTTCTCGGGTGGCAATGGAATATCCACCCCACACTTATCATATAATATAATTGCAAGTTTTTGTAGTACAGAGTAGAGAGCATCAGGTGAGCGGTCATTTGTGTTGTGAATTTCCTCGTCCAGCTTATAGGCGAATATGTCCTCGTTTATATTTTTAGCGTGCCATCCCCTGCGAGTGCATTTTTTGCAGATGACTTTTTTGTACTTCTATGCGGTATGACAAGTACCTGTGATTACTTAGGGTTTTCCTAGTGAACACCTGCTAGTTTTGAATCATGCACAAGGTCCGCCGTGGCAAGAGTAAGGTCTAATATGGAGGAGCTGCTCCTGCGTTCAAAACTGGACGAGTTTCCTACGTTACTCACATATAGATCTAGTTTTGAGATCCAGTCCAAGATGGTTTCTCCTCTCTTATCTGTTAAAAACCTATGCATCCCCAATAGGGGGATTTTGCATTAAAGTCCCCTCTGACCAGTATGCGCTTGGTTTGGCACCGAATGTCCTGGCCGAGGGTGGATAGGGATAGCTCTAATTCCTGGGGGCTACTGTTTGGCGATAGACAGACAAGATTAGACAGACAAGACTAGACAGACAAGGCGTAGCTGGTGTTAATAAAATAACTTCTCCAGACAAGTGGACCCCCTGGAATCACCTCCGTAAACTCTGGCCCCGCTTATCGCATAACCTCGGAGTGACGGATGGCATTTTTTTTTTTAATTAGTCTACATGTTGTTTTTTTTTCTTCTTTTTTCCCTTTTTGGACTGCATCTCATCGTTTTCTTTATCTTTAATTATTGTTACAATTAATCCGTTTACATTGTCCCAGTTTGTTTTTTCCTCTAGCATGTATGGGATTATTGTTCTGGCGCTAAAAGGTTCTTCCATGGCTTTTTCGGCTGCTTCTCTTTCAGTTTTCCACCTCCAGCAATCAAAGATGGTGTGATTTACACTATCTGATTCCCCACAGTAAACACATAGGTCGTCTGTTGCTCTGCCAATGTGAAGAGGTAATCCCTAAAGCTACCGTGGCCGGTCAGTACTTGAGTAAGGTAGTAGCTAGTTTCGCTAAATTTTCTATTTACCCAGGACGATATTTTTGGGATTAGCACTTGGGTCCCGCACTGTGCTTTGTCGCTTAGCTGCCATCTTTTTTGCCATTCCTCGATAAGCTCTTCTCTGACCAGTTGTTTTTTCAGTTTGTAGTAGTTTGCATCGTGCAGCTTTTTCCGCTCTTTTACGAGCAGGTATATGGGGGTATTCCCGCGATGACTTGGGCGGCCTCTCCTGAGACCGTCCGGAAAGCGCTGCATGTACGTAGAGCCATTTTCCACTTTTAACGGTTGCGAGTTGGTGAAGATTTCGTTTCTTGTCTAGTTATTTATCCCATATTCGAGCTCCGTACAACATGGTAGACTGGACTACCGAACTAAGTACTTTCCGAGAAGAGCTGCTCTTAGGCCCCCCTACGTTTGGCATGAGCTGCTGAATGCCTGCTTCTCATTGCCTTTCCTGCCGCTTCGGTAATGTGCGCCATGAAGAATAGCCATTTATCGATCACTACTCCGAGCTATTTGAGAGTTTCTTATGGTATTATAATTGCCTCTTCCACTTTAAACTTTACGGGGCTAAGTTGGCTTAGGCCTGTGAGGAGGACAGCCTTGTTTTTTTCTGGAGCTAGACTTAGGTTCTTCGACTTCATCCACGCGCTGACCATTTCTGTTGCTTGATTTGCCGTTCGCATTAAGCCTTGATCTGTTTTTGCTGTGACAACTAGAACGATATCGTCTGCGAAGCCGATTACTGTGGATCCCAATGGCAGCCTCATGGTAAGTACTTCGTCATATAGCACGTTCCACAGGGTGGGGCCTAGTATCGAACCCTGTGGGACGACACTGTTGATTTGTCGCTCTTCTTTTTCCTGGTCTCCTAGCAGAATCATGCTTCGACAGCTGATGTAGCTTCTTAATATGCGCAACAGATACGGAGATATACCTCTTCTTGTCAGACTGTCCATGATATGCTTCCAGGATGCGCTATTAAAAGCATTTCTAACATCAAATGTTAGGAGGGCACACATGCGTCTGGTTCTCTGGGTTCTGCTTTTAGCCTTTTCTGCGATTTCTAGGACAGCGCTTAAGGCACTGATGGTGGATCTACCTTCTCTAAACCTAAACATATTGGTTTTCGAACAAACCGCCTCCCGGCTCAAGCTCTCCCTTTAGCCTTAGTAGCAAGAGCACAGCAAGAGCACATCCAATAGGCAGATAGGTCTGTAGAAAGTGGGATCTCCTATCGGTTTTCTTTTCTAATTAGTGAGAGTTTTGCGCGCTTCCATATGACTGGGAAGTTCCCGGCAGTTAACAACCGATTCATTACATCTAAGACGTATTTTGATTGATGTTTAGCGGTTAACTTGACAATATCGGGTGGTTTGCCATCGGGACCCGGTGTTCTGCAATTTCTAATATGTTTACTCGCCAGCGATAGTTCCTCTTCCTAAAGGGGGGCGTTGTGTGAACTACAGGTTGTACCCAAGTAAAGGGTGTATGTTTCGGGAATAGTACGTCCGCTACTTGTACTCCTTCCATGGTCATTTCAAGATCTTGCGTCCGAATTTTCAGGTTTCCTATAATTAGGAACGCGTCTCCCCATATGTCTTTATTTAGGTCTGTGCACAGTTTTTTTTCCAATTTCTTTGTTTTGAGACAGACAGACTAGACAGTCAAGATTAGACAGTCAAGACTAGACAGACAAAACTAGACAGACAAGACTAGACAGACAAGACTGGACAGACAAGACTAGACAGACAAGACTATATAGATAATATCTTGGGCAACTTCACCAGAGTGACCGATAGTTTTGAGAGCACAAAAACGGATACTTAGAGCCTTTTTTGGTCTACCGACGTATATATCATGCATGCCACACTTTATTAAATTAAATATTTTAACTATGTTGTCTCTTGATTTTTGAAACTAATTGACAGACATGTAAACAAGCTAGATACATGTAAGCATGCAATTGATTCCTAAACATAAGGATAATCATAATTATAATACTAAGGGTTGCATGAAACTATGCACCCCTCATACAAGATTGACTGTCTGCAGTAAAGCGCCCGCTATCGCTGGTACCTACCTATGTAGCATGCTACCTACAATTCTTACCCAGGAAATCAGAGAGTTTTGTTCTGGCCGCAAGAATAACCATTTCTGTATTGGCATGTGCCATTTTAATCCAAGTTCTGTTAGCTGTTGCTGTATTATTTTCACCGCGTTTTGGACTGTCTCTTACAGTTGAGAGTTATTTCCACCGTAGACAATGAGTGCTGGGCGTAAGCGTAGGCCACAGAAGTAACGTTTTTTTTCCCAAGTCGAGTTGAAGTACTTTGTTGTAGAAGATATTGTTGTTTCATAGTCTAGGTCCTAGAATGGAGCCCTGTAGGACACTGCATGTAGTTTCTGTTTTTGCCCTGCTGTTGATGATAATGTATCGATTACTGAGGTACGACTGGAACAACTTTACCAGATATGGTAAACTGTTATTAGCGCCCACCCGCTGTTATTCGCGCCTCTATTATAAGGTCCCAAGGAACTGAGTTGAACTCATTTTCTATGTCTAGAGTGAGAAGTTCCGCGAGTCCTTGGTTTTTGAACGCCTTCTTTCTGATTCCATTAGGTATCTCCATGCCTTTGGACAGGAAATCTATCGTTGACCTGCCCGCACGAAAACTACACCGTACTATTACATCTATCGTGTAATATTCCTTTGGCCTCTAGCTCTTCCTCTAGGCGTGCCTTGACTTGCATTTCTAGCAATTTACATGGAGTGTCTAGTATGCAGATCGGCCGATACGATGTTTCATCTATAGGATCTTATTTAGGTTTTAAAATGAGTACAAGACGTGCCTTTTTCCAAATATCGGGAAATACTCCTTGAAATAGACAGCTAGTCATCAGAGTCGGAACGATTTCAAGTTTCTTGGTAGTTACTGTTCTGAGCACATCTGGCGATATACAATCTGGACCTTGAATTTTTCCGGTCTTGATCCGCTACGCAGTTTTTAATATATCTTCCAGGTCTTTCTTTATTTCTGTTATTTCGGGAACCACCCAATTGATTTTAGGTTTTTTTGGGAACAGTTTTTCCAGACTGGCTTATTATCTTTTCCTCGCTTAGACTAATGTTTGAGCATTTGCCTAAAAAGCCTCATAGCCTTTGTTTTAGTTTGCCAGATATAATTTTAAAACCTTGACTCCATATATCTTCTTCCAGCTGATTTAAGAGATCCTTCCACAATCCTTTTTTGCGTGTGTTTATAGCAATCTTAAGGTCTCTTTTAGAGTTATGATAGTTGATTCTCGCCGCTTGTTTCTGTTCATTAGTTGCATTTCATTTATTTTTCTCACCAACACTCCTCTCTTTTTGATGCACGCGGCTCTTTTAGCAGCAATTGTTGTTGTCCACCAAGACAACTGAGACTAGACAGACAAGACTAGACAGACAAGACTAGACAGACAAGACTAGACAGACAAGACTAGACAGACGAGACTAGACAGACAAGACTAGACAAACAAGACTAGACAGACAAGACTAGACAGACAAGACTAGACAGACAAGACTAGATAAACAAGACTAGACAGACAAGACTAGACAGACAAGAGTAGACAGACAAGACTAGACAGACAAGACTAGACAGACAAGACTAGACAGACAAGACTATACAGACAAGACTAGACAAACAAGACTAGACAAACAAGACTAGACAGACAAGACTATCATGTCATGGTGTCATATCATTTGAAATATCAACTGCTCATTGCACAGAATACGTTCAATTTGTAAGTTACTTTAAATATCTTTTTCTATTTTACTTCTATAATGAAGTCATTAATGCACTCATATAGGTTCGTTAATAGCTCGCCGAGTACGATACAATTTTCTCAATATGTATCGACGATTTTTTTATTTAGAAATGGCATAAAAGGCCACAAAATAGAAAAAATAGTATAAAAAACTTGTTCATAAGGCGTTTTTCGCACTTGTCTTTTAGAAAACTCCTCGGCACGCTCGTCGTTTTCTAAACATGGACGCGTTCTCAAAAATTGCGCTTATTGAACTCATTCTTTAATATACTATTACTTATCAATACATCTGAACAAATCTTCTAGAAAATTATTTGTAATGTAGGAAATATTAAAAAATTGTTTGTTTGTTATTTTTTAATAGTTTCGCGTGCAAAAAAAATGTTGCACGCGACAAGAACTGCGTTTTTTTTTTGCAAAACAACGTATTTTTTTTTAATTCAGTTTATTATTTAATTATAATTGGAGAATCCATAAATAAACCAATTATAAATTAATATCGAAAACAGGAAACATTAGAATAAAAGCAATCTTCATACATATCTAACTTGAAGAGGTTTTAATAATAAATTATGTGTTTTTTAGAGCACTTTAAATAGCTTTATTGCTGTTTAATATGTATGTATACTATGACCTAGGTCTAGTAATATTGTCTTATTCTATTAGAAACGTATAGTTTTGCATCAAGTCATGTTCAAATCCCAATAACAATCTTAAGTTCAATTAATATTCTTAAAGCTATTATCTGCCTTTATAATCACAAACATAATTATTGTTATCGTGTACTTGACTTTCTAATCTTTGTCCTTAAAACCTCCGTATGGATGTTACAAATTATTTTTAGAAGTGTTGTTCTACTTTTTCAAATTTGCGTCCAGTGGAAATTTTATTTCGTTTGAAAATTGAAAACATATTTGTTAAATATATATCTTGTGTTTGTTTGAAATGTGCTGAAAATGACGTAGCTTCTAAGTTTATTCATATTATAGTGTGGGAACATTCACTGGAATAAAATTCATAACTTCGATATAGGCGATTTAAAAAAAATCCCGAAACAAGTTACGTATTGTTTTTCCTTGCCCTCATTTCTATGTATATGCTGTCTGTTTATCTGTTCCCAGAAGTGCCCAGCCAGATCCTACCTTTTTCAAATGGAAAGGTGTCAAGTGACACCACGTTTGAAAGATCTCTTCGCAATTTCTTGAATTATTATTTCTTGAATATTTTCAAAGCTCACGTGATAAAAAAAAGAAAACCAATTTTATAACCGAATACTATGTAATGCAATAAATGTACAAAATGAGCACCGTATCTTTCTTGGTAAATTGTAAATCGAAGATAACATGCATCTCTAATATTTTGTAACATTTATTCTCTGTCTTGCCGTATTTCATGCCTAATACGTTGCTTAAGGTCCTTAATGCCGTTCGGTTTTGTTACATAGATCTTACTCTTGAGATATCCCCAAAAAGAAGGGCAAAGCACTAAGATCCGGAGATTTCTCTGGCCATTCAATGGGATCTTTTCTTCGAATCCATCTATTGGGAAAAACTTCGTACAATTATCTATGAACGATCACAGCATAATGGCGTGGAGCTCTGTCCTGTTGATACCATATTCGTTCATCAGGTAAATCCGGATCTAACGGATTTGGAAATAATATTTGGAAACGTAAGATATGTTGCAAGCAATAACAACAATTTTGACCATTAACATCACCATGTAAGGTAAAAGTACTTTACGGAGGAAAAAAGAATTGATGCTTATGAAATCTGGTTATTGTCGATTAGGTTCATCATTTGATCGCAAAATTCGATTCGGCGGGCCGGGTCATCCTCCGGTAATTCTTGGAGTGCCTACATCTTATAAGGATGCAGCTTGGTTGATCTAAGAATTTTCAGGCCAGTAGTATGACTACTCTCGTTGCCACGGGCCCGTTGCCTCGCTGGAGACACCGGATTTTCTTGAAGAGTTAATTAAGCGTTTAGCCTTGTATCTGCTTTAACAGTGGGATTTAGCTGTCTAGGGCAGGGATGGTGACCCATGCATTGATTTTAGAAATATCCGACGACGCAACACTTCTATTATTTTCTTATTAAAGTTTTTCAACCACAAAAGTATTTTCCACGCACATGTCAAATCATAACCTATTTTCGACAGCACAAAATGGTTTCAAGCTAATGTAAGTGGTTTCCATTTCATAATTCATAAGAGCAAAGCTGCACTGATGAGAGATAGATCTCGATACGCGTCTGCAGATGGCTATTCACTATTTTAGTTATTACCCTGTAATATGGCTGCCGTTAAAAAAAAAACGAACGATACATATCCCAGATCACACCAAACAGCATGGTTTGATAAATATTGTGCGATTAAAGAGAATAAAAAGACTCTGTGCGTAATTTGTTACGAAAAAGTTACTTCACATATGTAAAAAGACATTTTGAAAAGTTGCATCCTAATCTCGGCTTTTCCACAGATGAAGAAAGAAAAACATATTTTTCATTAATGAAAAAAGAGTACTATTTTGATTCCAAAATAGTAGTTTATGATACAAGTGTGTGAAGAAGAGCTTTTGTGCATGAGTTGCGATGTTTAAAACACGAGCCAAAAGCGAGTGCTTTAATCGAAATGAGTGCACAAAGGCCCTTTTTCACACACTTATACAATAACGGGGACACTATTTGGTCGTTGTCAATGTAATCTAGGCTAACCTAGATTAGGTTTTGGTTAGGTTATTAGTGCCAGACTGAGGGTTCGAAACTTCTTGATTCAAAATAAGATAAATTAATTAAATTTTAATACACGTCAGTTATTTTCACTACGTCTATGTTTTTTGTCCAGTGACGCGAGTTGTTGCCATATGATTGGACTGTATTTAACGAAAAAAATATTTGCTGTAGTTGAGTCAAATTGGGGAGGGGTGGTCCCGACACTTACCTTAGGGCTGCTCTCGTCTCCGACCCGTGGTGGAACGTCCTTCCGTCGCCTATTTAAAGGGAGGAAAATAGGAAATAGAAATAAAATAGATATCGGGATATAGATGGAGAGATACCCTTAAATTGTGTCGCTCCGGACGAGAAAAGCCGATGCAGTCTTTTGGACCGTGATCGCGCCACCCGCTGTAGATTTAACTTGACATTTTTAAATTAACAATACGTGCACAATGTCGGTCGACATTGTTCTGTGATTTGTTTCTCTTGTTATTTGATTTACATGGGAATTTTACGCACGATTCGGATACTTTTACACACAATTGCAATAATGGCATCTTTCACATACAATAATTTATTTATTAATGTGTCTATTTTGGTGTGCCAAAAATAAACTACCATTGCAGCTGCTAGTTGCACGACAAAGACTTGATTAAGAAGCGTATAATAATTGAAAAAGGAAGCAACCGATGCGCTAAAGGAGTGGAGAAGGACGAATACAAGTTAGAGTGGCTTTATAGAAATGAGGAGAAGATACAGAGAAAGATGTGGAGAAAAGAAGAAACAGAAGCGAGAAGAAGAAGAGAGAGAAATAAAAGCAATAAAATTAGAGAAAGAGGTGTCGTATTACTTATACAGGGAGAGAAAGAAAAAAGAAATAGTGAGCGAGGTGATAAAGATGAGATAGTGGGAAGAACATTTCATGAGACTCCTGGAAGGGAGAAAGGAAGACGAGGAAGCAGAAACAGCAATGCAGTATAGCAGCAGTATAGAAACCATATTAGACGAGGTAGAGAAGCACGTGAAGAAGTTGGAAAAGAAAAAAGCACCGGGGAGAAATGGAATGCAGAACGAGGTGTGGATGTATGAGACGAAGGGAGTGAGAAGTAAGGCTAGTGGAGCTAATGAATGGGTTGTGAAGAGGGCAGGGATTTCTGACAGACTGGGGAGAAGGTAATATGCCCGATTTACAAAATGGGGAGAAAACCAAAGAGAACCTGGAAGGGAGAAAGGGAGATGAGGTAGCAGAAACAGCAATGGGGAAGACGTAGGCAGCTCCAGAGGGTACAGAAATCACATTAGTAGAGGTGGAGAGACAGGCGAAAAACCTGAAAAAGAAAAAAGCTATGCTATGCAGCACGAAGTGTGGATGTATGGGAGGAAGAGAGTGATAGAGAGGCTGGTGAATCGAGTGTGGAGAGGGAATGGATTCCCGGCAGACTGGGGAAAAGGTAATATGTCCGATTTACAAAACAGGAGAGAAAACTACCGGGGAATAACTCTGTTCAACACAAGGAACGAATTTGTATGCAGCAATTTTTAATACTATATATGTGACAGATATCGATAGAATGTTTAAGAGGGAGCAAGCGGGAGGGTGTGTGATAGGTAGAAAGTATGGAGTCTGGCGTTCGTGGATGATGTGGTAGTGGTGGCAAAGAGCGATAGGGAGATGAAATAAATGATGTAAAGCCTAGGGAGGTAGGAAACTTGAATTTTGTAAAAGAGAACAAAAAAGTAGTCTTTGACCTCCCTCCTCTTTTCCAAATGATGCCACTGGCATGGTGACCCACGAGCTAGTACGAAAAATATAATGAACAAAATTTTACCCACTATTCAAAAAGGTTCGCCATCCCTGGTTTAGGGACTACCTACACATGACCCAAATTGTTTTATTGTGTCTCAATTTTGCTTATGGTACCTTGGCTAATGGGTGGTATATCTGGATGCTGTTCTCGAAATAACTGAGCAACCTCAAGCTGACTTCCTCTTCTGTTACCATAACCGATCATCACCATAATCTCGATACGGAGATTTTCGGTTAAATACAGCATTTTAGAAACTACTTTAACAACTTGACTAGCGTATGCGACTGCTTAGTTGACTATTATTATCACTAGCAACTAAGCGTGGTTCCAAAGCATCAAGAACATACTATTTTACGCTGTAACTTGTTAACGCTTGTAACGTAAAAGTGGTTTTCTTATTTTTATTAGGATGGCTTTGAATATATTTAGGAAATAAATAGTTTGTTGTATTCCTTGCGAAGAGATAACAGCATATAGGTACATAGAAATGAGGGCAAGAAAAAACAATACGTAACGTATTTCAGGATTTTTTTGCAAAAATCGCCTATATGGAAGTTATGTATTTTATTCCAGTTAAAGTTTGCACACTGTATATTATATTATAAAATTTGTTTTGTTTTAAATATTTTAACCATACATAAGACATTTTACTTTTTTTATTATAATCAATACGATATTTCATCGAAAGTTTTATATAACTTTCTGTGTTTTGTAAAAAGAATATTATTCAAATTGATTTATTTGTGGTATTTATAATGAAATTGTTACAGTAAATATTATTGTGGGGCTTTCTTAATGAGATGTAAACTAAGAATTGTTTTTAAATAGAAGAAAAATATGTAGTTTGAAAACTATTATTGATTTTATAACAATTTTAGAGGATATTTCATTGGTGTAATAACTTAATATTGATAATTATGCATTTTAAAGTAGAAATAATGAATAACATTTGCAAGTTAGGATCTTAGACTAATTATATATAATTAAAAATTAGGAAATATTGAGGACACTCGCGCAGTCTGTTTAATCTAGACCAGGACTGTCCAACCTTTTAGTAGTGGCGATACTTTTTCGTATATATTCTTGCCAAGATTGACCAAAACGCGTAGCGGTCCACAAGGGGGTCTGGGGTCACGGAGTGCACCCCCATGGGGGGAGAAAATTGAATACGAGAATATTGAATTTTATAAAATGCATAACATATTGCCATTTAAAAGCTGTTTATCATGTAAAAGTAACCTAATACGAAAATCTGAATTTATTTTTTTATGTAGATTCTTATTCTCAGGGCTGCAGTTTTAGCCAATTAATAAATTAATCGCCAATGAATTTAAGATAATGTTTTTTTGTTTCGGTGATTAATACTTATGAGATCGTTGGCATTGCATGGAACAAAAATTATTCAAATTTAAATAAAATCTGATATAAAATAACAAAATTAGGAATATAGTAAATACTAACATAAGACTAATACTAATGAGATCGTTGGCATTGCATGGATTTGGCAATATCTTCAAAGGCGGGATCATACAATAAAAGATAATCGTAAACATTGATCAAGATGTTCATCAGTTAAAGAATTTCTTATTTTTGATTTTAACACATTCATATCAGAAAAGGCAAATTCCGCCAAATACGTCGAGCCAAAGCAAGACATCAATTTTTGTGCCGCATTTGTCTAGATTGAGTATTTCTTTTTAGTGTATTTCCAAATACAATCTTTGGATTTCAAATACAAGTCATTTTGAAGTTTTATTATTTCCAATTCTAGTTTATACTGATTTGCTTCAAATATTGTAGATATTTGACATGCAATTTCTTCTATGTTGATATCTTTTTGAAACACATTTGAAAAAAAAATAGTGCAATATTTTCAATCTTCAAATCTTGTCTAAAATTGTTTTTCAACTTCAATTTCGAGAATCATTTTGTTAGGGTTGAATTGAGCAGGGTCACGGTCAGGATGTGGATGTGTGGGAAAATATTTTCCAATGTTTGGAAAATGCTTTAAGTTTTCATTTTTCAAATTCGCTTTCTACAGTATTATAAGTTGCTGAAAAGCTCTTATCTAGCTTATCATGTCTAATACATTTCTGTTTTGACCCGGTAGTTCAAGATTCAAATCGTTTAGTTTTGAACTAAAGTCTGCCAAGAATATCAATAACCTCTCTTTTTCACCTCTTTCAGAGAGGAAACTTTTGACGTATTCTAATAATTCTAGAAACCGCATGAGAAATCGACTTCTACTGAGCCAACGTACATTAGTGTAGCAAAAGTTCGTTATCATTATCCTCATTTTATAATCTGAACAAGCGTCTCTGAAGGGCACTGCCACGTATAGAATTGATTATTTGTGCGAGAAGCGTGTTTTAAAACTAAAGATCGACTCAAAATCACGCGGCGATCGACCAGTAGATCGCGATCGACTGGTTGAACAGCCCTGATCTAGACTCCTCTCAATTTGTCGGTCATGTCTATCTAGTATTGTGTCAAGTTTTGTTTTTTAGATTTATCTGTCCAATTCTTGTTTGTCTAGTTTTAACTATATAGTGTTCAATACCCAGTCTTTTATTAAGTCTTATATGTCTACTCTTCCATGTCTAATTTTCCAATAAGTCTTCCATGTCGAGATTTGTCAGTCTAGTATTGCTTGTCTTGTTTGATTAATCTTTCCCATCTTATCTAAACCGTATGGTCTTTTCTATCTCGTGCAATTAGTTTTGTCCTTCTGTTCTACTTTTTGTACGTCAAGTCTTGTTGGTCCAGTCTTTTCTGGCAAGTATTTCCTATCTAGTCTAGCCGTGTCTTATCATTTTTTTTACTCAACTAGACTTGATTACAGTTGACTAGACTTAGTTAACGTTGACTGGACTTAGTTAACGTTGACTGGACTTGACTACATCTAAATAGACTTGTCTACACTTGGGAAGACTAGACTGTCGTTGACTTATTTGATTTATTTGAAATTTTAGTTGAGCTATACTTGAGGTTTCATTTTCTTAGCCCGGCATTTTAACAGTTGTCATGAGTCATCCTGCAACCACTTGACAGATACAAGTAAAAACTACGCCATTAATTAAAATGGAATACGTTATACGTTTCAAAAACGCATTGAAATTATTAAAATTCACTACAAACATGGTGAAAATTTCGCGGTCACAGTTCGCAATTTAGCATTTTTGAGTCGTCGTGAAGCACCTTCTCGGCCAGCAATTGTGAAACTGGTCTGGAAAAAAACTGGAAAATTTTGAGCTGTTGGGGCAAGTTAGTGATGAAGAACCGAACTCGTAAACGTCGCACAAGAACAACTGAGAATATTGCTGTTGTAGCCGTAGTGTTGAGGAAAACAAACCTGGGATTTTCCATTTCTCGTAGATCTTTGGGCGTTTCACAAATGACATTACACCGTATTTTGCATAAAGACTTATGTCTTAAGACTTTTGAAGTTCAATTAACACAAGAACTCAAGCCTACCGACCATAAACAATGTCGTGTCTTTGCTGATTGGGTTCTTGAAATGCATCAAACCGATCCGGAATTTCATCGAAAAATCATCTTGAGTGATGAGGCACATTTTCACGTTGCGTTAACAAGCAGAATTGTCACATTTGGGGCTCGGAAAACCCAAGAATTATTGTTGAAAAGCCTCTCCATCCTCAACGTGTGACTGTTTGGTGCGGTTTTTGGTCTGGCGGGATCATTGGACCTTACTTTTTCGAAAATAGGGTTGGTGCAACTGTTATTGTGAATAAATTGCGCTATCGAACGATGTTTAATGATTTTGTATGGCCGGAATTGGAAGATATTGATGTGGACGACGTTTGTTTTCAACCAGACGGCGCTACGTGCTACACAAGTAATCGATAGTAATATAGTAATCGATACCATCGATGTTTCGCGTGAAAAGTTTCCTGGCCGTGTGATTTTTCGAAGAGGCGATCACAATTGAACACCAAGATCTTGTTTAATTATTACCACCTTTATAATTTAACACCTCTAGCCTTTTTTCTTTGGTTCTACGTGAAAGATAAGGTCTATGCCAATGGTTCACAATCGATTCAAGACCTCACTGATGAAATTCGTGAAGTTATGTAGGATATATAGCCGCAAATGTGCTAATTGTTGATGGAAAATTTCATGAAATGAATTCAAAGCTTTATTTAAACTCAACTTGAACTAGATTATGGTCCTGCAAGCGCAGCCGTTGCGGTTATTTGGCTAATATTGTTTTCCATTATTAATGGCATACCCTCCTCTTTACAATTAAATATTCATACATCCGATGATTTCGCTTAAAAATATTCGTTTTTTTTTACATATCAAAGTGAAACCTCTTATTGGAAGACCCGATAGGTTGTTTCGACTTTTCCGAGAAAAAATGATAAAAAGAGTGCTTGTTTGAAACAAGAAACATCTAAAATAGTGTTTTGACTTTGTTCCAATGTTAACTCTTCAATTCCCAAGCTACCATCTATGACATTATTATTTTGTGCTAATTATCGTGTCCGGGTATTCAAAATATGGAAAGAAAAAAAAAACTATCCCCTAGTTTTTTTTAAGGGGTGGCACCTACAGGTGACACGCGATAACTACCTTTTTTTCAAAACTAATTATTTTTTGAACAAAATACATTCTTAGTATTAGTTTGATTATTGAACAATAATTTACAATAAAAACAATTACAGTACTTATCGTTTTGACATTTTTACAACAATGTAAATTTCACAAAACACATACGAGCAAAAAATCAAGACCGTTTGAAACAATTGAATTAATTTGACAGTTAACGTAACTCCTGTGTTGTCCAAAATAAAATCACAAACACTACTAAGTATTGACGTTTTAGTAGTAATATATTTTTTTTTAAAATATAATAAATTGCATGTAAAAAAAAATCGTAGGTGGCACTCGGAATTAACGGGTTAATTACTACCAACGTGACAGAGAAAATCACTACGTATTATCTCCTATAGGAAATTTAATTGTCTACAAGATTTTTTTTAAATATTATTCAAAATCTCGTTTAGTTTTCGAGTTATTTTCGAATCTTTGAGAAAAGAAAAATCTGAAACAAAAATAAAATTTGACTTCGTTAAATCAAAGCTATTTTTTTTCATAAGCTTTTTCATAATCAAAATAAATATTTTGGCATCACTCAAGGTTGACTTTGTTTCAAGGTTAATTACTACCAACTTGACAGATAGAAAATCACTAGGTATCATTTCATGTTAATTCACTAGCTCCGTTAGTGCCATGAAAATGGACAGGTTCTAGGAATAAAATACAAATCTCTTTTGTTTCAATATGAGATTTGTTCATAGTCCTAATAAGACTTAATATTTTAGAGCTACGAACAAGTTGAATATATTTATATATTCAAGATGTATATCGCTTTAGTAAGATTATTTAACAAAATTTAGTTATTTCAAACATTTTTCAATATTAGGTTAATTTTTCGAATCTTTGGGACTAGAAAATTGTCAAACAATACCAAAATTTAACATTGTTTTAAACTTTACCATTACCAACTTGAAACATCAAACATCACTACAATAATAAAAATAATAAAAAAACCACTAAGTAATTGTAATCACTTTACGGTTTCGACTAAACTGACTAACCTTGTCTAGACTTCACCAAACTGGATTCGACTAGACTCTACTATATTTGACTAGACTACACCGGGGTAGATTAGGCTAGAATTGACAAAACTTGACATGATTGTTTCGAAATAACTAGACTTGACTAGAATTGACTAACTAACCTTGAATATATTTGAATACACTTAAATAATTGACCAAACTTGATAAGACTAGTTAGTCTCTACTATAGCTGACTAGACCGGGCTATAATGTAGTCGAAATAGACATAAGACCTATTCAAAGACACAAGAGCCAATTTTTTTGTAGTTTTTTGGACCTACAGGAACGTGCCCTCAAGTTTTCGTGAAAATTATAGTTGTTTTTTTAGCAATTGATTATTAATTTATAAAAAATTAATTATTAAAAATTCGTCTTTTAAAGTTATGTTTTTTGTATATGTATTACCGAAAAATGTTTCCTACAAAAGTTGTGCCTCATAATGTCCTCAAAAATGATCTAATATTGTTAGTTAACAGTTAAGTGCAATTGAAATTTTGTCGCAATTGGGTCCCGCCGATAGCCAGCACGGCCTCTGTAAAGACAGTTCTGTATGCTGGTGTTATTCTTATGGCCATTCTTCAATTTACTTTTTCTAGTTTTGCAACATGGTGTTTATATTTTAGGAAAAGGCGCGCTTGTCAACACTGGAGCTCCATAGAGCTTCGTTTATTTGTTGTGGGGCCATTAACATTTGGCATTATCCTAACGAGAAAGTTGAGGTTGTTTGTGGCTTTTGAGCAGGTGTTCTTTATATGTTCGGTCATTCGTATATCCTTGTCTAGGTAGACGCCCAGATATTTTTATGAGTTTCTGGATTTTATTGTTTCCCCGTTTATTTTTATATCCAGTCTGGTGAGTTTCCTGCGGCCTGCGAGAAGGACCATTTCTGTTTTTTTTTGCTGCTAATTTGATGCCTATTTCTATTTTTTTTTTTATTAAGGCGTGTTCTGCTTTCTTTTTTACATCTTCGCTTCTACTCGCGTACACGAGTAGTGCAAGATCGCCCGCGTATGCTACTGTGGTCACACCGCTTTCCATTTTTAGTATCAAGAATTTATCCTTAGATCCTTGTGGTATCCCGCAGAGTGTCTTTATTTTTGTTTCCGCCTCCGTCACCACGTATTTCTCTGATAAATAGGATTTAATTTTGTTTAGGAGGTATTCGCCGATATTTCTCGTTGTCAATGCATCAATTATGCCTTTCCAGGATGCCGAGTTAAATGCGTTTTTGATGTCCAGTGTCACAAGTGCACATATCTCTCTGTTCTTGGTTGCCTTCTGTTTAATTTCGTTGGCCTTTTCCAGAACTTTTCTGATCCCGTCCAGTGTAGATTTTCCGCTTCTGAAGCCGAATTGGTTGGCGTGTATGGCTTCTTTGCTCTCTAGTTCCTTTTCGAGTCTTGATTTAATGAGAGCCTCTCATAGTTTACCCAATGAGTTTATGAGGCAGATCAATCTGTAGGTCTTCACATCATTTTTTTTTTGTTTGTTTTCTGTTTGAGAACTAGAGGAGACCTTCCAAATGTCTGGGAATTTCCCTTCAAAACGTTTATTTATTTCCCATGAACAAATGTCTCCTTTGTTCATAACGCTGATTACTGTCTCCACTTCTTTGCTAGAAAGAAGTTTTACAAGTTGGGTTTCAATGTTGTCAGGGCCTGAGGTCTTTTGGGTTTTAATTCGTGCAGCAGCGGCCATTATTTCAAATGCTTCTAATTTTGGGGTATTTAATGAGCCATTACTTGTTTCCGCCCAGTCCGTGACAGGGTGGTTTGGTAATAGTTTTTCACTTGATTTGTCGCTTCTTCTTCTGTTAGGATGGTTTTGGTCTTAGTTTCAGTTTTCCTGTTAATATTTTGTACGCCTTCCCATATATCGTTATTAAGATCATTACAGAGTGCTTACGATCTGTCTTTTTCTTTAACAATTTCTTCAGCATTTGTTTGTGGTTGCGATATTCCTCTTTGACCTTGTCCACTTCCATTGATATGCCGTGTGTTTTATGTCGGCCGACGGTTACTCTTGTGCTCGCTTTTTGGGAAGTGTTTATTGCATTAAGACATTTGACCTCACTAGATTTGACTATTCGTAAGTAGTTTTAACTAGAATTAACGTACCATAGCTTCACTTGGATTAATTCAACTTGTATAAACCGGACTTACCAAAGCTTTATTTAAACTTGAGCTGAACTAGAACCCAATAGCATGGGTTACACAAGACTAGACTAGAGTTAATAAACTCTAATTGACTAAACTTGTATAATAATTACTTGACTTGACGGCTTAGATTTTACTAGACTTGACTAGACTTAACCAGGCCTAAGATTAGACACTGTGGATTAACTCAACAGACTGTTTGATTTCAGTCAAATCTAGATCAGTTTAATCAAGTCTGGTTATATCTGGTTGACTCTATCTTCTAGTCATATCTAGATTGAAAATGATCAGACTTTAATAAACTGATCTGGATTTTATTAGATTGATGCACGACCGAAACTAGGCATATGCCTAGGGGCGCGAGATTACAAAGGGACGCACCGCGCGGAAGTTTTTAAACGAGAAAAACTTACCTATATACTTACATAAAATAACAAAACATATAGTATAGAGCTTCTGAAGCGTGGCCGTCTGCTTGAATACTCCTACATCGCCCGAACCCGTAATAGAAGTTGGTCAAATAATCTTGCCCAGGGCGCTGTCGACATTTAATCTGCTTCTGTACTCAACTATTAATTAACTACCGAGACATAATAGCACTTGCTGGAACAGTTTCCGAGAAAAGTCAGTTGCTGCAACTTACCCTTGTTGTAACTAGCTCACATATAAACTAATTTCAAGAAATCTTATTAAGGTTTAATTGTTATTTAGGTTTCTCAAATTTTATACTAGTTACCCCTATTTAGTAGTTTTTATCTAATCTAGTTTCTTTTTTAATGAAAATTTAAAAAAATACAACTTTTGTAATACATTCGAAATAGGAATAATTATTCGAAAATCTGTTGCGACCTTAAAAATAAACTACACATAGTTTGACGAACACTCACTAAGATATATAAAGCTACTTACACACGGTATAGTAAACTAACGTATAGTCCTGCTATAATTTGACTATAGCTATGTGACCGCTTCGTATAGTCCAAAACTATAACTATAAGAAGCGGCCACACAGCTTAATCAAACTATAGCAGGACTATACGCTAGTTTTCTATAGCGTGCGTTCGTAGCTTTACTTTTAAAGGCTCCTTCAGACCAGCACGGAGCGCATGCGTCGCGAAATTTCCGAATCGTAAAATTCGCTAACGGCGCGGCAGCGAAATGACAATGCCCACATCAAAACCCGGTTTATACGTGTGTAGTAGTCATGATTTTCTCAGAGGAAGATGCTAAAATTTCTATGCTATTATCGCTGCATTGACTGCATAAGATGAAAGATGTTGTTATTTTGTATTTATTTTTAAGTTCTAAAACACATAAAACCCATTTCAGAATTATTCATGGGTTCATAAAATCATTGTGATTAAAGAATAAAGAGAATCACCATTTCAAAACACAGCACCAGCGAAACTAACCGCGCATGCAGCGTCCTTATCCTGAAACGCTGCACTTAGGGATTGCAATCTGGAAAACCGGATCCTGTAATTCGGTAGATCCGGCATCACTAAAGGTACGTTGACAGGATGCGAGTTGACTGGAACCAGTCAGCTGTCTTGTATGCGCGCGCAGCACTCGCACCGTGTCAACACATCAAGACAGTACGCAGGCCAGTGTTGCCAACTTGAATTTTGAAAAAGACGTAGGCCAGAATTGAAAATTACGTAGAAATAGTAAAATTTGGGTTTGAAAAGTACGTAGATCTACGTACTTTTTTTTAGTGAACTACTTACTTCCATAATTGGAATCACTGCTTAATTCCATAATTGTTAATTGTATGTAATTCAATTGAACAAGAAACTAGAAAATATTGAAATTAAACAATAAACCACGAAACTCCTTCGAAATATTGAAATTGTAAGCTAGTAGATTATATATCTAAAAAGTATAGAAGCAATTAACATTTAATGGTTTCAATATCAATTAGAGAGAAAAATAATAAAAATGAGTGATATTTACAATATTATTGCATGCAGAGTCTGATTCACCGAGGAAACGGGGCTTATGTCCTCCAAAATAACTAACATATGAAAAGACGATAGAAAAATCTCACAAACGCTTTTTTGTGGTTTTTACAAATATTAGACAGTTTACGTAAATATTAATAAAAGGCAAATTCGATTTAATTCGAAATTTGATATTAAAAACAAGCTTGTGGAAAAAAATCTGCATTTAAATACCGTACTTTAAGAGTTATTGCTTTAGGTTTTGGCTGAAGTCGGGAAGTAGTCGGGAATAATTAAAATTTAAAATAGCCGCGTTTACTTTTTAAATTTATTTTCCTAGCGAGTCAACGCCCTACCGGGTTTCAACGGACGAATTAAAGAAGAACCTTAGCAGAGAACGCAGAGAATCCCAGCACTTATAAAATGAACGACCTAACGCGTATTATAAACTTTTTTTGCGAAAGAAAAGAAATGTGCCCATTTTCTGCCTAATGCGATGTTATTTTACAAATTTGCCAATTTGATAGAAAATACGTTGATTCTGAGACTAAAGTTCGTAGGTTCGCAGGAGAGGCATAAAGTACGTAGATCTACGTCAAAAGACGTACAGTTGGCAACGCTGAAGCAGTCGGTTGGACTGGTGCGAGTTGACTCGAATGCGCTTCTACTTTTGCCGTGCGAGTTCAATTTCAAGATGGCGAAAACTAAGAAACCGTGTTCAAAGCACCTAGATAGTTTCTTTTCGCTATCCAATTTCTCACCCACATTCGACGATAAAGTACGTAGATCTACGTCAAAAGACGTACAGTTGGCAACGCTGAGGCAGTCGGTTGGACTGGTGCGAGTTGACTCGAATGCGCTTCTACTTTTGCCGTGCGAGTTCAATTTCAAGATGGCGAAAACTAAGAAACCGTGTTCAAAGCACCTAGATAGTTTCTTTTCGCTATGTGTCATCCTTCAAATGTTCAATCAACAATAGAGCTACAATAATAATTTCTTCTTTTAAAACGGACGATCTTCTGCAGCTTAAAAGTTAAAACTCTGTATTTTTGATAACAAGAAGACAGTGAACTAATGCCTTTATCACACGTAACGAGTAGAGTGGCGAGACAGTAAACTCGGCCGAGTACTCGGTACGTGTAAACATGTCACCGAGTACACGGCCGAGTGATCGGCCCAGTAAAATGGCGAGACAGTCACTCGGACCCCTTTCTATTTACTAGGCCGAGTGCAGGCCGAGTGGCTACCCCCACTCCTACCGCTACTGACTCGCTATCCCACTCGGCATGTCTGAACAAGTAGAGGAGAGTACTTGTTTTGTCAGTTCTGTGACGGTGGCTAGTTTGTTTTAATTTTAAATACTACAATTGAAACTTTTGATGAAGTATTGCTTTATTTAATTATTAATTAATTTTGGTTTCACGTTTTTTTTTAAATGAAAATAAATAAAAAATGAAATTAAAATGTCGTTAAAATGGAACAATCCATTCTCAGTAGCGCTTCAAATTCCCCTGGGTCTTATAATTCCAATTTGAAGTAGAAAGTTATTTGCTCCAAGTTCGGGTCTCCTCAACATCCAAGGCCTTGTCCAAACGCGCTTCTTATCGTTTCGCAACAATTCGTTTAACTCCTCAATTAAATGAGGTATAAGCATCTTAATGCATTTTGAATCAACCTTTTACTATCCATCATGATCACTGACTGACTCACCCGGCAAAAAAATTAAAGCGTGTGAACACCTACTCGCCCACTGTACTCTCTCGGACGAATGGCATTTTACTGTCTCGCCACTGTACTCGTTACGTGCGATCAAGCCATTACTGTCTTCAAGACAGTCAACTCTCTTTAAAAAATATCACTCGCATGGGAGTTGACTCGCATGCGAGCTGTCATTCCCTTCAATTAGCATCGTGTCAACGCCGCTTAAACGTTTACCGGATCCGGTACCAATATACCGGATCCGGTGATGTTAATTTTCGGTAAAATAATCGCGCTGTTGCATGAGTAAGTATTTTATATGCGTGATGCGCATGGCGCCAAATGGTTTTTTCAAAACTAAAATTGATTTTGTGATAATCAATGTATACTTCAAATTTTTACCGTATTTGCCGGTGTATAACGCACACCTTTTTTCCAAAAAAATTGCCTCGAAAATATAGGTCCGCGTTATAGGCGCACAAAAACACCGTCTTATACACCGGCAAATACTGTATTTATAGTAAATTGATTAAATTAAATAGTTATAAACACATTCTTGTGATAATTGTCCCATTCATTAGACAGATTCATCATGATGCCTGTCATAAATATAAGAATAAGACTTGTTACCATGCTTAAATACGTAATTGTTGTGATCTCAGTAGTTCAAGTAAACCAATATCAGTAGTTAGTAGGTAAATCAATAGTTACCTACACTGTAATATTACACTGATTTTTAATTGTTTGTCTAATTATAAATGTGTGTGTGTGCGTAAACTACCTATATAATACACTCACTCGATTATCCTGGAAACAGTCCATTTTGGAACGAAAAGGAAAAATTATCCTGAACGCATCAACCTCTAGATAAGATAATAACCTTTTAGATAATTTCCATCAATCCGGATCCGGCCGGATCGATGGAAATTCGGCCGGATTGAAAATGACACCGGATTGCAATCCCTAGCTGCACTACTGCGACTATGACGGAAATAACGCTTGTTGATCTGAACATGTACATAAGCCGCCGTGTCAATCGGTCGTCCGCGATATCGCACCGGTGGCGACAGCGAAACTTCCGCCCCGGTCTGTGAGCTCCTTAATACAGGTAACTTTACTACAATATGGGGTTTGCTTTTACATTCGTTTTAAAGATAAAAAAAAAATGGAAAACTTTGTATAGCACGGCGACCCACAACACGATTTCGCTCTAACACGATAATCGACGACTGTCGAACATTACGTTCTGCTTTTGCCTGGACTGCGGTTGCTGTATGTGTACATTTTCGAATGTTGACATCAAAACCGCCAATCTTTGTTTGCATTTGTTAGGGCGACAACCTACGCTACTGCTTATTATATTGCTCATCATTGTAAAACTTTCGTAGCATAACAGGTGCTGTGCATATACGTCGCCTGTAATACAACTGAGAGTTATTACTTCAATTATTTGAAGCGAATAGGCCATAAATTGCACTGGCTCCTAGTCTTATTCTTAGTTAACCCGGTTTCATAGAACACTGCACTTTAGCTTATCAACCGTGTTGTGTGGGGAATTCCAGTGCTCATTTTGGTAGAAATGATTATAGATATATTGTTTTATGTGAATAACTATTAATAGATTATTAAAATTGATGTGTATAAGATATTTGTGGTTTGCGGTATTTAGAAAGAAAATATATCGTGGGAATTTCTAAAAATATTAAAACGTTTGTTTTTTTTTAGAAAATTTATTATTGTAATAAATAGAATTTGAAATGGCATATAACAATGAACTATTATTATCTTCACAATGACATTACTACGGCAATTTTCATTGTACATAATGAATTTAATAAGTTATTATACAGTTAAAATAGAATAAATAACAATTTCTATTCAATTACCTAATTTATACTTAATTTATTCAATAATTTGAGTTATTTATCTAAAATTGGATTTCTATTTGTTACATGATTTAAATTTACTTAATTTATATTTAGGTCAGCGTTGTTAGCGGTAGTTAATCCATTTTTACAAGTTGACTGTGTTATGATTAGACCGATATCTTTAGTATACGAGGATTAGACGTTTATTGTAACGTATAATAGACATTTAAAACTTTTAAACAAAGATAATAGTATATTACGTAACGAGAGCTGTAAGATGCATACTACGCATTCGCGGAATTACGCACTCTCCGCTACGCGGGTCTTGCGTAACTGTTCCGCTCGTACGTAATTGCCTTACGCCTCGAGTTATGTACTATACTTTATCTACGACCACACTAATTTGTTTCTGTTTAATAAGAAAAAAAAATTCATGTAACAAATTTATTTCTTATTAGGTTATGTTTATTTAATTATCATTATTTAACACTATAATAAACAAACAGTTGTATTTTCATATATAACTGTTACTCGGCATTATTTAACTTGATAGAAATGAAAAGAAATACATTCTTAATGGTTACATACCTTATTATTTATTGTTAGTAATTATTTGGGTTAAACTGGAATAAGATATATGTGCACATATATTGGCAACCCAATGTACTCAATGTCAATTTCCGTTAGTTTGAATTGTAGCACGGGGGCGCTGAACGTATGAGCACGTAGTAGCTGCTATCAACGAATCGTAAACCACACGCACGTGTGTTTTATCAATTATAACTTATCATTAATCGCGGACTGTTACCTACGTGTGTGTTATGATGTATTTACATAGTCCACGAACTGTACAATAATGGGCATTTACAATAGTGGTCGTAGAAAAAATTATTTGCTCATTACTAAACGTTACTGAACGTGCCATTTGAAAAAGAGAAAGAATCCGTTTAACTGATTTCGAGAAAACTTTGCTCATAATATATTTTTTTGTGAAATGTATTATGGCATTGAAAACAAGTATGAATCAATTATTTAAAACCAGAATATGCATGCATTAGTTGTTATTTAAACCTTTAATAAACTTTTTATTTTATTCAAATGGTTATGGGTGGATCGAGTCTCACTCATCGTTTTTCTTTTCAAACCCTGGTCATATTTTTTCTTATAAATAACAATTCAAGGGTACTATATTGTATAAATACGTGTATTTGCATGCATTTTGATTGAATTTCCAATGTTATTTGGCTGGTTAGTTTGGATGCTATCAAAATACATTCTATAGTACATCACCAATTATCAGCACCGATATTTATGAGAATGCGTTACGTGTGGTTTGCATCCAAGTTGTCGGAAGAAAGAGATATTTTTGAGAATATAAACGAGGTTTGTTTTTTCATACAAACTCTGACAATTCCTTGTGCATGCGGGAAAAATGCATTCATTCGATGTAGTAGTTGTTGTAATTTATATTTTCCGTGTTTGTATGACGAATATCACCCTGCAACTTGTAATGTCGTAAGATCCGTAAGATCCACATCCGAAGATTAATTTACTTTATTACTTTGTATTATTAAACGGTGTTATTAATTGTCAAACTTTTATGTACGTTTGATTGACTTGGACTTTCCAAGCTTGATGTCCTCCCCTTATCCCTTCGAACCCGTTGGTATAAGTCAAAGCACCATTTTTGTTATGATAAAATTCATTAAACAGCCAAATAACATTGGAAATTCAAACAAAATGCATGCAAATACACGTATTTATTCATTGTATTACCTTTGAATTGTTATTTATAACAAAAAATATGACCAGCGTTGAAAAAAACGATGAGTGAGAGTCGATCCACCGATCCAGCAATTACGAAGCTTGAACTTAAACACCCGGCTACCGCCATCTTATACACGTTGACCCAACGCAAATGTATATGTTCGGTTAGAGAGAAAATGGATTACTAAAAGAGTACAAAGTTTGAAGAAAATCCATGATCCAGACGTCGGAAGTTCCCCTTGTAAGAGGTTACCTATTCTAACGGAGACATTCATCTAATTACCAATTCCTGCATTTATTATTTGAATCCTCATATTAATCGATTGACTGGAGAAGATTGATTTTTATACCAAATTTGAGTTTACTTAAGAGATGCCTTGTTTACATAGCTATTGTTATTAGTCAGGATATTTCACCACCTTCTCTAGTTCTCTTGGGAATTTCTCTCTGAAACTCGTCTCTGAGTGGCTCGATTGGATGCAGTTTAAATCCACAGTAGAGGAAAATACATTCGATTTGTCTTTATGACCAAGCATTTATCTCAAATGACATTTTGACAATTTAGTTGTCATAAATTTGATTACAGGAATTTGATTACAGTTTTAGTAATGTAATTTTTATTACTCATTCGGGATAAATTCTATTTTGGCGCCCGTTTTTTAGTGCGACAAATGGCTGTTTATAAATTTAATTATTACCACATAACCTAAGAGCATTGGAAGTATTCATATTTGCGTGCGACTAGAATACTTGGCGCAAAGTTTCATTAAAAAAAAAAACAATTAAATAACTAAAATAAAGACAATCAAAACCTCAATATTAGAAAAGTGACGTGAGAGTGACAGTTTTTTTTTCATTTCTCAATAAAAATTAAAGGTAACGTTTTAAAATTAGTATAAATTCTGTGGTTATACCAGAGACTAATGAGAGTTCTTATGAAGAATTCACACCACCGGAGATAATTGCAAAAGCAAAATCTTCATTTTTAATTAACCTTTTGTTATAAAGATTTTGGTTTCAGGTCACACTAGGGCGTCTAGAAACTAAAATGGCGCATGCGCAGTAAATTGTAAAGCACTGGTAATAAAAAATGTTTTAAAAGATGAATTTGTTGTCTCTTAGATCGGAAATAGATCTTGGATCATCTCTCTTGGATCGATAGGTCGCGCTGCCGCGCCTTTGTTTTTTTCATTAATCTACCGCTTGTCACCCGATCTAACCTAGATTAAAGCAATACTCCTTGCCACTGTATCTTATCTTGGATCGAGAGGTCGCGCTGCTACACGTATGTAGTCTTGATTTATCTACCACTTCGCGCCATGTCACCCAGTCTAACCTAGAATAAAGCAACAGTCTTTGCCACTACATCTTATCTTGGATGAGAGGGTCGCGCTGATATTTTATGCCCATTGACATTGACGGTTTATACCCATCCTTGTCTTAAAAGTTTGAAAATGTTTTTAACCACTGGTTTGTTTACATATTCACTGTCAAAAAAAATCGACACTGGCGCTGTAGTCTGAGTGTCACCTAAAAGCAAAATCAACCAATTTTTATCTCCAACTCGTGCGGAACTGTCAATTTCCCGCTCTCGTGAGCAATTGACAACTTACCACACCAGTTGCATAATATACTATTTCATTATACCACCCCGAAAACACTTGCATTTCATGTCTATTAAACACACCAAAAATGGTTTTTTTTGTACGCCCACACGGAAAAAAAGTTCCTAAAAATATAACCTTCGTCAATTGCAAGCAATAGACCTTTTCATAGTTGACATTTTTTTTTGCACATGCGTCAATTTCCGCCATGTTTTCGGGAACTTTTTGATGTATTACCAGCGAAAATAACAAAATGTACCCGAAACTTTCATATTCCCGCCTTTTAAACGTGGTGGACGCGCATGCGCTTAACTAACCTTAAAAAGGTTATTCTTTTTTTCCTTTTCCTTAGATTAGATTTTTCTTAGTAGCGCTAAGCATCGCTTGTATTCTGACACTTTGGCAGTTTTTCGAATTCTTATTCAAAATGAATACAGCCTATTTTGCAAGTGGCGTCACCAGAAAAAAGTTAACACAGTAAGTGATAATATTCTTCTCGTTTATTTGTCAGAAAGAATTAAATCCATATAAACTTCAACCTTATTATTAATGTTATTAAGTATTATTTCAATGATAAAGTTGCCTGGCAGTAAAAGAAAATGTGAATGCTAGTAATTTGCCAAAAACTGCCGCTTTTCTCAAACAACAAAATGTTGGTTACACACCTAAACAGTCCAAAGTATTAACTACAGACCAAGGCATTCGTACTTAAAGTACCAGATGAGAAGTGGTTATAAATAGATTGTTGAATATCTGGAGATTATGCCTCTATAGTCGGCTCTCGTGGTCTAGGGTTAACTAACAAATCTGGAGGTATCATGTTCTATCCTGAGTGTCGGCCGCATTTGTACCGGAAGACACATGTGTAATTAATTAGCGCAAATTTATAAAAACTTCTAGGTTTCTGGGCCTATAAGAGAAAAATGTGGGCAAAATACAATAGGGCACTGGGCCGCAGTGTTGGAAGGGTTAATATATATAATAATAATTACCCGGCATCCACATTGGACCAAATTTTAAAAAAATGACTGTCTGTTTAGAGTAAGCAAATTCCCTCCGCCTTCGACTAATATAGATGCTGAAGATCGTCTTAAGCTGTGTCCGGTATATTCTTCAGGATTTTTTAGGTTCAGATATTCAGCAATCTGTTTTATTGCGTTCCTCGACGCTAGCCTGATCGATTTTTAGCCTGATTAAATTGTTCAGTCATTCAAGAGTAGAAAACACAAGATCAACACCAAAAAACATTGTAAATGTGGAAGACCAAGAAATAAATACTAATGTAGTTATTCTTCGACTTATCAACTAGAATTCTGTAAAAAGAAGTGGCTGCCAAGGGATTGCTTATTTACAATAATACAAATTGTAACATAAATATTTCATGAAAAAAAATGTGGGTAATTTTTTAATCTTTGTTTTTTTGTTTTCAGGGAGGAATTATGAAAAATATCGTTCATTACACGTGCATTAATGCCTTTCCCGTGGTTGCATGTCTTCCCGACCTCCATTAATTTGTCACGCATGAACGGGAAAAACCTATTTTCTCAAATCCTAATGAAAAATAGTATTTCGCATCAAAGTTGTTATTTTGTGTGACATTTTGACAATACGTTTAATTTAATGTCATCACTTAGACGTTTAATAGTTTTTAATAATTTAATGCCAATACAAAAATTAGATTTTTCCAATAAGGCTGATTTGTGCTGCAGAGTTCTTAATAGCGGTACATGCTTTGTTTAATACTTGTGGGAACTGTAGTGTAACACAGGCATTTGTTAATAAATACCTTTTATTTATTTTTATTTAATAAGAACTTTTGCAGCTCTGCTTAGACTTTAAATTGAAAATCAGTTGAATTTTTTTTTTGTAAAATAAAGTCCCATTTGGCATTACTTGAGATTTCCCAAAGCAAAACATTAAATGCTTGGTGTGCATAAATAATAGGATAGTAAAGATTTAAAATTGCATTGCTATTCATGGATTTTATCATTTGAGAGGTGATAAAATAAGCTTTTAATAGTTTCTTGCAAATTATATAAATGTGATAAAATGTGATGAAAGACCATGGTTGATTATTAATTTATACTCCAAGAAATTTGGTCGTATTTTATAGTTTGTAGCGTTGATTATTTACTACAGTTTCAATGTTTCTCTCCATGGTTGTTCGTTTGATAAAATATAAGCAGACAGTTTTATCTTGATTAACAATTAGTCGGCTTCTTTGGCACCATTTATTGAATTGATTGATAATGGTTCCCATCTTTATTTTCAATTCAGCAATGCTATTTGCAGTAGCTGCAGTTGATATATCATCAGCAAACATGATGGTCTTGGCGTCTATATAACAGAGTACATCATTAATATAATAGGAGTAATAAATAATAGTAAAAATAAAAGTGGTCCCAAGATAGATCCCTGTGGCTTCCCCATTTACAATGTTTTCTGGTGTTCATTTGACTTCTGGTACAAATGCGGCTGACACTCTTGATAGAACTCGTTACCTCCAGATTTGTTAGTTGGCGCTCTAACACTAGACATTTCGATATCTTTTGTGTTAGAGTTGTAGTTGTTTAAACTCACAATTAATTTTCGTTATGTCAAGAATGATCGCACAAGGTTTGAAAAGGTGCCTAGAAAGCAGTAACATTTAATCTGGTCAATTATAAAATTAATATTAACAGTATCAAATGCTTTGACTAGATCAATGAATAGTCCAAGAACATTCCCAACGGGTTCCTTCATCTGGATTTTGTATAACAAATTCATGAAATTGTTGTGTTGTGTCTCACATTCTGATAACAGACGCTTAAATATTTTTGAGAATGAAGATGTCAACGAGTTTGGTCTATAGTTGTTTACATTGTGAGAGTCTGCTTTTTATGTAATGGCACTACCAACGTTCCAACCAGTGTACAAGCGGTTGTTCGATAGCTGTAATAAATATGTATTACGGTGTTAACCAATCCGTCAATGCCTGCTGAGTTCTTTGAAAATATTTTGTAAATAATATTATGTATATCAGCTACGTCTACGGGTGACACGAAGAAGGACGTTGATACAATAGGCAATGTCATTCATTGTATAAAAACACACATTTTTCAATTCCACCATAACTGCTGAAGATTAAAATTTAGAAAACTGAGTTTATATTATTCAATTCTTGTAGATTATTTAGAGATTATAAAAAAAGTATTCAGTCGTGTTAGTTTGGAGTTATTTTAATTCAAATAATGACAATGTATAACTTAATTTTACTAAATTTGCTGATTTATCTGTCAGCCATATTTAAAAATAAATGATATATAGATGGATATAATAATAGATGATAATAGATGGATTGTGTTGGTTTCTCAACGTTAATCGAATAATTGTGAGCATTTTGAAATTTAATAATTATTGCTTATTTCAGTATTATACTCTGACATACAAAATGCAACACCAAAAATGGCTAGAAATTTTTGGACCAAACTTGCCAGAAATGTTTTACTAGTCAAAGCTGGTAATTGATTATTAGTAATCAATTAATTTGAGTAATTTCAAAGGGGACCACCCCTATTAGTTTCACATTCCCGCACCCTTCTGGGCATGGATTCCACCAAGTAGTCGATTTCTCCCTGAGGTATTGCATACCAGGTAATCTGTAGTTCATGCCGGAGAGCTTCTAGTGTCTGTGGAGGATGGGCTAATGGCTTGAGCCGTTTACCCATCATGTTCCACACATGTTCGATGGGCGAAAGATCGGGAGATCTGGGTGGCCACGACAATATTAACGTTAGTCTCTTCGAAGCGCTCCATAGAATGCCTTGCAATGTGGGCATTATCCTGTTCGAATATCGGGTTCTCCAGCTGCTGGAGGAGTGGAAGGATATGGAGTTCTATCACTTCATCAACATATCGGTGGGCATTCATATTGCCTCGGATGAATACCACCTGAGACCAGCTTCCATAAACAATAGCACCCCATACCATAACTTCATTGTGTGGTGCACATACCGCTCAACAGAAAACTGCACATGGCGACGTTCTCCACGTCTGCGAATGACCTTCATGCGGCCATCGTGCATTCCCAAGCAGAATCGGGATTCGTCAATAATGAAGATATTCCACGTCCCAATTCAGTCGCAAGATACACCATCCCAAACGTTGCTGTCGATGACGAGCAGTCAGAGGAAGCACAAGATGTGATCGATAGGACTGCAAGCCAAAAGCTCTTATTAGTCAGAAAACTATGCGAAGAGTTACAGGACGTCCTTCGTTTCCAAACCATTGATCGGCTAATGATCGTGTACTCGAGAATCGGTCTCTTAATGCCATTAATCGGAGATGGCGGTCCTGGATGGCGGACCACATTTGTCTGACTTGGCCATCTTTCTCTTCTACGAAGTAGACTTGACCTTCTATGGACTATGCGTGATAACACTGTACTACGGAGGATTGCTTACGGTTAAGACGATTAGCAATTTCTCTGATTGAAAAACCACTTTTTGTAAGCCAGTATTGTAACCTCTATCGAATTCACTCAGTTGTCGATAAATTATAACGTTGTAGTATTCTAGGCATAATCGCAACCAAAAACAATATCGAAATCGACTTAATAAATATACACGATAATTTCGATTGTAACAACAAGTAAAACGTCAATGTTGCCATGGCTACTGGCTTGTTATGAATGAAATTAAGCATTTACTACCTTTGAATAGTCACAACGTTTCTGTTTGGTTCAAAGATTCTTCTTAGTGTTGCATTTTTTATGTCGCATAGTATATATTCTGAATGTTTTTCTAATCACTCACATTTTTTACCCTAGTATAAAATTACATTTTGCAAATCGCCCGTCGTGTCTGAATTTTTGTTATTGATCACTCATAATATCTCATAATATTTTTTAGGGTTATAACCAAATACAGCATGCCTACAACAACGCACAGCTGTTGGACGCGGTGTTGCGAGATGTATTTCTTGCAAATAAATACCAAGGTCATTTAATAATCATTCATTTTTTAATAATTATATAATTAACTTTATCTACGACCACTATTGTAAATGCCCATTATTGTACAGTTCGTGGACTATGTAAATACATCATAACACACACATATGTAACAGTCCGCGATTAATGATAAGTTATGATTGATAACACACACGTGCGTTTTGTATACGATTCGTTGATTGGTTGAGAGCTGCTATTACGTGCTCATACGTTCAGCGCCCCCCCGTGGCGCAATTCAAACTAACGGAAATTGACATTGCGTACATTGGGTTGCCTATATCTATCAGCACTCTTATTCCAGTTTGACTCAAATAAGTACTAAATAATAAGGTATGTAACCATTAAGAATGTATTTCTTTTCATTTCTTTCAAATTAAATAATGTCGAGTAACAGTTATATATGAAAATACAACTGTTTGTTTATTATAATGTTAAATAATGTGAATTAAATAAACATAACATAATAAGAAATAAATTTGTTATATCAAACATATTTTTCTTATTAAACAGAAACAAATTAGTGTGGTCGTAGATAACGTATAGTACATAACTCGCTACGCGGGTCTTGCGTAATTCCGCGATTACGTAATTGCCTTACAACTCGAGTTATGTACTATACTTTATCTACTACCACACTAATTTGTTAATTTGTTAAGTTTATTTCTTTTTAGGTTATGTTTATTTTGTTATCATTATTTAACATTATAATAAACAAACAGTTGTATTTTCATATATAACTGTTACTCGACATTATATAAGTTGTGGATTTAACTAATGGAATATTTTTCAAATACGTTTTGTGTCAAATCACATTTTGATAATTTCGGTTTAACAATGTTCTAAATTTGTTTTTATGAAATTTTTGTATTGAAGCTAGGTTAGGTTTCTAACCTAAACTAACCTTATTAGCTGAAGTTAACTGTGCATTGAACTAAAAACATTTGATTAATAAGATGGAAATGATTGTATGTGGTGTTAAATATACATTAGATTTGAATTTTTGTAATCACAAAGATATAAAATCAGTGCGTGTATCCTGCTTTATTGTCAATTAATCTAAACAGTTATACAGGGTGTCTCAGACCACCCGTACCAGCCTTTTATTTCGACAATGCTTTGTCGAATGTGACTGTGACAAAAAATGTTATTATCAAAGTGAACCCAAGGAACCCACTGATGAATTTATTTTTTACCGTAATAAGCCGGAAGTACCCGGAACCGGAAGTAACTTTAAAATTTCAAATGGCAACATAGGTCGAGTATGGTACTAATTGATAGGTCTTTTTAAAAGAAACAACTTTTATTAAAATGTTTTTTTTTAATTTTGCATATTTACAAAAATTAAAAAAAATAAAACAAGATGAAAGAGCACCAGATATTCTGGCAGTAATTGCTCTGGAGCCGAACGTTTCGACTAGAAGAATTGAAATCGATGCTGGAATAAGTCGCTGCACTGCTTGGAGAATTTTAAAAATAAATAAATTCCATCCATACCATATCTCTTTACACCAGAAACTTGAAGAGCGGGATTTTCAAGATAGGTTGAATTTTTGTGAATGGTTGTCTCATTAAAATTATAATGTCCATCACAAAGTTTTATGGACAGATGAGGCGACATTCAAAAACAACGTGGTTGTTAATTTACATAATGCTCACTACTAATGAAAACTGAATGAAAACTGAAAAATGAATGAGTAATGAAAACCCTATTTGGTTAAGAGAAGTTGATAATCAACACGTGTGGACCCTTAATGTTTGGTGTGGTAATTGGTCCTCATTTTTTCGATGGTTCATTACACGGAGCTAAATACGCTGATTTTTTAGAAAATAATCTTATTAACCTTCTAGATGACGTTCCATATGCGACACATTTAACAATGTATTTGCAACAAGATGGTTGTCCAGCTCATTACGCAAGAGTTTCTCGTCAAACCGTTGATCGCCTTTTCCCTATCTTGAAAATCCCGCTCTTCAAGTTTCTGGTGTATGGAGATAAGAGATATGGTATGGATGGAATTTGTTTGTTTTTAAAACTCTCTAAGCAGTGGAGCGACTTATTCCAGCATCGATTTCAATTCTTCTAGTCGAAAAGTTCGGCTCCAGAGCAATTGCTGCAAGGATATCTGGTGCTCTTTCATCTTGTTTTTATTTTTTTTATTTTTGTAAATATGCAAAATATTAAAAAAACATTTTAATAATACCATACTCGACCTATGTTGCCATTTTAAATTTTACTTCCAGTTTTGGGTACTTCCGGATTATTCCGATAAAAAATAAATTCATCAGTGGATTCCGTGGGTTCACTTTGGTAATAATTTTTTTTGTCCCAGTCACATTGGACCAAGCGTTGTCGAAATAAAAGGCTGGTACAGGTGGTCTGAGACACCCTGTATACAATTCAGTAATTATTGTTCGCACACATTGCTGAAATTTAATTAAATTTAAAGAAAAAGTGAAAATAATTATTGTGCCAAGTTTATAAAATTGTTTTAGTTTAAATGATTTACCGTGTAACATCACTAAATTGTAAGCTTCAAGGCTTTTTTAATTAAAAACAAGTTATTTTTCAATTCTGGATATTTTTTCAGTTTTTATCTCGTTGCTAAAATGTTTTATGTTCTACTTAAAAATAAATAGGACAATCATTTATTAAACAATGATTTTTAATAGAATTAGTGTTGATGTGAATATACTGTCCAATTTATTTTTAAATTCTTTATCTAGTCTGAGATAAATATAGAGGATTTTGTGCACCAACTATTTATATTAAGACTTCTCGTTTTATAAAAAAATATATATTTGAAAATATATTTTGCTGATAACAAATATCAGTAAAAGCAAATGTTTTTGAAAAGTAATTTGTCTAAAAACAAAAGTTTTTAGAGAAATAAAACATTGGATTTAGTCAATTATTTCAATCAAAACCTTATTTTCCAATGTTTTTTATTGATAAAATTTATCTGTAAAAACGACTGACATGGCAAGAAAAAAGAAACATATGTATACCTCTATACCTGCAGGTTCTTCGGAAAGTAATTTCGAATTATTTATCGTAAAACGTGTCTTTAATATTGAAACTGTCACAGCAAAATTTTGCAAACCAGTTTTCGCACTGGCGCTGGCGCGGTGATCGGTTAACACATCGAAACGTTCAACAAACTTTTTCTTTGCTCTCAACAGCTTACCATTTAGGTAACAGAAAATTAAAATATCTCGAAAATGTTTATGTCAACAAATATAATCACAATATGGTTTAGAGCAGTCATATGCAACGTATGGCCCGCGAGCTGAATCCGGCCCTCAACCTGATTTTATCCAGCACTCGTTACAATTTTATGTTAAACACAAAAGATGTTTTGTTTTACATATTTTTTATTACTCATGCATTAAAAGTACTATCTTGGCGCACGTTTGCGCCAAGAGAAATGTCACTTTTGGTTGTATTACCATAAGTGACATTTACATACATTTACATAACTTGGGTAACGCACGCAAATATTCAATATCGCTAGGTTACATTGAAGCTAAACAATGAAATAAATAAAATAAACACAATCAATACCTCAATATTAAAAAAGTGACGTGAAAGTGACAGAATTTTCATTAACAAATAAAAATTAAAGAAAACGTTTTAAAATGAGTGTAAATTCTATGGTTATGCCGGAGACTGAGGAGAGATCTTATGACGAATCCAAACCATCGGAGATAATTGAAAAAGAAAATTCTTCATTCTTAATTTTTTTTTATTTTTTATGTCTCCTGGATCCCAAACTTGTGAGATACATCCCCTAGCATGAGTAATAAGAAATATTGTTTGCAACACGGGAGGTATTGTCAATTGCCCTCTCGAGCGAATGTGCTCTCGTTCTCGCTCTCGTGTCCAATTGACAACCTACCGCCCCAGTTGCAAAATGTACTATTTCACTAATCATAATCAAAAAAGATAAAATCAGAATAATTTTTATCCATCATCTGAGTGAGTGCTACACATTAGAAATTGTCTTCAAGGTTTCATCTTGTCATCTTCATACACTGTCAATAGCTAGTCGGATTATGTAAGCTAGGCTTGTTCTTGAAGATTTCATTTATACTAGACTTTTAATATTCTAATCTGATTGTGTAGACTGGACTTGGTCTACAAGGTTTCATCTAGACTAGACATTTGATAATCTCGTCTGATTGTGTATACTGGATTTTGTCATCAAGTTTTTATCCACACTAAATTACTGATAAGTAATGTTTGAGTGTAATCAGAGTATATAGACTAGAGTTTGTTTTTAAAGTTTCATCTAGACTTTTGATAATCCAGTCTGGGTGTGTAGACTAAGCTTGGTCTTCAAGGTTTCATCTAGACTAGTCGTCTAATACTCTAGTATGATTGTGTAGACTAGATTTAGTCTTTAAGGTTTCAAGTAGATTAGACGTTTAATAATCTAGTTCAGTGGTGGCGAACCTTTTTATCACCGCGTGTCATTTTTCTTAAGTTTCCACATTATGAAATGCTGACGTGCCCAATAACTTTGCCTGAGTTATATTAACCTGAAAATAAAATAACTTTGCCTGAGTTATATTAACCTGAAACCTGATTTTTTTAAACCTAAAATTAACCCGTGTTAAACTAACCTCATATTAGCCTGAATACCGCATCGGCTTGAATACGATATTTGAAAGTATCAAATTCATTTAACTATAGACCCTTTAACTATAACAATCCCTTTAACTATAGACCAATCTGTATTCAAAATATCCAATTTTCAAAAATTTTAGCATTTCTGCCTCGATTATCAAGTTTTTTGGAAAGTAATAACATGCCAGCAAACTGTCAAAACGGCTTCTGGAAAAGTATCTCAACAGATACTGCTCTGTTGGACAGTGTTAATTTTTTAATTACTTCCATAAATTGTAATCAGGAGGTTCTTGTTTTATTTTTCGACCTAAATAAAGCATTTGACTCTTTTGATCACAAGCTCCTTCCACAAAAAATTTAAGATATTGGAGTCGCCAAGAACTGGGTTATATCTTCCTTGCATCAAAGAGGACGAACAGTGTTCGTAAAAGGTTCATACTCGTTAAAAATTTAGGAAGCGGGTGGTACCTCAAGGCTCTCTAATGGGACCAACTCTATTCTTGACATTTGTTATGATCACTAGCTCCTTTCACAAAAAAAATGAAGTTATTGTAGTTAGAGGCGTCGCCAAGAACTGGGTAAAATCTACCTTGCATCAAAGAGGACGGACAGTGATCGGAAATAAAATTTAAAAAAAAAACGGGTGGTACCTCAAGGCTCTCTAATGGGACTAACTCTATTTTTGATATTTGTTATGATCACAAGTTCCTTCCACAAAAAATTAAGTAATTAAGTAGTTAGAAGTGTCACCAGGAACTGGGCAAAATCTTCCTTGCATCAAAGAGGACGAATAGTGTTCGTAAACCGTTCAAAATCGAAAAGAAAATTAAAGAAGTGGGTGGTACCTCAAGGCTCTCTAATGGAACAAGCTCTATTTTTGATATTTGTTATGATCACAAGTTCCTTCCACAAAAAAATGAAGTAATTGGAGTTACAATCGTCGCCAAGAACTGGGCAAAATCTTCCTTACATCAAAGAAGACGAACAGTGATCTTAAACGGTTCAAAATCGGAAAGAAAATTAAAGAAGCGAGTGGTACCCCAAGGTTCTCTAATGGGACAAACTATCTTCTTGATATTTGTTATGATCACAAGGTCCTTTCACAAAAAAATGAAGTTATTGGAGTTAGAGGCGTTGCCAAGAACTTTGTAAAATTTGGGTGGTACCTCAAGGCTCTCTAATGGGACCAACTCTATTCTTGATATTTAAACAAATATTGTTGCAATTGCATTTTGTACACTGACGATAGCAACATTTTAATATCTAATCCAGGCATACACGATTCAATTACAAGTAGCAATTTAAAATAAAAAACGTTAGGGGATGATGTATAAATCACAATGGACTTTATATATACGCAAAATTTACTTCATTATTATAGTTTACTTCCAAGATTTGAAAGGGGCCGAATCAATAAAATGTCTAGGGGTAACACTTGATCAATAGCTAAGTAACTATCAAATCAAATCAATATCCTACTAACATGTTGACATTAACATGACACATTTGACATTAATTCCTGTGTGTTATCTGATTCGAAACCTAAGAGAATGTGAAAATGTTGATTCTGCAAATATTTTACGCCATCGTTCAATCTAGCTTGTCATAAGGACAATGATATTTTGGGATCAGCAGCAAATATTAATGCGGTATTTAAAAAGATATTACGAGCGACGTTCTCAATGTACATCCTCTTTGTGCTTCATCAAGCACAACATTCTAACGCTACCCTCCTTCTCCCGCGTGCCAATAAAAATTTCCAGCGTGTCAGCTGTGGCACGCGTGCCATAGGTTCGCCACCGCTGATCTAGTTCGATTATGTAGATTTAACATCGTCCTCAATGTTACATCTAGACTAAATTCATTCATAAGTGTATTGCCTAGGCTTCATCTTCGAAGTTTCATCTAGACTAAACTTTTAATAATAATGTCAGACTGTGTGGATAATCAATTCTGATTGTGAAGACTAGACTTGGTTTTCAAGGTTTCATCTAAACTATACTCTGTCCGGCGAGAGAATGCAGATGTACTGCGCTGAGGTATGAGAGGCAAGGGACGCGCCCAGTTACGATCAGATTAGTTTGAGTTAAGAAAAAATATGCGTAAGTTTTTCAAATACGGAAAACTAAACACCGCGCATTCGAAATAAATGTGGGTGTATGCGCAGAACAATGCTAAACTCGTCGAGACGGGATGCATTCCCTCACCGGACAGAGTATAGACTTGTGATAATTTAGTCTGAGTGCGTAGACTAGATCTGGTCTTGAAGATTTCATGTAGACTGGACATTTGATGATCTCGTCTGATTGTGTAACTGCACTTTGTCCTCAGGGTTTTATCCAGACTAAATTATTCATAATCCAATCCGAGTACATAGACTAGACTTTGTCTTCAAGGAGACTATTTTTTTTATTTATGACCTTTTAGTGGCATATATATATACATATATATATATATATATATATATATATATATATATATATATGTATATATATATATATATATATATTTTAAATAAATACATTACAATAGGATCCATCATAGATTACAAATTATTAATTATCGGAACAGGTTCTTCCTTATTACATGTTTGCTCTTTCCACATGTTCTCCCTCCTTAACAATTCCAACCCATTTCCACTTTCATCCATACACTCGTTCCATTTTCGTCCTAGCCTTTTCTCTTGTTCCTTCCATTCATTCCTTGTACATAATTCCATCCTATGTTTGCATCTATCACCTCATGTCCTACATAATCTACACTTCCTTATCCATCCACTCATCCACGCTCTTCACTTCCACACCTAAACCTTGCTAATATGACTTGCGCGTCTGACTCTACTTATGTTTAAGTAGGTTGGTAAATGGACATGCATATGAATCATTGCGTATTCTTTGATGATCCTACTATTCGCAATTTTGCTCTGGTGTTTCTGCAATTCTAACTCTACCAATCGACTCTCCTAACATTTCCACCCACTTTGGACCTTCCCTCTTAAGTTTTACTAGTCCCTCGCCAGATATCCCTCCTCTTTCATTTAATTTCCTTGTAATGTATACAAGCCCACGCATTCCTTTTCTTCCCGCTTTCACCCTCCCGATTCGCCATTCTAAACACCGCTTTTATTATTCTTTCATTGTTGGCATTCCGGCCAACCTTGTAGGCATTCACTTCTTGAAGGACTATGTAACCTGGCGTCGACTTGTCTAACTTTAGGATTTTCTTGTAAAAGTTTTGTTGAACCCTCTGTATTTTGTCTTCCTCTTTAGTCCCACAGACTTCCGATCCATATGCTAACAAACTTTTTACAGACACTTTCCATATTATCTCAGCCGCCCTAAAATTCCCTTCAAATCTAGTTTTCCATCCATGCCATATACGTTCTGCAGCCACCCCGCTGCAAATAATCTAGAGTAGACTTCTAATAATCTAGTATGATTGTATAGAATAGATTTGGTCTTCAAGGATTCAACTAGACTAATCTGAGTGTGTAGAATAAATTTGGTCTTCAAAGCATCACCTAGACTAGATTTCTAATAATCTAGTATGAGTGTGTATACTAGAATTGCTCTTCAAGGATCCATCTAGATAGAAGTTATTTGATAATATCGTCTGATCGTGTACACTAGACTTCGTCCTCAAAGTTTTATTCGGACTAAATTATTCATAATTCACTCTGAGTGTATAGACTAGATTTTCAATAATTAGTCTGATTATGTAGACTAAACTTTTAATAATCTAGTCTGATTGTGTAGACTAGACTTGGACTTCAAAGTTTCATCTAGACTAGATATTTGATTATCTTGTATAATTGTGTAGACTTGCCATAGTCCTCAATGTTCCATCTTGACTTTTGGTGAGTGAACTGAGTGTATAGGCTTGATCTTCAACGTTTCTTCTAGAGTAGACTTTAAATAATAAATATCAGAGAGTGTAGACTAGACTTGAACTTTAAGGTTTAATCTAGATACGCCTTTTAATAATCTAGTCTGATTCTGGACACTAGACTTGGTTTTCAAGGTTTAATCTAACCTAGACTTGTTATATGTAAAAAGTTGGTTTTAAAGGTTTCATCTAGATTAAACCTTTAATAATCTAGTTTAATTATGTAGACTAGACCTGGTGGTCAACGTTTCTGTTTTTATAGGCAATCTTATGTTTCAATAGGAAAGGAAATCTTATCATCAGCTTTGGCTCCACAACCCATTATGGGTTCCTCTTGGCCTCCTCTAGATTTTTTTTCCATTCCAATCTATTCCGGGCGTTAGTTTCCATCCGGTCACCTTCATTGCTATTATGTTCTCCAGCACTTGGTGCAGATACCTTGTTTTTGGCCTTCCTCGTGTCCTTTTCCCTACTGGTCTTTGTCGTGTAATAAGTTTTGCTGGCTCTGAATCCTTCATTCGCTCGATATGTCGTATCCATCTTAATCTAGCTATTTTTATAGTACGAACTACATCCGGGAGTGTTCGTAAAGGTGGTACAGCTCATGGTTGTACCACCTTTACGAACAAAACAAAGGATCAAAGGAAATCTTGTACAAAAGGTAAAAGGCGTAAATTGAGTGTGTGATCTTGCGTATCTTGATGATACTTACTCATCTTAATGAATCGAATGAACCCAAGAATAACTAGTTCATGAATTTTATGGGCAAATTAAGTAATTCCCAAACAAGTTACGGCTCTGGGAGAATCAATTAAGGACAGAAAATACCTACTATTTTCCTGCTTTTCGAAATCACAAAAATCATGTACTTTGAAACATTTGCGAACGAAATAAAATCTATAATGAAGATATTTAATACCAGAGCTAAAAAAGTTAGGCCTTCAGCCCCTGACAAAAGTTGGTCTTGACCGTTCCCGGTACTTGCTTTGACGTTGCGAACGGCTCACAATGCATCTTGAGCAAAGTGTGCCAAAGAGCAACAGAAGATATCAGTGTAATTCCAGCTATTGACAGATTTTAAGATATCAATGATAATCTCCTACTTTCAATTCTATTAAATAAAATATTTTCTAATAATTTTTTTTGCCTCCTACCATATTTGCATTTATTATAAAAGTTGTAGAGAATAAATTTCTCTACAAATTTCATCTGAGACCTTTTTTAATTCGTCGAATTATTTTTGAGATAGAGGACGCAGAGTGTGAAGCGCTCAGCCATACGTAACTTAACGCAAGATAAATCCCGAATCCCAAGGTATTATACCGTCTTTTTACATTGCATTGATCACAAGCTAAAGAACATTGCATCCCTAACTTATGGCATCCACAACGCGAACCACAACCATTCTTGCAGTTGCAGAATACTGAAGTGAGTATTTCATCTGGTGCAGGTGGTAAAAGTGTTGTTACCGGCGATAGGGTTTCATTTGGCAGTACCCAACCGCATTCATTGCGTTGAATTAGGATAGCATTAAAATATATTTAAAATGATTTACTTCTTTATTTAATTATTTGTATGTCAAAGATAATTAATATTTGATGACTAATTGATTTAAAAGAAAAATAAATATACATATGTATTATACATATAATGTATATATATACATATATGTATCATACAATGTATTATACATACGGTATAATACATTGGGATTCAGGATTTACCTTGCGATAAGGTACGTATGGCTGCTCATCAGCGCTCCACACTCTGCTTCCTCTATCTCAAAAACAGATCGACGTATAAAAAAAGGTTTCAGACGAAATTTGTAGAGAATTTTATTCTCTACAACTTTCACAATAAACGCAAATACGATAGGAAAAAAATCGAAATTAAATGAATGTTGTTAAAGTGAATGAAATAAATGTGTTGAATTTGTATTATCCATGTAGCTGTTAAAGAAGCAAGAAAATGTTTCAAATTAAAAAACTTATGTAGCAAAGTATTAGTTTAGCGTCCGCTAAAATAACCAAACCAGTGTTTTCACATCACTATTTGAAAATAATCGTTGTCAATGCCAGTTCCAAACTATTTATAAACAGTAAGTGAAAAAACCTTTGTAAAACTCCAATGTAATGAATTGTCGCAGGGAATTGCAGAAAATCGCAGCTTATTTAAATTTCTAGGAAGACCAAAACCGGAAGGTCGCTCACCATTTCAATGTTAGTTTATCTGAAGGCTAAAACACATATCTAGAATTATTTAAAATAATTATTAAAACAGTTTGTTTTTGTATAAAAATACTGATTTCAATGTGTTATTTAATATTGGCAAAGGTCAATAAATGCACTGTAGGAAGTTTGTTTTAAAATTTTGCAAGAAATTCGTTGTCGCGAATCTAAAATTTAATCGAGTTGTTTGACTGAAGGTCAGTGTTACACGCGACTTCGTCGTGCGATTCAGGCGCGTAGCATTTTTGTATCACACTGCTATCACCGAGATGTAATACAAAAATCCTACTGGAATATCGGAAGAAATACTATAAGTGTGGTTAAAACATAGTGAATTTTTCAATTGAATATCAGAAGAGACGTTTACAGAATCTTGATTGTTACGTTCGTTGAGACTGAATTGAAAAAAGTTTTGATTGTTGCTTGATTAATGCCAGCTGAACATTGGGATTGTTGTGGAAGTCTCACTTATCGTGTTTTCGAAATAAAATACACTTCGTTTAGTTTTCCGTTTTTAAACTAAATTGTGTTTTTATTTGCTATGCGTGCGTTTGAATTTGGTTTACATCATCTGGCAGGGTGGGTAATTTTTTTGGCTGTCGGGCCACATTGCGTATGATAATGTGAATGCGGACCGCATTGAATAATTTTCTATTTAGTTATTTGTATACCACGACCGTTGCATTTACACTTGCCTAGACAGAACAATATTGTTGGGTTTTTTCAAAGAAGCGGATAGAAATACGCGTTGATTTGTTTTCTCTGGGATTCCGCTTCCGAATTTGTGTCTAGGGTTGGCTGATAAGAACCAGATTCTCGTCGTTTCGGCGAATTAACTCTCTCTCTAAGATTGCTACAGTCCTGGACATCTTCCCACTACCTACACTTACAGTTTTTAACGTGGTTGGCGAAACACTATTAGGGGAGGTTTCGTTGCAGATTTTTTTACTGCGATGACTTTGCTTATTTTTCCATAACCCCGGGACTTGTGACTTAACACCTTGAGTACTAGACCACCACTGCCTCGGCGAACTACCATATACACGGCCGAGCATAAAATTAGCTTAACTCCGTAATTTGAAGTTATTTTAGAAATTTTTAGTTTTTTACGTGTTTTTTCGGTTGTAACAGTTTACTAACCGATTGCTTGAATAAAACAAAAGGTTTTTGTTGTTCAAAGTTTATTGAGGGTAATGAAAATGGACAATTTTAATTTGTTAAGTAATTTGTTAAGTAATGAGATATGCTAAGTAATGAGAATGAACAAGTTTACTTTGATATACTTTCGTTCAAACAATATTAAGTTTAAGGACTTCAGTAGCGAGTATTCCCTCCTCTGGCAGTGACTCAAACAGCTTGCAAACGACGAGGCATGCTCTGGATCAGTTTTTCGATTACATTATGCGGACGATTATCCCATTCTTGCACCAGTATGTCGCGAAGCTAGCTAGAATTTCTGGGGGCCGGCACATGTCTCCATAAACGTTTCCCCATCTCAGCCCAAATATGCTCAATTGAGCATTAACAAATTTAAATCTGGACTGCGAGTTGGCCAAACAAATCGCGTGATTTCACACTCGTCAAAATACTCAGTAACTACCCAAGCAGTGTGGGGCCGTGCGTTATCATCAATAATTGTTGCGTCGTCTCCAAGAATAACCATGAACGATAAATATGGTCTTCTAGAACCTCTGTCAGATACCTATGCGCAGTCAACGTCCCATTCTCGATAAAGACTAACTCCTTGCGAGTGTCAAAAGATATGCCTCCCCATGCCATAACTGATCCTCCACCAAACGAAAGTCGCTCGGCAATACACGCTTGAACATATCTCTCGCCGTGTCGTCGCCACTCTCTTTCATGTCTATCTGAGCCCGTAAGACAGAATCGCGATTCATCGGAAAACAATACGCGACTCCAATCCGCTATTGTGCAAAGCGGCGGTCCAGTAGCTCTAGTTCGAGAAGATAATCCAGCTGCATGAAGTCGCCTCCAAACTGCCCACTCACTTATGTTTACATTTTTCTCACTTCTTGCAGATGATTTCGAAGGGAAACTGCAGTGACCGTTCGGTTTCTTAAAGCACTAGAAACAAGAAAGCAGCAAGCACAAAACTGAACCAGGTCTTCGAGTGAGCAGACTAGTCTCTTCGTACCGCCGCCATACTCGTGGCATACTCGAGAGACTTACACTCGTTTCTCGCTGTTTCGCGCTTACGGCGGCCGTTTTCTAAAGCCGCCATAATTCGTGCTCCAACAACAGGATTTATGCTCATTACAAAACACTAACAATGACAATAATACATAAAGAATTTACAACATACAGATGACACCACAGAAACAAAAGCCATGCTGTCATTAAACTTTCTTTTGTTTCAACAAAAGCATATCAAAGTAAACTTGTTCATTTTCATTACTTAGGATATCAAATTAAAATTGTTCATTTTCATTACTTTCAATAAACTTTGAACAACAAAAACCTTTTATCAAAAAACTAAGAATTCCTAAAAAAACTTCAAATACAGAGTGATCCTAATTTTATGCTCGGCAGTGTATATAGACGCCCTTGATAGCTATACACGTCCTTACGGGTTAACCGTTAATGTATACTGAGCGCTCGCTCCCATTTTGCCTTTTTTGTCCTTTGCTTCTCGGCGGTCTTGAGCCTTCCGCTCAGCTGTTCCGCCGTCTGGTTGTTTGTTTCCTTTGTTGTTTTTTGTTCGTTTGTTTTGTTTGCTTGTCGGTTTGTTTGTTTGTCGGTTTGTTAGAGCGCTCTGTCGTGCGACGCGTCTATTTATAGCTATCTGGCTTCAGGTCATGCGCGTTGCTTGCGATGTTTGGGTTCGCTTGTTTGTTCGTCTTGTTGTCGCATATGTATCTGAGATGTTGCCGTTGGTTTCCTGGAAACTGTGTGACTCAAGGTTCCGTCTGGTTTCTTCTGTACGAAAACATACAAGAAGTCGTTGATGTTTATTTACTATGTCTACCTCCGTCTACGTTGTCTTCCTCCATTGTGAATTTGATTTGCTCGTGCTAGGAGTTAACCCATTTTTGACTACTGTACACAAGCAGGTACACCAATATTTTATCATTTTTTACGCCATTTAATAATATGTAGCTAAAACTGGATTGCGTATATATGTTTTTTTAATTCTTTGGAACTTTACCACACTAAATGAATCCCAGATCTTCCCAGTGTACCCACTTGAGTACACCCCATTATCGTTTATGTTTTTGAAAAAAAATAATTTTTTTTCTGTAGCATTTACTATTTTTGAATAAATGAATAAGTTTTTACAATAAAATCATTGTTATTTTTGTTCCTTCGTGATTGGGCAAAAATGGGTTAAGATGGATGAGGAATTTAACCAGTCTGACTTGCGGCGTCATTACAAATGTGACATACACATATCTTAGCCAGAGTATAGGTTTAACCCTTAACCACCTGGGTCCGGTCACTGAGACCGCAACGGTTTTACTAATCGTGTGTATCTTTTTTCAAACAATACCCACAACTCAGAGCGCCTGGCTAATTGTTCACTGAATGATAGCAAGAAAATGTCCAAAGTGGGCTGGTCATCAAATGTGTGTAGACGCGTAATAAAAATATTTGAAATATTCGAGCGGTCGCTTTGACCGGTTCCGGGTCTTTATGAGAGTTTTAGTAGCTTGCACATGAACGAACTTTTGTAATTTTCGCCATCCAAATCTAGAGATGTTAACACAAGTCTTTTTGGTTTTACTAATAACATTAGTGTCGTACATAAAAAAAAAATAATAATAAAGCAGTTGTATTAGTTTTATTGATACATAACACCAAAACTGTTGATGAAGAGAGCACAAAACCTGAAATAATCATGTAGGTACTATAGCAACACAAAGGAAGAGGTTGATTCATTAGATTCACAAAAATGTGCCAGTTACTCAAATGGACGTCGAACTAGGCGTTGGTATGTGACGTTGTTTTTTAGAATGCTGGATATAAGTGCTAATAACGCGTTTGTTTTATATAATTCCTGTAAAGACACTCCCAACACGACAATATTCGATTTTATATCTCTTTTGGCAGGGCAGTTAGTAACACCACATATGCAAAGAAGACATGAAAACTTTCATTTATCATATCAACTTCGCGCATGCATCCGCAGAGTACTAGGCATCCAAGCAGAAATTCTCCAAGGAGATGCAAAACTGTCAAAGAGAAAAACCTGTTACATGTGTGACTCGAAGTTGAAAAGAAGAACATTCTACTTATGCCATTATTGCAAGAAACCAGTGAGTTTAGAATGCACAAATAAGATTTGTCGTAACTGCAGCGAAAATATTTAGGGTGATATTAGTGCCTTGCAATTTTTATGTAAAATTTTTATATCTTGTTTCAATCTATGATTTTCTATTAGTTTAAACCTTTAATTAAGAGAAATTAGTAACTTTAGGCATATTTTTCAAACAAGTTCTATAATGAGCGATTTTTACTTAGTTATGCTACAAAATTGCAAATAAATGTTATCTTGTTAATAAATTTTTAGCTTACAAATAAATATATATATATATATATATATATATATATATATATATATATATATATATATATATATATATATATATATAAAGGTTTTATATGGTTTTATTACTTGAACTAATTCCAATAAATAGTTTAAGCTACTTAAAGCATATAAATAATAATTTCAACTTTTCTACCAAAAAAGTTGCGGTCTCGATGACCGGTCCCGGGTATGTACGTTCGGACTTTTAGACCCAGGTGGTTAAGGGTTAAGTGTAGGTGATGATATTGCTTTTTCCTCAAAATCTGTTAGAAATCAGGGGCTGTAAGAAATAGGTTGGCTCCGTATCGGATTGTGCCATGCAGCGCGACAGCGTTTCGTTCATTTATATGCAAGTAATGCTGATCGATGTGAGCGTTGCTGATATTTTACCACACTGTGCCAGTGTTTCCCAAATTGTGGTACGCGTACCCCAAGGGGTACGCGAATGGTTTGAAAGGGGTACGATACGATGTTCCAAAATTTTCATTTTTTGTGTGTGCTAACGTGGATATAAGTAAGGATAGATAGTTCATTCTGGAGCCACCTCCCCACCTTCCCACCTCCGGCCAAACAATTGAAAGTTGTTTAAAGCTGATTGAAAGCTGTTTAAAGCTGATTGAAAGCTGTTTAAAGCTGATTTAAGGCTGATTAAAGCTGATTGAAAGCTGTTTAAAGCTGATTAAAAGCTGTTTAAAGCTGTCTGAAAGCTGTTTAAAGCTGAATGAAAGCTGTTTAAAGCTGATTGAAAGCTGTTTGAAAGCTGTTTGGCCGGAGGTGGGAAGGTGGCTCCAGAATGAACTATCTATCCCTACTGATATAAGAAGAAAAATAACATTATTTAAATTACATCAAAAATAGTACATCAAACACTACTTTTGATAAAGTGTTTGAATCCTTGAATTAGCTGTGAATCTGCAAACAATTCCTCTTTCCATTGTAATAAATACAATACAACCAAAAGATTTTACTAACTGCTCACGATAAAATGATTGCAAATTGTTTTTACGCATATAAAAACAAGCAAAAACTGTCTTAAAGTGAACTCATAAAGAATAACATTTTTCCAAATACATATGTGTAATAATTTTTATTCCATTTTACCTTAAAAAATCACGTTTAATTCCTTAGATGCGGATCAATAAAACAAAAAGAACACAAAAAGATAATTATAACAGTAAAACATTCACTGCTTAAATAAAAAAAATATTTCGCTAGTGAAATAAAAGTATCCATAGCAACGCATCAAAATAATTCACTTATGGGCTCCGTAAACACAACCCTAAATTTTGACTTCGCTGATGTTCTTTTTTGATATCCAATCACAAACCTTATTACACATTTTTTGTATAAATGTCTTTTAATTATGTATTATATTATTATCTTTTAATAATGTCTTAATAATAAATTACCGCGTGAGTAATCTTTCCGCAATTGCGTCACCATTTAACAATAATTCTTTGGATGTATCCATTTATGATTAATAAAACACAAATCAATTAAACACGATACTCTAAACAAAATTTTGACGCACGAATCAACAATTTCATCGTTGTCACGACAACAATACAATAATGGGCCGACGACATGCTTCTCTTAAAAAAAACAATGTAACTTGAAAATGGAAGCAAAATTAAAGTAAAGTTTGTATACTCTAGCGAATAAAATTAAGCTCTAACTCGCGAATTTAAATCTCCTTAAATCTTAATTTTATCCGCTTGTATAATAAATCAATCAAACCAATCTGGGGACAGTATATTAAGGACTTAAAAAAGACCGGTACAGTTTTTATTTTTAATAATATATCTCAGAAATTTTCTACTAGGGGTACGAAGTGTTAAAAAATATTTGAAAGGGGTACACATGAATCGAAAGTTTGGAAAACACTGCACTACGCAAACAGCGCGGTCGCGGAAGCCGAATTTGGGCCAGATTAGGTTGGGGCGCCACATCAGAATTCGGAGCAGACTTGGTTAGGGTGACAACATGCGATTATTAAAAGGCTAGGTTAGGTTAGCCACCCCTGGAATAGACAGACTGGACAGACTACACAGACTAAAAAGACTAGACAGGCTAGCAGACTGGACAGACTAGACATACTAGACAGACAAGACAGAGACACATGGCTAGACGGACAAGACTAAACAGACAAGGCTAGATAGACAAGATTAGACGGGCAAAACTAGACAGTCAAGACAAAAATGTAAATGGACAAATTTTATTCAACAAAGCGTTTTACAGAAATAAGAAATTTGAATAATTGAAAATAATTCGATAGCCCTTTGTATAAAGTATACAATAAATATATTTTCTCTCTGTAAATATTAATTTGTGTTGTAGTAAATGTAATTTCAAATAAAAACATTGTGTAATGGATATACCTATATTTGAGATTGGTCGATATGTTTGTTTGATGAAATAATGATTCACAGTTTCTCTTACTGTTTGTAAATAATATTTGCAGTTGTCGTGTTTGTGCAAACAATTCGATTTCTTTTTTCGTCAATATTTTTTTCCTTCTGATTTTTTATTTTATTCGTTTATTTTGTAAAAAATGCAGAACTGTTAAAATTTTATATGCAAATATTTCAACGTTCTGTGGAACGCAAATCTTTTTTTTATGCAGTTTGTACCTGCTGCTTACCCGCACGGATCGTCACAATATATAACATTATACTTGCTTTATTTAGCGCTTCATGCAAAAAGAGCTTCTTCAGTCACATTTCAAAACTGTTTTTCTTTGCAAAGAGTAAAGACAGCTTGTGCTTAGCAATGTAAGAAATTATCTTTATTCTTTATAAAGAGTTTTTGTGTTGTTTTCAGAAAATTAGTGAAATGTGACTTTTTGCATGAAGCGATTTACTTATTTCAATATAGATTCAGTAACAGAGATAGAATATTGTTAGTTGTATGAAAAGTTTGTTTTTTTGTCGAGTTATATTAAATCTTAAAGTTGTTTTTATTCTTTTATTTTTTTAGGAAAACGTTAATATTTGTTTTAATACTCGTACGCGAGAAGTACTTCTTCACGCACGTTTTTTAATACGAGAAATGCCACTTCTCGTTGTATTTCCACATAACCTGGGTAACGTACGCAAATATTCAATATCGCTAGGTTTTATTAAAAAGCAAATAGATAAATAAAATAAACACAATTAAGACCCTAATATTAAAAAAGTGACGCGAAAGTGTCATTTTTTTCATTACAAAATAATAATAAAGATTAAAGAAAACGTTTTAAAATGAGTTATTCTTATGACGAATCCACACCACCGGAGACAATTGAAAAAGAAAATTTTTCATTTTTTATTGCATTTTTTTTATGGTCCCTGGATCTCAAATTTGTAAGATACATCCCCTCGCATGAGTAATAAAACATATTGTTTGTAACACAGATGGTATTGTCAATTGCTCTCTCGAGCGAATGTGCGCACTCACTTCGTTCGTGCCAATTTCGCTCTCGCGTCGAATTGACTTACCGCCCTAGTTACAAAATATACTATTTAAGTTTTACTTAAATTAGATACTAGAGGCAGTTTATTAGTATTTTATTGTCTATAGCTTAAATCAGCTATTCTCAACTGCTGGTCCGGCGGACCACCAGTGGTCCGCGGAGCAATTTTACTAGTTCGCAGAGAAATTTTAAGTCTCCGACTTAGCTTGGACTAATTTAGGACCCACAATTGAAAAGTTGATTGAAGAAGAGCAGTAGCAATCTTCTCATTAACAATACATGCTAATATAAAAATTATAGATACCTATTTAGTTATTAGTGTACATTGAATTGAATAATTCACTATGTTTTTACCACACTTATAATATGTAAATATGTTATACAACTTATTTTTCACAGTTATATAAATTTCTACGCATATTACGACTCGAGTTTCGACGTTTGACGGTCATTTTCAAGTCACCGTCAACCATCACCGTCAAACGTCGAAACTCGAGTCGTGATATGTGTAGAAGTTTATATAACTGAATAATAAGTTGTATAACATTTTGACATATGATAAGTGTGGTAAAAACAGTGAATTGTAAAATGCAAGTATGGATTACCACGTAGTAACTATCACAACCATCCTATTCATAATTATTAGTGTAGTATCAGTATCACATCTTGGATTATTTTGTTGTGTTCATATGCAATGATTTTATGTTTTTTTTTTTATAATTTCTGACATTTTTTGTTGTAATTTTTGTCAAGGGTTTGGTATTTATTAATAATTATTATTACAAGCAAACAATAAATTATATTTTTTGTAAATGCTTTTGATTTAATTTTTTAGTAATCGTAGGAGTGATAATTTTTGTTGGGTTCTTATGTCCATGAGTTTGTTATTTTTTATAATTTTCTGTGATTTTTGTTAAAGCTTTATATACTTAATTTTTATATGTATATATAAATTACACACAAGATGATTACATATCTTTACATTTAAATATCATTGTAAGTAAATGATTCAAATGTTACAATTAACGTATGTATAGTTCTTTAATACCTAGTAAAATTTTGTTATTAAAAAAATATCACTGGTCCGCGAATTTTTTTTACAAATTTTACAGGTCCGACGGCCAAAAAAGGTTGAGAAACGCTGGCTTAAATAATATGTATTAAATATATTTAGAAAAAAACACACAACAGATTCGACAAGAAAATTTTGTCGAATTTACAAAAACTTTGTTTTAACCGCAAACAATTTAGCCAACATATTTATTGTTGTCGATAAAAAAACACTCTGTGAAAATGAAAATTGTGAATTGAATTAAATGAAAAACAATGAAAATGTTAATTGTTTAGACACGATCTTTATTACATAATTTATGGAAAATATTGATATAACAAAAAGCTACCGACCTCAAGGTTTTTCTACCAAGGACAATATTTTAATTTAAAAAAATGTAAATATTAAATAATTATAATACAAGGTGTTCGGTAAACATGCCACCAAAATTCAAGGGGTTATTCCTTGGCCTATTCTAAGGCCTATTCTAATATTTTGCCTTATGATGATTTCTGACAAACCCTTTGTTTCGAAGATACAGGGTGAACAAAATTTTCGACAGTAACAACTTTTTATTATCAAAAAGTACATGTAAAGTTGCTCAATCTACAATAAATGTTCGAAATGACTTCCTCCAGCCTGGATACAAGCATTCTGGGTCAAAGCAATCTTCTCGTCATTTAGTGCCGAAGTCTTTCAAACACTAACTCTAATTGAGTTACACCCAGCAATTATCCGATTTCGCATCAAATTCGATCCACCTCGACCAATCCAGCGATCTGCGTATATTGCTGTTAAAAAGTCAGGAGCAACCAAACTGAAATGTGGTGGTGCACCATCGTGCGTAAACCACATGGCAATTCTTGCCGCCAATGGTGGTACATCCTGTAGAAACTCGGGCAGTGTTTCTTTCAAAAAGTTGCGATACATTTCGCCAGTAAGTCTTGCTGGTAGAAATGCTTTATTGTTTTTAATTGAGTTACACCCAGCAATTATCCGATTTCGCGTCAAATCCGGTCCATCTCGACCAATCTAGCGATCTCCGTATGTTGCTGTTAAAAAATCACGAGCAACCTGAACTGAAATGTGGTGGTGCACCATCGTGCGTAAACTACATGGCAATTCTTGTCGCCAATGTTACATCCTGCAGAAACTCGGGCAGTGTTTCTTACAAAAAGTTGCGATAGATCTCGCTAGTAAGTCTTGCTGGTGGAAATACCGGGCCAATTAGATAGTCACCCACAATTGCAACCCAAACATTCAAGAAGAACTGATGTTGAAATCGATCTTCACATACCTCGTGCAGATTTTCATCTGCCCACACTTGGTTGTTATGAAAATTCCTTAGTGCATTTCTTGAAAAACTGGCTTCATGTTTGAAAAGAATCTGTGTCAGGAATTGAAGGATTAGAACTTATTAGAGGATTAGAACTATGATTGCAAAAGCCATTGACATAATTGAAACGATATCCATTGATGCCATTGAAACGCTAATCAGCAGGTAGTAGTGCCTAGACACTTTAAATGTGGTATGGATACAACAAATTGATTGATCGATTTAGTGAGCTGTTGGTTTAGTATGTCGTATTGTCAGGAGATCTTAAGATTATCTGACTGCCAATATGTGCTAGTCCATGTAGCGTTACCCAGGGTGCACCATGAGGAGGCTAACTAGCTTTACACCACCAATCAGTTTATCGATCAATCAATAATCATCATTCAAAACAAAGCAAATGGTCCTTCTCAGGACCCTTTGGCCAGAAAGATTGGACCCTCTGTCCGACTTTGCCAGATTAATATAAAAGGTATAAGCTTCGCTAAAAGCCGTACCTATCAAAACTGCTAAAGAGTGACGACATCGACATGGCTACAATCCAGGAAACCCATTGCGAATCAGAACAAGAACTTCAGAAAAGGGGAAAAATACCAGGCTACGAATTGCTGAGCGCAATATACCACCGATCACACGGCACAGCTACCTATGTTAAAAGCAACATAGAAAATGCATCTGTTGCTTCTATATCGACCGAGAACGACATAGAGACCGCAACTATAAAAATTGGAGGCATCACTATCTCCAACGTTTATAAACCTCCCACAAGAATTTAGCCACCCCATGTTCTTAAAACATACCCTCACCCCGCTGCATACCTCTTCTCTTCGTGGCGCTACAGTCCTATTTGGACCTGGGACTCCTCCCAATGGCCACACTTGTGCTTGGTGTCTTGGTCTTACTCAAGTGTACAGTGTGCCCTTACAGTTTTTAACGTGGTTGGCGAGTCACTATTAGGGGAGGTTTCGTGGTAGATTTTTACTGTGATGACTTTGCCAGAGCCATCTTCAGGAGAACGGTGGCTTATTTTTACCATGTCCATTATTTGAACCCCGGACTTGCGGCTCCGAAGTCTGACACCTTGACTACAAGGCCATCACCACCTCCCACTGCATACCTAGGTCGCTGTTAAAGTCGCTTACGTATGCAGCGGGCTGGAAACTAACAGTGGAAATATAGAGAAAACGATGTTAATGGGGATGCGCTGGTCGGGTGGGCCGAAGACGAACACTTACATCTAATTTTTGATGCTAAAGACAAAATGCTAAATACACATTAAAATCAGCTGCATGGAATAGGGAATATAAGCCTGACTTATGCTTTGTCTCAACAGACTCTAATAACACCCCTTTGGTAGCTACACGAAAAGTACTCTCGGAATTCTGCCCTCACAGCCAGCATCGCCTAGTTATTACGGCGATCGGAACACAAATCCCATTAATAAGGTCTATCCCAAGACCAAGGTGGAACTTTAAGCGTGATGAGTGGGTAAAATTCTTATCGGAACTAGATAAATGCTTGGGATGGATACCACTTATTAGTAAAAACTACGCCCGGTTTGTTGGAGCAGTAATTAGCACGGCTAAGAAGTGCATACCAAGAGGATACCGGGAAGAGTATATCCCTGGTTGGTCCCAATATAGCGAGGTATTATATCAAAACTTCCTCGCAACTAGCGATCAAAAAATCGCAGATCAGCTACTACATAGCCCAAACGCTGCAAGACAACAAAAATGGACTGAAACTGTTGAAAATCTAAACTTCCAAACATCAAGTCGGAATGCATGGTCTATAATTTCAAATCTTGGAGATGGAAACCCTTCTCAAAAACAAAAAGCTCCTATAAGCCCAAATTCAGTGTCCTCTCATATTGTGGCGACATCCAGAGGACCCAGAGACAAAGCTCATACAAGAAAGGTAAAAGAACATCTAAAAACTCTTAAATCTGAATAGAAAGAAACTCAGCACGCTCGTCCTTTCACTGGCGACGAAATATCAGCTGCCCTTATAGATATTACCACCCTGGGGCTTTCAGGGTTCGATTTATCCATCCTGAATTCCTTCTTCATCATCATCATCAATTGCCATACAACCCTATAGTAGGGTCTCGACCTTCTCCAGCTTCTTTCGCAATTCATTCCTGTCTTTGGTCTGCTTCATCCAGTTACTATGTCCTTGTTACCTTGTCAATGAATTCTTTCTTAACTGCAGAAAATACGCAAAAATTTGTATAGCACGCTTCTTAACAAACATCATGCAAACTATTGAAATGCCTCGTGAATTCAAACGCTTAAAATGGAGGTAAGGATTAATATACAAATTCCTACGCATAATTCCTTGCAAACTCACATCGATATTAATAGATAACATGCTTAACGACAGTGTATTTCAAGTTATAATGGGACCGGAAATCAGTACCCCCAGAAAGCTTAAGAATGTCCTGCCGCAGGGATCAGTACTTGCGCCATTGTTGTTTAATTCATATGTTGCAGACATGTCCAAAACGGCATCAACAAAATTTGGCTACGCCGACGACCGGGCATTAATCATTCAAACGAAATCAATAGAAGAAGCCGAAGAAATTCTATCTGCTGACCTAGCAGTTATGGGAAGTTTCTTCCGAAAATGGAGACTCCAACCTAACGCTTCTAAAACTGAAGTAACCTGTTTTCATTTAAACAAAAAGATTGCCAAGAGAAAACTTAACGTCTACCTAACACCTTTGTTAATCACAATAAAAATCCAAAATACCTAGGCGTTACCCTCGACAGAACATTAAGCTTTAAGGAGCACCTAACTAAAACCGAGGAAAACTTAAAGACCAGAAACAATATTATCCAGAAACTCTGTGCCTCGACATGGGGAGCTTCAGCTTCCTCACTTAGATCGTCAGCTCTTGACCTTGTATATTCTGCAGCAGAGTACTGCGCCCATAACAGCGCCAAGTGTGGCTCAACAGCGCCCACATGAAAAAGGTTGATGCACAATTAAATAACACCACGAGGATGATTCCTGGCGTAATAAAATCTACCCCAACCCAATGGCTACCTGTACTAAGCGATATTCCAACGCCTCACCTCCGCCAAACCAATACGCTAACAAACGAATAGAAAAAGATACTTAACGACAGGGAAATCCCAATACATAGATATATTGAAGACGCCAAGAAGAACCGACTACGCTCTAGGAAACCACCAACAAAGACCGCAAGAATTGCTACAGAAACTAAGTTTAACATTACAGATAGGTAGATTCACGATTGGTCGGAAGCTGAATACCACCATGCTCTGAATAACAGAACCACCAGGTTTCAACCTACCACGCAAAACCTGGTGCACGCTAAATCGCATCAGGACCCAACATGGCAGATGTGCATACCTCCTAAACAAATTTGGAGAGGTCCAAACGATCAAACACATAAGAGAGGAATGTCCCCATCGAACATCCAAAGGTCGCCTCAATGATTTCCTGACTGCAACTTCAGAAGCGATAGACTTTATAGATAATCTTGATGTTTGTTTGCAAATTCAATAAGTTTGTTATATATATATATATATATATATATATATATATATATATATATATATATATATATTATATTCTTGTAAAAGTGTCTAGACGCCATACGCTAAATAAAAATATAACAACAAATTGCCCTTAAGAATTTTCAAACTGTCCAATTCAAAGTATTGGCAATTTGTCTCGTATTTGGATCTTCATCTAATCATGTCCAGCTCATTGAATGACGCCTTTAATATTTTTCTATTTCCGCTAATAATTAAAATAAATAAATAAAACAGTAGAGATACTAGTGCAGAAAAAATTCATGACGTCTTATCAATTAACTTATAACGTTTCAATTCAGAATCAGACCGAAAATATGCTATTAATTAAAACAAAAATAATGAAATCTAAATTAAAAAAGAGTTTTTGTTGATTTTTTAAATTTTCATTTGTTTATTTTTAGAATCCACTGAAATTTTATAACTCGTTCAGTTTTTAATTTAATATGACTATTATTACTTTTTTTTAGATAAATATTATTGTTATTCCATATCGATGGGAAAAAATTTACATGATAATTTGTTACTACAATTTTGCAGAATTTATTTATTTATGTGAATTTATTGACGCATGAAACATCGCATTTCAAAATATTTCTCCGTCTAATTTTACCTTACTTTGTTTACATTTATATAATCTCTTGTTGACAACAAAAAACAAACAAATCCACCAAAATTAAAATAAAAAACGTTACAAGCACAAATTATTCAAACAACTGTTTTTTATGTGTGTTCACTATTTTTTTTTTTATTTCATTTTATTTAACAAACAATTTGGTTTGAATAATTTAATAATTAAAATTGTGCAACAGAATAATTAATGTAACTATCCCTTTATTTCCCTTGTGGTAATTTACCATAATACACAGGCGGAGTATGTTATAAGGCAGGATTATTTTTTGGAAATATTTTCAACTGTTCTGTTTCTTGTTTTGTTTTATTGTTAAAATTTAATGCATATCTTAATTATGAAGGGACTTAATTATGAAGGAATTATGAAATATTAAGGATCTGTTCTTCGAAGAGTTGAAGTTTTTCATTCATGGCTTATAAAGAAATGTATAAATAAATTGTAATAAATCAACACTATTTTCAATTTTCAACAACAAATTATATTTATTTTCAAAATAGTCATGGGTTCAGGGGTTAAGAATAAAAATAAGAATCGTTATCGAATATCGTTATTATGGTGCTATCGACTGCGTAGTTAACGATTTTGTCTGGTGATGTCTCTAATGTTTTCGGGAAGTAATTTATATACAGGGTGAACAGTATTGGCCCTAGGATACTTCCATGTGGTATTAGTACATTCACTACCCTGGCAGATGATTTTATGTTCCCTTGTGTTGTGCTTTATTGTGTTTTTTGCTTCCTGTTGGATAGGTATGACCTAATCAGCTCCGCTACGTTTTATCCTCATTCCATATTGTTGTATTTTATTGAGCAATATATCAACTGTGTCATATGATTTCGATAGATCCAGGAGTATGCCGCTGGGGATATTTGCTTCTAGGTGTGTCAGTATATGTTTCATAAATTCAAAACATTCTCTATTGATCGACCATTAATAAATCCGTGCTGCCCCTCGCCCAGAATTTTGTGCTTTGTAATAAATTATGTAATTTTATCTGTTATTACCTTCTCAAACATTTTAGAAAAGGACGATTGCCAGCTTATTGGCCTATAATTATCAATATTGTTTCTATCTTCGTTTTTGAATACTGGTACAAGTAATGATACTTTTAGTTTATCCGGGAAAATTCCGTATTTAAATTGATTATTGATAATATACTCTAATGACCTATTATTTCATCACAGACTTCTTTTATTATAATTTTGGGGATATCGTCAAATCCAGTGCTTTTTTTATTTTTTAGGTTTTGAATGATTTTTCTTATTTCGTTGTCGGTGCTGGGGAAGAGAAACATTGATTGACGTTGTGTTACCGTCTATCTTGTCTTGATGTTCAATATTTGGTAGCTTCCTTATTAGCTCTTGTGCTATGTCAGCGAAGAAATTGTTTATATTTGTGACTACAGTGTCTGCATTTTCTAGATCCTGATTCTTAAAACCTTCTTTAGTTTTGTCGGTTATATGGACTACTTATCTTACTGTCTTGCAGGTTGTTTTCGTGATTATCATGTTATTCTTTCTTGCTTCAGTTGTTATACTTTTTATGTGTTCTATTGTATTTTCTTTTAAGAGTATTGTCGTAACGTGATATCTGAAGTAGTTCTAATTCTGCTTTGGTCTCTTTAATTATCGAATTGATGAATACTTCGTTGCTTCTTTGATTATTTCTTTTCCTAATCTTGGGGAAGTACTCGTTGAAACCTGTCATGAATATTTCTTCGGTTTTGTTGCGCCATATTGTTGATTTTGCGGTCGTCTGTTTATTCTTGCTGCGTTCTAGGTACATTACTAATTTGAGAAGTAGATGGCGCTTGTTCGATTGTTCGAACTATGTCGCGCGTGTTTACTGTATAACGAGATGCTCTTCTTAGTATGTGGTTTTTTTTTATAGGCGGGATTTGTTTTCCATTGGCGTTTCTACTCGGGCTGTTTGTTTACTTATCTCCAGCGTATTTTCGGCCATTAGCATTTCTATTTTGTTCGTGAAAAGTTCTGCGTTCTCCATTACAATCCTGTTCTTATGTTCCATTTCCACTATTATCCACCTTAAAAGTAATTCTGGTTTCTTCAGAAATGTGTTTTCTGTCTCTAAAGCGGCGTGGGTGTCACTTGCCGGGATTTCGGTGTCCTCTACGGCGATTATATCCGATTCCAGGAACTCGTGCAAGGAACTAAATAGGGCCAGCGAACTCCTAAAAAAATGGTAGGGCGCCAGGACTAGATAACCTTCCACCAGAAGCCATAAAAACTGCATCAAATATGCAGCCAGAAGTCATCCTGACAACTATGAACAAAATAATAACAGAGGGCACATTTCCAGAAAGGGGGATTAAGGCAAAGCTGGTTCTACTTAGAAAAGGGAATAAACCCACAGGCCTACCTTCCTCGTTCCATCCAATATGTTTACTTGATGTAACAGGGAAACTACTGGAACAGCTACTGCTCCCAAGACTAAAGGAAGAACTCAAAAAAATGTTGGTAACTGGCTGGAGGGCAAAAGGCTTAAGCTGACAGCAGATAAAACAGAAGCTGTTCTTCTTACGGGCCAAAGGAAGACAGGACCCATAAAATTTAAAGTGAAAGGAGAGACAATAATCCCAAAAGAATTTGTAAAATATCTAGGGATAATTATCGACAGGCAACTCCTTCAAAGAGAACATCAAACATGTGACGACTAAAGCCGTTAAAACAACCAAGGTTTCAAACAACCAAGTTATGCCTAAAGTAGGCGGTCCAGAAAAACAGCAAAAGAGGAACGCTAGCTGTCGTAGTTCACTCTACCATCGTGTATGGCGCTCCGGTATGAGCTAACGCCATAGAAAAATCGAACATAAGGAGAATGCTAACTTCTATCCAGCGAACAATAGCAACAAGAGTCTGCAGCGCGTATAGGACGATATCAAGAGATGCTGTACCTACTTGTGATAGCCGGTATCCCGTCAATAGAGTATTCTATCGAGGAAAGAGTTCTGCTTCATAAAGCAAGAAAAGACCCAACAGTGACAAACAAGAAGGAAAGAAGAAAAAACGCTAGGGCGCAAACGCTTGAAAAATGGCAAAGAATGTGGAGCAATGCTAAATTCGGGTCGTGTACTAGGCTTGTTATCCCACAGATAAAACCATGGGCTACAAGACAACACGGGGAGGTTAGCTATTATATAACCCAGGCACTCAGCGGCCATGGTTCTTTTAAAGAATACACCTGCAACAGTGGCAGCATAGCAGACAATCTGTGCATATACTGTAGCTGCACAGATAGTATCCATCACACTATTTTTGAGTGCGACCGATGGGTCCCGGAAAGAGATACATGGATATACCAGACACGATCCGATCTGAAAGTGTCAACATTAGTTTATTTAACATAATGTTGAGATCGCCTACCGGCCGGCCCTACTCCGAGGACATGTTACAAACCGGTAAAGAGAAAGACGAAAGAACGAAACAAGACGTAGATAGAAATAAATTCTGAACCCCTAAACACTACCCCTGATAGGAATGGGGAATGTAGGAATGGACAAACACTTTGATACATATACAGCGACATCTTAAGGAAATGTTAATAGCGGTATCAAGATGCTCGTGATTCAGGGGGTCACTTGACAAGTTAACGTCTATCGTGCTTGCGACGTCCCCACGAAAAAGAAAAAAAGTCTTGTCTGTCTATTATTCTCTAGTCTATTATTCTATACGAACGAGTTTTTTATAGTATTTTTTCTGTTTTGCGCCCTTTTATGCCATTTCTAAATAAAAAAATCGCCGATACATATTGAGAAAATTGTATCGCACTCGGCGAGCCATAACCGCACGCATATGAGTGCTGTTATGAGTCCATTACAGACGCAAAATAGAAAAATACATATAGGTAAGCAGAGTTAAAGATCATCGTCGTTGTACAAACATTTATTGATTAAGTAATTTTTTAGATTAGTACGAAATAACTTATATGATGATTTTTCTTTTGAATGAATGGGTAAACTGTTGAAGATCTGAATTCCTATGTGCGATGGAGCTTTGGTACACAGTGTTAAATTGGAAAATGGTGTTTGTATCATATTCTTGTTTCTAGTGTTTATTACTTGTTTTTAGTTTCTACTTGTCTTGCCTATGTAATCTTGCATTTATTGTCTTGCCTGTCTACTCTTAACTAACTAATCTTGCATACATGTCCTCCTCGGTAGAGTAGAGGACAACGTACCCGCCTGTTGTCTTGTCTGTCTAGTCTTTTCTGTTTAGTTCTGTCTGCCTAGTAGTCTGGCCTTGTCTAGTCTTGTCCTATATAGCCTTGTATATGCAGTCCTGTCTCTCTAATCTGGACGATCAATGCAGTATTGTTTAACTTTTTCTCTTATTTAATGTTTTAAATGGCTGATGGTTGCAACTAGATTATCAAGATGTCAAAAGTTAAGAAACTGCGCATAGAAAATCATATTATCTAGGTTGATCGTGTATATTTATCGCGTATAAATTTGGTTTTTATTTTCTCGATTTGCGTTGGAGAGATAAGTTGGTCACAGAAAAAAAAAGTATTGATATCGAGAATTTGACCACGCGGTGTTCACATGTCGAGCTCGAACTTTTTTTCGAGGATACACGATTCCATTTAAATTAATAACAATTTTAATTATCTTATCTGAAAATTAAAAAAAAAACAAAACATTGATATCGACTTTTTATTTCAGTGGGTACAATTTGCTATATTTACGTTTTTCTATTTTGGTCGTAATCGGTATAAGTTTTGATTTGATGGAATGTTTGTTTATAGTCTCGATTGTTTTTTTTTTAAATTCCAGATAAGATGTAGATTTATTTTTAAAACTGTCTGCGTGATCCGGATATAAGCAGCTTTTATATTCAGTTTTTAGTCGAGTTCACATTTACTTATACCATCCAGCACATTTTTTAAACATGAATATATCAGCGGAATTACGTTTCATTTGCAATTCACAATCAACTTAAAAGAGTTTTTCCTTCAGAAAATTCGATTTAATAACTTTTCAGCCATCTCTATATATTTCTTGCTTTTTTTTGAAAATATAATAAACCTTTATTGGCATAATTTATAAATACTCATGCTATAAAATAATTCAACCCTGTAATATTTATTTTGAGTTCCCAATAACGCACTTGGATAGACCCATTGCTCCTTCCATTCTTTAACCTTTTCCAGCATTTCCAGCCCACTGCCGTCCTCACTCAGATACTGTTTCCATTTTTCCCTAATATTCTTTCCATTTCATTCTAACGACGTTTTCACACTCTTCAAACCAATGTTGCCACCTATCCTTCCCTTCTCCACACACCACACATCTTTTATAATAATCCTTCATCCAGTACTTACGTCCATATTCTTCGCATCCACAGCGAAATCTGGCTAGGATTGATTGTGAGTTTAAACTCCTTGGCGTTTTTAAATATTTCGGGAGGTCTCCATCTACTTGAATTACCTCATACTGTCTATGGTCTGTGCTCTTCGTTATGTTATTTTGCCGCTGCTGCAGATCGATTTCCATCAGCCTCGCCACTAGCCTTTCTTCTACTCGAAGCCCTTTCTCCCATTGGTTCTCCACCTCTATTATAGTTCTTATTGACAGACCCCCTCTATCAAACATATCCCTTTTTTTTCTTCCCTAATTGGTCTCTCTCTGAACATTTCTTCTAATAACCTCTCTGAACATTTCTCTAATAATTTTTTCCTCCAGCATTCCATTAACCTTCCGTTCATATCTTGCCTCCCTTCTACTTGCTTCTACTGACACCTTAAACGTATTAAGCTCCTGTAAGGCTATATAGGAAATAGTCGACCTGGCTAATTGCAGGGAATTTTTAAGAAACTGCAGCTGATTTCTTTCAATCCTTTCTTCCTCCTTCACTCCCCACACTTCTGCTCCATACATCAATGTACTCCGCAGTAATGCCTTCCATGTCATTTCTTTCACTCGGTAATTCGATTTAAACACTTTTCCCATGCTTTCCAGAACCTTTCTCCGCTACCCACGCTTTCTTCGCCACGTATTCAATGTGATCCTTGTTACTATATCCACTCCCAAACACATACCATAAGTACTTAAACTGATGCACTTGTTCTATGTCGCTTCCCTTCCATTCAAAACGCTCCTTTTTGCACCTTCCGTTTTTCCTAAATCGTATGCATTTGGTTTTCCCGACATTTACACTCAGTTCTCTTTTATGGAAGAATCTTTCCAGCCGTTTAATCATTTTTTAATCGTTTGCTGTATGGATATTAAATCGATGAGATACAAAAGTTAAATATTGCAGTTGAAGATCGGGCAGTGGAATAGATAATAACACCTCCATTTGTCCATTTATCAGAGACTAGTTGACTGTCTTTAAAACCTTCTCACCGTCTCACTAGTTGACTTACCTTCTCATGTTATGTTATCTTATGCTTCTGGACTGGAAAATTGCAAGCGGTCCAGAGGTGTTTTTGGACGAATTGAGAAGATCTAGAGGAAGAACAAGTCTAGGCGATATGATTGACACTATACAGCTGAGAGGACTAATGTACTGAGGCAGTGGCCTCCGTTCATGACTTATTCTCCAGCAGACTTTGCCAGCACCACTACATCGTCTGCATAGCCAAGGCTCCACACTTTTTTCCTCCCTACTACAACTCCTCCAGCTTGACCCTCCGCCTAAACTTTTTCTCCGCATACATGTTAAATAGTGCGGGGCTTAGTGGGTTGCCTTGCTTCAGACCCCTTCGTACCTTAAATTCCGCAGATCTACACTCATTTACTCTCACTTTACACCACGCCTCCCTCTACAATCGTTGTATACATTCTCTCAAATTCTTTGATACACCCTTTTGCTCCAAACATTCCCACAACATTCTCCGATTTACTGCATCATACGCTGCCTTTAAGTCCATGAACAGAGCTTTTCTTTCGGTTTTGCGACTTCTTGATCTACTATGCATCACAGTATTACTAGGTGTTCGATTGTTCCCCTTCCCCCCTTAAACGTTTCTCCAGTAGTTTTTCAAATATATTATATGACGTGTTCATAAATGTGATTCCCCTATAACTAATTCGTCTATGTCCCCATTTTTTAATTTGGAATCATCTCCCCCACCCTCCAACTTTTTGGCACGCTGGCCCGTCTGCCCCATATTTTATTAAATTCCTCTGTAACTCTGAAGACACTGCTGGTCCGCCAGTAGCCAGGCCTCGTTCGGTATTCCATCCGGTGCGGCTGCCTTTCCTTTCTTCAAGCTCTTTAATATAGTTGCTAAATCCTCTCGTGATAATTCCGTTTCTTGCCCCGTTTCGCCTTCAGAAATTTCGAGACCTTCCTCGCCCTCTTCTTGCCTACCTGGCTCTTCTTCTCCGGCGACATAACCCCCAATTAACTTGGCGAGGTAATGTTTCCAGTCATCTATGTGGAATTTATCCGTGCCTCTTTCCCTTTTCTCCCCATTTTTTCTCAGTACCTTCCATAGCCCTGCCTCAGTCCTAATGTGTTTTATTTCTTCCAATCGTTTCTTTTCCCAGTTCTCCTTCAAGATCTTCATATATGCGTCGTGGTATATTATAAAAGTATCCGACCTTTAGCCGGTAAAAAAAACTGGCATACCTGGAGCGTTGGAAACTTAATCACCCTCAAAGTAGTCTGCTTGGGACTCCACACACTTCTCCCAGCAGTGCCGCCATTGTTGGAAGCATTCCGAAAAAGCCTCTTTCGGAATCGACTTTAGCTCGGCTGTCGTTGCAGCCATAATATCCTCTCTTGTCTGAAATCGCGTTCCTTTCAATGGCCTCTTGACTTTGGGGAATAGCCAGAAGTCGCAGGGGGGCGAGAGTAAGGAGCCTGTCGAACCAGAGAAGTCTGGTTTTTCGCCAAAAAATTGTGAACCAAGTGCGAAGAATGTGCCGGAGCATTGTCGTGATGTAGTCGCCAATTTCCTGTTGACCTCTTGCCTCCTCTGATGACCTGACTCCAGTCACTTGCCCCGCACAGCATCACGTAGTCGACGTAGGACATAGGTACCCTATAGTACTCTTTGGTGATTGTTTGACCCTGTGGTGTGTACTCGTGGTGCACCATTTCGCGGGGGTCAAAGAAAGCAGTCAGCATCACTTTGACGTTGGTGCGCACTTAGCGGGCCTTCTTTGGTTTTGGTGACGTGGAATGCTTCCACTGTGACGACTGGGATTTGGTTTCCGGGTCGTACCCGTACACCCAGGACTCGTCACCAGTGATTATGGTGTTCATGAAGTCGGGGTCACTGTTTATGGAGTCCAGCATGTCCTGTGAGACTTCATCACGTACTTGCTTTTGCTCCGTCGTCAGCAGCTTCGGCACGAATTTAGGTAGTAGGTAGGCAAAAAGAGGGCGAGGAAGGTCTCGAAATTTCTGAAGGCGAAACGGGGAAAGAAACGGAATTATCACGAGAGGATTTAGCAACTATAATAAAGAGCTTGAAGAAAGGAAAGGCAGTCGCACCGGACGGAATACTTATCCATAGCCGACACTCTCTTCAAGGCCAAATCTTCGGTCACAATGGAATGCCCGAAAAAGTGGTAATGCGCACCTCTTCCGCAATTTCTCGGATAGTCACACGACGGTCCCGCATCACCACATCGTTGACTTGGGAATGACATGGTCATTTCGGCATGTTGATGGCTGACCAGAGCGTGGCTCGCTATCCACCGATGTGCAACCGTCTTTGAACCGGTTGTACCACTCCTTAATTTGTGTGATGCCCATGACATTGTCACCGAAAGCCGTCTGAATCTTCCGAATGGTTTCCACCTGGTTGTCGCCCAGTTTCTGGCAAAATTTGATGCTCCAGTCATTTTACTTGCATTGACAAACTGACGATAGCACTACGTCACTCGAACACTGCTCGACAGCATTTGACGCTATCTACAGGCGGGAAAATATTCACGCATGCGCACGAAGGTTCAAGGTCGGCTCATGCACGCTGGATTCAAATCCATCAAGTTTCAAAATAAAAAATAAGGTCGGATACTTTTCTAACAGAGTAGTACATTGAGCATAATTTTTCGTAACTTCCTCTTTACTACTCTTTCCCAATCTTTCCCATTTTTTTTAATAGTCTTCACTTGCTAGAGCCGTTCTTATTTAAATTTTTCTTTCGACGCACGGGCGGAGTACACAATACGCTTTCGCATCGAACTTCTCATTAACGCTTAATTGAAAATAACCTTCATCAGTCGAAACTTGAATTAGGCTAAGTGTTTAGATTTATATAACTTCATAAGTTATAATTTAGTAAGTAAGGAGTAAGTATGAATTACCACGTAGTAACTGTCGCAACCAGATTTTTGTGAACTTTATAAAGAGTAAATACTTATTAATTTTACATTAACCCTCTAAAGCACGGGCGGCGTTCAGAATACGGTTCTTAGGAAAATGTTTTAGACAACACTAAACAAAAAAAATGTGGAAAGACCTGATTAGACCGACAAGACAAGACAGAGAAGACTAGACAGACAAGACAAGACGGACAAGACTTGACAGGCAAGACTAGACAGGAAAGACTTTTATCTAATAAGATTTCTTTGTATAGTTTTAGTGTTTTTTATGTTAAAAAAATATCCAAACTGTACACATTACATAAACATTTGTATTTTTTTAGTGTTGCTGGCACAGTGGGAGCCATAGTAACATGTCCGCTGGAGGTAGTAAAGACTCGGCTACAATCATCGAGATCTGGCTTTCACGAGTTACCGCAGATAGCACAGGAGGCAAACAGTAAGACAACTTGTCGAACATTACAGAGGCGTAGGTTATGGACATCATCCCATCATCTCCGGCCTCAAGTTGTGGCTCTTTCAGGTTACGTAGCTCCATCCAGTCAAAGCATCGGATTGGTCCAATGTTTGAGGCATATAATTAAATACGAAGGACCCATGGCTTTATTCAAAGGTAAACATATCCTTCAATATTGTCGCTATCTGATGCTCCAAATGTTTTATCTAAAAACGTTTGTATTACCCAATTTACACGTGCATTGTTTACTGATAACAGAAATAATAAATCTATTTGTTTACATGATACGCTGGATTGTTATTGTTGTTTCTATGTAATTATTCCGGATTAGTGAATATTAATTTTATGTGGAATGGGAGTTGAATATTAAAGCTGAACGGACGAGTTCTCATGATTTTTTGTTTCAAACTCGCTACATGAATACTAATATTTAATGTTGGTAATTCGACTAAAAATAGATACTGTATTTAGTCTAAAAAGGAAATCTATTAGCATTCATTCATTTAATTTAATAACTTAACGTATTCGGCAGTATTAACAAGCAAATAATTGACATGCAAATGCAAATAGTCTTTATATTGATTGCTTAAATAGACAATATACTGAGGTAAAGTAATATACTGAGGATCAAATTTCTTGCGCTCACCTATTTTGCAGGTGTCCAGAAGATTTACATATACTGGGTGTCACATTTTTCTATCCCTCATCATATGTTTTAGTCATACTAGGGCTTCCAATCCCGCATGTCCTTACGGGATCTCTTTTGATAAAAGTTGTGTCTGTGAGTAGTAAATACTTCTTCTTCTTCTGATGCCGTCTTCTCATTGAAGGTTGGCGATCACCTTTCAGAATGCGTCTCTGTCTCTTGCCACATGGAACAGTTCTTCAACATTAATTCCTGTCCATTCTCTTATATTGCGGAGCCAGGATTTTTTCTTTCTTCCTATTTCCTTCTTCCCCTCTATTCTTCCCTGCATTATGTTTTGTAGCAGTATATATTTGTCGTTGCGCAGAATATGACCTATGTATGCTGTTTTACGTATCTTGATAATTTTTAATAGTTTTCTTTCATGTCCGATGCGCCATAGTACTTATATCTTCGTTCGTTATTCTATGTGTCCAGGGTATCTTTAGCATGCGCCTATATATCGAACGCTTAAAGCTTTTTGATAGTTTGGGCTTTTAAGGTTCAGGTTTCCACCCCGTACAGTAACACTGACCACACGTAGGACTTCATGAAACCTAGTCTAATTCGCAAGCACAAACTTCTATAACTTCTAAATATTTACTTCTAAAACCTTGAAGAGTATGCAATAAATGTCTTTCGAGCCATTTCAATCCTGATCTTGATTTCTTCATCTGGATCTAGTAGGTCATTAATGACTGTTCCAAGATATTTGTGTTTTTGAACCTGCTCCACTTACTTCCATTTAGTGTGTACAGGGTACATATTCGGGTTTTTACTTATTACTACGAATTTCGTTTTTTCTATGTTAATGGTAAGTCCTACTTCTTCGCACGCTTGGTTAACTCTCTCCAATAGTTGTAGCTCTTCTCCACTTTCCGCCATTATTGCAGTATCTTCCGCGAATCTAAGATTATTATTTAGTGCCCCTCCAATATTTACCCCTTCTCTCTTCCAGCGCCCTTCGAAACACAAACTGGCAGTACAAATTGAACAGTTGCGTAACACGGTATGCTTAAAGTTTTAAATATTTATTAGAAAATAAATAAATAATAAGTACAAAAATAAATATACTTTACATTTTAGAAGTGTTTTCGCAGGAAACACAAAGTGTCGTCAGCCAAAACTATTTCATATCTTGTTGGCAAGATAACCGGCAGCGGAGAACGCCCGCTCAGCTTCTACGCTTGTAGGCACGCAGACTTTAGGGCATTGTGTGCTAATGTTAAGTATGTACCTATCGTATGTACTTGTCCTGGTAGAGTGTAAACTTTGTTCTAGCTCTTTTTGCAATGTCTGAGCTCGATTACCGTATTCTCTTCCATGTTGGCAGCATCCTCAGCTTGACTCACAACAGAAAAGGATACTTTATTATCATAAGCTTCGACGGAGGATGGCGAATCAACCTTCATTTTCTGAATTAACTCCTTAAATACCCTTCGTTGTACTCAGCAAACATTGAACTCAGCAAACGTCAATACCGACCACAGATTACTCATGGCCAAGATAAGTATCAAGACAAAACTTACAAAACACCTAATTAAGCCAACTAATGATTCAAAAATAAGTATAGAAAGCATATGCGACGAGTCAACACAGCAACTTCACCAGAAGAGAGTCAGTGGAAAAATAAAAGCACACCCAGCGTGGAACGATCAAGATTTGAATCAAAACTGGACAACACTAAAACAAGACATCGAGGAAACGGCCAAAGAGGCCCTGGGGACGAGAACCACCAGAACAAAAACAAAGACCAGTAACACGCCGTGGTTCTGCCAAGAAGTCTAAATCCACGGAGAATAAAGCAGCATACCTTGAATATAAGAACAAACAAACAGAAAAAGCATTCCAAAACTTCAAGAACATACAAATTAAACGAAGAGCTTGGTAAGGAAAACCAAGGAAGAATATTGACAGCGCTTCACAAAATCAATAGAGTGAGATTTCTATGTATTGCAAAAAAAAATCTGGAGACTAATAAGGAGCTCACGCAGAGAAATAAATGAACTAACAGATAAGATCCGATACCAGCAGAATCATGGCACAAATACCTCACAGAGCTATACAAAGAAACGAGGAAACACAAACGACAGAACGCCGACGCACCGCTGATAAGAGTGGAAGAAGGAACCATCATCACAGGAACTGACGTTAACGGCTCGGGTCCGGACGGAATAAATAATGAACTCCTAAAGTATGGAGGCGACACCCTAGAACACGAAATAAAAATACTGAGCGAAAGCAAAATCCCAGACGAGTGGAGAATAAGCACATCGAAATTACTGTTTAAAAAGGAACATAAAACCGACCCGGCCTACTACGTAGCCATCAACCTCTTAAGCAGCACCTTGAAACTGCTGACTAAGATCAATACATCGACACAATTAGCCGAAAAACAGCAAGGCTTTAGATCTAGATAAGGTCTAGATAAGGTAAGGTCCTGCAACGATGCCGTATTCGCAGTAGGGTTTTTCGGGTCCAATTAGTCCGAGAGTACAAGGGTAAATACCCGGTACCCGATACCAGATCTAAGACTCGACGAGTCTCGGGTCTTGAAAGTTTCGCATTGTCTAGTACGCCGCGTCGTAAAAAAGATCGACGATTTAGCATTACACTTGATGAATCTACGAGTATGAAACTTCGAAAATATCTAAATATTAATTTGCATGGAATTGACTCTGGGTTTTGACTCAAGTGGACTGGGAATTGACTCAAATGTATAATCTGGGTTTATTGAGAATTTTTAACTCATGTGCTGCTATACAATTAGTCGAAAAAGTAGAACAACACTTAAACACATTTAATATAAATATAAAAAATCATATAGTTAATAAACATATAAGCGACGGTGCAAGTGCAATGATGAAATTTGGACGAGGATCTTTTAGTCTTTATAATTTATGTTTGAGTCACGCTATACACTTATCTATTTGTGATATAGTATATAAAAAGAAAAATATTACCGGCATGCAAGATGAAGATGCCCATGGTCTAGGTCAGGGATGGCGAAACTTTTTGAGTAGTGGGTCCAAAATAAAAATTTTATTCATTATATTTTTCGTACAAGCTCGTGGGTCACCAGGCCAGTGGCATCACTTGGAAAAGAGGAGGGAGGTCAAAGACTACTTTTTTTGTTCTGACTTTTAAAGGCTTTTGCAAAATTCAAGTTTCCTTCTTGTTTTACAACTTCCACATTAGAAGTGATGAGCAAAAAATAAAAGTCCAAATATGTATATCAATGAATAAGTCCTTAAAATTTTCTGATGTATTATACAATGAAATCCAATTAGAGGATGTGCAATATTTTGCTTAAGATATTGAATAAAAGCAATGTTTTTCCCCATCATATTAGGTGCATCGTCTGTTATAACAGAAACTATTTTCTGTAGGTCAATATTCATTTCTTTAAATGCAATATCAAATTTAAAAATATCAAAACCGGCACACTTCCCTTCCAACGTTAATATTTTCAATAGCTATCGAGCAAATATCGAGCAGAAATTGCTAATTGTACATATTGTATACAATTTAAGTCGTTATGTTATACGATAAAATATCTCTCATACGCTTCATAATCAAGTCTTTGTCTTTAAAATCTGGAAATAAAGTAGCATACATTCTAAAAGTGCTTGTTTCATATATCTCTTTCTGAATGATGTTTCTCGTGGCAAATAATGCAATGGGCATCTTGAAAACTAGCGCAGCTGTAATTCTAGTTTTTGGAACCAAAAACGCTTTTAAAACACAAAAAGATCATTTTTTTCTTTTGTGAAAAATATGTTTTTCTTTCTTTATCTATTGAAAAGGCAAGATTAGAATGCAACTTTTCAAAATGTCTTTTTACATTATATATACGTTAAGTAACTTTTTCGTTACAAATTACACACACAGACTTTTTATTCTCTTCAATCACAAAATATCTATCAAACCATTCTGTTTGGTGTGATCTGGGATTTGTATCGTTTGTTTTTCTTTTTTTAACTACAGCCATATTACAAGGTTACAACTAAAATAGTAGTTTATGATACAAGTGTGGGAAGAAGGGCTTTTGTGCATGAGTTGAGAAGTTTAATCAAAGTAAAAATAGTAGTAAAAATAATAAAAATGAATTCAATTTTAATATTCGACAGAAAAATTATTTTCACTACGTCTGTTGTTTGTTGTTTAGTGCTGCGAATTGTTGCTATAGTAACAACAAACAGAAATGGTTTAATAATTAAACTCTATTTGATTTACTTTGGACTTTTACGCATGAATTGCATACCTGCATCCTTCAGATACAATAATTTTCTTATTAATGTGTTAATTTTGGTATGCGAGGACATATTTAAAATACAATGATTTTAGAAGAAATTTCTTATTGATATATTTAATATTCATCCCTTTGTGCTTGAGAAAATTTAATATGTGTTGCGGTATTGAACATTTCTAAAAGTTCTAAAATCAAGGACTGGGTCACTTAAAAAGCCTGTTTGGGTCAATGTCTGACCCGCGGGTCATAGGTTCGCCATCTCTGGTCTAGGTGGTATGAAATTATTATTGTGACGAGAGCGTCTATTATGTCGAAGTGTACGGATAAGTTGAATTAACTTTAGACAATTTAGATGGGAATTCATCCACTTGCCTTCCGCTCTTATCCTCCTGTGGAGTTTTGTTTTTATTTTTTTTTGTTTTTATTTACCATAACATTCTCCAAATCCCTTGTTTATCTAAATCCCACTTAACTTAATCCTCAAGTTCGTACAGTTTCGCTAGCTTTACCATATGCGTGAACATGAACAATCCTTTCGTGTTTTAGTTAAAATTGCGTGACGGATTAGACCCGGACCCTAAAAATAATCGTCGGCTCGAGTCGGACTCGCCGAGTCGAAAAAGACCGGGTATTCCCAAATCCTAATTCGCAGTAATGCAGATAGTCGAAAAGTCGATAGAATATAACCGGCCCGCTTATATATGTTTTGTAACCTAGAGAAAGCCTTTGATAGAGTGCAGCTCGGGGATGTCATAGATATATTGCATAAAAGGCAAATACCCTACGATCTGATAAAACTAATAGATCACATATATTCATCGAACTCACAATCAGTACGAGCAAGGGTTAATAACGTAAATATTGTTAATAAAGTAAATACTTACCAGTAGAACAGGGCGTAACTCCTTGGGCCCAACACTGTTTAATATAATTTTTGACGAAATTATAAAAAAACCAGCTAAGGTAAAGGTTACCCAATGGGCACTAAAGACATTTCAATGATCTGCTGCGCAGACGATGCAGCGTTCATCGCCGACAGTGAGGACAACCTCCAAAAACTGCTACACACGTTTAATCAGACAGACAAACAATTAAACATGGCAATATCAACACATAAAACGAAATGCATGACAACATCAAAGGTCCCAATACGATGTAAATTAGAGGTAGACGGCCAAGTCATTCAACAAGTAATGAAATTCAACACCTGTGGGTCGAGATATCGGCTTTTGGGAATATAGAAGCAGGCGTCAGGCTACAAGCCATGAAAGCATCAAGAATTGCTGGGTGCCTAAACGGGATCATTTTTAAAAACAGATACCTAAACAGGCCTGCCTATAATGAGAGAAAGAATGAAGAAGAATTTCTCTTCGAATTACACTTTTTAGTAGCAAACTAAACGTTTCATCAACAACTGGATTTTGTAACAAATTAGAACTGCCTTCATGTTTGTACGTTTTCTGTTATACGTCGTCGTATAGAATATGCTAACCCGTTGTCCAGTTTTGATTCAGATCTTGATCGTTCCTCACGGTAAATCCGATAAAGGTAAAGTTGTTGTGTTGACTCGTCGCATATGCTTTCTATACTTATTTTTGATTCATTAGTTGGCTTAATTAGGTGTTTTGTAAGTTTTGTCTTGATACTTATCTTGGCCATGAGTAAGCTGTGGTCGGTATTGACGTTTGCTGAGTTCAATGTTTACTGAGTTTAACGGAGGGAAATTAAGGAGTTAATCTAGAAAATGAAGTTTGGTTCGCCATCCTCCGTCGAAGCTTATGATAATGAAGTGTCCCTTCATTAGCTGTGGATGAAAAGAATGTTCAGAGTCAAGCTGAGTTACTATTTTCTTCTAATTTTGTAATCATAAACTTGTAGTAGTTTTCGCCTTCAGAAGGCTAGCATCTTGACGCATCATCAACAGGCAACTTTACTGGTTTAAACAACCGTTTCAAGTCAGAAAGTGATTCCAGTTCATGATCTGAAAAGCAGAAGTCATTTGGCAAGAACAGCCATTATGTTTGTTCGTCTTTTCAATCAAAATTTGTTCCAAGGCCAATATCAATAAGAGTTTTAGCAACACATAATTTTAATCAATTAAAAGATTCATTCATGCTCCAATCTAGTCTGTAATATCTAATCAAACTGTTCCATCTAGTCTGCAATCTCTTATCAACTCAATTTTCCTTCCGAATTCCTTCTGTACGTAATCCTGTAGTTTGTAATTTTTAGTAGGTGAGCCTTTAAACAAAATTAGACTTTCTGTACCTTTCTGATTACTTCTCTAAAATTTGCATATAACTCAATTTTTTGATTGGAGGATAGTGATAGTCACACAAGAAAACCTTCATGTTGTTCGTTCTCCGAAATCGTCTCCTCTTCAACTTCCTCCTTCTGGTCCTTCACAAATCACAGATTCCGTCTGAATTTTCGGACGGAGATTTTTATTATCGTATATAACATCTAATATATCCAACTGCAAGCCATGAGCATAACAGACTTGATGAAAAGGCACAATTAGGTTACCAACCTGCACCATTACCGCCGCACCGTCTGTTGTTACGCGACGATATCTTCATCTAAATCGAGATCGTATTCATTTAGCTTCTTTAATAGCTCAATACATATTACAGCTGGCATACAAGTCAAAGATTCCAGAACTAATTACGGTAATTGGTAAATTTGTTTTTTTGCCTGATTCCCGTGCTCGTTTGGATTGACTGTGTGAGTTTGTTTTTTAGTTGTATCTTTGTTGAGTTTGCAGTATTTAGTAACTTTATTACTCAGGTGCAGGTAGCGAAGTACAACATGAAAATCTCCACCAAGAAAACAAAAAGCATGACAATAAGCAAAGAACCCACGAGATGCAAGATTGTAATCAACGATGAATTATTGAGCAAGTGATGTCATTCGATTTTCTAGCAATTCGACTATCCAGTTGGGGAAACCTGCAACAAGACATGAAACACCAAGCAAGCAAAGCTGCAAAGATATCAGGATCCTTGCGCCACGCTATATGGAAGAACAATATGCTATCAATACCTAGAAAAACTAAACTAAATAACGTAAAATTGTGAATGTCAATGTTCATGTACCTCCGACGTTAGACAAAAGCAGTAGTCGTTGAGTTCTCGTACAATTTTCATTCAGTGAATTCTCGTATGATTTTCATTTTAATGGCGCTACCGTAGTTCATGATCATCATTCGATTAGTGTTTGAAGAAGTAGGGAGTACATGTCCTTTACTCTTAAAACGTTATCGAAAATCCGCTGATGTCATAACAACGCTTAAGGCCCATCTTTTGCCGCCACACAGGCTACTCTTTGTTCCATCAAAAAGGTCCCCGTAATAATTTTCAATCCCGCAAATCCCGCGGAATTTCACACTCTAATCCCACAGTGAGCGGGACTGAAATCATTCGTGATCTCGGTATTTCGGGATCTCGGTACACCGAGATTGGAAGCCCTAAGCCACACGTTTATCATATAGTCAGAAACATAAAATATTTAGTTTGGAAATTAATAATTTTTAATTAGTTTTCGAAATATCGATTTATTATTGAAATTTCAAGATTCTGCATTTCAGATTTATTTTTGGAAAATACGAAATATTTGGAACTTTTCCTGCTCTATGTGTTTATGTTTATTTCACTGTTCCGTGTGATTTATGCGATTTAGTTTTACGCAAGACGGCCCATTAATTGAGCTTCACGTTTATAAATAGTTTTTTTTTTATAAATTGTACAACACGCATAGTAAACTCCACGTATTTCCAGAAGCAATATAATATTTTTAAATTTTAAATAAAACAAAACAAAAATCCAGCAATATTTCCGTATATTCTTCTCCGGAGGATCGTTCTAGTCAGTCTGGGGTAGTTCCCTGTATTAAAGGATTGATAAAAAATGGGATTGAATGAAATTGATAAAGGATTGATGAAACTAAAATTATTTACCAAAACCTACTTAATAGACTCATCATGTCATCATCAGCATCATTCAAGCTTTATACGTAGTCTGTTAGAAATGTATCCGACCTTATTTTTTATTTTGAAAACCTGATGGATTTGAATCAAGCGCGCTTGCATGAGCCGATCTTGAACCTTCGTACGCATGCGTACATTTTTTCCCGCCTGTAGATAGCGTCAGTTGCTGTCGAGCAGTGTTCGAGTGACGTAGGGTGTAGTGCTCTCGTCGGTTTTTCAATGCAAGTAAAATGACGACAAGTGAAATGAGGGATGTCCTACGTCGCCTACGTGATGCTGTGCGATGCAAACGACTAGAGTTGTGGTCATCAGGAAATTGGCGACTCCATCACGACAATGCTCCAGCACATTCTTCGCACTTGGTTCACATTTTTTTGGCCAGACTCCTCTGATTCGACAGGCTCCTTTAATTAGAAGTGATGTTGGAATAAATATTGAAAGAAAATTTCGAGATATGAGGATATAATGAGGACGCCTCAGTAGAAGAGTTATGTAAAAGTTAAAAATAGAACGTTAAACAAGGCATCAATCATATCCTGTAAAAAAAGAAAGAATTGGATAAATGACGAGATTTTGCAACTGATGAAAAAAATATATAAAACTAACACCTAATTAGTCGGCCTCGTGGTCTAGAGTTAGAGCAGAGCGTTAACTAACAAATCTGGAGATCCCGAGTTTTATCCGGGATGCGAGTGTCGGCCGCATTTGTACCAGAAGACATGTATATTTAACGCGTATTTTTATAACATCTAGGTTTCTGGGCCTATAAGGGAAAAATGTGGGCAAAATTCAATAGGCCACTTGGCCGCAGTGTTTGAAGGGTTAATAACCAGGTATCTACTGGACCAACTTTTAGAAGAAAAAAAACTAATTAAGAGGGGCTAAAGGGAAATGGTATTCTCAAGAATACACAGACAACGAGGAATAGTGGAAAATCACGACACATTCTATCTTCTTAAAAAATCTCTTCAATCTTAGATAAAAGTCAACCAAACATATAAAACCTTTTAGAAAAGTTTTGTGAACACGCAATCCAAAGACTGACAACATATTTATGTGACAGACTTAAAATTAGTGATTTATCGTAATAAGCCATGCAGCAATAAATACATATTGTAAATAGGAAAATTCACACATTGCATTTGCACTAACATGAGCAATTACGATGTTTTACTAAAAAATAACCTTATTTTAGGATTTCAATTAGCTTCCGAACAATAAGTACTAATTAAATGTTAATAAAACAAAATTATTCTTAAAATTTGCGTAGTCTGATTATTATTTATATAATCGATATAATAGATTTAACCTGTTTATATAATCGGTTTTTAGGTTAAATCTGTTTATTCAATTTTGACTTATAAAGTCATGTTTATTCACTAGAGCAATAAAAATTTCACTAGTGCAATACATTTTTTTATTCCACTAGTGCATTAAAAGTATCCATGGCAACTAGGGATTGCAATCCGTAAAATCGGATGCGGTAATCCGGTGATCCGGCATCACAAAACGTTAACCGGATCCGGTACCAATATACCGGATCCGGTGATGATAATTTTTGGTACAATAATCGGGCTGTTGTATGAGTAGGTACTTTAAATGTGTGGTGCGCATAGCGCCACATGGTTTTTTCAAAACCAAAATTGATTTTGTGGTAAATAATGTATTTTTAAAACAATTACCGTATTTGTAGGTGTATAACGCGAACCTTTTTACAAAAAAAAATTGCCTCTAAAACATAGGTCCGCGTTATAGGCGTACAAAAAGTAGGTTGAATTTTAGGGTGCGCGTTATGCACCGGAAAATACCGTATTTATAGTAAGTTGATTAATCCAAATAGTTATAAACTCATTTTTGTGATAATTGTGCCATTCATTAGACAGATTCATCATGATGTCTGTCATAAATATATGAATAAGACTTCTTAGCATGCTCAAATACCTACTTGTAGTGATCTCAGTAGATTAAGCAAATTTTATTATGTTAGATTTAATTCTATCGATCCGGCCGGATCTGACCGGATCGGTGAAAATTCGGCCGGATCCGCCCGGATTGAAAATGTTAAACTTCAAATGTTAACAATTATGACATTTTAAGTCTCTCTCTGCTGCTGTAATTCCTTTCTCTCTTCTTTCCAGGGCGTACCTTTCCTTCTGCGTTTTTCCTGAAATCCACGGACTTCCTTCAGGGTGCGTCTCACAAACTATCTGTTTTGGAGATCTGTTATTACCAGTTTTTTAATATCCTTCTCGGTTTCTGTCAACCAAGTGGTACGGACCTTCTTGTTTTGCCAGAAGATGAACAGACGGTTGGTTAGTCGGTTTGGAGGCAATCTTGCAACGTGACCATAGAAAGCTACCCTTCTTTTCCTTGCACAGTCAGAGAGTATCTAAATATGTTCGTAGAGCTTAGAGTTATGCCGCCTTCGAAATTCCCCATCTTCATTTACCGGGCCTAGGATCTTCCTGAGGATTCTCCTCTCTCTGATTTCCAACTTCTCTTTTAGACCTCTTCGGTTCAAGGAAAGACACTCCATGGAATACAGGGCTTCTGGTCGTAAGACCTGATGTGTTGTGCTTAAGTTTTAGATTGCGTGACAGGCATTTCAAATTGTAAGTGTTATTATTCAGTCGATAGGCTAGTTCCAACTTGTTGACTCTCTTGGATACTAAAGTTGATTAATCCCAAGTTTTAAACAAAATTTTGACGTACGAATGAACAATTTTATCGTTGTCATGGCAACAACATAAGCATAGCCGGACGACTTGCCTCTCGTAAAAAATCCACGGAAAATTGAACTTTTCTTTAAATATAACAAAGCAAAATTTAATAAAAGTTTTTATTACACTCGCGGATAAGATGAAGGTTTAACTCGCGAATTCGAGGATTTAACTATCCGCTCATTAAACCTTAAATTTATCCACGTGTATAATAAATAACTATTATATAATAACCTGGTTGCCAGGTTAAACCTGTTTATATACTCCGTTGTTGGGTTAAAGAAAATAAGCCGTTTTTAATTAGAAAATAACTCAATTATTAAAATAACCGATTATTTATTTATGGCGCAAAATAAACTGAATCCTAAGAGTAATTGTTCATAGAAAAATACAACAAATGCAGTTTTTTTGGCAGTCTACATTGAAAAGATTAATTAGAACGCGATTTGATCAATAACATCAAAATAATATTTTTAATTTTGTTTATTTCAACTACAAAACTTTGATTAATGTGCATCTTTTATCGAATCTTTAATAATTTTTTTAAAATCTATTTTATCCAAACTAGACAGACACGAACAGTTTCGATTAGTTTTCCAAACATTTTTTCAACTGGGGATCAATAAAATTTCTTACGAGTCGATCTAGACACGCGTGCTACGTATTTTTCATTTAACCCCGTTGTGATAACTTAGCCAACAATAATTTCAGTTCATTTTTTATTAATTAGTGAAGAAATATCGCATAGTATTGAATGAAAATTACAGATACTTTAAGAAACACGTGCTTTCTTAAACTCTTTATCAGCTAAAACCTTCATATATCAGTATCAAATTTAATTAAATTAAGTAGTTCCTGAACAAAAGAATATCTTTGGATTTTCTCTTGGACTCATGAACAGGTACGAAGGAAGTCTAAAATCAGACAATGAAGAAAACAATGTGTTAATGACTTGCAAGAAAAACATGTTGAATGTCAGATTGTTAGATAGATTGATATACATTGCTCAAAACAATTAACGGATCACTAATTTGTGCCTCCACAAAATTCCGAAGGGAAGTTACATGCCAGTAAAATTAAGAACATTTTAAAGACGGTCTATTTAATTTTAATAAAGTCGGAACACTGCCTGAACATATAAATATATTCAACCTTTCCGGAACTCTATAACACTAATGAGTCTTTTTAGGACTACCAAAAACAAATCTCGTGTGAAATTTGTCAGTTTAGCGTATGAGATTAGCGTTAAGATTTCCTGGAATTCAACTTTCGGTACATAGGTCTGTTCTACTGTCGATAGTAATCCCATCCCAAACCATAACTGAACCACCTCCAACTCTTTCGACTTCCTGGCCAGTAACAGCTGCGCAGCGTTGTCCTGGGCGTTTGTAAACACGTACTCGGCTTGATTCATCCGTGAAGAGCACATACTTCCATAGTCGAAGTTACCATGCGACATGTTCAGCAAAATTAATCGTTGCTACTCCGTGGCGTCGTATCAAAGAGGGTTTTCGGACGGGTCGTCTTGCCCTCAAATTTGATTCCCTCAATCTATTCCTAATTGACTGGTCTGATACAGTGACCCCATGCGTCGTCCTGAGGGAAATTAAGAGGTCTTAAAAACTCTATTGCGAAGACTCGAAATCAGTAAAAACCGGTCTTTGAGACTTTGAGTTGTTTTAGTTTTGCGACCTTGCCTGCGCCTGATATATTGATCTGTGTGCAAGTACCTGTTCCACAATCGCTGAATAACAGACAGGCTTACGTTGAAGTTTCTTGAAACTTGTCGAAGGCTTTCGCCATTTTTAATTATTTGGTGACGGGGTAGTGTGTGGAGAAAAGAAAAATAACAAACCCGGAGACGATGTAACTTTTTATTGCGCGTCACGTGACGCGTGCCGGTTTTGATGCGAGTTGTGGAAGTTGTCTCTGATGTTCTGCTGGAAGTTGTGTTCACTGATGTTCTACTGGAAGTTGTGTCTGGATGTTGTTTCGAAGTTGTCTCTCGAAGTTGTTTCTCAAAACTGTCCTTTTTGTCACTCCCGTCCCGTCCTTTTATCCCTCGGTCAAACGCATCTTCTCTCTGGTAACTTTGGTGGGAGAGGTTTTCCGTTGTCCCGATTGGTTGTTCGTTCTTCCCTCCTATTGGTGCTGACGCCAAGTAAGAGGGAGGAAATATCGGTATTGTTTGATCGGCTCCAGCCCGCTCATAAAAACGGTCTGGGCCATAAAACGATTAAGAAAAACCCGAACCTATCGGCTTTGTTTGATCAGCTCCAGCCCGCTTATAAAACGGTCTGGGCCATAAAACGGTTTAGGAAAAACCCGAACCTGTGCAACTCATCTTGTCAATAATGAGTCCCTACAATTAATTCTATAGCACGAAAAACTTACACGAAAAACTTAACGTACGAAAAACACTTCGTTGAGATGCGTAATTTTCAATTAACTTAAGTCAAACTGTCAGTTGCAAACATTTTCGTCTGTATAAGATCTGAGCAAGGCATTCCTAGCTTTTTGAATCAAATTTGGGATACATTATTTCACTTTAGTTTTGGTCGTTCTTGTTAATTATTACGGATACTCGGAAGTATGCGATACTGATAATTCCCTATGTGTCAATTAAAACAATTAATTAGATCGTCTTTTAGAAGTCCTTAATTTTGTTTGCTATAATTTGTCGTTTGAATTTTATGGAGGTACAAATTAGTGACCTAGACGCGTTAAAACACGTAAAACCTTTTACTTGTGAAAAATTGTGTAAACACATAGTCCAAAGACTAACTAACTTATCAATGAAGACTGTTGGTGAATTATAGTAATTAGCAATCGATATTATGTAAATAAAACATTTGATTCTATTTGCACCAACCAGAATAATTGAGACGCTTTAGTAACAAACAAAACATTTTCAAAATTAGCAAAGTCCATGGTTTTTCAACAAAACTCATACAAAATTTAATCAATTACAAACGGCTCTACAATGGCTCAAATACATCCGAAAATCTTAAATTCAGATAAAACATATTTTTTACATTAAAACATATCACCTTGACATATTTTGGCAAAACAATCGAGCAAATCTCAAGCGTCCTTGAAAGCAAAATCTTTAAGTAGCATTTAAACCCTCCTCAAAGTTATCCCACTAAAGCCAAAATCAGCACCCTCAAAAAATCCGGCGTATATGAAATTCATTGTTCCGAATGCAGTAGCGCGTGTACGTAGGTCAGACAGGACAAAGTTTCTCAACTATGTTTTCAGTACATTCTCGCACTTAGGATGGATTGCCGAAAATGCGGCAAAAAGTCACTTGAAACATCTAATATCTTTCTAAGTACCTAAAGCTATAAAACAATCTAATATTGAGGCGTTATGTGGATAACAATGGAAGTTAAACGTAATAAAACCTGATTTGTACTGCTGGCGCGCCTGCTTTACCTTGAGACGGCGCCAGGTTCACGTAATTCAGTTCAGGCGTGCAGTGCAGTGCAATGGCTACTCCGCAACAAAAAGCGCAGTGTGATTTGGCTTGTGCAAACTGAATCTGTCATAGCAGTGCTACGTAATTTTAGAAGTTAGTATGTTGTTGAACATCCTACTTTTTTATTTCTGGGAAGGTGGATAGGCAGAACTGGCCCAATCTATTGGCCACCACAAAGCCCGGAATTAACCCCATTCAACTTTTTCTTTTGGGGCCACATAAAAAATGTTGTCTATAGTGAAAAGATCCGAGATATCAATCATTTACGCGAAAGCATCGTCGCGGCGATTGGTTACACATGATATGTTGGTGAATACGTAGCGAGAAGTGGAATATCGTCTTAACGTGTGGAGGGCAACAAATGGATCCCATGTTGAAGTGCATTAATGTTAAAACAAAACTTGAAATTACTCTCTTTTATTGTATGTACTCGTTGATGTAGTTTTTCATTAATTTCAACATTAAATTTATACTTAAAACTACTTGAGTACTTTTTCAAACACACTGGACATACATATGAGGGCGAACTCGACAAATGGTAGTTTCGAGAAAAACGCATTTGAATTTTTTTTATCCATTGCGGATAAAGGGCGAACCCAGCAAAGACTGATGTCGATATTGATGAACTTATGACGAACTTAACATGAAACCTATACCTGCGGATTCTCGAGAGGGTTCTTATCCCATCCGTGAAAAAAAATAAATTGGCCCAATGTTGAGTTCGCCCTTCGTATTCGCAACAGCTCATATACAAGATCTGCCTGCGCATACATTGAAATGATGCCATGCTGCTACTAAAAGCTATATTTGAAAGTGTTTTTTAATTTTTTTGTGCATGGTTGCCAAGGGTAGACAGAGCAGATTAGACAGACAAAATTATACAAGACAAACTAGACAGAAAAATCTTCATATATAAGACTAGACAGTTCTCCTCGGTAGCGTACTGGACAAAATACCCGTCTGACAAGCGAGAGACCGAGGTTCGATTTCCCGCCGAGTAGGCATTTTCAACCAGGCCGGCACTAACCGTCCGGGCTGCCCACCCTGAAGGAATGCGAAATACGCGATACTGGGGTGATGAACTAAAAGCTTAGTGGAAAAGTGGTTTAGTGAGAGGTTCCCCCAAACCATAATAAAAAAAAGACAGACTAGACAGGCAAGACTTTCTTTACGGGGCGTAGTAAGCACCGTAAAGTTAACTTAACAAGTGGACCCCCTGAGCTTCCCGAGCATCTTGTAACTGCTTCTCGTACAACCTAAAGATGTCGTTGTTTTTTTTGTCGCCCTTACGTCCCACTTCCACCTTTGATGATTACGGGTTCAGGTACCAACATTTTTTTCTTATTTTCGGCTAGAAGCCTTTTCCAATTGTCCTTTTCTTTCATGGACATGATAACTGTTATAATATTGGTCCTTGCAGTCCACGCATCTTCACTTGTAATCATTAGATCGATTAGGCTTGTTTGGTCTAGTGCATTATTTGTTTTGTTTTTCCATGTATCTCGCTCCGCTAGCCACCTTTGGCATTCATACACGGTATGCTGTACGCTGTCTGCGAGACCACAGTATTCACCGAAGCTGTTATTTGCCATTCCGATGCTATACGTGGTCTGTGAGAAAAGTATCCGACCTTATTTTTTATTTTGAAAACCTGATGGATTTGAATCAAGCTCGCTTGCATGACCCGACCTTGAACCTTCGTGCGCATACGTGATTTTTTCCCCGCCTGTAGATAGCGTCAGTTACTATCGAGCAGTGTTCGAGTGACGTAGTGTGTAGTACTCTACAAGTAAAATCACCAAAGAGTACTATAGGGATGTCCTACGTCGCCTACGTGAGGCTGTGCGGCACAAGCGACTGGAGTTGTGGTCATCAGGAAATTGGCGACTCCATCACGAAAATGCTCCAACACATTCTACTCACTTGGTTCACAATTTTTTGACAAGAACCCAGACTCCTCTGGTTCGACAGGCTCCTTACTCTCCTTATATGGCCCCCTACGACTTCTGGCTATTCCACAAAGTCAATAGGCTATTGAAAGGAACGCGATTGCAGACAAGAGAGGACATTATGGCTGCAACGACAGCCGAGCTAAAGTCTATTCCGAAAGAGGCTTTTTTGGAATGCTTACAACAATGGCGGCACCGCTGGGAGAAGTGTGTAGAGACCCAAGGATAGTACTTTGAGGGTGATTAGGTTTCCAACGCTCCAGGTATGCCATCGGATACTTTTCTAACAGACCACGTACAGCTAATCCCTGAAGCATCCGTGTCTGCTTAATACTTGGATGAGGAAAGTAGGAAAGTTGGTCTCCCCGTGTCCTCGTGTTGCCCATCGCTCAACGTCAGAGGTTAGGTTTCTCGTCGATTATCCCTTAGTTGTTAAATCCCATCTGCTTTGCCATTCTTCGTACACCGTGCTCTGGTGGCTCTCTTCCTGTCGCTCTCTGTACCATCGCTGCTCATTTATTTCTCATTGAAAAGTCCATCTCTTTCACGCAACACTAGTTCTATTGATAGTATATTTGCGATCATAAGGGTAACATCAAGTGAGACGGTCCGGTATGTATTACACACTTGCAACGCCATTTTTCGATGGATAGAAAATAGCTTTTGTCAAATCGTTTGCTTTCCCATAGCAGTTGCCCTGCGTAGAGCATGTTATAATAACATTGAAGCCATTGTAAATTTCGTCATGCTCTACGCAGTTCCGATCTGGGCAACTGCTATGGAGAAGCAAACAAATAGATACGAGTTATCATATATGCAATGAAACACAAGACAGACAATATCCTGCGTGGAATTAGCAAAGGAAGTAGTTGTTTCAACATCGATTTGTTTTGCAGTCTTAAAAAGTCTTAATACTGTATATTTACTATTTTACATCTAGTCTGGTATGCCTAAGATTAATCTGTGTCTCTAGTCTTGTATGTCTAAGATTGTCTGTCTAGTCTTGTCTGTTTGGTCTTGTCTGTCTAGTGTATTCCTTCTAGTCTTGCCTGTTTATTATTGTCGGTATATTTTTTTGTCTGGTCTTTTTAGTCTTAACAATCTTGTTTTGTCTGTCTAATCTTGTCTGTCGGATCTTGTATGTCTAGTCTTGCCTATCTAGTTTGAATAAAACAGTTATTCAAACTAGGTAGGCAAAACTAGACATACAAGACCAGACAGACAAGACCAGACAGACAAGATTAGACAGACAAGGCAAGATTGTTAAGACTAAAAAGACCAGACAACAAAAATATACCGACAATAATAAACAGGCAAGACTAGACGGAATACACTAGACAGACAAGACTAGACAGACAATCTTAGACATACAAGACTAGAGACAAGATTAATCTAAGCCATACCAGACTGGATGGAAAATAGTAAATATTCAGTACTAGACTAGACATATAAGAGTACACATTGAAGATTAAATACATTTTTGCCTACTTTAAATCATGACGTTCCTGTTCAAAGAAATTTGTTGATTTCAAAAATACTTATATCAAAAAATACACGCATCCCACGTTGTACACGGTTCCGTTGTTGTACTTTCTCGCTGTTACACGGCTAAAAAGCCGTCATGATGAACGTCATGATTTAAAGTAGGCAAAAATGTATTTAATCTTCAATGTGTACTCTTATATGTCTAGTCTAGTACTGAATATTTACTATTTTCCATCTAGTCTGGTATGGCTTAGATTAATCTTGTCTCTAGTCTTGTATGTCTAAGATTGTCTGTCTAGTCTTGTCTGTCTAGTGTATTCCGTCTAGTCTTGCCTGTTTATTATTGTCGGTATATTTTTGTTAGTATATATTTTTGTTAGTCGGTTTATTATTGTTAGTATATATTGCAACTTGGGCGTTGGTTGTCAATTGGACACGAGAGCGAAATTGGGCACATTCGTTTGAGAGGACAATTAATAATATCGCCCGTGTTGTAAACAATATTTATTACTCATGCGAGGGGATGTATGTTACAAGTTTAGGATCCAGGTGCCATCCAAAAAAAATAGAATCATAAATGATTTTTTTATAATTTGAGCTAACTATATTGAATATTTTCGTGCGTTACCCTAGTTATGTGATAATACAACCAAAAGTGGCATTTCTCCTACTAAAGAACGTGCGCCAAGATAGTACTTTTAATGCATGAGTTTTAAAAAATATAATTAATGAACGATTCTAAGTTTGAACCGCAAATTTCGCATGGTCTATAAAGAAAATATTGTCACAATTATATTGAGGTTTTGGCAGTCTATACTGTGTAAATTGGCCAAACCACATCGACCAATTCATACTAACCATCTTAAAAAAAGCAAGTAATATAAATACATTATGTTTTTACAACCTATTTCTAAAACAATGTTTTCAAAATGTTGCCTTTCACATTTCCAAATTCATCATAGACAAACAAAGTCTGAACTGGACGTGTTATTTTTTGAAACGCAGTTTGTGACTACATTTTTCTGCCGGCTTTTCACACTTAGTGCACAATCGTAGGTGGAGCTTCCACTTCCACACAAACAAATACGACGTAGTAAAAAACAATCAACAAATTCCTCCGACTTTACACAGCAAATACATTGCATAATTAACGAAGCAATAACCTGAGAAGAGAAATATTCCATGCGATAACCCGGAATTATTCATTTTGTCGAATAAACAAAAACAAATTGTTTATTATTTTATTTATTAAGTCATAGATTAAACTATTATATGTTTTACTTAGATGAATTTATTGAATAAAAAGTATAAATGTTTATGGAAAACAAAAAGTCAAAAACAGGCTATCAAAAAATAACCACTAATTAAAAATAAAAGAAAGAAATAAAAGGATCCACTAGGTCTTTCTGCCCAATTTATTGAATTTGATTGTAATTTATAGATAATCATAAGAAATAATAATCTAAAAACCTTTTTCATCTGGATTAAACATATTTTCCATCAGTTGATGTACTTTTCTATTAGTATGAATAATATTTTATAGTCCAGGGGTCGGCAAAGTTTCACACCGCGTATCAGCAATCTTAAAAATCTTTTGTTTCCACAAAAATTAATAAAACAGAAAAACTCGCGGTTTGCTCTCGAAAAAAAAAATGAATGTTGTATCACCCCCCCCCCCCCCCAAGCATTTTACGTTCAAAACTTGTCAAAATAATTCCGAAAAAAAATTATTTTTTAATTTCAAATGTCGGTCATTTTCAAATCCGCAGTCACTTTCAAAGTGAACCGCGGCTCATAGGTTGCCGATCCCTAGTCTAGATGATCAATTAATCTGGAATGTATTTTATCAATTCATTAGCACTAATTAGTTTAATAATTTAAAGTGGATTGGAATTTTGATTAGATTAGACAATACTAGATTACATGCAAGGCTATAGTATTCAAGCAAGGCTAAAAACGCACGACTGGACACAAAACAAAACATTAAGAATGACAAACAATATCAGTCAAACAATACAAGCTAAATAAGACTAAACAGACAAGATTAGGCAGACAAGACTAGACAGACAAGACTAGACAGACAAGGCTGGACAGACAAGACTGGACAGACAAGACTGGACAGACAAGATTGAACAGATAAGACTAGATGGACAAGACTAGACAGACAAAGCTGGACAGATTAGACTAGGCAGACAACACTGGACAGACGAGACTAGACATACAAGACTGGATACACAAGACTTGACATACAAGATTAAACAGACAAGACTAGACAGACAAGACTAGACAGACAAGACTATACAGACAAGACTATACAGACAGGACTAGACAGACAAGACTAGACAGACAAGACTAGACAGACAAGACTAGTCAGGCAAGACTAGACAGACAAGACTAGACAGACAAGACTAGAGAGACAAGATTGGACAGACTAGACAGAAAAGACTAGACAGACAAGGCTAGACAAACAAAAATAGACAGACAATACTAGACAGAGAAGACTAGATAGACAGGACTATACAAACAAGACTAGACAGAAAAGACTAGGTAGACAAGACTAGAGAGAAAAGATTGGAAAGATAGGGCTAGACTAGCACAACTATACAGAGAAGACTAAACTGACAAATTTAGACATACACTCTACACAGACAAGACTGGGCAGGAATAACTCGCTATACAACAGTATATAGACCAGTCTAGAACGGACTAGACAAATAAGTCAACAGGGACAAAACTAGAGGGATACATATATTAAACCGTTAAAACTAGATATATCGGCTATGAATAATAATAAACTAATTATTGTTTGTTTTAGGTTTGGGTCCAAATTTAGTCGGAGTGGCTCCATCAAGGGCCGTGTATTTTTGTACATATTCGCAGGCGAAGTTGTTCTGGAACTCGCTGCTGCCGCCGGACTCGCCCATCGTCCACATGCTCTCGGCGTCGTGCGCCGGCTTCATGGCCAGTACTTTAACAAACCCGATCTGGTTCGTCAAGACGCGTCTGCAGCTGGACGTAAACAAGGACGGCAATCGGATGACGGCCTTGCAGTGCGTCCGAAGGATATACAAACAATCGGTAATAACCAAATGGAAAACTTAGAATGCGCTGATTACAGATGTCTAAATTTGTCAGAATATACTTCTAAAGCAAAATATACTAGATAAATAAAATAAGACAGATAAGGCGAATAGTGTCGAGTACAAACTTGAATGTCTTCATATGTATGAACTTATGTTCGCCCAAACATTTAACAGGCGTTGTAAGTGCAACAAATTTCTCCTAAAGGCGCTAGTAAATGCGACAAACTACTCGTTTTAATCTGTGGATGTGTATCTTCATGGAAATCTGCCGATGCTCAAAAAGGTTGAAGCTATAAAGAATGTTTGCTTTATCCGTACATATCCCAAGTTTTGACTACTTTTTCGACGTTATAACACAGTTTTTATTTGCAATACATTTTATAGTGCCCAGGCGTACGGTTCAAAAAATAATGTTTAGTTTCTTTCTAGTTCTAAAGCTGCGTACACCCTTTAGCATGTACACTTAATATGCACTTAATGTACACTTAATATATAGAACTAGAAAAAAACTAAACATTATTTTCTAGACACTACAATCTAGTCTTGTCTAGAGTAGACTATGTAGTACAGACTTGTCTAGTATAGTCTGTTTAGTGTTGTCTGTCTAGTATAGTCTGTTTAGTGTTGTCTGTCTAGTTTTGTCTTCTGTGTCAAGTCTTGGCTGTGTAATAATGTGCGTCTAGTCTTGCCTGTCTGGTCTTGTCTAATTTAGTCTTGTTTGTTTAGTTTTGTCTGTCTAATCTTATCTATGTAAAGTCTTGTTTATCTAGTTTCGTCTGTAAAGTCTTGTCTGTCTAGTCTTATCTGTCAACATACTTGACAACATACCCGCCTTTCAATGCGGGAGACCTGGATTCGAATCCTACTAGGGCGGTTTTCACTAACCGTCCGGGCTGCTCACCCTGAATGAATGCAAAATATGCGATACCGGGGTGCCACATACTAAATGCCAAAGTGGAATAGAGGGTTTAGTGAGAGCTTCCCCTAAACCACAGTCTTGTATATTTAGTCTTGATTGTTTATCCTTGTTTGTCTAGTTTTGTCTGTCTAATCTTATCTGTTTGGTTTTGTCTGTCAAGTTTTGTCTGTCTAGTCTTAACTCTTTAGGCTTGTTTGTTTAGTCTTGTCTCTCTTAGTTTTGTCTGTTTAGTCCTGTCTGTCTAGTCCTGTCTGTCAAGTCTTGTTCATCTAATCTTATCTGTCTAATCTTGTTTGTCTTGTCACTTCTATCTAGTCTTGTCTAGAGTTTTCTCTGAAGTAATACTACAGTGGTTTCCAGTGGAAAGTGGGAGGAAAATGTGTTTGGTTATACTGTGTCATTTATATTGTAACAAATCCTTTTCTCAAACAAAAAAAAAGTCTAGAGTAGACTATCTAGTCCGCTGTCTAGTTTTGTCTGTTTAATCTTGTCTGTCTAGTATATTTATTTTCTATGATTTTCGTTTTGTCTTCATTTATGACTAGTCCAACTTCTTTAGCTGCATCTTCCATGCATATGTACACTTCTTTGCTGTCCGGATGTCTCTGGCCATTATGTTTATGTCGTTTGCGTATCCTACTAAATGCTTCGATTTGTTTAGTAGTGTGCTCTTTGTGTCCACTGGTAACTTCCTGATTACGTACTCGAGTGCTAGGTTCAATAGTGTTGGCGCCATACCGTCCCCTTGCTTAAAACCTCGGAGTGTGGTTAGTGGCCCCGTCAGGTTGTTTCCACTTTGACTTGTGAGGTCGTCTTGTCCATTGTTTCTTTAATGATTCGAACCAGCTTATTGGGGATGCCAAAATGTATCATGATCTCGTATAGTTTATATGCTTGGCGGAAGTCGATGAAGATTTGTCATACATTTTACCTGGATGCCACCACAACAGCAGCGGAAATGGCGAGATGCTAATCGACTTCGCAGTCAGTAAAAATGTGGTTATAAGCTCTGTTTCCCCCATAAGAACATACACAAAAAAATGTGGGCATCACCCGACAATCGCACATATCGTCTCTACTATGTCAAACTATCGAAAGTGAAAAATTCGTTTTTTTCATATTTCATATGGTTTGATAGTGATATATTGAAAATCCTTCATGTTCGATACTTTATCAAAGAGCGTTCCTTTTCCAGCGTTGCTTTAGGGGGGGCTACAGATTCGAGTTTTAACCACAAGGCGAATCGTCCCCAATGCAAGAGCAGAGTAAACGACTTTTTCACATTCGATAGATTGACATGGTATGGACGATATAACCAAATCGACCACGTGATCATAGAGAAACGAGCAGCAAACAGTGTGACTGAGCCTCAAGAGGTACCGAACATTACCTGATCAAAACAACTCATTTAGATGCCGCATACGGACGCAAATACCCGCTAAACCAGAATCGGCTACAAAAATCAATCTCAAAAACCTATAAGAACCAGCAATCAGGGACACATGCCAACAAACACTGTCGGACAAAATCCTCAACACCCAGGACTCTCCCAGGAGAATCTCAAAATTAACATTCTTAACGCAGCAGAGAGCACATTAGGAACTGTACCAAGAAGAAATAGACGCGAATGGTACGACGGAGAATGCTAAGAGGCAGTGAAAATAAGAAACGAGGCCTTAAGGGAAATACAAAGGAGACGAATAACACGGGGAGAAGAAGATATGCCGACAAAAGAAACGTAAATATCAGATCCTTCCCAGATTAACGAGATCCTAATTAAGATCAATGCAGACTTGAAGCTGAAAAACATCAATAGCGGATATAAACCAAGGACAAACATGTGTCAAGACGCGGAAGGAAACCTACTGACAGACACGGAGGCAATCAAAACCAGGTGGAAGGAATATTTACAAGAACTGCTAAACACAACGACACCCGCAGCGAATGAACTACGGAGCCCAACTTACCCGAGGGAGAACGACACTCCTATAGATGCATCAACGGGGTCAGAAGTTAGGATCATCATAAACGGACGAAATAACAACAAAGCACCTAGAGCGGATGCCATCCCAGCAGAGCTACTAAAGAACGGAGGCCCAGAACTTGTTAAACAGATTCACGAACTGATAAGGCAAATATGGAACGCGGAAAAAATCCCAAATGACTGGCGGAAAAGCATCATATGCCCGATATATAAGAAAGGGGACAAACTCAACTGTCTGAACTACAGAGGCATATCGCTTCTCTCCACAGCGTATAAAATCCTTACCTCTATAGTAAGAAAGAAGCTGGTAGTATTTGCATCAACCATAATTGGAACCTACGAGGGGGGTTTTAGACCAGACAAATCCACCCAAAAATACTAGACAGACAAGACTAAATAGACAAAACTAGACAGAGGACTAGATAGTCTACTCTAGGCAAAACTAAATAGAAGTGATTAGACAAACAAGATTAGACAGATAAGATTAAACGAATAAGACTTGACAGAGAAGATTGGTACAATCACGCAGCAGACTCGGCCAGAACGTCTCGATAGGAGATCACAACGTCGAATCAATGGGGAAATTCAAGTACCTAGGTGCCACATTAACAAAAAATCTAGATGAGACAGTCGAAGTAAAAGAACGCATAAGAATAACTCAAGAAGATTAACGCAGGAAAGCTAACCAAGCCTATTTCTCACTTTCAACATTTTTCAGATAAAAGAGATAAAATCCGCAGGCGCACAAAGGTAATAATTTACAAAACCCTAATACGCCCGCCCAGTACTAGCATTTGGAGCAGAGACCTGAACATTCTCTAAAAAAGCAGAGGGTTTGGTAAACATTTTCGAAAGGAAAATCTTGAGAAAGATTTATGGGCCTATAAGGGAGGAAGGAGGCTGGAGAATGCATTCTAATGATGAAGTATACCAACTCTATGACGACGCTGACATAGCAACGATAACTAAGTTGAGGAAACTGAAATGGGCAGGGCACGTACACAGAATGCATGAGGGCGAGATTCCAAAGAAAACGCTGAATAACAAAACAGAAGACAAAAGACCAGTTTGGTGGCCGAGGGACAGGTGGAAGGACTCCAGCCGATAGATCTGTCGATAGATGCAGAGGTTGGAAAACCGCGACGATTGGAGACGAAGTATATTGGATGCCAAAGACCGTGCACGGTCCGTCGTGCCATTATGAATGAATGAATGTCCAGTATTTTTTGTCTAAACTGTTAGTCTTAACTGTTTAGCGTTGTTTGTCTAGTCTTGTCTGTCTAGTTTTGTCTGTTTAGTCTTGTATGTCTGGTCTTGTCTGCCAAGTCTTGTTGGTCTAATCTTATCTGTCTAATCCTGTTTGTCTAATCCCTTCAATCTAATGTTGTCTAGAATAGACTATCGAGTCTTGTCTGTCTAGTATTTTTTGTCTAGTTGTGTCTGTATTGTTCTTCTATCTGATTTTTTCTGACTAGTCTGCTTAGTCTTGTCTATCTAGTTTTATTTGTATAATATTGTCTGCCTTGTCTTCTCTGTTTAGTCTTGTCGTCTAATCTTATGCGCCTTGTCTAGTATAGTGTTGTCTATACAGTCTTGTCTGTCTAATCTTGTATGTGGTTTTGTTTGTATAGTTTTGTCTGTCTAATCTTGTCTGTTTAGACGTATTTGTCCAGTTTTTTGTTAGTTATTTCTGACTTTGTTTTTCTATTTTGCGTCTGTAATGGACTCATAACAGCACTCATATTCGTGCGGTTGTGGTTCGAGTGCGATACAATTTTCTCAATATGTATCGGCAATATTTTTATTTAGATATGGCATAAAAGGGCGCAAAATAGAAAAAATATTATACAAAAATCGTTCGTAAGGCGTTTTTCAGCACTTGTCCATTAGAAAACTCCTCGTTACGCTCATCGTTTTCCAAAATTGGACGCGTGCTCTAAAATCGCGCTTACTGAACTCGTCCTTTAATATACTATTTTATATTTTTCAATTTAACAGAACTGCGAGTTGAACAGAATTATAAATAAAATTTTGTTGTTACAATGTTATATATTATTGTAAAGTAAAAGCCTTATTTTTACTTTTGTTTCTTTACATTAAAGTCCTTTGTTTTTGTCCAACAGGGTATTACGGGTTTTTATAAAGGAATAACAGCATCGTACATGGGCATATCAGAAACCATAGTCCACTTTGTAATATACGAGGCAATTAAGGCTGAACTGAACGCTCACAGGCAAAGAACGACTGACACCCGCGATTCGAGAGACTTCTTGGAGTTCATGATGGCTGGAGCGGTGTCCAAGACGATCGCTTCGTGCGTAGCTTATCCACACGAAGTGGCCAGAACTAGACTAAGGGAAGAAGGTAGCAGGTACAAAGCCTTCTGGCAAACCCTAGGCTTAGTATTTAAAGAAGAGGGGATTAAGGGTGTGTATAGAGGCTTGACGACGCAACTCATCAGGCAGATACCAAACACGGCCATCATGATGGCCACCTACGAGGCTGTGGTTTATATATTGTCAACAAGATTCGAAAACGAATTTTATACTAAAAATGGACACGTTTAATTTAAAATAATTTAAAAGAACTTATTAGACCAAAAGTGTCTAATTGTTGTATACCGAATTATTTTATTTATTTTACAAGAAAAGGAACTGATTTACTAAGCTAGTTTGTTTCAATTTTGTTTTCTTTTTTTGTTCCTATTTAGAGGTTTAAGTAAAATTGCACAAAATAAATAATTTGAAGAAAAAAACACTGGCTTAATGTGCAATTTGTGGTTTATATATATTTTTGTTGGAATATAGTAAGTAATAGATATTTTTTATAAAAGGAAAATTATTGTATAGTGATCGCTCTTATTAGAGCCCGAGTCAGGTTTTTGGCTAGACACGACCTTTTAAAATCATTATAAAAAGATTGTAAAACACGAATATTGAAATTTTGAGAAAAAAAAATTTATATCGCCACACTTAGTAAATACAGAATTTAAAAGATTTCATGTTTTTTTTTTGTTCATTGTTTAGTATAAAATCACTTGAAAAGAATTAGTGCCATAATAGAAAACGATTTATTTTAGTTTTTACAATAAAAAGAACTAGCTACAAATTTCTATATAAAATTTAATATTTAGTTCTATAAATAATATTTTATTATTTTGGTAGCTGGCAGGTTTACTAGCTGAAGAAAAAGTGATGTGTAAATATGTAATAAGTTATATTATAGATAATATAGTCTGGTCAAATGAATGCTTCCCTTATGTTGTTCATTTTTTAGATGCCTTTATATTATTATTAAATACTTAAATACAGTCTATATAAATTTTGTTAGTGTTTAAAATATTATGCTGTATATAGCCATGTTGAATAAAGAAATTTCTTAAAAAATATATTCGAAATTATTATTATTCCTAAATTCTCGATGAATTGTCGAAAATCCTAGTTACTCCTCTAATTATACAGGTCATACAGGTATAATACATTAATTAAAAAAAAATCAGACAATCGAAGATTAGCTTTAAGGTGTATTCTGAATTCTATAACTATTTTCCTTAATAGACAACGTAGTAATAGATCAATATATATATATATATATATATATATATATATATATATATATATATATATATATATATATATATATATATATATATATATATATATATATATATTTGAGTGTCAATTTTGACACATTGAAAATTGGCAAATAATGCAGCTCTGAAATCACCTTACTGCAGCCGGTCCCAAGCCCGGATAAAAGAGGAGGGTTGAGCGGAGGGTTAACTACCCACCCTCGGAAAAAAGAAACTAGTTATGAAAACTGCAACTTTGCCTCGGAACCGGACAGACAAACACAAAAAACGACAAATGCAATGTAAAAAGACCATGAATATTGGAACTTGGAATGTCCAGAGTTGGTACAGACCTGGAGCTGCTATAAATGCTGTGGAAGAACTGGAAAACATAGGAATGGATATAACAGCCGTCCAAGAAATAAGATGGCCAGACTAAGGAAATATAAAAATAAGTAAATCCACCATCTTCTTCAGCGGTAACAAAAACGGAAGACATGAATTTGGAACGGGCTTTGTGATTAGAGACAACCTAGTACAGAATATACTAAATTTTAAACCTATAAATGAAAGGATATGCTACTACATACGAATGAAGGGAGAGCGATACAACATTTCGATTATCTCAGCGCATGCACCAACGGAAGAGAAGGATGAACATATCAGGGATGACTTCTACGATGCCCTAGAAAGAGAGATAGATACGATGCCCAAACAGGATATGCGCATACTCTGCGGGGCCTTTAATGCTAAAATAGGCAAAGAGCCCAGCCTATACCCCACAATAGGTAAACACAGCCTACACAATATATCCAACGACAATGGCTTAAGACTCACAGAAACTGCAGCAGCTAATAATATGCTAATAAAGTCAACCATGTTTCCGCATAAAGACATCCATAAGCAAACCTGGGTCTCTAACGACCATATTACACGCAACCAAATTGACCACATCATTGTAGATGCCCGTCATGGCAACAATATTATAGACGTAAGAAGCCTGAGAGGAATAGACGGAGACACAGATCATTACTTAGTCAGAGCAAAAGTCAAGTCCAGAATATCTAGCCACAAATACAATAAAACAACAATAAACCCACAATGGAACATGGACGAAATACACAATGCAGAGAAACAACAAAACTATAGAGAACAACTTGAACAAACCTTGAACTCTGAAAGAGAAGACAATGATATAGAACAGCTATGGGAAGCGACTGCCGAAATAATAACCAAGACAGCTGACAAGATCTTTGGAAGGAGTAAGCAGAAGAGGGCAAAAACATGGTATGACGAGGAATGTCGGAAACAACTGGAAAAAAGACAAACAGTAAGAAAGACTTGGATACAACTGCAAACAGACCAAAGTAAAAAGAAATATGACGACTGTCGAAAAGAAACAAGAAAAATAATACGCACAAAGAAAAGAAACTACGAACAACAAAAATATGAAACTATGGAGAGAGACCGGCCCAAACCAGGCTCCAGAGAATTCTACAAAGCAATTTCCTCTGAGAAAAGAGGGCATAGAGCCAATTCCATCCACACACTGAGAGACAACCAAGGCCGTATGATAATCGACGGTAAAGAAATAACTGAAGAATGGAAAAAGTATTTTAGAGACCTTCTAAACATCATACAGGAAGAACAGCACAAAGAAGAGATCTATATCACAGCGGACATGCCCGTCAAAAATCCTTCCTTTGAAGAAACCCAAAAGGCCTTAAATAAGCTGAAAAATCACAAAGCGCCGGGTACGGACGAGATACCAGCAGAACTGCTGAAATATGGGGGAGACGCACTACATCGCCAAATCCACCAGCTAATAACGCACATATGGTTAGAAGAAAGGATACCAGCACGATGGAAGGAAAACATAATAGTGCCCATCCACAAAAAAGGGGACAAAAGAAAATGCGTGAATTATAGAGGAATCTCACTCCTAAACACGGCATATAAAACCCTCTCAAACATCATTCTTAGTAGACTAATCCCTTATGCTGAAAATGTCCTTGGCGAATATCAAGCCGGGTTTAGGGCAAACAGATCAACAATAGATCAACTATTCACGCTGAGACAACTTCTAGAAAAGGGATGGGAGTATAACAAACCTATACACAATCTTTTCATAGACTTTCGACAGGCATATGATAGCGTAGAAAGAAGCCAAGTATGGAATGCCATGGCGGAGTTCTCAATACCAAAGAAACTCATTCGGATGACCAAAGTCTGTATGGAGGGTGGAATATCTAAAGTACGTGTAAATAATAAACTGTCTGGCAGCTTTGAAATCAACAGTGGACTTAAACAGGGTGATGCGTTATCTCCACTACTATTCAACCTTGTATTAGAGAAAGCCATGAGGTCGGCCGAAATAAAAACAGAATTGCTATCGGGTCAAGGTCCCAAAGTGTTACTCGCAGATGCAGATGACATAGATCTCGTTGGAGACTCCATTCTATCCACGAAAGACATTTTCAACAAGGTGGAAGGAGCAACAAGTGAAGTAAGGTTGAAGATTAATGAAGAGAAAACGAAATATATGTGTATAAATAGAACGACACGAAGAGACAGAATAGGACAAAATATGACGATCAACACCATTAATTTCGAAAGAGTACAACGTTTTAAGTATCTGGGGGCCGTAATCACAGCGGACAACGATGTTACCGAAGAAATAAAAGACAGAATCCAATCTGCAAACCGCTGTCTATTTGCACTGAATAAGCTCATAAAATCAAAAAATCTCACAAGAAGTTCAAAGATCAAAATCTATAAATCCATCGTCAGACCTGTAATAACATACGGATGCGAAACGTGGACCATGACCAAAGCAAACGAAGAAAACGCTCAGACGCTTTGAACGAAAAATACTTAGAAAAATTTTCGGACCTCACCATGACATCACCACAGACCAGTATAAGATCAGAACCAATATCGAATTAAAAGCACTCTACAACGACACCGATATTGTCCAAGAAATTAAATCACAGCGACTAAGATGGGCAGGCCACGTGCACAGACTGCATAACGAAAGACTTGTAAAACTGGTATGGGAGGAGATTCCCACAGGCAAGAGACCGCTCGGACGTCCCAGAATGCGATGGAGAGATAACATCCAAGCAGATCTCCGGAAAATGAACATTCCATTTGACCCTAGGTTGATGGAAGACCGAACAAATTGGAAAAAAGTTGTACAGTCAGCCAAGACCCACCCAGGGTTGTAGCGCTACGTGATGATGATGATGATGATGATATATATATAACAGAAAAACAAGTTAATCGTACAAAATTTACTCGTAGAAATTGTGTTTTTTGAGTGGTGTAAAGTTCGTAGGGAGAGAAGTTTATAGTGAGGGGCAAGGGGGTAACATTGGATTGATGTTAGTGTAAAGAAAAATTGTGTAAAAACAAAGTGTATTGGTTTCAAGAAAATTATCTTTCGAAATGTCAAATTAATTTAATGTCAAATTTTCGTTTACTTTTCCTTGTGGGTTTAAAAAAAAGTAGTAATATAATAATATGTGGGAGGAGATGGGAGAGGAGTAACAACCTCGTAAAAAACCATGGATCACCTGGCCCGGGTGACAGTACCATGTGAGGGCCCCTTGCCAGGGTTACGGTGAAGTCCTCAATGGCAGTGAAGGCGGAGATGAAGATCATCGGTACGGCGGAACTGGCAGAAGAGGCACCCATTCAAATCCACTTCGCGTCTGACTTGCAGCAAGCGGCAAGTGGTCAGCGTCTGATCACGCGGCTGTAAACATGCTCCAGGAACTCACAATCCCTGGTTCTAAACCACTAGCGAAAGCTAGAAAATTAAATAAAAGCAGACATTACTCATAGAAGTAAAGACAAAATTACCCCAGGTGGACGATCCACCCACTCTAACATGGCAACCAAGCGTTCGGATTCTGGGGAGCTTGGGCTTATACGAGAGAGCAAGTCGGAGTGCTCTGGTAAACTTCCACGAAAGACACACACTTTCATTGGCACATTCAACAATCAGACATTGATTCAAACAGGAAAACTGTACTACTAAAAGAAAATTTTCATACTAAAATCATCGAGACTGCGAAAGACTAATCCCTCTTAGCAAGAAACCAAAACATCCTTGGTGGAATCAAGAATGTGAGAAAGCACTAGAAGAAAGAAAAAAGGCGTTTCAAAACTACAATTGTAACAAATCAGAAGAAACACAGAAAATTTTTCTAAGTTCGCAAGCATGTATCTAAGATTTTAAGACATAATAAACGAAAATACATAAACGACCAACTGAAGTCAATCGAAGACAACTTCAAAAATTACAACACACACGATTTCTAAAAAACCTTTGCGAACCAAATTAAAGGGTATTCCACAGAACCTTTGCTTTCAAAAGCAAGATGGTAAACTAGCCTTGACAAATAAGGAAAATTGCAAAGAATTAGCTACATATTTTTCCCAAGAACCCAAAGAGAGATTCCAGAAAGTACAATCAGAAATCACACTGGAAAATTCATCACCACCAACGCAAGAAGAAATTTATTCACGCATCAAGACACTTAAAAGCAACAAAGCATCAGGGGAGTACGGGATTGTTGCTCAACTTCTGAAAAATTTAGGCCCACATCAAAGAAATTACACAAATAATTCAAAACATTTGGTAAACCGAAAAGCTCCCGGATGACTGGAAGATTGCTCTAATTAGATGTAAACAACTATAGAGGTACTTTATCTGTCCTACAAAATACTATCAGCCTGTCTCTTGAGTAGAACACAAAAGCAATTAGAACCCAAACTATCAGAATACCAAGCAGGATTCAGACCAAACAGGTCCCGCCCAGAACAAATTTTCAACCTCAAAACCATACTCAAATTACGAGCCCTCAGACAAAAGCCATACTTCAAAAAGGCATACGATTCGATAGACAGATCGTCACTATTCCAAATTCTAGAGAGAGGACTAGATCCCAAAACCCTAGAACTCATAAAACAAACACTCACTGGCACAAAATCTAAAGTGAAATTTATGGGGGATATTTCAGAACCCTTTTACATTCGAAGAGGTGTGAGACAAGGTGATGGACTCTCTCCTATTCTGTTCAATATCGTGCTAGACAAGGTTATGGAAGAATGGGAGAGGGAACTCAAGAAATGTGAGTCTTGGAAACCGATTAGACTGGGCTTTCCCAAAAACAACCTCTACGTACCATACCTCGCTTTTGCGGATGATCTGGCGATACTATATACAGAGGATGAGGAGACTGCTGTCAAACAGCTTGAGATACTTAAGGAATGTGCAGAAAAAGTGGGACTACAGATCTCATTTGAGAGAACTAAATTATTTTGTTCAAAAACTGATATCGCGAGCCTGAGAACAAATTACGGTAAAATCGACAAAGTCCCGTACTTTAAATACCTCGGAGAAATCATTGAACCGACAGGCATTGAGAAGATCTCACAGCAAAACCGTCTCCAAAAAATCAAGACATTATGGTTAGTCCAAGACATCTATACTAAAAAATCTATGTCAAGACAGACAAAAATTCGGCATTACAACACGGTTATAAAACCAACAGTCCTTTACGCAAGCGAAACATTGACACTTAACAGAAAACAAGAACTCGAAAAAATCAAAAAGGAAGAGAGGAAGATCATCAGAAAAATCCTAGGACCAAGAAATACCCAAGACGGCTACAGGCTACAATCAATCATAACAACAGAAAAGTATTCAAACATTGAAATTGACATGAAGAAAAGACGAATGAAATTCTTTGGACATCTAACGAGACTACCAACAAATCGACTATCATAAAGGATATTAGATTATGTTAGCTCACTAAAGAATTCGACACCTTGGTTAGACGAACTTCGAAAGGACAGAAATGCAAATATACGTACAACAGACATTTTAGAAAGAGACACCTTCAGGCACAAAGTAGACAAATGGGAAGTTACATTAGAGCAACCAAAGCAGTACAGACCAAAGTGGTCGAAGGAACGGAAACAAGCCTCATCATCATATTCCTCGACAATCATCATATTCCTAGCATTAATCGCGGTTTATTGTAGGGACTGCTTTTCTGCACTTTTTCTTACAAACTGATCGATCTTGAGCGTCTATAGTTTTAGCATTTACTAGTTTCATGTCCTCCCGCATAGTATCCAGCCAGCGCTTTCTCGGTCGCCCTCGTGGTCGTCGGCCTTCTGGACTTATGTCAAGTGCAGTTCTCGCGACTGAGTGATTTCTACGCAGTACATGGTCATACCAATGTATACGGCTCTTCCTCATTCTTTCAGGGATTTGAGCCACACCAAATGTAGCTAGAACATTATCATTCCTGATGTGGTACAGTCTAGTACAGGGATGGCGGGCCTTTTTGAGTAGTGTGTCAAATTTTGTTCATTATATTTTGTGTACTAGCTCGTGGGTCACTAGGCCAGTGGCATCACTTGGAAAAGAGGACGGAGGTCAAAGACTACTTTTTTTTATTCTCACTTATGTGGCTTTTACAAAATTCAAGTTTCCATCTTGTTTTACAACTTCTACTTTGGAGGTGGAGAGCAAAAAATAAAAGTCGAAATCAAAAAATGTATACAGTATAATCTCTGTAATTCGGCCGTTGGTTAATCGGACGACACTTTCAGTAATCCGGCGGTCTGGAGATCACTCCCGCTCTTCCCTCTCACCACTCATCCGGCGGTTGTCTAGTCCTATATGTGTCGGATTATCGAGAATATACTCTATAAGGGTCCTCGAGCAGATGGATGGCTGGTTCTATGGTATTTTTGAATTAAAAGCTTATTTTGAATATGATATATGTTTTTGAATATGATATATGTTAGTAAAAACTAGTTAGTAAGTCACTGTGATAAGCCGTTCAAAAGTTATGCCTTCGTGAAATCGGTCTAAGTTTTGAGTTTGATTGGCTGCAACTTAGAAATTAGACAAAAGAAATGAAAGTGGCTTAGACAATATTTGTAGAAAATTCCATTGTCTACACAACGGAGTTAATTTTGTTTTGAAAAATTTTGGTTTAGAAATTTTGAAAAATTCAGAGGGAATAAAATTTAGACACGGTTTGAGTTTGATTCGTTGTAACTTGGAAGTTATAACAAAATACTTGAAAATGTTTTAGACAAAATCTTTTAAGAATTTCATTGTCTAAAAGAAAATTTGTTTGGTTTTATCACTTGATTTGTGATTTTTTGAACGCTTCGATGGGAAGTCTAAATGGGAGAAATTTGAGGAAACCAGACAAAATAGACAAAAGTGGTTTAAACAACATTAGTAGAGAATTGAATTTTCTATAACATATTAACGTTGCAATAGTTTTTAACTATTTTGAAAATTTTCTGAAAAAATCGAAAATCTAATTTAAGTAAAAGTTGAAAGTTAAGAGACTATAACTCAAAAACTAAAAATTTTTGGCAATTTTTTTTTAGATAATTGTTGTACAGAATTTGATTCTCTATAAAAGTTACTTGCAAAATATTTTTGTTATTTCGTGTTTTTAGGCAGAAAATTGCATAAAACGGAATTAAGCTTAAAAGCTGCTTTGGGTTGTCAAATTTAAGGGTTGATGAATCTAATAAAAAAAAAAATGTAAGCAACCCCCGACAAAGAAACCTCTAAAAACTATACTAAAAATATGTATGAACTTAGATGTATCAATCTATCTTACAAGGTCTACTAATTTCCTGCAGAGTTTCGATATGATATTCGTCATGTTGGCGTTAAAGAGGACGCGCAGACAGGTGAAAGCAGACGTCGTTAACTGTTGTCTTTATTTTGCGTATTTTTCTGAGAAAATGAATCAAGACTAAAAACTTAACGATTGGATATTGTTGTTTCGTTACTTAAGTACGTTGCTTACACAGAGTAAGTATAATCCACACTTTATCATTATCAATCTTCTTTTTATTTCTCTGTATTCTGGTTTTATTACTTGATTTACTTAGCAGTTCCCCGACGCGGCGACGCTCATCATCAAAATATTAATAAGTTAAAAGGGATCATCAAATTCCTAAACAGATCTTCATAAACTATAACTAAGAACCTTCTCGATCACGTCAGTTTTCTAACACAAGTTTGGATACACGGAATTAGACAAACCTATTAGAAATGACCGGATGATCATCATGCGCATGAACAGATCTTCATAAATTATACCTAAGAACCTCCTCGCTCACGTCAGCTTTCAAATAAAAAAAAAACCGCATCAAAATCGGTCAATTTGTTTAGGAGCTACGATTCCACAAACAGCCACATATAGGGACAGACGGACAGACTGACACACAATAAAGTAAAGAATTTAGAGAAACGTTTTTGACAAAACTTGTTGTTACAAATGTAATGTTGTCTAAGAATATTTTTAAAATTTGCAAAAATTTCGCATGGCGTTCTAAGAAATTGATATTTACTTCTCAGGTTTAAAAGCAGGTTATTTTGAAAAAAAGCTGAATGTTCGACAGGTTATTACTCAGAACCTAGATGAAATAGACAAAAATTGTTTTAAATAAGAGTTATAGAAAATTTAATACTCAATAAAACTTGTTTTAACCAATTTTCTGCAGTTTTGTTTTTTATGCAAAAAAACGACTGAAGATTCAATTTGGGCCAAGTCAAGTTTAAGGGATGATATCAGGAGAAGTAAACAAGTTAGTCAAAAACTCTTTAGACAAAACAATGATTTATAACAATTTACCTCCTTTGGTGTGGTATTAATGCAGGAGTTCTCAAACTTTTTGAAGTCGGGGAACACTAAACTCTGATACATTTTTAAACGGAACATCTACAATCTACAATATAATACAAACGTTAAGACAGGGGCGCGGGTATAGCCTTTTTGAAACCAAAAGAGTTATAACAAACAGAATAATGTTCGCAAAAACACTCTGTTATTATAAAGCAAAAAAGAAACAGAATCGTGTCGCAGCACGTGATTAGCAACCCCCTGCTTCAAAGTGCTACTTTTAGTAAATAATATGTAAGTAAATAAAATATGTACCAATATTGATTATGGCAAATATATTTATTGCAAACACAATTAAAATTACAGTATTTTAAAAAATCTCAAATTTAATTCGATACATGAGCTTGACAATTTTGACCGATCTCAGCGATTTTGGGACGAATAATTGATAAAGCCACACGCATTTCTTATTCTAAATTCCCTAGTTTCTCGCGTTTGTTTGTCTTTATATTAACCATAGTTGAAAATCCTGCTTCGCAAAGATATGACGTGGAAAATGACAATAATATATTCAGGACTTTCTTGCTTATATTCGGGTATACATTTTAACCAGAAACGGCGGGGTCTATCCCAAAAAGATACAAAAATTTTCAGTAGTGTTTTAATGGAACTGTAATTTTAATCCACGATATGAAGAAAGCGACGTCAGTTCTTCTTCTTCATTTCAAGTAAAACTAGAAAATTCGGCGAAACAAGCGGAATTCTTTTCCAATCATATTATTCTGGGCTTAAATGGAAAACTTTTTTCTTCTATTGGTATTTTGCACTGAGGGGAACATTTCTGTGTTTGTCTCTCTTACGTGTCTTTTCCATAGTATTTCCATAATTATTTTTATAACATAATTTGTCGGTCGATGTAGAATGTTTTCATCTTTTCCTTGCATACTCATATTGCCGGTAGTCAATAAATATAAGATAATAAGTAACCAAAAATATCAGCCAAATACGCCAAATTATTGCAGCAATCATCATTTTTTTAGATAATTCACAAAATGTTTTTGATTTTCTGTTAAAAAAAAACAAATAATCATTCTCTTCAATTCTACTAGCGCTACCAGTAACACTAGTAAATGCAAATTGAGAGAATTAAAATTTGAACTGCATATGAGTCACATTTAACACGCGAATATATTAAAAAAGATTTAATTAAATTCGTTAAAAGCCGATTCTACAATTTGAATCTTGCGTAGTTGCAAATGTCGGGTCTACTGCATGCTGCCATGCACCCTAATAATAATGATACCTGCGTTTGTTGTTATTTATAATTTAAAACTGTCAATAGCAAAGAATATGTCATAGCTGAACTCATTCGTCGGAGGGGTTTCCCCGTAGCCGGCAGAATTTTGATAACTGCAATAATTTTTTTTAATACTGATTTTTTCACGGAATACTTAAATGTGCATCGCGGAACACCAGTGTTCCGCGGAACACACTTTGAGAACCCCTGTATTAATGAATAAGACCATAAAAATTCCTGATGTATTATACAATGAAATATAATTAAAGGATGTGGAATATTTTGCAAGATATTGAACAGAACCAATGTTTCTTAGAGCGTTCAGCGCCACCGTGGCTAAAGTTGCTAACTAGTAAAAACGCACAGTGACGGGAACACTATTTGGTCGTTGTCGATGTAATCTAGGTAAACGTAGATTTAATCTGGATTAGATTAAGTTATGTTAGAGCCAGACAAATCCAGACTGAGGGGCCGAGACTTAAAATTAAGTCAATTTTAATAGAAATCGTAAAATTTTCACCACGTCTATGTTTTTTCTTTAGTGACGCGGGCTGTTGCCATGTTACCAACAAACAGAAATAATTTAATTATGAAACTCCATTTGATTTACATTGGACTTTTACGCACGATTTTTATACACAATTATAATAATGGTCCTTCACATACAATATATTTAAAATACAATAATTCGAGCAAAAATTTCTTTTTGATATATTTAATATAACCATACCTTTGTGGTTGAGAAACTTTAAGATAAGATAAGAAAATAATAAAAGTTAGAAAATCAATGCCTGGGTCACTTAAAAAGCCTTTGTGGGTCAGTGTCGGACCCGTGGGTGATAGGTTCGCCATCCCTGGTCTAATAAGTCCATGTGTCCAGCGAATCGTCTTCATCTCGATGACATGTAGTTCTTGTTCATGTTTCTTTGTTACTGACCAGCATTCGGTACCATACAGTGCTACTGGTAGAAAGATGGTTCAGTACATTTTTGACTTTAGATATAGTGGTACATTCCGGTCAAAAAGGACTCCAGAGACTTGGCACCATTTCAGCCATGCAGCGTTGACTCTGTTTCGGGCATCTGGGTGTGTTTGACCATCTGAACAGATTAGCGTACCCAAGTATTTGAATACAGATGATTTTCAGATTTCAATGCCATCAATGTGAATAGATTCTTCACTTGGTACTCTACTCTCCATATACTCTGTCTTCTCAATGTTAAGTCGTAGGCCAAGGGTGTCTAGAGCAGTTTTCCAACATTGAACATGTTGATCCAATTCTTGGCGAGACTAGCAGGCTACAATGATATCGTCAGCATAGAGTAAGGTCCAGAGATGTGTGTCAAGAGAAATGATGAACAGGAGCGGGGATAAAGCTCACCCCTGATGAACACCAACTCTGATGGGAAAAGTTGCTGAGTTTCCTTGAGCACATCGGATATAGCTGGTGACATTCCGATAAAGAAGCTGAACCCATTGAACATATGCTTGTAGTACCCCATGCTGTCGTAGTGCATACCATATTAGATCACGAGGCACCCTGTCGAAGGCTTTTTCAAGATCCAAAAAGACTATATTGAGTGGTTTCCTCTTTCCTAGGTGCCTTTCCATCAAAAGGCGAGTAGCGTGAAAAGCATCGATTGTCCCTGTACCTTTCATAAAACCACATTGGTTTGAGTCAGTCTTAATTATGTCACAAAGGCGCGTATCCACGATACGCTCAAATATCTTCATAATGTGTCAAAGCAGGCGAATCGGTCGATAATTTGAGCAGTTGTGCACATCTCATTTACCTTACTGAAAAGGTATTGTTACACTGCTGAGCCAAGTAACAGGAGTTTCGTTTTCATTGTTGAACTTGTTGAAGATATCTGCTAGAAACTGCTTGTGGCCCAAGCATCTTCCATGCCTCTGATGGAAGATCATCCAGTCCAGTTGCGTTTCTATTTTTATTTTCTTCATAGCGGTCTCAACTTCGGCAACCGTGATGGATCCAAGTATAGGATCCGCAGCTGGTAGTGGCGGTTGCGCAAATTCTTCGTTGCTAATATTTTCGAACTGCTGTTTCCATCGGTTAAGGATCTCTTTAGGTTTCTGTAGAGGTTGTTGATTTTCATTCTTAATGATCATAACATGTCCAACATCTTGAGTGGAACTATGGCGATTCTTCGCTAGTCTGTATATATTATTTGTTGCTTCTGCTGTGTTGAGCTCTTTGTACCTACATGTTCTTGTAATGATCTGCTTTAGACTTTGACACTTCCTGTTTTGCCACCGACTTCAATCTTCTATATTACTGACGATTGAAGTCACGTCTTATACTCTAACTTCTTCATCCTGATGGCATCTTGGACATGAGAATTCCGCCACCATACCTCTTTATTGATAAAACTGCGTCCAGGTTTTGATTTACTCATGATGTTAGTAGCACAAGTCTTAAAATGTGTTGCCTTTGTCCAGATGTCATCAACGTGTTGACCTTGTTCGGGCACAACTAGAGAAGCTATGGATGTTATCAACTGGATGTGATGTTGTTTTAATTTCCACCATTTAACTCGTTCCGATATAGATTTAGGGGGTATAACCACTGTGACCGCTGAAAATTTAGGTGATTTTCGGGAATTTTTAGGAAGAAAAGTACTCAATTAAATGTTTCAGGAAATTAAGAACATATTTGGCTATATTTGACCTTCATTACAAAAATTGTTCATAGAAAAATATTAAGATACAAGCCGCCTTGGGAAGCGCAAAAAAAAGTTCCTGCACTGCCCCCCTCCTTGAAGCCGATTGAGTAGCTGAAACCGAAAAAAACTTTGTTGTTAAACTGGAAGGTATTTCCTGTACCATGAACTAGGATTATCGAAAAATATCAAAATCCAACAAAATGGCGTAGTTATGAAAAATAAGTCTGTTTTTTTGCCTAAAATATGGTCGTTTTTTCAATGCCAAATCTAAAATTTACATCAAATCAACGCATTCCCATATTTTTTTCACATGTAAGTAGCATTCTAGTTTTCCTACATGTATGTCGTACGGATTGAAATCCAATAAACCTTTGTAGGTGGCACTATCACCGTCGACAATATAGCGCGTAATTTTACTCCATATTGATCGATCGAGCGACAAAACATTTCCTTCACACTATCAACCTCCATTTTTTCCAGATGATCCAATATGATTCACATCACAGTCGACTTGTCCATCAAGCCATGTTTTGTTGTCTTCAGAATGAGTTTCTTCTTTCTTTTCCCATATTTCACAACTCTTATAATAAGTCGATTTTGCGATTGAATCGATGATTTTTTTGATGAATTTACCTGCCAGAGTTACAACACCGAAACTTGAAGTGTGGCCGCGTTTGATGTGCCATCTCCGGAAACTGTCAAATTAACATTTGAACCGGCTTTTTGTATACTAAATTGGTAAACGGATTGAGCAGCTTCGGTTATATTTGTAAAGCATCCAGCGAAAGTTCTGTCATGACATTTTGTAAGAAGATCCATCTAGCCACAAAATAGATTTACTCCATTGATACCGACGCCTAGAAGTCGCATCACAAACACTATACGATGATTTATTTCATAAGCATTACCAATCATCGGTCCAGAATTTCGGTCCAGAAATTCACATATGAAACGCCGCACTCACATAAAGCAGCAATTTTGAATCCCAAACCCCGTGAACTTGCTTCATTGAAGTTGATGTCTTTCTTGCAATTTTTACACACAACTAAGGCGCTAATTGTTCTAAAATCACAGTAAAACCGGACGAAACGGTATCCATGGGTATGGTCAACTATAATTTCATCATCTTCGGTGCAAAGGCTTTTAAAGGCACCTCCAAGTACGGTGTGGCTATCACCTCTTTGCCCGATACGAGCAGTAGCGCCCCAAGGTAGCGTTTTGGGACCAATCCTCTATACACTGTTCACGGCTGACCTGCCTGTAGCCCACAACACCATGGTTTTACACATGTTCTACATTTGCCGACGACACCGCTATCTTGGCAACTCATGAAAATCCAGACGCAGCTTCAAGATCACTGCAAAGCGGACTTAACAAGATCCAAAGATGGCTCAAAAGGTGGCGAATGAAGGCTAGTAATACAAAGTCTATCCACATTACCTTCCCTATGAAGAAAAAGGACTGCCCAACGGTTTCACTCAACAACGAACCACTCCCGAAAGTCGAAGAAGTAAAATCTCAAGGCATGCTCCTGGACCGCAGGCTAACCTGGGCGAAACATATTAGGAACAAGAAGAAACAACTGGATGTAAGGCTGAAAAAAATGTACTGGCTCATAGGAAGGAGATCTAAGCTATCCCTGCATAATAAAGTCCTCATATACAAGACCATACTAATGCCAATCTGGACCTACGGTATTCAGCTCTGGGGTACGGGCAGCAACTCTAACATAGAGATCCTACAACGATTCCAATCCAAAACGCTGAGAACCCTAGCGAATGCTCCATGGTAAGACCTTGGAATTGACACGGTTAAGAATATAGCTCAAAAGCTATGCACCAACTACGAGAAGCGACTCGAAGACCACCCAAACCCGCTGGCACACAGCTTGCTAGATCTAGGATCAATCATAAGGAGATTGAAGAAATTCAAGCCGGTGGATCTGCAAGCACGGTTCCGCATAACCTAACTGTCCAAAACTAAAAAACCCCAATGGAGAAACATAGAGCAGCGTGTGTCATAGGATGCACTCTCTACTTCCTACCAGTCATCAAAACTAATAAATGTTGCTTAATGTAACAGCTTGTAGTTCAATGTAATATTGTGAAAATAAATTTAAAAAAATCTTCGGTGCGTAAAAGTTTTTTACCGGCTGTACTGGTACTTTCGGTGGACTCCTCAGACGTGTATCGATTTCCCGAAAATCTCTTCTAGCGTCGGACTCTATCGTGACGAATATCGTGACAGCCTTTTTCGTTTTTACGTAATTTACCCATTTTTGCTCTGTTGTGCAGTGTACCGTAGCTGAGAGTAAACTAAACAGACCCTTCCAGAATAACTGCGTTGAACAACTACAGAATACAACGATATATTAGGCAACGCTGTTTTCAAATAGCCCTATAGATATATTTCTAGCTTAAATAGTGTCGCAATCTTACTCTCTACCAATCTCTTATTATGTACCGTTAATGATGCCGAAAGATTCTGGCTACAACGCGTCAGCTCCGAGCTCCGCCTCGAGGCAAAATTTGCAAAATTTTATACCTGCGAGCGGTTGCTCTCCGGGGTAGATTAGTTACTCCACATGGATGCTCTGGACTCCACATGGAAAATCTGCAACCAGAATCTGCGAACCTAACCTGGAATGTCCGAGGGCTGTTGCAGGGAAGCTTCAAATAATGCAAAATGAACTTAAACGCTGCAATATAAAGATTGCAGGAATTGCGAAGACACACTCGCGAGGTAGTGGTCATTTTTGCGCTGCGGATTTCCAAGTGTATTTTTCCGTTTTGGAAGACCGAAGATACGGAGGTGTTGCATTGATGATATCCAACCGATTAAACAACGCAGTCACCGGATACAAAGCCATAAGCGAACACATAATCTGCGTCCGATTTAATGCAGCTCCCGGCAATGTTAACATAATCCAAGCATATGCACCTGCAACAGAAGCAAGTGACGAGGAAGTGGAAAACTTCTATGCTTCCCTCGAAACCTTGATTAATGAAATACCAAACCGCGAGATCGTTATAATTCTGGGCGATCTAAATGCCAAGGTTGGATGTACGCGCAAGGACGATCACCTGCGCCATGTGGTAGGGAAATACGGCATAGGAACTAGAAACGATAGGGGTGAAAGACAATTTTGCATTGAAAATAACTACTGCATCACGAATACAGTATACAAACAACATATTCGCCGTCAATTCACCTGGATCTCACCAGATAAGAAGAACATGAATCAGATAGACTACATATTAATAAGAGGACGCTGGCGAACATCCATTTTATCGGCAAAGACACTCCCGGGAGCTGACTGCGGATCGGATCACCAACTTTTAGTATGCAAATTCCGAATAAAAACTCCAAGCAAGCATGAGATCAATCCCAAAATCCAAGCTACCACTGATATTGGATCCAAGACTGCCTTGTATCGTAACATCGAGATCAAAATACGGCCAAAACAATACGCAAATCCAAACAAGACGTGGATGGACACAAAACACACAATAATATCAACGCTAGAGGCATCACAACCGAAAATCAAACCTGTCAAGAAACAACATTGGATGTCTGATAGCACGCTTGACATAGTTGAAATTAGGAGAAAACTCAAAACCAACGTCCTTACTAACAAGGAACAGCAAGATGAGTATAAGAAACTTTCAAAGCTCATTCAGGCAAACTGCAGAAATGACAAGAATGACCATCTCAACAATATCTGCAAAGAAATTCAACAACTTGCCAATACCACACAGCCGAAAGATGCGTTCACGAAAATAAAGTTTATGCCTCGCACCTGGCGACCTGCAATCCCAACGGCAACCTAAAAACAGACATAGACGAGATCACAGAAATCTGGAGGAAATATTGTGAAAACCTCTACAGTGAAGAACAGATTGAAACCCCAGATATTACCAATTGGGACGGAGAACGCGGCATACTGCTACAGGAAGAACGCGCGGCCATCAAAAGAGACTTGCAAAGAATAAGTCCCCTGAATTGGCATAATTACTGCGGGAATTCTAAAAACACTGAGCGACGAACGAATAAAAGTAATTTACATGATCTGTCAAATGATATGGAGAACAGGAATATGGCCCAACGAATGGACAGCCTCAATTAATATCCTCCTGCACAAAAAATGGGTCACAACCAAATGCGATAACTAACGTCTTATCGCTCTTATGCCACATGTAAGCAAAATCATGCTCCACATTATACATACTAGACTACAGGCTTTCACTGTTTGGCAAATTGCTACTGAGCAGACTGAGTTTGTTAAAGAGCATGGCACAAGAGAGCAGATACTAGGGCAGAGATGGCGTACCTATGACCAGCGGGTCAGACACTGACCCACACAGGCTTTTTAAGTGACCCAGGCATTGATTTTCGAACTTTTAGAAATGTTTAATGACGCAATACTTCTATTATTTTCTTATTAACCACAAAAGTATGAATATTAAATATATCAATAAGAAATTTCTTCACAAATTATTATATTTTAAATATGTTTTTAGTTATTACCCTGTAATATGGCTACGGTTAAAAAAAGAAAAACAAACGATACATATCTAAGATCACACGAAACAGAATGGTTTTATAAATATTGTGCGAATGAAAAGATGAAAAAGACTCGCGTTTTTTTTACAAAAAAAGTTACTTCACGTATGTAAAAAGCCATTTTGAAAAGTTGCATCCTAATCTCGGCTTTTCCACAGATGAAGAAAGAAAAACATATTTTTCATTAAAGAAAGAAGAGAATCATTTACATTACGATTAAAAATAAAAAACCGGCCAAGTGGGAGTTGTGACTGGCGCACCGAGGGTTCCGTACAAACTTGTAAGTAAGGTATCTTTAGAAGGACCTAACTCTATGCAACCCATATGCTTCTGGTGCCTGACAATACCACCCAACACATTAGTGTATTTTCATAAGTTTCTAATAGTAAATTCGCATTTTTCTTGTAATTAAACTACATATTTATGGTTTTCAGATTTTTCCCTTTACATGTGCTGTAAGACACCGCTTCTTGCCAAATTTCATGATTCTAGGTCAACGGGAAGTACCCTATAGGTTTTGATTCCCTTGAGAAATCGCAAAATATGCAACATAAACGGTCATATCTTTTGATCGCGTTAACTTACAAGTTTGAGTTTTTCACAGCTGAAAGAGACCGCAGACCCGAGTATTTGATACAAATTTCAACTTGTTACCTCTACGCGTTCCTGAGAAAAATGGTCTTGACAGAAAGACAGACGGACGGACGGACAGACAGACGGACAGACAGACGGACAACAAAGTGATCCTATAAGGGTTCCGTTTTCGGTACGGAACCCTAAAAACCTGCATGACTTGCGATCATGCACAAAATCCTTTCACACACGTGTATCATACATTATTTTATTTACCAAGCACGTTCAAATACTGTTGCATCAACAAAAAAATAATTCTTTCTTACCGATAATTTTGAAATATTGTAATTTTGAGACACAATAAGGTTAGAACGTTCAACGCCTCCGTGGTAAAAATTGCTTACTAGTAAAAAGGTACAGTGACGGGAACACTATTTGGTCGTTGTCGATGTAATCTTGGCTAACCTAGATTTAATCTAGATTAGGTTAAGATTAGGTTAGGTATTAGAGGCAGATAAATCCAGACTGAGAGGCCGGGACTTATTCTTGATTCAAAATTAAAAAAATTAATTCAATTTTAATACACGTCAGTTGTTTTCACTACGACCATGTTTTTTGTTTACTGACGTGAGTTGTTGCCACAGTAACAACAAACAGAAATCGTTTAATAATCAAAGTCCATTTGATTTACATTGAAATTTTACGCACGATTTGGATACTTTCACACACTATTATAATATTGGCATCCTTCACATACTATAATTTACTTATTAATGTGTTTATTTTTGTTTGCCAAAGATAAACTACCATTACAGCTGCTAGTTAGTTTTCAAGTTGCCAATTGCATTTCTCGCCACGAGAAACATCTTTCAGAAAGAGACTTCGTTAAACAAGCGTTTTTAGAGTGCTACTTTATTTCCAGATTTTAAAGACAAATAATTTATTAAGAAGCGTATACGAATTGAAAAAGGAAGCAACCGAGGCGCTAAAGAAGTAGAGAAGGACGAAAGAAAGTAAGAGTGGCTTTATAGATGAAAACAAGATACAGAGAAAGATGCAGAGTAAAGAAGAAACAGAAGCGAGAATAAGAGAGAGAAATAAAAGCAATCAAATTAGAGAAAGAGGTGTGGAATTACTTTTACAATTACAAATTATTTTATAATTACAAAACAGGGAGGGAAATAAAAAAGAAACACTGAGCGAGGAGATAAAGATGAAAGAGTGGGAAGAATATTTAATGAGACTCATTTAGAAAGGAAGACGAGGAAGCAGAAACAGCAACGCGGAAGCCATAAGCAGCTCCAGAGGGTACAGAAATCACATTAGGAGAGGTAGACAAGCATGTGAAAAATAAAAAAGAAAGCTGAAAATAAAAAATCAGCGGGGAGTAATGGAATGCAGTACGAAGTGTGGATGTATGGGACGAAGAGAGTGATAGAAAGGCTGGTGGAGCTAATGAAGCGTGGAACGAAGTGTGAATGTATGGGACGAAGAGAGTGATAGAGAGGCTGATGGAGCTAATGAATGGAGTGTGGAGAGGGAAGGGATTCCCGGAAGACTGAAGAGAAGGCAATATGCCCGATTTACAAAAAAAAGGAGAAATCCAAAGAAGAAAACCACCAAGGAATAACTCTGCTCAATACAGCGTACAAGTTGTATGCTGCAATTTTGAATGATTTGAGTACGATATATGAGGCAGCTATGGAAAGAATGTTTAATAGGGAGTAAAGATTAGATTTATGATATAATTATAATATAGCGGGAGGGTGTATGAAGGATGGCACAAACTGTGGCCAACCCTCATAGAAATCGAAGTACCAGAGCATATGGTCTTCCTGATTAGGGGTTTATATGAAGAAAGTACCGTGTGATCAGAGTCGATAAACATCTATCCTCCGAATGCAAAATAAGAAAAGGAGTAAGGCAACGCTACATACTCTCGCCACTATTATTTAACCTATACAGCGAAAGTATCATGCTCTACGCATTAGATGACTGGGACTAAGGGGTCACAATAGGCGGGAAGAAAATCTCCAATATCCGATTCGCGGATGACACACTGTTACTGGCGAGCAGCGCAGATGAACGCATAGCCCTATCTGAGAGGTTAGAACGCGTCAGTCTTGAGTGTGGTCTTCAAATAAACATCCAGAAGACGAAAGCGATGATTGTTGACCGCGCACATGATAACCAGCCAAATATCCTTAAGGTCGGAAAATATGAGGTCGTCGAGCAGTTTATATACCTGGGTGCCATTATTAATAACAAGGGATGCTGTGAATCCGAAATACGCCGTCGAATACAACTGGGAAGAACCGTCATATCCTAGCTTACTCCAGTATGGAGGGATAGCAACAAAACACGTAACACGAAGATCAACCTGGTTCATGCGCTGGTCTTTTCTGTATTTGGCTATGCGGCGGAGACATGGACACTACGTACGGATGACCGTCGTCGAGTGGATGCGTTCGAAATGTGGTGTTGGAGGAGAATGCTTAGAATACTGGACTGCACGACGTACCAATATCTTTATTCTTAACGAGATCAAACCAAAATAACGACTCTCAAGTCTGGTTTACTCCCGCATATTGATTGAAGTTTTTCGGACATGTAATGAGAAGTGACAACATGAAAAAATTGATTGTGCAGGGGTCACAATAGGCGGGAAGAAAATCTCTAATCTCCGATTCGCGGATGACACACTGCTACTGGCGAGCAGCGCAGATGAACTCATAGCCCTCTCTGAGAGTTTTATCTAAGAGGGAGGTCTCACTGCCGCTGGATAGATACCATCAGGCAGCTTCTCCACACTGACATTGAGACCGCTGTAAGTGGAACAGCTGACCGATCGCGATGGAGAGATACTATCAAGCAGGGGAACAACACACTTGAGGGGGCCTGATAGAGGCCGACATTCATCACCTGTCACTGCAAGTCGCCAAGACGTTAGATTAAGAAAAAGAGAGCGGTTGCGCTTTAGAAGGCTGCCATTCGGGGAGTATTAGAGATACGACCTTGAAATTTTCACAGGATATTCTTGAAAGTATGAACTGTTAAATAAGACAACAACAAAAAAACGATGTTTTGGAAGTGTCACGGTGGTATGCCCCTTAAGACTTTTTTTGCAGAGATCAAGGCGAATCCTAAAATTGAGGAGAATTAGATGATGATGGGGCGATATTTAAACCGCAATATATGATTTAGCCACATTATAGTGAAGAAATATGTTTTACTTGTTTTTATTTCTTTACAGTTTTCTTGCAATTTTACACTATTTCTTGCGGAAAAAAATTGCGTGATATTTGCCGAGGTCCCCCTCACCCCAAAGTTGGATTGTGTGAGGTTCGGCTCAACCCCCCTCCTCCACTAAAGGCTTCATGTAATTATATTTAAAACACGAACGAAGAATATTTAAAAAGTATAAATGTGATGTGTTGAATTCTGCAGAACGAAAATTGATAAAAAATATGTTCATAAATTTTATTATCACACATATATACAGGACTTGTTAAATATAATTTTTGTTTGTAGTTTTTTTAACAATGTATTAACATTTGAAATGTAGGAAGAAAATGAAATGTATATTTTGTATAAATCGAAAATCAACAAGAGATGTAGAACTCAATGTAATAAACCTAACGCAATGAATAAACATCAAAAATCGGTAGGAAAAATTAATCAAATAAAAGAAATTTAAAAACGATTAAAAAAATAAACAAATTTTCATTTCAAATCTGAAATAAAAAGAAATTAAAAAAAATATATATACATAGATTTAGTTTTTTTTTTTTGTTGCACTTATAACTACGTGCATTTAATTGAACACACTATATTTGTTTATCTCCCAATTTGTTTTAGTACTACAAAGGAAAAATGCGTTAAACATTCTTAACAATCTATTAAAATATAGAGATTTTATAATATATTATACATAAAATATTAATATTGAATGATAAAATTAACATATTTTTTTGTACTCAACAGGAAATGATTTAAATTTAAAAACTTCAATTAAAAACGGTTGCATTTCAATATTAATATTTTACATAAGGAACAATATTAAATATTATTATTGCTTTTAACGTGTTTGTTTTTAACACATTAATGCCTATCTACACTAACAACAACCTAACATGTCAAATTGTAAATTAAAATAAAATGCTATAACATGCTGAAGAAAATTAATTAGGTATATATAATATATGTTTTGTGTTGTTTTTTTGGGTTGATGTTGGTGTACAGGGCAGTATTTTTTTTAATATTATAGTATTCTAGTGATGTTAATGTGTAGTTTGTCTCTAAGACATACGATTAATTAGTTTCATATCAGATGAATATGAATGGATTAATAAAAATATTTAAATAAAACTTGTTCTTCAAGAATAGAAATAAGACGAATTTTTAAAACGTAAATTAAAAAAATAAATTAAAAAAGAAAAATCGATGCGAAAGTATAAACGTAATTAGAAATAAATGGGGAAGAAAGCTAAGCTAAAATTTTAAAGCACAGCAGAAAAATCATTTTTTTAATTAACGCAAAATAATAGTTAAAAAAAAAATTATGAAAGAACGCACGAATCTCAGGGATTTTCCGGTAAATCTAGTATATTAGAAACGAATGTGGCAACGTCAGTCGACTTCTCTCGGTGCAAAGCGCAAAACGGATGGCTCAGCAATTGATCGTAATTCAAGCGATCCCTGAACTGTTTCTGCAAACACTTCGAAATGAAATCCTCGAATTCCGGCGAAAACTCGTTCGCAGGCAGCCGTGGTGGATCGTCGTTCACGACCTGCTTCAGTTGTTCGAAAGGTGAGCCCCAGTTGTGATAAGGAAACGTTCCAGTTGATAGTTCTATTAACGAAATTCCTAAACTCCAAACGTCGGATCGAATATCGTATTGTGAAGGATTTCCTTGGGGATCGATCCTCTCTGGCTATAGAAAAATAAAAAATGAATTACATATAAACTAACGGGTTTTTCAAGGAACAATATAATTTGAAATTGTCAAAGTAACTATATTTAAGCTGCTATAAATATGACAGGATATCATTTGTTTTTAGTACCATATACAGGAATATCTCACATAGTAGGGTTAATCGGTTACACCGACTATTTCAAAATACAAATAGGATGGCTGTGACCGTTACTACCTGGTAATCCATACTTACACTGAATTGAAAAAATTACTATGTTATTACACTTAATATGTAAAAATATTATACAGGGTGTTAGATTAGCATGCGGTAAAAATTCAAGGGGTTAGGTTTCAAATGATGATTTCTGAAAAACCCCTTTGTTTTGAAGATACAGGGTGAACCAAATTTGCGACAAGCATATTCGATATTTGTTGAAATCATTAATGTAAAATAAAAAATATGAGTTACGCCAATGAGTTTATCAAGTACAAAAAAATAATGAGTTTATCAAGTACTTTTACTTTTTATTAAGTAAGTGGAACGGCTGTTTTATCTACTAACGTACAAGTGGATTTCATGTGAATACGTCTCGTCAGTGATCATCACCTGTTCCTGTCGCAGTTGTTTACATTGAGTGACGTTTGGCTGTTGTCGTGTCTTTAATAGTTAATGAAGTCCTATACCATGTATACGAACGCCGAGATGACTGAAATGCATTTCATGTATGAACTTGTTGATGGCAACTCATTACAAGCTGGACGATTGTACATTGAACGGTTTCCTAGCCGTTTCCGACCGAAAAATCTTCGAAAACTTTCATCGACGTCTTCGTGAAACAGGCACATTGAAATGAAATGGAGGGCCAGGAAGATTATTGAGAGTAAAAACGGTCCAATTGGAACAGAATGTGCATGATAGAGGAAGATCCAAGTACTTGTACGCGACAAATTGTCAATACTTGAATTGAATTTTCCAAACTGTCCAATGACTGAATGTAAGTCATTGTACAGTTTGGAAAATTCTTAAGGGCAATTTGTTGTATCCATACCACATTCAACGTGTTACACGTTAGATCTAATTCCTCAATTCCTGACACAGATTCTCTTCACCGACGAAGCCAGTTTCTTCAACATGATACATTGGTTGTACAAGGCAGTAGAAAGACCCATCTTGACATATGGGTCCACAAGTTGGTGGACCAAATTGTGTACAGAGACTAGCCTGCTTACTAATTACGGGATTGATGAGAACCGCAGCATCAGCAGCTCTGGAAGCAATGTTAAGCCTCCATCCCCTAGATATTTTCATCACAGGTGAGGCCAGGATGGGAGCTTTCAGATGCAAGTGTAACAAAACATGTCAAACCCTAGCAAAGTCGTAATATACCTTAACAACTGATGTATTAAAAGAGCAAATCCTTAACAAGGGAGGAGATTCAATGCCTCAAAGGCTTTCTTCTACTAGTCTTGTTCTTAAGATCTGATGCATCCAATATTTTCTTTACCTCTTCTTTTCTTTTAATTCCTCATTTTCATAACATATGGCTAAGACGAAAAAATCATCATCGGAACTTGACCAATTTGAGATTTTGAAAATATAACTTAAACTGAAGTGTCTAACATGAGTGTCGCGTATATGAGAATCGGCCTTTAGTGTGCCACTACAGAGATACAATACAGTCTTCCAAGCGGAAATTCTCGCGATCGATACATGTTTCCGGGAAAATTTAAGACTGAAGTACAGAAGTAGAAACACCTATACAATACATCTATACAAACATACAAACATCTATACAAACATCTATATTTTCATGTACAGTCAGATTGGATTTCACGGTCATCACTTCATTTGCAGAGGTCCAGATTGCAAGGGGGAGGTACTACGCCACCAAAACCCTTGCCCATAAAATAATAACAGAGTAGACCAATAAAAGTCAACAACTACTATGGGTCCGCACAAGTGGTCAGCAACGCACCAAACGGATGATAAGTCCCATATCTAACGCCATTACAACTGAAATCTTGCAACTGTCCAGGAAGCAGATTGCAACTGTGGTAGGTCTAAGGTCACTAAGAGGATACCTGCAGAAGATGGGCATCTGGACTGATGAACCACTATGCAGACTCTGCAATGACGAGGACTAACCTACATCACATATAATATTCCATTGTGAAGCAATCGCGCGCAGGAGAATGAAACTCAACATTACAGCGTGGGACTTCCGCCAAAGCACAAGTCACCCAGACTTCTGGAGCAAATACAGGGTCTGAATTTATTTGCTTGAATGGAACAATGGAAGGAACAATGTGGGGGAAGACAACAGGCCTTTAAGGCCACAGTGTTTTCAAGGAATGTAGATCCCTGAACCCACACTGGGATGAAAAAAAATCCTGCAAGTCTTACTTTAAAAAGTTAAAAAATCTTACTGTACCATGTACATACATATGGGAGGCAGCCCAATTCTCGTCAGATTATCTGATTGTACTTTTACGAAACCACTTTCACTCATCGTTTTAAGTGATTTCTAATCTCACTAGGATGCTAAACTACACTTAACAATAAATGAATTCACAACACACACACACACATTGTTATTATGTTATCTAATCAAAAGCCTGCAATGCCATACACATGTAAGCAATAAGAACTTTTTGACATGGTATTTGACGTTATGTTTCGTTTCAACCAATGGTGTTGTGTTTTACAAATTCGAAATTCCCTCGCATAATTTGCTTATGTTTATTAATTTTAAGTAATTAAAAAGATATGAATTACTAAAATAATGGTTTAGTTCAAATGTCCGACAAATAAAGATTCGGAATATGTGAACCAAATTTAAATTACATGCATATTGCCTATAATTGTGGACTTGTTTTGTGTGTGGACGGGTTTTCGGAAAGAAATATTATTCTATGGGACTGAATGACCTTCAAAAGTCGAAACTCAAGTCGTGTAAAGTATGTAGATTTATATAACTTCACAAATAATATAATATTTTCACAAAAATTAGTGGTAAAATCATAGTGATTTTTCAATTCAGATTAAGTATGGATTATGGAAAACTATTTTCGTTTAAAAATCATTATTCCTTAAATTAAAAAACCCTTTATACAACGTCTAAAACATTTTCTACTTACGGCCATGTACGGTTTGCAGCCGGCATCGATGGTTTTGGCGACGGAGTCCACCAGATATCCGCTAATACCGAAATCGCAAATTTTCACCTCGCCCTTGCGGTTGATCAAAATGTTCGAGGGTTTCACGTCTCGATGGATCACTTGCAACCTGGTGTGCAGGTAGTGCAGGGCGCTCACTACGGCCAGGCAGATCTTGCCCAAAATATCTTCCGGTATTCTGTAATTGTGCTTGTAGACTTTCGCGTAGAATTTATCGAGACTCGTATCCATAACCTGGTTCATAAAATTAACACAACAAAAATACATAAAATATATGGTTAGGTAAATATATTGTTAATATTAAGTTCAAGTTTGTATGATTTAAAACACATTTATACCCAAGAAATCTAGTAACTCTACTTCACCCAATTATCTAAACTAAATCCTCCAGTTTCGACTGTTACCATTCCAAATAAAGTCTTATTTGTCATTTATTCTAGAACTGTACAAACTTTTCAAATCTTCTCAAAATCGTCTCTAGTATTCTGGTCGTCTGGTTTAATAATCCGTGTAATTTGGAACAATGCACTAAGCAGGTTAATAAACGAAGTGGACATAGTGAGATTTGTAAAAGTTCAAAGAATAACATGGCTGCGACACCTGTACAGAATGAATGATGACAGACCAGCCAAGAAAATGTACAACTGGCGACCAGAAAGAAGAAGGAAAAGCGGCAGACCAAGGAAAAGATGGATGGAAAACTTTAGGAAAAGTCTTAGAAAGGAATGTGGAGGGGTAAAAACACACCGCAGGCATGAAGGTATATGCCCTCATTTCCATATATATGCTGTTTGTTTATCTGTTCCCAGAAGTGTCCAGCCACCTCCGACCGTGTTTTGACATTCCATTTGAATGTATGTCAAGTGACTGACACCTTGTTTAAAAGATCGCATCGCAAGGAACACAATACACTATTTCTTTTTCAAAGTCCACGTGATAAAAAAAGAAAAACACTTTTACGTTGAACGTTTGTTCAACGTTGTAGTTGTAGAAAATTGTATGTTTTTGACATGTGTTTTGATGCTTTGAAACCACGTTGCTTAGTAACTAGTGATAATAATAGTTACCAAAACAGTCACATACGCTCGAAAAATTGTTAAAGCAGTTTCTAAAATGCTGTATTTAAACGAAAAGATTCTGATGATGATTGGTTATGGTAACAGAATACGTAGTCAGCTTGAGGTTGCTCAGTTATTTCGAGAACAGCCATCCGGGAAAAAATGCAGAATACACCCCATCAATGAAACTTAGGGTTGCGGACCTTTTACCAGGACGTTTTACCAACTGTTGTTAATCGTCTTTGGCACGGTTTAACTAAGGTCGCAAAGCAAAAATGAAGCTTCTACATTGCTTGGTACAATGAATATTCGTGTTTTTGTTGAAAATAATTGTTGACATTTTCAAAATGACAGATAGTAAATGCGAACGCAACTGACTAGACGTTGCCATATATTTTTTTAAGAAAAATATTACCCCATATCAAAATATGGATACTTTTTTTAGGATATATTGATATTTTCTAGTAAATATGTAGTAATAACCTAATGTATGTAATAATCATAATCAAATTTGCTTCAAAATAAAAATGCACGGGATCGTACATCTTACCAGCCATTCGAAAAAATTCCAGAGCGGGATCAAGCTGAAGCTCTCTGCACCGCTTTTGGAACATGTACCGAACGAGGTTACCGGGTACGTGTTTTTGGATACGCCCAGATGACGTCATGGAAGATTTAGGTGCCCTCCAAGTTGAATCCAGGCATTTGTATGTGCCCCGGTATCGGGATCTTATGTTTAACTCTTATTAATCGTATGTTTAACACTCAAATGTTTGTAGCCATTGTCATTGAGAGCGTTATAGGCTTTCCGACAGTCACTGATTATCGTAGTACATATAAATCGGTGGGCAACCTAATCTAACCTGGGTTAAACCAACGGTCCTTGCCACATTGTCCTATATTGGATCGAGAGTTCGCGTTGCCGCGTGTATGTGATCTTGTTTTATATGCCGCCTCGCGGTGGGCAACCTAATCTTTTTTTTAATATGGGGGGCGTAGCAAGCACACCTTACTTGATGTCCTTACGTCCCCCATCCACGGAAGGTGATTAGGGATTCAGGTTATTTTCAGTTTTCGTCGTCTATGTTGTTTTGTCCGTTCATTCCTGTTCTTTCATACTTAGTATGTCCCTTATCATCATTTCTGTTGCAGACCAGGCTTCTTCACTCCTTAGCATTGTCTCCGTGAGTGTGCTAGTTTCTAAAATTCTTTTTGTTTTTAAAGTGTATATGTCCCTCTCTAAAGACCACCTGGGGCATTCGAAGATTGTGTTATACACACTATCTGTCTTATCACAATAAACGCACTGGTTGTCTGCTTCGCACCCAATACTGTGCAGGTAGTCTTTGAAGCACCCGTGGCCGCTCGGTGCCTGCGTCAGGTAGTAGGTAACTTTTCCGTGCCTTCTCGTGACCCATGGATCCAATTTTGGAATCAGGAGTCTTGTCCACTCACCCCTCTCTGAGGCTTCCCAGTACTCTTGCCAACTTTCAAGCATCAAGGTCCTTGCCTTTTTTCTCAGTTTATTTTTATTTTCACTGCTGCTTTCTTTATAAAGCTTGTCTCTCTCTCTTCAACAAGAATGTTTAAAGGAGCTTTTCCCGCAATAAGGGGAACAGCGTCACCTGAGACGGTCCTATATGCGCTGGACACGCGTAGCGCCATTTTGCGTTGAATGGATTGCAGTTTTTGCCTTAGATTTGCTCTCTCCATGGCTCGCTTCCAGATTTGCGCTGCGTAGAGCATGGCAGATTCGACAACTGAACACAAGAGACTTCGTTTGGTGGTGTTAGGACCACCTATAACTGGCCTAAGTTTTCCAAGTGCTGCTGAGGTTTTTAATGCCCTCCCAGCTGCAATAACAATGTGCTGGACCTACTTTCATTCTTCCTGTCAATAAAACCGATTCCGTCTTTTCTGGAGCGAGCTTTAGCTGTGCCTCCAACCAGTTGTCTATTAGTGCTATGGCTTTGTTTGCCATGTTGATAAGACAGTTTTCTGATAATCCGGTGACGATGAGGGCCAAGTCGTCGGCGAAACCGACAGCTTCCACTCCCTCTGGCAACTTCAGTCTAAGGACTCATCATAGGATGTTCCTCAAAGTTGGTCCCATTACTGAGTCTTGTGGAACACAACTGTAGATTTGTCTTTCTACGCTTTCACCCTCTGCCTCTATAATAATTTTGCTGTTGCAGAGGTAGCTGCTTACGAGCTTCAGGAGATATGGTGGGAAGTCTCTTGCTATTAATTCTTTAACAATATTTTTCCAAGCGACGGAGTTGAAGGCGTTCTCAACGTCTAACGTTGTAAGTGCGCAAATTCTTCTTTTCCCCCGCAATCCTGCTCCAGCCACTTCTGCAACCTTTAGTAGGGCAACCTAATCTAACCTGGGTTAAACAAACGGTCCTTGTCTATATTGGATCCTATAATGGATCGAGAGCGATCGCTTCGCGGTGGGCAACCTAATCTGACCGAGGTTAAACCAACTGTACTTGCAACAATGTGTATATTGGATCGAGAGTTCGCGCTGCCGCGCGGATATGGTCTCGATTTATTTGCCGCTTCGCGGTGGGCAACCTAATCTAAACTGGGTTAAACCAACGGTTCTTGCCACATTGTCCTATATTGGATCGAGAGTTCGCGCTGCCGCGCGTATGTGGTCTTGATTTATATGCCGCTTCGCGGTAGGCAACCTAATCTGACCGAGGTTAAACCAACTGCCCATGCCACATTGTCCTATTTTAGATAAAAATTAGTTACTTGAAACTGGAAAGTAAAAAATGAACTTTGTTTAGTTGTCTAAATCGTGAGACCAAGACTAGATGGGTTAATGCGGATTCAAGTTTGTGAAACTAGATAGATTTAGTGAAAACTAGAAGCTTGTATCTAGAGCAACCAAAGTTATATAAGGGATTCGAAATTAGTTGCTTGAAACTCGCAAGGAAAAATCTAATTTTGTTTAGAATGCAGCCCGAGGTTAAATGTGGCCTGACAGCTAAAAGATTTGCCCACTCCTGGACTATATCTTGAACAGTGGCGGTTTCAATGGGGGGGGGGGGGGGGGGGTAATCGGATAATTACCCCCCCTAAGAGGTTTTCGCTTATATATTTTTATTTTTAAAAATTACCGATTATTTATATAGGAGTAAAATTACCATTTTACTCCTTTATTTTATCATTTTTCGAAAGATGTTTATCGACTGGATATTACTTTAAAAAGTAGGTGTCAGCATCAAGCCATTTCTTCTAAATTTTGACCAGTTGGCCATTACCCCTACTCCAGTTGGCTGAAAGCGCCCCTGATCTTTAGAACTAAACTAGCTTGTTTATTACGGTTTGAAGTTTACGAATCTAGATAGATTTTTCTAAGTCGTCGCGAAAACTAGAAGATTCCATTTAGACTAATTAGAGTTATACAAGGATTTTAAAATTACTCGCTTCAAACGGCAAGGAAAAAATCTTGTTTAGTTGTCTATATCTTAAGAACAAGACTAGGTTGTGAAACTAATTTCTTCAAAACTAGTAGCTTGTATCTAGAGTAACCAGAGTTTTTTCTTACAGCAAAATAAAGAAATTGTGCCACATTGTCCTTTTCTTATAGCAAAATTAAGAAATTGTGATTGATCAAATACGCGCGCCAGCGTCGATCATAATTTCTCAACTTTGCTGTAAGAAATGCCGAGATGATTGTTTACGCACACTTTTTATCACATGACCAGAAATTTATGAGCCGTTGTGTCAAATGTGTCAATTTTTAGGACAACCAAAACACGATTATTTATTGAAATAAGCAATGTAGAAGCTTCATTTTTATTTGTGACCTTAGTTAAACCATGCCAAAGACGATTAACAACATTTACACCAGGTAAAAAGTCCGCAACCCTAAGTTTCAATGAAGGGGTGTATTCTACACAATAGCCCAGCATCCGGATATACTACCCATTAGCCAAGGTACCATAAGAAATAAATAGTGTGTTGTATTCCTTGCGAAGAGATCTTTCAAGCGAGGTGTCACTTGACATACTTTTCCATTTGAAAAAAAAAGGTCGGAGGTGGCTGAGCACCATTGGGAGCAGAAAAACAAACAGCATATACATAGAAATGAGGGCAAGAAAAAACAATACGTAACGTGTTTCAGGATTTTTTTAAAAAATCGCCTATATGGAAGTTATGAATTTTATTCCAGTTAAAGTTTCCACACTGGTTCTGCAACGGTAGTGGTATACAAATAAGTAAGTAACTATTAAAATAGAAAACAAATTAATGCGGCCCGAGGTTAAATTTTCATACGTAATGTGGCCTGACAGCCAAAAGATTTAACCACCCCTGACAGCCAAAAGATTTAACCACCCCTGACAGCCAAAAGATTTAACCACCCCTGACAGCCAAAAGATTTAACCACCCCTGACAGCCAAAAGATTTGGTTTTATCAGCCAAAAGATTTGTTAGATAAAACCTTGAAGACCAAGTCCAATCTACATAAACACTTTAGATTATTAAAAGTATAGTCTAGATCAGGGGTCTCCAAACTTTCCAGCTTTAGGGCCATACTGATTACTCCAGTAAGTTCCGAGGGCCAAAACCATATTATCATTGTTGCCGGTGGCAAAAAGTGAAATAGTCCACTGATGAAAAAAAAAAGTCCGAAAAAGTACGCAACGTTTAAAAAAGGCTGCAAATCGGCAACACTGCATATTATTAATTTTCCTGTCATTATCTGTAATTTCTAGATTAGTCGTAGAGTACGAGCCATGAGGACTAACGTGACACGACATCTGGTGGACACAAGCGGCAATAGGTAGTACCTTCTGTCGCTAACAGATGGCGCTAATAGCACGTACACAATAATCTCGTTGGTTCGAGAAAGTTCTGGTGTCTTCCACTCACTTCTAGCTGGCAGTAATTGGAATATATAAGAAGGCTAGTGGCGCAACCACAAGTCAGTTCCTATGACACTGTTGTGAAATAAAATAGTGCGTACCTCCTTAAAACGTGTTTGTGCGTGTTTAAGTTTAAGACATCTTTGTAACAGTATTTTGATTTGAATTGTTGCTTTTGTGTGTGATTTAGTAGTATGGAAAAGAAGCGAAAAATTGATAGTGAATGCAGAAAATTCAAAGATCAGTGGAACATTCAGTATTTCGTAATTGAGTACAGTAACAAGGCGCTATGTTTGATTTGCAATGAAAGCATAGCCGTTCTCAAGGAATATAACATTAAACGTCATTATGAAACAAAACATTTTCAAAATTACTCAAAATATACAGGAAGTTTGCGGACAGAAAAATTCGAAGCTATGAAGCGCGGATTGAAATCGCAGCAATCTTCATTCACAAAACTCAAAACTGAACAAGAGGCTGCAACTCGTGCCAGCTTTTGTGTGGCTCTTGAAATTGCAAAACGTGGAAAACCATTCACCGATGGAGAAATGATCAAAGAATGCATAATTGCAGTAGCCGAAGAAATGTGCCCTGAAAAGGTAAATTTATTAAAAACTGTCAGTATGTCAGCAAACACTGTGGCTCGAAGGGTAGAAAACATCGCTGAAAATATATCCTCTCAACTGTTGAGTGGTTTTGTGAAAATGGACATGTTGAGTGGTTTTCTTTGGCCTTGGATGAGTCAACAGATGTGTCAGATACTGCTCAGGTGTTGATTTATATTCGAGGAGTAGATAAAAGCTATGAAGTGCATGAAGAACTTCTTGATATGTATAGTATTCATGGCACAACTACTGGTACAGATATTTTTAAAGAAGTTGAAATGGCCATTAATCAAAAGAACCTTCGATGGAAAAACTTGAAATGTATTACAACTGATGGAGGCAAAAACATGAGTGGGAAAGATAAAGGAGTGCTCGCTCTTGTGTCAAAGGCTGTAGAAAATGACGGTGGTTCAAAACCATTAGTCTTACATTGTATCATTCATCAACGGTCTTTGTGCGGAAAATGTTTGGATATGTCTGATGTTCTGAAACCAGTCATATCAACTGTTAATTTTATCAGATCTTTTGGGCTGAATCACCGACAATTCCGACAATTTATTGAAGAGATTGGAGAAAATGACTTACCTTATCATACTTCCGTACGTTGGCTTAGTTGTGGGAAAGTCCTTCAGCGCTTTTTTGAACTTCGAGCAGTGATCGAAATTTTTTTTAATGAAAAGCATCGCCCTCTTACTGAATTACAAAACAACGCATGGCTGTGGAAGTTAGCATTCTATGTTGATTTGACAAAACATGTGAACGAACTGAATTTGAGATTGCAAGGAGAAAACCAGCATCTTCCTGATTTATACACTAATATCAAATCATTCCGGAAGAAATTGATACTGTTTCAATCACAACTACGAAGTAAATGTTTTTCACATTTTAAAACATGTGAAATATTCAGCCACACCACTGAGACTGAGCTTCCTATCGATTTTACAATCGAAACTTTGAGTGCTTTGAAAATAAATTTTGATACTCGTTTCTCGGACTTTGATGCCATTGCGAATCAAATTAAGATTTTTCAGAATCCTTTTGATACTGACATTGAAACCCTAGCCCCGGAACTTCAAATGGAAATGATTGATCTACAGTACAGTGATATAATTAAGAACAAATATCAAAACTCATCTTTGTTGGAAATTTATAAGAGTCTTCCACTGACACAATTTGGTAATTTGCATAAATTTGCTCATGGGCTGTTTTCTGTTTTTGGTACTACTTATTTGTGTGAGAAGACCTTCTCCAAAATGAAGTACACAAAAAATGTTTACAGATCTAATTAACTGATGAGCATCTTAAATCTCTATTAATAATTGGTACAAGTAAAATTAGTCCACAACTACAAACTATTGTCAGCGGAAAATCTCAATTACATAAATCTCATTAGTATTTCATATGTCATTATGCTTGTTATAAGTTATGTTTTTATTTAAAATGTATAAAATGTTAGTTGGATTCATTTCAATAATTTGTTAGTTATTATATAACGAAGTTAAATTTTCTGCATATTATACATGTCTTTACTCATTACAATTCTGTGTTTCTTTATCCAACTTATCACAAAAACAATAAGCCTACAACAATATTATGTAGTAGTTAGCCCATGACCATATCAATGTAGATGTCATATTAATAATCATTCAACATAAAATTAGAATACTTCAGTAAACTAAATTTAATTTGCTATAAAAAATAGCTCTCCGCGGGCCGAACAAAATCTGTCCGCGGGCCGGATGTGGCCCTCGGGCCGTAGTTTGGAGACCCCTGGTCTAGATGAAACCTTGAAGACCAAGTCTAGTCTATACACTCAGACTAGGTTATGAAAAATTTAGACTAGATGAAACATTGCGGATGCAGTCTAGTCTACATACTCAGAGTGGTTTATTAAAAGTATAGTCTAAAAGAAACCTTGAAGGACAAGCTTAGCCTACACTCTCGGGTTAGATTATAAAATGTTTAGTATAGATGAGACCTTAAAGACAAAGTCTAGTCTATAACTCAGACTAGATCATAAAAAAACTTTGTTCAGATGATTTGAAAATTGTTCAAGGGCTGGATAAAATTAAGTTGAAAGACGACTCCAGCCCGTTCGTCGGCCATTCGTCGTACAAGTCCGGTATGGGGTGTTTTATTTAAAATACGAAATTTGGATAATTTTTTGTCAAACCGAGCTCCGTTAATAGATTGGTCCATTAACTCGTATTTTACGATTACCATGTACAAAAATTCAATCAAATAGCTTGAAAGCTGTACGAGATATTAATAATATAGAAATAATATATAAAAACCTAATCCTGTAAATATTATAACAGGTATAAAATAGTCTAACAATAAACTAAATAAAATTAATCTATCTAATTGTTTCAAAAATCTAACCTCCATGCAAATCCAAACGTCTCCTTCCCTAAACAAGGCCCCATAAAATTGTACAGTATACGGGCAATCACTAGTTCTCATACTTATGTCTAAATCCATGAGAAGCCGTTTTTGTTCTTGGGTGTTCACCGTTGCCGTGATCCGTTTCACAGCCATAATAGTGCCGCTCGGTTTGTGCCGCATCTTCTCGACGATGCCGTAGGCGCCTCTGCCCAGGTCACAAATCTTCTCTAAATCATCCGCTTCCACATCGAACATGTGATCTCCGATTGTTATCGTTGTTCGAGTATCTAAATTTGCCGGTGGACTAAAAATATATTATGTATTAGTATTAATGACGATCTGGGTACCATCGGAAGTAAGAGCGAGGGGAAGTCCAAGGAAAAGGTGGAAACAGAATATAGCTGAAGAGCTGAGAGCAATGGGAGTACGCAATTAGGTCGTACCCAAGAGCGTAAAAGATGGAAGGAGGTGGTAGAGCTGCCCATGGAGACCCACATAGAGTTGTAGTGTCACAGGGAGAAGATTAGTGACAATTTTAATGCCTATTATTGGAGGTTTGATTGTCTTGTTTTGATACTTACGTTGGAGGTGTCTCTACCGTTAAGTGCACTCTAAGATTGGGATTCCTGCGATTCATTTTGTACTGCAACAAAAGAATTGATAAAGGTTAAAGGCTTTTTCGTTAGGGCTAAAAATCGAAAGGTTCATAAACTGCTCATGACTTTAAAGATTTCAAGGTAAAACTGAAATTTTCCTTAGTGACTTTGGAAAATAGCCAACATGTGGCAAAGGTAAAAATATACTGTTGTGTAGAGTCACTACATTTAGCTATTATAAGTAATGAAGTGATGACAAAACTAGTTACATGAACAAACAATGGGACAGGATATTACTCTGGATAAGGATTAACTAGATAGATACATGTCAAGATGTCAAAGTTAATGCTAGGCTAGAATAGCTAGAACTAATTAAATGTATTAATTCCATGTTTATTTTAACCACTTTAATACTTGCGCCAATAGTCCTTTACATATTTGAATTTTTTTGTGCGCATGTGTCAATTTACGCTATGTTATGCGTCAAAAAGTGCCCGTAAAACTGTTTGACGTATAACTAAACATCTGCCCGAAACTTTCATATTCCAGCCTTTCAAACTTGGCGGATGCGCATGCGCTTAACTATCCGTAAAAAGGTCTATTATTTAGTTGGGACAGTGAAAAAACCTCAGAAATAAACCATCTAAGAAGTTTAAAGAACCTTAAGAAACCTATATACCAGCGGTGGCGAACCTATGGCACGCCTGTCACAGCTAACACGTAGAAAAAATTTAGTGGCACGTGAGAGAAATACTTCTCTAAAAAATGTTTTATTTCTATTATTATTTCTTTATTTATCAGATCAATATCATCAAATCAATAATTACCCACACTAGACTGATGACATTCAGCTGACAAGACAAGAGTTGACGAGACTACACAGATTTCAGATAAAACCAGATATTTCAGATAGAACCAGTATAGATTGAACGTAACTAGAAGTAACTAAACGAGGATAGACAAAACTGCCGCGCGGCCCGCGGTCAAATTTTCATACGTAATGTGGCCCTATAGCCAAAAGATTTGCCCACCCCTGATCTAGATGAAGTGAAAAATGTGAACAATTTTAAACTGATATTCCCTAACAGAAATTGTATTTTCATTCATTGCAAAAGTTACTTGGCACAACATTTCAAAATGTGAAAATTAAAAAAAATGGCACGCGGTCATAAAAAGGTTTGCCACCCCTGCTATAGACTTAGCTAAAAAGATAACCAGATAACTAAACATAATATTAGATATTCATATTTTATTTTCTATATCTCATACATCATGTAGATATTTTTTAACCAGAAAATTTTGTATTATAATTGAGTTTAATAGATCTGCAATCCATACAATTATTACTAAAATTTGATTAACAAACTTTTATCTACTCACACACCAAAATGAACACATTAATATGTAAATTATTGTATGTGAAGGATGCCATTATAATCGTGTGGAAAAGTATCCAAATCGTGCGTAAAAGTATCCAAAACGTGCGAAAAAGTATCCAAATCGAGAGTAAAAGTACAATGTAAATTAAATGTAGTTTCATTATTAAACGATTATGTTTGTAATTCTGTTTGATTCTGATTTAAATAAAAAAACATGGACGTAATGAATAGTATATTTTGTAACAAGTAGTGACGAAAAGTTGTCGATTTTCCGAAAACTTGTCAATTTTTCGTGTGTGAGTGTGCACATTCGCTCGAGAGGGAAATTAACAATTTCGCCCGTGTTACAAACAATATTTTTTATACAAATAAATTTTGTTTTAAGTTTGCATGATTATCTATAACGTAGTATGGTTTCACCAATTCTATCTTATCAGTTAAAACCTAACCTAACCTGCTAAGTTCATGTCTCTCTCACAAAATGTCAAAATTAAAACCTAAAATCTAACCCTAATCATCACATGGGTTTTCAAGTAAGTGGTTTACAAATTGGGAAGCAAAGCTGTGCTGATGAAAGATAAATCTCGAAACGCGTCCACAGATGGCTATCCACTTAAGGTATCTGAAAGACATGATCTTAAAAACAATGTTATTTTTATGGTCTTTGTTGAGTGCCACGAAGGTGGACTGAAAGCTATAAAATAACTTACAAATTTCACATGAGGTTTGTATTGGTAGTCCTAAGAAGACTCAGTAATTGTTATAGAGCTCTGGAAAGGCTGAATATATTTATATATTCAGGCTGTGTTCCGTTTGTTTTAAATTTGAAATATTCTGACGTAAATTAAAATTGAATTAATCTTTCTTATTATGAATTCTCGCCCTCTCGGTCCGGAGGCGCACAACTTTGTAACCTTATTTTGTCAGTGATTTGAATTATGTCTCTCAAAATAATAATTTTTCAATATTATCAGTAAGAAACAATTATTTTTTTTAGGTTCAATAGTATTTTAATATACTTCGTAGATAAAATAATGTATGATACTTGTGCACAAAAGCCCTTCTTCATACCCGTGTACCATAATACTAGTTCATGATACAAGTGTGTGAAGAAGGGCTTTTGTGCATGTGATTAATAATTTAATAATGAAACTACATTTCATTTACATTGGACTTTTACGCATGATTTGGATGCTTTTATGGCATACTTCAGAAACAACAATTTACTTATTAATGTGTTCATTTTAGTGTGCGAGTAGATAAACTAGTATTAATAAAACATTTAATGTCTTAAAAGTCATACAGTATTTGGTTTTTCGTTTATGGTTTATCTGCAGGAACATTGATTATTATGTTTTTCAATTTTCTTTCTTTTGCTGCATACATAGCTGCTTCCATTTGGGTATGTACATACAATTACGATTTTGATAGAAATAAGTACATCAATCTGAGTAAAATATTACTACCTCTGTCGTGATTTGGTGAAAATTTAATTCGCAATATGAGTGTCCGTTTAAAAATAAATAGCTTTATAGGAGTGAAATTAAAATATATTTCAAACTTAACAAAACATCTTACAAAATAAATTAACACATTGAGAAAAATTACTATCATACCCACTGTAACAACCACCTCTCAGTAGTAGTACTACTTGCTAATCTTTGCCTGATTCGATTCAATGAGACACATATCATATTTAAGGCAAAGTGATAACTGTCTTAATCAAATCAATTTGCCTTTGTCTAACTGTGGTAACTTATAATTGTTGCCACCATTGACCATCATTTCTATCAAGCACCACTGAAGTGATAGGAAGATCTTGTTCAGTGTATCATGACTCAGCTGATTAAAAGAGTCAGTGACGGTATTACTATGTTCATCGACGTTTGATGCAGCAGCTTGGTACTACAGTGACGGAATGGCATTAACAGAACCGAGATCAAACACGTTCCTGTAAGGACTTTATTGGAGTATTAGCGTTTAATTGAATTTTCCTTATCGTTCGAGTCAAAATAAGGTTTAGCATTGTCTTGTTAAATGAAAAAAATAGAAGTACAGTATAATCTTCATAATCTCACACATAATGGAGACAGACAACCGTCGGATTGTCAAAAAATTCCGGATTATCAGGATTCAACGAAAACAATTATAATTTTATGTACAATTCTATTTCAGGAAGAATAAAATATTTATCTATATAGGTGAACGTGTACATAAAAAAATATGTACAAACTTAGAACCTTGCTAAGAATCATGGTCAGAATCGTCAATAAAGTTTTCAAGAGTTAAAAGCAGGTTGTGTTGGCCATACCTTTTTCCAAGAATACTGGATGGTGTTGTTTGTGATTTTATTTCTTCTGTGCGCGAGGCGTTTGGCAGCCGAAAGAAAATATGTGTTTCCCCAGAGCGCCGGATTACGGAACGTGTCGAATTAACCAACTGCCGGATTATCAAGATTATACTGTACTATTAGACCAATGCCATCATGCTTCAATTACGGAGAGAAGTTTACCCACTAGCATGTTCAGTATTCAGTTATATTCTGTATTCAGTTTTTTTAAATTTCAACATTTCACTTGATGGAAAAGAAAATTGCAACTGAAATTTTGAGATAATGTTAAGTTTCAGGAATTATGGAAAACAGACCCTTATTTTGGGACAGAGGGAGTATTTTGTTACTAGTCTCCGGCACAACTCCGGCAAAAAGGCACTACCTCGACTTGAGATAAAATCAAAGCAAACTCTTCAGAATTCAAACCTCTATCTGTTTCATTCTATAGGTAACAGTATCCATTAGAATCTCTTGAATTATAAAGACTTTTTCAAATTGTGTTTTTGGTGATAAAAAAACTGATTATAAATTCATTGTGAATACAAAATCTTCATTTAACTTATCCAAATCTTATCTTCTTTTCTAGCATTACGGACGGCCTCTCCTACTCCGTTTGACTTAGATCTAGACCAAGTTATTAGAGAATGGGAAAAGGACATGAAGGGTGTAAACATTGGAAACTCAGGAAATATGGTCAATGTGAAATATTTAGCGTTTGCTGATGATTTAGCAGTCATTACTAAGATCAAGGATAAAACATGATGTGCCATACATAGACTACACAATTCAGATTCAAAGGCAGACCTCCAGATATCATATGAGAAAACCCAGTATATCGAAAATCTGCAACAGCATAGTGCAAAAACTTCGCTAGAGATGAAAAACAGCACAATTCCACAGGTCTCCTCCTTCGAATACCTTGGAGAAATTATAATATCTTCTCTCATCACATGCTCACTAATATATTCTCTCATCCATGAAGCAATCTCTAGTACTCAGCATGGTTTTGTTGACGGGCGATCAACTACTTTGCTAATTTGCTCGTATATAGGGAGATTGCAGAATGATTGAAACTGCCTATCAGTATGGAGCATAAACAACTGATTAGAGCTAAATATTAAAAAATGTCAGGTTTAAACTGTTACCAGGAAGAAGAGCTCTGTATTATTTTCGTACAAATTGAGTAATGTGCTTCTAGAAAGAGTTGACAAATTTAAAGAGTTGGGTGTGTATGTGGGTAGTGAATTTACATTTGACTTTCATATTCACTATATTAGGAATAGGGCCATGAAATAGTTGGGATATATTTCCCGTGCCATGAAAGATTTTACTTAAATTTCTGTTTAATTTACTGTTTTAGGACTTTGAATTGTGCATATGTCACATCCATCTTGGAATATGCAAGTCCCCTTTAGTCACCATATTATCAGATCCATACCGATATGCTGAATAAAGTCCAACGAATATTTTTAAGAATTATAGCATATAAGCTGAGAATTTAGAGTGGGGGATTAGTTATTCTAAACTTGAGCTGTTGCATGGGTTGGACAGACTAAAGAATAGATGAGATATACTTGATGGTAGAAATACTTTAATGTCTCAGTAAAGTCCCCAAAGCTTTTCTCTGTAATATCTTTAAATGTACCCCAATGCGCTACTAGAGGACTTGAGTTATTTTATATATTCGCCATTTCGCCGAACAAATTATGGTATGAACAGTTCTCTTACAAGAATGTGCAGACTGGGAAACAAGCGTAGTGATTCGGACTTCATTAATTTGACTTTAAGATACTTCAGGAGCCAAGTCTCATATGCTTTTGACTTGTCCAATTTGAGCGATGTTTCGGGGTCGGAGTAATTGATCTGAGATCGGAGTAATTTATATATATATATATATATATATATATATATATATATATATATATATATAAACAATGGAAACTCAGGAAACAAGGTCAATGTGAAATATTTAGCGTTTGTTGATGACTTAGCAGTCATTACTAAGACCAAGGATGAAACAAGATATGCCATACCGAGACTACATAATATAGCATCAAAGACAGGCCTCCAGATATCATACGAGAAAACCCAGTATATGAAAAATCTGCAACAGAGTAGTGCAAAAACTCCGCTAGAGATGGAAAACGGCACAATTCCACAGATGTCCTCCTTCAAATACCTTGGAGAAATTATAATACCATCAGGACTAGACAGTAGAGCCAACGTAAAAACAGCCACCAAACTCCATAAGCCGTACAGACTAACATGGAATTACTATAACAAATAAGTCATATTCCTTAATGCAAAATTTCGACACTACAAGACAGTTGTTTTGCCAGAGGCTTTATATGCTTTGTCACTCTAAAACTACAGAAATCGAGTGGTAAATTCTACGGAAAATTTATGGTCCTATGAGAGAAAATGGAATGTGGATTAAGAGAAGAACAGCGGATCTCTATTCGTTCACCTAGTGGTTTACTGATGCCATACGGAAGAGACACCTGAATTTCTATGGGTATATATATATATATATAATATAAACCTAAAAAGAAAACTGGTAGGAAGCGGTCGACAGAACGCAAGATACAACCTAGTGCATTCATGAAGAGATTTTGGGAGGGGAGGAAGGCGAAAACCATCAAACCAATTAAGAAGTTCCAACGCGCTCTTTGAATGGGCAAAACTAAGAAAGAAAGAAGAATTTCAGTAATTTACAGGCCTAAGTCCAGTTTAATGTTCTTAGAATTAGAATGATTTCTTAGAGCGAATTTTTTATGTGCTGCAATATTTTATTTGCATTAGAGTTAAGAATGATAAGAATGATAGAAGAATGATATAACATATTCACTTTACTATTCACTTACAGTTTATGATGTGATTATACTAATAGAAACATGGCTCACTAAAGACATTTCTAGTTTGGAATTGATTGAAAGGATTTATGTTATTTAGGCTAGATAGAGGCGAAACTGATGGTGGCGGTGAACCTGTGGGTTCCCAAAACCCGTCGTGGTTGGAACCCGTGGTGGCGGAATATTAATAGCAGTTAGAAAAAGCTTCTCTGTAAACATGATTAATGTTTCTTTGGAAGGTGTATATGTGTATATATATATATATATATATATATATATATATATATTCCATCTTCATCTAGATTGGATCTTTACTTAGAACATGTCTAAGTCAGTATTATGTATGTTTATTACCCTTTACGGGTTTATAAATTGATTCCAAAATTTATACATCACCCAATACATATATAAATAAAACTAATATGGTACATAGTATAAATAAAAATAAAATGAGAAAATTAAAAAAAAGAAATATCCTAATCAAACTAAAAACAAAAAAAAGAAAGTCACTAAATTCCTATCCCTAAACCGATTACCTGCTTCCCGCCCCACATATTGCTCTTCTTCTCCTCAACTTTCTTCATCCAATCTATCCCTCTTCCATCCTCGTTTAAATTCTCTTCTCTACACTCATCTCTTTCTCTCATTTCTGTACATTCGTTCAGCAAGTGCTCTATTGTTTCCTTGTTTTCTCCACACATCCTGCATACTCTGTTCGTATCCTCCATCCAAAATTTATTCACTTTCTCTTCATTTCCACATCTGAATCTTGCCATTGTCACTCTATCTTTTCTACTCTCTCTTCCAAGGTACTTTGGCACTTCTTCCGTTATTATTTTTTCATATTTCCCATTGTACCTAGACTCCCTAATTCTTGCTCTCCTTTCTTGCATTTGCACATCTCTATCTCTCTGGACTAATTCCTCTGTCATTACTCTGCCTCTCTCTCTCATTCTTTCTATCTCCGCTCCTGCACACCCGTTTCTTTCTAGATATGCCTCCCTCTCTTTCCACACCCCCTTTCCTATTTCTTTCCTTTTTTCTTTGAGGCACTCTTGCAGAATTCTGCACTCTCCTCTCTCTATCACTCTCTCCTCAAAACTTATTGCTCTCTTTCCTGCTTCTATTCTTATTCCATCTCTTTGTTTCCTCCATCAATATATACCCTGGAGTCTCTCTGCCTACTCCTAGAACCCATTTCAAATATTTTTCTTGCACTCTTTCCAGCCCTTCTTGCTCTCTCCATCCCCATATTTCCGCTCCATACATCATCACACTTTTCACCAGGCTATCAAACATCATCACTCTCCTTCTATAGTTGTGTCCAAATTTTCTCTCTCCTATTCCCCATACTGCGCCTAGTATTTTATTAGCTTTCTTTACTAGCTCTCTCACGTGTGCTATTTCTGTATTTCTATCATTAAACACGTACCCTAGATATTTAAATTCTTTTACTTCTTCAATTTTCTCCTTCTCCCATATCCACTCGATTACTCCTCTCCTGCCACCCCCTTTTCTAAACATCATCTTGGACTTCTCCCCATTCACTGTCAGCTTTTTCCTCCTCATATATTTCTCCATGTTTCTTATCATTTCTTTCATCCCTTTCTCGTCTCTTGCTAGGGTAGGGCTAGGGACCACACTTTTTCTTTGCCCACCACAACCCCACCCATCTGCGCCTTGCTGAACATCTCCTCTATATCTCCAATAAACGCTGCAAACAGGCTGGGGCTTAGAGGGCAGCTTTGTCTCAATCCCTTGTCCCATAGAACATGCCTAAGATGTTGATAGTATTTTAGAAGAGTGCCCTGATCACAAATTGATTATTTGTGAAGATTTTAACATTCCTGAAGCAAACGAAAAACGAAACGTGTTGTAACGAAAATTTTGGTGCGAATGTAAATGGTCCTGAAAATTCTCCAGCCATGGCACTACTGAATGCTTTCAGCTACCATAATGTGTATCAAGTGAATAAAATTCCCAACTCTAGAAATGTGTTTTTAGATTTAATATTTTGTTTTTCTCCTATAATCATAAGAGAAGCAACTGATGTAATATTTCATAATTCCATATACCATACAGCAGTCTCCTTTGATCTACGAAATAAATTAGAGCCTGTTTCGTCCTATACTGAGTACTATTATGATTTAAGTAATGGTGAGGTAAACATCTTTTTTGCAATGATAAATTGGGATACTTTTGAAAGTGACATTAATGTGCAACTTTCTCATTTTTATGATAACATTTTCACAGCTCTTGACTTTCGAACATCTTTCTTTCCAGTTTGGTATAACTCAGAGCTTAGAAGATTGATCATTCAGAAAAAAATTCATAAGGAATATAAAAAAGGTAATCATCAAATGTTTGAAGAATTTTGTAGTATTAGGGTACTACATTACCCAAATGTACTACATTAAGACATGAATGTTTCCAGGCATACACCCAAAAAAATAGAAAATAGCATTGTAAATGAACCACGAAAGTTTTGGAAATTCATAAATGATAATAAGAGATCATATTCATTACCATCACAAATGTTTTATGAGGATTCTGTTGCTGATCATAGTTCATATATAGCAAACTTGTTTGCTACTTATTTTTCAACTGTCTATAGAAAAGAAACAGTCAATCAAATACCCAACTATAAATTCAGTAAGACTGTTGATGTTAGTTCTTATACAGTAAATATTAAAGAAATCATCGATCTGACTTTGTCAATGCACTGGAAATTGCATTGGAAATTAACAATAGGTCCAGATGGAATTCCTCTCTATATGATTAAAAAATGTATTTTTACATTGGCTAAACCCATACACTCACTGTTTAATGCGTCTTTAAGAACCACACAATTTCCAGACTTAGTTATCTTAAACCTATATTTAAGAATGGGTGTCATAATAATGTAAAGAATTACAGGGCAGTATGCAATCAGTCTGAACTTCCAAAGATGCTGGATAACTTGTTAACGAAAAGTTTCTTGGGACTGCAGACACATTATCTCCAATCAACAACATGGTTTTAGCCAAGGTAAATCTACTTGCACTACTCTAATTTTATATCAAAATTACATTACAAATGCTTTGGCTAATGGGAAACAGGTTGATGCCATTTATACAGATTTGGCGAAAGCATTTGATCGTATAAATCATGAACTATTATTTGCAAAACTTAATGCTATTGTAAAATTCACTATGTTTTTACCACACTTATAATAATTTTAAATTATAAGTGTGGTAAAAACATAGTGAATTTTTTAATTCAATGTAAGTATGAATTAACATGTAGCAACCATCCTATTCATTAATGCTATTCGTCAAGTCAAGAATTAAGTCAAGTCAAGAATAAGGTCAAGTTTCGGAATGGATTCGAAGTTACCTCATTGGAAGAGTAGAATTTGTTAAATACGGAAACTACATATCAATGCCGGTTACAGTAACTTCAGGGATGCCTCAAGGATCACATTTAGGACCAATATTATTCAATTTACTGTAGCATCCTTCAGAGAAAATTTCTTCTGTTTGCTGACGATCTTAAAATGTTCCTAATTATTGATAGAGATGTCGAATCATTGCAATATGACTTAAATAATTTTTTACGTTGGTGCAATATTAATATGTTACAGTTGAACACTGATAAATGTCAAAAGATCACTTTCAGCAGATTAAATCATTCTATACCATCTGAATATAAAATGAAAGGAACAGTTCTTGTTGAAACAGAAAATATCAAGGATCTAGGAATTATATTTGACTAAAAAATGTCCTTTAAACAGCACATAAATGATGTGGCTTCATGCTCTGAAAATGTTGGGATTCATTCTCAGGAACTCAAAATCATTCAATGCAACCATTGTCAAACTGTTATATTGCTGACTGGTAAGGTCAATTATGGAATACAACTCTACAGTATGGAGCCCATGCTATAGTACTGATAGTGACTTGCTTGAAGGCATTCAGAACAAGTTTTTGAGGTACTGTGCACATAGATTAGGCTACGCTAGAGGAGAGTATGAATATAAAACAATCATGGAAAATCTGAATTTGAAAACATAGAAGGTTGGAAGCAAATCTCATATTGTTACACTAAACCATAAATGGGAAAATAAACTCACCAGAAATCTTAGAACCCATAAAATTTAATGTAAATGAAGAAGAGAAGGACACGAAATTCGGAAATATTTAATATTCACTTGTAACACACTAAGTATGGACAAAATTAGTAAATTGTCAAAATGCTGAACCAAGCCAATAAGCACATCTACATCAAAAGAGTTGTAAAAACATTTTGAATACACATTTTTATTTAGTTTATCAATAGTATTATTTTGTCAATAGTATTTTGTTCAATAGTAATTGTTATTTTTATTTATTTGATATTTTGTAGCAGAATTAAGTAGTGAATAAGGCAATTTGTACTGTGATTATAATGTAAGAAGATTTTTTTTTGTAAATTGACAACGTCGTGAATAAATAAATAAATAAATCATGACAATAAACCCTATAAAAATAATATGGCCAATTTGCTGCGAAGAGCACAGTTACTCCACATTTGGGGCTAGTGTGCCCACTTTGCATCTGCTTGGTTGAAGCTTCCTGAAACTTGAGATTCTAATATAAATGGCTCGAAGAAATTTATAGATAAACTGGACTCTATAAGCAACTTGAAAAATACATTATTTGGAATAATCATTTGGAATCAAGAATAAAAAGTGTAATAAAAAGTATTAATATCAATATTACAATGATTACTTTCAGTTATCACTGTATTAGTTAAACAAGAATAATTTATTTGTTGAATAAATTAATAACTTGAATAAATCTTGATTTACTATTAAAGTTTTTTATAGTCAATAATTATGTGATCTACCTATGTGATATTCAATTGAAATTGGTTTCAATTGAATATCACAATTTTCAATATAACTTATTAATCCCAAGTTTAACCTATTACATAATGAAAAGTAGACTAAATAATACATTTAGAAAATATTTTAGGAATTCACAAACTTAGATTTCTCTATAAATTCTACTTATTGTTAGCTTTTCATATAATCTATATCCCATATAGGTTATGTTTAAAAAAGGCATTTAAAAACCGTAAATATTATATTATGTACACGTTAACCGCCATAGCTTAATTGTTAATTAGTTTAAAACAATGATAAAATGTATTACCTGAATGATATAATTCTGTATATTGCACTCGATTCCTTAGATTGCGAAGTTTTTTTCTATTTTTTTTTTTTTACGTATTTGGAGGTTAGACTGAATAGTGAGTTTGTATGTCAATTTTTCAATGTCCTTTGTATGCCTAAAGGTGCTAAAACTATTTATTGATGTAATAATGGCATGATTAGATTCAATTTATTTCATGAAAAAATCTTTGAATTCCCTATTATATGATTTAAATATGTTGATTATAGATTAAGATATATATTAAGCTAAAAGTTTAACGAATGTAAAACTAATTAAGTTTATGTTAAACTAGGGACTTTTGTCGATAATACGCAAGTTCCGATATAAAATTATAAGTAAATAGTAATTTAAATGTATATTTTTTAATTTTCAATAATGTACTCGCTGGTTGGCAACACTGACTGTAAGAGTTTTCTAAATATGGAATTTGAAAGAAATTGGAATGCAGGATTATAGATTAGTATTATTCGAATCCACCGATTTTCCGGATTCCTTGAAAGTGGACTAATCGAAGAACTAACAAAATGCAAAAATGATAAACGGTTCCAATAAATAAAATTCCTGTGAAGTTTGCCCTGTGAAGTATGTAGAAGTATAATATATTCCTATGAAGAAGGAAGCGAATTTGCAAAAATATAATATTACACCGGTGTTCTTGGTAGGGAACGGAGTTCCTTTAGATTTGTTTTTATTTAAACATATATTTTTTAGATTTGCAAGAAACGAATTAAGAAATTTGCAATGTCTCCCAATTTATTTTTTAGAATAACAATTTGTTTTCATTATTTTCTGTTGCAAAAAATGCAATTTCGATGTTTCCATACAGTTTTCATTTTTGGTGGTTTCTCCTCGTACATTTCTTTGTGGCAACAAATTTCGTTATTTATCATTCAGCCAAATGGAAGGTTACGTTCATTATTTAGACACACACAGCATCTGTGCTGATGCTCTGATGAAATCCTGCAGATACCGTAACGTTCTTCACAGGATTATATCCTGGGATTATAACGTTATAACCATTAAACATGTAGCGGCAACGTAGCCGTTCCATTTTTATTTCTTAGTTTACGAAGACATTACAATAATTACCCAAATATTTTCGGACAATTTCCGAAAATATTTTCTCTCGAGCAGATAAAGAAATATTTGCATTTTTAGTTTTACGAGAGCATTACGGTGATTACCCAGATATTTTCGGACGAATTTCCAAAAATATTTTATTAGGGTCAATGGTGTAATCTCCGGGGAAATTTCGACTAGATGTTTTTCCCGAGAATCGGTAATCACCAAAGCAACAAATAGCCGAATGTAGAAAAAAAATCACCCCCAGATGAGGGACCAGTATACCTGTGGACATAATAAAAAAACCTGAACCCCCGAATAAACGAACAGTCAGGCGCAACCATTCAACAAGTCGACTACAGTTCAATCGGTCTCACACGGCGAACCAAGTGCAAGGTCCGAACACCGCCTCTCGTACGCCTCATGATGCCGCTTCCGCCCTGCAACAAACAACAACTTCTACGATGACGCCTTCAACCGTCTACGAGGATGCCGACAACAACAACCTCCACGATGACGCCTTCGATTTTAGGTATTTTTTGACTTCAAGCTGTTTATGCTGTGTGCACCATCACCACCATGCAGATTGTTGAAATGCTCTAATAACTTTGATGGGCTTCCGATTGCATTTACAAAAAGCAAAGGCTATGAACGTAGCTGGCTATTGTTTATTTACTTCTATTTATATAAATAGCTAAATATACTTATCTTTTCACATAATACATAAATATTTCATTCACGTATTTTTTTACTTTCTTCTTAGTTATGGCATATTTGCATTTTTGCGAAAAACCCATAACCCTAATTTTTGTATTAGCTTCAATATCCCAATAATGGACTTTCGCGTTATTGGAGGAATTACTATAATTTTCAAATATTTTATTATCAAAAATTTAATAAAAGATATTTAATAAATTATATTATTAGGGGCTTCTCCCGCACCCCCAAAAATACCTTCTCGCACCAACTAAAAATCAAAATTTGATGTTTGTAAGATTGCTAGAACTACCTTAGAATTCCGATCGTAGTTGAGTGTGTCACTTACAAAATTAAAAAAATTGACTGGCGAAAATTCGTAAACTATAAGGTATAATTATTAGGTATATTGACAATATAGCCAGTTATAGTACGTCTCTTGATATCTAAAAATTCAAACTTCCTGCTTTATACACAACGAAGTTACAGGGGGTCAAAAGTGCCGTTTGTCGCTTCGAGAAAAGATAGTGCGGTTGTGCTCGACTTGGCGGGGGCACTGCCATCCCCCCGATTCATATGAAGAAGCCAGCGAATTTGCAAAAATATAATACATCGGTCTTCTTGGTAGGGAACGGAGTTCCTTTTGTTTTTATTTAAACATCTATTTTTTAGATTTGCAAGAAACGAATTAAGAAATTTGCAGGAAACCAAATTGTACTTATAATTATATTTATTTATTTTATAGTCTTGGGTGAATGAAAACGAAGTAATTTCGTAATTCTTTTCTTATAAAATTGAAAATTCACATAGAAATTTCTCCCAATGTTATTTTTTAGAATAACAATTTGTTTTCATTTTTTTCTGTTGCAAAAAATGCAATTTCGATGTTTCCATACAGTTTTCATTTTTGGTGGTTTCTCCTCGTACATTTCTTTGTAGCAACAAATTTCATTATTTATCATTCAGCGAAATGGAAGGTTACGTTCATTATTTAGACATACAAAGCTTCTGTGCTGATGATCTGATGAAATCCTGCAGATACCATAACGCTCTTCACAGGATATCCTGGGATTATACCGAGATAACCATTGAACATCTATACAATATTCATCTATATAATATTCATAAATTTCTGTACCCTCTCCATATTTTATTTATCCTCTAGCATATGTCCAATGATTGTTCGTGCATTTAATAGAGTAGGTACCTATCTATGTTTTTCAGAACTTCGTCCATTTCGTTCTCACATCTATAACAATAAAAATTGTATGGTGTACTGATTGTGGGTCTGTTTCACCACAGTATTCACACATCCGCTGCTCTTCCGATCAGGTGTAAAAAGTCTCTGAAGCAACCGTGACCGGTTAGGAATTGTGTCAGGTGGTAACTGACTTCTCCGTGTTCTCACTTAGTCCATGTATTTATGTCTGGAATTAATAGCCAAATTCACTGTCCTTTCTCCGTATTTCTCCATCTTTCTTGTCATTGTTGTAGTAGGCTTGTTCTTGCTTTCTTTCTAGCATATAAGTTTTTTTCCCGATTTTTTTTTTATTTCTCTCCTCTCTTTTCGCCAAATCAAAAGGTGCAATGCCCGCGATAACTGTTGCTGTCTCTCCGGGCAGAGTACGATATGCACTGCACACCCTCAATGCAATCTTCCGCTGGACGGATGCTATTTTATCCAGGTTGGTTCTTGTTTCCAATTTATTTGCCTACAATGGTGCACCATATAGCATAGCTGATTGCGCTACAGTGCCCAGTAAGTTGCATTTAGAGTTTCTGGCTCCTCCTACGTTTGGCAATATTTGCTCCATTGCTGCAACAGTTTTTAGACCTTTTCCTGCTGCCTCAGTAAGGTGTGCAGCTCTTTATCAATTATAATACCCAGGTATTTAATATGTGTTTTGGGGACTATTTCTGCGCTTCCTACTTTAAATTTTATTGGTCTTAGTTTTCTTTGCCCTGTCAGTAGCACTGCCTCCGTTTTCTCGGGCGCCAATTTTAGCTTGTTAGTCACAATCCACTGTGATACTGTGCCCATTACACGATTTGCTGTACTCATTATTGCTTGTTCGGTTTTGGTAGTTAGAACAAGCGCCAAGTCGTCTGCGAATCCAATTAATGTGGTGCCCTCAGGCTGTTTAGTTCTTAGGATGCCGTCGTATAAGAGGTTCCACAGTGTAGGACCCAATATATAGCCCTGAGGAATCACACAACTTACTTCTATTTCGACTGTCTCATCTTGGACGTGCAGCACTAATTTCCTGTTGATTAGTAAACTTTTTATCATGTGTAACAGATGCGTCTTTTTGTTAGTTCACCCATTATTATTTCCCAATTGGCTGTATTAAACTTTTTCTTTAAAACTGCATCGACTGCATCTATAGTTGACCTGCCTTTTCTAAAACCGTACTGCCTGTAGGATAACCCCAGTCCGGCGTCTAGCTCCTTTTGGTGACTCGTTAGTAGGAGTGTTTACAGCAATTTTCCTTACACGTTTAGTATACATAGAGTCCTGTAGGACGATGGTTCCCCAATTGGTTCTTAATGAGAACTAGTCTTGAACGTTTCCATTTGTCTGGAAAGTTTCCCGTAGTTAGGAGAACGTTCATTACTTCAAGAGTAAACGTAGGGTGATGCTGGGCGATGTTCTTGATCACTTCTGGTGGCACGTCGTCTAGTCCTGGTGCTGTTCCTTTCAATTTGAAGGTACAAATATAATAGGTTGTAAATATGGTAGGTTCTGCTAGGTAATAAATTAAAAAAAGAAAGAAATACTTAATTTATAATTAATATATTTTTACATACCGTGCGTAGCGCACGGTAGTAGTAGACCTAGCGTCTATTTTACGGTCGACATAATCGTCCATCCGAGCAAGTTTTTGAAAACCATGGATCCTTTTCGCACTACGCATAGTCTGATTGATAATGTGCATCAGCAGAGACGTCGTTCACCGAAGAAGTTGTTGTAGCTGTTGAGTGTAGTGTTGAGGAGGACACGAATGAGTCGATTTGCCATCGTGCACAGCAATTGAAGCTGCGTCCACCTTATTGAAAATTTTGCGAAAAGATCTCGGTTTGCAAACAACATAAAGCTCGTGTAAGAGCAGAAGCCGCGTGACCATTCACCTCATTTTCACCAAAAAAATTGTTCAGCTATGAGGCTCATTTTTGGCACAATTGCTACGTAAACAAACAAAATTGCCGGATTTGGAGCGAGGAAAATCCAGAAGTTATTATTGAGATGCCCTTACATCCACTGCTTAAATATGATTTCGGGCATATGGCCGCGCCTGGAAAAGTTGGCGTAACATACCGTTCGCCAACTTTTCCACGACTTTCGAAGTAAATTTGCACAATTTGCAAGCGCAAAACCTACCGAGCAGAAATCAGCTTACACCTATCAAATTGACTGTCACTAAAAACAAACCTCTAAAAAAACACCCATCACTAATAGATTTAGCTATTAGACTGTCAACTTTACTACGGAGTTAAGAAAGACGCCACGCGGAGGAAAAAAAGGAGAAGGAATGAACTGCCTTACTAGTATTTATTACTAGACGTCTTTTCTGATCACACATTAAATGACTAGTTTACCAGTGAAATGGTTAGTTTACCAGTTTTGTTAGTTCCGAACTGTCCGGGTCCGGGAAAACAATGAAAGAATGCCACAAGCGGTGAAAGGCAGCCATCCTCGTTTAATAATTATTAAACGTTTAATAATTATCTTATAATTTTTTAACGGGAAAAGATAGCAATTTTTTTCTTTACAAAATTTGTTCAGAAAAATTAGCTTTTTTCAAATATGCAAAAATATAGGTATGGTTTTGGGAAAACCAAATTCGATAACGTCATTACTCCAGTTTCCTAATTTGGAAAAATTTATAAATTTGCCTTAAAATGGTCCTTACTCAATCCCATTTAAGAACCTCTTTTCAGATTTTTTCTATCGTTTTTGTGGCGTAAAAGTGGGACTTAGATAAACAAGGGATTTGGAGAATGTTATGGTAAATAGGTAATTAAAACAAAACTCCACAAGAGGCGGAAGGCAAATGGATGAATTCCATGGGCGTAGCCAGGGGGGGGGGTTCAAACCCCCTTGTCCGTATTCTTCGACATCATAGACGCTCTCGTCAGAATAATAATTTTCATCTTGATTGTCATCAATACCATCTAGACCAGTGGTTCTCAAACTTTTTTTGCCACGGCACCCTTTTCGAGCTAAACAAATCTCGCGGCACCCTTGTCGGGCCACAAATATTTCGCGGCACAGCTACCCTAAAAACGGTTTGGAAACTTAGCATAATAAAAAAAAACAATACAAATTTAATGCTCAATTGTCTTTAATGGAATGAATGAAATTGTTTGGAAGATTCTTTGTTTATCTGAAGTTTGGTTAATTTCACCCTCAAATCACTTGATACAGAGAGTTTGCTCCTAAATCTGTTTTTTATGTAAGCGTATGTTGAGAATGCAACATTGAGAGAAGTGGCGGTTTCATTTAGTTTTTCGGAAAGGTATCCTAATTTAAGCAGCCAATCGACATCAGTGAATTGTTGGATAAAAGGCTCTTCTGTAAATGTTAGTACAAATGTTAGTACTAGTGCATCTTTAGTTCAAACAGTCCGGCTAAAAAAGAGGTGGAAGTGATCCATACCCAGATCTTCGGCGGTAAGTTTTAAAAGACGTGCTTGAAGCGGGAGGTTCTTAACATGATTAATTATCTTCACAGCACCATCCAATAAGACTTTTAAATCTAACGGCATCCTTCTAGTTGCCAAAGAATGTCGATGGATGATACAGCAGCTGCTGGTGGCATTGTCTGCCACTTGCTTCATTCTAGAAACGGCTCCCTTTACTTTTCCAACCATTTCAGTCGATCCATCGCTGCAAATATCAACACACTTGTTGTCACCATTTCAAATTATTTTTCTGTATATATTTGTCGATACCTATGAAAATTTCCTCGCCAGTGATGTAAGTTTCAAGCAATTGACTCATCAAAAGTTCTTCTTCTATTTGCATTTCGAATGGATAGCTAACAAACACATGAAAAGCAGCAAGCCCCGCAACATCAATACTTTCATCAAACCGTAAACTAAAAAAAAAATACAAATATTCCACCTTCTTATAAGCTCGTTCTACACAGACTCTGAAATTGTGTAAATTCGCTTGCTTAATGCTATTTGACAGTTGCACAGTATCAATCTTCTTGGCCATGTCTGGACCTAAAATGTAACTTTCAACATCCTTCGCGCAAGGTTTAATCAGTGTCTCGGCAATAGTATGGGGCTTTCCAGATTTTGCTGTGTGTGAACTGACAATAAATGAAGCTTCAGTTGCGTTTTCATTTTAAAAAAACCTCTCCACCATGGATGACCGTTCCTGAAGAGATAAAGTGCGTTGAAGATTTCTTCACTTTTATGTACTAAATCAGATTGATTGCATTCCAGATGCCTTTTTAATTTGGATGGAACCAAGCAGCTATTAGAAACAATTTTATGATAGATTACGCTTTGCCCTTCCGGTGCTTATTCGTTCCCAACAGATACAAAGCCATACAATTTGAAGTAGCTTTACAATTTGAGTTGCGTTTTCGCGAACTGAGGCAGACGAACTTGAATGATTTAGACTCACAGGTGTGCAGGGATATTTCGTCTCCTCCAACGATGCTGGTTGTCATCAATCAATCAATCGCTTCAGAAAGTTCATCACCTTTCCATTTTATAGACTCAGATTTTAGGCAATTGCCCATAATTCAGCAATAAAATTAGAAACTTCGTTTACCTCCTCATGTAACATTTTTTTTCATTTCTTTTTGCTACGGCACCCCACATACGCTCGCGGCACCCAGTGTGAGAACCACTGATTTAGACCATGGTCATCTTCATCTTGCAAGCCGGAAATATTTTTCTTTTTATATACTACATCACAAACAGATAAGTGTATAGTGTGATTCAAACAGAAATTATAAAGACTAAAAGATTCTCGTCCAAATTTCATCATTACACTTGCACCGTCGCCGGTTGAACCTACTATATTTTTTTTAATTTTGTATTAAATGTGTTTAAGTGTTGTTCTACTTTTTCGACTAATTGTATAGCAGTACAAGAGTTTCTTCAAAAATTCTCAATAAACCCAGATTATACACTTCAGAGTCAATTCCATGCAAATTGATATTTAGATATGTTTCGATTTATGATACGAATTTTCATACTCGTCCATTCATCAAGTGTAACGCTAAATCGTCGATCTTCTTTACGACGTGGTGTACTAGACAATGCCATACATTCAAGACCCGAGACTAGTCGAATCTTAGATCGTGTATTTACCCTTGGACTCGTCGAGTCCGGGTCCGGACACTCGGACCCGCAAAACCTTATATAGCACGTAGCAGAAAAGGTGAGCCACCGATAGATCCTGAGGTTCAGATACCACCTCAGCCAGTATTTCCACCGTTACTTACTGAACACAGAGAGACACGAAGAAACACCAGGGATACTATGCTAGAATATTTTGAATCGCTCAAAATCTGATGTTCCTTTTTATTTTCTCAAGTGGCTCCACTCTGCCCTTCCGTTGACGGAGGGACCGCCAGCGATGGCATTACTGCCTCTGCCAACCCTTCTAGTAAAAGTACAACAGGATTTACATGAAAGTAAAAGATGTTATGCAATAGCATTTACAATAACAAATACAACAAAAGTAATACAAAACAAAAACAAAACAAGAAAAACCCTACCGCCCTTGTTCCCACCCAGGCAACTCCTTAGCCCGCATGACTGTAGCCGCGAATCGGCTTAAGGCCGCCCACACCCCCCGCCCACCACGCCAGCGAGGCCACCCGCCACGGCTTCGACCGTGACTTCCCCTTCCAGGGCCGACGCCAGAGCCTCCCAACGACGACACGCCACGAGAGTATGCTCCGCGTCGTCGCGCACGCCCTCTCCACAGGATATGCACCTGTCGTCTGGGGCTTTCCCAATCCTATGGAGATACGTTCGAAAGGACCCGTGTCCGGTAAGAAGCTGGGTGAGGAAGTATGAACCCACCTCGTCCAGCCGTCGCCTCACCCACCAAATTAAATCAGAGATGAGGCGACGAGTCCACGCGCCGTTTCGGCCACGAGATCACCTCTCCTGCCAGCGGGCAAGTAGTTGCTCCCGAGCAGCTCTCCATGCCTCCCCGCGGTTCCCACCAGATGTTCTTGCGTCATTCACCGAAGCGCGCTCCATAACAAGTAGGACCGCGGGAAGAATCCGCGATATGACCTCCACGGCGTCACTGCTAACAGTGCGGAAAGCCTGGGCAACTCTGATGGCCACTGGGCGCAATGCCTGTCGCAAACGCTCCCTGTTACAAGCGTTACCCCTCATCGCCGCTGCCGCGTATAGGAGTCTGCGTATAAGCCTCCTCCTACCCTCCCCAGGCCCGGTGCACAATCTGATGTAACAAAATATAGTAATCAGTTATTATTAAATAATATATTACATATAAAAATATCTTTATTTTTTTTATAAATAAATTAAAAATTATTATAAATAAAATTATAGTTATAAATAAAAAACATATTATCATATAAATAAAGTATTTAAGTATTTTTATAATTTAATCTTTTTTCTGCATTAGCCGGAGTGTCAATTGATGTAATTCATCTTTTCTTGCTTCTTCGTTATCAAGATGTGCCATTTCCTTTTTGTATTTGTTCTTTACAAATAAATGCTCTTTCTCCACAATTTCTATTTGGAGCTGTATCAGCTCCAGTTGTGCCGCACTCAATTTGTCCAGTTTCGCTGTCACACTGGCTTTTAGGGCTTGCGACACCCTGGACTTTAAACCTTTGTTTGACTCTAAACCTTGTTTGTTATGAAGACCTGCAAAAAATATATCATTTACTAAAAACGCCCAGTAATTATTTACCCTAATAAGAGATTAAATTCTGGTAAAAAGAAAAAAAGGTAAAGCATTGAGCTAGAAAGTTTAATTACATTTACGACCTACCTGTAATATTATCACTATCATTACGAGACTCTAATCCAGATATATTGGAAGATATTGCCAGCACTTTCTCGTCCACATCATTAATATCAGGAGCAGTGGATGGTCCGCCACCAGTTCTTTGTAAGTCCTGCCTGTGGAGAGTCATTTTTTTTTTTGTTAATTTCTTTAAGCCCTCGTACTTCAGTTTTAATGTTTTGGTGGTGCGTAATATAGATTCATTCGTAGTAGCATTAAAAGTGCTAGCAATTTTGCTCCAAGCATAATCTTTTTCTTTATTGGTTGCAGCGTCAGTTTTCTTATTTTCAATAACTGATCTATATTCTGTTACTAATTCAGTTAATAACTGTACTTCTGCACTACTGAAGTTGGTAGAACGCTCACGTTTTTTTATTTCACTCATTTTTTTAAGCAAAAGAATGAAAATGAAATAAAAGACTAACAGGTGGTATGAGCACAATGAACAGCAAGCAAGCAAAATCGAATAAAACAATAACACGTGGCATGAGCACTATCAGCTAAAAGCAAGTAAACGACAATAGGTTAATGATACGCAATCTGGCGGTTAAAAATATAACTATATTAAATAGACGCTTTGTTGCTATTCTTGTCTAACACTTTGGATACAGTATCTGTGCAAGCGAGATGCAAAATTGAAAATATTTATTCGTCCGATAAACAGACAGATAATATTAAGCTGTGTCCACACTGTGCCGATAGGCAAGGCCGATCGGCAATGTTTAACGACATGGTCGGCTTTTGCCCTGTCGACATTAACTCAGTATGTGGGACGTGTCGACCGGCTCAAATGAATTTGAATACATAGTTTAAATAAGGTGACCAGACGTACTGATTTCAGCAGAACAGTACTTCTTTGAGATAGTCTGTACTGTCCAATTTTTAGGTACTGCATTTGTACTGCCTTCCTTATAAGATGTATTGCTTGTACTACTTTGCATGATATTGTAAAACTAAATAAGTATAATTGTGATATAACTGTGATTTTGCATGCATTTTCAAAGCGAATGCCGAATCATAGTTAGTAAAAAGTCGGAGGGATGGTGGAATTAATGTGTTGGAGCGAAATCGATGCGGTGTCGTATGAGCAGACCACGGGGAATCCCACATTCAACACATTCTGTTCTCAAGTAATTTTATAAATAGTGAAAACAATAAATCGGACAGACAGTACGTACTTAGCTTATTCGAATATTTATTTCCTCTATCAATGATAAGTAGTTTTTTTCGTGTGTCGATGGCTTTATTGATAGAGAATGATGATAGGAAAAATGATGACAATGTCGTAAAATGCAGAATTACTCAGAATTCAGTTTTGCTAATAGTGACAAAGCGGCAAAAACAAAACATTGCAAGAGTGATCAACATAACACTCATATTAATGCAGCAGCTTCATCGTCAAGGGTGGTTACTTGAGGGAACATTTGCATATCATACAACATGCCATAACCATAGTTTCGTAATAAGGATTGTAGGTCAAATACAGTGTGCAAACTCTTTGAAAAAAAAATTTATTGTGGGCGAACAAAATGCGAAACAATAGTAGATAATGTACTCCAAAATTAAGCATTCTAATTTTTGAGATAATATTTGGAAAATGCAATAGTATATTTTGTAACTACGGCGAAAGGTTGTCAATTTTTAGCGAGAGCGAAATTGTGCTCACGAACGAAGTGAGTGCACATTCGCTCTTCGAGAGAGAAATTGACAATTTGGCCCATGTTACAAACAATATTTTTTATTACTCATGCGAGGGGATGTATCTTAGAAGTTTGGGATCCAGGGACCCTCCAAAAAGAAAAATGGAATCAGAAATGAAGAATTTGCTTTTTCAGTTGTCTCCGGTGGTGTGGATTCGTCATAAGAAGGAAACTAATTATTTAAACTAATTTTACACGTTTTCTTTAATTTTTATTATTATTTTGTAATGAAAAAAAAATCTTACATTTCAAGTCACTTTTTTAATATCGCGGTCTTGATTGTGTTCATCTTATTTTAATTTATTTGTTTATTTTAACGTAACCTAGCGATATTAAATATTTGCCCACGTTATGTGTAAAAACCACGAGACTTGTCATTTCTAGTATTAAATAATGTATGACATGAAGTACTTTTTATGTATCCTATTTTAGTGTGATACTTTTCCTTCGAAACTGGAATAAATGTTAAACTATTAAATTTAGATTCTATACCAGAAAAAACTTGAGCACTCCTCAGAGCACATTCTTAAAATAATAACATACCACAATTTGAAAGAAAAGATATATATCCGCAGATAAAACTAATATTTATAATTTTGGAGGGCTCAAACGGAAAAGTGAAATTAATGAGCAAAAAAGATTCATGTAAGAGAGTTACCAATTTGGATAATTTTTTTGAGGAAGCAAAAATTGAATAAAAAAATATGTTGGGATATTCCACAACGAGATGGCTTTCGTTAACACCTGCTGTGGAACGGGTATCAAAAATGTTTGAGCCTTTGCGCTCGTACTTTTTTTAAGTTTAGTTAGATAGGTTAGATTAGTTAGATAGATATACCACTGTCCCAAAATATTAAAAGAATTTTTTGAAAATGAGTTATCTGAAGTTAGATTGCATTTCATTCATAGTCAAGCTGTTGTATTTCATATCACTATTAAAGAAATTGAAAGCTCTAAAGTGTCAGCTCTTCCGAGGTCAAAACTCTCTTAAATAATGTGTTCGAGCAAATAGTCGCTAGATATAATACTGGATTTGTTCCATTAAAGTTAAAGCAGAAACTCCATACAATCGAAGAGTCAACCCCAAGGAGCGGGGCGAAATTTATTAAAGAAATTAAATGTTTTTATAAAAATTCCTCTAAATATGTAAAATGGACTGATTGTTTGGAACAGCTACACATTTTTGGATGGATATTATTGAAATATAATATGAATTGGGAAGGGATTTTGAAGACGGTTCATTACGTGAAAGAAAACCACAAAATTGTTATCGATGATAATGTTTAATGTCTTCGATGAACTTAGGCGAAAACATGTGCCTATTGTTCCACTGAAGAAAAATAAAATAGGTGTTAGTTTGAGTTGCATAGAAATATACAGGTATTTTAAAGATGAGCATATTCCTAAAAAAAAACTTAAAAATGCTTGTTGAATTTGCAATGTGTTTGCCGGGTACGAATGCGACAGTTGAACGAGTATTTTCAATCATCAATGATTTCTGGAGCAGCTGAATATCAATATTAAACATAGAAACATTATCAGCAGTGGCTTCAGTGAAGGTGAATCTTCAGTATACATGTGAAGAATTGTATAATGCTAAAAAAAAAATTAAACATTATTGTAAAAAAAATCATTTAATGAAAAATATAATAGAACTTTTTACGGTTAGTAGAGCGCATGTGCATCCGCTAAGTTTGAAAGGCGGGAATATGAAAGTTTCGGGCAAATTCACGGGTTATACGTCAAAAAGTTCGGGCAACTTGTGACGTATAACATGGCGAAAATTGACACATGCGCACAAAACGTTTCAAGTATGAAAAGGTCTTTTATAGAAAATACAAATGACAAAATATTTCCTTTCTAAATTTTTTTTTGTAAAGCACATGTACAACCATTCCGTCTCCATCCGTCTCGTACAATGTACTGCTTTCGCGTTTAAAAAATCTGGTCACCTTAAGTTTAAATAGCAGTTTAAAAGTGTTTAAATAAATCTATAGTGTTTAAATAAATGTTATTTGTTTCATATTCAAATTAATTTATAATTTAAAATTTAATTTTATGAGTGACTCGGATGATGCTGCAGCGGCGGCTGCGGCAATTATCATTGCAGTTGCTGGAAGTCAGCAACTTCGTTGTCGTGGCCGCCCAAGAAGGTTTTGGGTTAGGCCCAGTCTTGTCTGGAGGCAGAAAAAAAGTATAGTACGGGAGAATTTTTGAAGAATTTAGTGCTTGATGTTGATGAATTTAACTTAGAATACAGAAATGACTTTGGCTTTAAAAATTTCTTTAGAATGAAAAATTCCGATTTTGAAAATCTTTTAAGTATGATTGCGCCGAAAATAATTAAAAAAGACACGCCATTCAGACAAACGAAACTGCGATTTCTATTAGGCCATCGTGTCGTTTATTTCGATTTTTATAGTCGGAATTTGTAGGATCCCACTGTAAATTACGCTCGCGGTACATTTCAATGAATGTAATTGTTTCTTCGTCACTCCAACTCATGGCGTATAAATAACTAAATAATTACTAAACTAAATAAAAAAAAATAACCAAACCAATAGCAAAACAAACACGGAATGACTGAACAGTCGATCAACACGTTAACACTGCTGTTGATAGTTTTGCTCGGTTCGATTTCCTGTGATCCGTACCGACTTGATACGGGTTGCGTTCGGTTCGGCCCAGCATCATTCTACAAAGCCGGTCCATACTTGTTCGGCATAGCCGAACGACAATGTCGATCGGCACCATTCGGCATAGTGTGGACGTACCTTTACAATCTCGATCGATGTTTCCCAATGTGGGGCCCACGCCCCACAAGGGGGCAATTTGATTGTTATGGGGGGCAATTCGAAAATGGACTGGACACAGTTTAACCCTTTTGCTCCGGGCCATTTTCAATTTCTAAATAATTGCGGCCTATAAATGTTATAAATTCGTTTGACGAGACCAAAATAATAACTGGGTTTTTGGCGTCGTCAAGTTAACCTCCCTGCGGCAGACGGCAGGCTCCGCGGGGATTCCCGGACACCTTAAAGGCTTCTTTAAGGATCTCACACACCGGCGCGGAAGTTTCGCTACCGCGACCGGTGCGTTATCGCAGCGGACCAATTGACGTGGCGGCTTATGCAAATGTTCAGATCAACAGGCACGATTTACGCCATAGCCGCGGTAGTGCAGGGTTGCACGACAAGAACGCTGCATGAGCGGTCAGGTTCGCTGTCGCCGTGTTTTGAAATGGCGATTACACAGAAGTTGATTCATAATTTTATAAAATATCCTATATTGTGTGACCTGGATGATGAAAACTATAAAAATATAACAAGAAAAGACAAAAATTGTAAGCAGATAGTATTAGAATTGGAAGAAAATGCCGAGATTTGAAAATGCTGAAAATTAAGTTTGTTGATTTTATGAACCCACATTATTTATCTTTTATTTCTTGAATGAGTTTTAGGTGTTTTAGAAGTCAAAAACACATAAAAAATAACAAACTGACCGATTTTCTTCTTCTGTTGTTTTGGAATAATTTTTTTTTTGGGCAAAACTGTAATTCATTTGTTTTTGCAGTGAGACAAAGAAGTTATATATTAGATTTTTGCAGATTTATTAAGCTTTAATAATCTGTTAAAACCATTTTTGTAGCTTTTTCGTTTTGATGTTACAACCAAAAATGTAAAGACAGTTCTGGAATCCATTGTTTTTTTGACAAAACTGCAATTCATTTGTTTTTGCAGTGAGACAAAGAAGTTATACATAATTTTTTTTGCAAATTTATTAAGCTTTAATAATCTGTTGAAACCATTTTTGTAGCTTTTGTGGCTTTGCAGTTACAGCCAAAAATGTAAGGACAGTTTTGGAATTCATTGTATTTTGGTAAAACTGTAAACTGTAAACTTGTTTTTGCAGTGAGACAAAGGAGTTATCTATAATTTTGTTTGCAGATTTATTAAGTTTTAATAATCTGTTGAAATTATTTTTGTAGCTTTTTTGGTTTTGCAGTTACAACCAAAAATATAAGAACAGCTTTATAATTCATATTTTTGGTAAAACTTGTAATTCATTTGTTTTTGCAGTGAGACAAAGAAGTTATATATCAGATTTGTGTAGATTTATTAAGCTTTAATAATCTGATGAAACCATTTTTGTAGCTTTTTTGGTTTTGAAGTAACAACCAAAAATGCAAAGACAGTTTTGGAATCCATTGTTTTTTTAGTAAAACTGTAATTCATTTGTTTTTGCAGTGAGACAAACAAGTTATATATCATTTTTTTGCAAATTTATTAAGCTTTAATTATCTGTTGAAACCATTTTTGTAGCTTTTTTGGTTTTGCAGTTACAACCAAAAATATAAGAACAGTTTTAGAACCCATATTTTTGGCAAAACGTGTAATTCATTTGTTTTTGCAGTGAGACAAAGAAGTTATATATCAGATTTTTTTAGATTTATTAAGCTTTAATAATCTGTCAAAACCATTTTTCTGCTTTTTTCGATTTGATGTTACAACCAAAAATGTAAAGACTCTTTTGGCATCAATTTTTTTTTGCAAAACTGTACAGTTTGCAATACTAATATTAGCAGAGCTCCTTTGAGGAACCCATGACTATACACGTAAAAATCGCGTTTTGGTGTGGGCATGACCATTCCACTGCCGCGCCGCTAGCGAATTTTTTGCTGCGTAAATTTCGCGACGCAAACGCTCCGCGCCGGTCTGAAGGAGCCTTTAGACCGACGCGGAGCGTATGCGTCCGTAGCAAAAAAATCGCTAGCGGCGCGGAAGCGAAATCGCAATGCCTACATCAAAACACGATTTTAACGTCTATTAGTAGTCACGATTTCCTCAGAGGAAGAAGCTGTGGTATTATAAGCGTTATCTGCATAAGATGAAAGATGTTATTTTGAAATTCTAAAACACGTAAAACTCATTTCAGAATGAAATATTGGTTCATGGGTTCATAAAATCAATTGTAGAGATCATTTAAAAACACAGCGGCAGCGAAGCTAACCGCGCATGCAGCGTCCTCCTCGTGCAACGCTGCACTACCGCGACTCTGACTCTGAATCGCGCTTGTTGATCTGAACATATACATAACCTGCCGTGTCAATCAGTCCGCCGTGATATCGCACCGATGACGGCAGCGAAACTTCCGCTCCAGTCTGTGAGATACTTCAAATCTCACTAAACAACGCAATTATTCGCATCTGAATGGCGCGTATCAACTTCTGTAGTGTTTCTCGGCATTCAGTTGGTGTTAATTTGAAATAGGCGTCCGTAAAAACTGCTGTAAAAGTCTCGTTGATTAAAAAAATATACACATTGTAAGTTTTAAATATTACATAATTGGTAAGTATTTGATTTTATTTTAATTTTAGAAGCATAATTTTCCAGAAAAAATTGTCAAACGGAAAAAATATGTTATTTTGTGGTAGTGTTGTGGTAAATGACATAAAAAAACTACTACTAGATGTCAAGAATATACCAATGAAAAATATAACATTTTGTGCTGCAGCTGGGAAAGATATCAAAAAAAACCTAATATATTGGGAAAGAAAAATGACTGCTTAAAATTGATGAAAGATGAGAATCCAGAAATGATTCTTGTGCATTGTGTTATTCAAACGGAAAACTTGGTAGCTAAAAACATATCGCCTGTTCTAAATGAAGTACTACATTCAGAAATAAAGTTTATCAGTGCTATTAAAGCTAATGCCAAATGTGACGTCTCTTTAAGCTATTTTGTGATAAACAAAATGCAGACAATGCGAGACTTTTATTTCAGACTGAAGTAAGATGGCTCTCTAAAGGGAACTGCTTGAAAAGATTTATGGAACTCTTTGATACTCTTAGTGATTTTTTAAGCGAAAAACCTGAAATGAAGTATGTAGTAACAGTCAATGGTAAAGCATTTGTGAGTTATTTAACTGATATCTTTGAAAAACTAAAAATATTAAATAACTAATTTCAAGGAACAAATAAAACTCTTGTCGATGCAAAAGCGAAGATATTTAGTTTCATTACCTTTATTGAATTATGTCAGAAATATATGTTAACAACAAAAACTTTGAACAGTTTCATTGGCTCCAAAAATGTAAGGTACAAAAATGTAAATGCTACCGATATACTTGTTATTGTCAATCATCTGAAAATACTATCAGCTGATTTAAAAGAAAGATTTTCTGATTTAATACAAATTGATTTTCCAACATGGATCAGAACCATTTTCCAGCCAATGTTAGTGGATTTGTCTGATATATCAAATATGCAGTATCAAGAAGAACTTGCAGAAATGCAAAATGACGAGTCAATTAAAACTTTATTTAATATAAAAGGAGCGATGGCATGGCTTTGGAGGAAACAAATCAAATAGCCAAATTTAACCAAATGTGCAAAAAATCTATAGTAACCGTTTACATCTTCAAATTTAGCTGAATGTGGATTTAGTGCTGTAAATGATTAACTGGTAGCTCAAATCTACCAGTTAATCATGGGGAGAATTGAGACTGAAACTAACCAAATTGGAACCTAGCATAAGATCTCTGTGCAGCAAGCATCAAGCGTAATGATCTCACTAAATTAATAGTTATTTACATATAGAGGGCCGGAGGTGTAAGATTACGCCCGCAGCCGAAGTTTGAGGCCCGACGGAGGAGGTACTTTATGAGGCGAAGGGCGTAATCTTCCTGCAGCCCGAGGCATGTACAACGTTTTACGCACAACTGCAGAAAACCTACAAAATTTGATTAAAAATGGTTAAAAACGATGAAAAAAATACGACGGTGATTTAAATTCACAGCTCGTCACTTAGGTTATTTGTTGCTAAGCAAAAAAACAAAAATTATTGTAAACAAAAAATTTCATAATATTGGAATGGAACTAAGCGCTGAATTCCCTCCGAAATATTAATGGAAGCTAATGAAGCTGTGTTGGGTTTGATCCCAAGAAAATCTAAAGACCGATTTGAAACGGGGTTTTCATCTTGGGAAGTCTTAAGATGATAGATTTTGATGCGGGCTTTTCAATGATTTTACAGGCCCACGGGCCGGTAAAATTTTGACGGGCGTAATGTCAAATTTTCGGCCCTGGTAACTAAGATGTAAAGGAACAATTTTGATGCAGTTGTGCATAAAATAATAAATTAATATAGAAAAATCTTTACAAACATTATTTCGAATTTAAGTTTTTCATTATATGTTTTGAAAATTTACTTACTGTGTTTCGTTAATAATTTCCTAGTTATTTCTTCCTAAAACTATTTCTTAAGTGAATAATTCATTTTTTTAATATTAAAATTACGTATTTGTTACATGGGAGGCATAAGAATTTTGGAGAGGCTTAGGTGGGGCATGGCACTAAAAAGGTTGGGAAACACTGCTCTAGATAGTTATTCGACGATTTAACTGAGGGTTGAAAAATCGGCCCTTCCATTCATCCAATGGCGCTGCAGCTTAAATCGGGCCTTGGCCTCCTCTATTTTCTTCCTCCAACCATCCCTGTCCTCCGCCGCCTTTCTCCAGTTTGGAGTTCCCAACATGGATCGAGCGTCCCCCTGGATTTTGTCTGCCCATCTCTCACCTGGTCTTCCAACCGGTCTTTTACCTTCCGGTTTTTGGTTGAAAATCCTCTTGACTACTCTTGACTCTTCCATCATTTGTAAATGCCCGGCCCATTTAAGTCTTTGTAATCTTATTGTTGTTGCTAGGTCTGCTTCTGCGAAGAGCTGGTGGATCTCGTGGTAGATTCGACGATTTAACTGAGGATTGAAAAATCGGCCCTTCCATCCATCCAATGGCGCTACGGCCCAAAACGGGCCTTGGCCTCCTCTATTTTCTTCCTCCAACCATCCATGTCCTCCGCCGCCTTTCTCCAGTTTGGATTTCCGAGCATGGATCGAGCGCCCCCCTGGATTTTGTCTGCCCATCTCGCACCTGATCTTCCAACCGGTCTTTTACTTTCCGGTTTTTGTTGACAATTCTCTTGACAACTCTTGACTCTTCCATCCTTTGTAAATGCCCGGCCCATTTAAATCTTTGTAATCTTATTGTTGTTGCTAGGTCTGCTTCTGCGAAGAGTTGGTAGATCTCGTGGTTGTATCTTATTCTCCACTGTTCGTTTTCTTGGACCGGTCCATATGAGGCGTTATATCGAATACGAAGGGCGAACTCAACATTGGGCAATTTGTTTTCACGGATGGGATCAGAACCCTCTTGAGAATCCGCAGGATTTTCGTCATAAGTTCATCAAAATCGACATCAGTCTTTGCTGAGTTCGCCCTTTATTCGCAAATGATAAAAATTTCAAATGCGTTTTTCTCGAAACCACCATTTGTTGAGTTCGCCTTTCGTATTCGCAACGCGTCATATATTCTGCGTAAGATCTTTCTTTCGAATGCGTTCACCATTGTTTCCGCTCTCTGTGAGAGCGTCCAGGTCTCGCTTCCATAGCATAACACTGGGCGTATTATTGTTTTATAAAGTTTCAGTTTTGTTTTCCTGTGGACATTCCCTGATCTGATAATGGCCAAGATGTGGTAGTATACTTTATTGGCATTACTGATTCTTCGTTGGATTTCCTTCATCTCGTCCCGTTTGCTGGATATGTTACAGCCTAGGTACGGAAAGTCATTCACCACCTCAAAGTTTTGGTCGCCTATTGTCATGTTCTGGCCTCTCCTTCTATTACGTCGGGTTTGTATTAATACTTTGGTCTTATCTTCATTCACTTCTTCAGCCGCGCCTTCTAGTTGTATGTAGGTTTCTTTCATTGATGTTTGATGTGGTTTCTTCCAAGTAAGTTTATGTCATCTACATATCCTGCTAGTTGGGTGGATTTGTACTAGTTTGGGTGCTAGTTTGTGGATTTGGGTGGAGCAGCGATACGTTGGTGTCTACCGTGGTTTTCCTTACTGCGTATTCTAATGCTAGATTAAAGAACATTGGGGCGAGTCGAGCTCCCTGCTTGAAGCCTTGGTTTATTTTAAATGGGTCTGTTAGGTTTCCTTGTATCTTCACCCAGCTTTCAGAGTTCTCCATTGTTAGTTTTGTTAGCCTTACTAATTTTCGTGATATGTTAAAGTCTAGCATGATGCTGTAGAGCTTTTCTCTGTCTATGCTGTCGTATGCCTGTCTGAAGTCCACGTAGAGTTGGTACACAATAATGTCATATTCCCAGCATTTCTCCAAAATTTGTTTTACTCCACATAATTGGTCTGTGGTCGATCTTCCTGGTCTAAAACCTGCTTGGTATTTGCCAGCGATGTTTTCGGCTAGTGGTTCTAGTTTGTTTCGGAGGATGGTTGTGAAGACTTTATATGTTGTGCTTAGTAGTGATATTTCCCTATAATTTTTACATTCTAGCTTGTCTCCTTTTTAGTGGATTGGACAAATGATGCTGGTTGTCCATTCCTTGGGCATTTTTTCGGTTCTCCATATTTCTTTGATTAGGTCCGTTACCGCTTTCGCTAGTTGTGGTCCTCCATATTTTATTAATTTTGACGGAATGTTGTCCATATCTGGTGATTTGTTGTTGTTTAGCGACTTGCTTGCATTTCTCACCTCTTCTTTAGTTAGGGGGTCGTTGTTCTCCTCTCGTTCGTCTGCTGTGAGTTCGAGTACTCTCTGGTCTTTGTTGGTTGGATTCTGGGTGCTGTTTGGGTTTAGGAGTTCCTCGAAATATTGTTTACACCTCCCTTGTATTTCTGTATCGTTTCCGATGATTAGTCCTGTGTCATCTCGGCACAGGCTAGTGCTTGGCTGGAAACCTTTCTTGAATATATTTATTTGCCTGTATGCTTTCCTGGTGTTTCCTGGTGTCTTTCCTGGGATATGATATGATATGATTTATTTTAATATATATGTATTATAAATATATATATATATATATATATATATATATATATATATATATATATATATATATTATATATATATATATATATATGTATGTATGTATATATATATATATATATATATATATATATATATATATATTACGTTTGAGATTAGAAATACGAAGTGCCGACCAGCACGGCGACCAAGCACCCTAACACTGTCTGCGTAGATCCTAAACTAAGAAACAGTTTGCCCGGCGCGTCGCCGTGCTGGTCGGCACTTCGTATTTCTAATCTCAAACGTACACGGGCAGATATAGGCAGAATTTTCTTGAAGATTCTATTATAAAACATCGTAATCCATATGTTCTATATATCAACTTCTTCAGCCCCGCTGCGGTGATAACTTTTTTGCTAATTTTCGGAAATTTTTTAACAAGAAAAACCATTATGTAGACACATCTTTGACATGATTTCTAACACACGCAATGATAAATTAATGAAAAGGTTATATATGTAAAAATTCTACGTACCTTCCGACAAGGGTAACTTTGAACGAGCGTGGCGTCTCAGAGAAAAAATATATCCCCACTTTTCTTTTAGAATAACACACACCAAAGTATCCTTTACAAGATTCTTTCGATATAAACCTATTCGGTGACTATGATTTTTTCGATTTTTGGCCAACTTTTTTCAGTCAGACCACTGTGCGTCGCATCGTCGTTTAACCCATATACTCCTAAGATTGTTATCACTCTACCTCTAATTTGTAGCATCACCTTTATAGTACGTTCATTAATTGGCTCCCAGTATTTAATGTACTTTTGTATCCTTTTATGTATCATTAAGGTTATACCGGCCTTAGCACTTTGGGTTTTATCTTAACTCCAGAGTATATATGTATAAAATCTTTAAAGTTCTCACTCCCGTTTCCTTTTTTCTTCGTTTCTGTAAGGACAGCTATGTCTCTATAGACAAATTCTGTAACGACTTCTTGAAGCTTATTTCTGATTCCTTGTATGTTCCATATACCAAAATTCAAAGTCCATTTTCGTTGCTGTTTTCGTCTAAAATTTCTGTCCGAAGTCCGAGGCTTGTTTCTACTGGGTTCTTTAGCAATTCTGAGTTTTTTACAGGTGTAAGGTCGCTGGCCTTACGACCCAACCCCCATCATTGGAGGATCAGGCATCTCCAGATCTGGCTCTTCCCCCTTAACCTTTCAGACATGGAAGCCCTGCTGGTAGCTGGGCTACCGTCGGCATAGCTTTCGGGGTCATTAGAGCGCGCAAGCCCCCCCCCACCCGGCATAATTGCCTTCTACAAGGTGGAGCTACTTCAAGGGGTTCTACAAATTAACTAACTTAAATTAATTTTACAATATTAAGGAAGTTTGGCAAAAAAGGCGTGGCCATTACATTATTTCATGGAGGGAAAATTGGTAACCAATTGCCGGGAATTCAGATAATTAGAGGGTGAGATAACTTGCAAACACGTGTTTTGGTTTTCTTGAATGGAACAAAAATGCAATAAAAAAAGTAATTACTACAGCACAATAATGATAAGCCGGCGGTGTGTTAGTCCAGCACGTTCAGTAGTTAGGCGCTCCGCTATAATTTGGAATTTTTAGATAATCCGGCGGTTGTCTGGTACCATATGTGTCGGATTATCAGGCGGATTATCAACTTAAATCAGGTGACAACGACACAACTGCTAGAAAGAGTGTAAATACTAATGCGCGGTTTATCTGAATTTTTTGTAGTATCTATTCTATTATATAATTAGTATGACATAATAATTAAGCTCTTGATTACCCCCGCAGGAAAACTGATTTACCCCCGTGGGGATAATTACCCCTAGGTTCGGAACCCAGGCTCAAGTCTCACTCCCGGGGCTCGGGGCATACGCTCGACCGAGTGGTCCTAGAAGCGCTACTGGTAGATTATATTATTATTTTTAAAAATGTATAACAAAGTTAACTTATAATTGGTTTAGGACCATCTCAAATAAATATTTGTGGACACTTTCAAACCGTACTATAGTACTAAGTATGGTGAAACCGAATTACCATACTATAGTGAACTAATCAAAGCCAACATTACAAATAATACAGTGCTTATTATACTTTTTGGCTAAATAACCATAACGCATAATAACAACGCATAATTTTCGTTCTCTGAATTATTTTTTCTAAAAAGAAAAATCAATATGCGTAATCCAAAGCTTTCTCAAGTCTTATATAATTATTTAATTAAGAGACTCATTGATTTTCATGACAATAGTTTCAATAAACGGGAAATTTTAAAGATATATACAGAGGTTCCCAAAGAATATGCAAATTTCGCAATTTTTACATCATTTAATTCATATAATATAAGTAGATTTTATATGAACACATTATTCAAGAATTATTGTAATTTAATAATCTTGACGGTGTTAAATTTTGTTCGATTAATTTAAGAAAGTTATTTGAATGTAAATAATAATATCCCTTTGAAGTAACACTCTGTATATGCGAAGTAATTTAATTTTTTAGTAATTGGTACCATTTGTTTTTAACTTCTGTCTTTATCCCACAATCCCATCTAGTGACTTTATAATATAATGTCGAAAATGTCAAACGAAAAAACCAAACAAACCCAATTTACGTTCGATTGAATGAATTTTTAGCGTTTAAGTTATTAAATTTAGGTAAACAAATCAAGTGTTGAGTGTTATTTATATTAATGTGATAGTTTTAAAATAAAATAAGGTTAGAAATGTGTACCACAACAAATTTTGCATACTGGCAGGTAGAATCTCAAAACACAGCTGAAGACTTACATAATTATGTGCTTCAAGACACACAGAAATTAAAAATAAGGAAACCAATGTTTTTCATGAACAACCTCACCAAGCAGGAGGAACCCTACGATAAGTCCAATGAGAAGCTAGAAAAACATTTAATCTCACCCTTCGCCACGGTACAATTGACTCCTGATGAATACAATCAAATCATCTCGAAACGACATGAAACTATGACACAGAAAGTTGAGAGTACCACGAGTGAACACAGTCCTCCGAATAAAATCCGGCCATTTTCCTGTGGCGAATGCGGGAAAACATTCCTTTTAAAGCACCATTTAACTACACATGAAAAGACACACAGTGGTATTAAACCGCACAGTTGTCACCATTGTGGAAAGTCGTTCACCCATAAACATTGTTTAAATACTCATCTTTTGTTACATTCAAGTCAAAGGCCTTACCAGTGTCCTGAATGCAAGAAGAGTTTTACTTTAAAGCATCATTTAATTACTCACAGCAGGGTAAGTGGAATTTTTCTTAACACACAACTGAAAATTTAGAAAATAATCATTTTATTTTGTTTTTTAATAAAAAGATATAAAATAATACCAACACATTTTATAACTAAACTAGAATAATGAATATTTTAATTCACCTGTTACTGTAGCCGTTCCAACAACAGCTTCTGTTTTAGTAGTAGTTGCAGGGGCATAGCCAGGGCTTAGTTTTTGGGGTTTGCAGAAAATACAATAACAGAAATGTGCCAATTTACTTTCTAAAACTGACACACAAGGGTTCCTAAACTCTACATCTACCATGCTCTCTTGAAGACAGTCGCCTCTCCTTATCTCGCCTTATTTCATTATAATATTTGTAAACATAATAATACGAAAAATGGCTTGAATATAATTAATATTCAACCTGTTTGTTAATATACAAAATTAAGTCTTACTAGGACTTAATATAAATAAATATTTAAAAATTGAGGGGACCTCACTAGTTGTAGATATATTCAAATAAACATAATAATACGAAAAATAGCTTGAATATAATTAATATTCAACCTGTTCGTTAATCTACAAAATTAAGTCTTACTGGACTTAGACAAATGTCAAATTGAAACAACAATTTCCCTGGCTAATACCATGCAGGACATTGAATTACACAATAGACACTTGTATGCTGCTACTAGTACTACTAGTTAAGTAACATTTAAGGTAATTTCTTTTTACATAACTTATGTGACTAGCCATCTGCATGTTATGTAGAAAAAAATGATAGTAGTACTTGTAGTAGCATACAAGTGTCTATTGTGTAATTCAATGTCCTGCGTGGTATTAGCCAGGGAAATTGTTGTTTCAATTTGACATTTGTCTAAGTCCTAGTAAGACTTAATTTTGTAGATTAAGAAACAGGTTGAATATTAATTATATTCAAGCTATTTTTCTTATTATTATGTTTATTTGAATATATCTACAACTAGTGAGGTCCCCTCAATTTTTAAATATTTATGTTATATTTTGCATCTTTAGGGGGGTTGAACCCCCAAAACCTCCCCCTAGGTAGGACTATGAGTAGTTGTATTAGTATATCCTCCAGGGATCCGATGTTACTGGAGTAATATCTTTTAATTTGAAGTGATTTGAAACGGCATAGTATTAATTGACGATTTCCCATACTGGAATCTAGTATATCTTTTTATTGGCAAAATTTAAACAACAGACACATATAAACAACGGAAGTGCAAAATTCTCCATTTTACAACTGAACTGAACAATCAAATTCCCAAGTTAAAAATCAACTAACACTGTAATCCTACACACTCCCTAAAATAAACAAGATAAATTGACTTCATCGCACGAAAAATGAACTAAAGTCTTTTTTTTCTTAAACTGCCCCAGCAAGGGTCAACTAGAAACATCATCTCTCATGCACACACCCCAGTCTTCATATCAGAATATCAGTGGAGCTATGAAGACAGAGTGGTGGTAACTCTCTCTTCATTGCTCCACTGATATTCTGCACTGTTTTTCACACCAATGTTTCAACCACACGTCGCTGGCCTCCCCAGATATCCCACGCGGCCTAAATAGAGTTTTTTGGGTCCGAGTACCCGGACCCGGACTCGGCGAGTCAAAGGGAAAATACCCGGTACCCGATACCCGGTAAAGATAAATCTAATGGTTCGCGTACACCTAATCCGTCATCCGCCGAAGTTTGCTCGGGCGACGAGAGCCGAACTCGGACGATTGAATCAGACAGTTGTAAAAGAAAGAGAGCGCGTACACAAAAACGACCGTCATCGTCGGATGTGTTTGCGCACTCTTTTACCGATGGCCGATTTTACTTTTGGCCGATGACGGATTTGCTGTACGCGAGCCATAATGCTAAGCGTACTCCAAAACCGATTTTGTCGGCCGATGGCGAGAACTACCCGGACGAGTAACTCGGAAGTGTATGTGCTTACACTGCAACAGTGTTACCACTTGTGCCGACAACCATAACCGTATGGAAAAATCTCGATTATTGTAATTTTTTGAATGTTTATCCCACAGGGTTGGTCAATTATAAACACAACTAATTAATTTTTCAATATCCATAGTCGTTAAATAGGTAAATAACAACAAAATTTAACTATAAATACACTCAATTTGCACTGTAGGCGCCGGCAGACTGGTGAGAAATTGTATCAAGTTCGGATCATCGTGATGATCGGCCGTTTTCGGGCGTCATCGGAGGATGACAATCGTACTCTCTTTTACAAGTGTTTGATTCAATCGCAGTCGTCGCCCGAGTAAACTTCGGCCGATGACGGATTAGGTGTACGCGAGCCATAAGACTCCACGAGTCTTGGGTTTTGAATATTCGGCCTTATCTGAATGTTTTCAAACATCATCAATCTTCTCCTGATTTTCTCTCTCCTATTCCCCAAATACACACCATTACACACCAAATTACCTTGTTTGCTTTCCTGGCTAACCCTCTCATATGCGCTTTATCCGAGGCCCTCGGACTTTCTTACTCGGTCTTTTGTTCCCACTTCCCACTTCCATTCCTTCTCCGCATTCTTTCTCTTACTAAACATCATCATTTTGGTTTTCTCATTCACTTCTATGTTTTTCTTCCTCACGTATCTCCCTAGGCTTTTCGTCATTTCTTTCGTCTCCCCTTCGCTCTTTGCCACCACTACCACATCATTCGCGAAAGCCAGGCTCCATACTTTCTCTCTACCGAACACAGATCCTCCCACATACGCCTTCTTAAATATTCTTTCAATATCTGCCGCATATATCGTAAATAATAAAGGGGTAAGGGGACAACCTTGTCTTACTCCTTTTGTCGCTCTCTTTCTCTCCCATTCTCACTTTGCTTATTGTTCTTCCATATATCTCTTACCCTTCCTAATAACCACCCGTCTACTCCACATTCTCCCATACCTACATTAAAACATTTGCTCTCTATCCACTCTGTTAAACGCCGCCTTGAGAGCTATGAATAATGCACAGACTCTTGCTCATGTATGTATTATATTCTTATATTTGAGTTTAGGTGAGTTTATTTTTCCTAGTATATTAACAAGCATCTTATTATACATATAAATTATGTTCGTAAATACTAACGCAATATTTTTAAAATGTAAAGTTTCTTTAGTAGTTTAGCATCAAGTTTCTTTGGTAGTTTAACGGCAATTTCGTACAGTATTGCTTGCTTTACCACACGTGTGAACACGTAAAATCGTGTTATTGTTAAAATTGCGAGAAAGAAAGGAAAGAAAGACGGATTAGACCCGGACCCGAAAATAAATCGTCGGCTCGACTCGGGCTCGCCGAGTCTAAAAAGATCGGGTGTACCAAAACCCTAAGCCCAGAGCGAGTGCCTATCCAGTACCTCCGACCGTTTTCTTCTCCGACCCGCATCTGTCAAGCATTGGTAGCATGGCACCAATGCTTGAGGTACCCTCGAGCTGTTAAGGTACAATGGAAGGTTTTGGAAAACTTGCATGCTCCCATATTCTTAGAGAAACTTGCTCCCTTCGATCTAACCCTGCTGACGGCTCTGCAACTTCGCCTCGGCTAATCTTCCGTGCACCAATTCTTCCACTCCAAAAAATTCTCGCAATTTCTCCAAATGCTCACCTGCAACTATCACATAACTTCTTCCTTTTGCTCTCTGACTTTGTCCTCATATGTACACTCATACTACTATCCTTACAACTCTTAGCACATCTTTCACAATCCTTTCATTGCACATTCCATACACTTTCCTTTCAAACTTGACTACTCTCCTGCTGCCTGCGAGGATACTTTCAACCAATTCGTTTCTTGCAGCCCAATATATACAGGCGTAGTTCTTTCTAGACTGAGGGCCATTTTTAAAAGCTGCAGTTACACTCTTTAAATTTTCTCTTCCTCTTTCACTCCTCACAGCTCCGCTCCATAGAAAAGAATACTTCTCACACAAGCCTTCCACGCTACTATTTTTGTCGAAAAGTTATTGCTCAAACACTCCTTCCAGAAATTCCATATTGCCACCACTCATGCCTTTTTGCAAATATACCTCACATGGTCTTTTGCAGACCCATCTTGCTTTGCAGACCCACATTCCATACACTTTCCTTTCAAACTTGACTACTCTCCTGCTGCCTGCGAGGATACTTTCAACCAATTCGTTTCTTGGAGCACAATATATGCCGGCATAGTCCTTTCTAGGCTGAGGGCCATTTTTGAAAGCTGCAGTTACACTCTTTCAATTCTCTCTTCCTCTTTCACTCCCCACACCTCCGCTACATAGAAAAGAATACTTCTCACACAAAAACCTTCCACTCTACTATTTTTGTCGAAAAGTTATTGCTAAACACTCCTTCCAGAGATTCCATACTGCCACCACCCATGCCTTTTTGCAAATATACCTCACATGGTCTTTTGCAGACCCATCTTGCCCAAACATAATTCCAAGGTATTTGAAGCAGCTAACTTGCTCAATTGCGCTACTTCCCCATTTAAATAATTCCCTCCTATTACCTGCTCTCGTTTGAAACATCATCCATTTAGTCTTTTTCACATTCACTACCAATTTTCAAAGAATCCTCTTTTCAAAGAACTTTATCACTCGCTCGATCACCTCCAACATTTTTCCTTTCCTCCTTGCTAAAATTAATGTCGACTAGTTTCCAATTGTTCCTATCTTGTGCCTCCCGCATCCAGTTTCCACTGATGCGCTTAATATCGTCAGACCATCGTGTCGGGGTGGTCCTCTGATTCTGAATGCAAGTTGTCTGAGACGCCATTCGAGGATCCGTTTCGTCCACATACCATCCGCTATCCTGGTAATGTGGCCGGCCCAGTTCATTTAAGTGTTGTAATTTCTTTCCTTTCCTCTGCATCTGTGACGCCTGTTATTTGTCGTATTGTTAGGTTTTGGGACTTAGCGGGAGGACGCGTATAGCATTTTCAGCATCCGTGTAGCCTCGCCTAGGTCCTCCGCTATTATAACGATGTCGTCTGCAAAATTTAGATGGCTCAGTTTTTCTCCGTTTATGCTATTTTTTCCCAGTCCAATTCCTCTATATAATAACGCCTTTAATAGTTTTGGGGAGATTGTATCTACTTGGCGTACTTGGCGTTTTACTCTGAATTTGTTGGTATTCTCGTGTAGTTTTTCGCTGGCAGTTTTTTTTTCATAAGTTCCTTTTATTAGTGAGGAGTAGTGGTGATCTATTCTACATTCTGTGAGTGCTTCAAATACCTTATGTTCGTCTATTTGGTCGAAAGCTTTTTCGTAATCTATGAAAACTGGGACCAGTGACTTGTTGTACCCTATATACCTCTCGATTAGAGAGGCCGGTCACATTTTAATCCCTTGCAGATGGTTGTTTGTCCCGAAACCAGATCAGAAACCCACTTGCTCGCTCGGTTGATAAAAGTCCAACTTAGGTGTTAGGCGCTTCGTTATTATCTTGCTAAAGAGTTTATATATATGTGGTAGGAGACTGATAGGACGGTAATTTGCTAGTTCCTTGGGGTCTCCTTTTATATGCTTGTTATGATTACCACATTGTTCCAGTTTGATGGGGTTTCTCCCATCGCTGAACATGCGTTGAATAGTTTTTTATTGCTGTTATGGCCATTTCTCCGTCTGCTTTTATTGCTTCTATTACTAGCTCATCTTCCCCTGGTGCTTTGTTGTTTTTCATTTCATGAAGAGAGTTTTTTATTTCTTCTACCGTTATTTCAGGTATGACCTCGGAGCCTTGATTGAGAATTTTTGGTATAGTAGGGTCATGTGTGTTTTCCTCGTTTACACTGTATAGTTCGATCTTTTGTTGTGACAACCGCTCCCTGGGCATTTAGGAGCTTGTTGATATTATTTTTCCTCAAAGCTAGTTTTTGTCTACCTCTACCTTCATGCTCTTATTTTACTCTATAATTTCAGAAAAATCTTGGTTAGTGTTGTACTTTTGGATATCGTTTCTGGCTGATCTTCAGATTTTCTTATTTAGTTCTCTTAACTCGTCGGTTTTGTTACTTAGTTCTCTTCTTTTTTCCATAAGATCTTTTGTATCATGGCTGAGTTTTCCTTTATCCTTAGTTTCTTTAATACAATATTTCTCCTGTGCGGTTTTGGGGATAACTGCTATGTTGTTGTTTAGTTCGTCAGTATCTGTTTCTTTTTCGGCTACTGTGACACAAGTGTGTTTCGATGTACTGCTTATATGCGTCTGGTTCTCTTATAGTAGTTCACTTGTTTAATTTACTATTGGTGATTAGTTTTAACCTTTCCTTCTTAATGTTAATAATGATGTTTGCTCTTACCATTCTGTGGTCGCTGCCAATTGTTGGTTTATTTAAGACTGATACATCCTGCATTATTTCCTTCCTGTATCTGATTATAAAGTCCATTTCATTTTTTGTTTTCTTATTTGGGCTTACCCATGTCCACTTTCTTTGAAGGGCTTTCTTGAAGAATGTATGCATTGCGTAGAGCCTGTGTTGTAGTAGGATGTCTAATAACATACTACCTGACGTCTTGCCTGGATCCTAGTATGGCATTGAAGTCTCTCATAAGAACTGTATACTTCATTTTTGTTCTTCTCATCGCTTCCGAAACGTGTTCGTAGAATTCCTCCACTTCTTGGTCTGTGGGTGCATAGGTCAAATTTGCCATAGCTACTGGATTTTTGTGAATGAAATTTTATTCAATTACTACTTTTTACTACCTTTGACTAGTTAAATATTTCTGTCAAGTTTGGTCCAACAATTCCTACCCCCTCTTAGTGTTGCATTTTTTATATCACTGAATATATTAACTTATATTTATAAATACAGTATAGTGTAGTAGAAATGATTATGACGAAAAACTAACCTGCAGTATAGGTTTTTTCACTATAAAAGCACTGAATTATAAACTCAATGATGTGAACTGAACATCCAATGGCTCAATAACTAACCAACTTAGCAATTGTTTGCAATAGCTTTGTTTATTGGTTTAATGGTTTAGGCATTGTACTACAGTTGTGTGAATGGATATTTAGCTGTCTGATGACTTTCATTTGTTGTTGACTGTTACAAATATAACAGTTACAGCAAAAGTTATGGTAACTTCAAATACTACAGTTAGTGCAAAAGTGAATTGTTAAAATTATTCATATGAGAAGCTTATCAGTAATGTTACCAGAAGCATATTAGTTTTTGTAAACGGGCTATATTTATATACCCTATTCTATAATTTAAAATTGTATAATGTTTACCTCATTTTGTTAATGGTTATTTAGGTCACTAGCATTGATTAACATTTGTTTACTCGATGACAATAGCGTAGCGAGGGGCGGCAAGGGGCTCTATCATGCCCAAAGACAACAAGATTTTCAGGAATATTTCAAATGTTATTTTGGTCGATTTCTCTGAAATATATTTTAAATTAATTCTATTATTATTTGTATTATACTTTTATTACGAGTTAATACTAAATATTATTAGGTGTGTTTCTTAAGAGGGGTGCCAACAAAATGTCGTGCCCAGGCACCAGTAATGTTCACTACGCCACTGCTCGATGTTTTTATGTCTTTATTGGCGAATGTATTTTATTTTTTTATTGAATTTTTTCTTTATTGGAAAAATATTTACCAGTGAAAGAATTTGCTAAAAAAAAACTGGAGAAAGTTCTAAGAAATGTAAATGTATAGATACTATCTACAGTATCTAGCTGTAGATACTAGATATAGATTTTTTGTTCCAAACCCTACGAATGACTAGGGATTATTTTAACGTCCTGAAAAATTATTTATTGCTGACTTAAATTGCCTCGAAGTCATCTCATGTTTTACTTTTGACTTTTTAAGTCAATATGATATTTATTGAGATGATTTAACTATTAGATGTGCTAAAAGAGTACTAATGTGTGCAATAAAGTATCTCGAAAACCACTGACGATAAGCCTGCCTCAAAGTGCTAAAGTAATCTTTCTTTATGAGGAAGAATTTTCAATAACACAATATTCACAATTTAACAATAATATTCTCAGTTTATATTTTCGCAACACGTTTGCTTTTTGAAATTTAGGTATATACTGGATGTTAGGAAAACAATGGCAAAAATTCATGGGGCTATTCCTTGGCCTATTCTAAGAATATTTTGTCTTATGAGGATTTCTGAAAATCGCTTTGTTTCGAAGATGAAAAGTGAACAAAATTTGCGACAGTAACCACATTTTATTACCCAAAAGTACATGTAAAGATGCTTAATCTACAATACATGTTCGTAATGACTTCCTTCAGCCTGGATACAAGCATTCAAAGCAACCAAACAACAAATTCAGCAACCAAACTGAAATGTATTGGTGCACAATCGTGTATAAACCACATTGTAATTCTTTTCGCCAATGGTACATCCTGCAAAAACTCGGGCAGTGTTTCTTCCAAAAAGATGCGATACATCTCGCCAGTAAGTTTTGCTGGTAGAAATACCCGTCCAATTAGATAGTCACCCACAACTCTAACCCAAACATTCAAGGAGAATTGATGTTAAAATCAATCTTCACATACAATCTACACGTAGGGATTTTCATCTACCCACATATGGTTTGAAAAATTCCTTATTGCATTTCTTGAGAAACTGGCTTCATCTATGTCAGGAATTGAGGGATTAGAACTAATGTTTGCAAAAGCCATTGACATATCACAATACGTAGACGTGCTGAAGTGCCTGAACACTTGGTATGGAATGTGGTATGGATACAACAAATTGCTCTTAAGAATTTTCTAAACTGTCCAATGACTTACATTCAAAGTACTGGCAATTTGTCGCGTAGAACTATCTTCCGGTATCATGTACAGCACATTCTGTTCCAGTTCTAAGGTTATTACTGTCATTAATCTTCCTGGCCCTCCAATTCGTTTCAATGTGCCTGTTTCAGGAAGACGTCGATGAAAGTTTTCGAAGATTTTTCGGTCGGGCATATTACAGCAATATTAAACAACCCGTTTAATATACTAACATGCAATGAATTGCCATCAGCGTGTCCATACATGAAATGCGTCAGTCATTTCAGCGTTCGTATACATGGTAGAGGACTTCACTAACTATTAATGACACGTCAAACAACCGAACGTCACTGAATGTAAACAACTGCGACCGATACAGGGGATGATCACTTACGAGACGTATTTAAATGAAATCCAATTGTACGTTAGTAGATAATACAGCTGTTCTAAGTTATCGACAACAATTTATTGTTCTTGATTAACTCATTATTTTTTTGTACTTGATAAACTCATTGGCGTACACCATACTTTTATTTACATTAATGATTTCAACAAACATCGAATATGGTTATCGCAAATTTTGTTCACCCTGCGTCTTCGAAACAAAGGGGTTTTTCAGAAATCATCATAGGACAAAATATTCTTAGAATAGGCCGAGGTATAACCCCTAAAAATATTTACCGCATGTTTACCTAGCACCCTGTGTAGATATAGTTTATATCACACTGAATTGAAAAACTCCGTGCAAGTAAGTATTACCACGTAGTAACGGTCAGAACCATCCTATTCATACTTTATATCAATAAAATTTATTGAAGTAAGCTTACTATACGCAATTTTGTTAATCTTGTGAGTAGTATGAAGACTAATATTAAGATAGACCTAAGTAACTTTTAAAAATTGTTACGAGGGCCGGATAAAATCAACTTGAAAACGAGTCCCGGCCCGCGGGAACGATTTATTTGATCCTACGATTTTATGATTTAATCTGGCACTCGTAACAATTTCAAATCTTAATAAACCTAGGACCACTGTGTAAACTTCAATTTCTGGGTTTCGTGGGTTAAATTTGTGCTTTGAAATATGCAATGGCACTCGCATACTGTCACCATCACAATCTTGTGACATTATAGAGGATTCCAGGATCCCAGTTTTCAGCATAATCAACTATTTGTTCATGTAGTAAACTGTACCATCTAGATTTTGACTTCCAGACATAAAATATATCAGGAATAGGTATGATCCATCATGTACTATAGTACGATTGTATATGGAGTCATCAAATCATTTATATTTCTATTATCAATTTTATTATGGGAACCGGAAAATAATGTCGTTTTTACGTTAACCCCTTGACATACCAATAAAATAACGTCGACGTGTCCATACATGTGATCTTATGACATATACATGTCGTCTTAGAGACGTCATTGTATGTCAAGGGGTTAAATTCGTTTTTAACAAGTTTTATTTTAAATCAATGATGTAACCACTCTCGTTATCAACAACCAATTACAATATATTGTTCAAATTTTCAATGCCGCATCGATAAAAATCAATTGTTTTTTTTTGCAAAATTTCTGGAGATAGCATTTTGGACATCATCCAAATTTATACATTTTTTGCAATTTAGATAATGTTATAGCGACCGGAATAATATGGCCTTGTTGTTTCAGCAAACAGGGCCATATCATCTGCAATAGCAATGCAATTTATTTTAAGGTTCTTCTTTTTGAAACCCAATCTTATACCACTCTTTATATTTGTGTTCCATTCTCTGACTACTTTCTCAAGTGCACTGTTGAACAGCAGCGGTGAAAGTCCATCTCGCTGTCGCACCCCCGTTTTTATTTCAAAGGTTTCCAAGTCCGATATTTCGCCCATGAATTTAACTTTCGAAAATGTATTTGTAACGGTGTAAACTGTGTCTCTTCAACTGTGTCCTTGAAAAGGTTATGAGAGAATGGCGCAAGGAACTGAACAATTTGGGTGCTCAGAGTGGTTTCTACCTGGGACGTACGAACGATGGACTGGTTGTAGATTGCCTGGCCTTTGCAGATGATATGGCACTGTTTGCTGATTCTCTTGAGGTGGCAACAATGCAGGTAGACTGCCTCAGAAAACAGGCTGCCAAAGTGGGTCTTCAAGTGTCGCTGGAGAAAAATTCAGAATTCTTCACCAACATCAGAGAACCAAACACAGAGATGTTACTAGAACAGGGGAACATCAAGAGGACTGAAAAATTTAAGTATCTCGGCGAATGGATTGAACCCAACATATCAGAAAGAGCATCATTATCCAAGAGAGTCAGCAAGTTGGAACTAGCCTATCGGCTGACTAAGAATACTTACAATAAGAAATGCCTGTCACCCAACCTGAAACTTAAGTACTACACATCAGTCTTACGACCAGAAGCCCTGTATGCCATGGAGTGTCTTTCCTTGAACCTAAGGGGTCTAATAGAAAAATTGGAAATCAGAGAGAGGAGAATCCTTATGAAGATCCTAGGCCCGGTAAAGGAAGATGGGGAATTCCGAAGACGGCATAACTCTGAGCTCTAACATATTGAGATGCTCTCTGAGTGTGCAAGGAAAAGAAGGGTAGCTTTCTATGGCCACGTTGCAAGATTGTCTCCAAACCGACTAACCAACCGTCTGTTCACCTTCTGGCAAAACAAGAAGCTTCGTACCACTTGGTTGACAGAGACCGAGAAGGATATTAAAGAAGTGGGAATAACAGATCTCAAAAACAGACAGTCTGTGAGACACACCCTGAAGGAAGTCCGTGGATTTCAGGAAAAACCTCGATGGAAAGGTACCCCCTGGACAGAAGAGAGAAAGGAGTTACACCGGCAGAAGATGCGACAATACTGGGCAAAGGTCAAAGCCCAACAGTTGAACAAGCGTAGTCCAAAGTAGGCCTATTCGAAAGAAGAAGAAGAAGAAGTTATTATAATAAATAATAAAACCAATTTATTAAAGCGGAATTTACCTTGAATATATAAATATATTCATCTTTTCCGAAGCTCTATAATATTATTAAGTCTTTTTAAGACTACTAAACAAATCTCATGTTGAAACAGATATTTGCTTTATTCACTAAGTCAGTTTAGTGACACTACACGAGAAACTAGATAAACAACATTGTTTTTAAGATAAGAGCTTTCTATTTAACCCAAAGTTAATATCCATCTGCAGACGCGTTTCGAGATCTATCTCTCATCAGTGCAGCTTTGCTCTTTTGAATTATAACATGGAACACAAGGACAATGGAAAACAACGGAACACTTACACAAATGTAAGTGTGTTCCATTTTATAATTCAAAAGAGCAAAGCTGCACTGATGAGAGATAGATCTCGAAACGCGTCTGCAGATGGATATTCACTTTGGGTTAAATTGAAAAATCTGATTTTAAAAACAATGTTCTTTATCTAGTTTCTCTTTTAGTTGTTTATTTCTCGTTTAGTGTCACGAAGTGAAGTGAATAAGGCTTAAATCAATAAAACATATGTTGTGTTTCAACATGAGATTTGTTTTGTAGACTTAAAAAGACTAAATAATATTATAGAGCTTCAGAAAGGTTGAATATATTTATATCTTCAACCTGTGTTCCCTTTTAATAAGTTGGTATGATCATGTCTATAATTAGCTTAGTTTCAACCCTATATTCAATTATAAATAATAAAATTCTAAATGAATTATTATTGTTCTGAAATAAATGTTGTTCATTTCTGTATTAAATTAACTGTTATTATTTTGTAATGGTAGTATTTAAGATGTGTTTAGATGTAGTTGAGTCATATATGTATAGTAACAGTCTCAGTTCCATTGATTTATGTTTTTGTATTCCCACACAGTATTTATAGTTAGCGGTTGCAAAAGTTGAACTTGCTTAATCTATGAAATATTTAAGTTAATACTCATTAAAAAGTCAACAAATAAGAAAAGTAAATTATTTTAAAAAAATAATGAAATGATAAATCTTTCAAAGTTTTTTCCTTCTTTAAATAATTTATGTATTTAAATTATAAACTTTCTATCAACATTTGAATATTTTCAATCACGATTTATTATGCATAATAAAGTATGCATAAAAAATTCATGGAATTGAAAAATTCACTATGTTTTAACCACACTTAATATATAAAAATATTATATAACTTGTTATTCGCAGTTATATAAATTTAAACATTTAACACGAGTTTCGACTGGCAAAGGTCATTTTCAAGTGACTCTCGAAACTCGAGTCGTGTAAAATGTTTAAATTTGTGAATAACAGGTTTATAATATTTTTACATATTAAGTGTGGTTAACTCATTATCTACCAGAGCAAAAAAAAATTTGATTTTAACAAAATTTCCGATTTAATCATAAAATAAGTCCAATTTAAGAAAAATTTTTTTTTTCATTCGTTGATTCTGAGAAAAATGGTGTTCGATTTTTCGAACACTGGTCACTTTGCATTAAGTAAAAAGTTAGTCACATAAGGTGAGACTACAGTTATAATTTTTTTTGTTTCTTTATTGAAAATACACTTTTTTATTGAAAAACAAATAACTCCTTAGATGAGCAATAATTAAAATAAGAAAATATTCAAAGAAAACATAACAAGTAATAACAATTACTACTTATTTCTGGTAATCATCAAAGCATTTGAAGTACATACGCTTATTACATTTTGAGTTACAATGAGTTAAATCATCAGATCTGTAATCGTTATCATTATTTTTATTTATCTCGACAGACAAATCACTTTCTTCTGAGTCTAATGTAGCAAGTAAATGCTCCTTTATGATAACTCGAAAGTTTTTTGTGTCAAGGGTAGTCCAAGAGTTATAAACCAATAATTTAGGACCAATAATCAGAAATAGCTGGAAGTGTATGATATCCTGATATCAATAGTAGGTATACCTAAAAATCATTTTAATTCAACTTCAGTCACCATAGTCTAAATTATGTTGTTGCGTATATAAATTCAATTGGTCAACGATACATTTCAGTACTTCTGCATCCAAAATTTTTGCAAATAATTCAGGTGGTGACAAATTTTGATGTCCACTTTGATTGTCCAAATTTATTGAGAGGAGTGTAAGTACGAGATTTTTTTGCTGGCTAGAACTTGATTGCTTTAGTGCAGATTTGTCACTATTACATATATTACATTGTAAATTCCAAACCCGCTAATTCTTGTAAAGTACTTACATTTTTATTCATGAGTAATACATCTTCATCAAAAATTTTCCTCATCAGTCACATAAACAGCATTAGTAAAAGGTAAAACCACAACAGTGTCAATATTATTATTGCTATCGTCCGAATTGTCAATTATGTTGGTCAATTCTTCCATTGTTACCACTTCCTGTGCCATATTTCACTCAAATAATTAATAACTTTATAAACAACAATGTTAGTATAACTTTTATAAATAAATATATAAAAATATTTTATAAACTTACTGATTATGAGATCTTTTTTCGAATCACAGATTACAGTAATAAATATTATGTAACATAGATATAAGAACATTTTCAAAAACAAATTTTTGTTTGATATTAAATATCACTATTTTATAAATTAACATATATTAGTCAACTTATAACGAAAAGTCTCCCAAAGCGCGCGAGCAGATTACTGAAAATAAAAATGCTGTGAAGTGACCATTGTTCGAAAAATCGAACATGTACTTTTACGATCTCCTAGAAAATTGAAAACGTATTGTATATGAAAAGTAATTATTAAAAATAAAACTTTACTCTTTTTAGAATAAATTTCAATTATGAATAAACGTTAAAAAAGTTTTTTATTATGATAAATAAATTTTTGTAACTAACTCTATAAAAAGGACTTTATAAAAATTGATTTACCAATTAACCCATTATTAATAAATAATTATACAAGTTACTTTATAAAAGTATAAACTTGAAATAATAAGATAATGACAATGATTATCTATAAATTAATAATTATAGTAGCTTAAAAAAATGTCAAAGTCAGTGTTCGAAAAATCTCGGTAGAAACACTCGGTAGATAATGGGTTAAAGGTAGAGAGAGGTACACACTGGTCCCACGTATGCAATGTATACGATGCAACGTGGGAGAATTGGTGTGCACACTCGTCCCGCGAATGCAACGTAAATCAGACGCTGATGTAATTTCTCACAAGGTGCACTAGTGCGTCTGTAAGTCATGTTTTCTGATTCTGATAGCGAATTTGAGGATGATTTATTGGGTTTACTATTTTTAAATGAATATTTCCGCGCCACAAAAACAAAAACTAAAGTTAAGAAGAGAAGATATTGGGTTCATGAGATAAATAAACAAAGATAAAAAGTTGGAGAATACCATACATTATTGCAGAAACTGGAATCTGATGAAGATCGATTCTTTATGTACTTTCGCATGTTTAAATACAGTTTGAGCATGTCTAAAATACAGTTTCGCATGTCTAAAATACAGTTTAAATCTATTAGCTGTTCGTCTCCCTTTTTAACTATTTTGACAACAGAACGCTTGCATCAAAAGTCTATTTGTTTATGACGTGCTACGCATAAGTTCTAGAAACACACTGATCACACGCGTGGATATCGTACGAACATCCCCTCCACCTTCCCACGCCGATCTGTACATCCCAGATCGACTTTGCATGTGATTGCATTGCATACGATAAGTGCGTTTCTATGGCATAGTTTTTCATCTAAAATCAAGAGTTCAGATATCGTAATGCGTTGCATACGTTGCGTACGGGGGACCAGTGTGTGTGTGTGTCTACCTTTAAACATAGTGAATTTTTCAATTCAGTGTATGTGTAGATTACCACGTAGTATCATATTCATAAAAAAAATGGTTTTAGAATGTGTTAAAAAGTGTTATATTAAATAATGTAAAACCAGAGAAGGAAGAAATCAAGAATGACTTGCGAAGTCTTAAAAACAACAAGGTTCAAGTAGCGAAGACTCGATAACGACAGAAATGTTGAAATGGGCGGAACCGGACATTCTCGACGACTTACACCAACTATTTCAGACAATATGGGAGACAGAGAAGATACCAGAACAATGGAAAACAGCGTTGATTCAAAATTGTAGTATCTTTCATAGATTTCAAAAAGGCTTTTGTCTTGGTGGACAAAGAAACCCTGGACGGTATCATTAGAGAATTTGGGACTAACCGATTCGAGAAACTAACCTAACCTAACCCAAGTTGCCAAACATAATCAAAGATACATTAACAGGCACAAAATCCAAACTGAAGTTCATGGGAGAACTGTCCCGGTCGTTTGAAATCAAGACGGGTGTAAGACAAGGCGACGGACTTGCACCCATACTATTCAACTGCATTCTGGAAAAGATCGTACGAATGTGGAACTCAGAGCTTATAAATCAAGGAATAAACTCAATCTGCTTAGGGAGAAACTCAGGAGGAATTAAATTCAACTGTTTCGTCCTTGCATATGATTTTGCGATACTCTCGGAAAGCCCAAGGGAAGCGATCACTCAGATTAACCTCTTTGGAAAGATTGCCAGTAAGACGGGACTCAGGATCTCGATAGAGAAAACAAAATTCATGATAAATGACGCACAAGGATCAAAATTCCATGAAACGGAGATAGGGCGGATTCAGACAGCAAAGAAATTTAAATATCTCGGTGTAACGATTCAGGACAATGGTCTAGAGCAGGGATGGCGAGCCTTTTAGAGTAGTGGGTAAAATTTTTCAATTCAAATTCAGTGAACGAATAATAATATGTAACACACAAATTATTACAACAAATTGTTATAGAGCTACGGAAAGGATGAATATATTTTTGTATTCAGGCTGTGACTTTATTAAGTTTATATGATTCTATAATGATCTATAATGTTTTATGTTTTATTATGTATTCAGGCTGTTACTTTATTAAGTTTATATGATTCTATAATGATCTATAATGTAGTGTGGTTTTACCAATAGTAAATTATCACTTAAATAATAGTAAATTTTAAGGAGTGCCATGAAGATGGACTGAAAGCTACTAAATAACTGCCAAATTTCAAAAACAATAATAATGTTGGGTTATTGAGCATTTCTAAAGGTTTATAAAAATCAATGCGTGGGTCACTTAGAAAGTTTGTGTGGGTCAGTGTCTGACCCGCGAGTCATAGGTTCGTCATCCTTGGTATAGAGAAAGCTGCGGTAGGCGATAGGATCTCAAAAATGGAGAGAGCGTATGGACTTACAAAAAACATCTATAACAGGAAATGCATTTCCTGGAACGCCAAAATAAAGCACTACGACACTGTAGTCAAATCTGAATGTTTGTACGCCTGTGAATGCCTTTTAATGAACTACAGGCTAGAGAAGTTGGAGGTCCTGGAAAGGAGAATCCTCCGGAAAATCATGAGCCCAATCCAGGCGGAAACCGGATAGAAACTTCGGAGCAAGTCTACCAGAATGTAGAAAATATCTCTGCGACCATGAGGAAACGGAGGCTAATATTTATTGGTCACATGTACAGATTAGAAAATCTAGATTAACCAAGCAGGTATTTGACTACTTCTGGAACAAAAATCAAAAATTACATCATGGATTAAAGAAACTCGGAAAGACCTTGAAAGATCTAACATCCCAGAGGCCCAAATGTTGGTAAGGGTTTCATGACGGGAGACGAGCTACAAAGATAGGAAGAACTTGGACGGCCGAACAACGGCAGCAGCACAGCGATCGTATGAAGGAGTACTGGAGGCAGAGGAAATTACAACTAAAATTGTGAAATGTTAGCGTGATCCTAAGTGATCTATTCGCAAGTAAAAAAATGAATTTGTTGAAAACTTTTAATTTCATATTTACTTAGTGAATTGAATAAAAAATTATATTCAAGATAATTTATATATGAGGAATATATAATTGCACTACAAAATTGGTAAAGGGACTGCCAGTGAAACGGAAAGATTTCCTAATTCATTTTATTGTGAAAGACTTATTTTTTTAACAATTTCTAAAATATTAATGGAAAATACTAAGAGTAGCCATTTGTTTTACAATATGAAAAAATATATTTTTTGAACACTACATCCGGCAAATGTCCTCCTTGACATTTAAACATTCTTTAAAGTCGAGACTTAAAGTTTTGCATAACCCTTCTCAGCATATTAACAGCTGCTGCAATCTCGTCATGAATCCGTTGTTTGAGTACTGAGATTGTCCGTGGTGGATCAAATTGGAACACTAAAAAAAGTCGCGGACTGTTAGGTCGAGAGACCGAGGGGGGCAATGGATATCCCCGTATCAAGAAATCACACGCCCCGGGAACAAAGCATTCACAACATTCACTGCGATTCGGGCAGTGTGGTTTGTTGACTCGTCTTGCTGAAACATCGTGTATTCATTCTCTGGAAAGCTGACGAGTTGTGGTGTAACGAAATTCCAAATCATTGCTTGGTATCGCTGCGAATTAACATTTTTTCATCCTCATCCTCGAAAAAATAAGGAACGATAATTTCATTAGCCGATGTCGCACACCATACTGTGACTCTTTGAACATGAAGAGGTGTTTCATGAAATAAACGGTTTTCCCTTGCCCAGTATCTGAAATTTTGTTTATTAACAAAACCGGAAAGTTGGAGGTGCGCCTCATCGCTCATCCACAAGTTGAGTTGCTTGTCATTTCCCTCTAGTCGGCCAAGCATAACCTCACACGTACACGTTCAATCGGACACGTTGTTGATTCACCCGTATTAAGAAATTGCACAACCTGCATTTTGTAAGGGTGAAATCCAAGATATCGACGAAGAATTCTTCTCGTCGATGTTTCACTTATTCTAAGGCCTATGGCATGACGGATGGCTGATCGCTGCGAACTTAACATCGCTTGTCGAACAACTTCGATATTGTCAGGTGTTGGAACGGTTTTCTCACCACCACCTCGTTTTTTAAACGGCGATTCACTTTCCTCGAGATTGTTTATCCACTTTTTAATAGCGTTGTCTGACGGAACAGGTTGGTTGCGCGATTTGTTGAAATGCCGTCGAAAGTCACGTCGCGTTTCACTAAACCTTCGCCATTTTGATACGCTTTAACTGCGTAGCCTCGTTGTTCACGCGTCTAACGATACATTGTAAACTAAATTACATCTGATGTTTCCACTATTTCGCCACGAGCTGCTAATCCCATCTCAAATCTTCCCGTTTCACTGGCGGACCCTGTATATATCACGACAAGCAGTGCACTGCTGGCAGCGAAGTGTACTACAATTGCTAAATTGCAAAACAAAATTGGTATATATTACGACGAACAGTAACGACAGAAATAGTACATTTAACGACAACATTGGCATATTGCACGACAAAATCACCAGTAAAATGTCAAAAGCACAACGTTTGATATCAAGGATCTTGACTTTTCGGGCTAAGACACAGGAACAGATAACGGTCCAAGTACAAGCACAGCGCAGTTTCTGGGACTGTATCGAGCATTTTTTAAATAAGAACACAGGACAGTACAGGGTTGTACAAAAAAAAATAGCGAGTATATAGGATTGATTTTAATTTTAAAAACAGAATTATACATAGCAGAGGAGATTATCAAGAACAAAATTTTGCAAGGGATCTAGGTAAGAATCTTTCGTTACAGTTTGATATATCTAAACATATGGACCAAGCTTCCAGGAACTTAGCTTACCAACCAAACTTCGAGCTACCGCACCATACGTTAACTTACAAGGGGACCCCCCCGGACGCGTCATCACCGAATCCCAAATTTACAGTGTATGTAGGGCTTGACTATAAATGAAAGTGACGCAAGCGGGAGGGCCAGATGGCCAAGCGTTAAAAAAATAACTCGCTTTTTACGCGGACCGGTTACCAACAACTCATAAGCCCGCTATGTTAGCGTAAATTTCAATGGCCGGTTAGCGCATCGGTAAGAGCACGGCTTTGTAGTACGAGGATCGCTGGTTCGATTCCCCGTGGGGACGCTTTTTTTTCTTACAATTTTCAATTTCTTACAATTCGCATACATTTTACTCGTATTACAAGACTTAGCTCGCTTGTCAAGTTAAAATCTATTTTATATATATGCTCGTCTATCAAAATACGGTATAATCTCGATAATCCGCCACATATGGGTCGCCGGATTAACAAATGTGTGGGGGGCCGGCGGATTAACAGAGTGGTGGGAGGGAAGAGGGTGGGCGGTCTGCAGACCGCCGGATTACTGAACGTGTCGTCCGATTAACCAACGGCCGAATTACCGAGGTTATACTGTACTCGCAATCCAAGGTTCTATTGTATATGCGTGGTAAGATCTTATTGGACATTTATGTGGACAATAGTGGCGATTTCAAGGGATGGGGAAGGGGTATTCGGGTAATTACCTCCCCTAAGATTTTTTCGCTGACACATTTTTATTGCTAAAAATTACCGGTATTCAAATATTTTACTCTTTTATTTTACCATTTTTCCAAAGATATTTATCGACTGGATATTAGTTTAACCCTTATGTTAGTAACCGGGTACCCGGGTACCCACCGCGGTATATTTGTATGAATGGCTCAAAGAAAATTCAATATTTTATTTTAAGCTCTCGAATCGTCGTTTTTTAACTCAAAAGAAAGCTAGCTGTGAGTGCATTTAATTATTTTTTTTTTAAATAAGGTTAAACTTCAGCCATCGCCCCATTAGCAACCGGGTACCCGGGTACCCACAGTAGAAAGTATAGAAAATAAATTGAAAATGGTTTTTATAAATGGATGCCACTAAATTTTATTAAAAAAATAAAGAAATATTACATTTTTTTTTATAATCAATGACATTAAATCTAACATTTAACACATTGTACGAGATTAGGTTAGGTGTTCGTCACATACTGGCCGGTGACAATTGGCACAGCTCTTACGAGTCTTTCGCCGTCTTTTTATTGGCAAGGCATTGCACATATGACAAGATGGACCAGGACTGGACCAGGATTTATCTCGATTATTTCTGCTAGTGCATGACCTAAAATACTTTCAACAGCAATCTTTGTTGAGAAGTGACGCTTTACTTGCGGATTCGCCGTGCGGTGTTTAATCATCGGCAATGCTAGTTCTTCACTTAGCTTCCGCCCAAATTGACGACGTTCTGTCGTTTTTTTGGCAATCATATTATTATTTTCGTAATAAATTATATATGATGCAAGTGAAGAAATGTCTAGCATGTTGAAGAACAATGCCATTGGCCATCTCGAAGATCGTCGTTGACTTGTGTACCTCCGGACCATTTGGTCCATTGTGTCAACCACCTTTATATCTATTATAAAAATTTATAATTTCTGGTTTTCGTTTAGCATCATCACCAACTGATGCATCTGAATGCATTGTAGATAACAGAATGACAGCTTTATTTTTTTTAGGAACATAAGAACACATGGTAACCTTTTCGTGAAATTAAAAAACTGCCGAATACTGCTCCCGTGTCTTATTTGCTCCCATAACACTAGGGATGTAAGGTTTATTTTTTTTACCGTGCCAACAATGGTAATATTCCACGATAAATGTTTAGCAACGGGTAGAGTAGTGAAGAAGTTATCCATGCAGACGTTTCTACCACTACCTCGGTACGGAGCCGCCAATTCTTTCACTACTCTTTCACCCTGATTTTTTTTTCCGAGTGTTATCTGTTTTACCAGTGTACATAATCCCTTGCAAAGGATATGCGTTTCCCGCATCACAAATCCACCAGATCTTTATACCATACTTAGCTGGTTTCGATAGTATATATTGAGTGAATCCAGTACGGCCACGGTATGCATAGAGCTGTTAATGAATTATCAAGTTTGCGGTTGGTTTGTACATCTGAGCTAAATTTGACTAACGTTGACTTCGAGTATTACTATGGTCGAATCTCAAAAAACGCAGAATAATATGGAATCTCCTCAATCCCATCGTCGCGCGATACAGCGGATAAGAATTGGAGTGCCACATATCAAAAGTATGGTCCGTATTTGAATTATTTGCGCCAGCACAAATCAAGATAACGAAGAATGAATAAATTTCGGGTATCGTAACGGATGATGCTTGATGATATCTTTTGATGCTGAGAGTCTGGATGGTCAGCATTATAATGTTGATAAGTAGCTTCAGCTTTCTTGTTAGTGTGACGGACGATTATAAAGTCTCGCTTATTGACATTTTCGTACTTCGCTGACGTACAACATTATGAGCTGCGGTCTGATGCATGAGTCAGTGGAGTTTTTCTCCACACTGTTTTATCCTTTCTCGGGCTCGTCCTAAAATAAATGACAATAACAACATGAATTAATTATTTAAGAACAAAAATTATTATTTCAATCATTGTTGGGAACAAATATTTTTCTACTTTCAGGCTCAGTAGTTTCTACTTCTTCGTCGTCATCTTCACTCTCGCTATTCTCAACCTCTTCTTCTACTTCTAAATTCCCTTCAGTAATTTCTCCTGTATCTCCAGAATCTTCTGGTTCATCATGCGCTGAATTATCTTCTTTATTTGAAATTTGACGTCTAGCTATATTCGCTGGAATCCAGTCTAACCGACTGTTAGACGGCCCGCTAGAATCACTGTCATTTTCTTCAAGTAGTTTTTTCAAATATACATTTCTCTCGGTTGCACTTAACCTAATGAATTAATTATTATATTATACAATTCCTTAATAATATTATTACACAAAATTATAATTAAAACATTTACAAATGTTAAATATATGTAAACTTTACTTGCTCTCGATAGTTGTTCCATAGCTTTATTTTTCACTGTGAAGAGAACACCATAAATTAAACACGTCTGATCCCACCAAAAATCCAATACGTACTAAAAAATACTCGAATCTTGTTCTAGATAGGGGAAAAAAAATAACCCTTGAGTTTTTTTCTGTTTTCAACGGCATCTGTTCAGCTCCGAAAAATCTAAACGGGCCTACTACCTGGAGTCCCCTAAACTTGTATCAGATGTCATTCACAATTCTACAATATTATTATTATTATTTTTAATTGTCACTAACTATTCATATGTTAAGAAAAAAATGTTTCGAATTTTTTTTAAAATAAAATAAACAAAATTTTTAATATTTAGATCTGTGGGTCCCCGGGTACCCCGTTGCTAAAAAACGCCGGTACAGTTGGTTACTAACATAAGGGTTAAAAAGTAGGTGTCATCATCAAGCCATTTCTACTAATTTTTTTTTTTTTGTTATGAAGAATTTGTTATGAAACCTTTTTTTTAATTACCCCCTAGACCAGTTGTCTGGAAACGCCCCTGTTGGACAAGCCTGTAAATTCCTTTTTAGGTAAAAACTAATTATATGCAAAGCAGTTTGTCGGACTGTCTCAATATACAAGGTATTAGGTGAACTTGCGGCAAAAATTCAAGGGGTCATTCATTGGCCTATTCTAAAAAGATTTCTAGAAAACCTCTTTGTTTCGAAGATAAAGTGTGAACAAAATTTGCGACAACCATATTCAATATTTCCTGAAATGAATAATGTAAATAAAACTATGGCGTACGCCAATGAGTTTATCAAGTACAAAAAAATTAATGAGCTTATCAAGTACAAAAAATTGTTGGCGATAACTTGGAACGGCTGTTTTATCTAGTAACGTACGTGTGGAATTCATTTGAATACATCTCGTCAGTGATCTGTATCTCATCTGTATCTGTATCGCAGTTGTTTACATTTAGTGACGTTTGACTGTTTGACGTGTCTTTAATAGTTAGTGAAGTCGTCTAACATGTATACGAACGCCGAGATGACCAACATGCATTTCATGTACGGACTTGCTGATGGCAATTGATTATAAGCTAGACCAGGAAAACTCTAAGAACTTGAGAGCCAAATTTTTATTTAAAATGATTTCAAACTGTTTCAAAAGACACGGATGATTTTTTTTTCCTATTCATATTTTTGTATTTTCTTCATAATTGGCTATGATTAAGCGCCTTTGCGATAATATTATTGGTGGCCTTGCCTACAAAATTCATAACTTTACCAATATCTTCTGGAAATGTTTGTGAGTCAAGTGCTTCATGGCGAATTATGCACTGGAAAGATAACACGTCGTGAATATTTTTTTGAAATTGTTTTTTTTAATTGTGACAAGTCCTTTTTTATTGCCCACCTACTTTTAGCTCCATCTGTTGTAATTGACACAATTTTAGTAAGTGGAATGTGATTTTTCTTCAGACATTCGGTCACTGCATTTTCAACATCTTCTCCTCTGACCTTTGGGTGGCAATAATCCCAGTTCTTCTTTGGGACCGTCTGATGAAATATGGGGAGCAAGGAGGATAACTTGCGCAGTATCCTTTATGTCACAAGATTCTTTTGATTTTATTCATAATACCTATGCGCTTTATTGTTAAAATTGTGAAAATGTGTGTCAGCCCCATTTATAAAATAACTTTTTATGTACCCGCCAACAGTGAATGGTTTTCCGTTTTTGACGATTTCGTGACTCACGACAAAGCTTGCCAAGTTAGCATTATTTGTAGACTGCATCCAACAGTTATAAGATGAACTTGTCTTTTTGAAAATCTTCAATAAAGTTCTTCAATTGCTTTCTCTCTTACATCACCGAAGGGATAATTCTTTGCAAATGCGGCATGTTTATTTTCGAAATGTATCTCGACATTAGACTTTTTGTTGTTTGCTAGTTTGTCATGACAAATAAGACAAGTTGGAAGACCAGCTGCATTAGATTCCAACGCAAACGATTCAGTCCATTCAGTTTGGATTTCATGATGTCGATCATCATCATTGGCAATTTTTTTTTCTTCGTAACCATTTTGAGAGAAATTTTAAGTTTCTGAATTATGTCCAAGAAAGCACAATTTTGGACTATGCACTGACTTGACTGCGAGACAATAACTAAAAGAAATAATCGAGATCCGTGCTGTGACTGTGAGTTATAAAGAATTTGCTGGCGGCGGTCGTAAGACTTCCGAAAAGGGACAGTTCTGTTTCTTTTTTTTGTGATTTTGTGATGTTTCAATATATTTCCGAAGAGTCAAGTGCTCACAGCAAATGAGTCACATGTGGCTCGCGAGCCACACTTTGCCGACCCCTGAGCTAGACGATTGCACATTGAACGGTTTGCTAGCCGTAATATCCCCGACCGAAAAATCTTCGAAAACATTCGTCAACGTCTTCGTGAAACAGGCAGATTGAAACGAAATGGAGGGCCAGGAATATTAATGGCAGTAAGAAGGGCAGAACTGGAGCAAAATGTGTTGGATATGATAGAGGAAGATCCAAGTACTTCTACGCGACAAATTGCCAATACTCTGAATGTACGTCATTAGGACAGTTTTGAAACTTCTTAGGGGCAATTTGTTGTATTCATACCACATTCAACGTGTTCTGGCCTGCTGATTATCGTCTTTTTTTTGCGTTATGTCAATGGATTTTGCAAGCATTATTTCTAATCCCTCAATTCCTGACACAGTTTCTCAAGAAATGCAATAAGGAATTTTCATAACAACCATGTGTGGGCAGATGAAAATCCGCATGAGGTATGTGAAGATCGATTTCAACATCAGATCTCCTTGAATATTTGGGTTGGAATTGTGGGTGAATATCTAATTGTACCGGTATTTCCACCAGCAAGGCTGAAACACTGCCCGAGTTTCTTCAGGATCTACTATTAGCGACAAGAATTGCAATGGGGTTTATGCACGATAGCGACATACGGAGATCATTCCATCGAGGGTCGAGGGGGGTCACACGCATGGCCTGCACGATCCCCAGACTTAAACCCCAGGATTATTTCTTATGGGGCTGTCTGAATTCATTAGAAAATTTCATTTACCCTACTCTAGAGGAGAATTTGGACGAATTGCGAAATCGGATAATGTAACTCAATTAGAAACAACCCTGGTGTGTTTGAAAGAGTTCGGCAATCAATGACGAGAAGATTGAATTCTTGTAACTAGGAGGAAGTCATTTTACCCTACTCTAGAGGAGAATTTGGACGAATTGCGAAATCGGATAGTGTAACTCAATTAGAAACAACTCTGGTGTGTTTGAAAGAGTTCGGCAATCAATGACGAGAAGATTGAATGCTTGTAACTAGGAGGAAGTCATTTCAAACATATATTGTTGATTGAGCAACCTTACATGTACTTTTTGATAATAAAATATTGTTACTGTCGCAAATTTTGTTCACCCTGTATCTTCGAAACAAAGAGTTTTTTAGAAATCATCATAAGACAAAATATTCTTAGAATAGGCCTAGGAATAACCCCTTGAATTTTTCCTGCATGTTTACCTAACACCCTGTATAAGAAATAACAATATTTGTCATTATATATTTTATAGTGTATTACATATTTTGTCGTGAGAATATTTGATTTGTCATTGACAATTAATTATAGTCGTGAGAATATTTTATTTGTCGTTGACAATTAATTATAGTCGTCAGAATATTTTATTTGTCGTGAATTATAATTTCTGTCGTGCAACATACCAGTTTCCGGGCAGCCTTTAAATATTAACTTGAGATTGATTAAAATTTGAATTCACTCAATTCAGGAAGTAATTGTAATGGGTAAATTTGTATTGTAAATGGGTAAAATTGTATGGGTAAATTGTAAGGAAGTAATTATAATGAGTAAATTGTAACTCGCAACCATCCTATTCATAATTGTGATGGGTGATTGTGGATTGTGATTGTGTTCTTAATAATATTAACTTATTACGAAAAAATGATATTTAAATGATTATTTTACTATTACATGATAACACATTTTATGGCTTAAATGTTATTGTGGAGTTTATTTTCATAGAAGTGTTTATTCACATATTTTCCGTAAATGTAACCACTATTGTATAACTTTACGACTAGAGTTTATTTGCCAACTACATAATTAATTTGGTTCTGTAAATAAATTCAACGCATAATATTTTCTATTATATTTAATCTTTTTTAAATAGTTTCTATTAGAAATAAAACATTTTTTGTTAATAGTTTCAAATGTGGAATTAACTGGTGTCGATAGGACAAATTTTCACAGTTCCATATTACAGTTAATTCCACATTTTAATATAACCCATTTTTTGGACATAAATCACATAATATTAATAGTTTCTATTTCTGTATTTTAAAGGTCCATAGTCGAGATCGCCCCTTTGTTTGTAAAGACTGTGGGCGAACTTTCCCACTAAAAAGACACCTAGTGACCCACAGCAAATTTCACGCCGGTGAGAGACCGCACATCTGCAATGAGTGCGGAGAATCATTCGCTCAAAAGGATCATTTGGTAAATAAAAACTACCTTCTTATACAAAAAAAGACACAAATCGAACAACTATTGCGCGTAATGATTCCATTCTTAAATATTTGTAGATTATGCACTCGCGGTTTCACGGATCAATAAATTCCTTTGTGTGTCAAGATTGTGGCGCATCGTTTACACGAAAATTCGAGCTGGTCAATCACCACAGATTGCACGGTAAAATGCCACATTCCTGCCCCATTTGTCAGAAGGAATTTTTACAGAAGAGGACGTTAATTACGCACATGAGGTAATGAATAATCATTAATTAATATAAACTAAAACAACATTGAATTTACGCGCAGGGGATGTGCGCGTGATTTTAGGGTGGTGGGCCATGACAAGGGCTCCAAGTAACAGCTCCAGTAACCATTGAGCTTTGGAAAATTCGTATAATTATTCTTAGAATTTTATAGCAATTATTGTTATTATTGTACCTACACAATATATAGATTTTTTTCATATTTACACCCTCTATTTTACATACTTTTGTTATGCATATACTTACATTTTGTTTTGCCGACTTTTACAGAAATATAGGAAAAAATCTTACGGTATATAATATTATAGTACGTTTAATCGGTTGCATTGATTATTATTATTTATATATTTTTGAGTTTAAAGATTTTGATATTATTAAAATTAACATTTTTATGTTGTCTTCAAAGATTATAATTTCCAGGAAATCACCAAAGATTATAATTTCCATGATCAGGATTTAGTTTTTTTGAAAATTACGGAGTTACATAGAACCCAAATAATTTCTTAATGTAATTCAATATCAGTCGTGTTGTTTGCCAGTGAAGTAGTTGTTTTTAAGAAATGTTTTTTATAGAAAGATTAGTTTATACCAGCGCTTCCCAAACTTTTTTTACCGCGGCCCGGTACGAGCTTTTAAAATTTTTCGCGACCCACCTTACGGAAAAAAACATTTATTTACAAAACAAATTTTATTTTTTAAGAAAAATCAAGTTATTTGTTTATTTCATACACAAATATTGCAAAAATATTAAATGAGCTAATGATTATATAATAATTAAAAAAATAACAAATATATTCATTTAAAACTTTAGTAAATGAAGTAAACTTTGTTTTACATATTTTGTCCTTAGTGCGAAAAATGATGTTTGGCATCACATAAAAATTAGAAGGTGATGATGTTAATTCCATTCTCAAATTAGGTTCGAAATCCAATCTGTTTCGATACTTATTTTCTAAGTACACCAAGGCAGATAACGCAACTTGGCACACTAGCCTTACATGGTGGTATGCATCATAACACCCTTAATCTTGATATTTATTTATTTCCATAAAGCATTCATCATGGTAGAACTAACATCAATAAGCACTTGAGCAGTGAAGGATAGATTATAGATATATAAGGCTTATAGAATACATATACAGTCAGACTACCACAACTATAAAACTTCGTCAGACGAAATTACAGTAGGCTAAGAACTCCAACAAGGGGACCCCATTTCGGGTATACTTTTTACAGCTGTCCTCTAATACACAATGAAAGCATTGCATTGGGATAATAGAGGCATCAATATCGATGGCAAAAGGCCTCCACATCTTAGATTCGTAGATGATATCGTTTTTGTCACATATAACATCGGCGATGCAAAACGGATGTTTGAAGAAATAATAAGATCTCAACAAAAGTCGGTCTCCTAATAAATTTAAGTAAAAGCCAAATAATCACAAATCTAGTGCTTGCACAAAACATCAGAGTAAGCGATTCGGAAATACTTCGGGCACGGAATAAAAGTTGGGAAGAACAATCAAACGCACGATATACAGCGTAGCATAGGTTTAGGTTGGGGTGTTTTTGGCAGACTAAGAGAGGTATTTAAAAGTGATTTACCCATATATCCGAAGATAAAAGTGTACGAACAATGCGTGCTACCGGTAATAACATATGGAGCAGAAACCTCCAACATTACCAAAAATTCAGCAGAAAATCTAATAGTAGGTCAAAGAGTAATGGAGACAGCATACTTGGAATCCCTAAAAGAGAATACCCAATATAACCATCAGACAAAGAACGAAAGTTCATTGTCTATAAAAGACATAGTTGAACACTTAGTGAACACATAGTTGAACAACAACTAGAATGAAATGGAGATGGGAAGGTCATATGGCGAGATACGCAGGAGCGATGATAAAGAGAATCGCTGGGAATTGGATACTGACGGCCCAGAACCGAGAGACATGGAAGAACTTAGAGGAGGCCTATGGTCAGCAGTGGACAACGATGATGATGAATGATCGCCGAAAATAAACTTTTTTCCTTTGTGACAATTTTTAAAGCGGGAAGTTTGCATTTTTCTCCAGCACTATGAGAATACCCAGTCTCAGCTATTAATTTAGAAATTTCTAAAGCTGTCAAAGTGAGGTTTTGATTTGAGGAAGGAGAGCTTTTTTTTTTTTTTAGCAATCGGCCAAAAAGAAAAAAATGTGTTTTTACAATTTTGCGACCCGGCAAAATTTTTCTGCGACCCGGTGACGGGTCTGATGGCGACCCGGTGACGGAGCTGATCTAAGAATTTTCAGGGCAGTAGTATGGCTAATCTCGTTGTCACGGGCCTGTTGCCTGACTGGAGACGCCGGATTTTCTTGGTATCTGCTTTAACAGTGGGATTTCGCTGTCTGGGCACAACCCTGACATGACCTAAATTTGATTTGATTGTTGTATTGTGTCTCAGTTTTGCTTATGGTACCTTGGCGGTATATCAGGATGGTGTTCTCGAAATAACTGAGCTACCTCAAGCTGATTTCGTCTTCTGTTATCATAACCGATCATCATTAGAATCTCGATAAGGAGATTATCGGTTAAATACAGCATTTTAGAAACTACTTTTACAACTTGACGAGCGTACGTGACTGCTTTGGTGACTATTATTATCACTAGTAATTAAGCAACGTGGTTCCAAAGCAACAAAACACATTCCAAGAACATACAACTTTAAAACGAAACGTGTTCAAAGTAAAAGTGGTTTTCTTTTTCTTTATCACGTCGGCTTTGATAATATTCAAGAAATAAATAGTGTGTTGTATTCCTTGCAAAGAGATCTTTCAAACGACGTTTCACTTAACATAACTTTCCTCGCGACCCGGCACCTGATCGTGGAACAAAATTGTAATGGCACAAAAAAAATGAGTTAGTCAGATAGGAATAGTGGCAAAGTGTGTATTTGTACTCTTTCGTATAGCTTTACCGCCCTCCCGTTGTGCTGCTAATGTTGACGAAACAGTAGTTGTCACTCGTGCCAAAGATGAAGAGGGGGAATCTTGTCTTTCTTATAACTAGAAAGTGTAGTATTTTTTCTTATTTTGGATCGAGAGGTCGCGCTGCCGCGCATTATGTGGTCTGGCTTTCTGCATTTCTTCTTCTGCTTGTTTCGAATAGGCCTACTTTGGACCACGTTTGTTCAACCGTTGGACTTTGATCTTTGCCCACTATTGTCACATATTCTGCCGGTGTAACTCCTTTCTCTCTTCTGACCAAGGGGTACCTTTTCTTCGGGTTTTTTCCTGAAAACCACGGAATTCCTTCATTGTGCGTCTCACAGACTCTCACAGTCTGTTTTGGAGATCTGTTATTACCAGAAAGTGTAGTATTTTTTCTTATTTTGGATCGAGAGGTCGCGCTGCCGCGCATTATGTGGTCTGGCTTTCTGCATTTCTTCTTCTTCTTGTTTCGAATAGGCCTACTTTGGACCACGCTTGTTCAACCGTTGGGCTTTGATCTTTGCCCGCTATTGTCACATATTCTGCCGCTGTAACTCCTTTCTCTCTTCTGACCAAGGGGTACCTTTTCTTCGGGTTTTTTCCTGAAAACCACGGAATTCCTTCATTGTGCGTCTCACAGACTCTCACAGTCTGTTTTGGAGATCTGTTATTACCAGTTCGTTAATATCCTTCTCGGTTTCTGTCAACCAAGTGGTACAAACCTTTTTGTTTTGCCAGAAGATGAACAGACGGTTGGTTAGTCGGTTTGGAGGCAATCTTGCAACGTGGCCATAGAAAGCTACCCTTCTTTCCCTTGCAAAGTCAGAGAGCCTCTCAATATGTTCGTAGAGCTCAAAGTTATGTCGCCTTTGAAATTCTCCATCTGCCTTTACCGGGCCTAGGATCTTCCTGAGGATTCTCCTCTCTCTGATTTTCAATTTCTGTACCATACCTATTCGGTTCAAGGACACTCCATGGCATACAGGGCTTCTGGTCGTAAGAGTGATGTGTAATGCTTAAGTTTTAGGTTGCGTGACAGGCATTTCTTGTTGTAGGTGTTCTTAGTCAGTGGATAGGCTAGTTTTAACTTTTAACTCTCATGGATATTGATGCTCTTTCTGATCTGCTCTAATATAACCTAATCTAACCATTTTATTTTGAAAGGAGTAATTCGCACGCTCGCAAGCTCCAATATATTATATTATTCCAATAGAGTATACTCTAATGTTGCTATACTGGTACCGGCTAGAGAATGCATCTCGTCTCGACGAGTTTAGCATTGTTCAGCGCATACTTCCACTTTATTTCGAGTGCGCGGTGTTTAGTTGTCCGTATTTGCAAAAATTTGAGGCATATTTCATAGCTCAATCTCATACTTCGTACTTCATACTACGCGTACACACATTTCCTATGGTCCAAACCCTTGTGTTACTAGCATATTTGCCTGCGATTTCGTCATTTAATATATTGCCTTCCCAAGTATGTGCGCCGCAAACTCTCGTATGGGATCGTCCATTAATCAGGTGAGGCTCGATGGGGGGGGGGGGAGGGGGTTTGTGAAAAATCACGAAACATCACGAGGGGGGGAGGTGGGGGTGTTGTATTGAGATATCACGTGTATTTATTTTTTCATTGAACGCGCGATTTTTAAAACGAGTAGAAGTCTGTGATTTTGACGCCGAATACATGCGTAAATCGTTTCCGCGTATTTTTTGTCTCAAAACAATGTCTAAACTAGGAGACTGTGCTAGATTTACCAGCAGACTGAGTAGGCTGGAGCCTATAGCGGCAGATTTTAGGGGCGGCAAATTTAAAAAGTTGCTAAAAAACATCACGTGATTAATGGAGGACCCTTATGCCAAAAAATGTTGTTATTTATAATATATTATAATAATTATTAATAGCAACTTCATATTGGTATAATAAAAATACTATTTCTTATAAATCATGACTAAAAAAAATATTTAGAAAAGTTTCCATCCTTTTTTAAAATGGATACATTTTTAAACAACGAATCCAGAATGGTTGGTCAACAAAACCAGAAATTTAAATGATGATCAATCAAGTACCAGGAAAACTAAACATCTTGATCATGAAGATAATTTGCCCGAAGCCAATTGGACTCTTTGGACTTTAGGGTTTGGGTTCATTTCCGGCGGCAGTCAAAATATTATGTTGCCGTATATAAATGTTATTTGCAGTGAGCAGCTTTCAAATGTAAGCATGAAACCGTCAAAGTTGAAACGGCATTTAGACACACTTTATTCTGAGTAGGTGTCTGATAAGCCACCTTTTAGTAGATAAGAAAAGAAACTGATTGCTCCTCAAAAAAAGTAATGCACACTTTCCTTACCAGTCAAATAAAAATCACACAACTCAGACAGCGTTTGAAATTTCCAAATTATTATTAGCTAAGACTGGATTCTCATAGTGATGGAGGAAAATTAATACTTCCCGCTTTAAAAAGTGTCGCAAATAATTTATGCTGATTAATGGAAAAAAAGCGATAACGATACAGATTTTCGGCTATATTTTAGCTATCATGTTGGCTATTCGAACTTTGTTAACAGCAGCGCGGAAAAGTTCATTGGTTGAACCAAGTTCTTAAATTTTTCAACCACGATATTCTCCTTCTGCCCACTCCTTTAGCTCCACCTTGCCTTAGAGGATCTTCTGCAAAAGGACATATCGGCTCTCCTTACGCATTATATGTCCCAGATATTGTAGCTTTCGAGTCTTAACTGTATTCAAGACTTCTTTTTCCTTTCCCATCCCTCTCAGCACCTCCGTATTGGTTATTCACTCTGTCCAAGGTATTCTTTGGATTCTTCGGTACAGCCACATTTCAAATGCCTCAAGTTTTTTGGAGGAGGCCTCAGTTAGCGTTCACGATTCGACCCCATAAAAAAGGGTCGAAAACACATAACATCGCAGTAGTCGAATTTTTGTTCACAGCTGTCGAGGCTGGTAAAGACTTTCTTCATCTTGATAAATGCCGTTCTGGCATCTGTTTCTGATCTCCACAGAATAAAGCCACCAGCTATACCGATATTTAATTATAATCCACTATTCCGGAATTTCGAAGACGGGTATTCTAAGAGTATTGACATAAATTTCATCTGTACCATATATCTTTGCATGAGAAACTTTATGGTGCCGATTTTGGAAATAAGGTTTAGTTTTATGAATGTGCTCTGCGCTAGTTACAAGTGAATCCGATTTTTTTGACGACGTTTTGTTTGCTGACGAATCAACTTTTACTAACCATGGACGGTTGAATACGCATAACATGCACTATTGGTCAATCGAGAATCTGAAATGGCTCCTTGTGCACCAGCTTGTGTTTCACCAGCAGCGAGTGTTCATGTGGTGCGGCATAATTGAGGACTGGATTATTGGACCGTTTTTCATAAAATTTCAAAAAAAATGAATGGACGGAAATACGTCGTTTTTTTATCAACAAATTGCTACAAGATATCCCGTTATCACAGCGATGCCCAATGTGGTATCAACATTATGGCTATTCTGCTCATTGGGTAGTTATTGATCGCGAAGTGTTATAACGAACATTTTCGGGACGCTGGATTGGGAGAAGCGCAGTAACCCATTCCTGCTCGTTCCCCGGTTTTAACGCCACCTAATTTCTTCCTCTAGGCACTATAAAGGATTGTGTTTACCATAATGTTGCGACGACGCCGGTGAACATGCGAGAACCAAATTACAAGAGCCTGCACAAAACATTCAATTATATTATTCGGATGTTCTTATTGTCAATACCATCACGATTTCCCATTTTTGCACGTGTATTTAGTTGAAAAATCATTTCATGGTCATGATATCATAGGTCTTTGGATTCGTCTGAATATCAAATGTCTTAATAAAAAAAAAATATTTGAAAAACCATTGAGAACCTTGAGAACGCAAAAACTATTGCTTTCATAAAAATGAATTTTTCACCACTGTATCAGCCCTTCGAATTCAATTAGATTGGCTCTTGATATTTTGTTCATAACTCTAAAGGCAACTCAGATATTTGGGGTAGTCGCGTTAAATGGTCCACCCTGTATTATCATTAGGCAAATTTGTGTTTTGTGACTTTTCTGTCAACGAGCTTTCATTAATTGTAACGATGAAAACTTTATTAGCTTCTCTTCTTCTTTGGGTGCCTTCTCCATTACTGAAGGTTGGCAACAATCATGACAAATTCCTCACGGTCTTTTGGCGCTCTGAACAATTAATTGGAGTCCAGACCAGTCCAGTCTCTTATGTTTTTTAACCAGGAGCACTTCCTTCGTCGTGGACCAAGGCGCCCCTCTATCTTGCCCTCCATTATTAATTTTAGAAGGCTATATTTTGTATTTCTGAGGACATGTCCCAGGTACGCTGTCTTACGTTTTTACACTCTTTCTCTGTCTATGCGTCTAAGAACCTCATTATGCGTCTAAGAACCTCATTATTTATTCCGCCCAGGATATTCTCTGCATTCTTCGAAAGATTCACATCTCAAACGCTTCTATTTTTTTCATAGTATTGATCTTCAAAGTCCAATATCATACAACAGTACTGAGTGAATGTTTAACTTAACGAACCGGTATCTTAGTTTAATGATTAGGCTTCTCCCGCAAAATACTTTTCTCAACTTAAGGAACGTTGTTCTGGCTGGCTATTTCGATGCATGTTCTTACTTCCAGATCTGTATCCAGGTCTCCGGTGATCCAGCTGCCCATGTATTTATAATTAGCGACCTGCTCTATTTGCTTATTGTATACTTGCAAATTGGCTTGGATATCTGTTGTTCTACTGATATATCTTTTTCGTTTTGGCCGTATTTACTTTTAGCCTAAGTGCATCCATCTGCTATTATTTGGTTCATCAAAAGTTGTAGGCCAGCTGCGCTGTCTGCAAATATAGCCGTATCGTCGGCGTACCTGATGTTCAATAGTTCACCATTGATTCTATCTGTAGAGTTTTCCAAGGCTTTTTAGAATATTTCTTCCGAGTTCATATTGAACAGCAATGGTGATAGTAAACAGGCCTGACGTACTCCACGTTTAATAGATATATCGCTGGTCGTGTCGTCCTCGAGTCGTACTGCAGCAGTCGGGTGTTCGTACAATTTTTTTATGAAGGATCTTTTTGGTCGAGGCCTTTGGTCATCAGAATGTTAATTAGAACGTCGTGTTTTAAACAGTTAAATGCCTTTGCATAATCAATAAAACGGATTAAGAAAGAAAACTTTTTTTGGTCTCCGCTTCCCTTGTTCCAAGTCCATCTCTAAAACCAAACTGTTCCTTGCTTAGGTCTTCTTCGAATTTCTTACGTATTCTATTATGTAGGATTTTAGGAATACTTTTAATAATTGGCTCATCAAGCTTATCAGTCGGAATTGGTCGCACTTGTTTGCGTTTGTTTTCTTTGGTATGGCAATGCATTATTAGCTAGGCTTTAAAAAAAATTACTACAAGCTCAGTATCATGTTTCAGGTATGCAGAGTACAACATCTTTTGCTGTTAATTTACTCCATGTTAATAATGTTTTAATAGTATATTAAAGAACGAGTTTAATAAGCGCGTTTTTTCAGCAGGCGTCTATGTTTAGAAAAGGACGAGCGAAGCGAGGAGTTTCCTACTGGACAAGTGCGAAAAACGTCTCATGGACGAGTTTTTTTTTATACTATTTTATCTATTTTGCGTCCTTTTATGCCATTTCTAAATAAAAAAATCGCCGATACATATTGAGAAAATAGTATCGCACTCCGCAATACATAAACAAACCCATATGAGTGCTTTAATGACTTCATTATAGACTCAAAATAGATAAACTATTTTTTTGTTTTAATGAATCGAGAGTGGTGCTGGAATATACCGGATGTGTCAGAACTCCACCGACAAACTTTCAGGGCTAATTCTACCATCAAAATAAGCATAAACTCTTAATATACATATGCGGTCTAAAACGCTTAGTTTGCGAGATACTTGACAAAAAAAAAACGGAAAAACAATTCCGTTAAAGAAAAAACGGACATCAATCTCAATAATACACAAAACAATACTAAGCGAGTAATTGGTACCAAAAATATAATTCGTGTTTTTTCCCCGTTGCGATAAAACAAACAAAAAAAAACATTTCTTTAAAAAAATCATATGTCCACTTTTACTTTATTGAAAATTGTTCGTTGTACTCATAAATCTACCCAATAGTGTTTCAAAAATGTATTCTTTCCAAGAACTAGCAGATTTGCATTTAGCTGATAGTGCTGCTAACGGCAACAGCCGAGCAGCTGCAAAGATTTATGGAGAAAGTTTTCCGAATAGGCAGCAACTTTTGAACATCTTTCAACTTTTGCAGCAATTCATCAATGTCTTCGAGAACGAGAAAATTTGAGAGTTCTATGACAGATACAGGACGTGATTGCACGGTTCGTACTGTGGCATTAGAGGAAAATGTCTTGGATGCTGATTTATGACCACAACACACAATAATCCGAGAACTAGTTCAACATGTAGCACACGAACTTCGAACAAGTGCTTCAACAGTGTGGAGAGTTCTTCACGAGCAGCTCTTACACCCTTTTGGAAGTCACAAAGTTCAGGCAGTGAATTGTAATGACTTTGCACCATGAATACAGTTTTGTAGGTGGTTCTTAAACAGCACACAACAGAATGAACGGTTTCTAGAGTTGATCATTTTTACCGATCGGGCTGCGTTTACAAGGGATTGAATGTTCGATAGCCATAACATGAATTTGAGTGGAAGAAAGTTCTCACGCAACACATTCTAGAGGTTATCAACACAGATTTTCAATTAATGTTTGGTTTGGGATTGTTGGCGAAATTTTGAAAATTTTTTGTAAATTGTAGTTCTCTTTTTTATGTTTGTAAATTTTATCAATAAATTCCACCTCATTGCTTGTGTTACTGGTAAAACTTTCTTGTAAAGCGTTTTTGACCCTATATGTATTAAGAGTTTTATGCTTATTTTGGATCATAGAATCAGCCCTGAAAGTTTGTCGGTGGAGTTCTGACACAACCTGTATATGCATTGTAAACTAAATAGTAAGGTCGGTCGAGGGTTCTGTTATTTTTTTTTGTAAAATACATCATTCAGAAATGTCCTTTACATCTTCAATACACATTTTCAGTGTATATAAAAATTAAAATTTTATGTAATATTCGTATTTGTGTTTTAGATATCACAATGGTGAATACAATTTTACATGTCCAAGTTGTGGGGAAACCTTCCAATCGAAATCGGAACTAAATCTCCACTCAAAAATGCAGCACGAGTCGAGTTCTTTGGAGAAACCTCTATCTTGTAACGAGTGCGCACTAACCTTTAATTCTCGAGAGGCTTTAGCTTTACACATTAAGTTACACAGTGGAGATTCATTGCTGGTAAATGACCTGTGTACTTTAACAGCGAGTTTACACCATCCGAGTTTCCCAATAAATAATGGAATAAGTAGTAATAATTATCATTACAATAAAACTGTTAATTACAATAATAAAATTAGTACTGTACAGAAGAGCAAGCCGCATATCTGTAAAATATGTTCAAGAGCTTTTAGTGCAAAGCATGGTTTACAGCAACATAATAAAAGACATCCTGAAGGAACTTGTGCGTTGAAATCGCACGTATGCACCTATTGCAATAAAGGCTTTTATCAGAAGAACCATCTGTTATTACATCAGAGACAACATATGGAGCTTAAAATGAAGAATGAAGATGCGAAAGCTGATATTCCTTTAATAAAAAATGAGTCTAGTAATGGCGAGATTGGAGAATGCGGTTTGACAAATTTCTCATAATTTTATTTAAAAAATAATTAATAATTTTTATTTGCACTTATAATTGAATGATTTTGCTAAATAAATTGTTTTTAAAATGTAAAAGTATGTAAACGTAAAAAAATAATTAAAATTAGATAACATAATTTAAAAAATAACATATCCAATACTAATAAGGTAGTTTGAGCACAATATTATTTAGCAAAATGTAACATTCTAACTGTGATTTACTTATTAATACTAATTATACTTTGTATTTTTTATTATATTTTAATATCTACCTAATATTTTTTACAGTACAAACTTCTACCACGATTTTACGTTTTGTGTTTTTTATGGCCCTAAATAATAATTATAAACCTAAATTGCTGTGCTAAATATTGTAAATACGCTTTGAAAAAAAAACAGTAAAATAAATATTTTGAACATTCGTCTGGTGTTTGTTTATCTATTAAATTTTATAGATTTTATTTTTAGGTTTTCAGTAAACCTAATAACAAAGAACCCTATATTCATTCAAAAACCAGACAGCTACAAAAATATAATAAAATTACCTCGAATTATAAACAAAAATTATCAACAATTTTAGTTCTTAATCTTATTGTTAGATAAATATAAATTCACTTCTTAAGATAAATCTGTTCATAGCTTTCCTTTTAGGCACAATTGCTGAAGGAATAACGTTGTTGTAGTAACACATCAATTATAAGAATTTATTGGCCAATTGCGTACGTGTTTATGAAAATTTGGGCCAATCCAATCGCTCCCTTAGGAGGGTTTCAAATATAATAAGCATACTAAGACAGTATTTCGTAAAGTTTATTGTGTAAATATAATAAAATACCTTGCGTTCATTTTTTTGCGTTTCATAATTTATCGTGAGATTGAGCTGAATTTTAAGTAAAATTGTGAGCAAAATAAATAACTAATTCTAACACTTGAAAGTAATAATCAAATTTATATTATTTTTGTAGAAAATTATAGAATTCAAATATCAACATTAATGTTTCTACAGCAACATGTAACAATAGGCAACAATCATTTATTTGTGTGTAGCTTAATTATTCCTATAATTGGTGGAAATAATAACATTGATGTTTCTAGAGCAACAAGAATACAATAAACAGCTGCGATTGTTTGATTATAACATTTCATGATTCAATAATTTATTTTATTTTATCATTTATATATATATATATATATATATATATATATATATATATATATATATATATATATATATATATATATTATCGTTTGGACCCTATGGGATCACGCAAAGCAAACTTGACTTCATTTTCTGATGCTTCTTCTATTTTCCCACGCTTTCCTCATTTTTTCTCCGTGGATTCTCTTCCTTTCTTTCGTCCACTTTGTCTCGGTCTTCTTGGGCTTCTCGTTCTCTGACATCACTTCCCATTAGTTAACCTTGTGTCTGCATGTTTCTCTATTTTCTATTTCTGTAATGTTTATTTGTGCTTCTACCAGATCTTTTCTTACTTGGACTATCCATGCAGTTGTCGTCTTGACTCCTTGTAAGTATCTGAGGACTCGTTTGGCTATCCTGGTTTGGGGTAATCTGTGGAAGTGTCCATAAGAGTCTCCTTTTCCTAATGTCTGAAGCGAGGTTGGATATTTTTTCTGTTGTTTTCCTGGAGTGTAGTCTGTATCCTTCTTCTGTTTGTGTTGGGCCTAAAATTTTTCTCACGATTTTCCTTTCTTCTTTTAGAAGATTTTCGAGATCTCTTGTTGTGTGGAGTGTAATCGTCTCACTAGCATACAGTGCTTCTGGTTTCACTACAGTTGTAGTGTTTAACTTTTGTGTGTAGTGACAGGCATTGTTTGGTGTAGATGTCTCGTGTTTTGAAGAAGGTCCTCATCATTTTCTGTTGTCTAGTTTTTTGCGCTATTTTTTCTCCTCCTGTAGGTTCTAAAATTTCTCCATGGTATTTGAAATGGGATATCCTTTTGATTTCACTGTATTTCGTATTCAATTTTAGTATGTTGATTTTTGTGCAAATGAATTCGGTTTTTGTGAATGAGATTTGTAGTCCAACTTTTTCTGCGCATTCTTTGAGGACTTTTATCTGTTATCGCTTCATTCTCCGCGAGTATTGCTATATTGTCTGCAAAAGTTAGACATGAGATTTCTACTTTGTCTTTGTTCCTTCCTAATTGTGTGGGTTCCCAGTGCTTTTGAGCTTTTAGCTCTTTTTCCCATTCTTCCATCACTTTGTATAGAGCCACAGTGAAGAGTAGCGGGGACAGGCCGCTTGTCAGGCTATCTGCTTGACACCTGTTTTTATTAGAAATGGTTCGGAAATTTCTCCCATGAACTTCACTTTTGATGTTGTGTTTGATGGAGTTTGTTTAATGAGTCCCAGTGTTTTCAAGTCCAGTCCTTGGTCTTCCAGGATTTCGAAAAGTGATTGCCTGTCTATGGAGTCATATGCCTTTTGAAGTCCACAAAGGTGCATATAACTGGTGAGTTTCTGATAACTTTGTGCTTGAGTACTGTTTTCAGTGTGAATCTGTTCTGCGCAGGAGCGACCAGATTGGTGTGTTCTTGGCAGTTTAATAGATCAGAAATATATATTGCTAGTTCTCTGCATAGCCTACATGAAATATCCAACGACAACGGAGAAAGGGCAATAGAATTTGCGGCAGCCAAGAGGTTGGTAATAAGAAGTACAACATTCCCTCACAAACAAATACACAAGGGTACATGGACATCACCAAACGGAAACACAGTCAACCAGATAGATCATGTACTAATATCTGCAAGACATTACTCAAGTATAACGGACATAAGAACTATGAGAGCGGCAACGTCCGAATCTGACCACTTCTTGGTAAGAACGAGACTAAGGGAAAAAATTAACAAAGCAAGAACAATTCCAGGAATCAGAACGCCCAAATATAACATACACAAGCTCAAAGAAGAAGAAACTTGACTGAGATACGCACAGAACCTCTCTGAAAATATCGAAACGGAGGGAAGGGGCAATGATCAAGAGGGAGTGGACGAGATATGGATGAGAATCAAAGGAAAAATAAGTAACGCGGCACAGGAAATACTAGGAACTACCGAAAGGAAAACTAGAGACATTTGGTGGGACCACGACTGTGAGGAAGCCATAAATAGACGAAACGAAGCCAATAAAGCACTACTACAGAGACCCACAAGAGCCAAAGATGAAAGATACCAACTACTTAGAAGAGAAGCAAAGAGGACTTGTAGGGAAAAGAAGAGAGAAATGCTATATAAAAAACTGAGAGAATTAGAACAAGCGAACCATATGAGAGAGAGTAGGAAACTATATCAAACACTGAAGGACACAAGGAGCGAGTTCCACCCCAGAACGTCCTTATGCAAAGACAAACAAGGGAAATGGATAACAGAAGAAGCAAAAGTACTGGAAAGGTGGAAGGAGCATTTCTTGGATATTCTAACAAACCAAACGATAAGAGAAAATCGCCTGGAGAATGTACCCTATCACACGGCACAACCACTCGTACTGGAGCCAACTCTTCTAGAAGTACAAGACAGCATTACGGATATGAAAAATAATAAAACACCAGGAGCAGACAACATCTCAGCAGAGCTTTTCAAATCTGGAGGAGATAAAGTAGCCGAACAACTCCTACACTTAATTAAAAAGATATGGCTAGAAGAAAAAATCCCCCAAGAATGGACCACTGCCATAATATGCCCAATATATAAGAAAGGAGACCGATTGGACTGCCAGAATTATAGACCAATATCGCTATTGTACGTGGCCTACAAAATATTTACGAACATACTAAGAAAACGCATAATGGATTATGCTGAGGAAATTATAGGGGAGTATCAGGCTGGATTTAGAAAGAACAGGTCAACCACAGACCAACTCTTTACAGTGAGACAGATCATGGAAAAATGCTGGGAATATAACACCCCTATATACCAATTATATGTAGACTTTAAGCAAGCATATGATAATGTAGACAGGGAGGCGCTGTATCTAGCCATGGAAGAACTCGGGGTACCACATAAACTTATAAAACTAACCCGAACAACGATGAACAACACCAATTCCCAAGTAAAGATACAAAATAAGCTAACAGAGAAATTCGACACGGATCAAGGACTGCGTCAAGGGGACAGCTTGGCCCCTATACTCTTTAACCTACTAATGGAAAAGGCCATCAGAGAAACGAAAATACAAACGAACGGTACCAAAGCAAATAAATCTCAACAAATTGCTGGCTATGCAGATGATCTAAACATTAGCACAAGATCAATAAGCCCTTAAAGAAACGTATAACAAGATAGAAACCAAAGCACATGAAGTAGGGTTGGAGGTTAACGAGGAGAAAACCAAATGTCTAGCCATGAAACCATCTAGAAGAATAGGACAAAACTTAACAATAGAGGATCGCATCTTTGAAGTGGTGAAACAATTTAAATATTTAGGATCACAACTAAATGAAAATAATGAAATAATTGAAGAAATACAACAAAGAATAATATCAAGCAATAGAACATATTACTCCCTCCAAAACACGTTTAAATCCAATATAGTAGGAAAAAGTACAAAAATTAAAATATACCAGACTATAATCCGACCTATATTGACCTATGGATGCCAAACCTGGACCCTGACAAAGAAAACAGAAGAAATGCTCCTAAGGTTTGAAAGAAGAATACTTAGAAGGATATTCGGCCCAATACAAGAACAAGGCGTCTGGAGAATAAGATATAACCACGAGCTAAGAGAATTATACGGATATCCAGATGTGGTAACACATATAAAAATCCTCAGATTAAAGTGGGCTGGACATATGATTAGGATGCCAGATGAAAGAATCCCAAAAAAGATATATAAGGCACAACTGGAAGGCACCAGAACCAGAGGAAGACCACGTCGTCGATGGGCAGAAAATGTCGAGAAAGATGCTGAACAAATTCTACAAAGCCGAAATTGGGAAAATGCAGCCAGAAATAGAGAGAATTGGAGGAGAAAACTAAGGGAGGCCCGGGTCCATATAGGACTGTAGCGCCACGTAGAGAGAGAGAGTTCTCTGCAGTTTGCTTGATTGGTGGATGCTAGCCCTCCTGTTTCTCTTCTGAAACATAAGTTTTATGGTGTGTAGCCTTTGATTTTACCTGCGAATGTTCTGTAGAAGTCTCTTATGCTGTAGTTTCTGAAATTTTCCTCTAAGGAGTTTAACTGTTCTTTCATAAAAATTTTCTCTTGGTTTGTCTGAAATTTTTTGTGACCTCTCTTCTTGTTTCATTAAATTTCTGTTGTGTTTCTTGTGATTTTTTTCTGTTGTAAGTTTTGAATGCCCGTTTTCGTTTTTCAAGTGCTTTCTCACATTCTGAGTCTCACCACGGGTGTTTTGTGTTCTTCTTTAGCGGAATCAGTTCTTTTGCCTTCTGTATGATTTTCCTGTGGAAATCTGTCCAGTTGTTTGCCTGTTCTTTATCCAATTCTTGTTTTATGTTGGTTTCTTTGATCATTTTTGTGTTGAATTTCTGCATGTGTGTTTTTTTATATATTCTATTTGGAGTGAATTTTATTTTAATTCTTCTTAGATAGTGGTCCGAGTCTATGTTCGCACAGCTGTGGACTTGTACATCATGGATCTCTCTTTGTGCCGGGTGTGTGATTGCGATATGATCGATTTGGAATTCGCCGAGGGACTGTATTGGAGACCTCCAAGTCTTTTGTTTTTTAGGTGTTTTTCTGAGGGAGGTGGACATGATTTTGAGGTTGTTCTGTTGGCAGAGTTCGATGAGCCTTAAGCCATTTTTATTGGTGAATTTGTGTGCAGGAAATTTCCAAACTGTTTTCTGATAATTTTTTTCTCTGCCAATTTGTGCGTTGAAATCTCCTAATAGGATTGCAGTGTCTTCCTTTAGGATTTCATTCATTATTTTCTGTAATGTTTGCCAAAATATGTCTGTTCTCCTTGGAACTTTTTTGTTGTCCCCATTCGTAGGTGCGTGTACATTGACTAACGTGTATTTTTTGTTAGCGCACTGGATGCGCATGGTCATTAGCCTGTTGTTGACCGGTGTGACTTCCTTTAATCCTAAACAGTTTTTGTTTACTATAAAGGCCATTCCAAGGATAGGGCACCTTTTGCGACTCGTTTTTCAGTTTTACTCTTAAATATACGGCAATTACCATAGTCTACTGTGTCTTCATCTGTGAAACATGTCTCCTGTAGTGCGAGGATCTGGATCTTTTGTTTGTCTAATTCTAATGTTAGGTGGTTATGTAGCTTTCCTGGTTGGATTAACGTACCTATTGATGTTGGAGGTGCCGATGTATGTATTAGTTTTATGGGGAAGTTTGTCAGAGAACTCCGACTTTCTCTGTGTTCGTGTAAGCCCGGGATCCCAAGAATCCGAAATCCCGGTTGCCGCTTCTTGTTGACGGGTGGAATGGTTACCACCTGGAGTACTGTTTACTTGCACGAGTAAAGTGGTTTGCTTGTAATCAAGTATTTTGGGTATTCTGGGTTTTCTAGAACCAGGGATTGTTAGTTCCTGGAGCACATTTTCAGCACCCTCTGGGTGAACAGTCGCTGACCAAGTTGCCGGTGGTCTCCACTGCAGACGCACTTAGATTTTGATTGTTAGTTTTGGTCCGCCCTGAGTATTTTATTTCCTCAGTACCCCCAACATCTGAGCAGATTCCCCAGAACATTCCTCTATCCGCCCCCAGGGGAGACGCCCTATGGGATATATATATATATATATATATATATATATATATATATATATATATATATATATATATATATATATTCAAGTTTCCGTAAGGGGCGCTCAAGCACGGAACAAATTTGGAACAATCTTGCAAATACGATCTTGTAGAAACACCGTGGTTACCTTTGTTGATTTCAAAAAAGCCTACGACTCCGTCGACAGACCAACTCTCTTTAGCATTCTGGAGGAATTCAAAGTTGATATAAAACCAGGGCATTAATTCAACAAATTCTCATTAATACTACATCAAGGGTTAAGTTTGGTGGATCAATTTCTCAACCTTTTGAAATACATACGGGTGTTCGACAGGGAGATGGACTTTCACCCATCCTTTTTAATATGGTCCTGGAAAAAATAATCAGAACTTGGGAAAAAGAGATTGAGGGAATATACATTGGTAAGAGAAGAGATTATAGTGCTAATATCAAATGTTTGGCGTTTGCTGATGATCTTGCAATATTATCGAATACCAGAGAAGCAGCAAAACATGCACTTGAAAAATTACACGAAATTTCACAAAAGGCTGGTCTCCTGATATCTTATGAAAAAACACAGTATATAGAACGATCCCCGTCCGACAATCTACCCATCAAGACACGATATGGTTCTGTATCCAGAGTTTCCCAGTTTAAATACTTAGGAGAAATCATCCAATCGTCCGGCCTAAATATAATAGCAAATCAAAAACGAGTAAAAAAATTACAGAGAGCCTACCTACTTACTTGGAATCATTATAACAAAAAATCAATATCTGTTAATGCAAAACTTCAACACTACAAAAGAGTCTTTCTTCCTGAAGCACTTTATGCCGCAGAAACAACATTAATTCATGGTCACTCAAAAATCAAAGAAATAGAGAAACAAGAACGTAAAATTCTCCGAAAAAATTTTGGGCCGATGAATAAGGAGGGAATATGGATTAAGAGACCATCGTCAGAAATGTATAAAACCGTAGAACCTATCACTGACACTTTCAGAAAGAGACGAGCTAAATTTTTTGGTCACATATACAGAATGGACCAGAACAGAATTACGAAACAAAATTTAAAAATTACCTTCAACAGGTCCAAAATAGGTCCAAATGGATACAGGAAACTGAAAAAGACCTCAAGCAGCTAAACATCACGATACACGACATGAATGATCGGGTTAAATTTAGAGACACCATAAATTTGATAAAGAACTGCTCCCAAAGATACCAGGAAAAAAGTGGACGGACGAACGGAAGAAAGAACATAGTGCACGAATGAAGAGGATTTGGGAAGAACGTCGCCGCATGACTGAGTTGACATAATTTTTGTTCAAGTTTACATGCTCTCTTTAAAGGGAATTTACTATAGTAATATATATATATATATATATATATATATATATATATATATATATATATATATATATATATATATATATATATATATATATATATATATATATATTGACGTTGAGGGTTGGTTCTGAAAAGAACCGGATTCTCGACGTTTCGGCGCGAAACTAACATTTGCCATTTTGAAGAGATATATGCGTCCGTGCGGGTCAACCGTTAGACGCATACTTACTTGAGTATAGTACTATAACAACTCAGCACTCTCAACCTATCTACCTTAATGGATAGGCGTTAGGTAGGTGAGCTCTCGCTAACGCGATAAAATGTGCAGGTGCATCAACCACATTTGGCTTCTAGTCAAAATAGGCACTATAGCCATTGATCAAGACGAAAATCACAAACAATAGTTCGGCACCAGTAACGAGTACACACAAAATTTTAATCAATTATCATTAGTTGCGTCCGAGATATTAGCAAAAATGTTCTGTGGGGACACCCCCATTTAAGCTCTGTACCTCAGTTAGGATGCGTTTTCGGACACATCTTTATAGGGACTTTTTTGCTATTTTGGGCTCTAGAACAGGACCTAGAATTTCTGCCGATCATTTATGAAACACCCTGTATAATACGATTATCTAATGTCTTGGAAACCAGACTTTGTAAGCTTTGTAACAAAACTTTGTAGCACTTGTTGACTTTGTAGCAAAAAATAAAACTTGAACCTCGGTAGTACGCTAAATTTACTAAATTGAATATTTAATTAAAAAATTAATTTCACATAAAATAAAAATTATATTAATGTATCTAGATTCCGTAGTGAAAATGAAGTGGATGTCTGAACAAAGTGTCTTTTGGAACACTGAAATTTGAAACAATGAAGCTTCGCTGAACTAATTTTCTGTGAAGTGTTCAAGTGCAACGAAATGTTTTCGACACAAACGAAGTGTCGTCGAAGTGTTTTTGACACAAACGAAGTGTCAGGTAGATTGAAGATTTATATATTTCGGTGATGACTTGTACTGCGACCTTCTTAGATCTATTGTACCCCACCCTCTTCCTCTAATCGTTGGTATACTTACCCATTTAGAGCGCCTCCTCTAGTCCTCATTCCTTTGAGAATTATGGATCTGGGTGGGGTTCAAGGACAGCAACTCCCCAGCGTTCAAGCAGTGGACCCCAAGCCATTTCTGCCGTGCGGAGCAGTGCTCCGCAGTCTTTGAACATATATATGGGGGTTTCCTCTGCTGAGCCGTAGAATCTGCTGTCACTCCTGTCACAACTGTCATCCTCCTCCAGGACTAGAAACGAGGTGTTTTCTAAGTCTGCAATGTCCCGTCAGGGCTCCTTGCAGAATTCTGAGCTTGTTCCTGTTTAGTTTCAGGCAAGCTTTTGTTCTTTTCTGGTTTAAAGATTCCAGCATTACTTTGGATTGTTTTAACCCTGGAAGTTTATCACAGTATCTGTGATAACAGTATCTGTGATAGCTCAGAAGTGTATCACAGTGGTTTTGCTCGGGTTGAGTTTCAATCCCACTGTTTGACACCATCTATTAGTTACTTTGAGACCTCTCTGTACGATTTCACAGAGCGTTCCTTCAAACTTCCCTCTGGCTATGATGACTATGTCATCGGTGTAACCTTGACATTTCATGTTTAGGTCGTTCAGCCTAGTTAGTAATTCATCAACTACCAGGCCCCCAAATCGGTGGTGGAAATACACCTACTGGTGGGCACCCTCGAGTTGTGAAGATCATTATGGTGTCTTTTCCCACTTGTGCCTCCGTCGTTCTAGTTCTTACCATTTCTCTCATCCACTTTGAGGTAATGCTGTCAATATTCCTTCTTTCAAGAGCCGATTGGACAGCCTCGTACGAGATGTTGTCAAAGGCCCCTTCTATGTCTCAGAAGGCATATATCGCTACTTCCTTTGTGTATAGTGTTGTTTCTATTTCATTTGTCAGCTGATACAGGGTGGTGTCTGTCCGGAAATAAACGAGATAAACATGTGTCAAAGAGCCTTTAAAAGTCTACATCAGTGTTTCCCAACTTTTTTTGTGCCATGCCCCACCTAAGCGTATTCAAAATTCTTATGCCCCCCTTGTCTTAGCACTCTTCGCAAAAACCCAGTTGATATTTTGGTCTCGTCAAACGAATTTATATTATTTATTGGCCGCAATTATTTAAGAATTTGTTTTTTCTTTCAATTTTGGTACCCAAATTTATCTTTGCATTTGAATGCAAATCCGAAGATAATCGCAATCGATTTCTACGTTGCTGGGGAATTCCCTCTCCGGATCTTCACTTTCATATTCATCTTCTTCACATTGTTCAAAATCTCGTACCTCAATGTCATCTTCAGCTTCCTGAGAGTTTGAATTGATGTCCCAGCAGTCTTCATTTTTACTAAAGAGTTCTTTGAATTCTTCGAATAATTTTTTGCTTCCTGGAAATCGCTTCATTGTTGCTTTTTTTCCCAAAATGGACTTCTGACAGATTACACTTTGCACTGATTGCACTTTTCACCAATAACTTTATCATATTAGAAGTTTATCGCGCTTTTTTTAGAGTTAAAATTACTTGATCAGTTGGAAAGTTATAGCCAAACGCCAAAACATATAAAGAGCACTGGCTAATCAGCCTCATGAGCCATGTAATTAAAGCCTTCTTGAAAATAATCCATAAGAGAATATATCAAAAATGCGAAGTAAAATCTGGCGAAACTCAGGTTGGCTTCAAAAATGGTTTAGGTACGAGAGAAGCCCTAGATTGCATGCAACTGCTGGTAAAGAAATGCTATGACCAGAGAAAAGATGTATTTATATGTTTTATCGACTATTGGAAAGCATTCGACAATGTACGACATGATCTCCTAATACCTACCTTACGAGAAACAGGCATCGACGAAAACGATATCCAGATAATACACAAACTATACTGGAACCAAACAGCAAAGCTCCGGATTCATAATACACTACAGACAAATAAAATAACGATAGCTAAATGGGTCCGACAGCGTTGCATATTGTCACCGCTGCTATATAGCATTTATATAGAAAAGATATTTAAATTTGCACTAGAAAATAACCCCTGAGGCATAAAGGTTAACGGATTGCCAATTAACATCTTAAGATATGCCGATGACACAGCTATATTAGCAGATAACATCGAAGACCTACAAGCATCCATAACAGACATAAATTAGATAGGCAAGGAATTTGGTCTCGATATTAACATAAGCAAGACCAAACTGATGATAGAAGGTCGACTTCCTCATAACAATGTTCCGTCAGGACTCTTGTTCTCAGGTTCTCAGGACTTGCAGAATTCTGACCTTGTTCCTATTTAGTTTCAGGCAAGATTTTGTTCTTTCCTAGTTAAAAGAGCCCAGCACTACTTTTGATTGTCTTAGCCCTGGAAGTTCTTTCGAAGTTTTCATCCATTGTTCTCTTATTTCGTCATCTAAAGTTTTGTGGATGGTGTTCATACTCATACCGCAAAATGATTCTGGACCTATAACGTGATTACAGGATCCCTTGTTTTCTAGCTGGTCGGCTTCTTCGTGTCCATCTATACCATCTATTTGTGATGGTACCCAGTATAGCGTTACTTTATTATCTCTGCCGAGTTTGTTTAGATTTCCTACACAGTCCCATTTGTTTGGATCTGATGGTGTATGAGCTAATGGCCCTGATGGCTGCTTGGCTATCTGACAGGATTGCAATTCGTTTTTTTTTGCGATAATGCCTGTCGAGGTTAAATTGTGCACATCTTTCGATTGCATGTACCTTTGCTTGGAAGATACTTGGGTACATTCCCATGAATTCACAGTGTTTGTTACGTGGACAGTCATGCACCTGTATCTTCCTTTGTCTTTCAACCATCCGTATACCACTTGTTGGTACTTTGCTCTATGTGGTATCCTGAGGATTCGTCACTCCAATCGGCTTTACTGCAACGGAGTCAGATACAGCAGCAGTTCCATTGCTGCTGTGGGGAATGACCCCGTCGCCCCCGTAATACAGACACACGCCAGTCCTTGAATCTTCTCAATCTGCATCTTCATAGAGACCAGCTTGGTTCTACTTCTTCGCGCAACTGCCCACTAAGTGATCGCAGGTCTCACTATTATGGTGTACATCCATCGCAGGATTGTGGGGGTTACAACCCCATGTTTTCCCTACCAGATTTCTGCACACCATTGGAGCGCGTTTGGCTTTTCTTAACACTTCTTCAGCGTGCCTGTTCCATAGGAGTTTACTATCCAGTGTTATACCCAGATACAATATCTCCTGTCCATCTCCTCCATCTAACAGTATGGGCTGTAGGCAGTTTAGCCTTCTTTTCCTAGTAAATGTTATCAAACGTGGTTTTGCTCGGGTGGAGTTTCAGTCCCACTGTTTGACACGATACTTCAGTTACTTTGAGGCATCTCTGTACGATTTCACATAGCGTTCCCTTAAACTTTCCTCTGGATATGTTGTCTATGTCATCGGCGTAACCTTGACATTTAATGTCAAGACATCAACTGCCAGACATGCCTCGACATCAACTGCCAGGCTCCACATCAGTGGTGATAACACACCTAACTGTGGGCACAATCGAGTTGTGGAGATCTTTACGGTGTCTTTTCCCACTCGTGCCTCCGTCCTTCTAGTTCTCCTCATTTATTCCATTCCATTTATTCCATCCTTTAAGGTAATGCTGTCGATATTTCTTCTTTCAAGAGCCGATTTGACAGCCTCGTGAGAGGTGTTGTCAAAGGCTCCTTCTATGTCTAAGATGGCACATACAGCTACTTCATTTGTGTCTAGTGCTGCTTCTATTTCATTTGTCAGCTGATACAGGGCGGTCTCTGTGGAAATAAATGAGATGAACATGTGTCAAAGAGTCATTAAAAGTCTACATGGATGGAATTACTAATCGGCGGTAAATTACTTTAAAAGGGTATTTAAAACTCGAAAAGGAGGAGTTGCTCTGACATGAGGGACAAACATTAATTTAGCCAGGAATTGTAAACTGTGTACAGGAACACATTAGATCATTTCTTCTTCTTAATGGTGCTACAGTCCTAGTAGGATCTGGACCTCCGGACCTCCTCCAACAGACTACACTTGTGCTTAGTGTCTTGATGTTAGACACAAGTGTAGGGAGTCCTTACAGTTTTTAACGTGCTTGGCGAGCCCCTATTCGGGGAGGCAGATTTTTACTACGATGACTTTGCCAGGAGATACAGGAGACGTCTACAGGAGAACGGTTATTTTTAAAACACGACCATTTTTTACCATGTCCAGGATTTGAAGCCGCGACTTGCGGCTCCGAAGTCTGACACCTTGACTACTGGGCCACCACTGCCTCATTAGAAATTAGAGACATTGGATCATTTAAGGGGCGCAAATCACACTATGGTCTTAAAAAAACCGAAACTCGGTTCATTAATGTACTACTAAATTATCAAGCATAATTATACGCTTCGTATCAGCAGTTCGGTCCGAAGTATCCTTGAATATAGCATGTGATGGCAATCTACCAACACAACCATTGCCTAATTCTTCCCATGCAGTACCGTTGATAGCAATGTCCTTTTTTGGGTTTCTGTTTGGCTACCCGATTCATTATCCGAAGATAATCGCAATCGATTTCTACGTTGCTGGGGAATTCACTCTCCGGATCTTCACTTTCATATTCACCTTCTTCACCTTGTTCAAAATCTCGTACTTCAGCTTCATCTTCAGCTTCTTCAGAGTTTGAATTGGTGTCCCAACGGTCTTCACTTATACTAACTAGTTGTTTGGATTCTTCGAATAATTTTTTGCTTCATGAAAATCGTTTCATTGTTGCTTTTTTCCCAAAATCACAGATTACATTTTTGGACTTCTCACAGATTACATTTTGTACTGATTGGACTTTTGACCAAGAACTTTATCATATTAGAAGTTTAGGGTAATGCATCGCGCTTTCTTTAGAGTTAGAATTACTTGATCAGTTGGCACGTAATAGCCAAACGCCAAAACGTGCGAAGAGCACTGTCTAATCAGCCTCATGAGCCATGTACTTAAAGCCTTCTTGAAAATAATCTATATGAGAATATATAAAAAATGCGAAGTAAAATCTGGCGAAACTCAGGTTGGCTTTAAAAATGGTTTAGGTGCGTGAGAAGCCCTAGATTGCATGCAACTACTGGTACAGAAATGCTATGACGAGAGAAAAGATGTATTTATGTGTTTTATCGACTATTGGAAAGCATTCGACAATGTACGACATGCTCTCCTAATACCTAGCTTACGAGAAACAGGCATCGACGAAAAGGATATCAAGATAATACACAAACTATACTGGAACCAAACAGCAAAGCTCCGGATTCATAATACACTCAGACAAATAAAATAACGATAGCTAAAGCGGTTCGGCAGGGTTGCATATTATCACCGCTGCTATTTAACATTTATGTAGAGATATTTCAATTAGCACTGGAAAATAATCCCAGAGGCATAAAGATTAATGGATTGCCAATTAACAATTTAAGATATGTCGATGAAACAGCTATATTAGCAGATAACATCGAAGACCTACAAGCAACCATAACAGACATAAAATAGATAGGAAAGAAATTTGTTCTCGATATTAACGTAAGCAAGACTAAACTGATGATAGTAGGTCGACTTCCTCATAACAATGTACAACTCCACATCGATAATAAACAAATTGAGAGAGTAAACAAGTTTAAATATCTCGGCACTACGTTGAACGATAAATGGGATAACGATGAACAGGTTTAAATTCGTGTGGATTATACCCAAAAAACATTTGCTAAATTCCATACCTACCTCCTACGACAGGAGGTACCCCTAAGTGTCCGCCTACGAGTGGTTAAATGTTACATATGGCCAATATTGCTATACGGATCAGAAACTTGGTCATTAAAGGCCAAATCCCTTAATAAAATCGAAGCTATATAATTGTGGATTCTGAGAAGACTACTCAGGATTTCCTGGGTAGATCACGTATCAAACGAGCAGGTTTTACAAAGAGCAAATACGCATCGACAGCTATTGGATATCGTAAAGCAAAGAAAACATCGTACTTGGGTCATATCCTGCGAGGTCCCAGACACAGACTGCTGAAAACTATACTTATTGGCAAAATCGAAGGTAAAAGAGGACCGGGACGAAGGCAACACTCATGGCTCCGCAATATTTGGAACTGGTACAATATCGCAGATGCCGCAACAATATTTAGAAGAGCCGAAGAAGGCACACTTAACATTACCCAATGAGCACATGAACGCCAACGCGTTAGACAGCGATTGGCACCACAAGAAGAAGAAGATCAGTTGCCAACGGTCTCGGTGGCTCAAGTGGTTAGAGCGTTCCGCCATGCGTCAAAGATCCGAGGATATGGGTTGTAATCTCACCAGACTCGTATTGTTTTCAAGTAATTTTTACAGAAGTACAACTGATAATGATTGGGTCCAGATTACATTTACCAGTTAGAGCTTTTAGTTCTAAACTGAATCATAATCGGAATAAAATAGATCCCATTATAACGGCTTCAGAACAATAAAATTGCTTTGGACCAATCAACATAATTTCATATGAAAAATGTAATTCAAATTTTTCCAGGAAATGTCGATTTTGGAAGTTAAAATGGCTGAGTGGAAATTGAATAGGAATATGTAATTGTTCTTATCTTTCATTAAAAATCGTCATAAAATTCTAGAACAATACATCAAATTTTTAAGCATGAAATTTGAAAACCGTTAAAAAAACATTAATTTGTATTATTATAATTATACATTGTATTAGATGTTATTATTAGGATTTGTGTGTATTTTTATGAGAACAATAAATATTTGATTATTTTGTGTTTTCTAAAAAAAATAATTCTAAATAATAAATTAAAATAAGTTTGGAGATAACTTTCCTAATGGGAGACTTCAACGCCCAACTGGGGAAAGAAAAAACTTATCGTAAAATCCTCGGCAAAAATTCTGCACACCAAAACACCAACACAAACGGCATACGTCTGATTGACATGCTAACAATTCAATCTCAAAGTTATGTCTACCCACACAGAAAACCCACACAAAAACCGAAAACATGGCGATCCCCGAACCAACATCTTGGTGAATACCAGATCGATCACGTTGCCATCTCCTACGCCTACTACAGAATCATTCACGACATTCAAGTCTGAAGAGGTGCGAACATCGACTCAGACCACTACCTCACCCGAGTTAAATTCTTTTGGACCGTACAACCAAAAATTTAACACATCAAAAATTTAAGAAACAAAGATCACAGAAGAATGGGAAAAAGAACCGAAAAATAACTGGACCGACTTCTGCAACTAAATAATCATAAAAACCAAGGAATTAATCCCACTTAAGAATAAGGCAAAACACCCATGATGGGATTCCAACGGCGGTTAAGCCATCATAAATCGCCGACTCGTCTTTCAAAAATATAACAGCAACAAATCGCCGGAAACCCTACAACACTTTCACGACATCCGCAAAGAGACACACAGAACCATCAGGAAAACCAAACGCCAATACATAACAGAAGAGCTCACATCAATTGAGGATAACTTTGGAAACTACAATTGCAAAAATTTCTATAGAGCTTTTGCAAATAAAATTAAAGGTTACTCACCACAGAATTTTACCTTCAAGATAAGAGATGGAAAACGTGCACTCACCAACCAAGAAAACTGTGAAGAAGTGTCGAACTACTTATCCGAGCTCCTTAATTGCCCCGAACCATCCGTACGATTCCCACACACATCTTCAAGAAACACGAAACCCGACGCTGATCCACCGAGACTAGAAGAAATCCGACACCGTATCACAAAACTGAAGAATGGAAACATCAATGGACATCAGGAGAAGATGGAACAACCGCAGAACTTCTGAAAAATCTTGGACCACGTTCATTACAGGAAATCACAACCATAATTCAGGAAATTTGGCTGAAGAACTCCCTGACGATTGGAAATGCGCACTCATCTACCCACTTCACAAAAAGGAGGCAAATCTGATGTGAATAACTACAGAGGAATCTCCCTACAAAATCTTAACCGCTTGCCTCTTACAACGCACACAAGAACAACTCGAACCCCTAATTGGGGAATATCAAGTAGGTTTCAGACAACACAGATCATGCGCCGAGCAAATTTTCAACCTGAAATCTATACTAAAAATTCGAGCTATACGAAATCTCCCAACCATCTGCACATTTATCGACTTCAGGAAAGCTTATGACTCCATCGACCGACAATCCATGTTTTATATACTCGAGGAAAACAATCTGGATCCGAAAACACAACGGATCATCCAACAAACACTTACAAACAAAACTTCCAAAGTTAAAATCAACGGAGATATCTCAGAACATTTCCCCATCAAGACTGGTGTTCGGCAGGGCGATAGCCTCTCTCCGTTACTCTTCAACATTGTTTTAAACAAAGTTATCAAAGCATGGCAACAAGAACTGGAAAATCGAAAAATTTGGAGAACCATAAGACTAGGAAAGCAACAGGATAACATCAATGTCACATGTCTAGCCTTCACTGATCATCTCGCGATCCTTTCCGCAAATGAACAAACAGAAATCGATCAGATCGAAGTCCTAAAAGAATGTGCTGAGAAAGCTGGACTACAAATTTCCTTTTCGAAAACCGATTTCATGGCCACAAAACACATCAAAACAGAAAATGTAATTGAAAAATACCAATAAAGTATACTACCACAACTCGGCCATAATCAGATCAGGGAATGTCCACAGGAAAACAAAACTGAAACTTTATAAAACAAGAACACGCCCAGTGTTATGCTATGGAATCTAGACCTGGACGCTCTCACAAAGAGCGGAGACTGTGGTGAACGCATTCGAAAGAAAAATCTTACGCAGAATATATGGACCGGTCCAAGAAAACGAACAGTGGAGCTCTTCGCAGAAGCAGACCTAGCAGACAAACAATAAGATTACAAAGACTTGAAACATTTACAAAGGATGGAAGAGTCAAGAGTAGTCAAGAGGATATTCAATCAAAAACCGGAAGCTAAAAGACCGGTTGGAAGACCAGGGTCGAGATGGTCAGACAAAATCCAGGAGGACGCTCGATCCATGCTTGGAACTCCAAACTGGAGAAAGGCGGGGTAGAAGAGGGATGACTAGAGGAAGAAAGTAGAGGATGCCAAGGCCCGATTTGGGTTGTAGCTCCATTGGATGGATGGAATTGAAAAATACGGCACAATAGACAAGGTTTTTTTCAAAACTTCAAATACTTAAGCGAAACTAACTTTTACTGAAGGGAGATTTTACTGATCTAATCAACTACCGTCGAATTTCTCTCGTCGCGGTAACATAAAAGATTCTGTACTTGCATACTCCAAGATGAGGAATTGCAAGGTGGTCGTCATCTTTGTTGAATTTAGGAGGGCCTACGATTCCATTGATAGAGAAACGCTTAACACAGTACTCCAGGAACTAGTGCTAGACGACAAAACCCGCTGACTCATCCTAGAAATTTCCCATGCCAACTCCCATGCCAAGGTTAAATTTACGAGTAAGACAACGAGATGGACTTTCTCCACTTCTCTTCAACTCTTCATGGCGCAAGTAACTGATCAATTTGGGTGCTCAGAGTGGTATCTACCTGGGACCTAAGAACGATGGACTGGTTGTAGATTGCCTGGCCTTTGCAGATGAAATGGCACTGTTTGCTGATTCTATTGATATGGCAACAATGCAGGTAAATTGCCTCAGAAAACAGGCTACCAAAGTGGGCCTTCAAGTGTCGCTGGAGAAAACATAATTCTTCACCAACACCAGAGAAGCAAACAGAGAGATGTTACAAGAGCAGGCAATGATCAAGAAGACTGAGAAATTCAAGTATCTCGGCGAATGGATTGAACCCAACTTATCAGAAAGAGCATCATTATCCAAGAGAGTCAACAAATTAGAACTAGCCTATCGACTGATTAAGAACACTTACAACAAGAAATGCCTGTCACGCAACCTGAAACTTAAGCACTACACATCAGTCTTACGACCAGAAGCCCTGTATGCCATGGAGTATCATGGAGTAATCTTCAGGAAGAGGTAAAGCTCGGTAAAGAAACATGGGAAATTCCGAAGGCGGCATAACTCTGAGCCAGGAGCCAACATATTGAGATGCTCTCTGACTGTGCAAGGAAAAGAAGGCTAGCTTTCTATGGCCACGTTGCAAGATTGCCTCCAAACCGACTAACCAACCGTCTGTTCACCTTCTGACAAAACAAGAAGTACCACTTGGTTGACAGAAACCGAGAAGGATATTAATGAACTGGAAATAACAGATCTCCAAAACAGACAGTCTGTGAGACGCACCCTGAAGGAAGTCCGTGGATTTCAGGAAAAACCCAGAAGGAAAGGTACCTCCTGGACGGAAGAGAGAAAGGAGTTACACCGGCAGAAGATGCAACAATACTGGGCAAAGATCAAAGCCCAACACTTGAACAAGCGTAGTCCAAAGTAGGCCTATTCGAAACAAGAAGAAGTAGAAGTAGAAAAAAATGAATAAATATTAACACAAAAATCCGACACTACACGACTGAAATACTCTACGCCAGCGAGACATTAAACCTTAATTACAAAGGAGACATAGAGAACATCAAGAAAGCTGAAAGAAAAATTATCCGAAAAATCCTTGGCCCAAAACTAACAGACGAAGGATATCGTCTACAATCATACACTGTCACGGAAAAATACTCTAACATCGAAATCGATTTCCGCAAACTAATAATGTCTAAGCAATGTAAATAAATAAATAAAATAAAATAAGTGCGGGCCGGATTGATGCTATGCAAGAGTCGGTCTTGGCCCGCGGGCAGTAGTTTAAAGACCCCGGATATCGATAATCAATCCAGTGGTTATTTGTTGATTTTATCTACTTTAGTTGGAATACTTGTGTACATAAGTAAGAGCCGTTTTGTTATCTTTTTCGTTATCTCTAGATAAGATGTTATCTCACAGGAAATGTGGACAGCAACTAATTGGAATGTAATAACAAAATATGATTATTTTGTTTAAAAAAAAGCTTACAGGTAGAAACCATTTGTCATTGTTGTATTTAGCCATATTAGTCTAAAATCCTTTGTTTGTCTTATTTAGTTTCTAATCAGAAGTTGGAAACTAATAAATATAAACTCTAATCAAAAGTTTATATTAAATCAACACTAATCTAGAGTTTGTTTTCCTTCACTTTCATTTTGCTTCATCAGTTTTAGTTACTATCCAAATGTTTTAAACTAATAAATATAAACTATAATCAAGAGTTTATATTAAATGAACACTAATCTAGTGTTTTTTCCTTCATTTTAATTTTGTTTCAGCAGATTTAGTTAACTAAATAGAAATTACATTTCCCATTAAAATGTAGGACTTTGTTTGTCAAAAATGAATCTCTGAATTGATAAAAATATTCACATTGAAATATGCGATATACAAACAAATGAAAGTAAGTAAATATATAAAACAAAATGAACTGCGCTGCGCAATCCTACAAAACAAAAAACGTATGCAAGAAAAATTAATTAATTACCAAATCAATCAATATATTAAATTGATTCTAGAAACGGAACGAGATTTAAATAAATAAATAGATTAAGAATTATTATTTGTTGTTAATAATTGGTGAGTGTTTATTGTTTATGTGCGCAGTTGACGTTGGTAGCGCCACGATATTCCGAGCGGGGAAACATTGAAACGTTGGCTGGTCTCAGCAGGCTTGGGAAACAGTTGCGTGTATCGTAAGTACGAGAAGAGATTGTGCAGTAAAACCGTGTAAATTGAAATATTTTTGTGAGTTTCCACGTTAACAGTCGAGTGATACGCAATCATTTGAGTGCGACCACATAACAACATCCATCCCACACACGAATGTATTTGCAAGTAAGTGAAAAACTTGATTTTATTTTATTTAAAGTTCGTATTTTCTTTGTTCGAATGCACCAACTGCATACGCTGCCATATTACCCCCGTACAAAAAAAACAATAACAACAGGAATGAAACATTTTCCCAAAGAGACAATTACCTGATACATTTCACAACAAATCAGTTTTTCCTTTACAACAAAATTAACGTTTTAACTTAAAACTAGGAAATTTAAACAATCTTATACTATTAAAACCCTTTTGATTTACAATAAATTACTTATTTTCTGTTAACTAAAATCATTCTAATCAAGAAAATCCTTTCCGAACTCGACAATAATCCTCTCTTAAAATAGCATTGATTGATCAAAAATATACTCAGTCTTTTGTTATGGCAGTCAGCTGTTATGTTGACTCTAGCCAACTACGACGTACGTCCACTGCGAAACCTTTGTTCGCCTCATGATCGTTTCCATTCGTTTCCTCTCTGTCGCTCGCTCGGTGATGGTTGCGTCGTATTATTGAAGATCTGCGCATTTTGCAGCAGACGAAACGAATGTTTCACGGGGCAGAGTGAGGTAAGTCTGTTGACCCCGAAGAACGTGGACCAGTGAACCTGCTTCTTCCTTAAAAAAAAAAAAATACAGTTTAACCGTGTCTAGCCACCTCGGAAATTTAATGCTGTTGAATAGTTCCCAGAAGGACGATTCAGGACCGTTTCTATGAAGGCATTAAAAACGTCTGCGATTATTTGTTTTATGCACCGCAAAGGTTTTCCTGGAAATATTTCATCAGAACAACAGGAATTCAATATTGTGTTTTAAATGCAGGATTTTCCATTCGAATCTTATTTTTATTTAGGGTATTCTAATAGTTTTCTTGAAAATATCATATTTGAACGTAATATAGTCTTGAGTTTTATTTGTCTTAGGCTTAAATGAGATTAGGACTAAAATGTATAAAATGCTAATTATTAAACTTCAGAAAAATTTGAACTTTAAAAGATTTTGAATTTTAAAAGAATTCGTGCAAAATCAATTTGTCGGAAGTATTGTGACAATGTACCACCATTTGTAGACCACCTTCGCCAGTGTCTGGAAATTACTTTTATGTAAAACGTTATGAAAATGTAAAAAGAATAGTCTAGCCCTTTCCATGTAGTTCCTCTAGTTATGTCCGTGTAGTTGATTTGTTTGTTTACACTGATTTGGGTGGTCTTGCCTCTCTCGTTTTATTTAGATTTGTCTGTCTACTTATGTAAGACCAGTCTTCTGTGACTATGTCTATCTAGTTTTATTAGTCTAGGATTTTTTGTCTGTACCCATATGTACAGACCTACCATGTAGTCTAGGATTCGTATCTATATAGTCAGGTGTATCTAGTTCCTACAAAATATCCATACAAAAAAACCTAACAAGCTGTTAAAATAAACACATTTAGTTTTTGAAAGAACCTTGATAAAGTCTCATTGCCAGACTTCTAATAATGTTAAATTTGTGTTTTTCTTTCAAAATTGTTTTGTAAACTTTTTATTAAAGCATAACATACATAATTTTAATCTCACCCACATTTTCACATTAAAATCATTTTGTTTTAATTGTATTTAATATCTCGTGATAACTTTCTAACGTTTTTACCGGTAAATTTCTCAATAATCGCAAAGTTAATTCTTTAAAGACCTAACATTAAAAAAAGTTATTACTATTTATAGGAATTGTGACAAACAAGAAAAGCTATTTGAGAAAGTCTCGTTGTAGGGTTTGAAGCCTTTGTGTCTTTATTTCATTTACCTTTTTTTGCAAATGTTGAAAATATGGCCAATTTTATAATCAAAATGTTTGATTACATAAAAATGATCCAGATATATTAAAAATTCTTACTATTATTAGAAATATAGGTTTTAAAGAGAAACAAAACCTACGTCAAATTTTTACTTCTACAAATTTTAATTTCTTTAGAAATTGAAATTAATTAAAATCGTTCTGTTATTTCTTAAAATTCGAATTTCCTGGACATTTAAGCTAGAGTTTATTGTTTGAAAAAGGGAACTTAATAACCCTTTCGCTGCGAATTACTTTTTTGAATAGATGTGAATGTGTGCTCAATATTCTGAACATTACATTATAGCATATGGGGAATACTTTTATAACTTTGTATTATTTGCAATAATTTGCAAAATTGCTAAATTTTCAAAATCCAAAATCTATTCGAAGCAAATTTTGTTTTTAGGGTTCCGTATTGAGAACGGAACCCTTATAGGATCACTTAGTTGTCTGTCTGTCCGTCTGTCCGTCCGTCCGTCCGTCTGTCCGTCCGTCCGTCTGTCCGTCCGTCTGTCTGTCTGTCTGTCAAGACCATTTTTCTCAGGAACGCGTAGAGGTAACAAGTTGAAAATTGGATCAAATACTCGGGTCTGCAGTCTCTTTCAGCTGTGAAAAAATCAAACTTGTAAGTCATCGCGATCAAAAGATATGACCGTTTATGTCGCATATTTTGCGATTTCACAAGGGAATCAAAACCTATAGGGTACTTCCCGTTGACCTAGAATCATGAAATTTGGCAAGAAGCGGTGTCTTACAGCACATGGGGAAAAATCTGAAAACCGTAAATATGTAGTTTAATTACAAGAAAAATGCGAATTTTTTATTAGAAACTTATGAAAATACACTAATGTGTTGGTAACGTGATACTGTCAGGCACCAGAAGCATATGGGTTGCATACAGTCAGGTCCTCCTAAAGATGCCTTACTTACAAGTTTGTACGGAACCCTCGGTGGGCGAGTCACAACTCGCACTTGGCCAGTTTTTTTTTTGTTGATTTGAGTCGCAAAATTCATTTGTTTTATGTCAAAATTGGACGAAATTGTCAAAATAATTGGCTTTGCCAAATTAAAAAAAAAAAAAATCTTTATACGAAGTAAAATTTGTTTGTAATTTTGTTAATTTGAATGGACAAACCTTGCAAAATTCTATTGTTTTGTGTCAAAATTGGACGAAAAGGTCAAAATAATTTGCAAAAATTGCCAGATTTTCAAAAATCAAAATCTCTATTCAAAGCAAATTTTGTTTTTTTTTTGTTGATTTGAGTGGACAAAGATTGCAAAATTCTTTTGTTTTGTGTCAAAATTGGACGAAAAGGTCAAAATAATTTGCAAAAATTGCCAAGTTTACTAATAACCAAAATCTCTATTCGAAGCAAAGACTATATAATATATAGTTTCAACTACGAGAAGAGATTTTTTTCACCTCGAATCCACATTTCATCTTCAAATTCACGTTGAAACAACTTCCTGTTGCGACACCTTCATATTGCGACAACTTCATGTTGAAACCACTTCATGTTGCGGTTTCGTATTGCGACAACTTCAAGTTGCGACAACTTAATTTTGAACTTGAATTAGACTACTAACTTATAATAATTAAGTGGACCATGGAAAGCACAATCTAATACATCTAGTCCAATTCAGTTAGCATTGTAGAGAATTCATTAAATTAACTACATTTTAATCTAGTAAGTCTATGTAGTCACATAGACAAGACAAGAAAGAGAAAAGACTAGATAAAGACAAGAAGGAGACAAGACTGGACAAGACTGGGCAAGACTGGACAAGACTAGACAAGACTAGACAAGACTAGACAAGACTAGACAAGACTAGACAAGACTAGACAAGACTAGACAAGACTAGACAAGACTAGACAAGACTAGACAAGACTAGACAAGACTAGACAAGACTAGACAAGACTAGACAAGACTAGACAAGACTAGACAAGACTAGACAAGACTAGACAAGACTAGACAAGACTAGACAAGACTAGACAAGACTAGACAAGACTAGACAAGACTAGACAAGACTAGACAAGACTAGACAAGACTAGACAAGACTAGACAAGACTAGACTATACAAGACTAGACAAGACTAGACAAGACTAGACAAGACTAGACAAGACTAGACAAGACTAGACAAGACTAGACAAGACTAGACAAGACTAGACAAGACTAGACAAGACTAGACAAGACTAGACAAGACTAGACAAGACTAGACAAGACTAGACAAGACTAGACAAGACTAGACAAGACTAGACAAGACTAGACTAGACAAGACTAGACAAGACTAGACAAGACTAGACAAGACTAGACAAGACTAGACAAGACAAGACTAGACAAGACTAGACAAGACTAGACAAGACTAGACAAGACTAGACAAGACTAGACAAGACTAGACAAGACTAGACAAGACTAGACAAGACTAGACAAGACTAGACAAGACTAGACAAGACAAGACAAGACAAGACAAGACTAGACAAGACTAGACAAGACTAGACAAGACTAGACAAGACTAGACAAGACTAGACAAGACTAGACAAGACTAGACAAGACTAGACAAGACTAGACAAAACTAGACAAAAAAATTAAAAATAAATATACGGCTACCCGCATTGTTAACAATTATTTTTTGGGATTTTGTGAAATATTCATCATCCCAGCGATAAGACCCTAGGTGCAGGGGTGAGTCCCGAATCTTTCACCCGGGGCAACGCAACGCTCCAATGAGAATGTATGTATTTATTAATCTCTTTGTTATCTTTAAATGAATATCGCTACAATTAATTTGTGAAGTCTGTAGACTGCTATAGCAATCCATAGCATCTCACCGCCCAATCTATTGCACACTATAACAGTCCATAGCACCTGGGCGTCAAATCTATTGATCTGCTATAGCAGCGAAAGGGTTCAAAATTATGTCTATATACAGTGTGTCAGAACTCCACTGACAAATTTTCAGGGCTGATTCTAGATTCAGCCGACCATTGTATCCCGCGGTTCCTGCCTATCCATTTATCAGGATACCACGCATCGAGACATGCACGGCCCTGACGACTAAAATGCGCTGGTGCAGAGTCATGCAAAATACACTTTTGATTTCTCAGTTGTACATCGACTGGGTCTTATCCATTGAGGATGTCATTTTCCAGAAAATTTGTGTAAGCCAAACAAATGGACTGGACCTATCATAAATAGTTGCCAACAACCAACACCCAACCACACCCAACATTAATTTAAAATTTTAGTTGATAACCTGTACCATGTATTGCATGAGCATTTTCTTGCAGTGAGTGCATGTTATGCCTATCGAACATTCCATCCCTTATAAACGCAGCCTCACCTGTAAAAATTATCATCTGTGCAAACCAAACCGTTCATTCTGTTATGTCCTGTTCAAGAACCTACAAAACCGTACTCGTGGTGCACAGTAATTACAATTCAGTGTCTCGACTTTATGAATTCTAAAAGGGTTAAAGTGCTGTTCGCGAGAACTCGCCACACTGTTGAAGCACTGGTTCGAAGTTCGTGTGCTACAGTTCGAACACTTGTTCTCGGATTATTGGCAGCAGCATCCAAGACATTTTCCTCTAATGATACAGTACGAATCGCTCTATCACGTTCTGTATCAGTCATAGAACTAAAATTTTTCATGTTCTCGAAGACGTCGATGAATTGCTGCCTAAGTTGTATGATGAGGCTGCTGTCTATTCGGAAAACGTTCTCCATAAATCCTTGCAGCTGCTCGGCCGTTGTCGTTAGCAGCACCCTAACCTAAATGCATATCTACTAGTTTTTCAAAATGGTTTTTCCGTGGTTTTGTCGAGTATCTCGCAAAACGTTTTTGACCTCATATGTTTTATGCTTATTTTGCAGCGTAGAATCAGCCCTAAAAGTTTGTCCCTGGAGTTCTGTACTACTCCCGGTATAATAATATACTCACGGTATAATAATAAAAAAAGGGCTTGTGATCATGTCCTACCAAAATATAGCTTCACTGAAAAAGCAATTACAAATTTATCTATACATGGTACCCACAATGAATGTTCTTAATTCGTATTCCAACATAAAAAGCTAAAAAAAGTCCCAAAAGTATGCCTATGTATGCTTATTATGTTTACTAGGCCTGATGTTTTCTTTATTATCTATTTACTGCAATTTCATAGCCACATAGACTACTATTAAAATAAAATAAAAAATGAATGCGGCCCGCCGTCATATTTTCATCGAATTCATTTTGACCCGACAGCCAAAAGATGAGCATATCTTGCTCCATTTTATTGGAGTTTTTGTTTAAATGTGGTATATTAAGATATTGACATGGTTAATTCTCAAGAAAATTTGTTTGAGTGTTTGAAGAAGTTTCAATTATACTTCGATTTTAATCATTACAAACTTAAGTTAATGATTGTCCCATTTTGCTATCAATATTAGATTTTTACAAGAATTTTCGAATTTCCAAAAACTTTTGAATCTATTTAATGCTGTAGGATATTTAGAATATAAAACTTTTTTTAATTTATTTTGATTAAATGAGATTTTTATTAAGAAATTGATTTTTTTAAATTTATTTAAAGAATTCATGATTTTCAGTTTACAGGATTTTCTGAAACAGAAGCTTATGTTTTCCATTTGAAAAATTAGAAAAACTTTAAAATATCATAATGAAGAAAACACGTTTGCTTTGTTGCTTTACAATTCTTTATATTTTCGATACAATTTACTTTTCAATTTTCATTTAAAATCATTTATCTACTCGCACACCAATATGAACACATTGATAAGTAAATTATTGTATGTGAAGGATGCCATTATTATAACCTTGTGTAAAAGTATCCAAATCGTGCGTAAAACTCAAATGAAAATCAAATTTTCAGGATTCATTATTAGACGGAGGAGGAGTTTCATTATTAGAAGATTTCTGTTTGTTGTTACTATGGCAACAACTCGCGTAACTAAACAAAAAACATAGACGTAGTGAAAATATATTAAAATTGAATTAAGAGGTCTCGGCCTCTCAGTCTGGATTTATCTGGCTCTAATATAACTTAACTTAACCATAACTTAATCTATATTAAATCTAGGAAAACCTAGATTACATCGACAACGATCGAATAGTGTTCCCGTCCCTGTGCGTTTTTAGTAATCAGCATTTTTTCCCAAGGAGGCGCTGAACACTTAAACATTATTGTGTCTCATTTGAGATGATTTGAAATACAGTCGAAGTTCCCTAAGTGAAATTGCAATACTTCATGAAAAAAAATTGGAGTGATAGAAATACAACTATAAAATGAGTAAAATACACTAAACACAATTTATTCAAAGTAAATACATTATTAATATGATGTTATATAATTATAATTAATTAAAAATAATTTTAATTAATATATTATTTTAAAATAACTGAAAAAGTCAGTAATTTTTAATTGTTTTCCATAATATATAGCACCTTGTGCGTGAACTTCGATTATATCGTCTCTTTTTGGATTACCGATTCTCGGGAAAATAATATCCTGTCGTATTCTTCCTAAAGCATACCCACTGGTAAATTCTTTGTTTTGCTTTATTCGAGTTTTTGGTGATCATAAAATATGAAAAATAAAATGTTTGGTAATCTTTGGTAAACCCGAGGATTACACTATCGACACTATTGACGGCTTATGGTAAGCAATATCCGGTTTCATAAATTTTGGAAAATATGCGGCGGTTAAAAAATTGGAGTTATAGAGATTATTTTGTATTATAAATTTTACCATTGTACATATTTTTACTACGAGATATGGAAAAGTTTGAGTCAAGGAAAATTCGAGTTATGGAAGTTAATTTATATGTAAAATGCTATCTAAACGTATCAATTTCTAAAAATATTGGAGTTATAGAAAAATTGGTGTACAGAAGTTCGAGTTATGGAAGTTTGACTGTATATCATGGGCGATTTATAATAAAAAATACTTGATTAAAAAAAAATGATCAAAATATGTTAAAAAATCTTGCAGAACTATTATTAAAATTATTGGTTTTGAAGAGAAATAAAACCTACGTCAAATTTTTACTTCTACAAAACTTTAATTTCTTTAGAAATTCAAATTAATTAAAATCTTTCTGTTATTTCTTAAAATTAGAATTTCCTGGACATTTAATCTAGAGTTTACTGTTTCAAAAAGGGAACTTTGCCTATTATAAAATCTTTTTTGAATTCCAATTCATTATTATTTAGTTTTAATTTAATTTGAAATTGGTAGTAAATTTTCATTCAAGGTTGTTTTCTGAACTTCATCTTGCTCAGGTCTGGGTCAATTGCGGCCCGCGGGCCGTGTCGACTTTTTTTGCGGCCCGCGAAGCATCAACTACTTTAATTTAAAAATAATATCTATATACAGGGTTTTTCAGAACTCCACTGACAAATTTTGAGGGCTGATTCTAGATTCAGGCCGGTCATTGTATCGGACCCTTCCTGCTTATCCATTTATCAGGAAACCACGCATCGAGACATGCACGGGCTTGACGATTAAAATGTGCTAGTGCACCGTCGTGCAAAAACCACATTTCATGTCTCAGTTGTACATCTACCAGGTCTAATCCGTTCAGGATGTCCTTTTCCAGATAATTTGTGTAAGTCAAACAAATGGATCTATCAAATAGTTGCCAACAAACCCACACAAAACATTCATTGAAAATCTTTGTTAATAACCTCTACCATGTATTGCGTGAGGATTTTCTACAGCCCACAAGTGCATGTTATGGCTATCGAATTTTCATCCCTTGTAATCGCAGCCTCGTCGGTATGAAGAATCAACTCTGGAAACCGTTCATTCTGTTGTGTGCTGTTCAACCACCTACAAAACAGTACATGAGGAGCAATGCAAAGTCATTACAATTCAGTGCCTGGACTTAAATTCTAAAAGGGTGTAAGAGCAGTTCGCGAAGAACTTGCCACAATGTTGAAGCCACAATGTTGCCACACTGATTCCATGTTCGTGTGCTACAATTCGAACACTTGTTCTTGGATTATTGGCAACAGCATCCAAGACATTTTCCTCTAAATTTGACCTCTCACTTCCACGTTCTCGAAGACGTCGATGAATTGTTGTAAAAGTTCTATGGTTAGGCTGCTGCCTATTCGGAAAACATTCTCCATAAATCCTTGCAGATGCTCGGCCGTTGCCGTTAGCAGCACCATAAGGTAAATGCATATCTGCTAGTTCTTCGTTTTTTTTTTTTGGGGAATGTCTTGCAAACTAAGCTTTTGTTTTTTACCCCATATGTATTGAGAGGCGGTGGTGGCCTAGTTGTCAAGGTGTCAGACTTCGGAGCCGCAAGTCCCGGTTTCAAATCCTGGACATGGTAAAAATAAGCCACCGTTCTCCTGTAGATGACTCTCGCAAAGTCATAACAGTAAAAATCTGCCACGAAACCTCCCCTAATAGTGGCTCGCCAACCACGTTAAAAACTGTAAAGGCTCCCTAACACTTGTGTAAGATCAAGACACCAAGCACAGGTGTAGGCAGTGGCAGGAGGCCCAGGTCCAAATAGGACGGTAGCGCCACGAAGAGGGATTTTATGCTTATTTCGGATCATAGAATCAGCCCTGAAAGTTTGTCGGTGGAGTTCTTACACACCCGGTATAATAATAAAAACAAAAAAAACAAAACTATACTACAACTATGCTACATTATAGATAATCATATAAACTTAATAAAGTCGGAAAACAGCCCGAATATATAAATATGTTTAACCGGAGCTCTATAATATTATAGAGATCCGGAAAAGTTAAATATATTTATATATACAGGCTGTGTTCCGACTTTATTAAGTTTAAAAATAATTTGGTTTTGTGATTGTGTTATACCAAAATTAGGGTTTCTGAATATCCTCACTTTTTAAAAACCGCGGTTTTCGGTTTTAGAAAATTAAAAACCGCGGTTTCGGTTAAGGATTCGGTTTTTAAGAACTTTTGGTAGTTGCGCCTGATATCTGAAGGGTGATGGAACCAGATATTTTGAATATCTATTAATTAACATATAACAGTTTTGTTTTATTTCAAAATTTCTATACATAAGAAATTATTGACTTCCTCTATAAAAGATCTAGTTTAGTTTTTTGACTATGACTCTCTTAGAGAACGCTGTAAACGTAATTCAATTGTATAACTAATGTGGTAAATAATGAAAAATATAGAATGCATATTGAAACTTAAATAGACTAGTGTTTAATACAGGTGCAACCAGTGGTGTGCTAGGAAACTGTTAACAATGGGCTCGCTGTTCGATGACGGCGAGCTGATGGAGGGAAGCAAATTTTTCTTTCAATTTCAAGGTCTTTCATTTTCCTGGCCCTTCCCGACTCCTGACACACATTAGCTAGACGCCTAGACACGACTAATAAGGGGCTTTCTGTTCTTATTTACTTGTACCTTGTCCATCTGTGTATGTAAGCAAGTTCGATTACGGTTTTTTATGAGAAAGTATCCTAAATTATTGTTAGTTTATGTGAAAGTATAAACACAAATAATAAATTCTTGAATAAAACCGACAACAAGTCCTGGCGCTATCTCAAGGTCAAGCAGGCGTGCCAGTTGCAGGAGAGCAAAACTTGGACAGGTAATGAATCAAACACCACAGACTATAATAGTGTCTATCGCTTTGAACAGTTTCTATGACACAATAAAACTAGGGAGTTATTTTTCAAACGCACTGTACAAGCATAGATTGGAATAGTGGAAACTGTGAAAAGCTAATTTAAAAAATGGGCTTGCTTATTTATAAAAAAAAAATTAACAATGGGCTCGCGCGAGCCCGCTCCAGCACACCAATGGGTGCAACTAATTGTAAGTAAAAGCTGAAATATTATATCTATGAATATAAAGTTGTTTATACATTAATGTAAAAAGATTTTCGTACTACGACAGATGCTCGAGAAGTGCTACGAATACAATATCGACACGTTCCACCTTTTCATTGACTTTAAGGCAGCTTATGATAGCGTTCTAACAATAAGAACAAAGTTATACCAAGCTATGAATGAGCTACACATTCCAAAAACCCTGATTGAATTGACAAAAACGACAATGTCAAAAGTTGTGTGCTACGTAAAAATACAGAATGAAACCTCAGATTCATTCGAAACAAATGTAGGCGTGAGGCAGGGTGACGCGCTGGCGTGTCTCCAGTTTAACATAGCACTAGAAAAAGTAGTTCGAGATGCGGAACTGGATACTAGAGGTACTATCTTTAATAAGTCATCACAGGCGCAGGCATACGACGACATGGACCTGACCTCTAGAACTCATCGAAAAGTAAAAGAAATCTTTGTAAATTTTGAGAATGCCGCAAGAAATATGGGACTACAAATAAATGCAAATAATACAAAGTTTATGGCTGCCACAAAAGAACGTTCGTATATCTAGGAGCCTTGATAAACCCGAGTAATGATGTCAGCAAAGAAATAAAAAGGCGCGTAATGCTTGCCAATCGCTGTTATTTTGGGCTGTCAAAATTCTTACGTAAATCGAGCCTTTCGAGAAGCACAAAGATCAGAATCTATAAGACGTTAATTGTACCAGTTTTAATCTATGGCTCGGAAACCTGGACCCTAACAAAAGCAGATGAGACGTTACTATCAACATTTGAACGAAAAATCCTAAGAAAGATTTAGGGTGCTGTCCAAGAGGACAAGGTCTGGAGAAGAAGATATAATTTAGAGTTTTATAACTTATACAGAGGGTCAGGAAACAGGGACATAATAACAACAATCAATATTGGCAGAATAAGATGGGCAGGACATGGAGCACGCTATGACAACAACGTGCCAACGCGAAGAAACTTTGAGGCCGTACCAACCGGCAGTAGAGGGAGACCAAAGCTGAGATGGAAAGACGGCGATGGAAAGACCAGAACAATTGGTGCAGCTGACTGGAAGGTCCGTGCCAGAGACCGGAAAAGATGGCGGTCGAGGATGGAGAAAGTCGAGGCCCTGTAGGGCTGTAGCACTATTGATGATGATGATGATACATTAATGTTTGCTTATTTAGAAAAGTAAAAATGAATACTAAATTAAATTTTAAATAAAACTAAGTTTATTTTAAATTTAAATAATAATATTTAAAAAATACTGATATATTTAAATTTTTGTCATTTAAACAATATCTTAGTTTTGTACACAAGTTGGAGCTTAGGGAAAATGATCTTTCGGCGTAGGTGGATGTTGCTTTAATTGTAGAGAGTGCGTGAAACAACATATTTAATGTTTTTGTTCTGTCAGAAGTTCTTTTATATTTAGCAAACTCCTGTTTCATAGAATTGGGAGAGCGACTTGCTTGCATATAAGTATTTTTGTTTAATACTTCTTGAATAGCTTTTTGAACTTCGTCTTGCAAGGAATAGTTTGGATTGGTCACTTCTTCTAATTCTTATGAATTTGCCGAACATTCACCTTCAACTTCCACCTTAAAGTTGTCTGGATTCGATCAAAAAGATTTGTGGCCAATATTAAAATAGACTTTGTTGGAACTATCGAAGAATCTAATAAGCATTTAGCCAATTCTGTTAATACCAGATTTTCATGTAAATATGTGAGAATCATCGTGGCTTAATGTTGTTACTGCTACGCTCACTGGAGATAAAAATTTTAAGTTACATAAAAATTAATATTTTCAATTAAATGCTAAATTTCAATGATGTAAACTAAACTAAACAACAATATATTGTCATAAAAGTATCTATAGCACAACGTGAGCAAATGTATAAAACCTAACCTAGCAAATACTTATGTTGAGACTTTTAGAGCTTGTAAACATTGTAGTTCGAAAGAGTACTAATTCAATCTATTTTATTTTATATAATTTTATATAAAACCGAAAACCGCGGTTTTTTATGTCGGTTATTCGGTTTCGGTTTTTGCACAGTAAACCGCGGTTTTGCGGTTCGGATATATCCGAACCAGAAACCCTAACCAAAATATAACTTTACTGAGAAAGCAATTACAAATTTATCTATGAATTGTACCACAATGAATGTTCTTAATTCGTGTTCCAACATAAAAGAGCTAAAAAAGCTTGTCCCAAAAGTGTATGTTTACCAGGCCTAATGTTTACTTTTGATCCTGATCTTGCTCCTTTTAATATAAGATTTTTTCTTAAATCTAGGATAAAAGACGTAGTAGATAAATTGACGTAGTTAATTTTTGAGAAGAGGACAAGAAGAGGATTGTTTGAATGTTTGAAGAAACAATTAGATTTCGATTTAAATCATTACAAACTTATTGTCCCATTTTGCTATCAACATTTTAAAGAATTCATGACTTTCAGTTTACAGGATTCTTAAGCTTCTGTTTTCCATTTGCGAAAAAATACCCTGTCTAATAAAACCTTAGATTTTTAAATTTCATTATAAAGAAAAACACAATTTAATTTTCAATTATCATTTAATAGTTATTTACATTAGAGTGCGGAAACGTTGATTTTACAATGCAACAGCTCGTTTTGCTGGAGCATTGTAAAATCATTTCCGCACGAAATTTGTGTAAGATTTTTTGACCGACAAATATTATTTAAGAAACAAATAGATTTAGATTAATTACAATATTCGAAATTATTTAATTTTTTAATGTTGGTACTCACAGACTGACATTTTTACTAATTCAAATTTATTAGGTACATATGTCATTTTTCCACATTTTCGCACAGTAAAATTAAAAAAATCACTCTTATTTTCTACATTATCGTGACAAATATGGTGTAAAGTAGCGTTTCCTAAATTAGATTTTATTGTCTTCTACTTAATTTATTTTGTTAGTGTCCCTGAAAGGTTAAAATTTATTGGTCACTTTACGGCATCGCAGCCGTACTTTGCAACGTTGTGTGTAAAAATCTAGTTTCGCTGGATGTATACACGATGTCAACGCCAGCTTTACAATTCAGGAGGCCAAAAAATCATTTACCTACTGGCACACCAAAATGAAACATTAATAAGTAAATTATTGTACGTGAAGGATATTATAACCGTGTGTAAAAGTATCCAAATCGTGAGTAAAAGTAAATCAAATGGAGTTCCATTATTAAACGATTTCTGTTTACTGTTACTATGGCAACAACAATTGGCAATTAAAATTGAATTAATTTTTCTTATTTTGAATCAAGAGGTCTCGGTCTCTCAGTCTGGATTTATCTGGCTCTAATATGACTTAACCTAACCATAACCTAATCTATATTAAATCTAGATTAACCTAGATTGCATCAACAACGATCAAATAGTGTTCCCGTCACTGTGCGTTTTTACTAAGCAATTTTTGCCCAGGAGGCGCTGAACGTATTATTGTGTCACATTTGAGATGATTTGACGTATTTTGTGTGTCAAAAATTCGATTTTTCAATATTATCGCTAAGAAAGAATTATTTTTTTTGTAGATTCAACAGTATTTTAACATGCTTCGCACATAAAATAATGTATGATGTGTTTTTTTAAACTTCGCAACTTATGCACAAAAGCCCTTCTTCACACACTTGTATCATAAACTACTGTTTCTACACTTTTAGTTAAGCCAAACTTCATTTTTATTTCACATTCATCTATATTTTCAAAAATAAAAAAAAATCAAAATTATTACTTGTTATTTTTTATAAATGTTGATTTTGGATATTTGTTTTATCATTATTGTGTTTTTTAAATGCAGAAATTTTCATTGAAATCTTCCTTTGGTTTAGTATGATCTAATAGTTTTAGGATGATCTAATGAATTTGAAAATATAATATTTGAAAATAATATATCCAGGATCAGGTTTTGAGCTCCTAGGCATGCGATGGCGGACCGTCTTATTATATACAGAATAAGAGAACAGAATATTTGTCAAAATATTCTGTTTTATATGGCTGATATTTATCAAAACATAAATTTTTTTATGTTGTGTAACTTAATATTATTAGTTCGAGATTGCAATAATGTAAGAATGCAAATTAATATTAAAATTAAAAAAAAAAACATGTATTTATAAGATTTTGTTTGGAGGAATCCTTACAAAATCAACTTATAAGTATTACGAAGTGTTTTCAAGCAGTCTGCATAAAATAAATCACACATTTACTTTTAACAAATTTTCAAAAAAAAGCTTGATGAAGTCCATTGCCAGACTCTGTAATAATCTTATGTTAAATTTGTGTTTTTCATTCAAAATTGTCTTCTAAACTTTAGATTAAAGCTAAACACAATTTTAATCTCACCCACATTTCACATTAAAATTGATAAGATAGGTAACCCATATTTCACAATAAAATTGATAAGATAGGTACAGACGGTATGGAAAACTAGCGTATACTGAGCAATAGTTTGACAATAGCTGTGTGACCGCTTCGTTTAGTTCAACTATGCGAATAGTGACTGTATGTAGTGATGGACTATACGAAGCTATAGTCAAACTATAGCCAAACTATACGCTAATTTTCTTTACCGGGTATACGTAGCTTTACTTATTGGTAATATTTTTGTGAAATCTGGAATACTTTGAAGTACTTACTAATTTAATTTTTCTCCGTTTTCAGAATATAATCGATAGTGATAAAGCAAATATCTGATACATCTAACATTTCAAATCGGATGGTTGCGACTGTTACTACTTGGTAATTCATACTTACATTGAATTGAGAAATTATCTATGTTTTTACCACAATTATAATATGTACAAATTATTCACAGTTATATAAATTTCTACACATATCACGAGTTTCGACTGTTAAAGGACTTGAAAATTACCTTTAACAGTCGAATTTCGAGTTGTGATAGGTGTAGAGGTTTATATAAAATAATAAGTTAATGTGAAATAAGTTATGTGAATAATAAGTTATATAACATTTTTACATATTATAAGTGTGGTAAAAATATAGTGAATTTTTCAATGCAATGTAACATTTCAAACATCCTGAGAAAAGTTATTAGTATTTGCAGGAATCGTGACAAACAAGGGAAACAATTTGAAAAAATCTCTTTGTTGGAGTTGAAGCCTTTCTATTTAAATTTCATTTGTCAAGCTGTTTTGCACAAATTTGCAATATATTGTGGCCAATTTTATAATCAGAGTATTTGATTAAATAAAAATGATCAAAATATGTTATAAAATCTTGCAGAAATATTAGTGAAAATGTAGGTTTTAAAGAGAAACAAAATCAACATCAAATGATCACATTTACAAAACTTTAATTTCTTTACGATATTAAAATGAATTAGAATCTTTCAATTTAAACTTTGTTTTCAAACTTAATATTATTAGTTCGAGATTGCAAAAATGTAAGAATGGAAAATTATTATTAACATTAAAAAAAAAACCGGCCAAGTGCGAGTTGTGACTCGCGCACCGAGGGTTCCGTACAAACTTGTAAGTAAGGTATCCTTAAGAGGACCTAACTGTATGTAACGCATATGCTTCTGGTGCCTGACAATACCACGCAACACATTAGTGTATTTTCATAAGTTTCTAATAGTAAATTCGCATTTTTCTTGTAATTAAACTACATATTTACGGTTTTCAGATTTTTCCCTTTACATGTGCTGCAAGACACCGCTTCGTGCCAAATTTCATGATTCTAGGTCAACGGGAAGTACCCTATAGGTTTTGATTCTCTTGTGAAATCGCAAAATATGCGACATAAACGGTCATATCTTTTGATTGCGTTGACTTACAGGTTTGATTTTTTCACAGCTGAAAGAGACCGTAGACCCCGAGTATTTGATACAAATTTCAACTTGTTACCTCTACGCGTTCCTGAGAAAAATGGTCTTGACAGACAAACAGACGGACGGACGGACAGACGAACAGACAGACAGACGGACAACAAAGTGATCCTATAAGGGTTCCGTTTTTGGTACGGAACCCTAAAAAACATGTGTTTATAAGATTTTGTTTCGAGTAATTCTCAAAAAAATCAACTTATAAGTATTGTGAAATGTTTTCAAACAGTCTGCATAAAATAAATCACATTTAGTTTTAACAAATTAAAAAAAAAACTTGATAAAGTCCATTGCCAGACTCTGTAATAATCCAATGTTAAATTTGTGTTTTTCATTAAAAATTGTCTTCTAAACTTTAGATTAAAGCTAAACATAATTTTAATCTCACCCACATTTCACATTAAAATTCATAAGCTAGCTATAGACGGTATAGAAAACTAGCGTATAGTCCTGCTATAATTTGACAATAGCTGTGTGACCGCTTAGTATAGTTCAACTATGCTAATAGTTTTGGACTATAAGAAGCACACAGCTATAGTCAAACTATAGCAAAACTATACGCTAATTTTCTATACCGGGTGTACGTAGTTTTACTTATTGGCAATATTTTTGTTAAACTTCTCACTAATTTAATTTGTCTCCGTTTTCAGAATATAATCGATAGTGACAAAGTTAATATCTTATATATTTAACATTTCAAACATCTTGAAAAAAGTTATTAGTATTTGCAGGAATCTTGACAAACAAGAAAAGCAATTTGAAAAAATCTCTTTGACGGAGTTGAAGCCTTTCTTTCTAAATTTAATTTATCAAGTTGTTTTGCACAAATTTGCAATATATTGTGGCCAATTTTCTAATCAGAATATTTAATTAAATAAAAATGATCAAAATATGTTACAAAATCTTGCAGAAATGTTAGTGAAAATGTAGGTTTTAAAGAGATACAAAATCAACATCAAATATTCACATTTACAAAACTTTTCTTTATGAAATTAAAATGAAATAGAATCTTTATGTTTTTTTTCTAAGCAATGGGATATTTTTTTTTTTTTTAATTTGAATTTAAGCTCGAGTTTTCGGTTTAAAAAAGAGAACTTTGTTTATAAAATCGCATTCACTTGTTGAATTCCAATACTGAGGTTAAATATTAAAAGAAAACATTCTTGTTTTCTGATTTCTTGCTATTATTTATTATTTAGTATTATTTTAATTTGAAATTGGTGATAAATTTCTATTTAAAGTTGTTTTCTGAACTTTTGCTAGAGCTTCGTTCATCTTGCTCGATTGTATTGTAGATTTTTTGAAAAAATCTCGGATTGTTGCATTTTTGAAAATTTTATTTGGTTGTCAGCGAAGTTTTTCCAACATATCTCAAGAAAATGGGTACGGACGTAGTTCTTTAGAAGTAGTTAGAAGAACGTTTTTAATGTATTATATACAAAATATCATTTGTACAAAATTTAAATTAGATTTAAATAATTACTTTTTTGTTCATAATTGTCCTATTTTGCTTTCATTAACATTCAAATTTTACAAGAATTTTCGACAACTTTTGAATCTATTTTATGGAAAGTAGGGTATAATGTATATAATAATTTATATTATAAAGCTGGATTTTTTTATTTGAAAAATTAATGTCTTTTATGATAATTGAGTATAGGGTGAAACTAAATTAATTATAGATAAAATCATACCAACTTATCAAAGGGGAACATAGCTTGAATATATAAATATATTCAACCTTTCCGTAGTTCTATAATATCATTAACAATAAGTGTTATTAAGACAACCAAAACAAATTTCATGTTGAAACACAACAGATATTTTTCTGTTATTTACTAACAACCAGTCCACTTTCATGGCACTAAAACAAGAACTAGATAAATAGCGTTGTTTTTAAGATTGTTCAATCAATTAAAGTGGACTAATGATTGCTAGTAATTAACAGACAAATATCTGTTGTGTTTCAACATGAAATTTGTTTTGGTAGTCTTAAAAAGACTTAATAATATTATAGAACTATGGAAAGTTTCAATATATTTATATATTCAAGTCATGTGTCATGTCTTTTAGTTTCCAGGATTTTTTAAGCTTCTGGATTCCATTTGAGAAAAAATTAAAAAAATATTTTGATTTTCTTACAAATTGAAGTGACAATTTTTTAAATAATACTGACAAAGTTAACATCTTAAATCTAGAATTTCAAAAAAGCCGTTAATAACTTATATTAATAACTTATTTTTTTCAAAAATAAGTTATTAATATTTCTTAATAATTAAGAAAAACAATTTAAAAAAGTATCATTGTCGGGATCCTGAAGCGTACGACCAGGAGGAACGCTACCTCCCTGCCTGGTGGAGCAAAGAACTTGAACAGAAATGAAATAAAACACGAAAACTCTATACTATATAATACTATAATAGAACTATAACTATAATAGAACTAAATAATATACTATAAAAACTATAATAGAACTAAAAGATATTCGTAAAATTTGACGTGGAAGATGTATTGTTTGTCAAACTTTGACAAGTAAATTTTATTGCTTTTTAAATTTTGACAAAAGAATGTTGTTCAATCTTTGAAAAACACTTTATATTCTCACAATTTATAAAATTTAAATAATTCCTCAGTGTTTGACATTTATTATAAGAAAATATTATTATTTGCCTTATTTTAGCTATTGTTCTAGTCTGGCTCAAATCTACTGTAAAGCAATTAAGATAAAAAGATTAACCTCAATCAAATTGTGTACTGTACTGTAATAATACTAGTTGCGACAATATAATCGAGATCGAATTAAATTTGCCTCCAGTTAGAAGGAAATTGTATATTAGTCATAAACGTAAGGTTTTACGTTTTCACAGAAGGACTGTTCGAGGAACATGCACACTATTTTTAGTAATCATATACATTTTCCAAGAAATTTCCTGGAAATTATAGTCGGAAAACTTGTCGGTATGTATATACAATACATGTCGGTATTGTTTCCAACCACATTTTCACCTTTGTGAATTTATTTCATGAATTTCTTACTTTCAAAATGTCAATTTGTGATTAATGAATTATCTTGAACATAATTATTCCTTTGTAACGTCCACGTCCACAGGCGCATCCAAACGCATATTATTTATAAATTCGAAGGACGATCCAGGACTATTTTCGGAAACGCATTAAAACCCCTATAATTATTTCATTGTTCGACCCGGGCTAATTTTATTCAGGAATTGTTTTACCACATAAATATGGATTATTCTAAGGTTAACGCCAGATTTATTATTAGATTTTCAAATATTCACAGCTCATTTCTATCCTATGTCCATCCATAATATAAAGATTGATTTGGCCTTAATATAGATCAAATTTAAATAAATATATCAACAGTAAATTTGATTTTATTTTAAAGTAGTTAGAAACTAGACAAGACCAGACGAAACCGGAGTAGACCAGACATGATCGTACCAGACAAAGCAAAACCAGACCAGAGAAGACAAGACAAGACCAGATCAGATCAGACAAGACCAGACTAGACAGGAACCTATCATACCAGGCAGGACTAGACCCTGACAAGAGTAGACCTTACTAGATCAGGCAAGACCATACAACACCAGAGAAGACTAGACTAGACAACAGAAAATTGGACAAGACATAGACATATAGAAGACAGACGAGGACTATACGAGGTTATATGAGGACTAGAGTAGGCTAGACGAGACTAAACGAGGCAAGACAAGACAAAACCGGACAGGACCAGACTAAACAAGCCCAGAGAACACCAGACCCGACAAGATCAGACAAAACCAGGCAAGATATGACAGGCAAAACGAGACAGGACCAAAGAAGAGCAAACATCATCATGTCTAGACAAGACTATACTAGACAAGACCACCAGACAAGTCAAGGTTACATAGGATTATGCAAGACTAGATACGACTAGGCAGGTCTAGGAATGTCAAAGCAGGACTAGACAGAATGGTTAGACATGTTAGGATTGGAGCCGACAGGTTTAGAATGACCTAGATAGGTTTAGAAAGGACTAGACAGGTTTAGAATGGACTAGACAGGTTTAGAATGGACTAGACAGGTTTAGAATACACTAGACTGACCAAGACAAGACTAGACAAGAGTAGACAAGACTAGACAAGACTAGACAAGACTAGACAAGACTAGACAAGACTAGACAAGACTAGACAAGACTAGACAAGACTAGACAAGACTAGACAAGACTAGACAAGACTAGACAAGACTAGACAAGACTAGACAAGACTAGACAAGACTAGACAAGACTAGACAAGACTAGACAAGACTAGACAAGACTAGACAAGACTAGACAAGACTAGACAAGACTAGACAAGACTAGACAAGACTAGACAAGACTAGACAAGACTAGACAAGACTAGACAAGACTAGACAAGACAAGACTAGACAAGACTAGACAAGACTAGACAAGACTAGACAAGACTAGACAAGACTAGACAAGACTAGACAAGACTAGACAAGACTAGACAAGACTAGACTAGACAAGACAACACTAGGCAAGACTAGGCAAGACTAGACAAGACTAGACAAGACTAGACAAGACTAGACAAGACTAGACAAGACTAGACAAGACTAGACAAGACTAGACAAGACTAGACAAGACTAGACAAGACTAGACAAGACTAGACAAGACTAGACTAGGCTAGACTAGGCTAGACTAGGCTAGACAAGACTAGACAAGACTAGACAAGACTAGACAAGATTAGAGAAGACTAAACAAGACTAGGCAAGACTAGACAAGACTAGACAAGACTAGACAAGACTGGACAAGACTGGACAAGACTGGACAAGACTGGACAAGACTGGACAAGACTGGATAAGACTGGACAAGACTGGACAAGACTAGGCTAGGCTAGACTAGACTAGACTGGACAAGACTAGACAGGGCTAGACATGACATGACAGGACTAGACAGTACTAGACAGGACTAGACAAGACTAGACAAGACTAGACTAGACAAGACTAGACAAGACTAGACAAGACTAGACAAGACTAGACAAGACTAGACAAGACTAGACAAGACTAGACAAGACTAGACAAGACTAGACAAGACTAGACAAGACTAGACAAGACTAGACAAGACTAGACAAGACTAGACAAGACTAGACAAGACTAGACAAGACTAGACAAGACTAGACAAGACTAGACAAGACTAGACAAGACTAGACAAGACTAGACAAGACTAGACAAGACTAGACAAGACTAGACAAGACTAGACAAGACTAGACAAGACTAGACAAGACTAGACAAGACTAGACAAGACTAGACAGGACTAGACTAGACAAGACTAGACAAGACTAGACAAGACTAGACAAGACTAGACAAGACTAGACAAGACTAGACAAGACTAGACAAGACTAGACAAGACTAGACAAGACTAGACAAGACTAGACAAGACTAGACAAGACTAGACAAGACTAGACAAGACTAGACAAGACTAGACAAGACTAGACAAGACTAGACAAGACTAGACAAGACTAGACAAGACTAGACAAGACTAGACAAGACTAGACAAGACTAGACAAGACTATACAGGACTATACAGGACTAGACAGGACTAGACAGGACTAGACAATACTAGACAAGACTAGACAAGACTAGACAAGACTAGACAAGACTAGACAAGGCTAGACAAGACTAGACAAGACAAGACTAGACAAGACTAGACACGACACGACCGATACGTTAAGACCAGACAAGTCAAGACAGGGCCAAAGAAGACCAGGCATGATCAGACATAACCATGTCTAGATAAGGCTATACTAGACAAGACTACAAGACAAAACTAGACAAGTCAAGGCGACATAGGATTATAGTAGACCAGACACGATTAGACAGATCTAGGAATGTCAAGGCAAGCCTAGACGGAACTAGACAGGTTTAGAGTGGATTAGACAGAACTAGACAGAAGGAGTACACAGTTATAGAATGGACTAGACAGGTTTAGAAAGGACTAGACAGGTTGAAAATAGACTAGATAGGTTTAGAATGGACTATATAGCTTTAGAATGGACTAGATAGGTTTATAATGGACTAAACAGGTTTCGAATGCACTAAACAGGTTTAGAATTGAGTAGATAGATTTAGAATGGACTAGCAAGGTTTAGATTGGACTACACAGGTTTAGAATGGACTAGACAGGAGGAGTAAACAGATTTAGAATGGACTAGACAGAACTAGACATAAGGAGTACACAGGTTTAGAATGGATTAGGCAGGTTTAGAAAGGACTAGACAGATTTAGAATGGACTAGATAACTTTAGAATGGACTAGACAGGTTTAGAATTTACTAGACAGGTTTTGAATGATCTAGACAGGGTTAGAATGGATTAGATAGATTTAGAATGGACTAGACAGGTTTAGAATGGACTACACAGGTTTAGAATGGACTAGAGAGAAGCAGTAAACAGGTTTAGAATGGACTAGACAGGTTAAGAATGGACTAGACAGGTTTAGAATGGACTATACAGAAGGAGTAGACCGGTTTAGAATGGACTAGACAGAACTAGGCAGAAGGAGTAGACAGGTTTAGAATAGACTAGGCAGAAGCAGTAGACATGTTTAGAATGGGCTAGCTAGAACTAGATAGAAGAAGTAGACTGCATGGAAAAAAGTACACTCTAAAAAATACAGTTTAAATAGTAGCAGCGGCCTTACGAATACAAATTTGGAAAGATTGCAGTCGCACACTAATCTTTACAAACTTATTTACTAATAATTTCGGAAACTGTAATTTTAACAAAAGAAAATTCAAGTTTTCACAGTTTCAAATTCGTAAGGCCGCAGCTACTATTTGAAACTGTAATTTTTAAAGTGTACTTTTTTCCGTGAAGTTTAGAATGAACTAGACAGCTTTAGAATGGACTAGACAGAACTAGAAAGCAAGAGTAGACTGGTTTAGAATGGACTAGACAGTTACACATGATTATACAAGACTAGACACGACTAGACAGGTCTAGGAATGTCAAGGCAGGAGTAGACAGAACTGAACAGAAAGGGTAGACAGGTTTGGATTGGCCCAAACCGGTTTAGAATGGACTAGACTGATCAATACAAGACTATGCAAGACTAGACAAGACTAGACAACAGTAGACAAGACTAGACAAGAATAGCAAAGACTAGACAGGTTTAGAATGGACTAGCTAGAACTAGATAGAAGGAGTAGACAGGTTTAGAATGGACTAGACAGAACTAGAATGATAACAACCTAGAAAAACTGGTGATACAGGGGAAATGGAAGGAAAAAGACCAAGAGGAAGATCGCCGATGAGGTCGACCGACACTATCAAGGCAACAACCAACAGCACGATAACACAAGCAAAAACGGAATCTGGGAACAGGGAAAGATGGCGGGATAATATACGAAAAACGATATATAAACCATAATCACGGCCTCTCTGAAAAGAAAGAATACGAAGAAAAAGAAGAAGACAGAACTAGACAGAAAGAGTAGACTGGTTTAGAATGGACTAGACTGGAGGGAACTAGACAGAAGGAGTAGATAGGTATAAAATGGACTAGACAGGTTTATAATGGACTAGACAGGTTTGGAAAACCTGTCCAAACTGTCCTGTCCAAACCTGTCTAGTCCATTCTAAGCCTATCTAGTCCATACTAGATAGGCTTAGAATGGACTAGACAGGTTTGGATTGGACAAAACAGGTTTAGAACGGACTAGACAGGTTTAGAATGGACTAGGCAGGTTTGGAATGGACTAGATAGGTTTAGAATTGACTAGACAGGTTTAGAATGGACTAGACAGGTTTGTAATGGACTAGATAGGTTTAGAATGGACTAGACAGGTTTAGAATGGACAAAACAGGTTTAGAATCGACTTGACAGGTTTAGAATGGACTTGACAGGTTTAGAATGGACTAGACTAACTAAGATAAGATTATACAAGACTAGACCAGACTATAAAAACTGGACAAGATTATACAAGACTGGACAAGACTGGAAAAAACTGGACAAGGCTGGAGCAGACTGGACAAGGCTGGACAAAACTAGACAAGACTGGACAAGACTAGACTAGACAAGAGAAGACTAGACCAGATTAGACTAGAGCAGACTAGACGAGACCAGACTAGACTAGACTGGACTAGACAAAACAAGACTAGACAATTCTAGAGTAGACAAGTAGAGAGTAGACATGACTAGTCAAGACTAGGCAAGAGTAGAAAAAAATATACAAGATTGCACAAGACGTCTAGTCATATCTGGTCTTCTCTGGTCTTGTTCGGTCCTGTCCGGTCTTTTTCGGTCTTGTCCGGTTTTATCCGGTCTTGTCAGGTCTTGTCTGCTTTTTGTCTTATTTTTTCTGGTCTTGTCTCGTTTTGTCAGGTCTGGTCCTGTCCTGTTTTCCCAGGTCTGGTCTTGTATGGTCTTGTCTGATCTTGTCCGGTCTTCTCTGGTCTTGCATTGTTTTGCTTGGTCTTGTCTGGTCTGGTTTTGTCTAGTATTGTCTTGTTTAGTTCAGTTTAGTCCATGGAGAAAAGTGTCAAGTCTTGTCTTGTGTAGTCTTGGCTAGCCTTAACTAATGTTTAGTCTTGTCTAGCTTTTGTACTTTGAATATTTCCTTTTCAAAATGATTACGCCTACATTGTCTTGTTATTGCATCTTGCATAAAACTGTTTAATTTGCGAGAATTAATACGGGGCAATTTATTAATGTCCAATTTACTTGTTTATTTATCCACTTGGTCATTTTTCTCAAAATTAGTGTAATCGCATTTATGTGTCCGTCCAAACCACACAAAGTAAAGTAAATAAATCTGAATTTATATCATTCTTCGCAATGTTAAAAAAGTCTGCTTGGTTTAATTTTACTATATTTCAAATATAATCTGTCTTGAGCTCGGCGGATAATTTATCTTCATAATCGCAATAGTAAAATAATCCCGCTTGTGACTCGATTTTTTTAAAGTAGAAAATCTTTTTATGGTAGAAGGCAACAAACAGAAAAGAAGATAAATATTATTCTTGTGGGAATCCTCCTTCGGTGGATCCGCACAGTTGCAACCCGCCAGGTTGAACTCAAGAATATTTATCACTTTCCTTTCGAGATTTACTCTCTCGAAAAATAAAACGAAAATGTTATTCCTTGTTATCGGGGAATCACTTCTGAAAAATGTTGTTTGGAAATAAATTTCGAGATTAGACGTGGCGGCGTCAGCTGATAAAGAAATAACGCTCTAATGTAAATAAACACGAACGCAATAGATGTTTTGTTTATTGTTTTGCACAGATGTGAAATGTTTCTTTGTGTACGTCAAGTTTTTTCTTTTCTTTATTTTTAGCAAATAATTTTCCGAAGCGTAAATTAATTGAGTTAGTATCACTTAGTAAATATTAATACAATTCTTGCGCTTGTTATTGCGACACTTTCTTCCCTAGTTTTCTTGTAAATATGAAGCTGTCACACTATTCTTAATTTGTTATTTTAGCCGTTTAGGTAAGAAAAGTTGACAAAACGATTATCTGTATCTTACAATTAGTTGTATGAAACAAATTATTGCTCAATATATGGAAACAATGTATGCATTTATCTTTATTATTGTGTTTATATTAGCCTACAAATGATATTAAAAGTTTTCTTGTCAAACGAGGCTAAAGAAGGAAAGACAAGACTAGACAAGACAAGCTCAGACAACACGAGACAAGACCAGACAAGGCTAGGTAAGACGGAACAAACCCAGACAAGACGAGGCAACACTACACAAGACTAAACATAACTAAACAAGATCATACAATACAAGACTATACAAGACCAGAAAAGACCAGACAAGACTAGACAAGACCAGACAAGACCAGACAAGACCAGACAAGACGAGACAAGACCCGGCAAGGCCACACAAGACAACACCAGAAATGATACAAGACCAGGCGGAACTAGACAAGACCAGACAGAACAAGACAAGACTAGACATGCCCAGTCAAGACGAGGCAAGACCTGATAAGACCAAACAAGATCAGAGGCTCTACCAGATATTCTAACAGACAAGGCAAGACTAGTCCAGACAAGACCAAACCATACTATACAAGACCAGTCCAGACAATACCATGTAAGACCAGACCAGACAATACCATGTAAGACCAGGCAAGACTCGACCAGACCAAATAAGTCAAGACCAGACGTGACCAGAGAAGCTCATGCAAGACCAGGCAGATATAGACAAGACCAGGCAGGACCAGACAAGACTAGACAAGACTAGACAAGACTAGACAAGACTAGACAAGACTAGACAAGACTAGACAAGACTAGACAAGACTAGACAAGACTAGACAAGACTAGACAAGACTAGACAAGACTAGACAAGACTAGACAAGACTAGACAAGACTAGACAAGACTAGACAAGACTAGACAAGACTAGACAAGACTAGACAAGACTAGACAAGACTAGACAAGACTAGACAAGACTAGACAAGACTAGACAAGACTAGACAAGACTAGACAAGACTAGACAAGACTAGACAAGACTAGACAAGACTAGACAAGACTAGACAAGACTAGACAAGACTAGACAAGACTAGACAAGACTAGACAAGACTAGACAAGACTAGACAAGACTAGACAAGACTAGACAAGACTAGACAAGACTAGACAAGACTAGACAAGACTAGACAAGACTAGACAAGACTAGACAAGACTAGACAAGACTAGACAAGACTAGACAAGACTAGACAAGACTAGACAAGACTAGACAAGACTAGACAAGACTAGACAAGACTAGACAAGACTAGACTAGACAAGACTAGACAAGACTAGACAAGAGTAGACAAGAGTAGACAAGAGTAGACAAGAGTAGACAAGACTAGACAAGACTAGACAAGACTAGACAAGACTAGACTAGACAAGACTAGACTAGACAAGACTAGACAAGACTAGACTAGACAAGACTAGCCAAGACTGAGACAAGACTGAGACAAGACTAGACAAAACTAGACAAGACTAGACAAGACTAGACAAGACTAGACAAGACTAGACAAGACTAGACAAGACTAGACAAGACTAGACAAGACTAGACAAGACTAGACAAGACTAGACAAGACTAGACAAGACTAGACAAGACTAGACAAGACTAGACAAGACTAGACAAGACTAGACAAGACTAGACAAGACTAGACAAGACTAGACAAGACTAGACAAGACTAGACAAGACTAGACAAGACTAGACAAGACTAGACAAGACTAGACAAGACTAGACAAGACTAGACAAGACTAGACAAGACTAGACAAGACTAGACAAGACTAGACAAGACTAGACAAGACTAGACAAGACTAGACAAGACTAGACAAGACTAGACAAGACTAGACAAGACTAGACAATACTAGACTAGACGAGACTAGACGAGACTAGACGAGACTAGACGAGACTAGACGAGACTAGACCAGACTAGACCAGACTAGACGAGACTAGACGAGACTAGACGAGACTAGACGACACTAGACGACACTAGACGAGACTAGACGAGACTAGACGAGACTAGACGAGACTAGACGAGACTAGACGAGACTAGACGAGACTAGACGAGACTAGACGAGACTAGACGAGACTAGACGAGACTAGACGAGACTAGACGAGACTAGACGAGACTAGACGAGACTAGACGAGACTAGACGAGACTAGACGAGACTAGACGAGACTAGACGAGACTAGACGAGACTAGACGAGACTAGACGAGACTAGACGAGACTAGACGAGACTAGACGAGACTAGACGAGACTAGACGAGACTAGACGGGACTAGACGGGACTAGACGAGACTAGACGAGACTAGACGAGACTAGACGAGACTAGACGAGACTAGTCGAGATTAGACGAGACTAGACGAGACTAGACGAGACTAGACGAGACTAGACGAGACTAGACGAGACTAGACGAGACTAGACGAGACTAGACGAGACTAGACGAGACTAGACGAGACTAGACGAGACTAGACGAGACTAGACGAGACTAGACGAGACTAGACGAGACTAGACGAGACTAGACGAGACTAGACGAGACTAGACGAGACTAGACGAGACTAAACGAGACTAGACGAGACTAGACGAGACTAGACAAGACTAGACAAGACTAGACAAGACAATACTAGACAATACTAGACAAGACTACACTAGACAAGACTAGACTAGACTAGACTAGACTAGACTAGACTAGACAAGACTAGACAAGACTAGACAAGACTAGACAAGACTAGACAAGACTAGACAAGACTAGGCAAGACTGGACAAGACTGGACAAGAGTAGGGAAGAGCAGGGAAGAGTAGAGATAGGACCGGACAGGACTAGACAGGACCGGACAAACTCGGATAAAACCAGACAGCGCGAAGAAGGAGTAGGCAGGACTACTCAAGCCTAGACAAGCCTGGATTAGATTATGGACAAGATTGAACATGATTGAACTGGATAAAATAGGGCAAGACTGGAAAGAAATACTAAGGTAATATATAATAAACTAAACTAAACCGTACACTTTCTACTAAAATAGTTTCTCGACTTTCACTACTATAATAGTTTTACTACTACAATTTTTTGTCACTATATTTAAAAGTTAAATAATACTACTTGTGAAAAATCGTCCATAAATCAGAAAATCAATGAATAAACACATTTTGATTAATATCTTTGGCACCTTTAGTGTGCGGTACTCAGTGGCAAACATTCTGGAAATCTGTACGAATTATTATTAATTTGACAAGATTTAGTAAACTGAAACCAGTACGACTTAGGAGATTAGTTTCCTTAATTGTACCACCTATAGCTTAGGTGGAACAATTAATAATTATTTGTTGATATTGAACGAAGCTTGAATTGATTAAATGAATCACAACGTGTCAAACAAACATCTCATTAAAATATGCAGAATTTATATTTCATAAATGTTTTTGGGATTGTTGAGTTTGAAGATTTATATATTAAAAATGAAACACTTTTGTCTTTTCTTCAATAATTATATTTATAATATAAATGTATACATTTCGTTAACAAAGTTAATATCATCAATATAACTAATTTTCAAAATACCAACAAAGCTAATATATACATATCATCGTGATGTTTTTTTAAACAGTGGGGTTTTTATTATTATTACTTTTTGAAAACAAAAACAAACTTCCTTAAATATAAAAATAAAAAAAACGTTTAGTTATTGAATGGAGAATACCTAAGGGATTAAGGATAATAAAGAATTGGATAGCATGCTGATGTCTGTGTTGAGTAGATTATTTCTATTTTTATGCATATAAATGGCTTCTAATGTGTCCAGGTTTTTTGAATTACTTTCTTTTAGAAGTATTATTTCATTCGGGTTATGTCCATTCGGGTTTCCATTTTATGTGATGCGAGAGATGATCTATATGGATCACGGCATTTCATCATGTATATATGTTCTTTAAATCTGGTTTCAATGTTGCGTTGTGTTTGTCCTATATAGATTTTGTCACAACTCTCACAAGATATTTTATATATGCCAGATTTTTTCATTTTGTCTATCTTGTCAACGGGGCTGCCGAGAATTCTTTTTATCTTTAAAGGGTTATGGAAGATCGGTGTAAAATCAAATTTAGTGAACAAATGTCTTAGTTTGTAATACATTTTTGGGTGGCAGGTGATTTTAATGTATTTCTTCTGCGATTGTTCATTAGTGAGGGATAGTGTGGTAGACTCCTTTAAAGTATGTTTCTTTTGGTGCTGATTAAGAATCTTTTTTATCAACATTTTTCGGTAAACATTTTGCTCAGCAATTTCTATAATTTTGTCATATTCTACCTTGAATCTATCCGGGGTTAATCGTACGTTTAAAAGTCTATGGACTAGAGAGTGGAAAACCGCGTGTTTATGGTTTGTTGGTGTTGAGGACGATGAAGGAATATAGTTATTCGTTTGTGTGTTTTTTCAGTAAATGTCGAATTAAAAATAGCTTTTGCGATTAATTAGTAGGATAAGTTTTTTATTAGATTTCATAACACACATGTATTTATGTAAGATAATCAACCGGTCGGTAATGTAAGGTTATCTAACAGGAGAACACGTGAAGAAAATTAAAGAAATAAAAGGAAATCGTCTTAAAAAAAAAACTTATTACAACGTAGTTGATGAGAGATGGTAATTGTGTGACTGAATAAGTATGTGATATCGAATTTATGCACCGGTATGACTTTAGCTACTTTACCCTATATATTTGTCACAATTAAGAAAATAATAACAATTTCTACTCGCACACCAAAATGAACACATAAATAAGTAAATTATTGTATGAGAAGGATGGCATTATTATAATCATGTGTAAAAATATCCATGTCCAAAAAAGTGAAATGAAAGTCCAAAGTAAATTAAATTGATTTTTATTATTAAACGATTTCTGTTTGTTCTTACTATGGCAACATACTCACGTCTCACGTGACTCACGTCACTAAACAAGAAACATGGACCTAGTAAATATTTATTTACATTATAAGGCGGAAACATTGATTTTACAATGCAACAGCTCGATTCGAAAATTGTATATTCACGAAATTAGTATAAGATTTTTTGGTCGACAATTATTATTTAAGAAACAAATAGATTTAGATTATTTACAATATTGAAAATTATTTATTTTTTTAATGTTATTAGTCACAAATATTGACATTTTTATTAATTCAAATTTATTAGGTACTTAATATGTCATTTTTCCACATGTCAGACGCACAGTGATATTAAAAAAAATCACTCTTATTTTCTACATTATCGTTACAAATATGGTGTAAAGTAGCGTTTTCTGAATTAGATTTTATTGTCTTATACTTAATTTATTTTGTAAGTGTCCCTGAAAGGTTAAAATTTACTGGTCACTTTACCGCATCGTGGCCGTACTTTGCAACATTGTGTGTAAAAATATAGTTTCGCTGGACGTATTGACGATTTCAAAGCTGGAGGCCAAAAAATAATTTTTTTGGCGTATATTGAAATTGAATTAAGTTTTCTTATTTTGAATCAAGTCTCTGCCTCTCAGCCTGGATTTATATAACTCTAATATAACTTAACTTGTTAATTCTTAATATAACTTAATATAACTTAACTTGTTATAACTTTTAACCATAACCTAATCTAGATTAAATCCAGGTTAACCTAGATTTTATCGACAACGACCAAATAGTGTTCCCCTCACATGCGTTATTACTAGTTAGCAAGTTTTGCCACGGAGGCGCTGAACGTTCTAACCTTATTGTGTCAGTGATTTGAAGTATTTTGTCTGTCAAAATTACAATTTTTCAATATTATCGGTAAGAAACAATTTTTTTTTGTAGATTCAACAGTATTTTAACATGCTTCGTAGATCAAATAATGTATGATACACGAGTGTGAAAGGCTTTTGTGCATGAGTTGCGAAGTTTGGACGAGGCGAAGGCGAGTGCTTTAATCGCAATAAGTTCTTCTTCACACACTTGCATCATTCTGCACACACTTGGATCATAAATAAAGCTCGCAACTTTAGGCATTAAAAATTACTAGAATAGGTAGGTTATTAGGTTGTCAAAAAACACAAAATAGGTTTTTAATAGGTTCTATAAAGAAAAGATGGAAATGCAGGTTTCCAAAAATGTTCGCTTAAAATAGGATATTTTTTATTAAAATTTATAAAAAAATGCAGTATTTTATTCAAACCTTTATGTGCTTTGGCCATCTTTATATTGCACAAAAGTAATTACTTAAATTCTATAAAAAAAAACAATACTTCTATTATAAAATTTGACAAAAGTAAAAAACATTTCTTAATTATTATTGTTTGTTTCGGTGTCATATTTGCTGTTACAATAAACTACCATATTTTTTTCTAAATTGTATGGTGTAAGGCCGTGCCTTCTGTCAGATAAAACCATTTTATAAGCGGAAAAAGAACGTTCAACATCGCATAACGTTACCGGTGCATACTTCAACATTACCGCTGTTTCTGGCGTTATGTTTTCAGGAAGCTCAACATTTTCGCCACTTAAAATTTTTCCTGCAATTCGTAAAATAGAAAAGTCTGGATTTTTTTCTAAAACAGCCTCAAGTTAAAATTTTTTTTTTTGCCTGGTGCAGTTTTCAAATTAATACATTGGACAATACATTGTCCACCAATGATACAGACTCTGTTAATTGGGTTCCAGTTTTTTTCAAATTTGTAATTGTTTCGGTTAAAATGATGAAATATATGCCAAAGAATTTTTAATGTCTGTATTTTTAAAACAATGTTGTGCCTTGCGTATAGACTCTGCACTGCTACAGTCAAATTCCATTACAACCTAAGAAAATAAAAAGTTTGGTTGACCGAATGGGAACACAGAAAAACAAACCTTTTTCACAGCATCAATATTGTTGCAGTAATAAAATGCCACTTCTAGCCAAGTATTCCATCTTTTGATAATTGGTTCGGGTGGCAATGGCAAATGGGGTAGTAAATTTTTGAAAACTTCAGCTCTTAAAGGTGCTTTCAGGAAAACGTTTTTAACGTTTCAAATAAGTTCATTAACCAATGGATACTCTTCTTTTATCTGTCGGCATTCTAAAGGTCCCCGAAGAAGTATTGTATAGGTTGTATGTATTGTATTGTTAGGATTCACCAACACGAGAAGAACACGTTTGCTGGTGCCAAGTGGTACGAGTTGCTAATGCGTAGATAAAAAGAATGCGTTCCGTAATTTCACACAGACTAAAAAATTATGAATAAACAATTTTTCACTATTTTAGGTCACAAATAGGCGCTATAAAAGCTCATTAGGTTTTTTTTTGGCAGTATAAATTTAAAACAGCAAAATAGGTTTTTTAAAAATAGCGTAAAACGATAGAGAATCATGTGAAACGGATTTATTTGCTTATTATTATCTTTTTCATATGCCTATAAATAAAAAAATAGGCAATTACCTAAAGTTCCGACCTCTAATCATAAAATACTATATCAAGCATTCCAGTATTTTCTGCAAGTTTTACTATTCTTGTCACAATTGCTTCCAAATATTATTAACTTTAAAGTAAAATTTCTTCAAGACTCAAATCTTTGTTCAATCGAGAATGACGTTGACTGAGTGAAAATAAGGTTAGGTTAAGTCATATCTACATGGATATCTACTTAGATCTACTGATTCGAACATTTTCACATTTCTTACATCTCAACATAAATTCCAGTAAAACTACTAGGTTTCAGAGTTGGTACTCAGCCTTTTTTCCACAGAAATAATTCTAAATAAAGTACACCTATTTTTTAAGCCCAAGAATTGTATTTCATTGTGGTCTTAAAACCATCTTTACCTTACATCATTACCTTAATCATCTGCATACCTTATGCTATCCAATCGTTCTTCATTTAGCAGGATTCCAGCATCAATATCTTTCGGGGCTTCTCTGAAAATGTATTCCGAGTACAGATTGAAAATTACAGGAGATAGTATGTATCCCTGCCTTACACAACGTAATATTTGTATCTCTTCCGTTGTATCTCTGTCTACCCTGACACAAGCCCTCTGATTGCAGTAGAGATTTCTGATGATTTTGAGGCCCTTCCCATCCAGGGCAGCTTTTTGCAGAACTTTTGCAGAACCATCATTTTCGTGTGTCGCACTTGATCAAACGCCTTCTTATAATCCACGAAGCATGCGTACACATCGCAGTCTACATCCCTGTATCACTGAAACAACACCTGGATCGAAAATAGAGCCTCTCTAGTCCCTACCGCACTTCTAAAGCCGAATTGGGTCTCCGATATCTGTTCCTCACATAGTTAAATATTCTACGGTGAAAAAAATCTTCAGGAATATCTTTAGTAGATGGCTCATCAAGCTTATTGTACGAAACTCGCTACATTTCCTAGCATAAGGCTTTTTGGGGAGGGTAACAAATTCAGATTTCAGCCATTCCGTGGGTATGACGCCCGTATCATAGATCACATTAAACACTTATGTAAGCCTCCTTAAATTCTTCCCCTCGATCAAGTTTAATATTTCAGCTGGAATTCCATCAGTACCCAAGGACTTTTGCGCTTTAGCATTTTTCAAAGCTATCTGTACTTCTCCTTCTAAGATTGGGGGATCATATGTTTTGTCAATATTGGGTGGCACCGTTCTCACGTCATCAAACAGTTGTTTAATGTATTCCTCCCAGGTTTGTTTAATTTCCGACTTCTTTAAAATAACTCGGCCTTGGTTATCCTTAAGTACATTAACTGTTCTTCTCTTAACTCTTCCCGCCATATACTTTACCTTCTTGTGCAGATTAAAGCTGTCAAAATTGTTGACATTCTTCGATTTCCACACATTTTTCCAGTTTCTACTTTTCTTTAGCTGTTCTTATTTTCGCTAATATTTTTCTCTGTATTTTCATGTATTCTCTCGTTTTATTTTTAAACAATCTCCTTGTTTCCATCAGTTCCAGGATCTCGTCTGTCATCCAAGATTTCTTTATCTTTTTGCTAGGCTTTAAGTGCTGTTTTTTGACTTTATATATACTCTCTCCAAGCACTTTAAGGGCATTTCACCACATCTCTTTCGTTTTCCTGCTCTTCCGTCTCTGTCAAAAGTTCACATTTTACCAACTTGTTTGTTGCTGTGTCTTTTAGTCTTCTGAAATCATATCTCCCTACAGTTTTTTTTCTCTACTCTCTTCAGCCTGATTCCGTTTTTTCCTATCACCGGGTTATGATCCGATCGTACATCCACTCCTGGATAGGTTTTTATATTTATGATGCTGTTTCTAAATCTCTTATTAATGAGTACGAAGTCTATTTGTTTTATTCCTAGTTTTTCCATCATTCGACTTCCACGTGTACAATCTTCTAGGATGGTGTTGAAAGAAAGCATTGGTTACAATCATTGGTTACGATCATGTTCCGCTGCGAATTTACTCAGAGTATCACCATGCTCATTTCTCTCCCCCAATCCAAAGTCTCCAATGTGTTCTGAAGTTCTTCCCTTTCCAAGCTTGGCTTTGAAATCATCCATAATAATGTTTATATCAAGCTGTGGCAAGGTTTTGATGATATCTGATATTTTCTTAAAGAACTGGTCTACGTCCTCGTTGCTGTAGTCTGTAGTAGAACTGGTCTACGTCCTCGTTGCTGTAGTCTGTGGTAGGAGTAAAAATTTTAATGATTAATTTTGCATTAATTTGTAGAAGCGCTATACTTTCTGATTTTGGCACAAAGTTGGTAACACATGGTACAATGTGTTTGTGCACTATAAAGCCAACACCATGCTGGAAAGTGCTGTTTAATGTCCCAGAGTAATATACAGAATAGTCTTCCTCGATGTTATTAGTTCCTGTACCCGGCCATCTCATCTCGCTAATGCCTCAAATCTGCAGTTTAAGGCGTTTCATCTCTTGAATTGTGTTTTGCAGCTTTCCAGGCTGTGCCAATGTTTGCACATTCCATGTACCAAATATCATGGTTTCTAACTTTTCCTTTTTGTACCATCCTTTCTTGCTACCAATCAAAACATTCCCTCCCGGAGATCCGAATGAGGGACTATATCCGGACATTTGAATTTTTTGTCTTGACCATAGCCCTCATGATAATACTAGGGAAAACTCTAAATGAGTCTTTAATGTGCTGGATTCCCATTTGCCTACCACATCCTTATGCCGTTGATCATTTTCTGATTCCTCCGCCTTCGGAGCCGATTTCTCAACTCCAGGACAAAAGAGTGCCTGCCCGACCACTTACTAGCTCCCCCACCCGAAGCTGTTGACCAGTAAGTGGAGGATTGCTTATCAGATTTTATTTGTCAGAGCCTCGTTGGTTATCTAGCAGGGTGGACCGGATGACCAAGGTCATCACACGAGCAGGTGAGGTTGAAATGTGGGCTGATATTTATTACCTTCGACCCTTCCCCCCCGACAGTTTTGGTGGCTCCAAATAGTATTTTTAAGCCCAACAATCAATATTTGTTTTCGAATAAAACAAGTACATTGAACAATTAAGAGCAAAGATTTATTATTACTATGTTCAAATTCACCAAAGACTTACAACTGTGTAACCACAGTTGCAAGTACGGCTGGTTTTCTGCATTTTACTGCCACGAAAAACCAAATGTGGTTAACTAAGAAAATTAATATTTGGTTTTTCGTGGCAGTAAAATGCAGAAAACCAGCCGTACTTGCAACTGTGGTTACACAGTTGTAAGTCTTTGGTGAATTTGAACATAGTAATAATAAATCTTTGCTCTTAATTGTTTATAATAATTCACATAGTATAATTATTATTTTTAGTAATCTTATAAGTACATTGAAGGTTTATTATATTTTCTATGTAAGTTTGATTATTTTTAAATGCATTAAGACGTGCATTTCGGATTGTAGTTTTAAATATCAATAAGGACAGATACTTAGGTGGAAGGATTATGAGTTTTTCTGCTTTGAAAAATATACAAATTCAACCAGTTCGTATGTAACTATCTCAGCACAAAGATACTAGAAAGACTCCCAACTCCGGCAGTGCGCGTCGTTATAGGTGTATTTAGCTTTAGAAACAAATTAATTGTCATCGAAGTATACAATTTTTATTTCCCAAAAACATTCAATTCCAGTGCCGATCAAATCTATTGGCAACCCTAAATTATCCGCCTTAGATTTGTTCAGGCGAACGTTTGTCGAATAATTAACAATCACCGCGACTTATGTTGACTTTTATGTTAATGTTAAATAAAGTACATTTTTTGACAATTTTAAATTTTGTAGAAATTGATCATATATACATACACATCATGTATCACATATTTACATCATTTATTCATATCCTTTTAGTACATTTGTTTATTAAATTAGCCATTTAATTTATTTAGTTTTAGCGTGCAAACTCTTGTTACTAAAGATACTGCTAAACTATCTACATTTTTTTACCGTTTCCTTTTTATTGAAATTATTCAATTATGTTATTATGTAAATATAACATATTATTTAACATTTTAGGTAGTCTCAAAAATATTGTTTTGAGATTACGTATATCCACCCCGAATGTATCACCTTAATTTTATTGTATTTTACTATCTCAACTTGATCTGCTTCATTTTTATGTTTTCCACTTGTTTTCGCCATTTGTACATTTTGCAAAACATTTACCAGCCGTGAATCTCTCCCGCGTGCATTTTCCTCCACCTATTACTCATCGTTTAATTTATGGTTTGTTGCTTCTTCAGTTTACTTCGTCCATTCTCAGTGTATTTTACTCCGCGTCGTAGCTTTTTTTTCTATTATTTCGCTCAGTATAGTAAGTTAGCAGTCAACACATTTCTGTACGCTCAATTTCGGTTCGTTTCAAATTAAAATTGTTTGCTGATTCTCGTGCTGTTTTTTGTTGTAGTAGTTTGTTCTATCTTGCATTTGAATTTTCATTTTTTGATAGTTCAATAAAAATTTGGGTTTTACTACTTATGTAGTAACGCTACCGCAGCTGCTGGAACATGGATAGTTAGATTTGGTTATAACGAAGCAGATAAATCCAGACCACCTCTCGATCCGAAATAAGAAAAAATATTGGATAGGGGCTAGGCTCTATTAGAGCAACAAGTTTTAATTAGGTTATAATAGAGCAGATAAATCCAGACCACATATCGCGCTGTAGCGGGAACTCTCGCTGCAGTGGCTTTAATACATAAGTAGAAAAATTTGTAATCAGTTAAATGAACTAGAGGACAGAAGCTAGCTTATATTGAACATTAAATGGACAAAATTGGTTCTAATATATACCAATATCCAATATTTCTATTTGTTTAGGCTAAACAGAGGGAAAAGAATGTAATTCACTCAGTGAAAACCTGAAAAATCAGAATAGGATTATTATAATTTCGAATGAGACAGATCACAGTAGTTCTTATAAAGGATCTTCCAATAAGATAAAGTGACCACATTTTCATTGAGACAAAGCGGGACAAATGGGATGAAATGAGAATTATAATTTAGTTATGAAAGCAGACGAATAATTATATAACAAAAAACTATATTTTATCTATTCACTCACCAAAATGTACACATTCATAAATACAGTATTGTATGTGAAGGATGCCATTATTATAATCGTGTGTAAAAGTACCCAAATCGTGCGTAAAAGTCCAATGTAAATCAAATGGAGTTTCATTATTAAACGATTTTTTGTTGTTGTTACTATGGCAATAATTTGCGTCACTAAACAAAAATCATGGACGTAGTGAAAATAATTTTTCTGACATATATTAGAATAGAATTAATTTTTCTTATTTTGAATCAAGAAGTCTCGGCCCCTCAATCTGGATTTATCTGGCCCTAATATAACTTAACCTAACCATTACCTAATCTAGATTAAATTGCGATTTAGCCATTGCGATTAAGCCACTCGCATTCGACTCGTGCTTTAAACTAATGGCAACTCATGCACAAAATCCCTTCTTCACACACTTTTATCGCAAACTACTATTATTGTATACATTGATATACTTGTGTATAAATATATAAAAATGTATTTACATACATTTAAAATAAGAAATGCAGATATTTTCTAAAAAGCGGGACATTTTTAAAAATCGGCGGGACGCAGAACTGTCTTCCAAAAAGCGCGAATGTCTCACAAAAATCGGGACGTGTGGTCACTTTACAATAAGAGGTTTCATTTTCAATAGCCCGCTATTTAGCAGTTGTCATGAGTCAACCTGTAACTACTTGACAGATGGCAAGTAGAAACTACTCCATTAATAAAAATGGAACGATATACGCTTCAACAACGCATTGAAGTGATTAAAATTTACTACAAAAATGGTGAAAATTTTGCAAAATCAGTCACTGTTCGCAAAACTAAAGCATATTTGGGTCATCGTGAAGCACCTTCTCCGCCAGCAATTGTGAAACTAGTGGAAAAATTTTAGCTGTTGGGACAAGTTTGTGATGTGCAGAACCGAAGTCGTGCACGACGCTCAAGAACAACTGAGAATATTGCTGTTGTAGCCCATATTTTCTTGTAGCCCATAGTGGTGAGGAAATCCCAGGTTTGTCCATTTCTCGTCGATCTTTGGAATTTTTGTCACAAACGACATTATACCATATTTTGCATAAAGACAGGTCATAAGGCTTTTAAAGTTCAGGTAACCCATTTTTTACCAATCACGAAGGAAAAAAAAAATAACAATGATTTTATTGCAGAAACCTATTAATTTATTCAAAAATAGTAAATGCTATATAAATTTTTTTTTTCAAAAACATAACTGAGAAAGGGGTGTACTCAAGTGGGTACACTGAACAGATTTGGGTTCAATGAGTGTGGTAAAGTTCCAAACAATTAAAAAAAACATATATACGCAATCCAGTTTTAGCTACATATTATTAGATGGCGTAAAAATGATAAAATATTGGTGTACCTGCTTGAGTACACCCATAAAAAATGGGTTAACACAAGAACTCACGCCTATCGACCATCAACAACGTCGTGTCTTTGTTGATTGGGTCCTTGAAATGCATCAAACTAATCCTGAATTTCATCGAAATATCATCTTGAGTGATGAGGTCCATTTTCATCTCGGAGGCTGCATTAACAAACAGAATTGTCGCATTTGGGGCTCGGAAGACGAATTAATTAAAATAAGAGGATTATTGCTGAAAAGCCTCTCCATCCTCAACCTGTTTTCCTCGACTCTTTGTGTGGCGGGATATTGGACCTAACTTTTTCGATGAGGATAAGCAACTGTTACGGTGAATGGATTGCGCTATCGAACGATGATTAATGATTTTGTATGGCCGGAATTGGAAGATGCGCTACTGTGGCGCTACGTACCACACAAGTAACGATACCATCGCTCTCTTGTTTGAAAAGTTTCCTGACTGTGTGATTTCTCGAAGAGGCGATCACTTTCTGGGGGCTACGTGAAAGATAAGGTCTATGCCAGTGGTACAGAATCGTGTAGTTATCGAGGCCATACAGCCGCAAATCTGCGAATTGGTGATCAAAAATTTCATGAAAAGAATATGGTCCTGCAAGCGTAGCCATTCATTGCCTGTCTGGCCATTTGACTAATATTGTTTTCTATTATTAATGGCATACCCTCCTATTTACAATTAAATAAACTTGCGATAATTTCGCTTAAATATACTTGTGTTTTTTTACATATCAAAATGAAACCTCTTATTGGAAAACTCTATGGATCATACAGTTCTTTCAGACGCGCATTTCTTAAAGATCATATAGTTCTTAGAGATTTAGCTATTAGAGATACAGTTCTTCAGACACTGTCTTGTAGATCAATCTTGTAGATCCATAGTTCCTACAGATTATACAGTTCTTACAGAAACGCTGTTCTTACAGATCATATAGTTCCTTCAGATCATACAGTACTTATAGATCATACAGTTCAAACATGCAGTTCTTACACATCAAACACTTCTTACAGACACGTAGTTCTCAAGTTTTATGTCTAGTCTCGCTTGCATGTTTAGTCTCTCGTGTATGTCTAGTTTCTATTGTTTGTCTAGTCTTGTCTGTCTGGTCTTGTCTGTCTAGTGTCGTGTATGTCTGGTCTTGTCTAGCTGGTCTTGTCTGTATGGTCTTGTCGAGCTGGTCTTGTCTATCTGGTCTTGCCTGTTCGGTCTGTTCAATCTTATCTGTCTGGCCTTGTCTGTCTAGCCTTGTCTGTCTGGTCTTGTGTCTGTCAGGACAAACAAGACCAGACAGTCTCTCTTGTGACTGTCTGGTCTTGTCTCTCCGGCCATGTCTGTCTGGTCTTGTCTATCTGGTCTTGGCTGTCTGGTCTTGTCTGTCTGGTCTTGTCTGTCTGGTCTTGTCTGTCTGGTCTTGTCTGTCTGGTCTTGTCTGTCTGGTCTTGTCTGTCTGGTCTTGTCTGTCTGGTCTTGTCTGTCTGGTCTTGTCTGTCTGGTCTTGTCTGTCTGGTCTTGTCTGTCTGGTCTTGTCTGTCTGGTCTTGTCTGTCTGGTCTTGTCTGTCGGGTCTTGTCTGTCTGGTCTTGTCTGTCTGGTCTTGTCTGTCTGGTCTTGTCTGTCTGGTCTTGTCTGTCTGGTCTTGTCTGTCTGGTCTTGTCTGTCTGGTCTTGTCTGTCTGGTCTTGTCTGTCTGGTCTTGTCTGTCTGGTCTTGTCTGTCTGGTCTTGTCTGTCTGGTCTTGTCTGTCTGGTCTTGTCTGTCTGGTCTTGTCTGTCTGGTCTTGTCTGTCTGGTCTTGTCTGTCTGGTCTTGTCTGTCTGGTCTTGTCTGTCTGGTCTTGTCTGTCTGGTCTTGTCTGTCTGGTCTTGTCTGTCTGGTCTTGTCTGTCTGGTCTTGTCTGTCTGGTCTTGTCTGTTTGGTCTTGTCTGTCTGGTCTTGTCTATCTGGTCTTGTCTGTCTGGTCTTGTCTGTCTGGTCTTGTCTGTCTGGTCTTGTCTGTCTAGTCTTGTCTGTCTGGTCTTGTCTGTCTGGTCTTGTCTGTCTGGTCTTGTCTGTCTGGTCTTGTCTGTCTGGTCTTGTCTGTCTGGTCTTGTCTGTCTGGTCTTGTCTGTCTGGTCTTGTCTGTCTGGTCTTGTCTGTCTGGTCTTGTCTGTCTGGTCTTGTCTGTCTGGTCTTGTCTGTCTGGTCTTCTCTGTCTGGTCTTGTCTGTCTGGTCTTGTCTGTCTGGTCTTGTCTGTATGGTCTTGTCTGTCTGGTCTTGTCTGTCTGGTCTTGCCTGTCTGGTCTTGCCTGTCTGGTCTTGCCTGTCTGGTCTTGTCTGCCTGGTCTTGTCTGCCTGGTCTTGTCTGTCTGGTCTTGTCTGTCTGGTCTTGTCTGTCTGGTCTTGTCTGTCTGGTCTTGTCTGTCTGGTCTTGTCTGTCTGGTCTTGTCTGTCTGGTCTTGTCTGTCTGGTCTTGTCTGTCTGGTCTTGTCTGTCTGGTCTTGTCTGTCTGGTCTTGTCTGTCTGGTCTTGTCTGTCTGGTCTTGTCTGTCTGGTCTTGTCTGTCTGGTCTTGTCTGTCTGGTCTTGTCTGTCTGGTCTTGTCTGTCTGGTCTTGTCTGTCTGGTCTTGTCTGTCTGGTCTTGTCTGTCTGGTCTTGTCTGTCTGGTCTTGTCTGTCTGGTCTTGTCTGTCTGGTCTTGTCTGTCTGGTCTTGTCTGTCTGGTCTTGTCTGCCTGGTCTTGTCTGTCTGGTCTTGTCTGTCTGGTCTTGTCTGTCTGGTCTTGTCTGTCTGGTCTTGTCTGTCTGGTCTTGTCTGTCTGGTCTTGTCTGTCTGGTCTTGTCTGTCTGGTCTTGTCTGTCTGGTCTTGTCTGTCTGGTCTTGTCTGTTTGGTCTTGTCTGTTTGGTCTTGTCTGTCTGGTCTTGTCTCTCTGGTCTTGTCTCTCTGGTCTTGTCTCTCTGGTCTTGTCTGTCTGGTCTTGTCTGTCTGGTCTTGTCTGTCTGGTCTTGTCTGTCTGGTCTTGTCTGTCTGGTCTTGTCTGTCTGGTCTTGTCTGTCTGGTCTTGTCTGTCTGGTCTTGTCTGTCTGGTCTTGTCTGTCTGGTCTTGTCTGTCTGGTCTTGTCTGTCTGGTCTTGTCTGTCTGGTCTTGTCTGTCTGGTCTTGTCTGTCTGGTCTTGTCTGTCTGGTCTTGTCTGTCTGGTCTTGTCTGTCTGGTCTTGTCTGTCTGGTCTTGTCTGTCTGGTCTTGTCTGTCTGGTCTTGTCTGTCTGGTCTTGTCTGTCTCGTCTTGTCTGTCTGGTCTTGTCTGTCTGGTCTTGTCTGTCTGGTCTTGTCTGCCTGGTCTTGTCTATCTGTTCTTGTCTGTCTGGTCTTGTCTCTATGGTCTAGTTTGTCTTGTGTTGCCTATTTGGCCTTGTTTGTCTGGCCTTGTCTGTCTGGTCTTCTCTGTCTGTTCTTGTCTGTCTGGTCTTGTCTGTCTCGTCTTGTCTGTCTGGTCTTGTCTGTCTGGTCTTGTCTGTCTGGTCTTGTCTGTCTGGTATTGTCTGTCTGGTCTTGTGTCTGCCTGGTCTTGTATCTGTCTGGTCTTGTGTGTGTCTGTTCTTGTGTCTGTCTGGTGGTGTCTATCTAGTCTCATCTGCCTAGTCTTATCGGTCTAACCTTATCTGTCTAGTCTTGCCTGTACAATCTTGTCTCTTTCGATGTATCACTGTCACGTATGCAGTTTCACGGAACTGGACGGACACTGCACTGATATGTGTGGATAGGGTAGTAACAAAGATTCGATTAATAAAAAGCATTAGATTATTAACAAAGATTGGTATAAAGAGCTAATGAAATCAATCAGGTTTAATCAGTAAACTATATTCAATTAGTCACTTAGACCGGACCCGGACCACTCGGCACTTCCAAATCGGCACCGGACAACTCGGCACCGGATAAGTCGGAACCGGACAAATCGGCACCGAGACATTGCGGCACTCGTATTTTTAATTTTCTTTTAGCCTCATATCCTTTTAACCTTTAATAAAGTTATTTATGTTTTATTATTAGTTTTTAATTTAAAGTTGTTTTCATGTCAACATGAATTCTACTGTTGACTAGAAGATGACTAAATAAATAGTTTACAATTTCCTTCATCTTTCAAGGGGCTAGCGTTACATTCTTTAATTATAAAAGGATTTCTTTTGTTTTTGATATTACCAAAACCTATGTTATAATAAAAAAATTATATATTCATACTCTGATGACTGGTGCCGATTATCCGGTGCTGATTTATCATGTACCCCACTTAGACTAGATGTAGAAAACTCGATATTTCAAACAAGATTTCGTTTTGTTTAAAGTTGCATTTTATTTCGTTTTTTTGCCGGTGAATATTTAATTGAATATTTAATAGTTTATTTCAATACTTAATTATATTTTGAAAATATGGTGCTATTAGTAAACTCCCCATCAAACTCGAGTTAATAGAATTAGTGATCGATTATAGATGAACTGCGGAAAATGCTACCTCGGTGATATTGCTATTGTTAGCGTACGATTTTGCATAATTTTTACTACGAAATTTTGTTTCGGTGAATCATTCCGGAATAGAAGCGGTCGCTAAGGAGAGTTATACATTTAGACGAAGCTGGAACAGAATAATTTAACTAGTTTTATTTAGTTTGTTATACATTTTACAAGACTAGAATAAACAATGAGCAATTGAATAAATAGATTTGTTTATTTAATTATTTAAATCTCAGACGTTCGAGAAAGATGTATTTCTGATGTATTCATGGAACAGGTTGCACTAAAACGAAACCATTAGCAGTAGATTCTTGTATAGTTTACAATATCAGAGCAAACATGAACAATAAAATAGATTTTTATTTATTTAATTTTATAAATATCTTATATCTGTATAAATCTCAATTTATTAAATTTTATAAAGTATTTGATGTTGAAAGATATTCACAATAAAGTGTGAAAACACTCAATCGAAACTATTAGCAGTAGATTCATCCAAATTCATTGGTTTCAGATTGTTTAATACAATTTTTTTTATAAATTGGGGAAATATTGAGGTTTTTATAAGTTTACTCGAGTTTTTTAGTTTCTTTCTTGAATATTCTATGTATTTTATAATTGTACTCTAATTACTCTTGGAATGAACACTAAGAAGAATTTGGGTCGTGGGAGAAGAATTTAATAAGACTAGACAAGACTGGTCAAGACTGAACAAGGCCCGGCAAGACTGGAGAAGACTAGACAAGACTAGACTAGATTATGCAAAACTAGACAGAGTTTAGACAGAGACTAGACATAGACTAGACAGGCACTAGACGGAGATTAGACAATACTAGGCAAGGCAAGACAAAGACTAGAAAACACTAGACTAAACAGGAGAAGACCAGAGAAAACCTGGAAAGACCAGACGCGACCAGACAAGACCAGAGAAGACAAGACAAGATCAGACAAGACCAGACAAGACCAAACAAGACCAGACTAGACCTGATCAGATCAGACAACACCTGAGAAGATCAGGCAAGACCACACATGACCAGACAAGAACAGATAAGACCAGACCGCACAAGAACAAACAAGGCCAGACAAGACTAGACCAGAGAAGACACACATAACCATACAAGACCAGAGGAGACAAGACAAGAGAAGACCAGACAAGACCAGGCCAGACAAGACCATACAAGATCAGACAAGACTAGTCAAGATAAACAAGATCAGACAATACTGGACAAGTCTAGACAAGATGAAACAAGGGCAGACAATAACAGAGATCAGACAACACTAGACTAGGACAGAGAGGGCTGAATAGGATTAAATAAACTGGACTAAAACATGTTATGACTTGGTTTAACACCAGTAAACTAAGTAACAAAATCAAGAAATGTTAATTATATATTTTTACGTTATGCTAATCGAGTAACTAATGCTAATCGAGTAGCTGATGCTAACCGAGTAACGATCCGTTACTGAATTGAAAAGCGGTCGAATAGAGACGATTTTTTTGAAAAATTAACCAAAAATGCGGTTTAGTATTTGGTTTTGATTTTTTTCCGGTCAAGACCTACAAAGAAGAGGGCGGCTGTAGGTACGCTTTAATTGTTTCACTTTTTCTCCAAAAACTCCGTTCCTCTTGCTCGTCGAAACGGAAATTCGTCATTTTCTGTTGTAAAACTGGATGGGTCGTGTCACGTGTCGGTCTGTCGCTTGTCCAAGTCCCACACAGCGTCCTCTAGGTGCCAAGAACAGGAAATCGTTTTTAGGACCTTTGAGGAGCAGCTTTGGTCCGCGGCTCGATTTTTTTTACTGAATCCTCTTGTCGCCTCTATTTCATGTTTTTTTACGTCATGCAGATAAATACGCAACCTCCGGTTCACCCGATGCGGCGGTCACATCTGTGGACGCTGTTCTCTTGATTGAAGAGCGCCGCGTCTCCAAGTTAAAGGTTGGCTTCGTTGAAGGATGTTGAAGCCGTTGAAGAATCTGGGACCTGCGGCATCCTATTTTCGCTGTGGGCCAATTTAACACAAAGGTACAAAAGACGCGATATTTTTTCACCGAATTTGCGGAGATCCCTTAGCTGGTATAACCAATAGTCGGATTGGGACCGGACCGACACCAATCGATCCGGCATAGTACCTTTTGGTTTGTTTGGGAGTTTAATTGCAATTGCGTGCCAGATGGCGCCCAGAAAAACCAAGTTTTGCAGACGTCCGCGTACTGCGGGATTCGCTAAATTAAATAGCAGGGCGTTGCGGTTTCTAAATATAGAACAAAAGGGTCTATATGGCGATGGGAACGACGCACTCGTTCAGCGTATCTGGGAGTCGTAACGCTCTTCCAAACTCGAAACGAATTTTTCAAAATTGAGCAGATTGAAACCTTCAAAATTCGGTGAAATGTTTTAGTATTGTATTGCTCTTTTCACGGATTATAAAGCCCCACGTGTCTACTTTCGAAAGACAACTCTCTCGGCGCATTACACCTCCGGGTACGTACAGCATGCCCCAAATTTCAAAGCCACTTTTTTCCATCTCTTCAAACGGAAACGGGGAAAGGAAAATTTGCATTTCCAGTTTGACTAGTGCATACCCGGCGAAAAGACCAACAGTATGCAGTTTGAATTTCTGAAATCCATCAACGCGTTCGCACTCCAGGTCAAAAGAACCACGACGAATGCTTGCCGTTGAAGCGCCAATTTGCACTTACAGCTGATCGGTTGGACACTATTTTCGTTCAGGTTATGTGCAAATATCATTTTTTTAGTTTATCTGTTTATGATTATTCGTGCGCTTTTGAAAAGATGAAATAAATAAAAAACAGGTCTGGAGCTTGGCATATGCGGATCATCAAGTATAGCATATATAAAGGATGGCGATGTTTCCATTCAGCTATACTTGTCCACTGCTGGACATATGCCTCCCGTAATAACTTCCATCCCCCTCTGTCCCGCGCTGCTCTCATCCAATTGGGATGGATACGCTTAAAATCGTCTGACCTTCGAGTGGGCGGTCCTCATTTATTTCGGAATGCATCGTTACGCGGTCTCTACTCCGTTACCCTTCTCGTCCATCTGTCATCACTGACTCTGGCCAGGTGTCCCGCCCAATTCCATTTAAGGTTGGCAATTCTCTCGATGGCGTCGGTTACTCCACTTCTTTCCCTCACAGTTGTGTTGAGAACATGTCTCTCAGAGACAGACCCAGCATTGCTCTCTCCATCGTTCTCTGTGCTACTTGGATTTTGTTAACTCTGCGTTTTGTTAAGATTAATGTTTCGGCTCCATATGTTAGTACAGGTAAGACGCACTGATTGAAGAATCTCCTTTTAAGGCAGATGAGAATGTCGTATCTTAGGATATAGTCTAGCTTTCCAAAGGCTGCCCAAGTCAGTCCAATTCTGCTTGAAAACTCACAAGTTTGGTTGTCTCTGCTCAAGCGAATCTCGTAGCCCAGATACTTGCACGAGTATACTTGTTCTATTTTTGAATTGTTGAGAGTTAGATTTGCGACTTGCTATTAAATTAGGCATGACCATAGTTTTGCTGGCGTTGACACTCAGGCCCACCTTCTTGGAGGCTAACTCTAGCTCATGTAGCATCGTTTGTGCGTCACCAAGGCAATGTTATTAATATTATGGCATCAGCGAAGCGTAGATGGTTAAGTTTTTCGCCATTAATGTTAATTCCGAAGTTCACGATGCTAACACTTTTAAACATGTATTTTAGGAGGGTTGTAAATAACTTGGGGGAAATAACATCTCCCTGTCGCACGCCTCGGCCTATCTTGAAGTTCGGAGTGTCTTCATGTAGCCTTATGCAGGCGGTTGCATTTTTATACACTTGTTTGATGATGTTTGTGTATCGGTTGTCAACTTTGCAGTCAGCGAGAGCTGTAAACATTGCGCTGAGGTTGATCGTGTCGAAGGCCTTTTCGTAGTCGATGAAGACAAGAACCAGGGGCTTGTTGTACTCTGTGCACTTTTCGATGAGAATCTTTATGGTATGAATGTGGTCATTAACACCGTAGCCGGCACAAATATGCGGATGACATGGTGATATTTGCAAAGTCGGCGAGTGAGATGAAGAACGCGATTGAAAGGCTCTGTATGTATATCGAAAAGAGGGATTTAAGAGCGAATCCTGAAAAAATAAAATGGACGCGGTTTAAAAAGGGTGGGCGATATACGAAAGAAAGGTTTGAATGGCATGGTACTGAAATAGAGGAAGTGAGTGAATTTAAATATTTTGGGTATGTCTTTGGGACTGGAAACGGTAATAAAGAGAACATAGAGTATGCTACAAAGAAAGCATGGTTTTGAAAGCGAGGTTTGGAAAATAAACTTCGGCGGAAACTTTAGAGCAGCAGAGACGATATGGAAGGTATGTGTGTGAAGCGTGTTATGGTATGGATTCGAGGTCTGGAGAACGAAAGAAGAAGACAAGATCGAAAGGGTGCAGCTAAAGTTTTACAAGAAAGTATTGAAACTTGATAGGTTGACGCCTGGTCACATTGTCCTTGAGGAAGTGAGTGTGTGTAAGGTGGCGGTAATTGCTGCTCGAAAGTTCGAATATAGGGTGGATGGATTAGGAGATGAAAGGATAGTAAAGGAAGTCTTTCGAGAAGTGAATACAGAGGAGTGAAGTGGTAGAAGAGAGAGTGGTTGGGGGCCGAATAAAAGGAAATTGTATGATAGAGGCGGTATCATCCGTGGGGTTGAAAAAAAAAGTGAGGGTGCTCATTGGAAAATGATGCTAAGAGACAGGTTATTAGAAGTGGACTGTCAAGAGTGCCAATCCAAAATAGAGGCTAGAAAATATCACAGAGGCTACAGTCAGTTGGCTACAATCATCACAAAGTACCCAGATAACCAGGAAGACGGCCGTGCGTCTTCCTGGTTATTTGAGTATAAATAAAGGGTGTTCAAATAACCAGTGATTTGAATTAGTTTCCTATATCGCCCACCCTTTTTAAAGCGCGTCCATTTTATTTTTCCAACATTCGCCCACAAGTAACAGCTTGGCTACCAAGAGAGTGCAAAAGAAGTGTTGGCAGACCTCAAAAAAAAAAAGAATGATGACATCCAGAAGATTGCTGGGAAAAACTGGATGTGGGCTGCTATGGATAGGCAGAAATGGAAAAATATGGAAGGGCCTACATTCAGGAGTGGATGAGAACAGGCTGATAAGAAGAAGAAGAAGTAAATGGTCGGAGGACCAGTCGGTGTTGGCGAGATTTAGGTGTGTAATGAAGAGTGTGGCAGGCGACATTGGATGAATGAAGGAAGTAGAAGGTGTATTGTGTGTGGAATGAAGGAGGATATGTGGAGCCATTGGTTGGAGGAATGCACGATGGCGGAGTGGAATGAACAGGAGAGAAGGTGAGGGAAGGATTGGAGTGAGGTTTTTTTCAGTATTGCGGTTTGTGTTGTAAAGTTTATTGAATAGGATTTGAGGAGTAGGTATAGGTATATGAGCGAGGTACAAGTGTTTATGTATATGTTTATAGGGTGGTAAAATTATTATTTTTTAATTATGCCAATAAAGGATATGTGTAGTAAAAAACAATTTAAATTAAAATTCTGATTTTTCGCTCTATATTAAATTCAGATTCAAATCAAATTTAAAGAAATTTCTAAATTGCAGATTTCGGCGACTCTGGCTCTTGATATGCAACACATAGTAACGTCAAAATTCGCAATTTTTCACAAATTTCTACAAGAAAACGAACATTTTTTACTTTTCTTTTTGCAGATTCTTAAAGTTCAGAGAATTTTACATCAGTTCCACTTGCTTTACATTTGATTTCCAAAAATTATTTTGTAAAAAGCAATATTTACGAGTTTTTTTTAAGAATAATGAAAACTTTTAAATTGAATTTAGATTCCTACGTTACCACTCGCGTCGACTTAGGACAGTGTTTCCCAAACTTTCCACCCATGTGTACCCTTTGAAACATTTTTGATCCCTTCGTACCCCTAAGGGTACTAGAAAATAGTAGAAAAGTTTTGAGATATGCTATCAAAACGGAAACTGTACTGATATTGTTCAATTATTATCGTAAATAATATAGTAATCGTAAGTAAAGTAATAGTAATACAGTAAATCCGAAGAATGGGGAATAAAAGTTAAGAATAAAAGATGATATCTCTCAGGCATCCTGAGATTGTTGCGGCTTTGTTGACCTGTGATTTTATGTCGTGGATTTGGAACGTGTATCGATAATGTTATACTGAATCCCAAACTTAAATACTATATCGACACCTTCAATTACCTAATTTCTTACCACTTCGCCCAGGTTCTAAACTTGCAAACCAGAAAGAATGAACCGACAGTTCGTAAAAGAATAAGTGACTTTAATGAGGAGAATAGAAGCCACGACCGTGAGCTAATGGAGAAGGTATCATGGAATGAACTATATGATATTGACGACGATCCTAATAATAATTGTCCAGAACAAATTAAGCATAATGCAAATATAGCAATGTCCTCCATGATATCTTGGTTCATCGAAAGTGGATTAATTCTAAACAAAGAAAAAACAAAGTCTATAATCTTTCAAACAAAAAGATGCACATCCATCTATCCAGAAGAAATTGCAATTGATAATGAAACCATTCTCATGCAAAAATCAGTGAGCTTTTAGATCTCCATATCGATAATACTTTAATAATGCAGTCTACGCTGTACGAATTCTCAGTCGATATGTAGATCCACAAGTCTTAATACTGGTATATTATGCAAATTTTAACTCACAATTAAGATTTGATATTTTGGGGGGAATGGCATGTATATCAATTGAATATTTAGAGTGCAAAAAGCAAGTGATACGCATACTGTTTACTAAAGTCTATAGAATCCTGTAGAGCAGTGTTTCCCAAACTTTCCACCCATGTGTACCCCTTTTGAAACATTTTTGATCCCTTCGTATATAATATTCTTCTATTTTCTATATATATATATATATATATATATATATATATATATATATATATATATATATATATATATATATATATATATATGTGTATATATATAGTTTCTTACAGACAAAAAAGAAAAAAAAAAGAAAAATCTTCTCGTACCCCTTTCAAACCTTACAACCGTACACCACCTTGTGAAACACTGACTTAGGATGTATAGTAACAGAGTTATAGGCAAAAAAACTCTCACTTTTACCATTTGCCTGCCGAAGGAACAGCTATCTCAAAATTTATCGGCATTTTGGATTTAAATTCCAATACAACTAATGCAATCTAGTGTATTACTAATATTATTTGTAGCAATAAAACACTAAATTATGGGTTATTATGTTATTATTATCCGGTTTCGGTTGAACAAAAATGTAAATGTTAGTGGATATGAATGTTTATTCGAGTCGTAAATTATTTTCTTAGGATAATTGGGGATTGTTTAAATTATGGATCGATATCGATGTAGATATTGTGTCGTTGCTATAGACACAAATTACCAATTTAAATATAGACAAAGTCCATTTCAATATAGATTTTTTCGTTCGCAGTGCATTTGCAACGTATTCAGTGTATAATGGCAGAATAGGCTAATTTTAATTCCTCCGTCCTTGCAATCGTTTTAATCTTGCAGCTACGAGCACAGGAGAAAGACCTTGGCGCTATTTATTTCCTGCAAATTTAGAAAAATCGCCGATTGCTATAGAAAAACGTTTTATTATAAACGCATTTAACTTTTATCATCGAGCAACACAGTGACAAAATAACATTACTACGCAATCGTTTTTTACATTTTATAATCTTATCTCTTCCAGTGAAATGGAACAACTTAGATAAGATATCATATGCATATTTTTTTCTTTAAATAAATAATATTTTGATCCGATAATAATAAACAATATTCGATTTTATTGGTTAATACAAAAATATAATATTTTGTTTCTCTCGCTGTTAATTTTCTTATCGCCTCGTATTAAATAAACACAAACAAAATTTAATTAGCTTTCCTGTTTATTGTTAAGTGTACCGACTCCACTATATATTACTAAATTACGTGGATCACTTACTATTTATCCATAGTAACTAGTCGAGATCTCTTGGGAAGTAAAGCAATTCAAGGTTTATATCCTCCACCTAATATTTTAACTAGAAGTTTTACCAGATTAAATATAGATTGTACATAATAGGAATATAATACAATAAAAAGAGCATTACGTTTTATCCGATTAAATATAGATTTTCCATAATGAAATAATAATGAAACAAAACAAAAAAGGGCATAAAGATCAGCAGAGGCGGGTTAAAAAGCAGTTGCGTAGCAGGGGCGTATTAGGGTCGGTAGTTGTTTATTGGATCCGGATAAATTATCACAATTCCCGCATAAACAATGTATGGCCTACAAATTATCGATAGCGTGTTTTGCCGTTTAAAAGCAATGAGATGCGGTCAAGTCATAAAAAATTTGTAACCCTCAGCTATGATTAGTATATTTTTGAATTTCTATGAACTATGAGGGATTAGTACGAAGAAAACATCCTAACAAAATCATTTATAGGCTATAAATTGTATATGCAACAAATTGACACGGTGGTAAACTGTTAGTAATTATAAACTTATTAAAAGCGAAATATAGCATGAATAAGTAAATACAATATAATCTCGGAAATTCGGGCGTTGGTTAATCGGACGACACGTTCAGTAATCCGGCGGTCTGGTTACTGCTCGCGCTCTTCCCTCCCACCATCCTTTCTTATAATGCGGCGCTTGTCTAGTCCCATATCTGTCGGATTATCGAGATTATGCTGGATACTAAATCTGTACGTAGCTCTATAATATTAAGTCTTATTAAGACTACGAAACAAATATCATGTCAACAACTACTTCACTTGCCAATACCATGCACGATATTGAATTATATAACAGATATTTGTTTGTTTTTACTAGCCCCAATCCACTTTCGTGGCACTAAACGAGCACTAGATAAATAACTTTGTTTTTAAGATCATATCTTTCTATTTAACTTATGTGAATAGTGATCTGCAGACGTGTTTCGAGATTTATCTCTCATCAATGCAGCTTTGCTGCTTTGCAGCTACGAACAGGTTGAATTTATATATTCATGCTATATTTCGCTTTTTATAAGTTTATATGATTATCTATAATTAGTATGGTTGCACCAATAGTAAACTATCGTTTAAATGAATATCCAGCTAAGTTCATTTTTTTTCCACAAACGTCAAATCAAAACCTAACCTCGTCAGTCATTCACGTGTAGGGATAGGGAGTACCCGGTCTTTTTCGGCGAGTCCGAGTCGAGTCCGAGTTCGATTTTTCGGGTCCGGGTCCGGGTCTAATCTGTCTCGCAATTTATACAAAAACACGAAAGGATTTTTCATGTTCATGCATATGGCAAAGCAAGCGATACTGTACGAACTTGCCGATTAAATTAAGTGGGATTCAGATAAATAAGGGATTTGGAGAATGTTATGGTAAATAGGTAACTGAAACAAAACTCCACAAGAGGCTAAGAGCGTAAGGCAAATGGATGAATTTCCTTCTAAATTGTCTAAAGTTAATTCAACTTGTCCATATTCTTCGACATCATAGACGCTCTCGTCAGAATAATTTTATCTTGATCGTCATCAACACCATCTAGACCATGGTCATCTTCATCTTGCAAGCCGGTAATATTTTTCTTTTTATATACTACATCACAAACAGTAACAGATAGTGTGATTCAAACAGAAATTATAAAGACTAGAAGATTCTCGTCCAAATTTCATCATTACACTTGCACCGTCGCCGGTTGAACCAACTATGTTTTGTTAAATTTTATATTAATGTGTTTAAGTGTTCTACTTTTTCGACTAATTGTATAGCAGTACATGAGTTAAAAAATCTCAATAAACCCAGATTATACACTTCAGAGTCAATTCCATGCAAATTGATATTTAGATATGTTCGAATTTTCATACTCTTCCATTCATCAAGTGTAATGCTAAATCGTCGATATTCTTTACGACGCGGTGTACTAGACAATGCCAGACATTTAAGACCCGAGACTCGTCGATCTTAGATCGGGTATCGGGTACCGGGTAATTACCATTGGACTCGTCGAGTCCGGCTCCGGGTACTCGGACCCGAAAAACCGTATGCACGAGGCGTTCAAGTAATTGTATTCCAATTTATAATTCAAAACAGCAAAGTTGCACTGATGACAGATAAATCTCGAAACGCGTCTGTCGATTGCTATTCACTTAAGTTAAATAGAAAGAAAGATATGATCTTAAAAACAATTTTATTTATATAATACTCGTTTAGTGCCACGAAAGTGTCCGGGGGCTTAGTAATAACCTACAAATATATGTTTATCATCATCAGTGTTGCTACAGCCCTACAGGGCCTCAACTTTCTCCAGTCTCGTCCGCCATCCTTTCCGTTCTCTCGCCTTCTAGTCAGCTGCACCAATTTTTCTGGCATCCTCAGAAACGCCGTATTTCTATCTCAGCTCTCGGTCGCATTGTATGCTTTCTCCGCTGCTTTCAGCGATAGGTTTTTGTCAATAATAACGCCTAGATAACTTTACTGCTTCTCTTCGGTGTTATTATGGCATCTTTAATATTTAGGGTTATCTCATTTTGCCGTCTCCTGCCCGCGAGTTCAACAGCCTCGGTCCTCTCTGGGGCTAACTTTAGCTCCTTTTTCTCTAGCCACTTGTCCACCAGACTCATTGCCTCATTGGCCTTGTCCGATTCTCTGTTTTTACACAGATTGCGATTGCCAAGTCGTCCGCAAAACCGACTATCTCAGTTCCTTTTGGCAATCTTAATCTGAGCACTCCGTCGTACAGTATGTTTCACAGAGTTGGGCCCAATACTGAGCCCTGTGGAACAACACTGCTGATTACGAGCTCCGCTGTTTTATTTTCTGCTTGTATCGCTATTTTTGTCTTGTCTAGGTAGCTTCTGATTATGCGGAGTAGGTATGGGGAGAGTCCTAATTTTGTCGCCTCGTCCATGATATGTTGCTGAATTAAACTCATTTCTTACGTCGAGCGTTATGAGTATGCAGATCTGTCTTGTCCCCCGCGTTACTGTTTTAGCTGCCCTCGCCGCTTCCACCACCTTTCCGATTGCGTCTATCGTTGACCTTTCTGGCCTGAATCCCAACTGTCTCTCTAACATGTTTGTTTCCGCCCTTATTCTTCCTACCCTCAGTTGCTCCAGCAGTTTGCCTGCCACATTCACATGGCACTGGAGTCTGTATCCGGCGGCTTCATTTGGGTTATTTAAGTGTTTCTTGAGTAAGACTAGTTTTGCAAGTTTCCATATTTCTGGAAAGTGTCCAAGTTTGAGGCATCTATTCATAACCGCGAGTATACGTGGTCTGTTAGAAAAGTATCCGACTTAATTTTTTATTTTGAAAATCTGGTGGATTTGAATCAAGCGCGCTTGCATGAGTCGACCTTGAACCTCCGTGGGCATGCGTTAATTTTTTTCCGCCTGTAGATAGCGTCAGTTGCTGTCGAGCAGTGTTCGAGTGACGTAGTGTGTAGTCTCCCTCTACCTCTACTGCCGGTTGGTAAGGTCTCAAAGTTTCTTCGCCTTGGCACGTTGTTTTTATAGCGTGCTACATGTCCTGCCCATCTTAAACTGCCAATATTGATTGTTGTTATTATGTCCCTGTTTCCTGACCCTCTGTATATGTTATAAAACTCTAAATTATATCTTCTTGTCCAGACCTTGTCCTCTTGGACGGCACCATAAATCTTTCTTAGAATTTTTCGTTCAAATGTTGATAGTAACGTCTCAGCTGCTTTTGTTAGGGTCCAGGTTTCCGAGCCATAGATTAAAACTGGTACAATTAGCATCCTGTAGATTCTGATCTTTGTGCTTCTCTTTAGGCTCGATTTACGTAAGTATTTTGACAGCCCAAAATAACAACGATTGGCAAGCATTATGCGCCTTTTTATTTATTTGCTGACATCATTACTCGGGCTTATCAAGGCTCCTAGATATACGAACTCATCCACTGCTTCGATGTTATATTCTCCAATTGTGATATTTTGACCCGCGTCCTCGCCCTGTGTTATTTTGTGGCAGCCATAAGCTTTGTCTTATTTGCATTTATTTGTAGTCCCATATTTTTTGCGGCATTCTCAAAATTTACAAAGACTTCTTTTGCTTTTCGAAGAGTTCTCTAGGTCAGGTCCATGTCGTCTGCGTATGTCTGCGCCTGTGATGACTTATTAAAGATAGTACCTCTAGTATCCAGTTCCGCAACTAGAACTACTTTTTCTAGTGCAATGTTAAACAGGAGACACGCCAACGCATCACCCTGCCTCACGCCTACAGTTGTTTCGAAACCATCTTTTCATTGACTTTAAGGCAGCTTATGATAGCGTTCTAAGACCAAAGTTATACCAAGCTATGAATGAGCTACACATTCCTTAATTGATGTGACAAAAACCACAATGTCAAAAGTTGTGTGCCACGTAAAAATACAGAATGAAACCTCAAATTCGGTTTCATTCTGTATTTTTACGTGGCACACAACTTTTTACATTGTGGTTTTTCATAGCTTGGTATAACTTTGGTCTTAGAACGCTATCATATGCTGCCTTAAAGTCAATGAAAAGATGGAACGTGTCGATATTGTATTCGTAGCACTTCTCTAGTTCGAAAATCTGGTCTGTTGCCGATTGTTGTATAATTCAATATCCTGCTTTCTATTAGCAAGGGAGGTAGTTGTTTCAACGTGGGATTTGTTTTGTAGTCTTAATAAGACTTATTATTATAGAGCTACGAACAGGTTGAATATATTTATATATTCGGGCTATATTTCGGTTTTAATAAGTTTATATGATTATTTATAATTGGTATGGTTTCACCAATAGTATATTAGTAATTATTTTCTGGTGGTAAATTGCGGGCCATAAAGTTTCCTAGACTCGGTAGCCCATAAATATCAAGCCTCAAACATATTTCTGATGTGATACACTTAGAGAAGTGTGTCCGTCAAAATCAAATTAAAACTAACATTTAGAATATAGACTTTGTGTAATAATTTTGACATAACACTACATTATATTATGCAATTTTATTGAAATATCTGTGAGTCAAATTTAATTCCTTTTTATATAAGAGATGATGGAGAGCAGTAAAATATATTCATATAACATTTTTATGTTTCCACTTCCTTAAAATGTTTTATTTAATGCTTCAACATTCGTATCCGGGATCTTTATGTCCAATAAAAATATTAATATTCAGCTTTAATCTGTGGATGAAACATTTTATAAGAGCACAAACACATTGCATAAGAAATAGATAGAAACGTGTTAAAATTTTGTAAACTGCAGTAAAACTAAATCATATCTCAGTTCATTATATCTCCAGATTAATACCGAGCGATATGTATGCAAGGGATGGTAGTTGAAAATTAAATGAGCTTAGCTTCGTTCAATCGAGAACTAATTCTTATAAAGTACAACTTCTATTCATACATCATCGTCTTCCTAGCATTAGTCCCGCTTTATTGCAGGGTTTGCTTTTCTGCACTTTTTCTTCCATACTGATCGATCTTGACTCGAGTCGCCTCTAGTTCATGAAGAGTGATTGCTACGCGGTACACGTTCATACCAACGTAGATGGCTCTCCCTCATTTTTAAAGAGATTGGAGCCACACCAAATGTAGCTCGAACATTATCATTCCTGATGCGGTCCAGTCTAGTAAGTCTCTGTGTCCAGCGAATCATCTTCATATCCATGACATGTAGTTGTTGTTCATCTCTCTTCATTACTGGCCAGCATTCAGTACCATACAGTGCTACTGGTCGAACGATGGTTCTGTAAATTTTTGATTTCAGATATAGTGGCACATTCTGGTCAAAAAGTACTCCAGAGACTTGGCCATTTTCAGCCATGCAGCGTTGACTCTGTTTCGGACACATGGGAGTGTTTTTTTTGTGTGTGGGTCGTTTGGCTGCAAAGCCTTTCTGCACTGCGACCAACTTGATCTATTGTGCTTATGGGAGTGTTGGACCATCTGAACAAATTAGCGTTCCCAAGTATTTGAATACAGATGATTTTCGGAGTTCAGTGCCATCAACAACTTCTATTCATACATAAAAGATGCAAATATGTGTACACCACAAGGATCTATTTTAGGACCACTATATTATGAAGGCACTGGATTCGTACTATATCAAAAGTAATTCATCCTTTATATTGAAATATGAAGGATGTAAATATAGGTATACCACAAGGTTTTATCTTAGGAGCATTATTTTTTCATGATCTATCTTTCTTAGACACTAATACCATCATATTCATGTTATATCAAGAAAAATTCATCCTTTATATTCAAATATGAAGGATATAAATATGGGTATACCACAAGGATTCACAAACGCTAAGACCATCACATGCATGGTATATCAAGAGCCATTCATCCTTTATATTCAGATATATAGAATGTAAATATGGGTATACCACAGAGATCTTACTTAGGACCATTATTAATGATCTTCTATCTCTTATAGGCGCTAAGACTATCATATTCGCGCTGTATCATGAGTAATTCATTCTTTATTTTCTAATATGAAGGATGTATATATGGCTATAGATAGATTGTAGATTTGGTGGTGCCTTGTACTGCGACCTTCATAGATCTATTGTACTCCACCCTCTTCCTCTAAACGTTGGTATACTTGCTCATTTAGAGCGCCTTCTCTAGTCCTGATTCCTTTAGGAATTTCAGGATTTGGGTGGGATTGAGAAACTGCAACTCCTCTACGTTCAAGCAGTTGGCCTCATGGTACATTTTCTCTTGCGGAGCAGTGCTCCGCAGACTTTGAGCAGGTATGGGGTTTCCTCTGCTGACCCACAGAATCTTCATCTGTCATCGTCCTCTAGACCTAGGGCCTTGTGGTGTTTTCTAAGTCTGCAGTGTCCCGTTGGGACTCCTGTCAGAATTCTAAGCTTATTCCTGTTTAGTTTCAGGCAAGCTATTATTCGTTTCTGGTTAAAAGATCCCAGCATTACTTTGGATTGTCTGAGCCCCGGAAGTTCTTTCCAGGTTTTCACCCATTGTTCTCTTATTTCTTCATCTAAACTTTTTTATTGATGCACCCATTGCTGCTGTCGGGCATGACCCCATCTCCCCCGCAATGCAGACACACGCCAGTATTTGAATCTTCCCCACGCAACTGCCCCGTAAGTGATCGCAGGTCTCACTATCATGGTGTCTATCATCCATCGCAACATTGTGGGGTTTCAACCCTACGTTTTCTCTGCCAGATTCCTGCACACCATTAGAGCGTGTTTGGATTTTCCTTTCGCTTCTTCAGCGTACCTATTCCATAGGAGTTTGCTATCTAGTGTTATACCCAGTTACCTTAGCTCCTATTTGTATTCTACTGCCCTCCCATTTAACAATATGGGCTGTATGCAGTTTAGTCTACTCTTTCTAATAAATGATATCTTTGTAATTTTTTAATAATCTTTATAATGGATCTTTGTGGTATACCCATATATTCTCAATCGAGCAAAACCACGGTTGAGAATATATGGGTATTCCACAAAGATCTCTTTTAGGACCATTATTATTTGTTAATGACCTATCATTTATAGAGGCTAAGACCATTATATTCGTGTTATATCAAGAGAAATTTATCCTTTGTATTCAAATATGAAGGATGTAAATATGGGTATACCACAAGGATACACAAACGCTAACACTATCATATTCCTCTTATATCGAGAGCCATGCATCCTTTTTAAGTGTATAAAAATAATGTAAATATGGGTATACTACTAAGATCTATTTTAGGACCTTTATTATTTATTAACGATCATTCATAGATGCTAAGACCATCATATTTGTGTTATATCAAGAGAAATTCATCCTTTTTATTAAAATATGAAGGATGTAAATATGGGTATACCATATTTACATCCTTTATATTTTAATAAAAAAAGGATGCATTTTGTAGCCTATTTGTATTTTCCTTCATGTGCAGACTAGCGCATGAAGCCCAGCATTCCGTCCAAAAGGACACTATGCTGATTGTAATGCTATCAGTTTTACTTTTATATTTTTATCTACTTTCTCGAGATCTCTGGACCTGAGTTATTGAATTCTAAATTGTTCATCATGATCCAGACTAAATAATTGTTTGGCGTGTTTATCTAAGATAAGCCACCACTCTCTGGATTTTGGTACTGTTAATATATCATCTTCATCCTTAGGCCAGGTAAGTTCATGCATCCGCATATCTGTCTCCAAAGATCATCTCAATATTTCGGTATCTGTGCAATAAAATAGTACGTGTGCTGCGGTGTCATTTTGGCCACACTCACAGAGGGGACTTTCTCTTTTACCAAATTTGTGGAGGTATGCTTTGAAATTACCATGGCCTGTTATTAGCTGGATTGCGTGGTGGGACAGACTGATGTTGAAACCCCTCCAGGTCTTAATGGACGGTATAAACGGCTTGGTCGACAAGCCTGTTGTAGCCACATCCCATCTGTCCTGCCAGAGCTTCTCGAAATGCCCTTTGGAGCTCTATGTGGTATATCGGTATACCACAAGGATTCATAAACGCTACCATCATATTAGTGTTATATTGATACTACTAACAAGGGGGCCCTGTCAACTCGTCATCACCGATTTGGCCCAAATTTACAGTATATGTAGGGCTTGACTATAAATGAAAGTGACATAAGCGGGAGGGCCAGATGGCCATTTTTACGCCGACCGGTAAGTTACCGACAACTCATAAGCCCGCTCTGTTAGCATAAATTTCAATGGCCGGTCAGCGCAGCGGTAAGAGCTCGGTTTCATAGTACAAGATTCCCCGTGGGGACGCTTTTTTTACTAATAAAATAATTAAATTGACAAATTAATAATTACAATTAAAAAGTTAAACAATAACAAATAATAATAATAATAAAAGTCATTTTAAAAATTGTAAATAATAAAAAAAAGCGTCCCCACGGGGAATGGAACCACCTATCCTCGCACTATGAACCCGAGCTCTTACCGCTGCGCTGACCGGCCATTGAAATTTATGCTAACAGAGCGGGCTTATGAGTTGTCGGTAACTTACCGGTCGGCGTAAAAATGGCCATATGGTCCTCCCGCTTATGCCACTTTCATTTATAGTCAAGCCCTACATATACTGTAAATACATGTAAATACATGCCCTACATGTACTGTAAATTTGAGCCAAATCGGTGATGACGAGTTAACAGGGCCCCCTCGTAAGATCTATCTTAGGACCATTATTAATTATTAATGATCTTCAATCTTTCATAGACGCTAAGACTACTGTGATATAAGTAATGACCTAACAAGAAATAATATTAACCAAGTAGCTAAAATATTAGTTTTTGAATTTAAGAAAATACAATAGACCTTTTTGCGGTTAGTTAAGCGCATGCTCGTCCGAATTCTTTAAAAGGTGGGAATATGAAAGTTTCGGGCACATTTTGTTATTTTCACAGGTTATACGTCAAAAAGTGCCCGACAAACATAGCGGAAATTGACGTATGCACACAAAAAAATTTCAACTATGAAAAGGTCTATTATCATTGGTTCGATATGTATATAGAACGAATTTAACTAATGAAACAGTTTTATAGAATAAACTGCATGCACTTTTAACCAGGATTGTTATAAGAGACAAGCATTTGATTATTACTGTTACTTTAATCTAAACATATTAAAACGATAAAAGAATACTAGACAATTAAACACATTTGAGTAGTTTAATATTTGTTGAACAATAAAGGAAGTTACCCATCCAGGCAATAATACGTGCATTGATAATATTGCCGTGCACACGAACATGACTTACACAACCAAAGTCCTAAATTACAACATTTCCCACCATTTCCCGCTACGTATCATTTTTAAATTCGAAAAGATAAAATCCACGTTCAAGCAAATCAGAATTTTTAAAGAAAAAACATGAAGGTATTTAAAGAAAAACTATTTGTAGAAACACGAGAGGGAGTTTATAGTAATCCTAATACTGATTAAAAAAGGAAATAAAAATGACTTAAACAACTATAAGCCAGTCAGTTTACTATCGCCGTTTGCGAAAATTTTAGAGAAGTTGATTTGTAGATGATTAGTATCTCTCTAAATTAAACACTACCTCATAAGTCAGCATCGACACGGCTTCATTAAACTATGGAATATCGAGACCGCATGCTTCCACTTTGTGAAGGAAATAATGAAACAATTAGAATTACGCACAATCCCATGCGGCATACTCCTAGATTTATCAAAGGCTTATGATAAAATCGACCACTTTAATTTATTAAGGAAGCTTTGCAGATATGGGTTTAGAGGAGTAACGTCTGACGTGCTTGCATATCACCTAAATAACCGAGTGAGTACAAATTACGGAAACATCTACCCCAGAAGGCAAGATCAAATCTATGCCAAATATCATCAATATGGGGATTCTAGAGGGTAGTACGTTAAGTCCCCTACTCTTTACGCTATACATAAATGACCTGTCCGAATTAGATTTAATTAACACAGGTAGTAAGATACTAAACTATGCCGATGATACGAGTATAATAATAGGGAACAGGTCATTAGTTGATATTAGATAATAAAAGTGAACTTCAAAACTGCAATGGCAACAACGACCCCCAGGTTTAATATCAACAGATTGGTTCTAAATAAAGAGAAAGTAAATGTGATTTATTTCAAAACAATAAGAGACAGGAGAGGATAGAATAAAGAACTAGAAATTGACGGTAATGTAATAAAAGTTCAAACTAACGTAAGGCTACAGGGAATCTCTACTAGTCAGAACAAATAATAAAACTTTCGAAACAGCTTAACATTGCGGTTTATGCTTTTCGAATATTGAAAAGGTACTTAAATAGGGATACGTTAAAAATGGTGTACTTCGCGAATCTCCACAGCCATCTTAGATTCGGAATAACGTTTTCGGGCAGCGGAGCATTAATAACGGATATTTTAAAATGTCGAAAAGATGCAATAGGGGCTATGTACGACTTGAACTTTAGAGAATCGTGTAGAGCTAAATTCAAGGGAACCAACATCCTAACCTCCGTGGGTACATATTTATACGAAACAATATTATTTTTATTAAAATAAATCCCTATTTGATCAATACACTATAAACAACATGAATACAAGAGGAAACAAACTAAACTATAGCGTTCCAATCCATAAACTCACTGTGATAAAGTAAATATCACCATATAGTAACATTGATCTATATAATAGACTGCCAATAAATATAAAAGTTATAATGAACGTAAAATATTTTAAGAAACCTTGCAAGAATACTACATAGTAGTAAAATCTCACCTGGGTTAAAGGCTGACTTAACAAATTTGATTTAGCATATAAAATGATTATCGTTATGTTTTTTATGATATAAGAGGTTGTAATTTTAAGCTTATTTAGCGGAATAAATTATTTGATTTGACTATCATATTCCTGCTATATCAAGAGTAATTCATCCTTTATATTCAAATATGAAGTTATTTATAAATTGTTGAGTTTGAAGATTTTGATATTATTAAATAGTAACTTTTGTATATTTTCTTCAAAGATTATAATTTCTAAGAAATCATTGTATACCTACATATCGTCAACAAAGTTGACATCATTAGTATAACTAATCTTTCTATAAAAAACATTTCTTAAAAACAACTACTACACTGGCAAAAACCACGACTGACATTGAATTTCATTAAGAAACATTGAATTGAAAAATTCACTATATTTTTACCATACTTATAACATAACAATGGTAACTGTTACACACTGTGACATAAGTGTGATAAAAACATAGTGAATTTTAGAACTCAATGTAAGTATGAATTACCACGTAATAACAGTCGCAACCATCCTATTCATAGATTAAGAAAGTTTGTGGGTTCTATATAACCCTGTAATTTTCCCAAAAAAATAATAACATCCTGAACAAATATGAAGGATGTTCATATGAGTATACCACAAGGATCTATCTTAGGACCAATATTATTTGTTAATTATCTATAGTTCATACACTGTGTATCATATTCGTGTTATATCAAGAAAAAAACATTCTTTATATTCAAATACCAAGGATGCAAATGGTATGAAAATATATTGAACATAACATAAAAAAACATTACACTTAACATAAACTTGAACATAAAAAATCACAAACGGAACAAAGCTTGAATATATAAATCAATACTCAACCTTTCCGGAGCTCTATAATAATAATGAGTCGTTTTAAGACTACCAAAAACAAATCTCGTATGAAATTTGTCAGTTATTCTATAGCTTTCAGTCAACCTCCGTGGCATTCAACAAAAACCATAAAAAATTTAACATTTTTTTGTAACGATCATGTCTTTCCGATACCTTGAGTGGATAGCCATATGTGGACGCGTTTCGAGATTTACCTGCTAAGTCCATGTTTCTCACAAAATGTCAAAATTAAAAACATCTAACCCTAATCATCACATGGGTTTTCAAGTGAGTGGTTTACAAATTGTTCATGGAAACAAAGCTGTGCTGGGGAGAGATAAATCTCGAAACGCGTCCACAGAAGGCTATCCACTTAAGGTATCGGAAAGACATGATCTAGAAAACAATGATGAAATTTTTATGGTTTTTGTTGACTGCCACGAAGGCGGACTGAAAGCTATAGAATAACTGACAAATTTCAGACAAGATTTGTTTTTGGTAGTCCTAAAAAGACTCATTAGTATTATGGAGCTCCGGAAAGGTTGAGTATATTTATATATTCAAACTTTGTTCCGTCTTTATTAAGTTTATCTGATTATCTATAATGTTGTATGTAAAAATTATATTGCAACTTACAAATTGTGTAAACAACAACAAGAATAAAACTGATAATTGCAATTACATAAAATAAGCTGAAACTTTAGCTCGAAGTCGTTTATTAATTTTTTTCATTGCTTGGTATTTTACATTGTGACAAACGTAAACGTCTTAATGTGAGCGAATTGTTTGTGTTGGAAATGTAAATGTTTGAATGCTCGATAACGACTAGATAAGATGCACAACAGGATATTTATACGTTCGGCTAGGTTTTGTTTATAAACTGCTTGGTTGTAAACCGTGGGTTGGCGATAAATATGTTTATCAAACCGGAAAATGGGACAAGTAAACAAACGCTACATAGAATTACCAAAGTTTTAACAAACAAGGAAATGTTAAAAATTGTGGTCAAATTTGTAAATATATCGAGTTACCAACATTGACATCATTTTTTTTTTTTAAATTAAATTTTTTTTTTTTAAAGTTAGCGGAAGACGGTTTTGATTGACGGATTTCAATTTCTGTTTTATTTATTTAAATACAGATTTTAATTAATTCTTTTGGATTTATCGGCGTCAAAGTAAGTGTTTCGTGTCGAATTCCACGGATGGTTTAAATTCGTTGGAAAATATGAAACTTATAGCCCATTAGAGTCTTGTCAGATATTGTCTGGTCTTGCCTAGTCTTGTTTGGTCTGGTATTGTCTCGTCTAGTTTGGTCTTGTCTAGTCTTGTTTGGGCTTGTCTGGTCTTGTCTTGTCTTCTCTGGTCAGGTCTTGTCCGGTCTTGTCCAGCCTTGTCGGGACTTGACTGGTCTTGTCTTGTTTGGTCCTGTATGGTCTTATCTGGGCTTGTCAGGTCTTGCCTGGTCTTGTTTGGTCTTATCTGGTCTTGTCCGGTCATGTCCAATCTTGTCGGGTCTTGCCTGGCCTTGTTGGGGTTTGACTAGTATTGGATGGTCTTGTCTGCTCTTGCATGGTCTTGTCTGGTCTTGTTCTGTCTATTCTGATCTTCTCTGGTTTCATCTGGTCTGGTTTCGTCTGATCAGGCCTTGTCGAATGCTTTTCAGCCTTGTCGGGGCTTGACTAGTTTTGTCTGGTCTTGTATGGCCTTACCCAGTGCTTCCCAAAGTAGTGGGCCGGGGCCACCTAAGGAGCCGGGGCTTACCCGCAAGTCGGCCGCGAATATAAAACATAAATATATCTTCGTTAAATAAGTTTAAGTGTCAAATATGCACATTACAATTATAAACTCCGTTAAAATATTGAAATTACGACGAATATTATGATAGGAATAATGATGAGCTTAGGATATTTCTTCTAGAAAAAAAAAACAGATTTCCTCGCTACGCTCGTCGTTTTCTAAACTTGGACGTGTGCTGAAAAATCGCGCTTACTGAACTCGTCCTTTAATACACTATTTTCAATTTTGCGTCTGTAATGGACTCATAACAGCACTCATGTGCGTGCGGTTATGGCTCGCCGGGTGCTGTTATGAATTAATTTTTTCAAGGTTGGCACTGAAATTCAGAGCTGTTAGTGTCAAATTTTCGGCGAGATAGTTTTGAGGTTATGTGATGTATGGAAATCGCGAAATGCCAATTATCGGTAACACTGATAATTGACATTTCGCGATTTCCATACATCACATAAAAAACCACTATATAATTTTCTAAAGTAGAGCAATATACATATCTAGGGCATACAATTAAAATTGGCTAAGAAAATCAAACTGCCGAAATCAAACGCAGAATCCAACTGGCATGGGCCGCCTTTGGAAAGCTCAGCCATATACTAAAAAAAACAAGACGTCGCAATTTACCTGAAACGTAAAGTTTACAACAGCTGCATCCTCCCCGTTGCCACATATGGCCTGGAAACGATGGCTATCACTAAAAAATCAGTAGCAAAGCTTAGAGTGACTCAAAAAGCAATGAAACGTGCGATGCTGAGAATCACTCTAAGAGACAAAATGCGCAACACAGATATCCGGACAAAAACAAAACTAATAGATGTCATGGAGAGAACAGCGGATCTCAAATGGCAATGGGCAGGACACGTGGCCAGAAAGAATACAGAGAATGGAGCCACAAGATTACCTTCTGGAGACCCCGGGAAACAAAATGAAGCACGGGAAGACCCCAAACGAGATGGATCGATGACATAAAGACGATAGCAGGAAAACAGTGGATGAGAACAGCAAATGACAAAGAAGCATGGAAAAAAAAATTAAGAAGCCTATATCCAACAATGGAAGTATGAAGGCTAAGAAAAACAGATAAAATTTTTTAAATATGTAGGTATGGACGGATTTTTTTATTTAGAAATGGCGTAAAATGGCATAGAAGGACGCAAAATACAAAAAATACTATAAAAAAACTCGTTCGTAAGACGATTTTGAGCACTTGTCCATTAGAAAACTCCTCGCTACGCTCGTAGCGAAAATTTGACACTGACAGCTCTGAATTTCAGTGCCAACCTTGAAAAAAATAATGAATAACAGCACTCGGCGATCCATCACCGCATGCATATGGGTGCTGTTATGAGTCCATTATAGGCGCAAAACAAAAAAATCATTTAACAGAATCAATTTGAACTTCTTTGAAAAGTAGTATACATATATATGTATACACAAAACATTTTTTTTACGTGACCCAACTCTAAAAAAAAATGGGTTGCAGGGGAGCCCCGACATTAAAAAGTTTGCGAAGCAGTGGTCTTACCTATACTGGTTTTGTTAGGTTTTGTCTGGTCTTGTCCGGTCTTTTCCAATTTTGTTAGGTCTTGTCCGACCTTTTTGAGGTTTGACTAGTGTTGTCTGGTCTTGTCTGGTCATGTGTGATCTTGTCTGATCTTGACTGATCTTATCTGGTCTTGTCTAGTCTTCTGTATACTAATGTATTCATCTTATTGTCTAGTTTTCCTATTTGTCTTGTCTGTCCGGAACATAAAACAGTTAGGCGATTATAAAATATGAAGAAATAAATAAGGGAGGCGAGCTCTGAGAAGGATTCGCCTCGAAAGGAATTATTATAGAATAAAGAAAGGAAGAAGGAAAAAAACAAGATGAAATTCCCACCTGAATCTTGGGCCGAGGTCTAGCCCACAAAAATAGAATATAGAATAATATTTGTATTCAACATTAAAAAAAATATTGCAGGCTTTTAGCAAATAAATAGCCAAATGAGGCCAAAAACGCAAATTGAAGGAAATTAAGACAGCTGTAAATGACTATAAACATATCCATAACTCCCAAGGGAGTTATGAATATGTTTATACTTACCTACCTAAGGCATTATTACCCGTTAATTGTATTGCAAGAAATAAATATATAAATACAAATATACTTCATGCCTTTATATTACTCGCAAGAAAATTTATATTTGGAAAAATATTATATATCGCTGTAAGTGTGAATTGGTTATTCCCGTACGTGTTTTTGATTCTACAAACTTTTTTTAAAAGTTCCAGGTAATGCAATTTTCTTCTGAGCAAAAGATGCGAGTTTTGTAAATTTATCGGTTGGAAAATGTAAATGCAGTTAACTAAAAATCGCTTTGAGAACAGAGCTTTCTTGCAGTTTAGTTAGTTCCATTTGCAAATGGGAGCTGGATATGGAGCTGGTTCCATGTCGACTTCAAATGGGGATGAAAACTTTTAAAATTTTCTTCTTGCCAGCGATAATTTTGAAACTTTGTGTTAAATTCCTTATTTATAGATTTTAGTTCGTTCGCTAAAAGTTTCCATGATTTTTGTAATTTGCAAGAGTAGGAAAATGGTAGATATTTCCTATCCTTAGTTGATTCTCCCAGAACTGTAACTAGTTTTGCAATGACTTGATGTGTGCACAAAGATCATGAACTAGTTGTTCTTTAATTTGTAGCATATAATTTAATTTATTAATTGTAAGATAAGTTGTCACATAAAAATAAATGCAGGCTCATAGTGCCAATTTGCGTATTGACTTTTGTTAAGGTTTTCCTTTGGCTCCATAAAAACCGATACATTACCTGTTAAGTCATAAAATCGTTTCAGCATCTTTTCTTTGCATAGCACTCACAATAAAATGTAAAATCTTCATAATCAAACTGAGCAGCTTCCAGAAAATCTTGGAATAGACTGTGATTTATAGACTGTTGATGCTCTCGATTTGATGAAATTTATACGAGAAACTTCTTTGGTCATTACATGCATAAATTTGATTGATTTGCCACACAATTTTTTTATGTAGAAGACAGTGTAATACACACAAAACTTCAGTATCTTTGTTGCTACTAAATAGTACCAATTTGATTCTACTGATAACACCTAAATTTGACCCAACCATAGCTGGAGCACCATCGATAGAAATTCCACTTAGCTTCTCCCTAGTCTAGTACACAGTCAGTTTAGATTACTAAAAGTCTAGTCTACATGAAACCTTTAATACCATGTCTAGTTTAAAACACTCACACTATACCAGGGGTGACGTTACACATTATTTTGCATAAAGGTTTAGGTCTTAATCCTTTTAAAGTTCAGTTTACACAAGAACTCACGCCTACCGACCATCAACAATGTCGTGTCTTTGCTGATTGGGTACTTTAAATGAATCAAACTGTTCCGGAGTTTCATCGAAAAATCATCTTGTGTGATGAGGCCCATTTTCACCTCGGAGGCTACGTTCGGAAAACCCAAGAAATATTTTGTTGAAAAACCTCACTATCCTCAACGTGTGACTGTTTTGGATCTGGCGGGGTCATTGGATCTTACTTTTTTGAAAATGTTACCGTAATTAATGATTTTATATGGCCGGAATTGGAAGATATTGATGTAAACGACGTTTATTTCGAACAAGACGGGCGCTAATACGTGCCACACAAATAATAATACCATCGCTCTTTTGCGTAAAAAGTTTCCTGACCGTGTGATTTCTCGAAGAGGCGATCACAATTGGCCACCGAGATGTTGTGATTTAACACCTCTTAGACTTTTTTTGGGGGGCTACGTGAAGATAACATCCGATGATTTCGCTTAAAAATACTCGTATTTTTTTACATATCAAAATGAAACCTCTTATTGGAAGACCCTTTACGTAGATATTTTTGTAATTAAAGTAATTTATTAAATGGTCCGCGGGCCGCATAAAATGTCTAGTCTCTACATTTAGGGTATACTATTAAAAGTCGTCTAGATGAAAACTTGAAGACCGAATCTAGTTTACATAATTAGACTAGCTTATTGAAAGTCTAACCCGAATAGAACCTTGAAGATCAAGTCTATACACTAGAATAGATTATGAAAAATGTAGTCGATATGAAATATTGAAGGCGAAGTCTATAGTTCACAATCAGACTAGATTATTAGATATCTAGTATAGATAAAACCTTGAAGACCAAGTCTAGTCTACAGAATCGGATTAGATTATTCAAAGTCAAGTATAGTTGAACCATTGAAGACAAAGTTTTGTATAATCCCTCGGGCGAGATTATGGAAAATTTAATATAGAATAAACCTCGAGGGCGAAGTCTAGTCTAGACCAGTGGTGTGAAAACCGTGTGTCGCGACACCAAGAGGGGTCGTTAGAGATTTTCTTTGGGTCGAGCAAGGGTCGCGATAAAATTTTACACAAAATGTTGGGTCACAAATGAAAATAGTTTGCGTACCACTGCTCCTGAGGATAGATGGCTGGTTCGATGGTATTTTTTAACTGAACGATTTAGGAATCGTTCAGTACACGATGTCATAAGTTTTGAACGGCTTATCAAAGAAAGTTCCAGTTTTTACCAATCGATTCAGCATCCCAAAATTAGTCGGAAAGCAGATATCATTTTCCTAGGAGAATATGATAAACTAGAACTCTCTGTGATAAGCTGTTCAAAAGTTATATATTTATCATGTACTCATCGTACGGAAAATGCGAGAAAATGTATTTGCTTAAAATCGTTATCTATCAAGTGAATGGAAAATTTCAAAGTGTGTCTGAACGTGTTTGTCCTGTTGGTTGTAAATATATAAATTGCATTTTGCTACCCGCTTTAGTTCGCGAGATATGACTTGATAAAATTGGAAAAATCGAGCTAAATTTGGTCGCCCGAGAAGAGAACTGGGAAACTAATTAATATTTTGAAGGAAATCTAAGTGCAAATGACTTCCTGAAAACGTTGCTGCAATTTGTTTTTAATTATCTGCAACCATTTGTGAGATATAGACTTATGAAGTCGAAATTATGAAAAATTTTAATTCTGAATTTCGCAATTAAAAATTCAATTTTTCCAAACAATTTACACATCAATTTGCTCCTCTTGTCGTCTAGATTCAGTGTGCCGACAATTATTTCGCTGGGATTTGTAGTTTCAGAGAGGTGGCTAAAAATCCAAAAACACTTTTCTGATCAAACGATGGATTCTTTTGGCGTTTTTTCGGAACATTTTTAGGCCTTTTTCTCAGTTTATTCGACGGAACTGGAAGTGCTGAACACGAACACGATTTTCCAGTTTATTTGGTTCAAATGTACAAAATATCCAAGATATAGAATATTTTCCAATTTTCAACCATTTCCTCTAACTTTTTGCTAGTTTTTCCTACAGATTAATTTAACAGAATACCTTACGCATCTTTCGAGACTTAATTTATGGAAATCGGATGAATTTCAAAATGTGTTTGAAAGTGTCAGTTCCCTGGTTGTATAAACAAATTGCAATTTGTTAGACCTTTCCGTTCGCGAGATATGACTAAATATTGGCAAAATTGATCAAAATCTCGAGATATTTTGGTCGCCTGAGCTGGGAAAGTAAATAGTCTTTTAAAGAAAATCTAAGTGGATTCGTGGGGAAAGGCTTATAAAGTCGAAATTCTGGAGAATATGAATTCAGAATTTCGCAACATTGAATCTTTCACTGGGATTTGTAGTTTCTTCAGTGAGGTTTGTAAAAAACCGAATACGGTTCAGTAAACTAGTGAAATGCCTATATAATAGTATATTGCGCAATTAGAGTTATAAGAAGCAAATTACGTACGAGCGGAACATCTAATTCCGCGTAATTCAGCGTAATTCCGCGAGTACGTAATTGCCTTACAACTCGAATTATGTATTATACTTTATCTACGACCACACTAATTTGTTTCTGTTTAATAAGAAAAATATGTTTGAGGTAACACTTTCGACTTTATTTAACTTGATAGAAATGAAAAGAAATACATTTATAATGGTTACATACCATTTTATTTATTACTTATTTGTAGTTTTCGTTTGATTTAAACGTGAAAAAACGAAATGAATGACAGCTTCTATGTGAATGATGTGACGTTTAATGGTTGTTTGGAAATCACGGAGTACTATATTTAAAAATAGTATAAACGTGCGGCTCTCAACCAATCAACGAATCGTAAACCAAACAAGCAAGGGTGATTTTGAATTATTACATAACATTAATCGCGGATTGTTACATATGTGTGTGGTATGATGTATTTACATAGTCCACGAACTGTACAATAATGGGCATTTACAATTGTGGTCGTAGATAAACAAATTTAAAGCACGTCTACCTTCTATCCAGGGGTCGCAAAATGTTGGGTCGCAAATGAAAAAAGGTGCGCAAACCACTGGTTTAGACATTCAGACTAAATTGCTAAAAGTATACTCTGAATGAAACCGAGAAGACCAAGTCTACTCTATTCACTCACTAAGTCTAGTCAACACAATCAGACTAGATTATCAAAAGTCTAGTCTATACTCTGTCCGGCGAGAGAATGCAGCTTACTGCCCCGAGGTGTGAGGTTTTTTAAATACGGACAACTAAACACCGCGCACTCGAAATAAAGTGAGGGTATGCGCAGAACAATGCTAAACTAAACTAAAACTTTAGAGTAGACACCTTGAAGACTAAGTCTATTCTAAACAATCAGACTAGATTATTAAAAGTCGTGTAGTATAGATGCAACCTTAAAGAACAAGTTTGATCTACACACTCATATTAGATTATTAAGAGTCTAGTCTAGATGAAACCTTAAAAACCAAGTGTAGTCTACTCATCCACACTATATTATCAAAAGTCTAGTCTAGATGTGACCTTGGAGATCAAGTCTTGTTAACTCAAACAGACTAGATATTGGATAAAAATTATTAAAAGGCTAGTTTAGAGGAGGACCAAGTCTAGTGTAGGCAATCGGACTGAATTATTAAAGTTTAGTCTCAATGAAACCTAGAACACCAAGTCTAGTCTATACACAAGATTATAACAATTTAGTCTAGATGACACCTTGAAGACTAAGTCTAGTCTACTCAATCAGAGTAGATTATCAAAAGTCGTGTAGTATAGATGAAACCTTGAAGATCATGTCTAGTCTACATACTTTGATTAGATTATTAGGAGTCAAGCCTAGATGAAACCTAAAATACCAAGTGTAGTCTACTCATCAAGACTAGATTATCAAAAGTCTAGTCTAGATAAGACCTTACAGACCAAGTCTTGTCTAGATGTTGAATGAAAAATATTCCGATTTTACATTTTTTGAAGATTAGGCTTGTCGTACACTGGGTCCGCTCGTTTCCGCTCGGCTCAGCCTTTCAGCGCAGAAAAATATAAAACCCGTGTATTTAAATAGAAACGCACATACTGCGTCCGCTCAGCTCAGCTTGGCTCCGTTCTGCTCTTCTCCGCTCCTTATCCTCTGTTTGTGAAGAATACTAGGCCGGAGGTCGGATGTCGGCGGATGGTTCACGCAGCCGCAACACTAACGGTTTGATATAAACGCTAAGGCATTTATTCAACCAGGACAGCAGCACATATTTAACTCTCCCGGCGGAGAGGTGGGAGGCGATTAAGTGTGTGGAAAAGTGACGTAGCTGAGAGGAGCGGACCCGATCGAATCTGATGTGAGCTGAGAGGAGCGGATCCAGTGTGCGACAAGCCTTAGTGCAAAATATAAAATTATATCCAATGCAAAGATAACAATTTGGGTTCCCAAGGAGCGGCTTGAATATGATTTGAAAGAGGCCCGGATAAAATCAAACGGCCGCTTCCGGCTCGCGAGCCGCTCACTACATATCACAACTACATATCTTACTACATATCACAACTTTGCACAGAACAAGGACAATACTAACAAAATGGGGCTCTATTCCGTTGAAACGAAATGCATGTGCATGTGTAAACTGTGAGAGAAAATGAAAAGAAATCCAGCCAAAAACAACTTTTCAAAACTACTCTACACGTTAAAAAATCACTCATTTTTATTGACATATTTTTAGAGGAAATAAAAAGCCAAAAAGGTTAGCCACGCGGAACTAGACAATGTTAAGTTGACTGTAGAATCAAAAGACTAGATAGGATTTAAAATACATTACAATCATAACAAGATTATGGTTGAAAACTTGGCAGACGGGTGCAATCCCCGACAATCAATATTAGTTTTAAATTTTATTGTTCGTTTTATATCTAAACTATTTTTAAATAATAATAATAACTTATGCATATAGAAAATAACGTACTCGATATTACAGTAAGCGTTATTTGTTTGCCAAACAATGATCTTTGAACTTGGCTTTTCAATGTCAAGAGGGAAGTTTTCCCCGCATGAATATTAATGAATGCGTAATTTAAATATGAAAGTCTGCTGAAGTTATGAAAAAAAAAACGTTGGAGGTGTTCAAGCATGAAAACCCGATAACTATTCGAATAAATATATTGAATTTGTCTGGAGCTGGCCTGAAAAAGGGGGAAATTCAGGAAGAGTTAAGGGTTGTTTAAGACTTTTTCGGTTAACGCTGCCATCTATAAATGAAAGTTGCATGGGAGCGAAGAGCAATAAAAGTGCGTGCGAGAGAAGAGATCGTTTGGGAAAAGTTTAAGGTTTATTAGGATCCGTTTTCAGGAAAGCCGTGGCATCTTTCCTCAAGTGGATATTTAATACATTATTTACACAGAATATAATTTTACTGATGAGACTATATAAATCAGTTATGATCTAAGAAACTTGATAATATTGGACAGGATATACTAGAGATGATAATTAACTAAATAGATGTAAATATGACGTTATTGATTGGACTAAATATACCAATATAGATAAGGTTACATAGATGATAATCTTAAAAAGTTGTAAAAGACAGAGAATATTATATCATTAATATAAATACAATAGAGTTTATAACAGCTGTCCCAAAATGAGCTCACATTTTAAATTTGCTATCAATTACAGAGTAGACATTTTCGTTTCCAGTAAACTCTTAATTCAAAATAAAAACAAAATATGAGTGATAGCATGAAAAAGAAATAAGCAATAATTATTAATACTCTTGTTTTGTTATTATATACTTTATTTACTTCAAGAAGATTAATAATTATTATTATTACCAACTAGGCTTTTTATTATTAAAAATTAGCCATCATCAGGGTAAAACATGAAATTTGAAATATGAAAATAAATATAAAACTTTCAATTAGTTATATGTCGATCGTCTGGAAATTCAGTTGACGATCTTGACGATCGACATATTTATAACAAATTGAAAGTTTTATTTTTATTTTCATATATAAAAGTTCATGTTTTTGCCCTGATGATGGCTAATTTTTAATAATAAAAAGCCGAAACTAGTTGGTAATAATAATAATTATTACTCCTCATGAAGTAAATAAATCGTAATATCAAAACAAGAATATTAAAAACTTCAAGATGGTCAAATACACAAATAAATAACTATTCAATTTTAAAATGCGCAGCACATTGCCAAACCTTCACAACCCTTCTCTGCAATATATATTTAAACTGGCTGTCGGATAATTTTGTTAATTTTCCATTATTTAACCCTTTAGCTGGTAAATAATCACAACTGTGTCTGTGTAAACCCCAAAAAAGTACCGAATTAGATGAAATTTTTGGGATGTGTTGAGTGGATCCCTGGATGGTTTAAATTAGGGATGTATGGATACGCACTTTTGCCGATACGATACCGATTCCGATATTTATAAAAAAAATCCACGATACCGTGCAGGCTTCGAAAGGTCTAAAAAGTTGTAGGTTTAGGATAGAGAATATAGAAATAGACGACATTATTTACTCATGTAATATTTATTTAGGATGTTAACTAACAAAATTTAGAAAATTGTAATTTAACAAAATAGTTATTTTTTAGAAATATAATTACACAATAGTACATTTTGTAACTAGGGCGAAAGGTGGTCAATATTACTCGAGAGCGAAAATGTTCGCACGAATATAGTGAGGGCGCGCGCGCATTCGTTCGAGAGTGAAATTGACAATTTCGCCCGTGTATCAAACAACATTTTTAATCACTCATGCGAGGTGAGGTATCTTACAAGTTTGGAATCCAGGTGCCATGCACAAAAAATTGAATCAAAAATGAATAATTTTCTTTTTCAATTGCCTCCGGTGGTGTGGATTCGTCATAAGAAGTCCTCAGTCTATATTGATACCGGATATCACCATAGAATTTTCACTTACTTTAAAACGTTTTCTTTAATTTATATTTTTATTTTGTTATGAAAAAAAAATCACGTCACGTGATACGTGAAAAGTGACACTTCACGTCACTTTTTTAATACCGAGGCCTTCATTTTATTTTTATTTATTTGCTTATTTTAATGTAACCTAGCGATATTGAATATTTGCGTGCGTTATTCAAGTTATGTAAAATACAACTAATATTGACTAATATACTAATATTGACAATTTATCGCACTAAGAAACGTGCACCAAAGTAGTACTATTGTGCATGAGTGATAAAAAATATCAATTTAATAATAAAGTTTGAATAAGAAATTAATAAATAAAATTCAGCAAATACAACACCCTTAAATTATTAGGTTAGGTTAGGTGAAAGTCGATGGTTCGTAAGTGGGTTGCAGTCGTAAGGATGAGATTTGCCGCCGTGTCATTCAGATGCGCAGACCTCATTTGGAAATTGGAATATTTTTGCGCCATTTTTTCAAATTTGGATATATAACCTGTGATGTTTCTCCAGAAATGAAGAGGATTTGCTGCTCTTGATATATTGGGGGATTTCATATATCTAGTTCTCTCTAGTTCTCTTTTCGCCTCATCTTCTTCAACTTCTTCATAATATTTTCACAAAACGCTTCATATCCCATATCTTGTAGATATGACGCAGAACTTGTACTTGGTTGTAGCATTGCCGATTCCAAAATAGTTTGTAAATTCAATAACTCTGCAAGCAGTCTTTTTACCGTAATAATAGTAGATTGATTATGAAATTTTCTAAGTTTATAACGCGGATCTATTGTGGTGGTTCAATAATACGATTCTTCATTTTCCATATAAATCAAATCTTTCATGATAGCCAATATCATAGCAGCTGCCATAAGTTTCGATACATTCGCTCTTGCAAAAGACGGTCGGTCTTGTCGTGAAGTATGTGTCTTGATATTCTGTAGCACTCTTCGGAGACTGTTATTTAACGGAATAGCGTCGGATAATATAGCTGTGACTTTGCTGTTTGATTTTCTAACCTCTTCAAAATAACGTAAAATGTTCACCATCTCATGCAACATTATCCATTCTTCCGTTGTGAGTTCTACTTTGCACTTTATACTAGGCAAAGAAGCTTGCACTGGAACTCGTAAAACGCGGGGATTCCCCATGTGTAGATAAATTATTCTGCGATTACATGAACGAACTAAGCGCGGGGAAGGCACGTTTAGACGATGGATGGTTATAGCACGGAATTCAAAATGTATCGGTGTGTTGGCAAACTAAAATCGCCGATTCCGGTATATCGGAAAACGAACAATATCGCCGATATGTCGGCATCGATATCGTTATCACTATGATATGATAACTATCGTTATCCATTGGACACGGTGGTTCTGTTAGGTTAGTAGGTTGCGGTGAGACAACGTATGCCGCGTTCTGCTGGACCGATTTTGATGAAATTTGTTTTATGTGCTTTTCCCTGGATGGATTAGATTCACAATTGAACCCGGTAGGTTAGGTTAGGTTAGTTTACCCATTTTGATGAAATGTGTTGTATGTATTTGAGTGGGTGTTTACCTGGAAGGTTTAGATGCACAACTGAACCCGGTAGGTTAGGTTTGTAGGTAAGGTTAGGACATCTTAGTATGGCAGGTTATGCTGGACCGATTTTGATGAAATTGTGTGTGTGTTTGAGTGGACACCTGTATAGTTTATATTTACAATTGGGCAACGTAGGTAGCGCTGTGCTGATATTTCAGGATTTTTTTTTTAATATTTAGGACAGGACAATGTCTGCCGCGCTCGCAGTTATACTTTCAGCTATAACACAATACAATACATAGAACAATAGACAAGTTATGTCAAAAATACATATATAATAAAACATTCTTGTACAAAGAATCTCTATAAGTAAACAAGGTAAAACTCCTACCTATATAAATTAACTGTAGTTGTAACATACTTTCGCTTTTTCTCACCTAGGTCAGTATTTGCACATATATGGAATATTCTTTGTCCCTTTTGTCTACAACAAATAGGTTGAACGTTTGCAGGAGAAAGTCTCTCCATGAAATTCGCTGCACCTAAGCGATCTGTTACTTCCATACTTTGTCCCCCCCGTCTAGCAGAAGTCAGAGTTACATGTTTCTCCAAAATTTGTTGCACGATTTTTCTTTATGTTCAAGCGTATTGAAGTTCTTCCTAATTTTACAAGGAACTTTTTGTAAGCATTTAGCATGGCAACATCAACCAAATGAAAATAGTTTTTCTACTGATATATGTGAAAATGGCATTTTTTCCACGGCTTACCCTACATGAAAGTGACATTTTTTCATTCTAGAGATGAAAATATTTTCACATCTAGAGACGAAAATGAGCATTTTAAATTTATGATTTTCACGATTAAAACACTAAATTAACCAAATTTGCATGGACTTTCTTATTAATTACATCAATTTCAATGAAATATTTTATCTACAAATGTAAAACGATCCTGAAACTTTTTAAAAAACCGAAATAAAATTAGGACATTTGACTTGAAAAGAATCACCTTCTATGAGAATGCAATATGTTACCATGGAAACGGCCAAACCAACAATTAAATTTGTATTGACAGTTCTGACAGTTCGCTTCGAATTGGATTTATTAAAGTCGAATTATGGATTCTACAACCGAAATCAGTAGAAAAAATTGTATTTACTACTCGAGATGAAAGTGTTTTTTTTTGGTTCGGTGTGATTGCTAACTCGCATGCGCCGTGAGCAAACTCCCACCTCACCAAAAAACGCCAAACGCCTTTCATCTCTTCCTGTAAAATATACTATTTATTTAGGCATGTCAACTGTTTAGTACAAAAAAGGGAACATTTATTTAAAAAGATATTGATTGCTGGTACATTAGGGATATCGCAAATCCTGAATATCTGGTATATCTGCAAGCTAGGCATTAATTAAAATACGGAGAGGATTGTCCGGCGATCAAAAATATGACTTTAAGGTCTGATAGTTCCAATACTCTCTTAACAGTCTCCAGAAAAAGCAGCAACACATTTTTCTAAAATATTGTATTTTTTTAAACATCAAATGTTAAAATACACAAATAATCTCAGCTGTTTCATTTGACAAAAAAGTCAATTATTTTGAATGACGACTGAAACATTTTAATTGGACCACGGTTACTTCCATCGGTTGAAACTGATAGACTTGAAATTCAGACACTGATTGTATTACAATTTTATACAATATGGAGCTTCATATAACATTATTCGCGATACATTTTGGTTTTCCTGATAATACTTATTTGTTTTGGCCAATTCCGAGTCTTCAACCAGTTTTGTCAGCAGTGTGTTTGTGCATGCGAGTTATAACTATAATGATGTTTTAAAGTGTGAAAAGCCAAAGTTCATTGAACTACTGACATTTTGGAATCCATCGATGATTTTGAAAAAAGTCGGTTACTGTTATAGAACACAAAGAGTTTTTTTGTGCTTTATTGACAATACATGTTGATCCAAATCATATCGCCTCCAATTTAGAATTTAATGCTTGTTTAATACATTTAAACATTAGACTTTACATTGAGTTCTTCTGCAATCACACACCTTGATTTACTCTTTTTGGGTAATGTACCTTTTCACTACAACAATACAAAGAGAAAATTAACAAACTTAAATTTTTGTGTCATTCCATTTTATTGCGGATTTTAAATAATAAAAAGTGATTGGTTGACGAAATTTTAAAAAGTAGTATAAATAGAAAAAGAATGAGAACAAAAATATTTTGTTAAAAAGGAGGACATGCACTCTTTAAAAGATACCAGTAGGCAACCCTAAGTTAATTGCATGTCACATTTATCAATCATGTACATTTGTGTTAATTTGATTATAATCTATTACACAGTTTTGTTTCCAAATATGTCCGCCTGTTCTATGATCCAATATTCCACTATTGAATTACTTCTTGATGAAATGTTGAAAGCTTTTCCACATCACGTTTGTCTTTCCACCTAAGAGCCATTACATTGCCGCAATTCTTGCGTTCAAATGTTCCGCGTGGAACGCGTTCTAAAAATTTCGGATTTTTTTTTTCTGTACTACATAAACAGGTATTTTGCTGATCCAAATTATCTGTATAGCTGCACAAATGCCTTTTTTGTTCATAGTTGATCTTTTTTAGATCTTTTGTTTTTGTTTGACTTTTTTAATTAACGCACCTGAAACACCCAATGGATGATTTCGATGAATGTCATTATCAGATCCGGTGTACACTAACAACTTCAAAACAATTCCCGTCTCACAATCACACAACGCAACATTCACATCAATTCCGAATTGATGTCTCTTGGATGGGATAAATACATCGATGACCAGCTTTTTTAAAGGATGGAAAAATATTTTCTGTTCCATTCTTCAAATATTGTTCGTATTTTCCTCAATTTATCATTGCTGTTCGGGGGCGGAAGGTTGTTATTATCAGCGATATGTATATAACGCAACAGTTGTATAAATCTGTCTCTTGTCATGTACTTGCTAAAAAGCTATACATTTTATTCACATTAGTGGGTGCCTATGATTTTGATCATTAGTGGGATCATTCATTAGTGGGCGTACATGATATGATATCTATTAGTTCGTCGACAATTATTGTCATCATATGCTCATAAAAATATTTTATAAAGTACTCATTATCTTCATTTTCTATTTCAAACGCTGCCTAGATCCCAGAATTTTCACCGTCATAAAGGTATCTTGTGGGATTGAAAAAATCGCAATTTTGCCAACGCAAATCTCCTACAATAGTTTCTTCATCACTATCATTATTTTATTCATTTTCTCCTTCTGTGCCACCATTTCAACTATCTACGTCACTTGGTGAAAAAAATTCTTCTTCTATTCTCTGAAAATAGCTATGTGAATTCTTCTTCTTCAACTCAATTCTTCAATGCTTCGAACCGCGCGTACCACGAGATGTTGGCGCTAAATCTATTTCCAAAATTATAATGCGGAAATATTTTTTTTTGTATAATATACTCTGGCTTGTACTATCTCAACCCTGTGATTGCTTTCAGAATAGGGCGTATTTATATCCTCCTCTACAAAAAAGTTTTAGTCCCAAGGGCTTAGGATTGGATTTTACGAAACAAAATAGTTCTTGAGATATTGTTTATTATTGGTTAGAAATTATCCGTTAGAAAACAAAATGTTTTTGAGATATTGTTTAGAAATAAAAATTTAGAAATAAAATTGTTTTTGGTGTATTGTTAATTTTATAATCCGTTAGAAAACAAAATAGTTCGCGGTATATTGTCTATTTTACAATCCGTTAGAAAACAAAATAGTTCTAGAGATATTCTTTATTTTCAGTTAAAAATTATCGATAAAGCCTAGGCCGCACTGCGGCTAAACAGCGGTTTTTAATCGCGTGATTTTGTGGGTCAAGTAAGTTAATACAAGCGGCCTCACTTGCGTTTTTTTCCCGCTACTGATTTTAATAGCGTACTGTTAGCTGGTGTACTGTTTACTGATTTTAATAGCGTTAATAGAGTGAATATACTGTTATAATAGAGTGCTTCTGGAGTGGTTTCGTGGTTATAGCGGTTACCGCTCGCGGCAAAAAACCGTAGTGCGGCTTCGGCCTTAGTATAAAATAGTTCGTGGTATATTGTTTATTTTATAATCCGTTAGAAAACAAAATAGTTCGTGGGATATTCTGGTCTGGTCTTCTCTAGAATTGTCTAGTCTTGTCTCCGTACTGTCTGGTTTTGTCTGGTGTAGCCAGGTAAGGTCTTGGTCTTGCCTGGTCTGGCCTTGTTTGGTCTTGTCTGGCCTTGTCTCATCTTGTCTGGCCTTGTCTCATCTTGTCAGGCCTTGTCTCATCTTGTTTGGCCTTATCTGGACTTGTCTGATCTTATTTGGTCTTGTCTATTCTTGTCTAGTCTTGTCCGGTCTTGTCTGGTCTAGTCTGGCTTGTCGGATCTTGCCTGGTATTGTATGATCTTGTCTGCTTTTGTCTGGACTTATCTGGTCATGTATGGCATGGTCTTATCTGGTCTTCTCTGTTCTTGCCTGTGACCTTGTTTGGACCTGCCTAATCTTGTCTGGTCTTGGCTTGCCTTGATTGGTTTTGTCTTGCCTTGACTCATCTTGTCTGGTCATGTCTGGTATTCTCTGGTCGTATTGCAAAAATCCGTTCAAAATCAAAATCAAATCATCAAATTGCTGATGACAGCCATATCTCACGAAAGTTTCATGCCGTCGTCTATTGGCAATAGCCGTAGTTAAAGGGTTAAATTAAAATATCTCAAAACTTACACTTCAGAATACTTTTTTTTATAATTTCTACATAATCTACGAGAATTGAATAATATATACGTCAGTTTTCCAAATTTTATTCTTTAGCTGTTGCTAGCTGATGGTTGAATTACATGAAAAGTGTGTATTTTAAACAAGATTGCATAGTCTATGTTAGTCATATATATGTTAAATATTCGGTTTTTAGAAAATAATTTTGCTAAACTACACGTCAGATCTTTCTCAAAAAACAATTAAATGTATTTAATATCGATTAATAACTTTCAGCCCGTGATCTATGCATTAGGCCCCCAACCATTTTTTTTAAATCTTTTGAACAGATTGAAGGCAAAAACTATTGGTGGTCAATCGTGGTAAAATCTTGGCCAAACGTATCCCATTATATTTTTTTATTTTTTTTTCAATTATTAGGGGGCTATCTTCAAATGATTTTAACAAGATAATGCAACCTGTCACACTGCCAATGAAACTATGCAATTCTTGCAACCTAAATTTAGTGATCTTGTTATCTCTTAGTATTGTGTATTAGTCGCCAAAATCATGTGATTTGACATCATTAGACATTTTTCTTTGAGGTTACCTTTAGAATAAAATCAATAAATCCCATATCATTGAAAATCACGCAAAATAAATTCGATAATTACCCCATTTAAGAGGTACAAGATTAATTCAAACTAATAGATGGAAGTTAATTTTAATTGCTACTGCTAAACTTCTAACCAACAACTCAAAACAATTTTGAACCGGCCCACACACATAGAAAAGCATTTTGTATCGACACAACACACGACTGTATCGCGTGTGTATTTATAGTCAACTTCCCATAACGCGTTTTCATATAAAAGTATGTATAAGAAATACATGCTTTTATATGAAAACGCGTTATAGGAAAGTTGACTGTAAATACTTTCGCGACTGTAAATTCATAAGAATGAAAGCCGTTTATAAATTGATACCTCTTATAACGCGTATTTCCTACAAGAACATTCCGATTTTAGGAAAGTTCACAGACTTCAAATTCAGCAATGGAAAGTTTATCGGCAACAATTCATCGGTTAGAAAGTTCAGCGACCCGCAATTAGCTGAATGGATAATTATTAGTGTCGTTAAATCACGGGTCATATTTCTTTGTGTTAATTAATATGATTAACAACGTTTCTGGGATTTTAATAATTCAATTTTAGGCAATTGCAGACTCGGCGAATTATTCATTCGACTAATTGCGGGTCGGTGAACTTTCTAATCGGTAAACTGTTGTCGATGATCATTCCATTGGTTAATTTTCAGTCGGTGAATTTTTCTAGAACCTAGAACTAATTGCGAGTCGGTGAATTTCTGTTAAGTACCTCGGTTTCTAATCTTATCTGCCACTTCTGTATGGGAATTTTATACGACAAATGGAGAATATTTTCGAATAAGCGTATTCTGGTGTGCAATATAGAAGCGCCAAATTGTAATGCGTTTGTGGAGACATTTCTTGTTACATTAAGGTCATTAAACTGTTTGGAGGTAGCACCACAAATGTAGCATCTCATATTTGAGGTAGTTGACGTAGAGGCATTGCTTTGGCATCCGCCATAGTTACCGTCAATAAATGTTTAATTGAAATAGAGCTCTCTTCTTGTATGGATTCGCTATTTTGTAAAACGTTTGCTTCTTCTATATAGGCGATTTCGGATTTTGTGATATCCATTGTTTCTTTAACAAATGGTATCCTCATTTGTCGACAGTTGCGACAGGTGTCGACATTTTGCCAAACAACTTTTTTGTTTATGCTACAAACCAATTGCAGAGGAACAAAGCAACTTTGAAAAATGTTGCTGTCTATGAAATCTTCTAGCAGGTTTTTCTGTTTATATTGTATTTGTTGCGATCCGTCACATCCCCATTTCGAAATTAGCGTCAATGATTTACTTGTATATCACTTGTATATTCAATTTTATCAATACATCCTCCAAATATGTAGCCAAACGATTAGCTGTGTGGTCCAATAAATGCTGCAAGTTAATTTCAGCACAACTCTCAGTTACCCGATAGGCTGCTTTTTCCGGATAACAGGTCCTTTTTGTTTGCTGTAGAACGGTATAACTCGGATAATAATCCTTGTTACTAATTCTAATAACTTCATATTGCCGCATTGATAGGTCGGCTTATACAAACATTGAGGAAGGCGGCCTTTAGATCAAGTTGTGATCGTGTTCCGTGCATTGACTTTTTGTATGCTGTTTGATAATTTTGAGCTTTTGTTGTAGCCCATAGTATTGTGGAAAACCCAGGTTTATCCATTTCACTTCGATCTTTGGAATTGGTCATTCCACAAACGATTTTACACCTATTTTGCATAAGGACTTAAGGCTTTTAAGGCCTTAAGGCTTCTTTCCTGAGGAGAATTTGTTATATCTTTCAGAATTTTCGATGCAATTCTCACTCCAGAAGTTTTTAGACAGTACTGCGCACTTCAATTGTTTTCCGCGTCTGCTCCTTCCACTTGATGCTTCAAACGATTTTTTTTGTCGGCCACAAGAACGTCGTTTAATCCCTGGTATTTCGAATGTTTCTTGTAACCAATTGCCATTGTTTTTTTATAGAAAAATTCTAGCGCAAGTGTTTAAATTTGTACTTCAAATTGAATTATGTTTAACTTCCTTCATTTGGCTTTCACAATATCCATCTTGCGATAAAATGTATGTCTGAAGAGTAGGGAAAGATGATTCGTTCTAGGCCCGCTCCTCACTCCTCATGTGTTTAAATTCTGTTTAAAGCTGATTAAAAGCTGTTCCTTATGCGTGCCGTACTCTCTTCCGATAGTGTAGGCGACCTCCCGCGCATACTTGTGAAACGCATCGTCACACTAATATGCGGGACGTCTTCAAGTTTATCGCCGATTCCGAACGGCACTATTTGAGAGGTTCTCTTGGCAGAATTACTCGTGGTAGTTTGCCATTGCTTTCCACGAGGTGGCCACAGCATAGTTTCGTGAAAAATTTCACGGTTTGTCCGGGTAGGGAACCCGGGATCTCAGGTATAGCGAGCGGATGCGTTCACCACTACACCACTGTGACCACAAAAGGTGTTTAAAAGCTGATTAAAGCTCGTTTAAAGCTGATTACCCGATTAAAAGTTGATTAAAACCTGTTTAAAGCTACATACAAGCCCTCATTAATGGGTTAACAGTAGTTCGCTCATCAATTGGGGTTAAGGAGGGAATAATAAGATTCCGTGTGAAAAAGTATTTGCTGAAACGGAGATAAACTTCATTGTGGTGCCGTGTGAATATATAAGGCTGTTAGATCCATCGAGAATTATAACTGGGATAATTTGTCTAGAATGCGGATTCTGTGGAACGGCCGTTCAATTTACTAATAAAGCAATCTACATCAATCCCGCGAACCATAAATTCTATAGCTGACCACTCTGTTCATAAACTGGCACAAGCTTGGATGATGTTCTGCTGGTCCGGCTTCACTGTTGCTTGGAGGTGTTTCTGTGATCGTAGATATTCTGCATACTTTAGCCTTGTTGGGGATTGTTGATTGCATATTTTACAGAAATTATTTGGCTGTCTCCGGCTCTAACTTTATCGTCTTGTAGGTGTACGGTGAATATTCAGTATTTAGACTCCTCTTCTTCCCATCATCATTGTTGATTTTATAATATTTTCCCATATGTCGCTATCTTCTCTTGTGTAGGTTGAACTGCAAACGGTGCATATGTAGTACAATTTTTTGATTATCATCACATACTTCCTTATGGCTACCAAGATTATCCTTGCTTGCGAAAACTTTTACACATTGATCGCAAAGATACAGTTTTAGTTGTTGATATGACGATAATTTGGAGCTCAGGCTTAAATATCAATCGCGTTCCGAATGTATTGCGATAAAATAATTATCGATGCTAAACAACCGACCGCGCTCGACGCGTGTGTTAGAAAATTATTGTAAACAAAACGTCCGAACATTTGAATGTATAGCGATAAAATTATACAAGTTGATATTCGAAATGCTGACTCGGCGGTTCTTATCAAGTATTTCACAATTCATACATTCCGTTCTCGCGCGCGTTTAGGAGTTTAAGTTCAAACACAAAATTAGTTTGAAGCTTGAGGGCCCTCAAAATGAGTAAGTTTGTGCGTGTTTTACATAAATCTTTTACATTACTTTTCATAAATCACTGTTGTGATGGGGTGGGGTTAGTGGTGGGGCTGGTGTTGGAGATGAGGAGGGCCTAGAACGAATCATCTGTCCCTACTCTGAAGGTAGCTTAACTTTTTGTCAAAATTTGGTAAATCTTGTTCCTGCATAGCTTCGGATACTGGAACAATACACAAACTATCGATAAAAACATCGTTTTCGCGGGAGTTCTCTATGTTGGATTCGACGATTCAATTTTGCTGAAACTCGAGTTTTAGGAGTTTTTAAAGTCGCCGAGGACGAATGTGGATTGAAAATTTTGTGATTCAAAATGATGGATGCTATATGGCGATTATATTTCGAAAAAAGCATTCTATTTTGCTAAACATTGAGATTTAGATCTTTTTAAAGTCGCCGATCACAAAACTGAATTCAAAATTTGGAAATGAAAATGGTGGAATGATTTTTCTAAGCATTCAAATTTGTTGAAACGCAGGATTTAGGGGTTTTTAAAGTCGCAGATTGTTGAGTCGCGGTGGTTGTTTCTCTTTGGACAAACGTTCGCGTGATCAAATCTAAGGCGGTTAATTCAGGATTGCCAATAGAGTCTATCGGCACTGGAATTTGTATGTTTGGGCAAAATAAAAGTTGTACGCCTCGGTAAACATGTATTTAATATTTAATTCTACTTAAAGCACTTGTGATGACGTGCACTGTCATAGTTTGGAATCTTCTTATACTAAGAACCTTTAATTTAAACATTGCACCAAATTTGGTCTGTTGTTTACGACCACCAAGCATCCAAAAACCATTACCGATCGTAGACATCCGCCGAAGCGTATTTACAAAGGACTAGTGATTACAAATGGTCTTTCAGATACGTGGCGGCCATTAACAGCTCTAAACACATTCAATAAATATCCACTACCCTACCGACCAGATGTTGGGAATCTACTGGTCGGTTTAAGATAATCTTAATGTAATTATTATTTACCTACTTTTAGAAATACACGAGAACAAAGAAAAATGGTTTTAAGACCAAATAAAAACAAAATTGTTGGGTTTTAACACAGATCACGAAACTACATTCAAAATTTTGACATTCAAAATGGCTAAATGGCTTCGGATAATTTTTCTAAGCATTCAGATTTGTTGAAACGCAGGATTCGCTATACGGCAGATGATTTTTCTAAAAACTCATTAAATTTTCTTAAAACTCGGGTTTAAGGGTTTTTTAAAGTCGCCGATCACGATACTGAATTAAAAATTTCGAAATTCAAAATGGCTAAATGGCTTCGGATAAACGCAGGATTTTGGGGTTCTTAACGTCGCAGATCACGAAACTAAATTCAAAATTTTTAAATTAAAATGGCGGATGGTATATGGTGGGTGATTTTTCTAAAAAAACATCCAATTTTGTTAGAACTGAGGATTAAAGGGTTTTGGAAAATCGCCGATCACGAGACTGTTTCTAAAAATAATGAACTGATTAAGTGATTTTCTTCTTCTTTTGTTCTAGTTCTTTGAGATATCGTTTTAATAAATAACAAGAAAATTATAAAGAATTTTAGATGTTGGATGGAATTTAAAAATGTACAAAGTTTTAATCATCATTTTATTCTGAAACTGGAGCTGTTTTTCTACCAATTACTGCAAATAATTCGATAGTTTCCGGAAATAATTATATAGGGACAAATAATTTTATTTAACATCCCAACAGATTAAAAAGATAATATTATAATGAAATATTATTTTAAGACCCAACAACAAAGGGATTTCAAAACGATTTCCGCCCCTATTTACCACTCAATAATCATTTTCGGAAAGTTAATTTCTTTCGTTAAGTCTGCTCCTCCACTATCTTGAAATTTTTATAAACATACACAAAAATGCGTATAAAAACTAAAATGGTAATGGAATGGCAAGGGAAATTATTAAAATTCACTACAAAAAATGGTGAAAATTTCGCGGTCACAGTTCGAAAAACTAAAGCATTTTTGGGTCGTTGCACTTTCGTAGCACCTTCTCGGCCAGCAATTGTGAAACTGGTGGAACAACTTAGTGATTGAAGATCCGAATTCGTGCACGTCGCTCAAGAACAACTGAGAATATTGCTGTTGTAGCCCATAGTGTTGAGGAAGCCCATAGTGTTCCAAAGATCGTCGAGAAAAGGACAAACCTGGGTTAGGTTTGTCCATTTCTCGCCGATCTTTGGAATTGGGCATTCAACAAACGACATTACATCGTATTTTGCATAAAGACTTAGGTCTTAAGGCTTCTAAAGTTCGGTTAACGCAAGAACTCAAGCCTACCGACCATCAACAACGTTATGTCTTTGGGTCCTTGAAATGCAACAAACTAATCCCGAATTTCATCGAAAAATCATCTTGCCCATTTTTACCTCGGAGGCTTAAGTTAACAAGCAGAATTGTCGCATTTGGAGCTCGAAAAACTAAAAAAATATTGTTGAAAAGCCTCTCCATCCTCAATGTGTGACTACAAACGATTCGAGATTTATCTCTCATCAGTGCCTCGATCCTCGATAGCCCCGCACATGGTTTTCAAACTCATATAATAGTTTTATTTAGTTTTATTATTAATTGCGTGGTATTGTCAGGCACCAGAAGCATATGGGTTGCATACAGTTAGGTCCTACTAAAGATACCTTACTTACAAGTTTGTACGGAACCCTCGGTGCGCGAGGCACAACTCGCACTTGGCCGGTTTTTTTTTTTATAAAGACACAGGGCTCTAGTTTACTTTTAACAAATCCAAATTCACATAATGTTTTCTCTACTCTCTGGTACCAAGCAAGTGATGATTGTTTTAAATCATTTAAACCTTATTTGAATTTTTGACTGGAAAACCTTCCGGCAAATGCATAAAAATGTCTTCTTTCAAATAACCATTAAGAAATGCTGTTGTGACGTCTAGATGAGTAATGTCCATATCTTTTTTCTTAGTATTGCACACTCAGAGCAAATAGTAAACGTAATTTTTAATGTCTAATTACCGGGAAAAAGGTTTGTTGATAGTCCACACCAGCTTTCTGCGTAAAACCTTTTGCCACCAATCTAGCACAAAAGCTCACTACATTCTCACAATCAATTTTCTTTCTGAATACCCATCTACACTGCACAACACTCGCGTTATCTGGAGCATCAACAATCTCCCACACTTGGTTGTATTCGAATGACAGCAGCTCTTCTTACATCGCCTGCAACCATTGTTGTTTCTCAGGACCACTGATAGCCTCTGCATAAGTCAATTCATTTTCTCCTATGAAGTTTGTACACATGTTAACATAACCATATCTTTCAGGTTTCTTTCTCTGTCTTTTATTTCTTTCAGTGTTCGTAACTTCTGTCGGGTATTCAGCTGCCTCTGATGTCGATAAAGTACCATTTGACCTTAACAAGCTTTCACTTTGAGATTCTGTCTGTGTGTTTTTATCATTAACATCAAGATAATCTGATTCACTTGAGCTTGATTCATCAATAAATTTCAATTCTGTCTCAGATTTGTCCACTGATTCCCCCACTGAATCTGAGCTCTCTAGAACAACATCAATCATGTCTTGTTTCTTCTGTTTTTCTAGCACAACAATGTCTCTACTAGTTGTAACAAGGTTATTGACAGGATTATAAATTCTGTAACCTTTGACATTTTCACAGAAACCTACAAGCATGTGTTTCCTAGACTTTTTATCCCACTTTGCCCTTTTTTCTTTTGGTATGTGTACTCCCAAAAGTTCGTATGTGTTGTAAATTTGGTTTCCTACCTGTCCATAATTCATATGGAGTCTTTTCGATGCCCAAAGCTGCGGATCGATTCTTTAAATAGATTGCTGTGTTAGCTGTTTCCGTCCAAAACTTCTTCTCCAAGTTAGCTTCGAAAAGCAGGCATCTTGCTCTCTCCACAATGGTTCGGTTTGACCACTCACTAAGTCCATTCTGTTCTGGTGTTTAGTTATTTGTCTTTTGGCGTACAATGCCTTCAGACCTCAAGAAACCTTCAAAATCATTGCTGCAGTACTCACGACCATTATCTGTTCTCAAGATTTTGATTTTCATATTCAAGCGATTTTCTAAAATTGACTTAAATTCTTTGAAATAACAAAGCTTCACGTTTTGCCTTTAAAAAGAATATAAAGGTCATTCTACAGAAGTCATCAATGAATAAAATGAAATATGGTGCACCACCAATTGAATTGACCTCCATTGGGACGCAAATATCTGAATGGATAATCTGTAGTTTTTCTGTGGCTCGTGTACCTGTATAAAAAGGTAATCGTGACTGCTTACCTTCACAGCATATCTCACAGTTTGATATATTTGTCACAACATTATCTGGATAATCCATTCCTTCAACTAAACCACATTTCATTTTGTTCACATCACTACTATTAATATTTCTTAGTCGTCTATGCCATGTATCTCCATTAATCACAGAATCAGCCTAAGCAACCAAATCACCCTGTTTATTGCGCACAAAACACTGGTTGAGTTGTTCAAAAACAACACCATTTTTGATCAATTCACTCACTGATAATAGATTAGTCGTAAGACTCGGCACACATAGAACATATTTCACAATTATCTCATGATTGTTGCTTGTTGTAATTTCTACATCACCCTGACATAGAACTGGAATTTTCACCTTGTTCGCAACTACAATCTCTGGCAAACTTGGTGAAAACTTAGGAGTTTTTAACCAATTTTCATTTGCAGACATGTGCATACTAGCACCTGAATCGATGTACCATTCTGTTTTACTAAACTTTCCACTGAGAAAAACAACGCTGAAAGCATTTGTCTGTTTCTTCTTCTCTGGATTCTCATGTAAAAGTGGACATTGATTACGATAATGGCCAGTTTCCTTGCATCGGTTACAAGTTATTGTTCTCGTGTTTTTGATATTTGAGTTAACCACGTTGTTTTAATAGGTTATGGACCCAGATGTCGTTGACAGTCACATTTTGATATATAGAAATCTAACAGGAACTACCAAATGTCCAATAATTGATAATTATTGGAATAAAAGCGAACAATTTGGTTTTTACGATCGCTTCATTTCTTGTCTGATAATGAAATTGATCATCGCCTACGGAAAATAATTCCAAGAGAACATTTAAATGGTACATCAAATTATGGATTAAGTTGAAACTTTTTTTAATTCCTGCAATTTTCATTTCACCTTACATTGCACACATGGTGTTGAATCCGCTCCGCGCAATAAAAATTTCCGAGTAGCGAGCTGCACACCCAGTGTGCAATGCTCCTTCGGACCGTGTTCGGAAAAAATCGTCGTCTCGAATGGAATAATCAATGTGCAGTACAAGAGTAAGTACTTTTGACGGATGTGCTAGTAGATATACTAGTGCCGGATTATCAGATTACTGAATTGTATCGAAGAATTCATGGTAAATCACGATTTAGACCCATCAAAGTTTTAGACAACCAAATATACTCGTGTGCTCTCCAAAGGAAGGAAACTCCAAAATAAAATTAATAGTCAGCGATATAAAGATAAGAATAAGAAAAAAACTCTTGCAATAGTTAATTCAGAAATTTCTAAATATCGAACAATCACAGCTGAGAAGGAGGAAAAAATTAAAAGTCGTAAAGAATATTCCAAATAAATATTAATTTATATACAGATAAATCTTCAAAAGCAGTTATAAGGCATGTTTCTAAAAGTCTAAATTTCCATAACTCACAAATTGCAGACCCATCAACATGAAATGTGCCATATATCCTACCAATTCATTTTGCTGACCTATCAACACAGATTCAACGAAACATTCCGGATTCAAATTCATATTATGATGATGAAACAGTCATTCTCCTTCAGAAGTGAGTTATGTTCCAGAATTACATAAAACAATACTAACAAACTATGTATCAAATTTGATTAATTAACATACTGATAAATCCTCAAAACCAGTTTTAAAACTGTCTTTTTTCAAAAGTTTTCACTTCAGTCGGCATTACCTGACTGCCTATATTTTTTTTCATCAAATTCGATTACCATTTTCTTTTTAAAATTATTACTAATTAATCAAAAAATTTACCTAAAATCGATAAATATATATGTGCTGTTGGAATCCATCAGAATTTTTTTTCAAAAGCAACTCCAATTTTTTTAACTGATATTCGAGAAGGCCGAGAAATAATTACATAGATTTAAGTACGACTAATACTACGGTGCGTACTTTAAACAACTGATTAAAAGAAAGGTTTGTATATTGTTCTATGTATAATTAACATTGTCAGGATATACTTGGACTTTTTTACTTGAAACAAATTCTAGGAAATCGATTTATGGCCGTCTAAAAAGCGTTAATTCGCCTATGTGCGTCGGTGCATTTTCTGGATACGAACATTCAACAACTTAAATTGCTTAAATAATTTATGTATGGCATAACTTTTTCGATGTAGTAATTTTGTTCGTTCGTGAAATTCAAACTTCTTCAGAGAGACAAAATTATTTATTTGCCGCCAGGTGGTTAGCAAAACTAAAAAAAGGGTACTTATTGCAAGGGTAGAGTAGGATTTGGTTAAAAAAATACTTTATTCCTCTCTAAATGATCTTCTATTTCTATTAATTCTATCTTTCTATCTAATTAGAAGAAAATCTTCTTTACCACGTTTGTGTTAAATTTTAAATAAATTATTTAAGTGTTTAGATGTTCAAGGTTAATGCTCCTAGATGCAGATATGTTTATATTTACATATTATCAGTTTGTTGATATTCCTTTTGGGTTTAAAGTACGGAAGTTTATAATAAAACGCGATATTTTCCAGCGGAAATTTTCGAACGGAAAAATCGATCGCTGTGGCATGTGCATTAAATAAATTATGTGTATATTTGATTGGTCGGTTTAAGGAGAGTTCTCGGAAATTAATTGGCAGTGCATTAAAAATGCAAACACCATCAACAGTTATATGGACAAATTTGAAGGTGGATGGGTTAAGGTAATAAAAACCAGAATTAAATGCATATTTACTGCCACATAAGCTCATCCCGATCGCAAAGATCATTAAAATTAGTACGACACATATAATTTATGAGAATCTATACACTTGATGTAATTGGATGAATCTTGGAAATAAATTAGTTAATTAACTTGCTGATATTTTTTTTTTAATTTTACTGTCTTCCATTGGTGAACAAGGCCGTGTCTACTAGTCAATCTTACTTTGGTCTTACTTAGCTAGTTTTTGTTATTTTTACGTATTTTGTCGAACAAAAGTTCTACTTATTACGTCGCATACATAATTGATTCAATTAAATAAAAAATGCAAACCAATTCTTTGTCTTTGTGTTTATTTTTTTATTCGACAAAACAAAGTAAAAGTATAAATATCCCCAGTAAAGTTCGCTTTTGTAGTGTTGTAATGTTGGTATTAATAATAGACTTTGTTGTACATTGTTTTGTCTTAAAAATGCGAAAATAACTAGGTATTTAAAAAAATTTAATATTTACGAGTGTGGAACAGGTAATACATTTTTATTTGAAAAGGCTTTAACCTTTAACTACCCGCGTCCTGAATTTTCACGTAACTACCCGCGCGGTGTATTCTATACACCATATATCATACATCACTATGCTATTGAGTAAATATTTATTGTATGGGCATAAGAAGATATATCGTCCTTATGAATTATACTATTTATTAGGAATATAACCATAAATGAAAACAATAGTTGATTATAAACAAAGAAAGACTATTTAGATTTTACATTATTATTTATTCGCTTCGTTCGCCATTTTTGCATGAATCGCATGTAATAACAGTGGTCATATGTTGTTTGCATACTGTTTTATTGCTACTGCCGCAGACGATTGTTGTACCTGATAATTTTCTACCACAAATAAAACTTTTCGCTCGTATTTGTACAGGTTTCTCTTCACTCCCTTCTTCTTGTCTCTTCTGGTTAAATTTCAGGAAATAGTTTGTCTTTTGGCAACGATTCCATTGTGGCACGTTCAGAAATTTGCACCTTCATCAAAACTAGTGTTGTTTGGGGATGTTTTATTGGAACACCGCTGCCAGCAATGTTGTGGAACTGCCACCAATGTTGTGAGGCTGCCACTAATGTTGTGAGGCTGCCACCAATGTTATGGGACTGCCACCAATGTTGTGAAGGGGGTTTTGGTGTGAACCACCGCCGACTTCACTGTTGAGAGGGAAGGACAAGGAACAATTCTTCGGACTCTGAGATATATCTAAATATCTCGGGATCTTGTATTGTAATGTTCACCGGGATTCGCAAGGCACGTAATTTGTCGAATAATAGTCGAGTTGGTTTTAACAATTTAATTAAACAATAACACAACGAAACAACTTAACACTTCTTACTTACAACTTCTTACTTACAACTTGTTACTTGTTTCTTATTAGTTCTTAACTCTTATTTATTAGTTCTTACTGCCAACTGGGGAATGCTATTTATACCATTCCTTGTATAATATGTCTGTAAGAGGGGTTAAATCATCCCTCTAATTCAAATAAAGGGGGAGTTAGAATTTTCTTGGCTCCTCCCATAAACAATCGAGGCTTAAATTCTCTAAATACCTGAAAATGTCTGGTTAATCTTTATAAGAAGGTTTTTATAGGCCTTTGCACGTTCTCTAATATGTTTGGGGGAGGTAGATTTTAGCGTGGTAATAAAAACCCTTAGTTTCTGGACAAACTATAAAACAATTGCATTTATCCAAAACGTGGGACAAATGGCACGTTTTATAATGTGGGGAAATGGCACAGATGTTCAATCCTGGTTTTTATTACAACACTAGAGAGACTATTTCAAACATTCTTTTCTGTGCATCAATATGCGTACCATTATGAAGTAGTTGACTATTGATTCCCACTACGTTTATCAGTTATCAATTTAACAAAAATATAGTCAATGGCGAAAGGGAAAGATCCTTTGTTCTGGAACCAGCTGCACCTCTGAACTTGACCTTGACCACTTCCGGTGACCTTGGCGACTTCCGGTCCCTCGCTGATTAAAGCTGATATAAGCTGATTAATAATAGACCTCACAACCTCTTTAGCGTGGGGCAATATAGACCTCACACCCTGTTTAGCGTGGGGTTACGTAAACCTCACACATTGTTTAGCATGGGGCTACATAGATCTCACACTCTGTTTGTGTATTAAAGCTTCAAAGCTGACTAAAAGCGGATTAAAGCTGATTAAAAGCTTACTAAAGCTGATTAAAAGCTGTTTAAATACCTTACAGCCCTTCACATGATCTTATGATTCCCTCATAATCTTCAATTGCCGGGCTAACTGCCGTTAACCTATTAATGAGTGCTAGGATGTATTAGCTTTAAAACAGCTTTTAATCAGATTTAATCAGTTTTAATCAGCTTTTATACACAGCTTTAATACACAGTGTGAGGTCTATGTAGCCCAACGCTAAACAGGGTGTGAGGTTTATGTTACCCCACGCTAAACAGGGTGTGAGGTTTATGTTACCCCACGCTAAACAGGGTGTCAGGTTTATGTTACCTCACGCTAAAGAGACCGTGAGGTCTATTTTTAATCAGCTTTAATCAGCGAGGGACCGGAAGACGCCAAGGTCACCAGAAGTGGTCAAGGTCAAGTTCAGAGGCGGAGGTGGTTACAGAACGAAGGATCTTTCTCTACTAATGGCCATCTACTTGTTCTCCTAGAAACAGAATAGGTGCTACACATTTTACATATATACAATATATGTTATATTACAATATTATATCAGGTTCCTTCGACATTGGATCTATAGCTCCATCCTCGTGCATTGTTGAAATCAATACTACAGATTTATTTTTCTTCTACCATTAATTTCTGACTATGTATTCATCAGTAAACGTATCAGCATCATCGTCCGGCATTTCTTCTTCCGAATCGGAGTCGCAAATCACTTGGGTCAGCTGGTCCAATTCCGCTGGTATTAATTAATTTGGTAATTTCATCTTATTCCTATAATTTAATGAAAATGTAGGAGACTCGACAACTCCCTTTATTCCACAAACATTGGAGAAGCCTAATATGCAGATCCATGTTTAAACATTATATTTATTATACTTACATAACTACTCGTGCGGTGTATTTTGTTCACCAAAACTGCAGAACTGCTAACAAAATACACCAAACAGTTCAACTAAGAAAACTTCTTTCCTTATCAAAAAAATATTGGGTGAGCATTTACTAGACACATAGGGCGTAGGTTACGTGGAGCGGCATAGATGGAGGAACCACGCCGTAATGCTGTCCCATTCAAGCAAGTGTTGTTAGTTACAAACAAGTGGTATCAGCAAGTATTGGTGTACTTTTTATACCAGCGCAGGTAGTTAAAGGTTAATTTCGTTAATAATAAAGATTTTTCAAAATTTTCTTCATATAACCTTTGAATAGCAAGCCGGCTCTTAATCACATCGGGATCAAAATTTATTTTATTTTCTTTAAATTACGCATGTTAGTGATTTAAAGATTTTGTAAACACTTGGTTTCCAAACGCGGAACGTCAAAGTTGATTATTTCTAAAAAAAAAAACGAAATAATTTCCACGATCTACTAGGCTACGGTATTACCCTCATTTCCCAATAATAATAAAAAAAAAATTCCAAATAATAAATACACGACGATTATTTCAAATAGCGCATTCCGGGCAGTAATCATTTTACTCAAAAATAGTAAATGGGTAGTTATTCTTAACTTTTCTCAATTTTTCTTTCACATATCACTAAAGAATGAATCTGCCCCTCAACAAACAAAAACTACTATGTAGGCATCCTTTAACTTTTCTCAAATATATCACTAGACGATGGAAATATCTAGATATGCCTGCAAGCATTCTAAAAAATGCGCAAATTTAAAGGGATTTTTATCCCATCTTCTCCCCACGCACCGCATCTTCGACAAACTGACACGAAAAAATCGCAAAAATTATTGACTATTATATAATTTTATTGCTGGTGCGACAAAATGCAGTAAAATTAAAATTTTCTCACATGTGTTCCTATTTTCTGATAGCAGATAAATCAATCAAATGTGTATACATTTCCAAAAATTATATTTGCGACTTTTTGAAATGGATTTATAGATAGTTTAATTGTTTCATCCCCTATTAGGAAAATCTGGGATGAAACGAGTAAATCTAAAGTGAGAAAATTAAAATTGTATTGCATTTTGTCGCCTCACCAATAAATTTCCAACAAGTCGGTCGTATGCATGTGAGTTTGAAAGTCAATTGTTTTTGCGGTTTTTTTTCGCGTCGCACAGTGGTCTGAATCTTAAAAAAGTTAAAACTAAAAATCGAAAAAATGATAGTCACCGAATCAGTTTATTTCAAAAGAATCATAAATCATAAAAAAAAATGTTATTCTAAAATAAAAGTGGGATATCTGTTATGGTTGAAACGCTACGCCAGTCCAAAGTTACCCTTGTTGACTCAGCGCGCACACCTGTAGCGGCTCCGAAATATCCTTGTTTATTCAAGTGCGTGTAACTTTTTGCTCGAGTGTCCTATTTCGTTTTTTGTTAAGGAAGGTATGTAGAATATTTACATATGTAACGTTTTCATTAATTTATACTCGCGTGTGTTAGAAATCAAGTCAAAGATGTGCCTACATAATGGTATTTCTTGTAAAAAAAAATCCGCAAATTAGCAAAAAAGTTATCACCGCAGCGGGGCTCAAGAAATTGAGATATGGAACGTTTGGATTAGGTTGTTTTGTAATAGAATCTAGAACAAAATCTTGCCCATGTCTGCCTCTGTACATGTGAGATTAGAAATTCGAGACGCAGCGGCACGCCGGGCAAATTGTTTGTTACTTAGGATCTACGCAGACACAGATGATTTTAAACTTAGACTTCGAAACTCAATGTAAGCGTTTGGAGGAACATTTCATCACTAAAATGGAATGTTTTCAAATCCATGACGAGGATTGAAATTCTTTGAAGAAGCTGTTGTCCACACCAAAAAATAGATAACTATCAAAAAAACTATCTCATAGAGCAACAGAACGCTCTCTCCGAAACAATGAACAGTGGCTTTCGTATTCTAGTGGTTATTATTCCATAATAACTGCTACTCCGATACATAAAGTGTTAATTATTTCGCAATTGTAATATTCTAGTTGTTATTACCAATATTGAATACCCTTATATACCTATTCATATGAAGTTCCGAACAATTTTTAAAGAAGTGGTTGCCATTTTGAATTTTAAAATTGCATTATTATAAATTCGTAATCAGCGACCTGGAAAGCCCAATTTACCAATTCACGTTTCAATCTGAAACTTCTTTCTATTTTTGACCAACTTTTTTGAAATCCAGAACACTGTGCGTTGGTCTGTCAAAGAAACGGTGCTTGCGAGAGGAGATGGGGTAAAAATATTAAATTTTATTTAAAAAAATTCTAGAATCTGCTTCTTTTTCTTCTTCATCAGCTTTCCATCGTCCACTCCTGGACATAAGCCTCCTCGTAAGTTTTCCACATCTAGTGATTTTTTCGCCACAGGTTAATTATTGCAGTCCAACTGTTGTTGCTTAGTCTTGCGACGTGTCCGACCCAACGTCATTTTAATTGCGCTATGCGTTCAATAACGTCGGATACTCTCGATCTTCCTCTGATAATTTCATTTCTGACTTTGTCTCTTAATGAAATCCTAATCATTGAGCGCTCAATGGTCCTTTGCTTAACCCTTAGTTTATCGGAACTCTTCTTTGTCAAGCTCAAAGTTTCTAAACCGCATGTAGCTACTGGCAATATTCAGGAGTTGTAAACTTTCCTTTTTAGGTTTATTGGTATATTTTTATTTCCAAGGATGTACTTTAGTTTACCAAACGCAGCCTATGTAAGACCAACCCGTCTGGTCACTTGAGACGTTTGGTTCTCCTTTCCCAACTTGATCACATGGCCTAGGTAGATTTAGTGTTGGTACTTGAGCTCAGTTTAGGATCGCCTGAAAGTTTTTCCCTCGACCAGATTGTCTTAGTTACTGTTTGGATACGTGTATTTTTCCTCTCAACCAACTGATCTATACTCATATGAGTGTAAATCGGTTTGGTAGAATGCTTGCAGACAAATCTAGTTAGTTCCATTGTCTAGCGATATAAGAAAAAAAATTACAGAAAAGTTAATATTTACTGCAATTTGTCGTTCGGGCAAAAAAGGGTGCTGCATAGTAGAGATGCATTTAATGTTTCAGTCTGGGTAAAGGGTTTTTTAGAATATATGAGAATATTTTTGCTTGTTGACGGATTCATTCTCCAGTGATATGTGAAAGAAAAATTGAGAAAAGTTCAGATTTACCACTTCTTTACTATTTTTGAGTAAAATGCTTAATGGTCGAAAAGCTTTTATTTTTAATTAATCGCAGTACATTTAATATTTGGAATTAAAAAAAATATATTTTTGGGAAATGAGGGTAATACCATACCCCAGTAGATCGTGGAAATTATTTCGGAAAATTTTGAGAAGTAGGGGAGAGTAGTGGGGTAGTTGATCCCTGTTTTCGTTTTCTTTTAGTAATTCGAACCATGATGCATAAATTTGAACTTTTTTCAACTAGACATGTACCCTCGATCCATACTATCAATCAAGCACCTACGTACCTTCTTATTTGCTCAACAAAAACGGCTAAACAATTTTTTTCAAACTCCTGCGCAAGGAACAACTAACCCACACCATGGATACTTGATCCTGGCGAGTGGGTTATTTGAGCCCGGAGGATCAGTCATCCCACCCGCCAAAGTTTCAACCATAAATTTTTAAACTAAATTTTTAAACAGAAAATGAACTAAGTAAGCTAACTTTTAATGAGTTGTAATTGGCAATTAGAGAAGTAGTTATGAAAAAATGTTATTCAAGAAGTGGCACGGAATAAATGTCACGTTTTTTTTTAATTTCGTCGGCTCCGGCGGGTGTCCCAAAATTTCATCCCATTTTTTGCATCACTTTTATTGTACCCCGTTTGCATTTACTTCTGCGATTTATCCAGGGTATGAAATGCAAATATACGTAACAACTACAGATTCCCCAACTTCTTTTTTGATGGACTCAAAGGTTCTAACAGCCTCGCCATCACTACTAGATTCCAGTTCTCCCCCTGACGATGATTTTAGTGACGGACATTCATCAGAATCAGATGAGGTGTCATCAGTTTTCTTTGGCCGTGGAAAGAGTTGTCTCCTTGTTTTCTTGGCATTTTGTTTTAGCTTCTTCTTTTCTGTGTCCGTGAACTTCGAAATTTTTTTATTCGAAAGTTCTTCGATGGCTGCTTTTTCCAGCGCATCTGTCAGTATGCGAGTGCGCCCTCGCTTTCTCCCCCGCGAAGGGGGAGAAAGTTTTAAAATTTTAGTGACGGACATTCATCAGAATCAGATGAGGTGTCATCAGTTTTCTTTGGCCGTGGAAAGAGTTGTCTCCTTGTTTTCTTAGCATTTTGTTTTAGCTTCTTCTTTTCTGTGTCCGTGAACTTCGAAAAAATTTTATTCGAAAGTTCTTCGATGGCTGCTTTTTCCAGCTCATCTGTCAGTATGCGAGTGCGCCCTCGCTTTCTCCCCCGCGAAGATTGCGAACGAGGACCTGCCTTGGGGTACGGCATTAAATCCTGTGGTTCCAGGGTCTTTGGGTCGAATGTAGTGCCTTCCTTAGTTGAATACTTCCGCGGCATCAGGAAGATTAAACGCAATTAGGCGTAATTCTCAAACAATTGACACAAACAAAAGAATCATAAGAGGGATACTTGATTCCAGGATCAAGCATCCCTCTACCTGAAGGGATCAAGTATCCCGATGCAGCCATTTTTTCGAAAATTGAAAAAAAAAACAGCAACAAGTCAAGCAAATTTTTTATGGAAACAATTGCCTTTAAATAGCCAAATACACAAAATATTTCAGAAATATAAGCAATACCTAAATCATAAAGTACTAAAATTGTTGCAACTTACGATGCATACGTATAAAAAAGTAGGGTCATGAAAAAAATCAAATTTCCAAAATTAAAAGCAACAAGTTATTGCTCATAGATGGGGTAAGTAAAGTTTAGTAGCCATTATGGCCGCTACCTAATTTTTCCAACAGAACAAAAATAAAGTCCTTGCGAGCCCCAATTTTTAAATCATATATTCCACAGGATCAACTATACCACTTCACCCCTTATCAATTTTGTCGTTCCGCATTTGGAGACTAAGCGGGGCAATGGTTTACAATACTTTTAAATCACTAATATGCGTAATTTGAGGACAATAAAATAAATTTAAGAGTTAATAATTTTAAGAAAATTTTTAAAAATCTTTATTATTAACGAAGTTAATAGCATTTTGAAATAAAAAAAATTGCTCATTGTGATTTTTTGTCGGTCAAGTTGCCAATAATCATCTTTGAACAATTTTTCGCATTTTTCTTGAATACTTGATGTAAAAATGATATGAAAGTTAAAAGGTTTTTTCAAAGTCTGCAGTGGTCCGTCAGCTCTCCTGTCAGAATTCTAAGCTTAAAAAAATTATATTATGAGGATTTTTGCTTTTCTTCAATGATTCAATGAAGAAAACAATATCTGAAATGTATAATAAAAATAGAATAGGCCCCAGAACACTCCCTTGCGGAACACCAGCATTTATTTTCAATGGTTCTGATTTGAAGATTTTATTATTAGACACAATTCTTGAATATTGTCTATCTATTTTGATTTTAGTGATCTATTAATTCTCAGGCAATACAATTTATTCAGAAGTTGTTTGTGACACACAGAGTCTACAGCTTTGGTTATACCGCAGAAAATGCCTTTCTTCTAAATTCTTCTAAAATTTGTGTGTGGAATTTTAACAGCGCCTTGATGTACATCGATATTCATGTTTCTGTTTAGAAATTAGATAATAGCGTTTGTCAATAAATGAATCAATATATGTGTCGTTCATTGTAAAAGTGGTGTAACTCCATATTTTTAAAATTCTTATTTTTTTGCCTAATGGTATCACATTTTGTTATATCTTTCAATATACAAGTGAAGCAACTTCAATAGTTGCATTAAAATCCCATAAAGGGCGATACGTGTTTTTACAGGGAACTAAAACTCTAAATATTCATTATACAAATGAAGTGAGTCCATAGTCATTTTAATAGTGTAATTAATATATATATATATTCCTTGACGATTCCTTGAGACTGCCCCCAGCATGGCGACCGATCATATCCACCCTCAAAATGCAATCCCAGACACCCCAGACTCATGTACGACCAACAAAACAAACAAACAACCGAACCGAAGCATCGCACACGACGCGCATGACCCGAAGCCAGACAGCTATAAGTAGTCGCATCGCACGAACGAGCTCTCAGTATGCGTCGAACGGTTGACCCGTACGGACGCATATATCTCTTGAGAATGACGAATGTTAGTTCGCCGAAACGTCGAGAATCCGGTTCTTTTCAGAGCCAACCCTCAGCATCAACGCGGAATCCCCGAGAAAACAATACAACACAGGTATCTGTCCGCGAAAACCTCAAATACAACATTATAAACCTCCACGGGGAGGAAATTTACCACCTCACCCGTAGTTTCGAGAAACTACGGACAAAACGCTCTCAATTATTATGCGATTTAGCATTTTTACGTCGCTGTAGAGATACAGACATAACACCCGTCTGTATGAGGCTGTCACACCAAAATCCGACAGCCAGGTCAAACAAAATACTACACAACGCAAGCCAAGCTTTGCTTCGGGACGAAATCCAAACCAAACGACAGAAACTTGACAGCATCAGCCAAAATATCCTGACAACACACATAGCTCTAACCACTACGCTACACCCTCTCCTCTGGCAACAGATAGACTTAATATCTAACAACAGAGCCGAACAGAATAGATTATTAATTACCAATAGACAGAAAGAAAAATACAACCTTCTCAGACGGAGACAAAAACCTGCACCAAAACCACTCAACATCGACAAAGTGGTTTACAATCTTTCAGACCAGCCCCTAGACGAACCTACCAAAACAGTACTGGCCAAGGGTTTTAACTTTGCAATAGCACCAACTCGCCTTCCCAAAGAAGACATAATCACTGGTGTCGAGACTGCTATCTCACAACTCCCTGCCACATTGGCCGAGACAATAAGACAGGAAACATGTCACATTTTAAGATCTGCCAAACCACCGACAAGAAACATCTCATACGAGGAATTCAAAGCCCTCAAGGCACTAAGAGAAAACAACAGCATTGTGGTCCTACCAGCTGACAAGGGAAATTGCTCTGTAGTCATGAACAGTGCTGACTATAAACAAAAAATGACCACAATCTTAGATGATCCAGCTTATCTACCCAGTACAACGGACCCCACAACCTATCTTGAGAAAACTACCAGACAAAAGATCCTAAGCTCTAGCATTCACAAGGAATCAATGAATTATCTTATACCATGGGAGAAATCTTCACGGTGTCCCAAGATATATGGTTTACCAAAGATCCACAAAGATGGAGCCCCACTACGACCAATAGTAAGCTCCATTGGTTCACCGGTCCAACTTCTTGCGAAACATTTAGCAAAATGTTTACAACCATACGCAGAAGATTGTGATTCCTATGTCCGCAATGCTGAACACTTCATAGACATACTGAAAAATCACCAACTCCAGCCCGGCCACCTCCTTGTGAGCTTTGACATTGTATCTTTATTCACAAAAGTACCGGTCCCTGAGGCCTTAAACATCATAAGATCAAAATTAAAACCAGAAAAGTATGTATCAGATCTGGCAGAACATTGTTTAAAGAATACATACTTTAGGTACGATGGTCAAATATACAAACAAGTCCTAGGAGCACCAATGGGTTCACCTCTATCCCCAGTAATAGCCAACATATTTCTTACAGATTTTGAGGAAAAGGCAATCTCATCAGCCACACTTAAACCTACACTCTGGTTAAGATATGTTGACGACACATTTGTAATCTGGCCCCACGGCAGACCAGAGCTGGACAAATTCCTTAACCATCTTAACTCCCAACACGACCAAATTAAATTCACAATGGAGATAGAAAAGCATCAACAACTTCCTTTCTTGGATGTCTTGGTACAGAAGAAACCTGACGGCACTTTGAGCCACACTGTGTACCGGAAACCAACACACACGGACAGATATCTGAACGCTTCTTCGCACCATCATCCCAAACAACTAGCATCTGTAGTCAACACTCTCACCACCCGATCCAAAAGACTAGCCGACCAGCTTAACTTACCGAAAGAATTGAGGAACTTACGAGAAGCTCTTTCTTCAAATGGATATCCAAACAGCTTAATATCCAGAGCTTTCCGTCGTACAGAGAACAGTAGCCAAAGAACTGAAGAACGCCATAAACCCGTTAGCACAGCATACCTACCATATGTTCATGGATCAACTGACAAAATCGCCAGAATACTTAAAAGACACAACATCGACACCATTTTCAAACCTAACCAGAAAATATCCTCCATGCTACGCAGCGTTAAAGACACCATCCCGTTAGAATCCCATGGAATTTACGAAATACCTTGCGGAACATGTGAACGGACCTACATTGGACGTACCAATAGAAAAATATCTGCTAGGATTCAAGAACATGTAGTTTCAATCAGACACAGAGACAAAGTTTCATCGGCACTTGTCCAACACACAAACACTGGTCACTGGATGGACTTTAGAAATTCAAGGACTGTTGCACAGATTAGCCACGAAATGTCACGAGTATACAGAGAAGCCATAGAGATAGAAAAACGAGACTACTGCATGAACACGAGAGACGATTCCTTGAGACTGCCCCCAGCATGGCGACCGATCATATCCACCCTCAAAATGCAATCCCAGACACCCCAGACTCATGTACGACCAACAAAACAAACAAACAACCGAACCGAAGCATCGCACACGACGCGCATGACCCGAAGCCAGACAGCTATAAGTAGTCGCATCGCACGAACGAGCTCTCAGTATGCGTCGAACGGTTGACCCGTACGGACGCATATATCTCTTGAGAATGGCGAATGTTAGTTCGCCGAAACGTCGAGAATCCGGTTCTTTTCAGAGCCAACCCTCAGCATCAACGCGGAATCCCCGAGAAAACAATACAACACATATATATATATATATATATAGACATATATATATACATATATATATACATATATATATACATATATATATATATATATATTTGTGTGTGTGTATAAATGTTTTAATAGTTTATTTTGATGGATTTAGAGGATTTTAATGATTCCGGGTGGAAGAGGTTCTCAAGATATAGCAGCATTTCTTCTTAAGCACTTAAAAACTCATGCGGCTTTAGGAAAGCATGTCATTATGTATTCCGATTGTTGCACTAGACAAAACCGGAATATTAAGACATTTTTTTCCCTCTTGAAGCTTGTACAAGACGCTGACACTAGTATTGACACCATAGATTATAAGTTCATGGTATCTGGACATTCTTATCCTCCAAATGATGGCGAATTTGGAATAATAGGGAGCGCTAGTCGCCTCCGTGGAAAATTTATAGTCCAGACTAATGGGTCGCTATTATAAAAACAGCTAAACGCAAAAAAACTTATTTTGTTGTTACTGAAATGAAAAACGCCTATTTTGTGCCACTGTCTTAGAAAATTTTATTACAAATAGATAAAAACAACTTGCGGTTACGACTTTAATTGGCTAAATAATAGATGGCTGAGGCTTGAGAGAAATTATCTTTTAAAATTTCAATTTAAAGAAACACTAAATTCCGACATACCCTTATATAAAGTAGATTTATGAAAGAAAGCAAGAACGACCGGCCCACTTGTACAATATTCGACAAGACCCACTCTATCCATCTAACGACTAGTTACTAACGGAAAGAAAGATATTCTTGATCTTCTACCCTACATTCTGCCAATTTACCACCATGACTACAAAAATCTGCCCACAGATATTCCAAATCGTTCAAGCACACTTAAAGCTGGTGAGCGTTCATGTCATTCATAAAAGTGATGTAACTCCAAAAAAAGTTTAAGTTCATTTATTAAATTAGTTTTATTTTGATTTTCTACGCCTCTTCAAATTATCATATCTTTGATTTGCATTAAACAATAAAAAAGAGAAAACATTGAATGAATGCCTATATATTTTTTTCTACACTTTAATTCGCAAAAAGCTAGTTATTTTAAAATTCAGTTTCAAGGAGATAATTCACTTTTACAATGAGCAACACATATAATACTCATAATATAATAACACTATAATATACAATATTTGTAATACCGAGAGTAGGGCAATTGTTCTATATTCATTTAATTCGGTCGCCTCTTTTGTGGACGGGAATGTCTTCAGGGAATAATTCAGTCTCTGTGGCATCATTAACTATATGTGGTATAATTGGGTTGGCTAACAAATCTACGTAATCGTTCATAATTTTGTCTGGTATTAAATCAAGTTCAGTTCCTGATTTATTTTTTTTGTTTTTTTTATTAAGCAGATTATTTCTGAAAATTCTTCGAGATTTTTTATTGAATATCATGCTTGTGCCTGTTTAATTTCAGGCAAGCTTTTGTTATTTCCTGGTTAAAGGATACCAGCATTACTTTGAATTGCTTTAGCCCTGGAAGTTCTTTCCAGGTTTTTATCCAGTGTTTCCTTGTTTCTTTATCTAACCTTTTCTGGATGGTGTGCATAGTCATACTGGAAAAGGGTTCCGGACCTATAAAGGGATTAATGAATCCCTTATTTGCTACTTCATCGGCTTGTTCTTGCTGTTAACTTTTATAATCTTTTTTTTTCTTCTGTCGGCACTACGGTCCATGTAGAACCTTGGCCTGCCCAATTACTTCCTTCCATTCCTCTCTATCTAGAGCCTTTCTCCTCCAACTTCTTTTATTTTTTACATTCTATGTGGATATAATCAAATCCTTCTTCCTTCTCCATTGCCGAGGTTGTCTCCGTTGATCAGTCTGGTTTTCATAATGTTGAGTTTGCGTAACAATAGGTTTTTTTACGGAGCAGGGTTGTTAACCCTGCGTCCAACCCTCCTCCTTTATGCGGGCTTCGGACCGGCAACAGGCCGCTGGGCTACTCAATCCAACCAGCGATTACGCAGGCGGAGTTTAACTTTAATAATACAATTTACAACCACTGAAATATATACTAACTGGAACGAGCGCTGCCTCTTGGCTTGAGCGGGCCGAGAGGGAGAGCATCACAAGGTGTCTCTCGTATAGCTCTGTCTGCGTCTAAGACAGTCCAAAAGGAAAATCACTCTCTCTCCATCTCACTCTCTTTCTTGATACAACTCAATACAACTAGCTTTTCGCTCTGACTATATATTTCTGTGTTTACAACATTATGTGTATAACGTTTGTTAGATAAACATGACGAGAAAATAACTTCTTAAAAAAAAAGAAATTCTTGAATATAGTCTCTTTTATGCCATGGAAAATTATGTCGATACTTATTTACAACATACCTGCTTTCTGTTTTTGATTTTTTTGATAATAAGTTATTCTTATCTCTCATGAATTTGATGTCACATTCAGTCAGATCCTTCACCACTTTCAGTTTATTCAACAGCTGTGGAAAATTTGACGAAATTTTTCGACGAATCAGCCTCCAAGAACTCTATAACTCAGGCCATATCTAGTAATAAAATTGGTTTTACTAGAAACAGATTGCTCAATACAATTGTTAATCATTTTCGGGATTTGATCAATGCTACTTGAACCCTTGAAATATATATTTTTTGATGATTTTGCCTCACAATTCAATTCATTCACACCTTTTTCATTGCATAAACGATTTTTCTTAAGCTGACGAATATAAGTTGATATTTATTTGAAAGATAAAAAAATCCAAATGCAGTGTTTCGGCGGCAGAAGGGATGCAAAACCACGTTTCGACTTACACACGGATTTCAATCAACGGAATTCAAATTCATCACGGAATATAAGCATTTTCAAGCAACCACAGCTTTTGCTATCCACCTTGTATGCTGGATATCCCCTGGAGCACGGAAGATTCTCCACGAAATGGTGGTTCCCCAAAAAAAGAAGTCTCCATAATCCTTTCTAGGTTCTCTCGTAGTGCCTCGAACAAAATCAGGGATTTACCTTAACCTGATCAAAGTGTTTCTTGACCTTTTCCTGATCAATTCCAGCTTGGAATTTATTAACATCGATTGCAGTATTTTCAATCCTATTCAAAATTGATGCAGTTGGACCAATATTTTAACTTTTCGTAGAAGAAGCATCTAAGAATGATTTCGTATACTTGATGCTTTCAAGTTAAAACAGAAGGATTGTTGTTAAATAACAAAACCTTTAAAAGTGCATCTTAAAAAGTGCTCGTATTTGATACTTCTTCTTTATTCCTTTTACAGGCCGCTATCGACCCCTTGACCTGCTGCAATTTTTTTTCCGCCACCTGTCCCTGTCCTTATCAAAGTCCAGTCGTCGGTTCCTTGAGGTTCTACATGTTTTGTCCATATCTTCTTCGGCGCTGATGGTTGAATCCTCCAGTCGGGCGGCTGCTTCCGCCAGAGGAGATTCCATGGAAGCCGAATGGAATTTTACTTCATTCGGCAAATGTGACCAAACCATAGTAGACGGCGTGTTTGTATTTGTTTCACAATCGGTGGTGGCTGATCGCATTTGGCTTGAATTTCCTCATTTCGTACATCGATCACGCATAATCTGTCTTAGGCAACGCATTTGGAACATCTCGAGTTTGTTGACGTCCGATTGAAGTAACGTCCATTTTTCTGGTCCATACAAAAGAATTGGTAGGATGAGCGTCCGGAATAAACAAATTTTGGTATTAGTGAATATGTTTGTCTTCTTCCATATGCATCATTTGAGTGACGCAAATGCTACTGATGCCTGACGAATCCGACTGTGAACGTCAGCGACAGACGCATGACGCCACTTTTTTTCTCTTGCACCAGTGAGCCCAAGTATTTGGATTCTTTCACTTGTTCGATTTAAGAGCAATTAAGATGAACATTGGCCTGTGATCTATCGGTTCTCAAGACTTTTGTCTTCTCCACGTTTATTTTCAGTCCAAAGAATCCGGCAGTCCAGGAAATGTCATAGAGAATATCTGTTGCATCGGCATCTGTATTGGCGAATATAACACTATCATCTGTGAACATTAGATCAGAAATGAAGTTGTTTGTCATCGTATTGGACGCCTGGTCGACCACTTAATGTTTTCCTCATAATGGCGTCTATAACCACGTGGAAAAGCAGTGGAGAAGCAATGTCTCCCTGCGGGCTCCCGTTTGGATCAGGAAACCATATGATAATTTGTTCCGGATACGTGCGCAGCTTGTTGAACCGTTGTACGCCGCTCGTAGAATATGTGTGATTTTTAAGGCACATGCTCTGTTTCCAATACTAACCATAAAGAAGGCCAGTGGATGCAGTCGAAGGCCGATTTAAAGTCGATAAAGACAATAATTGTCCGTTTTCCACATCGAATACGTTCTTCCATCAACTTGCAAAGTACAAATATTTGATTAATACAGCCACAACTTGGCCCAATTCCTGCGTGCTCCTCGCGATTTGATCCTCTCGATGTTTCTATAACCGTGATTAAATGATCTTCATAAATATCTTACCAACAATCGATAGAAGACTGATGCCATGGTAGTTATTGCATTCCCGGCTATCGCCTTTCTACAATGTGGGGACGACGATCGCTTTCTTTCACGTCGATGGGATTTGTTCTGAATGCCAAATTTGTAGTAGGAGGTCAAAAAGCCGTTGTAACAAAATGTCGCCTCCGGCTTTGATCATATCAGCAATAACTTGATCGATGCCCGGCGCTTTCCCATTTTCAGCAATTTTATTACTGTTGTGACTTCATCATCAACAATCGGTTGGTCACCATGGGGAAATAGGATCACTGGTTTATCGATGATCAGTGGTTTCGGCACTGGTCCCTTTGGCCTGTTCGTTAAAGAATTCCTTCCACCGCTATAGACGCTCGACTGGAGGACTAACAAAAGTTCCCTCCGCTTTCTTGATACCATAGTTTGTTAATTTGGTACTCCTGCTCAACTCCCTGATGGTTTGATATAACTTTCTATATTCGCGTCTCGATGCTGCTTCCTCCATTTCAGCCGCGACATTGTTCCAATATGTCTCTCGTTCTATCTGCATCCGATGTGCTTGAAAATTGTGCTTGAAAAAACGTGCTTGACTCGTTTCCGTTGCTCTTAGGGTCCAAAAACTCGTCCGTAAAGCCGGGGTTATATTAGAGCCACGTCGCGTGTCGCAAGGCGTGGGATTGCTATCGGTTACATACATTTAGTATGAACGTGGTTACATTAGCTCGCTGACGCCACGCAGACCACTCGAATTCGATCGGCGTGGCTTCGCTGGTGGGGGAAGTAACGCGTTGGTTTGCTCTGCGCTAGTATAATCGCCACGTGGTCATGCGCATTCCGGCGCAGTGTGTTGGCGAGCAAGCAAGCAGACGTCTACCACATTTCAGTATGCGCGCAAGATGTCCGCCGACGAACTTATTGTGCTAGTAAGAGAGTATAAGATCAGACTCTTGTCTGATCTTGTCTACTCGTCTGGAACTCTTGTCCTGTTGTAGATGGTAACTACGCTCCGGAATAATCATTAAACCATTTATTTGTAAAATATTTCTATCGTTTTTGTTGAATAAACTTTGTTGAAATCCGCAATAGTGAAAAGCCGCAATAATTATGCCTTAAAGACCGGAAATGATATGCCCTGAAGCCCTAAGCTCTGGACTTTGTAGCAATAACATTAATATATTCTGTATGCAAATATTTCATGAAGAAAATTGAGCAAGTAAGAGGAAGAAGATATTTGAAACAATTATTTTAACGAATTTATAAAATTTGCTATAAAAGAGTCGGAAGAGAGCATTGCAAATAGGTGCTGACGTTTACGCGGTCGTCACTGACACAAAAATTAATCAGCACGCGCGGCAACGCGACTCTGTAGTATAATCAACAGCCCGTTGCGTCAGGCAGCGTTGCGACACGCGGCGCGACTCTAATATGAGGCATTGAGCGCAAAAGCGGACTAAGCCACAATTTTTCCGATTTTGCGTTTTTGGCATTAATGTATTTTATGTTACTTTCTGAATCGAGCAAAAGTGAATTTACCCAAATTTTCCTAATCAAAATTAGATGGCACAATAAAAAGAGTTGTTGCATTGAATGTTTTTAATATTGTCTGTGTGCAATAGTGGACTAAACTGGTTGGTCCGTTTTTGCTTTGCTTTTTGATGGAAAAGATAAAAAGATAGGTTAATGTGTTTGCAATTGTGAAAATAAGTAGAAGTTTTGTAGGTTTATTAAGCCACTATTTTTGTATTTTGTATTATACACAAATATTGTGCATAAGTTATGACAACACAATCAAAAACCGTGGGAGAGGAAATGCATGGTAATATTTTTGTTTTATAATTCAATCTGGTGAGGAGCCAGATAAGTTTTGAGAATCAAATACAGAATACATGCCATCTGATGAGAATAGCCGGTCTTCTGCATGTATACTGGATCCTGATTAATTGGAAGTAGAAGAGAGTTGTGGTACGAATATACGGTTCGAATATATAGTACGAATATGAATATATTGTACGAATACGAATATATGGTACGAATGCGAAGCAAAGGAAAAAAACGTGTTAGGAACGAACAGATTCGGATGCGGAATCAGAGAAAACAAAATCATGCACATGGTGAAGAATATGTTAATTTGAAGGGTAATCTTGTACCTAAAAAACAACCAAAAACAGGTGCATGCCAATACAGTAACAAGTGTTATTCGAAGATAAATGAAGAGCGGAAAATTCAAATATTTTACGAGTTTTATAAGCTAGGAAATTATGACTCACAGTCATCATTTTTATTTACAATGATCAAAGTTGTTAATAAATCTCGAACATATTTGTAAAATCAGTATTCCAAAAGGCTAAACACTAGATTTGGTTGAGAGGAATATAACAAATCGAAAATTTGCTGAGGACCAATCAAAAGTGGAATGATTAAAGATTCAATGGTTGCGTTTAGTGAGAGAAGAGCCGTTTAAAATCTAAGTATTTCAAATATTCAAACAATATTGACGTGCTGTTTAATAAAGTTGATATCGGCAAAAGACACTCCAAATTGACCTCAAAAATAGATGTACTTTATCCCAATGGGCGCTGCATAAATCTGTTAAAAAAGAAGACTCTAGTTTGTTGGAATATATTCCACCTATTTATCACTCAACCACCAACAATGTAAATGAGGTACCTGTACTTGATTTTTGTAGTGAAGAAGATGTGCAATAAAGTTTTGTAATAAGTTTTGGTTTTAATAAGTCGTACATTTGCATTTAAATGAATTTCTTAGCGGACTATCCCACAACATTTAAAAACAAGCCAATTCAAAAGTAGACTAACCCACATCAAAATCATGTTTTTCAATAAATATTGGGGTAACTAGTTCTATTTCCAATAATAGACATCTTGCATAGAATCGAAAGCTACATAACATGAACAAATGCAAAAACGTTTCGAAAAAAAAAAAATGCTTTATAATCCAATTATTTTGCATGCCAAATAACTCAGTTTTATATGTGTTGGGGTTAGTCCGCTTTTGCGCTCAATGCCTCATATGACCCCGGCTTAATCCAGGCTTGTGTGCGGCGGCGAATCGGCAGACATGGCTGGGTAGCATACTCCATGATTGAGCCCGATAATTGCTTTTCTTCCTCATCAATATCCTCCGATTGCTCAAGTACTGCAAATTTGTTGTGTAACTCAGTTTGAAATTTTTGACCGATGATAGGGTTTCGCAAACACGCCCTGTTTCGCTTAACCACAGGCGGTGCTTCATCTTTGGTCGTTGTAATCGTAACTCTAATGTGGCTCGGACAAGATAATTATCGGATCCATAATCCAGTCTCCTCATCACACGTACATATTTGAGCGTCGACAGAAAACGCGAGTTTATCAAAACGTAGACCAACAGCACTGAATCGATCCCAGATAGCTTTCGCCATGTAAGTTGATATTTGCGCGGACGCTGGACGACGCTGTTTCCGATTTAAGGTCTATTACCATATGCGCGGCCCTCAGCTACGCGACGTTGTGTGACATCGCCTGTCAAATAATGATTACATTGTTTTCAATGGACACCTCGCGTAGCTGTCGCGTAGCCATAGTGAGAACGTGCCCATTTAAAACAACGTAATCATTATTTGACAGGCGATGCCGCGTGACGTCGCGTAGCTGAGTGTCGCGTCTATGAGAATCGGCCTTTATTCATCGGAAACAGCGTCTTCCAGCATCATCAAAGCTGTTTAGCGACCTCATTTACTGCTTCTTCCCATGTTTTCCGTGGTCTACCTCTATTCTATTCTTTGAAATACTTGATCAGTATTTGTTACTGTAGTGTCGAAAACTAATGCCATAACATAGGTTTGAAGACCGCAATTAGCGAGTTTTACAGGTGTAAACAGTGTTGTCTGCTGTTTTCCAGTTCCGTACTGACATTAGAAAACGAATGCAAATTGATGATTTTCTTTTTGTTTATGGATTTTCCGATTTTTAATGGCCCAAGTGCACTCGTTTCGCTTACCCAATTGGACCCAAATTTTACGCAGCTCATTTTTTAATTGAATGGAACCAAAATTGGAGGGTAGCTCAAGAAAAAACATGCAAAGAGCCACTCTAATGGTTATTTATGAATATGAGTAACAGGTTTACTTATGTAGAAATGCTAATTATAAACTAATTATTAATAAAATAAATAACAGTAAATATAACAGTCTGGCTTATACGTTTAGATACGGTAGACAGTCTGCTAAGAGTTCGTTTTTGCGATTGTTTGTTCGACCTTGTCATTAACAAAACGCACGTGACTCGATTATCATTTTTTTCAGTTGAACAGGATATAGATATGTAGAATACAAAAAGTTGTAATAATGGAATATTTAAATTTACAAAACAAAGACTCTTTGTTTTGACGCATTTTAATGTTCCAATCCTCGAGATCGTTAATCTTCTCCTCTAAAAAAATAAAACGAAATTACCCATAAGATTTTTCTGTTAGTGCTTTTCTACGGTTTTATTAATATATGCGTATAAATAAATGTTATCTGTATGTCGGAACCAAGGTTCTGCGTTAAATTTATAAATAATTTGTTAATATAAATCAAGTTCACGGATAAAATTATCAATGTCAAACATTGAACTCGGCGGTCGACCGGTTCGTTGTACTAAACCGCGCTAAAGGAGGTCTGTAGCCTTTAATAAAAGATTCAAGGGGAAGGTTACGAAAATAGTTCCTTCACTCCGTTGTTTGCGCGGTCGACCGCAATATTAAAAATACTATAAACATGCACGCGGCCAACGACAACTATTTTTAAATAATTTTTTGTTGCATTTATAGAAACAATACAAGGCGAAATTGAATAACTAAATAATGAAAAACAAATAGTTATATAAGAAATAAATAGTTATATTAGATAATCCTAGACAGATTAGGCTGATTCAACATGAACACACTAGTTTCTGCAAATTGGCAGGACTAGCTAGATACGAAAATATGCATGGTATTTTGACTAGTCGAGTTAACTGAGCATTGTTAATGAAAATTGAACTGAAAATTAATAATGTAGTGAACAAATATTGAACTAGTAAACATTGTTTTTTTGTTTGTTGTTGTTTGCTTTCTGCTGTGCTAAAAAATGTGCGTGTGGGCAAGGAAAAAGGATTTATAAATAAAGTTTGGATGGATATATCAACAAAAATAAATTATAAAATGTGATAGCTTTTTCAACTTGGCTGAGCTCCGATTACGCCGTGCTTATTTCCATTCAGTAAATATTTTCTGTATTTTTCTGGTAAATCCCTCTGATTCATCTTCGCGAATTTGTATGTATTTTTGAATGTAACAATTTTCTAAATATTAATATTAAGTATAAAGAAGACTAGAGCATATATAAGACCAGAATATATGTAATACTGGAATGAAGCGAATAAACACAAAAGAATAAGAATAAAGAGTATAGACTAAGCCAGACACGATTGGATAGACAAAACTAGGATAGAAGATGCAAGGCATCACAGATGTAACAATACAGTCAAAAATAGATAGACACGATTATACAGATAAGTCCTGACAGATGGAATAAGATAGACAAGACTAGACAAAGAAGACTATATAGACAAGATTATAGAGACAAGACTGGAAAGACAAGATTAGGCAAACACGATTAAACAAAGAAGACTAGACAGTCAAGAGTGTCTATCATGACTAGTAGACTAGACAGTCAAGAGTTGACATACAAGACTAGATAGACAAACCTAGGCAGACAAGACGGGACATGCAAGGATAGATCCCAAGATTTGATGGGCTAGACTAGACAATCAAGACTAAACAGAAGAAGCTAGATAGACAAGATTAGACAGAGAAGGCTAGATTAATAATTCTAAGCACTAGACAAGACAGACTAGACAAGACAAGACTGATAAGAGTAGAAATACAAGACGAAACAAACTAGACAAAGTAGACTATAGATTATACAATACACGCGACGCGACATATATACTATTCACCTGACAGATATACTATACACAAGCCATGCTTATCAAAACAAACAATTGAAGGCGCACGCGACAAGACAGACAAGATTTGCCAGATAAGACTGCGACTTAAAGACCGGTCCAGACGCTACGTTATGCACAAACCTTTTGTCTGCACAGTTCGACACGTTGCAGATCAAACGTTGCGTGTAGATAGGAAAAGTGCGCAGTTTTCAAACCGGCGCGAAGATGGTACAGTTGCAGCGATAACTAAGATAGAGGGCATAAATATCCTTGAACTGTGCGGTCAAGTCGCCGCGTGTAGATTGTAGTATTACTGGTGACGACTTGTACTGCGATCTTTCGTAGATCTATTGTACCCCACCCTCATAGTTGGGCAAAAATTAATTGTGAAAACAATTAACAATTAAATTGCCAGATTTAATTACAACTAACAATTAAAATAATTAATTGAAATTGCAAGATAACACAATTAACAATTAATTAATTGTTAATTGTAAAATTTTGCAATTACAATTAATTAATTGTTAATTGATTGATGCATTTTTACAATTACAATTCACAATTAATAAATGTCGGTTAGAACATATGTTTATTACACTTACTCCATTGTATCACTTGCCACAATGCTTAACTGGAATAGTTATTTCCATTAGAGTGCGGAAAGTTTGATTTTACAACGCGACAGCTCGTTTGGTTATCCACCTCCTACTCCACTTCCGGACATCCACCTCCGAGTTCCCACTCCACTTCCGGTTTCCACCCCCACTTCTGGTTCCAAAAATTCAGCCACTTCCGGTTCCGGAACCGGAAATGAGGGTGGGAACCCGAAATTAGGGTGGGAACCGGAAATGAGGGTGGGAACCGGAAGTGAGGGGGGGAACCGGAAGTGTGGGTGGGCACCGGAAGTGAGGGTGTGAACCGGAAGTGAGGTTGGGAACCGGAAGTTGGCGTAGGAAATGGAAGTGTACCCACCCTTGCTTACGGTTCCGGAACCGGAAGTAAGAGTGGGAACCGGAAATGAGAGTGGGAACCTGAAGTGAGGGTGGGAACCGGAAGTGAGGGTGAGAACCGGAAGTGAGGGTGGGAACAGGAAGTGAGGGTAGGAACCGGAAGTTGGCGTAGGAAATGGAAATGGGGTGGAAACCGGGAGTGGGGGCGTGTTGGGCCGGAAGTTGAGGTGGAGGGTTCAGAACGACCATCTTTCCCTACTGTTTAAGTTTTTACATTCATCAAATAGTTTTAATTGTTATAATAAACAATTGATAATTAAGTTAATTGTAACTAACAATTCAAACTTTAATTGCAATTAAATTAATTGTAAACCACAATTAATGGATTTAATTGCAATTGATTTCAATTGCATTTCACAATTAAACACTGAATTGAATTAAATTAATTGCAATTGATTTAGTTGCAATTAAAATTGTAATTGTTTGTTTCTTCAAGATCACACTATTCAACTCTTAAGAGAAAGGGAGTTCCAAATGATGATGGCACAACTGACGTTATGAAGTTGGTAGGAAAGGAACTGGAGTCGCTACATGCATAGGATGCTTTTCAGGTGTTTGCAAAACATGTGGCTAATAAACTCAGAGACGTCCCTAGTTCACAAAACGCAATCGCTCAGAAAGTAATTGCCGACGTTTTATTCGAAGCGGAGAAGTTTTCAAATTGTTGACATGACTAGCCAGCGACAAGGTGATTTTGGTTTTGTGAATGGACGGAATTGGCGTCTACAGAATATGCCCCAACAATTGAGAATGCCACCCACATACTCTTTCTTCGCAAATTGGACAATACCACTCCTTCTCACAGCAGGTGCAGCCTATGCCACATAACTACGTCCCTGAACAACTTACACACACTCAGTAGTATGAAACAATTGGGAAAATTCCGGCAGTTTCACGCATCATCCTACTGCAAGGTGAACAGGATCAACAGACACACGCCCATCAAGTCCTTGCCCGCTTTTCCACTGCAAACTGCTTGTCAACATTTCAACCAAACTGAAGTACTTGCACGCATTTTCATTCTGCTTAGCCCAAGTTTGTTACTTTTGAGGTTCATATAATTACAATTTTTTTATAGACAATAGCAATATTACTTACCTTCAAGTATTCATTCTTCAGCACCTTGATTGGCAATGATTTCACTTAACGATTGTTTCGATATAATTCTAGGTCTTTGTAGCTTCTGCCAGTTGCCAAAATCTTAAAGTTGCTGTTAGACTTTCATGTGGTGTTATTTCTGTTCTCATACAACTATTTTCATTGATGATACTCGATGTTACTAATTCCACTAAATAAGTATACGTGTCCATTCTCAAGTAGTTACATCATTAGGTTCATCAATAGTAGTAATCTAATATGGGAAAAGTGCTGTCTTTTTAGAAGCCACTTCCGCGACCACTTTGAACGCCGGATATTTCTGAGACGTTCCAATCTTTTATTTTTCTTAACAAGATAGCATGCCAAAATTGACCAGAGTAGTACCTCCTCCATGACGTTGTTGTCACTAAAACTGTGCGAAATATATCTCTGCACCATGTAGACGCTCTAAAACAAATTAATTCAGCTTTAGTTGTTCATATCTTGTTAAACTAAAGCTTCCAAAATCTAGCATTTTCTAAATAAAATAATGCTTACCGCTAGGATTCCCGTTTAGCTTCGATTTGATCGAGGATCGATCTTTTCAAGTCCGATCTTCGATTTTTAGGATCAGCCACCTAGGACTTTTGCCAGCTAGGACTTTTTGCCAAGATCACTACGAAATAAAGAGATCGAAAATCTATCTATGCCTATAACGATTCATTTCATCCCTATACCAATTCAATTTCATTTTTGTGGTACGGGTTAAAGAGCTATCTTAGGCAGAAGCAAAATGAAATGGGAAAATATTAAACACGTCCGATTCGGATACTAAAACTTTCATTTATATATTATGCAACATTCTAGTCCACGAGAGAACTGGTTACGTGGAGGACGACTTATTCAATTAGTTTTTCTGAAATGTTTAGCTAGGTTTAATACACAATTTTTTAATATTCGATTTAATATACGATTGTAAGGTTCAGCAAGGAAGGAATAGGCAGAGGTAAAGTAATCGGGAGCAGGGACCGGAACAGCCTCGCTGCCAAAATCCCCTGACTGAAAGTACCGGAAGACTACACAGTAAGGTGTAGTACCACCATCTTTTTCCGAAAATAAGACACTGTTACTTCGCTTTGAGGTCCAAAATACATGCTTGGGGCTTATTTTCGGGGGAGGGCTTATATTCCAAAAAGTAGATTAATATATTTGTGTTTAATATTTATTTATATACAGCAATTTAAATTTATTCAATTACAGTCATGTCCAGGGCCGGCTCGTGAAAATATGCCGCCTAAGGAGAATACAACTTTTGACGCCCCCCCCTTCGCCCGACATATTTTAAAAAAATAATAAACCGATGATATATTTTATTTACTTAACAAATAAAAAACAAATCTATTTCTAGTAACAATAAATATAAAAATTAATATAGGTATAGACACTTTGACAGAATATGTAACATACAAAAACTCTTCAATTCACTCTTCTGGCTTTCTCCTGTGCAAAATTATTAATGATGTCGTCTTATTGTTAGTTTATTTTCTCTGTTATCTCATGTTGTATAATCTATCTATTAATACAGATATATATTATAATCTATTAATATAGATATCTCATAGATAATCTCGCTAGTCATGCACGAGGTGTTCAAGTTCATCCAAGTGGTTTCCAATTTATACTATAAAAAGCTAAGTTGTACTGATGAGAGATAAATCTCAATACGCGTCTGCAGATGGTTATTCACTTTATTTAAATTGAAAGAAATGACCTTAAACACGATGTTATTTGTCTAGTACTTGTTAATAATATGCAAACGTACCGGTACTAGGAATAACATGCAAATGTCTGTTGTTTAGCGTTTAGCGTTGTATTAGCCAGAGAAGTAGTTGTTTCAACATGAGATTTGTCATAGTAGTCTTCAAAAGACTTAATATTATAGAGCTACGAACAGGTTGATATATTAATATATTCAAGCAACATTTTATATTTAAAAAGTTGATATGATTGTATCTATAATTAATATGGTTTCACCAATATGCAATGATCGATACATTTTATATATTCTGAACATAGTATGGTTTCCAAAATGTGTTTGTTTCAATACAACACACCCTTTTTGCTATTTGGAATTTGCCTTTTTGTAACAATTTAATAATTTTGGAAAGTGTTTGTAAGTAGGAAATAAGTTAAAGAAATATTACTACGATATTAACGATACATTACTGATGGAAATTAATAACAGCTGTGGAGTTTTACATTTCAGTTTACTTGTAGATACTTAGTAAATTGCGTAATGAAATGTTTTATGTACGTTTCATACAACAAATGTAACTAATTTTGCAACCGGAAGCACAGGAGCAACGAGAACAAAATTGAATATTTTATTAACAGAAGATAGAGATATAATTTATTAATCTTTGTTGGGTCATAGAAGATGGCAACGGTAATAGGTAAAGCGAGTAATATTCTTAAGCAAACAATAATATTAGGAAAATTTACAGATAAATTATTTCTTTCTATATAATTAACTGCATCCAGCGTTGTCATACCTGTTCATCGCACAGATTGTAATTCGTTAGACAAATTTAAAGGTTCTATATCGTCTGTTTGGTACATGTGCAAATTTTGACAATTTTTAAGAATTTCCTCTGATTTTTTTGCGCTAATGATGGAATATCATATAAAAATTTGATTATTAAATTTGATTATTATTTTCCAATTCTGTAAAACTTTCTGTAACATCATATTTGGACTTATAATATGACGCCCTAAAAATATGGCGCCGAAAGGCGATCGCCTGTCCTACCAGGCGCACGGGCCGGCACTGGTCAGGTCATCTTCTTCTGAAACATCATCACAAATTAACAAATTTTGAATTCCGGTTTGATTTTCCTCCAAATCCATTTCTTGTAGAATCATTGGTCCGAATCTCTTATGTCTTGCAATATAGCTATCGTTAAATGAATACTTCTTGTCTAAGTAGCCTGTTCGTAGTGCATTGGAAACACAACTGTCATTTATTTTGTCCCATGATTTTTTTACCAAATTCACAACTTCTTGTAAGCCTGGCTTTACAAAATTACCCAGTTGGTTTTCTCACCATTCTGTTTTCAATATATTTATTGATTTCCATCCGCAAATAATCCTTGAATGGCTTGTTTATTGCAATGTCAAGTGTCTGGAGGTAGCCAATCATTCCTGCCGGAATCATTATTTGATCAATATTCCTCTCAGCAATAAAGATTCTCATGTCTTTAGCGCGGTGAGTACTGGCTGAATCCCAAACTAGTAAACCTCTATTTCGACCCTTCAACAGTGGTGGCAGCATAAAAACGACCCACTTTCTTATAACTGCTTGGATGCCCCAGGCTTTTTCACTTTCAAGGACATAAAATCCTGAAACGCGTTCAATCTTGTCTTTTTTTCTTTCTTTTTGTTCTGCGCATGTCCATTAATGGATGTTCGCAACCACATGTACCATTTCTACACGATTCCTAGCTGTGTGGATCAAACTTTCTACAGTTCGGAGTCCCGTCCATTGCTTTATGTTCCCCAAACAAGACATCTTCTTTCTTCCAATTCCCCTTCTTCCATCAATTTTGCCTTGAATTATGAATTGCAGTGTGTGGTACTTTTGGTTCTGCATTATGTGACCCAGGTACACAGTTTTCCTTCTTTTTATTTTAGTTAATACTTCGAGGTCTTTGTTAATTCTTCTGAGCACTTCTTCGTTTGTGATTCTTGCTGTCCAGAAGATCTTAAGTATTCTGCGGTACACCCACGTCTCAAAAGCTTCAAGTTTGTTCATTGATGCTGTTTTCAGAGTCTACCCGCAGCTTGAAGTTGATATTAAAGTCAGTGTTGGTGAAGAATTTTTTTAACTTCGTAAACGCGCTACGTGCATTTTCAATTCTGCATTTTATGTCCAACTCTCAGTGAGCCTTGTACCCAGATATTTAAATTTGGCCAGCCGTTCAATTGGTAACTCGTCAAATATTAATCTGTCATTCCTCGTTGCGTCTGGGTCTCTGCTAATTACCATAAACTTTGTTTTCTCAGTGTTAATGTTCAATTCCATTTGTTTACTATGTATTCCTACGCTATTAACTAATTGTTGTAGATCTTCTATGCTTTCGGCTATTAGTATTGTGTCGTCCGCATATCGAATGTCTTTTATCCAGTTTCAGTTAACCTTGATGCCCTTTTCGATATTGACAAGGGCTTCTTGGAATATTTTCTCTGAGTATAGGTTAAACAGGAAGTTGTCTAACTCTTCTATATATGTGTATTGGTTTGGTTACTTCGTTGTCAATTTTAACTTGTGCTGTTTGGTTACAATAGAGGTTCTCAATACATCAGATGTCTTTTTGGTCAATTTTTAGGTTTTTAAGGATTTCGATAAGTGATGTACGCAGTCAAATGCCTTCTCGTAGCCTATGAAGCCTAGGTATATATTTTTCCTCTGGTCGTAACAGTTTTGCACGAGGACTTGTATTGCGGTTATTGTTTCCCTTGTGCCCAAGCTTTGCCTGAACCCAAATTGAGTCTCACTCATTGTGTCGTCACATTTTCTGTAGAGTCTTTGATGACTTTTAGGAACAGTTTTAAGATGTGGCTCATAAGGCTAATCAGTCTATGTTCTTCACATTTTTTGGTGGTTTTCCTTTTCGGGAGAGGGATAAACGTTGATGTGAGCCATTGTATTGGGTATATACCCGTATCGTATATTTTATTGAAGATTTTCGACAAAATCGAATCGACAAAATACAGGTAACACGTGCATTATCGTAACCGGTAGAAGGAACGTAAATTGACGAGGAAGCCTTGTGGTGAACCGTTGTTTGAGCTCCTTGGCCTAGAAATACCGCGGTCTCATCCATAGCAATCATGTTGGAGAGTTGGTATTTCGTAAAATCGATGCCATCAAGAAAAATTTTAAATGCAAATGCACGTTTAACAACTTCATTGTCTTCCAGCTTAAACATTGTTGTTGTTCTCCTTAGAGACAGTTCATGTCGTTGAAGGAAGTTATCCATCCAGTGTGACGATGCTTTAAATTCTTCTGCCATTTCAAGGGCAATTTTTTTAATATCAGCCCTGCGCACAACCAAAGCCATTGCTCTCCTATCAGCAATCCATTCCCAGTTGCATTCTTCCAACTCAGAAAGTAACGGCTGCCGACATGATCCAACCCTGCGGTTTTTTCCATTTCCTTGGTCCACCAGTTGACACAGGTTATCGTAGTCTGCACGCCATTTTAGAACCATATTGAGATCCAACATCTTCTTTTTACAGAAGGCTACAAGATTTACATCCTTGGAGTCATCCACGATTCCGAATTTGTACTCGACGGAATAGCTCTTTCTTTTTGTACTCATTTTATCTGGGGTTAAAAATTATTCACTTTATAAAAAATTAAATTATTTGTTAGCTAATAATCAGACTTACAAAACTGAAATGCACAAACGTTATACCTGCACTCTCATTCTATGTAGACTGCTGCCTTATAATGTATTTTTAAGATAAATTCTACTTTATAAATTCCAGGAATTTATTTTGGCACGTGCCTGTGCATTGCTTGAAAGGAACTGTAGAGGTAAACAAGAAATTTCGCGGAATATTTTGTTTCCAAACATTTCTCTGAAATATTAGGGCAGCTAGAGAACAACTACTAAATTCAACACAAGTTTTTAGCGAATTATATTTTTCACATTATTTTAACTAGGGCTTATTTTCGGGGGAGGGCTTATATTAAAAAAAAGTCGCGAAAATCACGCCAGGGCTTATTTTCGGGAATGTTTTATTTTGGGAAAGGCGGTAGTAAAGCCGATTGTAGCGACGAATCCTCAGCATACCGCATAGAGCAGGGCTGTCCAACCTTTTTGTAGTGGCGATCTACTTTTTTGTGTATATTGTTGCCAATATCGACCAAAACGCGTAGCCGGCCACTGGAAAATTTCTTTATGTAAATTCTTCTTCATTAACTTCTATCTAATAATATCTTCTAATTTAATATCTTCTTTTAGCCAATTAATAAATTGATCGCCAATGAATTTAAGATAATGTTTTTTTTGTTTCGGTGTACTTTTATAAATTCATTGCAGTCACTTCTCTCACTCTTAGCAGAGGTGAGAATCAATTATATAATGTTTATTAAACATGTTAGCAAGAAGAAAAAGTATTCAAATTTATATAATATCTGATATAAAATAACAAAATTAGGAATATAGTAAATACCAACATAAGACTATTACTAATGAGATCGTTGGCATTGCATGGATTTGGCAATATCTTCAAAGGCGGGATCATACGATAAAAGATAATCGTAAACATTGATCAAGTTCATCAGTTAAAGAATTTTTGATTTTAATACATTCATATCAGAAAAGGCGAATTCCGCCAAATACGTCGAGCCAAAGCAAGGCATCAATTGTTGTGCCGCATTGGTCAAAATTGGGTATTTCTCTTTTAATGTATTTCCAAATACAATCTTTGGATTTCAAATACAAATCATTTTGAAGTTTTATTATTTCCAATCCTAGTTTATACTGGCTTGCTTCAAATATTGTAGATATTTGACATGCAATTTCTTCTATGTTGATATCTTGTTGAAACATATTTGATAAAAATAGTGCAATATTTTCAATCTTACCAAAATCTTCAAATCTTGTCTAAAATTGTTTTTCAACAACTTCAATTTCGAGAATCATTTTGTTAGGGTTGAATTGATCAGGTTCAGGGTCAGGATGTGGATGTGTGTGAAAATATTATCCAATGCTTGGAAATGCTTATATTATAAGTTGCGTGTTATAAGTTGCTGAAAAGTTCTTATCGAGCTTATCATGTCTAATACATTTATGCCTTTACCCTGTAGTTCAAGATTCAAATCGTTTAGTTTTGATTTCAAGTCTGGCAAGAATGACATATTAAATAACCACTCTTTGTTTGTTAACTGGGGGTAACTGTTACCTCTTTCAGAGAGGAAACTTTTTTACGTCTTCTAATAACTCTAGAAATCGCATGAGAAATCGACTTCTACTGAGCCAATGCACTTTAGTGTGTAGAAAAAGTTCGTTATCATTATCCTCATTTTCTAATCTAAACAAGTGTCACGCATAGATTATTTTAAAGACAGTTTCCATAACATTGTGTGTATTAAGTGAGGGAGAAAAGCGTGTTTTAATTTTTACTTTATATTTATCGATATGTATTTTTAAGTAAGTACAAAGAAAGAAGCGTGAGAAAACTAAAGATCGACTCAAAATCACGCCGCGATCGACCGGCAGATCGCAATCGATTGGTTGGACAGCCCTGGCATAGAGCAAAGTGCTATCAAGTGGTATACGGATGGTTCGAAGACAAAAGAAGGTACTAGTGCAGGAGTGTTTGGACCTCGTAACAAATATTTTGAATCCATGGGAATCTAAAATACCCCAAGAATCTTCTAATCAGAGGTACATGCAATCGAGAGATGTGCACAATTTAACCTCGACAGGAACTATCGTAAAAAACAAATTGCTATCTTGTCAGATAGCCAAGCAGCCATCAATACCATTAACTTATACACCATCAGATTCAAACTGGTATGGGACTGTGTGGGAAAGCTAAACAAGCTCGGCAGTAAAAATAAAATAACGCTATCCTGGGTACCAGGATACACTGGTATAGATGGAAACGAAGAAGCCGATCACCTACGAAACAAGGGAAGGGATCCCGTTATCCATTAATATGTTGAATTATGTTGTAACATAGACTATAGAGTATTTATCTTCGACAAATCTTTATTTCGCCGGAGATGGTAATTGAAACGGGATTCAACAATGACAATTTTATTCTCCTGTGTTTGTGGAGCATATTTTGATAATAAAATTGCATAATTGTTAGGATGTCCAATTGTTGATGTACAGTTTAAACGGTCCAGACTAATCGTAAAGGTTTTCAATGTTATTTTTAAAGCTTTTAATTGCAGATGTTTGATTGATTATTTGCAGATGTTGTGATCAAGTTGACGTTTTTATATTTTTTTATATTTAATATCTCTTCAGATAATTCACTATTTCTTTTTCCACCACGATTTCGTCTAACCATTTCGGATCTATCCTTCTTATAGCATCTAATTATAGATTTGTTTTGATGATATTGATATTGATGATATTGATTGTTTTTATTATTACCCGCTATTTCCGCAATTGTTTTACATTCTTCATAATATTTTATAAAAATCTCCTTTTTGTCTAAACTTGTTTTAGAATAATTACCTCTACATGGTTCTCAAGTCTTAACCTGCGATAATTATTACTAGTTTTATTTTTTATATCTTCTTCGGAAAATGTACGAATTATTATTGTACGTTATTGAAAAAAACTTAAACAAAGCTTAAAACAAATATTTAACTAATTTTTTGCATTCAAAAATGTTTTTATTTCAGCGCAGATCGTTAAAAATCTACATCTAAAATATGTCTATGTCGATAGGTCTTCTCAATAATCTCGAGTTATTGACAAAACCAATCGGCATCCCCAACGAAATTTTTATTTTAAAAAATCATTTCCGCCAATACAAAATATAATATATTTATTTCTTCAATTCGAGATTTTGTAATGAGTCTGAATGTGTGAAGCCGGGTTATTAAACTAAAACTAAACGTAAAAACTTTAATTGCAATAATCTGTAAACCTCGACGACTAAACCAACATTTCCATTGATTAATAACCGATTTACTTATCTTTTTCTTTGTTGCAGGTGAGTTTCAATCCCAATGCAAATCCCGCAAATTTTTGCATGAAAATAATTCGCATTGTTTTGTGAAAAGGTTTGTAAAATTGAAATTCTGTTCGAAAATTTTAATCAAGATTTAAAATAAATATAATTAAAAACCCAAATAACTTTGTGATAAGTTATTAAAATAACTTATCACCCAAATTTATATTAATTTATGAAGAAAAAATATTATGGGTTGTGGTTAATTTGAGTTTAAAAAAGGTTAATTTGGAATTAAAAAAGTTTAATTTAAACTTGATAAAGTTTGATTTAAATAAAAACTAGTTTAATTTGAATTTAAAAAGGATTAATTTGTTATTAAAAAAGATTAATTTGTAGTTAAAAACCTATATTTACACATAGTATGCCCAATGACGAAGGCTTTCGCACACGAAATTTGTAATTAATAAATTAAATATTAATAATTTAAATTAATAATTTAAATGTTAATTTTTGTCGTTTTATAATGGTATTTTCTACTGATTGGATCGACACAGTCAATTTAAAACACTCTTGAGTTGCTCCATTTGAAAAGTATTTATTTATGAACAATATTATAAAGTTTTTAAAAACAATATTATAAATTCTAATAACAAAATCTTACCTATAAGAAAAGAAACGACAATTAATGTTTTTAATTGTAATGTCGATTCACAAATCACTTAACTACTTTTACAAAATAATAACATAAATAAATAAACAAATAGCATCCGTTGTCTAGGTTATCCGTTGTCTCGGACTACTATGATTCTGTTTTTAAGCATAGTAATATTTTCTTTAATATTACTATGCTTTAAAACATAATCATAGTAGTCCGAGACAACGGATAACCTAGACAACAGATGCTATTTGGTTTTTTATTTATTATATTTTTCTTTACATACTGTTAAAAATGCATCCCAAAAGAAATCGATTTTCAAAATCGACAGATTGAATAACGAAGACAATTTTGTCTTAGATTTTTTCCCGAGATCGATCTTAAAGACAATTTTTTTAGGCCAAGATTGGAAACCCTTATTACCGCACAGGCTCATGAGGAGCCTCGGCATGGCGGGGGCTTCAGAATCTGAAGTCTGTGCCGCATCCTCCAAAAACCAAAATTAAATTTGCATTGTCTGTTTATTTTGTGTGTTACAAAATAATAAATGAGCCAAAATTTAATATCTATCTAAATGTAGTAGTTAATCAATCTTTTATTGGCATATTTTTTTTTCCATATTTGTGTTTATAAATTATATAGTATGTTAACCAAATTTATATTCAAAACAAAACCAAGATCCTCACATCTCTTAAATATCAAAAAGGGCACGGCCTGATAAAAACAATTAGGAGGCAAAAAAGAAAAGGAAACACAAACTACATTGAACCCGAGTATTTGCATTTGAATACTTTCTTCATGTATGCGATGCCCAATCCACTTCCGTCCATAACTTTTTCCCAACTCCTTACTGCTGCCTTTTCCACTTCAGTTCATACACATTTTCTGCAACTCTCCACCAAATGCTGCCATAACTCCTCACATTCTCTCATGCTCGGTACGTTCTATCACTTGTAGCCATTCAATATCTCCTACCCCTTTCTTCAATTCCGCATCTAAGACGAGCAATAGCCGCCTGTTAGACTTCGGGATTGAGGAGATATTCTGGGCATCTGCCTGTAACTTGAATCTTCCCGTAGGCCTTGTTATATGTACCCTCCTCTAAGTGTTTCTGTCTCTCCTTTAGTTCTACCTCTATTAGTCTCTCTTCCAAATTTTTTTCAATTAGCTTTCTCTCATTTATCATTCTCTCAATCTCTATGTGACTCCATCCACCTCTTTCATACATCAGCTTTCGTTGGTATCACCACTTGGTTTCATTCTTACATTCTACCCTTTCTTTCCTTAACACTTTCAACTCTTCTTTCAATATTATTTCATCATTCATACTATTCACCTTTCTTTCAAACTTGGCCACTCTTGTTGCTGCATAACTGGCGACTTTGTTGGTGTTTGTCTCTTGGAGAACAATATACCAAGGGGTAGATCTCTCTAGCTAGAGAATCCTCTTGATATATTGCAGTAGTACTTTTTATATATCCACCTCCTTCTTTACTGCCCAGATTTCCTCGCCGTACATATTAGCGGCTATCGAATATGCGCTCTGCATTAACCATTCTGCTGGAACACAAAACCTAGATATTTAAAACTGCTAACCTGTTCTATCTCCATTTCTTCCCATTTAAAACTCCCGCTCTTTGCTTCCCTTCTCTTCCGGAATAGCATCCACCACGTTTTTTCTACGTTCACCTTTAACATGTGCTTCTTAAAAAAACCTTTCCAGTCGTGTTAATACCCCTTTCGTTCCCGCGTAAGTAGTAGGCAAGCCTCCAAACTTTCCTAGTCCCTATTGCTAGGGCTCCAGCTTGACTCATACTTAACGTCCTTTCGTCCGCTGTATATAGGTTGAATAGTAATGGACTTAGGGGACACCCATGGTTTAGCCCTTTCACAACCTCGAACCTTTCAGATGTAGTTTCACCAACTTTCACTCTGCACCATGTTCCCTCATACAAACGTTCAATACTTTCACTCAACTGACGCGACATACCTTTTGTACTCATATACTCCCACACTTTTTCCCGTACTACAGAGTTGCAGGCTGCTTTTAGTCGATAAACACTGCGTACAATTTTCCCTTGGTTTCCTCAATTCTTTTTGAACAATATAGTTTAGCGTATAAAGATGTTGCGATTACCTTTTCTAAATCCGGCTTGTACTTCTGGAATCAGCTTCATCTCCTCTACTTCTTCTAGCAATTTTGAGAGTTGTCCCTCTGTAGTTACTTAATTATTCCTAATTTCCCTGTTTAAGGACTGGCCATTCCCTCTCGCCAACTATTTGGGAGCAGTTTCTCCTTCACTGCTTGTGTAGCCAAACACCACGCTTCGTTGGGTGCCGTATCTGGCCCTGAAGATTTCCTTCTTTTAAGCGCCGCCATAACACTTTCCAATTCTTCCTTTGTAATTTCTTCTAGGAAATTCTCTCTGTTGGTTTCTGCCGCCCAAAAATTTATATCCATTCGCTCGCAGTACTCTATTTCTCCTGACAATAAATCTCTGAAGTGGTTCATCCACTGCTCTATCGCGATGGACCTTGGGATTTCTCTCTTTTCTTTACCTGCAACAATGTATTTCTTCAGCTCGTTTGGTTGATTTTCCGTATCTGTAGCTTCTCCCACTCCTGTCTCTTTCTCTTCTCCAGATTCTTCATATTTTGAAGCTGATTCTTTCCAGTGTTGCTCTTTCTTCCTTCCACGCCCTAAATTCTGCTCTGGTTTTTTTCTCATATCTCTAATTTCTTTGTCCACCCACACATTTCCATGACAATTCTGATTGTGCGAAACTTTAAAAATTAACGCATTTCGTACCATTTCTGAATGTTGACGAAGCTCCGCCACTCCTTCTATAGCCGCCAGGTTTTCTTGATCTTCTGACAGGCGCTTCATTCCATAACACTGTCTGTTTGACGATTTTCTTTTTATTTTCACTGTGTTTTTTTACCTCTTCTAACAATCTGATTTCAAAAGGTAGATGGTCCGGGTCAAGTCTCTCTCCTATTTTAAACGTGTCAATACTCTACGTACTGCCGCTTCATTGTTAATATACGTTAGCTCCCCATTCCAATCACCATTTGTATACCCGGTTAGCATGTACATTATTCATCTTCTCCACCATTAGTTTCTTAACGTCGTCTTCCCATTTTTCTCCTTCTTTGAGCCCCTTAATGACGATGTTGTTTTTCTCTCCCTCTCTTCCCTGTCTTCTGCAGCTTTCTCAATTTTTTCTGATCTCTTCTCAAAGCCTGAGTTTTCTTTTTCTCATGTGGGTTTCTCCTTCTTAGCTTGATTTTTGATGAGTCTAAGTTCCTTTTCGATTTTATTCATATGTTCTTTTGGTTTTTCGTTCTCCAGTTTCATTTGCTCTAGCTTTTCCATCAGCTTCCTTTCCATTTTTTATTCTCGGTCCTCTCCTCCTTTAGGTTGTTGTTAACAGTTTTTAATTGGTTTCGTACATCGCTCAGTTCTAGGAGAATGTCCTCCATCATTGAGCGGTGGGACCAGCTGCTCTTTGGACTATCCTCCTTCTTTCTTTTGGATCTAGGGGAATGCACTACTAGTTTTTTTCCCGTAAATGGGTAGAGCTCACGGTTTTCACTATCAGACGACCCGTCCCTGTTCTTCCCTCTCTTCATATTGCTTAGAATTCACCGCCTATTTGCGCACTACGCGTACTCTGTCTTCACACTTTCTGTTAACTAAATATCTTCTATGTTTCTGCGTTCCAAATTAATGGGGCCTAAACGGTGTTTGACGACTATGAGACTTTTGGGGCTCCGCCAGAAACTCGACACTAGCGACCTAAATAATGGTTGCTTTCTTAACAATACAACTTGCTCACACTGCGATCACGATACGACTCCGACTCCAAATGTATTCTAAAACTTATAGTAGGTATTGGATAATAGTCATAGATGCCATTTAAAGAAAAGAGAAACGACGCTGCCCAATGCTTTTCGGTGGTCTGGACGTTGCTTTCGTAGGTTAGCGAAAAACATTCTACAGTATCGAAAATTAGGTATTCCTAGAAGCACTCGATAAAACTAGAGGCACCAAATACTCAAGATCCATAAAAAATATCTACGAGAATACATGTATGCAAGTTAAAATTGACGGAAGAAGACAAGGCGGAGAAAATATTGTTATAGATTTCTCCGAAACTGTTCACTGCCGCACTGGAGGAAGCATTCAAGAACATCAATGGGGAAGAAAAAGGAATTAGAATCGAAGGAATTAGAAACTTCTACAAAATAGAAGCAAAGGACATGGTCCCAAATTTTAGACAAAATGAAAATAAATGAGACCACTGAGACAATTTTCACCCTCTGGGTGTTCAAAATAAACAGACAATTGAAAAACAAACAAAAGAAATTCCGAACGACCAACGAATGGAACTGTAGTAGCAAACACAGCGACAGGTGTTTGACCTTGTACAAAATGATCGCTATAAGGACCAAAGAAAACAAACACAACGACAAGTGTTTGACCTTGTACAAAATGATCGCTATAAGGACCAACGAAAACAAACACAACAACAAAGTGTTTGTTCTTGGACAAGATGATCACGACAAAGATCAGAGAACAAACAAACACAACGACAAGTGTTTGTCCTTGGACAAGATGATCACGACAAGGACCAAAAAAAGCAAACACAACAACAACTGTTTGGCCTTGGACAAGATGATCACGACAAGGACCAAAGAAAGCAAACACAACAACAAAGTGATTGTCCTTGGACAAGATGATCACGACAAAGACCAAAGAATACAAACACAACAACAAACTGTTTGCCAAAGGACCAAAGCGAACATACGAACAATAATAGAATGCTATAGCTAAATCCTTTAAAACGGCACTATCCATCTAAATCTGAAACAAAGCAAATAAATAGGTCAGTAAGCTCAAACTATACAATATCGCAAGACGAGATCGAGACCCCTACTTAACTATTCACCGATTGTAAGACGGTGAGTTATGGCGAAATATCACGACACAACATATTTTTATTGCATCAGACTAGGGACCGCGGGGCAGGGGAAAGCTCAAGCGCTACAGGTGACAAGGGGGGTGCAGTTATAGCCTACCGCTAACAATAACCCTGCAATACGAGACATTGGAACATAATACTTGACAATTCTTGACCTCTCACCTAAACAGATCTGAAACAAACGTAGACGAGGCATTTGGTAAATAGGTTACACATGACAAGGAGATGCAGTTATAGCCTACCGCTAACAATAACCCTGCAACATGAGACCTTGTAACATATGTCGATTCAGATCTAGGGGACCGCGGGTGCAAAGGCGGTACTCATCAACGACAAGGCACTTAAGCCAAGGAAATATTGGAAGGACTAGTCTTTCGACAAGCTCAAGCGAAGAAAGGCACTCGTCATCACAATTCTGAAACAAACACACAAGGTGTAAAAAGTGTTATTATCGCCTAACTCCCAGCGTCTTATGCGATGCGCTGGCCATGGTTAGGGCAGGGTGGCGCCCCGCTCGGATACACAGTGATCCAATAAATCAACAACGAAGAAGACTGTGTTCCGACAATAATCGATTCAGATTGGGAGGGCACGAATACAAACGGAAATCTTCAGTAACATTGGATCTACCGGTGCCAAACGATTATGCACACAATAAACAGATGCCTACTTGCTGCAAACCAATGGAAAGTTACATGGAAACTGCCGATTGCGGTACCCTACCCCCAATAAAAACGGGTTGTAAGGCCGTTCTTATTTATTCCATGACAAAACTCAATTGAGCACGGAGTGATGATGGTGCACTAGCGAGCGCGGGAGGCGGTGCCATCAGATAGAATGAGTGATGGAAAGAGTCTTGGAACTGCCACAACATATATAAATAATGTAGAAACGCACCGGAGAACTTCTGACGGGAACTATAACGGAAGACATCTACAGAAGCTCGGCTTGAATCTAGGAGTGGATACGCGATGATGAGAAAAGGATCCCAAGGCGATGAGCAGTAATGAAAATACTAAGGAAAGAATGTAAAACGAAAATTGACAAAATATCTCAAACAAAATCGAACATCCCAAAAGCTGATTCTGACAATAATTGAATAAACAAACCAGAATCGAATATTCAAACGTGAACTGAATTACCAAACCAAAATGGAACATTCAAAGGAAAAACTGTAGACTCATACAGAATCGGATATTCACAAATCAAAAAATCGAATATTCAAACGAGAGCTGAATACTCAGCCAAAATCGAATATTCACAAATCGAATATTCACAAATCGAATATTCAAAACTGAATAACCAGACAAAAATTGAATAATCAACGAAAAATGAATAATCAGACAACAGCTGATTATTCCAACGGAACTGGATAACCAGATAAAAAGTTGAATATTCAACGAAAAATGAATAAGTAGACAATCAACTGATTATTCCAACGAAACTGGATAACCAGATAAAAATTGAAGAATCAACGAACAATGAATAACCATCTAATTATTATTCCGATATCTGTACATTCAAATAAAAATAATAATCAACCAAATTGAATAACTAGATAACTAACAGATTATTCCGAAGAAACTGGATAACCAGATAAAATTGAATAATCAACTAAAATTGAATACCCAGACAACTAATTAATTATTCCGACGTAATCTGGATATCCATACAAACAGATACGTTGAATTATAATGGAATAGCGAGAGAAACAATCCAAATTTACGTTTGGTCTGCCACTTACGAAAACCGTCAAGTTATATTCGAAGAAGACCTATTCTCTAAAAAATATTAGAGAATAGCTCTATTAATATGCTCAGTTGGGGTATTGGGACCCTATTTTTTTTGAAGATGAAACTGTAAACGCAGTAGTTTTCAGTAGTGAACGTTATGCGGTTTGTAGCATACGTTCTTAACGAATGCCAACGCTCAACTTAGATTACCATTAAACAATATTTGGTATCAGCAAGATGGTGCAAGGTCTCTTGTATCCAACAGGTATATGGGTTATGTTTAAGTAAGTTCTTTTCTGGTTGCCTGATTTCCAGCGTGTAGATCAGTTGTGGCCTCCTTGCTCTCCGGATTTGTCGGCTTCAGATTACTTTTTATGGGGTCATATTAAATCTAAAGATTATCAGAACCAGCCTGAAACGCTGGAAGATTTAAGACAGACGAAACGAAACATTCTACAAGCTTTGGCGAGATTTCGCCAGAAATTTGCCATCGTGCAATGCGTTCATTGTTAGGTTAACCTAGATTAACCTAATCAACAACGACCAAATAGTGTTCCCGTCGGTGTGCTTAGTTACTAGTTAGCAATTTTTGGCACGGTGACGCTGAACGTTCTAACCTTATTGTGTCACATTTGAAATGATTTGATGTATTTTGTCTGTCTAAATTACAATTTTTGCATATTATCAGTAAGAAACAATTATTTTTTTGTTGTATCGATCTCAGTCATGTATCGAAGCAAACTAATCGATGTAATTTTTAAGTAATAATTGTTAATTTTGGATTACGCATTTAACTTGTTATTAAACTTTAGATTTTACGCTACAATGTTCAATATATTTTCGATAATGTTTTTCGATAAATGCAGTTTAAAATCGGGTCACTCTTTATTTGTCACCCTGTATGTTCACAGCATCGTCCACCCTGAACGCTGTTTTTAATGTTTTATGTCTGCAATGGAAAACATGGAAACAACCAACCGTAGCAAATAGTAGCAAATATTTTTGATGGAATGGCGCTCAATGTTGGTGAGTCTCTATCAACATAGCTTATTGACGGTGTGATAGTAACATCACCGCCAACATTCTGCCAACAATTTATTGCCTGGTGTGTACTACTCTTGGAGAAAACATCATATTCACAACTCACACAAGTGTTTTCAAATTTTTAACATCTATTGCTTCAGATTATTGGTTTATTTATCTTCGTTGTATCTATTAGACTTCTTTGGTGTCTCAGCCTCTTGTCACCATCTCTTTTATATAAAATAGTAAGACAGAATGTTTTTAGATAAACTATTAGGATTAGAAAAAACTCTTTCCTTGTTCTGTATGCCTTTAATGAATCATTAAATATTCAGACTCAATAAAAAAAATGTGCAAATGATTGTTTTTCTTGTGTCTGTTTTCTTTGTGTGCACATGATTTTTTGTTTTGTTTATCAACGTCTAGACGTTGCGAGTCGGGATTTACTAATTTTACGTTTCATATGATTAATTATGAAATAGTTTGAATTTAAATTTACGAACTGTTGCTAATAAATTGCTCAATCAAGGTACTAATTAACGCCACAAATATCTCTATTACCCAATGATAACCTTCGTGCGACTTTCAAGCGAACTGATTTTTTAATTAGTTTGGCTGTAATCGCGAAGGCTAACTCCTAAATACCGGAACTAATAGGTGGTTTGTCGGAGGGAAATTTAAATTTTGTGAATTATTTTTTGTTGTTGTAATGAACATTATCATTATAACGATTATTATCGACTATGTTGATTGGTTGATAGAAAAATAAAGTTTAAAATAATTGCATAAAATTTAAAAATCTACTCTTACACCAAATTGAACACAAGTAAATTATTGTTTGTGAAGGATGCCATTGTTAAATAGATATACATATATCGTGTGTAAAAGTATCCAAATCGTGCGTAAAATTTCAATGAAATCACATGGAGTTTCATTATTAAATCACTTCTGTTTATTGTTACCATGGCAACAACTCGCGTCACTAAGCAAAAAACATAGACGTAGCGAAAATAAATTTTCTGTCGTATTTTAAAAATGAATTAATTTTTATTATTTTGAATCAAGAAGTCTGGGCCTCTCAGTCTGGATTTATCTGACTCCAATATAACTTAATCTAACATTAACCTAATCTAGATTAAACCTAGTTTAACCTAGATTATATCGACAGCGACCAAATAGTGTTCCCGTCGCTGTGCGTTTTTACTAGTTACCAATTTTTGCACTGGAGGCGCTGAACGTTCTAACCTTATTGTGTCAGTCATTTGAATTATTTTGTCTGTCAAAATTACAATTTTTCAACTTTATCGGTAAGAAACAATTAATTTTTTGTAGATTCAACAGTATTTTAACATGCTTAGTAGATAAATTAATGTATGATACATGTATGTGAAAGGCATAAGTAGAGAGGGTTTGAATCGCAAAAATGCTTCAATAGCAATGAGTTCTTTGTCACACACTCGTATCATAAACTACTATATGTCTACTACAAAATATTTCATTTCTTGACGATAATTTGCTGTAGAATGAATTATTGACCCTTTCGAAAAAAAAAGAATTTACTTTACGAGCAACCTAATACATAATTTAAACTAGTTTTAGTCTTTATAGATTAAATATTAGTTAATAGATGAACGTATTTAACATTTCTATCTAACTTACGAAAAAAAATTTGATTTGGTAAATGAGATATTATAGATTTATTTTTGGTTTGACAATAGGAATATGTCCTCATCAGGCAGAACCTTGTTGTGTAGATAATATCGTATTTATATTCACATTGAACCATTTGGATTTAATAGGCGTGAAGAGTATCAATTTAAGGAAGAGATTGGATTTATATCGTTTAGAATATTTGTCCTGCCTCCGCGTATTTATATGCGCTTTCTAAAAATAGTCCGCTGAAAAGCGACTACGGAATTATCCGAAAGGCGAACAGGTTCATAATATTTTGTCAGATTTTCACAAGCGCTGGCGTGCAAATTGACGAGTTAAATCAGGCATGGAAAATGTTTTCATGAATGTTTAATATATAGGGTAAACCGGGTGAGACGGCTCACCTTGGTAAATTTTCGAGATGTTCGGTTATTTTAAAAAGTATAATAAGAAATTTATTAAATGCAGTGTGTTCAGATTCTTTATGTATCTTTCTATTTCAAGAAATGTCTCACATAACCCTACATTATGCAATTTTTTTATTAGCGACGAGAAAAATATTTTTGACTGCAAAATTATGTTAAAGCAAAGGAAAAAATAATTAAAAAAACTTGCTTTACTATGATATATTTATTTTTGAAAATTTTTACTTAACTTTAACGTCTTTCGGTGGAACATAACCCCTTTAGCCGTTGCTGAACGTGTTTGCAATTTTTTCCTCAGTTTCTAAGGACAATAGCTCCTTGGATAATTATCGAAGCATAATTTCTATAAGCGATCTTCCTAAGAAGTATGAAATTTTATAAAACAATTATTATTTTTATTTAAGCAAAAATGTAGACCACTGTTTATTTTCTGTAATTTCTGTAATTTTATGTATGAGTTTGACCACATTTTGAGGCTATGATTTATCCCGTCAAGCCTTACGTCTTTCGGTGGAACATCCCGTTTAGCCCTTGCTGAGCGTGTTTTTTTCAGTTTCAATTTTTGCTCAGTTTCAGATGCCTTGGTTAATTATCAACGCCTACTTTGCATAAACAACAAGCTATACCTGCTGCAAAATTAGCAATTCTTTTTCCCGTATTCATAGGCCTTCCTTGAGGAACAAGGATTCCTCACTTCGCGTTTCATAGACCTTCCTTCACAAAACAAGGAGCCTTAATGGGCTCCTTCTTTCAAAGCAAGTCTCGAGCTTCCTTGAGGAAACCTTCAGCACTGTAATTGGCTGTTGCATTTCTATGACTAACGCTTGCGTATGAATTTTAAGGTTATGCACTTCGTTAGCCAACTTTTGGTTTGAGTTAGTTTCCAATATAGCCGAGTGGCGCTCTATCAGCGGTTTTACCACCATAAGCAATCAGAAATCCCTAAATTGTTTTCCTTCTGGAAGGGAGAGAGAGCCGAGTTGTGACTATGAAACAAGGACGCCTCAAGGAAGCCTTCATCAATGCGTCCTTTATCCTTGAAAAAAGGAGAGATTATGAATACGAGTACGAGTATTAGTCTTATCAGCTGCTTGGTAGCTCCACTATGCTGTTTTACTACTCGTTTGTAAAGTAACTAAGCATTTACTATAATTTGGTCAAGAAGATGATAAACAAAACTTACGTACGTACCACTTTTTGGAACAATTTTTTTATATTATATTTGCCAATAAGGCTATCTATAAGATCGATGCCTCTCATGTGGCGACTGTATTCAGATATTACATTTGTGCACTCTATTTTACCCCGCTTTTTTGATTTCTGTAAAATCTTTGCAAAGTTGTCTTTGGAAGTTTTCCTGGCATGATACTAAAGGAAGGCTGGTAATATAGTAGAAGTAATACACCACATACAGTATAGAAATACACTACATAATTTTACATAATCGTTGACACAAATTTCCGCAAGCTCCCAGGTCCTCCTCAGTGTTATACATGAAAAATATATATGCCAGCCCTTAGTGGCAGATATCTGCTCGTCGAGTAATGATTGTTTTCTGAAGTAGAATAGATTCATATTTCAACAAAAAGCTGCAAATAAAAGGCCAAATTTTGAATTTTTTTTTTCTTAGTTGGGGTTACTTTTGAGAGCATCTTGCTATTGTCATTGAAATGTAAGAACTGGCGTATTTTGTCAAATCTCTATTTACACAGTGCTTGTTTTATTTAAATAAAGCCTAAATTGGTGCTGCAATAGGTCCGGAAGATGCGGCATATGTACGATATACTTATAATTGAATGCCTTATTCCTTGGCCTATTCTAAGAATATTTTGTCTCATAATGATTTCTGAAAAACCCTTTGTTTCGAAGATATAGGATGAACAAAATTTGCGAAAACCATATTCAATATTTGTTCAAATCATTAATGTAAATTTGGCGTACGACAATGACTTTATCAAGTACAAAAAAATAATGGGTATATAAAGTACAAAAAAAAATGTTGACGATAATTTGGAACGTCTGTTTTATCTACTAACGAACAAGTGGATTTCATTTGAATACGTCTCGTCAGTGATCATCAACTGTGTCCTACGCAGTTTTTTACATTGAGTGACGTTTGGCTGTTTGACGTGTCTTTAATAGTTAGTGAAGTCCTCTACCATGTATACTGTATACGAACATCGAGATGACTGACATGCATTTCATATAAGGACTTGTTGATGGCAATTCATTACAAGCTAGACGATTGTACATTGAACGGTTTCCTAGCCGTAATATCCCCGGCCGAAAAATCTTCGAAAATATTCATCGACGTCTTCGTGAAATAGGCACATTGAAGCGAAATGGAGGGGCAGAAAGGTTAGTGAAAGTAAGGACGGTACATCTAGAACAGAATGTACTGGACATGATAGAGGGAGATCCAAGTACTTGTGCGCGACAAATTGCCAATACTTTGAAAGTCACTGGACATTTGGAAAATTCTTAAGGGAATTTTTTTTGTATCCATACCACATTCAACGTGTTCAGACACTACTACCTACTGATTATCGTCCACGTGTGATTGAGCAACTTTAAATGCACTATTTGATAATAAAATGTTACTGTCGCAATTTGTATTCACCCTGTATCTTCGAAACGAAGGTTTTTTTTCAGAAATCATCATAAGACAAAATATTCTTAGAATAAGGCAGATGCAAGTATCTAAAGAATAGGCAATAGGAATAGGCCAAGGAATAACCTCTTGAAATTTTGCCGCGTGTTTTCTAACACCCTTTATACGCATATGCGTTCTTCTTTGGTAATTTGCCGGTTTATTTAGATTTTTTTGTAATGTATACAAGTTTGATTCACCGAATAACTTTTTGACAATGTCTTCAGAAACAAAAAAAGTGAAAATAAATACGTATAGTATTTAGATTCATAATTTGTGGAGATAATTTTTCACTAGTTTTAAAAGATTTCACATCATCACCTAGGATCAATTTATTATTCTTCCAGGTGACTGGTGCTTTTATATCCTTATTTGTTTGCAATACTTGCTTATTTGATATTTCTAGTCACATTACTTTCATGGTCTCCTGTCTGTTCGCCAATTACAACCCTGTCTTCAAACTCAATGGTGTCATTACGCATATCAACTTCGTCGTTTTGTTTTTTTTTTCCTACATCGGCTTCCAAATCGGATTCATCGTCATCTAATCCGTCCACACTGCACACGTCAACATGAAATATATGCTTGACATACTAATCTAATTTAGCTGTGAGTGGTTTGTGTTTATCCATTATGACGGCAATTGAGTGTTTCTGAATTCGCCATGTATCAGCTTTGATGCACTCGGGTAGTAGCCGTATATCGACTGTTATAAACAATACTATATTAACATTTTAGTATAATACTAGTACATGTGGATCGTATTTTTCGGAATAGAATAGTTTTTGTGGATGGAAGAGTTGAAAAGAATGGAATAGTTGTTAAAGGTGGAATAATTGATAAGGGTGGAATTGTATAACACATTTTCAAGTGTGTGATACTTGTGGTGCTTTCAGCGCCACATGATATATGTAGAACGTGAAGTTGTATATGAAAGAGTAAGCAGCATCGCAAGATGCCCGATTCTTGTGGCGCTTTCAGCATCAGCTTAAGGTGTATGTGTGTGTGCACATTAAGAGGAGTTGCAAGAGGTACAACTCCTGCTAAACAAAATATTTGCTAATAATTCAATCATTTTAAATGATTTTAATGCTGTCACGTTTGTAAAATAATATAATCAAACACTTTTGAAATGAACCTGATCATATAGTGTTGCCATTTGTCTGAAATCAAAGTTACTATAATTAAATGAGTGATATTAGAAATGAAAAGCTGCCAATGTTCATAAAAAAGTTAGTATATCTAACGATGTGATATTAGTTACCAATGCTTACATGGACGAATCAAAAATCAGCTGTGGCGTGAAAGTTACTAAAAATCTCACTAAAAATGTCATAACCTTTAAATTAATTAAGTGACATTGATGTTGTCAACTTTGACGTTAAACATAACCAACATATTGTTTTAATCAAGCTGGTATCTTGTGTTGTTGAGTTACCAACATACTCAAACATAATCTCACCAACTATTTGTGGAAGTTACATAGCTGTTGTCAAGTTTGACAGATAACATAACCATTCCTCCAATTATAGTAAGTTTGCTTTTAGACAATTAGCAACACTTTTCATCAGCAAAATTATGTTACTAAACTTTGTCTTGATTTATCCGTCCGCTTCGCGGCGGGCAACCTAATCTAACCGGGGTTAAACCAACGGTCCTTGCAACACTGTCCTATATTGGATCGAGAGTTCCCGATGCCGAGTGTATGTTGTCTTGATTTATCTGCCCGCTTCGCGGCGGACAACCTAATCTTACCGGGGTTAAACCAACGGTCCTTGCAACACTGTCCTATCTTGGATCGAGAGTTCGCGCTGCCGCGCGTATGAATTGTCATCATTTATCTGCCCGCTTCGCGGCGGGCAACCTAATCTTACTGGGGTTGAACCAACGGTCCTTGCAACACTGTCCTATGTAGGATCAAGAGTTCGCGCTGCCGCGAGTATGTGGTCTTGATTTATCTGCCCGCTTCGCGGCGGGCAACCTAATCTAACCGGGGTTAAACCAACGGTCCTTGCAACACTGTCCTATATTGGATCGAGCGCTCGCGCTGCCGCGCGTATGTTATGTTGATTTATCTGTCCGCTTCGCGGCGGACAACCTAATCTAACCGGGGTTAAACCAACGGTCCTTTTTCACATTGACCTATTTTGCATCGAGAGTTCGCGCTGCCGCCATACGCGCGTCTTAATTTAATGGTCCACTTCGCGGCGAGCAACCTACTCTAACCGGGGTTAAACCAACGGTTCTTTTTCACATTGACCTTTAGTGAATCCCGCTCGTCTTGGTCTTCATCGGATAAATCAAGACCAGATAAATCAAGACCACCAGATATATCAAGACCACATACGCGCGGTAGCGCGTCGGTCTTGGTCTTGGTCTTGGTCGGATAAATCAAGACCAGATATATCAAGACCCCACACACCTTTATTTGAAAACTCTAAATATTGCGGATTGTGAAATAAATTTTAGAATTCAAATGTGAACGGAAGCAACTGTTTCTGATGTAAAATGGTCTGAATTTTAAGAATCTGATAAAAGAAAAGTGTAAAAACTTCGTTTTCTTGTAGAAATTTGTGAAAAATTGCGAATTTTGACGTTGCTATGTGTTGCTAATCAATAGCCATAGTCGCCGAAATCTGCAATTTAGAGATTTCAAGATATCTCTTTGAATTTGAATTTCAACCTAACATTGAGCGAAAAATCAGAATTTTGATTTAAATTCATTTCTTTAATTTTATCTTTTCACAAGCACACGAATATTCATAAACGGATAAACTTCAACAATGACATTTCCACATAACCTGAGCGAAAGTAGTGTCAAAATGATCAGCTGTAAGTGTAAATTTGCGATTCCGCGGCAAGCAATGGTCTTGTTTTTTGACCTGGAGTGCGAATCCGTTGATGGATTTGAGAAATTCAAACGCCATACTGTTGGCCTTTTCACCGGGCTTGCACTTGTCGGACTGGAAATGTAAATGTTCTTTTACGCGTTTCCGTTTGAAGAGGTGAAAAAAGTGACTTTGCGAATTGGGGCCTGTGGAACGTCCCCGGAGCAGTAATGCGCCGAAAGAGGTGTGGTTCGAAAGTAGACACGTGGCGCTATAATCCCTGAAAAGAGCATTACAATTCTGAAACATTTCACCGAATATTGATGGTTTCAATTTGCTCAATTTTGAAAAATTCGTGTCGAGTTTGGACGGGCGTCGAGCCCCCAAATGAGATCGAGAGGTGCGTCGTTACTATCGCCTTATAGACCCTTTCGTTCTCTATTTATAAAACCTGCTATTTAATTTAGCGTATCCCGGAGGATTCTCGCTTACGTCTGCAAAACATGTTTTTTCGGGCTTCCCGGCAGTCATCCAGCGCGCAATCGCAAGTAAACTCCAAAACAAACTTAATGGCACTATGCCGAATCGATTGGTGCCGGTCCGGTCCCGATCCGACTGTTGGGTATCCCAGGAGAGGGATCCCCGCAAATTAGGTGAAAAAAACACCGCGTTTTTCCGATTTATGTGTTAGAATTGACCCAGAGCGGGAAAAGGATGCCGAAGGTACCAGATTCTTCCACCGCCGGTTGCGGGTAAACATCTCGCATCGAACGAACCGGTTTGGAGACACGGCGCTCTTCAATCAAGAGAACGGCGTCCACAGATGTGATGGAAAAAACGTTTTTTTTTTCGCTTACATTTTCCGCCGCACCGGGTGAACCGACGGTCGCGTACTTTTCCGCATGACGTCAAAAAACGTGAAATCGACGGGGCAAGAGGACACTGTAAAAAAATTGAGCCGCAGGCCAAAATTGCTGCTCAAAGGTGCTGGAAACGATCTCCTGTTTTTGGCACCTGGAGGACGCCGTGTGGGACTTGCGAGTGGCAGACAGACACGGGTCGAAGGCCCGTTCAGTTTTACAACAGAAAATTACAATTTCCCGTTTCGACGCGCAAGAGGAACGGAGTTTTTACGGAAAAAGTGAAAAATTTAAAACGCACCTACAGCGGCCCCCTGCGGGGGTGGAACTTGGTAATGCTCGTCAAAGAAAAACCTAATTTTTTGTTCAATTCACTGGAAAAATTCAAGACGTAAACCACATTTTTTGACAATTTTTCTTAATTTTCAAAAAATCTTGATTTTTTACCCCTTTCAAGTTCAGGGGCGGTACCTTACTCGATTAGTATATTTCAATTTTCACAAATAAACAATAAATTCTGCTACAATCTGTGCTTATTCAAAGCACTTGCTTACCTTTGAAAGACAAATAAAAACTACCAATATTCCACGACATTTGTCGAGAGATCATAATATTTAAGGATTTTAGATCTAATGTAAATTATAAATAGGTTCGTATCAGATTTGCTTCACGGCGTTTCTAAACGAATAATATTTACTATATGGTTAGAAACAGGTTATTTAATAAATTGTATTAAATATGATACAATACGTAATGTAGGGATAATATAAGCGGTTCTTATGCCGCCACCAAAGTCTTAAAATGAATACTTATAGTGATCTAGTAAATTTAATAGTAATTTTCTTCTTTTTAGGGTTCCGTACCGAAAACGGAACCCTGATCACTTTGTTGTCCGTCTGTCTGTCTGTCCGTCCGTCCGTATGTCTATCTGTCAAGATCAATTTTCTCAGGAACGCGTAGAGGTAACAAGTTGAAATTTGTATCAAATACTCGGGTCTGCGGTCTCTTTCAGCTGTGAAAAAAATCAAACTTGTAAGTCAACGCGATCAAAAGATATGACTGTTTATGTCGCATATTTTGCGATTTCACAAAGGAATCAAAACCTATAGGGTACTTCCCGTTGACCTAGAATCATGAAATTTGGCAAGAAGCCGGTGTCTTACAGCACATGTAAAGGGAAAATTCTGAAAACCGTAAATATGTAGTTTAATTACAAGAAAAATGCGAATTTACTATTAGAAAATTATGAAAATGCACTAATGTGTTGCGTGGTATTGTCAGGCACCAGAAGCATATGGGTTGCATACAGTTAGGTCCTCCTAAAGATACCTCACTTACAAGTTTGTACGGAACCTTCGGTGCGCGAGTCAGAACTCGCACTTGGCCGGTTTTTTTTTTCTAAGGAATCACTTGATAGTGATTTTAGAAATAGGATGTTATCTAAATCCTAGCTTGAGTTGAGTTATTTTATGTCAATATTCAGAGAGGTAATATAGTATATTAAAGAACGAGTTCAATAAGCACGATTTTTCAGCACGCGTCCATGTTTCCGCGTTGTCAGCACGCGTACGCGTCTCCTCGCTACGCTCGTCGTTTTCTAATGAACATGTGCGAAAAACGCCTTATGAACGAGTTTTTTTATACTATTTTTTTCTATTTTGCGCCCTTTATGCCATTTCTAAATAAAAAAATCGCCGATACATATTGAGAAAATTGTATTGCATTTGGCATGCCATTAACGAACACATGTTTTTAAATGACATTATAGACGCAAAATAGAAAAATATTTTTAAATGTCAATATTTTATTTATAAATACGATTTACAATTCAATTTAGTCTTTTTTCAAATAATGTAATATTGTTAAGCAGTTTTCGAAGTGCATTGAGCCGGCTCACCTCTACTATTGCATGACGGCTTGTGTTCAAGATTTGTAAACAATCCATTTGTCATTACCAGTTGTGATTTGCACACAAATGGATAATTTTACTTTCCTCAAATATCGAATAGAATTAGAAAATTTCGCATGTCTGTGGAAATTGTGCAAACGAAGATGATTTGATAAAATTTTCAACATTAGTTAGTGTCAATATAAATTATAAATTTGCAGAATTTTAACTTTCTAAACAACTAATTGCAAATTATAGAAAATATTACAATTTTTTTTCAATAATTGAAATAAGAGTTTCACAATTTTATCCGGCTCTTGTAATACTTATTTAAAATCTTATTATACCTAGCCGAATGTTCGGACTTAGTCTTCAAGGTTTCGTGGGTTAAGCGGTTTGAACTTTGAAATATGCAACGAACGATATTCGCTTATTGTGACTATCACAATCATGGGGTATTCATTCCAGTATTCAATACTATACAAAGTATTACATAAGTATTTACAAAGTTACTAAAGCGAAATAAAGCTGGAATATATAAATATATTCAACCTATTCGTAGCTCTACAATATAAGTCTTATTAGGACTATGAACAGATCTCATGTTGAACAACTAGAGATTTGCATGCTATTTCTAGAACCATTCCATTTTCATGGTACTAACAGAGCTAGAGAAATAACATTGTTATGTTTAAATTAATTTCTTTCTATTTGAAAATATGAATTTTTAAAAACAATGTTATTTCTCTAGCTCCGTTAGTGCCATAAAAAATGAACTGATTCTAGGAATAGCATGCAAATTTCTAGTTATTTCAACATGTGATTGGTTCATACTCCTAATATTATAGAGCTAGACTTAATATTATAGAGCTACGAACAGGTTGAATATATTTATATATTCAAGCTATATTTTGCTTTAGTAAGTTTTTATGATTGTATCTATAATTAGTATGGTTTCACCCCAATATTCAACTATCAAGTATTTGTTCATGTACTTCCTTATCTAGATTTTGACTTCTACACAGATTCATTCATGATCTATTGCCTACAATAGTACAACTGTACATGGAGTCCTCAAACCATTTATATTTCTATTTTCAATTTGTATTTTTAATTTTAATTATAAACTATTGCTCGAATATCAACTGTCACATCTGCAAATGAGCATTATTTTTTAAATAATTCTTTTGTTCCTCTTTTAATTGGATTTCTGAAAAATGGTAATATACCCACTTCTTCAATATTAAAGAAGAATTTCAATACCAATTTTCACATTTCTAACATCTACAGTTTTTTAATAAAGTTGGAACACAGCCTGAATATATAAATATATTCAACCTTTCCGGAGCTCTATAATATTACTGAGTCTTTTTTTGGACTCCAAACAAATGTCATGTGACATTTGTCAGTTATTTACTAGCTTTCAGTCCACCTTCTTGGCACACAACAAAAACCATAAAATAACATTGTTTTTTAAGATCATGTCTTTCCGAAACCTTAAGTGGATAACCATCTGTGGACGCGTTTCTTTGAATATTCTTTCGGAGTAAACATTAAAGAGCAAGGGCGATACAATGAAACCCGCGTTTGATCTTTATTTGCGGTGTATCATCACCATCTCTTCTTAAGCACCAATGTTTGCTTCCAATATAGATTTTTAATTATCATAATATCCCTTCCATCCAGTCCAGTATGGTCTAGAGTCTCTACCAATGCATTATGTTTGACCCTGTCGAATGTCTTTGAAGAATTCTTGAACGACTGAACGACTGCTTTGAGCCAGGACACTTATCCCAAATAGAGCCTCCCTTGTGTCGAAGTTATTGCGTCTACAATAGATCGACTGTACATATAGTCATCATCCCATTTAGTTAGGTTATTTTAGCTGGGTTTTCGGTAATTGATAAAACACGTATTTTTCTATTTTGAAAGAGGAATATACTGCCTATTTTTAATATCGTCGCATATTCGGTTTCGGTTATACCTAACCCCTTTAAACGGATTTTCAAAAAATGAGAATCTTAATACCAAATTTCATATCTGTAACATTTTTTGTTTCTGAAATAGAGACATCTAAGTAATAAACTTAACCTTTTTTCACCACCTTAGAAAAGAATTTTTCAAAAATCCTTATTTAGTGGATGCTTACATCATAAAAGCAAAGTCCCTTCGTGCGTAGGTAAAGCGGTTTGAGCTGTGCGTTGATGAGTGGAAAACTCACGTAAGCAGATTATAGACTGCAAAGACTGCTTATTATTTCCTTCAGAAAAAAGATCTAAATTACTCGAAATCACGCCTAAAGAAGTTTAAGTTTTGTTACAAAAATTCACATTCGAAAACTTATGTTGGAAATATTGGAAAATTTTGGAACTTATGTTTCCTGAAAAGATTATATAATATATTTTAAATGTAAATTAATATTATCGCATGAATTGTAGCGTGCGTTTTCAATGTGTTAAGTAAGTGGTGTAATTTAATACGCGCTGTGTTGCAGTGTAAGTGAATCGGGAGGGAATTGCATTAAAACTTATCGCGAAATTCAATTAATGTACAAAATGTGATGTGGAGAAAACGGTCGTTCTAAAATTTCCATTATTAGACGACGCTGCGTTATTTGATAACGCAGACGAAAAAAAATATATTTATATTCAAAATGACGTTTTTAATTATAGATAATGGTTTGTTTATGCGTTTTCGGTGAAAAATCTCTCGACGAAAAAAAAATTAATGCTTGAATTGGGAGTTGAAATATATGCGTTTTTGAGTAATTGAATTGATCAATCTATTTTATGTTCATATATAAAATTCTTTTAGATTAAAATTATTATTCACATTTTTATCACTAATTACTTTATTGCACCAAAATTAATACAATCCATATTTTGTATATACAAACCTCATTTATGCGTTTTTGCTAGTAACTTGACACTATTAAAACATAAATAAATAACAATTAAACTAGCCTTTTATGAATATGTATTTCGACATTTCTGGTTTCTTCAAGGTCCGTAGAAATTGTTGCAACAATGTAATACTTATTTATGTGCAATTATCTCGATAGTTTTCTTCCAACTGCCCAGTTTAGATTTCAATCAAAATGTTTATATTAAACAAAACCAATTATCTGATTGACTAAATATGATTTTATGTGTTCTAATAGTCAATTTTTAAAATTGCCCCATTTTTCCTTTCTATTATTATGCTATAAACAACTGTTAGCAATAGCAAACTGTTAAGTACAATAAACCTAGATGAATCTTAAAACCTAAATCGTTAAACGTAAATCACTGCAAGGCACCACATAATCTGCTGGAACCACTGAAATATATACTAACTGAAACGAGCATCTTGGTTTGTGCGGGCCGAGAGAGACCATCACAAGGTGTCTCCCGTATCGCTCTGTCTTCGTCTAGTACAGTCCAAAAGAAAAACTAAATGAATACAAAGGCAAAAAATAAATACAACAGTATTTTACCATTGTCTTCTTGAAAACAACTTTCATTCAAATATATAAACCTTATAATAAATATATAAACAGTTTATAATGTGCTCACATTGAACGATCTCACTCTCTTTCTTCATACAACTCAATACAACTAGCTTTTTGCTCTGACTGTAATACATCCTCCCACTCTCGAATTAACTGTTGGCTAGACAAGGATGAAGGGATCCCCTTGGGACATCTCTCTCTCTCCCCGCACAAGCTTAGAGGCCAGCGCTCGTTCCAGTTAGTATATATTTCAGTGGCTGGAACAGACGTTATTCGAAAATAAGATAATAAGAAAAGATATTGTTATAGGTCAAGAGCCAAATAAGCGCATGGCTGGCAATTGCTTCCTCGCCTTTGACCGGGACAGCTTTATTTATACTAACAAATCATCATCTGTGAGATCTTACAATGCCTGTAAAGGTTTAGTCTGCGTCGAACTATAATCTACGTTTATTCTTGTTATCTATCACCAAGGAAAGCAACCAACCAAGGAAAGCAACCAGTTCGAAGAATATAACGTCACTTAAAGGCTAATTCGAGACACAAGGATGTCATTTTGGGAGGTGATTTAAACGTCAAAGCTCATATCTTCGAATCGAAAATCCAAGATATCAAAGGTAGGATCCTGGAAGAATGGATTGAAGCAAACGACCTTTTATTTATTAATGAAGAAGACACTTCACCCAGACAGCCTGGGTGAAGTGGTATTCTAAAAAGACCAAGGAAAATTGGCATAAATTTTTGGAACAAAAAAGGTTACATCCAAGATAATTCGAGGAACCAAACGTACTAAAACCCAACTAACCCAAATCGAAGAGAACTTTGCTAAGAATAACTAAAGAGATTTCTTTGAAACCTTCAAGCAGACATTCGGAAAATACGCTCCGCCAAGCCTCCACTTCAGAGACTCACAAGGCAAACTGGCTTTTAACGACAATGACAACTGCCACCTTTTAGCTCAGAACTTTGAAAATCTACTCAACTGTGATCCACCCAGCGAAGACTTCGACTATAAACAAACCACACCAAATCCGGACTCGCTGCCCCCTTCATTGTAAGAAGTTGACCAGATCATTCCACTTCGTAAGAATAATAAGGCAGCTGGAGAGGTTCTCTATCGTTGCTGAACTGTGGAAAGGTGCTGGAAGCAATGCCATGCGCAAGCTAACCGAGATCACCCAGGACATCTGGGAAACAGAGAAATTACCACCCGATTGGAAATCGGCTCTGATCCATCCGACAAAAAGAATTCAATACCTACAACCAGAAATGCCTGTCACGCAACCTGAAACTTAAGCACTACACATCAGTCTTACGACCAGAAGCCCTATATGCCATGGAGTGCCAGTGTCTTTCCTTGAACCGAAGGGGTCTGGTAGAGAAATTGAAATTGGACAGAGGAGAATCCTCAAGAAGATCCTAGGCCCGGTAAAGAAAGATGGGGAATTCTGAAGGCGACATAACGCTGAGTTCTACGAACATATTGAGGGGATCTCTGACTGTGCAAGGAAAAGAAGGGTAGCTTTCTATGGCCACGTTGCAAGATTGCCTCTAAACCAACTAAGCAACCGTCTGTTCACCTTCTGGCAAAACAAGAAGGTTTGTACCACTTGGTTGACAGAAACCGAGAAGGATATTAAAGAACTGGGAATAACAGATTTCCAAAACAGACAGTCTGTGAGACGCACCCTGAAGGAAGTCCGTGGATTTCAAGAAAAACTCCGAAGGAATGATAGCCCCTGCACAGAAAAGAGAAAGGAGTTACACCAGCAGAAGATGCAACAATACTGGGCAAAGATCAAAGCCCAACAGTTAAACAAGCTTGGTCCAAAGTAGGCCTATTCGAAACAGGAAGTACAAGAAGGAGACACACCTACGTTCTCGAATCACAATGGCTTTTCCCTGTTAGACGTTACAAAGCCGATCACGACAATCAGTAGAACAATTAGCGGGTGGAAAGTCGACATGGAACATGAAAACTTAAGCGACCACCGCGCAATCACTTTCGAGATTAATGAATTTCTACAGACAACTCGTACTCAAGAAGCGCCATAACAGCTAGGCTGGAAACTGATAGTCGAGGGATGGGCCAGGTTACAAAAAATATGAGACCAGGAAACTGATCAAAACCATGAAATATCCAGAGCATCCACAACCAGTAACAAACCTTTCCGATTTCACCGAATATATTTCCAATTTGTGCGAGGAATGCTTTCCAAGACGACGTATATATTGGTGGACAGCGATTGGTGGGCAGCGATTGCTGCTAAAGAGCAGCATGCAACAGAAAGAGAAGAGTGTTAGTAAGAAAGAATAAATCAAAGGCAACTGATGCACAGAAACAAGCAGCGTAATATCGTGACTCTAAACAAGATCTTAAGATTCGCAAGAAAGAGGTGTGGAAGAATCTCTGCAATCAGTTGGAAGAAGATATATGTGGCCAAGGTTTTAAAATTATGTCTGGCAAACTAAAACAAAGGCCAAACATTAGTCTAATCGAGGAAGAGATAATACGCCAGGTTGAAAAACTGTTCCCCAAAAAATCTAAAATCAATTGGATGGTTCCCGAAATTGCGGAAATAAAAACCTTTGACCGGGAAGAAAAACTGCGCAGCGTATCAAGACCGGGAAAACTCCAGGTCCAGATTGTATATCGCCAGATGTGCTTAAAGCAGTAACTATCAAGAAACCTGAAATCGTTCTGAGAGTGATGAATAGCTGTCTAGTTAAAGAAGAATTTCCCCATATTTGGAAGGAGGCAGGTCCTGTACTCATTGAAAAAATCTAAAAAGGATCCCTTCGATGAAATATCTTAACAGGATAGTTGAAAAACCTAGATCTCGCTCGCGGTAATTCTCACTCTAGATATAGAAAACGCATTCAACTTAGATCAATGGGACCTTATAATAGAGGCGCTAATAACATCGAGTGTTAGCCCATATTTGGTAAAGATGGTCTAATGGCCCATTTGCATTCTAGACACTCCAGGTAAACTGCTAGAAATGCCAGTCAAGGCACGCCTAGAGGACGAACTAGAAACCGAAAGAATATTATACGATAGACAGTACGAATTTTTAGATGCCCTGTTCAAGGAGATATCAAATGAAATTAGAAAGAAGGCGCTTAAGAACCAAGAGCTCGCGGTACTTCTCATACTAGATATAGAAAACGCGTTCAACTCAGCTCCATGGGACCTTATAATAGAGGCGCTAATAACATCGAGTGTTAGCCCATATTTGGTAAATATGGTCCAGTCGTACCTCAGTAATCGATACATTATCCCCAACAGCAGGTCAAAAGTAGAAACCACATTATTACATTCTAGGACATACACTATAGAACATCTTCTACAACAAAATACTGCAACTCAACTTGTGAAAAACGTAACTTCAGTGGCCTACGCTGATGACCTAGCACTCTTTGTCTGCGGGAGAAATAACTCCAAACTGGAAGAAACAGCGCAAGACGCTTTGGAAAAATTCAGGGATAGCTAACTGAACTAGCGCTTAAAATGGCACATGCAAAAACAGAAATGGTTATTCTTGCGGGCAGAAGAATATTTAAGACACTGTCGATAAAAATTGGTGACACCACGATTACAAGCAAGTCGGTCATCAAGAACCTGGGTGTCTACCTGAATTTAAATATCTGCATGACTTCCCACATTTAGATTAAGTGCGAGAAAGTCGAGAACTCGCTGATGGCTTTCACTAGGATCATCCCAAACCTATGGGGAGCGCTCGAAAGAAAACGTCGAATGCTAATGTTGCGGCGGCGTCTTCAACTATCCTGTACGGTGCACCTATCTGGTCGCAGGCGGTGAAGCATTCCTTCTATAAAAACAAACTGGAGACCCTAAACCGAAAAATGGCACTCAGAGTTATATTGGCACACAGAACCGTCTCCACTGCCGCCGCAATCGCTGTAGCCTCACTACCGCCCCTCGAACTGTGAGCTCAGGAGATGGTAAACATATATCGACTATGGAAGTATAGCAGGTCTGATGCTAAAGATAAATGTACGGACGAGTGGTAGCAGAGGTGGGGAGAGTACGTTGGCTGGACTAAAACTAAAAGTTTGGTCCTTTTTAAAGGATGTGACGTTGTGGAGAGAGAGAAGGTGGGGAGTGGTGGATTATTATATCACCCAGGCCTTTACCGGGCATGGTGTCGTTAGAACATACCTTCACAAAATTAAAAAGAAAGTGTGTATCTGCTGATTCTGCCCGGACATTCACTCTGCCGAACATACCATTTTTCACCGCAATAGCAAAACAGCTATGCGTTACAATAGTAGCGACAATAAATTTGGCAAATCAGAATTACTTAGAAGTAATTCCGAAAATAATAATAATAATTTCTTAAACAGAAACAGATTGAAACGGAATAACAGTTATGATGAGAGCTATTATGAAAGCAAAAGAGAAAGACGAAAGAGAGAAGTTTAGAGTTAGCGAGTTTAGAAACGATGAGGGATAACATCCTGAAGTAATGCCCAGAGGCGGTTTCGGGATGTTTCCCTAGTCTTTTTTGTCTAGTTTTGTTTGTCTAGTCTTCTCTGTCTAGTTTCGTCTCTCTAGTCTTTGTCCGTCTAGTCTTGTCCGTCTAGTCTTGTCCGTCTATTCTTCTACTTTGAAACTTGTACGTCTCTAGTCTTGTCCATCTAATCTTGTTCGCCTACTTGTATTCTTGTCTGCATTTTCTCATCCTATTTTCCCAGCAATCTTTTCTTACATTTAAATAGTACGTTTAAATATATTCCTTTAATTATGTTACGGCATTAATTAGAATTGTATAGAGAAAAATGGAAATAAATTTGGATAAATCTACTTATAAATTATAAATGTGACTTTCCATGTTTGTTTAAGTTTAAATGTTAGTGTGGATTCATATTATCCGTCTGGTCTCTAAAATTTCACGTTTTGAACGTAAACAATCCAGTGTTGTGACTTTTAATTTACAGTTAACTTCATAACGATATTTCTATTTATAGGTTTACGTTTACTGTTTATATTAGCTTATCAATTAAAGTCCAAACAGGAGTATCCAACTATTTGCTTGTAGCACACAAATTCTAACAGTTCCTACTCGACAACTAATATCATAATTCTGCAACATCTACAGTACATTGTAATTCTACAAAAGATTTTATATTATTTTTTATTTTCGTTTAGTTTGTAAAAAAGTTGGAGCATTGCCTGAAAGCAAAAAGGCTTTTTCTTCCCCAAATAATACAAAACAAAAATCCATTCTCTTGGCAAGAACAATAAATTATTGCATTTCTTGGCGAATTTTTAAGTGCGGCAGGTTAGGCTATAGGTCGTCCGTTTTAGCAGCTGTTTAGAATTCTCAAGGCAACATAGATCTAATTACTTCCGCGGATGGAACAGTGCGCGAAATTCTCTTCGACATGAAAAATAACACGGAGCGGGATAAATACATTACCGCCGTTCTATTAGAATTACTTTGTCGAATACTCGGTGGATTTATCGTGTGCTGTTCATTGTGTTTATTAGTCTCGTGTGTAATTCTGACACGACACTAATTTGACTATGTAGCATCGGTCGCGTCACAAATAACGCTAAATTGTGATTGTCAAGTTTGCTTTGTTTGTAGATTTATTAACTGAACAAGATTAAAAATTTTAGAACTAATTGGTTTTACAGGATTAGACAAGACTAGACTAGACAATACTAGACTAGACAAGACTAGATAAGACTAGGCAAGACCAGACAAGAATAGACAAGACTATACAGTTTAATCTTGATAATACGACATATATTGGACCAGACAAACGCCAGATTATCAATAAAATCCGGATTATCAGGATTAAAATAATACAATTAAACTAAGCACAGATAAAATTATACAAAATAATTTCGCTTTTTGTTTCTTTGTCTTAAACATTTTATCTCATCAATCTTTTCCGCACTAATACATCATCACTTGCGGTGGCGTTTTCTTCTATTCATTTCGAACAAACATTGAGTACGTTAAACACGTGTCATCGTCATCCGTGGAACAAATCAGGTTGAGGATTTCTTCGTCAGAAAAGAAATGAAAATTTTCCTCGCGTGTGCCTTGAAGCCAAGCTATGTCATCGTTCGTCAGCATAACATCCACTTCACCTTTATTGGAAAGCTCTTCTGAAAAATTCCGAAGGCAATTGTAGAGTAGAGTTAGCTTGGTCAGAATTGCGAATCATACTTTCAGAGTTTAAGGGTGTCCCTTTTGACTTCATTTCAGCTGTGCGCGAGGTGTATATCCGACGCGGGACAGTGGAAAGAAAAGACATGGTTTTCCCTATAGCGCCGGATTACTGATTATCAAGATTATACTGTATACGATTATACAAGACTAAACAAGACTAGACAACATTAGACAAGAGTAGACAACATTAGACAAGCCTAGACAACATTAGACAAGACTAGACAACATTAGACAAGACTAGACAACATTAGACAAGACTAGACAACATTAGACAAGACTAGACAACATTAGACAAGACTAGACAACGTTAGACAAGACTAGACAAGACTATGCAAGATTAAACTAGACAAGACTAGACAAGAATAGACAAGACTAGACCAGACTAGACAAGACTAGACAAGACTAGACAAGACTAGACAAGACTAGACAAGACTAGACAAGACTAGACAAGACTAGACAAGACTAGACAAGACTAGACAAGACTAGACAAGACTAGACAAGACTAGACAAGACTAGACAAGACTAGACAAGACTAGACAAGACTAGACAAGACTAGACAAGACTAGACAAGACTAGACAAGACTAGACGAGACTAGACAAGACTAGACAAGACTAGACAAGACTAGACAAGACTAGACAAGACTAGACAAGACTAGACAAGACTAGACAAGACTAGACAAGACTAGACAAGACTAGACAAGACTAGACAAGACTAGACAAGACTAGACAAGACTAGACAAGACTAGACAAGACTAGACAAGACTAGACAAGACTAGACAAGACTAGACAAGACTAGACAAGACTAGACAAGACTAGACAAGACTAGACAAGACTAGACAAGATTAGACAAGATTAGACAAGACTAGACAAGACTAGACAAGACTAGACAAGACTAGACAAGACAAGATTGTACAAGTCCAGAGAAGACTAGACAAGGAGATACAACTGTAGACAAGACTAGTCGGATAAGATTTTTATGATTGTGATTGATTTTAGACTCTACTTGAAGTTTTAAACAAGAAAGTATTCATTAAACTTTTTTTTAAATTTGATTTAGTAAAGTAAGCTCGCTGCGAGGCCGATTTGAATTCGTCAAACCAATTAGTTTAAATAAATCTTATCGGGAGTTTTTGAATTGATTGCGCTAATCGTAGAACTGGCAGAACAAATGGCACTGCGCCGTTAATTGCTAATTTGGTACCAGAATTAATTGGTTGTCATTTCCTCGTTAATTACTACCGTCTAGACATCAATTTTGTTGTTATAGGATAGATCTCTGAGCAGAATATTGATGGGAAAATAAAATCTATTAAGAGGTATTAATCAATTGGTAATATTGATCAAACAATATAGGTTGACAAGATTCGACAAGATAAAACTTGATAGAAAGGTAGACAAGAGGAAACGAGACTCGACTCCAGTAGATAAGATCAGACAAACCAGATAAGGTCAGACACGAAAAGATCTGACAAGTCTAGATAAAAATAGACAAGTCTTTAGACTAGACAAGGCTGGACTAGAATGGAAAGGACTAGTCCACACAAAATTCTACTTGACTTTCTTGCCTAGTAGTACCCAATCCTTTCTGACGAGGATTCTTTGTCTGATCTTGCTTAGGGATGTCTGGTTTTACCTCGTATTGTTTAATCTGTAATAGTTTTACCTTGTGTAATGTTATATTATCTAAACTTATCTAAACATATTCTAAACTATCTAAACTTATTTGGTTATATTATCTAATCGTATCTAGCTGTACTCGAGAATATCAGATTAGACTAGACGAGACTAAACAAGATCAGATAAGATCAAATAAGACTGGACTAGACAACACTAGCCAAAATAGAAAAAAATGGACATACTACACAAAAATAGGATAGAATGGACAAGACTAGACAAAAATAAACAAGACTAGACAAGACAATCCTAGACAAGTCAAGACTAGACAAGTCTACACAAGACTAAACAAGACACGACTCAAGAGGGCTAGACAAGACTGGACAACACTAGACAAGGTAAGAAAACTAGACAGACTAAGCAAGACTAGACAAGACTAAACAAGACTAGACTAGACCTGACTAGACAAGACTAGACAAGACTAGACAAGACTAGACAAGACTAGACAAGACTAGACAAGACTAGACAAGACTAGACAAGACTAGACAAGACTAGACAAGACTAGACAAGACTAGACAAGACTAGACAAGACTAGACAAGACTAGACAAGACTAGACAAGACTAGACAAGACTAGACAAGACTAGACAAGACTAGACAAGACTAGACAAGACTAGACAAGACTAGACAAGACTAGACAAGACTAGACAAGACTAGACAAGACTAGACAAGACTAGACAAGACTAGACAAGACTAGACAAGACTAGACAAGACTAGACAAGACTAGACAAGACTAGACAAGACTAGACAAGACTAGACAAGACTAGACAAGACTAGACAAGACTAGACAAGACTAGACAAGACTAGACAAGACTAGACAAGACTAGACAAGACTAGACAAGACTAGACAAGACTAGACAAGACTAGACAAGACTAGACAAGACTAGACAAGACTAGACAAGACTAGACAAGACTAGACAAGACTAGACAAGACTAGACAAGACTAGACAAGACTAGACAAGACTAGACAAGACTAGACAAGACTAGACAAGACTAGACAAGACTAGACAAGACTTGACAAGACTAGACAAGACTAGACAAGACTAGACAAGACTAGACAAGACTAGACAAGACTAGACAAGACTAGACAAGACTAGACAAGACTAGACAAGACTAGACAAGACTAGACAAGACTAGACAAGACTAGACAAGACTAGACAAGACTCGACAAGACTGGACAAGACTGGACAAGACTGGACAAGACTGGACAAGACTGGACAAGACTAGACACGCCTAGACAAGACTAGACAAGACTAGACAAGACTAGACAAAACTAGACAAGACTAGACAAGACTAGACAAGACTAGACAAGACTAGACAAGACTAGACAAGACTAGACAAGACTAGACAAGACTAGACAAGACTAGACAAGACTAGACAAGACTAGACAAGACTAGACAAGACTAGACAAGACTAGACAAGACTAGACAAGACTAGACAAGACTAGACAAGACTAGACAAGACTAGACAAGACTAGACAAGACTAGACAAGACTAGACAAGACTAGACAAGACTAGACAAGACTTGACAAGACTTGACAAGACTTGACAAGACTTGACAAGACTAGACAAGATTAGACAAGACTAGACAAGACTAGACAAGACTAGACAAGACAAGACTAGACAAGACTAGACAAGACTAGACAAGACTAGACAAGACTAGACAAGACTAGACAAGACTAGACAAGACTAGACAAGACTAGACAAGACGAGACAAGACGAGACAAGACTAGACAAGACTAGACAAGACTAGACAAGACTAGACAAGACTAGACAAGACTAGACAAGACTAGACAAGACTAGACAAGACTAGACAAGACTAGACAAGACTAGACAAGACTAGACAAGACTAGACAAGACTAGACAAGACTAGACAAGATTAGACAAGATTAGACAAGATTAGACAAGACTAGACAAGACTAGACAAGACTAGACAAGACTAGACAAGACTCGACAAGACTGGACAAGACTAGACACGCCTAGACAAGTCTAGACAAGACTAGACAAGACTAGACAAGACTAGACAAGACTAGACAAGACTAGACAAGACTCGACAAGACTCGACAAGACTGGACAAGACTAGACACGCCTAGACAAGTCTAGACAAGACTAGACAAGACTAGACAAGACTAGACAAGACTAGACAAGACTAGACAAGACTAGACAAGATTAGACAAGATTAGACAAGATTAGACAAGACTAGACAAGACTAGACAAGACTAGACAAGACTAGACAAGACTAGACAAGACTAGACAAGACTCGACAAGACTCGACAAGACTGGACAAGACTAGACACGCCTAGACAAGTCTAGACAAGACTAGACAAGATTAGACAAGACTAGACAAGACTAGACAAGACTAGACAAGACTAGACAAGACTAGACAAGACTAGACAAGACTAGACAAGACTAGACAAGACTCGACAAGACTCGACAAGACTGGACAAGACTAGACACGCCTAGACAAGTCTAGACAAGACTAGACAAGACTAGACAAGACTAGACAAGACTAGACAAGACTAGACAAGACTAGACAAGACTAGACAAGACTAGACAAGACTAGACAAGACTAGACAAGACTAGACAAGACTAGACAAGACTAGACAAGACTAGACAAGACTAGACAGAACTAGACAAGACTAGACAAGACTAGACAAGACTAGACAAGACTAGACAAGACTAGACAAGACTAGACAAGACTAGACAAGACTAGACAAGACTAAACAAGACTAGACAAGACTATACAAGACTAGACAAGACTAGACAAGACTAGACAAGACTAGACAAGACTAGACAAGACTAGACAAGACTAGACAAGACTAGACAAGACTAGACAAGACTAGACAAGACTAGACAAGACTAGACAAGACTAGACAAGACTAGACAAGACTAGACAAGACTAGACAAGACTAGACAAGACTAGACAAGACTAGACAAGACTAGACAAGACTAGACAAGACTAGACAAGACTAGACAAGACTAGACAAGACTAGACAAGACTAGACAAGACTAGACAAGACTAGACAAGACTAGACAAGACTAGACAAGACTAGACAAGACTAGACAAGACTAGACAAGACTAGACAAGACTAGACAAGACTAGACAAGACTAGACAAGACTAGACAAGACTAGACAAGACTAGACAAGACTTGACAAGACTTGACAAGACTTGACAAGACTAGACAAGATTAGACAAGACTAGACAAGACTAGACAAGACTAGACAAGACAAGACTAGACAAGACTAGACAAGACTAGACAAGACTAGACAAGACTAGACAAGACTAGACAAGACTAGACAAGACTAGACAAGACGAGACAAGACGAGACAAGACTAGACAAGACTAGACAAGACTAGACAAGACTAGACAAGACTAGACAAGACTAGACAAGACTAGACAAGACTAGACAAGACTAGACAAGACTAGACAAGACTAGACAAGACTAGACAAGACTAGACAAGACTAGACAAGACTAGACAAGATTAGACAAGATTAGACAAGATTAGACAAGACTAGACAAGACTAGACAAGACTAGACAAGACTAGACAAGACTCGACAAGACTGGACAAGACTAGACACGCCTAGACAAGTCTAGACAAGACTAGACAAGACTAGACAAGACTAGACAAGACTAGACAAGACTAGACAAGACTCGACAAGACTCGACAAGACTGGACAAGACTAGACACGCCTAGACAAGTCTAGACAAGACTAGACAAGACTAGACAAGACTAGACAAGACTAGACAAGACTAGACAAGACTAGACAAGATTAGACAAGATTAGACAAGATTAGACAAGACTAGACAAGACTAGACAAGACTAGACAAGACTAGACAAGACTAGACAAGACTCGACAAGACTCGACAAGACTGGACAAGACTAGACACGCCTAGACAAGTCTAGACAAGACTAGACAAGATTAGACAAGACTAGACAAGACTAGACAAGACTAGACAAGACTAGACAAGACTAGACAAGACTAGACAAGACTCGACAAGACTCGACAAGACTGGACAAGACTAGACACGCCTAGACAAGTCTAGACAAGACTAGACAAGACTAGACAAGACTAGACAAGACTAGACAAGACTAGACAAGACTAGACAAGACTAGACAAGACTAGACAAGACTAGACAAGACTAGACAAGACTAGACAAGACTAGACAAGACTAGACAAGACTAGACAGAACTAGACAAGACTAGACAAGACTAGACAAGACTAGACAAGACTAGACAAGACTAGACAAGACTAGACAAGACTAGACTAGACAAGACTTGACAAGAGTAGACAAGACTTGACAAGACTAGACAAGACTAGACAAGACTAGACAAGATTAGACAAGACTAGACAAGACTAGACAAGACTAGACAAGACAAGACTAGACAAGACTAGACAAGACTAGACAAGACTAGACAAGACTAGACAAGACTAGACAAGACTAGACAAGACTAGACAAGACTAGACAAGACTAGACAAGACTAGACAAGACTAGACAAGACTAGACAAGACTAGACAAGACTAGACAAGACTAGACAAGACTAGACAAGACTAGACAAGACTAGACAAGACTAGACAAGAATAGACAAGACTAGACAAGACTAGACAAGACTAGACAAGACTAGACAAGACTAGACAAGACTAGACAAGACTAGACAAGACTAGACAAGACTAGACAAGACTAGACAAGATTAGACAAGACTAGACAAGACTAGACAAGACTAGACAAGGCTAGACAAGACTAGACAAGACAAGATTGTACAAGTCCAGAGAAGACTAGACAAGGAGATACAACTGTAGACAAGACTAGTCGGATAAGATTTTTATGATTGTGATTGATTTTAGACTCTACTTGAAGTTTTAAACAAGAAAGTATTCATTAAACTTTTTTTTAAATTTGATTTAGTAAAGTAAGCTCGCTGCGAGGCCGATTTGAATTCGTCAAACCAATTAGTTTAAATAAATCTTATCGGGAGTTTTTGAATTGATTGCGCTAATCGTAGAACTGGCAGAACAAATGGCACTGCGCCGTTAATTGCTAATTTGGTACCAGAATTAATTGGTTGTCATTTCCTCGTTAATTACTACCGTCTAGACATCAATTTTGTTGTTATAGGATAGATCTCTGAGCAGAATATTGATGGGAAAATAAAATCTATTAAGAGGTATTAATCAATTGGTAATATTGATCAAACAATATAGGTTGACAAGATTCGACAAGATAAAACTTGATAGAAAGGTAGACAAGAGGAAACGAGACTCGACTCCAGTAGATAAGATCAGACAAACCAGATAAGGTCAGACACGAAAAGATCTGACAAGTCTAGATAAAAATAGACAAGTCTTTAGACTAGACAAGGCTGGACTAGAATGGAAAGGACTAGTCCACACAAAATTCTACTTGACTTTCTTGCCTAGTAGTACCCAATCCTTTCTGACGAGGATTCTTTGTCTGATCTTGCTTGGGGATGTCTGGTTTTACCTCGTATTGTTTAATCTGTAATAGTTTTACCTTGTGTAATGTTATATTATCTAAACTTATCTAAACATATTCTAAACTATCTAAACTTATTTGGTTATATGATCTAATCGTATCTAGCTGTACTCGAGAATATCAGATTAGACTAGACGAGACTAAACAAGATCAGATAAGATCAAATAAGAATGGACTAGACAACACTAGCCAAATTAGAAAAGAATGGACATACTACACAAAAATAGGATAGAATGGACAAGACTAGACAAAAATAAACAAGACTAGACAAGACAATCCTAGACAAGTCAAGACTAGACAAGTCTACACAAGACTAAACAAGACAAGACTCGAGAGGGCTAGACAAGACTGGACAACACTAGACAAGGTAAGAAAACTAGACAGACTAAGCAAGACTAGACAAGACTAAACAAGACTAGACTAGACCAGACTAGACAAGACTAGACAAGACTAGACAAGACTAGACAAGACTAGACAAGACTAGACAAGACTAGACAAGACTAGACAAGACTAGACAAGACTAGACAAGACTAGACAAGACTAGACAAGACTAGACAAGACTAAACAAGACTAGACAAGACTATACAAGACTAGACAAGACTAGACAAGACTAGACAAGACTAGACAAGACTAGACAAGACTAGACAAGACTAGACAAGACTAGACAAGACTAGACAAGACTAGACAAGGCTAGACAAGGCTAGACAAGACTAGACAAGACTAGACAAGACTAGACAAGACTTGACAAGACTTGACAAGACTAGACAAGACTAGACAAGACTAGACAAGACTAGACAAGACTAGACAAGACTAGACAAGACTAGACAAGACTAGACAAGACTAGACAAGGCTTGACAAGACTAGACAAGACTAGACAAGACTAGACAAGACTAGACAAGACTAGACAAGACTAGACAAGACTAGACAAGACTAGACAAGACTAGACAAGACTAGAGAAGACTAGACAAGACTAGACAAGACTAGACAAGACTAGACATGACTAGACATGACTAGACATGACTAGACAAGACTAGACAAGACTAGACAAGACTAGACAAGACTAGACAAGACTAGACTAGACAAGACTAGACAAGACTAGACAAGACTAGACAAGACTAGACAAGACTCGACAAGACTGGACAAGACTCGACAGGCCTAGACAAGTCTAGACAAGACTACACAAGACTAGACAAGACTAGACAAGACTAGACTAGACAAGACTAGGCAAGACTAGACAAGACTAGACAAGACTAGACAAGACTAGACAAGACTAGACAAGACTAGACAAGACTAGACAAGACTAGACAAGACTAGACAAGACTAGACAAGACTAGACAAGACTAGACAAGACTAGACAAGACTAGACAAGACTAGACAAGACTAGACAAGACTAGACAAGACTAGACAAGACTAGACAAGACTAGACAAGCCTAGACAAGACTAGACAAGACTAGACAAGACTAGACAAGACTTGACAAGAGTAGACAAGAGTAGACAAGACTTGACAAGACTTGACAAGACTAGACAAGACTAGACAAGACTAGACAAGACTAGACAAGACTAGACAAGACTAGACAAGACTAGACAAGACTAGACAAGACTAGACAAGACTAGACAAGACTAGACAAGACTAGACAAGACTAGACAAGACTAGACAAGACTAGACAAGACTAGACAAGACTAGACAAGACTAGACAAGACTAGACAAGACTAGACAAGACTAGACAAGACTAGACAAGACTAGACAAGACTAGACAAGACTAGACAAGACTAGACAAGACTAGACAAGACTAGACAAGACTAGACAAGACTAGACAAGACTAGACAAGACTAGACAAGACTAGACAAGACTAGACAAGACTAGACAAGACTAGACAAGACTAGACAAGACTAGACAGGACTAGACAAGACTCGACAAGACTGGACAAGACTAGACAAGACTAGACAAGACTAGACATGACTAGACATGACTAGACAAGACTAGACAAGACTAGACAAGACTAGACAAGACTAGACAAGACTAGACAAGACTAGACTAGACAAGACTAGACAAGACTAGACAAGACTAGACAAGACTCGACAAGACTGGACAAGACTCGACAGGCCTAGACAAGTCTAGACAAGACTACACAAGACTAGACAAGACTAGACAAGACTAGACTAGACAAGACTAGGCAAGACTAGACAAGACTAGACAAGACTAGACAAGACTAGACAAGACTAGACAAGACTAGACAAGACTAGACAAGACTAGACAAGACTAGACAAGACTAGACAAGACTAGACAAGACTAGACAAGACTAGACAAGACTAGACAAGACTAGACAAGACTAGACAAGACTAGACAAGACTAGACAAGACTAGACAAGACTAGACAAGACTAGACAAGACTAGACAAGACTAGACAAGACTAGACAAGACTAGACAAGACTAGACAAGACTAGACAAGAGTAGACAAGAGTAGACAAGACTTGACAAGACTTGACAAGACTAGACAAGACTAGACAAGACTAGACAAGACTAGACAAGACTAGACAAGACTAGACAAGACTAGACAAGACTAGACAAGACTAGACAAGACTCGACAAGACTAGACAAGACTAGACAAGACTAGACAAGACTAGACAAGACTAGACAAGACTAGACAAGACTAGACAAGACTAGACAAGACTAGACAAGACTAGACAAGACTAGACAAGACTAGACAAGACTAGACAAGACTAGACAAGACTAGACAAGACTAGACAAGACTAGACAAGACTAGACAAGACTAGACAAGACTAGACAAGACTAGACAAGACTAGACAAGACTAGACAAGACTAGACAAGACTAGACAAGACTAGACAAGACTAGACAAGACTAGACAGGACTAGACAAGACTCGACAAGACTGGACAAGACTAGACAAGACTAGACAAGCCTAGACAAGTCTAGACAAGACTAAACAAGACTAGAATAGACTAGAGTAGACTAGACTAGACAAGACAAGACCAGACAAGACCAGACAAGATTAGACAAGACTAGACAAGACTACACAAGACTAGACAAGACCAGACGACTAGACAAGATTAGACAAAACCAGACAAGATAAACCAAGGCTATACAAAGTTAGATAAGACAATACTAGGCTAGGCTATACAAGACTAGACTAGACTATTCTTGACAAGACTAGACAGTACTATTCAAGACTAGACTAGACAAGACCTTACCAGATTTGACTATAACAAGACCTGGTGAGACTAGACTAGACTGGAGAAGACTAGACTAGTCAAGGCTGGAAGAGAATGGAAAGGACTAGTCGACACAAAATTATACTTGTCTTTCTTGCCTAGTATTTCCATGGAAGCAAGGTCCAAAAACTGTTATGCTTTCACCGACATCGTCAAGAGACTATCAAGAAAACACATCCCTAGGAGATGCAGAACCGAATACATACCAGGTCTTACTCCATAATCCGCAGACCTGTTGAAAAGGTACCGAACCCTATATAAGGACGACCCTTTCTCTGAGGATACCATATGTACGGGCGAATATCTGATTCAAGCAATCTCTAGAGAAAACTTCGATAAGTGACGAACGATGATCTGGATATGAAGCAGAACAGCCTGTAAACGTTTCAAAAACTTTAGTAACGACCCCACAAGTGCTACTCCGAACTCTGCACTGGTCAATTCAGACCAGATCGCACACCAACTGCTAATGAACGGAAAGAACCAAAGGAGGGCCCCCAATACTCAAAGACAAAGGGATCCAGACAGCGATATCGACTCTCTAGCTGAGCCATTCACAAGCAGTGAATTGAAAACCGCCATTAATAGCTTAAAAAGTAACAAGGCTGGAGGACTAGATGATTTTAGAACAGAACAAATATAACATTTTGGAACTGCAACCATTGCATCGATCACCAACTGCTGTGTAAGGAAGTTGCAAATCCCAAAAATGCGGAGGAAGGCTCGAATAGTCGCGCTGTTGAAACCGGGAAAGGATCCTACAGAACCTAACAGCTTTCGACCTGTATCATTTACTATGTCATCTTTTCAAGGTCTTCGAAAGATTGATGCTGAATCGCACACCTGGTAAAGTAGGCGAAAGCGTAATAAAGCAACCAGGGTTTAGACCGGGAAGGTCTTGCTGCGCCCAAGTTCCAAACTTAACACATCATATTAAAGATGGCTTCGAGAACAAGCAAATTACCGGTGTAGCCTTTATAGACCTGACAGCTTCATATGATACCGTACACCACCAAAAAAAACAGTGGAGAAATTGTATCATCTTACCAAGGACTATCGCCTAGCTGGACTGGTGCTCTGTTGCAGAACACTCAATGCTTCTACGTTACACCGCATGGAAAAAGGATTCGATGGAGAGACCAGAGAAACGTTCTACCACAGGGAAGTGTACTGGCGCCTATGCTTTTCAACATATACACAAATGACCAAGCAACCGACCAAAAGACACGTCGCTTCATCTATGTGGATGACACAGCCATCGCCGTACAGGGGAAAAGCTTCGAAGAAGTCGAGAATAAACTACAGCCTTAGAAAATACAGCACAGTACTACGGCGTAAACAAGTTGAAGTCGAACCCCAGCAAAACCCAGGTATGTGCATTTCACCTGAAAAATATGGACGCACGCAAGATTTTGCAGCTTCTTGGAGCTCACATGGGGAGAACAGGAACTCGAAACATGCGACACACCAAAGTGGTCCTGGTCGTGACACTGGAGCGCACACTATCTTTCCAAAAAAACCGCTAGAATACAAAGCCACAGTTTGTGCTAGGAATAATATCATCCGGAAGCTCACTGGCACAACATGGGGAGCGCAGCCTGACGTGCGTACGTCGGCCCTTGCTTTCTGTTTCTCCGCTGCCGAGTGTGGTTCAACTTGGTTCACGCAAGACATGTCGACGTGGCCTTAAACGAGATGTGCAGTATTATAACAGGCTAGCTGAGACCGACACCTGTCGAGAAGCTGTACCATCTACCTGAAATTGCCCCAGCACACGTCAGACGCAAAGTAGCATTCGAAACAGAGCAGCAGAAGCAGAGCGGAAATAGGCGATACGCTCTACACGACCAACAACCAGAAAGGCGACGACTCAAATCAAGAAAGACCTTTCTCCAACATGCGCAGCAACTGCAGACATGCCCAAAACAACGCCGCATAGAACTATGGAAAGAATATGACCCAAACTGCGGACCGAACTCAGAGAGGAGCTGCCACCGGGAGAACTTTTACCATACGCGACATGGAAATCACTGAACAGACTAAAGACAGGAGTGATGCGCTGAAAATCGAACAGGATGAGGATGAGAAGGCCTGTGGATGACGAACAAGACCAGACAGGACCGGACAAGACCATACAAGGCTAGACAAGGCAGAGCTAGAAGTATAGAAAAGACTAGACAAGATCTAACCAGACTATTGTAGATACGACCATATATGTGGGTTTTTAAGATTAAGATTAGATTGCGATTTGTTTTATTGTGTTTACTTTAGTTTTGTGTAGTATTCCTTCTTTAAACTTGATACAGATTTGAAATTGGTATATTTTGTCTTGTCAAATGTCTTTTTGTTATTACATCTACCACAAATCTGTACCATCAACGATCTTGAACACCCGCGAAATAAGTTGTGGTTTGAGATCATGTTTAAATAAATACTAAGGGTAAATAAAATAATACCTAATATCTAAGATTAGATATTATTACAAATTAAAAGACTCGATAATTGAGTAGATTAAGAAGCACTTACCACTAGTATGATGTCAGTTTATCCAATTTCAAGTATTTGTTTTTATATTTCGCAGTTCGTTTTTTTCCGCAGAAGATCAGAATAGCATGTGCAGAAAGATAAAATTAGATAAGTTGAATTGTATTGTGCAACCATTACATTCAATTTTCTTTTCTACTGAATTGCGCGTCGAATACAGTCAATTTCCCCCTCGCACACCCCAGGACCAACAGTAAATATATTTTTGCATTCAGAATCGAACTAACTGTTTTGCGATGTGCCAATTGACTTCTGTCGACACGTGTTAAATTTAAGCCCGCTGCCGATGTCAATAAAAATGATATGGTTCATTTTAGATGCGAAATGGGTCAGTGCGACGCGCTGTGATGCAGTTGTCAATCTATCTAGGTCACATTGTGTTCCTCCTGCAATATATTATCGACATATCAATTTGACCGTTTATTACTGCACTAGCACAGCAATTTTCTCTTTTCGTGGAAAACCGGGGCTGGAAATTTTTCCCCATTTTTGTTGGATTTTCAGATTCGAATTAAGTTCAAATAACATTCGTTTATAACAGTTTCAGAATAAACGCGAATTTGAATCCATTTACAAATGAATTTGTATATTTAGTAAAGCCTCCGATAACGAGTGTTTTGCGAGAGGAGAAATTTTGTTATAAAATTCAATTCCCAACACTCTAGATGAGCATAATCTCACAAGTCGAGTGATTTATTTTTCTCCTGCTGCAGAATGGTCAGCTTACTGATCCTGCTAGTTACTACGTGTGTGTTCCTAAGTAAAATATTTTTTCATTTTTATCGCTGGATTGTATTGACAATTTGATTGAATATTACCAACTTACATACCAACTACAACATAATATATACTTAATTTGCCCAACAGAGCGAGCCCTAACAATAGAAAAATAATAAAATGCATTATAGAGAAAACTGTACAAGTAACAATTAATAACTAATATTATATTAAACGAATGATAAAGGTAATTGACAGAAAAGGAAAAAAGATAAACAGTATACAAATATATAAACTAACCGAGAAATACAAGATCAATTTTACGAACCAAATATAATTGCAGTAGTCAAAGGAAAGATACTTAGATGGTTAGTCCACATCATGAGAATGAATGTAGAGAGAATAACAAAAAAAAATTTAAAGGAGCTTAGGTGGTAAAAAGAGGAGAGGCAGCCCGAAAACAATATGGAGAGATGAAGTAATCAGGGACGCAGAACAGAGCAATATCACAAACTGGAGAGAAAAAACAAGAAATATAAAAGTCTGGAAGAAAGCTATTAACCAAGCCATGGGCCAACATGGCAACATTGTGCTGAGCTGTATATATTCAAATATATTCTGAAATGCTTTATATATAGGTTATAGATAGGTTCTCTACGTGGAATATTGGTCTTGCAATCGGCAGATGAAAACTAGCGGCAGATCTAGATGATCATCTTATCATCTCAGGTTATGTAGAATGGTATTTTTGCCCAAGAGAAATGAACAGTCTATCTGATTATTCAGGAGCTTAGTGGTAAATAGTGCACAAAGTAAATAGTGACTCTTTCTATCGTCTAGTACATCGATTCCCAACCGGTGGTTCGCGAACCCCTTGGGGTTCGTAGGGTGTACAAAGGGGGTGCGCGAAAATAATATTACATATTATAATAATGGCGGAATTTTAAATAACCGAGGAAAATGTTGGCCCATGGCTTGGTTAATAGTTTTCTTCCAGACTTTTATATTTCTTGTTTTTTTCTCTCCAGTTTGTGATATTGCTCTGTTCTGCGTCCCTGATTACTTCATCTCTCCATATTGTTTTCGGGCTGCCTCTCCTCTTTTTACCACCTAAGCTCCTTTAATTTTTTTTGTTATTCTCTCTACATTCAATAAATAAACTCAAGAAAAACAAAACAAGAACACACCCAATGCAATACCCAAACAAACAAAAAGTACTGGTTCTATTTTTGATCGCTTTATGTCAAATTATATATCTACTATAGTTGTCGCAGCCACTCGATGGAGTAATAAACTTGTGTGATTTTCGGGGGATGATTCCCTATTGGTCAGTACAAACGCTTTTGAAGCGTAGATCACGCAGCCAAAACTTTAAACCAGTCGACCAGTCCGGTTGTATGCCTCGTGCTCTCGAGTTTTCAGTGTTTGTTTCTTAGTTAAAATTAGTGATTACATTTTATCCATAAATCAGTCTTTTTCAAGACTTTACAATCTTTACAGATGTAACAGACTTTACAATTTACGTTTACAATCAAATAGGAAGTGGTAAGTACCTAGGTATTTAAAAGAAAGCAGTGTAAATCAGGCTTTTTACAACGTCACTATGAACTATCACGTGAACGCCGCGTGATCACTCCACGGGGTCGTTGCGGCAAGTATAGGCAACTTTACTAGACAACCTAGCTTGGCAAACTTACTAGGCACCCTAAAATACTGTACATAAGTTGAATAATTTTGAATATCCTCTCGTTTGCTGGGTAAAGATTGTCTACGACATAACAAATTAACAGGTGTTATACAGGTGTTACACATACAGATGGTTGTAAACTTGATTAAGCGAACTTCACACATGTGATACATAACTTTCAATAATCATTATACCCCAATTTTATTATAGACCGATGGTTAAAGACGTGTCGTTTAGAAGCATCCCATGATACTGAAAGCTGTAGTGAGTTACCATTTCAACAGACTAAAAACAAAGAAAACATAGGAAAGAAAAGAAAAAAAATCGAAAATATGATTTACAAATAGGTTTTTATTTTACTGGGAAAGAATCGGATCCTAAACCGCTTTGTGCAATCTGCAACGATGTTGCCAACAGCAGTTTAACACCATCACTTCTTCGTAGACACATTGAAACAAAACTTCCGACGCGCGAAGATAATAAAATGCCTAGTATCTATTCTTTCCTGTCTTCAAACGAAGATGGTAAAATGGTTCTTGAGGCATCATTTCGAGTAAGTTATAAGATTTTGTGAGCTTGATAGACATACAGAATTGCAGAAAATATAATTAGACCAAAAGAAAAGTGAAAAAAGTAAGATATAATAATACTAGATAAAAAGAGATTAAAATTGAATTATTTTGCGACACAGCTTGAAGAGTCGACCGATGTAGCAGACAATGCAGTATTGCTTGTCTACGTTAGGTATATTTTGACGAATATCGTTCAACAAGATACGGATCAAAACCCTTGAAAACTTATACAACTGGAGAAGCAATTTTCGATATGATCAATGTCTATTTTGAAAAATGGAATAAACAGAAACAACTTCAATTAACTTTCGATGACCATTTTTCCAATACACATTGAGACTCTTTTGTCAGTTTGAGACTCTCAAACATCTGGAACTAAAAGGACTACGTCTATTCAAGGAGATGTAAGTTTAGATACCTCTCGAACTCATAAACCCATACTAAAATTTTTATAGGAATCCTGAATTAAGTGGCTCAATATGAATGAATTTCCTGTTCTTTAAAAAAACGAATTGAAGTTCTATTACTTTTTTGCACAACATATCTATGCGAGAAAGGATTTTCAACATATACTTATCTGAAAGATAAATATAGAAACAGGTTAAATGCAGAACCTGATCTAGGAATGAAAATGTCAGATATTGAATCAAATTTTGATTTTGCTTTGCTCCTCCAAACAGCCACAATAATCCCATTAAAAGTTACTTTTTTTTTAAATTAATGTATGCTTAAGTAAAAGCCAGTTGGTTTGTTGAATTGATTTTGAATGGATTTGTATCTATCATTTCAGTTTTATTAATGTTTTAATAATGTACTTAGATGCTTTAGCATTATGTTTTCTATCCTTGCTATGAACTATATGGGGTTCGCCAAATTCTTTCGGATTTTACAAAGGGTTCGCGAGGAGAAAAAGGTTGGGAAACATTGGTCTAGTGAAACTATTTTATGTTGAGTTAATAATTGATTCAGACTTGTTTCTACCATTTGATAAACTCCATCAAACCTGTAAGAAAGGTATTAAAGAACATCGTTTAAGCAACGATAGATTTTATGGAGTTTTAACGCGTGTCAAGCACATAAATGATACCACACGAGATTAGCTAACTCCAGTTTTGCAGAGGATATAAGCATAAAAAAGTTGCTCCATTAGGTTAGTATCTGTGAAGTTACGGCAAATGCGCATTGCAAAATCCCAATGACTTGAAAATTCAGTAGAGTATACACTATCAAGGAGGTCGAGAAATGTTAGGCTGGAGTCAAATATAATTCCAAGATCTTTCATAATTTCCTTCTTGACAATAGTTTTAATATAATAGACTCGAATAGATATCGTGTTAGTACACAAAGCTATGTTTGTTAGGAATACATCAAAATTTTTACTTCTTTGCAAATAGCATGATATAAAGGACGATTTCAATAACTTTGGCAAAGTTTGGTAATATAACTATTGGCTTATATTTGGAGATACGGAAGTTCTGTATTTTAATGACCGGAGAGATGCGGATTTATGGAAAGACGCAATACAATGTTTATATATGGAATTTATTCAGTAAGTATTTTTGGTATATTTTGAAACATTCAATGCACAACCCCATATCACAATTAATATGTAATGAGGCGGGCAATTAGCTGACCTGTGGTGAAGTATATGAATCATATACTATATATGATATACTATTTACTATATATTGCGACTTGATCAGCGTATATTTAAACATACTATAGACCGACTGCGACCACCTGACTCTACTCTTATCTCTAAAACCACCGTACAGTGTGGATGAGGACAATGAACAATAATTACAGGTATCAATACACAATATTCCGGAGAATAGTATCTTGTCTCCTTTCGAATTCTTCGGTAGCTTTTATTCCTCTATGAGCAACATACTTTGTCTTTATATGCCGTATAAATTCTATAAAATGTCTAAAAAACGATGATTATGATGAGGACTTGAATGTTGCTCTAAGTACGGAATAATTTTTCAATAATTTGTTGCACGAAATCTAATCTGAACTGCAAATGAGTTTTTAAATCTATTTGTTGTGTATACCACTACACAACTATCAGCATGTATACAGAGCAGGGAAATCCACAGATATATATATATATATATATATATATATATATATATATATATATATATATATATTAAAGGTAAAAAAGTAATTTCACAAAAATATGTCGTGTTGGATGGTCGAAGAATATTTAATGCCATTTCAGAGAGTGTGGGAAATTCAGTTCTAGTTCCGATCCAGAACTTTTTTGAAAAATTTGGTTTTAGGTTTGAGTCACTCGGAAGCTCAGCAAATTCCTCTTGAGCTTTAGATGGCTGCTGATCAATCTTACCCAAGCCAATCGAAAATGGTTTTTAAATCCAAGATAACTTTTTAAAATCAATATTGGATATAAAATATTTTCGAAACTGTGTTTCTAACGCTTCTTCTTCTGAAGGTGCCATACTAGTGTTCTAGCGTAGGCGACCTCTCGCGCATATTTGTGGAACGCATCGGCACACTAATATGCGGGACCTAGCAGTTTATCGCCGGTTCCGAACGGCACTATTTGAGAGGTTTTACTAGGCAGAATTACTCGTAGTAGTTTGCCATTGCTTTCCAAGAAATGGCCACAGCATAGTTCCGTGAAACATTTCACGGTTTGTCCGGAGATTGAACCCGGGATCTCAGGTATAGCGAGCGGTTATAACGCTTTTAAGTGACATATAATAATTTTTGCGATAATTCATTTCATTTCCGAGTCCGAGACACCAGTGTTCCTTTTTAATAGTTGGCAGCGTTTATCGCCCTGTCATTTGCCACAACTAGGTCCTCCATCGTGCATGCCTCTCCCATGTTGGGTCATCTGAGAAGGTGGCAAGGTGATGCGTCATCCACAGGCATTCGCCATCTCATTCTGTTCGATTTACTGCGCGCCACTCCTGTCCCTAGTGTGTTCAGTGATTTCCATGTCGCGAATGTTAAAAGTTTTCCCGGTGGTAGCTCTTCTCTGGGTTCGGTCCGAAGGTTTAGGTGTTTTTCTTTCCATAGTTCTATGCGGCGTTGTTTTGGGCGTGTCTGCAGTTCTTGCGTATGTTGCAGAAAGCTATTCCTTGATTTGAGTCGTTGCCCTTCTGATTGTGTAGAGGGTGCCGCCTATCTCCGATCTGCTTCTGCTGCTCTGTTTCGGATGCTACTTTGCATCTGATGTGTGCTGGGACAATTCCAGATAGATGGTAGAGCTTCTCGACAGATGTTGGTCTCATGCTGCCTGTTATAATCCTGCAGGTCTCGTTTACTGCCACGTCGACATGTCTTGCGTGAACCGAGTTGTAGGCTGCGCTCTCCATGTTGTGACAGTGAGCTTCCGGATGATCTTATTCCTAGCACAAACTTTGGCCGTTGTCTTCTGGCAGTGTTTTTGGAAAGCTAGTGTGCGTTCCAGTGTTACGCCCAGGTACTTTGGAGTGTCGCATGTATCGGGTTCTTGTTCTCTCCATGTGATTTGCAGCTTCTTGCGTGCGTATTTCTCAGGCGTCCTTATTTCTCAGGTGAAATGCACATACTTGGGTTTTGTACTGTGTCATTTTATTCTAAGGCTGTAGTTAGTTTATTCTCGACTTCTTCGAAGCTTTTCCCCTGTGCGGTGATGGCTGTGTCATCCACATAGATGAAGCGATGTGTCTGTTGGTCGGTTGTTTGGTCTTTGTGTATATGTTGAAAAGCATAGGAGCTAGTACAATTGCCTATGGTAAGACGTTCCACTGGTATCTCCATCGACTCCTTTTTCCCTGCAGTCTAACATAGAAGCGCCTGTTCTGCAACAGAGTTTTCATCAGTCCAGCTAGGCGATAGTCCTTAGTAAGATATTACTAAGGACTATTATAGGACTATTAGCTCTTACATCATAGGTCAGGATAGGAGCTCTTAGGACTTTTTACCAACTTTCTGCATTTCTGACATTGCCTTCTTCTTCTATTCGTCCTTGTTAGTTCCTACTTCACTTCTTCTTCACTTTGTACAGTTTGGTCTTCTTTCTTCAAGTAGGCATGATATTGGCTATCTACCTCCAATTAGAAGGGCAGCATCATCTGAGACACTATGGCTCTATTTCTGGTATCAAGAGTCGTGGGCATCATTTCGAGTAAGTTATAAGATTTTGTGAGCTTGATAGACATGCAGAATGGCAGAAAATATAATTAGACCAAAAGGATAGTGAAAAAAGTAAGATATAATAATACTAGAAAAGAAGAGATTAAAATTGAATTATTTTGCGACACAGCTTGAAGAGTCGACCGATGTAGCAGACAATGCAGTATTGCTTGTCTACGTTAGGTATATTTTGACGAATATCGTTCAACAAGATACGGATCAAAACCCTTGAAAACTTATACTTTGTACAGTTTGGTCTTCTTTCTTCAAGTAGGCATGATATTGGCTATCTACCTCCAATTAGAAGGGCAGCATCATCTGAGACACTATGGCTCTATTTCTGGTATCAAGAGTCGTGGCTACTCCCTTTTAGTTAAGTTTGTCCATCACTTTTGCCAACTTTCTGCATTTCTGACTATGCCTTCTTCCTCTATTCGTCCTTTTTTATTCCTACGTCACTTCTTCTTGACTTATACTGGTTGCTTCTTTCTTCAACTAGGCATGATATTGGCGCTGTACCTCAAATCAGAAGCGCAGCATCATCCGAGACCGTCCTCTTTGAACTTGTAACGCACAACGCCATATTTATTTGTTTAGAGGCTAGTTTTTGTAGGAGATTTGCTTTTTGCATTGTGGCTCCGCTCCCATTCTGGCGTGCCATATAGCATGGCAGAGTTAACTATCGAGCATAGCAGTCTCCTTTGCTGCTTCTTGGTCCACCCGCGTTCGTTATGCGCTTACCAAGGACCGTTGAGGTTTTGAGTGCCTTCGGAGCAGCAAGTATGATGTGTTTCATAAAGGAGACGTTTTTGTCGATGGTTACGCCTAAGTATTTGACAGCATCTTTGGCAATGATCGGTTGTTTTTTTATTTGAAAAAGAACTTTTCCTATTTTCCTTCTTCCGGTCAGTAGGACCGATTCTGTTTTCTCTGGGGTGAATAGTAGATGCCGTTCATAAATCCAGGTGTCTGGTTCTCCAGGTATTTGTTCTATGGCTCTATTTACCCTTTCTGTTACATCATTTTCAGTTCACTCCGTCACAATCAGAGCCAGATCATCAGCAAAGCCGACTATTTCGACCCCCTCGGGCAATTCAGGCCTAAGGGCGCCGTCATATAGTATATTCCAAGGCGCTGGCTCCATAACTGAGCCCTATGGAACACCACTAAATATTTCGCGTTCTACGACTTCGCCTTCTGCTTCCTTGAGGATAGATAAGAGAGACATAGATGACTAGACAGACAAGCCTAGATAGACGAGGCTAAAGACACAACACTTGACAGAAAAGATTAGACAGATAAGACTATATAAACAGGACTAGACATACAAGACAAGACACAGAAGACTAGATAGACAAGAGTAGACAGACAAGACTAGATAAACAAAGCTACACAGATAAGACTGAGCCATATGACCCTATGACAAGACTGGACAGAGAAGACAAGACAAACAAGATTAAACAGGAGATACTAGATAAACAATGGAGTATATGAACTAGACTAGACAGACGTGACAAGACAGACAAGATTAGTCAGGCAAGACTAGACGGACTAAACTGGACAAAGAAGACTGGTAGAAAATAGGACTAGACAGACAATACTAGACAGACAATATTAGACAGACAAAACTAGACAGAGAACATTCGAATTCGAAATGATCGAAAGGAGTGTGGTGTGGAAATAGCACATCAGCTACTCTACTGCTTTATTGTTAATGCAGGAATTTGTTAGCAAATTATCATATTTCGTAATTTGGAAGGCATCCCCCCATGTGTCATTTTCTAATTCAGAACATAGTTTTTTTTCAGTGCTCCTGCTTAGTTTTGTTTATTAGCTGCCGCAGCTCCTTCATTTGGCTCTTATATACCTGACTTGTTTCTTTGGTAACTTCGCTATCAGCATGTTTTGTCCTTAGGCGTTGGTACTTCCTCCTGGCAGCGGTGCAAGCAGCTCTTATGCTCAAAATTTCCTCGGTCCACCAGTATGTTATCTTTTTTATTTTTGGTCGTCCTTCCCCAGTTATTGAATTTATACATGCTTTGTGCATCGCCTGAGCCAGTAGACAGACAGGACTAGGCATACAAGATTAGACAGACAAGACTAAACAGGCAAAACTAGACAGAATAGACTACACAGACAAGACTAGATAGACAAGACTAGACAGACAGGACTAGACAAGCAAGACTCGACAGACAAGACCAATGACCGAAAAAATCCTCCATATGTCAGTATGAAACTATACAACGTTCTTCCAAGTGAAATCAAACAACTAGATAACATTAAGAGATTCCAGAAGCAGCTGTTCCAACTCCTAAATAATATTGAACCTTATGACTTAGAAGAGTTTTTCTCGAAGGTGTAACCCAAGAAGTATTATATTATATTCACACTACATACACATTTCATTTAGAATGTATTTGTAATATTCTTACTATACTTGTTTAAATAATGAAATAAAATATTTTGAATTTGACTAGACACACTAGACAAACAAAACTAGAAAGACAATATTGGATAGAAAAGACTAGACACACAAGACTAGACAGACAAGACTAGCTAGACTGACAAGACTGTTCCGACTAGAATGGACAGACAAGACTAAACAGAAAAGATTAGACAGACTAGAACAGACAGGGACTTTCAGATCCCTTATTTGCCAGCTTCTCGGCTTCTTCATTCGTTATCTATAAATATTATATTAAAAATATTATATCTATACCGTGTAAATATATATTTTTCTTAAAATAGAAATCCACTTACTTGATTATAAAATATACAGCCAGAGGGGTTATTGTATTTCGTTAGACCGCAATATTATTATCCGATAGTGAAAGTATTGTGTAGCATAATAGTGAACATCTGTTTGAATAATAATCATGATCCAGTCGTGCTCGGGCCTGTTATCTGAAAGTGTTGTTCGATTCGAAAACGAATTTATAGAGAAAAGATTGGAAATAAGTTTGCGTTGAGGAAAATGGCAAGGTCGACGCCATGAATACGTTTAAAAAAATCGACTCGAAGCGTTTGTAGCAGAGTGGAATGGGAATTTTCTGCAATTTCCTGTTTTCAATCCTCCGCTGTAATGAGAGAAAATATTGTTTAAATTTGCTTTAAATTGAGACTTAACAGGAAATTGCAATAGATAAACTAAAAATAAGTGCATATCTTGTTTCTTGTTTAAAACGTCGATAATGTTGAAAAACTTAAATATCCATGTTTATCTAATATGAATTGCAGAAATGTTAGTAATAAGCATTAAATCAAGGTTTAATCATTTAGGAAATAAATGTTTTATAAATCATAGTTGATATGTAGATAGTTGTTTCTTCAAAGATTGCTTGCTTATCTATCTTACTAATTTTTATTATCGGTTTTATTTTGGCAAATTGAATAGTTTAATTGAAATAATATTTAACTTTGGATTTAGTGAGAGTGTGAATTTAATTTAGTTAATTTCTCAACAAAATACATCTTAGTTGTTTCTTTCTTTCTTTCTATTGAGACCTCTATGTTTCCATAAAATTAAAAAGAGCTGTTTCTCTACGATTTAATTGACTACTTGCTTAGAAAACTGTCTTGATTACTTTAATATTAGTTAGTTTCCATAAATGTTAGTGCTGGTCAATTGAATTTTAAATGTATTCAAGATACTACTTAACATGTCTAGCTTCTCTAATCCAGAAGTTCATTTGCATCTCCCATTGGAATACATGATCCTTAGCCACACCCGTTCACCTAAATATTTAGGATTAATTTCGTCTCGTTCTTCCAAATATTTTGGATTAACTAAAATATAATTGACGTATTAGCTCAATAATTTCTCAAATGAAGCGTCGGAATTAACTATTTGTAACATTGAGCCTATAAAATTTTTAAATCAAAATATACAGGGTAAACCATTTAACGTGACTATCCCTAACATCTCCGTTGCCTTTAGAGTGAAGAAAAAAATGTCAGGAGATAATTTCATTGATTTCGAAAGGCAAAAGTTCGAAATTTTTAGTGTTGTAAATAAATAGTTTTGTTGCTTGTTTTGTAATTAAGTATTTAAACATTGTATTTTGATGAAGCGTGAAAAAACTTTGTATGTAGATTTGCAAATAACTTTTTGTTTTTGTTTTTATAGATATTTAGATAGCCACTTCTCTAATTAGCAAGTACTCGAAATTACCGCTATTTCAACTAGTTTTATGACTTACAATTAGTTTAAAACATTAGCTTTGTTTTGTACATAGTTTAGAAATGCAACTTCTAACTTCAAAAAACAAACTGGATGGCGCCCATCCGAAATGTCCAATTTTCCATGACTCCCCCGCACAAATCAGGCTGAATTTCACCGATGGCATGGGTTATGTAGGCTTGGAGGACCGCAGTGGTTTGTGGCTTTTTCGCATAGATATGCGACTTAAGATTTAAACGCAAAAGTAGGACGAGAGACAAAAGAACAAATAGCAAGCAGACGGCACAAGGGTGGTGGATTTGGCGACTTCAAGAGGTATCCACTATATTAAGAAAGGGCATACATAAGAGGACAAGAACATCGCCTGATAATAAAACACCTAATCAAATAGATCACGTGCTGATAGAAAAAAAGGTGCATCACACATAACGTACATAAGAACAGACAGAGGGGTGGATTGCGACACAGACACATAACGACCAACACAAACTCCAGCACACAAACAAGTCCCAAAATCATCATCCACATCCAGCTATACTTTTCCACTGCTGGATATAAGCCTCCCGTAACAACTTCCATCCCCCTCTGTCCCGTGCTGCTCCCATCCAATTGGGTTGGATAAGCTTAAGATTGTCTGACCATCGAGTGGGTGGTCTTCCTCTATTTCGGAATGCATCGTTAGGCGGTCTCCACTCCGTCACCCTTCTCGTCCATCTGTCAACACTGTCTATGGCCTGGTAGTCCCAAGAAACATGTGGAGAAACCACAGGACTCAAAAACAACACAATACCAGCAAGCACTGGCGCAACAGCTGGACACAGGTTCAGAAGAACGAAGCATCTACATTTATAATAACATTTGCAGAAGCGACGATAGGCTACAAACCAAAAGCTAGTACAAATTAATGGCATGACGAGGAGTGCAAACAATTTATTCAACAACGCAACATAGACAGAAAAACATACCTTGAACGGCCGACAAGTACAAAGAATCTGAGATATGAGCAGTTTAACAGAGCTACCAAAGCTATAACAAAAAGGAAGAAAAGAAGATAGGAATTTCAGAATTCTACACTAGAAAAAGCCGAAACAGACTTCAGAAACAATAACAGTCGTGAAGCATATAAAGCGCTTAATACACTTAAGACCGGACACAAACCTAGAGGAAGCAGCTTTTGCAAATCGGCAAGCGGAACGCTGCAAACGGAAAAGCAGCTAATCATAGATAGGTGGAAACAACACGTTCAGGATCTCCTTAACCCCCATGGACCACTATCCGTAGATGACCCACACTTAGGAATAGCCACTGAAGATGAAGAAATCCACGACCTATCAACTTCTTCTTCTTCTAGTGGTGCCCTATCCGTTGTAGACGTTGGCGATTAACATGGATATTTTAACTTTGTTCGCTGTACTCCAAAACAGTTATACTCCAAAACAGTGAAGTGACAATCCGTACCATTCACGCAGATTATGCAACCATGAATGACTTCGTCTACCCGGTCCTATTTTGCTGTCTGTATTGTCCTGTAAGATGACTTGCAGGATACGATACTTCTCATGACGCATTATATGCCCAAGGTATTTCATTTTACGTTTTTTAGCAGTGAATGAGATTTCTCTCTGTTTGCCGACTCTGCGAAGAACCTCAGCGTTGGTCATGTGATCGGTCCACGATATTCGTAAAATTCGCCGGTATACCCACATTTCGAAGGCCTACAGTTTCTTCATCATTTGGTCTTTCGTTGTCCATGTTTCTACTGCATATAGAAGAATAGAAAATATGTAGCTAATACTTAGCAAATTTGATTCTTGTCTTCAAAGATATATATATTTTCTAGTAAATAATTCGACTTCATGTTGTTAAAAGATTTCATGTTGTTAAACGCTGTTCTCGCTTTTTCAATTCTTGATCTTATTTCTATGGACTGGTCCCATTGAGAGTTTACTAATGATCCAAGATAGCAATATTTCTCGACTTGCTCTACTGGTTCGGTGTTAAGTATCAGCTGTTCTGCTTGTTGTTGTCGTTTACTGATAACCATCCATTTGGTTTTTGAAACACTGAGCTTCAAACCGTACTGTTCGCTGGTGGCTTGGATCTTTCTCACTAGATGTTGTTCTAGATGAAGTTCTTCGATACTGCTGGCTAGTATTGCAGTATCGTCAGCATAACGAATGTTGTTGATGGGTTTACCATTTAGTTTTATGCCCACATCAGCGTCGTGTAATTCTTCCCTTTTACTCTGTATATCTGTTGAACAGGATGGGAGATAGTATACATCCCTGGCGTACACCTTTCTTTATTTCGACCTTTTCAGTAGAGGAGTTACCTAATTTCACATACGCTGTTTGTCCTCAGTAGAGGTTGGTAAATCGTTCTTATATCTTTACTGTCGAGACCTACCTTTTTTAGAATGGATATGAGAAGTTCGAGGTTGACACTACCGAATGCCTTATCTTAGTTAAGTGATTTATTAAGCTTATTAGTCGATGCTGGTCGCAGGTTTTTGCATTTGGTTTCTTTGGAATGGCGATAAATGTCGTATCAGGTATTACGCCTGTGTCGCAGATTTTGTTGAATAGCTTCGTTAGAATATCGAGAAAGCTCGGAATTGTTTCGCACATAATTTTGAGGATCTTAACGTGAATACGGAGCGAGAAATGACAATGGGGTGTGGAGGATAAGGTACAACCATGAGCTGTACCGATTATACGAAGAACCACCGATCACATTCGAGACTTCGCTGGGCTGGGCATGTACAACGAATGCCAGACACATGGCTCCTAAAAATGGTGTTCCAAAAACTACCAGGAGGAAAACGAAAGAACTGCTGCAGACACAAAACTGCTGCAGAAATAAAAGAAAGGCAACAAAGGACTGCGAAAGTTGGAGGCAGGGTCTGCAGGAGTCTCGATTTGCTATAACAATATAAGAAAGTTGCTATCCCACAAGAAAAAATCTAACGGCATCAAATCGCACGATCTCGGTGGTTACTTCACTTTATCCCCATGTGAGGTGACCATGCCCTCAAATCGCTCGTGCAGAATGTCCAATGTTACAAGAGCTGTGTAACACGTATCGCCGTCCTGTTGAAACCATATTTCCTTGGTGTCCATATTATCCAATTCAGGCCAAAGTAAGTTTGTTATCCATGACCTATTGCGCTCGCCGTTGACGGTGATGGCCTGGCCAACATCATTCTTAAAGAAATATGGACCCATGACGCCGCCAGCCCAAAATACACACCAAGGAGTGACTTTTTCAGGATGCTTTCGGCGCTCTTGGATCTCATGTGTATTGGTATCGTTCCAAATTCGACAATTCTGTTTAGTGACGTACCCATTCATCCAGAAATTGGCCTCATCGCTGAAAATGATTTTTTGATGAAAAATAAGATAAAGGGCGGATAAAGTAGCAATCGACGCCCAAGAACTGCTGCAGACACAAAACTGGCGAAAAGTTGGAGGCAGGGACTGCAGGAGGCTCGATTTGGGCTGTAGCGCTCCCACAAGAAAAATGCTACCCCACAACAACAAATCTAATGGGGTCAAATCGCACGATCTCGGTGGCCACTTCACTTTATCCCCATGTGAGGTGACCATGCCCTCAACTCGCTCGTGTAGAATGTCCAATGTGACAAGAGTTGTGTGACACGTAGCGCCGTCCTGTTGAAACCACATGTCGTTGGTGTCCATATTATCCAATTCAGGCCAAAGTAAGTTCAGGTCAAACCTGAAGGGTCAGTTTCCAACTCCAGGGTCCATTCAGCGAACACACGTCGTTGTCTATGCTTGTTTACCTTAAGCTCCTGGGTCAGTTGAATTTTGAAAAGGGTGCAGGTCCAAGGTACCAGGCAAAATTCGCCAAGTTGTGGTGTGCGAAAGGCCTTGTTCTTGTGAGCGACGCGAAATTTACTGCCTCGGATTCTTCTGCACACTCTCACGTACATCGGCGAAGTTTTCGGCAGATCTTGCGTTTCGTAGTTGTACTAGTGTTGGTTTATTGTTTACTGAACTTCTTCTTCTTTAGGTGCATTCTCCATTACTGAAGGTTGGCAACAATCATGGCAAATTCTGCACGGTCTTGTGGCGCTCTGCGCAATGAGTGGTAGTCCAGACCAGTCTAGTCTCTTATGTTCTTTAACCAGGAACACTACCTTCGTCCTGAAGCACGGCGCCCCTCTATCTTGTCCACCATTATTCATTTTAGAAGGCTATATTTTGTACTTCTGAGGATATGTCCTAGGTACGCTGTCTTGCGTTTCTTTACAATAACCAATAGCTCTCTGTCTCGGTCCAGGCCTCTAAGAACCTCATTATTCGTGATGTTTTCCAACCAGGATATTCTCTGCATTCATCGAAAGATCCACATCCCAAACGCTTCTATTTTGTTCATAGTATTGATCTTCAACGTCCAAGCCTCAACATCATACAACAGTACCGAGTGAATGTAGCACTTAAGGAACTGGTATCTAAGTTTAAGGTTTAGGCTTCTCTCGCAGAATACTTTTCTCATCTTAAGGAATGTTGTTCTGGCTATATCGATGCGTGTTCTTACTTCCAGATCTGGATTCCAGGTCTTTGGTGATTCAGCTGCCCAAGTATTGAAATTTAGCGACCTGCTCTATTTGCTTATTGTATACTTGCAAATTGGCTTGGATATCTGGTGTTTTACTGATAACCATTGTTTTGTTTTGGCCGTATTTACTTTTAGCCCAAGCGCATCACCTTCTGCTATTATTTGGTTCAACAAACGTTGTAGGCTATCTACACTGTCTGCAAATATAGCCGTACCGTCCGCGTATCTGATATTGTTCAATAGTTCACCATTGATCTTTATTCCATCTCTAGAGTTTTCCAAGGCTTTCAGGAATATTTATTCCGAGTAGAACAACAATGGTGATAGGACTCCCGTACTCCACGTAATAGGTATATCGCTGGTCGTGTCATCCTCGAGTCGTACTGCAACAGTCTGGTGTTCGTACAGACTGCTGCATTACTGAACTAGTGGTCTCAAATTTCTCCATTACACTGCGAATGGCCCCCTCGGTAGGATGACTAGCCCTACCGTAAAATGGATTTTAAATTACGGACGAGGCAGAGTTAATACGGTGGAAGGAGCACTTCCAAGAAGTCTGAAATAACCCATCGCCCGAAGGATTATTACGGATGAAAACCCTGCACCTCCCCCCCTAAGAATGAATACTAACTCTCCAAGCATCGAATATATTAATGGTGCAATTTTGAAGCTAAAGGACGGAAACGTAACGGGTTCAGATGGTGTAGAAATACTAAAAGCCGATGAATAAACCCGCAGAAATACTAAAAGCCGATACTAAAACATTGTTACAATTATAATTCAGCTAATTATTCAGCAAATATTGGAGACAGAATACGTCCAGAAAGAGTGAAGAGAAAGGGTAACTGTCAAACTCCATAAAAAGGGAGACATAAAGAACCGCAACAACTATAGAGGTCTTACCCTACTGAACACAGCCAGTAAAGTGCTGACATTAACAATCCACCAACCGACTTACAAAATCACTTGAACCTACAATTAAAGGCGAACATGGAGGTTTTAGGCCTAGAAAATCCTGTATGGACCAGATCAATTGGCTCCGCATTATTATTGAGCAGACCATGGCGCTCTCCACTTCAGATGCTTTGTGTGGATTTCGAGAGAGCGTTCTACTCTGTTAATCGCAACGCCATGCCATCTGGAAAGTCCTGTCACGCAACGTCGTTCTTCAAAAGATTGTTACCATTATATTACCGATAGTATTACCATAAAATAATCGGTCGCTGTACGCGAAATGCTCTAGCCGCATCAAATACATAACCAAACTAAGTGTCAAATTTCCTGTCCACTCTGGGGTCAAGCATAGCTGCGCATTATCGGCTCTCTAATTTATAATCATGATGGACCACATAATGACTGCAGTTAACGGGTGTCTCCATGGCATTAGATGGCGTCTAAAGTCCCGCCTGGAAGACTTTGATTACGACGCTGATTTATGTCTTCTTACGCACAAATCTAACCTAAGCTACCAAGATACCCGGGAAAAACAAAACCCACTGGGCTATAACGCGGCGTACACGGGCCTCAATTAAACATCAACAGTCAAAGACCAAGGAAATACTCATCAATGCTCGTAATAAAATCCCACTCTCTTTAAATAACATCCCAATATATAATACTGTCAACTTTTGCTACCTTGGCAGCCTCTCCAGGAGGTGCTTCTGAGAATGTCAAAATAAGAACTCATTAAACAAGATTTGCTCTATTGAATTGTTTCTGGATTTCTGGAATAGACCATACACCAAAAGAAGTTCTAAAATCAAGGTTTTTATCAAATCAAATCAAAAGGCGTAAATGGAGTTGGATAAGCCACACGCCAAGGAAACCCTATTCAGATATCTCCAGGGGACCATTAGAGTGGAATTGTAGAATAGTTGGCCTCAAGGCCAATGCAGAGTGCTTATACCTTGCGCTACTTGGAAACGCAGTGTGGACTGCGAGGCCACGAAAAATGAAAATTCCTGCAATGAGATAAAGTGCTTGACGTTGAACAAGACACGATGGAGATCTTTGAAGATGTAGGTGAAGGATCGATGAAGGGGAAGGAAGCCTTTGTTCCTTCCTGGAGCGATATAAATTCTGATGTATTTTTAGTGTAACAATTGTTCGAAGTGATGGCAATTAACTTCGATACATGTTTTAGGACGTCCATTGAATGATTCTCTTGACTTTCTAATATTTTCTGTGGTGATGGCAGCGCAGGCTCTTATAATTCGTTCTCGCATAGTTGCCGGAGTCGTTGGAATATTATGGTAAACACGATCCTTTATAGTTCCGCATAGGAAAAAATAAGTATTTTAAGATATTAAGTTTAACACTAAACCTACCAGTACCGGTCAAATTGACCTTTTTCAAACTTTTATAAGAATTACACACTTTAAACGTTATAATACCGTTGTCGAACTATATGACAATTCTTAGAATATGCATATAATATTTTTTTCACTCTGTACTTCTAGTTTTTTTTCTCTTTCCCAAGAAAAAATTATCATGTGTCCTACCTACCGCGCCGGTCAATATGACCGACCGTGTATATGAGACAATACTTTACAGTTAAACTGCTCGCTCGAAGAGTGAAACTTCGGGAGCTAAATGCAACCAAACTAGATGCATTTATTGCTTTGTTATATGCTCGCGGTGCATATGAGGCAAAAAATTTAATGTCTGATATTTGTGGAATAAAGCTTTTTTCGAAAAAAATGGGCAGAAACGACTTTATCGAAATTATGAAGTGAGGCCAATAGCAAGTATATAATAAATGGATTTCCCTATTTGGGAAAGGATGAAAGGAGATAATGTTCAACTCCACTTGGGAAGTTTGTAGTTCTAAAACTGATAGAACCTTTCACAGGGTGCGGAAGGAACGTAACAACAGATAATTTTTTCACGAGTCTATTATTAGGCAAGAATTTACTTGCACAAAAAAAAAATACTATTGTTGGAACAATTCGTGGGAACAAAAGAGAGTTGCCAAAGTTAGCCAAATAAAGGAAAGATAAAATGGCTAGATTTTCAAGCAAATTGTACAAATCAAATTACATTACTCTTACAGTGTATAAAAGTAAGCCGAAAAAATGTGCTTGTCCTAAGATCCAATCATGAATCAATAGAAATATAAAAAAGCAACAAACGTATACCGGAAACTACTAGATTTTATAATAGTACAAAATTTGCTGTCGATGTGGAAGATCAGATGGCAAGGAAATACAGAGTAAAGTCGAAAAGTTGTAGGTGGCCACTTAGGTGGCTATTTTTCAACATTTTGGACCTAGCTGAAATAAATGCCTGGGTTTTGTACAAAGAAACGATAGGTGAAAATATTTCGAGGCAGGAATTTCTATTCCAGTTAGCTTCAGAGCTCGGCGAAACGTATGAAAAATCTCGAGAAAAATTACTTTTACCAACAGTGACCATAAGTTCAGATTTGAAAAACTTGTCAAATTAGATTTTGTAAAGATTATAACTTAACAAAAATCTGTTTGAAGTGCGAAAACTATATTTGCGACAAATGTACATTTCAGACTAAAATAATTTGTGATCATAATAAGTAAGCCAAATAAAGTATGTACATGTAGTACCATAGTATATAAGTATGTATGTATGCATAACATTGCATATAAAAGTTTTTTTATAAATAATTTGAGATATACAAAATATTTAGCTCAGTTTCTCATGTGGGAAACATTCAATTTTTGTTTTTTAGGTTTATAGTTGAACTTATATCCTTAAAAATAAATTTGGACGAAATTTCATGAAAATTTTTCATTTTATATACATTTAGCAATAAATCAACCATTATCTGCATTGGATACTAAAATCGATAACTTTTTTAATTAACGGTCAATTTGACCTAGCGCGGTAGGAATAGGTATACAAAAACTGGGTTAGTGTTAACCGCGTTTAACCCGGTGAAATATCAGACCAAGGGATTACTGCACCTTTCCCAATCCAACGACCAGGAAATTTAAAAAAATAAATACTTTGATGAATAAATTATTGTGGGTGCCATTATTATAATCGTGTGTAAAAATATCTAAATCGTGTGTAAAAGTCCAAAGTAAATCAAATGGAGTTTCATTATTAAACGATTTCTGTTTGTTGTTACTATGGCAACAACTCTAAGTTTTGTCACTAAACAAGAACATAGAAGTAGTGAAAATAAATTTTCTGGCCAATATTATAGTTGAATTAATTTCTCTTATATTGAATCAAGAAGACTCGGCCTCTCAGTCTGGGTTCATCTTGCTCTAATATAACTTAACCTAACCATAACTTAATTTAGATTTAATCTAGGTTTACCTAGGTGACATCGACAATGACCAAATAGTGTTCCCGTCATTGTGCGTTTTTACTAGTTAGCAATGTTTTCCATGGAGGCGCTGAACGTTCTAACCTTATTATGTCAGTGATTTTACGTCTTTTGTTTGTCAAAATTACAATTTTTCAATAATATCGGTAAGAAACAATTTTTTTTTTGTAGAGTCAATAGTATTTTAACATGCTCCGTAGATAAAATAATGTATGGATACAGTTGTGTGAAAGGTTTTTGTGCACATTTGTATCATAAACTACTATTATATATTCAATAGCAGTGTCAAAGAAAATAATTAATTTTGTACCTATTTTACCGAGCGACAAGGTGGTGAAACCCCTTAAACTAATTCCCTTCGTGATTGCAGTCTCGTCGGACGAAGTTTACATGGCTACGTTTAATCCGTCTGGTTTTCGTATACAACATGCTTGGTATTGATTATTTCCTCTCTGTTAATGAGACTGAAAAAATTGTAGTCGCCGAGCATTTTAAAACATTAATTTATGAATAATCCAATTACTGTAAAATTGCTCGAGTTTTAATTGCACGTAGACATAAATAAGAATAATGTTATTGGGCAAGGTCAGTGAAATATGGCATCCATCCATTTTCTAAATAAACTCTAGAATATAGTTTATTATGCAAAATAGAATCTGTTCTCCGCATTCTGTGTTCGCTAAGGTTTTATTGTACGAAAACGTATCATTCCTCGACAATTTAATTGTTTTTAAAAAAGGTTATATACTAGGGAATGAAATTTAAAAAGATTCACGTGCACGGATCAAGCGGATTTTCTTTTGCTACATGACTAGAATAATAAAGAAATGTAGATCGGTTCACTGTCAATATTTACGTGTTATCTTATCATCACTAATTATAATATGGAGTAATTAAAGTAGATTTTTTTCGGATATGATTATGTTATGTATACAACCTCTATCTATATGCTAAAAGTAATTATTTATAGATAGATAAGGAGATAATGTTTATTAAAACAACAGACATACGTTAACGACAAATACTCTGACGGAATTTTAAACAAAGGGAACTAGAATGTCAAGACTGGACAGACAAAACTAGATAAGCAATACTAGATACACTAGAATAAACAGACAAGACTAGCAAGAGGAAACTAGACCAGCAAAACTGCACAGACAAAACTAGACTGACTTGGCAGACTAGACTAGACAGACAACACTAGATAGACAAGACTGGACAGATAAGACTGAACAGAAAATACTAAAGAGACAAGACTGAACAGATAAGGCTGGAGGGAAAAGACTGGACAGACAAGACTTGACAGACAAGACTCAACAGACAGACTTGACTTATTAGATAGAGTAGACAGTCTAAATAGACTAGATAAACTAGACTAGGCAGGCAGAACTTAAGATTATACAGACAAGACTAGACAGACAACACTAAATAGCAAAGACTCTACAGACATCACTCGTCAGAAAAGACTAGACCAGACTAGACGGACTAGACAGACTAGACAGACTAGACAGACTAGACAGATTAGACAGACTAGACAGACTAGACAGACTAGACAGACTAGACAGACTAGACAGACTAGACAGACTAGACAGACTAGACAGACTAGACAGACTAGACAGACTAGACAGACTAGACAGACTAGACAGACTAGACAGACTAGACAGACTAGACAGACTAGACAGACTAGACAGACTAGACAGACTAGACAGACTAGACAGACTAGACAGACTAGACAGACTAGACAGACTAGACAGACTAGACAGACTAGACAGACTAGACAGACTAGACAGACTAGACAGACTAGACAGACTAGACAGACTAGACAGACTAGACAGACTAGACAGACTAGACAGACTAGACAGACTAGACAGACTAGACAGACTAGACAGACTAGACAGACTAGACAGACTAGACAGACTAGACATACTAGACAGACAAGATAGACTAGACAGGCTAAACAGATTAGACAGACTAGACAACACAAGATACACTGAACTAAAAATACAAGACTATGAGGAAGAGTCTGGCAAGAGACTGGCAAGAGTAGACATGCAAGACTAGTACAGACAAAACTAGACGCACTTGACAGACTAGACTAGACAACGGTAGATAGACAAGACTGGACAGATAAGGCTGGACAGAAGATACTAGAGAGACAAAAAGGAACAGATTTGTCTGGAGAGACAAAACTGGACAGACAAGGACTGGACAGACAAGACTCGACTGCCAGACATACTAGATGGAGTGGACAGTCTAAATAGACTAGACAAACTAGACTTTTCAATGCGGGAGACCCGGGTTCGAATCCGGGTCGTGGAGACAACAACTAGGGCCGTTTTCACTAACCGTCCGGGCGGCCCACCCTGAATGAATGCAAAATATGCGATACTGGGGTGGCGCATAGTAAAAGCCAAGGTGGAATAAGGGTTTAGTGAGAGCTCCCCCGAACCACTTTAGACAAACTAAACTTGATAGACAGAACTTATGAGTATACAGACAAGACTAGACAGACAACTCTAAATAGAAAAGACTCGACAGACAAGACTGTGCAGACCAAACTGGACAGACAAGCTAGACAGAGAGGTCTGACAAAGCTAAACAGAGAAGACCCGAGAGACAACACAAGGCTAGACAGACTGATAAGACTAGACAGACAGATAAGTCTAGATGGACAGATAACACTAGATAGACAATACTAAACAGACAAGACCTCAGAGTGAGCTAGGGCTGGCACACGTAGAAACAGAAAAATTTGTGCCCTGGTAACACTTGACTTGCGCAACGCATTTAATTTGGCTTGTTGGCAAAACATTCTCGACCAGACGACATTACGAGGTTTCCCCCCATACCTATTACATATGATACGCAGCTACCTGTCTGAGAGGAAAATTATTATGGAAGGAGACAATAAACTAGTGGAGCGCGAGGTCTGCAGCGGTGTTCCACAGGGCTTAGTGATGGGCCCTACAATGTGGAACATTGTATATGATAGAGTGCTTCGCCTTAAACTCCCGAAAGGGGTAGAGATTGTCGGTTTCGCGGACGACCTACACTCGTGGTTTGTGGGAAAAGGAAAGGAAAAGGGTTAGAGTCTAAAGCAAATGAGCTATAAAAATAGTGGATGAGTGGATGGAATAGAAGCAACTGCAGCTGGCCCCTTAGAAAACGGAGGCTGTACTTCTGACGGGCAAGAGGCATATAAAGCCAATTTATTTCGAAATAAGGAACCTTACAATCATCCCAAAAGCTTATTTTTGATATCTAGGAGTAGTAATTGACAAGATCATATCTTTCAAGCAGCATATTAGTAAAGCTTGCCTCAAAGCGCTAAACACGGCTTCAGCACTGGAGAGACTCATGCCAAATGTATGGGGACCCAGAAGTAGTAAGCGGAGACATCTGTGCTAGGTTGTCCACTCTGCTATGCTATATGGAGCCCCGATATGGGCAAAGGCAATGAAGACAAAAACCTTAAGAGATAAGCTGGCATCGGTACAGCGGAAGCTAGCATTGAGGGTGTGCAGCGCGTACCGAACAGTGTCCAGAGAAGCGGCTCTAGTAATCGCTGGAATTATTCCAATTGAATTAATGGCACGTGAGAGATTAGACATATACACGACGCAACAAAACGGTGACAAACGGACAAGGACTGAAAGGAAAAAAGCGGCAAAATCTAAATCATGCGAAGAATGGTAAAAATCCTGGGACACAACAACAAATGGACAAGGAAATTAATTAGGGATGTGAAAACTTGGACAACGAAGAAACACTACGAACTACTATGTAACCCAGGTACTTAGTGCCCACGGGTGCTATAGGAATTACCACCATAGACAGAAGTAAGGGATTACCACCATAGAATTGATAAGCAACAGACAGTCTCTGCGAATACTGCGGAGAGGAGGACGGGGTTGCTCACACCATCTTCGAGTGCAACAGGTGGCATGTGGATCGCGAAAACATAAAAAATAGGGTCCATTCAGCAACAATAGTACAGTACATGCTCGAGTCCGAAGAACAGTGGCAAGTGATGGATAGTATAATATACAATATCTGTGACAGAAAATATATGACGAGAGGGCTTGGCAGAAAGCAAAAGCAGATCACATATAGGTTTATTCAACGACATCCCGAAGAGCGGTTCCGAGATGTGCGCGATGCAGAGGGTCGAGATATCTTATCCGCCACCATATTTATTTATGTATGTTGTGTTTTAATAAATGTTAAACCTTCAAAAAAAGACAGACATTCAAAGACAGACCATCAAAAAGACATTCTAGACAGACAAGACAAGATAGATTAGACAAAGTAGACAGAATAGACAGACTAGACAAACCACGCTAGGCAGACAGGATTATACAGACTAAAGGTTAGGTTAGGCAAGGTTAAGACCCACAGAACAATATTATACAGACAAGACTAGACAGACAACACTAAATAGACTCGACAGACAAGGCTGGACAGACAAGACTCAACAGACAGGACTTAATACTAGAAAGATAATACTAGACAGACAAGACTGAGTGTGCTGCGAGCTGTCACGGCGCGATGTCGTGCGAGAGTTAGAAAAGTGAATTGTTAAGTTAAAGCTAAAAGTGAAATGCAAACAAGAGAGAGAGGATTAATACATCTGGAGTTGAACAGGCATCAGGATGTGATAAAACAATTACATACCTAAAGAGCCCTGATTTCAAAACCCTAATCGCTTATTATTATTAACAAAGAAGAATCCCTGATATTAAGTTTGATAAAAAAATGGCTGAATTAACAAACAAAATTGATGAACTGAGGAATTTTCTAAAAAATTTAAATTTTTCTATAGTGCCTATCCGTTCCAGATGTTGGCTATCATGTTGGCTATTCGAACTTTGTTAACAGCAGCGCGGAAAAGCTGAGTGGTTGATTGGTTGAACCACGTTCTTAAATTTTTCAACCACGATATTCTCCTTCTGCCCACTCCTCTAGCTCCATATACTTTGTCTTGAAGGATCTTCTGCAAAAGGACATATCGGCTCTCATTACGAATTATATGTCCCAGATATTGTAGCTTTCGAGTCTTAACTGTATTCAGGACTTCTTTTTCCTTTCCCATCCTTCTCAGCACCTCCGTATTGGTTATTTATTCTCTCTGTCCAAGTTATTCTTTGGATTCTTCGGTACCACATTTCAAATGCCTCAAGTTTTTTGGAGGAGGGCTCCGTAAGCGTCCACGATTCGACGCCATAAAGAAGGGTCGAAAACACGTATCATCGCAGTAGGTGAATTTTCGTTGACAGCTGTAAGTCGTAGCTGGTAAAGACTTTCTTTATCCTGATAAATGCCGTTCTGGATTTTTCAATACGCGTTCTGATCTCCACAGAATGGTCCCAGTTATCATTTATGTTCGTGCCCATGTATGAGCATATGTTGACTTTTTCTGGAGATCCGTATACCAATAAAATACCGCGGGTGTTTTGGTCTTTACTGATTATCACAAACTTTGTCTTGTTGGTGTTTATTTCCAAACCATATTGTCCACTGTATGATGTAACACTGTCCATTAGGAGTTGTAAGAAAGCTAGGTTGTCTGTAAAAATAACGACATCATCTGCATACCTTATGTTATTCAATCGTTCTCCATTTAGCATGATTCCATCAATATCTTGCAGAGCTTCTCTGAAGATGTATTCCGAGTACAGATTGAAAATTACAAGAGATAGTTGCATCCCTGCCATCCCTCCATTACAAAAGATAGTACAATTTGTATCTCTTCCGTTGTCTCTCTGTCTAACCTGACGCAAGCCCTCTGATTCCAGTAGAGATTTCTGATGATTCTGAGCCCATCCATGCCAGCTTTTTGCAGCTCCTTTTCGTGTTCAATTGTCTTTTTGTCTTTTTTTTCTAAACTGCTAAAGTTTATCCCGCTATTAGAAAACTCGAACAATATTAACAATGGTACTCTGTCAGGTTCAATCAGAAAAGAAACGACTTATTAAATTAACCCGAAAGAATGCCGCGCAAAGAGTTACTCAAACCGAAAGCAGGTAGAAACGCCGAAGCTAAAGAAATAGATACCATTATCGACAGTGGTAAGATTGTAGAAGTCAATATCGAGGAATTAAATTCCTCTAACAATACGCACGGCCGTGCGAAAAACAAAAACATAAATAAAACATCCGTCAAAACAACTTCCATGATAAATGTATATCAATTAAATACAACAGCTTATGGAAAGAAAAGCCAGGACAATGATACATGGAAAACGTAGCGCAATGTAATTCACCGGACAAACGATGAAGCAACGGAAATTAAAGCGGCTACATGATATAAGCATTTTCGTGTTTTTCGACTGGATCCAAAAACTTACAGAAAAGGAGAAATAAGAACTTCAAGCAGGTTAGCTGAAAAAAGCTTCTATCTAAGTATCCAGACGAATATTCGTCATTTAAGGTCTCGTTGATGATTAACTTAATCTTAATTGATCATTAATTTAATCATTTTTAAAATGGCTGGAAAATGGGGCAACGAAAATTTAGATAAGATAATAATAGACAAAGCAAATCCAAAGGAAGTATGTTTGATTAAACAGAATACAAGATCTATCGGAAACCCAGTTGATAAAATTGGGTTCATGCTGGAAAATAATACAAATTGTTCCTATATCATATTAACTGAACACTGGAAAACCCCATGGCAACTAGAGGCTTTTAAAATCAGAAATTTCAACCTGGTGACACACATCTGCAGACCGGAAGGTGAGGAAGGTCTACATGGTGGAGTTGCTATCTATTGTAAAGATGGTACGCTAAGTAAAGTTCGTCGAGATTTAAGCCATATTGCTGTAGAATTTATCTTTGAATGTACAGGGATAGTAACTACAATAAACAATGAAGATGTTATACTTATCGCTATCTATAGAGCCCCGTTAACAAGCGTACGAATTTTTATTGAAAAATTACATCAATTGTTATTAGTATCGGCTAACGAGGGAAAATCATTTATTCTGGCAGGTGATTTTAACATAGATATTTTAAAAATTATCTCTTTAAGTCAGTTTCTATCTTTGCTGAATTCGTTTAACGCTGTGCCTCTAGCTAACGATGGGAGCCATCCAGCATCAGTTCGTGTCTGGACAATATTATTGTGCTTTTTAAATTTAAATATATGTTTAAAGCAGTGGATTTTTTAATATCGGACCATTGTGCGCAGTTGCTTGTAGTTAAAGCGGAAATGGACGTATAACGACATAAACTTGTACGACTGTATAATGAGATGAATATGAATCACACAGAGATTTAATGGAGAATGTTTCTTGGGAGGAGGTTTTTTGGCCTTATCAATCAATGGGAAGTTTTCATTACGATATTCTACTCGAAGTTTAACGAGGCTTTCCCGCTGCTCCGTAGTAACAGCAAACCTAGATGCAGGGCGAATCTTACATTAATGAATATCAAAAAGGCAACAATGCAGATAAATTGCCTCAGAAAACAGGCTGCCAAAGTGGGTCTTCAAGTGTCGCTGGAGAAAACAGAATTCTTCACCAACATTAGAGACGCAAACAGAGAGATTTTACTAGAGCAGGGAAACATCAAGAGGACTGATTAATTTAAGTATATCGGCGAATGGATTGAACCCAACTTATCAGAAAGTGCATCATTATCCAAGAGAGTCAACAAGTTAGAACAAGCCTATCGACTGACTAAGAACACTTACAAAAAGAAATGCCTGTCACGCAACCTGAAACTTAAGCACTACACCAGTCTACATCAGTCTTACGACCAGAAGCCCTATATGCCATGGACTGTCTTTCCTTGAACAGAAGAGGTCTGGTAGAGAAATTGGAAGTCAGAGAGAGGAGGATCCTCAGGAAGATCCTAGTCCCGGTAAAGGAAGATGCGGAATTCCGAAGGCGGCATAGCTCTGAGCTCTACGAACATATTGAGATGCTCTCTGACTGTGCAAGGAAAAGAAGTATGGCTTTCTATGGCCACGTTGCAAGACTGCCTCCAAACCGACTAACCAACCGTCTGTTCACCTTCTGGTAAAACAAGAAGGTTCGTACCACTTGGTTAACGGAAACCGAGAAGGATATAAAAGAACTGTGAATAACAGATCTCCATAACAGACAGTCTGTGAGACGCGCTCTGAAGGAAGTGCGTGGATATCAGGAAAAACCCCGATGGAAAGGTACCCCCTGGACAGAAGAGGGGAAGGAGTTACACCGGCAGAAGATGCGACAATACAGGGCAAAGAACAAAGCCCAACAGTTGAACAAGCGTGGTCCAAAGTAGGCCCATTCGAAACAAGAAGAAGAAGAAGAATATCAAAAAGGATCTGGAATTAATACAGGTGCGGAGGAGGTATAGCAAGCTGTTGAGAAGCGAAAAAACACACAGATGAACAAATTTAACAAATCACTGCATGAATCTGCGAATATACTAAAAAAACTTAGAAAATTGTCAATCGAATCACACAGCTGAAAACGAAACAACCTAGATATGGCGAAAACCAGCCTTCACATGAAATGCTTACAAAAAAGATCGATTAGTTTGGCACTAAAGCCATGTCGAACACACTACCTAGGACCATTTGTAAATCAAAAGGTAGAAAATAATGCGTCGATCTTCCAACCAAATCTTTCAAAACCAACTACTAAGGAGAAGATTTTTGATATCATAGCCAACTTAAAGCATACAAGGAGTGCTGGCCAGGACGAAATCCCTTGTGTTGTCATCAAAAATGCACTTGTACACATACTCGAGCCACTGGAATATATAATTAACAAATCCTATATTGCACATCCATATTGCACATTTCCGGATTTGTCGCACTAATTACGCTTATCCATAAATTTGGTGAATTAACTGATATTGTTAACTACAGACCAATAAGCGTACTATCCACCTTCTCCAAGATCTTCGAAAAACTGGTTTGCTCGCGGATTTTGTCATTTACAAATGTACACGAATTAATTAGCAAACAACAACGTAGCTTTATTAAAGGCAAATTTATTGACACCGCCTGTTTTGAATTTGTTAATGAAGTTAGTAAAAATCTTGAAGATAAGAAGATTTCTGTTGGTTTGCTTATGAATCTTTCCAAGGCGTACGACCTGGTCGACCACGATATCCTCTTACAGAAACTCCTTAAATACGGAATTAGAAGAGTGGCACTAAATTGCATAAGATCCTTTTTGTCCGACCGCGTTCACATAACTACACATGTAACACAGAATTGTGTTGTTAAATCCCCTCCAAGATGGGTTAACATGGACATTCCGCAGGAAAGCACCATTGGCCCATTATTATTTACATTGTATATTACCGATATAACCTAACCTAATTCACCCTTAGGCACCCAGAATACTATTATAAATTACGCAGATGATACCATGACACCATTTTGTTAACAAACACATCTGCGGCGCACAATGTTAATCTTGCCATCCATGGCCTCTATGATGTTTTGGTTTTCGCAAAACAGATTAGTATTAAATAAGGTGAAGACCAATATAGCTATCTTCCCAACTAAGCGTAGCACTGATTCTTACCCTACTGAGATAAGGATTGATAATGTTATCATTCGAATCCAACCGAATGTGAGGGGATTTATTTGGACGATATTCTGGACTGGGTAAGCCACACTAACACATTACTGAGAAAACTGAATAAGACAGTACGCCATCAGAATCCTTAGCAAATACGTTGATCCACTTACTCTGAGGGTGGTCTACTATGCTAACTTTCACTCCCATCTTCGGTTTGGCATGATATTCTGGGGAAATTGAACGCACAATAATAGTGTTTTTCGTGTCCAGAAACAAGTTTTGCGCATTCTGCTCAATCTGCTCTTTAAGGCTTCATGCAGAGGTCATTTCAGCAGGGCTAACATTTTAACATGCACTGGTGTCTATGTATTTGAAAGCGTCCTCTTCCTAGCCAAGCATAAACACTTATTGGATAGTTACACGAAGCCTGCTGAACGTGTCACCCGGTTCAGTAAGGAAACAAACGAGCTGACTGACGATGACTGCAAGAATCTTCCCTTACTAAATTTGTCAAGAAGATTGATAATTTGAGGACATTGAAAAACGAGCTTTTTAACCTTCTGGTGAATATGGAGCCCTGCAATATAAGTGAATTCTTCCTCATAATAAAGAAAATATGAATATATATATTTTTGCTTTTTTTGCTATTTATCGTTTATTTTAGTATGTAAAGACTAGACCTCACAGACCAGACAGACCACACAGACTAGACAGATTAGACAAGCCACTCAGACTAGACAGACTTGACAATCTAGACGGACTAGAGAGACTAGACAGACAATCGGCTGGATTTTGTAAGAAAAACGTTAAAAGTTAATTGAAAAGGCGCCTTTAACAATTTTCAATTTCCAATAATAGTAAAAATAAATAAATAAAATAATAATGATTTCTAGTGGACACTAATATATCTATTATTTTATTTATTTATTTTTAATAAGTTTACTCTCCCCTGGTGATACGTGGTGAGGTTTTAGGTTGTTTTTTTTAATTTGGATACGAGTCTATCAATAAGGACGAGAAATTTATTAACCCAGAAAGTATCACTTGTAGTCACTCTCATTTCTTCATCGCGTGTTTCAGCATATATTTTTTTCCTTTTCGGTTGTCTTTTTCCCATGTCTTTTGTTTACTGCTTCGACACGCTTAATTCCATCGCCTTTTCTTCAGACTGTTTAAAATTCTCTCGGTCAGCTACGAAAGAAAAACTTGCAAAAGGATTCATAAAGATTGGCTTCAGTGATTAAAAAAGCCTTTTGAATTATTTGAATATTCACTTTGTTTATTCTTTCAAGAAAAAAAAAACACCACACAACAACCACTACCGCCGTTTCCAGTTTTTCTAAATTTAAAAGTATTCCCGTCGCATCGTTTCGCGTTACAGGTTTTTCGGTACAATCATCCTTGATTGATTCCAAAGTTTTAAGAACTTCGTGCCAAGAAACACTTCCTGCCACAGACTGGACAGATTAAACAAACCACTCAGACTAGACAAACTAGTCGGACTAGACAGACAAGACTAGACAGGCAATCGGCTGGATTTTGTAAGAAACGTTAATTGAAAAGACGCCTTTAACCTTTTTCCATTTCCAATAATAATAAAAATAAATAAATAAAATAATAAAGATTCTAACTGGTGTGAAACAGGCAATAACTTTTAGCAACAAAAATTTTGCGCAAAATTTTTATTTCAAAAGGCTATAACTTTCTTATTGATAGGGATTTTTCAAAATTTTCTTCACAGTACTGTTGGTAAGTTGGCAAGTCATCGTCAAATGCAATTATTGTTGCAAATTTTTTTAAATGCTTAGACAGTTATGTAGATATATTCATCCCCTAGTAGGAAATGAAAGAAAATGTTAGAAAAGAAAAGTTAAAATTTAGAGCAATTTGACGGTCCAGCAATAAGCCAGTGCTGCGTCGAGCTGGTGTATTTTAAGTCTTGGTGAAATTTTATTATTTGTACGATTTTTCTTTAATGCTTCGATAGATAAGTAGATAAATTTATCCCGTAGTGGGAATTGAAAGAAAATGTGAGAAAATGTAAAATTTACTTTCATTTACCCCTATTGCAATAAAACAGTGCCCGGCGAACGAAAGTGGGGTGGAATACATTTACTTTTGCGAATTTTTGCAAAAGCTTTTACACACGTCTAGGTACATTTATTCACTAGTGACGTGTCAAAGAAAATTTGAGAAAAGTTAAAATTTACTACAATTTGACGTTCTGGCTATGAAACGGTGCTACGTGGAGCAGCTGCATTTTAAGTTTGGTCGTTATTCAATTGTTTTTTTATATTTCGAAAAATGTTTTATTTCGTTGTTAGGTACATTCATTCTCTAGTGATATTTGAAAGAAAAATTGAGAAATGTTGAAAATTACTACCTATTTGCATTTTTCTATTACATTGCAACTGCGTGGAATGCACTTTTTTAAATAATCGCTGTGCTCTTATTATTAGGAATTTTGGAAAAATTCCTGCTTGAGAAATGAAGGTAATACTGTACCTAACTGTAACCTAACCTAATTAAATAAATTAATACTGTAACCTAACCTAATAGATGGTGGAAATTATGTTGGAAAATTTTGGAAAATAATACACTTTGACGTTCCGCGTTTAAGAAGTGAGTAAATGTGAATATTTGTTGATTTTTAATATGATTATTATTCCTATGTGTAAAAAGAAAATTAAATTTTGTTGGAATATTTTATCAGGTAACTTACTGCGCAACAGTTCTGTGAAGAAAATTTTGAAAAATCCCTTATCAATAAGAAAGTAATAGCCTTTTGAAATAAAAATTTTACGCAAAATTTGTATTGCTGAAAGTTATTGCCAGTTTCACACCGGTAGATTCTAAGTTTGTTTTTTAATGTCAAAGTGACATACACATATTTTTTGCTCTCCCCCTTTTTCGACCTAAGATATCGGAAAAGAGGGTTTGAAGCCCTGCTGATGGACCATAACACCATCGTTTAAAACAGCAGAAACGAAGACAAACTCAAAATCCAGACACGTCTGAGTGAAAATCACCGGTACTCTGGTTAGCGTCTGTTAGCTCAGTGAGCTCGGCTGAAAATAATATGTTCCAAAGGCCTCAATAACCTCTGGTCCTATCCGGTCCTGGTATCAACCAGGCCAAACCAGTGAAATACAAGCAAACATGAACTGTGCAAGCAAATTCAACTTTACCCCAGGTGGTACACAATCCACCCGTCGGCAGACGGCAGCTGGACTATCGGATTCTGGGGAGTCCAGACAAGTACAGCAGAGAATATCTGGTAAACTGCCCTACAAGAAGAAAACATTCATCGGAATATTAAACATCAATACTCTAATCCAGACAGGAAAATTACATGATCTCACTCAATAAATCGACCGACAAAAAAATCTTCCTTGCTCTTCAAGAAACACGACTGACTGACAATGACACCATGGACTATGGAAACTACCGCATCTTCAAGAGCAAAACAAAACGGAGGGTTGCGAAAGGGGCAGCAATCTTCGGCAGGGCCTTTCTCGTACACAAATCCGTCATCAACGCTGTCAACGAACTCACAGCCATCAACAATCGACTCATGACCATGCACATTCAGAGCGCAAGTAAAATATATACGCTCATAAATGCACATGGCCCCATCAACATCGATAATCAAAAAAAGCAGAGACCGTCGAAAAATTTTGGAACAAACTTGAAAAAACCATGAGCAAAATTCAGCAAGACGACATGAAAATCCTAATGAGAGACTTCAATGCGCAACTTGGGAAAGAAAAAACTTATTGTAAAGTCATCGGCAAAAATTCTGCACACCAGAACACAAATGGCATACGTCTGATTGACATAAGCCAACAATTCAATCTCAAAGTCACCCACTTCAGAAAATTCGTACAAAAACAGAAAACATGGCGATCCCCGAACCAGCATCTTGGTGAATTCCAGATCGATCACGTTACCATCTCCTACGCCCACTACAGAATCGTTCACGACATTCAAGTCTGAAGAGGTGCGAACATCGATTCAGACCACTACCTTACCCGAGTTAAGGTAAATTTCACTCCGCAGAGAGTGCACCAAAATAAACTGTACATACAAAAGTTTCACACATCAAAAATTCAAGAAACAAAGATCACTGAAGAATGGGAAAAAGAATCTACAAATAACTGGACAGACTTCTGCAACAAAATAATCATAAAAGCCAAGAAATTAATCCCACTTAAGAAAAAGGCCAAACACCCATGGTGGGATTCCAACTGCGATCAAGCTATCATCAATCGCCGACTCGCCTTTCAAAAATACAACAGCAACAAATCGCTGGTAACCCTACAACTCTTTCTCGACATCCGCAAAGAGACAAATAGAACTATCAGGAAAACCAATCTCCAATACATAACCGAACAGTTCACATCAATTGAGGATAACTTTAGAAACTACAACAGCAGAATTTTCTATAGGCTTTTGCAAATAAAATTAAAGGTTACTCACCACAGAATTTGACCTTCAAGAAAAAAGATGGAAAACTTGCCCTCACCAACCAAGAAAGCTGCAAAGAACTGTCGAACTACTTTTTAGAGCTCCTTAATTGCCCCGAACCATTCGAACAATTCCCACACACATCTTCAATAAACATGAAACCCGACGCTGATCCACCGACACTAGAAGAAATTCGCAACCGTATCACAAAACTGAAGAATGGAAAGACATCAGGAGTAGATGGAATAACCGCAGAACTACTGAAAAATCTTGGACCACGATCAATATAGGAAATCACAAACATAATTCAGGAAATTTGGCGAAGTGAAGAACTCCCAGATGATTGGAAATGCGCACTCATCCACCCACTCCACAAAAAAGATGTGAGATAAATCTGATGTGAATAACTACAGAGGAATCTCCTTCCTTTCCGTTCCCTACAAAATCTTATCCGCTTGCCTCTTACAACGCACACAAGAACAACTCGAATCCCGAATTGTAGGATATCAAGCAGGTTTCAGACCACACAGATCATGCGCCCAGCAAATTTTCAACCTGAAATCTATACTAAAAATTCGAGCTACATGAAATCTCCCAACCATCTACACATTTATTGACTTCAGGAAAGCTTATGAATCCATCGTCCGACAATCCCTGTTTAATATACTTGAAGAAAAAAAACCGGGATCCGAAAACACAACAGCTCATCCAACAAACACTAACAAACACAATTTCCAAAATCAAATTCAACGGAGAAATCTCAAAACCTTTCCACATCAAGACTGGTGTCCTGTAGGGCGATAGTCTCTTCGTTACTCTTCAACATCGTTTTAGATAAAGGTATCAAAGCATGGGAAGAAGAACTGGAAAATCGGAAAAGTTGGAAAACCATAAGACTAGGAAAACAACAGAATAATATCAACGTTACATGCCTAGCCTTCGATGATGATCCTTTCCGAAAATGAAGAAACAGCAGTCCATCAGATCGAAGTCCTAAAAGAATGTGGTGAGAGAGCTTAACTACAAATTTCCTTTTCGAAAACCGAATTCATGGCCACAAAACACATCAAAACAGAAAATTTTATTACAAAATACCGCACAATAAACAAGGTTAGTTACTTCAAATACTTTAAAAAATTATTGAAATTATTGAATCTACAGGAACAGAAAGATTAGCACAAAAAGCACGGGAAATCAAAATGCGGAAAGCATATGTAAAAGTTGCAAGCATCTATAAAAAAAATGCATAAACATTAACACAAAAATCTGACACTACACGAGTGTTATCAAACCTGAAATACTCTACGCCAGCGAGTCATTAAACCTTAATTACAAAGAACACATAGCGAACATCAAGAAGGCTGAAAGAAATATTATCCGAAAAATCCTTGGCCCAAAACTAACAGACGAAGGATATCGTATACAATCACACACTGTCACAGAAAAATACTTCAACGTCGAAACCGATTTCCGCAAACGACGACTGAAATACTACGGGCACGTTATGAGACTACATGACAACCGACTAACAGGGAGGGTTTTGAAGTACATTGAAAATGAAAACAACAACAGTCTGGGTAAAATAGGTCCAAATCGATCTAAAAAACGCCAACATCTCACCGACAGACATCGAAAGTCGAAAAATATTTAAACATAAGGTCTACAGCTGGGAAATTATATCAGTAGAAAAACCCAAAATGTCAAGAGGAAAATGGACAGATGAACGTCGAGCTAAACATAGCGAGATTATGAAACAATTCTGGGAGAATAAGCAACAGGTCATAATTTGCTTTATGTGATCCCCTAAACAATGTAAATAAATAAAGATTCTAGTGGACACTAATATATCTATTATTTTATTTATTTTCAATAAGTTTATTAAATTAACGAAAATTAAAAAAATAACGGCGTCCTTTCCATTAACTTTTAAAGTTTCTCTTACATAATCGACCCCAATGTTGTTCAAATGTGGCTGGGCAGACAAAACTACTAGATAAGCCGACTCTATGAATAAAACTAGACAGACAAGATCAGGTAGGATTAAATAAACTTTGATAGACAAGAAAAGACAAGGGTAGATAGAAGACCATACAGACAGGAGACTAGATAGACAAAGGCATATAGACAAAAATACTAAATATACATTGCTATACATACTAAGACTAGATAGACAATGCTATACAGACTGGACTAGATCGACATTGTTTCGTATGTGAGGGATCTTGTTTTAATTATTATAATAAAATGTCTTTGCGAAGGAGAGAATTGCAAGAATGTTGCAGAACAAGTAAGTTATTATTATCAGAGAACTTAATACGCCTTAAACAACATTTCTCTATATCACGTAGTGGTCAATTATATCTATTTAAATTTCTCGATAAAAAGGAAATTATGGACAAAGTACGTGCTGGGAACATGTAATTTGCTAATAATTAACAATAATAAAAAGAAAATATTTCTCATTGATTAAATCTTTATTTAGCGTACAGAATTCATAAATAATATTAAAAAGTGTATATTTTGTGTGTAAAGATAGGAGATAAAGACGTGAATTAATTTGGTTTAAATTTAGTTTTTTAAGAACGTTTTGTTTTTTTGGTAATTCTGTTTTTACACGCAATTTTAATTTAAAAAATAGTGCGAAGTCGATAATTAAATTGCGCAAAAAATTGTTTTTGAAGAACGAGTTGATTTTAACAACGTTTTTTTTTTCTATTAATTAATGGTAGTGAAATGCGCCTTTGCTACGCATTTTAAACTCGCACGTTTTGCAAACAATGCATTTCTAAACAATTAACGATTTTCTAACATAATCTTAAGTTATAAATTCCCTGAAAATTAATGAACATTTTCACGGCTGATTTCACATGCGTGGACAGATTAATATGTGAACATTCATTATTGATTGTCCGCCTAGAAATTCCTATTTAGAATACAATTACTTCAATTACGCAGCTGTAAATTATTTCAGAACGCCCGTTGTTGTCCAGTATCAGGCTAAAAGCGTTATTTGTGAAACTATCAGGAACGCATTCCATTTCTCATATTTTATACAAATTTGTAATTGTTTCACTTACACGAGCTTGCATTCGTTTTACCATAAACAAATCAATAAAAAATGCATTAGTTTCAACAATCAAAACAGAACAATTCAACGAAATGTGTAAAATTAATTCCGAACAAACGAACGAAATTATTATCAGGAATCTGACAAACCCAACGTTGTAAAATTATTTCAGACCAGATAAAGATTTTTAAAATTTATTTCACTAAAAATACAATTTACAATATATACATAAATTACAATGTTAGGAAGGAGTTAGTAACAGACGCAGGCGTAATTGGAGCCCAATGACAACTCAACACCTTAGGTGTTGCAATATACAGAAATGGTATCCAACGATAACCGACAGAAACAAATGATTAGAGGATAATTTTAATTTCATATTGCGCTGAGAGACGTGTGAGGGGGGAATCCTGCGCTGAGTTCGTAAACGCATCACACGGTAGGTTCTGGGAATGCGGGAAATTATTGCGGGACAGTTAAGATTTAAATGGGACAGTAGGTAGGGACAATCAATTCGATTGTTATGTAATTTAAATAAAAATGACAGTAGAGGAAAGTAACCAAATATGGAATACCGTTTCGTATTTAACGCATAAAAAAACAAATTTAAAAAATAAAAAACTTTTAATTCGTATCAACAGACATACATTTGCCTTTATATAGTAACAGTCTTATGTTATATTTATTAAATGTAAGTACTTTAATTTCTCTAAAACAAAATCAACAGAAAGATATCAAATTATGGAATAGGTACGCCAAATATGGAACACTACAAAAACTCTATCCAAAATCAACCTTAATTTCTATGCATATATTTCTATTTCTATGAAATACTTTAGGAACTTCGGTCAAATACACAACATAACTTAAAGTACTTGCAATAGTCGGGGTAAATCCAGGTATCTAATTCTGCACCAGAGCAATCATTATGTGCCCAGAGGTCGCACATGAGACATTTTATCCAGGTTTCTCCTGGAGTATTTTGAAAAAACATATTTCCGTTTGCGACTTGGGCTATCTTGCTTTGTATAACTGTAAGCTAACTGTATAACTGTATATGTGATTCGGAGGATAGTTATCTTCTTAGACGTCTTCGACTAGATCAAAAAGGCGTCCATTTTTACTGAATCCAAACGCTCTTGAAAAAGACGTGTTAGTGGGTCTTCTCAACGATAGTTCCTTGCTCTTTTTGCTTGTTATTTTTATTGTTAAAATATATTCTACTAAAAGACTTTTAATTTGGGCACCTAACAAAGTTTTTGTGCCTAAAGTAGTGGCTGCAGCTTCTGAAGAAAGTTAATTTTTCTGGCATAAGCGAAACAGCGAAGATCTCGGTATATCAAAGTGTTTTGCAGCTTTCAAATAACCCATTTATAGCTGCCGCCATATTATTGGCATTCCATTCTTTTAGTTTTGATTTGATGGTCACCATTCTGTCAAAGAAAAAAAAAAATTAAATAGTTATCCAGTCACCTGATATTTTGGGATCCAAATGGAATGGTCCACATTTGGATACCGCGAACGGTCCATATTTGGCATTTCTTACGAATTTCAACTTATATTCATATTTTTGATCTACACAAAATAATACAATAAAAAACCTCTAATATTTTCAAACAAACATTTAAAAAATGCATAGATGCAATAAATATAATACTATTTCCAATTACATTACGGAAAATACTTAATTTTTGCGAACCATGAAAAGTTTTTTGATAGGGACAAAACAAAACAGTCTCACCGCGGCTATGGCATTCGCTCGAAGGAGCTCGTGTTGAAACCTATACGCACGTATAGTGTTAGATAGAGATGAATGATCACTGCCTTTTGCCTCTAGCTACTATTCCATATTTAGTTACTTTCCTCTACGCCCGGCATGTAATGGGGTAATAACATGGTACCTCAGATGACGGAAACCTACGTGATAGAAAATAAAGAAATTTTCGTTGGATGTTTTTGAGACGTTGCGTGTATACAATATATTGAGGGGACCAAACACAGGATGCAAATTCCAGTATCGACCTGACCATGGTGTAGTAGAGGGTAAGGTAGGCGTTTATCGGACGGAAACTCGCAGTAGCCCTGATCATAAATCCCAGTGATCTGTTGGCTTTTTTAATAATAGCGTCGATGTTTTCAGAGAAACATAACTTCTCATCAAATAAAATGCCAAGGTCCTTAATCGAGGTAACCCTCTTAATTAGAGTATCGCAAGAGCCATAGGTGTATGCGAGAGGTGTCCTTTTTCTGGTATAAGATTACTGTTTAGTCGAAGTTTGTTATTAGGGCAGTAGGTACGTCGCTAACTTGTCCAGATCTGCTTGCAACCGATTTGCATCGTTGATGTTCCGTATTTCACTAAAGACCTTTATATCGTCAGCATAGATAAGAAGCCTACAGTTCTCAAGGTAGGGACAACATCGTTTATGTATATTATAAAGAGCAAGGGTCTCAGATAAGAGCCTTGGGGGACACCTGACGACACAGCACAACTCCTTGCAGTATATCCATTAAGTGTAACCGCCTGTGAGCGACCTGATAGGTAGGATCTAAACCAATGCAACAGATTTCCGTGTAAGCCAATTTGCTCAAGTTTAAGGAGCAGTATCTGATGATCTATGCTATCGAATGCTTTGCTAAGATATGTATAGATCGCATCAACTTGCGCTCCGTCGTCCATAGTCGTCAGAATATAGTCTGTGAAACACAGCACATTCGTTTCGATCGACCTCTGCTTCATAAAACCCTTCTGTTCAAGGGCGATATATGGATTTATGTGAAAAATAATCCTGTTATAAACGAGTTTCTATCGGATTTTGTTGAAAACGCATAATTTAGATATACTTCGCTAACAAATTCTTACTACCGGTTTTGTAGATTGGGATTACAAGGCTTTTTTTCCATAGTGTTGGACAGGAACCCGAACGCAGAGACTGAATAAAGATCAACGTTAACGGAGTGCACAACGAGTGAGCGGTCAACTTGACGAAGTAGGTCGGAATTCCATCGGGGCCTGAATCTTTCTTCGCATCGATTTTTGTGAGTACGCTGAGTACTTCAGTCTCATCGATGCTCAGCATATTTAAGTTTATGTTGGTTTGGTTTTCAGGTTCATGAAAACTCATTTAATTAGCGTATGGCACAACACATGGTAAATTTATAAAACATTTAAAAATTAACGATTGAATAAGATATTACAATGTACGAGTTACAAACAGACATATAAGTAGTTATGTTAGCTATCCATTCAAGACTTGATTGTGGGGTGTGGAAGAAGTCCCTCAAATCCCCTTGATATGCCCTCAGTTCACACTCTGTCACTATTTGGCCAATTGTTTGGTTTGGGTCGCCGCAGTCGCAGCCTGGGTTGCGTCGTTTCCCCCATTTTTGGATTAAGGTCTTCCATATATGTCGTGGTTGGTCGAAGCCATCGGGTTTTACGACTGGGTCAATGAGATTTCATACATCGGGTGGGGCATTTTCAGTCCAGAGGGTTGTTGTGCTGATAACATTGGCGGTTTCCTAGATCGAAGCCAGTTTCTTGTCAGATCCGGGATATCCTCATGGGTAGGGAGTTGTGTGTTATTAATTATTTTCTTATATTATTTTATTAGGGCGTCTTGTCTTCTTAGGGCAGGTTGAGGTATGTAGCTGAGTGTTGGGAGGCAATACGATGGAGTAGTTCTGATGCAGCCACTAATCGTTCTCATTGCTGAGTGTCCACTTTCTTGGTATGTGCGCTGTTCATCCATACCGGGGCACAATACTCGGCCGCAGAATACACCAAACTAAATGCAGATGTTGGTAATGTATTTGCCGATGCCCCCAGCTAGTGGTACATAATAGTCTCTGGATAATGTTATTTCGAGTGCTTTTTTATGCGCTGTTGTTTCAAGATGTTTTTTGAATGATAGAGTTCTATCTAAGATTACCCCGAGATATTTTGGATACCGTTGATAGGGTAGCATTGTATTATTCATTTTGACATCTAATTCCTAATTTGTCTTATTGTTATTCAGGTGGAAGTAGTCTTCAGTTCAGTTGTCTTCGGTTTTATTTAGGCTTGGTATTAACCGCCCACTCAACCGGGAATATTTGTACAGTTTGTTGAGGTCATTAGTCAACGTGTTTTCGGTGGGTTCAAATTGTTTGTGTTGTACAGCTAAGGCTAGATCATCAGCGTACCCAAACTTTATCGCGTCGGTTTTAGGCAAATCTGAAATATAGAGATTGAAAAATATCGGGGCCAAAACTGATTCTTGAGGCAATACATTGTTAAGTTTTCTCCGTTTGCTTAAGTTATTGCCGTGGATTACTCAGAAGTGTCTGTCAGAAAGCATGTTGTTTATTAGTCGCAGCGTTGTATGACAAGGGACTTGCTCAGCCAGCTTGTATAGGAGCCCTTCTTTCCATACTGTGTCGTAAGCAGCTGTTAGCTCCACGAAAGCTACAGCTGTATTTTGTTGTTTTTGGAAACCCACTTCAATATGTGTAGTTATGAAAACTCATTTTACTCATTGATGGAACAGATATGTGTGCTTTCTAGAATGCCGGCGAGAAAAGTTCACTGAAGCTATTACAGATTTGTATCGTGTCTAGGACAAAGCCGGATTCTGACGTTATCTTTAAGGGAATATCAGAGGTCCCACATTTTATTTTTATATGAGTCCACAGTCTCTTATGGACTTGGGTAATACATACTCTTTTCCATGGTAGAGATGTAGTTTCTGTAACAGGCTCTGGTGATAGATTTTACTTTTTTACTTAGTATTCTAAATTATATGTCTTTATCCTTCCATTTAATAAGTTCAATTAGTTCCGTCGAATACCACGCAGGTTAGCAGGTAGGTTTACATCTTCTTAATGGCACATGGGTGTCAATAATATGGTTCAGAGTTTTATAAAATTGACTGACCCTAGAATTGGTGTCTGAGAAGTCGAGTACCCGTTGCCAGCATATATCATCTAGTGCAGTGGTCCTCACTAGGATTTTTTAGAGCCTAATTGTTTTTATCAGATTTTTCTGAGCGCCGCAAGTAAAAAATGTAATTAATAATAAACGTCTTTTAGGTTTGTCAACAGCTTTATTAAATCAGAAACATCTTGCTTTTCATCTGGATTTTCATCAACCAGAGTTTTAACTGAAGGAAAGCTGGAATAATCACCCTTTGGCAGTTCTTCAATATACATATTGAAATTTTGTTCCTGTGAGAAAACAATACTCATCATTTTCGTTACAATTTCGTTGTAGTCTTCTTGCAATCGAGTCAGTGTTACATTCACAATACCCATTCAATGCCCATTCTCTAACAGCCGAGGGCCGCAAAAAATCGTTCCGAGGGCCGCGTAGTGAGGATCGCTAATCTAGTGCATTATTGATTGAATTATAGTTAGCTCTATAGAAATTGCGCATCATAGTGGGAATATCCAGCTTTAGAAGGGGTCTAATAGCGATAGATATGATGAACTCGACTGGGGGGTGATACATGTCCACCCTACTAATTGGTAGACTTTCTCTCAAAATGATTACTTCGTCCAGATTTGATAGGACAGGGTCAAGGAGTTTAGATCTGTTGTTAACGATGGTGTTAACCTGCGTTAATCCGCAGAAGTTTATGGAATCCATAAATAAGCTGGATAGTCTGTCACTAGAAGGGACATGAATGAAGGGACCGCCTCTAATTAAGAAGTCAAGAGTGTCCACCTAATATTCGGGAGATTGAAGTCATCGTATATAAGAAACAGATCATTACTGGAGCTACAGCATATGGTCCCAAGCCTGGTAAGAAAGGGTTCTGACTTTGAGGTGGGATATAGCCCGTAAAAAAAAATATCGTAGCTGGAGCATTGGAAACCTAATCACCCTCAAAGTAGTCTCCTTGGGACTCCACACACTTCTCCCAGCGGTGCCGCCATTGTTGGAAGCATTCCGAAGAAGCCTCTTTCGTAATCGCCTTTAGCTCGGCTGTCGTTGCAGCCATAATATCCTCTCTTGTCTGAAATCTGCACTTCGACACTACGTCACTCGAACACTGCTCGACAGCAACTGACTATCTACAGGCGGGGAAAAATTCACACATGCCCACGAAGGTTCAAGGTCGACTCATATCATATCTGGAGCATTGGAAACCTAATCACCCTCAAAGTATTCTCCTTGGGACTCCACACACTTCTCCCAGCGGTGCCGCCATTGTTGGAAGCATTCCAAAAAAGCCTCTTTCGTAATCGCCTTTAGCTCGGCTGTCGTTGCAGCCATAATGTCCTCTCTTGTCTGAAATCTGCACTACGACACTACGTCACTCGAACACTGCTCGACAGCAACTGACGCTATCTATAAGCGGGGAAAAATTCACACATGCGCACGAAGGTTCAAGGTCGGCTCAAGCAAGCGCGCTTGATTCAAATCCATCAGGTTTTCAAAATTAAATATAAGGTCGGACACTTTTCTAACAGACCACGTATTCAGGCTTTTTTTGTTATCCAGTGGTATGTTAATCCAAATGTCCTCTGCGTCGGTCAGCCAGTACTGATTATGATTATATTGGACCAGTGCTCTAATATAAACAAATCTTTCACAAGCAAAAATTTCATTTCTCATCATTTTTTTGTGGAAATTATTAATAGAAAAAGTTAGTATATCAAAATAAACAAGATAAGTTACAAATTCAAATTACTTAACTTGTTGTAATTGCTTCATACTCAGTCATAAATAAGTTAACTTTTCTGTTTTTGTAACCCTCGACACAAAAAAAGGGGTGTTATAAGTTTGACGTGTCTGTCAGTCTGTCCATATATGAGGCTGTTTGTGGAATCATTTCTCCTAAACGAATGGACCGATTTTGATGAGGTTTTTTTGAAAGCTGACATAATCGAGGAGGTTCTTAGCTATAATTTTTGAAGATCTGTTCATGCGTTTAATGACCATCGGCTTATTTTCAACTTGACAAAATTAATCTGCAACCAATTTGACACAAATATTTGTCTAGTTCCGTATATCCAAACTTGTTTTTGAAAGCTGACGTGATCGAGAAAGTTCTTAGCTATAGTTTAAGAAGATCTGTTCAGGCGTTTGATGATCATCAGCTCATTTCCTACTCGACAAAACTTAATCTTGTTTTGTAAACAATCTCCAACAATCACGTACCTATTTGCGAACGAAATTTCAAAAAGATAACATTAATCACGTATTTACAGACAAATTATTAAAGAAATGAAAAAAGTTCAAATAATAAAATAAAATTAATAATTCTAAGCAAGCCCAACACAAAAAACCTCAAAAAAAAGTTCTCCTAAAAAGTTAAAAAAAAATCTCCCTTTCCCTTTTAACTTCATTAAAAGTACCTTATTAATATTTTGATGATGAGAGTCGCCGCGTAGGGGGACTGCTAAGTAAATCATATAATAAACCAGAATACAATTAAATAAAAAGAAGATTGATAATGATAAAGTATGGATTATACAAGGACCTATTCTGTGTAAGCAACGTACGTATGTAGCAAAACAACAAAATCCAATCGTTTAGTTTTCAATCTTGATTAATCTCCTCCAAAAAAATCGCAAAATAAACACAACCATCAACGGCATCTGCTCTCAAGTATCTGTCTATGTGTAGAATTGAAGGCGGGACCCTCGGTGTAATTTCCTTCTACAATTTCCCAGTTCGTACTTTCCCTTATCTCCGAGTAATTCTCTAATTCTCTTGCGTTGAAACTGCAGCTCACTTTCAGGTCTTCTGTGAGGGTGTCCCATCTGACTATCTGGTGGCATAGCGTGCTTGATGCATTCTTATTGACCCCCAGCGTTCTCTTCATGAAATAAGCCTTGATTCTATCTAACTCTATTAAGTCTGCAACTTTCAGCCACTTCCTTAATATCATATGGCGCAATGGGCTCTATCTTTTGGTTGAAAAAGCTTTCCATATTAAAAAAATCCTTTCAAATTGGCTTCAATTACAAAATGTTATCGACCACTGAATCATACAGACATACGAGTCTACAAGAATAAATTAGACAGTTAAGACAAATATAACATAAAGAAAATTATTAATTTAAAACGTTTGTATTTTCTTTTATCGTGTTTTATCCATGTGTACTTTGTACTCGAATAATTAAATTTTTATGTGTATATGCAAATTCTCATAATAATATAATTAACGTCTAGTTTATGATGTCTGCGTATGGAATAATTGTATTTGAGTCGCATTATGGTGCTTCAACATTGTTTTTTATTTTATTTTCTTCCTCAACTGGATTCTTTATGCGCTTACTATTTTTAGATATTGTTATTAAATGTACATTAAATTTGACTTCTGCTGTAACTAAAGTAATAAACGAAGGTTAAAATAGAAGGAAATAATAAATAATAAAATACGTATGAATCGCATGCATTCGAGTTTAAACAGATTGAAATTAAACAATTTTATAATTTGTAGATTTAATAATAATATTTTTAGAATAATTTGTATTCATTAGACAAGACTTGAAATACGAGGCTAGACAAACAAGGCTATCGAGACAAAGCTATGTAGAAAAGATTATGTAAACAAGACTAGGATTGTAACCAAGAGGATTCCAATTCGAGCGGTTGAGCGGAGCGGACGTGTTTTGTAAAGCGAGTTTTACGGATTGAGTTTTTTTTTTATTTTTTATTTGTGACGCGTAAAAACGGTGCGCGATAAGGAAGAAAAAAGAAAGAAAAAGAAAAAATGAAAAAAAGTGAGAGTGAAAGCGACCGAGACGAGGATTATAAAAGGAAAAGAGAAAAGGGAAGAGAGTCAGAAGAAAGGTTGAACCCCTTTCAAAAAAGTAAAAAACTGGAAAGATCAACGGCTAAAAAGGAAATGGGTGAGGAAATGAAGATGCTGAAAAAAATTATGGAAGATATAGGGGAGATAAAGGAAGAGAATCGGAAGATGAGCCGGGAAATGGAATACTTGAAAAATATGATGCGTGAAAAGGAAGAAAAATGGGAAAGAGAAAAGACAGAACTAAATGAAAAAATTAAAAGACTGGAGGAGAAAATGGAAGAGAAGGAAAAAATAATGAGAAAAAAGAAGATTGTTGTGACGGGACTGGACGACGGGGAATGTGAGAACGAGAAGAATCTGGAAGAATGGATAAAGGCAGAATTAGAGGTAGAAGTGACGGTGAAAGAGATGTATAAAGTAAGTGGAGGGAAAATGTTAGTGGCGGAACTTGGGACCTGGGGTGAAAAGCGGAAAGTTATGGAAAATAAGAGGAAACTAAGAGAAAAAAGGGAAAAGAGAGTATACATAGAAGACGATCTGACAAAGAAGGAAAGAGAAATACAGAAGGAATTAAGAGCGATAGCCAAAGAAGAGCGACAAAAAGGACGGTGGGCGAAAGTCGGTTATAAAAAGATATGGATAGACGGAAAAGGCTTTAAGTGGGATGATGAAAAGGGGGAGTTAAACACAACAAATTTTTGAATAAGAGCACAAGGAAAAGACGACAGGACAGAAAACGGAAAACGAACATGGAGAGGAATAAGGAAGAAACGGAGCAGTTAAGAATAGTATACTGGAACACAGCGGGGATAAAAAACAAAGACAATGAGTTTTGGGAATATTTGGGAATATTTGATGTAGTGGGACTGGTAGAAACGTAGGTGGAAGAGAAGGGGTGGGAAAAATTGGAAAAAATAATGCCGAAAGAGTTTAAGTGGAAGTGTCAATTTGCAGAGAGGGTAAGCAGGAAAGGGAGAGCTAAAGGGGGGGTAATAATGGGAGTGAAAAAGGGTTTGGAAGAAGAAAACAGAACCGAAGCAAAAGAAGAAAGAGGCATTATGGCAAGAACGGTGAAAATTAGACAGAAAAAATGGAGAATTATAACAATATACAGCAGAAGTATGAAAGAAACGAAGAGAATGATAGAAGAGCGAGTAAAACAGCAAGACGAGGGAACTCTGGTGATTGGGGGGGACTTTAACGCAAGAATTGGAGAGAAAGGAATACGGCTAGAAGAAGAACAAACAACAATAGAAAGAAGACCAACAAAGGACACAACAGAAAACGCCGAAGGGAGACTACTGATAAGTCTAGTAGAAGAAAGAGGGTGGGACATACTTAATGGAAACAGTACAGGAGATGAGAAAGGAGAGTACACATATATCGGACCAAGAGGGGAGACAGTTATTGACTATGTTATGGTGAATGAAGAAGCATGGGAGGAAATAGAACAATTCAAGGTGGGAGAAAGAGTCGAGTCGGATCATATGCCATTGGAAGTGAAGACAAAAGGAAGAGAGAAAAATAGAAGAAGTGAGAAGGATATTAGAAGAAAAATTGTGAAGAATATCTGGACGGAAGAAGCAATAGAAAATTATAGAACAAGACTTAGGGAGGCTAGATACGAAGAGGAAGGGATAAACGAAAAAGTGAAAGAACTGGGTGATCACGTAAAAAATGCAACAGAAAAAAAAGTGATAGAGACAAGAGTGAAGGTGGGGGCTTGGAAAAACGAGTGGTGGGATAAAGAATGCAGGGAAGGGAAGCAATCAGTAAGAAAGAAATTAAGAAATTGGAAAAGAGGAAAAGCAAGTAATGAGGATTACAAGAGAGCACGCAAGAGGTACAAATTAGTATGCAAGGAGAAGAAGCAAAAGAAATGGATGGAAGAAGAACTAAAGATGAAAGGCATAAAGACGGAAGAAGAGGTATGGAAATACATAAATAGGGAAAGAAAGAAAAAAGTAGAAAAAGTGAGTAATAGAATTACTATGGAGGAATGGAGAAAGTACTTCAGTCAGCTGCTGGGTGGTGACGAAATCAGACAGGAAAAGAAAAAGAGTCAACACAGGGTGGGAGAAATAGAAGAGATAACAAGAGAAGAATTAGAACAACAACTGAGTAAACTGAAAAAGAAAAAGGCACCGGGGAGGGACGGTATACAGAATGAATCGTGGATATATGGAACTGAAAGGGAAGCTGACAGGCTGTTGGAGATAATGAATGGAGTGTGGAAGGGAGAGGGCTTCCCACAGGAGTGGAAAGAGGGGATAATATGCCCCATATATAAGAAAGGAGAAAGGGAAACAGCAAGCAATTACAGGGGGATCACCATGCTCAATACAGCATATAAGATATATGCAATGATTGTAGAAGAGAGATTGACGAAGGAATTGAAGGAGCGAGGTGTGATACCAGACGGACAGGCGGGATTTAGGAAACGGAGAGGGACCATGGATATTGTATACATCTTGAATCACATAGTAGGGAATGAGATAAAAAAGAAGGGCGGCAGGATGTATGCATTATTTGTGGACCTGAAGGCGGCCTTTGATAATGTAGCAAGAGAGGCACTGTGGGAATGCCTGAGAAAGAAGAGGATAAAGGAACATCTGATAGCAAAATTAGAAGAGATTTATGAAGAAACAATAAGTAGAGTGAGAGTTGGGGAAAGGGTGAGCGAAGGTTTTAATACGCATAAGGGAGTGAGACAAGGCTGCCCACTAAGCCCCAGCCTGTTTGCAGCATTTATTGGAGATATAGAGGAGATGTTCAGCAAGGCGCAGACGGGTGGGGTCGTGGTGGGCAAAGAAAAAGTGTGGTCCCTAGCCTACGCGGATGATTTGGTGGTGCTAGCGAGAGACGAGAAAGGGATGAAAGAAATGATAAGAAACATGGAGAAATATATGAGGAGGAAAAAGTTGACAGTGAATGTGGAGAAGTCCAAGATGATGGTGTTTAGAAAAGGGGGTGGCAGGAGAAGAGTAATTGAGTGGAGATGGGAGAAGGAGAAAATTGAAGAAGTAAAAGAATTTAAATACCTAGGGTACGTGTTTAATGAGAGAAATACTGAAACAGCACACGTGAGAGAGTTAGTAAAGAAAGCCAATAAAATACTAGGAGTGGTATGGGGAATAGGAGAGAGAAAACTTGGACACGACTATAGAAGGAGGGTGATGATGTTTGATAGCCTGGTGAAAAGTGTGATGATGTATGGAGCGGAAATATGGGGGTGGAGAGAGCAAGAAGGACTGGAAAGGGTGCAAAAAAATATTTGAAATGGGTGCTAGGACTAGGTAGAGAGACCCCGGGGTATATAGTGATGGAGGAAACAAAGAGAGAGGGAATAAGAATAGAAGCAGGAAAGAGAGCAATAAGTTTTGAGGAGAGGGTGATAGAGAGAGGAGAGTGCAGAATTCTGCAAGAGTGCCTCAAAGAAAAAAGAAAAGAAATAGGAAAGGGGGTGTGGAAAGAGAGGGAAGCATATCTAGAAAGAAACGGGTATGCAGGAGCGGAGATAGAAAGAATGCGAGAGAGAGGTAGAGTAATGACAGAGGAATTGGTCCAGAGAGATAGAGATGTGCAAAGGCAAGAAAGGAGAGCAAGAATTAGGGAGTCTAGGTACAACGGGAAATATGAAAAAATAATAACGGAAGAACTGCCAAAGTACCTAGGAAGAGAAAGTAGAAAAGAGAGAGTGACAATAGCAAGATTCAGATGTGGAAATGAAGAGAGAGATAATAAATTTTGGATGGAGGATAGGAATAGAGTATGCAGGATGTGTGGAGAAAACAAGGAGACAATAGAACACTGGCTGAACGAATGTCCAGAAATGAGAGAAAGGGACGAGGGTAGAGAAGAGGTTTTAAACGAGGATGGAAGAGGGATAGATTGGATGAAGAAAGTTGAGGAGAGAAGAAGAGCAATATGTGGAGAGGGAAGCCGACAATCCACCCAACAACGGAATTCATCACTATAAGAAACAATATCGGTCCCAGAACAGATCCATGGGGGAACTACAGAAAATGATCTCAAGAGCTGAATTGGAATAGCAAGTTTAGGTTTTTAGTGATTTATTTAGTTTTATTAGCATACGTTTCTTTTTATTTATATACTATATTAGTTTTATTTATATATGTATTGTTTTATGTATAAAATTTTGGAATCCATTTATAAACCTGTAGAGGTAATAAATATACATAAGTAGTATGTAAACAAGACTATGCAGACAAAACTATACCGACGAGGCAGACAAAACTAGACAGACAAAAATAGACAGACACGAATAGTCAGACAAGCCTAGACAAACAAGATTTTTTCTCCACAGTATACAACTCTGGCTATGTTGAGGGGGTAATCCCTAAAGCAACCGTGGTTAGTGTCTGGGTAAAATGTTCTCTTCTTCTTTAATTGTCGTGACCGCTTCGATCGTTGACAATTCAGTTGGCTAATAAGTTCATGATTTTAACTTTGTCGACTGCTGCACAAAAGAGCTGGGCTCTTGTTTTGCCATACCATCTCCTTAGATTTTTTAACCATGATGTCGTCCTTCGTCCTACACTCCTTTTTCCCATTATCCTTCCCTGAATGATAAGATGTAGTAGACCATATTTCTCCGGATGCTCATAACGTGTCCAAAATTCGAGTTTCCGACTTTTGATGATGTTCAAAATTTGTTCCCTAGTTCCTTAGTTTTATTTAATCTTTGTAGGATTTCTACGTTCGCCACTCTGTCTACTCAACTGACATTTAATATCCTCCGATAGGCCCACATTTCAAATGCTTCGACCTTTTTTCATTACTGTGTCTGTTATCGTCCAGGATTCAACCCCGTACAGTAACACCGGGAATATGTAGCACTTGAGCATTTTAGTTCTTAGCTCTACTGATAAATCGTGGATACATAGTGCTCGTTTCATTTTGATAAGAGTTGTTCGCGCTTTTGCTATTCTACGCTTTATTTCGTCGCTGGGATCCCATATTTCGTTAATTAAGCTTCCCAGATATATCAATTTATTTAATCTTTCAAGTTGATTACCGTTTACGATTATGTCTGCATCTTTCCTCCTACTCTTACTCACTATCATATATTTCGTCTTGTTGATGTTCAGATTCAATCCATGATGATTGTAGTTTCCCCATATTTTCTATTTATCCAGGAGGTCCGGTATTAGCAGTTGGGTCCACTGTCTTTTTTCATTTAACAGCCATCTTCTTTGCCATTTCTCAATGAGTTCTTCTCTGGCAAGTTGTTTTTCTTTCTTGCTATAATTAGAGTCATGCTCTCCTGAAACCGCACGGTAAGCGCTACATGCACGTAGTGCCATTTTCCTCTGGACGGCTGCGAGTTTGTAACAGAAATGCGAAAACAACAAAAAACCGCTTCGGTTATATGCTCCGCAAAGAATTTTGATTTTTTCCTTCGGTATTATTATCACCTCTTCCACTTTAATTTTTTCGGGCCTAAGTTGCCTTTGGCCAGTAAGAAGGTCCGCTTCAGTTTTTTCAGGCGCCAAGCTCAGGCTTTTCGATTTCATCCACGCACTGATCTGTTCTATTGCATGGTTTGCTATTTACATCAGCTCCAGTTCTGTTCTCACTGTTACGACTAGTGCAATATCATCCGCGAAGCCGATTATGGTAGCGCCCAAAAGGTAGCTTCATTGTTAATAGTCCGTCGTAAAGCACGTTCCACAGGGTGTGTTTAGAAGATGGACACCGCTACTAATTTGTCGTTCTTCTATTTTCCGTTTTACTACTAGTATGCTTCTACTGCTGAGGTATCTTCTTATTATTCGTAGTAGGGAAGGAGATATGCTCCTTATTGCCGGACTGTCCATAGTATGTTTCCAGGATGCACTGTTAAAGGCATTCCTATTTCTATCTTTAATCGTGATAGCAAGAGTCCCGCCAAATGTTTGCGGGACACAACCAATAGGCAGACAGGCCTATAAGATGTTTTATGATTTCCTAATGGTGTATCTCCTCTTCTAAAGTTGTTAATTGGTGAAGGTGGTCTGGTGTTATTCCATCGGGGCCTGGTGCTCTGCCATTTTTGATACGCTTGGTCGCTGACAATAGTTCCTCTGTCCAAAAAGAGGAGGAGTTTCGACTTCGGGTTGTACCCAGTCGTAAGGGGCATGTTTTACCATTTTTTCCATTGTCATTTTTTCGGCTGATATTTCAGGTTCCTTCTTATAATTTGGAACGCATCTCTCCGAGTGTCAAAAATTTAACCGTTTTACTGTTTCTTCGCATGCTTGTTTTGCTCTCTGGCGTTGGTAGTTTTGGCGTATTCTTCTGGCAGCAACGCAGGCAACTCTCGTGACAGCAATTTCGTTGGTCCACCAGTTGGTTCCGTTGGACTTTTCTTGGTCAAGGTAGCATGACATATTTTTTTTTTCATCACTTGAACCAGGTTATCGGCATTTTCTGTGTTAGGGTATTTTCTAGGTCTTTTCTAGGCATTCCATATTTTTTTCTTCGTGCAAAAAATCCAGGTTCCAGCAATTTGCTGCGGAGTGTGTCGTTTTTTTTTTCTTACATTTTCCTTTATATTATAGAGGATGTAGGTAGTCGATAAGGGTTTCGTTATCAAGTACTCTTCAGCCTTGGAGCCTGGCACCTAGAGGGTTTGTGGAGAAGGTAAGGTCTATGATTGAGCACGAGTTTCCCCTCACGAACGTGTGTCACCATTATTCTGTAGAATTAAGTCTAATTCCGCTGCCCAATCCGTAACGATATTTCCTCTTTGGTCTTGGCTTAGGGATCCCCAATAGGTGAACTTTGCGTTGAAATCATCGGCTATAATGATTCTCCTTTTTTTGATACCTAATGCTCTGGCTTAGAACATCAAGGGACAAACAGCCATGACTAGATAGACAAGACTAGAAGATAAGATCAGGCAGACAAGATTAGATAGACAAGACTAAACAGATAAGAAAGACTATGTAGGCAGGAGTTTGCAGACAAAACTAGATTGACGAGACAAACAAAACTAGATAGACTAGACAGGCAAGAAAAGAGAGACAAGACTAGAAAGTATTTCTCTCCAGAAATCATTCGTGTAAACCGCATTCTAAAGAGATGGAAATATTAACAATACCATAGTATATCGTTGGTCCTGATGAACAGGGTATTAATTAAAAAAAGCCTATTTTTCGGGAGAGCGATTTGAAGTTTTCAAATCTCATTATCTCCATTTCTGTAAATAGTTGTTTAACCTCACCTATAATATCTTTTAAACTAACTTTTTGATAACGTTTTTGTCCACTTCATGACTTTGTCAATTTTGCTGTTACTGAGAAAAATAGAAATTCTACAGGCAATAATAATAATACCATAATATTATTACCATAATTACAACCATAATAATACCTTTTTGCACAAAAAATTCTTATAAACCTGAGTACCAACTAGAAAATTATATTTTCTTAAAAATTCAATTTTGCGGGTCTATGTTCATTTCGATTATTTTTTTAAGACATTATTTTAACATTATGTTTATTTTGCTATGCCATCTAATTTTTTCATGACTTGTTAATTCATTTAGTTCTGTTTAAGGAGCATTCATAATACTACCATGTTCCACACATATTAGGAATAAGTTTTTAAAATAATACAAAATAAAAACACAATTTTAAACTGAATCTTAAAACTGTCTTATCACAAACGAACGACGTCCTTTCAACACTACCGAGAAAGACTGAATACTACAGTGTTGTTCAACCGGACGATAAAAAAAGTGAGAAAAGTCGATTTGTGGCAAAAAAATCTGAGTCGAAAAGTCGAGATATAACGACAGATTGGCGTCGTTATATCGGTATGCAACCACGTTCGTTAGAAAGATCGCATGATTTTTAATAGGACTGTATTTTTAGGTTAAAAATCGTAAATTTTAAGTTAATACCCTGTTCATTCAAAGGAACGATATGTAGCATATAGCACCACATCCGCAAAATTCTTCAATCTTGCAGAGTGAACATCGATGTACATTATTATAATTCTAGAAATCGCTTAAAGTTCTAAATCTCACTTGATGTTCTTCAGAACCAAATATAATTGGAATCAAAATTTATAATCGTATCCCAGAAATAATTAAGGGGGAAAGGACATATAGGACATTTAGAAGAAAGTTAAAAAGTTTTCTTGTCAAAAGGTGCTACTATAGCATTGAAGAATTAAGAACTAATTTTGTTTTCCTCAAGATAATCATTTAAACTAGTTAATTAAAGTAATTTTATTTAATATTATATAGATTAAGATATCCATTGTTTAAAATATAGCTCGTTTATTACGTTATTGGATTTGATTATTGTTTTCTGTTAATTTAATTTCTCTTTTATGTATTCTTATACTAAATATTAACACCTTACGAATATGTATGTTTATCTACTCGCACACCAAAATCAACACATTAATAAGTAAATTATTGTAAGTGGAGGATTCCATTATTATAATCGTGTGTAAAAGTATCCAAATCTTGCATAAAAGTACAATATAAATCATATGTAGTTTCATTATTAAACTATTTCTAAACTGGATTTATAATAATTATTATTATAATATCTGACTTTAATATAACTTAACCTAACCATAACCTAATCTAGATTAAATCTAACGCGCTGAGCGTTCTAACCTTACTGTCAGTGATTTGAAGTATTTTCTCTGTCAAAATTACAATTTTTTAATATAATCGGTAAGAAACAATTACTTTTTTGTAGCTTCAACAGTATTTTGACTTGCTTCGTAGATAAAATATGTAAAAATGTATGATACACGTGTGTGACTGGCTTTTGTGCAGTTATTGCAATTGATGCACTCGCCTTCGGTTCGTGCTTTAAATCTTGCAACTCATGCACAAAAGACCTCCTTCACACACTAGTATCATAAACTAATATTATACATCTAAAGCTCAAAATATAATTTAATATGATTTTAGATACAAAAGAGTAGACAGACAAGACAAGCCTGGACAGACAAGGCAAGGCTAGACAGAGAAGACAATATTAAACTAGACAGACAAGACTAGACAGACAAGACTAGACTGACAAAACTAGACAGACAAGACTAGACAGCAAGACTTTACAGACAAAACTAGACAGACAAGACTAGACAGACAAAACTAGACAGATAAGACTAGACAGAAGACTAAACAGACTAGACTAGAGATCAATCTAATCTAGATCAAGACTAGACAGACACGACTAGACAGACAAGACTAGACAGACACGGCTAGTCATACAGGACTAGACAGACAAAGCTACACAGACAAGACTAGACAGATTTAGCAGACTAGACAGACGAGACTAGAGTTATTTAAGGTAATATTAATAATAATTATTAATTCTTTTATTGAAGGTGTGACAAGCACGTATGGCCTGCCGTCGCGGCCATCACAATGGTGAAGACGTTTCAGGCCTATCTTCCACAATGCCATCGCACTTATTCGTGCATTCACTGCCGGGCGCACCTCGCCAACCACGACGAGCTTATCTCAAAGGTAAATGTGCTAAATCACTTATCATTGCTCGGCCGTAATTGGCCATAGTTGGTCGCCGCACGTGTTTCTCGATCAATTAATATGAGAAAGGCGTTTGTTCAAATAAATTGACCATTGTTATACGTTGAATTGTAATTTCGTATTCTTGGCAGTTTTCTGGTCGATGGGAATGATTTAGTATTCATTCATGTTGTGTGTTTTGCTTTATTCCATTAATGGTTTATTTTGTTTTGTTCTATAGGTGAGCCATTTACTTTAAAAGTCCATGTCCATGTCATGTATAAAAAACTAACAGCTTTAATATTTACATATCTACGTTATCTACTTTTCTTATTTACATATCTATTTACATATCTACTTTTTAAAATCACTAATATATTAAATATATAGGACAATTTTCTTTCAAATGAAAAGATAGCTTAGATGTGTAATTAATAAAGTATCTTTTTTAATGGGACTTACGTCACTTTCAAAATAATTAAAATTAATATGATTCGTATAATAGAACATAGGAATATTTCCTTACGTTATATAAAAAAGAGCGTCCTGTATGTATTTCGATAATCAATTTCATTCTTACTATGAGTAAGCAATAAAATTCATGGAACAAAATAAAAATATTAAAACAATCTTTTACCACGAAAAACAAACATAAAAGACTACTACTACTCCTTTGCAGTTGAAGAGAAATTAAATTTGCAGCATTTCTCGTAACACTGATTCGAGAAGTTAATTGGCATCTGACCCGGCGCGTCCACCATTTGCTTGATGGAATTAACCTAGTTTTTCATTCTATCAGGAATTTATTCATCTGTTTAGCATTTGCTCCCAAACTGAAACTAATAAAAAAACACGCAAAGTAAAAACTTCATAAGATTGCATTTTGTATTTCAAGAGATTCATTTAATGAAAATTTCTCGCTTTGACCCAAAACCACTTTAAATTAGGTCAGGGAAACATTCCCTGCTGCCTCTCGACTTCATATGGAAGGTTGCATATTTTATGGAGAGTTTTTATTTATTTATAAAGGAAAAAGTTCTTTTTAATTCATTATAATGTAAACTATAAATATATACCTATGTGTTTTTTAAATTTATTATAATGTAAACTATATATACCTATGTGACATAGACAATAGTAACAGTATGTAATTCGATCTGACATAGTCAAGATAATACGTATATATTTCGAGATAACAAGGATAATATTGTCTTGTCTGTCTAGTATTGTCTGTCTAGTCTTGATGGTCTAGTCTTGCCTGTCTAGTCTTGTCTGTCTAGTCTTACTGTCTAGTCTTGTGTGTCTAGTATTGTCTGTCTAGTATTGTCTGTCACGTCTTGTCTGTCTAGTCTTGCCTCTCTAGTTTTGTTTATCTAGTCTTGTACGTCTAATCTTGTCTGTCCAGTTTTGTCTGTCCAGTCTTGTCTATTTAGTCTTGTTTGTCTAGTCTTGTCTATCTATTCTTGCCCGTCTAGTCTTGTCTGCCTAGTCTTGTCTGTCTAGTCTTGTCCGGATGTCGTCCTCGGTAGTTTAGTGGACAACATACCCGCTTGACAAGCGGAAGACTGGTGTTCGATTCTCCGCATAGGCAAAAGCATTTTTAACCAGGACGGCACAAACTGTATGGGCTGCCCACCTCTGAAGGAAAGCGAAATATGCGATACTGGGGTCGCGCATAGGGGTAACGATATAGTAAGTATATAATTCGTTCTGACATCGTCAACATAATACGTATATATTTCGAGATAACATGGACAATCTTGTCTTGTCTGTTTAGTATTGTCTGTCTAGTCAGGTCTCTCTAGTCTTTTCTGTCCAATCTTGTCTGTCCAGTCTTGCATGTCTAGTCTTCTCTGTTTAATCTAGCTAGTCTGTTTAGTATGTCTAGTCTGTCCAGTCTGACCAGTATGTCCAGTCAGTCCACTATATTCAGTCTGTTCGGTCTGTCCAGTCTGTCTAGTTTGTCTAGTCTATCTAGTCTGTATAGTGTGTCTAGTCTGTCTAGTCTGTCTAGTCTGTCTAGTCTGTCTAGTCTGTCTAGTCTGTCTAGTCTGTCTAGTCTGTCTAGTCTGTCTAGTCTGTCTAGTCTGTCTAGTCTGTCTAGTCTGTCTAGTCTGTCTAGTCTGTCTAGTCTGTCTAGTCTGTCTAGTCTGTCTAGTCTGTCTAGTCTGTCTATTCTGTCTAGTCTGTCTAGTCTGTCTAGTCTGTCTAGTCTGTCTAGTCTGTCTAGTCTGTCTAGTCTGTCTAGTCTGTCTAGTCTGTCTAGTCTGTCTAGTCTGTCTAGTCTGTCTAGTCTGTCTAGTCTGTCTAGTCTGTCTAGTCTGTCTAGTCTGTCTAGTCTGTCTAGTCTGTCTAGTCTGTCTAGTCTGTCTAGTCTGTCTAGTCTGTCTAGTCTGTCTAGTCTGTCTAGTCTGTCTAGTCTGTCTAGTCTGTCTAGTCTGTCTAGTCTGTCTAGTCTGTCTAGTCTGTCTAGTCTGTCTAGTCTGTCTAGTCTGTCTAGTCTGTCTAGTCTGTCTAGTCTGTCTAGTCTGTCTAGTCTGTCTAGTCTGTCTAGTCTGTCTAGTCTGTCTAGTCTGTCTAGTCTGTCTTGTCTGTCTAGTCTGTCTAGTCTGTCTAGTCTGTCTAGTCTGTCTAGTCTGTCTAGTCTGTCTAGTCTGTCTAGTCTGTCTAGTCTGTCTAGTCTGTCTAGTCTGTCTAGTCTGTCTAGTCTGTCTAGTCTGTCTAGTCTGTCTAGTCTGTCTAGTCTGTCTAGTCTGTCTAGTCTGTCTAGTCTGTCTAGTCTGTCTAGTCTGTCTAGTCTGTCTAGTCTGTCTAGTCTGTCTAGTCTGTCTAGTCTGTCTAGTCTGTCTAGTCTGTCTAGTCTGTCTAGTCTGTCTAGTCTGTCTAGTCTGTCTAGTCTGTCTAGTCTGTCTAGTCTGTCTAGTCTGTCTAGTCTGTCTAGTCTGTCTAGTCTGTCTAGTCTGTCTAGTCTGTCTAGTCTGTCTAGTCTGTCTAGTCTGTCTAGTCTGTCTAGTCTGTCTAGTCTGTCTAGTCTGTCTAGTCTGTCTAGTCTGTCTAGTCTGTATAGTCTGTATAGTCTGTCTAGTCTGTCTAGTCTGTCTAGTCTGTCTAGTCTGTCTAGTCTGTCTAGTCTGTCTAGTCTGTCTAGTCTGTCTAGTCTGTCTAGTCTGTCTAGTCTGCCTAGTCTGTCTAGTCTGTCTAGTCTGTCTAGTCTGTCTAGTCTGTCTAGTCTGTCTAGTCTGTCTAGTCTGTCTAGTCTGTCTAGTCTGTCTAGTCTGTCTAGTCTGTCTAGTCTGTCTAGTCTGTCTAGTCTGTTAGTCTGTCTAGTGTGTCTCGTCCGTCAGGCTTGTCTAGTCTGTTTATTCTGTCTAATATAAATGCTACGAGATGGTGTATTTCCTGATTACTGCAAAATAGCAAATCTGCTGTTGCATAAAAATTTAGATAAACCCACCCAAGACCCATCCTCATACAGACCTATCTGCCTCCTTAACTGTTCCGGAAAACTACTAGAAGACTCGGTATTCGTAAAAAATGTGAACTCCGGAAAGGATCTATCCGGAAAACAATGCGGTTTCCGCGAGGGAAGATCCACTATCGACGCCATCATGAAAGTGACTAAACTCGCAGCAGAAGCCTCGGAAGGCACCGGAAGAACCAAGAAAATGGTTGTCATAGCATTCGATGTTCGAAACGCCTTTTAGACCGCAGCGTGTCACAACATGTTTGATGAGATAGTCCAATGACACTTTCCAGCTTATCTGGTTAAAATACTTTCTAGCTACTTCGTCCGTCGAGTCGGAAAATACAACTCGATGCCAGTTTCCAACTTCGGTTAGAAATACCGCCTCTGTGTTTTCAGGGGCGAGGCTAAGCTTCTTTGAAACCATTCAGCCGTCTATAGATTCAATAGCTTTGTTTGCTCGGTGCATTAGGCCATTGGCCAAACCAACCATCTCCACACCTTCTGGCAGTTCTAATCTTAGCACACAATCATAAAGAATGTTCCACAGGGCAGGACTCATAACTGATTCCTGCGGGAGACCACATGTGACATTATGACATTCTCCCACTGGCATCGAGTTGTATTTTCCGACTCGATAAGTAGCTAGAAATTATTTTAACCAGATAAGCTGGAAAGTGTTTTTAGACAATCTTGTCGATTATGTTCTGCCACGCTGCTATGTTAAAGGCCTTTCGAACATCGAGTGTGATCGAGTGCGATGGTACCTGCCGAGGCTTCTGCTGACAGAGCTAGACAGACTAGACAGACTAGACAGACTAGACAGACTAGACAGACTAGACAGACTAGACAGACTAGACAGACTAGACAGACTAGACAGACTAGACAGACTAGACAGACTAGACAGACTAGACAGACTAGACAGACTAGACAGACTAGACAGACTAGACAGACTAGACAGACTAGACAGACTAGACAGACTAGACAAACTAGACAAACTAGACAAACTAGACAAACTAGACAAACTAGACAGACTAGACAGACTGGACAGACTGGAGAGATTGGACAGACTGGACATAGTAGACAGATTAGACAGACTTTTTTTTATTAAAGAGGGACAGCACTTTCGTTAACTTGAGAAGTGCCCCCACTGCACTTCGCGTACATCCCGGAACCGCTTCTCTCATATCGTTGATGATGTTGTACTGGAACAGGTCCTCCAAATCTGCATTTCTTATTTGCAGTAACCCATACGTCCTCCGTTCACTATTTGTGTTTAGGGGTTCAGGGTGTTTCACTATACCAAAGGTTGCTGTGTATTTTGTTGGATTTGGCGCGTGACCTACGCTGTTTGTTCGTCCTGTTCTTTTTGTCTTAAAATGGCTCTTATAAAGTTGTTGGTTACAGTCCAGCTCTCTTTCGCCTGCAGCATTTCGGTTACCAGTGAGTATTCCTTAAGTGTATAATATATTGTGTGAAACACACAGTCGGTTCTCCCACAGTAGACGCATCTGTTATGTTCGGCTCTGCCTATGCGGACCAAGTATTCTTTAAAACACCCGTGTCCATTTGGCACCTGGGCGAAATAGTAAATTTCAGCCTAGATATTTTTAAATTTGAGCCTTGTTGAGTATAACCAATTTCTTTTTATCCCTGTAAACTAGGGTCCTTTCTTCAGCCATAAGTCCTTTTGGAGCAATTACCAGTACTGCGTCCCTTGACACTGTTCTATTATGGCTGAAGAAAGGATCCTAGTCTGCAGGGATAAAAACAATTCGGTTATCCTCAACAAGGCTCAAATTAAAAAATATCATCACTCAAATTTACTAGCTCACCCGGGTGCTAAATGGACACGGGTGTTAAAGAATACCTAGTCCGCATAGGCAGAGTCCAAGATAACATTTGCGTCTACTGTGGGAGAAACGACAGTATCGATACTCAACGACACTCAACAAACACTTGACACTCAATACTCATTGGTAACGGAAATGCTGCAGGCCAAGGAGAGCTGGTGTCGCCGACAACTTTATAAGAGCCATTTTAAGACAGAAACATCGCAGGTCTGAAACTCCCTGAACTCCTAAACACAAACAGTGAAGGCGGGATGTAAGGGTTACTGCAAATAAGAAATGCTGTATTTGAAAAAGAAATGCTGGAGATACCTTTTCCAGTACAACGACATCACGAAAATATGCGAGAAACGGTTTCGGGATGTACGTGAAGTTAAGTGGGGCCACTTGTCAAGTTAACGAAAGTGCTATCTATCCCTCTTTAATAAAAAAAGTCTGTCTAATCTGTCTAGTCGGGGATGATTTTTTTTGCGATCAGTTAATTTTCCGTGATCCTTGAGCTACGTTTACGCTTTGATTTCGAACTTTATATTTTGATTAATTTAATATATTTATAATATTATTATCGTATTCTCCCAATAATGGAATACGTTAAGGAAACAGCTCAATTAATTTTTCTTGGCGTTCAGACGTATCTTGTTTCTCCAATAAGCTGTCATTCTTTCCGAAAAGGCTTGTTTACGTTCTTCCGACCACTTCAGTCTGTACTGCTTTGGTTGCTCTAATGTAACTTCCCATTTGTCTACTTTGTGTCTAATGGTGTCTCTTTCTAAAATGTCTCTTGTACATATGATTGCATTTCTGATTTCTGTCCTTTCGAAGTTCGTCTAACCAAGGTGGCGAATTATTTAGTGAGCTAACATAATCTAATATTCTTTTTGACAGTCGATTTGCTGGTAGCCTTGTTAGATGTCCAAAGAATTTCATTCGTCTTTTCTTCATGTTAATTTCAATGTTTGAAAACTTTTCTGTTGTTTTTGATTGATTTTAGCCTTTAGCCGTCTTGGGTATTTCTTGGTCCTAGGATTTTTCTGGTGATCTTTCCTTGTTCATTTTTGATTTTCTCTAGTTCTTGTTTTCTGTTAAGTGTTAATGTTTAACTTGTGTAAAGGACTATTGGCTTTATAACCGTGTTGTAATGTCGAATTTTTGTCAGTCTTGACATAGATTTTTTACTATAGATGTCTTGGACTAATGTCTTCTTGATTTTTTGGAGACGGTTTTGCTGTGAGATCTCTCAATGCCTGTCACTTCGATGAATTCTCCGAGGTATTTAAAGTACGGGGCTTTGTCGATTTTTCCGTTATTTGTTGTCATGGTCGCGATATCAGTTTTTGAACAAAATAATTTAGTTTTCTCAAATGAGATCTGTAGTCCCAATTTTTCTGCACATTCCTTAAGTATCTCAAGCTGTTTGACAGCAGTCTCATCATCCGCTGTTAGCCAGATCGCCAGATCATCCGCAAAAGCGAGGTATGGTACGTAGAGTTTGTTTTTGGAAAAGCCCAGTCTAATCGGTTTCCAAGACTCACATTTCTTGAGCTCCTTCTCCCATTCTTCCATAACCTTTCATCCCTCTTTAATAAAATCATCCCTCTGTCCAGTCTGTCTAATCTTACTGCCTGGAGATGGAGTTTTCCATGATTGCTGCAAAGTAGAAAATCTATTGGTGCTTAAAATGGGAGATAAACCCACCCAAGACCCATCCTCATACAGACCTATCTACCTCCTCGACTGTTCCGGAAAACTACTAGAGCACTTGGTATACGACCGTATCATAAGTGAACTCCAGAAAGGATCCAATCTATATAATCAATTTAGGAACGTAGTGGTGGCACGCTACCAACAAGTGGCCCCCCTAAACTGCAGATCGCCACCCTGGGACCGCTTACGCATTACTTCGGGGTGGTGTCTGCATCTAGCCGTTTCCTTACGTCTTCCGTACTCCCGCGAGGTTAGGGATTCAGGGGCTGGTTTTCTTGTGCTTCAATTAATTTCTCGGCTTCTCTTTTCTTTTCCATAATACCTCGTATGTAAGTTTTCACCTGAGACCAATATTTGCTCGCTTTGCAGCATTGCAGGAACCAGTCCTTCTACATCCAGTCTAACTCCTAATAACGCTTCAAGCTGGATTATTTCATTTTTTGGGCATTCGAAAATTGTATGATATGCGTCGTCATGCCTGTGACCAAGCAGCAAGCAGTTTGCTTCCTCCCTTTTCTTGAACCTCCTCAGGTATGCCATGAAACCGCCGTGTCCGGAAAAGGCTTGTGTCAGGTCATAGCACATTTGACCATGTGGTCTTTTACACCACCCTCTCACGTTTGGTATCAAAATATGTGTCAAACACCCGACTGTGTCCGATTCCCATCTTGCCTGTCATCTCTATATTAGTTTTTCCCGTGCCGCAGTTTTTGCTATCAGCTTTTTTGTTTTGCATTTGTCCAGTCTACACTCCCTCTGTATTTCTTCTCTCTCCCGGGCCAATAGGTCAATCGGCGGAATACTAGCTAACACGAAGGCAGCTCCAACAGAAATCTTTCTATATGCGCAGACTACGCGTATCGCACATATACTTTGAACTGCCATCATTTTTTTTCTCATCGTCGTCCACTCCTTAGCATCAGCCCATATAGTAATTATCTATCATATAGTAATTTTGAGTGTACGGCGCTGTTAAGGAACCTCCTTTTAATCTCCTTGGAGCCACCGAGGTTGGGCATCAATCGTGACATTGATGTAACTGTTGTCAGAGCCTTTTCAGTGGTATTGACTATGTGTTCAGTATACTTTAATCGGTCGTCAATTTTCTCTCCTAGGTATCTTACTGATCTACTCCATGCAATTTTGTTTCCGCTTATTTCCAGAGTTGGTAGTACGAATTTTCGCTTCCTTGTAATGAGCACCGCCTCGGTCTTGTTTATCGCCAATTCTAATCCTTTGTCCTTGAAGCACCTGCTTGCCCTTCTCACAGTCTCGTTCAACATTAGTTCGAGTGTGTTTGTTTTCCTCGGAGTTACTACTACAGCCGCAATATCTGCAAAACTCACAATACTTGAAGCCTCCGGTAGTTCTAGATTGAGTAGTCCATCATACATGATGTTCCAGAGAAATGGTCCCAAGACGGATCCCTGTGGAACACGCGCCGTTACTTTTTATTTAGGTCCTTTTTCGGTGTTGCATATTAGGATTCAATCAGATAAATAGCTTTTGATTATCTGTAACAAATATTCCGGTGTTTCCTTTTTTTCCAACGCTTCGATTATTTTGTCCCATCTTGCTGTGTTGAAAGCGTTTTTTAAGGCTGACCACTGCGCAGAATCCTTATATTTTCCAGGGACCACTGTTGATTTCTTTTGCGGTCTGACAACAATAAAGATTGCGTCGATTAGCGAGAGCCTCTTTTGGAAGCCATAATGTCTTGGAGACAGCGTGTGGATTATGTGTGTTTCGAGTCTTTTTTTCAATAGTCTTTCGTAAAGTTTTCCTGCTGTATCCAGGAGACTAATTGGTCTATATGATGACGGCTCGTCCAGGGGTTTATTTCTCTTTCTAAGAAGAACCAAACGCTATCTCTTCCACCTCCTCGGAAATGATCCTGCACGAAGACAACTATTATACGTTTCTAACAGTAGTTCTGGGCACACTTTCACTACCCCAACTAATACCTCAATATGAATATTATCGAGCCCAGGCGATTTTCCTATTTTCAACCATATTGATGCTTCCTTTAATTCATCGATTTTGAAGTCCTCTTCCGGACCTGTGATGAGAGATGGTGGTCGTGTCCGGTCTGGTCGTTTTTCATGTTTTGGGAAGAGTGTCTTTATTATTTTTTCTATGCGTTTTGGACCTAATATACCAGGGATCTGTAGTCTAGCTGATAATTTTTTAATCACTATCTTGAAAGACAATCCCCTGGGATCGTCGTCTATTTCCCTAATAAGTTCTAGCCAACACTCTTTCTTGCTCCGCTTGATTGCGTTTCTTAACTGCTTCTTGGATTCCTTATATGTGTTATGCACTGATTGATTTTCGTTTTTTTCCTCTAGTTCGCTCTCCTACGGTCTCTAAGACACTTCTTTCTCAGATTTGCAATAGCCTGCGTCCACCAATATACTTATATAGTCTTGTCTGTCTAGTCTTGTCTATCTAATCTTGTCTGTCTAGTCTTGTCTGTCTAGTCTAGTTTATCTAGTCTCTCTAGTCTGTCTAGTGTATCTACTCTGTCTAGTGTATCTATAGTCTGTCTAGTCTTATCTGTCTAGTCTTGTATGTCTAGTCTTGCTTGTCTAGTCTTGTCTCTCTAGTCTTGTCTCTCCAGTCTTGTCTCTCTAGTCTTGTCTGTTTAGTTTGTCTTGTCTATACAACTAGACAAGACAAGATTATAGACAATGCTAGATAGGAGTATACAATACAAGACTAGACAAGTTTGAACAAAATTACACTAAACTGCTAAAGACTAGAGATATCTACAAGAAACTAGACAAGTTTGGACGACACAAATCGAAACCATAGAAGACTAGATAAAAAACTAACCATATACATCCAAACAATACTTAACTAAAATGATATTAGACAGAGTGAGCTATAATTGAAATATACAAAACTAGACGCGCCCAGGCCATTAAAATAAAGCTATTGGACACTAAATAGGAAAAAAACGAAATAAGCCTAGATTTTATAAGCAGTCTAGACAGTGTACAACAAGATTATAGAAAACTATACAATATTATATAGAATGTTTTGGATCCAACAAAGCGGTTAAAATGTTACAAGATCTGTTGAAACTAGGCATTTATAGCTGAGGGCTAGTAGACATGGTTTAATTAGGGTATCTATGTTTATGAAAGCACAAAGTCTGTGGTGGACTAGAAAATACTGTGGATAATGGGCTAGTTGAAATAGACCAGTACTAGATAAGGTAACAATATATTGTATTAGGCATGATTAGAAAATATTACTCAGTATTACATTGTATTTGCTGAATAGATTGCTTAGTATTAGAGAAGACGAGGTAGGTAGGAAATTCAAGGGTTTTTGATTATTTAATCTTTTTCTAGGCAATACTAGTCAGTAACTGAACAATCCTACATTAGATAGTTCTAGACAAAACCAACTGAGAATAGTCTAGGGAAGAATATTCGAACGTCGACTTCTTTAGCGTTCTCTGTATTATCTTCTTGTTTAATTGAAGCTAGTCTAAATTAGAGTAAATTAGATAAGAATGTACATAACTAAACGAACCTAGATGTGGTGTTGTAGGAAAGAATAAACAGGACTAGATAAAACCACAAGACAAATGTAAGCAAAACGGTGCAAGTTTAGAGATAAGAACATTTAGAAAAATATATATAACAAGCCTAGACATGATTTTGTCATTAAGCTAAATGATATAATGTCCCTTAAGTCACATAAACACGAGTTTGTTTGTTGTCAGTTGTTTTATAGGTGAAATTCCGTGTTTAACAAGCAAATTCGAGTAATTTCATTATAAAAACAAATAGCAACTGACAAACTCACAAACTATATTTGTTCGTATGGTTCTTTTTCTTAAAACTATATTAAATATTCTTTTCTTAAGACTATATTAAAAGGATGAAACTTGTGTTAGAAAAGTCTTGCCATTTCCATCAATTTATTTATTTGGTCCGTACGTAATTGTCGAGGGAATACATTCCCCGTTCGTCTTGGAATTAATAAATTGTGCAAGACTTTCCTCCTAATACGAAGTTGTGTAATTGATCCAGCTCCCAAGTTTTGAAACCAATCATCTGCGGGTTAGAACAAATATAACCTGCTAGGAAAGACAGATGCGGCAACTTAACGACTCCGTAAAATAAATATCCATTAACTTTTACGCTTTCTCTTCCAATCGCCTTTATTCCATTTCAACGTACTCCATTATTCTTAACAACCTTTAAGTTGTTTGATTTAGAGAAAAAAATACATGGAAATTAACTGGGCTAGAGTGTGTAAAGTCTGGCTGGAGGTTAAAATTGAATATGCAAAGACAAGTCTGAAGAACTTTCAATGTCTTGAACTGTAATTAATCTTGTATGTAGCAAGATAATAATTTACGATCTTTGTATTGCGGAGAAAAAGTGAAAGTTTCAAATGCAAATCGAGAATGTACTAAGTTATTTAATAGATCACACCAGTCGATCACCAGTTGGTTTTGACAGGAATTTTCCTAAAAATAGTTTAGTTGGACTGTGCCAATGCATTAATTGCCTTCGAAAATGAAAATCGATGCGAAATATCCGCACAAACTTCTATATTTACATTCTCAAATAATATTAAACAGGTATATTTAGCTCCGACTAATTATAACCTATAAAAACATCTTGGTTACATAAACGCGCGTTCACAAACTGTGAACAAAATTATTAAAATTACAGTTAGTTTATAATATATGGAGAACCACCTCGAAATAATTATATTTTAGCTGAAAATTTCCAATCAAATTTGGGAAGTTTAATTCACGGTTACATGGAACCAGATATTTACATTACATAAAATAAACAGAATAGACTGATTGTTTACTATCATCATTTATGTTTCTGATATTATTGATACTGCGCTGATTTATATATGTTAGCTTGAAGGGTTTTTCTTTCCAAATTATTTAATTTAGTTCTATATATTTATTTAAAAATACAAAAAGGTTTTTAGTATTATAGTATTCAGGTTTATACTATCTTAAGTACTACAATGCTGTTTCTCTGCTTAGTTATTGCGTTTTAAAACGATACTGTGTCTCTCCAGTTTAGTATTGTATGTCTCTCTAGTATTGTGTGTTTTATTTTACCTGCGTTGTCTGTCTAGTCTTGTCTGACTAGTCTTGTCTAAGTCATTATAATATAAACTATATATACATATGTGACATAGACAATAGTAACAGTATGTAATTCGATCTGACATAGTCAAGATAATACGTATATATTTCGAGATAACAGGGACAATATTGTCTTGTCTGTCTAGTATTGTCTGTCTAGTCTTGATTGTCTAGTCTTGCCTTTCTAGTCTTGTCTGTCTAGTCTTACTGTCTAGTCTTGTGTGTCTAGTATTGTCTGTCATGTCTTATCTGTCTAGTCTTGTCTGTCTTGTCTTGTCTGTCTAGTCTTGTCTGTCTAGTCTTGTCTGTTTAGTCAAATTCAAATTCAACATATTTTATTTCATTCTTTAAGCAAGTATAGTAAGAATACTACAAATACATTCTAAATGAAATTTGTCGGTAGTATGAATATAATATAATACTCCTTGGGTTAGACCTTCGAGAAAAACTCTTCTAAGTCATAAGGTTCAATATTATTTAGGAGTTGGAACAGCTGCTTCTTGAATCTCTTAATGTTATTTAGTTGTTTGATTTCTCTGGGAAGAACGTTGTATAGTTTCATACTCACATATGGAGGATTTTTCTCGGTCATCGTGAGGACATGTTTAGGAAACTGATAAACTTCCTTGTTGAACCTTGTTAAACGTTCGAAAACGAACGAAAATGACGTTTTCATAAATATATGTGGCTGTAGTGGTTAAAATGTTTTCTCGGTAATTTAAACGTTTTTCACGTTAATTTAAACTCATAAGTATTCGCAGGGCTTGTTTCTGTATCTTGAACACAGACTTGTAGTGTACTCCATTTCCCCAGAACATAATGCCAAATCTTAGAAGGCTGTGGAAGATGGCGAAATACACCACCCTCAGGGCGTCGGACTCCACATAACGTTGGACAACAGCTCTCTCTGATTTGGTGATGATATCGTTGATAGTCCTATTTAATATCAATATGGATGTGTCGTCTGCATAGTTGATCTTAATGTGCGGTGAATTGATCGGAGTAGCATCCAGGTCATTGATGAATAGGGCAAAGAGTAAGGGTCCTATTATGCTTCCCTGAGGAATACCTATATTTATTGTACTCGGTGGAGAATGTACAAATCCATGCGGAGTGTGGAGTCTGGTAATCTGTGTCCTGTTAGAAATGATATGTTAGAATTAGGAGGAATGATATGATCAACTCCAGCACAACTCCTCTTATAAACCCAACCGTCGTGCTAGTTATTTCTGACTACGTGAAAACGTTTTCATTTGTCAATTTCACTAGTTGAGTTCGATCTTTTAAGTATGATCTAAAGCAATCTAGTGCTATTCCTCTGATTCCATACCTCTGATTATCAAGTTTTCCTATAAGAATGGCATGGTCCACCGTGTCGTAAGCTTTGGATAAGTCTATGAAGACCCCACGTGGTATTTGGTGGACTTCTAAGTGTATGAAAACAGTGTTTATTAAATCATAACACGCTGTATTAATGGTTCTTCCACATATATAACCATGTTCAGTTTTGGATAATAGCTTATACTTATTTAAGAACACAATTGTTTTATTTGACATTATTTTCTCAGATTTTAGAAAACGATGATAGAATGTGAATCAGTCGATAATTTTCAAATACTTGTTTGCCACCTTTCTTATAAACAGGGATGATAATGGAATGTTTCAACTGTGTTGGAAAAATTGCAAATTTTAACGAATTAATTATATAAGTTAACGGTTCTATAATTTCTTTAATTACACTTTTTATAACGAACATGGGGACCTCATCATAACCCACACTTTTTTGTTTTTAAACATCTGTATAATATTTAAAACTTCACTTTCCGTCACCGGTTCTATGAAAATCGAATTACAATTATCTGTGATTTGATTTTTGTATTCTAAGGAGGGGATATTTTGCAATAACCTGGCTGGCGTTTCAGCATAAAATGTATTTAACTTATTTGCCACTGTTAACGGTGGCTCCAGTTCTGTGATCTTGCGACCTTTTCCTTTTGCATCAGATTTACACATTCTTCACCACATTCCATGTCGATTTCGTTCTGTTGCCTGAATATTTTATTTCATTTTCCATATTCGCTTTTTTTGCACTATTTAATAAAACACCAAATTTTCATCGAAGTCGGTTGAAACTTTTCCTATGTTCTGGATTGAACTTTGCCTATATTTGCAGGACTTTCATTTGTTTTCTGACCTCCACTATATTTGGGTCCGTGAAAGTATAGCCGTTCTTCGAGTTCTAATTTGTGGGAAACTGCTGCTGAAGAATAATAGGAATTTCCTCATAAATATGTTCCACTGTTTATCAACCTCAGTTTCTTTTGTCATGAAGACCTCAGCCCACTCTTCTTCAAGTAGTTGATGTTTTCATTGTGTTGTGTTTTCTTGCGAGAAATATCGCATTAGTCTATAGCTAGCTTTTGTTTTTTCTTTCTTCAAAAAAGCTTATTATTTGTGTACGGTGGTCAGATAGTTGGCATTCCTTGGTTTCTACTGTGAATTTCATGTCTGTTTTTATAACAATATTATCAATGCACGAATTGGACGACGAATGGCTCGGTTCATTCATTGTCATTATAGCGTTGAAGGATTAAACATTGATTTTATCTGTCGAGTTCTTATGTTTGTGTTTAGGACATTCACATTGATGTCTCCGGCAATGATGAAATTATCATTATTTATAAAGAGCTTTGTGAGGAGTTGGTGCAGTCTTGTTATAAATTGTTTGAAGCTCGCGAGAGGCGATCGGTAAATTTAAACAATTTTTGTTGGCTTGTCGTCTATTGATGTTCCAATAGCCGCTATTTCAAAAATATATTCTTCTGCGAGTTCATTAAAAGCTGGTCTTGCGATGCACTTTGCTGTACTTTTGCAGAAAGTTGCAACACATGGAGAACATGGGGTCTCCAGGCCTTCGACAAAATGCTGACGTTAAAGAGAATTTATTTATTTGAAATAATTCCAATTGGTCTTTACTTTTCCAGTGTTCTGTGACAATTAAATATTTGCATTTATTATTTTGCTCCAACATATATTCAATCTTTTCTGTAGTCTTGTCTGTCTAGTGTATCTAGTCTTGTGTGTCAAGTCTTGCCTGATTAGTGTTATCTGTCTTATCTTCTCTGTCTAGTCTTGTCTGTCTAGTCTTGTCTGTCTAGTCTTGTCTGTCTAGTCTTGTCTGTCTAGTCTTGTTATTAGCAGGCTAATTGAGAAAGGTTGTCCTGATAATCTCATGAAATTAGCTAGAAACTATTTTGCAGATTGCAGATCGCAAATTATTGTTGAACCAGGAATGCAAATTGAAAAAAGCGTCACCAAACGCTGTCCGCAGGGTCGAAATCTGGACCAGGTTTGCCATAAAGAATGTTCCAATTCTTTATGGCACCATTTTTGAAAGAAATTTGCCCGAAGAATGCGAAATCATAGCCTATGCCGATGACACTCTTTTGCTTTCCAGAAGTAACAGCATTGTGGGACTAAAGGAGATTACCGATCATGCTTTGGCAAGCCTTCAACGGTGGTCAGCCGACTGTCGACTAAATTTTAATCCCAAATAGACTGAAGCCCTATTCTTTGGGAGATCATTAAGACAGAGAAGTCCCTTTTTACCCCTGGGAACACAAAGATAAAATGCCAATATCATCTCAGGTATTAGGGTGTCATAATTGATAGATCCCTTAACTTTCAGGAACTCATAAAGCTTGCATGTGGTAAGGTGAAACAATTTAGTCAACGATTGGGTTTTGCCGTGAAGAAGGAATGGGGTCTAGGGAGAGCAGAAATAGTTGACATATATCATGGTGCGGTTGAACCAGCATTACTGTATGGAGCTCCTATTTGGCACCGGTCTTGCGGTGTTAAAGAAAAGCTTAAGCTATTGGGAGTACAGCGGCTCACTACTATCCATGCAGCTAAGGCATATCGTACAGTCTCCAATGAGGCTACCTGCGTGATTTGCGGTATTTTTCCGGTCGACATCCGCCTAGAACAGTTGGCACTTTATAGCTCTCATTCCAGTGCAGATGATTTATTAATAACAGACGTCTTGGGCTTAGGTCTAATCTCAGCTGATTTATAACCTATCATCAACACTCAGGCCTCCAACTTAGGGTGTATACAGACGGTTCAAAATCCAATAGTGGTACAGGGACTGCATTTGTAGTTTACTTTGGCGGATCTGAGGTACATTATAAGCAGATTAGACTAGAGTATTACTGCTCTATCTTCCAGGCGGAGCTTATATCCATACAACACGCCTTGCGTTATGTGGAAGAGTAATCCAGCTGCTCTTGCTCTATTTTATGTGAAAGCCGCTATGTTCTTGACGCATTGAAGTATATGAATTCGCAAACGCAATTGTTAATGGAAATTAGGATCAAATAGGATCAAGCTCCGATGGCACTGTGTTAAAGCTCACGCTGGAATCGAGGGTAATGAGCCAGCAGACAGGCTCGCCAAACTTGCAGCAGACATGGAAGATCTCACCATTGCTTATAGCAGATTGCCTAGGCAAGGAGTTAAATCGAATTCCAGAGAAGACTTTGTTGAACTCAACTTTGGCAGGATAGGTGGTGGACTACTAAAACAAGATTGTGGACCAAGATGTTTATATCATCCATCCCAGCCTGGAAAAGCTTTAACGTCAGTTTTGTCCCACCACTCGGTTCAACTAATAACTGGCCATGGCAACTTCTGGGCGTATCTTCACAGATTAGGGAGGAAGGAATCTCCGTTATGCAAGTGCGGTGAAAATGACACTGGGGAACACGTTATCTTTTCGTGCCCAAATACCGTACAGTAGAGACATACTCTGGAGCCTGACTACAAACAAAATGGCCTCACCTGGTCAAATAACCAAGAGCAACTTAGGTCAATTGAAAAGGCTAAAGAGTGGTGGCGTACCTTCGACAATAATGCGAAAAACTAACCAGTCTAAACCACCACAGTCGGTTTAGTTAAAAAGATCAACCTGATATAAACTGATAATATGTCTTGGCATCAGTAGATTAAGAAACACAGCCAGCATAGTGTCGAGCTCCACGGAATGCTGACTTTCATATGCACACATATGAAAAATCAAACAAATAAGCTGCCTAGTCTTGTCTGTCTAGTCTTGTCTGCCTAGTTTTGTCTGTCTAGTCAAATCAAATTATTTATTTACCAAATGACATACAATATATATATATATATATATATATATATATATATATATATATATATATATATAGGTTATATTAAAAAGTAATTAAAATACAGTAAGTAAAAGTAATAAGTTTTAAAAATTAAAATTAAATACATAAAATCATTAAGGCAATGCATCGGGTTCATTAATAGAACTTTTATCAAATTATTTCTAATTTTTAAAGTGAGAATTCGTTTTATTGTGTTTGGTATTTTATTGTAAATTTTATTTCGTTGATTTTCAAGTCCCTTTGAACACCAGGTTAAATTTGTTTTCCTGGTATAAAGGTTGTGTTTTCCTCTTGTGTCATATGTATGGTTGGTAGAATTTTGTATTTAGTAGAATATCGCGAATTTTGTGGATATATGAGGCAGTTTCTTGTACATATAAATTTTGTGTCCATTGTCTTTACAGTATTATCTGTTAATTATTGTATGTCCAGTCAGTTTGTCCAGCCTGTCCAATTTTGTCTATCCACTCTTGTCTGTCCATTTGTTAATTCCAATTCATAATTTAGTTAAGAAGTTGGGAACGGAAATAACTTCTTTTAATATATAATAACTTCTTGTAATACAGAATACCTTCTTATATAATATATATAATACAACATTGGGTACACACCGTTTGAATTTGTAAACTCTTCTGTTGTCATAACCATCTACACTTGCACATAGATTTAATTTATTTTAATATTGGTATGGACCTATCTAGTTTGATATGATTTGATTTGATATGTAGCTAATCTATTTTAATCCACATTTATTATTTTTCGTTAAACTAAATATTGCTTTTTTAAATATAATCTTCTAGTAATCTAATTGACTAAGTGTCAACAGTAAGTGTCGACAGTTTCCAGTACATATAAATTGACTACTGCCAAGATATTTACATTTCTAAAATGTGGTTTGCACTATTCTGTTATTTTTATTGCCACTATATTTCGGACAATTCTTTTTTGTTCTTCAAGTATTTCTTCTATAAGTGATGTAGCGCCCCATAGTATAATGCCATATGTTAATATGGATTGCACCTCAGCAAAATACCAGCTTGACCTTCCTTGTTCACCAGATTGCGCAGATTTTTTATTTGGAATGTTTTTTTGATGTAGTAACTCACTGATTTTTTGTATGGTGGTAGTCCAGAGGAGATGTTCTTCCAAGTAAATTCCTAGGAACTTTGCTTCTTTAGCTCTTTTTAAACATTGGTTTTGTATTTTCAAATCAATGTTCTCAGCATATGTGCTTCTGAAAAATGACATACTCTGTTTTTTCTTTATTAAAGAAAAGGTTGTCTGCTGAGAACCAACTGTTGATTGAACCTAGTAATAAATTAGCTTTGTTTACATTTTCATTTATATTTTTTCCAGTTATAATAAAGCTGTTATCATCTGCGTACAATGTACAATGCTGTCCGTTTATATAACTTATTAAGTCAGCGGTGTACAATAAGAAAAGTGTTGGTGCAAGAATGCTCCCTTGGGGGCCCCAATATTGATACAAATGATGTGGGACTTTCCTGTTCCATTTCCACTTCTTATTGTAACATACTGCTTACGGTTTTCTACGTAGGATTGTAGCCATCTCGTGGATTTCCCTCGGATTCCATATCTAATAATAATAATTAGTTTGTTCAGGAGTGTTTTCTGGGAGACACAATCAAACGTCTTACTTATGTCGCAGAATATTCATATGGGTTTATGTCTACTTCTTTTAAAATAGTGCCGTGGAAATCTGTTAACGCGTTGAGATCCATGTTGTTGGCCTGCAATAATGTTATATTTTTCTATGAATGGGATGATTCTAAATAAAGTGCAACCGGCCTGTAATTTCCAATATCCTGTTTTGATTCCAGTTTATGTACTGTAATGATTTTTGCTATTTTGAGGATTGCTGGAAATTGTTCGTCGGCGTTATAGGATTGTTATAGGATTCATTTTTTTTTTTAGCTGTTTTCCCTCTTTCCAATTTGACCATCGGCTTCGGTTTTGCCCAACTTAATACCAATTTAAGCCTGCGACCTTCTTTATCTCGTCATACCATCTTTGATGGGGTCTTCCAACACTCCTCTTTTCTTCCCAAGGTCTCCATCTGGTGATATACCCGCTCCAGTTTTCTGTATGTCTGACCACGTGTCCTGCCCATTGCCATTTTAGGGAACCAATTCTTTTTATTATGTCGAAGACTTTGGTTTTTTTCCTTATCCATGTGATTGTTTTGTGGTCTCTCAGGGAAATTCCTAGAATTCGTCTTTCCATGGCTCTCTGATGCACTTCCAATTTATGTTTGATCTTTCTGGTTATTACCCAGGTCTCGCAACCATACGTGACAACAGGCAGTACACACTCGTTATAGACTTTTGTTTTTAGAGTCATTGGGATATTCATGCTGAAGATGTACTTTAATTTGCCGTAGGCCGCCCATCCCAGTCTAATTCTCCTATCAATCTCCATATCTTGATTTTTTTTGCCGGGGTTATAGCTTGGCCCAGGTATATGTATGTTTCTGTCCTTTTTATTGTGCTGTCATGAATCGGTATTGTTTCGTTTGCATCTGGTGTATTTGTAATAAACTGGGTATTTGTGTAGTTCATGTGTAATCCTACTTTTGCAGCCTCATCTTGTAGGTCTTCCGACATATCAATCAATTCCTGTTTATCTCTTGCAAATAGTGCAATATCGTCGGCAAATCTTAGATTGTGCAAGCGTTCACCATGTATGTTCAATCCTTTGTTTTCCCATTTTATCTTTTTAAAAACATCCTCGAGTACCAAGGTGAATAGTTTTGGAGATATTACGTCCCCTTGCCGAACCCCTCTTTTGGCGTTTATTTTGTTAGATGATTCATGAAGTCTTATCGACATTGTCGGAGTCCTATAGATGTTTTCATAAAGGTTTATATAACGTTGATGCACTCTAGCATTTCTCAATGAATTTATTATTGCCCAGATTTCTATTGTGTCGAAGGCTTTTCGGAAATGGAAAAAAGCCATCCATAGGCTTATGTTATATTCTGCAGCTTTCTCGATCACCTGCCTTACTGTGTGTAGGTGTTCTGTCGTACTATAGTGACTTGGGAACTTTGGTTGGTAAGCTTTGGTTTAACTTTTTGGTTTTCGCTCTAATCTGTTTGTGATTATTCTAGTGAATAATTTATATATCTGTTATTGTAAGCTTATCGGCCGGTAGTTTTCGAGATCAGTCGGGTCACCTTTCTTGTAGATCATAACAACTACGGCATTCGCCCAATTTTTGGGTAAATGTTCTTCTGTTAAGCACTCATTGAATAATTTCACTAGTTCTTGTCTCGTGTTGATATCACTTTCCTTACGCATTTCAGGCAGGATGTTGTCTTCTCCTGCCTCTTTGCCATTTTTCATCTGGAATAGGCCTTTCTCCAGTTCTTCCATATCTATCTCGAGCATTTCTTCTGAGTTGACATTAAGTATTCGAATTTTGTCGTCTTTTGTCATTGTGTTTGTTATTTTGGATTCGTACAGATCTCTATAGAAAGATTCCACAACTTTTAATATCTGTTGTCTATCTTCTACTCTGTTGTTTTTTCATGTTTTATTTTTGTTATCTCTTTCTTAGGTGTGTTATGTCTTTGAAATATATTTAGTCCTTTGTTCTGTTCTAATAGGAACTTGCTTCGTTTGATGTTTCAGTATATCCTGTTTCGCCATTTTTCTTGCTGTTTTGTTGGTTTCTGTGTATTCAATAGTGTCTCTTTTACCCTCGGTTATCAGTTTTCTCCTTTTCTCTAGGAGGTGTTTTGTTTCTATCGACAGTTTGTCCGGCGTTCTTTCTGGGGGGCCTATTATCTGTTCTGCTGTTTCTCTTATAATTTTTGTTATTCTCCCATTTCTATCATCTAATGACTCTTCTGTTTTTCCTGGATTATTGGAAAAATTTTAGGATGGGATTCATATAGTATCTATATATAGTATCTATCTCTCAATAGGTAATGGCTGAACTTTTTGATAATTACTATTATTGATTTGTTTTTAAGGAAGCAAATATAGATAAAACCTCATTTTCTGAGAATTTTTACAAATATATTGTATTGGGATTAACTTTAGGTGTTGATCCGAAATATCCGTAGGATTAATATTATCAGTCTAGTCTCTACAGTTTTGTTTGTCCTTCATTTTGTGTCTAATCTCCTGTCTCTTCATTTTTATCTGTCCATTCTTTTATGTCCAATCTTGTATGTACAGTCTTGTCTGTTCATTATTGTATGTTCAGTCGTGTTTGTCCAGTCTTGTCTGTCCAGTTTTGTCTATCCACTCTTGTCTATCCATTTCATAATTCTAATTCATAATTTAGTTGAGAAGTTGGGAACGGAAATAACTTCTTTTAATATATAATAACTTCTTGTAATACAGAATACCTTCTTGTAATATATAATAGAACATTGGGTACACACCGTATGAATTTGTAAACTCTTCAGTTGTCCTAACCATCTACACTTACACATAGATTTAATTTATTTTAATGTTGGTATGGACCTATCTAGTTTGATATGATTTGAATGTATATATAAACAAACCTAATCCACATTTACTATTTTTCGTTAAACTAAATTTTGCTTTTTTAAATATGATCTTCTAGTAATCTAATTGGCTAAGTGTCAAATTTTTGTTTTCATTTGAACTTGAAAAGCTCTTGAAAAGAGGTTATAGAAGACCCCAGCAAAGCCTTCGACACTATTAATCACAAAGTGCTCTATAGTATTTTACATTATATAAGCTTATCTTCTAGGGCGGTAAAATTTTTGCAGATTATCTCAGTAATAGAGGGCAGCTAGTAAAGATAAGCAATTGTTACTCCCAGTCTCTTAAACTTTCGAGTGGTGTGCCCTAACGCTTTGTGCTCTCTCTACTACTTCTTAACACATATATGGTAAACTTAGGGAAAGTATGGTAAGAAACACCAGTACGCTGATGACACGCAAGTCTTCTATACCTTCAAGCCACAAGAAGTCACGTTAGCCTCATTTAGAACAGAGCTGTGCAACTGTAAGTGCCCCAAGGGCCGCTCTAAAAAAAGCGGGCTGGAGGGCCGCATTACAAAATACTTCGAATGCAACTTTATAAGTGAGTTTTAATAGATATGGTATACAAAGAAAGAACGCGTTTGCATTATTATTTCAATTTATTAAAAAATATAGAATAATTACAAAAAAACTAATACTACTAAAACAACTAAACTAATAAAACTAATGCATAAACATTAACTTTAATATTTGTTGTTGATAAACGAAGCAACTGAGTAAGTGACTTATCAGAGAGGGAACATCTATATTTTGACTTTATATATTCATGTTGGAAAAGCTGTTTCCGCAAAGATACGTGCTGCCCAGCATTGAGCCCTAAGTTTTGCAAGTTGGGGTATCGTTCTTCTGGCAGCAACTTAAAAAAGTCCAATCCAGTTTCAGTTCTTCCTTGGAAAAAAGAATCTGATTTTAAATCACACAGTTTCAGTTGAAGGTCTGCTCTACTTTCTCAACTGAACTATTCACTTCATTCTCAACTGAAATTAGGGTAAGTCAGGGAGAGATCGACCACCGGGTGAGACCGACCAGTCGAGATAACTCAAGAACAAAACTAGAGAGGGTGCGTGACATATTTGATAAAATTGTTGCAACTTGTTGCAACCAACTTGATATATCAGGCCGCAGCAGTGTGAATTTATAAATTAAATTTTAAATTATTTGTGAACTTGAAAGTTTTTTGACATATTTACTGTGTTGGTGATATTTTGAAAACGTTTAAGATTATTTAAACTATTTCGATACTGGATGATAAAATATGCCTAAAACTATAACATAATCCCAAAAATGTAGTCGTTACTTGTATTTCCTCCAGTTAAGAAGGTGGTCGATCTCTCCCGTGTCTTTGGTATAGTTCGACCACATTAATCCGGGAGAGAGATTTGAAGGAAATTAGAGATTTAATGAAGCCTAATTAGTTAAATAAAAAGTTAAATTCAGAGTGAGCCGGTTACAAACAAATTAGTCGTTGGCTTCATAATGAATGATCAAAATTCCAGAATTTCTGCTATTGCTGCGGAAATAAAAAAATTGTAAAAGCTAAATTTGTTTATACTTTTATATTTTTATTTTATTATTATCATTCTGTTTTAAGTTCTAAGATATATGTTGTGTTATTTTTTTCTAGTCGGCCTCACCCGTAGTTGGTGGGTCGGTCTTACCCGGAGATACGGGTGAGATCGACTAGTTGTAATGTTTGTACTTTTCATTCAAATAAAAAAAAAATGTTTTTATGATATAATAAATTATTATTTATATATTATCTAAACCCTTTAGGCAATTTAAACTTTAACGGTAAAAAAAAAGTCTCAGAAAACAAAAAAGTTATAATACTTTTTCCAAAAAGTGGTCGAACTCTCGCGGACTTACCCTAAAGGGGCTGAGAAAAACTGAAATTTCTCTTTAGATTTTTTCAAAGTCTCTCATTCGCTTTTCAAATTCTTCTGCAATTATGTCAATTTATTTTCTGTGAAATAAATTTGAAACTTCCTCAAAATTCTTCATTTCATCAAAATGCTCCTTACATCTTGAAAAAAAAATTAAAAATCATGTTTTTCTAGTGAAGACTTGAAAAGCTAAATTTTATTTTTAAATCCATTTATGTGTTCAAATAAGTTGGCAATATTCTGCTGTTTTCCTTATAGCTTCAAATTCAATTCGTTAAGGTGAGATGTGATGTATGTTAAAAATTCAAGGTCTGCTAAAATTGTGCATCTATCATTTGATTTTCCAGTTCCGTAGTGTTGGACTTGTTCATCTTTAAGGAAAGTAGAAATCTCCTTGCGTCGCACACTGGGACGGATTACGAATTTACGGCGACAAAAATAAAATCCAGTTCGTTTCAATTTTTTGACTCACTTATTACCTTATGATGACATTCTGATGATTCTAATATAAAATTAGTCTATATTAGATGTACACGATTAATTAAAAATGCAAATTTAAGTGGAAAAATATATATTTTTTTTGAATTGAAAATAGGAGTTTATCACTACGATATCTTCAAATCTGTCAGTAGCTGGAATTACATCTACTGACCGATTTGAAGATATCGTAGTGATAAACTCGTATTTTCAATTCTATTATGAATTTGGTTCGGACCATAACATCTGATTTGAAACTTTATATTTTTTTTATATCACAAAAGTGCAACATTTTTTTACAAATTCACAGCCGATCTTCGTCAAAATCAATGAGCATCACTATTTACACCTTCATCATCACTGACGATATCGTCAGTAAATTCTCGTGAATATTCTTCATTGAGATAGTTGGGCATTCGAAGCATTCGTAAAACTACCTCATTCCATTTTTCTTTTATCTTTATGGGTTTTTTCCTATAACTGGTGATTAGAGGATCTGATGATATAAGTAACCAGTTCAAAGTATCCGTATTCGATTTAATTCTTGAGGAAGGGAGTGGTATTGTCCAAGCTGTTTATAAGTCTTATGACTAGCCTCTATAACATCTTCTGAGAGGAGGCCTACAGGCATTGGAAGTGACTTTATTATGTCAGCCCCATGCATCAATAATTTATGGACACTCGCACTCATTCTATACTATCAATTAAAACACAACATTTTAAAAGTCTTAAAACAATACATTTTAAATTGATTCTCTTTGACGTAATGTCCACACGATATCACTGTTAGAATATTGGACATTCTTTCAATCAAATCTCTATCTAAACCTGTGATTCGGGAACTCACTTCAGAATTTTTTTTTTAAAATCGTGCCGTGTTCCCGTCATTACTATTACCACCACCTTGTTTTGGTAAATAGACAACAAGACCCATTTCCTTATAAAAATCCTGAGCAATTTTACTCCTTCTCTGTTTCACTTTTTCTTGTGCTTCCCGTCCTCTTGCTTGCCATTGTTTTAATTCTAATTTATATGCTATATGCAGAAATTATTCGAAGCTTCGTAGGTACGCATGCAAAACAGAAAGGCCAAATTTATATGACCTTTCATCGCAGTCTCTTTCTTTCAACTTTCCTATATTGTTCATGATTATGGGCGTTGCGTTGCACACATTACATGTGTGCTTTTTGTTTCAGTTAAGATGTTAACTGTTTTGCCATCTAACTATCTACAAATGCTATCGATAGCTACAGCTATCGTACAAATGGGCACATATTTGAACTGCATTGCTCTGTCTCTAAGGATGATATTCGTTGGCAATTTTTTTATTTCCTGTTTAACTTCGTCGTATTCGTCTTTAATATTTTTGTCATTTTTTTTTAATCTAAAAGAAATTGGACGGCAGTATCTGGTGGAAGAAGGAGCATAATTTTTCCAAAATATTTTTGTACTATTTTCAAGTTTTTCGGATAATTCCAGAGGCACAATTGTACATAAAATTATATTTGGGTCCACATATATATATATATATATATATATATATATATATATATATATATATATATGTATATATATATATATATATATAATAACATCCGTCTGAACTTGTGCAAGTCTTCGCACGATATGATCGAAAAGATCCTGTAACAGCACCACGGCTTCGTTTTCAGATACACTTCCATCACCACTTGATATGAGGGATATATATCAGCTCCTCTAGTTTTAGCACCTAGCCGCATCGTCAAATAATCGTCTTTTGTCAGATGAAGGTCAATTATTAGACCTAAAACTTCATCAGCACTGTATGGCTTTACCTGCTTAGAAGGCGATGAATAGTGGGCCTTTTTCATCCTTCTCAACCTTTTAGGAGTTGTAGTTATTGCAAGTCCCAGCACCTCCGCCGCACTTCTTTTGTCCGATTTCGCCAGAATTGTTTTTGTAGCCGAACATAGGTTTTCACAACTTAGACGTGCAACAAGAGGTTTCATTTTTCTCTGTTTGCTGCGATCAGAACTGTCTTTTCAAAAATTTTCAAAAAAATTTCTTGGCCTGCCTCGACTCCTATTAGAAACAGTGGATTGTAGATTGTGTTGAACTACCTTTGTAGGTGGATATATCCCTGGGATAATCAACTCAGAACTGAGCCAATTTGCATGGTTCTTGTTGAAACGTTCGTATATATTTCACGACATTACATTCACGCCATTTAGACAAGATTTTCGTCACAAACACTTTCATTGTATCTTTTATTTGTTTTAATACAATGTCATTTGGGTCGTTGACACAAAACTTATCCAACACGTATTGTACTAATCGTCCATTACACTTTAACGAAGGAAACTTATAAAAACTTTCATCTCTTAATACAAAAAATAGTTCATTTCTATTCAACGTTCTCTCTTGCAAATAGTGGTTATCACGACTACCTGGAAAAAAAGGTGTAATTCTCAGTAAGGTGGAATGATGTGGACGGGCTTTTTGCTTTTCTAGAATTGCCAATGTTTGTTTTGTTTTACAAAATACTTAATTTAACGGAACTATGCGGAACTTTATTTAAAAATCAATTTATTACAGTTTATTACAAAATAATTTTAATTTACGATAGTCGTTACAAACAAAACTTTTTTTTAACCGTGTTGATTAAAACTTTCTACAAATTTGATATTATTACATGTAAATACATACTTGAAGCTATATTCTCCATATTTAAAAAGTTAATTAACCATTTTTTAACACAAACACAAAACAGAAGTAGTTACTTTGTTAAAAATCCAGCGCAACTAATTCCTTTTTGGTACCTACAGGGACAAGAGCGATGTTTAATTGCTTTATCCAGGAGGATGCTTTCATCCAGGCACAGTGAAAAATATTTACATTTTTCAACCGTGTCATGCAGTTTTTTAAATACATATTGATTAATATTGTCCACCTGCCTGACAATTTTTGTTTCATTGAATTGTTTTGGCATTTTGATTGCACAATTTTTAATAAGCACTCCACTAAAATCACTAAAAGGTTTCTTCGTTTTGACAATTTCCAGCGCTACTTTGTAAGAAGCGGCAATACTAACCTTGTTATCAGTCAGATTTGCCTGTTGTTTTAGTTTTTTCTTGTAATCCGTAATGATAGCCTTTCTTGACTCCTCTGTATATTGCTGAAACGTTTTCTCGTGTAACGTAGTGTAATGTCGTTTTATATTATATTCTTTGGGAACCGATAGTACTTACATACAGACAATGCACTGAAGTTTATTATTGTTTATGATTGAATAGTCTGATTCCCAACGGTCATTATAAACTCGATGTTCGTTCGTTATTTTTCATTTCTGCGAAGATATTTTGCGGGCCGTAATAAGTTAATAGACGGGCCTTGTGTTGGACAGCTCTGATCTAGAATAAATGCTGACCTAAAAACAATCTCGCAATTCTCGGTGGGACATTCGTTAAAATTTAACGCGGGAAAGACACAATTAATATTATTTGCTCAAAAAAATAATAACTTAACGAAAAACTCAACATATCTCTGGTCGGAGTAAAACTGAACATACAGCCAGTGGTCCGGAACTTGGGGTTATCAATCGAAAAACTAAACTTCCGCACATTTATCGCTCGAACAACTCACATCAATGGCTAGACTGAAGCTTGTTACCTGCATAGAAAAACCGATTTGGGAGTGATGTTCACAATATAAATATTAGCAACCGAGGCACACTCACTATACCTAAGTACAGGATAGCCATATTCTAATGCTGATACTCGTTCAAAGCCGCAAAATCGTTAAACAACCTTACTGCAGTTTCAACATTAGGAAAACTCCAATCGTCCAAATGATAAGTTTCAGAAGTAAATAACCTCCGTCTCGTATACCTGGCCGTATTTACCAACATTTCTTATGCGCTTATACGTTTTACGCTAAAATACCGGTCTATGGATATGGGTGTATTGATGTATTGTTAATAAATGCCCTTTACGATCAAATTTTCTTTACTTTTCTTTCGTTATTCCACTGAAACCCCTGATGTTATAATATCTTATAACGCGCTATATATATATATGTATATATATATATATATATATATATATATATATATATATATATATATATATATATACATCATATATCGTATCGGTCGTATATATGTCTGGGGTCTCTGGGATTGCATTTTGAGGGTGGATATAATCGGTCGCCATGCTGGGGGAGTCGCAAGGAATCATCTATCGTGTTCATGCAGTTGTCTCGATTTTCTATCTCTATGGCTTCTCTGTATACCCGTGACATTTTGCCGTGAGGCTAATCTGTGCAAGCGTCTTTGTGTTTCTGAAGTCCATCCAGTGGCCGTTGTTGGTGTGTTCACATGTTCCGCATGGTATTTCGTAAATTCCATGGGATGGATTCTAACGGGATGGTGCCTTTTACGTAGCATGGAGGATATTTTTTTGTTTGATCTGAAAATGCTGTCGATGTTTGTCTTTTTAGGATTCTGGCGATTTTGTTAGTTGATCCATGAACATATGAAAGGTATACTGTGCTGACAGGTTTCTGGGTTTCTTCAGTTCTTTGGTTACGGTTCTCTATACGACCGAAAGCTCTAGATGTTAGGCTGTTTGGATATCCGTTTGAAGAAAAAGCTTCTCGTATGTTCTTCAATTCCTTTGGTTATGTTAAGTTAGTCTGGTCGGCTAGTCTTTTGGATCGGGTGGCGAGAGTGTTTACTACAGATGCTAGTTGTTTGGTTTCCGGTACACTGTATGACTCAATGTGCCATCTGGTTTCTTTTGTAACAAAACATCAAAGAAAGGGAGTCATTGATGCTTTTCTACCTCCATTGTGAATTTGATTTGATCGTGTTGGGAGTTGAGGTACGTAAGGAATTTGACCAGTTCTGGTCTGCCGTGAGGCCATATTATAAATGTGTCATCCACATATATTGGGTGGGTTTCAGTGTAGCTGATGAAATTGCTTTTTCTGCAAAATCTGTAAGAAATATGTTGGTTATTACTGGGGATAGAGGTGAAACCATTTGTGCTCCTAGGACTTGTTTGTATATTTGACCAACGTACCTAAAGTATGTACTCTTTAGACAATGTTCCTCCAGATCTGATATATACTTTTCTGGCTTTTATGGTTTTAATTTCGATCTTATGATGTTTAAGGCCTCAGGGATGGGTACTTTTGTGAATAAAGATATAATGTCATAGCTCACAAGGAGATGGCCAGGCTGGAATTGGTGATTTATCAGCATGTCTATAAAGTGTTCAGCATTGCCGACATATGAATCACTATCTTCGGCGTATGGTTGTAAACACTTTGCTAAATGTTTCGCAAGAAGTTGGACCGGTGAACGAACAGAGCTTGCTATTGGTCTGAGTGGAGTTCCATCTTTTTGGATTTTCCGTAAACCATATATCTTGGGACACCGTGATGATTCTTCCTTGGTATAAGATATTTCATTGTTTCTTTGTCAATGGTGGAGCTTAGGATCTGTTGTCTGGTTGTTTTCTCAAGATAAGTTGTGGGGTCAGTTGTCCTGGGTAGATAAGCTGGATCATCTAAGATTGTGGTCATTTTTTGTTTATAGTCGGCACTGTTCATGACTACAGAGCAATTTCCTTTAACAGCTGGTAGTACCACAATGGTGTTTTTTCATGAGGTTTTGAGGGTTTTGAAATCCTCGTATAAGATGTTTCTTTTTGGCGGTTTGGCAGATCTTAAGATGTACAATATTTCCTGTCTTATTATATATTGTCTCGGATAATGTGGCAGGGAGTTGTGAAATAGCGGTCTCGACACCGGTGATGTGTTTTTTGGGGAGGCGAAAAGCTTTTGGCCAGTACGGTTTTGGTAGGTTCGTCTAGAGGCTGGTCGGAAAGATTGTAAACCACTTTGTCGATGTTGAGTGGTTTTGGTGCAGATTTTTGTCTTCGTCTAAGGTTGTATTTTTCTTTCTGTCTATTGGTGATTAATAATCTATTCTGTTCGGCTCTGTTGTTAGATATTTAGTCTATCTGTTGCCAGAGGATGGGGTGTAGCGTAGTGGTTAGAGCTAAGTGGGTTGTCAGAATATTTTGACTGACGCTGTCCAGTTTCTGTCGTTTGGAATGGATTTCGTCCCGAAGCGACGCTTGGTTTAGTGTAGTTTTTTTTTATACGGCCGTAGTAGCTTGTACGTCTCAGTAGCTGTTGCTAAAAGACCTGCCTGCATGTGGCACACCGCTACTCAGTCGACCGCAGCCTGCGACGACAGATACGTGCACGAAGTCAAATATAAATGGGTAAATTTGACCCTGCCACAACCGCGACGTAGCACTTTTGTGTAATATTTCAGCAACATTTTTTTATAGAAGAGTAATTGTGTTTTCAAGTATTTTTGGACGCAATGTACAAACGGGAGCGTCAGAATGAGCTCATACGCCGTGCTTTGTTTGACAGTGAAGACGACTTTATGTCCGGCGGTAGTGAATGTGAAAATCATTTGAGTGCACGCAGTTAAGATAGTGATACTGAGCAGAATGTAAGCAGTGATTATGATATCGGGAATGACGCACCGCTATCTAACTTGCCAACTCAGAATCAACTCCTGCCAGAGGAAGGAGAATCGGATAGCCATATCACGAATTCGTTTGAAAATGGCAAAGATGGGACTAAATGGTCCTCCTCTACAACAAATAGAAGAATTCTCCTCTACAACAAGTTCTCACCCGGTCTAAAAACATCATCCTACAAACACCTGGAGTGAGCCCAGTAGCAAGGTCCGCACAGTCAGAACTTTGCTGGAGTTTGTTTTCTCCCGAAAATATGCTTTCTATTATCCTGACTCATACAAACTTGCATATTCAAGAAAGTATAAAGTAAAAATTTCAAATTGCTGATTGTGAACCTATTCCTCACTTCAAGAAAGAAATAGACATGCCTGAATTCAGGGCTTTTATTGGTTTGTTGTACATCGCCGGATTTTACGTCTCTGGAAGGCAAAATACTGTTGATCTTTGGGCTTCCGACGTCACAGGAATCGAAATATTTCGGTTGACAATGTCACGGCAGCCATTTCATTACATTCAAAGCTGTCTCCGCTTTGATAACAACTTAGCACCAATACGACATGTATTTGAAATGTTTGTTGAACACTGTAAACAATCATATATTCTAGGAGAATACGTAACCATTGGCGAAATGTTGCTCGCATTCAGATATCGATGGAAATTTCGATAATATTTTCCGTCAAAGTCTACGAAATATGGTATAAAAATATTAGCCATGGTTGACGCAAAAAACTTTTACGTTTTCAACCTAGAGATTTAGACTGCAAAGCAGGCAGTAGAACCATTTTCAGTAAGTAACAAACCTTTTGATGTCGTGAATCGTCTAGTACTGCCTATTTCGAGAAGTGGCCGCAACCTGACTTTTAAAAATTGGTTCACCAGTTTTGAACTTGTGACTCATCTGCTCAATGAGCACAAGCTGACTTCTGTGGGTATCGTACGCAAAAACAAGAGATAAATCCCAGAATAATTTATCAATACTCGCCGTCGCGATGCAGATATCTATTCATCGAAGTTTGGCTTTCAAAAAGATGTAACACTAGTATCTCATATTCCAAAGAAAAACAAGGTTGTTATACTCACGATGAGTCTCCACCACAATGCTTAAATTGATGAATCGACTGAAGAGAAAAAAATAACACTTTTTACACGTTTTTTACAATAAAGGTGGAGTAAACGTTGCCGCTGAGTTATGCGATATACTGCAACTCAAGAAAACGGCCTCTGACTGTATTCTATGTAATGCTAAATATAACTGGAATCAACGCATATATTGTACACAGGTCTAATACACAGACGATCCAGAAACGTCGCAATTTTATCAAAACATTGGGCCGTACGCATATTACCGAACACTTGAATGTCCGAAAAGAAATACCCCAATTGTGGAGACAGCTGCGTAAGAGAATCATAGAATTCATTGCAGAATCTGGACAAGAACCGCCTGTCAAAGTTCCAGGTGTACGAAAAAGATGCTAAATGTGTCCTTATGTCTAATTGTATCCTTATGACATCGGAAGACTGGCAACGTTTGCGAAGAGTGAAATAAGTATATTTGTCCACACACTGTAGAACACACTGTTTCTGCCAATGTTGTACTATTATATTTAAATATATATATATATATATATATATATATATATATATATATATATATATATATATATATATATATATGTATGTATATGTATATATATATATATATATATATATATATATATATATATATATATATATATACCAAATTTAATTCTTATGAGAAGTTTTACTTATTTTTTGTTTTTTTTTTTTTCTTGTTTGGAGCTTTTCTTGTAAGGGCTTTGCTGAAGTTGATTGTTTTTAGACCTTAGCTAAAATTTAAAAAAATCATTTTGTATTATCACTTGTTTCTTTTTAATCAAATTCCTTATAATAATATTCAACTAATCTAATCATATTCAATGGTTTATATAAAAATATAAATTTAGCTTATAAATGCAATAGAAAAATAAAATGCAATAGAAATACAGGGTAAAATATACTCTCAACAACCTCCACGTAAGTATTTTCACCACAGCCTCGCCGGGTTGAAGACGGGTGTTATGTCTGTATCTCTACAGCGCTGCAACCACACTTAATATGCTTAATATTTCCCGTAATATAAAATTAGTAATATTCTGTCAATATCAATCTTCTATTAATCGCTTCGAACAATATTTGCCTAATTATGTTATGCACTAACCTCAAGTATCAGTATTAATTAACTTTATATGCATTATGATATAATATTATGTAATAGTAATCTGTAGTAGTATCCTTAGCAGGGCTTTCGGAAGATTGAATGTTAAATTCATATGTCAAGCAAGTCCTTTTCTTCTAGTTGTAAGTCATAAGCTAAGATTGGACTCTTTTTTTTAACTAGATCAATAAATGTTATATAAAAAAGAAAGATTTTTTTAGATATCAAGTATATCAGATGAATATTTTCTTTGCTATTTTGGTAGCGATGAATTTTTTGTTGTATTCTTTGAACAAAGTTGAATCATTTGTACATTTGATATCAGTCACGTAAATAATTAATTTCTAAGTAAAAATTATTTTAGCTGAATAGTAATTTTTTCGCTCTTGATTTAAATAGCTGTCGTTTTATTTAAATTAGGAGCTTAGAAACTAATAGTTAGCGAGAATAATTTTTACTTAGAAATTAATAATTGACGTGACTGATATCAGATAGATAAATGATTCAATTGTGTACAAGGAATGCAATACAAATTTCATTCATCTAATTCACTTGTTCTAATGTCTGTCTAATTTAGTTTGTCTGGTCTAATCTTATCTTTCTAGTCAGTCTAATCTTATCAGTCTAGTTTGTTATGACTAGTCTTGTCTATCTAGTCTTATCAGCACATTATGAATACGTGTTTGCCCTTTTTAAGGGGGGAAACCTCATTAGGAGGCTGTTTGACACTGATTTTTTAGGATTATTTTTTGCGTAGGAAAAATTAATTAGAATGTAATCAAATTAGACATCATTGCATTCATATTTCGAACAGTTTTTGTGAATTTTTTTGAATAATTTCAGCCAAAAATAACAAAGTTACGGTATGACGTCTGCTGAAGGTTGTAAGTAAATTTTTCCAATTGCTTGCAGTGTAGCCATTCCGATTTTCATCTGAAATCAAAAAGGTTTTGGTTTTACATTCATAACTTATTTTCTAAGAATATGAAGCTCAATGCAGGTGAAAATAATGAAAATTAAAAATTTTGCAGGTGTTTGAACAATTTTTCTTTGATTTTCACGATTTTTTTCTCTAATTTTGCGAAGAAAAATACCCTTAAAAACTTGATATCATCTCACAAGTTGGTTCATATAATTCGTAATTTTATGAAGAATCATACCATCAATTTTCATAATGATCGGTTCTATACTTTTTGAGTTAGACCGCTCGCAAATGTAGAAAAAGTCATTTCGAGATAAACGCGTTTAAAAAATAAATTCTCGGATACTGGAAATTCAAGGAGGATAACACTAATGTAAAAAGCTTACCGATTAATCTGCGATTCCAGCACCATATAATAATCCCTCTTCTTCCTCATAGACTTCGTTTTGTGCTTGCAGCAGATCTTTCCGAGCTTTCCGACCTTGAACTACGTCGATTCTGCCGGCTCATGCGCTGGTTATTCATTTGTTCGGCATATTTGAAACTTTGCGTGCCTACTACAATTCCTGCCACGTTCATGACCATCAGAAGGGATGAATTTCCTTCATTGAATAAGCCAGCTGCTAAATATGATGCCAATTCAACGAATTGGAGTATTCAAGTCCGGAGTTCAAATGTTTAGAAGCTAATCGCCAAATAGTGGAATTAAAACTTTCATTCGCATTTTGTGTGTGGCCACCTAAACATTTCTGCAGTAATTCATCCCTTGATAAATCTTCATATATTAGAAGAATTTCCTTCTGTAGGTCGGGGTGCAATGGAGTAGGGTGCGGTTCATGTTCCATTCCAAGGGCTCCCTCTAGGCAATACTTGCTTTTTACATATCTTCCACACAAACTATATGTTCGAAATCGCTAGCCCATACACCGTTACTCTTACACTTCTACACCGTTATTTGAAAACAAAGATACAAAGGCGGGGTTCCATTTCAACGGTACGTTAGTATACAAAGCGACTGTGAGGTTGTACCGATCAAGACTATCTGAGGTAGGTTTTTTTCGGCTTGAGCCCGTACCCTGTACCCAATGGGCACTCGGTTCTATGCTCATAAAATCTGAATGATTGCGAATTTCGATTTGAAATTTTGACAGCGTATTCTTGGATAGTTAAGCTAACGGATTTTTTTAACTCTTAATGTGGTTTCCCCCCCCCCCCCCCCCCCCTTAAAACTAATTAGGGGAGAGTTACCTGAAGCGTACTAGTCTACTAAATCGTACCTTCTCTATTTTGAATCATCCAAAGGTTTTACTTGATATCTAACGCTTACTAGGTAAACTAAACCCTGCTCGGGCATTATGGACACAAAATTTAATGGCTACGCCTGCGTTTTCATGTGCAAAGAAGACTCAAAATCAAGTAAGCGCGATGTAAATCTTGAGTCTGTTTCAATAGATGATATCAAATGCGCAAGAACCTGTTATTATAAGTTACTGACGTAATTTTATCACTAAACTGATTTGGATTCATATTCATATTTGATTTACAAAATCTCGCTACTTTTGTACAGGTTGTGTAGATTTTATTAAAAAAAGGCAGCAGTTTCATAAAACGTACCGCAGTCAAGTTTCTCTAATCCTGCCAGTACGATTTAAGAAACTAAGATGTAAATTTTAATAACTTTAGAATTATGTTTCATGTTTCGTTGTTTTCATAGCATGGAAAATAGAAAATTTAATGAGCGGAATGCAGAAGACATGCAGAACGCCATGGAGGTATACGATAATGGAAAATATGGCTTTAATGAATGTTGCCGACGTTTAAAAGGCATCTTGATGGAAAAGTTAAAAGAACCGTGTAACCACCAAAAAGAAATGGACTACTTCAAGTATTACCTCTAGCTGTTGAAGATGAACTGCTTGAACATATTTTATATCTTGAATCATCATTTTTTTGGCCTTTCTATAACTGACATAAGAAGACTCGCATTCCAAGTATCAGTTAAAAATAACATTAACCATAAGTTTAACTTAAATTCCAAATTGGTTGGAAAGAAATGATTTTATAATTTCATGAAGTGACATCCAAATCTCTCGGCTAGGCAACATGAAAACACCTCAATGGCACGTGCCACGTGTTTTAATATAGAAGCTGTTGATAATTTTTTCAAGTTATTGCCACAATTGATAGAACACCAGATATATTCTCAAAAGATATTTAATGTTGATGAAAGTGGTTTTTCCATAGTGCAAAGAAAAAGGTGGAAAAATAGTGGGCCATAAAGGAAAGAAACGAATTGGAAGGGTAGTTAGTGGTAAAAGGGGTACCAACACAACTTTTGTTTGCTGCGCCAGTGCCGCCGGAATGTTTGTTCCGCCTATGTTTATTTTCAAACGAAAGCACCAGAAGGTAGCTTGATTGAAGTTGCAGAACATGGTTTTATAACCAGTGACTTATTTTTGAAATGGTAGCAGCACTTTGTTAAACCAGACCATAACAGCAAAGTTATATTATTTCTTGCCGGCCACACGGTTCATAGAATCAAAAAAAATATTAGAGGCATTAATTTTGGCACGCGCAAATGGAGTAATACTTCTACAGTTACCAGGGCACACCGCACACAGACTGCAACATCTGGATGTTGGTGTTTTTGGGCATGGGTCCAAACATTCTATGATCAATGTCCTGACCTCTGGATGACGAATCATGCAGGTCAATGCATTACTCAATATGAAATATGTGAGTTAATTACTACTGCTTATCATAGAGCAGCTACTATTGTAAATGTAGTGAATAAAAGTATTGGTTGTTGGCCGATGAATCTCTTCGTATTTAGTGATGACGATTTTGCTCCTAGTAAGGTAACTAAGCTATGAAATTGAACCAGTTGAAGAGATTTCAAACAGTAATACAATTTTTTCCGAGAATGAGTGCAACGGTTCTGAAGTTAAACTTTCTGAGGTTGCAATTGGATCCAACATTGAGGGCACAGATGAAGCAAAGGAAAATTTGAAACCTATTTCTTCCTTAAATGTTGCTATTATTGAAATATCACCAATTCTAAAAATTGCTGGTAAGAAACGAAAAGCAGCTTAACCAGCAACTGTGCTCACTAGTAGCCCACATAAACAATTTGTTCAGGCACTAAAGGAAAAGCAGGTAGCAAAGATTGGTGCCAAAAATAAGAAATTGCAAAATGTAAAGAATATCTGCAAAAGAGAGTTCTTCTGAGTGGTTCACTCTTGACAGAGTGGTCGTGGTCATGGGGAGTCGTCTGTTTTTTTCACTTCTTCCTTCGCCAATCTTCTCCATAGATTCCTGTTGCTCGCATAGCGCGCGCATTCTAACACAGGAGTCTCAGTGACAGATTTGATGGTGTCTGTCCATCGAGTTGGTGATCGGCCACGAGGTCTCCTACCATCCACTCTGCTCTGAATCACCAGCCGCTTGTATTTTATCATTGCCGCTTTATCATTGAGTCACTTTTGCGGGTAACGTGTCTAAAGAATCTGAGGATTCGTAACTGAACAAGCGACGAGATATGCTTGACTATTTTTAATTTCTTGAGTACGTTAGTCCGGTGAGCGGTCCAGCTGATTCTCAGCATGCGCCTCCAATACCACATTTCTAGAGCGTCGACCTTGCGTCGGTCCATCATCCGCAAGGTCAATGTTTCCGCTCCATACAAAATTATCGAAAAAAACCAGACTGTTCATAAGGCGTATTTTGGTATTTTTCGTGATTCGGCGGTCTCTCCATATCTTGTCAAGCCTTTGCGCAGCGGACCGTGTCATGACGCAACGTCGTTTAATCTCGAGGTCACATCACCCGCTATTGGTGATAGTGCAGCTCAAGTAAATGTAGCTCGACAACCTCACAGTTGGCAATGGGTGAAGTATCTGGATTGCTTTCATTGGCTCTATCAACAATCATCATCTTTGTTTTTTCGCGGTTCAAGGTCCGCGACCACCAAAACTCTAGGCTAGTGGTTTCGAGTATCCGCAACATGTTACTGATACCTGCCTTGGATGAAGCCAGAAGCGTTGTACCACCTCAAATAGTATATCTCTATAGTATACCTCAAATTAGATATGTTCATACCTTCGATCGATACACCTTTATCCCATTTCTCTAGAACAATACGCATATTGTATTCGGTGTAGATGTAAAAAGTAACGGTGATAATATACATCCTTCTCTGACACCGGCTTGTGTTTTAAGGCATTCAGAGTCTACTCCTTCCAAGCGCACACATTCTGTGCAGTCCTTATAGAGCCTCTCGATCAGATGTACTAAATGGCGCGGAACGACCATCTCCAGCAGTATTTCCCATAATTTGGACTAGACAACAGTGTCAAAGGCTTTGCTAAAGTCGATAAAACAGATGTACAGCTTTTTATTAAACTCTCGGGCTTTTTCGATGATTTGTCTCAAGATGAGTATTTTCTCCAGAGTTTTTCGACCTTTCACAAAACCTGCCTGTTCTGGTGCAATTTTGCTGTTCAAGTAAGCTTGAAGTCTGATATTCAATATATGCAGAAGAATTTTGCTGCTATGTGATATCAGGGAAATCAGACGATAGTTATTGCACTTTTTGGTTTATCACTTTTTATGGAGAGGTATAAATAGTAACTTTACCCATTCCTTCGGCCATTCTCCAGACTCCCAAATCTTGGAGCAAGATCTCTCATGGAAGAGAGAGTATAAAAATTGTAATTGTGACTAACCGAGTCCATCAACATCCACCGCTCCAGACATTGCTATATCCTTAAACGAAGAAGTCTGGTTTTGCTTTTTGTGTCAAAAAGCACGTTTGGAAAACATCCTCAGAAATATCCAATGTGTGACGTGCAAAATATGGGTGTATGAATCTTGCGTATTTTCTTTTGTAAAATATATATTATATATTAATATATTTATATCATAAGACCCATTGGCAACTACGCGAACTAAATACAGGCAGGAAATAAATTCACTAAACTTCACATCAATGAATCCAACAGCTAAGAGTTTGAAACTAAAAAACGCATGGACGCAAGAAAGAAGACAGGCCCATAGCGAAAGAATGAGGAAGTTTTGGGAAGATAAAAAGAACAAGATGACCAAGTAATGGTTCTACGTGCTCCTGAGAGGGCTAAACGAATAAATAATTAATAATATAATTATATCATATATTAATATTTAGCGATGTTTCAAATGTTAGGAATAAAACTTTCTAAAAAAAATACTTCAATTTCCTAACAAGTACGATTTAGGCACCTAGTTTCCCAAATCGTACAGATAGCAGAATTCCCAAAAAGAAGTTATATTTTTTTATAAAGAAGACATAGCAGTAAAAATGCAACTAGAAGAAGCAGGAAGGACGAATTAATGAAAATAAACTTTAAAAGATCTTATAAAAACATGTTTTCTTATAAATGTATCACAGAATGTCTTAACCAGTACGATTTGGGAAACTCTCCCCCAATAAAGACTCAATAAAAACTTATTCGACACAAAGAAATTTATTCAAATTTATTTATACCTATATAGTACACAACTACACAAAAAACTAAATAAACTAACATAGAGCGAACTAGTCAAGACAAGATGTTACTAGACAAAACATGACTGGCTACTTTTTTGTGACAGCAAGATATTATGTTGTCATATCTTTCTAATCCTATCTGTCAAGTAATATAAAAGATTTAAGATAAGGGAATGTACGAAAGTTTTTGTTGAAAAATAATAATAGTAAGTTATATTAAAAATAATTTGGATGTATTCTAGAACTAACAGTCGTCTTTACAAACCGAAACGTGTTCACAGATATCGTTGTTTTTTTTTTTAGTTTTAACTAATAAAAGTAGAATCAAGTTTCGATGTCACATACTTATTTTAATAATTTTATTGGTTTATTTGACATTAAAAATATTTATTAACAGCAAAAATTCGGAGCTATTTTTTCAATGCATTTTGTTCTAACCTAACCACCTAACTTTTAACGTGGCTACCTAATCTAGCGTTTTCCACTAAATTTCATTTCTCTAACAAATATTATGTTGTCTATTTTCCCTGTTTGCTGTTTCCGTCTATCTAGTGTAACGATTTTCTGTTTTTTTCTCTCAAAACTTTTTGTGTTGACGTGTTATTGCCCTCTCTGGATGTAAGTCCGACTCGGCAACAACAAAAAATGTACCAAGAAGCATTTTTTTTCAATAACTCAGACGCTGCCAAAATAACTTACACAAACAAAAAAACATGTATTTCATAAAACCTCCGGCTATAATTTTAATAGAAATATGTTTCGTCTCAACGAGACAATTCTCCGAAAATCTTCCATCGCCTCCAAGCCACATTATTCACCCGACGACAAACGACTGACAGCTATCGATTCTCTTTTTATTATTCCTTTTTATTTCGATGAGCTACGTACGAATAGACTAAATCCGCAACGAAGTTAGTAAAATTGCAGTCGCGAATGCCGAGACACAAAGAGAATACGCCACGAGAAAGTAAATTATTCAAGGAGATAGAACCGTCTATATCTTGCGAATTTCTCGGGCCAGACGCGATCTACGAAAGTAATTAATTCATCCTTTCGACAAATATAAAGTTACAAATTGTGTTTTATAACTGGTATTTCATTTTGGAACCGTTACTAATTCGGAAAATTTGTATTTTAATTTATTTCGTCGTATAAATGAATAAACGACCTACAGCTATTAAATGAATTCCATTTAAATGCAAATCATCTCTAACTCTGTAGAACCTAGTATTATCATCTGTCTTATATTGTTAATGGTCAGATAAGATTCTAAAAACTACAAATCATCCGTCTAGTTTTGTCTCTCTATTCGGACGTGTGTCAGCCTCGTCTAGTCTTCTATCTAGGCTTGCCGTCAAATCTTGCTGTCTAGACTTGTCTGTCTAGTCAAATCAAATCAAATAAATTTATTTCATTAAGTTATACAAAAAATATAAACTAAGTTAAATTTGTCAGGAAAAAAAAGTAATAGTACAGATAATAAGTGTACACAAAAATCTTCTACATGCAAGAAAAGAAAAAATAACTGAAAAACACATTAAATAAAAAAATGCAATAGTAATAATAGTATTGAATTAAGTTATACAAAAATATAAATGAAATTAAATTTCATAGGATGAAAAACAATAGTAAATATAAAATTAGTAAAAATATACAAGAAAAACTCATCAATTCAAACAAAATTGAATCGAGGCAAAAAAATACCTCTATGTACATTGATTATTTTTGTCAAAATATTCTCTAAACAATACTTTAGAAATTACTCTAAAGAATACGGTTCCAAGTTAATGATATACTCAGAGATATCTTGTTTAAAAATTCTTACACTCGAGGTACTTCTATATTTTGTCGATACAGAGCTATATATTTTAATATATATTGAAATGTGTATATGGGACTTCTCTCACTCATGGTTAACTTGTGGTGAGGCGTGTTGTAAAGTATGAGTCTTTGTCTAGTGTTTAGTTCATGTGACACTAAATGTTTCTTGTTTTTATACTTAAACCTAAACAATAACAATTCAAAGATATAAATGCCTGTTACCCTTAGTTTTCTAGCATACCTAAATTTGTCTCTGCAAGATTCATTATATTTTAATTTATATAAAATTCTACGTGCCCGTTTCTGCATTTTAAAAACATCATTACAGTCTCTAGCGCTACCTCAAAAAATTATTCCAAATCGAAGGTGGGAATGAAAGTTTGAGAAATACACTGTTCTTAAAACTCCAAGATTCGCGTAACCTTGTAACATTCTTAATGCATGTGTTGCTTTTTTATGCTTCGGCAGAAAACTCACTATATGGAACAACAAATCCAGTATGTTGTCTAGATGAACTCCTAAGAGCTTTACCGATGTTCTTACTTTAGTCTTGTATGTCTAGTCTTGTATGTCTAGTCTTGTCTGTCTAGTCTTGCCTGCCTAGTATTGTCTGTCTAGTCTTGTCTGTCTTGTCTTGTCTGTCTAGGCTTGTCTGTCTAGGCTTGTCTGTCTAGTCTTGTCTGTCTAGTCTTTTCTGTCTAGTCTTGTCTGTCCAGTCTTGTCTGTCTACTCTTGTCGGTCTAATCTTGTCTCTCTAGCCTAGTCTTGTTTGTCTAGTCTGCCTAGTCTGTCTAGTCTGTCTAGTCTGTCTAGTCTGTCTAGTCTGTCTAGTCTGTCTAGTCTGTCTAGTCTGTCTAGTCTGTCTAGTCTGTCTAGTCTGTCTAGTCTGTCTAGTCTGTCTAGTCTGTCTAGTCTGTCTAGTCTGTCTAGTCTGTCTAGTCTGTCTAGTCTGTCTAGTCTGTCTAGTCTGTCTAGTCTGTCTAGTCTGTCTAGTCTGTCTAGTCTGTCTAGTCTGTCTAGTCTGTCTAGTCTGTCTAGTCTGTCTAGTCTGTCTAGTCTGTCTAGTCTGTCTAGTCTGTCTAGTCTGTCTAGTCTGTCTAGTCTGTCTAGTCTGTCTAGTCTGTCTAGTCTGTCTAGTCTGTCTAGTCTGTCTAGTCTGTCTAGTCTGTCTAGTCTGTCTAGTCTGTCTAGTCTGTCTAGTCTGTCTAGTCTGTCTAGTCTGTCTAGTCTGTCTAGTCTGTCTAGTCTGTCTAGTCTGTCTAGTCTGTCTAGTCTGTCTAGTCTGTCTAGTCTGTCTAGTCTGTCTAGTCTGTCTAGTCTGTCTAGTCTGTCTAGTCTGTCTAGTCTGTCTAGTCTGTCTAGTCTGTCTAGTCTGTCTAGTCTGTCTAGTCTGTCTAGTCTGTCTAGTCTGTCTAGTCTGTCTAGTCTGTCTAGTCTGTCTAGTCTGTCTAGTCTGTCTAGTCTGTCTAGTCTGTCTAGTCTGTCTAGTCTGTCTAGTCTGTCTAGTCTGTCTAGTCTGTCTAGTCTGTCTAGTCTGTCTAGTCTGTCTAGTCTGTCTAGTCTGTCTAGTCTGTCTAGTCTGTCTAGTCTGTCTAGTCTGTCTAGTCTGTCTAGTCTGTCTAGTCTGTCTAGTCTGTCTAGTCTGTCTAGTCTGTCTAGTCTGTCTAGTCTGTCTAGTCTGTCTAGTCTGTCTAGTCTGTCTAGTCTGTCTAGTCTGTCTAGTCTGTCTAGTCTGTCTAGTCTGTCTAGTCTGTCTAGTCTGTCTAGTCTGTCTAGTCTGTCTAGTCTGTCTAGTCTGTCTAGTCTGTCTAGTCTGTCTCGTCTGTCTGGTCTGTCTGGTGTGTCTGGTCTGTCTTATCTGTCTAGTCTGTCTAGTCTTGTCTGTCTAGTCTTGTCTGTCTAGTCTTGTTTGTCTAATCTTGTCTGTCTAGTCTTGTCAAAAATTATTATAATTTATTCATTCAAGTAACTCATCTATAAACAATCAGATTATCAATTCGGGACCACTTCTCTTCCCTGAAGCTATAAAATTTCGAAACATGACTCTAGAATTTCCGGAACCCGTGGTGTAATACGAACCGTGCCGAGGGGTGAATGATCCCACGTCAGCGGATCGTTAACGGTGTGCTTCGAATATCTGGCGAGCTTCGGATGTAAGATAGCCTTACCGTGGTAAGCAGGCTCCACCGCGGCGGACGATATAATTCCTGCAAACTCGTGGGACCAAACATGGAAACTCAAATAAACAAAAAACACGAGATACCCATCTCACAAAAAATGGGACATAATGATCAGGTGACGGCAGCTCAACCCGGTTTCCTAATTATTAAGAAAAAGGACGGATCTAATTTTGAAAAAGAAAATCCGTTTTTGGTAAATAAAAGTTTGTATAGTCTAATAGGAGAATGTAACACCATTAGGAAAGTTAGACGGTCTTTTAGTTGAAGCAAGGACCAATAAACAAGCAATGTGTTTGCAAAGAATTACCCACTTCTGCGAAAGCGCAGTAGAAGGTATCCCACATAAAACTTTTAATTATTGTAAAGGGATAATCTTCTGCAGAGATCTGCAAAATACAACTGAAGAGGAAATTCTATAAGACGTTAGAGACAAAGGAGTCTGCGAAGTAAGGAGAATTAAAACGAAGAGAGATGGCGAGCTTAAAAATTCCCGGTTATTAATTGTAACATTTAACACTCCGACTTTGCCCACAAAATTGAAAGTTGCTTTTTATAATCTAGATGTGCGCGAATATTTTCAAAATCCATTAAGATGCTATAAATGCAAGAAATACCTACACAGTGCTGCGAGATGTTTAAATTCTTAATTATGCGTTTGTGGAAAGCCACCCCATGAGGCGAAAACGTGTGATACCCCCAAATGCGTTAACTGTGGAAGTGATCATTTCGCCAATTCCAGAAATTGCGCTAAATATAAAGAAGAAGTAGCGATTCAAAGAACGATAACTAAAGAAAAAATAACTCACTTCGAGGCAAAACGCAAGGTTACTATTGTAACCCCAACCGCCAACGTATCGTACGCTAAGGCAACTAGGCAAAACTCAAAAACTGCAGTCGACGTAACGGAACTGGCCACTGCATTAATCCCGGTCTTCATGTCTTCCGTAAAAGACTTATCAAAAAGGAAATACAAATAACAAAGACCAACCCACTAATGAAAACACAGTTGACAGTGACAGTATAGAATGTCAAATCAAGTAGTGAGATAAATACTAACACTTCTTCGGATGGCGAAGTAAATCTATTGTTTAAAACACCACGCTCCCCTTCCGTCGAAAACCGAATCCAAAAACCCGAACCCAAAAACGCGATAAGAAAGTCATGGGAAAATGGCAGACTACGTTCAAAACATAAAACTTCGATTTCATTTACAAATTACAAATTCTAAAATGATAAAATTTCATAGCTAAAATTCAATAAAGTGTTTACAGATAAACATTGAAATATGTAAAGCCGCTGCAGCTGCCCTCTTGGAAAAAATAATGAGGGATGACATTAAAATAGTTTTCATTCAGGAGCCACATGTCTTCAGAGGAAAAATCTTTGGGTTTCCAGATCATTACAAACTTATATATGATACTAAATTTGATGAATCCACCGTAAAATCGGCCATTGTAATATCGGACCCTTGAATTAATTTAATTTATAATGCCAATTTATCAAATAAGCTGATGACAGTCATCCAAATTTTGTATGGTATAGTATTCTATGCCATATCAATTTATTTACCACCACAAGCTCGACCAGTTGAAAATGATACTTTCGATGATAATTTACAAATTTTAAGAGAAACATTAGAGAATCTTAGAACAAAAGGGGAGATCTTGATTGCTGGGGATTTTAATGCTAAATCATATACTTGAAGACAGGCGAGGGAAAAAATTGGAAATACTTTTTGGTCAGCAAAATCTACTCATTCTGAATATTGGAACTGAACCCACTTTCCCTGGACACAATGGATATGGTCTAATAGACATAACACTAGCAAGTGGCAGATTGAGCGACTTAATTAATGATTGGCTTCCAGATGAATGCAGTTTATCAGATCACAAATTTATTAGCTAGTCAATACGGATGGAAACAGAATTAGCTGAACTCAAACGTGGATTCTGCACTAAAAGAACTGGCAAGAATTTAAACCAAAATTTCAAAATTATATCCACAAAATTTCACCAAAATTAAATGAATGTGTCTCTGCTGAAGAAGTATCTTTTTTTGCAGAGAAGCTTAATAGATCCTTAATCACAGCAGCCCAGGACACCATTCCCCCTAAATAGTTTTTTTAAAGTTCTGTTCCTTGGTGGACTCCATAATTGACTGTCCTCCGCAAAGAAAAGAATCAACTAAGACGCAGTTTTAAAAATAGTGCTGGTGAAATTAGAGAAGAAAGACGCATCTTATATAATCGCAAATTTCCTGAATATAAAAAGCAAATTATAGAGACAAAAAAAACAGAAGTGGAGGGAATTTTGCACATTCTCTTCAAATGGTGATTTGGCCCCTTGGGGGGCTATTTATAATGTTATTAGGGGGCAAAATCTTCTGCGGCATATCTTATTGTTAGTGGTCTAAAAAATGGAGGTGCTACCTTAGATCTAGTAGAGACAAGCCATCTGATACTAAATGACTTTTTGCCTGAAGATAATGAAGAGGTTACACTAAAGCAGAAACAAATAGGAGAAGAGTCAAGCGCAGGCAAAGGAGGACCTTACGATAGGAATTTTACAACAGCAGAGATAAAACGAACAATAAGAAAAATGAACCCTAAGAAAGCACCAGGAATTGATGGTATCACTTCTGATATTGTTCAGGTAGCATTCAACTCTTCTCCTACACTTTTTCGGGAATTATTTAACAAATGTCTGAAGTATGGAGTTTTTCCAGAATGCTGGAAAGAACAACTAATAAAGGTGATTCCAAAACCTAACAAGCCTGGCCTAGTAATTAAAGATTTTAGACCAATTAGTTTGCTACCAGTAACAGGGAAGGTGCTAGATGCACTCTTGATATCTAGGATTGAATATTATTTTTATAGTCAAAATTTATTTAATAGTAATCAATATGGTTTTCGTAAGGGTGTTGGAACGATTGAGTTAGAACCGCTAAAGTTGTTAGTTTCATTAAGGATTCTATTACGAAAAAAGAATACTGCACAGCCATTGCTCTAGATATAAGTGGTGCATTTGATAATGCCTGGTGGCCATTAATAATTCATCAATTAATCAAGAAACATTGTCCAAATAATTTGATTAATCTGGCTAAAAATTATTTCGCAAATCGTAAATCTGTCATTTCGGAGCCTGGAGTCTATATAGAGAAAATCATTAGTAAGGGATTTCTGCAGTGATCAAATTCTGGCCCAGGATTTTGGAAAATTATTTACGATTCAATTTTTGATATTGATCTTCCCGAAAACTGCGACATTGTTGCATACGCTGACGATACAATGCTGCTGATAAGAAGTAAAACTATTTTGGAATTAAAACATAAAGCGAATCGTGCTCTAGAGCTTCCAAAAATGGACAAAAGAATGCAAGTTAAATTTTAATGCTACAAAATCCGAGGCATTATTCTTTGGAAAATCGCCGATACAAAGAAGACCTATTTAGGAGTTTTAATAGATAGATGTCGAAATTTTAAAGAACATATTAAACAAGCGTGCGCAAAAGTTAAACTATTTAGTTCACGAATTGGAATTGCATGTAGAAAAGAATGGGGTCTTGATAAATCGGCAATATGTGAAATTTATAGAGGAGCGGTAGAACCGGCATTACTATACGGCACATCTATTTGGTATAACTCGTGTGGTGTAAAAGAAAGAATCAAATTATTAAGTGTACAGCGTCAAAGCACGATATCTGCAGCAAAAGCATATCGTACGGTATCTACAGAGGCGGCGTGTGTTATTTCTAGTCTTTTACCCGTTGATCTGAGGCTAAAGGAAATAGCATATAAACATTTAAAACATAATCTGGATGAAACACTATTCAAACAAATAATGGCTTCTCCAAAATTAATCGAAAATAAATATTCAAAAGTTTATTCATCCTTCAGAAATTGACCTTGTAAATTATTATGTGATAACATCCAATACTTTCCCTATCCAAATATATACTGACGCTTCAAAATCTGAAAATGGTGTAGGCGCGGAATTTGTGGTTTACATTCAAGATAGGGAGGTTTATTATAAACAAATTCGTTTTGAAAAATACAGCTCAATATTTCAGGCAGAAATTACTGCAATCAAGCAAGCCTTAAATTACATTGAAGTAAATAAACATTTTATTAAGAGTGGTTCTATTCTTTGTGATAGTCGTTCAGCACTTGACGCTCTAAAGTTTTTGTCTGTTCCCACAGAACTTGTATTCAATACTTGGATAAAATTAAAAGAAATTACAAAAGATGTTAAATTAAGTTGGCACTGGGTTAAAGCCCACATTGAGATAGAAGGAAATGAGAAAGCCGATAGCCTAGCTAAACAAGTATCAGGTGCTGATAATTTCAATAATATTCCGATTTCGCATAATAAAATCCCTTTACGAACTTTTAAATTAAAATTAAACAATTATTTTAAAAAAATATGGCAATCTCGCTGGGAAGAGGCGAAAACAGGTAGATGGACAAAAAACTGCATCCCAAACGTTGGAGTCTGGAAAAAAATGGATATACATCTATCACACCATGCTGTCCAACTTATTACTGGACATGGAAATTTACAAGAATATTTACATAGATTCGGAAAACGAGGGTCACCTACTTGCATTTGTGGACAAGAAGACACTGCTGCACATGTGCTATTCAATTGCAAATATTCTGACGAGTGGAGATTCAAAATTAAAAATGCTATGAAGCGATCAGAATGTATTTGGCCGAAAAATGAAGACGAATTATGGAAAAATAGAAAATGGTGGTTGATTTTTGACAATAATGCCAAGCAATTAAAAAAACTAGACCACGACCTAAATTGAAAAATGTAAAGTGAAAAATATTGTAAAAACAGGCCAGCATAGCGTTTAATTTATTTATTCGTTTAGCCCTCTAAGGAGCGCGTAGAACCATTACTTAGCACTGGTCTTGTTCTTTTTATCTTCCCAAAACTTCCTCATCCTTTCGCTCTGTCTTCTTTCTTGCGTCCATGCGTTTTTTAGTTTCAAACTCTTAGCTGTTGGATTCTTTGATGTGAAGTTATGTGAATTTATTTCCTGCCTGTATATAGTTCGCGTAGTTGCCAATGGGTCTATATTGACTACTGAGAGGTCATCTTTGGTGTCTACCAGCCAGCGTACTTTGGACTGTCGGGTTCCATTGATGATGTGGAAGATTTTCTTGGTCAATCGAGAGTCATCCATTCGTACTATATGACCGTAGAATTTCAGACGTCTTTTCCGTGCAAGTGAGGAGAATCGTTCTGTCAGGGAATACAGTTCTTGTGAGCTTTTACGCATCCATATACCATCTTGAACCTTGGGTCCAAATATTTTTCTCAGTATCTGACGTTCTACTTTCTCATTATCATTGATGTAGATGGTTAATGATGAAGTCTCAATTGCATAGAGTGCTTCTGGAAGAATGACTGTATGGTAGTGACGGAGTTTTGCTTTGGTAGAAAATGATTTCTTGTTGTACATATTCCAGGTGATTGCATAGGCTTTGTGTAACTTTTCTGCACGTGTTTTATTAGCCATTCTTTCCTTACCAGTGTTTCCAATTATTTCACCTAGGTCCTTGAAGTGCTTAACTTGTATGATGTTGCCATATTTGGTTGCAAGATGAGCCATATTTGAGCTCTTGGAGTCTATGTATTGCGTTTTCTCGTAAGAGATTGGAAGGCCGGTCCTGATGGCGATTTCATGAAGTTTTTCGATGGCGTGTTTGGCTTCTTCAGTAGTCCGGGTGATTATTGCAAGGTCGTCAGCAAAAGCGAGGCACTTTATGTTGATTCGTTTGTCCTTTGTTCCCATATATAACCCAGGTACTTCTTTCTCCCATATTTTTATTATTTTATCTAGTACCAGGTTGAAGAGGAGTGGGGACAATCCATCACCCTGTCTTACTCCAGTACTGATTTGAAAAGACTCGGTGATTTCACCCATGAATTTTACTTTAGATGTTGTGCCCGACAAAGTCTGTTCGATTAATATGACTGTTTTTCATGACTGATATGATTGTTGTATCCACACCGTATTCATGGAGTATATTAAACAGAGTTATGCGGTCAATCGAGTCATAGGCTTTCTTGAAGTCTACGAAAGTGACAACTGTGCGGTTGGGCTTTGTTTATTGCAGTATCATCTTCAGGTTCCAGATTTGTTCCGCGTATGATCGGTGCGGTCGGAAACCTGCCTGATATTCACCGATTAGATGTTCTGTCTGTTCTTTCAGTTTTGTGAGGAGGGCACGTGAGAGAACTTTGTAGGCGATTGATAGAAGGGAAATGCCTCGGTAATTGTTTGGATCAGTCTTGTCGCCCTTTTTGTGTAGTGGGTGGATCAAAGCATTTTTACAGTCCGCTGGTATGATGCCGCTCTTCCATGTATTTCCAATGATAGCTTGCAGTCTGTGAATCAAGAGTTCACCTCCGATCTTGAGCATTTCAGCGGTTAAGCCTTCTTTCCCTGGTGCTTTGTTGTTTTTTAGATGCAAAATGATGTTTCGTATTTCCTCATGTGTTGGTGGAGCAGAGTCGTGGTTTGGGGCTGCTATGTGGCATTGGAGTCTTTCTTCAGGGGCTTCACAGTTGTGTAGCTTCTCGAAGTACTGTTTCAGAATTTCATAGTGTTTAATTATAAACGGAGTGCTGCTTAATATTTATGTTACAATTTGTAAATATTAAATAAACAAATAAGCTGTCTAGTCTTGTCTGTCCAGTCTTGTCGGTCTAATCTTGTCTCTCTAGCCTAGTCTGTCTAGTCCCTTCTATCTAGTCTTGTTTGTCTAGTCTTCTCTGTCTAGTCTTGTACGTCTAGTATAGCCTTCTCTGTCTGTCTGTATTTAAGTATTATCTAAATAAATTTAATGAAACTTGTAAAATAATCAACCGAACATGCAATATAACAGTGATTTGTGGATTTAGCACGGAACAGACAGTTGTGCAATGTACACCTAGTATTTAAATAAATAATCTTATGTAACAGGAAATGGTGTTTAAAATATACATGATGATTTATAAATAACCACCTACAATCCGTCTGTATGTGCTAATTAGAATCAATTAGAATATTGTAATGAATAAATGGCAAAAGTTTAATAACAGTTAGCTTAGACTATTACTAGAATTGTCGAACAGTTGAGAAAATTGAATTAAACCCACTGAATAGTAATTATAGAAATCCACGAGTACGGTATGAGTATTGAGATAGGTAATTTCAATTCTTTTTTATATTAGTTTTTGTATTACTACTTTAAAGTATATTTTATAATCTTTTTAATGTCGTTCTTTTGATGATTGTGGGGTTGGTTCGATTTGAAAGTAACTTATGTAAGTAGACTTTAAGTAATGAGCGGGGGCGTAATTTCCCAAAACAAATTTGTTTTCAGAGATTTATTCATTCAGTTATTCGTTCCGTTCTGAGCGGTAGTTAAATTGAATTATTTGTTATAAGAGCAAATAGGCATTTTGCATGGTCCGTAGGTTGAATCGGAAACCTTATTTTGGTTTCCTAAATAAGAGCGCTACAGTTAACAAAAGCTCTGTAATGTATTTTTTCAATACAACTGACGCCACGATTTCATTAGTCGACAATTTCGATTTATTCACTTTTTGTACGAGTCATGCAACACAAGCATACAATCAATATTGCATAATGATGCGTACTTACAAACTAATCTGCAAATAAAAATAACTTTTCTATTAAATGCAACAATTCAGGGAGTCACGTTTGACCTCTTTCTATTCAGATCTATCCACCTATCACGCTAACTCTTTAACCTACTTTTTCCACAATATTTTGTCTAGTCTTAATTAGAGTTTTGTTCAATCTCGTCTAGTCTTGTCCATTTTTGTTCAGTTTTGTCCATTTTTATAGAGCCTTATATAGTCTTCTCTAGTCTCATCCATTCTCGACTAGTTTGGTGTAATCTCATCTACTGCCTTTTAGTGCTGTCTAGTCCAGATTCGAGACATAAGGGTTTTCCTTCTGTCTCGAATCAGCCACGTATATGATTATTATATTTTATTAAAATTCCATATATTCATCTTTATTAAAATTCAATATTAAACATATTCAACATTATAATATAAAACATTTTTATTAAAATTCCGCAGACAAAATGTTGAACTTGAATACTATATTGTTTACTTGAAAACTAGCAATTAGCCTTTTCGACTTTCGACCCTTTAGTCTGTCTAATAAATCTAATAGGTAATAAAATCAGTAAGAATATCTAATAAGTTCTTAAAATTAAAAGAAATATGTTTTTGAAAAATTGTAATTATAAAGTTTCAAATGAGATGTTATGGTCCGAACCAAATTTATAATAGAATTGAAAATAGGAGTTTATCACTACGATATCTTCAATCTACTATATCTTCCAGCTACTGACATATTGAAGATATCGTAGTGATAAACTCCTATTTTCAATGTAATTATAAAATTACATAATATCTAGCTTTTTTCCATGTTACAAAATGCTATTATGTATATATTATGCAATATGTATCCCGTTTTACAAAATGCTATAAATCTAAATACTAATAAATTCTCAAAATTTGAAAACTAGATCGAGAATTATTGTCCTAGGAAGGGGCGACGTATTTTGGAGTGATGCGTGTTGGTGTAGAGAGTTTTATGATATTTTCGGTTGCCACATAATTCAGTGCATTTCCTTGCTCATAACTGGATTTCTGGTATTCTTGTCCATGCGGTTAAAAATTCAGATATCTCTATAATTCTTGGACTCGGCGTATACTCCAAAGCCCCTGGTTTAACCCCAAAGGTACTATCTCGTCTTTTTTTGTAGATTTTGTTTGGGGGTGGTTTTGTACTTCAAAGCCTCTTCTGGAGTAACTTCTTGAGTTAAGGAATGAAATATCTTATTTGAGGCTCGGTCATTTGTTTAATCCGCGGCAACGCCTTGTATTTCAGAGAGCATTTCTTCACCATAAACCAGTCTTCATCAGAAGTTAGTGGTAGGATTTGGAATCTTGGTCCTGGTTGGGAAATTTCCATAAGTCTTAGTAACATCTTGAACAAAGGCCTTTCCCCTCGAAACTTTGAGTTGCTTTGGTATCTTCCTTGACTTGGAATTTCTGTCGCACCTTTTCCTAAATTCAAGCTTCATGGTGATGGTGATGAATTAATGAATAAGTTTCTTGCTGAAATTCTATCAAATAAATCGCTTGTTTCTTGCTGAAATTCTACATATGATTAATCACTAGTTTATTGTTTATTGATGAATGGGGTTTATTATTTATTGATGACTGCAGAATTAGATCTTGGTTCCGCCAATTCTTGGATTCTCGGAGTCGCGACGTACTTCAATGCGGCCGGACTTATCTTGAATGCATCCTCGTTGAAATCGGCGGGGTTTGCTGTTGCTCTTGCTCTTGGTACAGACAATTCCGCCAATCTAGGTGAAGCGACAGATTTGAGAGCGGCTCTTGTCACGGTTCCTGGAACTGGAACTTCTTCCTTTGCTAGTCGGTGTAAAGCTGGAAAGGCCATTTCAAAAATTCTCACCGTCTCTACATATTTCAACGTGTCCGGTTTTTTCTTGTTCATACTTATCGGATTAGAAGGATCGTCTTCGGGTTTGACGCATTTGTGTTTGGGTGTTGCCATAACTTGCAGATTTTTCAAAATCTCTTCAATCTTCAGCCGCTTGCCTCTGTTGATTTTGGGGGGATAATGGACGCCTTTGGGTTTGGCGAGGGAGATGCAATGCTCGATGGCCGCTTTGATTTTCCGCTCCTTGCTCTCCTTGGGATCTTCCTTGACTATTTCCTTCTTCTCCTTGGCCGCCCTCCTCTCCCGCGACTTGGCGATAGCCTTGGCCTTTCGCTTTTTCGCATACATTTTATTTGCTTTCTTATATTCGAAATACGAGGTGTAGGTGTAACCCTTGATCCTTTTATCTATTTTAAACCTAACCTTGGAAGCTTTGTCCTTCAGATATCGTTCTTTCTCTCCTGGGGACATCTTGAACATTTCGAGATTCTCCGGGTACCGTTTAGGCACGGCCAACATGTCTATGCGGCAGTGGGGTCGGGAGGGTTTCAATATAGACTTTGGCTTGTCATTGCCCTTGCTGTCGGGCTTTTCTTGCGACTTGGTGTCCCCGATCTTGGACATGATGAACGATTTTTGTATAACTGCTACGAGAAATTTTGCGATCTGTCAAATGTGATGGGGCGAGAAACAAGCAACATGTTTTCGAGAAATTTTAATTTTAAACTTATATATTTGACATAGCTTGCCTACACTTGTCTAGTGTTGTCCAGTTTTGTTCAATCTTGTCCAGTCTTGTCTAGTTGCATCTAGTTTTGCCGAGTCTTGTCTAGTCTGGCCTTGTCCAGTCTTCTCTACTCTTGTCTAGTCTTGTCTTGTCTTGTCTAGTCTTGTCCAGTCTTGTCCAGTATTGTCCAGTCTTGTCTAGTCTAGTCTTGTCCAGCCTTGCCCAGTCTTGTCCAGTCTTGTCCAGTTTTATCTAGTCTTGTCCAGTCTTTTCCAGTCTTGTCTAGTCTAGTCTTGTCTAGTCTAGTATTGTCTAGTCTTGTCTAGTTTTATCTAGTCTTTGCTAGTTTTGTCTAGTCTTGTCTAGTTTTGTCTTGTCTTGTCTGGTCTTGTGTAGTCTGCTCTATTCTTGTCTAATCTGCTCGAAATCTGTCTAGTCAAGTGTAGTGTTTTGTTGAAACAAAATTATATGTTATACTTAGTAGCGGAAAGTCTGGATAAAAATCGAATCAATAGAATAAATTGAAAATTAAATTTGAACTTTGCATGTGCAACAAAGTTTGAATTCTCGTCTATCTTTATTCAGTCTAACCTTGGCTGATTTCGTCTATTCTTGTAGAAATATTTACAGAAATCTGCCCTTGTGTATTCATTTCTGTCTAGACTTTTTGTTAATAAAATTCGCTTGATTTTATTGGCAAATATTTGTTTGGATATTCACCATATTCTCGTTTCGCGTGCGAAACTGCTTTTGTTTTGAGACGAATTATGTTAAAAAGGTGTAATTTACGACGGAATAATTTTTGAGAAAACTGTGTCTAGGTCAGCATTATAAACAAAAAGCAAACAAGCCGAACAATACCGCGCACGAACATTTTTCCATACTGAATGCTAATACCTCTTAGTCATGTAAAAAAACATTTGTTCCGTGAAAAATACGCCGGCAAGATTTTTACATGTTTTTACAAAACTGTTCTAATCATTTTTTCTTCTGCATTTATAATCGTTCTAATCAGAAAACCTTTTCGTTTCCAGTCATTCCAAGGCAGCCAAGGTCGAGCGTATTTGTTCAATTCAGTGTAAGTATCGACACATTATTTATAAATTCCATAATCAATATTTTATCAATAATAACAAAAAATATTCAATAACGACACTAACTATTAGAGATGACTAGACAGATAAGACTATACAGACAAGACTAGACAGACAAGACCAGACAGACAAGACTGGACAGAAAAGACTAATCAGACAAGATACATATAGGACTGTTTTTATGGGAGGTAGCAAGCACATTTAGTTGACTTGACAAGTGGCCTCCTGAAAGAACACGAGCTTGGTACTGCCTAATGGCATTTGGCTTCAATATGACGTTGTCTATTTATCAATTTCCAAAGGTGCCTGTGATTTGGGTCAATTTAAGGCCTTACTTCCTCCCGTTGGTTTTTTTTTAAGTGATTTAAAGTGGTTCGGTTTTTAGTATGCGCCACCCTGGTATCGCATATTTTGCATTCATTCAGGTTGGGCAGCCCGAACAATTAGTGAAAACCGTCCTAGTTGTTGTCTCCCCGACCAGGATTCGAACCCGGGTGTCCAGCATTGAAAGGCGGGTATCTATTTCTATTCTATTTCAAATTTGTTTATTGATAAATTGTTCTGAAATCATAAAATAAATTTATAATACACAAACATTTCTTCTCTCAAGAGTACCTACTTAATTAAAAGTATCAATCTCTAAATTTCAAGTTTTAGTTCTACGACTCCAGTTATACCACTATTTTCATGGTTTAACATGCCAATAGTGATACTGTACGTCGTTAACATGTTTGGTTAAAAATTCTTAAAATACATATTCATTGAAAGTCATATTAAAATAGCAGTAAGATTTACCAAAAAAAAATAAAAGGTAACAAGCAAAATAATTAATATTTCATTCAAATTTTAATACGGCAGTTAAACCGTCTTAAGTTGAGACCAATAACTAAAAATTTTGATAAATTTGATGTCATTCACTCGCTGATTCATCCTCAAAAATTTGCAGGATCTGATAGGGGAGTTTGTGTTTTAAAATGATTTGTGTATTATGTCGTCGTATGTTCGTCAGGTCTCGTACTATTCTGTTCGGATGTCGTTTGTTAGTCTGCGTCTTGTAAAATTTTTGAGAATGTTCGTAAATGTACTCTGTAAATCTGGGTATCTGTCCTTCTTCGTGTAAGTCATCAATTTTGCTGTATCTGTCCTTGTTCAAAGCCATTCTCAGGCACTTGTTTTGGAACCGCTGAAGAGTCAACAGGTTGGTCTTGGCAGCACTGCACCAAGCCGGTGCTGCATATACTAAAACTGGCCGAATAATGGTTTTATTCAATAAAATTTTGTTTTCTTTTGATAAATGACTATTTTTGTTCATGAGGGAGTAGATGGATTTTTTGTGGCAAATGCTTTTTTGATGGTGTTTTTTATGTGTGTCTTGTAGCAAAGTCGTGAATCTAAATATACACCCAGGTATTTTACCGCCCTCTTAGGAGGTACTTGGGGTGTGTCAATTTTTGGTGGGTAAATAAGTTTTGTGTTTGTGGTGTATTTTCATTTAAAGTGATGGTTTCCGTTTTTTGAGTGTTTAATGTAATTTTCCAAAGTTTAAAGAATTTAATGATTTGATTAACATGAATTTGGGTCTTTGTGTGTGCAGTGATGGCGCTGTGTGAGTGATTGTAAATGGCAGTGTCGTCGGCGTAAAGGGCAAGTTTTGTCTGTGACATTGATGTTATGTCGTTGATGTATAAATTGAATAAAATCTGAGCTAGAATCGACCCTTGAGGTGCACCGGATACAATTGGTCTTAGTCTTGAGTATTTGTCATTTATCAATACTCTGAAGTGACGGTCCGTCAAGTAGCTGTGTACTAATTTGATGATTGTCCGTGGAAATTTTAATTTTATTAATTTAAATAAGTCCGTTGTCCAAACTCTGTCGAAAGCTTTATGTATGTCGAGTAATTTCATGGCTGTTACATTATGTTTGTTAAAGTTAAATTTAATGTCTGTTGTTATTCGGCAGATCTATTGGACGGTATTGTGTTTCTGTCTAAATCCAAATTGATTGTCCGTCATAATTTTTTGTCGCTTAATATGTTTGTTTAGTCTCGTTAGTATAATTTTCTCCGTAATTTTGCCGAGTGTGTTTAATAAACTGATGTCTGTAACGGTTCGGGTCTGAGTCGGTCTTTCTTGTCTTCAGTATTGGTACAACATTGGCCACCTTCCAGGACGGCGGAAAGTATTGTAGTCTTAAAATTCCATTAATTAAGTGGGTCAATTGGACGATTGCTTTTTTCGAAAGGTTTTTTAAAATTTTGTTTTGTATTTGGTCCGGTCCTGGTGATTTTAGAGGTTTCAAATATTTGATAATTGATTTAATTTCTATAGGACTAGTCGTCAGTTTGTAGTCTGGGTCCGTAAATTGCTGTCTGTTCATGAATTGTCTAACTGTTTTTACTATTCTGTTTTGTCTGATGTCTAGTTCTGGGTCAATTTTATGTATTTCTTCAAATGTGTCTGCAATAAGTTCCGCCTTTTCTAGGTCGGACATAGCCAATGTTGTTCCACTTTTGAGCGTCGGTATAGGTTTGTATGTTGTCTTAAGTCTTTTGGTCATCCTACAAATGGAGTTGTCTTTAGTCGTCAGTTCACTTAGCTTCTTAGTCCATTTGTCATTTCTAAATTTAAAAATTTCTGTCGTTATCTGCCTTGTTAATGTATTCATCTTTTGTTTGTCCGTTATGTCTCTGTATCTTTGGCAGAGTCTGTGTCTGTTTTTGGTCTGGATCATAATTTTTATGTCTTCGGGTAACTGTTCGTTCAATGGGTCACATTTTCTATTTTTGATTAATGTACGTTTTACCAGAGAAATTGTATTAGTCAATTTTCTAATCAGTGAGTCAATTTCTTCCGTCGTGTCTACACGTGTAATAGTAATCTTTCTGTCCAATAGTCGCCTAAATTATGTCCAGTCTACGTCTTTGTAGTAAGGTAATGTCCGTCTGTATCTTTTGCCTTGTGGATGTCCTAGGGTGATTCTGACGAGGTTATGGTCGGAATTTAAAACGTCTAATGATGAAATGTCGGTGATTTGTGGGAAATTTTTTGTCAGTGCTATGTCAATGGTGGAAGGTGTGATAAATGTCATAATTATTGTTCCTGGGATAATGTGTGTGTGTGTGTGTCTGGAAAAAGAATGGCATATCCACTCCCCAATGCATAATTGTACAATGTCAGACCATTCCTGTTGTTCCTGTGACAATTCCAAGCAGTGTGAGTGGCGTTGAAGTCCCCGAAAATCAGTACTTTGTCCCCAATTTCTGTCAACAAATCTAAGTCTCTCTTTGTAATTTTGTTTGTCGGTGAATTGTAAATCGAAATGATGTTTAGGTTATTTGTCAGTTTAAAGGCAATATGTTCAATTTCTATGTTTTTGTTAGTCTTAATTTTGACGTACGGTATGTTATTTCTGATCAGGACCGCCACACCTCCTGCTCCGACCTTACGATCTTTCCTAATGACTGTGTAGCCTCTGACACGTAAGTTGAAAGTATCGTCTATCTTCGTTTCATTAATGAGCAGTACAGGTGTGTCGCTGCTGTTCGGAAATAACATAAGCTCTCCTATCTTGTTTCTTAATCCATTGGCATTCCAGCTCACCACATTCAGTTGATTCATACTAAATTAATGCAGTAAAATAATATTGTTTGGAGCTTCTCTCCAATGGAATTGCAGGAAGCCAACTGTTGGTTTAACTCTCTCCACGCTTGGAGAAGCTTTGTTACATCTACTATTAAATCGCGTGTTTTCATCATTTCATTTGGTAATTCGTTTGAAGATTGATGTTGAAGATTCATGTTCGAGGGTTCTGGCTGACTAGTATAGACTGGTAGATCTACTGGAGCCACGGTTTTCTTCTGCGCAATTCTCGGCCACTCCTCTGAAGTGTGTGTAGTTGCATTTTTATTTTGGTGCCAGTAGGTTTCTTTCGGCACCGGGGCATTGACATAAGTATTTCTTGGAATAGGAGTTGTTGCGGAATTCATTCTCTTGCTATTCAATCATTCCAACCTCTTTCCGTACACTGGACACTCTATAGAATTGGAGCACTCCCTTACAATTTGCGCATTTTGCAGGCTCAACTCTCGGTTTTTCACAAGCATGTGAAAAGTGACTCTCACCACACTTCATGCAGATTGGTTTTGCAAAACAATTATTGGTTACATGGCCCCACTGCTGGCATCTATGACATTGCACCATTTGTTTTTTATTGACATATTGCCTGAATGAAGCTTTTGTGTTTAGAACATAGTGCACTAAATTTTCTAAAATCTTCAAAGTAATTTCAAAATAATTTCATCCTCTTCAGCATCATCTGGTAAGCCCTGCAACACAAAGGCATTGGTTTTTGTAGAATTCATGTGTGGAAGTCACCTTCAATTTCAGTTTTCACCCGGTTAAATTGCTCTATCGAGTTTAAATAAATGTTAGTAGTTTCCCTTCCAAACTTTATATTAAAATTTTTATCCCCAGTTATTTCCAAAATTTTGTTCCGCAAACTTCTTCCTTCCTGAATCCTTCGATGCAAAACAATCGGCGGAGGTTTGATGGGTTTCGGGTTCCTTTTAATTTTCCCCGGAGTTTTCTCCTTATGGTCAGACATGTCATCGTCGGAAATGTCCGAGTTCTCGTGGTCCGTAAGAACCTGGAAGGAATTCCTGATTAGTACAGCCGAGGTACTCGGCAAAGGATCATCTAATTTAGTTTTCTTTTGGGTCATTATTTCCAGAAACTCAAGTTTATTTTAAATTAAAAAAATGACAGTTCAACACGAATTAATTAATTTGACACTGACAGTTTAAAAAAAAAATTATATATTATAAATTTAACTCCAATATATAATAAATCCAGGTGTAAATTTGAATTATATCAAATATCTACCCCTACAGTCTCAGTTACTCACTTTTCACACTTTCTTCTTTCAATAAATTCACTATTTCTCGCTATTTCTCAGGAACAAAAATAATACGTACTTAGCAACTCGTTGCTAAGTAAACGAAAGGCGGGTATGTTGTCAACTACACCATCGAGGAGGACTCCCTGTGGGGTTTAGAGGATCAACTATTAACGCGCGTTCCGTACGTCGTTTTCTTTTTCTCGTAATATGTCGATAGCAATGGTCACCGTTGATAACCAGTTCTGGTTCGACCTTAGTTATGTCCGCAAGTGTTCTCACTTCCAGCGTTGCTTGGGTTCTATCTGTCCATTTGTCTCTATCTGGTGTCGATCTGGGACAATCGAAGAATGTGTGTTGTACACTGTCCATTTCCCCACAGTAGACACACGAGCCGTCTGAGGCTCGGCCTATGCCGCTCAGGTACTGTCTAAAGCATCCGTGGCCGTACAGTAATTGTGTCAGGTAGTAGCCCACCTTTTTCCTTTTCGCCCATTGTTTTACTTGGATTAACAGTCGGGTCCATTTTACTTTGTTTGAAATGTTCCACAATTGTTGCCAGTTGGTGTACAGTTGTGAGCTCGCAGTCTTCTTTCGTAGATTTCTGTCTCCAGCCTGACTACTGTTTTTTGTGTTACGTTACAGCCCTTTCTTTCGCTAGGAGTTGTATTGGTGGTATCTCCGCTATTACAAGACCCGCGTCTCCTCACACCGTCCTGTATGCACAGCACGTCCTCAGTGCCATCTTCCTTTGAATTGATACCAACTTTTGTCTAGCGAAAGACTAATTTTCCATGGCGTTGTTCCATACTGGAGCAGCGTACTGGAGCATAGCGTAGTGGACCGCTGTGCATAACACTCTTCGTTTGCTGCTCTTTTGTCCTCCCACCTTTGGAATGAGCCTTCCGAGTGCAGCACAGATTTCGAGGGCCTTTGCCATTGTTGCCATTGTCGCAATATGTTGATTGAAAGAGATACATTGGTCTATAGTGATTCCCAGGTATTTTATAGCTTCGTTGAGTATGATTGTTTCATGTTCTATTTTGAACATGATGTGGCCTATTTTCCTCCTTCCTGTTAGTAATACAGCATCGGTTTTCTCTGAAGCGAGCTTCAATTTTTTCCCGTTCATCCACGTTGCTACGTTGCTTTAATTGTCATGTTCCCTGTGTGCATTACTTGTTTTTCGTTTTTGCTCATCACGATGAGAGCCAGGTCTTCGGCGAAGCCTACAATATCACTGGTAACCTCGCTCACTGGTAACCTCAGCCTTAGAACACCGTCATTTTTTTTTAAGTTTGGTCCTAACCTACTTGTGGCCTATTGTATTTTGCATTCACATACACTTATAGGTCCAGAAACCTAGTTGTTATTGTAAATTGCGTTAATTAATATTTTTCACATTTGAACCCGTCATTTCGAAAAGGGCACGAGTCACACTTTTTTGAAATATCACTTTTTTACGCCATTTTATTCATTGAAGCGTTTTACATATTGCATGCGAAAAGAGAACATGTGTAGTATACACCACAAGTCAACTTAAAAAGCAATGAAAAGGGCACGAGTCCTGCACTTATGCCCCTTTCAAGTGAAATGAAACGCATCTGTCAGATATGACATAACATCACTTTATCGTGAGCTTTCTGAAAATGCTTTTAGACCTAGAAATAGAGTCTCTGGTGGCAGGAATAGTGAAAACTAAAAACATAATAAAATAAAAAAGCCAAAATTACTGGAAAATGATGATTAACTAACTAAATTTTTTGGACAAATTGGCCTTTTTCGAAATGATCCCTTGATCATTTCGAAATTTGTCCAAAAATTTTAATTCAAAATATCTTGATAAAAATTGTTCTTTTCTAATAAATAAATATTCCAAATAGCATGTATGTTTTTTATTTAACAACCTCTATATTCAGTTTCTTCGGCATCAATGACTTTTTTAACAAAAAACATATTTTTGTTGATTCTAAAAAGTTTTAATTCATTGACTCATGCCCTTTTCGAAATGACGGGTTCATTTGTCTTCTGGTACAAATGCGGCCGGCACTGGGGATAGAACTCGGTCCCTCTATACTTGTTAGTTAGCGCTCTAACATGAGGCCACGAGCGTCACCTCTACACCACTCGCGCCGGCTAGAACATCGTCATACAGGATGTTCCACAGGGTGGGCCCCACCACTTAGCCCTGCGGAACACTACTGTAAAGTTCTCTTTCCCCTACTTTACCTTCCGCCTCCTATATGATTAAGCGCTTTAATAGATAGCTGCTCACCAATTTCAGCAGGCAGGGGGAATTAGTTCTTCTACAATTTTCTGCCATGCAGCTGAATTAAAGACTTTTTTAACGTGATTAGCGTACATATCTTCCTTTTCCGATGGGAGCCTGCTGAAGCGTATTCTGCAACCTTTAGCACCTTTAATATGGCATCATTGGTGGATAGCACTTTTCTAAACCCAAATTATCTGTCCGAGAGTCATTTGCCTTGCCTGAGCTTGTTTACAATTTTTTAGAATATCAACTGTTCTAAAAGCTTCCCTGCGACATCAAGGAGGCATATGGGTCTTTAGGAAGACGGTTTCTCTATGGGTTTGTTTCCTTTTTCTAGGAGGAATCTGGATTTTTTTCATATATCAGTGAAATTTTCATCCTTCATTATCGCGTTTGCAATTTCTAGTCTGATGTCAGGGCATATCTTTGTGCCAATTTTAAGAGCTTCCGGCGGTATACCGTCGGGTTCTATCGCTTTATTATTTCCTAGTTGTCTGCTGGATCTTTCTAATTCCTCAAGCGTAAAATTTTCCGTTTCTGTCACTTCTGGTAGATCCGACTCTGATGCCTTGTGTGGGAACAGGAAATCTGCAACTGCTTGCATCTGCTTCATGGGAAGTTTGGGATTTGGGTACCTCAGCCTCCCGGGTGGCGAGTGCGTTGGCATCGCCCAGACGTTTTCGTCTAATTTTGTACATAGGGTACGCCAGTGTTCTCTTTTTTGATATGTTTATTGCCTTCTTCAGTAATCTCTTTGCTTCTTTGTATTGGTTTCTGAGATACTGCCCTGAGTCCGGGTTTAGATTTTGTTTGGCTTTACGTTGGTATCTTCTTCGTGCAGCAATACATTACTTTCTAATTTTGGCGATTTCATCATTCTAAAGGCTGGTTTTATGGTAAGTGTGGCGTTGCGCGTTTTCGTTAGGATCCTAATTAATTATTTTGGGCTGCGTTCCGTTGTCTTACTTATCCGCATTTTCAGCCTTTCTGAAAACAAATTTTGTCGATGTTTTTGGTTGGCCATCGTCTATCCCCCTTATTTTGAGTCGAAAGGTGTATGGTTTTGCCATGCAACTGGTAGAAGGTGTATTTGTGGTCACTTAAGGTCTCCTTATCTAGCACCTGCCAGTTTTCAATTTCGTTTCGGCTGTTGTCAGTGTTAGATTTATTATGGAAGCTGTCTCCCTTCTATCGTAAGTTGGTTTATTACCTTCATTTATTACAGCGAGATCTAGCTCGGACAGCCAGTCAGTATCCAGATCTCTCCGAACGTTCATTTTCTAAGAGCCCCAGCATGGAGACTTGGCATTAAAGCCACCAGCAATCAATTTCGGTTAAGTTAAGCCTATACATTGGCTCAGGTCATTTAGTGAGATTTCCAACTGTTTTATGCTGTCGTTTGGGTAGAAGTAGCAGCTAATAATTATTTCTTCCTTCGATTCAACCCACACAAAACCAGAGCCATTACCACTGTCTAGTACGATTTCGTCTCTATCGAGTAACTTTATCTCCGCGTCAAGTTTGCTTTCTTTGAACCAATCTCTTGAACTTACCAGCTTTTGGGCTCACTGATAATGATTATGTCAATGGCAGGTTGTACAACAGTAGCGGATAAGAGGTCATGTGGAACCCGGTAGCGCATCGCGTTGAATTGGTTTAGGTTAAAGACATACAAGACAAACAAAACTAGGCAGACAAAACTAGACAAATTTTTTAATGGGGTGTAGATGTCACCTTTCGGTTAATATCCATACAAGTGAGCCCCCTGAAATTAACCTCAACACTCCGGAAATGCTTATCGCATTTCTTCAGGGTGTTGTTTGACTTGTTGGTGCAATTGTACTATGTACGTCCCCCTTCCGCACTATGTGCGATTTTGTTTTCCTCTTGTCGCTTTCTTTTTCCGTAATTATTGGTTTGACCAATTTGTGGATAGTGTTCCATTCTTCCTTCGATTTTAGTAGATGCGCTATCATATTTTGGGGATCGAGTTTGTCGTTCTCAAACATTTCCCTCTCGTTATCCCATCTCAAACACTCGAATGTGGTATGGGTGACACTATCGGCCAAACCACAGTATAAACAATCTGCGTCGTATGCTCTCCCAATGTTGTGGAGGTAATTTCGAAAACATCCGTGACCCGCGAGGACTTGGGTAAAATAGTATGACACTTCTCCGTGTAATCCATGTTTCAATGTCCGAGAGGAGGATCCTCGTCCACTGACCTGTTGTAGAGTTATTCCACTTTACCTGCCTCTCCAAAGTTAGTTTGGTACCGGCTTCTTTTTTAGAAGTTTTATTTTTGCCTGTCTCCTATCAATCATTTCTCTATTTGCCTGTAGTTCGATGGGTGGGATACCTGCAATTACCGAAGCGGTAAAGACTGCAGACTCGTATAGCAATTTCTCTGGTATACTGCTAATTCGTGGATTTTTCCTACTAAGGGCTTCTACCCATATGGGAGATCCATAAAGCATGGCACAGTGCACCACAGTGTTTAGAAGCCTGCGCTTACTGCCTCTAGGTCTAGGCTTCTGTATCCCGTTCTCAAGACCGCTTCAGACTTTTTTGGCGCTAGATGGAGAGACTTTGATGACATCCATTTGGTGATTTGTTCAATCGCCCAGTTAGCTCTAAGCATATTGCCTCTTTCTGTTTTACCCAACACCGTGATTGTCAGATCGTCTGCAAAACCTCTGATCAGCTTTCGGGTAACTTCAGTCTGAGGATACCGCCTTAGAGTAAGTTGCTCAGGGTCGGTCCTATTACTGAGCCCTGTGGAACACCACTGCTGACACTACTGGTTTGAACTTTGTTTTCAGCACTGAGAATGATGATGTGGTCGCTTAGATAGCTTCGAACCATTCTTAGTAGATATGGCTTATTATTTCTCTCTGTTAATTCATCCATAATGTGCTGCCACGTTGCCGAATTCAAGGCATTTCTGATATCTAACTTTATAAGCGCACATATTTTTTCTTGTTTGTTTTGTACCTTCTTTTGCCTTTTCCGCTATATTTATGACATACTTTACCGCATCTATTCGAGAGCTACCTTCTCTAAATCCGAATTGTCTTTCAGATAGGTTTATGTCGTTTTCTAGTTTCTTTAATCGTGCGAAAATTAGATGTTCCAGCATTTTGCCAGCGACATCAAGAATAGAAAAAGGGCCGGGTATGGAGAAGGTACCCGGCTAGGGGCTAGGCTAGGGCTAGGGTACCAATTCTAGGGGGCTTGTTTGGTTTTCTTATTAATATTAGGTTTGCTTGCTTCCATCTGGTTGGGAACGTGCCGGTTAGTAAAAATTTGTTTAACATCAACAGTACGAGAGAAGGGAAATTTCGTACAGTTATTTTTACGGCCTCCGTGGTGATACCTTATGGTCCTAGAGCTTTGTTGTTGCGCAGACGGCTACTTGCTATGGTTAGTTCTTCTTCTGTGAACGGAGGAGTGTTGTCAACTTCAGGTTGGTTCCAGGTTGGTTTGGGATGGTTTGGGAATAGTGCTTTAGTTACCTCTATTATTTTATCCATCGGTAGTTATGCATTCGGCTGCTGAATACGTAGGCTCCTCATTGCTATTCGATATGCGTCTCCCCATGTATCGTCGTCGATGCTTTTATATGTGTTATCCCAGTGGGATTTCTTTGAATGGTTATTTTCTTGCCGTAGATGTTTTTTATCATCGGTGTATGCTTGCTTAAATTCCTGTAATTTAATAATATCTTTAGTCTTTTTGCATGCCGGAGGTATGTCCTTCTTGCGGCGATACATGTTGTTCTGGAGTTCACAATAGCTTGGTTCCGCCAGTATACACATTTACTCTTGCGATTTTTAATTATTTTTGGAATGCAGGCGTCACATGCTATGCTAAGAGCTCCTATAAGCGAGTCGACAGAGTTTTCTCCGCGCTTCCTTAGTTCCTTACTGATATTACTGGTAAAGAGGTCCATGTTTTTCTGGTCAATGATCCAGCCTTTCGTAATGACGGGGTTATGTGGGACTGTCACCTTATATTCTTCCACCATATAGAAGATATATTTGTGGTCGCAGAGAGACTCCTTCTCAAGGACTTTCTCAAGGACTCAACGACAAGGCCAGTTTGTGATTTTCTGCGCAAGGTCGCTTTAGACAGGCAACACTAGACAAACAAGACTAGACAGGCAAGACAAGATAATACAAGACAAACAAGAATAGACTGGATATGCAAGAGTAACCAAACAAAATATATTTGAGGGGTGCTAAACCATAACGTTGTAAGTGCCACACGAACTCAAATACGTTTTATTGCAGAAATGCGTTGTATGTCCCGGTGTTTACTTGCACTCTTGAAGTACAGGCTCAGTGACCAATCCCACTATCAATATTAGGAAACAGAAAGTCATAACGTTGTAAGTGCTCTGTGAGCTGCAAATGTATTTTTATGTCAGTTTATTCAATATGCTGAAGGAGGTACGTCAGTGTCGGGATTATCGAAAAAACGTGTTTTAAATAAAGCTAAATGGAAAAAAACTCTAAGAAAAGTTAATAAAAACAGCGGTTTTAAGTATGTGAATACGAAAAATCAAGATGTACGCGAAAAAAGCGAGCCACAGAAGGTATGTTTGATGACAATATCAAGCCATAATAATATTACGAGAATGTCATAGGTATTTACATTATCTCGATGCTTGATATATGATGCTTCTCGATACCTGCTACACTACTCAAGTTTATATGGATGACTATTATGCAGAGAACAATATTTACTTCGTTCTAGGTATCCTGTAAATGCCAGTTTTCTTGTACTTGTTTGACTTTGGATTGCCGTAAGAAGCTATTTCGTGACTTCTGGAATCTGGGCAACTATAATGAACAGCAGATTTACTTAAAAAATCTGATCCGAATTTGCTGTTATGATGATGCAACCAAGAGCAGGCGACAACGCACATTAAAATACGTTCTTATAAGCAGAGGCATGTCTGAAGTTCAGGTTTGTAAAAAAACCTTCTGTGAAACTTTTGGTGTCAGTCAACGCCGTGTGCAGCTTTTGTCCGAGAAAATTGACAGCAATGACGAATCTGTAAAAGATAAACGAGGTGGAAAAAGGCAAACACGGGAGTCTCAATGGAAAAACAAGATTATGGAGTACATATCGTCAATACCAGCTCAAGAAAGCCATTATAGTCGAAACGACGCACCCAATAGGAAATACACTAAACAAAGCTTAGTGTGGTCAAGTTGTACAAAGGTTTTTGGAAAAACTAATGATGTATTTTTGACTGAGTTTAATCTTCCTTTCAAGCCTCCGAGTGTTGACACATGCCCCACGTGTGACTCTTTTAATGTCAAAATAGATACTGCCCCAACTGAAGAAGTAAAAACACTTGCTAAGCAAAGATTGGATATTCATCACAAACAAGCTGACATGGCAAGAGAACAAATGAGTAAAGATGGAATAGATTCCAGAAGCCGTGATTCAGATATTCGAGTGGTACAATTTTATCTCCAACAATAGATGTACCTTCCAACATTAATCCATACACAGATCTACTATAGTCGGCAGCTTGCCTGCGTCAATATGGGAATTCATTTGGAAGATGAAGGAAAGGGTATCATGTTTCTCTGGAATGAAACTGTCTGGCAAAGGGGATCCAACGAAATAGCTTCTTGTCTCTACAAGTTTTTCACAGATAGTGAAATAGGACACACTACAAGTAAACAAAAATTAATTCTTTGGTCAGATAATTGTGGTGGGCAAAACAAGAACCAGGCTGTACTTGTTATGTACCTCGTTTTGATTGCGAAATCAATCGTGATTTTGCTATTATTGAAAAAGCAAAAAAGCGTTCAAAGCAACTTATTCCAAAAGACCTCATTGAGCTCGTTGCGAATGCTGGAAAGAAAAATCCATTCTTAGTAGTGGATACTAAAACGTTTCTTCATTGGATGAATCTTGCCAAAACGATGATTAATACTAAAAAGCTGCAGATATCTTCGGCTACTATGATTCGAGTCACATTTAAAAATTTTGGTGTAATTTATACAAAGAAAAGTTACAACGAATACGATCCATGGCTCGCAACATCAGTGCTTAAAGCTGGAATTACTATGGCGTATTTTGAGAGCTTGGAAATCGAGATGAAGGAAATACCTGTACCTTTATCTGCCGAGAAAAAAAGACATTAGTGCCACGTTGCCGTATTTAGCAGGAGAAAATAAATTGTTTTATGAAAACCGTATTAAATAAGTAATCTTAAAACTTTAAGTTAAGTTTTAGTAAGTGCAAGCAAAAACACGCTTACAACGTTATGACTTGCATAAATAATGGCACTTAAAACGTTTTGTCGTTTTCATTATTTTTTTTTAAATATTAAAATAATTTCTGTGTTTCGGAAGATTAAACATTCATATGTTAATTACGTGTATTGAATGCCAGTTTATTAATAAAAACTGTAATAATTAATTCGTTTTTTATTTAACAATTAAAACAGTTTTTTGTGTCTACCGAAAACTTATTATTTTGGCACTTAAAACGTTATGGTTTGGCACCCCTCATTTGTAAAATTTGTTTTTGGTACGTAGAACTTAAAGATTGAGGACCGCTGGTGTAATCTATGGTCTTTTCTTGTTTACTATATATGTTTAACTTTAGCTCTTATCTGTCATCTTTCTTGTTTTGGGAATTGTAAAATTGTTTTACGTGTAGAAAGACCAAAGATGGAATTTGTGTCACTCGTGCCAAGCTCGGCATGGACCTCGCTATCCAATTTTATTTATAGTTTCCAAAATTTGCCTTATATCTTGTTTCATATATCTTGATCTATTTGAATTTGCCATCTAGACTATTAGTAATAAGTTTCTATTATGGTCAATTAACTCATAATATAAGCAGGAACGTTTATAATTAAATTAATTACCTATGAGATAGTGAAAACTAGCAATTTGTCTCAGTTTATATACTGGAACATAACAAATTACTCATTAAACTTATAATGATTAAGTATAAGTTACTCATTAGCCTTATTTAATCTTATCCAGTTCTGTCTAGTCTAGTGTACGGGTCTGTTAGCTAGTCCGTAGTTCTGACTAGTATCTAGTTCTGTCTAGTCTTTGTGACTAGTTTTGTCTAATCTTATCTAGTCTTGTCTGATCTTGTTTGGTCTTGTCTGGTCTTGTCTCGTCTCTTCTGGTCTTTTCTGGTCTATTATAGTCTTATCTAGTCTTTTCTGGTCTTGTCTAGTTTTATCTAATCTTGTCTAGTCTTGTATCATCTTGAATACTCATTCTATTCTTACCTAATATTGTCTTAATTCTTCGCCTTCTCAATTCATTTAAGTTAAGTTCTTTCAAGTCAAATGTAGTCTTTTAAAATCTGATAAGATAGTCTTAGACCCTCGCTCTTCCAAAAACAACTCTGAAAATACAGAAATTAACTTTAATGCACGATGAAACTCTCTCAAGAATAAAGATAGTGAAAACTCCAACCTTGAAACTTCCGACTTAAAATCCAAGAGAGATAAAAATAAACACCTTAGCTGCGATAATGAAACAACACCAAAGAAAAGAAGCAAAAAATCGGATTATCTTCGGAACAAACTCTGAGGAATCCGAGATTAAAGCGGCAACCCGTTATGCCTCAATATATGTTTTTAAATTAGAGCCATATCTTACACAGATCGGTGTTATAAACTATCTGAAAAAAAGGACTTTAAAACGGTCCTGTGCAAAACAATAGTCCCGAAATACCCAGAATAATATTTCTAGTTCAAAGTTTCAATGCCAGCAGAAGACCGACATGAAATCATGAAACCGGATTTATGGCCCAAAAATACGTGCATCAACCGTTTTTTCCAAAAACTGAAAAAAAACAGGCGAGAACTGTAGTTACGAAAACCAAAATAACAACCCCGAGCAAGAGCAGAAGAGATATCATCTTATTCTACCTCAAGATCCAATCGCTCCAGTGCAAAATGCCAGAATTGGAACTATCTCTAGAAGAAACGAAGCCATATTTTCTTTGTTTATCCGAAACTTGGCTAACATCTGATAACCTATCGCTCATTCACATTAATAACTATCAATTAATTGATAATAAATTTTTTTGTAGATCACAATCTAGAGGTGGGGTGGGGTCGCTACATGGGTAAGGGCGTCTTCCAATATAGTTCCAATTGCTGCTCTTAAATTTAAAGTAATGTGCAGTTCTGTGGAATAGCACATAGAATTCTGTGCTGTTACATGGAAAACCAAGGAATTTTCCGCAGTAATTATAAATCTCTATCGTCCGCCTAACGGCTGTCTAGAAACATTCTTGGGGACCCCAAAAAGTCTATCAGATAATGCTTTCCATAAAGTCTCATCCATCATTTTAGTTGGAGACTTTAATATTAATTTTGTCGTTAAATCTTCACTCAATAAACGTTACAAACATGTTGTCTTCCTATGGTTTAGTAGGACTGGTATCCCAGTATACTCGAATTACAAAGTCATCGTCTACAATAATACTTCTAATAATTGACAACATTTTTGCCAACTTTGTAGACGATCTATATACATGTGTGGAACACTGCACTTTCTCTGATCATAGGATGATAATTTTGTGCAATGAGGGAAGCGATCCAAACAAGAAAAGAAGTGTAATGGCGCGTAGAATTACTTCTCAAAATAAATCTATATTCGAGAAATACCTACAAGAGGAAGCATGGTCCGATGTCTTTAACAGTGATAACTGTAATGAAAAAGCATTATCCTTCTTGCAATTTCACTTTAATAATAGCTTTCCCCCTTCTCGAAGGAATATCTCCAATAAAAACTGGATCACTGAAGAAGAAAAGATCTCTAGCAGAAATTTAAAAGATCTGACATTCTGCAACAAAGATATTCTCATCTACGAGTGCATTACCAAAATCAAAAGAAAATTCATGTAAGATTAATTAAACACACTAAAAAACTCTATTTTAGAAATACTATATATCTATTTTAGGAATATAATTAAACAAAACACAAATAAAAAAAGAAAACGCGAACAAGTCAAATTAGAAATAGGTGATAGTCTAATTAGGGATCCTGATAAAGTTGCATTGGCTTTTAACAGCTTCTTTGCTAAAGCGCCAGAGCAAATTATTAAAAATATCAATCCGACTACCATAACAAACAACCACACGCACATTTATCCATTATTTATCTTGGAAATCATGTATTTAGAGGATTTTTGTGCAAGAGAATTATTCAATCTTCTAAACAATAAAATCTAAATAATAAAAATTCACATGGGCCAGATGGTCTACCCCAGGGGTCGGCAACCTTTTACCCGTGGTGTGCCAAGCCATTCTACCAATCTGATAAAGGGTGCTGCCAGAATTTTAACTTATATAATGGGGTTTTAGAGGAGAAAAAATTTATACCAAATTTATCTTTTAAACATATTTATTAAAAAAATAACATAAATTAAAATTTTTTAATGCGAACCTTGTCCCTGCACATTTTTGCTTAATATTTCAATATCAGGGGTATAATTTGTGACTTTTAATTTCACACAAGATTCTGAATGTTCATTTGTTAAACGACTTCTTTGTGGACTCAAAATATGTTTCATATGAGAAAAAATTTGTTCACAGAGATATGTGGAACCAAAAGCGGAAAGGAGAGCACATGCAATTTTTTTTAAACAATAAAATCTTTCCGGCAATGGCATCCAACAATTTAATATAGCAGTCGATTTTTCCATAGAGTCATCTTCCAGATTTTTTCGTAATTCCTTAAATTTTGTTTTCCATAATTCTGAAGATATTAGTTCGATAAGTTCCATTTCAAAATTATCAACATTCATCCACTCAAAAATTGAAAAATCAAACGGTATTATTAATGGATCTATTAAATCTGGTTTTATCAGGAAGGAAAATATAGGCAAATGAGCTTCAAAGTCTTTGCATCTTCTGGAAAATTCATCTTTGAGTGCTTCAACGTAGGTTTTAAGTTCATCTTTGACTATGGTCGATTTATTTGCAAGCGCTTTAACATTTGGGAAGTATTTGTAGGTACTAGTATTAATATCACATAAAAATACATTTAATTTTGTAGCAAATCCTGTCCAATATTCAAAAAGTTCGAGCACAGTTTGGCGCTTTCCTTGCAATCTTAAGTTTAGTTCCTTGAGATGTTTAGTTATATCAGTCAGAAACATCAATTTGCATAACCATTCTTTATTGTTCAATTCGGGGAAATGTTGTTCCTTTTCATTAAGAAAAACTTTAATGTGTTCCAGACATATATATATATATATATATATATATATATATATATATATATATATATATATATATATATATACAGAATACACTTATTCAAGACATTGCCTCGACTAAGCCAACGAACATGGCTGGATAAGGGGAGGTCGACATATTCACTTTCCATTTCTTCTAAAAGAGATTTAAATTGCCTGTGTGTCAATGAAGAGCGAGACACTATGAAATTAACTATTTTAACAACAGTGTCCATTACAGGAATTAAGCGCTGTGACCATTAATTTTGGCAACTATACTTTCCTGGTGTATTATACAATGAAAGTTCAATATTTTATGTCCAATATGATTTTCAAGAAGTTTGACAAATCCTTTATCCTTGCCAACCATTGCAGGTGCGCCGTCAGTAGTTACACAAAATATTTTTTTGATATTAATTTTCTTGCTGTCAAAATAATTTATGAATGAAGCAAGAATATCCTGCCCCTTAGTTGTCCCAGACAGAGGAATCAAATTGCACAATTCTTCATAAACTTGACCTTTATCACAATACCGTACAAATACTGCAAGCCACGCAATATCATTTACATCTGTACTTTCATCAACAGCGACGCTAAATGCAACAGATTCTTGTAGTCCAGAATTCTGTTTTGTTGTCACATTGTCTGCCATTTCAGTTATGCTTCTTTCAATCGTTCGCGCAGAAGCCGGTATTTCTCGAATTCGGGATAGTATGGTTTGTTAGTTAGGTAAATCGCTAAACAACTTTTCTGCACTTTTTATAAAGATTTCCTTTATATATTCCCCATCTGTAAAGGGTTTGCCTTTGGCAGCTATGCAATGAGCAATTGCGAAGCTGCATTCTGTCGCCTTAGGCTTCGTTCCAGTTATTCCGCAAAAAAAAGCTACTTGTTTCTTATAAGCAGAAACAGCTCTCTTTATAGTTTCACATTTCTCATCGTTGCTATTAAATGTGGACTGATGTTTGGTTTGGAAATGTCTTTGTACGCTTGACGTGCGGCATACGACACTTTCGTGACATATCACACATACAGCACGATCCTTTTCTTGTATACATTTCGTCCAATAGTTCGTCCAATAGTCTTGAAACCCGCGAATATTTAGTTTTTGTTTCTTTGCCTCCATATGATTAAATATGGATTACAAATAACAAATATTAAACCAATAAGATACAAGTCTTACAAAAAAAGTTAGAACGGAAAGTAACGACCAGTATTAAACGAAATGCAAGTTTTACTGGATTGCAGGCAAATATGCGCAGCACAAAACGAGAAAGAGAGGGGCGAATGTATTCCGGCTTGAACATTCGTATAACTCCGCTTCGATAACTAGTCGGTGCTGCGCATGTTTCATTCATTTTGCTCCGAATGCGTTTCCACAAAAGCATCGCGCAGATTTTCGTGACATTGGCAAGCCTCCTTAGATAAATTATATAATTAAACATTTTCTCTTATTTAAAAATCACTTCATCTCGATATTTTCACGATTTCCCTGATTACTAGAGGTCAGAAAAAAATACGGTGCCGTATTTTTTTTCGAAAACCCGTATTTTTGATGTTGTTTTAATAAGCTAAATTAAATATTTTATCTAAATATTAAAAAAAACGGCCCTCATGAAAAATTTAAACAAATATTCGGCGTTAACAGAATTTATAAAAGGTGAAATTTTGCTTTGAAATCTTTGATAAGGGCATTTATATTCATAAAAAATAGTTGTTAAAAAATTATTTTTTGATTTTATTTAAATGTTTATTTTTTACAAAAATTAGCTTGTTTACTAGGAAATTTATAGCAAATTCAGAAATGCCATAGGTTGCCGACGCCTGGTCTACCCTGTGCCTTATAATAAATTGCTCCTTTAATATCGAGGAATTTCAGTAAATTTTAAAGGTGGCCTCTTTTCTACCTATTCATAAAAAGGACGGTCCTCAATAACTACAGACCAATTGCCTTAATTTCAGTGCTGTGTAAAATATTAGAATACTATTTCCTACAGAGACTTCGTCCGTTCATTGCGAAGCATAAAATAATACCCCCGGAACAACATGACTTTCAAAGCTGGAAATCTACTAGTACATGTATCTAGACGAGACAAGACTAGGCAAGACAAAAAAAAATAAACTTATAATAAAAACTTATCTGATGTAGACAAGGGCAATTTCCCGATAGGTATTTGCTCTGACCTAAGTAAAGTCTTTGACTGCGTATGCCACGACCAACTGCTTGACAAATTAGGTAATTACGGCATAAGAGGAAAAGCAGGAAACTAGTTATGCTCCTTCCTACACAACCGATCCCAATATGTAGAAATAAACTCTTGGGACAAGATAGGCATGTCTCCAACAATTCCGACGAAAACAGGGGCTCTCAGGGTAGTGTGCTCTCACCAACACTATTTATCATATTTTGCTTGACGTAAATCCTCAATTAAAAAATCTAAGACAATCATGGAATCTGTAACACAATAGTTTTCCTCCAATAAACCAATAATCCAATAATAAATGTTTCTTAACATGGAAAAAACTGAATTTATGGTTTTCCAAACAAACAGAAGCAAATACGTAAAAAATATCCAAATAAAAGTCAGAAACTCGACACTAAATCGAACAAAATGCACAAGATTTCTTGGAATACATATTGAAGAGCACTTATATTGGCAGACTACAACTCGGAGCATATGCAAAGCACTGAATCAGAAAGCATATTGCAATCGGTTCCTCAGAAAGATTCCCCATCAAACCGAATTAATTAATTACTACTATGCTAAGATCCAATCAGTGCTTTCTTATCAAACCTCAAATTTTAAAGGCTCAAAAAGGATTATTCGTGCGTTACTCGGCATTCCCACTTCAGCCTAATGACAGAATTACTTATTTCAAGGTATCGACTACAATGAGTTTGTTAATTCTCTCAATTCTATATAGATCATTTTCTCTATACATTCTTTCTTTTGGACGTACCCATATGTATCTGTATATATGTACATCTTGTGGTCAATAAATAAATTGAATTGAATTGAAGTCAATGTTATTTATAATAATTATTGAACTATTTGAATAAAACTAAGTATGATTTGTTTCATGCGATCATTAATAATTATTGGTCTGGCCATAAAATCCCGTGGATTTTAGAAGGTTATTGACATCTATTTGACCTTTTAGTGGACGTTTCTTGTAAATTGTTTCAACGACTTGGACTCTAATTCCATTTACGGAATTAGTTTAAAGTAATTTAGTTTGCGCTTTATGAATCGCCTCGTCGTCCAATAAGCTTATCCCATTTTTCCTATTTATATTATTTACAAATCCAATATGTAAACATCCATTTCGTATTCTAGTCCAATATTTAAACAAAACTATTTACACAGAAAGAGTGAAAAAACAAAAATGTTCGTTCCATTTGCCCGGAATGTTTATAAATAATTAACGGGATTTGAATACTTTGATTAAAACTTCTAACATTTTAATACTCTCCTCCTACTTTACTTTCGTTGCAATTTAAATTGTCTACCAAATTAGAATGCTCGGCCGCTATACTAATTAAGGCTGTAATCTCGTTTCAGGGTTAATGTGGGCTGCGGTCCTGCGGAAGAAAGGGTTCTCTTGACTGGCCTACACGCCGTGGCTGATATTTATTGTGAATGTTGTAAGACCACACTAGGCTGGAAATATGTAAGTATAATCAATAACAAATGGACATAATCAATTTAAAATTCATAGCAATGAACAACTTGAGTCTTGTTTCTATATTTTCTCACTAGTGTCTTCCTACACACTTTCCACTTGTGTAGGTTCTTATTTTGATGGAATGCTGATGGTTAATATCAGCTACCAAAGGCATTCTATCCATAAGATACGTCTTTGATTTAACAGTCTAACGTTAGTCTCCCGTATAACAAGATTAGATAAGACCAGAGACAATATCAAACTAGACCAAAAAAGACCAAACAAGACCAGAGAAGAGCAGACATGATCGGACTAGACTAGACTATACTAGACAAGATTAGAAAAACTAAACAGGGGAGACAAGTCCAGACAAGACCAGATAAGATCAGACGAGACCAGAGATTACCCTATAAGGTCCGACAAGATCGAAAAAGACTGGACAAGACCGGACAAGATGAGACTAGACGAGACAGGACAAGACTAGACAAAACTAAACAAGACTAGACAAGACTATACAACACTAAACAGGACTAGACCAGACTAGACAAGACTACACAAGACTAGACAAGACTAGACAAGACAAGACTTGACAAGACAAGACTTGACAAGACAAGACTTGACAAGACAAGACTTGACAAGACAAGACTTGACAATACTAGAAAAAGTTGAACAAGGCCAGATAAGACTAGACTAGACTACACAAGAGAAGACCGGATAAGATCAGACATGGCCAGAGAAGACCAGACATGACCAGACAAGAACAGAAACCCAGACATACCAGACAAGACCAGGCAAGAGGCGATCAGACAAGACAAGATCAGACAAGACGAAACAAGACTAGACAAGACTAGGCCAAACCAGATCAGACCAAACCAGACTAGACTAGGCCAGACTAGAAGAATCAAGTCTAGACAATACTAGACAAAACTGAATAAGGCTAAATAAGGCTACATAAAACCAGACAAAATTAGAGAGGATTAGACATGAATAGACTAGTCTAGACTACGCAAGAGAACACCGACACGACCGGACAAACAGGACAAGACCAGACAAGATTAGACAACAGACAAGCCCAAACATACCAGACAACACCAGGCAAGACCAGAAAAGACGAGTCACTATCAGAAAAGACGAAACAAGACTAGACTAGACTATACCCGACTAGACTAGACGAAAGTCCAGAGTATACCAGACTAGACGAAACAAGACTAGACAAGAAGAGGACAAGAACAAGGTAATAACAAGACAAGAACAAGATATGACCAAATATAATTAGACGAAACTAAACAAGGCAGGACTGGTTTGAGCTATACAAGACCATAAAAGACCGGACACGACCGCATAAGACCAGACGCGATCAGATATACAAGATCAGACAAGACCAGATAGCACTAGACAAGACAAAATGTGAGGAGGAGAACAAGACAAGAAAAAGAGGAGAGTAGGTACGGTTGGATAAAACTAGACAAGATCTGACTGGGTAGGGCTAGACAAGACCAGAAACAATCAGATAAGAACAGACAAGACCGGATTAGATAAGATTAGACGAGACCACACCATCTGCACCATACCGTTGTGCAAAACATATAATAACATAAAGAGCTATAAAAAATAACATTCTTACGATCTGACAACATTCTGATAACTTTATATGAAAGACCAGACAAGACTAGATAAGACTAGACTAAGCAAAAGGAGACATTTGTACAACACAGTATACGACTAGACCCGATAAGACAAGACAGGATAAGAATAGTGAAGACCAGACTTGCTCATACAAGACCATACAAGACCAGAGAAAACTGGAAAAGGCTATACAGGACTGGACAAGTCTCTTGATAACTTGTCAAGACTGAACAAGGCTATATATAATAAAACTTTAGTTGGCGTAATTTATAAATATGCATGTTGTATATACATAAAATCATTCAACTCTGTAATATTTACTTTTAGTGCCGAATACCCCAATTGGATAGACCCACCGCTCCTTCCATTCTTTAACCTTTTCCAGCATTTCCAGTCCACTACCTTGCTCACTCAGACACTGTTTCCATTTTTTCCCTAATATTTTTTCCTTTTCATTCAAAAGACCTTTTTCACACTCTTCAAAGCAGTATTGCCACCTGTCCTTCCCTTCTCCACACACCACACATCTTTTATACAAATCCTTCATCCAGTACTAGGATTGCCAGGCTAGGATTGATTGTTAGTTCAAACTCCTTGGCGTTTTTTAATATTTCGGGAGGCTTCCATATACTTGAATGGTGTCTATGGTATCTGCTCTTCGTAATTTTATTTTGCCGCTCCTGCAGCTCGACTTCCGTCAGCCTCGCCACCAGCCTTTCCTCTATTGATCTATTCGAAACTCTTTCCCCCATTGGTTCTCCACCTCTGTTATTGACATACCCCCTCTTTCATACATTTGCCTTTTCTTCTTCTCCAATGGGGGAATTAGATTCTCTGAACATTTCTCTAATATTTTTTTCCTCCTGCATTCCATTAACCATCCGTTCATATCTTGTCACCCGTCTCCTTGCTTCTACTGACGCCTTAAACGTATTAAGCTCCTGTAAGACTATATAGGAAGGAGTAGACCTGGCTAATTGCAGGACCCTTTTAAGAAACTACAGCTGAATTCTTTCAACCCTTTCTTCCTCCTTAACTCCACACACTTTTGTTCTATACATCAATATACTCCGTAAACAGGCCTTCCATATCATTTCTTTCGCTCGGTAATTTGATTTAAACTCTTTTCCCCATACTTTCCAGAACCTTTCACCCGCTACCCACGCTTTCTTCGCCACGTACTCAATGTGCTCCTTGTTACAACATCCACTCCCAAACACATACCCTAAGTACTTAAAGTAAACTGATGCACTTGTTTTATCTCGCTTCCCTTCCATTCAAAACGCTCCATCTTGCAGCTTCGTCTTTTCCTAAATTTTATCCATTTGGTTTTCCCGACATTTACACACAGTTCTCTTTTATGGAAGAATCTTTCTAGCAGTTTATTCATTCCAGTCAGTTCCCCAGCAGATTTTCCCAACACCACTACATCGTCTACGTAGGCAAGGCTCCACATTTTTTCCCTATCTGCTACAACTCCTCCAGCTTGACCCGCGGCCAAAACTGTTTCTAAGTCCGCCGCATACATGTTAAATAGTTCGGGGCTTAGTGGGCAGCCTTGATTCAGACCCCTTCGTACCTTAAATTCCGCCGATTTACACTCATTTACTCTACCTCTATATCACATCTCTCTATACAATTGTTCTATACATTCTCTCAAATTCTTTGATACATCCTTTTGCTCCAAGCATTCCCACAATATTCTCCTATTTACTGTATCATACGCTGCCTTTAAATCCAGGAACAGAGCAAAGAGCTTTCCTTTCGGTTTTGCGACTTCTTGATCTACTATGTATCGCAGTGTTACTAGGTATTCGATTGTTCCCCTTCCCTGCTTAAACCCGGCCTGAACTTCCGGAAGCAGCTTTCTTGCCACCATCTCATCCCTTAAACGTCTCTGCATTAGTTTTTAAAATATCTTATATGACTAGTTCATAAGTGTGATTCCCCTATGATTTTATAATTTGTCTCTGGCCCCATCCCCATCCACAAAAACCTACAACTTTTTGACACGCCGGCCTTTCTGCCCCATATTTTATTATTTTCCTTCGTCACTCTTTGAAGACACTTGCTGGTCCGCCAGTAGCCATGCCTCGTTCGGTATTCCGTCCGGTCCGGCTGCCTTTCCTTTCTTCAAGCTCTTTTTTTTATAGTTGCTAAGTCCTCTTGTGATTATTCCTTTTCTTGTCCCGTTTCGCCTTCAGAAATTTCGTATCCTTCTTCACTCTCTTCTTGCCTACCTGGCTCTTCTTCTCCTGCGGCATAATCCCCAATTAACTTGGCGAAGTAATGTTTCCAGTCATCTATGTGGAATTTATCCGTGGCCTTTTTCCCCATTTTTTTTCTCAGTACCTTCCATAGCCCTGCCTCAGTCCTAATGTTTTTTATTTCTTCCAAACGTTTCTTTTCCCATTTCTCCCACGTGGTCTTCATACATACATTGTGCTTAACTTTTTCTTTCTTAACTTCCTCTTTACTACTCTTTCCCAATCTCCACTTCCTCATTACTTCCCGGAATTGTTTCTTTGCAAGACTACCTTCCCCTCCAAACCATGTAGTTTTCATTCCTTGCACCTAACAAGACTAGACAACTAGACAAATAGACAACACCAGTCTAGACAGGAATACTCAAGGCTATATAAGACTAGACCTGATTAGATAAGACTGGACAAGAATGGTTAAGACTAGAGAAGATTGATTAAGAATAGACAAGACTTTAAAAGATTGGGCTGGCAAGGCTAGACTACAGTGACCGTGAATAGACAAAACTAGGAAGGACTAGAAAGAACTAGAGACGACAGAACTGGACTAAACATGAGTAGAGAATATTAGATATGAAAGTACAAGAGTATGCAAAGCTAGGCAAGTCCATACAAGACAACACGAGACAATAATCAACGCGTAAATAGTCATTGTTTATCAGAAGTAGCTGTATTTTTATTTCAAGATTAATTGCTGCCTGTTCAAATAAAAAATTGTATTGTGCAACACCATCCTTTGATTTACACGGAACTGAATTTACACGGTGTCTGTTTACATGGTCCTATGGTTGGCTGTTGATAAAAGTTGCGATTTCGCACGGTTTTTAAATTAACTTTATGCCAATTCTATGGAAGAAGGATATAAAATTAAGGAAGTTTTAATCAACTGTAAGCAAAGAAACTGATTAAATTTGAACAATCTTTTCAACAATGGTTACAATATTATTAAAAAAAATGTTACTTGTGGTAAATTCTAAAAATATTTTATTTTTCTGACTTAATTAACCTGCTTTTCTTTTTCTTTTTTATTTGTAGCCTTATGATGGCAAAATTGTTTAATTAAGTTTTAAATCGCCGAAACTAGTTGCTAGTAATGAATTTTAAACAGTTTGTTCTTCATTGTCCTATTGTCGCCAGTTAATTGCACATTTAAATATTAATTTTATTGCTCTTTGTCTTCTTAATCTGTTTCTTCTTTTTGATTTTCCAAACACAAAGGACACATCGTTATCTTCTAATCCCTTACTCAAGGGATTATCTGCCGACTTAGATTTTTTTTATACTATGTTCACGTTTCCGATAACTTTTATTGTTAATGAGAAACAAGTTTAGATAAAAACGTAGCTTAAAGAAATTATTGAAAGTAACAAATATTAAGATGTTTGATGCACTATAAAGTATTTGAAAGAAAAATAAGTAACTTGGTCAATAAGACTCTTGGTCAAGTATGGAGACAGTCTTTTGGAAAGAGTAAGTGTGTGGACGCATGCGAGTAATGAAACTAACGAAACAGTTCGGTAATAGTTCGGAAGGTCTCATTAGGAAGAAGTTTGGACTTCCCTAGATATTCCGAAGTTAGGCTTTCTTAATTAGAACGGTACAAGATTCGAATGAATCTTGCTACAGTTCGGTAATAGTTCGGAAGGCCTCATTATATAGAAGTTAGGAATTCCAAAGATATGCCTAAGTTAGACTTTCCTAATTAGGACGCACAGTGGTCGTAAATCCCAAAAAGCCGGCCAAAATATAAAGGAACCGTTCAAATATCGTAATTTTTGCTCTCCTTGCGTTTTTGTGGTCGCTGATCACGAAACTGAATTCAAAATTTAGAAATTCATAATAGCGGACGCAATATGGCGGATAATTTTTCGAAAAAAGCATTTAATTTTGTTGAGATTTATGGGCTGTAAAAGTCACTGATCACGAAACTGAATTCAAAATTTAGAAATTCAAAACGGCGGCCAATATAAGTCCGATGATTTTCCGAAAAAACTATTTAATTTTAGTAAAACCCAGGATGATTGCGAAACAAAATTCAATATTCTAAAAGTAAAAATGGCGAATCCATTATGGCGAAATCACAGATCTGAAATCCCGGTCGCGTCATCACAGATTTGGCCCAAATTTACAGTATATATAGGGCTTGACTATAAATGAAAGTGACGCAAGTTAAGACAAAAAAGACCGGTAAGTTACCGACAACTCATAAGCCCGCTATGTTAGCGTAAATTGCAATGGCCGGTTAGCGCATTGGTAAAAGCTCGGCTTTATAGTACGAGGATCGCTGGTTCGATTCCCCGTGGGGACGCTTTTTTTTTCTTACAATTTTTAAAATGACTTTCTTTAATTATTATTATTATTTATTATTGTTTAACTTTTTATTTGTAATTGTTAATTTGTCAATTTAATTATTTTATTAGTATTAATATTTATTATTTGTTTCTTTATAACTTCAAGGGTTAATTCTTAAAATTGCTTTCTTTTATTTCCATTGTAGCGACCACGGGCTTATAATAGATCCTTCCAGGTATGAATTATAAAAGATTCCAAATCTTCTTTTCTCTAACAATAAGAATTTTCAGCACATGTGATTCACCTCTACAATAATAAAAATATCTAATTGTATGTACCAATTCCTCGTGTACGCTTTAATTACAATACCTCTGGAAATACCTTTGTAAAATTATAAGTAAGAATACTACATTATGAATGGTAACTACGGTTCATTTGTGGCGCAAGTATCTAAAAATAAAATAAAGAATAATAACAATAATCGTAATAATAAAAGAAAGCAATTTTATGAATTAACCGTTGAAGTTAAAAAGAAACAAATAATAAATATTAATACTAATAAAATAATTAAATTGACAAATTAATAATTACAATTAAAAAGTTAAACAATAATAAATAATAATATTAATTAAAGAAAGTCATTTTAAAAATTATAAGAAAAAAAAAGCGTCCCCACGGGGAATCGAACCAGCGATCCTCGTGCTATAAAGTCGAGCTCTTGCCGATGCGCTAATCGGCCATTGCAATTTGTCGGTAACTTACCGGTCCGCGTAACAAGTGAGTTATTTTTTTAACGCTTGGCCATCTGGCCCTCCCGCTTGCGTCACTTTCATTTATAGTCAAGCCCTACATATACTGTAAATTTGGGCCAAATCGGTGATGACGCGTCCGGGGGGCCCCCTTGTTAGGCTCAAAACTTAAAGTTGAAATTTTATCTCTTTTCGGCAAAATGTAAGGTTGCTTAAATTTTTTTGACACCTCCACCTCAACAAAGTTAGTGACCACGTTGATTTTCCCGTTCAATACCGACTTCACAAATATGACAATTTCCTTTCTTGAGAAAGAAATTTCTTCGGTTTTATCCACAGGTTCTGCAGAAATTGGAAGAATAATATTAATAGGAGAATTATCATTACCTATAAACAATATTTCATACGCAAAAATTACGAAAAACTGCAGAAAGTGAACTCTTAGGGTTCTATCAAAACATTTTTAGTTGTTACCAGTTCTATCTAAGAGTTCTACCAGGTAGAACTGCGAACAGAACTGTTGCGCGATTTTTTTTCCTTTTTCATTTCGTCGCATCGGTGAAGTCTAATTTTTCGCATATTTTTCGAATTTTTAAATTAACAGAAAAATGTTATAATGGTCTTCAATAGAACTCGTAAGAGTTCTACAAGGAACTGCAAACAGAACAATTGCTCGATTTTTTTCTCCTCACTTCGTCGCATCGGTGAAGTACAATTTCTGGTATATCTTTCTAATATTTAATTTTAAAGAAAAATGTTATAAAGATTTTCGATAGAACTCTAAGAGTTCTACCAGGAACTGCAAACAGAACTATTGCGCGATTTTGTTCTCTACACTTCGTCGCATCGGAGAGGTAGAATTTTTCGCATATCTTTCGAATTTTTAACATTAAAGAAATACGTTATAAGGATTTCCAATTGAACTCTAAGAGTTGTACCAGAAACTGCAAACAGAACTATTGCGCGATTATTTTCTCTTTGCTACGTCGCATCGGTGAAATCTAATTTTACGCATATCTTTCGAATTTTTAACTTTAAAGAAGAATGTTATAAGTATTTTCGATAGATCTCTAGGAGTTCTACCAGGAACTGCAAACAGAACTATTGCGCGATTTTTGTGTCTACACTTCGTCGCATCGGTGAAGTCTATTTTTTGCATATCTTTCCAATTTCTAACTTTACACAAAAATGTTATAAGCATTTTCGATAGAACTCTAAGAGTTCTATCGGGAATTGCAAACAGAACTGTTGCGCAATTTTTTTAAATTTTAATTCAGAATAGTTGGTCCCTTATTAATGCAAATATCTTTGAACTAAGCTTTTTATCAAAAAATGACAAAGGGATCTTCGATAGAACTCTTAGGCTACGGCCTGTGTGAAAGTGCGTTGAACGGCGAGCGTGGCGAGCAGTTTAAGCGGGCAATGGGCGTCCAATGTCTGGCCTGAGTTATGAGCGGGGCGTGCAGCGTGCAGCTGCATCCGACGCGACGGTGCACGCTGTAGACTCTGTAGAGGAACGCTAAACACAAACGGATTTGAAATGATCGTGCACGCCACGCTGCCCGACCCGCTGCACGCAAATCCAAACGCCCCGCTCACTTACTCAGGACGCCTGCTACTAAGACCATGTGTTTGAGATGCACGCTGCACGCCACGCCCCGCTCCACGCTCTGTTTGAGCGGGCACTTAGGCCGTAGACTTTGTCGACGTAGTGCTATTCGGATCCGCAAATAGAACTGTTTTTGCAATTTTCTAAATTCATTTTTTTTCAAAATGTCAATTTTTGCAGTACTTTTTGCAAAATTGATGAAGTACTCCAGAACTATGGTAGACAGTACAGGAATATGTAAAAAACGCACAGTTTTTCTCAATAGTGAGAAGTTATTAATAGTTGCTAGCTCAAATGTGGTATTTTCCATTTTGAACTATTACAACTATTGAAATTTTGCACAAAGTACTCTAGAACTATTTCCTATCTTCCGGGAACTCCGATGTAATATTACATTTTTGCAAATTCGGTAGCCAACTTCACAGGACTAACAATACGGCAGGCCAGACGCGTGGCGGGTTCACGATCATAATACATACTAGAACGCCGCTAATGGTCATAATACATACTAAGTATGTACTGCAACTATTCCAGCAATTAAAAAGTTCATAGAAAAAATATTTTTTTTCCACTTTTGGCCAGATTTTTGGGAATTCCAACCACTGTGGGACGGGCAAAAATTCGAATGAGGCTTGCCACAGTTTGGCAACACTTTGAAATGCCTCATAAGGCCCGAATAGATTGTTCGGCATGCCTCACTATATTCCTAGTCGGGTTGTCAGCGATAAAATTGTCCTGATTCTTGATTGTGACCAAAGTTCAAAATATGAAATAAAATTAATTTATATATAAAATAAGTTTAATTAACATTTTTTTTAATAAATTTGTACTTTGATTTATATGAACTAATTAAATTTTGAGAATACTGTATACCTATATATGGAAAAGACAAAATCCCAAATCAGTCACTTGTTTTTAAACGGAAGCAAACTATCCATTTTCTCCATTTTTTTTGAGAATGCAGTAACTAGAAACCTGATTTACACTATGAAAAATGTTCAAACTAGTTACACAATTTGGCGCTAAATTCAAATATAGTTACTTGAATATGAAATTGGTAATTTATTGATTGTTTGATTGAATATCTTATTATTAATTTACATAGTTTACGCCCAAATTGGAGCACTTAAATCAAACCCAAACACTGTTAATTTATGTTAACAAAGAATTTAAAAAATAATAGAATTTTAACAAAGGATATCTTATTATTAAAATTATATAAATTGAATAACTTATTATAAAAATGATGGAAATTGAATAACTTATTATTATTAAAAAAGCATAACAAAAACACATTTATTGAAATTTAAAACATTTAATTTTATTACATTCTTTTGCTTCTTCTTGTTTAGAATGGGCCTACTTTGGACCACGCTTGTTCAACTGTTGGGCTTTGATCTTTGCCCAGTACTGTCGCATCTTCTTCCGGTGTAACTCTCTTCTGTGCAGGGGGTACCTTTCCTTCGGGGTTTTTCCTGAAATCCACGGACTTCCTTCAGGGTTCCCAGTTCAAATTCCTTTTTTTTTAATTATTCCATTCCAAATTCATTCAAATGTAATAAATTTCTAATTTATTGCATTATTATTTACATTACTATTATTTACCTTTATTGGCATTATTCTTAACACAATACAGACTTAGTCTGTATTATTGTCATTATTCTTAACACAATACACACTAAGTCTGTATTGTGTTAAGAATAATGCCAATAAAGGTAAATAATAATTTAAAAAAATATTTGCATTACATTTATTTATTACATTACATCAGTCTTAATCTGTAACTTCCATTTCACTGGACGAGCCAGTATTTACAACAAATTGCAGATGCATATCTTCGACAATTTTATCCAGTTGGTACAGTTCATTTTCTTCTTTTATAACATGGTCAACGCAATTGGACCACTTCTCAGCTGAAACTAACGCTAAGCCATCATGAAATAATTTTGTTACTTCGGACATTTTAAATGTTTTATTATTTGTTGCCACATATCCCTTTACCTGTTGCTAAGTCAATTCAATGGGATTTAATTTGCAGTGGTATGGTGGCAAACATGAAACTTCCCGATGTGTATTTAGAATCATTTCGTCCACTTTGTATGGAACTGGATGAGTGTTTATGTAACTTTTTACCATATCCAATAACTCTTCTTTTAATAAATGTTCGTCTACTTCCTTTCCTTTGCTTCGAAGATATGTTATTATATCATCTTTCCTCCAAGCGTTTGTCGGTGTTTTTTTTTCCATTTTGAATGTAATGGTATGGAGCATTGTCCATCACAATAACACTATTTTCAGTTAAAGATGACAAAATTTTTTTCATCCACCCTTCAAATACGGTGGAATTCACATTCTCGTGGTAATTACCCGTTTTTTTATTAATTAAAATATTAGTAACCCACCTTCTATAAATCCATTTTCGTGGCCTATGTGGGTAATTATTAATCGGTGACCTTTGCCAGAGGGATCTTTTAGGCCTACAGACAAATCTTCTATAAAGGCTTGGCGTGAATTTGTTACAGTCTTATCTTTCCAAACTTTTGTTTTTATATGGCCTGCATTCAACCACGTCTCATCCAGGTAATAAATAGCCCTCCCTTCCTGTCGATATTTGCGATTTTTTGTTAAATACCGTCTTCTCCATAAGAGAATATTATCTCTTTCTATCAACATGCTATTCCTACCTCTTTTCTCCCACACAATTTTAGTTTCTTGAGAACTATGAAAAGCGTAGAACGGGACATACGAGAACTTAATTCATTACCATTTATAGCCTGGAACAATTTTCATATACATAACATCTGTTTAAAATCAATAATAGTCGTGTTACTTAATAGAAGTGTTACTCTTACTCAAATTTAAAAATTTGCTAATACAAAAAAATCAAAAAGAAAATATGACAGTAATTCAGTTATCACTTAAAATTTTAGTTACGGTGATGTAATTTAGGCATAAAAGTCAAGCAGAGTCACAAAAATATAATAAAAAATAAAATAAAACAGTTTACCTGCAATACTTTGTCCAAAGTTGGGATTTCATTTCTTTTGAAAAAGGAATGCACAGTATATCGGATATCTTTTTTCTCTTCTGATAATTTTGAATACAAATCTTCTCGCATTCTTTTCTTCTTTGGTGATGAAACTTTTCCTGTTTTTTTCTATTTCCGCAACAATTTTGTATATAGATCTTTCAGAGATTCCAACAGCTGCTGCAGTGAGTGCCACAGCTTGAGTTCTTGTTGTACCGTTACTTTTATGGACCAAATAACTTTTGTAGGCCAATCATTTTTGTCCACTTTTTAAAAATCTTCGGATCTTCCCTTCGGATTTTTCTTTATACCTTTGGAAGTACTGGGCACCTCGTTATCAGCCATGGTAGTATAAAAAACAAAATTACTGGAGGGTAATACTAAACAACTGAACAAATACTACTATTTACTATTGTTTGTATTGAAAAATACAGATTAAATACACCAAATGACAACAATAGTAATAAAATATAAACAAATAAATGGAGAAAAACGCAAAAAATCTAAATGATACAAACAGATCAGATGACAATTGTGAATTGACACGGCAGCCATTGACAAATAACAGCTCAACATGCATTGGCGTGCGCAAAAAATATACTTGGAATTAATTAATTTTTTTATCTTTTAATTTAAAATTGAATATGAAACATTATTGTATAATAGAGTACCTATTAGCCACAGTAGAATTTGACGTTCTATTATATTTAGAAATTATTCATAGTATTATATTCATTTTATTACATATCGCCAAATTATACGCCAGTGACTGCAAATGTATGTGTAAGAGAGAGATGGAGAAGTAAATATCGTCGGTGTAAACCTTAGAACATATACTTATGGAACAGGAATACAAATCATAAAATTGTGTCCAAGAAGTGAGATGCAAAGTCTCATTCTATTTCTTTGGGTCGAAATGCTCATGCGCGGCCTACACGTATTTTTCTGTTGTTTACAGTTGCCATCTTGTTAGATATATGTTATTAATCCAGTTTATTAAGAGTTTATTACTTCTTTTTTGATAATATCAATATCGCTAATCAACAAAATGGGTGTATATTGCTGGCAATGCGGCATTCGTAATAAAACCGTTTCGGAAATTCAGGAAAGTTGTAGTAATTAGCATTTTCTCTGTCACAAACTTTCAAATGTTATTATTTTCATTATTTTGGCTATTTTTAGTTTAATTATTTGGGTTAATTGAACAGACGTTTTGTCTACTATTATTGTAGACAGGGCGAACTGAACCTCGCCCAATGGATTGCATATTTTATTGATATTTTGTATTTATTACGAATAAAGGCCTTTATTATTATTATTATTATTATAAACTTAATAAAGTAGGAACACGATCAGAATATATATATCAGTCACGGTCAGAATATATATTCAACCTTTCTGGAGCTCTATAACACTAATGAGTAAAGAGCATGTATCAACAAGGTATCGGAATGACATGATCTTAAAAAACAATGTTATTTTTCTGGTTTTTGTTGAGTGCCACGAAGGTGGCCTGAAAGCTAAAAAATAACTGACAAATTTAACATGCGATTTGTTTTTGAAAGTCTTAAAAAGACTCATTAATGTTATAGAGCTCTAGAAAGGTTGAATATATTTATATATTCAGGCTGTGTTCCGACTTTATTAAGTTTACAGTATGCAAGTTGTAGTTGTATTGTTATTAAATCGTACTATACTAGTACTTATAACTTATACTAATTTTATTATAACTTATAAAAAATTTTATGTAAACTTAAATATTTTTCTTTTAAAAAATAAACACTTTAATTTTTTAAAATTTTTTTTTAATATATTTTTAGCAGATACAAATTATAGAACTAAATAATACACCACCTAAAATATAAAAAGCACCTAATGTTATTAAAATTGTATAAGTAACAATAAAAATATTTCTAAATTAAAGTTCAACCATATTTATGGTTAAAATTAAGGTTAGAAAATAAATGTTTATTTCATTTGGAGCATGCGCATAGCGAACAAAAGAAATGTTATATCTTTCCTTGTCGCACAGATGTTGGACACAGTTTCGGTACACGTAAGTTATACGGTATTCCTATTCCATTACTATAAGTTCTATGGTGTAAACATCTCCTCGATTTAAGCCATTCAGAGAACAAGGTCAAATAAGCCCTATCTTCCCTGTACTGCATTCTTAAAAAAAAATGAACTATAGGGTATGGCTAATGTGGTCCTCGCCATAAGCGCCGATTTAATAAAGGCGCCTGAGAGAAGGTTTCGAAATAAAATGTATTCTAAAGTAATAACTCAAAAACACTTTTATTTTTATACTTATATACTATTTATGATATACAACTTCTAGGAACATATATTTAAAAAATAAACCACTATTTTTATTGTCATTGAAAAATATAAAATGCGCTATTTTTATTATTAGCCATAGGCGTCCAACTCTTAGTTACGGCTCTGGACGGAGGTAGTATTAAACATTTATGCTCGAGCAAATATTTATAAAGTAGCAACAAAGTAGCTGTTTTTGTTTTTCTCAAAAGAACCTATTTCCTTATTTTCGTTTAAATAAAAGTAAATCATGTTTTCTAGACTTTCCCAACATGTTAATCTGTTATTCGGTTTATACACAAAAATATAATTTATTAGCATCACTTATTTTTTTCTATGAAACATTTTCGTTGTAGAGTTTGTTGCCACGTTTGTTTTGATGACTCAATCTGTTTGTTTTCCCATTAAAAGCAACAATATTTTGGAATTTGCCTTTTCTATTTATGAAAATTACGCGGGTTTTTCTGACGTCTGTTTTCCTATCGATGTTTGCGGAAATTATATCGCTCCGCTTTCCATGCTATTTTTAATATTCTCTTTCATATACATGTACCGCTCTGTATCAAGCTACTATAAACCCAATTTTCTTAATAACATGACTTTAACTGTTTTTATAGAAAAGTTAGAAAAAAAGTTAAAATTCTTCTAGAAGAAGATTAGACAGGGAAGACTAGACAGACAAGACGAACTATACTGACTAGAGAGTCTACTGGACAGACTACTGTACAGTCTGTCCTTTCTGTCCTGTCTAGAGACTGGACAGAATGGGCAGACTTGACAGACTGAACAGATCAGACTAGACAGATAAGCCTAGATAGTCGAAACTAAACAATCGAGACTAGTCAATCATAATTAGACAAAGAAGATTAAATAAACTACACAGATAAGCCTAGATAGTCGAAATTAAACAATTGAGACTAGACAGACAAGACTAGACAGGCAAGACTAGGCTTACAAATGTAGACAGACAAGACTACATAAGCAAAACTAGATAGACATTATAATCATAATATTATGCATTATAATCATAATATTATGTAATTATCAATTGTTATCAATAATCATTGAGAGTTTAATTAAAATAAAGTCGGTGTTTGTGCAGTTAATTGAGTAATTTATGGCACATAAAGATCTGTAGTCTTCGTGTACGTTATTTAATTGAAATGCCGAGCTGGGCGCAGAGCCATTGTCCGGCGAATTCGGACGACAGATTGCAGACTTGATGTGTATTTGCTTAGTTCGGCGTTGACTATTTGTTTTTCATTTTCTATATTATTTTTGGTTCCATTCAGCATGTCTAGACTGCTTTGAATAAAGCGAAAACAGTGAATAATAGAATTTTTATTATTCTCTTTCCATGTTATGTTAAATCTTATTTGGCCTGTGTAGCCAGACAAGACTAAACATACAAAATTAGACAGATAAGACTAAACTGATAAGGCTAAATATACAGAGTAGACAGAGAAGGCTAGACAGACAAGACTAGACTAGACAGACAAGACCAGACAGAGAAGACTAGACAGACAAGACTAGACAGTCAAGACTAGACAGACAAGACTAGACAGACAAGACTAGACAGACAAGACTAGACAGACGGGACAAGACAGACAAGACTAGACAGACAAGAATAGACAGACAAGACTATACAGACAAGACTAGACAGACAAGACTAGACAGACAAGACTAGACAGACAAGACCAGACAGACAAGACTAGACAGACAAGACTAGACAGACAAGACTAGACAGACAAGACTAGACAGACAAGACTAGACAGACAAGACTAGACAGACAAGACTAGACAGACAAGACTAGACAGACAAGACTAGACAGACAAGACTAGACAGACACGACTAGACAGACAAGACTAGACAGATAAGACTAGACAGACAAGACTAGACAGACAAGACTAGACAGACAAGACTAGACAGACAAGACTAGACAGACAAGACTAGACAGACAAGACTAGACAGACAAGGCTAGACAGACAAGACTAGACAGACAAGACTAGACAGACAAGACTAGACAGACAAGACTAGACAGACAAGACTAGACAGACAAGACTAGACAGACACGACTAGACAGACAAGACTAGACATACATGACTAGACAGACAAGACTAGACAGACAAGACTAGACAGACAAGACTAGACAGACAAGACTAGACAGACAAGACTAGACAGACAAGACTAGACAGACAAGACTAGACAGACAAGACTAGACAGACAAGACTAGACAGACAAGACTAGACAGACAAGACTAGACAGACAAGACTAGACAGACAAGACTAGACAGACAAGACTAGACAGACAAGACTAGACAGACAAGACTAGACCGACAAGACTAGACAGACAAGACTAGACAGGCAAGACTAGACAGACAAGACTAGACAGACAAGACTAGACAGACAAGACTAGACAGACAAGACTAGACAGACAAGACTAGACAGACAAGACTAGACAGACAAGACTAGACAGACAAGACTAGACAGACAAGACTAGACAGACAAGACTAGACAGACAAGACTAGACAGACAAGACTAGACAGACAAGACTAGACAGACAAGACTAGACAGACAAGACTAGACAGACAAGACTAGACAGACAAGACTAGACAGACAAGACTAGACAGACAAGACTAGACAGACAAGACTAGACAGACAAGACTAGACAGACAAGACTAGACAGACAAGACTAGACAGACAAGACTAGACAGACAAGACTAGACAGACAAGACTAGACAGACAAGACTAGACAGACAAGACTAGACAGACAAGACTAGACAGACAAGACTAGACAGACAAGACTAGACAGACAAGACTAGACAGACAAGACTAGACAGACAAGACTAGACAGACAAGACTAGACAGACAAGACTAGACAGACAAGACTAGACAGACAAGACTAGACAGACAAGACTAGACAGACAAGACTAGACAGACAAGACTAGACAGACAAGACTAGACAGACAAGACTAGACAGACAAGACTAGACAGACAAGACTAGACAGACAAGACTAGACAGACAAGACTAGACAGACAAGACTAGACAGACAAGACTAGACAGACAAGACTAGACAGACAAGACTAGACAGACAAGACTAGACAGACAAGACTAGACAGACAAGACTAGACAGACAAGACTAGACAGACAAGACTAGACAGACAAGACTAGACAGACAAGACTAGACAGACAAGACTAGACAGACAAGACTAGACAGACAAGACTAGACAGACAAGACTAGACAGACAAGACTAGACAGACAAGACTAGACAGACAAGACTAGACAGACAAGACTAGACAGACAAGACTAGACAGACAAGACTAGACAGACAAGACTAGACAGACAAGACTAGACAGACAAGACTAGACAGACAAGACTAGACAGACAAGACTAGACAGACAAGACTAGACAGACAAGACTAGACAGACAAGACTAGACAGACAAGACTAGACAGACAAGACTAGACAGACAAGACTAGACAGACAAGACTAGACAGACAAGACTAGACAGACAAGACTAGACAGACAAGACTAGACAGACAAGACTAGACAGACAAGACTAGACAGACAAGACTAGACAGACAAGACTAGACAGACAAGACTAGACAGACAAGACTAGACAGACAAGACTAGACAGACAAGACTAGACAGACAAGACTAGACAGACAAGACTAGACAGACAAGACTAGACAGACAAGACTAGACAGACAAGACTAGACAGACAAGACTAGACAGACAAGACTAGACAGACAAGACTAGACAGACAAGACTAGACAGACAAGACTAGACAGACAAGACTAGACAGACAAGACTAGACAGACAAGACTAGACAGACAAGACTAGACAGACAAGACTAGACAGACAAGACTAGACAGACAAGACTAGACAGACAAGACTAGACAGACAAGACTAGACAGACAAGACTAGACAGACAAGACTAGACAGACAAGACTAGACAGACAAGACTAGACAGACAAGACTAGACAGACAAGACTAGACAGACAAGACTAGACAGACAAGACTAGACAGACAAGACTAGACAGACAAGACTAGACAGACAAGACTAGACAGACAAGACTAGACAGACAAGACTAGACAGACAAGACTAGACAGACAAGACTAGACAGACAAGACTAGACAGACAAGACTAGACAGACAAGACTAGACAGACAAGACTAGACAGACAAGACTAGACAGACAAGACTAGACAGACAAGACTAGACAGACAAGACTAGACAGACAAGACTAGACAGACAAGACTAGACAGACAAGACTAGACAGACAAGACTAGACAGACAAGACTAGACAGACAAGACTAGACAGACAAGACTAGACAGACAAGACTAGACAGACAAGACTAGACAGACAAGACTAGACAGACAAGACTAGACAGACAAGACTAGACAGACAAGACTAGACAGACAAGACTAGACAGACAAGACTAGACAGACAAGACTAGACAGACAAGACTAGACAGACAAGACTAGACAGACAAGACTAGACAGACAAGACTAGACAGACAAGACTAGACAGACAAGACTAGACAGACAAGACTAGACAGACAAGACTAGACAGACAAGACTAGACAGACAAGACTAGACAGACAAGACTAGACAGACAAGACTAGACAGACAAGACTAGACAGACAAGACTAGACAGACAAGACTAGACAGACAAGACTAGACGTACAAGACTAGACGTACAAGACTAGACGTACAAGACTAGACGTACAAGACTAGACGTACAAGACTAGACGTACAAGACTAGACAGACTAGACTAATTGTAGTTGTTTGTAGTCTTTCATTCGTTGTCCATAAGTGTCTCTCTGTCGTCCATCTCTTGCCTATATACTGTGTGTGTAGAGCACTATCCGTAAGGCCGCAGTAACCTCGGCGATTGTCTGGGGCCTTGCAGTTATTTTATACACCCATGCCCAGTTAGCGCCTGAATGAGATGATAACCCACTTCTCCGTGTATTCGTGTCACTCATGGTAACAGATCTGGTATTAGCTGTCCGGTCCACTGGCTTTGTTAGAAGTACTCCATTGTCATTGCCACTTTTAGAAGTGTCGCGTCTCGCGACACCGTCCTGGTCGACGTACGTGCTGTACGTACGTACCCGGAGAGCTATTTTCTTTGTAGCGTGGCAAGTTTCTGTCTTATGCTTGCCTTCTTCATCGCTTTCTCCCACACAGGAGCCCCATACAGCATTGCTGAATGAACAACCGAGCATATTAATTATCTCTTACTGCTTTTTGGACCCCCAGTGTTTGGCATTTTTCTGCCCAGTGCTGCTACCCTATTTAGCGTCTTCGCCGTGGCTAGTGTGACTTGCTTATTGAATGATAGTTTTTTTTTGTCGATGGTAACTCCTAGGTATTTAATCAAGTATTTAGGTGTAAAGTATTTTGAATATAATTGGGCCTATGTGTCTTCCTCCGGTAAGCACGAGTCCACCAGTTCTATGACTTTGTTGGCTCTTAGAATCAATCCTCTTTCGTTTTTGCCCGCAGTAAAGATTGTCTACTTTGCCGACGAGCTCTACTCCCTCTGGCAATTCATAGTTGGGCAAAAATTAATTGTGAAAACAATTAACAATTAAATTTCGAGATTTAATTGCAACTAATTAAAATAATTAATTGTAATTGCAATATATCACAATTAACAATTAATTAATTGTTAATTGTAAAATTTTGCAATTACAATTGATTAATTGTTAATTGTTTGATGCACTTTTACAATTACAATTAACAATAAATAAATGTCGGTTAGAAGATGTTTATTATACTCCAATGTATCACTTGCCATAATGCGTAACGGAAATAGTTATTTACATTAGAGTGTGGGAAGTTTGGTTTGGCCGACAATTATTATTTAAGAAACAAATAGACCCTCAGCCAACACTTCCGGTCCGCCACCCTCGCCCCCACTTCCGGTTCCCACCCAGTTCCGGTTCCCACCTCCACTTCTGGTTCCAAAATTTTCACCACTTCCGGTTCCCAACCCCCATTTCCGGTTACAAATTTTTTTAAACTTCCGGTTCAGGAAGTGGGGTCTGAACCGGAAGTGTAAGTGGGAACCGGAAGTGTGACTGTGTGAACCGGAAGTCGAGGTGGGAACCGCAAGTGGGAGCGAGATGGGGGCCGGAAGTGGAGGTGAAGGGTCCAGAACGAAACATCTTTCCCAACTATTTACAATATTGGAAATTATTTTATTTGGCCCAATGCGGGAAAGAACGGTTACAATGAGGGAATAGTTTTTACATTCATCTAATAGTATTAATTGTATTAATAAACAATTTATGATTAAGTTAATTGTGACTAACAATTAAAATTTGAATTGCAATTAAATTAATTGTAAACCACAATTAATTGATTTAATTGCAATTGATTTCAATTGCATCTCATAATTAAACAGTTGAGCTGTTTATTTTGAAAGTGACCTAACTCCATTTATGTTCGAATCGAGATATTAAAGGATTTGCATTGGATTAAATTTAAAAATATGGGTAACAGATAACATAGTAGAATAATGTTTTTGTGTTTCTAAGGAAGTCAAATTTATTACCCCAATTAGCATATTTAACGTTACTTAAGAAATAATATGATTTTCATGGCTGTAAATGGACTTGGGCCACTTTCAAAATCAATTAAATCACGTTTCCAACTCTTAAGAATGCACGAGTTCATTCATACATAAAATAAACTTTCCTTGAAATAAAGATAAATGTACACTTTTATGTTATAAAATCAAGAATGATAAATAACAGTTGTTAAATAATTTTTATATTAATATTAATATTGTTTTTGTAATTATTATTACTCCAGTTTGTGTATGCAGGAAGGATATAAAATATTTGTTGTGGGCAGGTGGTATAAAATGTGGTATACAAAGTTGGTATACCAAAATTCTTTGTATTTGAGGTTCGTGAGTGGTCTCGTATTTTTTTGTAGTTTTTTGATTTTTGCATTGAAATTCATATTCGAGGATTCATCAATTTTCTCTTGGAATATTTTAATATATTCATATTCTCATACAATTTTTTTACAATTCAATTTGTTATAAACAAATTATTAACAAATTACTGAAAATTACAATCAGGAGACCCATAGCAAATCGAAACTGAAATTTGAAATTAAATTGTTTATAATAAATTCATTGCACATTGATAATTCAACTGCTACTTTAATAATTAAACATAAAGCTTACGAGATCACATAAACTTTAATTGCATATTTTCGACATCGGTTTGAAACTCGCTCAATGGGACTTAGGCCAATTTCAAAATAAACTTTTTCATCACTTCATTAACGTAGCAAATTTTAGTTTTTCAAAACCATAATGATTTTAAATATATTAGTAACAAGTTACTTTAGTATAAAAAGATCAAGTAAAAATCTAACTATTAAGGTAGCTAACTCAATATTTAAAAAAAAATGGAGTTAGGCCACTTTCAAAATAAATGGCTCAGTTAATTGAATTAAATCAATTGCAATTAATTTAGTTACAATAAAAATTGTAATTGTTTGATTCTACAATTAAAAAAATAATTGAATTATGCCCAACACTGTGGCAATTCCAGTCTGAGAACCCCATCGTATAGGATATTCCACAGGTACGTCCTAGAATAGAGCCCTGTGGAACACCTCTCGTTCCGCAACTTTTCCTCCTGCTTCGATTATTATTCTGCGTTCACTTAGATAGCTATGCAGCAGTCTCGATAGGTACAGAGGGAAGCCTCTTTCTGCTATTTCCTCCAGCACATTTTGCCAGACAGCAGAATTGAACGCGTTATTCACATCCAGCGTGATTAATGCGCTCATCTTCTGTGTCCTTCTCGTACCGGCTGCTGCCTCTGTAGCAATCCATCCACCGTAGATCGTCCTTCGCGGAAGTCATACTGCTTTTGGGAAAGGTTTGTTCTATTGAAGAGTTCCTTTTTTAACCCTGATTAGGATCAGCTGCTCAAGTAACTTACCTCAGCCATAGAGTAAGCATATTGGCCTATACGACGAGGCCTCCTGGATAGGCTTGTCTCCTTTTCGGAGAAGTACTAGTTTGGCTTTCTTCCATATGGTAGGAAAGGTTCCATCTTCCAGGTTAAAGTGTGGGCAGGTAGTTGCTGCGATTTTGATGACTTTTGGTGGTAACCCGCCCGGTCCTGGTGCTCTGCCGTTGCGTAGTTTATTGCTGGCATATTGAAGTTCCCCTGTGGAGAACTTGACAATCTCTCTTACCTCTGGCATAATACATGTTGGTTTTTCGTGAGTTGGGGAGAGTGTATCCGCAACCTCCTTCACCTTTCCATTGATATTTGGAGGTTTGAGTGTCTCAGTTTCAGTTGCCGTGTAGCGATTTCATATACATATAGCCATTGGTTGTCGTCTATTTTATTGCACAGATTACGCTAGTGTTCGCTTTTATATATGTTTATAGACACTTTCAGGTTTGTTCTTGATAATATGTATGCGTCCCTGCTTTGTACAGTCCCTGCTTGGTAAGTCTGTCTGGCAGCAATGCATTATGCTCTAAGGTGGGATATTTCATCGCTCCACTAGTATACATGTCGTCACTAGCTGTATTTCTGTTTGGGTTTGATTGGTGGCGCTGCATGCTCTTTTAAGTACAGCTATAAGTTCCTCTGGTGATCGCTCTGCGAAGTCAGTTGCTTCCATTTGGATTGCCCTTGCGAGTTTTTCTTGATACATATGCTTGGTCGACCAGCCAATATAGTTCCTGGGCTGGGGAGTTATGTCGGCTAAAAACACCTCAATGTGTATCGGAGGTATATATGGTCACTCATGGTCTCTCTGTCCAAGACCTGCCAGTCTTTCACTTTTCCTGTTAGATTCGCGGTAGTAATTGTGAGCTCTATGATCGACGAAGACTCTCTTCTGCTTAAAATGGGAGTTTTTCCTGTATTTATAATATTTAGGTCCAGTTCAAACAGCCAATCTGAAAAACAGACAAGACTAGACAGACAAGACTAGAGGCAAAACTAGACATTCAAGACTAGACAGACAAAACCAGACAGACAAGACTAAAGAGGCAAGACCAGACAGACACTGCTAGACAAGCAAGACTAGACAGACAAGACTAGACAGACAAGACTAGACAGACAAGACTAGACAGACAAGACTAGACAGACAAGACTAGCCAGACAAGACTAGACAGACAAGACTAGACAGACAAGACTAGACAGACAAGACTAGACAGACAAGACTAGACAGACAAGACTAGACAGACAAGACTAGACAGACAAGACTAGACAGACAAGACTAGACAGACAAGACTAGACAGACAAGACTAGACAGACAAGACTAGACAGACAAGACTAGACAGACAAGACTAGACAGACAAGACTAGACAGACAAGACTAGACAGACAAGACTAGACAGACAAGACTAGACAGACAAGACTAGACAGACAAGACTAGACAGACAAGACTAGACAGACAAGACTAGACAGACAAGACTAGACAGACAAGACTAGACAGACAAGACTAGACAGACAAGACTAGACAGACAAGACTAGACAGACAAGACTAGACAGACAAGACTAGACAGACAAGACTAGACAGACAAGACTAGACAGACAAGACTAGACAGACAAGACTAGACAGACAAGACTAGACAGACAAGACTAGACAGACAAGACTAGACAGACAAGACTAGACAGACAAGACTAGACAGACAAGACTAGACAGACAAGACTAGACAGACAAGACTAGACAGACAAGACTAGACAGACAAGACTAGACAGACAAGACTAGACAGACAAGACTAGACAGACAAGACTAGACAGACAAGACTAGACAGACAAGACTAGACAGACAAGACTAGACAGACAAGACTAGACAGACAAGACTAGACAGACAAGACTAGACAGACAAGACTAGACAGACAAGACTAGACAGACAAGACTAGACAGACAAGACTAGACAGACAAGACTAGACAGACAAGACTAGACAGACAAGACTAGACAGACAAGACTAGACAGACAAGACTAGACAGACAAGACTAGACAGACAAGACTAGACAGACAAGACTAGACAGACAAGACTAGACAGACAAGACTAGACAGACAAGACTAGACAGACAAGACTAGACAGCAAGACAGACAAGACTAGACAGACAAGACTAGACAGACAAGACTAGACAGACAAGACTAGACAGACAAGACTAGACAGACAAGACTAGACAGACAAGACTAGACAGACAAGACTAGACAGACAAGACTAGACAGACAAGACTAGACAGACAAGACTAGACAGACAAGACTAGACAGACAAGACTAGACAGACAAGACTAGACAGACAAGACTAGACAGACAAGACTAGACAGACAAGACTAGACAGACAAGACTAGACAGACAAGACTAGACAGACAAGACTAGACAGACAAGACTAGACAGACAAGACTAGACAGACAAGACTAGACAGACAAGACTAGACAGACAAGACTAGACAGACAAGACTAGACAGACAAGACTAGACAGACAAGACTAGACAGACAAGACTAGACAGACAAGACTAGACAGACAAGACTAGACAGACAAGACTAGACAGACAAGACTAGACAGACAAGACTAGACAGACAAGACTAGACAGACAAGACTAGACAGACAAGACTAGACAGACAAGACTAGACAGACAAGACTAGACAGACAAGACTAGACAGACAAGACTAGACAGACAAGACTAGACAGACAAGACTAGACAGACAAGACTAGACAGACAAGACTAGACAGACAAGACTAGACAGACAAGACTAGACAGACAAGACTAGACAGACAAGACTAGACAGACAAGACTAGACAGACAAGACTAGACAGACAAGACTAGACAGACAAGACTAGACAGACAAGACTAGACAGACAAGACTAGACAGACAAGACTAGACAGACAAGACTAGACAGACAAGACTAGACAGACAAGACTAGACAGACAAGACTAGACAGACAAGACTAGACAGACAAGACTAGACAGACAAGACTAGACAGACAAGACTAGACAGACAAGACTAGACAGACAAGACTAGACAGACAAGACTAGACAGACAAGACTAGACAGACAAGACTAGACAGACAAGACTAGACAGACAAGACTAGACAGACAAGACTAGACAGACAAGACTAGACAGACAAGACTAGACAGACAAGACTAGACAGACAAGACTAGACAGACAAGACTAGACAGACAAGACTAGACAGACAAGACTAGACAGACAAGACTAGACAGACAAGACTAGACAGACAAGACTAGACAGACAAGACTAGACAGACAAGACTAGACAGACAAGACTAGACAGACAAGACTAGACAGACAAGACTAGACAGACAAGACTAGACAGACAAGACTAGACAGACAAGACTAGACAGACAAGACTAGACAGACAAGACTAGACAGACAAGACTAGACAGACAAGACTAGACAGACAAGACTAGACAGACAAGACTAGACAGACAAGACTAGACAGACAAGACTAGACAGACAAGACTAGACAGACAAGACTAGACAGACAAGACTAGACAGACAAGACTAGACAGACAAGACTAGACAGACAAGACTAGACAGACAAGACTAGACAGACAAGACTAGACAGACAAGACTAGACAGACAAGACTAGACAGACAAGACTAGACAGACAAGACTAGACAGACAAGACTAGACAGACAAGACTAGACAGACAAGACTAGACAGACAAGACTAGACAGACAAGACTAGACAGACAAGACTAGACAGACAAGACTAGACAGACAAGACTAGACAGACAAGACTAGACAGACAAGACTAGACAGACAAGACTAGACAGACAAGACTAGACAGACAAGACTAGACAGACAAGACTAGACAGACAAGACTAGACAGACAAGACTAGACAGACAAGACTAGACAGACAAGACTAGACAGACAAGACTAGACAGACAAGACTAGACAGACAAGACTAGACAGACAAGACTAGACAGACAAGACTAGACAGACAAGACTAGACAGACAAGACTAGACAGACAAGACTAGACAGACAAGACTAGACAGACAAGACTAGACAGACAAGACTAGACAGACAAGACTAGACAGACAAGACTAGACAGACAAGACTAGACAGACAAGACTAGACAGACAAGACTAGACAGACAAGACTAGACAGACAAGACTAGACAGACAAGACTAGACAGACAAGACTAGACAGACAAGACTAGACAGACAAGACTAGACAGACAAGACTAGACAGACAAGACTAGACAGACAAGACTAGACAGACAAGACTAGACAGACAAGACTAGACAGACAAGACTAGACAGACAAGACTAGACAGACAAGACTAGACAGACAAGACTAGACAGACAAGACTAGACAGACAAGACTAGACAGACAAGACTAGACAGACAAGACTAGACAGACAAGACTAGACAGACAAGACTAGACAGACAAGACTAGACAGACAAGACTAGACAGACAAGACTAGACAGACAAGACTAGACAGACAAGACTAGACAGACAAGACTAGACAGACAAGACTAGACAGACAAGACTAGACAGACAAGACTAGACAGACAAGACTAGACAGACAAGACTAGACAGACAAGACTAGACAGACAAGACTAGACAGACAAGACTAGACAGACAAGACTAGACAGACAAGACTAGACAGACAAGACTAGACAGACAAGACTAGACAGACAAGACTAGACAGACAAGACTAGACAGACAAGACTAGACAGACAAGACTAGACAGACAAGACTAGACAGACAAGACTAGACAGACAAGACTAGACAGACAAGACTAGACAGACAAGACTAGACAGACGACAGACAAGACTAGACAGACAAGACTAGACAGACAAGACTAGACAGACAAGACTAGACAGACAAGACTAGACAGACAAGACTAGACAGACAAGACTAGACAGACAAGACTAGACAGACAAGACTAGACAGACAAGACTAGACAGACAAGACTAGACAGACAAGACTAGACAGACAAGACTAGACAGACAAGACTAGACAGACAAGACTAGACAGACAAGACTAGACAGACAAGACTAGACAGACAAGACTAGACAGACAAGACTAGACAGACAAGACTAGACAGACAAGACTAGACAGACAAGACTAGACAGACAAGACTAGACAGACAAGACTAGACAGACAAGACTAGACAGACAAGACTAGACAGACAAGACTAGACAGACAAGACTAGACAGACAAGACTAGACAGACAAGACTAGACAGACAAGACTAGACAGACAAGACTAGACAGACAAGACTAGACAGACAAGACTAGACAGACAAGACTAGACAGACAAGACTAGACAGACAAGACTAGACAGACAAGACTAGACAGACAAGACTAGACAGACAAGACTAGACAGACAAGACTAGACAGACAAGACTAGACAGACAAGACTAGACAGACAAGACTAGACAGACAAGACTAGACAGACAAGACTAGACAGACAAGACTAGACAGACAAGACTAGACAGACAAGACTAGACAGACAAGACTAGACAGACAAGACTAGACAGACAAGACTAGACAGACAAGACTAGACAGACAAGACTAGACAGACAAGACTAGACAGACAAGACTAGACAGACAAGACTAGACAGACAAGACTAGACAGACAAGACTAGACAGACAAGACTAGACAGACAAGACTAGACAGACAAGACTAGACAGACAAGACTAGACAGACAAGACTAGACAGACAAGACTAGACAGACAAGACTAGACAGACAAGACTAGACAGACAAGACTAGACAGACAAGACTAGACAGACAAGACTAGACAGACAAGACTAGACAGACAAGACTAGACAGACAAGACTAGACAGACAAGACTAGACAGACAAGACTAGACAGACAAGACTAGACAGACAAGACTAGACAGACAAGACTAGACAGACAAGACTAGACAGACAAGACTAGACAGACAAGACTAGACAGACAAGACTAGACAGACAAGACTAGACAGACAAGACTAGACAGACAAGACTAGACAGACAAGACTAGACAGACAAGACTAGACAGACAAGACTAGACAGACAAGACTAGACAGACAAGACTAGACAGACAAGACTAGACAGACAAGACTAGACAGACAAGACTAGACAGACAAGACTAGACAGACAAGACTAGACAGACAAGACTAGACAGACAAGACTAGACAGACAAGACTAGACAGACAAGACTAGACAGACAAGACTAGACAGACAAGACTAGACAGACAAGACTAGACAGACAAGACTAGACAGACAAGACTAGACAGACAAGACTAGACAGACAAGACTAGACAGACAAGACTAGACAGACAAGACTAGACAGACAAGACTAGACAGACAAGACTAGACAGACAAGACTAGACAGACAAGACTAGACAGACAAGACTAGACAGACAAGACTAGACAGACAAGACTAGACAGACAAGACTAGACAGACAAGACTAGACAGACAAGACTAGACAGACAAGACTAGACAGACAAGACTAGACAGACAAGACTAGACAGACAAGACTAGACAGACAAGACTAGACAGACAAGACTAGACAGACAAGACTAGACAGACAAGACTAGACAGACAAGACTAGACAGACAAGACTAGACAGACAAGACTAGACAGACAAGACTAGACAGACAAGACTAGACAGACAAGACTAGACAGACAAGACTAGACAGACAAGACTAGACAGACAAGACTAGACAGACAAGACTAGACAGACAAGACTAGACAGACAAGACTAGACAGACAAGACTAGACAGACAAGACTAGACAGACAAGACTAGACAGACAAGACTAGACAGACAAGACTAGACAGACAAGACTAGACAGACAAGACTAGACAGACAAGACTAGACAGACAAGACTAGACAGACAAGACTAGACAGACAAGACTAGACAGACAAGACTAGACAGACAAGACTAGACAGACAAGACTAGACAGACAAGACTAGACAGACAAGACTAGACAGACAAGACTAGACAGACAAGACTAGACAGACAAGACTAGACAGACAAGACTAGACAGACAAGACTAGACAGACAAGACTAGACAGACAAGACTAGACAGACAAGACTAGACAGACAAGACTAGACAGACAAGACTAGACAGACAAGACTAGACAGACAAGACTAGACAGACAAGACTAGACAGACAAGACTAGACAGACAAGACTAGACAGACAAGACTAGACAGACAAGACTAGACAGACAAGACTAG